>JAZHRO010000022.1:77440000-79940000 GCA_037157565.1 Thalassia testudinum | reverse complement strand
ATTTTGATCCCATGATCCCTAGATGTAAATGGAGAGATTTTGCTTTTTATTTTTTTGTTAATGATTCATAATCCCATCCGGGTAGATGAAAGAATTAGTCATCCTCAACATACCAATCTTTCACATAATGCAAAGGTGGGAACTCGAGCATAGGTCTCTCTTGCCAAATTTAGTAATCCCCATCATTCACCATATCCTGGTAGGCGAGCAAAAAGATAACACTCTACTCAAAGAAAAAATTTCCTGTGGACCATCTTGAAAAGAAATTATGCGGTAAATTACCTATCAAAAAATATAAATCGTTTATTAAGATAAAGTTGTGTCTTGGTATTTCAACAAAAAGTCATATAAATACCAAAGTCATATCTTGGTAGAGATCGGTTCAAAATCTTAGCACCCCCTTCTTCCCTTCCCCCGCACGGCATTAGACTTCTTCCTTGTACTCCTCCCTCCTCACCCCTCGTCGTTGCATGCCCTCCCCCCTCCCCGTGTCTTGCGTTGAACCTGATGGTCACCCTTCCGCCTACCCCTCCGACGACGTGTAAACCCTGAGGATTGCCCCCACTGCCTCTCGCCAGTGCAACCACCAAATGTAAACCCTAATCCACCAATACACATGTTTTTTCAATTTTTATAAATAAAAAATATGCTTAAATTTTATCATTTATAAAATTTGGAATTTGATTCCTCAGATAGTAATGCACATCAAACGTGTCACAGTGCGTTGTCTTGGGGCTCTTCATCAGCTAGATATATGGCCGAGCAATGGTTCTGCCCTTCAAGGTCAACCTATGTTCCAATTCAAGCTCGTTTAATTAAGTGTATCTATGGGTTGAATTAAGTCCATTTAATTTATAAAGTCTTAACTCGAATTTAAATCCTATCCAAAGTAAATGGATTCAGGGTTAGATAAGTCAGACTCATTTATTATTTAAAAAAAATAATAACGTGTGCAATTTAGTTAGAAAAAATCTTAAAAGTAATAAAAAAAAAAATTTATGTAACTTAATTCTACATTAGAATAATAAATTAATTAAAATTTTAAAATTTTAAATTTAATATACTTACCTGCTAAACTGGGAAGAAATGTATTATTTATTAAGTTATCCTTAATATTTGTTAATTTTTAATTTGAATGCGTTACACATATAAGTCATTTACGTACGTATGTATGTATATATTTATCTATAGGCCATAAACGGGCCGACTCTTGAATCACGTTAAGCTTAGGCCTACCTAAGCCCCCTAATTAACAGACAAAGGCCCGACCCTTAAAACTATGGGCTCGAGCCCGGTGGGCCGGGCCCGAGGCTGGCCGTGCTCAGCCATAGCTAACTATATATACCGCTGGTCACGGCATCACGATGCCACCTTCCCACCAAACAGCGAAGGCCGCCCGCTGGGAAGAACAGGGAAATGCCGGCGGCCAACGACCTCCTCGCCCGTCAGGTGATCTCCATGATCCTCCAGGACGTCCCCTTCCCCTCCCCCTCCCCATTGTTCCCCGGGTGGTCCCCCTCCTCCCTCTCCTCCGTCCTCTCCTCCATCCCCCGCTACCTCCTCCTCCCCGCTCACTCCCTTGGCCGCCAGTCCCCCACCCTCCCCTTCCCCACCGGCAAAACCCCCGCCGGGATTCGCGACTTCCCCGACCTCCGACGAACCGTCCGGAAGGCCCTCGAGTTCTACTCGTGGGCGCACGACGTCTCCGGCCTCGCCGCCTCGGAGCCGCCCTGCCGCGCCATGGCGCGTCTCCTAGCGCGCGCCCGGCGGCTCCCCCTCCTCTGGCGCTTCCTCCGCTCCAACGCCGGCGTCGTCACCACCGCCACCGTCACCGACGTCCTCGCCGCGCTCGGCGAGGAGGGCCTCGCCGACCACGCCCTCGCCGCGTTCTACCGTATGAACCAGCTCCGCTGCAAGCCCGACGTCAGGGCATACAACGTGGTGATCGCCGCGCTCTGCGCCGCCGGGCGGATGCGCCGGGCGAGGGCTCTGCTCGAGCGGATGGAGCTCCCCGGGTTCCGGTGCCCGCCGGACCGGTACACCTACACGGTCCTCATCGCGGCGTACTGCCGGCGGGCGAGGGAGATCGGGCAGAGGAAGGCCGTAAGGAGGCGGATGTGGGAGGCGAACTACATGTTCAGGAGGATGACCTTCATGGGGTTCGAGCCCGACGTGGTCACCTACAACTGCCTCATCGACGGGCTCTGCAAGACGTACAGGGTCGGGCGCGCCCACGAGGTGTTCAACGAAATGCTCGCGAGGGGTTGCCAGCCCAACCGCGTGACGTACGACTCGTTCGTGAGGTACTACTGCAGGGTGAACGAGGTGGACAGGGCGATGGAGATAATGAGAGACATGGAGGAGAAGAGGCATGGGGAGCCGTCGACGAGCTCCTACACGCCGGTGATCCACACCCTCTGCGAGGTCGGGAGGGTGAAGGAAGCTGTGGGGTTCCTGGAGGGGATGGTTGGGAGGGGTTTGGTGCCACGGGAGTACACTTATAAGTTGGTTAAGGATGCGATGGCTGCTTCCGGAGAGGGTGGCTTGCGGGGCGAAGTGCGCGGGAGGATAGAAGAAGGTATCATAGATAGGCGCAATCGCGTCATGCGGTTTAAGCCTTTCTTGCCGAGAAGAAATGGATACTCTTGAGGTTGTTCGTTGGACTTCGTTCGTTTGTTGAACTTCCCATGGGTTTCAGGTAATGATTTGCTCACTGGTCTTCTATTCTTTAATTGAAAGGATTGCAGTGATCTGTTGCATTGAATGTATCTATGTCTACTTGTTTGATTCATGTTTCGTATTCCTTTACCCTCCTTATCACTTGATGAGCCTCTGGATTCCCGCAAACTTGCAGGAGCCACCCCTTGTGTCCTAAAAAGATCATTGCTTTTATCATATTTCTCATATAATTTTCTAGTTGCAAACTCTTCCATTATCCTATTATAGGTATAACCACTTAAGTAAATATTTGAAATGCTTTCCATCTTTCATTAGACTGGTTTCATAGTAGAATATCTGGTGATTTCATCGCTTTATATGGGTTAGGAGTTTAATCACACCCCATTTATTTGTAATGGTTGTGCACAGAGAAAAATCGAAACAAGAAAAACGATGCATAATAACATGTTAACATGTAAATTAAATGGTGGGATATAAAAAAGGAGCAAAATGTTTCATTGAGAAAATGTTGCAATAGAGTGATTGTTAAGACAATGGAAGTGCAAATCAAATGTGAGGGAGCCTGGTTACTTGAATTAGAAAGATGGCTTGGCAAGTCAAAAAAGGGAGTGCTTAGTGAAAAGGAGGCTTAGTGGTGAAGGGAAGAAATGCAAGAGAATGCTAGAGTTAAAAGGACTTGTTTAAGTGCTTTTATCGAGAAATAACTGATGTAAGTTTGGCATATTATAAAAAAGCAAACATAAAAGCAAAGTTGTTAACAAAGCAATCTCTACACAAAGATTGATTATGAAAAGGGGAAGAGAGATGAATATCTTCAATCTAGCTAAAGAAGACAATAGAGATTGAAGCTTTACAAGTATATGTTGTATCAAGGATGAAAACAAGGTACATATAAAATAGTCAAAAAAGGTGAAAGGGTTTATTAGAAGTTTTTTTTTTTAAAAAAAAAGGGAAAGAGCGATTATTCAATTGATAAACACCTAGTAATTATATTAATAAAAACGACGGAAACCATATTACAAGTTAGAACTCCAAAGAACAATGAAAGAAAAAACAGACTCCACAAAATTCTCCACATAAGGTCGCTACCCCCTGAGTGTAATTGCATTTCTCCTCAGCCAAATGCCCCAAAGAATGGCCAAAGGCCTTGCCCTCTCCTTTGTCTTGAAGACATTTTGATCTCCATTCTTAGCCCTGCGTTGGAACAATCTCCAAAACTCATCAA
This sequence comes from Thalassia testudinum, assembly GCA_037157565.1. NCBI lineage: Eukaryota > Viridiplantae > Streptophyta > Magnoliopsida > Alismatales > Hydrocharitaceae > Thalassia > Thalassia testudinum. The sequence goes on along the minus strand of JAZHRO010000022.1, from coordinate 79,936,096 downwards.
AGGTAGAGTTTGTCCACCACCTTGCATTGAAGTGGTTCCAAATCTAAGTAGCAAAGGGACATCGAAAAAATAGGTGGTCAACATCCTCCACCCCATGACATAGGGGACACTGTGTCTCTACCTCAGGAGCCCATCTAGCCCTCCACATTCTCGTCACTAGCCTTCCCTTCCTAGGGAGCCACGCAAAGATCTTTTCCTTTAAAAGACAGGTTGCCAACGAAATCTGAGTATGATCTCTAATGAGGTCAATATCCCTTATCATGTCGGCATTCCCCAACCTTCTATACACATCACAACCGAGAAATTAGCCTCCTCCCACACGTACACGTCAACCTTGCCTTCCGACTGAAAGCCCTCCAGCTCCTCTAATAGGGCCTAAAACTCCAAAAGCCTCTGGTTCGACAGCCTTCACACAAAGGAGGGGTACCAGCAATGCTCCCATACATTTGCCACCAAAGCCCCCTGTCTGCAGCCAGCGTCGAAAGCATGGGGAACCGATCACACAACCTTCCCTGTCCCATCCAATCATCCAGCTAAAATTTGAACAAACCCCGCAAACCAAGCATAAGGGTAAAGTAATTTCTCACCCTAGGCACCACTAGAGAGGGGCCTCTAAGGAAGTGAGAGGCTCCTTGCAAGGGGGACAGCATCAGATCCCAGCTCGGCAAGCCACCATAACACGTCCTAAACACCTTTCCTAGAAGGCTCTACTCATTCCCAAGTAGCCTGGTGATCCACTTGGTCAAAAAGCTATCATTCACCCTTCCCACCTCCCTAATTCCCAGGCCTCCTTCACAGACTTGCACACCTCCCCTCAAGCCACCAACCTGGCCCCTTCCCTCGTGCTCCATAATTCATTCGAAAGAAATCCCACATCAGACTCGAGATCTTCTTTTCTATCTGGTACAGCATCTTCAACACAGAGTCAAAGTAATAGGCATTCTCCTTGCCTCTGCCTCAAAACCCTTCAGAAAGAACAGAGTGTCATCCGTATACTGAAGCATTGGAATCACAACACCATCATCCAAGAAGAATCCTCTAATCAAATTCCTCTCACATACTCAAATTGATGACCTTGCCAGAGCATCTACTGCCAACACAAATAGCATTGACGCCAACAAGTAGCCCTGCCTAACCCTCCTCCTTGGATGAATCCACCCTCCTACCGGATTACCATTAATAAGTACCAAGAATGAAGTAATCGTAACGCACTGCTTCATCTAATCAACCTAAATTGGTGGGAAATCCCTTCTAAGCAAAGATGACAAAAGGAATGACCATTGAACTGAATCATATGCCTTCTTGATATCGACCTTCCACAGAAAGGTCATCTTCTTCTCCGTCCTCCAATGTGCAAGAAACCAATCCAAAATGTTCATACCCGGAACAAAAGTTGTTTGCATATGAGAGACCACCCTTTCTATCACTCTCCTCAATCTATTCACCAGGACCTTCGCTATTATCAAATAAATTACATTGGAAAGAGCGATGGGTCTATAGTCATCAACAGCCTTCGCTCGATCCTTCTTCAACAGCAAAAACATGAACTTGTTTAATCTGTTGAAATCAAGATTACCATCTTCGAAATCAGCAAGCACCCACATGACATCATCCTTGAGTATCCATAACTCCTTATAGAAATACATCAAGAAGCCATCAGGACCAAGGCATCCATCCGCATTGAGTCCCCAAACTAACTTTTGTACTTTGTCTTAAGTGAAAGGCCCTGTTAGCCCCATAGCCTGTTCCTCACTAACGCCTGATATGTTCGACCTCAGCCATCTCCATCTCCTGCCCTGCCTCTTCCCAGTAAAATATATGTAGAAGTCCGCTGTAGCTTTGCCAACTACCTCATTGTCGACAAGTTTCGTTCCATTTGTTGACAACCTATCAATCTAGTTCCTTTGCCGCCTCCCTGAGGCTACCAAGTGAAAGAAGCGTGTGTTGGAATCCCCCTCTTTCAGTTGCTTTTACCTAGACCACGTCCTCTACTCGACCTCAGCCTTCCGATCCTCTTCCTAAACGACTTGCACATGCCTTACTTTGGCTGCGTGGTCCTCCTTTGATAGGAGGCCCAGGTCCTCCACTCTGTCCAACCTTGAAATCTCACCCAGCGCCTTAGTCTTCTTCCTATGTGGTCCTCTTTGATCTGCCTCCTACACTCCCTCAAGAACGCTCTGAGCTCCTAAAGTTGTCTCTAGCCTTGCCGTTGCCGAACCATATGGTTGCATAGACCTCCACTTCTCCACCCTCCCTCAAAACCCTTCCTTCAATAGCCAGGCCTTGTCAAACTTGAAATAGGTCCCATGGTGTCTCCATTTGACATAGCAGCGACATATGATACGAGAACGACCTCTCCATGGGTCTGACCTCTGCCAATGGGAAAACCTCTCCCAACTCCACTGAGGAAAAGAATCTTTCCAGCCTAAATCTCTACCCCCCAAAACTCCTTTAGGTAAAAGCACAGGAACTCAAGGGTAAATCCATTAATCCGTGCATGGCGATGAACTCAGAGACTCCTCTGAACCCCGATCCCTTCCCCTCTTCCACCCAGTCTATCTTCTACCAGAAGCGTAACATTGGAATCCCTTCTAATCAGCCAAAGACCTCCTTGAAATTTCACAGCCACCCGAGTCAACCCTTTCCATAAAGCGTGCCTGGATGCCTACTCATTCAAACCATATGCCATTGAGAATACACAACAGAAATCGACATGATTCCTCCGCCACTGCACAGTCACCACATGCGATTCCACCAAGGAGTCAACCAAAGAAAACCCATCATCCTTCCAATTAAAAGCTTTTTTATTGAAGTGGCACAATCAAAATCACTTTGAGAAAATTAGCAAACTTTGTTGCTTATTTGAATTTTGAACTACTCAAGTTTTAGATGGGAAGGTTGTGAGACCTAATGATATTAATGTGGATGTAGGGAAATGTTTAAGGGATCTGAGGATCAATTGACTTATAAAATTATTAAGGGATTTTTATATAAATGCTATTAAAATCTTTTGAAATTACTTAAATGTCATTCGCTTCACTATATTGCCGATTATGCTATTAAAAAAGTCACGACGTTTTCGTATTTGTCACTCTATTAGTTATAGCCATTAAACTTAACGATTTTGGATTGAAATGTAATAAAATTTTATTTTTTTAATCCTCAAATTTTATTTTTTTTATTTTCAACTCCCCCTCATCACTTCACTTCGCACCAAATTCCAACCACTTCCTTTGCCCCCTCTTCGGCAACCTTGCCATCCATGGCCTTGACAATGTTGATCCCACCACCGCCTCCGGTTGCCACCCCATAGCCCCGAAGAGGAAGAGGTCAGGGTGGAGGATGCTGACGTAGGGCTGAAGGGAGCTCCCATAGGAGGTGCCTGCCGAGGAGGTTGCGATGGGGAGGAAGTGCACGAGGAGGGAGAAGAGAGCCATTGGTGGTGGTTGATGATGGCTTTGATTTAAGGGGGGAGGGGGTGAAATAAAAAAAATATTTTAAGGACTAAAAAATAAATTCTATTACATTTCATTTTAAAATCGTTAACATTAACGGGTATAACTAACGAAGTGGCAAATAAGAAAATGGTGTGACGTTTTCAATGGCATAATCGGTAATATAGTGAAGTGAATGGCATTTAAATAATTTTAAAAGATTTTAGTGACACTCATAAAAAAATACCAATTATTTAATAGCATTTAGAGTAGCAAGAAAATGTCCAAAAAATTGGGAAGGAGTGTTATGATACCGTTGTCCAAGGATGTAGTTACATAGAGGTGGCAAGGTGCCAAGGTAGATAACTAGCATGGTGAAGCTTTAAAAGAGGGCAATTTAAAAGAGTTCAAGATAAGTCTTTAATTTAAAAGAAAATCATTTCAACTTTATTCCTTGTATGTCTAGGATTGAGGTGATGCATCTTTTAAGGCTTGCAGTGGAAATTTTTAGAGCAAACAAGAGAGTTATCCATATGTGTGATTTAAAAAAGGGAGAAGGCTTAAATTCTATTGCGCGGGATATATTGTGGAAGATGTTGGAGAAGGGGTGTTAGTTTGTGTATCACCTTCATGGAAAATATATATGATAAGTTGTTTATTAGGACCTAAATTGGGATTTTGGACTACCTTGGTGTTAACATTGGTCTATGACAAGTTTCCGCTTTGAGTATTTACCTCTTTGCTTTGGTGGATGAGTTGGCTAGGTACATCCCAGTTGTGGTACCATGGATAATGAATGCTGCAGATAATTTATTACAAGTTAGTTAAAATTGAGAGAAGCTGCCTGTGTTCCATGCAGAAAGAAGATTTCTTTGAAATTTAAGGGTAAAGACTTTCCATCTTAAATGAATCGTAGACTTGTGTAAGAGACATGTTTTGCAAAAATGAAGATGTTGAGGTGGATATGTGGCAACATAAAGTCAGATTGGATCCAGAATGAGGTTATTGAAGAAAAAAATTGGTATGAGACCAAAAGAGAGATTCATCTATGGTTCGTACATATGGGGAAAAGGCCTTTTAATGAACTGCTCCTAAGATGTGAGAAATTGGTTGTTGTTCATCAGAAGATGGTTTGGGGAAGATTGAAGACTTGAAGTGTTGGTAGGAAACTTTCAAGCTAATCTTGATTATTTTGGATTCAAGTCCTCAAAAAATAGATTTGAATGGAGGCAAAAAGAATCTATGTAGTACCCAACCCCAATTAATGTTGAGAAAAAGGCTCGATTGTCAATAACATTGTATATTTGTCTTTTCGAAAGTGCTTATTGTATTTTGATAATTTTAAATGGGAAATTTCATCTACTTATATACTATTTAATTGTGACAGCTTGACCATTTATGTAGCATACCTGAAAATCAGCAGTGGAGAACTTCTCCAATTGGACACCAATTTCTGCTTGTTGTACATAATGAGTTTTTGTGTATTTTTTTGTTCTGCAATACACATTGGATAATGCCAATTCTCAAACAATCAAAGCAGCAGTCGTTTTTGGGGATTAGTATAAGGATCATCACCTTAGGCTCCATTTGATAGAGGGATATCCCTCGGTAAGTGTAGAACAAATCTTCCAAAGAGTGAAATTTAACTTATCTCATTCCATCAAATCAACATCAACAACATCTATCAAAATATACTACCATCAAACTTATCTCATTACATCACATTAACATTAATATATATTTAAATATATCGTCTCTAACATAATATAATCATACACTCATATCATAATATTAAAATGTCACCTACTAATATCACATCACTATACTAATCATTTCTATCTCACTATTTATCCCATTCCCTTAAACAAACACCTCACACAACTTATCCCACTCCAGTTCTATCCTGAAACTAACTAATCCCCCAACCAAACATAGCCTTAGAGCAGTGACTATTTGATCAATAAAACAACAATCTTGAAACCAATAAATCCCGGAATGCACAAGATCATTGCTGCGGAGTGACCTTCAGGAATTCTGAACATGCTATAACCAAACGTGCAAAACCTTATGGGGGAGCTATCCACATCTTTGTTTGGAAGACAAAGCAGCTCAATGGCTCCCTTGAAACAGTCTATTCCGAGCATAACAACTTGAATTTATATTCGTCAAATGAATTATTGCTTATTCCATGTTGTGTACACTGACCGCACTGTGGTGAACAAAGATAGGTTTCCAAAATAAATGACAGTGCAATCTCGGGCACTTGAAAGTGGCACTTGGCATGTTGATCGCCTGAACTCTAAAGGACTTGAGTTTATGCAAGATACCTGCTCATATAATTGGTTGTTGGCTAGAATTGGAAAAAGTGTGCTTTATGTTCCTCTACCTCAAGGTCTCCAAGCTGATGGTGGAGGTGGAACATTGGGAGACATTGGTGGGACAGCAGAGAATATGGTGTTTTTATCAATTCCAGTCTTTATGCCAGATAGTGACACCAGGGAAGCAATTAAACCTGCATTTCCTGCTAGTGTGGGTTCTGTATAATTGTAGTTCCTTCGAACATCATGGAAACCGTCATTACTGTCAGGACCTGCAACCATGGCTCCCACAAGGATGTGTGGATTGGCCTTGTGTGAGTCCCTCCACTTCCAACCTCCTTTGCAGCTGTACCGAATTCCATTCTTGGGGATAGAAGCCCCTCTGTGATGGACACGTTTAGGATAATGTGATCCATAACCAACAATATAACTCATTTTCCGAGGGTTGTTGCCTAAAATATAGTCAATCTGCCAGCTCCATGAAAAAAGAAGAAACTCAGATTATTATTTGGTATTTGATTCGGTTGGTGACTTGCTGGTGGAATGATTACCTGCATTTTAGCGAAGTTCCTTAGGATATCTGTGGGGAAAAAATTAGGTCCACAATACCATCCTGGGATGTCTGATGTTTCTAAATAATCGCTAAAAAGAGAAGCTAAGAAAGCTGCATTGACAGCATATTGAAGAGGCTGTGGTCTCCCATGATTCAGCTGAATGAGGCCTCCTGAGAAGATAATACTGAGCTAAATTGTAGTTCATTTGGACTCAGATATTCAGATGAGTTATTTAGTAGCGCACCTTTTGTTCTATTGAAAGAAGGGAAAATTGGCAAGTAGGAGCACATGACATTGGTAGTCTGGTTATGGAATGTTCTCAGCATTTCTTCATAAGGGTATCCAGGACTTAGGAATAATCTCAACCTGCTGAGGAGAACCTGTCACAGGAAATGGGACAAGTCAATGGAGTTCAGAATACTTAGAACTACATTGCAATGCTTTTAATTCCTCATGTTTGGGTGAAATCTCAATTATTTGATTTCCGACAGCTCTCAAAAGATAAATATTTCACCTCCAAATTAAATGTAGTTGCTTAAATTATAAGGGAAGTCCAAAATGAAATAAGACATAACAAAAGATAAAACATCCCAAAATAACAAAACATATTCTAATACTCTCCCTCAAGCTAGAGCATATATGTCAAACATTCCCAGCTTGGTATATAGAAATTCATGACACTTCTGTGAAAGTGCCTTTGTGAAGGTATTAGCCATCTGTTGCTCAAATATAATAGTAAAAGTGCTAATCTTCCCTGCAGTCACCATGTCCCTGATGAAATGGCAATCAACCTCAATGTATTTGGTGCACTTGTGGAAGACTAAATTGGTAGCAATAAAAGTAGCAGATTTGTTATCACAAAACATCATAACCGATAATTAGACTTTGATCACTAGATTAGTAAGAAAATGGACTATCCACATGATCTCACACATTTTCTAAGCCATGGCGTGGTATTCTACCTCAACATTGAAACAAGTAATCGCACTCTTTCTTGCTACTCCATATGACCAAATCACCATCAAGGAAAGTGTTATACCCAGTGGTGGATTTCCTACCCTCTGGACGGCTTACATAGTCTGCATCTGCATATGCATGTAAGTTAACATATCCATTATTTTTCGTATACATGCCTATGCCAGGATTGCTGTTAAGATACTCTAGTAATGGGGGTTCGCCATAAACTAACTAGCTCGGTTAATTGCAAAAGTAATGCCTAGCCTAATAATAGTGACATAGGGCAACTTCCTAACAATGCTTTAATATCTTTTCTTGTCTTCAAAGGGAGGATCCTCCCATACATGCCCTTAGGACTCAACAGGAATGAAAGAGGGCTTAGACTCAAGTAGACCTATCTCTTCAAGAAGTTCTATGACATATTTCCTCTGGGACATAGCCATGCCCCTAGAATTTCTGGCCATCTCAATACCCAGAAAATATTTAAGACTGTCCAAGTTCTTAGTGACAAAGGTGGTATGCGAGAAGTTCTTGGTTTCCAGGATCCCTATAGTACCATCACTAGTGAGAATCATGTCATCCACATGCACAAGAATGACAACACCTAAGTCCTTGTGTCTAACAAATACTAAATGAACTAAATAAGTCTCAGAAAAATAATTTTCTAGAATTAACCACTAGGCCTCTCAAACCAAGCATGGTAACTTTGTTTCAAGCCATTTATCTCCTTGTGTAGGCAGCTGACCTTATACCCCTCAACCACATACCTTGGTGGTTGGGTTATATAAACCTCCTCCTGTAAGTCACGATGTACGAAGGCATTCTTAACGTCAAACTGATACTAGGGCTACTATTTTTTAACAGCTACAGAAAGAATAATGCTAACGCAAACTGAGTTGAGTCAGGCCATTGGAGAGAACATATGAAAGTAATCAACTCCATAGGTTTGTGTATAGCCCTTGGCAACCAGTTTGGCCTTTAGTCTCTCAATAGCCCTATCTAGTTTATACTTTACAATATAAACCCACTGCAAGCAACCACAATAGCTCCATCAAGAAGATCTATCAACTCTCAGGTTTCTCGTGTACTGAGGCCTGTCATCTCCTCATCCATGGCCTGTCGTCAACTTGGATCCTACACAACCTCATGATAATTCTTAGTAACTACCATGGTAGATAAAATTGGAGAAAATTTCTGAAAAGTAGGACTAAGGTGATCAACGATAGTATAACGTGACATGAGATGGAAAGTACAACTCTACATTGCCTTTTGTAGAGCAATGGGTAAATCCTCTATTTGCTGAAGAGGAACATTCGAATTAAATGTTGATAGGGAAGATAGATCAAATAGTCTCTCCTCAAAAACCTCAACCTATATAGATGGTAAGGGAGCAAACATGGAGTCCTTAGGACGACGCTCATAGGTGTGGATGATCTAACCAAAAGAGGAGCCTTCATCAAAATAGAAAGGCACATTCTCGAAGGACACATTAACAGATATAATATTTGTTCCCAACCAGATCAAAACAATAATATCCCTTTTGAGAGCAGGAATATCCTAGCAAAACACACTTGATCGACCTTAGGGAAAGCCTGTCAACCCCAAAAAGGTGAACAAAGCAAGTACAACAAAAAATCTGCATTGGGTTGAAGAATGAAAAAAGGTATATCTCCATTAAGAACAAAGAGGGGACCCTATTGATGAAATAAGTGATAGTAAGTACAGCATCCCTCTAGAAGTGCTTAGGAACTTTCATGACAATACAAGTCACGTCAAGAATATGACGAAACTTATGTTCAGCCACACTATTTTGTTAGGATGTATAGGCACAAGAAATTTGATGAATGATGCCATTTGTAGTAAAAATCTTGAACATCCCTTTGCTAACTCAAGTATGTTATCAATGCGGAAAATTTTAATGCTTGCAGAGTAAAAGTTTTGAACTTTATTAAATAAACTTTACGAGTACACTACTAATCTTTGGTTGATCCTTTAACAAAAACACCTAAAACAACCGATTATAATCTTTCTCAAAGACGACAAAATACCAAAAAGCAGACCGGTAATTTATTTGACAAGGACCCCAAATATCACATTAGATAGACTCCTTTTATTTTCTCTAGAAGGAAAAGAGACACGATGTTGTTTCCCAAGGTGATAGGGTTCACAGTCAAGAGAAATCGAAGCATTAGAATTCGGAAACATCTATCAAAGCCTAGAAGTAGATAGGTGAGGTGACCTAGACAACGGTGCTAGAGCTCAAGATCGATAGAGACAGACGCAACACCAACAAAAACCTAAGGAACATTGATATAGTAATGATCATCTCTCAATCCCTCCACCAATCATCTTCCTCATCCGATGTCCCAAAAGAAAACAAAGTGCTCATTAAATATCACCCGACAGGAGAGATATTTACACAATCTATAAACAGATAAGAAGCTCAAAAAAAACTCAAGAACATAGTAAACATCAAACTTCAAATAGTTGCAAAGAATCAGTAAACAGGAGAATAAGATTCATTCGCCAATCAAACAATAGTAACAACCAGTGATCATAAGGAAGTAAGAGCATCCTTTTTATTGGTAGATAATTAGAAGCACCTAAATCGGCAACTCGAGAGAGGTGGATGACATGGTAGCTAGATTTGTTGAAGCTCCAGTGGCAACATTAAAAGAGGTTGTAGTATCCTAAGGTGCAAAAGAAGGCACAACCTTCCTAAGAAGCTGCAGAAGGCATGTATAATCATCAATAGATAAAGAGAGTGGCTAAGGAAGAGCAAGCTCCCCCCTGAATCATTGTATAGTTGGCTCAACCAGGCCTTTGAAACTTTACCCAACACTGCTCAGAAGGATAATTTGTCCATTGGCAATGGACACATGACTCATAAGTACATTCATAGCGACGATTTGCTCTAAGAGCCCCACGCCCACCAGAAACAATAGATGTAGATGTCTCTGGGGGAGGTATAGCAGGTGGTGCTCCTATCTATGGTGAGATGCTCTCATCAGAGATCTTCTGGAGCCTACCATACACCGTCTCCAGATTAGGGATATCATCCATCGCAGTATTTGATCTTGGGAAGGCTGGTATCTAGAACTCAGACCATCTAGAAGTTGAGAGACTTGCCACACTTGTCGTTGTGTAGTCTACATGTTGTAACAAGAAGGTCGGAAAACATTCAACAACTCAAAGAGTGCCTTCATCTCAATGTAGTAAATAGCGAGCGCTCCCCTTGAGAGGTAGACCAAATCCGACCATAGATATCGACCAGGCAGGCATGGTTGGATTTCTACAAAAACTTCGTCAAGTTGTCCCATATCTCCTTAGCGATCTTCTTATAGAGTAAATCGGTAGCAAACTAAGGCTTAACGCTATTTATCATCTAATTCATAACCAAATAATTGTCCTATTTCTATCTCTCAAAGGCAACAGACTAAGGGAAACCTTCGTGAAAATACAAAGTTTCTTCTGTCCTACAAATATCTTAAACTCCTAAGACTAACGAAAATAATTCTAGGCACCACGCGTTGGGTGGGGATTTGGAGAAGGGGTGAGGGTTTTGGTGCTAGATGGGGGGGAGGTTTTTGGTCCTCGGCCTCCTCGCCTCGAGGAGGGAGAAGCTTTATTTCTTGGAGGTTGTCTCCAAGGGGGGAAGGTGGAGGTGGCGGCACCCATCCCCACACGACGGTGCTTCCTCGGAGCGGCCGTCGCTCGAGGTGGCTGTTGTGGGGATTATGTGGTGGCTGAGGTCGGTGGAAGTGGTGGGGGCAATCGTTTCCCCTTTTGCTCAGCTCAAGGGTTGCTCGTCGATCAGACTGTCCAAAGGTCCAATGATGGTGCTAATCGAGTTGAAGATTAGAGCAACGCTGATGGAGAAGATCATGTTGCAACTTGGGGGTTCCATTTGGGTGGTCTCGTGCATGCCTTGTGGAGGGCCTCGGGGTGTCTCGTTGGTGGTCGGAGCCACGATTCCGACGCGAACGAAGGCGAGGCAGCGTCTGGCGACGACGTGGAGGAGACGATCGATCAGTGACGTGGACTCGACCCCTCAGAGATTCGCGTGGATCTTGCGCGACGAGCTAGCTTCGCCCGAGATTGGCACAACCCCGAAAGTCTCGGGAGAGGAAGGGGCAAGGGGTGGCATTGATGGAATGTTCTTTCCCAAGGAACAGCCGGAGGCAGCTTTAATTTCATCCACGTGCGCAGCACATGTAGAGGCACACCCGGGTAGGGAGGTTGCGGACTCGGATCCGCTAGCGAGGTCTGAGCAGGTCCATGTGAACTCGGGTGGTGCAAGGCCTAAGGTTCGTGCCCCTATTCGGGTCTCTCTCGAGAAGGGTACATCCACCTTCTCGACCTCCCTCTCGAGGTCGACTGGAGGAGTATCGGAGCGTGGTGAGGACATGGAAGAAGAGCACCCCCCATCTCCCTCCGGCGTGGAAGGCATGCCCCCCCTCCCCGCGCAGCAACTCCATCATTGGGGAAAGGTGGTCGAGCGAAGCCAAAGAAGATGGGCTTGACTCAAAGACATCGAGAGGGACCTCCAGTCGCCCTCCGACTGGCAAGGTGAAGGTTGTGCTCCAGCATAGGGCGAGCGACTTTCAAGGGACTCATCCTGATGGTTCATCGACGCTGCCGAGGTTGGGCGACATCCCATTGTCGACCAGCAACTGGACAGAGGTTCCCCTGACTGGCTGGAGATCGCGTATGGTGCACGATGGCCGTGGAGGCAATCTCCGGTACAGGAGGTGGAGATTTCGTGGAGGTCATAGACCAAAGTTGGTGGTGGATGGTCGTGGAAGGACACCGCAGCCATCACAACAGATGATGGTGATGGACCATACTGAGGAGGTACATAGGACTTCGGAGGCGGCTGGCTTCCAACAAAATATGAAGGAGGCCCCCAGTTGTTCTAAATGAATGGTATGCTTATGTGGAATGTGCGGGGTCTTAGTGACCCTTCAAGAAAGGCGTCGTTGGGCCAGTATATTCGTGTATGGAGAGCAAATGTTGTGTTGCTGTAAGAAACGAAATTAACCGGCTGTGATGTTCAGATTCGAAAAGAGATTGGGGGTTCTTGGATGAAGGGGTTTCGGTCCCTTAATGCGTCGATCAGGAGGACAGATCCTCGGATGGCGGGAAGATGTTTTCTCCTTGGAAGATTACTTTTACGAGGAGCATGTCATCTCTACAAGACTGGTTAGAAAGGTGGGAGGCGCTGTGTTGACTGTCACAAGGGTGTATGGTCTGTCAGATGCCCAGGCAAGGGGAGTCATGTGGGAGGAACTTACGGTCGTGGCTGTGGAGTGCCATGGAAATCCTTGGTTACTCGGAGGGGATTTTAATGCCACCCTAATGACGGAGGACAAACCTGGAGGACGGGGGAGGCAGGATCCCAGGTTGGACCTTTTTGTGGATTTCGTTGCTACACGTGGCTTCGTGGATTGGACCCAGCTTCTTGTGCATACACCTGGAGGAATAACGGCCAGATGTCTAGGATTGACATATTTCTCTCCAACATAGAATTGGCAACGGCTTTCCCTGTGGCCAAGGTTTTAAATATCGATATCGTATCGACAAGTTAAAAAAGGGATATATCGGGGTATATCGCCGATGTCGGTGAATTTTAGGGAAATCACTTAGAAATGCCCAAAATATCCTAAAATGTCACAAATTTTATGAAAATGAGCATTTTAATAACTAATACATCATGAAGAAATGCTTAAAAGATGAAAATAATAAATTTTGAATGAAATATAATAGAAATGCACTAGTCACATATCGACAAAGTCATATCTTGAAAAGAAAGTACAAAACATGATACTAATTGGAAAATGTTCATAGTAATTTTCGTTGCATATTGTTGACAATTGAAATTATGCCTTAGTTGCACTGATTTTCCTATCAGTTTCAACATGCTCTCTATTCCAATACTCTTCTTTTTCTCATTAACCTGCCTCAGATTTCGTGAATCACGTTATTACTTTTCTTATTACGATCTCAAGACATGAAATCACAAATATTATCACCAAAGATGTACTTGGTGATGGAAGATACGATTTAGATTACACATGAGTATACAATGAATAAATATAAATGGTCAAATAACTAGAGCCTTGATTTTCTTATCAGTTCCAACACGTTCTTCATTCCAATACTCTTCTCTCTCATTGTTCTGCCTCACATTTCGTGAACCACTATATTACTCTTCTCATTATGAGCTCAACACATGAAATCACATCTCCTACCAACAAAAATGCACTTAGTGAAAGAAGATATGATTCTGATAACACAAGCATATATAATGAACAAATATAAACGCTCCAATAATTAGAGAGAAATTGTGTCTATCATAGCATAATACACAGTTTGTAAGATTAGTGATCAACAAAGCACCAGTACACAAGTACTCAGATAAATCATGCTGAAACAAGTGAGCCTGTCAACCCTAGGTTCTTGTCGGGGAAAGAAAGAAGAGCCATCATGGATGACATCCTTTACTCAAAGGAAGATGATAAAATAGCCCTTTCAATACCCCCATGGATTATCAAAGTGCTTGGTTAATTTTATGCATATTTTTATAGAGATTTGAAGATGCTAATGTATTTCTCACCGGCGTTTTAGAATCCTCTTCCTATTCTTCAATAAGTAAAACCAAGTGCAATGATGAATCATCGACAGAGGATGTACAACTCTAAAGTTGACATATTTGATGGACTACAAGGGAGCAAGAACTCTAGCATGTAGAGCTCTAAAGTTCAACAAAAGTCCATGATATCGGCAATATATCTCCGATATATCGGCAATATCGGCGATATGGGTGATATATCGGCGATATCATGGAAAAAAGATACTAAGGCTGATATCGATATCTGTTAACTCGGCGATACCGATATATCGGCGATATATCGCTGATCTATCAATCCCTGCCTGTGGCGGATGTGTTGGCTTTGGAGATACCCTTTTCTAATCATACACCCCTTATGTGGAGGCCTAATGAGGGGACGCATTTCGGCACATACTTTAAATTTGACAAATCCTGGCTAATGATGATGGTTTTCAAAGTATGGTGGAAAAGTGGAAATCCATAGAGGTGGAGAGATCGGCCACATGGTGCTTGGTGAAGAAACTGAGTGTGTTGTGGGACCACTTGAGAGTGTATAGGAGAGAGATCAAGGAGTCCAAGAGGGGCAAGAAGGAAGAGGCATTGGCAAAGATCATCAGAATTGACAGGCAGGAGGAACAAGCTCCTATTTCGGCAGAGGATAGGGAGGTCAGGACGAGGATGACACGGGTAGTGTAGGAGGACAAGAAAGCAGAGGTGGAGTGGAAGACGAGATCGAGGCAGAGATGGCTGAAGGAAGGTGACTCTAATACCAGATTTTTCCACCAAATGTCCTCTGCTAGGAGGAGAAACTGGATACATAAGATGTTGATACATGGGGAGACTTTCTCAAGTAGGGAGGACATGGGAAGAGCTACGGCAGATTACTTTAGAGAGTTTACTGGGAGGCGCGTCAGAGGTTGCTGGAGGTGGATAGGGGAGAATGTGCAATGTATCACAGAGGCTCGGGAGAAGGAACTCACTGCTAGCTTCTCGGAGGATGAGGTGAGGCAGGTGGTTTGGAGCCTAAATGCAGAGGGGTGCTCTGGCCCAGATGGTTTCCCTATTTTCTTTTTCAAGGAATTCTAGTCCCTGGTAGGGGTGGATGTGATGCAAATTATGGAGGAATTCGCGGTCAGGAATAGAGGTTTCGATAAACTGAACATATGCTACCTATTTTTGCTGCCTAAGAAGGAAGGGGCTAAAATGATTTAGGATTTCAGACTGATTGCATTATCGAATGTTGTGTATCTTATTGTAGCTAAGGTATTTGCCAATAAGCTCAAGGACCTTCTTGGAGACCTAGTTTCCCCTGTTCAGATGACCTTCATCCCAGGGAGGGGAATTTTGGATGGTTTTGTGGTTGCCATGGAGGCGTTGGCCACCTGGAGGAGGGAGAAGTAGGCCTTTTTGTGGAAGGTTAACTTCAACAAAGTACACAACTCAGTAGGATTTTTTGTAGGCCTCCTTGTTGAGGAGGGGTTTTCCCATGGTGTGGATTGATTAGATGAAGAGGTTCGTGACAATGACATCTTTCTCAGTTATGATTAATGGGAATCCAACAAGAGGATGGGTACAGCCTAGGAGAGGGGGTCAAATAGGGTTGCCCGCTTGCACCTATGTTGTTTGTGCTTGCAGCGGATGCTCTGGCACCGGCAACTCACAATGCCTATGCTAGGGAACTGATCAGGGGTTTCAGGGTTGGGGAAGATAGGGAGACAGCGGTACTGCAGTATACTGATGATACCTTATTTTTGGTCGAGGGATCGAATCTGGAGGCCAGGAGGATGAGAATCCTTTTGGAGCTTTTTGACAAGGAATTAAGGCTGCAAATTGATTATCAAAAATCAACTTTCATCCCTTTTAATTTGTTGGCCGCTGAGGTAGAGTGTGGGAGCTTTTTTAGGGACAGAAGTGAGCTCTTTGCCGCTGGTGTATCTGAGCTTTCCTTTATCAGATCGGCACCTCAGGATACATGATTGGATTCTGCTGCTAGAGAGGATAGAGGGAAGATTGGCGGGATGGTCTTCCAAGCTATTACCTAGAGGAGGGAGGTTGACCCTTGTTAAGGCAGTTCTGGCATCCATACCATTGTATTTCCTCTCAATTTTCAGAATACCGCGCTAGATTGAGAGGAAGATCTCAGGGTTGATAAGAGATTTCTTCTGGGCTAATGTAGGGTCATCAGGAAGGGGGACAAGATTAATGACCTGGGAGGAGGTGTATAGACCATTTCAGGAAGGGGGTCTGGGGGTTAGGAAGGTAGACAATGTGAACATCAACCTCCTTACGAAGTGGATTGCCTGATTAGTAGGCTGAGAGTGGGGGCTCTTTGGTGATGTTATGCAATGATGTTACGGCCCTTTCCTTTCTTGGGGGCCGTTGGACTCCCCTCCGTCCGGAGCCTCACACTTTCTCAAAGACTTGGCGGTGGTGACAATGAAGGTGCGCAATTTCTTTTCCCCTACATTGAGGGAGGGGGATGCTTTCCGTTTCTGGCAGGATGATTAGCAGAGAGCTGGTTATACCCTCGGCGACAAGTTTCCATGCCTTTTTGGAAGTGTTGTGAACTCACCGGCAATAGTGGAAAGTTGAGGGATGGGGCTTGGTGTCCAACCTTTCGTGGGGGCCTCTCCGACCAGAGATGCAAGGAGTTCCAGTGGTTGTTGCAAGAATTGGAGGGTTAGGCACTGGAGGAGGGTTATGATGCCTAGTCCTAGGAGGAGGGAGATTTCTCTGTGGCGAGGGTGTTTTGTAGGTTGGGGAGTGGCACGATCAGCCATGACATTGATTTCTTATGAGATTGCAGATTACTCTAGATGGCAAAGTGCCTACTGAATGTGAAGATCTTCGCCTGGTTGGTGAAGAGGGGGAAGATTATGACAAAGCGATGGAGAGCGAGATGGGCCCAGTCGGACGATTTAACATGTCCCCTTTGTGATGTAGCCGGGGAAGACATCCAGCACCTCTTCTTCCAATATCCGTTTGTGAGGCAGGTTTAGCAGAGGATGGGGATCGATTGAATCGCCCATAGGGATGTGGTTAGTTTCTAGTCTTCGTTCCATAGAGGAAATGCCCACGATGGAGGGATCACCTTTAGATCCAAAAAGGATAGGGCTAAGGTGTTGGCGATCCTGTGGGGTATTTGGCTGGGGAGAAATGGGGTGCTTTTTAAGGGGGAGAAACCCTATGTCGAGAACTTTGTTTCCTCCATTTCTTCCCAGGTGGTGTTCTAGGAATCTGTCTTGTAAACTCTGATGTAAATCGAATTTTGGAATGAGATGAGGTTGGGTGGTTATCTTTCGGATAACCGTCCTTTGGCTTTTCAAGAAAAAAAGAAAAGTTTCATAGAAGTGCCTTGAATCACAACAAAGGTAGATGAAGTCGAAGGTTTGACTTCAAGAGTAGTAGTAGATTCCAATGTCGCCATATGGTGTTAGAACTCTAAAGAAGAGGCTCCAAGTAGATATAAGTTTTAGATCATCAAATCAAAAGTGAGAAGGTGCAATTAAGCACTCCTTGAGTCACGTTGAAGGTTGCATGCAACCTAAGGCACAAGGGACACTTAAAGGACCACCAATTGGCCCCTTAGAAGCCCACTACACATACCAACAGCCCTTGATGATGCTGTTGCAGCTAAGGATGCAAATGGGTTAAGATTAAATCAAGTTTGGTTAAACCCATATCCATACTAATTTACAAAATTCATACCCATACCCTTACCCATTTACTCATCGGGTATAAAAATCCAAGCCTATACCCATACTCATCTATCAATTAGGTATTTGTTTATAAATTAATCTTACAATCAAACTATGCCTAAATTAGAGTCAAGCAAGAAAAAAAAAATTATGACATGATTCATTAATTGATCATTGTTAATTAGCTTGAAACATAGGGGCTAAGACTACTCCAATTTTGTTGATCCCTATTGAAATTATTTTAAAAAGAGCCCTTTAAGGGGAATGCATAAAAACAAAAAATATAAAATATAAAATATAAAGAAAAATAAAATACAAGTACATTTCAAATAAAATATCCCCATCCCCTAAGTAAATGTTCAAAGGGACCTTCAGAAGTACTCCAAACCTTCAAAATCCTGGAGGGAGATTAGGGCTGGGGGAATAAGGGACCTAGGGTGGGATATATATATATCTCGGTAAGTGCAGATTTTATTCGGGTACTCAAGTCGGGTAATCGGGTACAAATCCATACACATACCCAAATCCGATCAGGTTTGTGTCAGATTTTACCTATTCTTTTTTAGTCGGGTTGAGTCATATTCGAGTTGGGTTTACCGAAACTTGCATCCTTAGCTGCAACCCCTGGAAATGTTGCTGGTGGTGTTGTTGGGTTGGTGGTGCTACAAGGGGCAACGAGGGGTGCGGCGACACTACTATTGTTTTGGCTAGTAGGATGGGGAAGCACAAGGAAGAGAGAAGAGAGATAAGGAGATCTCTCTTTCCCTGGGGTTTTGGTGGGAAGGAATCAAGGCACGAAGTGCCTAGGACCTACCACACTTTGATACCATGTCGGAAGAGAATGAAGCTTGTCTTATTCAAAAAACCTTAGTCTCTTTATATAGAGAGAGGTGAAAGGATAAATTACAAGGAAAGTAGAAAAGGAAATGAGAAAAAACAAAAGACATCTCTATCAGCATTCATAATCTTGAATTCTTAACTTTTTTTGCCCTATCATAAACCACTCCTAATCCTTTCATATTGGGGTCTGGAGTCGATAACAGAGTTGACTCTTCTTCCAGGTTACATGTATTGTCGTTTGATGAACAACACCAAATTGATTTCATGGTATGAAAACTAAAACATTCTTCTAAAATGTGAAATATCCTTGTAATATATCAATTTAATGTTCCAGTTTTCTTGCTCAGGTTATTTGCAAATTCTCTAATTTTCTGCGGTGATTAGTGAAGTTTTGGCATGAAATAGTTGATAGTGATTTTCAGCAGCTTACTTGTGCACCAATAAGCTTGTTGTCCCAGCTGAAAACACCGTAATCAGGGCCTCCCCAGAAGGCACCAGCATGCCTTGCAAGACCAGGTGTTGTTGCAAGCTTAAGATAAGAGGTATTACCCGTGGCATGGTACAACCATGCACTTCCCCAGATGAACTCATCCCAGTATTCTGTAGAATTGTAAAAGAGGGAAGCATCGGTGCCTTGTGGACTGTACCTGCCCCTCTGATCCCTGGAATATTTGAAGAGGGTTCTTGCCCCATGGACGAGCTTCTCTGAATAGGTCTTGCTGTCTTTGAAAACTATGGAGGCAGCTGCCAGGGCAGCTGCCATCTCTGCTGCAAGATCTGAACATCCATGGCATTCGTATACTGGTCGCTCATAGTCGATATCTTCAGGCCTCATCCAGCAGTAATGGTCATTTGGAACAGGCCCCTTGGAAGTGTCCCCAACTCCAACCTGTCAGCAAAAGATCAGTAAGTTTATCCTCTTATATTCTGTGGAAAATTTTTTTATTTGAAGTATGGTATGTCTTACCTGTGCTACAATCCTGTCAATAGTATCAGCTGAAGAATTGAAGGTCTTGAGGAGATAATCAGTCCCCCATTTGATAATCCCCTTGATATGGTCAAGCTCTCTTGCAGCCTCATACTTAGCTCTGTACTCGATCACACTCCAGCTCAACATGGTCATGGCAAATGACATTGGGAAATGGAATTTGATGGCATCCCCTGCATCATAATATCCCCCAACCAAGTTGTTGTTTACTGTGTCATCTGAGAGACCATCTTTCATGCCAGACTTTCCCCTCCAGGAGACATTGTTGTGCTTTGGAAGGTGTCCAGCTGCAGCACATGCAAAAGTTAAAGAGTTGGTAGCACATGACGTAACCAAAATCACACTTGGGCTTGTCTACTGCATCTCTAGAACTGTTGTAATAGCAGAGAATGATGGTATTTCTTAGTGGCATTTTATAACCGCATAAGTGGAAACATGGGAGTTTAACTAGATCAATCCAAATTTACATACAAGTGCTCCCTGGAGGAAAAGGAAGGCAGAAGGTTACATACATCTTTGTGCATTGAAGAACATAAGAGCCTTATGAAGTGCCTTTGTGTAAGCATCCTGCGGCAATGGCAGAGGTTGGTGGTGGGGCATCGTCTTTATGATAAGCATTGTAAGGCCAGTGAGGAGGCCAGTGCCAATTGCCAAGCCAACAACCCATAGGAACGGCTTTCGGCTCACAACAATGCAACCGAGATCAACATACTTCCTTTTCTTTTTCTTCTGCTCGCCTGGGCCGGCCAGCAGCCAGCTTTGCTGTGTTTCTTCCAGCTGCCTGGATGAGAGCGCAGCTGTGTCTAGGCCTTGTGAGTTCCTGCTCCTGTCATCATCAGTTGTGGAGTCGGCAATCTCCAGAGCACCTCCCCATGGATCCCTTCCAAACATCTTGTCGTCGGTTCAGTTCACAGACACTGCCTCCGTTGCTGCAACCTGGGCTCTTTGTCATTGAATCTTTCAGCGGCATTTGGAGGTGGTGAGGATGGGATTGCTTGTTGGAAGGTGTAGGGATAAATTCCCTCTCTTTGCCTTTCTCTTTCTTGTTGGTTGTCTTGTCTTTCTTTTCCTCACGTTGAGTGTCATTAGTTGCTTCTTGTTGGTGGATTTGCCTGCGTGGCAGCTTCTTTTCCCACTGCACACACACCACACAAGCATTGGTCTCGAAAATATGGTGCTGTGACTTGGATGTCACTTGTTTGCACATTTAACGTGTGAATTGGGGTTCATGAATCACTGAGCCAGCCCAGCCCATCCCTTCCCAAAATCCTGAAAAGGCCCAGCTCGACCCAGGCCTGAAGCTTCTATCTAGGGTACACTTGATTTTACGCCGAGCCACGCCATGGCCTGAAAAAGCCCAAATTGGATCCATGGACTTGTTTTCTCATAAATGCATGTATGTAGTTATGTAAATGCATATGTATATATACTGGTACATTATACATATGCATGTGCATGTGTATTTATAATCTCTATAGTTATGTTGTTGGATTGTTAAGCTATTTTAGATATTTAAAATATATTAAATTTTGTTTGATCCACATTTTAGGAGGAGTACGTGGAAATTTGGGTATGGGTGCAATTCGGCCTGTATTTGGGCCCTAAATTCATGAGCTTGAGACTAGGGCTTAGCCCATGACCCACAAAACAAAAGTGTGCCTTAGTGGGTCTAGCCAGGGCGGGTCAAGTTTCGTTAAATGTTACACTTTTGGTTACAAGTTTTGACTCGAATATCGTGTCAGCTTGGCACATGATCCAATTCTACAGTCCCTTGGGGAGAAGAACTGGATCATGTGCCAAGCCCCAAATCCTTTGGGGGAGAAGTACTGGATCATGTGAGACGATCTTCGAGTCAAAACTTGTAGCCAAAAGTGCAAGGAACAATTAGGGATTTGGGGAGAAAGAACTGGATCATGTGCCAAGCCGACGCGATCCAAGGCCCCTTCTCGCCACCTCTGTGTCGTCCACATGTCACCCCCTTACCCTTCTGCTGTTGATGTTCTCTCTCTCTGGCATTTTTGTCTCGTGACCATTGGTATTCGGTGTCAACTTGGGTAGCATCGTTTGTTACCGATGGTCTTTATGTTGCTGTGGTTGCTAAGGTTAGACCGTTCGTTGGTATCCCGCTACCGTGCATGTCGGGGTTTGGCCTTGGCCTCGAATTGGTGGTGGCTCGATTATCACACCTTCATACCACCTTCAACTTCGCCTCGTCGATTGTTGTCATTTTGCTTTCCTTGTCTCTGTTTACTTGTTTGTTTTTCTTGTTTTGCCCTCGTATTGTGTATTGTGTATTGTGTACTGTGTTTTGTGTGTCGTTTGGATTTGCTTCAACAACCTGTGTCCTCCAGGTGTGCCTCGGATCGAACTAAGGCCAAATCAGAAATATTGGAAATTCTATTTCCTTGATGGAGGGAATAGTAGTTTCTAACTGAAGTAAATCTTGAAACAGTTGCGGCCGACACGAATTCTCCATTTTGTTTGTCCCCATTTGTCGTGTGTTACAGCGCCGTCTTTTTCTTGTATGATTTCTTTTATAATCCGACGTGTCGGCTGGATGCGTCGGCGCTTCTTTCTTCCCTTTCATGACATGACCATGGAAGGGAACACGACCACGTGCAACGTGCCCGTGCGTGATACGTACCGGCCACGATTGTGGCTTGGAAGATCGAGGGTAGATCTTCGGCATTATTAGGGGGTTTTCTTTCTCCTTCCAGACGGGTTAGGTAAGGCTCTATTTTGCAGGGCATTTATGCTGGATCGGGATTAAAATTGAAGTGAATTAAATTAGATGAGGTATTTATTTAGTTTGTGTTGGATTGATGGGTTAAATATTTAATTTATATTTTATTTATGTCAGTTTAAGTATATTTAATTTAGGATAGAGTGTTTTATTTTCTCTGTGTAATAATTTTAATCAATTACAATATTCAAATATGTTAATTTATTTATTTTATCATTTATTTTACTTTTTTAATTTATTCTATAAATTTATTCCTCTCATCAAACTAAATCTTAGTATATTGTAGTGATCGGTACGATGATAAGATGTTAATAAATAATTTTTTAATATTATTATATGAGTGAATGAATAGTGGATGATTTTTTAATAATTTGATATGAGTAAAGAGTGTATTATTGTGATATGATGAATATATTTTAATTGATATATTATGTTAGAGTATATATATTTTACTAAATATTGATATTAATATAATGTAAAAAATAATAATAAATTGTATGGAATAGGAAAAAACTAATCGTTTGAGCTTATATTCAAATTCACATCTAATTTATCTCAAAATAACAACCTTACGTAGTTTATAATGTAAGTCAACCTATACCCATTTTGACGTTATCACATTTTATCTCGTGAAGCAAATACTATTCCAAGCCTATTCGTTTATGTGATTACAGCATATCAGGAAAAAAAAAAGTGAAATTCTAGAGTAATCTTTATTTTCACGTTCAATCTCTCTTTTCAAATTCCTCCTCTCACGCTCTACGTAAGGTATTATTTGTTATGTGGAATATCATGATTCATCTCATGTTTAGAAAACTTTATCTTGAGAGAAAATTTTAAAATTTGAGGTAAATTTATTTTAGAGGAAGTGGGATGAATTTATCCCCTCTCTTGTGAGATATTATCCCTATCTATTCCTTTAAATATCTTTATTTATCTTATGATTTAATTCATACCTCTCTCAAATATCAAAATTAATATTTCTCAAGTTAATCCTTTAATTTTACTAGTTGCAAAGTTTATCCCATGAAATAAATAATACCTAAGGGTTTATTTAAAAGGTGGAATAAAGGGAAGAATGATGGGATGAGTTTTTCTACTTTGGGCTCATGGGTGCTATCTCATCATGGGATGATAATATTACATTAAAAGTAAATTAGAAATTAATATTTTGTTTCATATAATAAGGGTATTTATTTTTTATATTAACAAATAACTATTGATGTTGTAATATATATATATATTAGTGTTGATTACTATTTATTTATTTTCTTTACTACAAAACTATGAATTTGATATGGTGATGGTGATAATGTAATTGATATTGAATTTTTAATTTTTTCACCCGTCAACATTGCTTCTTACACTTGATTAGTTTCATCTCTCTCTCTCTTTCCCCTTCCCTCTTCACATTTTTGCACATGTGTAATTTAATTCTAAATAATTTTTCATTGATGTAATTTGATTTACATCAGTATAAAATGATTGAGAATTAAATTATACAGGTGTAATTTGCTAAGTATGTTGTATTTGGTGCGAAATGATTTAGAAGTAAATTATACAAGTGTAATTTGATATTTTGATTCTAAATTATTTTGTATCGATGTAAAATAATTTAAAATCAAATTGTACATGTGAAACATGGTTCAGAATAAAAAATCATTGGTATATTTTGATTTAAAATAAAAAATCATCAAAAAGTTTATTCAAAAAAAATCAATATATTTAATAATTATTTTATTTTGAATATTTATGAAGTGAGATCATAAAAAAAATTATCAAATATAGATGTATATTAATATTTTACTCCTAAAAATTTTTAAAATAATATATAATACATTAAGATGCTTGCTGGAATAAAGTGCGAGTACACTTAGACTAGTTGTGTTATTAGAGATACCTTAACTCGTGTTGAATTTTTAATGTGAATTATATCATGTCGTGGAGTATGGTAAAACTTATGCAGAGGAAAAGATTGAAGAAGGAAATCCCAGGTTAAGTGGCTACACTCTAGGTTAGCTCTTCTCCCTTCTGGTGCTTGCTATCTATGCTTTTGGAGAAAAGTGCGTTCGAAGGGTTACTCAAAAATTATTATCTAACTTGTAGATAAAAAATGTGAAATTCAAAGATTGAATTCCACATTAGAAGTTTGTGGAGTAAAACCTCCCTGATAACATCTCTACGTGTCATGAGATCCGCATTCTTCCCTGTGAAAAAAATACGAGTCACAAATTACTCAAAAGGAAAATAGTTTTAAATGACTCAGACCGCGACCATTTGCACGCACGAAAGTCACCTTTGGGTCCTCTCGCTCTTTGTTTTGGTTTTATGATCACGTATGTGTTGAATTATTTTCTTAAGATGAACTAGTGTGAGTTCGCTCATATTTTGCGTTATTTCAGAAGTTTTGAAATAAAATATTAATATATATCTATATTTTGATAAAATATAGATATGCTCTCATTTTTTTCATGACTATTTAAAAAAATAATAATTTTAAATATATCGGTGATTTTTTTATTTTTTATTTTCAACCAAAATGTATAGGTAATTTTTTATTTTAAATAATTTTACACATACGTAACCTGATTTTAAATCATTTTAGAGTTATAAAATTTAGCTTTAAATTATTTTACAATATTGTAAAATTAAATTATATAAGTGTAAAATGATTATGTATCGATTACATACTTAAAATCAAACTATAGAAGTGTAAAATATCAAATTACACTTATATAATTTAATTCTGAATTATTTTATATTGATATAAAATTGAATTGCACATATATAAAATAATTTTATATCATGTAAAATAATTACGTAGGTGCAAAATGTGAGTAGAAGGGTGGGAGGGAAGGAGAGATAAGGGAGACTGATCAAGTATGGGGGGTACAATTGAGGTATGGAAAATTTGACAAATCGATAGCAACTACGGTATCGTCACGTCGGCATGGAAACTTTGTTATATGACAAAAAGTAAATGAATAATGACAAGCACTAATGTGTTCAACATCATAGCAACAACTATCTATTAATATAAAAGATGGTAATAATTTTGACGTGCTGCCGAGCTTTTGAAAGTTTCTGCTGAACTCTGGGGTGCTCTCGTGTACTTGGCTGGGGTGGTTGTAGACGAGAATAGTCGGCAGTGAGGTTGTGCTTCTCTATGGCAAAAGGCAAACAGCAGGCAACCGAGGGAAGGATGGCGAAGCAATTACAGCAGATAAGATATTGTGTTGTTACTGTCAGTCACAGGAACTCTATTTTCTCAGAATCCATTTAGTCCAACAAGGCGCGTTGAGGATCTTCATTTGTATAACCATATCGAACGGAGCATATTAAGCAAATTTTATGCATTTTTTTATACATAACTTTTTTTTGATTATTTTAAAGCACCTGCACATATTCTTAATTTTGTTCTCCGTTGGTTTTCTATTGTCAGTTCAAAGTGTAATCAACTAAGGCTGCGTTTGCTGCTGGGACAACTGTCGGAACAGGGGATAGCAGCCAGGATAAGAATAGGTTAAGGGTGATGTGCATCGGATATGAGGATCATTATATTAAAATTCTTTAATATTTTTTCTTCACCCATATAATTCAAAGAATATTATCTAATAATTACAACCAATCATATCAAAATTCACTTATTCTCTTTTCTCTCTCACAAAAATTAACATATCGATCATTACAATTATATCAATCAAATAATTTCTATATTTACTTCACTTCAATTTTATTTCGAAATGATTCTTTCGGCAGTCGAATGCAGGGTAAGAGAAGTCGATATGTGGAGTGTTTGCTGGCTGGGTGTGCCACCAACAAGTCCCGTGTGCCGTAGCTGGGTGTGCCACCAACGAGTCCCGTGTGTCGGAAATCGGTGCTTCCAATTGTCTATTGTGCAGCTGTGCCGAGTGTGTTGCCCGTAACACGTGGTGCGTTGGAGTCAGAGAGGAGCTGTGTGCAGCCATGCAACTGGTTGTGCCCACGGTGTTATCCATTGTCAGTGCCATGTGATGGTGGCGAATGTGCTGTCGCCGTTGGAGTGGTGTGGCGTGATACGTAGTTGTCGTGCGTAATAGCCGTCATCCAGTGGCGTTAGATGTGTCATCTACGGCTTCTGCGGTGCAATTGACTACCAAAGTCTACCATGGCGGAGGAATAAGAATTGTTGTAAGATAAAATATATAAAATAATTGACGATATTAATATAATATCAATAAATATTTATTTCATCTTAAGATATAAATATGAGTGAGTAATATTGTAAATATAGTTCTGCAGGCATGTTATATTAAAATGGATACAGTGAGTTAACGTATACACCCATAACGTAAACAGAGATAAAGGATGTTAAGGCACTTACCGTAGATAATAATTTCTTTGTGACATTTATGCAATTTAAAAATCGCTTAATGGTCTTTATGTAGAAGCTCCTTTTCCTTAACCATGAATAGCATCAACAGTGAAAAATAGGAGTTTAGAAATAAACAATTCCGTATAATCATACCTTTCTCTTCTACTTTAATTTGTTGTCTGCTGAAATTAAACATGTAAAATGGCAACTCTTACAAAAATTGGCAAATATGTAAATTAGGGGTGTACACATTGGTCATGTTCAACTCAAATCTAACTTGATTGGGTTGGATTAAGTTGTAAATTAAATTAGATTGGGTTGGGTTGATATTTTTTCAACCTGATAAAAAATAGGTTGCATTCGATTTGATGTCTAATAAATCAAACTCAAATCGTAATTCAATTCTTAGTTATATATATGTGCATGTATGTATGAGATTAGCCATTTAAATTTCAAAAGAATAAAAAAAAATCATCACATTTCAAACTATAAACAAAAGAAAAAGCCACCTAACTTGAAAAGATATAAAAAAAAAAAACCCATGTTAGGACCAACATAGTACACACTTCTCATTTTCCTTTTCCCTCTCCTTGATCACGTGCGCACTCGCAAGTTGCGAGCAGTGCACGCTTCTCTTTTCACTTTTCGATTTCCACTTTCCCTCTTCAACTCGCAAGTCGCAAACCCTAATTGAGCTACGAAGCTCCCTCTCTCATCGTCACCACCAGCCCTCATCTTTAAGAAAGAAGTAGAAATACAAACTAAGAAAACTCTTAAGAAACTGAGGTCAGATAGAGGAGGGGAATATACGTCCAATTTATTTGATGAACAATGTCAAGCTTTTGGTATAGTTCATGAAGTGTCGGCCCATATTCCCCTCAATCTAATGGAATAACAGAGAGAAATAATAAGACCCTAACTGACATGGTCAACACTCTCTTACAAAGCTTAAGATTACCTACTTACATGTGGGGGGAAGCTTTAAATACGACATACCATATTCTGAATAGGGTCCCCCTCAAGCATAAGGAAAGTAGTCCATTTGAGATTTGGAGAAACAGGAAATCAAGTTTGAAATACCTTAAAGTGTAGGGTTATCTTGCAAAAGTGGTTGTCCCAGAACACAAGCGAAAGCTTGGGCCTAAGATAGTTGACACGGTCCTTTTGGGTTATGTTGATAATAGCTATGCCTATAGATTTTTTGTTATAAAATATGAGATTTTAGGCATAGATGTCAACACTATTGTTGAGCTTCGCGATGCTACATTTTTTGAGGATGTCTTCCCTATGAAGACTGGATTACCTCAAAATGTGACTTCAGATGACTTAGCCACCACATCTTGTTCTATTTCTAATCAAGTGGAAAGGATGTCTAATGTGCAGGCTAGCTCTTCTCATTCTGAACCCAATCAAGTAGAAGAGTCTGAACCTAGGAGAAGTAAAAGACCTAGAATTGCTAAGGATTTGGGGAGTGATTTTATTACTTACAAAATCAAGGGCATTCCCCCACTTATCATGATGCGATGGCTTCTTCTGAAGCTAAGCATTGGAAAGATGTCGCTAAGAATGAGATGGACCCAATCATCTCTAATGGCATTTAGGAGTTGGCTGATTTACCTCTATGGTATTTTACTATTAGGTGCAAGTGGGTGTTTAAGAGAAAACTCAGGTCTGACGGATCTATTGAAAAATACAAAGCTAAACTTGTTGCCAAGGGGTTTAAGCAAATGGAAGGAATAGATTATTTCGATACATATTCTCTAAGAACTAAGATAACTACTATCCAAATGTTTATTGCATTGGCTTCTATTTATGATCTCACTATCCACCAAATGAATGTGAAGACCGCCTTTCTTCACGGCGATCTTGAGGAGGAGATCTATATGAACCAGCTGAGGGATTTGTAGCTCTTAGAAATGAGAAAAATGTTTGCAAGCTTGTTAAATCTCTCTATGGTTTGAAATAAGCACCCAAGCAATGGCATATGAAGTTTGATAAGACTATACTATCTTTTGGCTTAGTAGGTCACAAATCTGACAAGTGTGTCTACTTTAGATTAAGGGTGATATGTGTATTGTCATATGCCTTTATGTAGATGATATATTATTGTTTGAATCAGACATTAGAATTATGAATGAAACTAAGTGGTTCTTAAGTAGTAAGTTTGAGATGAAGGATATGGGTGTTGCAAATGTGATCCTAGGCCTCAAATTGATTCAGTCAGCAGAGGGGATAGCTATTTCTCAATCTCATATGTTGAGAAGGTTCTTAAGAAATTTGGCTATGAAGATTGTAAGGCAATAAGCACTCATTTTCATTCATTAAAAACTCTCTATAAGAACAAAAGTGGAACGCCTATTTCACAACTAAAATATTCACAGATTATAAAAAGCTTGATGTATCTAACTAATTGTACTAGATCAGATTTTTTTTTTTCTGTGTCTAAGTTAAGTAGATACATAAGCTGTCCTGATCATACTTATTGAGATGCCTTGGACCAAGTACTTGGGTACTTAAAGGGAGCAGTTTCCCTTAATTTGCATTGTGGTAAATATCCTTCAGTTTTGGAAGGATATAGTGATGCCTTGAAAGTTTAATCAGAAAATAAGGAGACATATCCAAATCAAACTAAAGTCTATAAGGGATTTAGTGTCTCAAGGAGTGATTGCTGTGGAATTTATAAGATCCAAGGATAACACAAAAGATCCGATTACTAAAGGACTTGATAGATCTTTAGTCTTTATGTCTAGGCTTGGGATGGGACTGAGATCCATTGGGAGTTCACTCGCTGCAGCAACCCAACCTAACTAAATGGAGATAGCACAAAGTAAGTTCAATGTGGTAACAACAAGCTATATGGGGAACTTGTTGGCACTCATTATTAGATGTTTTTACATTTGAGTCCAATCCCTGGAAGCCTAAGTGCCTTAAGTTGCAAATTTAGGAAGTGTAAAGGTTCTGAATGGGTTCAAGCCTTTACAACAGGATGTGAGCAATGCATCCTTAGAGAACGCCACCTATGTGAGTGTTACTATAGGTCATAGGTAAGGGAATAGGGTCTTTCCCGACTATACTCATGAAACAGGAAAGGGTGCATGGCCTTTAAAAACACCAACCCTGAAGGTTATCACCAAAAATTTCATTCTGTTGTCACTACTATACAGCACATCAAAGGTCTAGAGTTCAAAACTAATTTCACTTTATTCCTGTGGTAGTGAAGGTGAATGGCTCAGGTTAGGATTCAAATTGGAAGGTACCTTTACTAAAAGCAGAGTGTGGTAGCCAATAAATTTATCGTTGAATTTCAACGATGAATTTGTGGGGGATTGTTGAATTTGAGAGCCTAATTGCATCAATTAGGATGTAATTATTATATGTTAACGTGAGAATTTATGTTGCAATTAGTGAAATTTATGAGAGGTTTTTCGTCCCATATTGAAAGTGGATAAACCTTTTGGTCGGTATAAAAGACTTCTACCTCTCATGGCTTACATAGCAAAAAGTGAGAAGTTGGGTTGGGGACCATGCACGCGCGCCCCACTCCGCTACAGCTCCAGCTCCAGGTTGAGCTTGGGCTCGAGTGAGAATCAATTTGGAACTTGAAACTTGGATTCCTTTTGCTATGGATTTTTAATCTCACGATTTTGACCTAAATTAGTCGATCAAAATGTAAAATTGGTCAACCAATTATTTTGGTCGATTAATGAATTTAGTTTGGTCAATCAATTGATTTGGTTAACCAATTAGTGAAGTTTGATCGACCAATTGTTTTAGTCGATCAATTATCGTATTTTCATAAAACGAAAATTTCCCTAAACGTCTGGCTGTAGGTTCTATATAAGGTTCACGATGGAGCTCTCATTTGACACACAGCAAGAGTAGAAATGCTCTCTCCACTCTCTCTCCTTCTCTCTCTCTCGTTCTTGGTGTATTCGTTCAACGTGAGATTAGTAGAAAAATCTATAATTACTTTTGCCGATCTTGCACAAGCAGATTGAGAGATCCACGAGAAATTTTTGGTTGATCATACCATTCAATTAGTAGATCAATCGAGAATTTGGTTGAAATAAAATTACCTTAGCTTCGTTCTCCTGAGGTGATTTTTTAGGACATCTAAGATCAGAGTATATCGAATCTTAGAAGTAAATCATCATATCCTAAAAGGAGTTCGTCACATCTTGACACAACGATATTGTGGGAAGCAATACTTTCTTTAAGGAAAATCCTTAATATACGTATTTATCGAAGTAAAATCTAATCCTTCTCATTTTATTTATTTATATTAATACATGTTATTTATTCTTTATTTTATTACGAATCTTATCCAATCATGTTTAACTTACTTGATTCAATATTTTTTATATACATGAAAATATTAGAAATACATATATTTTTATTTTTTATTTTTGTATACATTTGTTCCAACGTAGGAGTCTAGAGATAGATAATTCCCCCATCACCACGTTCTCTTCGACTTTAATTTGCTTTCTGCTGCAATTAAACATATAAAATAGCAATTCTTACTAAAGATTTTTTCAGCCTGTTTTCTGCTGCAACTAAACATATAATGACATTCCTTTACTAAAGATCCTTTCCACTTGATTTAACACGTTTGGAACGATACAGACAAAACCAAGGCTCTTCCAACACGGGCTTTTCCTATTTATTTAGATAATGATGGCTTATCGTTCGACCAATTTGAATCATTGGTCCAACTATTAAAACTAGAATCAGTAACTCACATGTTCAATGGTTGGCTCGGCTTTTAAAACACTACAGAGCACACAAGTTTCTGAAAGATATAACCATGGAATCATGGACCCGATATACAGCTAACCATCAAGAACAATAAAAAAGAAAAGAACAAAAACTTCCAAGAGCATCAAAAGGCATTACATACACTTAAAAAAAGTAAGAGCTGTATAATACTGAAGGGGTTAAGAAAGAGACAAAAGCCCATAACCAAGCCTAAAGCATCAAACATGCTCCCTCCGAACTTCAGAATTTGAGAAAATAGGGTCCTGTGACTTTAATTTTCTGTTTTCTACCGTGTACATGAGATTACAAGAGATGCTGTTTGGAAACCCTTTGCCACCTTTCTCTGTGACATTACGTGATTAGTACTTTGTCTCATTACTTGATTGCTTACCCAAGGAGTATTTGATATGCGAAATTAACAATACTTCACCTTTAATTTCATATTCGACACTTTTAATTTTGAAATCACATGATTCTAGAATTAAGGATGTAATTTCAAAACTAAGGAATTCCACACCTTCAATTGAATTATCTAATTCCATCTACTTTTTCTTTTCAACTAATTTTTTTTTATTTTACTAACTTATTTCACCAAAAAAAATACATCTGATAAAATAAAATATATTAATTCCTTCATACTTTCAATTTTTATTACTCCTAATAATTACCCTTGCTAAACACCACCAAGTGCGATAAAAAGTCCAAGGGACAAATAATGGCAATTGTAGTACCAACAATTCAGTGAACCTCATGTGGAGAGAAAGCCGGAGGCATGATGGATAAGGATTAAATAAATAGCTTAAACAAACCCTGACATTATATATACTAGTGTGTTTGATATCGTGCTTCACTGAGGAATCGATGAGGGAAGGAAAAATCAGAGAGACGTGGGAATTTAAAATAATAAAAAATCAGAAAATAAATAAACAGTATTTGTCAATAAAAAAAAAATTAATAATGTGACATTTCCTATACCAGAAGAGGAGCATGCAACCACTTACAGGCAACCGTGCATTCCTTTCAATTAACACATTAATTATTTTATCTCACTGTTTATTCTATTTTCTTAAAACAATATCTACAAAATTTATTTCATGGCATATTATATCATGAGTTAATCTTATTCCTGTCATTTCATAATACATACTCGACTGAATACATTAATTTCCTTCTAATTAAGAAGAGATCCATTTATATATAAACTAAAAGACAATAGAATGATAAAGAAAAATCAAAATCTATATTAGATACTAAGGAAGTTACTTAAATTGGCACCACGTTAAGGATTTGAAAATGATGCATGATTCAATTCATTAGAATTTTTTTTTCTTTTTGATAGTATGTAATTTAGGATGCATTTCGAGTTGAAACTATTTAATTGAAGATTTGGTTACGTGATAAGATTGGAGATATAATAATTGAGTATAATTATAAGTTATGTCCGTCACAGATTTCAAATGTAGCTCTTTCCCCTTTGTCTCCGTGTCATGGCAAAAGCAATTGAGGGGTACGCAGGATGCTTGATAGGAAAAACTACAATGGTTTAATCAAAATTTCCTAACTTGCATTTTTTGTGTTTGCACATATATCTCCATAAATTTGGATCTTTACAAAAATGCGCCTCAGATTAGGTTCCATCAACCATTTGTATTTCTGATGAAAAAAATTAAAAGTATTGTATTTTCTTCCCTCATACTCAGTGTAACATCATCAAAGGTACAAGTGAGGGACACGAGTGTAACATCATCAAACGACTTTCTGGGCATTTGGGATATCATACTCGGTGAGGGACATAGGTGTAACATGGAACAACATTCTGAGACCATCTGTGTAAATATGAAAAAATGCAAGTACAATTATGCAATATTAAATATTTATAGAGACTCCCATGTAAAAATACCCACGTCGGGAAACAGGCGGATATGTGCACCCGGTCTGTAGAAGGCAAAGGCAAAGGCAAAAGGCACCCCACAAGACCTGCATGAGTCACCTGACGTTGCAGCACTGAGGCATGCCATTGCGCAACTTGACCCACATGCACATCATCTGCCTTGGGGACTGGTAGTGAGCCGTGATGTAGTGGTCGATGCACCCAAACTGGCAGAACTTGACGTCGTGGATATACTCCACGTGTCTCGAGCCGTTGAACCGCTCCACCCACATTCCCATGCTCACGTCCTCCATCTTGAAGAGCTGCACCACCAACAAAGGGCATTCCATAATCGGCAGTTTGTGCATCCATCGAATCCCAAACAGAGGGCATGTGGGCTCTCTCGTCTTGATCACTTCTTTCCTTATTTCAAGTATGTTGGCTAGGGGCTCCGTCCAAACAAGTGCATCCTAGGAATTTAAGTATGGAATTGTTTCCATAATAATAAAAGACAGAGCCCATCGAACAAGTAGGACCACTTGGATTTATTGTATGCGGCGATGTAATTTTTTCGACTCCAAAATAACATTATTTCTCGTGAGAAATGAGACAGTAAAGATACAAAATGCGTGCAGGGATACACCAATACATGGCAAGACAAAAATAGATGGTTAGAATGGACATTGGGGAAAAACTAAGCTTCTTGTGGTGAACACAAGCTGCAACTCCTTGTGCTTGCATCCTCTACAAGATAAGATGGGCGGCTAGGCAGATGGAAACACTACTAGAACATGAAGCCACCTGTTGTTTCACAAAATAAACTCCCTTGCATCCAAGAGACCCTTTACTTGGGAGATTAACAGGCTCTAAGATAAACAACTTCCAAAAGTCAAGGGGCAACCCTTTAAAATCATCCGCTCCATCCCATTTGTACAACATCAAAGAGATGGATGATTTGATGCAATAAATGTTTGAAAGCTAGATTTAACCAGAGGGAAGAGCCAAGAAGTGAAGTTTGAGGGAGAATCAAGCCAGAAGAGGTTAAGTTTGCCAATAGGAAGAATCAAGCAAAAGAGGTTATGCTTATGAACAGAAACCTGATAGTTAGGTTGACGAAAAATGAAGATGAAATATCATACTTAAAGATTGTAGTGCATAATTCTCAAGGAACTGCCCCCATTTGCCCTCCTGCTCCAACCCTGGATTTAACTATGCCAACATTGACGAGAAAATCATCATACCTTATATGGTGACAGACCACAGGAAAAGGCCTCTCAGGAATTAAGCAGAAGAAATGACTCTCAGCAAGTTGTAGGGACTTACCCTTAATGCCTGCTTCTCAAACTGTAACACGATGAACCGTGCAATGTCTGATGACACAACATAACCGGGGCCATTGGCATACGGCGGATAATCTTCCTCTGGCCATTCCTGGCATCAGTATTGATAAAGTGGAATATCTTTAGCTGATAGCATTGATGGATCACAAACCTTTGGCACTAGAGCCTTCAAAGATTCTTTATAAAGAATTCTACAAAGAAAAAGACCATCCATATATTCTGCTCCAAATTGAACAAGGAATCACTAATAAAGTATAAAAAAATGCCTTCAGCCAAAATCATTCCAAGCCTTTGAAAGTCGGGAGTTTCACCATTGTAGAGATGTGAAACTTTTGGTGGGAATTGACGCCCCTCCAGATTGATGGCTTGGAATGGTATGGACCTTTGTCTAAGCTTCTCAAGATGTTGAAAATTTACTTTCCCCAGATTATTTTCAAAATAAAAAAGAAAAGGTAAAAATCCAACGAAACGTAAGGGGGTTTTGACTTCAAGTGAAACGCATAACTTACTTTTTTCAATCCAAGCATCTTTCACCACAAAAATACTCTAATTATTTTTTTCCTGTTCTTTTAAATATTATGGCCCACGTACCTCTCAAAGAAAAAGGTATGACGCATGCATTTAATGGATTTCCTGTCATAGAAAAGTCTCTCTCTTAAGAAAAAAAAACATCTCAATACTGATAATTTTAACCATAAAAAATACTGGTAATTTTAGAAAATATTCAAAGGGTGTTATAAATCACATAACTAGACGGGAGACATCAATTAATAGATGGAAGAAATGAAAGTACTTAGTGAGGCTGGACTTGTCATAGTGAGTTCAATAAATTGCTTGATTTAATTAGCAATTGAAAACAACAGCATTTCTCCACGACAACGGAAAAGGGTTGCATACCTCGTAGCTAACAGCCCATTTCCCATTACGTAATGGTTTGTGATGGTAATTTATATTACCAAGGTACAAATTCCTGCTTGATACTTTCTTCACTTCCTTCATAACCGAATCTACTCTGACAAATGTATCATCATCACACTTCATGATATATTTGGCATGTGCTACACGAACCTGAAAGGGTGAATGACAGTGAAAAGTAATACATTGCACACTTATGCCGTCTAATTGGTCAGCCCAAAGGGTGATTAAATGAAAGAACCAACTTACCCCATACTCACAAATGGCTATTGTCTTCAAAACAACAAGATCGTAACTATCCAGAAATGGGACGACAACTATGTCCCCGAAGAATTCTGCTTCACGTTTTAACTCTATGTTAACCTCTTTTCTTCGTTGCTGAGAAGAAAGCACATTTCAGAATTATGAGATGGTAGATATTGCACTTTCTGAAAGCTTTTGTGAGGTTATATCCTACCACTGCAACGAAAAACCTTGCAACAATACTGGGAGAACCCTTTATTGACTGCATCCAAGATTTCCTTACTGCCATTCTCTCTGCAAAATGGCTGCCTGCCGAAAGAATGCCAATGAATAGCTCTACAGGTCCACCAGGAAGAAGGGGGGCCTGCCACTTGGGAGAAAATTCCAGGTATTTCTGGGGAGAGAAACTGGGGTGTGATGTTGGCAATGATGAAGCAAATATTGATTGGACATCAAGATCACCACTCAATGATAGACCCGTTGCATCTTCAAGGACAAATCCCTGTTTTTGGAGCAGCGTCATTTGATAGAAATCTCAGGTAGTGTAAAAATACTGCAGTTTATTTGTAGCAGGCGATGCTTACAGTTCGATAGGGGAAAGAAGTGATGTGACTTCCGTCAACATTAACATGGTAACCTTCTAAACCAGCACTAAGAGTGAGGACAAACAGTTTATTCTCAACAAAGGGAAATGGCCAATCAAATGAAACTGTCTCTGTCCTTCCAATCAGATGGTTCAGCCACCAAAGTGTATCTGATTCCTCTGACTGATCATCATCATCATGAATCCACTTTTCACACTTGACAAGACCATCAACTACAGAGGCAAAAGTCAACCATATCGAAGGCATCACGCCATGGTCTAAGTATGCTAGACCCCAAGCACATAAGTTTGAAGAGCACGGTAATTGCAAATAAATATCCAACATCTTACCATATTATTCACAAAAAAAAAAAAAAAAAAATTGTTGCAAGTTAATTTTTGCATTAGAACAATATTTGATGGTCCATTTGGTGAGAAAGAATTAAAATGAAAAGGTATGGATATTTGGAAGGTACCGAAAAACCAGACAGTTTCCATGATTTCACTCAAGGTGAGGTCAACAGGATGTCGCGAACTAGAAACCAAGGTTGCGGATAAACTGTGATTTACTTACACAGGGAAACAAGAAGTGGTTGATATTCTGAATCATACAGGCATGCTAGTAAATGGTTTTAATTGTAAAAAGTTTTATCATGAACTATTTTCCAAGTTTAACTCCATCATTAGATAATCTCAAAAATTTATGGTTTGAGTAGATTCCTTCAGCTTCAAAAGCCTCGGACTTGATACCAAAGTAGTTACATTGACCACCGGCAAATGATGCAGCATAACAAATCCAATGTTGTTTGCAGTTTACAAAATCTTTTCAGAAATATAGTTTAAATTACTTTCACTGATACAATTGGAAAAGGGGTAATGATTGAAGGTCAATAATTATGTTAATCTTCCCTTTTCAAAAAAAAAAAAATTACGTTAATCTGTACAGAAGTTGCACCATAATTTTATTAACCAAGTTCTCTTTTCGCTGGAAGGGTTGAATAGCTACCAGAGGATGATAAAATGAGTCAGAATTACGGCATAAGCTTGGCTTGTTTCATGCAGAGGGTAGAGATTCAAATTCCTAGGATCAAAAAGCAGCCACCCTCTTTTCCTAAATGCTTTGAACTATGATTCAAATTCCTACATGCATTACATACGGCATAAGTTGTTTCAGCTCCTTAATCTTATTTATGGAGACCTTTTGCGCATTCGAAAATCCCTTAACCCATGTGAGCTTCTGGTACTGATGATTGCAAACTTGAGCAATAAAACTTTTAACTCAGGGATAGACATCCACCAACCAAATTGCTTCCAAAATATCGCACTGTAAAATCACCTGAGAAATAAATAGTTTCAAATGCATCCCTTAATTGCAATCAAATAGACCTGAATTTCAATTTTCCAAGGCCAAGACCATGTTCTAGGTCTACGTTTGCATTCGTGCAATTGGGTTTATCCTATGTTCATATATCTATTTTCCAGGAGTATTAAAGGAGCAGGTAAACATGGGTTTGTATCCATCCTGAAGGAGTTGACCCATGGCAGTGCTTGGTTAGCGATCAAGAATCGGTTGCTCACGCATACCCACTTGCATCACTGGGGAGTTACAGAGGAGGTGGCCTGCGTCCTTGGTGGCTCCACTTCGGAGGATAGATATCACCTATTCTCTCGACGTTCGTATTCCTCGGTGGTGGTGCAGCACATCTGGGCTAAGCTGGGAAGGAGAGACAGGATCGTGCTGCTGCTCACCAGCAAGTGGAGGTTGGAGTTCCCTCACCAGCCTCCCTTGGAGTCCCCTACGGCGATGGCTATATCGGCTTCTATTTGGGCTGTTTAGTAGGAACAAAACTTGCGTGTGCATGGTGAAGGTGCTTCCTCGACTGATACGGCTGCTGCTCGTGTCCTCCCTAGTTTAAAAGATGTAATTGCGGGTTTGTAAGATTCCTTTGCAGTGTCGGTCTGTGGTGGTTGGTTTCTCGTACCCGGCCGGGTGGCGAACTTGAGTAAATATATTACCACGTTTTACTCAAAAAAAAAAAAAAAAAGACCCATGGCAGTGGTTTGTCAAGCAGCTGAGATGGAGGGTGCAGGACACGGTGGATGCAGGAGTATGGCAGCTTTTGTCGTTTACAGAAAGAGAGAGAATCTCTGCGGGTAACGTATGCTCACCAACCCCTACATCAATCGGAATCATCCCCTCCCAAGCGGTATTCGGATATCCCTCGTTATAAATGGGGAAGAACCCCTGTTTCTGGGAGTAATCCCACGGGGGTAAACCAGCTCCTACGCTTTACCGTTCGAGTAGAAGTGAGGTTCCAGGAATACCACAGGAACGAAACACCATTAGCTGCTTTTGCTGTTTCGATCGTCCATCAAAAGCGAGGAATGAACCTTACGGTTTGGATTATACAATTGTGCCATTAGAGAACAACAAAATATTATCTACATCATATCAAGATATAAGGTGGTGCAATAAACTTATTCTAGGACTAAAATTCTTATTCCATAATTTAGAAATCCGAAACTTCACTTATTCCCAGAATGAAACGATAACGTTTGTAGACTTTCACGAGGCATCCACAACAAATCACGGAAACGAGATGAGGACCAAGGATCATCGCAAGGCGTAACAACAATTACATACCAGTCTCCTCGTCGGCCCTGGACCTCCAACCCTCGCACCGCTGCGCCGACCCCCACTGCATCCGGTAGCACGTGTTCATCTCGATCACGGGCCGCCCGCTCCAGTCCCCGCGCAGCCTCGGGTTCAGGTGCAGTATCCTCGGGGGGTCCTCCCCGTCCACCGCCCTCAGGCCCCTCAGCTCCACCATGAACTGCGACACCATCACCCCCTGCCCGTCCAACGTCGCCGCGATCGTCGGCTCCCGCTCCTCGTGGGCCCCACGGGGCCTCCCCACCACCGCCACGTGGGACCCCAGCGTCAGCCCGCAGGGCAGCACCACCGCCCCTCCCCTCTCCGCGAGCTCCGCGCCGGTCAGCGCCACGGAGGCCGGGCAGGGCTCGGCGGAGGCGGAGGGGGCGTCGGAGGAGGAGGAGGGAGGGAGGCGGAGGAGGTCGGCGAGGAGGGCGGAGCCGAGGGCCCAGGCGTCGGCGGCGGCGGGGGGGAGGGAGGGGGGGAAGTAGAGGCCGGAGAGCTCGAGGGAGCGGCGGCGGGTGGGGGGAGGAGTTGTGGGGGTGGGGGTGGTGGGGGAGGAGTGGGGGTCGAGTGGGTTGGGGGAGAGGAGGAAGAAGGAGAAGTGGTAGGCGAGGAGGATGGTGTAGAGCAATGCGAAGGCGAGGAGGGTCTGAAGCCGGCGGTGGCGGCAGAGCGGGAGCTCCGCGTTGCGGAGATTGCTCTTCATGAGGGGCAGACGTCCCCTTTAAAAGAATCTTCCCGGTGAAGGTTCGAGAACGTTCGAGAAGAGGGGAGGTCGTTAGAGAACTGCCGGAACCGTTGGAGGACGGTCGGGAAGAGAAAGGGAGGCGATGGCGACGGTGATGAAGGGAATAGAGTAGGAGAGAAGATGGGGATGGAATTGAGGACAACTGCTACGGTGCGGGGCAAGAAGAGGGGGAGACGGTGGAGGGAGGTCGTGTCGTGGAGGAGGGAGAGCTTTCCTTTGGTTTTTGGTTGTGTGCAGACTGTAGAGGACAGTGAAGCGTCCCAGAGAGAGTGAGGAGGTGGTCTTCTCGGCGGTTTTGGTCTGAGGGTTCGGGGGAAAGTGCGGGTGGTTTGAGTGAGCCGGGGAGTTTGTGGCTTGCGGGTTAGCGAGGTTTATAATTAGGATTTTTTACGTAAATGTCATTAATTGTTTTCAAAATTATCTTTTTTGTTCTTTACTTTCTAACGTTGTTACAAATGTTATTGGAAAATTAATATTATTTTAGTGATGGTCACTTACTTTACTTTCGTCGGCTAGCATCATTATTTTTAGTGGTGTCTGACGTAAAAGTAATGAAAAAAAAAATAATTTTTAAAATATTTTAATATTAAAGAAATTTTTATGTAAATATCACCGAAATATTTAAAAATTACTCTTTATCATCTACTTATAAATATTATTAAAAAAATCATATTATTTTCGTAATTATTGCTCAATTGATAAGTACATTAATTTTAATGATGTTAAACTTAAAAATAATAATAATTATTTTCTTGCCTGTAACATTTATTTTTATTTGTACTTTCTATTTCTCTTTTCTCCAACCCCCACCCCCCCCCCCCCCCCATCCTCCTCACCTCACCTCCACCGCCCACCATAATAACCCTCCCCCTCCACCCTTTCCACTTTACATGACCACCACCACCACCCTCTTTCCTACTTCACAACCATCACTACCACCCCTACCGGTCCTCCCTCCTTTCCATTGTGGTGGTGGTACGTGGTGGTGGCGGTTGTGTGTATTGAGAAGGGAGGAGGATGAGGGTGACAATGGTGTGCAATGAGGAGAAGGGAACAAGGGGATGGTGCTGGTGGAGGTGACAGAAAGTGGAGGGGGAAAGAAAAATAAGAAATGAAAGGTAGAAAATAGAAAGAAAATAAATTTTAAATATAGAAAAATAAAGTTTTATTACTTTTATATTTAACACTATTAAAGTTAATAATGCTAAGTGAGTGAAAATTATGAAACTGTCAGTGAGTTTTGCAATAACGTATAAAGTAATAATGCAAAGTGTATGATAATAAAATAATTTTTAGATATTTTGGTGACATTTGTCAAAAAAAATTTTTAATTTAAAAAAAGTAAGTGTAAAAATATAAATTCTTATTATTTTTAAATCTAACATCATTAAAGTTAACGATGATAACTAATAAAATAATAATTATAAAAATAACATTACTTTTCTTATAATATTTAAAGTAATATTAGTAAATTAATGGTAAGAAAGTAAATTTAAAAATTTCAGACATATCATGCCTTTGATATGGCTACAATCAAACCAGCAAGCTTAGGTTCAGGTTGGGTTTGCTTGGGAAGTGGTTGTTTATGAGGTCATAAACCCCCTTGAGTTTAGGCTCCCCACGCTCACACTTGAGTGGCAATACGAGCAAGGATTAGAGGTGTTCGAAGATGATATTTGGGAGTTGTTGGAACATCTGTTAGAATGTTTATGAATTATTTAATATGTTAACATAGCAATATTGTGTTGATATTTGGAAAGTGGTCGAAGTTTTTCTTTCCAGGGGTCCGTAGTTAAAGAAATGAAAAATTTTCGTAAGAAAATAATCATATGAAAAGAGAACAAATTTGGTAACACAATTTCATCTTATAAAAGATGTATGCTTGGGGAGAAAATGCATGCCCTAGAAATTGCGTTAGTTATGAAAAATGAGAATAACCAATAAAACTTTTGTTTCTCTTTCATCTTGTACACGCACGACCTCATACGAGAATCACAACCTGCTTATATGGTAGAGAATTTTTTTTAAGTGGACATTAATTGCACTTCACAATCTTTGGAGTCTTGTCACAGTGGTTGATCAAAATATTGCCACATTATCTAACTGTTCACCTAACTTTGTAGTGAATTGAAAAGTCCGATCGTCCATCTATTTCTTTAGTCAAATACGTTGAATTTATATAATCAGCTCAATTGAATTATCTTGCTAATTATATATTTTTTTAACCTAGATGGATATTCATCTAATCTTTTACAAGCCAAATATATCTCAGAATATTGAACTTTTTGCCTTTATCTCATTCTATTTCAAAAGCTTCTACAGACTATTTCTAGAACCTTTATGAGATCTTATTTCGTTGAACCTAGTTGAAAGTTTTTTTTTTTTTGCTCCTCAGAAAGCTTGCATGGTATAGGAACATGTCCACCTTATCAAGCCTCAATCTTCGGTGTGATTGGTAAATCGGATCCCACATTTTAATGGGCTGATCTT
This sequence comes from Thalassia testudinum, assembly GCA_037157565.1. NCBI lineage: Eukaryota > Viridiplantae > Streptophyta > Magnoliopsida > Alismatales > Hydrocharitaceae > Thalassia > Thalassia testudinum. The sequence continues at coordinate 79,893,997 of JAZHRO010000022.1, read as the reverse complement.
TGTTTTAATTGCACGCGCAAGATTACTCATACTAACACTATTGATCAATCTATCCAAAGGCCAAACCGATTTGAATCATCTACGAAACATGTTATGACAGTTCGTGGCTACCATTCAAATCGAAGAGTATTGGTGGCCATTTGACGAGGGGTGCATCTGAGTTTATGGGAAATCGAAAAGCCATCCTGTTTGGTAGAGATTAAAAGAAACATTTTATCTTACATATTAAGGGTAGAGTAAATAGTGTATAAATAATAAAAAAATTATATTTTACACCTACCATATTTATTAGTATATATCATATTTACCTATCATCAATTATATTTATCTATATTAACTCACTCTTACCAGTCACATCCACTTATCACATCTATCCTGCTAACTCACTTCAATATGAATAAAAATAAAAATCAATAATAACATATCAACTCAACTATTACATCCACACCTACTAACCCTCTTCATATCCATTTACTTATCCCTCCTTATGACTTCCTAAACTTTATCCAATCTTAAACTTCAAGACAATTATGTTTTACTAAGGTTATTCGACTTCTTTGGGATAGGATAAGTGATGGGAGAGCTTTTGATGAGGGTTAGAACGTCACATTGTCATTTATTATTACGATGATCGAACAATGTTTGGCTATCTTGACTTGTTCCTCTTAGTAGTAATTTTTAACTCTTCATTAGCTTATGTTCTACAGTCCATTCAAGTATTTCTCTGATTTTTATGTTAATGTTTGTAAGATGATTTTTAATTCATAAAAGTGATTCTGCTATTATGTTTCATGTTCTTTTCATGTTAAATTTCTACTTCATTCATCTTATGCTTATGTTACAATCATTAGATTTTATGCTTATCTTTATTGATGCATAACTACCATACTATACTATAGATTTCTAACTTCTCTCCCTCTCTCTCTCTCTTTCAGGCAAGCGAACAAAATAAAATATAATATGGTAATAAATCTTAGCGGTAAGAAGATTTGATTTCTTGCATTTCTAAGATCAACATTTAAACCTACCATCTAATCATCTTTTTTAAATTGATGTCGTAAGTGTACATTATAACGTACAAGTTCTATAGGTTTGATTTCTCAAATCTAATTAGATTCCTCCAATCAAAATTTTTAAGTCTTTCTAAGATACTTCAACAGTAAGGTTAACCCAACTTTTAAGATTCAAGTTACACATTCCAAATTATCTCAATTTATGTTATCATAAAGATAAGATGCATTAGGGATTATCTCGAGCTTCCTCAACCTGTGTTTAAAAAAAAAAGTTGCCTCAACCTATCATAGGTAACTTGTTAAACTTATTCTTAAATTTTTACCCATTCACGTATCACAAAGGTTCCCAAGTAAAAATAATTATGCAAACACTAACTCACAAAATCCACCCGCTTCCCAAAGTAATTAACTCTTTTATTATCTCCGAGCAAGTGATAAAGTTGTAAATAATCACCACAGGTTGGTAAGTATTACATATTTAATGTATAATAATCAAATAAACAGAGAGCCCAAATAACTTGCTTGCACTCGTTATAAATGCTCTTTATATTTTACAAAATTATTGATATATTTTACAAAGGTAAACGGTTGCAAACCAAATCTATTTTACAAAACGATTACAATTTTAAATTGATATTTTTACGACTGTTTATTAAGATGGTCAGCAAATTCAGTTCTATGCTTAATTTTATCGAATAAATAAATTATCAATCTATCCTAAATTGAGGAATGGGAGGGTAAAAGCCGATTCTATGGTCGAATCAATATAACGTCTTTTCTATTTTTTTTATTAAATTTCTTATTTAAGGCTCCACATGAGTTTGAATAAATTTAATTCAAGTAAATTATTTAAACCTTAGACATTTATACTTAAGTAAGTTGAATAGCGACCTCACCTGCACAGACATAAATCACAACTCCCACTTGAAGCGGAGGGATAGCAACTTTGGATCAATTGCAGAAAATGACGATTACGAAGGCGATGTCATTTTCTCCGTAAAAGAATTATACAAAAACTTTAAAAGGGAGACGAGTTCCGCCAATTCCCGATTCCACGATGGAGTTGATTCGACGTAAACATGTTGACGGAAAAAAAAATAGAGTGTGAGCACAAATTTTACTTTGGATAATAATCGCTCGGACAATCAAACCTTGGCTTCTGTGACGGAGGGTAGCTTGGAAATTCCATTCTATATTTTTCTCTCAACGTGGACACCTCTGCACGGTGGATTTCTTTGATGCTGTTCGATTGATGGAATATAGGATGAATTATGATTAAATTTTATATTTAATAATTTTTATTTTAACATTACTAGGGATCCTCGATCTAAGGGATGGATTTTAAAATAAATAAATTTTGGTGAAGTTTATTTATTTCGTTGATTTAATTTATTTTTTTTATTTTTTTTTTTAATTTCATTACATAAAATTTATTTATTTCTTCTATCAAATATTTTAAATAAAATAAATATTTTTTATTCTTTAATATGATAACAAATATAATTAACTACTTTGATAAAAATAAAAATTATTCATTCATCTTATCCTTTTAAATTTTTTTTTATCCCTCGTAATCATTCCTCGAATCAGTCCCTTCCTCTTAACAGTGACCTATGCATTTCTTTTTCTCTGAAAGGTGACTTACGCAACTTGTTGAAGCGTAATAGTAAATAGCAAATCATACTCACGGTGTTTGCAATATTAGATATCCATTCAATTCAACGTACGTGGTTACCGGTGGTAAAGAGGATTGCGACCTATGCCGGCCCTCATTTCACAGTCAAATCCACGCACTTTCATTTCCATTATTTTTTATTTTTCATCCAAGAAATAACTTTAACGAGGAGATATGTATCCAAATTTTTCTTATTTTCGAAAGTAGAAGGGATCTTGAATTTCTTGTTTATCATGCAATTTTTCTGTGATCGGAGTCAGGAGCACTTTTAAATGTCGAGTTAGGATGATTGGACACATGTAAACGTTGTATCCATCCATAATGATGTTATATGCGTCTAGACAAGGTACAGAGTTTCAAACCTGTGCATCACGTACAGAAAGTGTCTTATGGGGAACGGACACACCAGTTGTACTATCTTATTATCCTCATGTGTCCACATTTTTAATCGACGTTGTGCATGGATTTATCGATTTTTGGTGGTAAATCATGTTTATATCGGATTTGGTTGAATCTTATAAGATTAGTTTATTTAGGAAGTTAATCTATATTTATCTAAAGGATTAATTCTGTATAATTTTAACATATATTTTGAATATATTTAAAAAGTTAATATCTATTTTACTAACATAAATTTTAAGGGGTGTTAATAAAAAATATATTAACATCCTAATTTTCTCATATCTAAATTTTATTTTTCAAAAATTAATATTAATATCAATTCAAGTAAATATCATAACAATTAATATCAAAACTTAACCCTAATTTATGTAAATAAAAACTGATATAGGTATCACTCTCTAGATAAACAAAAATAAAAATTTACAGTAATTTTACACCTCCTTTTAATATCAATTTCTTAACATTCCAATTAAACTAACCCATAAATAAGTAAATTTTCTTTCACAAAATTGATTTTATAAATAAATATGCATTCTAGTTGGGCCTTTCTCATTTTTTGGGTTTCTTAACGAAGACGATTAAAGATATTCTATACCATCCGTGAAGTATACATTCCAGAGGCACAATGGCTAAATAGATAATATAGGTCATGTCATCCCATGCCGTTAATCTTGTGTTTTTATATAAAAGAAATCCGGACAGCACTAACTGTAGTTGAATGATCCTACGTCACATGAAGGATAATGATTCAAACGTTTATTGAGAATAAAAAATACGAACAAAAATAATGTGACCTTTTTTTCTGCCAATGAAAAGGTCATCTGTTGTCGTCCAATGATATTAGGTAGAGGTCAACTTTTGAAGTCGCATATATTTAACACTCAGTTTATATAAATTAATGTAAATTGCCCTTGAGGAACCCACATAATATAGGGATATTTCCATGATGACCACAGAAAGGCACGAGGTTTGTTATTAGTTCTTTTCGCTGATATGGATGGCAAAGGAAGTTGAAACTCATCATCTCACTAACCGATGGGTCACAAAACTACCGAGTGGTCAACCATTCTCTTCTCTTTATATTCCTCATTTTCTCCCCTTTAGATTTTGAACAGATTTGGTAAAGGTCCTCAAGTTTGTGATTTGTTTGATGTGACTCAAATTTTCTGTTCCCAATGCTGCAGGTATCACTTGATACGTGGGATATGTGAATAAATCTGGCATGTGGTTCATTTCTTGAGAAAGATAAGGCTTGTTGTACGACTGAATTTGAGTTTAATCCAGAAATAACTAACATTACAACTTCTTAGGTGTAGACTTAACAGATGCAACTAATCACTCAAAATCTTCAATTTGTAAGATGAGTTTAAGAGATATTATACTTACATGTTTATATTGATTGGCCAAAGGGATGTTAAAATTTAGTCTTGTATGTGAATTGGACCAATTGGTAAATGGGGGGATATTGGCTAGGCACGATTGATGGTCACACAATAATTGGTAAACTTTGAAGGATCTCCATTGAAGATTCGGGCTACATTGGTTTTGTTTTTTTTTTCTTTGAAAGCTAATGATTCCATTAAAAAGAGAAGAATCTATTGCAAAGGACATACCCTAAAGGAGAAAGGAGAGAAGAGAAAAGTCTTACGTTCTCATAAGGGAGAGGTTATATTCCAAAGAAATGGGGGAGATCAAAACTTAGAGAAAAATAAGATAAGAAATAAAAGGAGAAAGAAAAAAAGAAAGTGTCCCAAGATAAAAAAATAGGATGATTTTCCTGAAGGAGAGCGACCTCATGTTCGTAAATATGACAAGCACTAATGAAATAAATATCAAAGATCGTGTTAATGAGATAGTCAAATAAATCGATTCAAAGGTTGAAATCAACCACTAAGTTGTGTTAAAAACTCGACGGTAAAAAATCCGGAGTTGTAATCCCTAACAAAATTAGCACTACACTAAAATAAAAGAAAAAGAAGGCCTAAAACTCTTTGAGGCACAAAATCATCCCTACAACTGCCAAACGAACTAACCACTTGCAACACCCACGTCGCCGTAACAAAACTCGCCTTTGACTAAGAGAAACATTGCCGCGACACTGGCAAGGAGGACGATACAACCCCATTGACGTTGACCACGACCACTCCCAGCCACACGGCCGATCCCATCAATGTCGACTTCGGATGCTCCCATCAACGTCAACCTCAATCGCACCTAGCCACACGAGCACGACCGCACGATGCACAACACCAGTCGACGAGGCACACCACACACCCCTCGATCGCACCGTCGACGCACAGCCATGACCACACGCCTCTACAAGCACAGCCTATGACGAGCTGACGCACGACCACCAGTCGCACACCTCAGCAACCACCTCGACAATGAGCCTCGCTACCAAGTCGCCTCGAGAGACAAGCAAGCGCCTCGAGCCACCATCCGCCTTGCATGTCGAGGAGGCGATCTGCACACCAAAGAGGATAGGTCCAGAGAGGAGAACGAAGCGTCCAAAGGTGGGGAGGGGCTCCGATTGATCGAGGGGTCTTTGAGCGATGTCCTCTCTCTCTCGACACGAACAAGGAGAAGCGAAGCATTGCATGGCTCACTTCAACTTCGGTGCTCTCACATTTCTTCAGGCTGCATTGGTGTTGATTTAAAGCTTTGAAGAGTAAATGAAGAATTTCAAAAGCTTGGGATTATATCAAACAAATTAATTTCCATGGATTTTGAGTCGCTATATAGTTTTATTCTATCCTTTCATGGCTAAGAGTCTAAGACTCTCCTTTAGTTACGTCATCACGCAGGCTTTAACCATCATGCGTTAAGGCCACAATGCCATTTAAAATCAAATGCCATCCTAGTATAATTAAATAAAAGAAAGTGGTTAACCTTTATCCTTCCAGGGTACTGCACGTTTTTCTATTGATGACGATAATGTGACTGCATTATCACATTGTGCATTGGATGAACCACATGATAAGGCCAAATTGTTTCTATTTTTGGATAAAGGCTACCCATTCCGGTGTTTTGGACAATTCATTACCTAATTTATAAGTATGAATTATCTAGCGGTGGCTTTAGATGGCAATGTCTATGGAAATCACTGTTGATGAAGTAAAGCATATTTGAATTTGATTCAAATTTGTTATTCAGTTTCGAGAAATGTTCATACGATTCAAAATTCATTAAAAATATACTTTTAAGTCAAAACGGTGAAAAGTGAACATGAAAATAAGAAACATGTGTAATCATTCAACATAAGTCCGAGCTCCTTCTGATACTTACAGAACGGTAGTAGCATCCAATGAGTTTGGAGCTTTATCCATGAAAAAAAAAAAAATCCATTTAATTAACCACGTAAAAGTCAATTTAATTCGTAAAAAGTCCAAAGCATTGCAATTATATTTTAAATATTACAAGAAAAATACTCTATTATGAGTGCCTTTTAAGTTCTCATTGGAAAAATAAAACCTTGGTTCCTTTCGGTCACGGTTGTTTCTATCAAATTAATATTACCCTTCCATTAATAATAATCCACACCTAATGGTTTTAAATCAATCAATAAATCGTAAGCGTGTATTCGCTAGCTTGTGAGATATCTCAATAAAGTGGAATAAAGAACAGTAATTGTGGGGTATTCTATGGGCTTTATAGTTTCTCATAAAACCTTCTCCGCCATAGCTTTTCCTAAATGCTAGAATAAGTAAAAAATATCCCACTATAAAACCACCACTTAATAAAGGATAAAATTTATCCTTCTAACTGAGTGCAATCAAATAAGAATGGACTTAATTTGTCACGTAAATGCCTAGGCTTCACTGCTTAGAAAATAAGTGCATACACACGTGTGTTCAAGTGAATGTTTATTTTAGTCACATTATCTTTCCATATTATGCAATTTGATTCATAACAATTAAAATGCCTTAGCAAAACAAAATCAAACTTCATTTTTGCATAACTAAATTCACAAGTTTATCTCAATCTAGCTAATAAGCTAATTTTTGACAAAAAAAAATATGGAAACGTGGAACATTATGGAACCAACGTTCAAAATGTAAATTAAACTACATCCATATATACTTATCGAATTTGATCTTTCAAAATAAAAATGACTGATATAAAAATATGTACTAAATCAAATTTGGATAATTAAGTTCAACCTACTAAGATTGAATTGAATTACTCAAACTATATATCCTAAAATCAATTCAATTATCATTCTAAAATTATCATGACTATTTTTCCTTTTAACAATGAAATCAAAAATGACTCATACAAACTTATGCTACTATAATGATACTTTCAAGTTAGGTGATGAAATGCTCAAACAATCAATGAATCTAATAATGAGATCATCAAACTGCAAACCAAACCGCCTAAACAAGTGGGTCCCAAGTGTGAATAAATATACAAAGTATCCATATATATTTATCGAACTTATCTTTCAAAAAAAAAAATGTCTAATATAAAAACATGTACTAAATCAAACTTGGATAATTAAGTCCAAACTACTATGGTTGGATTGAGTTACTCAAACCATCTGTCATAAAAATCAATTCAATTATCATTTTAAACATATGGTGACTATTTTTCCTTTTAACAATGAAAGCAAAAATTATTCATACAAACTTGTGCTACTATAATGGTGCTTTCAAGCTAGGTGATGAAACGCTCAAACAATCAATGAATCTAATAATGAGACCATCAAATTGCAAACCAAACCGCCTAAACAAGTGGGCCCTAAGTGTGGATAAACATACAAAGTATCCATATATACTTATCGAGCTTGATCTTTCAAAATAAAAATGTTTGATATAAAAATATGTACTAAATCAAACTTGGATAATTAAGTCCAAACTACTATGGTTGGATTGAGTTGCTCAAACTATCTATCCTAAAAATCAATTCAATTATCATTTTAAACATATGGTGGCTATTTTTCCTTTTAACAATGAAAGCAAAAATGACTCATAAAAACTTGTGCTACTATAATGGTGCTTTCAATCAAGGTGATGAAACAGTCAAATAATCAATGAACCTAATAATGAGACCATCAAATTGCAAACCAAATTGCCTAAACAAGTGGGTCCTAAGTGTGGATAAATATAAAAAATGAAGCACAATGTTTCATCCCGACCACCTTTCTTTATCTAGGTCATTCATTTGATTACACCATTGCCTTTGTCCATATGTGTAATTTAAACAAGGGAAAAGGCTTAAATTCTATTAAATGGGGTATATTGTGGAAGTTTTGGAGGAGTGTTAGTTTGTATATCACCTTCATGAAAAAATTGTATAAGTTATTTATAAGGACCTAAATTGCGGTTTTAGGACTACCTTAGTGTTAACATTAGTCTATAACAAGGTTCCACTTTGAGTATTTATCCCTTTGCTTTAGGGGATGCGTAATGACCCGTTACACTTTTAACCATTTAAGACGTCTGGAGTTTCAGTCAGACATCTATCCAGATGTCTGGACCCATTCCCGGACGTCTGAAAGTGAAATTTTTTCATACTACACTTTGCACTCTGCACGTGGACGACACGTAGAGGCCCTTCTCCTCTCCCCGCACCCTCACCCAAACCCTAAACTCGCTCCTATATAAACCCCTCCCTTCCCCTCTCCTCTCCTCCTCACACCACAGCCACTGCCACCTCCACCTTCTCCTGCGACCGTCATCTTTCCCTCCGCCTCTGCTGCAGCTGCGGCAAATGAAGGGGAGCCACCGACGAGGGAGTGAGAGCAGGGAGGAGCGTGAGCTAGAGAGTGCGTGGGAGTGAGAGTGGGGAGGAGGAAGATAACCGCGGGAGCTCGGTGAAGCTCGAGGAGCCGGTGAGAAGCTGTTCATGCTCCTGCAGCGGCTGGAGCTACTGCTGCAGGAGGAGAGAGCGGAGCTAGTTGCGAGTTGCTCCTGATACTGGAAGTTTTCCAGTATCAGAGTCTGGAGTGGAATCCAAACGACTGGCGAGGTACCTGGACGTCTGGAGTTAAGGCCATACGTTTGAAAGCACATATATCGCAAGGTACGTATCTCCCTACGCCATGCATATCGCAGCGCAGGGGTTGTTATCTGCTGACCGCGCCTACCTTTGCGTACGTAGGTGCAACTTTGGGAAGGAGCGCGGAACACTTTCCCACACGCTTTTAGACGTCTGGAGGTGCGTCCAAACAACCGGAGACCTTGTTCGACGTCTGGAACTGTCCTCAAACGGCTGCAGAGGGAGTCTGGACGTCTAAATTAGCTACAGGGAACATAAGGTGAGTTTTGTCGTCTTTTAAGATGTCTGGGAAGAGTCCCAGACGTCTGATTTTGATCAGAAACTGCATTTTTAGCCTGTTTAAGGCCCAAACGGAATCGGATTTCCGCAAATAAAGTATCGTTGTTTTCCACTCGAGTTCCTCTACGTATTCATGTTGAGTATCTACTATTTTGACCTCGTCTAATGTAATTAGTCGTTGGTACAGGTTACTAGCCGGTGCCGTGTTCGGGACCCCCGGAGACGACGAGATCTACAACACAGGCCCCCATTCCTCCTGTGATACCCGGTAGAGTGGTTTAATTCAATTATTAATAATTAAATAAGAATGTTCTTGGTTGAAATAGTTGAATGGAGCTCTAAGATGTGGAATAAATCCTAGGGTGGAGAAATGAATGAGCCTGTTTGTACTGTACTGTTTACTTGAATGCGTGGTTAAGATAAATTGCTAGCAAATGCTTGTATTATAATTGCGAGTTGCCGGTTAGAATATGAGCTGCCTGTATTTCATGAATAATTGCCTGTGAAACCCCTAGTTGCATGTTATTGAGAATTGAACTATGAAAACACGAGCTGCCTATATATGGATGAGAAATGAATTATAAAACATGAGACCTAGATCTAGATAGATGAGGATAACATGAGCATGAACCCTACGGAGAATTAGGAATAGAACTCTTATGGATAAATGGAATCTGGAATGTAGACGGGAAGTGTGCTGGCCCTTGAGTACGTGGTACCAAGGAGAGAAACTATCCCCTTTTTTTGTAGAGTAGAGTTAGCCTCCCTTAACTTGACACCCAGAGTTAGGAATGGTCACTCTACACCGACTCCTGTTGGCCATCGCATACGTGGTACCGAGGTGAGTTACTAGTGTAAGGAGGGAGCTAGCCACCCCACGGGGCTCGGAGTTCAGCTAGCTACCCTACACCGACTTGTTAGGCCCTCTGGGCAAACCGAGGTAGTCAGACGAGGGTGTGCGAACTATGGAGGGGCGAGACCCCTGTTTTAAGAGGGTAAGGCCCTATACTGTTCCGTGCTGTACTTTGGACGTACCTGCTAGCGGAAATGACTGACCGTGTGTCAGTGCAGGGTAGCTACCCGTACTCTTATCATGCGTGCCGTAGTCACCGCTACGTCTTGACAGTGACCTTGAGGTAGTTGATTGGGTGTAGGACTACCATAGGGGACTCTCCTAGCCAAGAGAGGACCACGTGTACCTTCTACTCTATGGAAAAGACTGCAATCAAGATCGTTCCCACGAGGAACACGCAAGATCAAGAAATATTTGAATACTTTGAGAAATGGGTGAAACGGAAACATATAAAACGGATAAATAGAAATGAGAATTAAACATGTTGTCTTTACTGTTTTGTACTTAGATAATATAAATAATACTCTACTCAGCGTTCGTTGACTCTGTCTTTTCATAACACTGTTCAGGACCAGGAGTTGAGCAGCTCGAGTTTCCGGCTGCAAAGGGTGTTGGGTCCAGTCGAGTCCAGCCGTAGTCTTTCTTCAGCACTTTCTTTTTTCTCTACTGTTGTAGTAAGTAATAGACAGTTAGTTAATGTTCTGCCACTTCTGTTTTCTTTCCAGGATTAGTCGAGGTGAGCTGATCTTAGGTCCTGTAGGGATCCGGGAACCAGGTCATAACAATAGATATCAGAGCAAGGTCGTCCTGAGAAATGAACCAATTGGCTTTAGAATAATCACTCACGTGCATATAACTAGGATAGCCACCACAACGTATCATTTGATATTCGTTTTAAGTCTTTTCTTGATGTAATTCGGTATCGTTGACACTCTGGTTCTATCCTTCGCATCTCCTTGCAGGAGATGCCTCGTCAAGGAGTTCTCGAGGCGGGCCGTAGACGAGGTCGGAGGGGCAGACGTGCCGAACCTGAGGTACTAGTTGATCCACCTCTTCTCCCGGGCGTTCAGGCCCAGGATCTCTCCCAGCTGATCAGAGACATCGTGCGAGAGGAGCTCCACCAACCTCCACGAGCACCTCTCCCTGAGGATGTGAAGGGGGAGTCCTCGTGGGATAGAGAGACCGTCGCAGCGCCGAACGAGCAAGAGGGGGAGGGGGTGGTCCTCCACCGCCCCCACCGCACTCTGACACTTCCGAGCATGAGCCCTCCTTGCCTAGAGGCATGCCTGTTCCCCCACTACAGTTACACCACGACCTTTTCGGATAGTTTTGAAAGCTAAAGCCCCCCTCCTTCAAGTGGGATGAGGACCCGTCTGAGGCAGAGGACTGGCTGGAGCAGATAGAGAAGGTGTTCGACACCCTTCGCCCACCCACGAAGTGTCGCGTGGCCTTTGCCACGTACCAGCTGGAGAGCACAGCACACAGGTGGTGGAGGGTAGTCAAAGGCCAGGACGGGAGAGAGTCAACGTGGGACCAGTTCGTGACTCTCTTCTGCGAGCAGTACTTTCCGCAAACCTGGCAGGACCAAAGGAGGCAGGAGTTCCACACTCTCGGCCAGAGGACGATGACTGTTAGTGTGTACCGCACGCATTTTTTGGAACTGTCACGTTTTGACTCGACAGCCGTGTCTATGGAGGAGAAGAGCCTATGGAGGTTTACTAAAGGGCTCCAACTTGCTACTCAAGGGTATGTCAAACCCCTGAGCTGCCCACTTTCTCTCGTGTGGTTGAGGCAGGCATGACCTACGAGGAGACTAACACGGCTGCGCGAGACACTGACAGCGGACAGAAGATGCCCTACCAGCCAGAGTACTCTCAGGGTCGTCAGGAGAGGAGGCACACGACACCCGCAGGAGAGCCGTCTCGTTTTGCGGGACCATCAGTGGCCTTTGGGGGCCTCAGACAGGGGCCAGTTGCTAGTATCGAACCCCTGCCTAACCGTAAGCAGGGACCTACTGAGGGAAGAGGTCGTGTTCCCCTCTGGTACAGTGTGGCCAGTTGGGCCACATCAGGAGGGACTGCCCATCTAGGACCGGGCACTGCAGATGCACCCTACACAGAGCGCAAGAGGCCCAGCTGGTGGTCGTGGTCACCAGATGCGTAGGGGAGGGCAGTCGTCACGAGGAGGGTATCGGCCAACGGTTGCTCGCTCGACCCAGAGTGTAGCTGCTTCATCTGTAGTGAGGACTGAGGGGCGTATCAACGCCCTGATGCACAGAGACGCCAGGGCTTCAAGTTCAGTGGTGGTAGGTATGGTTACTGTTTCTGGCATATTAGTATACGTACTTTTTGATTTCAGCGCCACGCACTCTTTTGTTGATACGAGTTTTGCCGTTAGTTTGGGGCAAGGTAGTGTACTGTCAGAGGATCTGTTTGTGATCAAAGGCCAAAGTGGCCAGTTGTTTGTAGCTGAAGAGGTCTACATGGACTGCGAGGTCAGTATAGGGGGACACAGCCTCCCCGTTGACCTGATTGTGATACAAATGGAGGATTTTGGCGTGACCCTAGGGATGGACTGGCTATCCGCCCATCACACCCTGGTGAACTATTTCAGGAGGAAGATCGTCTTCTCCATACCGGAGTTGCCTCCCTTTGAGTTTCACGGACGGTCGGTAAACGGAGGTTTCAAATGCATTTCTGCACTTTGGGCAGCGAGGCTTTTGAACCAGGGGTGTGAGGGCTTTTTAGCTTGTGTAGTGGCAGAGCCTAGCCCCGTGGCTGACTTTCAGAGTATTGTGGTGATTTGCGAGTACCCTGACGTTTTTCCAGAGGAGCTGTCAGGACTACCACCTGAGCGTGAGATCGAGGTTGAGATCTCATTGGTACGAGGGACCAGCCTCATTTCTATTGCACCATACCGGATGGCATCGCTTGAGCTGCAAGAGCTCAAGTCACACCTGCAGGACCTATTGGAGAAGGACTTTATGAGGCTCAGTGCGTCCACGTGGGGAGTCCTGTGCTGTTTGTGAAGAAGGATGGTACCCTGCGACTTTGTGTCAGCTACCGACAGCTGAATAGGGTCATCATCAAGAACAAATATCCACTACCAAGGATTGACGACCTCTTCGACCAGTTGCGTGACGCCACAGTATTCTCCAAGATGGATCTGAGGACGGGCTACCACTAGTTGAGGATTAGGGAGACCGATGTCTCCAAGACAGCTTTCCGTACCCGGTACGGGCACTACGAGTTCTTGGTCATGCCGTTTGAGTTGACCAATGCCCCTGCTGCTTTTATGGATTTAATGAACCGGGTTTTCAGACTTTACTTGGACCAGTTTGTTGTGGTGTTCATCGATGACGTGCTCGTTTACTCGCAGGATCAGGTGCAACATAGACAGCATTTACAGATGATCCTGGATACCTTGAGGCGACGCTAGCTATATGCCAAGTACATCAAGTGTGAGTTTTGGTTGAGGCAGGTGACTTTCTTAGGTCACGTGATTTCAGGAGATGGGTTGGCTGTGGATCCAGCCAAGGTTGAGGCTGTACTTAGGTGGAAGAGGTCACGTACAATGACAGAGATACGTAGCTTTTTAGGACTGGCATATTATTATTGACGGTTCATTAGAGGATTCTCTCAGATTACACGTCCTATGACCCAGCTGACTCAGAAGGACATGCCCTTTGCCTGGGCAGATGAGTACGAGACTTGTTTTCAAGAGTTGAAGGAGAGACTGACTTCAGCTCCTATGCTTACCATCACAGACAATAGTGGCGATTTTGTGGTTTACACAGACGCTTCATTGCAAGGGTTAGGGGGTGTGCTTATGCAGCGAGGTCACATTGTCGCTTACGCTTCGCGACAACTGAAGCCCCATGAGCATAGCTACCCTACCTATGACTTAGAGGTGGCAGCTGTTGTCTTCGTGCTGAAGACATGGAGGCACTACCTTTAAGGTGAGAATTTCGAGATCTTCACGAATCATAAGAGCCTCAAGTACTTGTTTGACCAGAATGAGCTTAACATGATATAGAGACGTTGGTTAGAGCTCCTGAAGGACTACGACTGTAGCATCTCCTACCACCCAAGGAAGACCAATGTGGTGGTTGACGCCTTGAGCCAGAAGGTGCCCACCCACTTGGCCAGTTTACAGGCACAGAGTTGGAGACTTATGGAGGAGTTGGGCAGTTGGCGACCCCAGGAGTCACAAGGGTATTGTGGGACAGTGACAGTGACATGGTAGACACGACTTTAGCTGCTAGACTACATCATCGCAGGGCAGATGACAGATTCGTACTTATAGGCACTACGAGATAGGGTGTTGATAGAGAACCCAGGAGACTTTTCCTTTTCAGACGAGATGCTGTGCATGAGGGGACACTTATGCGTTCCTAGGGACGAGGAGTTGTTGAGAGAGCTCATGGATGAAGCGCATGAGTCTAAGTTGTTTAACGCGATGAAATCAATGTTTAAAGGATAAAGGATGTTGCGTTGTAGTATAAGTGAAATCGCCTTGTAAACAAATAAGAATTTTATTACTCAAAAACTTAGGAATCCGAGGTTGAACACAAGGAGCAAATTGGTATTTAAAAATTAAAAGCACAATCTCAAATTAATCAAATGTGATGTTCAACAATAATATGAAGCAATAGAAAGAAATTCAATGTGTATAAATGCTAAAGAGAAGAATAGAGATGTAAAAAGAAATAGAATGTCTATTCTCTCTTCTTTCTTCTCTTCTCTCTGATGTCTTCTTTCTTCTCTTTTCTTCCTTCTCTGATTTCTCCTTTCTTTCTCTACGGCTACTCTTCTCTTCTGTCTTCTTCTTCCTTCTTTTTCTTCTTTTGGTTTCTTTCTCTTTCTCTTCCTTTGATCTCCTTCTCTGTCTTCAGCCTTCTATTCTCTCTGCGGCTCCTTCCTTCTCTTCTTCTTTTCCTTCAGTTGTGCCTTCCTTTCTTCCTTAGCTTTGATTTCTTTCTTTCCCTTTCTTCTTCAGCAGCTCCTCCTTCCTTCTTCCTCAGCAGCGCCTTCTTCTTCTTTCTTCTTCAGCCTCTGCCTTCAAGTCCTTATCTTCCTTCCTTAGCCTCTCCTGCCCTTGAGCTTTTCTTTCCTTCCCGCAACTCCATCTTCTTCAGCTTCCCTTCCATCCTTCTTTCCCTGCACACACGAGTGCAAAACCTACCCCTACCCTCCTCCGCGTACACTCTCTCTCTATTTTTCTCTTCATTTCGCTCTCCCAGAGCCAGCCAATCGGGTATACAGGTCGGGTTACGTGCACCCGGGCCTAGGTGCACCGGCGTGGGTCCACGTAGCGTGGGTCGCGGACGAGGTGGGTGAGCAGGCGAGGGGACCTCACCCCGTGATCTGAGGCGATAAGGTGGAAACACAAAATCAATAAAAACCACTCACCTGCACTTAACGTTTTCGAGGTGGGACTAAAGTCCCACCCGCTTCTTCGCGCACTCGCAGGGAGGATGCCCGTGCAATTGCTGCAACTGTGGTCGATGAAGCTTTCGATTGCTAGGTGCGAAAGGGTCGTGGAAGGTTTCTGCGCACTTGGGGCTCTTCTGCCTGGGACGATGCGACCTAGAGCGAGCTTGCGAGCAAGCTTGCTCGTACTTCAATGGCAAAAAGGGGGTCGGACCTGAAACTCACAAATACGACCTTGCGGCCCTGTCAAACCACGTAGGCAACTTCACCGTGTCACGACGAAGGTGATGCGGTGGGTGGTGTGGCGCAGAACGGCGTAGGCGTGGGTGCCTAGGTCGTACTATGACCGTGAAAGTGCATGTGCTCTGTGGGAGTGTAGGGTGTGTGTGGCGGTTAGTGCAGGGGTGGATTATGATTAGTGGCTGATGGCAGAGGTTCTGAGGTAGGTGGCGAGGCAGCGACGGTTGCACCTTCGCCGGTGGTCTGCCGGGGATGAGGAAGACGGAGGTGGTGGGTGGCTGTCGAGGGCGTTTTTATGAAATAAAGAAGGGGAAAGTGATAGGTTGAGAGAGAGGAATTTACTGAGGGTATTTGGATGAAGGGGAGAAGGCGGATGGCAAGCAGTGCGTGTGTGCCATCGTCGGAGAAGAACGCCCTGAGATGAGGAAGACGGCGATGACAAAGGGGTTGGAGAAGCGCGCGCAGGTATGGTGCGACGTGAAGGAGCAAGGCGGAGAAGACTCTACCACTGGAATGGTAGCAGAGCAACGAGAAGAGGGAGGAGAGATCGCCGGAGCTTGCAGGCTATTGGCTGGAGATGAGGGAGGAAGAAATTTAGGGGGTTTCTGCAGCCAATTCAAGCTTGAGAGCAGCGACAAGGACAGGGGGCCCATTTATAGATGTTGGCAGAGGTCCTTGTACTTGGAAGGCAAGCTTCCAAGCGCAAGAATCCTCGCCGGAGTAGGAAGGTGCAGAGGATACCCATGTCTCTCGATCATTCGCACAAGAAATTGGATGCAAATCAAATCTTGGGATTGTGTTTAGATAATAGGGAATTCCTCAGATAATCTCCCTTCCAAATCTGAGAGGGGATCTCTGAGGAATCAGGAAGAAATCCTCCTTGAATTCTCGCCGGAGTAGGACTCCTCCACTGTAATGGCAGACATATTGATAACACCACACAAGGGGGTAGTAATTAGGTTGAATATGGCCCATCTTTAGAATAAAAGGCGCAACATAAAGTAGAATAGGAGCATTCCATGCATCAAGTACCAAGATTGCTTATAAACTGTATTAATGGCCATTTGTGCAAAGCATTTGTCAAAACAGGCGTCAGATGAGCAATCGGACCACACAGATGGATTCAGAACGACGAACGGAGTCCAACGGACTTAAGATCGGCCAAATCCGACATCCGGAGCTCCCACAATGGGCCCAAGAAATTTTGACCGTTGATCTGGAGATCAACGGCCCAGAGAGCGCCACGTCAGCCCGCCCCCATCGCTAGCGCACCCTCAACCGGCCAAGGACAAATCTCGGCCGTTGATCTCCGATCGAACGACCGAGATCCGCGCACTCGCCCGCGGTCGCCGCGACAAAGCGCGGGCATGGCGCAACGGTTAGCGTGCACGCCCGCATCGCTGCGACGTGCGTTCGAGCCGCGCGGAGCAGAAATCGAAGGCGAGCGAAGGGCGCGGCAAAATTGGGCCGCTCGATCAGCAGCGGGCGGCCAGGATAGTGCCACGTGGCGCGATGACAGCTCCCTAGCGCCCACGCGCGTGCGTACGTGCGCCCGAGGCGCGATCTCAGCGCGGGCGCCGAAGGCTCTCAGCCGTCCGATCTTCAAACGGACGGCTCTCGATCAGCGGCCACGGATCGCGCGGAGAAGAAGACCGGGGCGGGCAGCTGACCGGCGGCAAGAGGGCTTCACCGACGTTTATAGAAGCAGTTTTAGCGACGCTCTGGATGTCGCTAAAGCCCATTCTTCTTTTAAGAATCCCTTAACTCTATTTAAACCCCCTTCTACCACCATTCAATGCATACTCTCCCACTTGCAACTACTCCACTCCTCTCCTAGCTAGTTTTAGGCACTCTTGTAATCGTCGGAGACGACGAGCCGCCAACGGAGCCTCCTCCACCGCCGTGGCTGCCTCGTCGCTCTCCACTCTCTACCTCTCTCTCTCTCTTTTAAGCTTTCATTTACTTTTGTTGAAGTATGTATTTAATGTTGTAAACCATGAACTACGAATGTATGTTTAATGAAATTATTTTCCGTTCAGTCGCCATTTTAATTTCTGTTTAAAGTGCATGATCAAAACTAAGAGCTTTCTAACCCTAAACTCTCTCTCGCTCTCGCTTTTCAAAACCGTCTCTTTCGCAAGCAAATCTCCGCCTTTTTCATGACAACAAGTGAGAAACAAAATCCGATTTCGACGCCTCCCTGAGACCGACACTCGGACTCACCTCCGTTTACTTCTTTTAAAACTGACGTATCAAGTGCAACTATAACGACACCTCTTAACACACACGCACTACGGCACGTCACATACCTAATTGCAAAGAGTGGAGAGGAAGATAGGGGGTCTGCGTAAAGATTTTCAAAAGTTAGGGGTCAAAATGTAATTGGGTGGACTGTTTTGCAAAGTAGGTCAAGGTGACCTTCCCTTAGGCCTAAATTTTGGTACAAACCTAATTTGGACCTAAGGAATCCAATGGTGAAGTTGGATTTTAGGTTTGACCACATTTGACTAGATATTTTGCATAAAAACCTAATTTAGGGTAAATAATTAGCTAGGGCCCCTATTTTGGTCAAAATAGGTTTCAAAGGTCAAATTGAAGGTTTTAAGCCCTAGAAGATATTTTTCTATGAATTTTAGAGGGTTTAGTTGATTTTTATCCTGACCAGAACCTTGTTGTATTGAGTGGGTTTGTTTTAGGGTTACAGAATGTCATTTAATTCTTAGATCTCATAATAACCCTTTTTTGATCGAACCATCCCACTTTTCCTCTTGTTGAGTCCAATTGACCTATATTTATCCCCTGAGAAATCCCGTTGTTACACTGCAATGATAAAATTACAGTTTTACCCTTTGTTTCTTGTTTTCTTCTCAAAACAGTTATCCCTTGAATTTGGCCCTTCTCTAGCTTTTTTTCTCTTTTCTAGGTCAAAATGAGCTAGTTAGGGCTCATGATGGTGTTCCCATCAAGGTTCACCATACATCTTGGGAACACAAAGATGTATCATGATTTGAGACGCGTCTTTTAGTGGAGAGGGATGAAGCGGGATGTTGGTGAGTTTGTGCAGTGGTGTTTGGTGTGCCAACAGGTGAAGGCCGAGCATCAGAGGCCTGCAGGGCCGTTGCAACCACTTCCTGTGTCAGAGTGGAAGTGGGAGAGCATCACCATGGACTTGGTGGTGGGTCTACTGGTTACCTAGCGAGGACACGACGCAGTCTAGGTGATAGTAGACAGGTTAACAAAGACAGCACGTTTCCTGCAGATCCGAGTCACCTTGGGACCAGCGCAGTTAGCAAATAGATACATTCGAGATGTGGTACGCCTTCACGAAGTTCCACATGAGATTGTATCCGACAGGGATACCTGTTTTACTTCCCAATTCTGGGCTGAGTTTCAGCAGGCTTTAGGACACGTTTGAGGTTCAGTACCGCTTACCACCCCCAGGCGGACGGACAGTCAGAGTGTACCATACAAACACTTGAGGACCTTTTACATACCTGTGTACTAGATTGGAGAGGCACCTGGGAGGAGCATCTACCCCAGGCAGAGTTTGCATATAATAATAGTTACCACTCGAGCATCGGCATGGCACCTTACGAGGCTCTATATGGACGGAGGTGTACTACACCCTTGAGTTGAGTCGAGGTGGGGACCAAGTGGGAGGTTGGCCCCAGGCTGATTCGACAGAGTTAAGAGGTGATAGAGCAGATTCACAGACGACTTCGCACTGTCAGGAGCAGGAAAAAGAGTTACGTTGACCTGAAACGCAGAGAGGTGCAGTTCGAGGTTGGGGATCACGTCTTTCTCCGTGTTTCGCCCATGAAGAGTCTGCAGCGTTTTGGGGTGAAAGGGAAGCTTGCACCGAGGTTTGTGGGGCCCTTTGAGGTTCTGGAGAGGGTAGGACCCGTTGCTTACCGGCTTGCCCTTCCTCCCCATCTTTCTAGAGTGCACGATGTGTTCCACGTGTCCAACCTCAGGAAGTACGTCGCTGATCCAAGCCACATTCTGAGCCACAAGAGCGTCAAGGTGGGTGACGATTTGACCTACACCAAGAGACCGGTACAGATACTAGACAGAGCCGTCCGGAGTCTGAGACGGAAGTAGGTACCACTGGTGAATGTCCTATGAAGAAGCTAGCGGTACAAGGAGGCGACCTAGGAGCCTGAGGCGATGATGCGAGAGCAGTACTCGGAGTTTTTTGAGGGTACGTCTTTTTGAACCTACTTCGGTCCTCTTTAAGTTTGTTATGTGTTTCTATGTTCCTTTTTCCATACCCTAGCTAGCTCAAGTTTCGGGGACGAAACTTTCTTTAAGTTTGTTATAATGTAATGACCCGTTACACTTTAGCCATTTAGGACGTTTGGAGTTTCAGTCAGACGTCTATCCAGACGTCTGGACCCGTTCTTGGATGCCTGAAAGTGATTTTTTCGTACTTCACTTTGCACTCTACGCGCGAGCGACGCGTAGAGGCCCTTCTCTCTCTACCCACACCCTAAACCTGCTCCTTTATAAACCCCTCCCTTCCCCTCTCCTCCCCTCCTCACACCACAACCATCGCCACCTCCACCTTCTCCTGCGATCGTCATCTTTCCCTCCGCCTCCGCTGGAGCCACGGCAAGGAAGGGGAGCCACCAGCGAGGGAGTGAGGGTAGGGAGGAGCGTGAGCTAGAGAGTGAGTGGAGGAGGAAGATAACCACGGGAGCTCGGTGGAGCTCGAGGAGGAGCCAGTAAGGAGCTGCTTAAGCTCCTGCAGCGGCTGGTGCTACCGCTGCGAGAGGAGGAGCAAGCGGAGCGAGTGTAAGGAGCTCCTGATACTGGAAGTTTTCCAGTATCAAACATCTGGAGTGGAGTCCAAACGACTAGCGGGGTACCTGGACATCTGGAGCTAAGGCCAAACGTCTGAAAGCACATATATTGCAAGGTACGTATCTCCCTGCGCCATGCATATCGCAGCGCAAGGGTTATTGTTGGCTGACCGCGCCTACGTTTGCGTACGCAGGTGCAAGTTTGGGAAGGAGAGCGGAACACTTTCCTACGTGCTTTTGGACATCTGATTACATCACCAGATGTCCGATGGTGCGTCCAGACGACCGGAGACCTTGTCTGACGTTCAAAACTATCCCCAGATGGTCGTAGAGGGAGTCTAGATGTCTGAATTAACTACATGGAACATAAGGTGAGTTTTGTCGTCTTTTAAGACGTCTAGGAAGAGTCTCAAACGCCTGATTTTAATCAAAAATCGCGTTTTTGACTTGTTTAAGGCCCAAACGGAATCAGATTTTCGCAAAGGAAGTATCTTTGTTTTCCACTCGAGTTCCTCTACGTATTCATGTTGAGTATCTACTGTTTTGACCTCGTCTAATGTAATTAGTCGTCGGTACAGGTTACCATCCGATGACATGTTCGGGACTTGTGGAGACGACAAGATCTGCGGCACAGGCCTCCATTCCTCCCGTGATACCCAATAGAGTGGTTTAATTCAGTTATTAATAATTAAATAAGAATGTGCTTGGTTGAAATAGCCGAATGGAACTCTAAGATGTGGAATGAATCCTAGGGTAGAGAAATGAATGAGCCTGTTTGTACTGTACTGTTTACTTGAATGCGTGGTTAAGATAAATTACTAGCAAATGCTTGTATTATAATTGCGAGTTGCCTGTTAGAATATGAGCTTCCAGTATTTAATGAATAATTTCCTGTGAAACCCCTAGTTGCATGTTATTGAAAATTGAACTATGAAAACACGAGCTGCCTGTATATGGATGAGAAATGAATTATGAAACATGAGACCTGGATCTGGATAGATGAGGAGAACATGAGCATGAACCCTACGGGGAATTAGGAGTAGAACTCCTATTGATAAGCGGAATCTGGAATGTAGATGGAAAGTGTGCTGGCCCTTGAGTACGTGGTACCAAGGAGAGCAACTATCCCCTTTTTGTATAGAGCGGAGCTAGCCTCCCTTGGGTTGAGACCCAGGGTTAGGAATGGCCACTCTACACCGATTTCTGTTGGCCCTCACGTACGTGTTTCCGAGGCGAGTTACTAGTGTAGGGAGGGAGCTAGTCACCCCACGGGGCTCAGGGTTCAGCTAGTCACCCTACACCGACTTGTTAGGCCCTTTGGGCAAACCGGGGTAGTCAGACGAGGGTGCACGGACTGTGGAGGGGCGAGACCCCTGTTCTGAGAGTGTAAGGCCCTATACTGTTTCATGCTGTACTTTGGGCATACTCGCTGATGGAAACGATTGACCGCGTGTCAGTGCGAGGTAGCTATCCATGCGCTTATCATGCGTGCCGTAGTCACTGCTACATCTTGACAGTGACCTCAGGGTGGTTGACTGGGTGTAGGACTTCCACGATGAACTCTCTCGGCCAGGAGAACACTATGTATACCTTCTACTCTACGAAAAAGACTGCAATCAAGATCGTTCCTACGAGGAACATGCAATGTCAAGAAATATCTGGATACTTTGAGAATGGGTGAAACGGAAACATACAAAATGAATAAGTAGAAATGAGAATTAAACTTGTTGTCTTTACTGTTTTGTACTTAGATAATATAAACACCACTCTACTCAACGTTCACTGACTCTGTCTTTTCATAACACTGTTTAGGACCAGAAGTTAAGCAGCCCGAGTTTTCGGCTGTAGAAGGTGCTGGGCCAAGTAAAATCTAGCCATAGTCTTTCTTCAGCACTTTCTTTTTTCTCTACTGTTGTAGTAAGTAATGGACACTTAGTTACTATTATGCTACTTCTGTTTTCTTTCTGCTTTCCGTTGTTGTTGTTGTGGTGGTATGTACTGAGACAGCTGTTCTATTTTCTTTACTGCTTTATACATTTCTTCTACTTAGTTATATTGCATGTGTAAATGTGGTTTATCTTTCTGCTTTTGGTTATTTCTTGTTGGATGACTAGGTCTTGAGATCAGTCGAGGCAAGTCGATCTCGAGTCTTATAGGAATCCGGGAATCAGGTCGTAACAGGATGGGTTGGCCAAGTACATTCAAGTTGTGGTATCATAGCTAATGAATGCTATAGATAATTTATTAACAACAATTTAAATAGAATTGAGAGAAGCTTCATGTGTTCCATGTAGAAAGAAGAATTCTTTGAAAGCTAAGGGTAAAAATTTTCCATCTCAAATCAATGGCAGGCACATGTAAGAGACATGTTTTACAGAAATAAAGATGTTGAGGTGAATATGTGACAACATAAAGACAAATTGGATCAAAAATGAGGTTATTGAAGAAGAAAATTAGCGCACAAACAAAAGAGAGATTCATCTTAATCCTATTCACATCTTTGCTTGAAAGATATTGAAATTCAATGGCTCTCCTTAAATTATTGCTTATTTTATGTGAAGATAGATAGGATTTTAAAATAAAATTACATTCGATCACTGTAATAAATTAAAATTTAATATAATATTTTTTTTAAAGTTAACTTAACAACTTTAATGATGTTAATAAATTAATGAAATCAAAATGAGTAAAATAACACGAATTGTACTTGTATTGAGGTTTTGAAAAAAAATATTTTTCTATGGCAATGTAAAAAAAGGAAAGAAAAATGGAAAACATACCTCCCATTCCATTCCACTGCGATTTTGACTCACCCCCTGTTCTCAAGGTGCACGTGACGAAGAACACGTGACGAAGAACGTGAGCTTGAGGAGTGGTAGTGTGGTCAAAAGGATTATTTTCTGGAGAGATTATCGAATTCGTAGCGCTAAACATCACCCGACGCAGCACCGTCGAAACCCGCATCGACCACACACCCAGACCACCACCGCCACCCAAACCAACACTCACCACCACCCACCAGACCACCGCAGAGACCCACCTCCGCTAACCACGACCTCACATCACCCCCACTCGCCACCCTAATCACCACCACACAAACCCCCCATCGCCACTTCACGGGCTGTGGATGTTCATTCCAATCCACAGCAGCATGGCCATAAAGGGAATTAGATTCAAAGGGGAGGACGCCGGGTGGAGAACCATGTGATAGCTAGGAAGCATTGATAGCTATGGGAGGGAAAGGAGGTTTAGAACTCAAAAAGAAAAAAATAACCTCAAGCGAAACACGGAGCAGCGGTGTGATGTGCTGCTGTGATATGCAACATGATCGACCATTATGTTCCCTCAAAACAAAAAAGATTGACTGTTATGTGATGGGTTCCTTTGTAGATATTCTGTTGGCAGGTAGTGCATTGGTCGTTGATTCCTTTGATCCGTAGGATAGTAGGATTAGTCTCACGTTTAAACCCAACTCATATTATAATCAACTAGCACGCCAAGCACGTTAATTAGTATACTTTATATACTTGAAATATATGTATATATTCGTGAACGTGGCAACGAAAACCACCAGCAATGCTCGGATATCGTCATGTGTGTGAGTATTGATATATAGTCGAAAACACAGGGAACGTTAACCAAATGCAAAAATATTTTATTTAGCTGAATTGATAGATGTTACCTATTCAGAAGATTGGAAAATGGAAGCCCAAATCCACTGCCCAATCGGCGCACCTTCGATTTCCGAGGTGCATGTGCTCAAGAACTTGAGGTTTCGTGTTCAAATGGGGGGTGTACCTTCTACGATTGGAGTGACCCCACACTTCACTCTTTCGAAATTCGTAATCATCTATTGCTCCATTATTCAGCTGCCTCTGCTACGTAAGCTAATTCATGAGCTGAGGAGGTAAGTGTTGTATGTACATGCAAATAAATTGTTATAATTTATTTAGATGTTAACGTGAAATTGAATATAAAGGAATTGCATGTGACATACGTCCATAGAGGTATTAAAGCATAGAAGATCAGAAAATGGAGAAATTGATTGTCAAATTGGCTTGCAGGTGAAATTCGTGTGCTCACAATTGGACTGCAGGTGATATACATTGTGGAGTATGTTATGCACTTTTGTTGTTATTTTCGTGTGCAATGATAAGATGAGAAAATTTTATTAATTTATAACGTCCCTTTTGGTACTTCGTAAGTACAGCTATCCTATTATGGTGAAGCTACTACTTATCTCATAAAAAGATGTATTTGTAATTGTACTATTAATTTCATTTGAATAACATTCCTTTGTGAAGTATAATGTCACTTGTTGAATAGATTGGTAAGGCACGTGTGCTTATCAATTCATTCAACAAGTGACAAATCTTATATCTACTTTACCATTATCATGTATAAACACATCTCCTAAATGATCTTTATTACATGTTTGTCAAATTTTAAATTTTACATATGTTAGATGATGTTGATCTACATTGAGAGATATGTCTTAGATATGGAATTCAAAATAATAACGAAGTGAGAGGACATATTTCTCATGAAAACTGTGTGAATGATGGAAAGTTGGTTGGTGATGTAAGATGTCACAAATGGAGTGCGATTTAATTAGTGCTGAAATATCATGTGTGCTGATCTCAACTTCATTAAGCATTTAATTGTTTTAGATTGTCATTGGCTTTGGTCCCCTTATGATGCAACGTGTGTTGGAGGGCCCTATCATCTGAAGGTTGAAGAATTCGGAAGTGAATTTTCATTTGTACGTTTGATTTGTAGAAATCATATATAGAAATTAGATGAGTGATGGCTTTCAAAACAAATTGCTTTATTTGGAATGGTATTCCTTGTTTGTGCCATCTCCATGCCGCTTCGTTATATTTTTTGAATTTGTTCAAATCTCAATAGATTGAGCATAGGTTACTATGCAATCTATGGAGTTTGATTTAAATGTTAGTGTAGGGGTAACTTTCAGCATTGCAAGATGAAATGCTTTCTTTTATACTTGAGATTGTGTGCTTTGTCACATGATGTGTAGTTACATATGTTGCTCTATGGATATATTTATTTATAAGAATCCAATATTTCTTCTTACTTCTATTTTTTAAAATAGATTTCTTTTTGCTTCTATTTCAAAAATATTCTTCTTGATATTCATGAATGGTGTTATTTGATATTCCATTTTATCATTGAAGTTTGATACTGTGGTGATCAATATGCAGCACTATCATGTAAGTAGCTCATAATTAATGAGTAAATCAAAATAACCATGAAATACTCTATATTATAACACCAACTCCTCACGAAGTGACCACCCCAAATTTATTATGTTTCTTATTAAACTAGAAAATAGTAACATATATATAATACGAACCTTCCACCAGACCACCACACACCCCCCCCCCCCCCCCCCCCCCCCCCCAAACACACGAGAACACACATGCAATAGATATGAATAATGCAAAGGTTGTTACGGAAGTTAAAAAATAACCAACCCAGCATACATTTATTTATAACAATGAAATATTTTTAGTTAATGTTCATGAATGTCGATTACGAATCCGTTACGGATGCTACGAAGGGACACATGGTGTGCATTGAGATGCGCATATTGAACGAGTGAAAGGTATTTCACAATGTGCTAAGTTGTTTTCTTGTGCAATGACATGTACACAATTAGGTGGCAAAGTGCTAAGTGCCGAGCAAATGGAAATGGATTGGAAATTGATATACATGTGGTGGGATTGAATGTAAGTAGGTGGCGATGCTGGGTTTCTATAAGATATAAGGGCCATTTGGTTGGGCATCGAAACACTCTTCCTCTATTCTTTCATTATAGAAACTAACAATGCTGTGAAGAAGAACTACAATAGATATGTAACAGACCTTGACACATTATCCAAAAAGGATATGTAAGCCCACATACTTGTAAGATCAATATCAATACATAACAGATCAAACAACATGAATAATATACATGTATTGTTGAAACATGAGAAAAAAGAATAGTTAAAATAGAATTAAGTCCACCAAAATAAGAGTTGAAATTGGTATTTGTTCGCATCGATTTTTCGTGTTTTAAATTAACCTTGTTGTAGTATAGTTGAAAAAGCGTATGAACAAATAATAATTTTTATTACTCGAAATTCAAACATATTACGAGGTCGAATTCAGGGAACAACTTTGTATTTAGAAGCAAAAAATCACAATCTCAAATTTCTACTTGAAAGATGTTCAGTAATAATGCAATGAAGATAAATACTAGAGAAAAAGAAAAATGTAAAAAAAAAAATAGATTTTCTCTTTTCTTTCTTCTTCTCTTCTCTTTTTTTTTCTTTGCTTTCTCTCCTCCTTCTCTTCTTTCTCCGTCCTTCCTCTCTCAGACGTCTGATCCTTTCAATCAGATGCATTAACTGATGACTTGCTACAATGAGTCTTCTCTTGTGTCTTCCCTGTTCTTCTTCCTTTCCTTCTGTCTTATTTGTCTACGGCTGCTTCTCTCCTTCTGCTTTCTTCTCTTGGCTTTCCTCTTTTCTTCTCTGCTGCAGCTCCTTCTTCCTTTTTTCTTCTTCTTGGCTTTCCTCCTTGGCTTCTTCTTCTTCTCTTCTTGAGCTGCTGCGCCTTCTCCTTCTTCCTTACCTTAGGCTTTGGCTGTTGTTAAGACCCGTGACATCAAAACACTTTAAGACGTCTGGGAGTTGGTCCAGACGTCTGGTCAGACGTCTAGGAGTTGACGTCTGGACACCTTCCCAGACGTCTGGAAATTAATTTCTGCATGCGTACGATCGCAAGTCTGCGCGTGCCACGCGCAGACTGAACCCCAGCAGCCTTCTCCTCTTTCTCTCCCCTCGCCGACCTGCAAAAGCTTTTCCCCCATGCCTACAAATACCCCCTCCTCTCCCTCACGCCACCCCACCCCATTCGACTCCTCCTTCCTCCAGCGCAAGAGCGAGAGTGAGGGCGAGCGCAGCAGTTGCAGCCGAGTGCAGCGGTGGAGAGGAGAAGAGCAGCGAGAGAGAAGAGAAGAGAGTGCGCGAGCCGTGAGAGAGAGACCTCTCTGGAGCAGTTCGAGGCCGATCGACGTGCGCACAAACGAGCGTTGTGCTGGGGAGGTTCCCCCCGATGCTGCTGTAACTCAAGCAGCGAACGAGCGGCTGAGTGGCGAGGTCACGCGCAGCGGGAAGAAGCCGAAGGAGCTTCTGATTCTGGGATTTTTCCCAGAATCAGACGTCTGGACCTACATCCAGACGACTAAGAGGTACGTATTTTCCTCCCTTACTTCCTTCTGCGGATACGGCTCGCGTGCGTATGCAGGATTTGCTTTGGGAAGGCGCAGGACATGCCCCCCCACGCAGTTTAGACGTCTGGGCAAGTCACCAGACGGTGAAGAGCGTCTCCAGACGTCCGGACATCTGAAACTAGGACTAGACGGTTTAATAGGATTCCTGGATGTCTGAAGAGTATCGCAGAGAGAGGTATGGATCTGGATCCCTTTTAAGACGTCTGGAAGGTGTTCCAGGCGTCTAATTTGAGTCAGAATTGTCATTTTTGACCCGTTTTGGACCCGTTCAAGGTCCGATTTCTGCGTTTAAGATTCCGTTCTTCTTCGTATAAGTTACTCTACTTGTTGGAATGCTTATTATCATGTTCTGAGTGGTTTCTTGTGGTTGATCCTTGTGTTAGGACATCGTTCTGTTGCAGACTTGGGAGTCGCGGAGGCACGTGAACCTGTCGATCACGCCCCCATTTCTTTCGATTTTGCGGGTAGAGTGGCTTCCCTTAGTTAATTACAAACATAAATGCATATCTGAAATAAATGATAGATCCGAGGGCATGACATGAATCCTAGGACCAAAAAAACTAGATTGAATGATAGATCCTAGGGTATGACATGAATCCTATGACCTGAAAACTAGATTGAATAATAGATCCTAAGGTATGACATGAATCCTAGGACTAGAAACACTGGAACGATTGTATTAAATGTCTGAAATGCAGTCTTGAAATGAGTAAATGGAATAATAACTTCCTGTAATTGGATAACAGCTGCCTGTGTAATGTAGAGTACGGTTGTTAGTAGCTGCTACATGTAATTTTTGTCGGTTGAAATTAAATACGAGCTGCTTGTATATAAATTGGAAAAGAAAGATTGAATGTTGGGAACACCTGCTATATACGAATAAACCTGAATGATGAAACCTAGTATGGCTTGACCCGAGGAAACATGAGCACTAACCCTATGGGCAATTAGGAGTAGAGCTCCTGGAAATAAATAGAATGGAACTGGAAAAGTGAATGAGAAAGTGTGTTGTCCCTTGAGTACGTGGTACCAAAGAGAGCACATATTACCTCTTAGTGTAGAGGGGAGCTTACCGCCCTCAGGTTGAGACCGGGGTGAGTTTGGCTACTTTGCACCGACTTTCTGGCCCTCGCGTATACAGTACCGGGGAGAGCTGCTAGTGTAGGGAGAGAGCTAGCCACCCCACGGGGCCCGGGGTTCAGCTAGCCATCCTACACCGACTTGTTAGGCCCACTGAGTAAACCAGGGTAGTCAGGCGAGAGTGCGCGGACTGTGGAGGGGCGAGACCCTTGTTTGGTTACTGTGGAGGGGCTAGCCCCTGTTACTGAAAGGGCTCTGCCCTATACTGGTTCCGTGCTATGCTTTGGGCGCACCCGTTAATGAAAACGACTGACCGCGTGCCAGTGCGGGGTAGCTACCCGTGCGTTTATCGCACCTGCCGTAGTCACCGTTACCCCTGTCAGCGACCTTGGGGTGGTTGACTTAGTGTAGGATCATCACGGGGGACTCTCTCGGCTAGGAAAGCACCACGTGCTACTTCTACTCTTCGGAAAAGACTGCAATCAAGATTGTTCCCATGAGGAGCAGTCGAGATCAAGAAAAAGACCTGATAAATAAACCAAGTGATGAAAGAAAGAACAATTAGTTAAATAAAGAAAGAAATTGAAAACAACAGCTACCTGTCCACCTTTATTGTTTCTCTTAGTTAGTTGCTCACCACTCTACTCAGCATTTCGCTGATGTGTCGTGCTTACCACCTTTTTCAGGTCCAGGTGTTGAGCAGCCAGCGCCTACGGCTGCAGAGGGTGCTGGGCCTAGTAGAGCCCAGTAGCTGTACTTTTGCTGTACCCGTTTTCTATAGTAGTGAGTAGTTTGTTACCTTCTTGTACTCTTTTATTGTAATTTTATATTTCTGTACCTGTTTAAAATTCTCTACTGTCGTGGTGGTGTGTACTGTAGTAGTAGTTTCTTTACTGCTGTACTTTGTTTACTATTAGTTGCTTGCATGGTGAATGCGATTTATTTACTACTTTTTGGTTACTTTCTCGTTGGACGACTGGGTCTTGGGATCAGTCAAGTCGGTCCGATTCTCGTGTCCTGTAGGGATCTGGGAACCGATTCGAAATAGCTATGTCTTCAACTTCTCCTTCCTTCAGCTACTCTCTGCTACGCCTCCTCTTCAGCAGCACCTTCTTCTCCCTTAGCTGCTCCTACCTTCTCCTTCTTTCCCTGCACAGAGCGACGCAAAACCTACCCCTACCCTCCCCGCGTCTCTCTCTCTATTTCGCTCTCAGGACATAGCTCTCCTAGAGCCTTTCTCGAGTAAATGGGTCGGGTATGCGTGCCTGGAACTAGGCCCACCGGCATGCGGTGGTGGGCGAAGAGTGCCCGGTTAGTCGGGTTAGTCCAGGTCCGCATAGGAGTGGTCGCGGACGAGGCGGGTGTACGTGGGCAAGGGACCTCACCCCGTGATTCGAAGGTGAACAGCTACCGGCAAGAATTCAATTTATGCGCACACGGCCGCTTGTCCAATTCCGAGGTGAGACTATTTGTCTCGCCTCCCTTGCGTGCTGCAGCAGCAGAGGTGATCCTTCAAATCGCAAGGCTGCAGCTGCTCTCTACTCCAATCAAAGGCTTGGGTGTGTGCGTGCCTCAAGTTCGCACCACCTGGTACTCAGGCCTAGAGCTGATGAAGCCTGGAGCGTGCTTCAAGTTCTGCGCCAATGGCGGAGAACGCCTACCACCTGAAATCACCAAGATGTCCTTACGACCACGTTAAAACGCTCAGGAAGCTTCGCCAAGGCACAGTGAATATGCAGTGGTGGTCGGCGTGTCATGCGGACGCCTGTGCAAGCGTGCTTAGGGCACACTGTGTGCGTATGTGTGGGTGTGTTCAAGGGTGAATGAAGTGAGGGATTGTGATCAGGGAGTGATGGTGGAGCTTCTGAGGGGTTTGGCGAGGTGGATGGAGGTGTGGAGCGATGGGCACACCTCGCCGGTGATCTGGTCGGAGGTGGAAACGATGGTGGTGGTAGTGGCTGTTGAGGGGTCGAAACTAAAAATTGATAAAGGTGAAATGAAGAGTAGAGGAAGAGGAGCTTAACTGATGGACTTGGAGCAAAGGGGGGAGGCGGAGGGCGAGCGGCGGGTGTCTGCCGTCGCCGAAGACGAAGGCCCTATGGTGAAGAAGCGGCGATGAGGAAGAGGGTCAAAAGGGTGTGCGCTGGTACGGCGCGGCGCGGAGGAGCACGGCGGAGATGGCTCTGCCACTAGTATGGTGGCAGAGCCACGAGAAGAGGGAGGGAGAGTCACCGAAGCCTGCAGGCAGTTGGTCGGAATGAGGAGACAAATTTTGGGGGATTTCTCTGGCCAAATCAGGCTTGAAGGAAGCAGAGGGGTCTAGGCTTTCTTAAATAGGCAAGGGCAGAGGGAAGAGTCACGAGGAAACGACGAGAATGGTTCTGCCACTGGTACGGTGGCAGAGCGACAACTAGGGGGAGGGAGAGTCGCCGGAGCCTGTGGGCAGTTGGCCGGAGTGAGGAGGAGACAAATTTTGGGGGATTTCTCTGGCTAAATCAGGCTTGAAGGAAGCGGAGGGGTCTGGGCTTCCTTAAATAGGCAAGGGCAGAGGGAAGAGTCGCGAGGAAACGGAGGGAAGACCACGCCGGAGGTATGGCCGGAGGAGACCCATACCTCTCGAGCGTTCGCACGAGAGGTATGGGACTTTTCAGGGCATGGGGAGCTGCCCATGCGGTAGGGACTTCGCAGGGAGCTCCTCTTTCAAATCTGGGAGTGACTCCCCAGGAAATCGGGGAGAAAACCTCCGCGCAAAGTCTCCGGAGGTATGGGTCCCTACTGCGATGGCAGAGGGACCAAAATGAAGAAAGTGATGAAGAAGCTAAGGGGGTATTTGCTAGGGTTTGCAAAAGTTAAGGATTTGAATGTAATTTGGTAGACCAATTTCCAAAGTGAGTCAAGACGACCTTCCCTTAGGTCCAAATTTTGGTATAAACCTAATTTGGACCTAAGGAATAGAATGGTGAAGTTGGATTTGAGGTTTGACCATGTTTGACTGGATATTTTGCATAAAAATCTAAATTAGGTCAAATATTAGGCATGGATCCCAATCTAGGTCAAAACAGGTTCCAAAGGTCAAATTGAAGGTTCTAAACCCTAGGGGATATTTTTTCATAAGGGTTTAGTTGATTTTTATCTTGCCTGGAACCTTGTGAATTTAAATGGGTTTGTTTTAGGATTATAAAATGTCATTTAATTCTTAAATTTCACAATAACCCTTTTCTCAATTAACCATCCCACTTTTTCTCTTATTAAGTCCAATTGACCTATGTCTAGACCCTTAGAAATCCCGTTAATGCACTGCAATGGTAAAATTACAGTTTTACCATTTGTTTCATGTTCTCTTCCCAGATTAGTATTTTCTTGAATTAAGCATTTCTATTAGTTATGTAGGAGCTCTTGTTCACTTTATTAGGTCAAAAAATGCTAGTTAGGATTCATAAGGTTCTCATCAATATTCGATAATTCATGAAACAAATATCAGCAAACTTTTTCCATATAGAGGTGAATCAAATCTTGTCCATAGTAGCCAGCTCATACTTTGGAAGTGCTAAGATGTAATGACTTCGTTGCTTGTATATTTCAGAATCATGGTTAGCCTTAGAAAGATCATGCCCACACATCAGCATTTCCGACCAATGCATAACGTGGATACTACTTTCTTTAATCTTGGCTGATTCCATCAATGTGCAAGGAAAAAGATACAGGAGTTCAATACGAATTTCAGGTTTCGTTAAGAATTACCATTGTGGTCATTCAACATTTGAAATATTATTGAGAACACCAAAACGTACTAAATAAAAATAACAAACATTGAATGATTATCCAAAAATGATATCGGATTGGGGTAGTTTCCTCCCCATTTCTTTCACCAGCAACACTCTTGTGCTGTATAGACGGGGAGAGATTATTTGCAATTAGACGTCTTCATCTCTTTAACCTATGTTTAGAGCTGAATCAGTAACATGCCAATTACGATGGAAATAAAGTTACGTCAAAAATGGAGAAGGGTTACTTTCTCCAATTCCGTACTGGTACGGTTGAGGTATACATGGAGATCTATTTGACATAAAAAATTGGAAGGCAAAGGTATATTGCAATGAGGGTGTTTGGAAATGTTTATTAACAAATTTTGTTGGTGTATATCAAAAGAGATTGATGGTTAAGAACCAAAAAATTCTCCCTCAACGACCACAAGGTGAGATGGTTAGTATTAAATATACACATTTGATAATGTTATTAAAAATTTCTATGGAAAGCAAAAATTGTGACGTTTCGAAAGAAAATAAATTTGCGAACTTGGTGGGAAGGTGTAGCAAATATCATTGGCTAAACAACAACAACAAGTCAGAGATTTTTGTTTTGAACAAATAAGTTTAAGATGGTTTCTCCGAGAAGATATTTATAGGTTATTGGGAGCCTACAAAAGAGGCATTTTAGAATATGCAAGTGAATAAGTATTAAGGATTACAGGTAATGGCCGGCCATATTCAAGCAACGTACGAGTTCTGGAAATAGGAAAAAAGCTGGGAAACATATGCTGGAACCGTAAAAAGTAAATACAGAAAATCGTAAAAAGCAAACAATAAAAGCTTAGTCGTGGTTATATGAATGGGAATCGTAAAAAAAATAAGGAAACATGAAAGGGTTGAAGGAGAAAATGATTTCATCGAAGAAAGAAGCACAAGAGAGGAGAAAAGTTCACTATGGGAGAACCCCCTCGACTGGTGGTCCAACCCCATTGGATCAGAGAGATCAGGAGGATGTGGAGGACGACGAGTACTTAGCGATCGTCGAGGTCGTTGAATCGGGAGGCGCTTCTTGTTGGATTTAGTCAACATGGAAGGGTCAGCATACTGTGCTGCAAAAGGTAGTTGAATAGTTGCAATGGCACCCTACTT
The DNA here is from genome assembly GCA_037157565.1 of Thalassia testudinum. Classification (NCBI taxonomy): domain Eukaryota; kingdom Viridiplantae; phylum Streptophyta; class Magnoliopsida; order Alismatales; family Hydrocharitaceae; genus Thalassia; species Thalassia testudinum. Next base: position 79,860,023 of record JAZHRO010000022.1, on the reverse strand, counting down.
TGCACAGTGATCGGTGTGGTGCAGTGGCACTTTACTTCGCACATCGAACATAACCCGAGCACGTGATTGATTGATAGCAGATTGTCCCTTCCCAAAGGCACGAGACGTATGTTGAATCATGGGAGGAGAAATGACAGATATTTGGATCATAAATATTCGGTGCTTAATGGGGATTATTAGACGCTGTGTTACTTCTTCAATTTGAAAAAATTAAAACGGTAATAATAATGCATTCCAAAGATAAGAGATATTTAATATTGAAGATAATATAACTCAAAATAAAGTTGTGTGTTCATCATTACATGTCATATAGAGTATGTACTAAGTGCATCATATTCCTATCCTAAACGATATATATCCACATGCAAGGAAATGACATACCACACCCACATGCAAGAAAATGATATAACTAGGAAGCAAAGTTAAATATGTGGGAAAATGCATGGCACACATAAAGTTATACTCATCAGCATAAAATATAACAAAAAGGAAGCAACTTACTGGAGAAACATAGTGGTTGTTAACATATCTGCTTTAGTATTGTACACCAGAGCTATGGTGGTGATGGAAATCGATGAAAAAATGATGAATTCGAAGACCAAATTTCGATATACATAGTTGGAAGTCATTCCGTACGATCAATGCAGGTGCAGGAGTGTGAGGTCATTATACTTGTGCTAAGTTCTGTCCAGCCATGTGTGCGAGGGTGTGTGCTACCTTCACATAAATTCGGAGTATAAGCATGAGGGATTAGTAGAGGAGCACAGCCCAAGGAGTGAAATACGGATCCGTTGATTGAGAAGAAGGGATACATTACGATCAAGCTATCGGTGCTTTCACTAGTGTGTATAGAATACGTAAATTGTAGATGTGCGCTTACTTGTGCATATGCGACGATGTTGGACATGAATAGGTGGAATTGCTTTCTTTTCGAGCGGAGGGAAATGAATGCTAAATAGATGAAGTACTTATGCTTTGACTTGCGCGTATAAAATAAGGGAAAGAGAATGTGCAATGTCTAGACATGTATAAGCGTGTGATGACATGTACATAAATAGGTCGTAGTTCTCACTTGCCGAGCAGAAGAGAAATCGATACGTAAGAGGAACTTACTTGTGCGTTGACTTGTGCATTTTGAACAAGTGAAATAAAACAAGCGATGTGTTGACTTATATATGCATGTGGTAACATGTGCACAAATAAGTGAGAGTGCTCGCTAGAACAAAGCAAAAAAATAAATGCAAAAATAAAAAATATGCTCACATCTATGCTATTTAAAGAAAAAAATTGCATGAAAATGACAGTGAAAACGCTCTTACTTATTCTATAACCCAAAAAGAAAAGCATCGTCGAATTTTCCCGCGTCCTGCCCTTCCCTTCCCCTCCCCTCCCCTCAAAATCATCAATGAAATTCCCACCCTACCCTTCCCCTCCGCATTTCCCCTCACGCGAGCAAACTCAAAACCCATTACCCAATCAAACCTGACCCCCTTGTCGACCACCTCGCCTCATCGACCTCCTCATCCGCGTCGTCGTCGGCACAATTGCCCTCGTCCGCCTTGCCCTACTCGTCTCCTCGACCTCCTCTTCCGCGTCGACATCAGCGGCACCCTCACTATCCTCAGCCTCGCCTATTTCACCTCCTCATCCCCATTGTTGTCAGCACCTTTGTCCTCCTCCGCCTCGCCCTATTCCCTCTCCGACAACGTCCGCTACCCCCTTTGAGGTTAGTTCTCTCAGCCCCTCCTTCTGACGACCTCCCTAACCCTCCTCCCCTCCTTCCACTACCCCCTCGACGTCCCCCGCACCACCGTCCTCCCTTCCCCACAGCCAACCCCCACGGCACCCCGGCAAGCAAACATAGCCTAAGATCCCTATTTGGTGGTGTTTTATCCTTTGTTGCCATCATTACGAGCTGTCTTGACATGGTTCATTGTCTCTGGCCTTTCTCCTTGGCTAGGTGATGCTCGGTGGTTGGGGGTGGCAACAACGTATCCACTCTCCCTGCTATAACCTTTTCCGACAGAGACTAAGTCGCAATGTCTTCATTTTTCTCTTTATTTTGGTCCCTGCTTATTTCTATGGAAAATGGGATTTGGATTTTATCGAGGATTCTCCACAAAGGAGGGATCATTATGGTGTTCTTGTGTGATGTAGGGGGTTCTCGTGGTCCATGAGGGCACGCCAGATTCGCCCAGTGGAGTTGGACCTCCTAAGTGATCGGAGGGTTCAGCTCAATGATCTAAGTAATCACAATAAGAAAAGAGGGTTGATAATCTAGTTTTAACACGAAAGAGTGTACGTCTGGGGGAGGGCGATGCTTACAATTGCTCACTAGCAAGGAACTGTAATACAATTCTTCTTTTTCTCTCATTTTGCCTGAGAGAGGGCCTCAAGGACCCCTCTTAGCTATTTACAGTGCTGAGATCGGTCCTTTTGCAAGGTCTTTTGACTAGATACGCCTGTTGCTAAGGTATGTATGTTGTTTGGTTATTAATTGTGGCTATCATACCATTATTTATTGATGGTATGATCGTGTTGGAGTTTTTTTGCCGTCTCCTTGTCGTCGGTTGGCATCGGATCCTTGATCGGTTGATTTCGCAGTGTTTTAAAGATATGTTCGTTGTAGTATGTTGCAAAAAACAATGATCAATTTAATTTATTTATTACTCGAAATTCAGAATGTTTCGATGTCAAACTCAGGGAGCAAACTTAGTTCTAGAAGCATAAAAATTCACAATTCACTACAATATACTGCTTTACAAAAATCAAAGAAAGGGGGAATAAAATTTTTTCTTCTCTTCTTTGCTTCTCTCTTCTTCTTTCTGTCTTCAGACATCTGATTCCATGAATCAGACGTCTTAAGTAGCGTTTGCTACAGTGTTCGTCGTCTTCTTCTTCTTTTCCCTTCGGCTACTGCTGCTCTTCTTCTTGACTTTTTCTTCTCTTCTATTCAACTGCAGCTTCCTTCACTGTTGAGTTGCACCTCCTCCTTTTTGTGCCTTCTTTTTCTTCTTCAGTTGGCTTCACCTCTTCAGCTTATGCTCCTGTCTCTTCTTTTTCTTCCTTTCCTTCTTCCTTAGCTCCTGCTCTTTGATGCGGCTAAGTCCTCTTCTTCCTCCTCCTTCTTCTTCAACTTCCTTGCACAGGCACCCGATTAAGCAAAACCTACCCCTACCCTTCCCACGTTTCTCTCTCTCTATATTTCTCTCTTCGGTTCGCTCTCCCAAAGCCTTCTCGGGTATACAGGTCAGGTGTACGCACCCAGGACCAGGCCCACCGACGTGTGGTGGTGGGCAAGGTGTGCACGGATAGTCGGGTCAGGCCAGGTTCGCAGAGGCGTGGGTCGCGGACGAGGCTAGTTCGAGTGATAGGGACCTCACCCCGTGTACTGGAGGCGAAGAACTTAATGCACTTTTTCAATTTATTCGGCTGCGGTGCTTCAAGGATTTCCAAGGTGGGACTAAATGTGTCCCACCCACTTCTTCGCACCCGTAAGTGAGGTGTTTTGCTCAATTGGGGCAGCAGGGCTCCTCACAGAGCCTTCTCTCAGGCTGGATGCATTCGCGCACTCAACGCACGTCACTTGGAGCACAGCAAATGGGTGGATGTGGACTGGAGCTCTACTTGCAAGCTCCTTCCTTCTGCTTTCATGGCGGCAGGGGCTCAGATCTGAAACCACTCAATACGTCCTTACAGCCGCATTAAACCAGAGGGAGAGTTTCGCCGTGGCATGGCGACGGTGCTTAGGTGGGTGGCTGGCCACAGGGCGGCCTAGGCGTGTGTGCCTAGGTCTCTCTGTGGCCGTGAAGATGAGTTAGGTCAGGGGAAGGTGACAGGGTTTGTCGCGGTCAGTGGAGGGTTGTAGGGTGATCAGTGGGTGGTGGTGGTGCTCAGGGATCGGTTGGCGAGGCGGATGGAGGTGTGGAGCGGCGGGGACGCCTCGTCGGAGGTCTAGTCGGAGGTGGAGATGGTGATGGACAATGGAGTCGGGGATTCGAAAGATTAAATTAACAGAGGGGAAATAGAAAGTAGGAGAAGAGGAGCTTATCTAGAGTACTTGGAGCGAAGGGGAGGCGGAGGAGACGAATGGTGTGTTTGTGCCATCGTCGGAGAAGACGGCCCTGAGGGGGAGATAACGGTGACGAGAAGGACAAGAGGACGTGCGCTGGTGCGACGCAACGCGGAAGATCGAGGTGGAGTGAACCCTGCCGATGGTATGGCGGCAGAGCGACGAAAGGGAGGAGGAAAAATCGCCGGAGCTTGCGAGCTACTTGGCCAGAGATAGGGGAGACGAATTCTGGGGGGAGTCTGTGGCCAAATCAAGCTTTCCTGGTGCGGAATGATCTGGGCTTGCTTAAATAGGCACGGGCAGGAGGTTCTTCGCACGGAGGCGGCCATAATTCGACGTCGGAGGCATGGTCGAAGGGGACACCCATACCTCTCGAACGTTCACACGAGAGGTATGGGACGATTTAGGGTATAGGGAGCTGCTCATGCGGTTGGGGGGTTCGCAGAGAGCTCCCCTTTAAAATCTGGGAGCATCTCCCTAGGCAAGCAAGGAGAAAACCGCCTCGTAACGTCGCCAGCGGTATGGGTCCCTACTGCAATGGCAAAGGGACTGGAATGAAGAAGAAAGTGACGAGAAAGTTGAGGTGGTTTTCGCAAGGCTTCAAAAAGTTAAAGGTCAGAAAGTAATTATTGAGGACCAATTTGTAAAGTAGGTCAAAATGGCCTTCCCTTAGGTCCAAATTTTGGTATAAACCTAATTTGGACCTAAGGAATCCAATGTGAAGTTTTATTTTAGGTTTAACCTCATTGGACTGGATATTTTATATAAAAACCTAAATTAGGTCAAAAGGTCGGCATGAACCTCAATCTAGGTCAAATCAGGTTCCAAAGGCCAAATTGAATGTTTTAAACCTTAGGGGAAATTTTTCCATGAATTTTAGAGGGTTTAGTTGATTTTTATCTTGCCTGAAACTTCGTGAATTAAAGTAGATTTGTTTTAGGGTTGTAGAATGTCATTTAATTCCTTGATGTTACCGTAACCCTTTTCAGACCAAATCACCCCACCTTTTCTCTTATTAGGTTTACTTGACCTATGTCTAGACCCTTATAATTCCTGTTAATGTACTGCAATGGTAAAATTACAATTTTACCCCTTGTGTCATGTTTTATTCTCAGATTAACAATTCCTTGAATTACGCCTTCCCTTAGATTATGTAGGAGCTTTTGTTTACTTTATTTGGTTAAAATGTGCCAGTTAAGGTTCATGATGAGGTTCTCATCAATCCTTAAGCGAGTTAGGTTTCCTGGACCTGCTTAGATCCGAGCCTTTCCGGGTGTAGGCGAGCCGGATTAACACTTTCGGGTGATCGGACTTCTTATTGGGCTTTTTGTGGAGTTTTAAGTTGGAGGGTGCTTTTTGCCCCTCATAATATGTCCTTTACTCTCTAGCTAGTGGATGCTTGCTGAGAGAGTAATTGAAGTGGTTAAAACTCCACGTTAGGTGATTCCCCTAAATGGTGCCTCCATTTTTTGTTTAAGCGGTGGGACATTTGTTATGGAGCGGAAATTGTAATTTTAAGTGGCCAAGGTGCTCTAGGTGTTACCGTCTTTGGAGAGGCAATTCTGTAATAAAGAGGTGGCTTTACCAGTAAGGGGAACGTGGACACTCATTTTCTCCATCGGCCTTAAGGGGTGACGTAAGGTGCATTGGTTTGTCACGTTGCTGGTCTTAAGAGGCAGCTTCAAGCGTGTTTGCCTGCTATATTGCCTGCCTTAAGAGGCGACTTGAGGCGCGTCCACCTATTAGAGTGTCAGCCTTAAGAGGCAGCTTGAGGTGTGCCTGCCTATTGTACTACCGACCTTAAGCGGCGATTTGAGGAACATTCGTCTGTTGAACTGTCAACCTCAAGAGGCGACTTGAGGCGTGTCAGCCTTTTTGTACTACCGGCTTTTTGAGGCTGCTTGAGGCATGTCCGCTTGCATTACTTCTGCGAGTAATGGCCAATTATTGCAGGATTTAATTTTTGTTTTGTTGTATGACGAGACTGACATTTATTGCTGTCATGATGAGGCGTAAAGGCTTAAAATACCGTGTTTGGAAGGGATGTGACCGAAATTATTGCCATGTGACGTATGCGTGGACATGGATTAAATATTGGTAATGATTACCGATGTATCCCTACCTTAAAGGGGTATTTTTTGAAACCTACAATGTATACACTGAATTTCATCTTTTGAAATTCGTGCCCTGTGAGGGGGAAACCGCCCGGTACGGGGGTTATAAACAAGGGGTGTAGGGCATAGTTAATGCCTCACCTATCCCTTTGTGAGTGCGCTTCGTTGCTGGTGCAGGTCTTTTCTTCTCAAGCAAGACGCGAGGAGGTGGTTCTCTTGGAGCTTCTCTCCCTGGCGAGTGTCGAGACGCTATTTGTGTTGTCTGGACTCGCAGGCAAGGGTAAGTCCTCGTCTTCGTTCGGCATCTCGCCTGAGACGAGGGAGCTGTACACCTTTACTTCCGACTTTCGTAGTCGTTCCACCATTAAGGTATTTTTGAGTGAGTACGGACTCGATGGAGTTTCATTCCACCCTTGTAGATTGTCTACCTTTCCATACTCAGACAGGTCTAAGGATTCGTTCATCATTTGTAAATATGCCATTGAATATTACATTCGGATTCCCTTGGAACACTTCGTGTGTTTGTCCCTTTGTTACTACTGCTTGGCCCCTCTTAATTTAGCCTCAATTGTTGGCCGGTGTTAAATGCTTTTACCACAATTTGTTTCCATTTGCGGATTATTCCCCGCCTGGGTTTGTTTCACCTGCTTTTTAGACTTATGCCCCTTAAGGTTAAGAAGGGGAAGCCCTCGTCTGGTACTTACATGTTGTACAATTGGCACAAAATATCGTATAGTTTACCTGCTCAATAGTTTGAAGGGGTAGGATCACCATTTCTTCTTTGTCCTCGTCAAGGGTCATGGCGTCCCTTATACCTGGTAAAGTTCATTTGACAAGGACCTGTTGCCTAGGCCTGAGGAGCTTGATCTGGCTGCTCAAGAGGACACTGATAGGATTATTGACTTCAGGCTAATTGCCCGCTTGAAGCTCAAGCGGGAAGATGTCCAAGTGGCTTTGTGGTGGGTTGCAGATTTCTATCCCACGCCATGTAAATAGGGAGGAGGTGGTAGCTCTAGAACGTATATCTTCCTCACTCGTTATTTAATGGCTTGACAGTTCTGTTTTTTGTTTGCAACCTTTGGCTGGTTTGCTCGACCGAACACCCCCAGGCATCAAGGTAGTGGTCTCGCAGCATCGGTCGCACCGTGGGGAGGAGAGGCCCGTGGAGCAGAGCAAGGGAAGGCAATCCTCTCACTCCAAGGACCCTAAGAGGAAGGTGGCGAGGGGGAGCGAGGAGGTGCATACCCCTCTTAAGCGCCTAAAGAGAGGTCCAGGGAGTGCTTAGCCATCGTCGTTCATTCGTAAGAGTTCGAGTGGGGCCCCAGTGGTTTTGCATGCCCCCTCAGACCCTCCTGGGCTGCCAAGGGGGTGTGTTATCCTTGACTCTCCCCTGCTTCTTTAGAGGAGAAGGCTCGGTCGGGCTAAGCGAGTGCATCTAGGGCCCTATTCGGATCAGTCGGTACCTTCTCTCAGCTGGTGCAAGAGGTGGCCGTGACCGAGGGTTTCCTTCATGGGAGCATTTTTGCACAGTCGTACTATTGGTGGAGCTCGATGAGGGTAAGGGTACCAGTGGACCCTTCAGGCAAAGGGAGGCCTGGGATGATAGGGAGGACAATCGGATCTACTAAAGGATCCATTTTAGAAGCTGCTAGTGCAGGGTCCATACCTGGTCGGGTAGTCCCAATCCCGATAGGCAGTTCGGGGAGGTCAAGCGGTTCGGGTGGGGGGCTCAACGTGGAGAGGCAACTCATCTGACATTTAGAGGATGCCATATTTTGGGCCGCCTCCCGGCTGGGAGGCATGCACCTGAACCATATGTTCTACTACTACCTTCGAGTGGCAAGCCTTGTCTTGTTTTGCTCTTTACTTATTCTTTGGGAAGGAATTTTCTCCTTATACCCGCTCAATGTTCTCAGCAGATCGAGCTTCTCAGGGCAACTTTTGTTCCACGTGGCGGTGCCCCTGTCGACACCACTGGGCCTCATGGGCCTTCCAGGATGGTTAAGATGACCGCGAAGTGGGTCATGATGGCCAGGGTGGAGTAGCGTGACTTTGCTCGCCGTTTGGAGGCAGCTGCCGCCTAAGAGAAGGTGGAGAGGAGAGCGGAGGATGCCCTTCACAAGCTACAATCGCAACAACAGATGGCCCGCCAAGTCTCCTGGCTAGAGGAGAAGTTGAGGAAGGCCCACCAGGCTTTGACGCAGATTGCCACCTAGGGCGTAAGGCTGGAGAGTTTTATTGGAGCGCACAAGGCTAAAGTTGTGACTTTGCAAGGTTTATCCGAGCACCTGCAAACTTCCTACACCAACATCCTTTCCCTAAAAGAGGAGGTGCTAGTGCCAGGGGCCGAGCGCTCTTCGGTTGTGGAGGGCTATGAAGCAGCTCTTCAGGAAGAGCGCCTTTGCTTGGGCACGGCTATTGACAAACTTGCCAAGGTGTTAACAAGTGAGGAGGCACTGAAAGTCAACCTTGGCAAGGCTTAGCAGCTCATGAAAGATCGAGGCAAGGCGATGCTCGAGTTGGAGAAGGCTGGCCAGTCGAAGCTCGATCCTGACATGGTGATGGGGTTCTTCGCTATTGACCTATCCATGGAGAACCGGGAGGCCTTGTTTAGAGTGGTGGGGAAGTACACCTTGGCAGTGGTACAAGCCCTGCTTGAGGGTAAATGCACCTTGGTGGAGGAGCTGTGCGGCTTATCTATGGACCAGTTTTTATCCGAGTATGGCAGTCAAAAAGTTGGCTGGCACATTGTGGACAAGGTTCCAATAGAACCACCTGAGGAGAAGTCAGAGCTGGAGCCCACGAGCCAGTTTAAAGCCCAGCCCTTGAGGAGGAGGCACCCAAGTCGGGTCCGTTAGAGGCTACGATATCGCCAGTTCGGTTGAGTAACTCTCCTTGTCGACACCTAAAACGCCCAGAGTGGACATCTTCGAAGACTGGGAGTTAAGTCATTTAGTCTTCAGAGTGGTCCTGTTATCTTTTTTTTAAAAAAAAAAATGTAACAGGAAACACTACTCTTGAATGAATGAAAAGAAAATTTCTATTTTTATTGTTCGTATTTATACATGATACAAACAAAAGTTACTCGCATGTCAAGTGCGGGGGATGCTTTTTCCACCTAGGGTTTGTAACTTGTTGAAGTCTCCTGGATTGTCTTTGCGAACCTTGTAAGGCCCTTCTCAGTTGGCGTCTAGTTTCCTACCTAACTTGCTTGGCATGGAGACTTCACACTTGCGCAGCACTAAGTCTCATTGGGAGAATGTTCGCTTGCGGACTTGCCTATTATAGGTGGCAGCAATCACTTCTTTATGTTCGAGCAATGCCTCTGAGGCCTTATACTTTAGCTTATCCATGAGGTCTAAGGATAGGTGAACTTGATCATCATTGGTAGTGAGGTCATAGAGTTGTGTCCTGTAGGTGGAGAGGATTGTTTCGATAGGCAGTGGAGCTTCTGTGTCGTATACTAGGCTAAATGGTGTGTGGCCCGTGAAAGTCCTTTTGCAAGTCCTGTAGCCCCATAGTGCATCCAACAGCTTGTCCGCCCATCTCCCTTTTGCTAAATCTAGCCGGTGTGTTAGCATTGACATGATGGTGTGGTTGGTCACTTTGGCCTGTCCGTTCGCCTGGGGATGTCCCACGGACGTAAAGCATCGGCGGATATCCTAGCTGGTGCAAAATTTCTCAATTTTTTTGCAGGCAAACTGGGTACCATTATTTGTGATAATGTACTGGGGTATCTTATATCGAGTTATAATGCCTTTGCAAACGATGGAGATAACTCTATTAGTTGTCAGGTTGGCCATATCCTCAGCTTCGATCCATTTGGAGAAGTAATCAACTACTGCCAGTATGAACCGCTTCTGAGTCTAGTTGGCATAAAGAGCTAATGAAGTCCATGCCCCATTTTGCAAAGGGGTTGGGTACATCACAGGCATTAACTTTCCAGGCGAAAAGTGGTGCAAGGTAGCAAACTGCTGGCACTTGTCACATTTGTGCACGAAGTTCTTGTAGTGTTACTTCATGTAGGGCCAAAAGTAGCCCTCCTGGAATAGTTGGGTCCAAGGTTATCGATATCATATCGACAAGTCAAAAAAGGGATATATAGTTAATATCGGTGAATTTTAGGGAATCACTCAGAAAGGCATAAAATATTACAAAATATCATAAAATTTAAAGGTTAACATTTTTATGAATAATATATCATGAAAGGATGCCTAAAAAATGTGTATATGTGTTATATCAGGGATATATTGTCGATATCGATGATTTTTTTACATGTGTGTGCGCGTGCGTACATGTGTGGGCGTGTGTGTGTGTGAGTCATTAATTGGTTGGTTGACTTGGGTGCTTCTCAACATAGATTCGATGATGTCAAACAGTTCTTTAGACTAAAACTAGTTCCATCTAGCAGAATCATATTAGTTGGTAATGTGAGGCATTCGCTCATTATAGGTCAGGGAAAGGTACAAGATGCACCTCATAGTACGACTAGAAAGTGTGCTTGTTGCCGATTTTCTTTCGAGTCTAATGCTATTAGTAGAATTACGAAATAGTTGAATTGCAAAACAATGTTTAATGTCGTGTCTCTTATGTTTTAAGACATTATTATTGACAAGCCGAGTGATTGGTTGTGGTCGCGAAGAAAGAGGTGTTTATTGGTTTCTACGGTCACCATATGTAGACCTTGTTTCACGTCCATCAGGTGGCTCTGCCATCATGTTTCACTTCCATGTTCTAAGCTTTGACTGATGCTACAATATATCACCGATATCGATGATTTTTTACTTGTGTGTGTGTGTGACCTCCCTTTCCAGCAGCTCCCAACCAACCTCCTGCCCAACAACTCACAAACCTCCAGCATTCAACTTTCAAACCTCCCGCCCACCAAACCCAATGCCAGCAGCTCTTATATCGTCGATATCTCGACGATATCGCTGATATATTGCCCGATATATCGGCGATATCTCCCTGTACCTGTGATATATCATCGATATCTGAGAAAAGAAATACTTTGGTGGTATCGATACCACCCAACCTCATTGATAGCAATATATCGGTGATATATCATCGATATATCGCGATATTTCAAACCATGGCTGGGTCAGAAGTGTCTTGTATCCTTTGTGATTCCTGCACATGCCTCTATGGGCTTCTCGAAGGGCCTATGTTGCTTCCTCTTTTGTTAGGTAGCGCAACAAGGGGTCGAATATCCTCTCTTGTACAATTGTCCCTCCATCAAGGTGTACCTTGAGGCTTTTAGGTGGAAGGCCTTGAGTCATGGTTCCCTTAGGGGTAGTGATCATTCGATTTCGTAGTGTTTTAAATATATGTTCGTTGTAGTATGTTGCGAAAAACAATTATCAATTTAATTTATTTATTACTCGAAATTTAGAATGTTCCGAGGTCGAACCTAGGGAGCAAACTTAGTTCTAGAAGCATAAAAATTCACAATTCACTACAATATACTGCTTTACAAAAATTAAAGAGAGAGGAAATAAAAATTTTTCTTCTCTTCTTTTCTTCTCTCTTCTTCTTTCTATCTTTAGACGTCTGATTCCATGAATCAGACGTCTTAAGTAGCGTTTGCTACAGTGCTCGTCTTCTTCTTCTTCCTTTCTCTTTGGCTGCTGTTGCATCTTCTTTTTGGCTTTTTCTTCTTCTCTTCTCTTCAGCTGCAACTTCCTCCTTTGGCTTCAGCTCTTCACTGTTGAGTTGCACCTCCTCCTTCTTTTTGTGCCTTCTTCTTCTTCTTCAGTTGGCTTCTCCTCTTCAGCTTCTGCTCCTGTCTCTTCTTTTTCTTCCTTTCCTTCTCCTTCTGCTCCTCTGTGCGGCTAAGTCCTCAGCCGCTCCTCCTCCTTTCTTATTTTTCTTCTTCTCCTGCTTCCCTGCACAGTGTAAGGTTGGCAAAACCTATCCCTCTACCCACACCCGCGTCTCTCTCTCTCTGTGCATCACTCTTCGGTACGCTCTCCCAGAGCCAGGTAATCGGGTCGGGTCGCGTGCCCTGGTACAGGCGCACCGGCGTGGGTATGGTGCACGAGGAGTGATCGATAGGCTAGTCGGGTCAGGTTGCCATATCCGCGGGGCAGAATGTCGCGGACAAGGCGTGATAGGTGAGGGACCTCACCCCATGTGTATCTCAAGGCAAAGAGGCTAATGCACTTTTTCAATTTATTCGGCTATGGCGCTTCAAGGATTTTCGAGGTGGGACTAAATGTGTCCCACCCGCTTCTTCGCACCCGCAGGTGAGGTGTTCTGCTCAATTGGGGCAGCAGGGCTCCTCACAGAGCCTGCTCTCAGACTGGATGCATTCGCGCACTCAACGAGCGTCACCTGGAGCGCAACACCTGGGTGGATGTGTCCTGGAGCACTGCTTGCAAGCTCCTTCCTTCTGGTTTCATGGCGGCAGGGCCTCAGATTTGAAACCACTCAATACGGCCTTGCGGCTTCATTAAACCAGAGGAAGAGTTTCACCGTGGCACTGCGAAGGTGTCTAGGTGGGTGGCTGGCCACGGGGCGACCTAGGCGTGCGTGCCTAGGTCGCTCTGTGGCCGTGAAGTGGGTTAGGTCGGGGGAAGGTGACAGGGGTTGGCATGGTCAGTGGAGGGTCGTAGGGTGATCAGTGGGTGGTGGTGATGCTCAGGGATCGGTTGGCGAGGCGGATGGAGGTATGGAGCGACGGGGATGCCTCGCCGGAGGTGGAGAAGGTGGTGATGGACAGTGGATGTCGAGGGGTTGAAACGACAAATTAACAAGGGGGAAATAAAGAGGAGAGTAAGAGAAACTTATCTACGAGTCCAGAGTGAAGGAAGAGGTGTGGAAGTGGCGAGCGGCCGATGCTGCCGTCACCGGAGACGAAGGTGCCAGGGGAGAGAGTGGCGACGAGGAAAAGGGGTCGGAAAGTATCCGCTGGTATGGCGCGGCGCTGCAGAGGATGGTGGAGTTAACCCTGCCACTGGTATGGTGGTAGGGTGACGAGAGAGGAGAGGGAGAGTCTCCAGAAGCTTTGGCATTTAGCCGGAGTAGGGAGGAGACGAAGAGAAGGCGGAATCTCAGACCAAACGAAGCTTGAAGGAAGCGACAGCCCCTGTCGTTCCTTAAATAGGTGTTGGTTGAGAGGGAAATGTGTTAAGACCCGTGCCACCAAAACCCTTTTAAGATGTCTGGGAGTTGGTCTAGTTGTCTGGTCAGACGTCTGGAAATAAATTTCTGCATGCATACGACCGCGAGTCTGCTCGCGTGCCACGTGCAGACTGATCCCCAACCGCCCTCTTCTCTTTCTTCCTCCCCTCGCCGACTTGCAAAGCTGCCCCCGCGCCTACATTATCCTCTCCCCTCTCCCTTGTTCGCCACCCCACACCATTCGTCTTCTCCTTCCTCCAGCACAAGAGCGAGAGTGAGAGCGAGTGCGGTAGCTGCAGCCGAGTGCAGCGACGGGGAGGAGAGGAGCAGCAAGAGGGAAGAGAAGAGAGCACGCGAGCTATGAGAGAGAGAGCTCGCCGGAGCAGCTCGAGGCCGGTCGGCGTGCGCGAGGTGGAGTGTGTGTCGGGGAGGTTCCCCTAACGCTGCTGCAGCTAGAGCAGCAAACGAGCGGCTGCGCGGCGAGGTCGCGCGTAGCAAGAGGAAGACGAAGGAGGTTCTGATTCTGGGATTTTTCCCAGAATCAGACGTCTGGACATACATCCAGACGACGTGGACGATGTTTGGTGGAAGCTCCAGACGACTGAGAGGTACGTTTTGCCTCCTACACTTCCTTTTGCAGTCGTCTGTTGCGTGCCGTGTTGAGAGATTCTGCGTACGCATGTAGGTTTCGCTTCGGGAAGGCGCGGGACACACTCTCCGACGTAGTTCAGGCATCTGGGCGAGTCACCAGATGGCGAAGAGCGTCTCCAGACGTCCGAAGGGATAGTCGGATGTCTGAAACTAAGTCCAGACGGTTCAACACGATCCCTGGACGTCTGAGGAGCAGCACAGAGTGAGGTATGGATCTGGACTCCTTTTAAGACGTCTGGAAGATGTTTCAGACGTCTGATTTAAGTCAGAGTTTGAGGTTCGATTTCCGCGTTTAAGATTCCGTTCTTCTCGTATAAGTTTCTCTACTTGTTGGAATGCTTTTTATCATAATTCTAAGTGGTTTCTTGTGGTTGATCCTTGTGTTAGGACCTCGTTCTGTTGCAGATTTGGGGGTTGCAGAGGCACGTGGACCTGCCGATCACGCCTCCATTACTCCCAATTTTGCGGGTAGAGTGGCTTCCCTTAGTTAATTACAAACATAAATGCATATCTGGATTAAATGATAGATCCTAGGTTATAGCATGAATCCTAGGACCAGAAACACTAGATTGAATGATAGATCCTAGGGTATGGCATGAATCCTAGGACTAGAAACTCTGGAACGATTGTATTAAATGCCTGAATTGCAGTTTTGAATGAGTAGATAGAATAATAATAATTGCCTGTAATTGGATAACGGCTGCCTGTGAAATGTAGAGTACTGTTACATGTAATTTCTGTTGTTTGCAAATAAATACTAGCTACCTGTATATAAATTGGAAAAGGGAGATTGGATGTTGAAAACACATCCTATCTATGAATAAACATAAAATGATGAAACATAGTATGGCTTGGCCTGAGAAACATGAGCGTGAACCCTACGGGGAATTAGGAGTAGAGCTCCTGGAAATAAATAGAATGAAACTGGAAATGTGAATGGGGAAGTGAGCTAGCCCTTGAGTACTGAGTACCAAGGAGAGTGACTGTCCCCCTATTTAGTGTAGAGCGGAGCTAGCCGCCTTAAGGTTGGGACCCGGGGTTAAGACTGGCCACTTTGTACCGACTCTGTGGCCCTCGCGTACACAGTACCGGGGAGAGCTACTAGTGTAGGGAGAGAGCTACCCACCCCACGGGGCCCGGGGTTCCGGTAGCCGTCCTACATAGACTTGTTAGGCTCACTGGGCAAACCAGGGTAGTCAGGTGAGGGTGCGCGGATTGTGGAGGGGCGAGATCCCTGTTTGGTTACTGTGGAGGGGCTAGACCTCTGTTACTGAGAGGGCTATGCCTTATACTGGTTCCGTGCTGTGCTTTGGGCTCACCCGTTAACGGAAATGACTGACCCCGTGCCAGTGCAGGGTAGCTACCCGTGAATTTATCTCGTGTGCCGTATCACCGTTACGTTTTCAGCGACCTTGGGGTGGTTGACTGAGAGTAGGACCACCACGGGGGACTCTCTCAGTCAGGAGAGCACCACATGCTACTTGTACTTTTCGAAAAAGACTGCAATCAAAGATCGTTCCCACGAGGAACATTCGAGATCAAGGAAAAGATCTGATAAATAAACCAAGTGATGAAAGAAAGAATAATTAGTTAAATAAAGAAAGAAACTGAAACAACAACAACCTGTCCACCTTTACTATTTTTCTCAGTTAGCTGGTTGCCACTCTACTCAGCGTTTCGCTGACGTGTCGTACTTACCACCTTTTTCAGGTCCAGGTGTTGAGCAGCCAGAGCCTACGGCTGCAGAGGGTACTGGGCCCAGTAGAGCCCAGTAGTTGTACTTTAGTTGTACCCTATTTTCTGTAGTAGTGAGTATTTTGTAACATTGTTGTACTCTTTTATTGAAATTTTATATTCCTGTATCCTTTTAAATTCTCTACTGTTGTGGTGGTGTGTATTGTAGTAGTTTATTTCTTTACTGCTGTACTTTTGTTACTTTTAGTTGCTTGCATGGTGAATGTGGTTTATTTTACTGCTTTTTGGTTACTTTCTCGTTGGACGACTGGGTCTTGGGATCAATCGAGTCAGTCCGATTCTCGTGTCCTATAAGGATTCGGGAACTGAGTCGTAACAAAATGCGAGGAGGCGGCGTGGGCTAGGCCGGAAAAAGACCCATACCTCTCGCGCGTTCGCATGAGAGGTATAGTGGCCGGTAAGGTATGGGAACCAGTCCATACAGAAGAGGACAACGTAGGGGGTCTTCCTCTCAAGTCTGTGGCCGGCTCCCATGCCCTGCGCAACGCCATCCTCTGCGCGAATTCACCGGAGGTATGGCCTGCTGCTACGGGTGGCAGAGGGACCGATTTGCAGAAAATGAAGGGAAAGTTGAGGAGGTAAATGCAAGAGTTTAAAAAGTTAAGGGTCAGAAAGTAATTATTGAGAACTAATTTGTAAAGTGGGTCAAGATGACCTTCCCTTTGGTCCAAATTTTGGTATAACCCTAATTTGGACTTAAGGAATCCAATGGTGAGGTTGGATTTTAGGTTTGACCATGTTTGATTAGACATTTTGCACAAAAACCTAAATTAGGTCAAAAATTAGGTATGGTTCCCAATCTAGGTCAAGATAGGTTTCAATGGCCAAATTGAAGGTTCTAAACCCTAGGGGATGTTTTTTCATAAATTTTATAGGATTTAATTGATTTTTATATTTCCTAAAACTTCGTGAATTAAAGCGGGTTTGTTTTAGGGTTATAGAATGTCATTTAATTCCCAAATTTTGTCATAACCCTTTCCTAATCGAATCATCTCACTTTTTCTCTTATTAAGCCCATTTGACCTGTTTCTAGACCCTTAGAAATATCGTTTATGTACTGCATTGGTAAAATTACAGTTTTACCCCTTGTGCATTGTTTTATACTCAAATTTGTAATTTCCTGATTTAGGCTTTCCCTTAGGTTTTGTAGGAGCTTTTGTACACTTATTTAGGTCAAAATGCGCTAGTTAGGGTTCATGATGAGGTTCTCATCAGGTAGCTTGCCGGAGTTCAGGTAGGTGATGATAGGTGTCATATAAGAGATGGACTTGTCTATTGCCAACATTTTGGGAGCAAGTATAGTTGGCTCCTTTAGGGCATGGAGGTAGATATCTTTCTCTTGCCCTACAAGGGTGGCAACAACGAGTCTGGCCAACGCGTCCGTTAAGGGGTTATTTGCTCTAGGCACCCACCTAATCGAGATAGTCTTAAAATCTGCCAGCTCCTCTCTGACATTGTCAGCATAGAAGATCATGTTTGGATCTTGAGCTTGGTATTTGATGAGAGCCTCATCATGAACCCTAACTAGCACAATTTAATTTAAATAAGTGTGAAGAAGCTCCAACAAAACCTAAAGCGAAGCTTAACTCAGAGAATTCTGAATTGAAGAGTAAAACAAATCATAAGGGGTAAAACAGTAATTTTACCAATGCAGTACACAAACAAGGTAATTAAGGGTT
The DNA here is from genome assembly GCA_037157565.1 of Thalassia testudinum. Classification (NCBI taxonomy): domain Eukaryota; kingdom Viridiplantae; phylum Streptophyta; class Magnoliopsida; order Alismatales; family Hydrocharitaceae; genus Thalassia; species Thalassia testudinum. The sequence continues at coordinate 79,842,630 of JAZHRO010000022.1, read as the reverse complement.
TAAACACAGGTCAAATAAGCTTAATAAGGAATGAAGTGAGATGATCTGATCTGAAAAAGGTTATAGCAACTTCTAGGAATTAAATGACATTCTATAACCCTAAAACAAACCTACTTTAATTCACGAGGTTAGAGGTAGGATAAAAATCAACTAAACCCTCTAAAATTCATGGAAAAATATTCCCTAGGGTTTAGAACCTTCAATTTGGCCTTTACAACCTATTTTGACCTAAAATGAAAACCATGCCCAATTTATAACCTAATTTGGATTTTTACGCAAATTAACCGGTCAAACATAGTAAAACATAAAATCATATTTCACCATTAAAATTCTTAGATTCAAATTAGGATGGTATAAAAATTTGGGCCTAAGAAAAGACCATCTTAACCGACTTTACAAATTGGTCCTCTTGAATTACTTTTTGACCCTTATCTTTTGAAACCCTTACACATTGCCCCCTTTCTTTCTCGTCGTTCTTTGCAAAATGGTCCTCCCTGCCATTCTAAGCAGCGCCATACCTCCGGCGACCTTGCGCGGAGGATGGCACCGCACAGGGCATGGCACCCGTTCTCAAGAATGAACGGGGGGTTCCCTACGTCGTCCTCTGTCGCAGGGACCCTCCCCTGTGTCCTGCAACCGCCCATGCCGCTCGTGCGAATGCACGAAAGGCATGGGTCTCCATCTCCAGCCATCTCCGGCGAGCTCTGCACGTCGCTCCCTCGAGCCACTCTCCTCGCCAGCGCCTTTATAAGGAGCTGCAGGGGCTACCATCTACCGCAAGCTATTTCTATTGGAGAAAACCCCTCTGTTTCGTCTCCCCTCTCTCCAGTCAGATTGCCCTAGCTTCCGACGAACTCTCCTCCTCCTCCTCGTCGCTCTGCTGCCATACCTGCAGTAGAGCCCACTCTGCCTCGTCGTCCCACGCCAGGCCGCACCAGCTGGCATCCTTAGATCTCTTCCTCGTCGCCGTCACTCCTCCCCTGGGCACCTTCGTCCTCAGCTTCGGCAGGCACGCGCTGGCCAGTCTCCCTCTCCCCCTTCGTCAACTAAGTAGGTAGAAATTTTCTCCTTACTCTCCTCTCACTTTTCCCCTCTTGAATTAATATTTTAAACCCCTCGACTGCCACGACCACCTTCATCTGCTCCGCCTCCGGCCACCATCTCCGGCGAGATCGCCCCACTTCCACAGACCTTTCCACCCCTCACTGACAAGCCCAGAAGCTTCCCCTCACTCCACTCTAGCGATTCCCCTACTCCATCCATCACCCTACACACTCTGAACACCCCTCGAACACACCCACTTCCGCGCACGCAGTTTGCCTTAGGTGCACGACCACAGGCACTCTCACCGCACGCCGCCCCTCACACAGCTTTCGCCACACTCTGGCGAAGCTCCTTGTGTTGTCTAACATGGCCGTGAGGCCGTCTTCGTGATTTCAAGGTTCACCCTCCTCGCCGCCATTGACGAGCTGCTGGAGCTTCTTCGTAGGCAGCTCCAGGTCTCTTCGACGCCAGGAGAAGGCTCCAGGCAACGCGGGGCAAGTCCGCGAAGGCGCCCAGGTTCTCAATTGGGAGCGCGAAGCCTTCACTGCTGCCCAATTGGCAGCTGCTTCTCTCCTGTGGGCGAGCGGAGCGGAGGCGGGAATTTAGTCCCATCTCGTAAGTGTAGGAGCGAGCGCCACCACTTAAATTGAAAAAGTGGTATAGGCTCTTCGCCTCCGAATCCACACGGGGTGAGGACCCTCACCTATCACCGCCCTCGTCCGTGAGCTCACCACACGGATCAGGCATGATCCGACCCGACACTCCTGGGCAGTCCTCGTGCACCACCCACGCCGATGCGCCTGGACCTGGGCGCGCGACCCGACCCGATTACTCAGCTCTGGGAGAGCTTTCCAAAGAGAGATCCAGAGAGAGAGAGACGCGGGGAAGGGGTAGGGTATGTTTTGCTCTAACGTTTGTACGTGTGCGCAGGAAAGAAAGAAGAAGAAGTAGCAGCCATGACTTAGCCGCAGGGAAGAAGGAAAAAGAAGAGAAGAAGAAAGGAAGGAGCGAAAGAGAGAAGAAGAGCCGAAGAAGAGAAGAAGAAAGGAAGACGCAGAAGAAGATAGGCTGAAAAAGGAAGAAGCAGAGAAAAAGAAAAGAAAGAACAAGAAGGCAGCCGCAAAGAAGAAGAAGAAAATCGGATAAGAAGAAAAGAGAAAGAGGAACCACAGAAGCAGAGAAAAAGAAAAGAAGAAAGAAGAAGAAGGAAGAGAGCTGGCTGAAGAAAGAGAAGAAGAAAAAGCCAATCACCCCTTCTTTTTCTCCCTCTCTCTTAATTTTTTGTAAAACCTTATATATTGTGAATTTATATGCTTCTAGAATTATAGTTTGCTCCCTAAGTTCGACCTCGAGAAATTTGTCATTCCGAGTAACAAATTATATTAGACTGGTAACTGTTCTTTTTATATACTACAACGAATATAAGTAGAACGTAGCCAATATTCACCATTTATTTGGTTGGCGACCAGTTGGGAGTCTATGTAAATCTCCAGCGAGGTAACACCTGTGGACTTGGCCACCTAGATGCCTGCCAACATGGCCTCATACTCCGCCTGATTATTAGATGTAGGGAAGTCCAATTTGATGGCATACTTATGAGTAACGTCTTCTGGTGCAGTTAAGGTTTTCCTGGCCTCAGATCCGATTGGCATAGGCAAGCCATCAACATACAACTGCAAGGGGAGTGTGAGGGAGGCATCTGAGTCCATGAATTCCGCAAGAAAATTCGGCAGGACTTGTCTTTTGATGGCTCTCCTTGGATGGTACTTGACGTCGAATTCGACCAACTCCATAGCCCATTTGATCTGTTGTGCTGACCCCGTGTGCATATGGAGCATTCACCGCAGGGGGTAGTCCAGTAGGACCATTATAGTGTAGGCTTGGAAGCATGGTGTAGCTTCCTAGCCTTAAGAGCCGCCAGCCTAGCCTGATACTATTCCTCCCTCGCTTGGATTTCCAGGAGAGGGTCTTACTCGGGGTCCTCCAGTAGTCGGTTTGAGACTCTCTGCTTCCTTTTGCTTGGTTCAGTTGGCTGAGGGTGTTTCTTGGACAGCGAGACATTAGATTCTGTAACGACCCGGTTCCCGAGTCCCTACGAGACACGAGAACCGGACCGACTCGACTAATCCCAAGACCTAGTCGTCCAACGAGGAAGTAACCAAAAAAATAGTAAAATAAACCACATTCAGCATGAATATAACTAACAGTAAGAAAGTACAGCAGTAAGGAAAGAAACTACTACAGTAGGTACCACCACAACAGTAGAATAACATTTATCATATAACAAGAACTGCCGGTAAGGAAAGTACAGCGGAAACGAAACTACTCACTAGAACAGAAACAAAAGAGGTGCAAAAGACTGTGGTAAACTCTACTGGACCCTACTCGGCCCAGCGTCCTCTGCAGCCGCCGACCCTGGCTGCTCAACACCTGGTCCTGAAAAAGGTAACGAGTGTAACACGTCAGCAAAACGCTGAGTAGAGTGGCAGACTAACTAAAGGCAACAGTAGAGTGTACAGTAGCTGTTATGTTCTATTACTTCCTTTATTCACATCTTTCAATTTTTCTCACTATTTCATTTATTTCTCAGATCCTTTACTTGATCTCGAATGTCCTCGTAGGAACGATCTTGATTGCAGTCTTTTCCAAAAGTAGAAGTAGCACGTGGTGCTCTCCTGGCCGGGAGAGTCCCCCGTGGTGATCCTACCCTCAGTCAACCACCCCAAGGTCACTGACAGACGTAACGGTGACTACGGCACGCGCGATAAACGCACAGGTAGCTAGCCCGCACTGGCACGCGGTCAGTCGTTTCCGTTAACGGGTGTGCCCAAAGCACAGCACGGAACCAGGGCAGAGCCCTCTCAGTAACAGGGGTCCAACCCCTCCACAGTAACCAAACCGGGGCCTTGCCCCTCCACAGTCCGCGCACCCTCGCCTGACTACCCTGGTTTGCCCTAGTGGGCCTAACAAGTCGGTGAAGGAGGCTAGCAGAACCCCGGGGCCCGTGGGGTAGCTAGTACTCTCCTAACACTACTAGCTCTCCTCGGTACTACGTACACGAGGGCCAACAAGTCGGTACAGAGCGGCCAATCCTAACCCCGGGTCCCTGGGGCGGCTGGCCCCACTCTGCACTAAACAGGTACAGGTACTTCCCTTGGTACTGCGTACCCAAGAGACAGTACAAACTACATCTCAGTTCCATTCCTTTTTCTTTCCAGGAGTTCCACTCCTAATTCCCCGTAGGGTTCCAGCTCTTTATCTCAGAACATCATATGTTTCACTTTCCAGATTCACGTTCTCAAAATCCATGATCTCAATCATGTTTCTTTATTCATAACAGGCAGCTGTTAATTCAAATTACAGGCAGCTTTATATTCTGTAACGAACGCGTGCCCCAGACGCCTTTTAAGACGTCTGGGAGGTGGCCCAGACGTCTGACAAGACGTCTGGGATCACATCCAGACGTCTGACCAGACGTCCGGGATCTTTTACAGACGTCTGGAGAACAGTTATGTTCGCACGGGATATTCGCCTGCGCGCTTGTGCGCGCAGACCTGCGATTCCTCTCTCTCTCTCTGCGGCTGCAGGCGCGCTGCGACCGCCCTCTCTCTCTCCTCTCCGCGCGGCGTTAAAAGGGGGCGCGCCTCCCCTCCCGTCTCCACCGTCTCCTCCTCCTTCTCCTTCCTGTGCGCGAGAGCGAGCGGACGCGAGGGCGGCAGCGACAGCCGCAGTGAGCGCGGAGGAGCTGCGGCGTGCGAGGGCGGAGCTCTGCCGTGAGGGCGAGCTCGCCGGAGCGGCTTGGCCGGCCGATGGAGGGCGCAGGGGGGCGCGGAGCGTCGCGGAGAGGGACCTGCTGCGGGCTGAACAGCAGACGCGCGAGGTGCGACGCGGGCGGCGTCGCGAGCGGAGGCCGAGCAGGGTTCTGATTCTGGAAAAATTTCCAGGATCAGACGTCTGGATTGATATCCAGACGACAAGGTCGACATCTGTAAGATCATACAGACGTCTGAAAGGTGAGTTTCCACTTTCTTCTTCCTTCTTGTCGACTGACCGTACTGAGGGAGGGGGGTTGGCTGTGCGCAGGTTCGCTGATTCGTCATCCTTTGCGAATCAGACGTCTGGAAGTTGTACCAGACGGCGGGAGTGACCTCCAGACATCCTGAGGGACCATCGGACGTCTGGGATCTAGGGCAGACGTCCCTGCAGACTTCTGGATGTCCGGGGAACCAAGCTGAACAGGTAATTCTCTGATCCACTTTTTAAGACGTCTGGAAGGAGTTCCAGACGTCTGATTTTGCACAGTATCGTCTTTTTCGACCCATTTAGGGCCCGTTTGGGCTCCGTTTTCCGCGATTCGAGTTGCGTTCGTTTCAGAATTAATTCCTCTACTCGTCTACAGTAGCTATACACTGTTTTGAGACACTCCTTGTGTTTGATCCTTGTGATAGGACCTCTTTCGGTTGCAGTCTTGAGAGTCGCAGAGGCGCGCGGGATTCCCGATCACTCCCCCATTACTCCCGTTGTACCTGGTAGAGTGGCTTTAAGTATTAATAAAATCTGTTAAAGTATGGAACCATAACTAGAACCTAGGGCATTGCATGAATCCTAGGAATGAGAAATATATGGAATGATAGCTCCTAGGTGTTGCATGAATCCTAGGGCTGGAAAACTAGATTGTATGATAGATCCTAGGATATGGCATGAATCCTAGGATGGAAAAACTAGTGGAATGTATATTACTGCAGTCTTGGAAAAATGGAAAGGAATATATAAAGCTGCCTGTAAATTTAATTAACAGCTGCCTGTTATGAATAAAGGAACATGTTTGAGATCATGGAATTTGAGAACGTGAATCTGGAAAGTGAAACATATGATGTTCTGAGATAAAGAGCTGGAACCCTACGGGGATTTAGGAGTGGAATTCCTGGAAAGAAAAAGGAATGGAACTGAGATGTAGTTTGTACTGTCTCTTGGGTATGCAGTACCAAGGGAAGTACCTGTACATGTTTAGTGCAGAGTGGGGCCAGCCGCCCCAGGGACCCGGGGTTAGGATTGGCCGCTCTGTACCGACTTGTTGGCCCTCGTGTACGTAGTACCGAGGAGAGCTAGTAGTGTTAGGAGAGTACTAGCTACCCCACGGGCCCTGGGGTTCTGCTAGCCTCCTTCACCGACTTGTTAGGCCCACTAGGGCAAACCAGGGTAGTCAGGCGAGGGTGCGCGGACTGTGGAGGGGCAAGGCCCCGGTTTGGTTACTGTGGAGGGGTTGGACCCCTGTTACTGAGAGGGCTCTGCCCTGGTTCCGTGCTGTGCTTTGGGTGCACCCGTTAACGGAAACGACTGACCGCGTGCCAGTGCGGGCTAGCTACCTGTGCGTTTATCACGCGTGCCGTAGTCACTGTTACGTCTGTCAGTGACCTTGGGGTGGTTGACTGAGGGTAGGATCACCACGGGGGACTCTCCCGGCCAGGAGAGCACCACGTGCTACTTCTACTTTTGGAAAAGACTGCAATCAAGATCGTTCCCACAAGGACATTCGAGATCAAGTAAAGGATCTGAGAAATAAATGAAATAGTAAGAAAAATTGAAAGATGTGAATAAAGGAAGTAATAGAACATAACAGCTACTGTACACTCTACTGTTGCCTTTAGTTAGTTTGCCACTCTACTCAGCGTTTTGCTGACGTGTTACACTCGTTACCTTTTTTCAGGACCAGGTGTTGAGCAGCCAGGGTCGGCGGCTGCAGAGGACGCTGGGCCGAGTAGGGTCTAGTAGAGTTACCACAGCCTTTTGTACCTCTTTTGTTTCTGTTCTAGTAAGTAGTTTTGTTTCCGTTGTACCTTCTTTACCTGCAGTTTCTGTTATATGATAAATGCTGTTTTACTGTTGTGGTGGTACCTACTGTAGTAGTTTCTTTCCTTACTGCTGTACTTTCTTACTGTTAGCTATATTCATGCTGAATGTGGTTTATTTTACTGTCTTTTGGTTACTTCCTCGTTGGACGACTAGGTCTTGGGATTAGTCGAGTCGGTCCGGTTCTTGTGTCTCGTAGGGACTCGGGAACCGGGTCGTTACATATTCCTTTCCATTTTTCCAAGACTGCAGTATTATACATTCCACTAGTTCTTCCATCCTAGGGTTCATGTCACATCCTAGGATCTAGCATACAACTAGTTTTCCAACCCTAGGATTCATGCATCACCTAGGAGCTATCATTCTATACATTTCTCATTCCTAGGATTCATGCAATGTCCTAGCTTCTAGTTATGGTTCCATACTTTAACAGATTTTATTAATAAACTTAAGCCACTCTACCAGGTACAACGGGAGTAATGGGGGCGTGATCGGGAATCCCGCGTGCCTCCGCGACTCTCAAGACTGCAACTGAACGAGGTCCTATCACAAGGATCAAACACAAGGAGTGTCTCAAAACAGTGTATAGCTACTGTAGACGAGTAGAGGAATTAATTCTGAAGAGAACGCAACTCGAATCGCGGAAAACAGAGCCCGAACGGGCCCTAAACGGGTCGAAAAAAGACGATACTGTACAAAATCAGACGTCTGGAACTCCTTCCAGACGTCTTAAAAAGTGGATCAGAGAATTACCTGTTCAGCGTGGTTTCCCAGACGTCCAGAAGTCTGCGGGGACGTCTGGCCTAGATCCCAGACGTCCGATGGTCCATACGGACGTCTGTAAGTCACTCCCGTCGTCTGGCACAAATTCCAGACGTCTGATTCGCAAAGGATGGCGAATCAGCGAACCTGCGCACAACCAACTCCCTCCCTCAGTACGGTCAGTCGACAGGAAGGAAGGAGAAGGCGGTAAACTCACCTTTCAGACGTCTGTATGAGCTTCAAGACGTCTATCTCGCCGTCTGGCTGTCAACCCAGACGTCTGATTTTGGAAATTTTTCCAGAATCAGGGCGCGACCCGGACTCTGCTCGCGACGCCGCCCACGTCGCACCTCGCGCTCCTGCTGCTCAGACCGCAGCAGGTCCCTCTCCGCGTCGCTCCGCGCCCTCGGCACCCTCCGCCGGCTGGCCAAGCCGCTCCGGCGAGCTCGCCCTCACTGCAGAGCTCCGCCCTCGCGCGCCGCACCTCCGCGCTCACTACGGCCGCCGCTGCCGCCCTCGCGTCCGCTCGCTCTCGCGCACAGGAAGGAGAAGAAGGAGGAGACGATGGAGACGGGAGGGGAGGCGTGGCCCTTTTAAGGCCGCGCGAGGAGGAGAGAGGGGGTGGCAGGCCGCCTGCAGCCGCAGAGAGAGAGAGGGAAAAAGAGAGAGAGAGAGGAATCGCGGGTCTGCGTGCACAGGCACGCAGACGACTCTCCCGTGCGAAAATAACTGTTTTCCAGACGTCTGGAAACGATCCCAGACGTCTGTTAAGACGTCTGGATGTGATCCCAGACGTCTGGATCGACGTCTGGGCCTCCTCCCAGACGTCTTAAAAGACGTCTGGGGCACGCATTCGTTACAGATTCTACCTGGGCCGACACTTTCTTAGGGTCGGCACGGGAGGAGTTGCGAGTTGCAAGGGCCATTGGAAGGACTCGAGAGCTGGGAAACGTTGTCAATTGATAATCGTTCTCACAACGGCACTAATTGATCGGACCTCGTAAGTGATCGGAGGGTTCGACTCAACGATCTAAGCAATTAAAATAAGATAAGATGGTTGATAACCTAGTTCTACCACGAAAGGGTGTACATCTAGAGAGAGGGTGATGCTCCCAATTGTTCATTAGCAAGGAACGATAATATAATCCTTTTTCTCTCGGATTGCCTGGGAGAGGGCATCAAGGGCATCTCTTACCTATTTATAGTGCTAGGATCAGTCCTTTTACAAAATCTTCTGACTGGATATGTCCGTTGTAAGGGTATATATGTTGTCAGGTTATTAATTGTGACGACCAAGCCATCATTTATTGATTGTATGACCGTGTTGGACTTTTTTCGCTCTCCTTGTCACCGGATGGCGTTGGATCCTTAGGCAGGTCGAGTTTCCCAGATCTGCCTATATCCAGGTCTTTTTGGGTATAGGCAGGTTAGATCTACACTTTTGGGTGGTCGGACCTTTTATTGGATTTTTCGTGGAATTTTAAGTCGAATGGTATTTTTTATTCCTCTTCGGACAGCTATTTTTCATCAGTAAAAAAATAATTTTTATTAGTAAAAAAATTAAAATACATCAATTGAAATCATCATTCTTATTTATATATTACAACATATATTTTAAATACGTTTAATTACTTTTTTTTTTTTCTCTCTCTCTCTTATCACGGAGAAGATGAATAAAACACTAAGATGTAAAATGCCATGGATCCTTACTTTTGGATTTGTTACGATCTTGGTAGGTGCATTTAAACATTTCCTTATCACATTTATTTTGATCTTCATCTCACCCGAGTCTGTTGTTCTCTGTGAGGCTCTACTGTTATGGCGATTTGTGGATCTATAATAAGGTTGGATAGGAGGGAAGGTTGTGAGACTGCTCGTAATTTTTTTTGTCCATGCGAACTCGTTCAGTACAGTCCAACAGGTACCGTTACCATCGAGAAAGAGATCTACTATTGAAAATGATGCCTCCACAGCCACTTAAAAAGGCGACCGGAAATAAAAAAATATCGACAGTTAAATCCAAAGAAAATAGCCACATCAGCTTGAGACGAAGTTCTTATGCGTCCTGTTGCAGAGAAACTTCACCAACTAAGGTTTGCTGATTGCTTCTTTTTTTAAAATATCTTCCAAACAATCTTACAGTGGGATGCTTCATCAGATACGTTTTTTCGATTAATTACCTTTTTTTTTTTTTGTTACTCTTAGGAGTATATGAAAAAGTAAATTTATGTCCCAGATGCCCCTTTTTTATTTGAAATTGGGAAGTAAAGTCCTCAACCCAAATCCATAATCTCCGTTGTTTGATTTCGGACAAATTGGAATCCTCAATTATCTGCCATATATACCAAGTTTATGGTCATTAAACAAATTTCTGGTCGATATTTCCTATAATCTCTTATTTGATTTTGTTGATATTTGAATAATTTATGAGAATTTCCTGCTTTTCTAATGTGCATCACCAATATAGCCTTGTACATGGGACGAATTCCAAATAGTGATATAATTTGAGGGTGCATTTTGCTAGTGCTTGTATCATAATATTTCAAATTGAATATGTTATTCCGTGTTGGCGTTTTTTCCTCCTCCAAGTGTGTGTCTGCATCTTATTTTGTGTTTTATTTTATGGTTTGGTTCTTTTATCACTAGAACGATTATTTCCCGAAATTGCTTGTTGTATTGATTTTGAGAAAATTTTTAAGCCTAACCAAATTCTGCTATGATCATTCTGAGGGAGTGATGGTATATGGTGTAACTCAATCCTATGGCAAAGAGCCCCAATTAGTTGCACCTCAACTGCTCAGATATTGTAAAGGATGCCCCCTTTATGGGAACGTGTTTGCTGGATCGAGTCTATGTATACAGGGGAGCATCCATGGTTTTGCTCTTCCAAATTGGTGCTACAATTAGAAGCATTTCTCTTGGCATTTGTTACATAGGGTTTTCATCAAAATTCTTTATGTTGTCTTTTTTTATTTGAGCTTATATACTGAGGAATCAAGGTGTTTACATGTGTGCGATTTTCTTGGGGAAGAGTGGTTGTTGGTGAGATGTCAATTTCCTTGGAGTGATTAGGGAAATTCTCGTTTCCTTGAGATGGAATGGTGGATTAAATTTTGAAGATTGTGTCTCAATTGTACATTTTATGTTAAGAATAGGGCATTGTCTCAACTGCAATGGGAAATTGCTCACGTCATACTTGGCTTTTTGTTGTATCAATTTAGGTTGTGCTCTATTGCATATCATTAGGATATAAGGCAACTCTCTGCGTTTGCTGCCTGTTGAATGATCTTTTTCACTGAACATGGTTTTGTTGAAGTGGATTGTCTTTGATTTCCAGGTCTCATTTTTTCATTTTGTTGAGGTTGACATTACTTCCTTTTTTTCCCATGGACTGCAGGCACGTCCAATGTCATGGTTAATGCAATGGTGGCTGTGGCTTTTCTCCATGTATGCATCATAGGACACTCCATTCTAACCCTGTGGGAATCTCCCCATTTCAATTTGTAGTGACCTATTTGAGACAGAGGTTGAAGAAGGTCGGGGGGGGGGGGGGGGGGGGGGGGGGGTACCGACCTTTGCTTGCTGTGGAGGTGAGAGAGCCCGTCATGGCTCCATTCATACATGTGGGATAGAATTTCCACTGGTTGGACCTGCCTTTTTTCATTTTGCAAGACAAAAATCCCTTCTTGTTCTTCAAAAAAACATTCCTTCCTGTCTGTTTGATTGGTTTTGGTGGCAGTAGGCTTTTGAGTGCGATTTATATAAATTGTGACTAGGTTTTGATTTTTTAATATACCATTTTCTTTTTTCCGATCGTTGAATGTTCAAGCTTCTTCATCTATGCTAGTTGGTATTCGTTTTATTGATTTTTCTGTTGTACATATCATTTTTTTTTGCCTTCCTATATCAATTAGAGGTTACTATGAAGAGAGAAAGCTTTTGCATGTTTTGGAAACTAAAGAGATATAAGAAAATTCAATTCAGTTAACACCCCCATCTAATTATCCTATTGAACACTATTTAGGCCATGATCGAATAATTAAATAATCAAATTTGTTCCAAGGAGGTGATTTTTATACCTAAATTTACTGGCTACGATTTTTGTGGTTGCCAGTTGGATAACTATCTTTTTTTCTTTTTTCAAAAAATGCTATGAGATCTAACATTTCATCCGTCAACGTGCATAATTAATGTGATGGTCAAAAGAATCTGTTTATGGTGTTGTTTACTTTGGGCATTTTTTCTGGTCATGCGATAAAATTGTCGAGGTTAATTTATTACTGGTTCATTGAAGCTAAGAGTAAATGTGGGTATCGTTTTTCCTTTACCATTTTATTTAATGCAATCGTCTGTTACTTATTAGGTGCTATCTATTCTTTTCCATATCCTATAGGGAACTTTTTACCATATATATTATATTGATGCTATCTAGTTTTTAGTCTTCTAAGCTAGTGGAATTAAGAAAGCATTTATTGTTTCTTTATGTTTGCATAGGTCTTGAGAGTTCTTCCATCTGTATCAGGGCGGTGATAGAAATTGGGTCATTTCTTATAACAAAAATTGACTCTAGACTGCACTATAGCGAATCCTGGTGGGTAGGCTTGGCCTTCCTAACAGGAATAATATTATCGATGAAATATTATATTATTAAAATTTATGATTAATTAATTATATGTATGTATAATATGTTAAATATGTACTTGAGGTTTCAAAATCTTATATATTTGAGATTTCAAGATCAATGGAAGAGATGGTTTTGTATTTTTTAGTTTTGATTTTTTTTTTAATAAGAGAAAAATGTTTAGATTTTATTTTTTTAATAGATGAGAATTAATTTGAATGAGACAAGAGAGAGCGAGGCAGTGCAAGGGGGGGGGGAAGGCATGACGTGGGGGTTTTTTGTTTTTAATTTTTTTTTAAGCTAGGGAAAATGTTAATTTGAGTGAGACAGAGAAGGTAGGGGCTGAGGACCTAACGTGCGGAGGGCCTAACTCACGCTTTGCTGCCGGAGAAAATTAATTTATTTAAAATATCAGATAGTTACACTAATTTTAATGTTACAAGATACGTACAAATCTACTCAAACCACTCTCAATCCGCATAATAGATGATATGCATTAGAGATATTTTTGATCGTGGAACAAATCCAAATATATTCCAATAACTAAGAGTCTATTTAAATTGTTAGTACCTCATCTTAGTTTACAGAATAGACAAAAAAAATTATATTTAATAATATGTTAAATATTTTCTCTGTATTTAACTTGATTTGAGAGAGAGAGAGAGAGAGAGAGATGGGTGGGTGTTGAGAGAGACAAAGATATAAGGTAGGCATCGGTTTAGGAGCATGGGTGTTAATCGTTTGTGTGCTTGTGAGAGAGAGTGGGAGAGAGGGCAACAAATGTGAGAGAGTGGTGGGGATTACGTGGGAGTGGGGTGGATTTGGTGAGTGGGGGTGTATGTGTGTGTGTGGAGAGAAGGTTACGTGGGAGGAACAAAGGCTTTGCACCCTCCTTTCGACGGCTGACTTTTTAGAACCCTGTTTTAGTATAGTTATAAAGGATATTGGAACAAAGATATGAATTAGCATCAATTTGATGTTGTTTCCTTGTTTTTTAGTTTCTATTCTCTTAATCTCTTGCCCTTTTCTAATGTCCAGTGGCGAATCTGTTATTCCTTGAATGCCCAGCTGAAGTTGATTTCTCTTACGATAGCACCCCCATCGTTCTTGATGATTACACGACAGGTGAGGTTCAACTGAAATGTCTGAATTCTTGAATAGGATTTTTTTTTTTTTTTTTTTCAATTTAAGTGAAGCATTGTACATCTATAGTAAAATGCTTGCTTGATTGTCTGTCTTTGAGTCCCGCCACTTCCAAACACCTTTGCAGCTGTACTGAATTCCACTCTTGGACACGTTTGGGATAATGTGATCCAAACCAACAATATAACTCACCTTCGGAGGGTTGTTGCCAAGAATGTAGTCAACCTGGCAGCTCCATGAAAAAAGAAGAGACTCAGATTTCATTTTGATTATTTGGTGGTTGATTTGGTTGGTGACTTGCTATGGTGGAAGGATTACCTGCATTTTCGTGAAGTTCCTCAGGATATCTGTGGAGAAAAAATTAGGTCCGCAATACCATCCTGGGGTATCTGATGTTTCTAAATAATTGCTACAAAGAGAAGCTAAGAATGCTCCATTGACATCGTATTGAAGAGGCTGTGGTCTCCCATGATTCAGCTTAATGAGGTCTCCTGAGAAGATAATACTGAGCTAATTTGCAGTTTGCAGTTCATTTGGACTCTAAGATATTCACATAGGTTATTTAGAACCACGCCTTTTGTTCCGTTGAAAGAAGGGAAATTTGGCAGGTAGGAACACATGACATTGCAAGTTTGGTTATGAAATGTTCTTAGTGTTGGGGAATACCTTAAACCTTTAAAGGCTTAACTATAAATAATCCACATCTAACTTAAGATAGACCTGTGCTACAATTTACCTCAACTGAACTTCATACTAATTGGGTACCGGTACTGGTAGACTGGCACCGGTATCCTTGAGTTACAGTTATGGGTTCCATATCTCAATGAGTACCGGTACTAATGCCAAGTACCGATACCTATGGGTTACAGTTTATAACCCATGTCCAAATGAGTATTTGTCCAGTACTCATTATGTACCGGTAGAGTACTGGTATCTCTCCAGGAAACGACTGGTCTGAATGAGTACCGGTACTCATAAAGAGTACTGGTACTAGTTCAGTACAGGATGCACCACCTGTATCCTACCGGTACAGGTACTCATACTTGTAAGCTACAGGCTCTAGTGACTACAAGTCCAAAACCTGACCTGGGACTCGTGTACCGGTACTCATAGTGAGTACTGGTACATGTAAGTCCCAATTTTGGACTTAGGACAATTTGGAATCAATCTAGAGCTTACTTGTACCGGTACTCATGAAGAGTACCGGTACTGGCAAGTTACAGTATACATTAAGATCGGAATTTGTAATGCCTGAGTACCGGTACCCATCTAAAAGGTACGAGTACTACCTGCAATTACGAGTTATTTCTTGGATTTTCTGGGAATATGAAACATCTATTTATATCCCACATGAGATTGCATGAAATAGAGATTAACCAACATCAGATATCTAAACAAGATGACATTTATGGTTTTAAATCAGATAAGATATGTCATGTAACAAGGATCTTTCTACCAACAAAATACACATATACACAGGCATATCTTTGATGTTTGAAAGAAATGCTAAACATAGAAATACTTGTGCTCATCTTGAAGGAAGAAAAGAGAGAACTGCAAAATGGTGCTTCCAAAAGAACCCACCTTCAATGCCTTGATCAAGAATGACAAGAAGAAGGAATTCTATGTTTCTTCCTCTTCCCTTTCGTTCTCTCTCTCTCTCTGACATCCAACAATTCCATAGGTACATGATGGGGGCGTAAAACTTAGGATTAGTAGTGGGTCTTTTGGGGACCATAACCCCCAAAAAATATTTAATCAGTAATTGGTCCTCTTAATTACTATATGGTGAATTATATATCTGCCCATCGAAGAGACATAATTCACAAACAGGCCTCTGCACATATATAATCTAAACCACGCTATCATTTTTGCATTTTATGCCAATACCCATAGAAAAATTTAATTTGATCACTTTATGCGATATGCGTTATATGATAGTACTTGATATGTTGATTGATTATATGAATGCATAATGCACATATTAGTCCATACATTAGATTAAAATCCAACACTCGGTATTTCTTCATAAGGGTGTCCAATCTCAACCTGCTGAGGAGAACCTGTCACAGGAAATGCGATAAACCAATGGAGTTCAGAATACTTAGAACTACATTGCAATACTTTTAACTCCTTGTGTTTGGATTAAATCTTAATTATATATTTGATGTCCAACAGCTCTCAAAAGAGAAATATTCCTCCTCCAACTTAAATGTAGTTGCTTAAAAGGGGCAAAACTTTCCTATTTTATCTGGTGGGTTCCTCATTTGTATTCATGATCTCGAATTCTATGACTTTTTTTTACCTTATCATAAATCACTTCTAATCCTTTGATATTGGGATGTGGAGTTGATAACAGAATTGACTCTCGTCTTCCAAAAACTAAAACATTCTTTTAAAATATGAGATATCCTTGCAATCTATCAATTTAATGTTCCGATTTTCTTGCTCAGGTTATTTGCAAATTCTCTAATTTTCTACGGTGATTACTGAAGTTTTGGCATGAAATAGTTGATAGTGATTTTCAGCAGCTTACTTGTGCACCAATAAGCTTGTTGTCCCAGCTGAAAACACCGCAATCAAGGCCTCCCCAGAAGGCACCAGCATGCCTTGCAAGACCAGGTGTTGTTGCAAGCTTAAGATAAGAGGTATTACCTGTGGCATGGTACAACCATGCACTTCCCCAGATGAACTCATCCATTCCAGTCTCTTGTAGAATTTGTAAAAGAGGGAAGCATCGGTGCCTTGTGGACTGTACCTGCCCCTCTGATCCCTGGAATATTTGAAAAGGGTTCTTGCCCCATGAACGAGCTTCTCCTAGTAGGTCTTGCTGTCTTTGACAACTATCGAGGCAGCTGCCATCTCTGCTACAAGATCTGAACATCCATGGCATTCATATACTGGTCACTCATAGTCGATATCTTCAGGCTTCATCCAGCAGTAATGGTCATTCGGAACGGGCCCCTTGGAAGTGTCCCCAACTCCAACCTGTCAGCAAAATGTTAGTAAGTTTATCCTCTCATGTTCTGTGGAAGTTTTTTGATTTCAAGTATAGTATGCCTTATCTGTGTTGCAATCCTGTCAATAGTGTCAGCTGAAGAATTGAAGGTCTTGAGGAGATAATCAGTCCCCCATTTGATAATCCCCTTGATATGGTCAAGCTCTTTTGTAGCCTCATACTTAGCTCTGCACTCGATCACACTCTGGCTCAACATGGTCACGGCAAACGACATTGGGGAATGGAACTTGATGGCATCCCTTGCATCATAATATCCCCCAACCAAGTTTTTGTTCACTGTGTCATATGAGAGACTGTCTTTCATGCCAGAGTTTCCCCTCCAAGAGGCATTGTTGTTCTTTGGCTGCTATCCATTTGCAACACAGGCAAAAGTTAAGCAAGAGTTGGTAGCATGTGAGGTAACCAAAATCGGGCTCAAGCTAGTCTACTGCACAGTACATTGGAGCACTCGAAGACGGTTCAAACTCAACTCGAAAAAATCTGACCTGGCTCAACTTGAATTTCATACGATTCATTCTTGGGTCTTGAATTTTAAGAAAATTTAGGCCTGGGCTGACCCAACTCGAACATTAAAAAATCCAAGATGGGCTTGAAATATATTTTTTCTTTTTTTGTAGGTCTAATTTTTCCTCCCACATAATGAGGTTATAATTATGCATATATACTTATATTGGCATCTAAAATTGTATATAGTTACTTTTGGAAATAATATTTAATATATAATATGTTGAGCATTTGCTCTACAAATATATTGCTTTAAGTTAGTGATGATTAAAAATTAAGCACATAACTTGTGAGAAAATTTAATAGCATAAAATTATTTAATTTGTTATGTTAAAGTTCTGTGTTTTTTTATGGTACATTGAAAATCTACTAAAAGGTCACTTTTTCTTTATGTATAGATGGATGGATTGTCATTTTCTAGGTCACTGGCTTTTCTAAACTTGACTCGAAATTTAACCCAAACATTAAAATTAACCTTGGCTTAGCCTAATCTTAGGCCTTTTAACATGAGCCTTGGTTTAAAGAAAATTTTAGGCATTCGGAAGCCTGAAAAATAAAATGGATCTTTTCAAGTTCAAGTCAAGTTGGGTCAAGTCAAATGCTCCACCCTAATTGCACCCATTACTTTACCCACTTGCTACCCAAACTCTTATTCTAGTTGAGAGGGTCAAGCTCTCCCCACCCACTACTCCAATACCCTTAATCTCCACTCCAACACTCCCTTTGTCCTCTTCCTCCACCAATGATGCGGTCGTGGTAGTGGTAATGGTCACAACTGGTGTGTTGATGGTAGTGGTTGGTATTGATGGTGGTGGTACTGCCCTAGTAGAAACTTGGATTGATTTTAACATTTATCTATGATCTCAGTCATCCATCATATAATCATAAAACATGATACAAATCTAATGAGTAACATCATGCATACATTATTGAAAGAAAAGAAGGTAGAATCGAAGTAAATGCCTAAAAGTAAACAGATAATTGTCTATAGCCATCAATGTAGAAAGATAAAGAAACAAGCTATGAAGAAAATATTTTTTGGGATAAATGATAAGAAAAAGAAAGAAATGATCAAAATGAGTAATCTCATAGGTCAACTACGGTGTTAAACCTACACCATCTCCTCATGTAGTTGTAGAAAATGATTGTTGCTCATAAAAATTGAAGTATAGAGTTCGAACAAAAAAGTTAGCAAAAGTTGAACATAGTAGTAGAAATGATGTGTAATAGAAATTTAACGAAATTATAAGCAAGCAATAGGTGAGTACTTATATTATTATTAATTTTTTAATTATCTAATTATTTCTAGACTTTTCAAATTATTTTTGCTTTTTTGATTTCATAGTCATTACTATTTTACAATCATTTCTTCAGAAGATGTGAGGAGATATTACTACAATATCCAAAGCGGTAAGATTGTTAGGGGACAATCTCTTGGTTATGAGAATGGCATGCATCTATTCTACAACTCAATTAATCATCTTAGAGTCTTTGCCTAAATGAAGTAGTGATTACGAGTTTGTGTGTTACGCATGTATGACTTTACTCTACATTGGTACACAATCAGTACACTTTACTATAGTGTACAGAAAGTGGCATTAGAAACTAATCTCATATCTATCGTACTTACTTATTATACTTAGCTACTTGGTTGGCTAATCACTCGAAAAGGAGTTTGCAAGGAAGTTAGTTCACTCTCTAAAGCAATCTTAAGTTGCTACATAGAATCTCTTAGGTTGAAATCTCAAATTGCGGACATGAGACTTAGACATTTGGTCATATTCAATAGATTTGACAATCTCAATTTCTAATCCAAACATAAGGTTATAGATTTGTTTATTCATAGATAGAAATTATTATACTTGATTAATAATCCATACCCTTATATTTTCCTTCATTCACCTGTTGAATAGGTTAAGGTCACATTATAGACCTTTTATTTAGTTATGTTCACCATCTACTTTAATATTTGATGGTTTAACCAATTGGCTATTAAGGTGGTGAGTACATATTCATGAAGTAATTTGCATTCAATTATTACAGGGCACATCAAATTATAAGCTATTGTTAAATATAAGTTCATTTATTTAAAATAGGTTTCCATTTTTAATTATTTGATCCAAAACTGATATATCACAATATGTTCCACATCTTGATCATTTAGTTTAAGCATCAAGCACTTGTAAATCAATTATCAAGTTCCAATCAATGTTGTTAATTAATAGGCATTCGAGTTCATTGCTCAAGCACCCAAGTAGAAAAGGCTAAACAATAGCTTGGAATTCCAATATTAAGCAATAAGGATGTGGATAAGCACATGTAATGGAGAAATGAATATTCTTTGATCATGCATCAATATTAATCCACACATGAAGGGAGGGATAAGAATACTCTACCTAAGATCACCAAGGAATCATAGTTTCTTCGAAAATTAGGTTGGAGACTCCAAGACTTGATCATGTCACCTCGAGCCTTGTACATTGTTTGGAAGTTGTTACACTAAGTCAATGCATAATAACCAGGACCAATATGCATTAAGAGAGTATTTTAGGGTTTATGAAAGGGAACAAAGTCTAAAAGACTTTTTAGGGCTCATCGGGATGTAGCTTGCGAAAATACGTTTAGAATGTTACATTGGATGTCAAAAATGGAGCATTAGAAAGCCCTAAGCCAGCCTGAAATAGCCAAATCAGGATGTTTGGTCGATTTAAACCCTCCTTGAACCATTGGTTTGCTTGAATCGACTGTTTGGATGCACCCCTCCATGTGTTAGAGCGCAATTCATGCATCCGCAATGATCTAGATTAATGAGGTGCATGCTCTGGGTTGTTGATGCTTGGACGTGCGCATGTACGCGCAGTGAATCCCCATCTTGCGATAGAGTGCTAAGCGCACTCTCCCCCCCCCCCCCCCCCCCCCCCCCCCATTTGCTTGTGGCCAATCGTCATGTGAAGCTCGCTCGTGGTGCTATCTTGCTACATGTCATATGGCCATTTGCCATGCCCCCTCCTCGTCCTCTGTTTGCGAGAGGGAATTCCCTTCTCCCCTTTCCATGTTGTGCATGAATGAGGAAAAGAGAGTCTCTCTCTCTCTCTCTCTGAAATGACCAGCCGCCCTTTTAGTCAGATAAGACATCTAAAGTGTCAGTCAGACATCTGGACATATGTCCAGACGTCCGAAGGTAGGGAAAAATCGAAACCTACTTTTTCTCTGTGCACGCGGCGCGTGGACCGTTCTCTCTCCTCATGACCCTCTCACCCGAAACCCTAATCCCCTTCTATTTAAACCCCCACTTCCCCTCACCCACGCCACTCTTCACCAGCCACCACCACCTTCATCCTTCACCTTCCTCTCTTCCTTCTAGCACGACGAGAGAGAGAGGCGGGACGCGGAGGAGGAGGAGAGCGCAGCGAGAGTGTGGAGGGAGAACAAGAGGAAGAACGTGAAGGGAGGGTCGAGGTCGAAGGAGCTCGGCGAAGCTCATGCAGGAGCTCGGAGGAGCTCGCGCGAGCGGTGGCAGGCATGCGCGTGAGGAGGAGGGGCTCAGGGAGGCGACCTCCCAGCCCTTTGCAGCTGTTGAGCTGCGGTAGGTGGCACTGCGAGGAAGGCAGCATCGCAAGGAGGTTCTGGTACTGGAAATTTTTCCAGTATCAAACGTCTGGAGGGTTGACCAGACGTTTGTAGAGGCATGAGGACGTCCGGAGCTGAAGCCGGATGTCTGAAAGCATGTTATAGCGCAGGAATGTTTGGTTGAAAATAGGTCGGTATTTTTCGTACGCAGGTGCAGGGCATTGGAAAGGCACGCATGCGCCTTGCCAGGCACTTTTGGACATCTGACCACATCGCCAGACGTCCGACGGTCCTTCAAGACGACTGGAAGGTTAGACGTCTGAAACTCTCCTCAGACGATTGCAGGTGAGTCTGGACGACTGAGGCAGCCGCAGGAATTTAAAGGTAAGATCTGACGTCTTGTAAGATGTTGGGACTAGTCCTAAACGTCTGATTTTGGACAGTATGGGTGTTTTTGGCCCATTTAGGGCCCAAACGGAATCGGATTTCCGCAAACGAAGTACCGTTGTTTTCCGCTTGAGTTTCTCTATGTGTTAGTGTAGGGTATCCACTATTTTGACATGTCTGTTGTAAATTAGTCCTTGGTACAGGTTACCAGGTGGCATGTTCGGGGCCTGCAGAGACGATGAGATCTGCAGTGCAAGCCCCCATTCCTTCCGTGATACCCGACAGAGTGGTTTAATTCATTTGTTAAGATGTAAATAAAGAATATGCTTGCTTAGATTAAATTGATTAAAACTGTAAGATGTGGAATGAACCCTCGGGTAGAAATGTATGAGCCTGATGTTTAACTATGCTGTTCACTTGAGATGCTTGTTTAACTAAATTACTAGTAATGTGTATTAGTTGATTTATTAGTTGCCTTGTCAGATATGAAAACACGAGCTGCTTGCTATGTAATAGAAAGATAGAGAGTTGAATAATATGATCCGGATATTGATAAATGAGATGAATACGAACATGAACCCTATGGGGAATTAGGAGTAGAACTCCTGTATATGAAAGGAATCCGATATGTAGACGAGAAGTGAGTTGGCCCTTGTGTACATGGTACCAAGGAAAGCAACTGTCCCTTTTAGTGTAGAGGGGGAGCCAGCCACCCTTAGGGTTGAGACCCGGGGTAGGACCGGTCACTCTACACCAACTCCGGGGTTACAAACGCGTGCCCCAGACGTCTTTTAAGACGTCTGGGAGGTGGCCCAGACGTCGGATAAGACGTCTGGGATCACATCCAGACGTCTTACCAGACGTCTTGGATCGTTTCCAGACGTCTGTAAAACAGTTATTTTTTCGCACGAGAGATTCGTCTGCGCGCCTGTGCGCGCAGACCCGCGATTCCTCTCTCTCTGTGGTTGCAAACCTGCCGCGCACTCTCTCCCTCCTCCTCGTGCAGCCTTAAAAGGCCACGCCTCCCCTCCTGTCGTCTCCACCGTCCCCTTCCTCTTCTCCTTCCTGTGTGCGAGAGCGAGCGAGCGCGAGGGCGGCAGCGGCGGCCGCAGTGAGCGCGGAGGAGGTGCGGCGTGCGAGGGCGGAGCTCTGCCGTGAGGGCGAGCTCTCCGGAGCGGCTTGGCCGGCCGGCGGAGGGCGCAGGGGGCGCGGAACGACGCGGAGAGGGACCTGCTGCAGTCTGAGCAGCAGACGCGCGAGGTGCGACGCGGGCGGCGTCGCGAGCGGAAGTCGGGTGGTGCCCTGTTCTGGAAAAATTTCCAGAATCAGACGTCTTGGTTGATAGCTAGACGGCGGGGGAGACGTCTGGAAGATCATACAGACGTCTGAAAGGTGAGTAGTCCGCTTTCTTCTTCCTTCCTGTCGACTGACCGTACTGAGGGAGGGAGTTGGCTGTGCGCAGGCTCGGTGATTCGCCATCCAACGCGAATCAGACGCTGGCTGTTGTACCAGATGGCGGGAGTGACCTCCAGACGTCCGGGGTGACCATCGGACGTCTGGGAGATAGGCCAGACGTCCCCTCAGACTTCTGGACGTCTGGGAAACCACGCTGAGCAGGTAATTCTCTGATCCACTTTTTAAGATGTCTGGAAGAAGTTCCAGACGTCTGATTTTACACAGTGTCGCCGTTTTCGACCCGTTTAGGGCCCGTTCGGGTTCCGTTTTCCGCGATTCGAGTTGCGTTCTTTTCAGAATTAATTCCTCTACCCATCGACAGTAGCTATACACTATTTTGAGACTTTCCTTGTGTTTGATCCTTGTGATAGGACCTCGTTCAGTTGCAGTCTTGGGAGTCACGGAGGCACGCGGGATTCCCGATCACGACCCCATTACTCCTGTTGTACCTAGTAGAGTGGCTTTAAGTTATTAATAAAATCTGTTAAATTATGAAACCATAAATAGAACCTAGGACATTGCATGAATCCTAGGAATGAGAAATAGATGGAATGATAGCTCCTAGGTGTTGCATGAATCATAGGATTGGAAAACTAGATTGTATGATAGATCCTAGGATATGGCATGAATCCTAGGATGGGAAAACTAGTGGAATGTATAATACTGCAGTCTTGGAAAATGGAAAGAGATATAAAGCTGCCTGTAATTTGAATTAACAGCTGCATGTTGTGAATAGATAACGTGGTTGAGAACATGGATTGTAAGAATGTGAAACTGGAAAGTGAAACCTGGATGTTTGAGTAAAAAGGATGGAACCCTACGGGGAAGTAGGAGTAGAACTCCTGGAAAGTGAATGGAATAGTTTTGGGGAAGTGAGCTGGCCCTTGAGTACGGAGTACCAAGGAGAGCGACTGTCCCCCCTGTTTAGTGCAGAGCGGAGCCAGCCGCCCCAGGGACCCAGGGTTAGGACTGGCCACTCTGTACCGACTTGCTGGCCCTCGCGTACGTAGTACCGAGGAGAGCTACTAGTGTAGGGAGGTACTAGCTATCCCACGGGCCCCGGGGTTCTGCTAGCCTCCCACACCGACTTGTTAGGCCCGCTGGGGCAAACCGGGGTAGTCAGGCGAGGGTGCGCGGACTGTGGAGGGGCAAGGCCCCAGTTTGGTTACTGTGGAGGGGTTGGACCCCTGTTACTGAGAGGGCTCTGCCCTGTACTGGTTCCGTGCTGTGCTTTGGGCGCACCCGTTAACGGAAACGACTGACCGCATGCCAGTACTGGTTAGCTACCTGTGCATTTATCGCACGTGCCGTAGTCACCGTTACGTCTGTCAGTGACCTTGGGGTGGTTGACTGAGGGTAAGATCACCACGGGGGACTCTCCCGGCCAGGAGAGCACCACGTGCTACTTCTACTTTTTGGAAAAGACTGCAATCAAGATCGTTCCCACGAGGAACATTCGAGATCAAGTAAAAGATCTGGGGAATAAATGAAATAGTGAGACAATTGAAAGATGTGAATAAAGAAAGTAATAGAACATAACAGCTATTGTACACTCTACTGTTGTCTTTAGTTTTAGTTGCCACTCTACTCAGCGTTTTGCTGACGTGTTACACTCGTTACCTTTCTCAGGACCAGGTGTTGAGCAGCCAGGGTCAGCGGTTGCAGAGGACGCTGGGCCGAGTAGGGTCCAGTAGAGTTTACCGCAGTCTTTTGTACCTCTTTTGTTTCTGTTATAGTGAGTAGTTCTTGTTTCCGCTGTACTTTCTTTACCTGCAGTCATGTTATATGATAAATGTTGTTCTACTGTTGTGGTGATATCTACTGTAGTTATATTCCTGCTGTACTTTCCTTGCTGCTGTACTTTCTTACTGTTAGTTATATTCATGCTAAATGTGGTTTATTTTACTGCTCTTTTGGTTACTTCCTCGTTGGACGACTAGGTCTTGGGATTAGTCGAGTCGGTCCGGTTCTCGTGTCTCGTAGGGACTCGGGAGACGGGTCGTTACAAGATGGTATCATAGCAAGGTAGTCCCGAGAAGTGAATCAACTGACTGGAAAATAACCAATTCACATGTTTATAGCTAGAGTAGCCACCATAACATATCTCTTGACATGAGCTCTTAGAAGTTTTGTTAGGTACCGTCTGTTTTGCAGTTTCCGTTTTATTTCGCGTCTCCTTGCAGGAGATGCCTCGTCGCGGAACTGGCGAGACTGGCCGCGGGCGCGGCCGAGGGCGAGGTCGGCGAGGTGGACGTGCTGTTGTTGACGTATCAGTGGACCAACCACCACTCCCGGGCATCCAGGCCCAGGACCTCGCCAGACTGATACGAGATATTGTACGAGAGGAGCTCCACCCACCGCCCCGAGCGCCTCCTCCTGGGGCTGCAGAGGGGGAGTCCTCTGTGGGACCACGCGACGGACACGGCGCTGGACACGAGGGAGGGGATGGGCCGTTGCCGCCCCCACCTTCCTCCGACACTTCTGTACACGAGGCACCTTCGCCTGGAGGTGCACCAGCACCTCCCCTACAGTGCCACTTCGAGCTTTTCGGACAGTTCCGGAAGCTGAAGCCCCCCTCCTTCAAGGGGGATGAGGACCCGACCGAGGCAGAGGACTGGCTTGAGCAGCTGGAGAAGATCTTCGACACCCCACGTACTAGCTGGAGAGTGCGGCACACCTGTGGTGGAGGGCGGTCCGGGGATAGGAGAGGGACGAGCCGACGTGGGACCAGTTCGTCACCCTCTTCTGCGAGCAGTACTTCCCCCAGACGTGGCAGGACCAGAGGAGGCGGGAGTTCCACACTCTCCGCCAGGGGACGATGACTGTGAGCGCGTACCGCACGCGTTTCTTGGAGCTGTCCCGCTTTGCAGCGACAGCGGTAGCCACTGAGGAGGAGCGCCTTTGGAGGTTCACCGAAAGGCTCCGGCCTGCGATTCGGGGGTATGTCAAACCCCTGAAGCTGCCTACGTTTTCGAGGGTGGTAGAGGCAGCTATGACTTACGAGGAGACCAACCCGTCCGCGCGAGAGACCGACGGCGGGCGGAAGAGGCCCTTTTAGCCAGACTTCTCACAGGGCCGGCGAGAACGGAGACACGTGGCGTCCGCAGGAGAGCCGTCACGTTGTGCAGGGCCATCAGTGGCCTTTGGGGGCCCTCGACAGGGGCCAGTCGCCAGCACCGGACCCCCGCCTAGTCGACAGCAGGGACTCACTAAGGGCGGGAGTCGGGTTCCCCTCTGCTACCAGTGTGGCCAGCCGGCCACGTCAGGAGGGACTGCCCATCTAGGGCAGGAGGTCAGCAGATACTTCCCGTGCAAAGCACTGGAGGGCGCGTAGGAGGCCGCGGTTCCCAGGCACGAGGAGGAGGACAGCAGTCACGAGGAGGGTACCGGCCAGCACCTACCCGTCCGACGCAGAGTGTGGCTGCTTCGTCCACACCTAGAGCTGAGGGGCGTATCAATGCCCTAACGCACAGGGACGCCAGAGCTTCGAGATCCGTGGTAGCAGGTATGGTTTCAGTTTCTGGCAGACTCGTTTACACCCTTTTCGATTCCGGCGCTATGCACTCGTTTGTCGCAGCCAGTTTCGCAGTTAGTCTGGACCAGGATTATACACTGTTAGAGAATCCATTCGTAATTAGAGGTCCGAGTGGTCAGCTGTTTGTAGCTGAGGAGGTGTACACGGATTGCAGGGTCAGCGTCGGGGGACATAGCCTGCCAGCTGACCTGATTATGATCCAGATGGAGGACTTTGGTGTGATTCTGGGGATGGATTGGCTGTCCGCTTACCACGCCTTGGTGGACTATTTTGAGAGGAAGATCGTCTTCTCCATTCCAGAGATACCTTCTTTCGAGTTTCATGGACAGCCAGTGGACGGAGGTTTCAGGTGCATATCGGCACTTCGGGTGGCGAGACTTTTGAGCCAGGGATGTGAGTGCTTCCTAGCTTGTGTGGTGGCAGAACCCAGCCCCGTGGCAGACTTCCAGAGCATCCCGGTGGTCAGAGAGTACCCCGACGTGTTTCCAGATGAGTTACCAGGACTACCGCCCGAGCGTGAGATCGAGTTTGAGATCTCACTAGTACCAGGGACCAGCCCCATCTCCACCGCGCCATACAGGATGTCACCACTTGAGCTGCGAGAGCTCAAGTCCCAGTTGCAGGACCTTTTGGAGAAAGGTTTCATGAGGCCCAGTGCGTCTCCCTGGGGAGCCCCGGTACTGTTTGTAAAGAAGAAGGATGGGACCCTACGCCTTTGTGTGTACTACCGACAGCTGAATAGGGTCACCATCAAGAACAGATATCCGCTGCCGAGGATCGACGATTTGTTTGACCAGTTGCGGGGTGCCACGGTGTTTTCCAAGATAGACTTGAGGTCTAGATACCACCAGTTGAGGATCAAGGAGACCGACGTCTCCAAGACAACTTTCAGCACCCGGTACGGACACTACGAGTTTTTGGTCATGCCGTTTGGGCTGACCAATGCCCCCGCTGCTTTCATGGACCTGATGAACCGGGTGTTTAGACCGTACTTGGACCAGTTTGTGGTGGTTTTCATAGATGATGTACTCATCTATTCTAGAGATCGGACGCAGCACGGACAGCACTTGCGGATGGTTCTGGACACTCTGAGGCGACGCAGGCTGTATGCCAAATACAGCAAGTGCGAGTTCTGGTTGAGGGAGGTGACCTTCTTGGGTCATGTGATCTCTGGAGACGGCCTGGCGGTGGACCCAGCCAAGGTCGAGGCAGTGCTCATGTGGGAGAGACAGCGTTCAGTCACTGAGATCTGTAGTTTCCTGGGACTAGCTGGCTACTACAGACGGTTCATCAGAGGATTTTCACATATTGCACGTCCTATGACACAGTTGACCCGGAAGGACGTGTCTTTCGCTTGGACAGACGCCTGTGAGGCGTGTTTTCTGGAGCTGAAGGAGAGGTTGACCTCGGCTCCCATGCTCACCATCCCTGACAGTAGTGGCGGGTTCGTTATGTACACGGACGCTTCCTTACAGGGGTTAGGAGGTGTGCTCATGCAGAGGGGTCACGTGGTCGCTTATGCTTCGCGGCAACTGAAGCCCCATGAGCATACCTACCCTACCCACGACCTAGAGTTGGCAGCTGTTGTCTTCGCGCTGAAGACATGGAGGCACTACTTATACGGTGAGACCTTCGAGATTTTTACAGATCACAAGAGCCTCAGATACCTTTTTGATCAGAAGGAGCTCAACATGAGACAGAGACGTTGGTTGGAGCTCCTGAAGGACTACGATTGCAGCATCTCCTACCACCCGGAAAAGGCCAATGTGGTGGCTGACGCCTTGAGCCGTAAGGCGCCCGCACGCTTGGCCAGTCTACAGTTACAGAGTTGGAGCCTTTTGGAGGAGGTGGGCAGTTGGCGACCTCTAGAGTTACGAGGATACTGTGGGGCAGTGACGGTGACACGACAGACCAGGCCAGAGCTAATAGACCGTATCATCACAGGACAGATGGCCGATCCGTACTTGCAGTCTTTGCGCGACAGAGTACTATCAGGAGACCCATGGGACTTCTCTTTCACAGACTAGGTGCTACGCTTGAGGGGACGGTTGTGCGTTCCCAGAGACGAGGAGCTGTTGAGAGAGCTCTTGACTGAGGCACACGGTTCCAGATTTACCATACATCCCGGAAACACGAAAATGTACCACGACTTGAGACGCGAGTTTTGGTGGAGAAGGATGAAGCGGGATGTGGGTGAGTTCGTGCAACAGTGTTTAGTGTGCCAGCAGGTGAAAGCCGAGCATCAAAGGCCTGCAGGGCCGCTTCAGCCGCTTCCAGTGCCAGAGTGGAAGTGGGAGAGCATCACCATGGACTTGGTGGTGGGCTTACCTGTTACCCAGCGGGGACACGACGCAGTCTGGGTAATAGTGGATAGACTGACGAAGACGGCGTGTTTCTTGCCGATCCGAATCACTTTGGGACCAACACAGTTGGCAGAGAGGTATATCCGTGATGTGGTACGACTACACGGAGTTCCGCGGGAGATCGTATCTGACCGGGATGCCCGCTTTACGTCCTAGTTTTGGGCTGAGTTTTAGCAGGCTTTGGGGACGAGGTTGAGGTTTAGCACGGCTTACCACCCCCAGACGGACGGACAGTCTGAGCGCACGATACAGACACTTGAGGACCTTTTGCGTGCCTGTGTACTGGATTGGAGGGGCTCTTGGGAGGAGCACCTGCCCCTGGCAGAGTTTGCATACAACAACAGTTATCACTCGAGCATCGGCACGGCTCCCCACGAGGCTCTGTACGGACGAAAGTGTACGGCGCCCTTGAGTTGGGTTGAGGTGGGGACCAAGTGGGAGGTTGGCCCCAGGTTGATCTGGCAGAGTCAGGAGGTAGTTGAGCAGATCCACAGACGACTTCGCACTGTCAGGAGCAGACAGAAGAGCTACGCAGATCGGAGACGCAGAGAGGTGTAGTTTGAGGTTGGGGACCACGTCTTCCTTCGTGTTTCGCCCATGAAGGGCCTACAGCGGTTTGGGGTGAGAGGGAAGCTCGCGCCGAGGTTCGTAGGGCCCTTTGAGGTCCTGGAGCGGGTTGGACCCGTTGCTTACAGACTTGCCCTTCCCCCGCAGCTTTCTGGTGTGCACGACGTATTCCACGTGTCCAACCTCAGGAAGTACGTAGTCGATTCCAGTCACGTACTGAGTCACGAGAGCGTCGAGGTGAGCGACGACCTGACCTACCCCGAACGGCCAGTGCAGATCCTAGACCGAGCCGTCCGCAGTTTGAGACGAAAGCAAGTACCCCTGGTAAAGCTTTTGTGGAGGAGCCAGCGGTACGAGGAGGCTACCTGGGAGCCTGAGGCGGCAATGCGGGAGCGGTACCCGGAGCTTTTCGCGGGTACGTCTTTTCGGATCGGCTTCGGTCCTCTTTGAGTTTGTTATGGTTATTTGGACATCTTTTCCCCCCACCCTAGTTGGCGCAAGTTTCGGGGACGAAACTTCCTTTGAGTTTGTTATATTGTTACAAACGCGTGCCCCAGACGTCTTTTATGACGTCTGGGAGGTGGCCCAGACGTCGGATAAGACGTCTGGGATCACATCCAGATGTCTTACCAGACGTCTGGGATCGTTTCCAGACGTCTGTAAAACAGTTATTTTTCGCACGAGAGATTCGTCTGCGCGCCTGTGCGCGTAGACCCGTGATTCCTCTCTCTCTGCGGCTGCAGACCTGCCGCACACTCTCTCCCTCCTCCTCGCGAGACCTTAAAAGGCCACGCCTCCCCTCCTGTCGTCTCCACCGTCCCCTTCCTGTGTGCGAGAGCGAGCGAGAGGGCGGCAGCGGCGGCCGCAGTGAGCGCGGAGGAGGTGCGGCGTGCGAGGGCGGAGCTCTGCCGTGAGGGCGAGCTCGCCGGAGCGGCTTGGCCGGCCGGCGGAGGGCGCAGGGGGCGCGGAACGACGCGGAGAGGGACCTGCTGCGGTCTGAGCAGCAGACACGTGAGGTGCGACGCGAGCGGCGTCGCGAGCGGAAGCCGGGTGGTGCCCTATTCTGGAAAAATTTCCAGAATCAGACGTCTGAAAGGTGAGTAGTCCGCTTTCTTCTTCCTTCCTGTCGACTGACTGTACTGAGGGAGGGAGTTGGCTGTGCGCAGGCTCGGTGATTCGCCATCCAACGCGAATCAGACGTCTGGCTGTTGTACCAGACGGCGGGAGTGACCTCCAGACGTCCAGGGTGACCATCGGACGTCTGGGAGATAGGCCAGACGTCCCCTCAGACTTCTGGACGTCTGGGAAACCACGCTGAGCAGGTAATTCTCTGATCCACTTTTTAAGACGTCTGGAAGAAGTTCCAGACGTCTGATTTTACACAGTGTCGTCGTTTTCGACCCGTTTAGGGCCCGTTCGGGTTCCGTTTTCCGCGATTCGAGTTGCGTTCTTTTCAGAATTAATTCCTCTACCCATCTACAGTAGCTATACATTGTTTTGAGACTTTCCTTGTGTTTGATCTTTGTGATAGGACCTCGTTCAGTTGCAGTCTTGGGAGTCGCGGAGGCACGCGGGATTCCCGATCACGCCCCCATTACTCCTGTTGTACCTGGTAGAGTGGCTTTAAGTTATTAATAAAATCTGTTAAATTATGAAACCATAAATAGAACCTAGGACATTGCATGAATCCTAGGAATGAGAAATAGATGGAATGATAGCTCCTAGGTGTTGCATGAATCCTAGGACTGTAAAACTAGATTGTATGATAGATCCTAGGATATGGCATGAATCCTAGGATGGGAAAACTAGTGGAATGTATAATACTGCAGTCTTGGAAAATGGAAAGAGATATAAAGCTGCCTGTAATTTGAATTAACAGCTGCCTGTTGTGAATAGATAACGTGGTTGAGAACATGGATTGTAAGAATGTGAAACTGGAAAGTGAAACCTGGATGTTTGAGTAAAAAGGATGGAACCCTACGGGGAAGTAGGAGTAGAACTCCTGGAAAGTGAATGGAATAGTTTTGGGGAAGTGAGCTGGCCCTTGAGTACGGAGTACCAAGGAGAGCGACTGTCCCCCCTGTTTAGTGCAGAGCGGAGCCAGCCACCCCAGGGACTTGGGGTTAGGACTGACCACTCTGTACCGACTTGCTGGCCCTCGCGTACGTAGTACCGAGGAGAGCTACTAGTGTAGGGAGGTACTAGCTACCCCACGGGCCCCGGGGTTCTGCTAGCCTCCCACACCGACTTGTTAGGCCCGCTGGGGCAAACCGGGGTAGTCAGGCGAGGGTGCGCGGACTGTGGAGGGGCAAGGCCCCAGTTTGGTTACTGTGGAGGGGTTGGACCCCTGTTACTGAGAGGGCTCTGCCCTGTACTGGTTCCGTGCTGTGCTTTGGGCGCACCCGTTAACGGAAACGACTGACCGCATGCCAGTACTGGTTAGCTACCTGTGCGTTTATCGCACGTGCCGTAGTCACCGTTACGTCTGTCAGTGACCTTGGGGTGGTTGACTGAGGGTAAGATCACCACGGGGGACTCTCCCGGCCAGGAGAGCACCACGTGCTACTTCTACTTTTTGGAAAAGACTGCAATCAAGATCGTTCCCACGAGGAACATTCGAGATCAAGTAAAAGATCTGGGGAATAAATGAAATAGTGAGACAATTGAAAGATGTGAATAAAGAAAGTAATAGAACATAACAGCTATTGTACACTCTACTGTTGTCTTTAGTTTTAGTTGCCACTCTACTCAGCGTTTTGCTGACGTGTTACACTCGTTACCTTTCTCAGGACCAGGTGTTGAGCAGCCAGGGTCAGCGGTTGCAGAGGACGCTGGGCCGAGTAGGGTCCAGTAGAGTTTACCGCAGTCTTTTGTACCTCTTTTGTTTCTGTTATAATGAGTAGTTCTTGTTTCCGCTGTACTTTCTTTACCTGCAGTCATGTTATATGATAAATGTTGTTCTACTGTTGTGGTGATATCTACTGTAGTTATATTCCTGCTGTACTTTCCTTGCTGCTGTACTTTCTTACTGTTAGTTATATTCATGCTAAATGTGGTTTATTTTACTGCTCTTTTGGTTACTTCCTCGTTGGACGACTAGGTCTTGGGATTAGTCGAGTCGGTCCGGTTCTCGTGTCTCGTAGGGACTCGAGAGACGGGTCGTTACATCCGATTTGGCCCTCGCGTACGTAGTACCGAGGTGTGCTACTAGTATATGGAGGGAGCTAGCCGCTCCACGGGGCTCAGGGTTAGGACTAGCCAACCTACACCCACTTTTTAGGCCCTCTAGGCAAACCGGGGTAGTCGGATGATGGTACGCTGACTATGGAGGGGCGAGATCCCTGTTGGTTTTGAGGGGCGAGACCCCTGTTTTGAGAGGGTGAGGCCTTGCATTGCTCCATGCTATACTTTAGGCGTACCCGCCAGCGGAAACAACTGACCGCATGGTAGTGTGGGGTACTACTCGTGCGCTTATCACGCGTGCCGTAGTCACCGTTACGTCGTGACAGTGACCTCGGGGTGGTTGACTGGGTGTAGGACTATCGCGGAGGACTCTCTCGGCCAGGAGAGCACCACGTGTACCTTCTACACCATGGGAAAAACTGCAATCAAGATCGTTCCTACGATGAACAAGTAAGATCAAGGAATACTTAGATCCTTTGTGAAATAAATGAACCAGAAATACATAGATGAGGTAAATAGAAATGAGAATAAAACTTAGTTGCTTATTTACTTTACTTGCACATAAATAATATAAATACCACTATACTCAACGTTCGCTGACTCTATCTTTTCGTAACCCTGTTCAGGACCAGGAGTTGAGCAACCCGAGTTTCCGGCTGCAGAAGGTGTTGGGCCTAGCCCAGCCGTAGTTGTCTTTCCTGCCCTTTTTCTTTTTTGTTGTAGTTGTGAGTACTGGACATTTAAATTACCATTCCTGTTACTTTTTGTTTTCCTTTCACTGTTGTTGTGGTGGCTTGTACTATTTTGAGACAATTTACTTTACTTTCCTTTACAGTTTTACTTTTCCTTCTGCTTAGTTATAATGCATGTGTAGATGTGATATTATTTCATACTTTTGGTTATTTCTCGTTGGGCAACTAGTCTTAGGATTAGTCGAGGTGAGCCGGTCTCGGGTCTTGTAGGGATTTGGGAATCAAGTCGTAACACTTTCTCATTTTAAGGCACTAAAATAAAATGGATCTATAACACAAAACCCTAAAAATATTTTTATAGGCTACTAAGGTTGATTTAGAGTTTTAGGAACTTGATTTCGATTGAAATATCCTTAGTCGAGATTCATGTGCACTCACATCCCCATTTAACATATTTCTTGCATGGCTTGATTTACATAAATTAGATTTTTGCGAAATAGGACTCATTGGAAAGCTTGCAATGAGAGAAATCCAATGCTATCCTATTTGATACATTTTGAATAATTTCAACCTAAGGGTTGACTAGGGTTTGACCAAAACATGTGTTTTTCTCATTTTTTATGTTATACTGACCCGATTTGCACCTAACAAGTGTTAACGGATTCGTTTTAATGCGCTCAATTCTGAAATAGGTTTGAAATTTGATTTCTGGTCATCACAGATATTAGAAGCGTTGGTGTTAGCACGATTAGTGGTGGCGATGAATTAGGAGAGTAAAGGTAGTGGGAGGAAGAGGGATGAGGATTTTACCAAAGTGAATGATAGCACAAAAATAATATAGCATATAGAATATGCTGTAAACTCTAAAACACAAGAATAGGTAGCATAAACAAGAATTTGCACTTTGCTAGTGCACTGTCAGTTTTTGCTATATGACAACTCATAAGATAATGTTTCCAAATTGCGCATTACATGTGTTATCATTTTTTTTTGGTAAATCAAATAGAACAATAGCAGTTTACCTTACAATAGGAAGATGTTTCTAATGCTTTTGTGTAATAGCACAAATGCCACATAGTATGAAACACTTTTATGCTGTAAATGTCTTTATGTCATATGACACAAAAGCACTTTTATGCCATAAACGCCTTAGTGTTATGTAGCACCATTCATATTCTCTACCACCAATAGTAGCACCACCCCCATCTCCCATCTTACATCTACCATCATTGTTGTTACGACTATTGTTGACGTTGTCTTTGGCATTACCATCAATGTAATTGCCATCATGTATCAAGATTACATGACTTGATAGTTGATAGCAAAGGCTAGAGTGATCAGTATAGGGCGAAGTTGGATGAAGGTCTGGGTAGCATGTAGAGGCAAAAGGTGGAGGGGAATTTGGGATTAAGGCGATGCTCTGGCAAGAAGGGGTATGAGAAGAGGGCTTTCGAGTTAGCATATTTCTTAGACATCCATTCCTTTATCCATAACGGAGATGAATGTAGAAGTATCCATGTAAGGGCCATCCACATTAATATAGAGAATGTATGGACAATTGTACTATTGAATGGGTAGCATAATTTAATTAGGAAATCCCTACTTCAATCCGCCAATAAATAAAATGTTTTAATAAGGGCATTTGTGCAACATTAGTGGAAAGCATTAAATAGCTAAGCTACCTGCCATAGGTTTAAGCTTTCCCTTGGGACCCCCTTGGTTAGAATATGATAGTTGTCTCGGAAGAGTACAAGTTGAGCTAAGACAATTATCCTATAAGAGGGGAGGCCCTTCTTGTTGAATTTCCTTGGCTAAGGTTAGCAAGGCCCCTTCTCCCTCTTTGAGGATGACTAGACTAGTTGTGCGAAAGTAAGTCCAGACTCAAGGAATGTACATCTTTTTTTTTTTGAAGATAAGATACTCCATTAAGGGAATGAAATAGTTACAAAGGATGAAGCTTGGGAGGGAAAAGGAAAAAATCAGATAAATTATACACCCCTCAAAGAGGGGGAGCAAGAACGCCCCCACAAAGTGGGAGGAACACCAAAACAAGAGGACACAACAAAACACAAACAAAACAAAAGAAAAAAGAAGCGTCCAAGTAGCAAATCCGTAGTAGACTCGAGTGTATGCTCCACACCACCAGGAATGACCTAGCCACCACATGAACGGCGATCTAGACGATCCGTGCAAATGAGTGATAATGGCAAAAATGTGGCGAAACAAACTTGGTTGTATGAAGTCCGACTTCAAGCATGGTCTCGAAGAGAACAACCTAGCAACAAGAGGAAGAAAACACAACCAACAAGAGGTTGATGCCGTTAAAAGAGGAGGTGAGGTGAAGGAGAGAGCGACATGGCCGATGGAGTACCCAACAGTCTGTGAGCAAGGAGGTATCAGCAACCCTAAACGACGTTGGAGACATCACTAAGCAAGATGTGTTGCCATCAACCATCCTAGTAGGAAGGAGCCACCAGCAAAGACTAGCCGATGCAATGGACATGGAGACCGAGGGGAGGGAGGAGGGAGGCGAGATTGACAGACAAGAGAGGGGCCCCAACTAGCATGAAAGCCGGCTAAGGCCTCGCTCGACGACAAGGAAATTTGAGGTTTTCAACTGGAGAAAGGGAAAAAGGAAGAGGAGGGGGAGCAATTTTGCTGTGAAGGGAAGATGTTACTTTTGATGCCACAGACTTCTACTTTTTCCTCTCTCTTTTCAATGAGAATTACTCAAAGAATGTACATCAACGCATAAGATAATATTAACTTGATTGAGTGTTCAGCAAGTGGGATTTCCATATAGAAGATTAAATTTTAAATTTTATTTTACTTTAAAAAAAATCTTTGATCAACGGTTATAATAATTTTTAATTTAATTTCATGCTTATTTTTGTATAATATTATAAGAAAATAGCTAAGGTCTTTTGATTTTATTGAAATTTTATGTATTTTATGTTTTTATTAAATGACTTTAATTCCTAAATTTTTAATTTTAAACATTACTTTGTATAAAAATATGCTTAAGCTGCATGTGAGTTAGGTGCATGCAAACTGCACCCTCCTTGCCCCCCCCTCTCTCTCTCTCTATATATATAGAGAGAGAGAGAGATGAATAAGGTCGAGTGTGGTACTTCTTACGGTGTCATCCCGAAACGTCGAAGCATAGGGCTTGGCAGGAGGGTGTCTTTTATGGCGTCATCTCGAGATATGGTGTATAAGGCCTTTCACCTTGGAACGAGAGAGATTTATAATAGACCTTATAATCAATGGTAATGTGCAGGTACCAGGATTCCAAGTAGTGACGAAATCTGAGATTGGTGTTGAAACTTGAATGAGTCAGCTTGTTGATTGTAGAGTCCAATTTACATATTCACTTAACAATGAGCACGGATCGTTAGAACTTTAAGAGCATCGGGTGATTTTGACACTTAAGGAAACCTAATTAGGAAGTTCAAAACCAAGGATATTAAGAATTCTATATCTTGACCTTGTCATCCAAGTGCTGTTGAGTTATAGCATTGACTCTCATGTGTCTAATTTGAGATTGGAGATATAAGAATATACTTGAATTAAGTCTTTGGATGTTTTTAGGAATCAGTTAACTATAGGTATAGAGGTGTTGTGAGTTCTAAATATTTTATATTTTATGTCGAGTATGGATTCAATTGCTTGATAAGGAAGGTTAGAGCCTGATGTACATTCTTCCTTTATCCAGCGAAAACAAAACAAAGAAGAAAATAAAACATACAACCAAAATCCAAAGCAATAGTCGTTACACCGGAGTCGCCTCACGAATTTAGTGACGCCGACTTCGGCTTACCCATTTCCCCCGCCAAAAGCGTTAAATACCATTAATTAATTAAGTAAAACCGCACCTCCGAACTCCGTAACGTCCCAAACTCCCCCCCTCCTCTTTCCCTCCCCGCTGCCTCTCTTTCCTCCTTCCTTCTTTTTCTCCCCAAACCCACACACAATCCCGACCAACACAGAGAGAGAGAGAGAGAGAGAGAGAGAGATCACCTGAGCTTATCAGCGGCTCCATGAAGGTCGCCGCCGCCATCCACCATCGTGGCTCCGCGCCGGCGGGGTGCCGCTGGCTCTTCCCCATAGCCGCCGCCTCGGCCGCCTCGCTCCTCCTCCTCCTCCTCCTCTCCACCACCACCACCCTCCCCCTCACCCCTGATCCCTTCCCCGAGGAGCCTCCTGCCGCGCCGACACCCCCTCGGCTTGCCTACCTCATCTCCGGGTCGGCCGGGGACGGGGAGATGCTGAAGCGCGCGCTGATGGCCCTCTACCACCCGCGGAACCAGTACGTCCTCCACCTCGACCTCGGGGCGCCGGCGGAGGAGCGCGAGGGCCTGCTGGAGTTCGTGGCGTCGTGGCGCGCGGTGTTCGCGGGGAGCGTGCGGGTGATCGCGAGGTCGAACCCCGTGACCTACAAGGGCCCCACCATGGTCGCCAACACTCTCCACGCCGCCGCCATCCTCCTCCGGGAGGGAGGCGACTGGGACTGGTTCATCAACCTCAGCGCCACCGACTACCCCCTCGTCACCCAGGACGGTGCGTGTGTCACGGGTCTTCTTTCGGTCTTTTCTGTTGGTTAGATACATAGGGACTTCTTGGGAACATCAACAGACGAAAATTTCTACCGGAACTTGAAGAGTTGGAACCAACAACCTTGGTTTCGCTCCGACTTTGGCCGACCGATCCGTGGAAAACCGGAGAGCCGCGTTGGAGATTTTAAGCGGGTTTGTAGGGAAGGAAAGGCTTTTGACTCCGTCGCTACAATTCGCAAATTTCTGAAAGATTGAGACGACTTGGTCATATGTCACTTTGAAGAAACAAATTCAGCTACTAAACTAAAGAGATCTCTCCTTTCAAAAAAAAAAAAAAAGGAAAAGACAAGAGAAGAAAGAGACCTCACCTCATTAACGTTCCCTATTTACCTTTTAGTGGTATGTAAAATTCAAAATGGAAGAGCTTATTCCATTTTTTTTTGGAAAATGAAAAAAGAAAAGGAAAGTAGATCCTTTCTTTTTTAGAAGGTAAATGTTTTGGGGACATGATTTGATCCCATGACCTCTTGGATGTCAGGAAGTGCTTTACCACTGAGCCAAATACTTGGCGGCAAGCAAATCGTTTTCTCTCTGAACAAGAAATTGCAAGCATTTTCCAAAAGTTTGTGCCTTTTCTCTCCTTTTCGCAGGATTTTCACTTTCCTTCGCACATAGAAGTTACTTTTCCTATCATATTGCCTAGAATTTGGAGGAAACAAAGGAAAAGTTTGATCTTCCCATTGTTTTCTGCTACATGCACCTAGACACAGAAAATTGGTCGAAGGAAATTTGAGTTTCCATTCCTTTCATTTCCTAGACTTTCCGTTCGACTCCAGGTCATAAATTTCATTCAGACAGTACTTGCTAGAATTTATGAAATTAGATCTTAACGGGGAAGGCATGTCCCAAAACCGATTGGCTTAAGTGGATGGAACCAACATACCAACATGCTCAGTTTCCATATTTTCACATGTGATGCTATTTCCCAATGTATTCCCTCGTGTGGGGAATTCCTCGGAACTTACATTGAGCATATTGCTGGGCAATATAAAGCCTAATTTTTATTGTTAGATCAATATAGTTCCGATACCACATGAGAGCATTTGAATTGAATGCATTTGTCTTAAGCAAAGAGGTTTAATCCGTTGGTATTAAGCACTGGATGGCTATTGACTTCCGGTAGTCTTCCATTTATTTTGTAATAATATTAATAATATCAATCACTTCTCATTTTATTTATCTTTTAATGTTGCATTTGATTGTCAGGAGTAATGTTTGTAGATTTTATAAATGAATCAGGGATTAATTAGATTTGTTAGGAAGTAGATTACAATTAGTTATTTGATTAGTATTTACTATTTTTAGGCATTTGTTGAATTTCCATTATGCTCCTTTGCCTCTCTATATAAAGAGGGTTAGGGTCTCTCTTTTATCAATAACAAAGAATTCTTTTCCCTCTAAAATTCTCTACGTGGTATTAGAGCAGGTTTGATCTCGTAAGAAAGAAGAAAAAGGGAAGAAGAGACCATAGAGGGGGGGGGGTCCTCTAGTGGCGGCATTGGCCTTCGGCCTGCCACCGGAGGGGCTTCTCCTCTCCCAACCTCTCCTCTTCTCCTTTCCTCTCTTCTATTCCTCCACTATCGACTGATAGGGCCTAGATGGACTCGTCAAAGCCAACATCAGAAGGAGCGGTGGCAACAACGTTGCCATCATGTCGCCACTACCTCCATCGACCGGTGGGGTGCTACACTAGCCCTAGCGGCGGCAACAACAGCGACCACCACCACCAAAAGGACCTGGAGGATGATGGCCCTAGCGGCGTCGTCGAGGACGCCATGGGGACCCTCGCCAATGGGGGCTATGAGGAGGCCTCCACCCCGAGGCTCGCCGCTATGAGTAGCAAGCAACTCTTCTGTGAGATTGTCGAGAAGATTAGTGATCGCCTCGGCCTCCAGTACGACATGGACTAGGCCTGGGCCAACACCGTCAATCGTAGGGTTGAGCTGCAGATAGAGAAGCTTGAAAGCGAGCTCTGCTCCTTCAT
This sequence comes from Thalassia testudinum, assembly GCA_037157565.1. Classification (NCBI taxonomy): domain Eukaryota; kingdom Viridiplantae; phylum Streptophyta; class Magnoliopsida; order Alismatales; family Hydrocharitaceae; genus Thalassia; species Thalassia testudinum. Next base: position 79,803,335 of record JAZHRO010000022.1, on the reverse strand, counting down.
TTTGAATGGCCATTGCATTTAGGGTTTGGAGAAAAAATAAGTGGTTATTTGCTTATTAAGTTTAATTGAGTCTCAAGTTTATGTTTTAGTGTTTGTTTTGGGGCCTTTGTGTGTAGCCCCTCAAGTTTTAGGTCTACTTTTTGTTTGGGTCCTTATATGTTGAGTGGAAGATACAAGAGTTGAAGACGGAAGTCGTCTCAAGATGCCAAAGTTCAGGTAGTACTCTTACGCACCTTAAGAGAAACCAAGCGTTGATTGGATCTGTGATGGTGTACAAGAAGAGACACCTAGAGTTGAAGACACGAAGAATGGACTACTACGTCAACAAGAGTTGATCTTTACTACCTTAAAGATCTAAGTTTTTGTCGTCTCCCGCATCTCGACTTGCGGGGGAGTGTTAGGAAATAAATCAGAATTAGTTATTTGAATAGTATTTACTATTTTTAGTCATTTGTCGAGTTTTCGTGTATGCCCCTTTGCCTCTCTAAATAAAGAGGGCTAGGGCCTTTCTTTTATCAATAACAAAGAATTCTTTTCCCCCTAAAATTCTCTACAAGATTATATTGGTTTTTTTCAAAAATTGAAATACAAGTAGGCATTTCAAGCCTGGAGGTTTTTCTCTACCTCTACGTACATACATACATACATACATACATACATACATACACCTTCTAGCACACTCTTACGTGAGCCTAACATTAAAATAAGCTAAATGGGCCAAAATGATATATGATGCATTTTGAAACTTATATCAGAACTCCGACTATATGGATTTTAAATTTACTAAAACACACTAGCTATGAAACTTTATCAAGAAAGGAAAAACTTATGACAACCATCCTAAAAGGAAAAATAATTCAAAAGATTAGTCTTTAAAAATTAAAAAGAGTTTTTGCAAATGGTTTAATGACTGGCATTAGTTTACAAAAGTTTAAGGTAAGTTTGTAAAAATGTTTAATGACTTCTCTAAAGTACTTGTAAAAATAATTGATAAGCCTTGTAACATTAAGGACACTTTTGTAAAAACATATAGGAGTTTTTATATATATATTCCTCTAAATTTTGGAAAAGACGTATTTACCCCCAATTTTTTTACATATATGTATATACTCTTAGAAATGTCAATTTGCATGTTCCAATACTTTTTAAACTATTGGGACTAAATAATAAAGAGAATGAATAACAATAATTCCTTATTATGGCATATGAGGAGATGTCTTGCGATAGGGAGGACGAGAGAGAAGTGAAGGTCGGTGAAGGGAGAGAGGAGGTGCAAGGGTGGCCGAGGAGGGTTGTTCTTCCTGGAAGGAGAGGTATGTCGAAGATCCAATGCTTTGGTGTCGCAGATGGGGGCATCTTGTGAAGTTTTGTAATGACCCGATTGTGTGTGCTCGATGTCAAGGATTTGGTCACTACCAATGGGAGTGCTTGCATGGTTGAAGGTTGGTGGTTTAGAGTCATGTTTTGGTATCTAGGGCGTTGGTGAGTACTGGGCCCAGGGATTTTTCACTTCCACCTCCGATTCTCGCTCCTTGGTCCTTGTCGACGCAGTCTCTTAAGAGCATGCTCGATGGTGTGTTGGTTGGCGATGTGGTGGTTGGGAATCCCACTTTGGAGGCGATGGGGAGGGCTTTGTGACTCTTTTGCCCTCGTTTGGATGGGATTAAGGTTGCAGTCATTGATGCGAAGAGGTTTCTCCTTCTCAGATGCGGTGTGGAAGAAAGGGAGTTTCTTTGTTTTTGATTGTTGATTATTGGAAATAGGGAGGTGCGGTGATGTGAACCTTTGATTTTTGGAGCGTGCAAGGGGCGAGCATTAAAGTGGATCGTTATTTGTATTCATCTTTGTAGGATTCCATTGCATTTGCAAATAGTAGAAGTGGTGGAGGCCGTCGTTTCGTGGTTCATTGAATTGAAGATGTGTCGAGTTGTGGGGCTTGGTGCTGAGGATCTTTGTTGGGTGCACATGGATTTGGAGGTCTTCGATGGGTCTTCTATTTCGTTGAGGCTCCTACTCTAGCTAGGGGGTTGTTCATGGGTTGTGAAGGTGGAGGAAGTGAAGGAAGACTTGTGGAGGTGGTTTCGTCAATTCCGGTGATGAGCGATGGTGGGGGCGGCAAAGGAGCAGTCTTGTCTAGCCAATGGGAGGCGACGCTAGATTTGGAGATTGAAGATCGGGGTGCTTGATTCGGAGCTCCCCGAAGATTCCGCTACAAATTGTGGGATGCCTTTAGCGGAGGCGTTATCCCTTATTTTTGTGCCTTCATCTTCGAAGTAAGGGGTGGGAGATGTTTTAATTGGGAGGGTTGACGTGACTTGTAATGTCGGATCAATCTCGGATCCAGATCCAATTCTTGGCACATTCCATCCTTTCTTAAGTCGAAGACAAAAGGTGCTGAGTGGGTGCTGTTTTTTGGGTCTCCTTCAATTCCTCGTGGCTGGGGGTAACCGGAAGGAAGCTCGGTCTCTTGATGAGGAGATGGGTCAACACCTTGGCCCTTGTGGTTCGGATGATGCGACACAGCTTCGTGTGGAGGTGGCAGAGGTCTTTATCTCCTGTGTCGTGTGGAGATGTAAGGTAGAAGCTTGGGGAGGAGGTTGGAGTAGCCATGGTTTTAGCTGTTGAGGGTGGTTTGACGTTGGGGAAGGAGGATATTGCTGTCTCTTAGACAGAGGAGGAGGATTTCGGGGTGGAAGTGTTTCCTCAGACAGTGGTTGGTGGGGGGCTTTGATGTAGCAACACCTACATTTGAGATGGGTTAGGTTTCGATGGGGTTGAAGGTGATTTTGGAATTGGGTGACCTTTAAGTCAATGTGGTTAGGGTGCATGAATGTCAAGTAGTAACTAGAAAAGCTTCAAGTAGTGACTCAACAAGGTCCTCGAGGGGTCGTTGTCCTGCAAGGCATAAATTTATTTATAATTCATTCGGAATAATTTGAGGAAACGGAGGTGGCTAGTTGTTGTGGACTTGCTCGCTGTTGAGGAGATTGGATTTGTTGAGTTATGTATGGTGGGTCTGTTTATTATTTTGTGTACTGAAAGGGTATACTTGTAATTCTTTCTATGGACTCCTTATTATAAAGAGGCCTAAGGTCTCTTCGAATAAATTATTCATTTCGGTTCTAACATGGTATCGGAGTAGCGGTCCAGATCGAGGCTCTGGTATCTCACCAAATCCTACTCTCCTACCCCCCCAACCAAAACCCTAACCTCTTCAGCGGCGTTGCCAGCCACCTAGGCCAGTACCACTGCCACTGCAGGCCATCTCGGCCTCCACAAGATTAGCAGCAGTGCCGCAGGTCGGTCCCTAAGCTAGCAGCGCCTTTGAAGCGCCTTTTTCCTTTCCGTAGGGACCAGGAGATTGTATCTAGCCATAAGAAGAATGCTTGGTATCAATCACTCGCTTCTTGGTCTTCGACCCCCTCAGTCACTACGAGCGCCTCCTGATCCGTGCCAGCCTCTTTCTGGGATTCCATACCTTAGGACTTTATGTTCATAACGACGTCATGCTTGCCTTCGGTACTCCCGAGAAACAAATCTTGATCGAACCTATTTTTGCCCAATGGATCCAATCCGCACATGGTAAGACTTCCTATGGATTCGATGTACTCTTATCTTCCATGGATGGACCTGCATTCTATGCGGTCCAGTGCCACTCTTTTCCTTTGGCTAGGGGTGGTGTTGGTTTAGGGCTGGTTTTTGGTCTTCCTATCTTCTGATCTTCTTTTGGGGGAGACCCTACGGTGCGCTACAAGGAGTAGGGCCGTGAGTTTCCGGTCCTTTCTACAATAGCAAGCCATTTACAAAAGCACAATAGCTTGAAGGGCATCGCTAGGGCCTCTTCTATGCCCTAACGTGTGTGAAACTTGTTTCGTGAAGTACTAACAGGGTACATGATCTGAAATTGGTTTGGATACGATTTTTGGAAGGTTTTTTTAGGTTTGAAAATTTGGATTTCAGACTTCATAATATGATTTTCAGACTTATAGATCAGTGATTCTTCGTGGATCTCGGCTCTGTATACTATGGGGGATCATAAAGAAATTGTGAATGACTTGATGGGGAAGAGTTCTACCACAAGCACTCCACCTTACATGCAGGGGACATTGTTAAAGTTGGATGGATCCAACTTCTTGCTTTGGTCCACCTCCTTCTCCTGGTTTATCAGATCCCATAGGAAGAATTATATCTTGACTGATGCTGTTCCTGTTGTTAAGTTTGTCGATTGGGAGGCAGACAAACATTGGGTGGCTACTTGTCTTCTCAACAGTGTCACCTAGACCATCGCCAAGTAGGTCATGGCTCATGCTTTGACCAAGAAGATGTGGGAAGTACTTCATGAGATACACTCTCATAGAAGTAATATTACCAGGTTGTACAGAGTTGTGGAGGATATTCACATTCTTCAGAAAGGCACCATGTCCTTATCTGAATATTATGTCTCTATGAGTAATCTGACAATATGTGGGACGAGCAAGATGTGTATCGGCCTATCTCTATGGACGCTTCTAGTATAGTCAAGCAAAGAGAAGTTATTCGCTCTATTCGACTTCTGTCTGGTCTTGGCTCCGAGTACAAGGCAGTCAAAGATCATTTCATGACTATGGACGAGATCCTACACCAAAGCAGATCTATGCTCGCCTTTCTAGGCTTGCCACCTCGGATCTCATGCCCACTACTAATGCCTCTGCCATGGCTGTTGTTGGTCATGGTAGAGAAAGTTTAGGGGGAAGAGGTGGCAGAGCTCGTGGTGGTGGTACATGTGGACGTGGTCAAAGTTCTTTTTTCTGTGAGTACTGTCACAGGAATGGACACATTGTCGACCGATGTTGGGTGAAGCACAGTTACTCACAGGGTATGGATCCATGTGCCCATCAGGTATCTACAAAGGAGACTACCCAGGTGCAGGAGGATGATAGCCAGATCACTGTTTACAGGGCTGATACGAGCGATTCATGGATTCTTAGGGATCTACTTTTGCTTCTGTTCAGAGGTATGCATGTACTTTTGTTATGTCAGTTAAATCCTAAGCTCCTGTCTAGCTTGCGGATTCCGGTGCCTCCTCTCATATTATTGGTGACACTACCCTCTTTTCTTCTCTACGAGACCTTGTTATGCCATTTCAGGTTAAAGTAATTGATGGGGGTTTGTCACCAGTCACTGTGCTAAAAAATATCTCTATCTCTAGCACTTTGCCTCTTTCTAATATCATGTATGCTCCTAAATTTGCACTTAATTTAATGTCTATTAGCCAAATTACTAGAGAATTGAGGTGACGAGCTGTATTTCATGATCAATACTTCTTCTTGCAGGACCTCCAGATTATGAGGCGGATTGGTGAACTTGAGTAGAACGGTGTCTACTGCTTACATATTCATCCTTCCAGTGCTGATGCTATTTATGCCACTATTGCTCTTTAGTGGCACTTGAGACTTGGTCATCTCAGTTTGCATGTTTTGCGTCGCCAGTTTCCTGCGTTGTCTTTTTCCAATGTTTTGAGGTGTGATGCCTCTCAGTTGGGCAAACACTATGGGTCTTCTTTTCCACCAAATAATAAAAGAACTGAGTCTACTTTTACTCTTGTTCATGTTGAGTTTGGGGCCCTTATAGGGCCAAGAGAGTTAGAGGATTTCAATATTTTCTTATTCTTGTGGATGATAAACCAAGATGTCCTGGTTTTTTATGATGAAAGAAAAATCCGAAGCTTTTGATATTGTCAAAAAATTTATTGTGGAAAGAAAGACTTAGTTTTCTATTGTTAAGACATTTCGGAGTGATAATGGGTTGAAATATTTGAATGCCAGGACATATGTTTTTTTCAAATCTTTTGGTATTATCCACTAGATCACTTGCGTTCATACTTCCCAACAAAATGGGGTTGCAGAACATAAGCTTTGGCACCTTCTTGATGTAGCCCGTTCTATTATGTTTCACATAATCTCCCGTCATGGTTTTGGGCTGATGTTTGTACAGCTACTTATCCGATGAATCGAGTTTGCTCCTCTGTTGTAGGGGGTAAAACTGTATTCTTTGTTAGTTTTTTTGGCAATGATGTTTTCTCTGTACTTCTGTTGTTTTTGGCTGTGTTTTGTCCATTTGCATAAAATGGTAAGATTTTTCCTTTCTCTGTGAAGTGCATGTTTTTGGGCTACTTCAGGACCCAAAAAGGGTATAGATGCTATGACCTTGTTTTACAGAGAGTTTGTTTCTGCTGATGTCACTTTTTTTTGAGGAGATTCCATATTACTAAAAACAGGGGGAGGAATCTACTGAGTCATTACACGAGGTTCCCCTTCTTATGCCCACTAAGCCACCATGACCCACTGAGCCACCTATACCCAGAGTTGCTTAGCCTGATCAAGGTCCTTTTTTGTATTGTCCTGAGATTTATGCTACGGATACTTTTCCTAAGCATTTCCAATGCAGGACTCAGGATGTTTCTCAGGTGGATGAACCACTGTCTATTGTTTCTGCTTAGTCCCCACCAACTGCTGAAGATTTGTCTAAGGACCAGGTAATTCCTACTATTGAAGACATTACTCTGGGCCTTCTTGTTGCACAAAGGAAGGCCCACGTTCTTGTGCTAAATACTTTGTGTCTCAATTTATGTCCCTTAATAGCCTGTTTACAGTTGGACACCAGTTTTCCTTGACTATTGACAGTGTGCAGGTTCTGTGAGATCATTACGAGGCCTTTTGAGATCCATCTTGGACCTTAGTAATGGGGGAGGAGATGGCAGCTTTACAGTCCCGTGGCACATGGGACCTTGTTGATCTACCCCTAGGTGCTACTGTTGTGGGGTGTAGATGGGTGTTTACCCTTAAATGTCGTCCTGATGGCACTGTGGATCGGTACAAGACATGCTTGGTGGTCAAAGGATATATTCAGACGTTTGGGGTTGACTACTTTGAGACCTTTTTCCCGGTAGTTCGTCGTAATTCTGTTTGGATACTACTATCTCTTGCTGTCAATAGACATTGGATCGTCCATTAGCTTGATATCAAAAATGCCTTTCTGTATGGTGATTTGGAGGAAGTCTAATGGAGCAACCACCCTGCTTCCCTACTCAGGGGGATGTCAGAAGGTGTGTAAATTGAAGAAAGCTATCTATGGGCTAAAACAAAGTTTTAGAGCTTGGTTTAAGAGGTTCAGCAGGGTGGTCCAGGATTATGGCTTCACTAGATCTTTTGCTGATTATTCTGTCTTTACATTGTATAAAAAAATAGGCTCAATCATACTTGTGGTGTATGTGGATGACATACTTTTGACTGGCAGTGACAGGCAAGGCATAGAGGAGACGAAGAAGATGCTACAGTCACAGTTTGTTACCAAGGATTTAGGCCCCATCAACTATTTCCTTGGTATTGAGGTGCAAGTACGCTCTTGACATGCTGAGAGACATGGGTATGCTGGGATGTAAACCAGCCTATGTGCCCATGGATGTGTCTCCTATTGCAAATGATGGCAATCTTCTACTGCAAGATGTCATTAGATACCGTGCAGTGATTGGTATGCTACTGTATCTGACTGTTACTCATCTTGACATTGCGTTTGCAGTTGGAAGGTTGAGTCAGTTTATGCAGTCGCCAAGAGAAGCCCACTGGGATGGTGTTCGCCAGATTCTCAGGTATTTGAAAAGTGTACCTGGGAAAGGTCTCATTTTCAAAGATAATGGGCACTTCGATATTTGTGGATACTCTAATGCAAACTATGCAGGTGCTCATGAGGATCGGAAATTCACTGCAGGATACTGCACTTTTATTGGAGGCAATCTGGTTACATGGAGGAGCAAGAAACAGGCAGTGGTATTTAGTTCTAGTGTTGAATCTGAATACGGGGCCATGTCTTAGATTACTTGTTAGTTACTCTGGGTCCATTCAATTCTAGAAGACTTTGGAGTGCAGGTATCTGATCTTATTCCGATGCACTGTGACAAAAAGGCGGCCACCTTTATTGCAAATAATCTTGTTTTCCATGAGAGAACCAATCATATTGAAATGGATTGTCACTTCATTAGAGAGGCCATTCTGGCTAAGAAGATTTCTACACCCTACATATGCACTGAAGATCAATTGGCAGATATCTTCACTAAAGCACTTCCCAAAAAGAGATTACATTATATTTGTTCCAAGTTGAGTATATTTGATTTTTATGTTCCAGCTTGAGTGGGAGTGTTGAGTTATGTATAGTGGATCTTTTTATTATTTTGTATAGTGAAATGTTATACTTGTAATTGTCTTTCTATGGGCTCTTTATATAAAAAGGCCTAAGGTTTCTCTGAATAAACTATTCATTTTGGTCCAAATAGGGTTGGTTGAGGAGAGGGTGGTAGTTGCTGTACGTGCCAAGAGAGAACAATCTTTTAAGGGTGAAGGGGCTTCTTTGCTGCCCATGGTTTAAATTTTGTTGTAGAATATTAGGGGTTGCGTGATGTCATGCATAGGGTCACTCTGTAGAGATATATGGAGTGGAGGGATGATTTTGCTTTACTTTGGGAGGCCCAATTGGAGTTGGTTGATAATTGAATAAAAGTCAAGATTGGTGGAGGTTTGCTCAACTCTGCGATTGCTCTAGAGGCCATTGGGAGGTCAAGGGGAATTCTGGTGATTTGGAATGGAGATTTCTTTGATTTTGTGGACTCCTTGATTAGTAGATGGCTTGTCACGGGGGTGTTTGCAAGGTTGGATGGACTTGTTAGGGTCATTTCCTCAATTTATAGTCCTTGCAATGCAGGGAAAAGAGGGACTATGTGGGAGGAGTTGAGGCAAACCTCTTCTTTTGATCTCTACGACTTGCCTACCTTGGCTGCTACTTTCACCTGGTGCAACTTTGCAAGGTTTGCGTTGAGGATTGATAGCATTCTATGCTCTATGGGTTTGGCTAAGAGGTTTCAATTGGCTAATGTCTTTATTAGGCCGCACCCTTTCTTAGACCATACGTCCTTGATGTGGAATCGTAATGAGGGGGTAAATCTTTAGCTCTTACTTTAACTTTCAAAAGTCTTGCTTGAGGGAACCTAGGTTCAAGAGAAGTGAAGTCTTGTAGTCCACCTCAACAATGCACACTTTGGCAGCCAAGATTCAGCATATGTGATCTCTCATGTGGTTCAGGAGAGAGATTAAAGAGCGAAGAGACAAAGCCAGATTGGAGTCCTTGTAGGGTGTTGGTACTCTAGACAAACTTGAGGACTCTAGGCCTCTCTCTGAGTCCAAGCTGGGGGAGAGGCATTAGGTTCGTTCTATGGTTTAGTACGGAGGTTTGAAGAGGAGGTTGATTGGCGACAGAAGTCGAGACAATTGTGGTTGAAGGAGGGTGATGCGAATATTGGATTTTTCCACATAGCAACCAATGTGCGGAGGAGAACAAATCTTATTGGTTCCCTTCAGGTTGGAGAAGATGTAGTTATTGGCAAGGGCCAGATGGTGGAGGTTATGTAGAGACATTTTCGTGATTTTAAGACCTTGGGTTGGGTGGTGCTTGTTGTCTCTTGGTTTAAGTGTTCTAGATGATGATAAGCATGCAACTTTGGTTAGGGACATTACAAAGGAGGAGGTTGTTGTGAGTGTGCAGAGAGCTTGTAAGATCTAAAGGTCTACATTAGAGGGGGGTGAATGGTATACTATAGCAAAATATAAATTTTTTAAAAGAAATAATCATAACAAATCAGAAAGATCACACCTGATTTTAGAGTGGAAATTCTTTTGGGTAAAAATTACTACTTAAATCTCCCAGCTTAGGATTTCACGACTAGTCGATGCTAGTCACATCCACTATCGCGATAACCTCTTACAAGACCTCTTTTACACCTAAACAAAAGAACAATGGGACTCCTAACAACTTGGATCTCAAATAAAAGCAACAAGAATATAAAATAACAATATATCCTGTGGAACCTCAAATAAATATGCAAATCGAGGATTTTCGAGGTCGTAGAAGGGTGTGCTTTAGAAAGAATTGAAGATAGGTGCAGAGGAGCAAAAGCATGATAGAAAGAGCTTTTTTTTTGTTTTGTAGATGCTCTTGGAGGTGTGTTTTGAAATGAGGTTCGAGGGGTCCTATTTATAGGTGTTTTCAGGCTTGATTTAAAAGGTTTGCAAATACGACATTGGTCGATCAAAATTAACTTTGGTCGATTAAAACATTATTTTGATAAATTTAAGGTTGATTGATTAAACTAGGAATTTGATCGACTTTTAGGATTTGACCGTCAAAGGATTTAGATCGATTAAAAATATAAGTTTGGTTGATCAATTGAATTTCGTGGATCAATAGTATTGAAACTTAGAGTTTAACCTAAATCTATTGGCTATCAAAGTTCAAAATGAAGCGGTTGATATTTTTGAGGTTTCGGTAAAAATAAAATAATATTTTTGAAATGAATAAAAGTCTTCTTGAATCCAATCTTTCATGACACAATCATTCCTTTGATGATCTGACTTAAATGATATGAAATAATCCGTCCACAATAAAATGTAATTTTGTTACATCAAAATAAGGGTATCAATAATTATGTTAGCCATGTAGGGCCTTAAAGTAGAGGGAGCTCTTAGGCCTGATGGGTTGCAGGTGCTATTCTATAAGCAAATGTGAGAGATTGTCTGCGACAACTTTATGGTCATGTTTTGTGAATTTTTAGTTGGGTACTGTGGCTTTGAGAGGCTTAGTAGATTCTATTTTTTCTTGTTGCAAAAGAAGCATGGAGCTGGGTGTCTTGATGATTATTTCCCTATTGCTTTGTCAAATGCGGTGTATTTGATAGTGGAGGTCTGTCTTTGCCAATAGGTTGCGGCGAGTCCTTGTGTCATTGACATTGATTTAAATGCCGACAGCAAGGCCATTTCCGAGTAAGGGTCGTGCCGATATGAAGAAAACGTCGATTTACAGGGATTTCGTCGGCATGCCGTCGGCATGGTCGGCATGCTGGCGAAATTGGTGCCCATGTCGATGTTGCTATTGATTTTTTTAATTACTTTTGCTATTTTTGTTTGTATGCATCGGTATGCTGATCGGCATGCCCATCGAAAAACGGGCATTTCCACGGCATGCCCTCGGCATGCCCACGAAATGCACACTTGGAATTTCATCGGCACGGCATCGAAATCGGCATTTCGAACCTTGGTCATTGATTAGTCTGGTGCAAAGTGCTTTTCTATAGGGGAGATCCTTACATGAGTCTTTTATCCTGGTAGAGGAGATGATGGCAGCCTTGAGAAGGTGTGGGAAATTGGCTTTTTGGTGGAAGTTGGATTTTTCTAAGGCTTATGGCTCCATTTTGTGGTCATATCTTTGGAAAATCCTCAGGCATTGTTTCTTTTTAGAAGAATGAGTTGAAATATTTAAATAATGTGGAAGCAATAATATCAAAGCATATACGCATCACAAAACACTTGGGTTTACGTGGAAATCCCACTTACAAGGAGCAGGGAGAACCACAAAAGAAGCGCCTTATGGGTGTGTTTTCTCTATATTTCTTCTCAAAGAATAACTGAGGGAGTACACGCCTAGTTATAGGCCATCACACACACAAAGTGCCACAGTTTCCAATGTGGTACTAAACGACCACTTAATTCTCTCAACACTCCCCCTCAAGCTGGAGCATGGAATGCTCAACTTGTAACACAAAGAGACCCACTCTACACAAGCGGGAACATAGGCTGGAGTTGCTGAAGGAATTGTGACTGTTTCTGAAGATCTGGTGCTGATGACTTCCCATTCAGTATCCCTAAAATTGGGTCTTCCTCTGAAGACCTCGAAGCTGCATCTTCGACATAGAAATCGATCGGGCCCTTCCTTTGAGGACCTCGAAAATGGATCTCACTCTCTCTGGAGACCTCGAAACTCTGGACCTCCCAAAGTTTGGTTTCTTATGTGATGATCAACTATTAAATAAGTCCGTAGCGGTATCCGATACCACCTATCGTTCCTTGGGGCTGCAATAAAGGGAACGGAGGTGACTATAATGGCTTCCACACTCTCCCTTTCTCCTATGCTCGTATAGGAGAAGACAATAATAAAAAATAGAAAATAAAACCTGAAAAGCTCGAGAAGACTTCTCCACCTCTTCTCTTAAACATAAACTTCCTTTTTTTATTATCTTTTTTTATTTTATTTTCCTTTATTTTCTTTTCTTTCTCTCTTTTCTTTCTTGTTCTTTTTCTCTTTTTCCTATCTTTTTTTATTCCACCGTCATTTTTCTTTCCTTTTTTTTTTACTCTTCCTGACCCCTTTCTTTTTCAGCTACCAAAGTAAAAATGACAATATAAAAATGCAAATAACCCACTTATTAGGGTTCTGGGAACCCTACATTGCTACTGCTGCTTGTGTCCTCCCCCGCGGAGCATTGCCAGTGCTGCTGACCAACTCCATCTCTTCATCGGGTCCTATGAAGATCCAGATCAATGCGCTCCTCGCTGTGAAGCCCTTGTGCAACAGCGTGGGGGTCCTCTTGAATGGGAACTGCACTGCCCTGACGCAACTGCACGTTGCGCTGGTCACGATCCTCGCGATCTTGCGGTGATCTTTCTGATCACGACCCATCGTCATGATCTTCACGCTGATCGTGACCCACCGCTGCGATCTTCACATTGATCCTCGTGGTCAATTGCTTCCTCCACCTCGGCCACAAATGTGGTTTGTTGGACAGGTCGAGGTCCCTAAGGGAATCGAGCCCCATGACGACGAGGTGCATGAGGCCTCCCTGTGATGCAGTTGTCTAATAGGGTGAGCCTCTGGAGGTTACGCAGGTGGTGGCGCCTGTAGGGCCGTCTCCGCGATGAGGGGATGATGCCCTCTTCGTCGTTGCCTTCTTCGACACCGCCTTTGATGTGGCCATGAGGGCTTTGCAACCACCGAAAACCCTAGAAGGAGGCCTTCAGCTTCACATGCTCCTAATTTGGAGCAAAAGAACTCCCAAGAAAGATAAACATGATAATAAAAAAAGATAACCTAAGAATCGATCGCTTTGATACCAAGTTGAAATATTTAAATAATGCGGAAGCAATAATGTCAAAGCATATACACATCACAAAACACTTGAGTTTACGTGGAAATCCCACTCACGAGGAGCGGGGAGAAAACCACAGGAGAACCGCCTTATGGGCATGTTTTCTCTATATTTCTTCTCAAAAAATAACTGAGGGATTATACGCCTAGTTATAGGCCATCACACACATACAAAGTGCCACAGTTTCCAATGTGGCACTAAACGACCACTTAATTCTCTCAATAGAATGGTTGCAATGAACGAAGAGATTCATCACTACCACCTCTTTCTCGGTGCTATTACATGGTGTAGACGAGATGGTTCTTGGGTGTAATTGCAATGACAAGTTGGGCAGGGATGCCCTCTGGCTATTTTGCTATACTTTAGTGGTGATGGCTTTCCAGGCGTGTAATGGGGGATTGTTTGCTGGTTTTTGATTGTAGGGAAGTGATTTTGTTTTGAAACTCATTTTGCAATATGCGGATGACACGTTGTTTGTCGAGGGTGGAAGTTGGGAAGCAGATACAGCTTAAATCTTTTGGCTTATGCAACTAGCTCCTTGCACTCGAGCTTCATATCGATTTAACTTGAGTTCAACAGGCCACTGCTTCACCTAAAAGTAGGTTAGAAAGCAAGGATGAGTCAAGCAGCTTAGTAGAAACATAATTTTATTATTTATCAAATGGCAAGATATGTCAGGTCCAACTTGGTTTCTTTATTCACCTTTCCGTGTTAGCCCCAATACCTTTATTAGCAACATTAGTCACTATTTACCCCATTTATCAATATCCTTAATCTAGTCTTCCATTGTCTTTATGCTCTCTCTCTCTCATTACAATCCAATGAATAAACTCCTTGTGTTTGAGATAGTTTGGTTGAATCCTTTCCCTTTTAGAGGAAAAGTTACCAAGTTGACATCATGTAAAATAGATCTTGAGGGATCTATCCTCTTCTCGATACTCGAGATCCCTGGAAAGCTATTCCACTTATGACCTTTTGAGTATCTTTAATTCATTTCTGTTATGATTCTTTGATTTAGGAGATGATGGACACTTGGAATGTTTGGAACAAAATACATAGGGGTGTTCAGGAAAGCAATTCCTAAGAAGAAACTTCCTAACATTCCTGGTTACTCTCATCTTGGAAGGAGTGCTCGACATCAATTCTCCCCTTGGGCACCCAACATGGTTTGTATTAGCAATGTTGGCAGGGTTACGACCACATTACCCTATACCATAAGTTTGAGTTGTTGACCTTTATCCAATTTCCATAACTGGGAATCTCTAATTCTAAAACCATCCCAAGTAGCTTCTGGCTACTAGAATCTTGCTAGAATCACCTTGGTTTGGCCAATTACCTTATTCATTGCAACTAATCAATTTTAATGCTCGGCTTGTTACCCATATCCCGAATACTAGGGTTTTATGTCTTGAAATAGGCTTGAACTCCATCTACACTTGTGTCCCCATAGTCGTAACCAATTAGATGTGACCCTACATTGTTGGTATTTCATTGTTACTAATTTGAAGATATGTGTTGACCTGTAGGAGAAAAATGAATTTTGTTGTTTTATTAAGCAAACCCTAGTTCTATTTATTAGAGAGGACTTAGGGATGATGGGAAACAATACAACCCTTTACCAAAGTGGGGAAAACTAAAACTAGGAAAGACAACCAATTCTAACAAATTTAATCCTAATCTATTTTATTCTCTAATACTCCCTTCAAGTGGACCATGCAACACCCAACTTGTTATAAGAAACAAAAGTTAACTTCCCTCAATGTAGACATCTAGAGGGGCAGGCAACAGATTGGGAGAGTAGGTTGCGGTTGTAGCAAAAGTAGCAACTGTAGTAGTACGTAGGCAGTAGGAGACGATGCCAAGTAGCATGAGGAAGTAGGTAGAGATGGGAGACAATTCCAAGCAGTAGCAGAATTAATAGTAGTAGACGACTGCAGTAAGGTTGTATCAGTAGTAGTAGCAGTAGGTGACAATAGTATGGTTGTAGCAGAGGTAACAACAGTAAACGATAATAGTAGATGGTAGTAGGTTGTAGTAAAAATAGTAGCAGTAGACGAGGTGGTCTCAGAAGAGACTGTAGATGCTCTACTTCTCATTGATTTTCTTTTTTCCAATTTTCAATATGGATTAGTAGGAACAGGGGCACCATGGAAATAGTAGCATTTGCAACAAGAAGGTAGGAGTGCACTATGCGCCTATAGGGAGCAATGCCTAGTTGTCGCATGCGAGGAGCAAGTAGTGCACATTACGACACATAGGTAGGCGGGTGCGAGGCATGCAAGAATCGTGCGTTGGGCATCTAGAGGTGTGCATGGTGGCACACAGGAGGCACACGTGGTGGCATAGGCACATGTAGAGATATGTGCATGGTCGCATGTGCACAAAAGCAGAGTGCACATGTATTACATGCGTAGCAGGGGTAGATGTGCGCGATGGCGTCTGGTAGGAGAGTAGCGTAGCATTGCGCGCTATGCACGTAGCAGTAAAATAGCGTGCACTTGTGGGCGTGGTAGGCCAAGGCACCACATGCATGATTACACAGTGTAGCAGCAATGGTCCACGCACGTTGGCGCCTGCGCATGATAGGCAAAAACCTACGCATGATGCACAGTGGGTAGGGAGATGCCTTGCGCATTGATGCGTAGAGGCATGAAGCCTGCGCACGTGTGCATTGTAGGCAAGGAGGAAATATGCGTATGGTGTGCATGAAGACGCCGTGCACTTGTGGAGAGGAGTGGTGGTGATGACAATGGGCCTCTCTCTTTCGTGGAGCCTAGGATTAGGGTTTCTTTCCCTAAGATGATCCTTGCACTGATACCATATTGGAGAAAAATGAACTGAGGTGTTTTATTAGGCAAGCCTTACCCTCTTTATATAGAGAGAGGACTTAGAGATAATAGGAAACACTAAAACTCTACAAAAATAGGAAAAACTAAAAATAGGAAAGACAAATAATCCTAGCAAATTTAATCCTAATCTATTTTATTCTCTAACATGACCTATACACACATGATCCAAAGGATTCATCTATATCCTCAAGGTTATACATGCCTTTCAGTCCTCTTGAATTGGTTCCTAATTGGAGGTGATAAGTGAACTTCGTTTGTGTTATACATGTACTCCACAAATCACACACATACTCATGAGTTACTCCTGAGAGAGGGAACTCCTTCATACTTCCACTCCTGCCATTTTTTTGGGGTTTCTTAGTTCTCATTCCCTAATTAACCCTTGAGATATCCTTCAAATAACATCAGTCTTTCTCACGAAGTGGATCGTGAGGTTGGTGGGGCAGGAGCAGGGGTTTCTTGGTGATGTTATGCAGCGTTGCTATGGTGACTTTCTGTCATGAGGATCGTTTTTCTCCCCTCCTGGAGTGTCACACTTCCTTAGAGGCTTGGCGGTGGTGGCAGTGAAAGTACGGGCCTTCTTTGACCCGGTACTTGGTGTGGGGGACTCGTTTCGCTTCTGGCAGGATGACTGGCAGGGGGCTGGATCTACCTTAGGGGGGAGGTTCCCTCGCCTCTTAGGAAAGTATGGTGGACCCATCGGCCAAGGTTGGGGATTGTTGGGATGGGTCATGGTGCCCCATTTTTCAGGGGGTCTCTTCGATCAGAGATGTGAGGACCTCCAGTGGCTGTTGCAGGAGCTGGTCGGTTGGGTGCCAGACGAAGGGCGTGATGGTTTTTTCTGGGAGGAAGGAGACTTCTCGATGGCAAACGTATATCGCAGGTTGGGGAGTGGAGCATCTGGTGTGGACGTTGATTTGTTACGAGATTGTAGACTGGTATGGATGGCGAAATGCCCATTGAAGCTGAAGATCTTTGCTTGGTTGGTGAGAAGAGGAAGGATCATGACAAAACAGTGGAGAGCGAGATGGGCCCAGACAGACGACCTGGCTTGTCCCCTTTGTGGGGGGGCTGATGAGGATATACAACACCTTCTTCTCCAGTGTCCGTTTGTAGTGCAGGTTTGGCAGGAGATGGGGATCGATTGGATCCCCCGCAGGGACGTAGTTACCTTTTGGTCCTCTTTTTGCAGGGGAAATGTTGATGGTGGAGTATTCACCTTTCGCTCTAAATATGATCGGGCAAAGGCCCTGGCTGTCTTCTGGGGGGTTTGGCTGGGGAGGAATGGGGTGTTGTTTAGGGGAGAGAGACCCTATGTGGAGAACTTTGTTTCCTCCATATCCTCCCAGATGGGATTCTGGAGATCTATTTTGTAGCCTCTGATGTAATTCTGTTTTGAGATTGAATGAATGTGGGTGGTTATCTCTTGGATAATCGCCCTTTTACCTTTCAAAAAAAAAAAAACCCTCTATAGATCAGGTCTAATACCCTTCCAAAACCTCTTGAGGATTATGCAAGAGGACACCTTAAACCAGGTCTGGCAACTATCAAATGCCATAACTGGGTCTATACTGGTACTGAAGCTTTAGTAGTGGGATTCACGCTTGCTGGCCGGCAGATCAATTTTCAGAATGAAGCCTTGTTTGATCCTTGTTTTAGGCCATATTCCCACATCCCTAAAGCACGACTAAACCCAATATAAAGCCCAATAAACCAAGGCTTAAAACTCCATAAATCAATCTCAAGAACTTAGATTAAAAACCCATATTTCAAGCCATGAGGATCAGAATCTAAATTCATGCTTTCTAAGTTGTCTCTTCATAGATTCATCCAAATACATGCATGTATCATGCTATATACAACTGGGTATCAAACGAAACATTTAACTACAAGGATCAAAACTACATGTATCATGGCATATACCACAAATCTCTATACACCAGAGCCTTTAGCATAATATTTAACTACAAGGATCAAAAGGAACATAAAGGAGAGTGATTAAAGTCCTTACCTCAGAAGAAAACCCTTGAAAAGCTGTACAATCCGTTTTAGCAGCTACAACCCTTTCCTTCCTTTCTTCCACCTTCAAGTCTCCAGGCCTTTGGTTTCTTTAGTCACCTCCAACCCACCAGCTTGTAGAGATCTTATGCATGCAACCGTAGATCCTGCACGCAACAGCAAAATCCCTTGCATTAGGGAACCCAACAAGTTCAAACCATCAGCAATCAAGTGGAACAAGTAGAGAAAACCTAGAGTCTTTATCTCAATGGAAAACCGTAGCTTGGGCCTTTTCTTGAGACCTACAACTGAAACTCTTTTCTTTTCGAATCTTCCTCCCCAAACTCTTTCTGGCATCCAAAGGAAGCACCAACTTTCAGCAACAAGGAGATCGTCCTCCTTCTACTTGCCCGCCAAACAGCCCTACTTCTCATCCCTCTTGTCTTTTCCTTCCTTGACATCCTAGCTGCAGTAGCAACATCCTGTTGCACTTGCAATGCTCTAATGGAGATGACAATGGTGCTGGAGAAGAAGAGAGGACTAGAGGTGATAAGGAATTGAGAGGAGGGAAGATGGAGAGGGAGGGGTAAGTGGAGAGGGAGGAAAGGGAAGTTTACACGAAGGGCAATTGCCTCTCCATTAAAAAATGAGGTCTTTTATGCAAATTGTAAATTTTATACTCATGTCCTCCCACCCAATAAGTTGGGTTATGAAGAAATCCATCTTCTTTTTCATGCAAGTATCCCCTCATGTAGCATTTGTTAATGAACTTTCTGGGTTTAGGTTATATAACCCATGGTGTCCACTTAGGGCTGATTTCATCACATTTATTAGCTCCTAATAGCACTAATTAAAGCCCATTAGCTTAACTACAACCAAGTTTAAGCCCTTACAATGAGGATATGGTTGTGATTTTTATGATTTTTTGTCGTTAACTTTAACAGATGTTAAGAGAATGTTCCTTAAATCTAACGGCATGTTAAGCTAAGGGTATGGTTATGCCTAGTTAACAAGTTTGTGTAGTGTATAGATGTAACTATCAAGCTTATGAGTGCATGGATGTAATTTGGAATGTTTATAGGGGTGTGCATGTCAAATTACCTAGTGTATTTCTTTGAAAAATTTGGGAGCTAGTTTGGCTTTTTAACTGTCCTTCCAATTTTTTTGACAATAACATTACAAGCATGAACTTTGTTTACCTTCCCCCAAAAAATATGAACTTTGTTTCAAGATAATCATTATATGAGTTTTTTTGCAAAAAAAACCTATAATGTAATTTAAGGCTAGCCAGATTGTACCCATTCTTTGAAAATTATCTTACAGAAAATCACTCCAGCTGATGCAATTGAAATGTTTTGAATATTTGACATGCTAATTTCATTTTAATGGAATTAAAACCTTAATATTTGAATGAATTAGAGTTGAAGAAATTGCACTGACAGAGTTATTGTTTCACCTATCTTTGAAATATTTGCAATTTAAACTTACGATAGCAAAATTATCCTTGGTTTTTCTACGATTATGTTGTAAGGAAGAGCCACTACAAGAATATTGAGTATTTTGTCCATTAAAAACGGTCGCAAATGTTCAAATAACCGTCAAGAACAAGGGTCAAGGAATGTATAGTCGCGATTGGATTTTCTCGACCGTTCTTGAACAATATGGTCAAGAAAAAGGCACACCCCCACTTGATGTTTGGTTAGTTCTCTCGTCAGTTTTCAACGGTCAGTAATGCTATTTCTCGATCGTTTAATATCCACGGTCGGCAAAAGTATTTACCTTGACCATTATTTAGCTAGTCGAGTAAGAGCATATTTCCGACCATTTATTAATAACGGTCGGAAATATTGATATTCTCGTCGGTTTACGGATGGTTGATAATGAACTTTTCGCGACCGTTATTAACGGTCGAGAAAACTCGTATTGTAGATCATTTTTAACAATCGAGAATGTTAAATATTGGCGATGGTTATTTGGTTATAGTCGGGAAAACTCATATTAGCGATCGTTTTTAAAAGTCGATTATATTAACAATTCTTGACCATATTTAAATTACGGTCGAGAATAATAAGGATTTTTTTTTTGAAATATATTTAATTTATTTGAAAGGTCTGAAAATAATGTCCAAATTTATTAAGAGTATAAATTAATCACACAACTAAAAAAATTTATGCATTTAAATAAAATAGAAGAAATGAAAATTAAAATTTTATAAATAAAAGTAATGTATATAAAGTTCATTACAAACGGTAATATATAAAAAATATAATTATGCTGTGGCACCAACGCCTCCAGCACCGCTACCACCTAAATCATCATCACGACGATCTCTAAACTCATGAAGGGTGGGGTGATCAATTCCTCCCTTCTAAAGTAATGCCAGGAGCTCCTTCATGGTCTTGTAGTCAGAATCCTCCGCTGGGAGATTTGTTGGAGGAGGCATTGGACTCTTCCCCTTTCTCATACCTCCCTTCCCCTGACTCTGGAAATATCGAGCTACATCTCTAGGCTTCAGAAACTGCTGGTGAGGTGCCTGGGGCTGAGGCTGAGGATGCTAGCGGTGAGCCTGAGGCTGAGGTTGCTGGCGGGGGGGCCTCAGTTGGCTGTGGGGGGGCCTCAGGCTGCTGGGAGGCCTGAGCCTCCTCCCTGCTCCTAAGCTAGCTTAAACATTATCATTATAATTGTTGTTTGAAAGTTTTATAATTTAACCTCGTTTTTTGAAAATTAGGTTGCAAGTGAGCATCCTAACCTTAGGGATCTTAATAATTGAACTGCTTAATAGGTTTCATAGTGTTATTTCATTTAACTATATGTCCTTTATTTTTGTGAGAATCAAATCTAGAGAAGTCCTAAATAATCGCTAATAATTAGTGTTCTCACATTGTAATTAGATCAATAATTTAATGTAATTCAATTACATAACGAAATCTTGAGGGAGTGTAAGAGGACAAAGTTAATTTTCTTTCTTTGGTTCTACTAGTTTAGTGATTCACTCTGTTGATGTGTTGTTGTGATTAGATCTGCTGCATGTTTTTGGGACTTTGCCAAGGGGGCTGAACTTTATTGAACATACCAGCAATATTGGGTGGAAGGAGTATGTGGAGAAGTTCTTTACCTATTTGTGTTTGATGCATGTTGGCTTTGTGGAATATGCTGCTTGATTTTTCCCTTTAATTGTATGTTTTATATGTGGCACTTGGTAGAGATCAGAGGGCAAAGCCGATTATCATTGATCCTGGGCTCTATGAGAATGAGAAGAAAGATGTCTTTTGGGTTTCGCAAAAGAGAAGTCTTCCTACTCGTTTCAAATTGTTTACAGGTGAGAAAGAGCAAAATTGTGTGTCATTGTACATTTTATTTTTACATGTTAAAGCTGTAAGTTGCCACTTGCCACTAATAATTTGTTATTTTATATGAAATTGCTGGAATTTTATGGTTTCAGGAAAATGAGACGCAATTAACCTTTTCATATTCTTTCATTTTTGCATGGCAGAGATCTGAATCATGGATTTTTAAGTCTTAATACCTCATCATAGACTGCTATTCTCTTCAAAAAGAAAAAAAGGTAATAAAAGAAAAAAAAATCACAAACTACTGTTGTTCAGACAGGGCATGGATCACTATTCTATTTTGAGAGCTCATCCTGGTATTTCTTTATTGATGCTTCTGCCTTTCAGTTTTGTGTTTCAAAATCCTAATTTTTTTCAACAAAATCATAATTTTGAAGCAGTCAATATTGGCGCAATCTGGAGTGTGGAGGCTCCCTTGTGCATGGGAAAACATCCTAACAGGGGTTGCCCACGTGGTTAGCAGAGGGAGAGAGGGAGCAACCGGTCGCTGTTGTGGAGGCCGGCTGCCTTGGGTGGCTGGCTAAGATGGCCGGTGGTCTTGGGTGGCTAGCGCAGGTGGCTGGCTTCTTTGGTGGTGGCCAGTGGTGGTGATGTTGGAAGAAGAGAGAGAGGTGAGGAGCCTTAGAATAAGAAATATTATTATTGCTCAAAAGAAATTACAAGGGAAGGTTATCTTTTATAGATAAAATATATCTCCAAAATAGGAAACAACTCATCTCTAAAAGAGGAAGAACAAATCCTCAAAACTAATTCCTAAAACACCTTTTCCTAAATACTAAAAATAGCAAACTTGACATTAAAGAAAAACCAAAGTTTGGTCCCTTGGATCCCTTGACCGCCGGCCCCGAGGGCCTCTTATTGGCTGCCACATGGCATGGCCAGGCAGCCTGGGTGGCTGCCATGTGGCAGTGCCACGTGGCCCATCCTTATTCCTTACATAAGCATTACTGCAATTTCACTCTCCAGACAATTCCATTGTTGCCTGACAGACAGTAGCATTGAAACTGCCCTAAATTAGGTTGGAGGCACTTTTGACAAAGGTCACAATGTTTGGCATCTTATTCCAGAAATCAAAATAAGCCTATTTGCATTCAATTTCTGTATTCATCTTAAATGCGTGGCTTTTGAACCTTGGGAATCCAATGCACTGGTCATCTCTTGTTGAATTAGGAAATGCAGTCTGTATAATGAACATCAATATAGATTTTAAACTTTTATCTTCTGGGGTATTCTTGGTTCTACACATTTACAGATCCCATCCCTGTCCATTGTGTGTCAAAATATTGAGGAGCTTCAATATTGACTCTTGATCCCCTTCCTAGTCCCATGGGCTTTTCCACAAGAGGGGAGAATGGAGTCATGAGAATTAAGAAGCACTCATTGAGAGGAAGAGGAAAGCATTCTCAGGTCTCAAAAGAAGTCTCTATCCACCTTCAGAAGAAAGTGGGGCCAGAATGAAAAAGAAGTTGGTTATAGGATAGAAGGAAGCTTTTTGAAAAAACAAAGCCTCCAGTACATACCCATCCTAGAGACTTGTTAAATCATGCTTGATTTAATATTTTTGACTTGGCTACACAAAAGGCTCGTTGAGTTTTGATTTATACATGGCTGATGAAGACTTTTGTACCTTTAACAGCTTTGGGCCAATTTATGGAACAAAATTAGTTCACGTACATGAACTCCACGGGCCCAAACTTCTGTTCTTTGGTTATGAATTTTCTGTCAATCTTAATATAAATATGCATGACTTGCATTTTTGATATTTTTCTGGTCTCAGAGAATGAAAAATTCCCATATAATTTGGGGAAAAGCTTGTTTTCTTGTCAAGGTTTGGGTGTGTAGTGGCACAGTAGCCATGGACAAATATTCCCCAGGATAATCTTTCTAGGCTAAATAGAATACATGTGATTTGAGAGTAGATTGTTTTAGCATTTTTGCTGCTGTCACAAACAACAGATATTTGCATATATCTGATTACGTTTTCCTGTGTTTAAAGGAAGTGGGAAGAAATGACCAATCTACTTTATTGAGAAAATCCTACACCTCTCTATATAGAGAGAGATGTTAGGAAAAATACATTGACAAAATATAAAGATAACAAAATAGTTTCTAGTAAACATAAACAATATAAATAAGAGTATCAACACTCCCCCTCAAGCTAGAGTATAGATGCCAACCATGCTCATCTTGAAACATTAATAATCAAATGCCGATCGAGGTAGAGGCTTTGAGAACACATCAGCAGTCTGGTCCTCAGATGCAACATAAGTAGTATGTAGCGAACTATGTTGTATGAGATCTCTGGTATAGTGGTAGTCAACTTCAACGTGTTTGGTGTGCTCATGGAACATCGGGTTGTTGGCATATATGTAGCAGCCCGATTGTCGCATCGCATCTTCATAGGTTCCTCAATCTAGATGTGTAAATCATGCAATAGAGACTGTATCCAAACCATCTCTGCAGCAGTTTGGGCCATCGCCCTATACTCTGACTCTACACTAGAGCGAGAAACCACCCCCTGTTTCTTGCTCCTCCAAGTAACCAGATTACCAGCCACAAGGTACAAAAACCAGTGGTAGATTTCCTGTCAAGCACACATCTTGCATAATCTGCATCAGAATATCCTACCACTATCATAGGAGAGCCTCTCTGGAAGAGAATACCATGACTTGGTGCTTTCTTTAAGTATCTAAGCACCCATAGTTGCCTGCCAGTGGGTTTCGTTGGCTTCTCCATAAACTGGCTGAGTTTTTCTACTGCCAAGGCAATATTCGGTCTAATAATGGTCAGATACAACAACTTGCCTACAAGTTGTCTGTACGCTCTGCTATCAGCTACCTCTGCCTCCTCATCATGTAGATGTGCCTTGGGATCCATAGGAATACTAGTTGGCTTGGACCTCGGCATGCCTGTCTCCTGAAGGACATCCAACGCATACTTGCATTGAGAAAGAACAATCCCATCTTTACTTCTAGCAACTTCAATCTCCAGAAAGTATCTAAGTTGGCCCAGATCCTTTATAACAAACTTTTGTGCAAGAGACTCCTTGACATGTCTTATCCCAACCTCATCATTGCTAGTGATAATCAGATCATCTACATAAACCATTAGTGCTACAATGCATTCTCCATTTTCCTGACAAACAAAGAATGATCTGAAGAGGACCTCTGCATCCTCATCCTTTGCAATACATCGACAGCTTCTGAAATCAGGCTCTCGGGCTCTGCTTCAGGCCATAAATGACCTTCCTGAGTCTGCACACACACTCTCCTTGAACCTCAAAATCTGGAGGCTGCTGCATGTAAACCTCATCCTGAAGATCACCGTAGAGAAAAGCATTCTTCACATCAAGCTGGTGTAACGTCCAATCTCTATGGGTAGCAACAGAGATGAGTACTCGAACGGTGGCAAGACGTGCAACAAGAGATAAAGTATCAAAGAAGTTTACCTCATAAGTCTGGGTAAACCCTTTTGCCACCAACCTGGCCTTATACCTTGAAATAGACCCATCAGGGTTGTATTTCAAGGCAAAGACCCACCTGTAGCCAACAAGTCATGCACCTGTAGGAAGCGAGGTGAGATCCTAAGTATGTCTGCTCTGAAGTGCGGCCATCTCATCTTCCATGGTTTGACGCCACTTAGGATCAAGCATGGCCTGCTGGTAGATAGACGGAATGTGTGATGCTGTAAGTGCCTGACAGAAGCTGCTAAACTGAGGAGCAAGACCATCGGTAGCCAAATTGCCTGCAACACTATATCTAGACTCACTTGTACGGAGTGCCTTCCTCATAGCAATAGGAAGGTCAGAATCATCTGGTATCTCTGACTGAGTTGCTACAGGAGCCTCACTACTGTGGTGA
Source organism: Thalassia testudinum (assembly GCA_037157565.1). NCBI lineage: Eukaryota > Viridiplantae > Streptophyta > Magnoliopsida > Alismatales > Hydrocharitaceae > Thalassia > Thalassia testudinum. The sequence continues at coordinate 79,778,275 of JAZHRO010000022.1, read as the reverse complement.
TCTGCACTGTTAGGGGGATTAAGTCTAACTAGACTATCACTGCTACCAGAGTCAATCTCAGCTGTTTGTGAAATATCAATCACTGGTGTGGCTGATGGCCTCTGTAGTGTTGCATGAGGTCTACTGTATGTGTGTAGAGGACTATGCAATCTCTGGTAGTCATCCACAGGGGCAGTGGAGCCTAAAGAGGTTGGTTGAGGTATGGAGATCGGAATATCCTCAAGTGAAATCAGAGGAAAAGGCATGGGAGCTGCATCATCATGAACACTCGTCTGTCCAGTAACAGAAAAATATGGTCTCGTCTCATGAAAAGTCACATCAGCACTGATATAATGCCTGTGGTGGATGAGATCATAGCATCGGTACCCCTTCTGACTCCTAGAATACCCTAAAAAGATGCACTTAACAGCGTGAGGAGCAAGCTTGTCACGTCTTGGTGATGGCACATGAACAAAAGCAACACATCCAAAAGTCTTAGGAGACGCATGGAAAAGCTCACAATTTGGGTGAAACAGGAGAATCGGTATTTGCTCGTGAAGAACTGAACTCGGCATCTTGTTAATGAGGTAGGTCGCCATCAAAACAGTATCCCCCCGTATCTTTGTGGAACATTGTGGTGGATAAGAAGAGTGCGGGCAACCTCTAATAGGTGTCTATGCTTCCGCTCGGCAACTCCATTCTACTGCGAGGTATGGGGACAAGAAGTCTGATGGATAATCCCATGAGTCCTGTAAAACCTTGCAAGTCTAGTAGTGCAGAACTCGAAGGCATTATCTATCCGTACAATCTTTACTATAGCAGAATACTGAGTCCCAATCTCCAAGAGGAGTCTTTATAATACCTCCAATCTCTGCCTTGTTCTTCATAAGAAACACCCAGGATATTCTGGTGAAATCGTTGACAACAATGAGATAGTAACGGTGTCTTGTCCTGTCTGGAATTCTACTCGGTCCCCAAACATCCATATGGAGTAACTCAAAGGAAGCAGCTGATCTAGGAGAAATACTGGCAGGGAATGAAGACCGATGATGCTTACCCAATTGGCAAGCATCACACCTAATAGTAACATGTGAGATATGCGGAATCATCCTCTTGAGGCGATCCAGAGGCAAATGTCCTAGACGACCATGCCATTGCAAGACATTCCCACCATCATGTCTACTAACACCTGCAAATGACTCTTGACCAAGATGATAAAGACCATTCTCCTCTATACCTCTGGCGATGGTCTTCCCAGTGAGCTTATCCTGGACAATACATCCAACCGCATCAAAAATCACCCTACAATGAAGATCCTTCATAATCTTGCTCATGGACAACAAGCTCATGGGAAATTCTGGTACATGTAGTGCTCTCGGCAGCCGCAACGTGGGGGTTACAGATACTTCCCCCTGGCCAACAATGGGTGCATGTCTGCCATTAGCAACTTGTACCATTCTCCCTGATGCAATAGAACTGAGTGACCGAAAATAGCTCTGATTTCCACAGAGATGCTGTGAAGCATTGGAATCGACTAACCATCCTGTACCATGGTGACTCCTGTCATGCTTTTGCGGTATCAAGTCTGCATACTCAACCACCCCTGCCATAATAGCGATGAAGTGGATCACTAAGAACTAGAACTCACTATCATAGATGTAAAATCACCAAGGCATCACTTTAGATGCAAAATTTGATTCGGAAGCACCAAACCATGACCTGACATTGAGTTTTCAAATCATGGGTGGACTCTAGAACGGCACCAACCCCCTGAAGTTAACACAAGAAGCATTGCAGCCTCCGATCAGCCCTCAGGCGGTATCTGAGGAGGTGCTCCGGTGAAGCATTAGTGGCACAACAGCCCCAGAGGTGCCGCCGCAGCCTGCTGCGGCCTCAAGTGTCCCGCTGCTAGCAGCGCAACAGCGCTAGGTGTGCTGCTGCCCCTCGCAGCGGCCTTTGGTGGCTGCTGTGGTGGTGCTAAGGCGAAGCACCGACCTAGCACTAGCCTCAAAGGTGTCTCTAGTGACCAGATCAACCTCCAAGAGGTCGTAGCGTCGCCGTGAGCGCCTCTCGATGCTGTTGCGTCGCCGTTGAGAGTCGTGAGCAATGTTGCAGAGCCACCACAATCAGTGTGGTGACTACTGTGCCACCGTTGGAAGCTAAGGCCTCGAAACACGCTGTTGCATCGCCGCAAGCGCCTCTTGAGGGTGCTGTCGGCTCACCCGCGTCGCTGCAGCACCGCCACACGTGCTGCAACGCGTCGCTGGAGCTCCGCCGAGAGCTTCTGCTGCTCTCGAGGGAGAAAGGAGGATTAGGGTTTTGGTGGTTAGGGTTTTAGAGGATGTAAGGGGTGAGATACCTAGAACCACGGTCTAGGACTGGTGCTATGATATCAAGTGGGAAGAAATGACCAATCTACTTTATTGAGAAAACCCTACACCTCTCTATATAGAGAAAGATGGAAAAAATATATAAAAGAATCAGATAAAATATAAAGATAGCAAAACAGTCCCCAGTAAACATAAACAATATAAATAGGAGTATCAACAGAGGAAGGCCGTGAAAGAGTTGACATATATTGACTAATCATTTGTCCAGTATTTTTGGAATCCATTTGTTGCCCTTTCTTTTCTTTGTTCCTCACATCATTACTGTCAGTAGTTTTTGTTCTTTTTGTTAACTGTTTGTAAATCTTTTCTGTCGAGTTTAGCAATCTAAATGTCATTTATCACCCGCAAAGTTGGCATTTATATCAAATTGACTTTACTCAGTGATTGGATACCCATCTTTGATCCATTATGTTATAGTCAGTATTCTTTTAATGGTCCTAGTTTATTGAAAATTACCCAAGGGGAGTAGGTTTACATGGTTCAAATAAATGAATTTTGAAACACATCGAGACTCTGTCAACTGATACGAATTGAAAGAGCATAATATATTTAACCCTTGATCCACGTCTGTTATGCCAATTGGCTACATTTTTGTTCAACCAATGATCCTTCCTCTATTCATTACCGATATGTAGTTTGTATGTAGAAACATAGAGCAGCCTATGTAGAATGTATTGTATTTTATATTTGTAGGCATTCTTGTCAACTTTTGCTAAGGTGTATATATTATTGTTCTTCCAAAAACTACTCTCAAAAAAAAAAAAAAAAGGTTCTTCCAAACACATACACTTGTATTTAAGGATAGATATATTTATATCCCTTTCCCTTTACATTAGCAGTTTTTTCTTTGTCACCTGTCTTCCAAAGCCATTTTAGCTGGTTAGCCCTTTTTTGTAAGCTGATTCTTCGCACATTACTAGGATGGTTCCTACCATTTTTTGGAAAGTGATGGTCCTCACTAATTAATGTAGCCATCCTTCTTTCTTTAGGAAACTTTTCATGATGGTATTCTGATTTGTTAGTTTTTCTTGATGTGATGCGGTGGATCAATCAAGCCAGATTTGACAAGTGCCGTATCTCTCTCATTTGGGTCAAAAAAGAAAAAAATAAAAACTGCCGGAGGCATTTAAATCTCATATATCGTTGACCAACTTCCTGATGCATCTAGTAGTGAATTCAGGTCTTGAACCAGAAGTCATCATCTGGCTGGACCTTGCAGGCATGAACATGTGAGACCAGCTTTAGATTTTCCACACTTGAACATATAGGATGGTCTACCTGGAGACTGTTCTTCCACTAGCGTGACAGAATTCTGTCATAATTAGAACTAAATTAGGAGTAACCACTGCATCATTGGGGTCTCAAAAGGACTTTTTTATGATATTATCAATGAACTACACACAGTCATGGAGTAGCCACCTTTTCTCATGCTTGAGAACTTCAAACTTTTTATGTTGTCATTTCTATCTTACTGGGCTTGAACATTGCAGCCATTTGGAATCCACAGACCATTTCAATCAACTTTCAAGGTCTCTTCCAATTTGTCCAGCAATGATTATTCATTCGAGACTTGAGCCAAAGTTAGATGGGAAAGAATATTGTCCCTTTCCCTCGATTGGTTATTTATGGGATGTGCACAACCAAGTGTAAAGTTTTTGGACCAAAACTTTGGAAGACTTATTCTTGTGAAGGCAGTGTTGGCCTCCATGCCTTCTTATTTCACTTTTATTCTGAGAATGCCACAAACAATTGGAAGGAAAGTGATAGGTCTTGTGAGGGATTTTTTTTGGACTAACTATGGTTCCATTGGGAAAGGTGCTAGAATGGTGGCTTGGGAAGAGGTATGTAGGCCGATGGAAAAAGGGACGTTGAGTGAGAGACTTAAGGAAGATGAATGATAGTTTATTGGCAAAGTGGATTATTAGAATCTTGGAGTGCAGACAGGATCCATTGGGAATGACTTTGGAGTTCTGCTATGGAACTACGAGGTGCTGTGATCTACTGGCCTCGCCTCAAAGCACAACCTCTCATTTCATTAAAGATTTGTCTTTGATACTGCCTGAGATTAGTAACTTCATCTCCCCTTATGTAGGTACAGGTGATTCTTTTCTTTTCCAGCTGGATGATTGGATGGGACAAGGAAAGCTGAGAGATCGTTTCCCAAGGCTTTTTGCTATGGCTGCAAATAAGGAGGTGAAGGTGGCAGATTGTTGGGAGCGGCCCTGGAGTCCTACATTTCTGGGGAACATTTCTGACTAGAGAATTCAAGAACTCTATTCTATGTGACATGAAATTCAAGGATACCAGCTAGAGGGTGGTGCATATGCTTTTTTGTGGGATGGTGGTGATTTCTCAGTTAGAATGGCTTAAACTTGATGATGGTAAACTGGGGTTGGAGCTTGATTTTATAAGAGATTGCAAACAAATTTGGTCAGCAACCTGTCCTTTGAAGGTGAAAATTTATTTTTGCTTGGTTGCTTAGAAGAGGAAGATTGATGACGAAAGTATGGAGAGCTAGATGGGTGGAAGGAATAAGATAAGACTTTTTTTTTTTGCCATTCTTATGATGAGGACATTGAGCACTTGTTCTTTGGATGTAATTTCAACCTTTCTGACCAGAGAATTCAAGAACTCCATTCTATGTGGCACGAACTTCAAGGATACTAGCTAGAGGGTGGTGCAGATGCTTCTTTGTGGGATGGTGGCGATTTTTCAGTTAGAATGGCTTACCAGAAGATTGATGATGGTAGACTAGGGTTGGAGCTTGATTTTATAAGAGATTGCAAACAAATTTGGTCAGCAGCCTGTCCTTTAAAGGTGACGAAAGTATGGAGAGCTAGATGGGTGGAAGGGATAGATAAGACTTGTTCTCTCTGCCATGCTTATGACACGGACATTGAGCACTTGTTCTTTGGATATAATTTCTCTGTGCAAGTTTGGAACCACTTCGGCCTGCCATGGATAACACATGCTTGTGTCAAAATTTTGGAGATCCTTTAGGAATGGCAATCACAATGGAGGACATCTCTCCTTCAGGACTAAGAAGGAAAAGGCTAAAGTTCTAGCGGTCTTATGGGAAATATGGCTTGGACAGAATGCGTCAATCTTCCAGGGGCAACATCTTGAGAATTTTATTTTTTGTATTTCTACTTTAGCTAGCCATTGGTCGAATTTCATGTAATGCTGGCTGCTGATGTTGGCCCTTGATTAATATATCTCTTGGGTGGTTATCACTTGGATAACCACCCTTCCTTAAAAAGAAAAAGTGTAAAGTTTTTGGCTTAAAACATCTGAAAGAAAGCTCATGGGCTAGCTGAAGATTTCTCAAAAGTGGTTAACTTTGTAGCTTGATTTTTCCCTTTATTGACCCTTCCTATAGTCATACTCATGTATGCAGATAAGATCAGTGTCATTGGGGATGTTATAACCAGGCACAGTTGATATAAAGGTTCTTGTGCCTGGGAGATTTGATGACATGAGGAGCTTCAGAAACATTGGATGCATTCTGGGCTTTGAAGCCTCTTGTGAGGAGCAGGCTTGCCAATAAATGGTGTGCTTGACCTCCTGAAAGAAGTGACCAGTTAGGATCCAAGATAGCTTTTGTTCTTATGGATGTAGATATAGGTAGATTTGACGATCTGAGTACCTGTATGTGGTTCTGACACTTATGTTTCCTGCAATCTCATTGGGAAGACATCTGTATAGTTATTGGATGCAGAGGCCAGTCAAAGGTACAGCCAAAGGAGGTACATTCTGATTTTGTCAGTTCGATACCCTACTTTTTCTCGATGTAAGCTCTTATAAACAATGCCAAAATCTCAAATGGTTGTCAATTCTTATTCAAAATATTGGATTTGAGTTACCTAAAATCCTCCCTTGGAAGGTGTTCTTAGTCAAGAACTGGAAAAAGATATTCAAGCAGATATGTGTATGTAGACTAACTATGCTCACAAAGGACAAGATCAGTTGTTATTGAACATCTGTTGGAGATATCTTTCTGTTTACATGAATTTAATTTGTGAAGGGTCCAAATGTTGTGTCAGTCTATACAATAGCTGATTACAAAGTCATGGTTGAAGAAATGGGACTTTATGTTGAACCCCATCTAAAAATCCACCATAACGAATAGCTGCTTGCTTTTGTCATCTATTGATGGCTAAAGAATATCAACATTTGACATAATTAGAAGGAAGAAATTTGGTTAGCCTGATAGTTGGATGAAATGATTCAATTCAATATAAAAAATCCTAGGCTCTCTTATATAGAGAGAGACTAAGGAGTGAAAGTACAGTTAAGCCCATACAAGGAAAAAATATAAAACATAAAAACACTATATGTTAACACTCCTCCTCTAGCTGGAACATGAATATCTATCATTCTATCATGCTCAGCTTGGAACAACATGCCTTAAAGGTAGATCTCGCCAAGGGCTTTGTAAAGATATCTGCGGCTTGCTCCTTAGAAGTAACACTCGTGGTATGTAAACTTCCACGCTGAATGAGATCTCGAGTGTAATGACAATCAATCTCTACATGCCTTGTCCTCTCGTGAAACATAGGATTATTGACAATGTAGGTCGTTGCTTTGTTGTCACATCGCATCTCTATAGAGCTATCCAGAGAAACATCAAGATCTGACAAAACTGACTTGACCCAAACCATCTCAGTGGCTATCTAGGCCATGGTCCTGTACTCTGACTCCGCACTGGATTTATATACAACCGCTTGGTTCTTGCTCCTCCAGGTAACCAGGTTGCCTGCAACAAAGGTGCAAAAACCTGTGGTCGATTTTCTGTCCCCAACACAGCCAGCATAATCAACGTCAGAGTATGCTACAATCCCCATGGGCGTTCCCTTACGGAATAATAATCCTCGTCCAGGTGCTTTCTTCACATACCTGAGCACCAGCATTGCAGCCTCCCAGTGTTGCCTAATTGGCTTATCCATAAACTGACTAAGCCTACCAACTAACAGAGACAAGTCTGGACGAGTGATGGTGAGGTAAAGAAGCTTACCCACCAGCTGCCTGTATGCTCTATTGTCAACCACCTCAGATTTCTCATCATATAGATGGACCTTGGGATCCATGGGAATATTTGTAGCCTTAGCTGCTAACATGCCAGTCTCCTGGAGAAGGTCAAGAGCATACTTCCTCTGCGAGAGCACCACTCCATCCTTGTCACGTGCAACCTTAATGCTTAAGAAATACCTCAACTGTCTCAGATCCTTCATGACAAATTTCTCTGATAGGTGCCTCTTAACTTCATCTATCCCATCTCTGTCATCTCTGGTGTTGATAAGATCATCAACATATACTAGGAGTGCCACAGTTACCCTGTCAGTCTTCCTGGAAAATAAGGAGTGATCTGAAGTGGAGCGACTCAGACCAATTTGGTGGAGCACCTCTGATAACTTCTGAAACCATGCCCTGGGACTTTGCTTCAAACCATAGATTGCCTTTCGTAATCTGCACACACTCCCCCTGAACCTTGAAACCCGGGGGTTGCTGCATGTAAACCTCCTCCTGAAGATCACCATAGAGAAAGGCGCTCTTCACGTCCAGCTGGTATAACAGCCAGTCTCTGTGAACAACATAAATAAGTATCCGGACAATGGCAAGCCACGCAACAGGGGAGAAAGTATCAAAAAAGTTCACCCCATATGTTTGAGTGAATCCCTTTGCTACTAGCTTAACCTTATTCCTTGAAATAGACCCATCAGGGTTGTATTTCAAGGCAAAGACCCATCAGGAGCCAACCAGTCGTGCGCCAGTAGGAAGTGAGATGAGATCCTAAGTCTGTCTACTTTGAAGTGCTGCCATCTCATCCTCTATGGCTTGACGCTATTTTGGATCAGGCATGGCCTGCTGGAAGGTAGACGGAATGTGTGACGCTGTAAGGGCTTGACAGAAGTTGCTAAACTGAGGAGCAAGACCATCGGTAACCAAGCTACCTGTGACCCGGTATCTAGACTCAGGTGCGCGGTGCCCTCCTAATGGCAATAGGGAGATTTGAATCATCTGATACCTCTAACTGAGTTGTTGCAGGAGCCTCGCCATTGTGGTGATCTGCACTGTTTGGGAAGTCAGGTCTAACCAAACTGTCACTGGCATCAGGTGCCCTCTCAACTACCTATGAACCATCAGCTGCTGGTGAGAGAGGAGGCCTTTGAAAGGTAGTATGATGCCTGTGATAGGTATGCAATGGCCCGTGCAATTTCTCGAAGTCATCCCGTGAGAAAGAACTCATCTGTTTATCAGTTAGAGGTCTGGACTGAGAAGTAGACACCTGAGTCTCTGTACACGGAACAGGTAAGGGAAGAAAGGCAACATCATTACAAGAGCTCCTCTGTCCAGTGACTGAGAAATATAGTGTATCATCTTGGAAAATCACATCAGTACTAACATAATGTCTGTTTTGCAAATGATCATAGCAATGATACCCCTTCTGTGTCCTAGAGTACCCCAAAAATACACACTTGATAGCGCGGGGAGCCAGCTTGTCATGACCAAGTGACGACACATGGACGAATGCAACACATCCAAAGGTCCTGGGAGGCACATGAAATAACTCGTCGTCTGGATGTAGAAAAATCGGTATCTGCTCGTGAAGAACTGAGCTAGGCATTCTGTTGATGAGATAAGTCGCTGTCAGAATTGCATCCCCCCAGTATCTCTACGGTACATTATGATGAATTAATAGTGTACGAGCGACATCTAACAAGTGCCTGTGCTTTCTCTCTGCAACCCCATTCTGCTGTGAAGTGTGAGGACAAGTAGTCTGGTGGACAATCTCACGGATCCTATAGACCTCCTTAAGTCTGGTAGTGCAGAACTCAAGAGCATTATCAGTCCGCACTATCTTCACTGTGGCTGAATACTATATGCTGATATCCAAAAGAAGGATCTCTATGCATCCTCCAACCTCTACCTTGCTTTTCAGCAAGAACACCCATGTGGCTCTAGAGAAATCATCTACGACAACTAGGTAGTACCGGTGTGCCATCCGGTCTGGGACTCTGCTCGATCCCCATACATCCATATGGAGCAACTGAAATAATGTCGAAGATTCAGGAGATGTGCTAACTGGAAAAGAGGATCGATGGTGCTTACCCAATTGGCAAGCATCGCACTGTATGGTAGCAGCTGGGGAAATATGTGGTATCACCCTCTTGAGGCGATCCAGAGACAAGTGGGCAAGACGAACATGCCACTGTAGAACACTCTCGCTACCATATTGAGTAACCCCTGCAAATGGCTCCTGTCCCAGACGGTAAACACCATTCTCCTCCATACCTCTGACAATAGTCCTTCCAGTGAGCTTGTCCTGAACAACACATCCGACATCATCAAAGATGACTCTACAGTTGAGATCTTTCGTGATTCTGCTCACTGACAACAGACTCAGTGGAAATTTTGGTACGTGTAATGCACCAGATAACTGCAAACCAGGGGTCACGGACACCTCCCCCTTACCCCTAACTGGGGTTTATCTACTGTCAGCAACCTGTACAATCCTTCCTGAGGGAACAGATTGTAGCGAACGAAAAGAAGTCTGATCACCGCATGGATGTTGTGACGCACCAAAGTCGATCAGCCACCCTGCTCCATGGTGGCTCTTGTAATGCTCCTTATGTACGACACTCACAAATTTCTGTCATAAGTGTCATGTAGATCACATCCAAGGAAAAATGGGGAATAGACACCCCAAGGATCATACAATATGGGGAATACATACCCCAAAATCAAACCATAGATTTAGGTAAAAATCATATCATTGCTAGGAATCATCAATAGATCTGAGTCAGATGTGTTCAGACCTGTATTTTCGTGGAAAGTACCCTCAGACAAGCGTTGGCCTAACCTGAGTGCGGGGAGAACACCCAAGAAGGTCCCAAGAAGACCTAGGTCTCTTTCTTCCTGCTATAGAGGAAAGTAGCCCTAGAAAGGGGCTACAGCCCCCTCATACATGTAGCAGCATGTCGGTTTGCCGCTCTGAGCGTCGCCTTAGACGCCTGCTGTGCCTGATTGCCGTCGTGCCTCTCTGAAACACGGCCGTGCCGCTTCAGACGTGTAGCAGCACCGCTGAAGCGTCGCCTCAGATGTGCAGACTACCACTAGGTCGCTGCCTCAGGCACGCATGACCGTCGTGCGAGTCCACTGGAGCACTGCCTCGAGTGGGCGTCACTGTTGCGCCACCTCAGATGCGCGGGACGGCCGTGCACGACTGTTGGTGCACCGCCGGTGAGGCACTGCCGCCGATCAGAGAGAGAGAGATGAAGAGGGATTTGGTGATAGGGTTGGAGGCCTACTTGGGTGGGGTACCTAGGGCACCAGTCTAGGACCACTGCTCTGATATAAAGTTGGATGAAATGATTCAATTCAATATAGAAAATCCTAGGTTCTCTTATATAGAGAGAGACCAAGGAATGAAAGTACAATTAAGCCCATACAAGAAAAAAATATAAAACATAAAAACACTATAAAAACACTATATGTTAACATTGATCACGTAGAAATTTTGGACATGTCAACCTACCTGAGGAAGAACAGCCCTTATATTTAGTTGTAAGGCATATTTTCAAAAACCTGAGGGAGAAAACTGCTTCAACTGTACTGAACCTTCTTTCTTTTGGATTAGTGAGGCTTTTCATACGGCTCTAGTTTATCTACTCACCATACACCCTAATTATACATTATGATGATCAGCCATGACAGAAAGTGCTTTCTAGATTGATGCTAAGATACCAAATCTGGATAAATAGAAAAATCTTAATCAGCACCATGTTCCCTTCTCAGCATATTCGAAATGTTCCCTTGTTTTCTATCATTTTATCTTTTGCTTTAGACTCTTCAGTCGCTCAGAACCATGCTCATAAGAAAAGAACCATTCTTTCAAATGCTTGCAGTTGCTTGAGATACAAATGACAAATCATGCTAATCTTTACTCTGGCCACAGGTTCAGCTTGGACGGCACTGACCCGGTCTTTTGTCGAATACTGCATATGGGGATACGACAACCTTCCCCGAACTCTCCTCATGTATTACGCAAACTTCATATCCTCGCCGGAGGGATACTTCCATACTGTCATCTGCAATACTCCTGAGTTCAGCAACACAACCGTAAACCACGACCTTCACTTCATCTCATGGGACAACCCTCCAAAACAGCACCCTCGCTGTCTCACCGTTGAGGACATGCGAACGATGGTTGACAGCAATGTCCCATTTGCTAGGAAGTTCCCTGGGAATGACCCTGTGCTTGATAAAATAGATGAAGAGCTGTTGTCCCGCAGCCCTGGGATGCTTGCCCCTGGTGGATGGTGTGCTGGTCCTAGAGATAATGGAACAGATCCCTGCCTTGTTGTGGGCAACGTAAATGATATCAAACCCGGCCCTGGTGCAGCGAGACTGGGGCGTCTTATGGCATTCCTCCTTTCAGAGGAAAATTTCCAACCAAGGCAGTGCAAATAATGCCTGTTTTTCTGCAGAGGGTAGCATAGGCTGGTATAATGACGAGGAGCCAAGTGCTGCTGGTTTGCATAGCCTTACTTTACAGATACCATAAGAAGATGCTAACATGATACGCGAGAAGAAAAACACATTGGACTGGAGCACACTAGAGCAAATGCTCAACCGTCCATTTGAGAGATGGAAGATGAAAAAATGTTACTGCTATATGGCTAATCCAGATGAAAATATAAGCATTGGTGGTATCTAACTGATCGTTCCGCGGTACCAATTTGCACAACCCACTTCATGTGTTAAAGAGGTTTGACCGTCATACATCACCGTGAAAAAATTAATAGAAAAAGGGAAATACTCTCATTTACATGTATACATTACATTTTCTTTGCAGAGAATAATCATGGAAATACCTAAACGCAATTTGCAGCATTAAACCTTAACTTCTCACATCTATGCTTTTGGTTATTAGGCGTTTTGAATTTTGAAATGAGGATAGACCATGCAAATTAATATATGCTTCCTCAGCTTGTAGTTTTCAAGTTTTAATAGTTCATGATTATCATGAGGACATTAGGGGAAAATCCTCTACGAAGGGAATTCAGTAATTACATTTATATATGAATATTCCAATAGGTTGTACCCATCTCATGTTTTGATTGTTAAAATGGATTGCCTGAAACCAGTATCCATATAATTGTACTCGTGTTGCCAATCTATTTCCGGAATGTCAAATTTTAGACGATCTAAGTGCGGCACTGATTCAGAAAGTGGGTATCATAATGGTGTTTCGATTTCCTTACCTATTTTGGCAATTACCACACGTGCAAAAGGGAAATCTGCAATGTAATTTGCTTTCCATTTCTATCAGGCCACGCAAAATTAGAATGTCCTCGAGACGAGCACACCCTTCCCAAAAGCATCTCGAAAACAAAAGATAAAACCTCTCATATCATACACAAAGCACAACCGATCACAAATGCAGACAAGGAAAAATAAGGGGTGTGTATATTTGAAAGATGCCCACAAAACACAAGCAGGGACCAAAGTGAAAAAGTATAACAGGTCAGGGTGGCGAGAGAGCAAAACACAAGAAGTCTAAGACGACGCCGTCGTTCCATTGCACACCCTGCAGCTCTTCCGGCAGTAGCCCGGTGCCTGATCCGTGCCCACCATGTATCCCGGATTCTTCTCGCACTCGCCCTTTGACGCCCAGTACTCGCAGAGCTCGTTTGAGTCGATGCATTCCCCACTCTGCGGCTTCGCCTCCACCGGTGTGGAGTGCTCGAAGGACCGTACATGTATCCATTTGGTGGCGGCCCACTTCTCACCCTCTTCGATTGGGCAGCTTGCGTGCAGGCTGTGCGTGTCGGTGGTCGTGTTCGGATAGAGGCTGAAAAACAGCACCGTATCTCCCTTCTTTGGCTTGACTGAAAGGCACACATTGTGAAAAATTCATTTGTGAGACACCTACGATTAACCATGGGAAACTTTGGAGGGTATCCCTAAGCCCCCCTCCCCACTCCCTTGATGTGGAAAGAATTGGCCGTGGCCGTGGTAAACATGTGGACAACACATATATACATCTCTTTCCTTCTGTAACAATATAGCTCTTATCAACCATCAAAGGATTTAGTTAAGTTTGGAATCATAAGATAGGGACAGCATTGCAAAATCGGCACGCGTTGTAGATGGCCCTACGTATCTCTTAGTTTCTAAAATCAATTTCCAGCACTAATTTCTTTCTAATATCGAAAAACCAAGAAATTGGGATCGTACCACATCAATTTCTACTATTAGTTTTACCTGCGACGCCATCCTTCGCGCAGTCGGTGTACGTGTCGTCCTTAATTTGATGATACCCCTGCGGTATTGAAATGATCGGTCACCACATCTTTTGCCACGATATAGACTACCATATGATGCATCAAACAATTAAAATGAGCGTGCAATCGGGTCGGATCTCGCAGTGCCAAACTCTGACCCGAACCTCCAGAAAAAATGGATCCAATCGACCGAACGAAAGAAACCTCGATGGGAAGAGAGGATGCTGACGATCGTAGATATACCTCGGCATTCGGGAAGACCGTCTCGCCGCCGCGCTTGGCGTCGGCGAGGTACATAAGCACGGTGGCGTACCGGTGTCCCCCGAGCTGCTGGTTGTACTTGTCATGGAAGTAGTCGTAATGAGCGTCGTACTTCTGTCCTATCTCGTAGTGAAGCACATGAATCGACTCCCCGTTCTCTGACAGCGCATCAACTCCAATCAGATACTTATGCTGCCTTCTATCTTTTAATCCCATGCAGCTTGTAAGACCCCGTTAATTCAGTTATTTCAAATTTTCCGGTAAATTATTTTCATCGTTTCAATACAAATTTTTATATAATAATTTATAATTATTTATACTTATTTTTTAGTTAAATAATATCTACTGAACCTTCTATTTTTATTTTTAATATTATATAAACAAATAATAATATTTAACATTTTCATTTATATTATTAAATAAATAATCATTAACATTGTATCAATATACCAATCAATTTATACCACCTCCTTATTCTATCACCTAAATAAATATTATTTTTATTTATTTTATTTTAACTCCTAATCCTGTTAGCAAACACGACCTTAACATTAAAATTGACAACCTCCCTTACTCAAAAAAAAAAAGCCTTCCCGGTCGGCAGCACCGACGGCCGGACACAGCACCAACGCATGTGGACAACCACGTGCAGCACGTAGGCGTGCCCAAACGATCGCCCTTGAAACAATGGTAAACTCATCCTCATTTCTACCGCCGAATCCACGCCAACTCACGTTCTTTACTGCGTCAATGCATTTCCTTCCTCCGATTCACCTTCCGGTGCAACTGTGCATTCACGGGATTTGTACCCCCCTTTTCTCACAAGGGGCATGGATTTTGACTTTGAAGAGTACTTAAAAAAGTCACAAACCCCATGAAAGCGGTGGGAAAAGGAGCGTGAGAATTGCATGCGTAGACTTGGTAATAAAAATGAAGGTGGGACCTCCATGGCTTTTGTTTTTTTTTGCGTTTGACTTCATTTGATTCGCTCGATACTTACATAAGGTCAAGGGTGATTTAATTTAAGATAAAAATTATGTTATTTATTTTAAAAATAACTTCAATCTATCAAATCTGTCAAATTAATCAACCTATTTATTTCACTATTTCATTTCACACCTTTATGTATTCTGATTATTTCATAAATATATTCCCTTACGAAAACACCACGTAGGAGATTCGATCTCGTAACTTCTCGATGTCAATGGGAGAGGCTTTCTCGCTCCATCAACTCCTTTGATCGGATACATACCTTCTGGGAGGAATGTCCAGGCGGCAATACGCCTCTCGATCCTCGCGACCACCTCGTCCTGCCGCTTCTGGAGGAAGAACCCGGAGCTCGTCCTCACCCGGCTCTTGACGCTCTTTCCCGACTCGTTCTCCGCCACCATAGAGTTCTGCAGGTTGTTCCTCGCCAGGGCGATGAGGTGGTCGCACTCCTCGTGGGACAGGAACCCCTCGTACAGGTAAATCCTGCGGATCGGCAAGAGAGATGTCTCAGTACTGGATGGATGGTGTCAGCAAGACCACTCCGTCGCTTACTTACGATGCTGCTGACGGTGACACCTTACCTCGGCTTCGAGGCAACCTGCCTGACCTTCCTGGGATCGTAATCCGTGACGCCCAACACCTCTCCCACGTTCTTCCTGAATCGTCGAACACAGAAAATTAACGACGATGGCGGAAAGGAGTACCGGTTCCTACAATCGAGAGAGGATCGAGGGCGTACAATTTGTTCCTCTTTGCGCGCCAGAGGGAGATGGAGGCGTGAGAGGAGTGGTGGAGGAAGGGGAGGAGTAGGAGGAGGAGCGGGAGGAGGAGGGCGTTGAAAGGCATTGCCATTGTTGGGGGTTGACGAGAAGATCTGGATGGAAGGGTTTGAGGTCGCTGGAAGGGGAGGAAGGGGGATGGAGTGGTGATGGTTTTAAAATGGGGGACGGATGGATGGGCGTGGGAAAGAGTTAAACAACGGATACAGGAGGAGCCCTCTGGTTTGAGGGAGATCGCAGCAGCGGATTCGATTCGATTGCCCAAAGGAAAAGGAAAAGGGACGAGGTTTTATTTGCTTGGAATACCGGGGGTGGAAAAGGAAATAAATCCGCCGTTGGTGGTCTCGTCAGCTATCTGTGGGCCGTACCGTACCCCTGCTTGGGGTTGAGATATTCCTGTTTTTTTTGTTTTATTTTTTTTTCCCCCCTATCTTACCCGTTGTCACGATTTGCTTTTTTATGTTTAGGGCGGGGTGGCAAAGGGAAGGAAGATTTCATGTCTAGGTCCACGGAGAAAGCTAGTATTGCATTGGCATCCTTGCTAGATTTGTTTAACAATCTAGCCGCATATTGTGGAGAGTGGGCACGTGTTCCCTGAGAGCATGCTTGATTTGCGGGAATTAACATTTTGTAGGATAAGTCGAGGAATAAGATTTTCTTGATGTTTGATTTTAACTTTAACTTTGGAGAAGAATGTAGGGGTGATGTTTTGCATTTGGAAGAAAAAAAAAAGGTGCTGGAGTATATTTATCTCAGGAGTTCCACGAAATTAACTTTATGTCAGTATAATTGAGTCAAATCTAATGTAATTTTTTTGAAAGATTTTTTTTTAATTCGAACACGGTACTTATTCGCCTAAACAAGTCCCAAGCTTTTGAGAATATATTATTTAGTTAATATCAGGGCAAATGTGTACAATATTTTTAAGTTTACCTGTGGGTACACGTGGCGTTTGGGCAAACTTTTCCAAGCCACCCAACGTGCTAAGGGGCAAATCATAGGGGAGGTAGAATACTGTTTTGGTGGGTTTTCTGGTGCATTGCCAGGTATACTAAACATTTCTCGTCATAAGGTATGGTGTGATAAAAGGAGATAATTCATTGAAATAGAGGTTCATCTTATTTGATGGAAAAAATATTTTGATTTAGATTAAGAAGTCTTAACTTAGGTTAAATTATTTTAGGATTGATATTTTTGTGAATTATTTTATATATTTTCACAAGTTAACTTAAAAATTTTTAAATAATCACAGATTAATCCATTAGGATAATAGGTATGACTTTTAAATAAAAATATAGGATAATTCATTTGTAAAAGAAAATTTTCATAAAATTTATCACATCATCCAAATTAACCCTAAAAATCCCATGTTTGTCGTGGGATATTCATCCAAAAAGTACAATCATGCAAGGTGGGATCCCAAGTAAGATCTCGAGTGCCCCAACCAGTGCTCTGCCCACCTACCAATGTACCTAAAAACCCACCCCAACACCATTGCCCCTCCCCCATGAATTGCCACGAATCCCATGTTTATCATGGGATCCCCATTCAAAGATTGCAATCAACATTCTTTTAGGGTCCATGCAAACAGAATATTTTGTATGTGAGTGAAGAGGTGGATATCTACATGAGGTATTTATTTATAAATATAGTGTAGCCAAAATGTAGGAAAATGTATGATGTGATGTGTTCTATGATACAAGATGGTGTGAATGTGGTCCATACTTGATATTTAATATAAAGAAACAAAAGAACTAAAGGTTTATTACATGGAAGGTGTTGGTGTAAGGACATCACGATCGTTAATTTTGATGATAACAAAATACTTGTTCTTTAAGATTTACAATTTAATTTATGAGTTTCAAGAAAATTGCAAATGGAAACAATTGTAGTTTCTTGGCTACCTTACTTGGAGAGGGTGAGGTCAGCGTGACGTAAAAAATACGGAATTAAAAATATAACAATCTCACAAAAATAACAATCACACAATGTACACAAGTACTTCTAGGTGGAAACCAAATCCGGGTGAAAACCACCACCTAACCCTCTCGAGTTAGGATTTTCTGATCAACCAAGTTGATCAAATCCATTAACGTACTACTTAAACGATGGTAGTACAATTTCAATTACAATTACGCAACTTTATACGAGGGTAGCGTACCTCAAACTCCTTCTCCTCACGAGAAGGATTTTGTCTCACGAAGGAGACGGGAATTCGCAAAGCGAATACCCAACACAAGCAAAGTAAAACATACAAAGAGTAGTCCTATAGAGCTACAAAGATATGAGACCTAGCTGCTATAGGAGTTAGGATGCTTCCCATTGCTAGAAGTGCATCGAATCGGTGACGCGGGTGCGTGAACCACGCAACGGCGCATTGTCGCTCTCTTAATCGCAGAGGGAGAGAGGGTGCGCAAATTGGATGATGCTCTCGGATGTGGAACTAGCCTTTGAGAGCAAGTGCTTCTTCTACTTCAATTTGACACAAAATGAGTGGAAATATTCTTGCAAGGTGTGTCTTTTAGTGGCAAGGGTTCTCTCTATTTATAGAGGCCTTAGGAAGGCTTTGGAAGGCCTTAGAAGGCTTCCATAGCGTTGGGTGCAAGGCCTAAGAGAATCAGGCTGTAATCAGAAACAATCATGATTCTGACAGGGTCATCAGACGTCTGGAAAACCCGTTTAAGACGTTTGGGAACTAAGTCAGACGTCTGATTTTAAGCGGGTTTCCTACCTAACTTAAATCAGACCTAAACAGGGTTCTAGTGAATTGTCATGAGACGACATACAGGATGTCTGGCACTAAGTCTGGACGTCTGGAAATCTACTTTTCTGCGGAAATGGATTCCCAAGGGAGTGTAATGGCTAGAAAATCTCTGAGAAGAGATTTTGGGTCAGCCGAGGCAAAACGGTCATGTATCAGACGTCTGGGGTCCTCTACGGATGTCTGATACGAGGCTAACGGTCATTTCCTCATCATTTGCTAAGGCAGTCAACGGTCCACTAATTGGACGTCTGGCAAAGGCATCAGACGTCTCCTAAGACATCTAGGCTAAGGTCTAGACGATTGATTTCATCAGACAGAACTAACTAAATCTAGTCTAAATATTATCGGACGTCTGAGTCAACACTCAGACGTCTTAAAAGTCATTATCAGACATCTGATTTTCAGATTAGACGTCTGATAAGGCTGTTTGAACCCTATTTTGGTTTTCTAAGTTCTCTACAGAAGACCTAAGTATCCTAGGGTTGTGTAAGTGTTCCTAGGACTACTGTTAAGGTTCTTTGAGGCTCTTTAACATGAATCTAAGAAACAAAAACAAAAATAAAGAGCAACAAACGAAACAAAAATACAAAGTATAAAGGAAAGGAAATCTATCATATTCTTCATCTTCCTTTTTCAAGCTATCGCTCCTCGCGAAGCTCCTTTGTTCTCCGTCAAGCTCCTCCAATCCGCCATGGTTGCGAGCTCGAACTCCGTCTACCCACGTCTCCATTTGCAATTAACCTGAAATCTAAGACTTCAAGTGCAAATGTTAAATGACACATGTTTTGTTATCATCAAAATAAACGATCGCGGTACTCTAGCACCAACAACACTTGTGTAGGAGCTTAAGCTCGCATCCATGGTGGGTTAGATGAGTTTGATGGAGGAGAATGAGTTTCGCGTGGAGCGAGAGCTTAAAAAAGATGAAGAATAGGATATAAATTCTTTATGTTTCTTCTATGTACTTGCTTTTTGTTCTTTGCTTCCTATTTTTCTTAGATCATTTGTTAAAGAGCCTCAAAGTAACAAAATAGTAGTCTTGGGAACACTTACTCAACCCTAGGATATTTAGACTTCTCGTAGAGAACTTAGAAAATCAAAATAGATTTTAGACAGCTTGATCAGACTTTTAATCTGGAAATCAGATGTCTGATCTTGAACTTTAAGACGTCTGACTGTTTGATTAGACGTCTAAACACTTGGGCTGGACTTAGTGCTTTCTGTTTATTGATTTCAGACAACCAGCATTTAGTCCAAACATCTTGGAAGGCGTTTGAGGACATTGCCAAACGTCCAACCAAAGGACCGTTGGCTTGACAGAACTAATCATTGAGGATTAACCCTTAAGATGCTACGAACGCAGCCTCAAGACGTTTTTAGGACGTCTGGGAAGTGGCCCAGACATCTGACCAGATGTCTGAAACCGTTTCCAGACGTCTGGTATTTAAATTTTGCTGCGTACAGGGTTGCATCTGCGCGCATGCACGCGCAGACTTGCACCCGCCACTCGCTTCCCTCTTTTTCCCACTCTCCTCCTGCAGGGCGCGGCTCCTCTCTCTCTCCCCGCGCAGCCTTAAAAGGCCCCTCGCCCTCTCCCTCACCCTCATCTCCTCCGTGTCCCTCTCCTTCTCCCAGTCGGTGCGAGAGCGCGAGCGAGTGGCGGCAGCAGCGGCCGCGGCAAGTGTGTGGGAGGAGGTGTTGCGTGAGGGAGGAGACGCTCGACCGTGAGGGCTCGAGCTTGCCGGGGCAGCTAGAGCCGGCCGGCGGGGGAGAAGCAGGCGTGGAGTGTCGCGGAGGGGCTGCTGCAGCTCGAGCAGCAGGCGGACAGGGCGCGGCGCGACCGTGCGTCGCGGGCGGAGGGCGAGTGAGCTCTGATTCTGGAAAATTTTCCAGAATCAGACGTCTGGGCTTATGACCAGACGACGGTGAAGACGTCTGGAGGACTGCCCAGACGTCTGTCAGGTAAGATATTTCTATCTTCTCCCTTTTTCGCGTGTACGGCCATGTGGCCGTCTGCCGCGCCTTCGTCTGCGACTCGTCATACTGAGAACAGGTGTGGGTGCATGCAGGTTCTGCTCGGAAGGGCGCGAGGGCTCGCCATCCCACGTGAATCGGACGTCTGGCCGTAGTGCCAGACGACGGGAAGGACTTCCAGACGTCCGGGGTGACCATCGGACGTCTGGGAACTAAGCCAGATGCCCCTGTAGGCTTCTGGACGTCTGAGGGACTACACAGAACGAAGGTACGCTCTGACCCACGTTTTAAGACGTCTGGAAGAGGTTCCAGACGTCTGATTTTGGGCAGTTTCGTCATTTTCGATCCGTTTAGGGCCCGTTCGGAGTCCGCTTTTCGCGTTTCGAGTTGCGTTCTTTTCGGAATAAAATCCTCTACCCGTTTACAGTAATTATATACTATTATGAGAAACACCTTGTGTTAGGACCCCGTTCCATTTCAGTCTCGGGGTTTGCGGAGGCGCTTGGGATTTCCGACTACGCCCCCAGTACTCCCGTTATAGCTGGTAGAGTGGCTTTTAATTTACTTAAATCAAATTTGTTACAATTGTGGAATAATTAATAGAGTCTAGGGCACTGCATGAACCCTAGGACTGAGAAACTAGATTGAATGATAGATCCTAGGGGTATTGCATGAAACCTAGGACTGGAAACTATATTGAATGATAGATCCTAGGGTACGGTATGAATCCTAGAACTGGAAAACTAGTGATATGTATATAATATTGCAGTCTTGGAAAGGTGGAAAGGAAATAACAGCTGCCTGTAAATTGATTTAACTGCTTCCTGTTATAAGGGAATAAATATGATTGAGAACATGGGTTGTATGAACGTAAAACTGGAACGGTGAAACCTAAATGTGCTGAGTTAAAAGAGCTGGAACCCTACAGGGAATTAGGAGTAGAACTCCTAGAAAGAGAATGGATGGAACTGAGAAAGAAAGACATGGAAGTGTGTTGTCTCTGGGGTACGTGGTACCAATGAGAGCACACATTACCTCTTAGTGTAGAGGGGAGCTTGCCGCCCTCAGGTCGAGACCGGGGTGGGTTTGGCCACTGTACACCGACTTGCTGGCCCTCGCGTACGCAGTACCAAGGAGAGCTACTAGTGTCGGGAGAACACTAGCTACCCCACGGGCCCCGGGGTTCTGCTAGCCTCCTACACCGACTTGTTAGGCCCATTGGGCAAACCAAGGTAGTCAATCGAGGGTGCGCGGACTGTGGAGGGGTTGGACCCCTATTACTGAGAGGGTTCTGCCCTACACTGGTTCTGTGCTATGCTTTGGGTGCACCCGTTAATGGAAATGACTGACCGCGTGCCAGTGTGGGGTAGCTACCCGTGTGTTTATCGCGCGTGCCGTAGTCACCGTTACGTCTGTCAACGACCTTGGGGTGGTTGACTGAGAGTAGGATCACCACGGGGGACTCTCTCGGCCAGGAGAGCACCACGTATTACTTCTACTTTTCGGAAAAGACTGCAATTAAGATCGTTCCCACGAGGAACATTAGAGATCAAGTGAAGGATCTGAGAAATATATAAATTGTGAAATAATAGAAAGACGAAAATAAAGGAAGAAAGAAAATATAACAGCTACTGTACACTTTACTACTTTTTTAATTTTAGCTGCCACTCTACTCAGCGTTTCGCTGACGTGTCACACTCGTTACTTTTCAGGATCAGGTGTTGAGCAGCCAGGGTCAGCAGCTGTAGAGGACGCTAGGTCGAGTAGGGTCCAGTAGAGTTACCACAGTTCTTTTTGTACCCCTTTTGTTCCACTGTAGTGAGTAGTTCTTGTTACTCTTTGTACTTTTTTTACTTGTAGCTTCATGTTATGTTATAATTATTGTTCTACGGTTGTGGTGGTATATACTGTAGTAGTTCCTTTTCTTACTGCTGTATTTTGTTACTGCTAGTTATATTCATGCTGAATGTTGTTTATTTTACTGCTCTTTTGGTTACTTCCTCGTTGGACGACTAGGTCTTGGGATTAGTCGAGTTGGTCCGATTCTCCTGTCTCGTAGGGACTCGGGAATCGGGTCGTTACATAAGATGATTCACATTCACTTTCAGGCGTCCGTAGTGTATCCCAAACGTCTGATAAGTATACGTTAGGTTAAGATCTGATCCTAATTGCTTCCTCAGACCTTATAGCCGCTTGAGTCTCGGAAAATCCATTCCAGCAGTGATTTATGTTTCCAGACATCTTGACCTAGTGAAAGACATCCGATCTCTCGTCTATGCAACTTAGCCTAGAACGTTATTTTGATCTTGACAAAACAAGAAGGAAATCCGTTTAAAATTAGACAACTGATTAGTTTCCCAGATGTTGAACGAGAATCTACGCTAACGTGTTTGGTTTTGGAAAAACCTATCGTTGTAGTTCGAAAGCGAAGGATTCGTGTTCAACAAATAAAATTTATACCGAAATAAGAATTCCGGGTCGAACACAGGGAGGCGAACGTTTGATTTAAAAACTTCGCGTTTCTTTTTTTTATTTTGTCACGAAGAAATTCAATTTAAACTATCTAAGTATCTACAACAAATAAAAGAGAGAGAGGGAGTAAGAGAGAGAGAAAGAATACTATACATGGAAATCAAAATGAGATGTAGAATAGACAAGGAATTTATCATAAAAGAGTTCGTTCCTTACAACTAGAAAACATAAAACAATTACTCTAGAAAGCATTAAAAGAATGGAGGGAGAAATGTCCTCCTCGACGATCGCTCGGAGGACGCATAGACTACTCTAGAAAGCAGTAAATCTATACTAGAAAGCAGTAAAAAGAATAGGGAGAGAGAATCCTCCTCGACGGTCGCTTGGAGGACGAGCCGGACGGGACGACGCCTGGACGAAGGAGAACGAAACGGGACGAAGGAGGACGAAGCAGAAGAACGGGAACGAAGCAGCACGCCGTCGTCGTCGCGGGATCCACTTCCGAAGGGGGACGAAAATTTGGACTTTATCTCGCGAGAAGCATCCCGGGTGTGGGACAAGCTTCTCTTGAGCTTTGGAGAGGTAGAGAGGAGAAGGAAGGGATGAAAATTTCGTATGGAGGGGGTCTCCTTTTATAGTTGCAAGGAGTGGGGGCAAAATGGACATTACATCTTCAAAATAATAAATAAGGGGTCTTTAGTGACGGATAAAACCGTCGCTAAAGCCCCGCCGTCGCCGTCGCCGCCGCACCCACGCGCGCCCGCTCGGCTGGCCTGCGCGCGTAACGCAGACGCACGTCCGCGTCGTCTCAGCCGTCCGATCGCGAGATCGGACGGCTTAGATCGCGTCCGCGCCCACTGCGTAGCGCGCCGCCCGCGTGCGATCGCGCGCCCACCAGAGCGTCCAATTGCGCGTCGGCGCTATCGGGCGCGCGCGGCCGTTGGATCTTCATCCGACGCTCGTGCGCGCCCGCTCGCCCACGCCTTCGACCCCCTCTCCGCGGCTCGAACCCGCGACCTCCGCTTCGCCCGCAGCTGCGTCGCCGCTGCGCTACGCGGGCGAAATGGTCGCGCGGACGTTTTTAAACGCGCGCGACCGCAGCCGTTGGATCGAGATCCAACGGCGGAGAGGAGACGTTGCGCGGTCTTCACAGGACTCCTGCGGCCGATTGGGCGGCTGGGATGGCGCCACGTGGCGCCATCTTGGCCGTCCATCTTCTGGAAGTTGTAGATGGTGCCACGGATGTCGGATTGACTCGATTTTTGTGTCGTTCGGCTGCAATCGTCGATCCGAATTCATCCGTGTGGTCGGATTTTCCATCTGAAGTGCGAATTTACACCATCCTGGCCCTTGATCTTCTAGGGTTCCCCGGTCTCTATCTGATGCTACGGATGCCTGATTAGGGCGATCTTGGAGTCGTTGAACTCCAATCGTCGCCCTGATCATATCCATACGGTTGGATCTTTGATCCGAGGCCCCGATAAAATATTTGCCCTGTCCAAGCACATAAAAGGAGACAATTAACCTCCATTTTATTCAAGCTACTCTAAATGCAAGATGATGCATGTAATGCAATATTTATATCATGAAATGCAATCCTATGCTTAAGAACATGCATAAATAGACATTTTAAGTAGTGTAAATGTGTTTACATCATACCCCCATGCCTATCTTTTGCTAGTCCCTAGCAAAAACTATATGCTATTTATAAAAGAATTAGGTTAGATTATTTGGACCTGAGTTATTTTCAATCATTAAGAAATTGTCTACTTAAGAACTGAACTTTCAAAGACACAACAGTGCCCGGGTATCAGCCAAAATGCAGATCGCCTCAAGCCTCGCCTTATTCAAAGAAAAATTTCTTTTTCTGTTTTTACTCTCTTTTTTTTAGATTTTCAAATTTTAGGGTTTAAGAGTGGCTTTCTACGGCCATTCAACTCACCCAAGATTTGATGAGAACCCTAAGTTTTAAGCATCTTATTGTGATTGTGATAGACTCGTTGACCGGCAATTAAAACGGACTTCGGATTTCTACGCCTCTAGGTGACCTCAAAAAGAATTCTGCCTAAAGGTGTATCTTTACAACCGGTAGCTTTCTCCCTACTTTTATTTTTTTTAACGGGGTCAACACAAGGGTGAATCCAGTGTATATCTCCCCGATTTATTCTACTTCTCCGCTTCTTCCTAAGTGTTTTGGGAATTTTTAGTGCATTTTCTGAGCTGGGTTCTGAACAACCGGTCGATGAGCTGTTACCACCGACAACTTGCCAGCCATACTCGTGCGGCGAAGTGTGGCTTATTTCTTTTTGTTCTTTTCTCCTTTTTTTTTTTTTTTTTTTTTTTTTTTTTAAGTAGGTGGCTTCCCTGGTCTAAGATTTACCTAAAGGCAGCAAAAAGAAAAAGGTCCAGTGACTGGGCTCTGGACAACCTACCTATGGGCTGTTACCCACGATAACTTGCCAGCCATATCACCCTAGAAGGTACATTAGCTACCCAATTTTCGTTAAAATCGCCAAACAACGAGTCAGTGCAAAGAAAGTGTGTAGATGCTTAAAACTCAAAATTCCCTTAAATCAGAGGGCGGGTTGACAAGTCGTGTACTTATCACCCAAACTTATTTACTCCAATTAAAATAAAATTCAAGTTGGCGAGAACTCGAAAAACAAATCCACATTTTAGTGGATATACGGGCTGATTAAGTCCAAAGACCTGAAGGGTCTTTGTGTTCAGAACATAATATAGTATTTCTTAAGATCGAAAATTTTCTGAAACCCAAATTCTCTTTCCTAATTTTGATTTTTTTTTTTTTAAATAAAACAAATCTACGGAGCTGACGAATGAATTCAAAGATAAATATCCATCCCCCCATGCCTATCTAATGCAATGTCCTCATTGTATTAAAAAGACATAAAATAGAGTGGAAAAGCGTAGAAAGCACCTGAATTGCGTGGATATCGGGTCCGCTCCGAGATGAAAATGAAAAAGAACTGTATATGTGCTGAGTTTAGTGCCTTTAGCTAGGCACACTATACAAAGAAAAGAAATGAAGAATTCACATGTGCAGGTCAGAATTAGAATAAACAAAAGAATCCTCTGACCTGTCAGCAGAGGTCCACAGATGTGGACCAGATTGTGGTGCAGACCCACACCCCATAATCGAGAATATCTTAGGTTCTGGATAAAAATTACCCAAAACCTAAAATCAGAATGCAAGCGGGGTCGGGCCTGCGATTTGTGAGGATGCAACCCAAGGTCAAAATGTCGGGTTACAGAGAATTGAAGCTCAAAAGGATAATCGTTAAATGTGTGCTTGAGTTTGACATCCTCGAAACAAATGTCGTAAGGGTTCTGATTTGATGGTTTCAGTTTAAAAGGAACCCTTCGACTCAATCTTCCATTTCCTCCAAAATTGACTTCCCAAATCAGAATTTCCCAGCTCCTATCCTCCTCATTCGGCATATCAAATTCCATGACCTCTTGTATATTCATCACCCCGTCTGAAATCTCCAAGTCTAGATGATGTGGCAAAATCAAAATTGACTTGGGTCTAATTATCTCAGAATTAAAATCATCAATAAGCTCAACAGGGTGTAACTGATAATCAGGGCATTGAATTGATTCCTCCAGAAAATGCGATTCTGGATCCGTATCGTGTGCCCTAATAAGATCAGTTTCCTCAGTTATTGGGCTATCAAATGATCTATCAGATTCCTCAGGCCCAATCGTCTCACAAAAATCGTGATCTGAAAACTCGTGTGAGACTTCGCAACTTGAATCTTCACCATCAGGATCCGTATCAATGTATGTCCCAAAATCATTTGTCACTTTGCGTTCCAAGGAGACATACGTTTCCTCGTAACCCGGCTCAGGGATTTCAGATGAAGAAATCAAATCATCCTTAATTGGTTGTTTTAATTCAATCTGGTCAGCTTCATAACACGTGTCCCCCCCAACAGGTGCCTGAGCGGGTTCTGTCATTGGCTTTCCTGAAGAGAGTTCATCCTGGGAATTATTCCAAGATTGAATCAAAGCAACCACGAATCTCATCCTCAATTTCGCTAATTTCCCAAGTAGAAACTCACCCGGGTTCTTATCCTTAACATCCTGGAGCCAATCCAACAAAGACTTGTTTAAATCATCAATCATTTCAATCAGGGGCTCCAATCTCTCAATGCAAGGTATTGGCTGAACTTCTAAAGATTGAATGATATTCCTTAAGTTAGCCAGAACCTTATCTTGAACCTGATTAACCTGAACCAAATGAGTTGGTTCAGGGTTGTGCGGGTTTGACATCAATGTAGAGGAATTAACGAATTGAGATTCGTTATACCCATCCGGATAATAGGTCATTTCAGATTGTTCAAAAGATGGAGATGACCTAAAGGCAGTGAAATCAGAGGATGGGTAAGGATCAGTGTATCCTTCTTGATTGTAGATCGCATTAGGTTGTTCATGAAAGGAGGACGATCTATAATCGATGCAACTCTGAGAAGGATAGAATTGAGAATCAAAGTGTTCAGGGTTAGACCCTAAACACGGGGGTCCGGAATTGTATCCCCAATCCGAATTATCCCAACTAACTGATGGTCGATTACAATACGAGTTGGGATAATCGTCATGTTGAGGATAATTTACAACAGGAGGGAACGAGCGGGAATGCGTGAAATATGTGGAAGGATTCATGAGACACGGGAGGAAGAAAGGTGCCCTGCAATACAAACAATCAAACCTGTCCTTAAATGGGTTAGCCTACAGACCTACAGACTCTCAAAACCCGTCTTGAGATAAAGGAACGATTTGATCTACTTCTGTCTGTTCAATCCAACCAGTTAGAAGGAGGGACTGGGGAGAAGGTTCTTCCTTCGGCTTGCGCCTCCGGTTCCTAGTGTACCCCCCAGCCGCGATCGTTTGACTCTGCTCCCCTAGCTAGACATCAGATTGAACAGTAGAAACGGACTAATCGAAAATAATCTCGTTCTGAGTTCTGAAGAGCGAGTCCAATCCTTAAGGCCAACGTCTACTCTGTTTTATTTAGGGCTAGGTTTGAATGTGCTTTGGAATGTGATGGGCCCTTTAAATGGGTTGTGCCCTTAATGATTGATTGCTTTGTGTGTGCGTGCACAACCAGTGGTTTTCAAGCAAGATTATTTTTGATGTGATGAATTTTAAGGTTCAAATCTTGCTTAGTAGCTTTTAGGATTCAACTTTAGGTGTTTTCAATCAAGTTTCATTGGCACACCAGGTTTTGCAAGCACAGGTGAAGATATTTTCCTTTAAAGTTTAAAAGGAATGTGGAGTGCCTGGTAGATCCCTAAGAGTTGAACCTAATTGGCAGCTACTTGATGAGTTGATTTTATTTGAAGTGGTGCGGCCCAAACAACTCAAACAACTGGCCTGATGCACCACCTAATTAGGCACACAAATGATTACCCAATCTGATTTCTACTCGATTATGTGTTTGGATGTGTGTACCGGCTCCTAAGATTGGTTTACCGGTTGAGTTAGAAAATCAGATGAGGTTGTGTACCTCTGTGAGATTTTTTTATTTTTTCTTTTTTTTAATGTGGGGGTTGGAGTGAGTATGGATGTCAAACAACAAACAATCTAACCTTAGAGTTTATAAGAACACCTAGGTTGATTGATGTTTGAATTATTATGTGATGAAATGAAATCTAATGGGTGGGAGGTGGGGGATAACTTACAAAACTTTCCACAACCCTTTACTCCGATCTACCGCTTTTGCCTGTCTCGAAAGAGTACCTGCAATTACAATAAGAAAGGAGAAAAGTGAGGTAAATGATTTGTAAGTTACAAAACGCGAAGAGAAATCAAAGAGCGTTGCTTCCCCGGCAACGGTGCCAAAATGTTGAACGAGAATCTACGCTAACGTGTTTGGTTTTGGAAAAACCTATCGTTGTAGTTCGAAAGCGAAGGATTCGTGTTCAACAAATAAAATTTATACCGAAATAAGAATTCCGGGTCGAACACAGGGAGGCGAACGTTTGATTTAAAAACTTCGCGTTTCTTTTTTTTATTTTGTCACGAAGAAATTCAATTTAAACTATCTAAGTATCTACAACAAATAAAAGAGAGAGAGGGAGTAAGAGAGAGAGAAAGAATACTATACATGGAAATCAAAATGAGATGTAGAATAGACAAGGAATTTATCATAAAAGAGTTCGTTCCTTACAACTAGAAAACATAAAACAATTACTCTAGAAAGCATTAAAAGAATGGAGGGAGAAATGTCCTCCTCGACGATCGCTCGGAGGACGCATAGACTACTCTAGAAAGCAGTAAATCTATACTAGAAAGCAGTAAAAAGAATAGGGAGAGAGAATCCTCCTCGACGGTCGCTTGGAGGACGAGCCGGACGGGACGACGCCTGGACGAAGGAGAACGAAACGGGACGAAGGAGGACGAAGCAGAAGAACGGGAACGAAGCAGCACGCCATCGTCGTCGCGGGATCCACTTCCGAAGGGGGACGAAAATTTGGACTTTATCTCGCGAGAAGCATCCCGGGTGTGGGACAAGCTTCTCTTGAGCTTTGGAGAGGTAGAGAGGAGAAGGAAGGGATGAAAATTTCGTATGGAGGGGGTCTCCTTTTATAGTTGCAAGGAGTGGGGGCAAAATGGACATTACATCTTCAAAATAATAAATAAGGGGTCTTTAGTGACGGATAAAACCGTCGCTAAAGCCCCGCCGTCGCCGTCGCCGCCGCACCCACGCGCGCCCGCTCGGCTGGCCTGCGCGCGTAACGCAGACGCACATCCGCGTCGTCTCAGCCGTCCGATCGCGAGATCGGACGGCTTAGATCGCGTCCGCGCCCGCTGCGTAGCGCGCCGCCCGCGTGCGATCGCGCGCCCACCAGAGCGTCCAATTGCGCGTCGGCGCTATCGGGCGCGCGCGGCCGTTGGATCTTCATCCGACGCTCGTGCGCGCCCGCTCGCCCGCGCCTTCGACCCCCTCTCCGCGGCTCGAACCCGCGACCTCCGCTTCGCCCGCAGCTGCGTCGCCGCTGCGCTACGCGGGCGAAATGGTCGCGCGGACGTTTTTAAACGCGCGCGACCGCAGCCGTTGGATCGAGATCCAACGGCGGAGAGGAGACGTTGCGCGGTCTTCACAGGACTCCTGCGGCCGATTGGGCGGCTGGGATGGCGCCACGTGGCGCCATCTTGGCCGTCCATCTTCTGGAAGTTGTAGATGGTGCCACGGATGTCGGATTGACTCGATTTTTGTGTCGTTCGGCTGCAATCGTCGATCCGAATTCATCCGTGTGGTCGGATTTTCCATCTGAAGTGCGGATTTACACCATCCTGGCCCTTGATCTTCTAGGGTTCCCCGGTCTCTATCTGATGCTACGGATGCCTGATTAGGGCGATCTTGGAGTCGTTGAACTCCAATCGTCGCCCTGATCATATCCATACGGTTGGATCTTTGATCCGAGGCCCCGATAAAATATTTGCCCTGTCCAAGCACATAAAAGGAGACAATTAACCTCCATTTTATTCAAGCTACTCTAAATGCAAGATGATGCATGTAATGCAATATTTATATCATGAAATGCAATCCTATGCTTAAGAACATGCATAAATAGACATTTTAAGTAGTGTAAATGTGTTTACATCACCAGACATCTCAAAATACTTCTTTAGATGCCTATCTTGATTTAACTAAGTCCAGATCTTCTACCCTTCTAGATTAGACGACCAATCCCTAGATCATACGATGGCCCAAACGTCTGATAACCCTATTAGAATCATTAACGACCCTGATTTTGACCTGATTTACCTTGGGATAATTCCTAACAACTAGAGAAGCCTTCCAACGGCTAGAAGAGGCTTTCAAACCCTTCTTAGGGTCTCTATAAATAGAGGACCCTTCCTTTGCAATATACACCAAGCAATACTACTTTCTATCACTTTTGTGTCCAATTGATCTTGAGAAGTGATCTTGCTCTCCAAGCCTTTGTCCACACTCTTGAGAGCATTTTCCCAGCAGCACACCTGCTCTCCTGTCCTCACATGAGAGCACTGTTCGTGTCCTTGCGTGGTTCACGCACTCCACGTCAATAGTTGATGCACTTCCATTAAAAGAGAAGTTTCTATTGCTTATAGTAGCTAGCTTTAAATATTTACTTTTTGGCTCTATAGGATTTTGTATTATTATCTATGGCTAGGTATTCACCTTACGAAATCCCGTCTCCCTCGCGAGACAAAATACTTCTCGAGAAGAGGAGGGATTTGAGGTACGCTACTCTAGGGTTCAAAGTAGCATGGTTGTAAGAGATTGAGTCACCCTCGTTTTAAGTGTCTCGGTTAGTGGATTTGATCGACTAGGTTGATTGGAAAATCCTAAATCGAGAGGTTTAGGTGGTGGTTTTTACTTAGGTTTTGGTTTTCACCTAAAAATACTTGTGTACTTGTGTGATTGCTTTATTTGTGAGATTGATTATTTTATTTCCACTTTATTTATTTATCATGTAAATCTCATCCTCCT
Source organism: Thalassia testudinum (assembly GCA_037157565.1). Taxonomy (NCBI): domain Eukaryota; kingdom Viridiplantae; phylum Streptophyta; class Magnoliopsida; order Alismatales; family Hydrocharitaceae; genus Thalassia; species Thalassia testudinum. The sequence goes on along the minus strand of JAZHRO010000022.1, from coordinate 79,746,878 downwards.
CATTCAAAACCTACAGTAGGTTTCATTACATTAAAAAAACCCATTACATCACTTTAAACTAAAATACATAAGTGATAAAAAATTTTGCATAGGTGATAAATTACACTCGGTGATTTTACACTGGTGCGATATCATTTTATATAGTGCAAAATTATTCTAAAGGTGATCTGGTGGTTTTGTAATACTGATGCAAAGTGGTTTTGCACCCAAGTGATTTTGACCTATGGATTTATGATTTAAGATTTAGGGTTTGGAGTTTAAGCTTATGGAAAGTGGTTTCACCCCACAATCTTAAACATTAAGGTTAAAAATCACTTTTCAAGTGTAAAATCCCTTGTCATAGGTAAAGAAACTCTTGGAATTTAATTTTGCACGATTGGAAAATTATTTCGAAGGTGATATGTGATAACACTGCATATGGGGGTGATAATTCTGTTAAATAGGGTCCATCTTAAGAGAAAAAGGCACAACATAAGTAGAATGGGAACATTGCATGCATCATATACCAAATTGCTTATAAAACTGTATTAATGGCCATTTGTGTAAGCACTTATCAAAGCAGGCCTCAAATGAGCAATCGGACCGCACAGATGGATTCAGAACAACGAACAGAGTCCAACGGACTCAAGATCGGCCAAATCCGATATCCGGAGCTCCTACAATGGTCTAAGAAGTTCTGACCGTTGATCAGATGAGCAACTACCCTCATTGCGCCACGTGGCCCTCGCTCACCGCGCGCCACTTCCACCTTTAGCTGGAGATCGAATTTTGGCCGTCGATCTTCGATCGGACGGCCAAGAACCGCGTGCCCGCCCGCGGCAGCCGCGACAAAGTAGCAGGCGTGGCGCAGTTGTTAACGCGCACACCCGCACGTACGCGACGCGGGTTCGAGCCGTGCGGTGCGGGAAATTGAAGACGGTGAGACGCGCGACAAAATTGGGCCGCCCGATCAGTAGCGAGAGGCCGAGATAGCACCACGCGGCACACCCTCAGGCAGCAGCTTCCACGCACGCACGCACGCCGGGCGACGACACCCACGCGCACGAGCGCCTAAGGCGCGATCCAAGTGCGCCCGAGGGAGGATCTCAGTCATCCGATCTTTGATTGAACGGCTCTCATACAGCAGCCACGGATCGGGCACGAAGAAGAACGGCGTGGGCGTGTGACCAAAGGGTTGGGGGTTTCACCGACGCTTTTGGAAGGGTTTTGGCAACGTCCCGGATGTCGCTAAAACCCCTTCTTCTTTTAGAAAGCCCTTCTCCCTATTTAAACCCCCTCAAACCACTCATTCAAGGCATTCACTTCCCTTGCAACTACTCCACCCCTCTCTTAGCAGCTTTAGGCCCTCTTGTAATCGCCGGAGACGACGAGCCGTAGACGGAGCTTTCTCCACCGCCATGGCTGCGTCGCCGCTCTCCCCCCCCTCTCTCTCTTCCTCTCTTTTAAGCTTTCCTTTACTTTTGTTTAAGGATGTATCTAATGTTGTAATTTATGAACTAAAGTTGCATGATTAATGAAGTTACTTTCCTTTCAGTCGTTTACTTTATTTCCTGTTCAAGTTGCATGATCAAGCAAGAAACGACTTTAACCTTGATCTCTCTCTCTCTCTATCTCTCTCTCTTTTCAACCGCACCTTTTGCAAGCAAAACTCCGCGATTTCCGTGACAACAAGGGATAAGTAAAATCCGATTTTCATGCCTCCCTAAGACCGACACTCGGACTCACCTCCGTTTCTTTATTTTAAATCCGGCATTGCAAGTGCGACTATAACGACACATCTTAACACACACGCACGATCGCACGCTAGTTTTTTGTGCTGTTGCCAGGGAGGCAACGGATTTATTTTGTCACTTCCATTCCACATCCATTCTCACATCGTCTAATGCCCTGTTTTCCTATTTACTTGATGGTTGCAGGAATTCGGCACTTGGATAGCGAAGCGACGCATCCCACGACGGTAACAAGGGAGTAGGCACAACAAGGACTGATAGTGAGTAATTCTTCACTCATGATTGTTTGCTTGCGTGAAAACAACAACAACAACAACCAAGCCTTTTCCCACACTAAGTGGGGTCGGCTATATGGATTCTTTGCCTCCACACAGATCGATTTTCAGCCATTTTAGGACTTAAATTAAACTAATTGAGTCCATACTTAATAGTTTCCTTCTAACACTTGTTTGGTCTTCCTCGCCCCCTCTTAGTAGGTTCAACCTCCAACTTCTCACATCTCCGAACTGGAGCATCTACTGGCCCTCTTTGTAAATGTCCAAACCATCTTAGACGGGCCTCTCTCATTTTATCCTTTATCGGTGCCACCCTAACCCTATTTCTAATAAATTCATTTGAAATACGGTCCTTTCTTGTATGACCATACAACCATCTTAACATCTTCATTTCTGCTACAGACATCTTCTGTACATGCCTATAGTTTATAGCTTAGCATTCAGAACCGTACAACATGGCTAGTCTTACCACAGCTCGATAGTATTTTCCCTTGACTTTTAAAGGAACCCTCTTATCACAGAGAACACCAGCAGCACCCCTCCATTTCAACCACCTGCATTAATTCTATGTGTAACATCTCCATCAATTCCACCATCATGTTGGAAAATGGATCCCAAGTACTTAAAAATATCTTTCATTGGAATGCACTCTTCTCCAATTTTTACATCAATCCCTTCGTTGTTCCCTCTACTACTAAACTTACATTCCATATACTCAGTCTTCGTCGTACTTATGCGTAATCCTTTATCTTCCAGGGCTTCTCTCCAAAGCTCAAGTTTTCTGTTCACTTCATCTCTTGTCTCATCAACCAACACAATGTCATCAGCTAAAAGCATACACCAAGGCACCTCAACTTGGATATGCTTCGTCAACTCATCCATAACCAAGGAAAAAAGATAAGGGCTTAAAGTCGAACCTTGATGCAGACCAATGGTGACATCAAAGTAGTCTGTCAAATCGTCCTTAGTCTTTACACAAGTTGCAGCTCCATAGTACATATCTTTTATGAGGTTGATATATATAATTGGCACTTGTCTCTTCTCCAAAATTCTCCACAAGATATCTCTTGGGACAGAATCATAGGCCTTCTCCAAATCAATAAAAACCATCTGTAAATCCTTTTTCTTCACTTTGTATGTCTCCATCATACGTCTCAAGAGGTGTATTACCTCAATAGTAGACCTGCCTGGCATAAAGCCAAATTGATTTTCAGTTACCATAGAGACTTGCCTCACCCTTCTTTCAATTATTTTTTCCCAAAGTTTCATCGTATGACTCATCAACTTAATACCTTTATAGTTGGAACAATCTTGTATATCACCCTTGTTCTTGTATAAAGGTACTACAAAACTTTTCCTCCATTCCGCTGGCATCTTCTTACCTCTCCACACAGTATTAAATAAATTTGTGAGCCAAGTTATACCCCGTTCTCCCATCATTCTCCAGACGTCTATAGGAATATCATCAGGCCCAACAACCCTCTCACTTTTTATCATCTTCAGAGCCTCCTCTACTTCTTTCTTTTGTATCCTTCGATAAGATGATCGATTCACATACTCTTCTGAGTTAACTAACTCCCCTAAGATGATATCATTCTTTTGTTTTTCTTTAAATAGCTTATGAAAATATCTTTTCCACCTTGTCTTTATATCCTCACTAGCTATAAGCACCCTTCCTTCTTCATCCCTGATGCATCTTACATGCGTAAGGTCCTTTGCTTTCCGCTCTCTTGCTTTAGCTAACTTGAAAATATCTTTTTCACCTTCTTTAGAATCAAGTTTCTTATAAAAATACTCCCAAGCTTTTGCTTTTGCTTCACTAACAATTTTCTTTGCTTCTTTCTTCGCTCTTTTGTAGTTTTCCATATTTTCATCGGTCTTATCTCGATATAAGGCTTTAAAACATGCTCTTTTAATTTTAAACTTCTCTTATACTTCCTCACTCCACCACCAAGCCTCCTTTTGTCCTGGAACACCTCCTTTAGACATGCCTTACACCTCCTTTGCCACCTTCCTAATACAGTTTGCCATATTTAACCACATTTCATCAGCACTACCATCAAGATCCCAAGCCTTTTGTTGCATCATCTTCTCTTTAAATCTCACTTGCTCTTTCTTAGGATTCCGTCATTTAATTCTCAAATTCTTAGACACTAATTTTTTCTTCTCTGCCTTCTTCAAATGAACATCCAACGCCAAAAGACGATGTTGAACAGTTAAACTCTCCCCTGGAATAATCTCGCAATCCTTACAAGATAAACAATCCCTTCTTCTCAAAGCAAAGTAATCGATCTGCATTCTTGTTAAGCCACTTTTATAGGTAATCAAATGCTCTTCCCATTTTTTGAAGAAAGTATTTGCTATGAAAAGATCATAATGTAGGTTTCCGGCCCTACCAGGAGGGGGTGACGTAATAATTGCGGAATTGAAATATAATCTTACAAATAAGCAATCACACAAAGTACACAAGAATTTATAGGTGGAAACCCAAACCGGGTGAAAACCACCACCTAACCCTCTCGAGTTAGGATTTTCCGATCAACCAAGTTGATCAAAATCCACTAAACCAAATCACTTTAAACGATGGTGATTCAACCTCAATACAACTACGCTACTTAAACGAGGGTAGCGTACCTCAACCCCTTCTCTCCACGAAAAGGATTTTGTCTCGCGAAGGAGATGGGAATTCGCAAAGCGAATACCCAACCAAATAACAAAGATAAAATAAACAAGTAATCCTATAGAGCCAACAAAGTAATTATAAACCTAGCTTCTATAGGAATTAGGAAACTCCCCTTTGCAAGGAGTGCGTCGAGTTGATGACGCGGTGCGTGAGCCACGCGATGGCGCAACTTCGCACTCGTGAACAACGGCGGGAGAGCGGGTGCGCAACAGCTTGATGCTCTCAAGAGAATGGAGCTTGAGCTTGGAGAGCAAGAGCTAGCTAGGACACAAGAGAGTGGAAAGTGTAATACAAATTGTTTCTTGTGTATCTTGGAGTCTCTAGGTGTGTTTTTGTGTTGCAAAGGTTCCCCTCTATTTATAGAGGCCTTAGGAAGGCTTTGGAAGGCTTAGGAAAGGTTCTATAGCCGTTGGGAACAAAGCCCAAGAGAATCAACACGAAATCAGGAACAATCATTGTTCTGACAGGCTTATCAGACGTCTAATTCTGGCATCAGACGTCTGGAAATTCACTTTAAGACGTCTGATTTGAAGGTCAGACGTCTGATTTTGGGCGGGTCTCTTCCTGACTTAAATCAGATCTAAACAGGGTTCTAGCGCAAGTCCATTAGACGACATATAGGACGTCTGGCACTATGTTTGGACGTCTGGAAACCTACTTTTACTGTGGGAATGGATTTTCCAAACGTTGCAACGGCTAGAAAATCTCTGAGAAGAGATTTTGGGTCAGCCGAGGTAAAACGGTCAATTATCAGACGTCTGGACAGTCCTGTGGACGTCTGATAAGGCTCTAACGGTCATATTCTTGAGTGCATGCTAAGCCAGCCAACGGTCCACTAATTGGACGTCTGGCAAATCCATCAGACGTCTCCTAAGACGTCTGGTATAAGTTCTGGACGTCTGATTTCATCAGACAGAACTAACTATGTCCAGCCTAATAGTTATCAGACGTCTGAAACAACAGTCAGACATCTTAAAATACTTTATGAGACGTCTGATTTGAGAATTAGATGTCTGGAAGTGCTGTTTGAACCCTATATTGGTTTTCTAAGTGTTCTACAGAAAACCTAAGTATCCTAGGGTTGTGCAGGTGTTCCTAGGACTACTGTTAGGGTACATTGAGACTCTTTAACATGAATTATCTAAGGAAATAAAGAGCAACAAAAGAAACGAAAAATACAACAAGTACAAAAGAAGAAAATCTATCTTATTCTTCATTTCCTTCCATCTTTAATATACCGCTCCTCGCGAATCTCTTCTATTCTCCATCAAGCTCGTCCAATCCGTCCTGGATGCGAGCTCGAACTCCGTCTAATCACGTATCCATTTGCGATTGACCAAAAATCTAGGACTCAAAGCGCAAATATTAAATGACACGTGTTTTGTTATCATCGAAACAAATGATCGTGGTGCTCTAGCACCAACAATCTCCCCCTTTTTGATGATGACAAAATCATAAATAATAATGCAAAAAAAACCTCCCCCTTTTTGACATTATCAAAAAGGTTTAATTGATTTTACATTTCCTATAACTCCCCCATAAAACATGCTCTTCTATGAGTTTCTTTTAGCAAAGGTAATGTCCTCCCCTTTTTTATAACAATAAGATAGCTATTATTTTTCTCCCCCTTTCTAAAGGAAATTTAGCTACCTTATATCTCCCCCTTAAAAATTGACAATTAGCTCATAAATTTTAACTCCCCCTATCTAAATGCTACTGATAAACAAAGATAGGGTCAAGAATTTTTACCTCACCTACCATGGCCAATAAAATGGCCCGAATGGTGGTGGTTGCCACATCGGATGGGGCTCCCATTTGTAGCTTGGAGGCCCGGGCATTGGCGCCGGTCTCCAATCTGGTGGTCAACGTGCGGCGGGTCCGTCGTTTGTTCGCCGTCTCGTCGGTCTTCTTGTTCTCCTCCTTGGTTCTCCCAACTCGAGTTGACCAGACTTGAGCTTGTAGGTCCAGTCCTTTGTGTTGTAATTATCCCTGAACCCTACAAAACAAGATTCTAATTTTTTTTTCGGTATCCAAGTGGGCTTGGATCCGGATTTGTTAGCGGGTCTCCTTGACGGAGATCCTTTCTCGACCTTAGGGCTATAAAAATTATCTACTTTATTGATTAATTTGTTGGAGTTTTTCCTAAGACATGCGATTTCTTTTTCTATAATATCCATCTTAGTCTTTAAATCAGAAATTTCTATTTTTAGACTAACATTTTCCTCAATCAATTTATTATTTTCATTGATGAGGTTATGATTTTCTAATAATAGGTTATCATCTTTAGGACTAGCTTCTAAATCCTTAAGTTTTATTTCTAACCTATCATTTTCAGATTTAAGAAAGCTAAGATTCTTTTTCATGCTTTTGTTTTCTATTTTTAGTGATTTACTAAGCTCAAATAGTTCATTAAAAGCTTCTTGTAAATCGTAACTTACCTCATTGTCTGAGTCACTTCCGCTTTCGCTGTCGCTTCCTCTGGCCATGAAACCAAAGCAAGCGGTTTCTTCTTTTTCTTCTTCTTCTTCCCCCGAGCTTGAATCGTCCCAAGTGGCTTGGAACGCCTTCTTCTTAGATTTCTTCTCCTTTTCCTTCTTCTTCTCCTTTTTGAGAAGAGGGCATTCTGGTCGCAGATGATCTTTCTTGTTGCAATGGTAGCAACGTCTGGGGCTCTCTTTCTTCTTCTTCTTTGATTCCCTACACAACTTGGAAAAATTTTTAAGTAAAATTTTAAAGTCTTCGTCGTCGGAACTTACCTCGCTATCCGACGCGGCTTTGAAGGCGAGAATCTTCTTTGATTTAGGCTCCGGTGTATCCTTCTTCTTCTACTTTAACTTAGTCTCGTAGGCCATTAGATTGCCTAGGAGATCTTCCATGTTGAGCTCCTCCACTTCGTTCGCCTCCTCGATGGCAGTGACTTTCTGTTCCCACTTCGGTCCGAGGGAACGAAGAAGCTTCCCTTGAAATTCCCCCTTGATGAAAGTTTTCCCTAAAGCTTTCAAGTTATTCACAATGAGAGTGAACCTAGTGTTCATCTCACATAAAGACTCGTTAGGTTTCATAGAAAAAGATTCAAATTCTTGAGAAAGTAAATTAATTTTAGAAGTTTTTACCTTAGAGGTACCTTCGTGAGTTACCTCAAGTGTGTGCCAAATCTCGTATGCGGTGGCGCATTGCGAGATTCTGTTGAACTCCTCCGGGCTGAGCGCGCAATACAACGCGTTCATTGTTTTCACGTTGAGCGAGAGTTCCCGAATCTGCTGCTGCGAGTATCCTGCGTCGAGTCGCTCCGGGATCTCGTATGGGGCTTCGCAACGTCCCCATAGAGCGAAGTCCGTGGCTTGAAGCCACATCCTCATCCTCAGCTTCCAGTAGCTGTAGTTGTTCCCGTCAAAGTAGGGTGGTCGGACGGTGGACTGCCCCTCGGATATTTTGATCGCTGAAGTGCTTCCCTCCATTTGATCTCTTGCCGGGTGTTACTTCGATCTCGCAAGACCTGCTCTCATACCAACTGTAGGTTTCCGGCCCTACCAGGAGGGGGTGACGTAATAATTGCGGAATTGAAATATAATCTTACAAATAAGCAATCACACAAAGTACACAAGAATTTATAGGTGGAAACCCAAACCGGGTGAAAACCACCACCTAACCCTCTCGAGTTAGGATTTTCCGATCAACCAAGTTGATCAAAATCCACTAAACCAAATCACTTTGAACGAGGGTGATTGAACCTCAATACAACCACTCTACTTAAACGAGGGTAGCGTACCTCAACCCCTTCTCCCCACGAGAAGGATTTTGTCTCGCGAAGGAGACGAGAATTCGCAAAGCGAATACCCAACCAAATAACAAAGATAAAATAAACAAGTAATCCTATAGAGCCAACAAAGTAATTATAAACCTAGCTTCTATAGGAATTAGGAAACTCCCCTTTGCAAGGAGTGCGTCGAGTTGATGACGCGGTGCGTGAGCCATGCGACGGCGCAACTTCGCTCTCGTGAACAACGGCGGGAGAGCGGGTGCGCAACAGCTTGATGCTCTCAAGAGAATGGAGCTTGAGCTTGGAGAGCAAGAGCTAGCTAGGACACAAGAGAGTGGAAAGTGTAATACAAATTGTTTCTTGTGTATCTTGGAGTCTCTAGGTGTGTTTTTGTGTTGCAAAGGTTCCCCTCTATTTATAGAGGCATTAGGAAGGCTTAGGAAAGGTTCTATAGCCGTTGGGAACAAAGCCCAAGAGAATCAGCCCGAAATCAGGAACAATCATCGTTCTGACAGGCTTATCAGACGACTAATTCTGGCATCAGACGTCTGGAAGTTCACTTTAAGACGTCTGATTTCAAGGTCAGACGTCTGATTTTGGGCGGGTCTCTTCCTGACTTGAATCAGATTCAAATAGGGTTCTAGCGCAAGTTCATCAGACGACGTATAAGACGTCTTGCACTATGTCTGGACGTCTGGAAACCTACTTTTACTGTGGGAATGGATTTTCCAAACGTTGCAACGGCTAGAAAATCTCTAAGAAGAGATTTTGGGTCAGCCGAGGCAAAACGATCAATTATCAGACGTCTGGACAGTCCTATGGACGTCTGATAAGGCTCTAACGGTCATATTCTTGAGTGCATGCTAAGCCAGCTAACGGTCCACTAATTGGACGTCTGGCAAATCCATCAGACATCTCCTAAGACGTCTGTATAAGGTCTGGACGTCTGATTTCATCAGACAAAACTAACTATGTCCAGCCTAATAGTTATCAGACGTCTAAAACAACAATCAGACGTCTTAAAATACTTTATTAGACGTCTGATTTGAGAATTAGACATCTGGAAGTGCTGTTTGAACCCTATATTGGTTTTCTAAGTGTTCTACAGAAAACCTAAGTATCCTAGGGTTGTGCAGGTGTTCCTAGGACTACTGTTAGGGTACTTTGAGGCTCTTTAACATGAATTATCTAAAGAAATAAAGAGCAACAAAAGAAACGAAAAATACAACAACTACAAAAGAAGGAAATCTATCCTATTCTTCATTTCCTTCCATCTTTAATATATCGCTCCTCGCGAATCTCTTCTATTCTCCATCAAGCTCGTCCAATCCGTCCTGGATGCGAGCTTGAACTCCGTCTAATCACGTATCCATTTGCGATTGACCTGAAATCTAGGACTCAAAGCGCAAATATTAAATGACACGTGTTTTGTTATCATCAAAACAAATGATCGTGGTGCTCTAGCACCAACACATAAGTCGTAGAAAAATCAAGGAACGTCTTCCCTTCTTCATTCCTAACATCAAAACCATGATTTCTATGCACTCCTGCATACTCTAAAGCATCTTTTCCCACATGCCCATTTAAATCTCCACCCAAGCAAATCATTTCTGTCTGTGGAATTCTTTGAATTACCATATCAAGCTCTCCCCAAAATTTGTTCTTTATTCTTTCCTCTAGACCAACTTGAGGTGCATAAACTGAAATGACATTCAAGATCTCTTCTTCTAGGATTAATTTTATCAAAATAATTCGATCATCCAATCTCTTAACCTCAACCACGCTCTCCTTCAAATCCTTATGAATTATAATACCCACACAGTTTCTACCTTTGTCCCTTCCTGAATACCAAAGTTTGAAACCTGTTCTCTCGATTTCCTTTACTTTTTCACCAACCCACTTAGTCTCTTGAAGGTAAAGAATTTGAATCCTTCTCCTTACCATTGTTTCCACAATCTCCATGAGCTTGTTGGTCAAGGTACCAATATTCCAACTACCGAATCTCAGCATTCTTTATGACACACTTCGATGACGAAGTGGTGGAATTAGCTTCTTTACTCGCATGCGTTCCTCATGCGAGAACCCTTGCTCATTTTGGACTACATCCGGGCGGCGATGTAGCGGAATTAACTTCTTTACTCGCATGCGTTCCTCATGCAAGAACCCTTGCTCATTTTGGACTACATCCGGGCGGCGATGTAGCGGAACTAACTTCTTTACACGCATGCGTTCCTCATGCGAGAACCCTTGCTCATTTATCACTACACTCGAGCGTCGATGCAGCGCATCGCAAGTAGGGAACGCCCCAACGAAATCAGAGTGTTTACTAGAATCCATATTTAAAGATCTGACAAATTTTACGCTGGCTGTCGGCTACCTAACGCAACCCTCCTCCTTTACCTGGGCTTGGGATCGGCAATGAAAAGGCACACGAACCTCAACATAGGCGGAGTTTGTTTGCTTGCGTGAAAAACTAAAAAAAAAAATTGTAAAAATTTTAAAAAAATTGGCGTGGTTATGATTGCTTGACCCACATTCTTAACACATCACCCCACAAAAAAACAAATGTACACTCTAACATTCTGAATAAATTCTTGGAGTGCAATTTTCTCTTTTTGAGTGGTGTTTGCGAAGCAACCGTGAGTTGACTTGGGCCGCACCACTCAACCCTAAAATCGACTCATCTAATAGAAGCTGCATGATCGTTAGGATGGGTACATTAGGGTTTTAGAGCCTCTTCTGAATAAAAGGAAATCTACATTAACCAAATTGTGTGCAAAACTTGACGTGCCCACTGAAACTTGTTTGAAAACATTAAGACACGTCAACCCTAAAAGGCACTAAAGTAAGGATGAAATACTAAAAGACACCACATCTAAAAAATCCTTGCTTGAAAATCATGTTTTGATAGAAGCACAAACATTGAAAGTAGAAAATTAAGAGGCACCACCCCAATCAACACCTCATCACATAACCCTAGCACAAGCACTATCCTAGCCCTTTTAAGACTGAGTAGACGTGCCCTAGGCAGAACTGAGTTAAGTCTCGAAAGGCGAAGGTTTTGTTCACTGGGCACTTGGCTTTTATTCCTTTGGTAGAATCTAGTGACTAGGCTGCGAGGCAGTGTCAAACGACCGCGGTTGTGGGGTCTACGGAACCGGAGGCGCAAACCAAAGGAAGAACCTTCCCTGCAATCCCCTTGTAATCAACTTGGCCAGATTTGCCTTGGGAAGGGGTGTCCAATGCTTACGGACTTAATCACCCTTTGTGAGATTTCTAGGTCTCCTAAGGAATACACCATAAAGATTAGGCTTGTTTGCTTGATTGAACACATTTCTCGCATCTGTCGCTCTCCGCATAACCTCCTGTCTTCTCTAGTGTATGCACGGGAGACGCTCACTGCATCGTGAGTTGTTTGTTTTGGGGCAGGAATCTAGCCGATGTGATTCTGTTAGGAACATGGCTGAACCTAGGGTAGATGAGGTTGAGGATCAACCCCCACCAGACACAATGGCCATCATCCAAGACCAAATTAATGCAAACCACCAGCTTCAACAACAACAAATCCACACCATCATGCAAGCCATACACCGGTTACAGAACCCACAAGAACAACCACCACCACCTTTCCAAGGTGCACAAGGGCAACCACCACTCGATGTACCACCATTTCAGGATCAACAGAGGCCCCTCCGCGATTTTTATAATCCCTCTGCTATTAGAGTTGAGCCACACCTTAGGATCCCCAAAGGGGGAGATGATTTTGAGCTGAAACTGAATGTCTTAAGTCTGATCCAGAGTCACTTTCATGGAAGCTCAGATGAGGACCCCTTCCAGCACCTAGAGGATCTCGACCGCATAGCACGAACTGTGAAACCTAGGAACATTAACATTAGCTTTGACATTGTTCTAATCAAGATGTTTCCCTTCTCATTAAGCGACAAGGCTTCTCACAGGCTTAGAACCCTAGGTAGACCCATCACTACTTGGGAAGAACTGAGGCATGCATTTTTAAACAAATTCTTTCCCATAGGAAAGACTAATGCCCTCAGAAGAGCTATTACTACCTTTACACTCCAGGGTGGGGAATAGTTCCATGAGGCGTGGGAAGGATTCAATGAACTCTTAAGGAAATGCCCACACCATGAAGTACCAAGGTGGCAATTGGCTCATATTTTCTACCACGGTCTAGACAGCAACCTACGGAACTTCGTCGATGCCTCATGCAGGGGGAACTTCCTGAACAAGGATGAGGAGAGCGAGCTTGAGCTCTTTGAGTCTATGAGCGAGAATTCGCCCAACAATGCCTCCATGACCCAGTTCAATAGATCCAGTCAACCCCGTGGTGGGATTTATGAGGTACAAGCAAATTCTGGAATGGTTGACATGGACATCATTGCCAAGAAACTAGATCAAGTGGAATTGGTGGACAAAAAGATTGATGAGCTACTGAACCAGACTAGGAACCCCTTATAGACCTTCTCCCTAGCAAAGGGAGCACATAATGTTGACCTGGTTCAGCCCTTAACCCAACTGAACCTGGAACAACCCCTGACCACGTTCCAAGGAGGGACCTTTGCTCCCTTAACCCTTGATTACTCTCTTCCCTCTCCATCGACATCGGCTATCCTTGAAGATGTGCAAGCTGTCTAAGGTTTTGCGAAACCTGACCCTTTCTCCAACACTTATAACACTGGCTGGCGTAACCACCCAACTTCGGTTGGACAAACCAGAAACCATCGCAATTCCAAAACCAGCCTAAGCCAAACCAGCAGCCACACTTGCCCCCTATCAGCAAGGACCACCAGTTAGACCCCAATATAATCAAAATAGGGCGGCCCCTCCCCCATAAAACTAAATGGACACCCTAATAAAGATGATGGCTAACATGAATGAGAAACATCAGGAGGAAATGGCCTTGGTAAAGGGACAGTTAAGCCAACTCTTGGACTGTAAACAATAAGGATCCCTACCTTCCCAGCCACAACCGAACCTGCAAAACATAATTAACAGAGGCCCAAATTCGCAAGGGTTCCAAGGAAATCCTGGGCAGGCTCACATGGTCCAGCCAGCCCCGCAAACACCCCCTGGGGTTGGTGCTTCTTCATCCTCATCTTCTCAAGGATCAACCCATGGCCCTAATGCCTCTGCGAATGTGGTGACCTTGAGAAGTGGCACCAAAACCTAGGATCCCAAATGGCCGACTCTCCCTGAGACTTCACCCACTGAAATACTTGACTCAGAAAAGGCACCAACCAAGAACCCAGAAATAGACCCGATCCACATTCAGACACCCTACCCTGAGGCCTTGGAAACAATAAAAAAAAGAAGGTTGTGGAAACTAAGGAGCTTTTGGAGATCTTTAAGCAAGTACAGTTTAATATTCCGCTCCTTGAAGCTGTCAAGCACATCCCGGCTTACGCCAAGTTTTTAAAGGATGCCTGTACACCCAAACGTAAGCCAAGACCTCAAGCACCTAGGAATGTTGTGCTCTCCGAACAATCACGTGCCATAATATCAAGCAACCTTCCGCTCAAGCGAATTGACCCAGAAGCGCCCCTAATTTCCTGCAATATCGGGGACATGACGTTTGATAGAGCGCTCCTAGACTTAGGCGCTTCTATCAATCTGATTCCAACAACCCTGTACCACTACTTTGGTTTCGGAGAGTTGACACCAACACCTGTCACCATCCAGCTGGCTGATAGATCAGTGAAAACCCCGAAGGGGGTTGTCGAGGACGTGATTGTACGGGTCAAGGACTTCTATTTCCCAGTCGACTTCTTGGTGCTTGACATGGAAGTCCCAGAAAAATTACAGAACGCACCCATAATCTTAGGCAGACCTTTCTTAGCTACCGCTAATGCAAACATTGATTGTGACACGGGATGTATGGAAATCGCCTTCGGGGACAGGAAAATGCAATTGAATATCTTCCGAGCGACAAAGTCTTTTGATTGCGATTGTGTTGAGGAACACGATCCTGTGGAAACTCTGATTGAGGAATGCCTCACCCTTAGTTCTGTCTCAGACCACCAAACCCGTGATGACGGTTCTGACCCGTAACTATCACTACCCGTGGACCTTTGTAAGGCTGATTACCATCACACAACACCATTTGAGGAGATCGATGTTGATCAACTCCCGTCATTTCCCTTTCCATCAACCGTGGTTCCACCCGCACCTGAACTTAAGACATTGCTCAAGAATCTCAAGTATGTCTTCCTGGGACCTGACCAGACCTTCCCGGTGATTATTAATTCTCATCTAACCAAGGATCAGGAACTCAGGCTGTCTGCGACCCTTTCAGAACATCGGGCCGCCATTGGTCGAACCATTTCTGACTTAAAAGGAATTAGCCCCACCTATTGCACCCATAAGATTTACCTGGAAGACGGGGCATGTTATAACCCGGGGCATCAAGCGTCGTTTAAGACGTCTGGGAAGTGGTCCAGACGTCTGGAAGCCTTCCCAAACGTCTGGAATTAAATTTTTTCGACGTACGGGTTCACGTCTGCGTGCATGCGGGCGCAAACTGAACCCGCCGCCCTCCTTCTCTTTCCTCCCTCCCTGCAGGCAGCTTTTTCTCTCTCTCTCCCCTCGGCAGCTTACAAATACACCTCTCTCTCCCTCACCCACACTCCACCGCCTTCTTCTTCTTCCCCCTGTCAGCGAGAGAGCGAGCGGGTGAGAGCGGCAGCAGCGGCTGCTACGAGTGTGTGGGGAGGAGGGGCTGTTGCGAGAGGGAGAGGGAGCTCGACCGCGACGGTGCCAGCTCGTCGAGGCAGCCAGAGCCGACCGGCAGGTGCGCAACAAGCATGTGCTGCCGCGGAGGAGTTGCTGCAGCTCAGGCAGCAAGCGGGCGTGGCGCGGCACGGTCGTGCGCTGCGGGCGGAGGGCGAGGAGGTTCTGATTCTGGGAAAATATCCCAGAATCAAATGTCTGGACTTACGTCCATACGACGCAAGAGACGTCTGGAGGAAGGTCCAGACGTCTGAAAGGTGAGTTATTTTTACCTTCTTCTTCTTTCGCGTGTACAGCCATGCAGCCATTTCGCCGAAGTCTTCTACATCCTTTTGTGTTGAGAACGGGCGCGTGTGTGTGCAGGACTTGTTCGAGAAAGCGCACGGGCAAGCCATCCCACACAGATTGGATGTCTGGGCACACCACCAGACGACGGAGAGGGTCTCCAGACGTCCGGAGTGACAGTCGGACGTCCGGAAACTAAGTCCAGACAGTTCAGCGGGTTTCTGGACGTCTGAATGACCGCGTAGATCAAGGTATGACCTGAGTGACCATTTAAGACGTCTGGAAGAAGTTCCAGACGTCTGATTTTGGGCAGACTTGTCATTTTTTTTGACCCGTTTAGGGTCTGTTTGGAGTCCGTTTTCCGCGTTTCAAGTCTCGTTCTTCTCAGACTTAGTTCCTCTACTTGTTTACAGTAATTGTATGCTGTTCTGAGTAACTCCTTGTATTTGATCCTTGTGCTAGGACCCCGTTCCGTTGCAGCTCTGGGGGTTGCAGAGGCTCACAGGCTTGCCGATTTCACCCCCAGTACTCCCGATTTTGCGGGTAGAGTGGCCCTTTCAATTATTTATCAAAAATTATGCACTTCTGAAATAATCAATAGAGTCCAGGGTATTGCATGAACCCTAGGAATGAAAAAAAAAACTAGATTGAATGATAGATCCTAGGGTAATGCATGAATCCTAGGACTGGAAAACTAGATTGAATGATAGATCCTAGGGTATGGCATGATTCCTAGGACTGGAAAACTAGATTGAATATAAATACATTGCAGTCTTGGAAAAGTAGAAAGGAAATGATAACTGCCTGTAACTGGTTAACAGCTACCTGATTATGAATGAATAATTACGGTTGGGAACATGGGCTATATAAATATAAAGCTGAAAAGATGAAACCTAAATTGGCCGAGTTGAAAGAGCACGAACCCTACGGGGAATTAGGAGTAGAACTTCTGAAAAGTTAATGGAATAGAATTGGGGAAATGAGCTGGCCCTTGAGTACGGATTACCAAGGAGAGCGACTGTCCCCCTATTTACTGCAAAGCGGAGCTAGCCACACCAGGGATCCGGGGTAGGTCTGGCCACTTTGTATCGACTTTTGGCCCTCGTGTACACAGTACTGAGGAGAGCTACTAGTGTAGGGAGAGCACTAGCTACCCCACGGGCCCCGGGGTTCTGCTAGCCCTCCTACACCGACTTGTTCGGCCCACTGGGCAAACTAGGGTAGTCAGGTGAGGGTACACGGACTGTGGAGGGGCAAGACCCCTGTTTGGTTACTGTGGAGGGGCTGGACCCTGTTACTGAGAGGGCTCTGCCTTATACTGGTTCGGTACTGTGCTTTGGGCGCACCCGTTAAAGGAAACGACTTACCGCGTGCCAGTGCGGGTTAGCTACCCGTGCATTTATCGTGCGTGCCGTAGTCACCGTTACGTTTGTCAGCGACCTTGGGGTGGTTGACTGAGGGTAGGACCACCACGGGGGACTCTCCCGGCCAGGAGAGCACCACGTGCTACTTCTACTTTTCGGAAAAGACTGCAATCAAGATCGTTCCCACGAGGAACATTCAAGATCAAGAGAAGAATCTGAGGGATAATTCGATAACGAGTAAACGGAAAATATAAAGAAAGAAATTAAAAATATAACAGCTACTGTCCACTTTATTGTTTATTAGCTTTTAGTTGCCACTCTACTCAGCGTTTCGCTGACTTGTCACTTTTATTACCTTTTCAGGACCAGGTGTTAAGTAGCCAGAGTCGGCGGCTGCAGAGGGCGCTGGGCCTAGTAGAGCCCAGTAGTATTACTTGTGTAGCACCCACTGTACTTTTCTTTCTGTTGTAGTGAGTAGTTTCTGTTACCCCTGTACTCTTTTCATTGTAAGCTTCATATTTATGTACATGTTTATTTCTTTACTGTTGTGGTGGTGCATACTGTAGTATTTCTTTCCTTTACTGTTGTATTTTGTTACTGCTAGTTATATACATGGTGAACGTGGTTTATTTTACTGCTCTTTTGGTTACTTTCTTGTTGGATGACTGGGTCTCGGGATCAGTCGAGTCGGTCCGATTCTCGTATCTCGTAGAGATTCGGGAACCGGGTCGTAACAAGATGGTATCAGAGCAAGGTCGTTCCGAGAGGTGAACCAACTGACTGGAAAATAACCAATTCACGTGTCTGTAACAAGAGTAGCCACCACAATGTTTCTTTTGACATAAGCTCTTAGACTTCTTCATTAGATATCGTTCCATATTGACATGTTTCCGTTCTGTTTTCGCGTCTCCTTGCAGGAGATGCCTCGACGCGGGACTAGCGAGACGGGCCACAGGCGCGGCCGAGGACGAGGTCGGAGGGGCAGGCGTGTTGAGGTTGACGTTTTAGTGGACCAGCCACTACTCCCGGGCATTCAGGCCCAAGACCTCGCCCAACCGATACGGGACATAGTGTGAGAGGAGCTCCACCCGCTGCCACGAGCGCCTCTCCCTGGGGCTGCGGAGGGGGAGTCCTCTGTGGGACCACGCAACTGACGTGGCGCTGGACGCGGGGGAGGTGATGGGCCGCCACCGCCCCCACCTTCCTCCGACACTTCAGTGCACGAGGCTTCCTTACCTGGAGGTGCACCAGCATCTCCACTGCAGCGCCACTTCGAGCTTTTCGGACAATTCCGGAAGCTGAAGCCCCCCTCCTTCAAGGGGGATGAGGACCTGACCGAGGCGGAGGACTGGCTCGAGCAGATCAAGAAGGTTTTTGACATCCTTTGCCCCCCGGTGGAGTGCTGCGTGGCCTTTACCACGTACCAGTTGGAGAGCGCGGCACACAGGTGGTGGAGGGCTGTTAGGGGACAGGAGAGGGACGAGCCGACCTGGGACCGGTTCGTTACCCTCTTCTGCGAGCAGTACTTTCCCCAGACGTGGCAGAACCAGAGGAGGAGGGAGTTCCACACTCTCCGCCAGGGGACGATGACCGTGAGCGCGTACCACACTCGTTTTCTGGAGCTGTCCCGCTTCGCAGCGACAGCAGTAGCCACTAAGGAGGAGCGCCTTTGGAGGTTCACCGAGGGGCTTCGGCCTGCGATTCGGGGGTATGTCAAACCCCTGAAGCTGCCTACGTTCTTGAGGGTGGTGGAGGCTGTTATGACATATGAGGAGACCAACCCGTCTGCACGAGATACTGACAGCGGGTGGAAGAGGCCCTATCAGCCAGACTTTTCATAGGACCGATGAGAGAGGAGACACGTGGCGCCCGCAGGAGAGTCGTCACGTTTTGGAGGGCCATCAGTGGCCTTTGGGGGCCCTCGACAGGGGCCAGCAGCTAGCACCGGACCCCCACCCGACTAACAGCAGGGACCCACTGAGGGCGGGAGTCGAGTTCCCCTTTGCTACCAGTGTGGCTAGCCGGGCTACATCAGGAGGGACTACCCGTCTAGGGCAGGAGGTCAGCAGATGCTTCCCGGGCAGAGCACTAGAGGGCAAGCAGGAGGCTGCGGTCTCCAGGCGTGAGGAGGAGGACAGCAGTCACGAGGAGGGTATCGGCCAGTAGCTACCCGTCTGACGCAGAGTGTGGTTGCTTCGTCTGCACCTAAGGCTGAGGGGCGTATCAACGCCCTGACACACAGAGATGCCAGAGCTTCGGGATCAGTGGTGGCAGGTATGGTTTCAGTTTCCGGCAGACTCATTTACACGCTTTTCGATTCTGACGCTACGCACTCGTTTGTCGCTGCTAGTTTCGCAGTTAGTCTGGGGCAGGATTGTGCTGTTAAAGGATACGTTCGTGATCAGAGGTTCGAGTGGCCAGCTGTTTGTAGCTGAGGAGGTATACAAGGGTTGCGAGGTCAGTGTTGGGGGACACAGCCTTCCCGCGGACCTGATTATGATACAGATGGACTTTGGCGTAATTCTGGGGATGGACTGGCTGTCTGCTTACCACGCCTTGGTGGACTATTTTGAGAGAAAGATCATCTTCTCCATACTGGATGATGATAAGCGTGGATTTGACCGGGTTGTGTTATATCGTTGTAGTAAAGCCGGTTGTTACCAACGTTTTCATATAAAATTTTTTACTCGGAAAAATAAAAGAGTTCCCGAGGTCGAACTCAGGGAGCAAGTTGTATTCTAGAGATATACAAGTTCTATTACAAAAATAAAGAGAGAGAGAGATGAAAATTTGGCTTCTTCTTCTTTTCTTCTTTCTTCCTCTTTGTCTTTGGTTCTTCCTGTTCTTCTTCTTCTTCTTCTTCTTCTTCTTCTTCTTCTTCTTCTTCTTTCTTCAGATCTTCCCCTCGTGCTCTTCTTCTTCTGTTCTTCCTTGTTTCCTTTCTTTCTTTTTCGTCAGATCGTCTTCTTCTTTTCTTGCTTCTTGCTTCTCTTCATTCCTTCTTCTTCTTTGTCTTCACCTGCCTTGACCTCTCTTTTTCTTCTTTCGCGATGGCCGTTGCTCTTCCTTCTTCTTCAGCGGGTCTTCTTCTTCTTTGGCTGCTGACCTTTCGTCGTCTGCCCCGGTGCTGAGACGACTTAACAATGCCTTCGCTACAGTGCAGCAGCTCCTTCTTCTTCAGCGGGTCTGCTTCTTCTTCTTTGGCCTGCACACTTCAGAGTTTATTCGTCAAGGCAAAAACCTACTCTACCCCCCTCCCCCGCGTATCTCTCTCTCTGAAATCACTCATCGGAAGCTCTCCCAGAGCGCTACCGGGTAATCGGGTTCGGGTCAGGCCCGGGTCCAGGCCCACCGGCGTGCGTGGTGGGCGAGGAGTGCAGGTCAGTCTAATCGGGTCGGGCCAGGTCCGCGGAGCGTGGTCACGGACGAGGCCGAGTCGGGTCGGGTCGGGTGAGAGGGACCTCACCCCGTGGTAACTGAGGCAAACAGCATAAGGCAGTTTTTGCCTTTATGCGTCCGCGCGCCTTCGAGAGGTTCCGAGGTGGGACTAAATGTCCCACCCCAATTCTCTCACGCCTGCAGCAGGGATGGTGCTTCCAATTGCATCAGCTGTTGAGGCGCACAGCTCCAATTGAGGGCCAGGGTGTGTGCGCGAGACTCTTTCGCGCTGGCCGTGGCTTTTCAACCTGGGATATCTCGGCTTGGAGCAACCTCGAGCAGGCTTCGAGCTTCCTCGCCAATGGCGGTCAAGGCCTGGAACCTGAAATCAATAGAACGGCCTCTCGGCCAAATCAGACAGGCGGGGGACCTTCGCCGTGGCACGGCGAAGGTGGTCAGGGGGTTTGCAGGGGGCGAGATGGAGCTGTCAGGTCGTCCTAGGTCAAACTGTGAGCGAGGGAGTGGGTGTGTTCGGTGGGTCTGCAGAGGGTGTTTGGTGGGAAGTGGAGGGGTGGAAGAGGATCAGGGTGAAGAGGCGGAGGTTCTGCGGTGGTCGGCGAGCCGTGTGGGTCGCTGAGGTGATGGGAGTGGCTCGCCGGAGGGTGGTCGGAGGCGGAGAGGATGAGGGTGAACAGGGTCGGTAGAGAGCTTAATTGACTAAATCGAAAGCGGGGAAAGAAAGAGGAGGAGAAGGGGAGTAAGTCTAACTTAACTGCAGGGACGAAGGGGGAGGAATAGGGCGACAGTCGTATCGACTGTCGCCGGAGAAGATGATGCTCAGAGAGAGGGGCGGCGGCGAGCAGAGGGCTGGAGAGGCGCCAGCTGGGTGCGGAGTGGCGTGGGAAGAGCAGGGGAGGAGGTCTCTGCTGCTGGTATTGCGGCAGAGCGAAGAGGTGGAGGGGGAGGAAGTCGCCGGAGCTGGTGAGCGTCTGCCGGAGAAAGAAGAGAAGAAAGCTGGGGGTTTTCTCCGTCAGATCCAGGCTGCCTTCGTCGGTGGAGCGGCGGGGGGTATTTATAGGGTTGAAGCAGGGAGGAAGGCGGAGGGAGACGACGTGTCTCCCTCGCCGGAGAATGGTCGGAATACGAACCCATACCGTCCGTGCGTTCGCACGGCCGGTATGGGGGGCTACAATGACCATGGGGGTGCTCCTGCGACGGCTGACGACGCAGGGCACCCCCGGTACACTTGCCAGGTCCTCCACCTCACCCTGCGCGGCGCCATGCTCCGCGCAAGGTCGCCGGAGCATGGTGCTGGCAGGGTTTTGCAGGAGGGACCTGTTTGCAAAGAACGAAGGAGAGTTAGGGGCCAAAATGCGAGGGTTCAAAAGTTGAGGGCCAAAGAGTAAATATATGAGGACCAAAGTGTGAAGTCGGTCAAGGAGGTTTCTTCTTAGGCTCAAGTTTTTATACATGACTAATTAGGACCTAAGGAATCTGATGGTGAATTTTATTTTCATATTAAACCTTGTTTGACCGGTCAATTTGCGCAAAAACCCAAATTAAGTTATTAATTGGGCATGGTTCTCAATGTAGGTCAAAATGGGTTCTAAAGGCCAAATTGATGGTTCTAAACCCCAGAGATTATTTTTCTATGAATTTTAGAGGGTTTATTCTATTTTTATTTTGCCTCGAACCTTGTGAATTGAAGTGGGTTGTTTTAGGGTTACAGATTATCATTTGGTTCCTTGGAAGTGCTGTAGCCCTTGCTAGATCATCTCATCCCACTTTTATTCTTATTAAGCTGTTTTGACCTATGTTTGGGCCCTGAATTACCCTGTATGCAGATTATACTGGTAAAATTGCACTTTTACCCCTTATGACTTGTTTTCTTCTCAAACTCAGAATTCTCTGAGTTAAGCTTTTCCTTGAGATATGTAGGAGCTTTTATCCTTTGTATTGGGTCAAAATGAGCTAGTTATGGCTCATGATGAGGTTCTCATCATACCCCCATGCCTAGCTTTTGCTAGTCCCTTAGCAAAAAAAACTTAAGGTTTCAACCCTTGTTCTAGACCATGAAGTTTTCAATGGTTTTAGATAAGTGCCTTTTTATTTGAGCATAGATTAGGTTAGAATGCTGACCACAGGCCTAAAAGATACTCTAGTACCAATCAAGATCCAAATCTGTCTAGCCTTAGCCTCAGTCTTTTAGCAAAGGTTTTTAAGGCCCACAAGAACTAACCTAAGGTTTATTGGACTTCGTGGTTAAAGCACCCGTGCTTGAAATGATTTTAGCCCTGGCTCAGTTCGCAGTGCGTTTTGTAAGAGAGAGATAGAAAGTTTTTTCTGTTTGGAGAGTTTTCTCTCTCTTTTTCTTTTTAGTTCTAGTCTAGGATTGGCTTTTCAACACGGTCTGTATCAGATTCCTTGCTCCCATCATCAATCCTCAAGGGTTCCTGGCGATCGATGCTTCGAGATAGCACCGCCCATGGCAACCCCCGGAACCCTGGCTATTGAGATTTCGAGATAATCCCATCCATGGTATTCCGTGGCCGAATCCAGACCCTGGCAATTGACACTTCGAGATAATGCCATCCATGGAATCTGAACCAGCAGAGTGCTTACATGCCCTCCGTAGGATATGTAAATATCCTAAGAGACAAGCACCGAGGAGATGATATTTTGTTACGCATCTTCGAGGGGATTTCCCGCCTCTCCGCGCTGGGAACTCGTCCAAATCAACTTGTGTTGATCGGCCATTCCTATTCTAGGTGTTCTTTTCAGATTTTTGCGACGCTTCTGCGTGATTCTGATTTTTATGCTTACTGAACCAGGCTGTGTGTGAGATTAGGGTACTTAGGTTACTGAGTCCCGTAAACCAAAAATTAGTTAACGAGGCCGAATACTCCCTAAGCCTTAGACCTAATACTTCAGCTTTTCATTTTCCTCAACCTCTTGAGGAGTGTCCAGATCTTAATGGGTACTAAGAGTCTATTCAAGAATGCCTAAGGTTTGCATTCTTACTAATCTCATTTGCACTTTTCAGTTATTTTCTTGAATGAGGTCTAGAACTTAGGTTAATTCCTTAGTTCCTTACTAATGACTATCAACTTTTCTTATAATTTTGTGCTCCTTTTTCATTTTGTTTCTTCTCTCCTTCACAAAATTTTCTTCTCCTCTTTTCCTCTTATTCTTTTTCGAAAAATTTTTTAATTTTTATGGTATTTTTGGCATATGTGAATTTTTTTGTTTGAAACCTTTTCTTACAAGTTTTTGCACTTTCCTACCCCCCCATGCCTAAGATTTGCAATGTCCTCATTGTAACCTAGGGGGTCTCAGTTCAGGGTGAACTTCGAGTGCTGAAAGGTGTCAGAACAAGTTTCAGGTTTTCAAAGAGAATGACGGGCTGCCTCCCGTTAAGCGCTGAGTTTTACGCCATCGGCTGGGCGCAATAAGCTCAAGGGGAAAGGAGGATATGAGATGCCTCAGCCAAATCAGTAGAAGTTACATCAATGAACGGCTTGAGTCTTTGACCATTCACGATGAAAGGTTCAGAATCGTGGCTGAGTGGACTGATTTCGATTGCTCCATTTCCAAAAACCTGTCGGACCAAATATGGTCCGACCCACTTAGATCTCAGTTTTCCTGGGAAGAGTTTGAGTCGGGCATCAAAGAGTAGGACCTTTTGACCAGGATGAAAGATCTTTCTCGAGATGTGTTTGTCGTGGAAGGCTTTAACCCGCTCCTTGTAGATTTGCGAGTTCTCGTACGCGTCTGTGCGTAATTCATCGATCTCGCTGATTTGGAGTTTTCTGTGGGTCCCAGCCTTGGAAAGATCTAGATTACAGTTCCGTACTGCCCAATAGGCTTTATGCTCCAGTTCGACGGGAAGGTGGCATGCCTTTCCGTACACCAATCTAAAGGGGGACATGCCCAATTGGGTCTTGTGGGCGGTCCTATAGGCCCACAATGCTTCCGGAAGTCGGGACGACCAGTCCTTCCTATCAGGTCGAACAGTGACCTGTAGGATTTTCTTGATCTCCCGATTCGACAGCTCAGCTAGACCATTAGTTTGGGGGTGGTAAGGAGTAGAGATTCGGTGAGACACCCCGTATTTGGTCATCAGTGACCTAAACTGAGCATTTGTGAAATGGGTCCCCCCATCAGAGATTATTGCACGAGGAATCCCGAACCTTGAGAAAATGTGTTGATGAATGAATTTGAGAACGATTTTGTGATCACAGGTTCGGGTCGGTATGGCTTCGATCCATTTGGACACGTAGTCCACAGCCAACAGAATGTATTCGAAACCATCCGAAACAGGAAAGGGGCCCATAAAATCAATCCCCCAAACATCAAAGATTTCGCATACTAGAATCGGTTGCATAGGCATCATGTCGCGATGGCTCATGTTGCCCAAAGTCTGGCAACGACTGCATGCCTTGCAATGACTGTATGCGTCTTTGAACAGTGTGGGCCAGTAAAAGCCGCACTGGAGGACTTTTGATGCGGTTTTATGCCCGGCAAAATGGCCACCGCATGCCTGGTCATGGCAGAAAGAGAGGATATTGTTGACTTCCCCTTCCGGGATACATCTCCGGATGATCTGATCGGCACCTATGCGGAAGAGGTACGGGTCTTCCCAAATGTAATACTTGGCATCGGAGCGTAATTTGTCTTTTTTGGCCTTCGGCCAATCGGACGGGGTCTGATGAGATGCCAAGTAATTTACAATATTAGCAAACCATGGAAGGCTAGTACCAATAGTCAGCAGGTGCTCATCGGGAAAATGCTCAGTGATGGGTCCGGAAGGGTCTATCATTTCAGAAGGAAGACGAGACAAGTGATCAGCTACCACGTTTTGTTTTCCCGCTTTATCGCGAATCTCGAGGTCAAATTCTTGCAACAGCAAGATCCATCGGATCAATCGAGGTTTCGCGTCCTTCTTTGCAAGGAGATGCCTCACAGCCGTGTGATCCGAGTATATGATGACATGGGAACCCAGAAGGTATGATCTGAATTTCTCTAGGGCAAATACTACAGCTAGCAGCTCTTTCTCAGTAACTGTATAGTTACGCTGAGCCTCATCGAGTGTTTTGCTGGCGTAGTAAATGACCACAGGTTTCTTGTCATTTTTCTGCCCCAAAACCGCTCCTACAGCGAAGTCGGATGCATCACACATGATCTCAAAGGGTTGAGACCAATCAGGGGACTGTAGGATCGGGGCTTGGGTGACTCGGTCACGCAGGATTTCAAATGCTTGAGTGCATTCCTTGGAGATTTCGAAGGGAACATCCTTGGAGAGAAGAGTGGTCAGGGGGCGTGCGATTTTTGAAAAATCAGGGATAAATCGTCGATAAAAACCGACATGCCCTAAAAAGGATCGGATGTCCCTGATCGAGCTAGGCATAGGAAGGCGAGAAATCAGATTAACCTTAGCTCGATCCACTTGGATACCTTTCTCCGAAATTGAGTGTCCCAGGACAATTCCCTCAGGCACCATGAAATGGCTCTTTTCCCAGGAAAGAACCAAATTCACGTCGATGCACCGCCTGAGTATCTGGACCAAGTGCTGGAGGCAATCGTCGAATGATGCTCCGAAAACTGAAAAGTCATCCATGAAGACTTCCAGATAATCACCTACCATATCTGAGAATATGGCAAGCATGCATCGCTGAAAAGTAGCGGGTGCATTGCAAAGACCAAAAGGCATCCTTCGGAAAGCGTATGTTCCGAAGGGGCAGGTGAATGTGGTCTTTTCTTGGTCCTCAGGATGGATTGCCACCTGGTTATAACCGGAGTACCCGTCAAGAAAGCAGAAGAACCTATTTCCCGCTAGTTTTTCGAGAATTTGATCAATGAAGGGTAGTGGGAAATGATCCTTCTTCGTGGAGGAATTGAGTCGACGGTAATCTATACAGACTCTCCACGAGTTGGCTAATCGGGTAGGAATGATTTCTCCGGTCTCAGTCGTTATAGTGGTGAGTCCTGCCTTTTTAGGCACGACCTGAATCGGGCTCACCCAACGACTATCGGAGATCGGGTAGATGATCCCGGCATCTAACCACTTGATGATCTCCTTTTTCACGACCTCCTGCAGATTGGGGTTTAAGCGTCTCTGCATTTCACGAGAAGGTCGTGTGCCCTCTTCTGAATAGATATGATGAGTACAATAAGAGGGACTTATTCCAGTCAAATCATCGAGGGTCCATCCGATGGCTCTGCGATGTTGCTGGAGGACAACAATCAGACGGGATTCCTGTTCAGGATTGAGGTTGGAATTGATGATCACAGGAAGGGTCTGATTAGAACCCAAAAAGATGTATTTCAAATGAGCAGGAAGGGGTTTCAGTTCAAGGATGGGGTTTTCAGCAGCAGCGGGTGGTTCAGTATAGATGTGAGGCTCAAGGGTGGGAGTTACTGGGTTGTTCACATCCGGATTGGACTCCTCTATTTGCGGGTCAAGATCCTTCTGTGGTTGATGAGGAATACTCAAGTCATTCTGGAGGTGTGATTCATCAACCAAAGTCTTGATGTCACAAATTTGCTCGATGGCGCCGCAATTAATTCCTTGTTGGGCCTTAAATATATCAATTTTCAGTGTTTGATCTCCAAACTTAAGCTCTATTTGGCCCTCCTCACAGCTGATGTTGGCTCTAGCAGTAGCCAAGAAAGGTCTCCCTAGAATGATTGGTGTATCCCTAGGGTTCTCAGGTGCATCCATGTCTAAGACTATAAAGTCCACTGGAAAATAGAAATCCCGCACTCTTACGATAACATCCTCGAGAATCCCTTTTGGTGACTTTATAGATCGATCTGCTAATTGTAATGTCACCTCAGTTGGTTTCAGCTCAGATTCTTCCAGATGGTCAAGTAAGGATGTGGGTATCAGATTTATAGATGCACCTAAGTCTAACAATGCTCTGTCCAATTGGGTACCACCTATCTTACAGGAGATCAGGGGAGTTCCAGGATCTTTTGCCTTGGGTGGGAGTCTACTAAGGATTACAGAGCTGGCTTGCTCTGACAGAACAATTGGGCTCCCTCCCTTGGTTCGCGGCTTACGCTGGGGTGTACATATATTCTTTAGAAATCGTGCGTAAGCTGGTACGTGGCGGATTGCATCCATCAAGGGGATGTTTATGTGGACCTGCTCAAAGAGCTTGACCAGGTCCTCCTCAGGGGCCACGGGTTTGGTGGTCTTCTTTCCCTTGGTCAGGGCTTCGGGAAACGGGATCTTGGTTGGTTCCTCTAGGATAGGTCCTGGTTGTGGGTCTGGAACAGCGGTACCTTGGATAACTATCCTAGGGTCATGATTATCAGGCTGGGAGTGGTTTGGATAACGCGGGTCCTGAGTTGTCTTACCACTACGTGTTGTTACAGAATTTAATCCGGCCTGATTTTGGTTTGGATTTGGTAGGAGGGGTGGCTGCTGCTGAAATCCCGTACGAGAAGTAGAGGCTTCCATCTCGTCTGGAGATGGAGCAGTGGGGGCCTGATAAATCCATTGAGCTTGGCCTAAATTTGGATTCATAACGCGCTTCTGGGTTGGCACGTTATTTGGGTTAGGAAGGGGTTGGGAAGGGAGTGTGCCTGGCTGGCGAGAATTTGCCAACTGGGCCAGCTGAGTTTTAACTTCAGTAAGCTCGTCCTTGTGCTGTTTTTGAATGGCCGCATTCGATTTTTGAATGTCAGCCAGAGTCTGAAGGATTAAGGACATTTGATCTTGATTTGGCCCTGATGGATAAGTAGGGTTGGGCCGAGGCTGAGGCGGCTGGTAGTGATGAGAGGGCTGTGGGCGGGAATGAAAAGGTGGTCTTTGGGTTTGAGAATTTCCCGCCCACTGAAAATTTGGATGGTTTCGCCATCCAGGGTTGTAAGTGTTGGAGAATGGGTTGTTCTGGATGGCGTTGAGGTCCTCGCAGGTCTGAGGAACCTCCTGAGAATCAGGGAAAGGGGGAATGGAGTTCCCCCGGCTGGTGAAGAAAGGATCGGATGATCTTCCAGTCCAAGAATCAGATGGGGATGGATATGGATCCATCCCAGGGGAGGATCGGTGTAGGATGTTTTGCACAGTCTCCTGTGTGGAAGGAGGTTGTGCAAAGGAGTTACGCGCAGAGGTGGCTCGCTGCAAGTGCTGAGTCAGCTCATCCACCTTCTTTTCAATAATTGAGACCTTGTCCAATCGATTGGCCATTAATTCCAGGTCGACTGATGCGGACAGGCCCTGCGTCTCATGTGCTCCCTTAAGATTCGTCGCTGCGCGGGTATTCGTCCTGTCGAATAATCCCATGGAGTCATTGTTGATGGAGTTCTCGCACATGTTTTCGAGAATCTCCCATACGGTGTCTTCATGTTGACCCATGATGTTTCCTCCGCAGGTTGCATTGACGAAAAGGCGGATGTCCTCACGGAGTCCCTGGTAAAAAGATTGGACTTGTTCCCATTTAGGAACTCCGTGATGGGGGCACTTCCTCATGAGATCCTGAAAACGATCCCATGCCTCATGGAGAGGTTCTCCTGATTGTTGAGTGAAGTGTGTAATCTGATGGCGCAAGGCGTTGGTCCGACCAACGGGAAAGAACTTTTTCAAAAACTCGGATTGAAGTTCTTCCCAAGTGTTGATCGGCCGGGTCTGAGTTTGATACCAATGGGCGGCCTTGTCCATAAGAGAAAAGGAGAACATTTTCATGAGAAGAATATCCCGATTTTGCGCATCTGATCCAAAAGTGTGGGCCAGATGCTTAAGCTGTTTGATGTGCTGGAAGGGATCTTCAGAATTAAGCCCATGGAATTTAGGTATAGCGTGAATCATGTTGGGCTTTAGTTCGGAATCAGGTCCTCCAATCGGGATTCTAACTCGAGGCTCAATTGCCACCGCAGCAGGATTGTAGTGGTCCCGCATCATAGGATGCTGTGGTGGGTGCACGAAGTTTTGGAAGAGGTCATTGAGTCGCTGGAGCTGGTGTTCCAGATTATTTTCTTCCTCAACTGGCTGAGCCATGATGGGGGAAGAAGAAGAACTTGGTTCTGAATCAGAAGAGAGAATAATGTGAGGGTGTTGCTGCACAAACACGGGCGTCGAGGCTTGGCCTTGACGAGAGTGAATTTCTAAAGGAGGTCTTAAGGGTGGTCTTAGAGACCTCCTTCCGTACATGCACAGTTGGGAGAGGTAAGTTTAGAAGGTGATGGACCCAATCAAGACACCCAAAAATGTGTTGGGAAGATCGTCCACCTGAGAATTACCTGGGCAGCCAGAGAGGGAGAGTCCCGCGAAGACCCCTACACGGTAGAGCGTCCCCACGGGTTACAGGGTTTCCCCCACCCGACCTCTCTTGTCACTGCGGTTCCAGGTAGACCAGAATGGGGATCTTGACCTCTTAAGTCTACCAATTTTAAGATCAGGGTGCTTAAGGTTTCACTTGAACTTTAGTCTTTTTAAGTGCAAAGAGTGACCTAATTTAAGGTTGGTTAACCCAAGGGGTCAACTTTACCTATTGTTTTCTTTAAGAGCTTTTAGGTCCTGTCTTTTAGGGTTCAAGTGTTTAGAGAGAGCCAATTGTTTAGGATTTTTCTTGTTAATTATTTTCAATCAATGGCTTGGGCACACCTCTTTAGGATTTCCTCAATTCTTGATTAAGGGGTGTGTCTCTACTGAAATCCTAATGTTTGACCTTATGTTGGCTCTACTTGGTCCATTTAACTCTTTGTTGGGCAATTAGGGCTCAAGCAAGAATGTGTTAGCCCTTAAATACCCTTAATAGTGTGCAGGAGTGATGAGTTGAAAACATGCAACTTTTTATGGTTACTAAGTATGGAAGACAGGTTAGCCCTATATTGCTTTGTTCTTTTCTTTTCTTTCTCTTTAGAGTGTAGGGGTTAATAGTGAGAGAAAAGATTTACCTGTCTTCGGAGTGGTTGTCGTGTGGTTGCTTGTCTTCTTGAGTTCCTGTAGCTGCACAAAAGAGAGGAGATTATCAGAAATTAAAAGATACAGGAATGTTTACCTCTAGAATAGCCGTTGCTCCCCGGCAGCGGCGCCAAAATGATGATAAGCGTGGATTTGACCGGGTTGTGTTATATCGTTGTAGTAAAGCCGGTTGTTACCAACGTTTTCATATAAAATTTTTTACTCGGAAAAATAAAAGAGTTCCCGAGGTCGAACTCAGGGAGCAAGTTGTATTCTAGAGATATACAAGTTCTATTACAAAAATAAAGAGAGAGAGAGATGAAAATTTGGCTTCTTCTTCTTTTCTTCTTTCTTCCTCTTTGTCTTTGGTTCTTCCTGTTCTTCTTCTTCTTCTTCTTCTTCTTCTTCTTCTTCTTTCTTCAGATCTTCCCCTCGTGCTCTTCTTCTTCTGTTCTTCCTTGTTTCCTTTCTTTCTTTTTCGTCAGATCGTCTTCTTCTTTTCTTGCTTCTTGCTTCTCTTCATTCCTTCTTCTTCTTTGTCTTCACCTGCCTTGACCTCTCTTTTTCTTCTTTCGCGATGGCCGTTGCTCTTCCTTCTTCTTCAGCGGGTCTTCTTCTTCTTTGGCTGCTGACCTTTCGTCGTCTGCCCCGGTGCTGAGACGACTTAACAATGCCTTCGCTACAGTGCAGCAGCTCCTTCTTCTTCAGCGGGTCTGCTTCTTCTTCTTTGGCCTGCACACTTCAGAGTTTATTCGTCAAGGCAAAAACCTACTCTACCCCCCTCCCCCGCGTATCTCTCTCTCTGAAATCACTCATCGGAAGCTCTCCCAGAGCGCTACCGGGTAATCGGGTTCGGGTCAGGCCCGGGTCCAGGCCCACCGGCGTGCGTGGTGGGCGAGGAGTGCAGGTTAGTCTAATCGGGTCGGGCCAGGTCCGCGGAGCGTGGTCACGGACGAGGCCGAGTCGGGTCGGGTCGGGTGAGAGGGACCTCACCCCGTGGTAACTGAGGCAAACAGCATAAGGCAGTTTTTGCCTTTATGCGTCCGCGCGCCTTCGAGAGGTTCCGAGGTGGGACTAAATGTCCCACCCCAATTCTCTCACGCCTGCAGCAGGGATGGTGCTTCCAATTGCATCAGCTGTTGAGGCGCACAGCTCCAATTGAGGGCCAGGGTGTGTGCGCGAGACTCTTTCGCGCTGGCCGTGGCTTTTCAACCTGGGATATCTCGGCTTGGAGCAACCTCGAGCAGGCTTCGAGCTTCCTCGCCAATGGCGGTCAAGGCCTGGAACCTGAAATCAATAGAACGGCCTCTCGGCCAAATCAGACAGGCGGGGGACCTTCGCCGTGGCACGGCGAAGGTGGTCAGGGGGTTTGCAGGGGGCGAGATGGAGCTGTCAGGTCGTCCTAGGTCAAACTGTGAGCGAGGGAGTGGGTGTGTTCGGTGGGTCTGCAGAGGGTGTTTGGTGGGAAGTGGAGGGGTGGAAGAGGATCAGGGTGAAGAGGCGGAGGTTCTGCGGTGGTCGGCGAGCCGTGTGGGTCGCTGAGGTGATGGGAGCGGCTCGCCGGAGGGTGGTCGGAGGCGGAGAGGATGAGGGTGAACAGGGTCGGTAGAGAGCTTAATTGACTAAATCGAAAGCGGGGAAAGAAAGAGGAGGAGAAGGGGAGTAAGTCTAACTTAACTGCAGGGACGAAGGGGGAGGAATAGGGCGACAGTCGTATCGACTGTCGCCGGAGAAGATGATGCTCAGAGAGAGGGGCGGCGGCGAGCAGAGGGCTGGAGAGGCGCCAGCTGGGTGCGGCGTGGCGTGGGAAGAGCAGGGGAGGAGGTCTCTGCTGCTGGTATTGCGGCAGAGCGAAGAGGTGGAGGGGGAGGAAGTCGCCGGAGCTGGTGAGCGTCTGCCGGAGAAAGAAGAGAAGAAAGCTGGGGGTTTTCTCCGTCAGATCCAGGCTGCCTTCGTCGGTGGAGCGGCGGGGGGTATTTATAGGGTTGAAGCAGGGAGGAAGGCGGAGGGAGACGACGTGTCTCCCTCGCCGGAGAATGGTCGGAATACGAACCCATACCGTCCGTGCGTTCGCACGGCCGGTATGGGGGGCTACAATGACCATGGGGGTGCTCCTGCGACGGCTGACGACGCAGGGCACCCCCGGTACACTTGCCAGGTCCTCCACCTCACCCTGCGTGGCGCCATGCTCCGCGCAAGGTCGCCGGAGCATGGTGCTGGCAGGGTTTTGCAGGAGGGACCTGTTTGCAAAGAACGAAGGAGAGTTAGGGGCCAAAATGCGAGGGTTCAAAAGTTGAGGGCCAAAGAGTAAATATATGAGGACCAAAGTGTGAAGTCGGTCAAGGAGGTTTCTTCTTAGGCTCAAGTTTTTATACATGACTAATTAGGACCTAAGGAATCTGATGGTGAATTTTATTTTCATATTAAACCTTGTTTGACCGGTCAATTTGCGCAAAAACCCAAATTAAGTTATTAATTGGGCATGGTTCTCAATGTAGGTCAAAATGGGTTCTAAAGGCCAAATTGATGGTTCTAAACCCCAGAGATTATTTTTCTATGAATTTTAGAGGGTTTATTCTATTTTTATTTTACCTCGAACCTTGTGAATTGAAGTGGGTTGTTTTAGGGTTACAGATTATCATTTGGTTCCTTGGAAGTGCTGTAGCCCTTGCTAGATCATCTCATCCCACTTTTATTCTTATTAAGTTGTTTTGACCTATGTTTGGGCCCTGAATTACCCTGTACGCAGATTATACTGGTAAAATTGCACTTTTACCCCTTATGACTTGTTTTCTTCTCAAACTCAGAATTCTCTGAGTTAAGCTTTTCCTTGAGATATGTAGGAGCTTTTATCCTTTGTATTGGGTCAAAATGAGCTAGTTATGGCTCATGATGAGGTTCTCATCACTGGAGTTGCCTTCTTTCGAGTTCCACAGGAAGCCAGTGGACGGAGGCTTCAGGTGCATTTCTGCCCTTTGGGCAGCGAGACTTTTGAGCCAGGGGTGTGAGGGCTTCCTAGCTTGTGTGGTGGCAGAGCCCAACCCTGTGGCAGGCATCCAGAGTATCCCAGTGGTCTGAGAGTACCCCGACGTGTTCCCAAACGAGTTGCTAGGACTACCGCCCGAGCGTGAGATCGAGTTTGAGATCTCACTAGTACCAGGGACCAGCCCCATCTCCACAGCACCATATAGGATGGCACCACTTGAGCTGCGAGAACTCAAGTCTCAGTTGCAGGAACTTTTGGAGAAGGGCTTTGTGAGGCCCCGCGCGTCTCCCTAGGGAGCCCCGGTATTGTTTGTAAAGAAGAAGGATGGTACCCTACGCCTTTGTGTGGACTACCGACAGCTGAATAGGGTCACCATCAAGAACAGATATCCGCTGCCGAGGATCGATGACTTGTTTGACCAGCTGCGAGGTGCCACAGTATTCTCCAAGATCGACTTGAGGTCTGGATACCACCAGTTGAAGATCAAGGAGGCAGACGTCTCCAAGACAGCTTTCCGCACCCGGTACGGACACTACGAGTTTCTGGTCATGCCGTTTGGGCTGACCAATGCCCCCGCTGCCTTCATGGACTTGATGAATCGGGTATTTAGACCGTACTTGGACCAGTTTGTGGCGGTATTCCTTGATGATGTGCTCATCGATTCTCGAGATCAGACGCAGCACGGACAGCACTTGCGGATGGTTCTGGACACACTGAGACGACGTAGGTTGTACGCTAAATACAGCAAGTGTGAGTTCTGGTTGAGGGAGGTGACCTTCTTAGGTCATGTGATCTCCGGGGATGGCTTGGCTGTGGACCCAGCCAAGGTCAAGGCAGTGCTCAGGTGGGAGAGACTGCGTACGGTTACTGAGGTTCACAGTTTCTTGGGACAGGAAGGCTACTATAGGCGGTTTATCAGAGGCTTTTCACAGATTGCACGTCTTATGACACAGTTGACCTGGAAGGACGTGCCCTTCACTTGGACAGACTCCTGTGAGGAGTGTTTTCAGGAGCTGAAGGAGAAGCTGACTTCAGCTCTCGTGCTCACCATCCCAGACAGTAGTGGCGGGTTCGTTGTGTACACGGACGCCTCTTTGCAGGGGTTAGGGGGTGTGCTCAAGCAGAGGGGTCACGTTGTTGCTTATGCTTTGCGGTAACTGAAGCCCCATGAGCATAGCTACCCTACCCACGACCTGGAGTTGGCAGCTGTCGTCTTCGCGCTAAAAACTTGGAGGCACTACTTGTACGATGAGACCTTCGAGATTTTCACAGATCACAAGAACCTCAGATACTTGTTTGATCAAAAGGAGCTCAACATGACACAGAGACGTTGGTTGGAGCTCCTGAAGGACTATGACTGCAGCATTTCCTACCACCCGGGAAAGGCCAACGTGGTGGCTGATGCCTTGAGCCGGAAGGCGCCCGCACACTTGGCCAGTTTACAGGTGCAGAGTTGGAGCCTTTTAGAGGAGATGGGAAGTTGGCGACCCCTAGAGTTACGGGGGCACTGTGGGGCAGTGACTATGACGCGACAGACGAGGCCAGAGCTGATAGATCGCATCATCACAGGACAGATGGCCGACCCGTACTTACAGTCCTTGCGTGACAGAGTACTGTCAGGAGACCCTGGAGACTTCTCTTTTACAGACCAGGTGCTGCGCATGAGGAGACGTTTGTGCGTTCCCAGAGACGAGGAGCTGTTGAGAGAGCTCCTGACTGAGGCACACGTTTCCTGATTCACCATACATCCCGGAAACACGAAGATGTACCATGACTTGAGACGCGACTTTTGGTGGAGAGGGATGAAGCGGGATATGGGTGAATTCGTGCAGCAGTGTTTAGTGTGCCAGCAGGTGAAAGCCGAGCATCAGAGGCCTGCAGGACCGCTGCAGCCACTTCCAATGCTGGAGTGGAAGTGGGAGAGCATCACCATGGACTTAGTGGTGGGCTTACCTGTTACCCAGCGAGGACACGATGCAGTCTGGGTAATCGTTGACAGATTGACGAAGACGGCACGTTTCTTGCTGATCCGAGTCATCTTGGGATCAGCACAGTTGGCAGATAGGTATATCCGCGACATGGTACGTCTACACAGAGTTCCGCGGGAGATCGTATCTGACCGGGATACCCGCTTTACGTCCCAGTTTTGGGATGAGTTTCAGCAGGCCCTGGGGACGCGGTTGAGGTTCAGTACAGCTTACCACCCCCAGACGGACGGACAGTTTGAGTGCACGATATAGACACTTGAGGACCTTTTGCATGCCGGTGTACTGGAATGGAGGGGCTCTTGGGAGGAGCACTTGCCCCTGGTGGAGTTTGCATACAATAACAGTTATCACTCGAGCATCGGCATGGCACCCTACGAGGCTCTGTACGGACGGAGGTGTACGGCACCCTTGAGTTGGGTTGAGGTGGGGACCAAGTAGGAGGTTGGCCCCAGGCTGATCCGGCAGAGTCAGGAGGTAGTTGAGCAGATTCACAGGCGATTCCGCACTGTCAGGAGCATGCAGAAGAGCTATCGGGCGACTCCGCATCTGATTACGCGTCGGCACTATCGGGCACGCGCGGCCATCCGATGCTCCAATTGCTCGCGCCCGCCGCTCCTCGCCACGGCTCGAACCCGCGCCCCGCGCTCGAGATAGCGCACTCGACCGCTGCGCTATGGGGCGCAGATGGTCGAGCAGGCGTTTTTAAATGCGAGCGCTCACAGCAGTTGGATTAAGATCCAACGGCGGAGAGCGATTGGGCGCGTGGCTTTCACACGATGCAAGCGGTCGTTTGGGCGGCTGAAATGGCGCCACGTGGCACTATCTTGGCCGTCCATCTTCTAGAAGTTGTAGATGGTGCCACAGATGTCGGATTGACTCGATTTTTGTGTCGTTGGGCTGCGATCGTCGATCCGAATTCATCCGTGCGGTCGGATTTATCATCTGAAGTGCGGATATACACCATCCTGGCCCTTGATCTTCTAGGGTTCCCGGGTCACTATCTGATGCTACGGATGCCTGATTAGGGCAATCTTCGAGTCGTTAAACCCTAATCGTCGCCCTGATCACATCCATACGGTTGGATCTTTGATCCGAGACCCTGATAAAATATTTGTCCTGTCCAAGCACATAAAAGGAGACAATTAACCTCCATTTTATTCAAAGTATTGTAAATGTAAGATGATGCATGTAATGCAATATTTATATCATGAAATGCAATCCTATGCTTAAGAACATGCATAAATAGACATCTTAAGTAGTGTAAATGTGTTTACATCAGAGAGGGAGCTCGACTGCGACGGTGCGAGCTCGCCGAGGCAGCCAGAGTCGACCGGCGGGTGCACAGCAAGCATGTGCTGCCGTGGAGGAGCTGCTGCAGCTCAGGCAGCAGGCGGACGCGGCGCGGCACGGCCGTGCGCTGCGGGCGGAGGGCGAGGAGGTTCTGATTCTGGGAAAATTTTCCAGAATCAGACGTCTGGACTTACGTTCAGACGACGCAAGAGACTTCTGGAGGAAGGTCCAGACGTCTGAAAGGTGTGTTATTTTTACCTTCTTCTTTCAAGTGTACAGCCATGCAGCCTTTCCGCCAAAGTCTTCTACATCCTTTCGTCTTGAGAACGGGCGCGTGTGTGTGCAGGACTTGTTTGGGAAAGCGCATGGGCACGCCATCCCACACAGATCGGACGTCTGGGCACAGCACCAGACGACGGAGAGGGTCTCCAGACATCCGGAGTGACAGTCGGACGTCTGGAAACTAAGTCCAGACAGTTCAGTGGGCTTCTGGACGTTTGAAGGACTGCGCAGATCAAGGTATGACCTGAGCGACCATTTAAGACTTCTGGAAGAAGTTCCAGACGTCTGTTTTTGGGCAGACTTGTCATTTTTTTTGACTCGTTTAGGGTCCGTTCGGAGTCCGTTTTCCGCGTTTCAAGTCTCGTTCTTCTCAGATTTAGTTCCTCTACTTGCTTATAGTAATTGTATGCTGTTCTGAATAGCTCATTGTATCTAATCCTTGTGTTAGGACCCCGTTCCGTTGCGTCTCTGGGGGTCGCGGAGGCGCACGGGCTTGCCGATTTCACCCCAAGTACTCTCGATTTTGCGGGTAGAGTGGCCCTTTCAATTATTTATAAAAAATTATGCACTTCTGAAATAATCAATAGAGTCTAAGGTATTGCATGAACCGTAGGAATGAAAAAAAACTAGATTGAATGAAAGATCCTAGGGTAATGCATGAATCCTAGGATTGGAAAACTAAATTGAATGATAGATCCTAGGGTATGGCATGATTCCTATGACTGGAAAACTAGATTGAATATATATACATTATAGTCTTGGAAAAGTAGAAAGGAAACGATAACTGCCTGTAATTGGATAACAGCTGCCTGATTATGAATGAATAATTATGGTTGGGAACATGGGTTATATAAATATAAAGCTGAAAAGATGAAACCTAAATTGGCCGAGTTGAAAGAGCACGAACCCTACGGGGAATTAGGAGCAGAACTCCTGGAAAGTTAATGGAATAGAATTGGGGAAATGAGCTGGCCCTTGAGTACGGAGTACCAAGGAGAGCGATTGTCCCCCTGTTTAGTGCAAAGTGGAGTTAGCCGCCCCAGGGACCCAGGGTAGGTCTGGCCACTTTGTACCGACTTTTGGCCCTCGTGTACATAGTACTGAGGAGAGCTACTAGTGTAGGGAGAGCACTAGCTACCCCACGGGCCCCGGGGTTCTGCTAGCCCTCCTACACCGACTTGTTCGGCCCACTGGGCAAATCAGGGTAGTTAGGTGAGGGTGCGTGGACTGTGGAGAGGCAAGACCCCTGTTTGGTTACTGTGGAGGGGTTGGACCCCTGTTACTGAGAGGGCTCTACCCTATACTGGTTCCGTGTTGTGCTTTGGGTGCACCCGTTAATAGAAATGACTGACCGCGTGCCAGTGCAGGTTAGCTACCCGTGCGTTTATCGTGCGTGCCGTAGTCACCGTTACGTCTGTCAGCGACCTTGGGGTGGTTGACTGAGGGTAGGACCACCACGGGGGACTCTCCTGGCCAGGAGAGCACCACGTGCTACTTCTACTTTTCGGAAAAGACTGCAATCAAGATCGTTCACACAAGAAACATTCAAGATCAAGAGAAGAATCTGAGGGATAATTCGATAACAAGTAAACGGAAATATAAAGAAAGAAATTAAAAATATAACAGCTACTGTCTACCTTACTGTTTCTTAGTTTTTAGTTGTCACTCTACTCAACGTTTCACTGACGTGTCACCTTTGTTACCTTTTCAGGACCAGGTGTTGAGCAGCCAGAGTCGGCGGCTGCAGAGGGCGCTGGGCCTAGTAGAGCCCAGTAATGTTACTTGTGTAGTACCCATTGTACTTTTCTTTCTGTTGTAGTGAGTAGTTTCTGTTACCCCTGTACTCTTTTCATTGTAAGCTTCATGTTTATGTACATGTTTATTTCTTTACTGTTGTGGTGGTACATACTGTAGTATTTCTTTCCTTTACTGTTGTATTTTGTTATTGCTAGTTATATACATGGTGAATGTGGTTTATTTTACTGCTCTTTTGGTTACTTTCTTGCTGGACGACTAGGTCTCGGGATCAGTCGAGTCGATCCGATTCTCGTATCTCGTAGGGATTCGGGAACCGGGTCGTAACAGGGCACGACTCTCCCGCGAGATGCAGAGATGTTTAAACCCAAACATACGGGAGGTCGTTAAGAAAGAAATTATCAAGTGGCTTGACTCCGACATCATCTATCCTATTTCCAATAGCCCCTGGGTGAGCCCCATGCAAGTGGTTCCAAAGAAAGCAAGGCTCACCGTTGTCACCAATGATCTTGGCGAATCCATCCCTACCCGCACCACCACC
Source organism: Thalassia testudinum (assembly GCA_037157565.1). Lineage (NCBI taxonomy): Eukaryota > Viridiplantae > Streptophyta > Magnoliopsida > Alismatales > Hydrocharitaceae > Thalassia > Thalassia testudinum. The sequence goes on along the minus strand of JAZHRO010000022.1, from coordinate 79,707,910 downwards.
ACGTGGCGGGTCTGTATTGATTATAGGAAGCTCAATGAAGCCACTAAGAAGGATCATTTCCCCTTACCATTCATTGACCAAATCCTTGAAAGATTGGTAGGGCAGAAGTATTTTTGCTTCCTGGATGGATATTCAGGATATAACCAAGTCGCAATTGCTCTGGAGGATCAAGAAAAGACCACATTCAGTTGCCCGTACGGCATGTTTGCATTTCGTCGAATGCCGTTTGGGTTATACAACGCACCTGCGACCTTCCAACGTTGCATGCTAGCCATTTTTTCAGAAGTGGTGGGTGAATACTTAGAGGTCTTTATGGATGATTTCTCTGTATTTGGGTATTCATTCGACCATTGTCTGAGCAACTTGGAGAAAATCCTGAAACGATGTATCGAGGTTAATCTGGTGTTAAGTTGGGAAAAGAGCCATTTTATGGTTCAAGAAGGAATTGTTCTCCGTCACATCGTATCACATAGGAGCATTGAGGTAGATCGGGCTAAGGTTGATTTGATTTCCAAACTCCCTCCACCTAACTCAGTCCGACAGATTTGCTCATTTCTGGGACATGTTGGCTTCTACCGAAGGTTCATTAAAGTCTTTTCGAAGCTTTCCAAACCCTTGACTGACCTTCTAGCCAACGACACCATATTCCACATGTCTTCTGATTGCATCCAGGCTTATCACACCCTCCGGGACTTAGTCTCCACAGCACCTGTACTTCTGCCTCCGGACTGGTCCCAGGACTTTGAGATTATGTGTGATGCATCAGATTTTGCCATAGGCACTGTCCTGGGACAAAGGCAAGACAAGAAGTCCGTGGTGATCTACTACGCGAGCAAAATGTTGGACGAGGCCCAACGAAATTATACAGTCACAGAGAAAGAGTTGCTCGCTGTAGTCTTTGGACTTGAAAAGTTTCGATCGTACTTGTTTGGATCCCACGTGATTATTTACACCGACCATTCAGCCATCCGGCATCTGTTGGCCAAGAAGGACGCAAAGCCCAGGCTCATCAGATGGATCCTGCTTTTGCAGGAATTTGACCTGGAAATCCGCGATAAGGCCGGATCGAAGAATGTGGTGGCTGACCACTTGTCTAGACTGCATCCAGACCACATTGGACCCTCCCTACCTCTATCTAACGCCTTCCCCGATGAACACATTCTAGCCGTACAAGACAAGAGACTGCCATGGTATGCTGACTACGTCAACTACCTAGTTGTAGGACAAACCCCGCACAGCTGGTCCAGACAGCAACGGGACAGGTTCTTGGCTGTGGCCAAGCACTATTTCTGGGATGATCCCATGCTGTTTTGCCTCTATGCTAACCAGATCATCAGGAGGTGTATCCCTGAGAACGAAGTTCAGAGTGTGCTTTCCTTCTATCATGACCAGGCTTGTGGTGGCCACTTCTCTGGAAAGAAAACAGCTGCAAAGGTCCTGTAATCTGGATTTTACTGGCCATCCCTATTTAAGGATGCACACAACTTTGCCAAGACTTGCTCACGCTGCCAAACGCTGGGGACCTTGACCAAGAAAGATACGATGCCCCTCCAACCCATTTTGATTGTCGAAATCTTCGACGTTTAGGGTATCAATTTTATGGGCTCCTTTCCACCATCCAACGGCTTCGAGTACATCAAATGGATTGAAGCTGTCACCACCCGCCAATGTGATCACAGGACTGTCATGGACTTTGTTAAGTAGAACATCTTTTCCCGTTTGGAATACCTAAGGCCATGATCAGTGATGGTGGAAGCAATTTTATCCATTCCCAATTCTGTGCCCTACTTAGAAAATACAAGGTGAACCACCGCATTGCTACCCCGTATCATCCGCAAATAAATAGGCAGACCGAGGTCACAAATAGACAAATCAAGAACATTTTACAGAAGACTGTGAGACCTGACAGGAAAGACTGGTCCACACCACTAGATGATGCCCTGTGGGCATACAGGACCGCTTTCAAGACCCCGATAGGCATGTCTCCTTATCACCTGATCTTTGGCAAAGCCTGCCATCTTCCTGTCGAATTGGAACATCGGGCTTACTGGGCTGTCAAGCAATGTAACATGGATTCCCAGTTAGACGGGGCGCAGAGGACGCTCCAATTATCTGAGCTCGAAGAAATTCGTCAGGACGCTTTTGAAAATAGTCGACTGTATACGGAGAAAATAAAAGCCGTCCACGACCGACTCATTCATAGAAAAACCTTTGAGCCCAACCAGTAAGTCTAGCTGTTTGACGCCTGCCTAAAACTCTTCCCAGGGAAACTCAGGTCCAAATGGACAGGACCATTTCAGGTGGTTCAGCCTTACTTTAATGGGGCGGTTGAAACCGCTGATCCTAACACTGGGCACACTTTTATAGTTAATGGTCAAAGATTAAAGCACTTCCTAGCCTAGGTTCTCCCAAAGGAGAGTGTCACCCTCATTGAGGGATGACACGAAGCACCGCCCAGCTGGAGGCGTTAAACTTAGCGCTTCCTGGGAGGAAACCCAGAGGATTCAGACTGATCCGGTATTTTACGTCACTCAGGTACTATCTTTTTGAACCCCTATGCATCCATGTATTTGCCAATGAGGACATTGTTCAACTTAAGCATGGGGGGGTGGTAATTGCACAATCCTGAGCTCATTTAATCAGTCTGAAAAAAAAAATTTTGAATTTAGGAAGAAACTTAGGCATTAGAAACTTATCAATAGTGGGAAATAATACAAAAAGAACTTAAACACTTAGACTTTTCAGGCCTTCAGGCTTAATCAGCCCTGGTGTCCATTAAAATAGGGATTTAGCTTCGAATCCTTGCAACTTTAAGCTATTCTAATCCACCTACTAAATAAGGTGATAAGTATACGACTTATCAACTCACTCTCTAACTCAGAAAAACTTTGAGTTTAAGCATCTGCACACATTTTTGCACAGACTCACTTCTCGGAGATTTTGACAGAAATTGGGTAGCTAATGAACTCTCTAGAGTGGTATGGCTGGTAAGTTATCGTGTGTAATAGCCCATTAGTAGGTTATCCAGAACCCAGCCACGGGACCATTTCTTCTTCATTGCCTCTAGATACATTTGAGATCAGGGGAGCCACCTACGAAAGAGAGAGAGAGAGAGAAGAAAAGAAAATAAACCACACTTCACCGCATGAGTATGGCTGGCAAGTGATCGTGGATAACAGCCCATTGGTCGGTTGTCCAGAGCCCAGCTCAATAATTGTACAAAAAGAACCAAAACACTTAAGGAAGAAGCAGGGAAGTAGTATAAGCTGGGGAGATATACACTGAAAAAATCCTTATGTTGACCCCAATTAAAACAAACGTAGGGAGAAAGCTACCGATCGAACAAATACACCTTCAGGCAAATACATTTCCTCTTCTGGTCACCTAGGGGCGTAGAAACCCGAAGTCTTTCTAAATTACCGTTGAGTGAGTCTTTCAATATCTTCACACCAAGATGCTTAGCACTTAGGGTTTTGATCGAGTTTTGGATGGGTTGGGTAGCCGTAAAAAGTTACCAACTCACGCTGAATTCTGAAAAAAATTCTAAAATATATATGTATATATATATATATATACACTTATGTATAGTTATATACATTAAAGCAAGGATTCGAGCGATTCGTATTTTGGCAGACACCTGGGCACTACTTAGTCTTTATAGATTAAGATCTTAGTATATTTCCTCCTACTGACAAGTGACGAAGTGTCTAAGCAATTACTTCTTAAATTCTGAAAGAAAATAAAGGCTAGAATAAACCTTGCTAGGGACTAGCAAAGAGTAAGCATGGGTGTATGATAACACTGCATATGGGGGTGATAATTCTGTTAAATAGGGCCCATCTTAAGAGAAAAAGGCACAACATAAGTAGAATGGGAGCATTGCATGCATCATATACCAAGATTACATATAAAATTGTATTAATGGCCAGTTGTGTAAGCACTTGTCAAAGCAGGCCTCAAATGAGCAATCAGACCGCACGGATGGATTCAGAACTACAAACGAAGTCCAACGGACTCAAAATCGTCCAAATCCGACATTCGGAGCTCCCACAATGGACCGAAGAAGTTCTGACCGTTGATCTGATGATCAACGGCCCTCATTGCACCACGTGGCCCCCGCTCACCGCGCGCCACTTCCACCTTCAGCTGGAGATCGAATCTCGGCCATCAATCTTCGATCGGACGGCCGAGAACAGCGCGCCCGCCCGCAGTCGCCGCGACAAGCAGCAGGTGTGGCGCAGCGGTTAACGCGCACGCCCGCACGCACGCGACGCAGGTTCGAGCCGCGCGGTGCGGGAAATTGAATACGGAGAGACGCGCGGCAAAATTGGGCCGCCCGATCAGCAGCGGGCGGCCGAGATAGTGCCACGCGGCGCACCCTCAGGTAGCGACCTTCCACGCACGCGCGCACGCGGGCCCAAGGCGCGATCTAAGCGTGCCCGGGGGAGGATCTCAGATCGGACGACTCTCATACAGCGGCCACGGATCGGGCACGAAGAAGAACGGCGCAGGCGTGTGACCGGAGGGTTGGGGGCTTCACCGACGCTTTTAGAAGGGTTTTAGCGACGTCCCGAACGTCGCTAAAACCCCTCTTCTTTTAGAAAACCCTTCTCCCTATTTAAACTCCCTCCAACCACTCATTCAAGGCATTCACTTCCCTTGCAACTACTCCACCCCTTTCTTAGCTAGCTTTAGGCACTCTTGTAATCGCCGGAGACGACGAGCCACCGACGGAGCCTTCTCCACCGCCGTGGCTGCCTCGCCGCTCTCCCCCCCTCTCTCTCTCTTCCTTTCTTTTAAGCTTTCCTTTACTTATGTTTAAGTATGTATCTAGTGTTATAATTTGTGAACTAAAGCTGCATGATTAATAAAGTTATTTTCCGTTCAGTTGTTTACTTCATTTCCTGTTCAAGTTGCATGATCAAGCAAGAAACGACTCTAACCCTGATCTCTCTCTCTCTCTCTCGCTTTTCAATCGCACCTTTTGCAAGCAAAACTCCGCGATTTCCGTGACAACAAGTGATAAGTAAAATCCGATTTTCACGCCTCCTTGAGACCGACACTCAGACTCACCTCTGTTTCTTTACTTTAAATCCGACGTTGCAAATGCGACTATAACGACACATCATAACACACACGCACGATCGCACGCCAATATGGTGGTTTTGCACTGGTGTAAAGTGATTTTGAAGGTGATTTGAGTGGTTTGCACTCGTACAAAAGTGATTTGTTGTTGGTTTCAATAATGGTAGACTCCACTATGTGTGAGTATTTTTTTTGCATAAAAATGAGATACATTGAGTGGGGACCATGTTCACAACTCTTTATAACATGTGGCTTCGCTCCTTGCCCTCCTATTTTAATTTCTTTAAAACCCTTATCACACCCATCTTTAATTTCAGCTCTTGACCGTTATGCTTCGCTTAGCTACAATAACATTGATGCTACCCGAGTGATCTAAACTCCTCGATCCCATCATTGAATACATGTGCCGCCCGTCATGCACCGTTTAGCACCAAAAGTAAAGTGTCTATCGGATGCTCTTAAAGAATTTTGTTAATTAAAGAATTCCTAACCAAGGTGTTAACTTATTTTAAACGAAGACTTGGGAGCCATTTGTAAGGGAAATGCATGAAAGAGAGGATGAATTGCAAGAGGATGGAACTCTTCCACGCACAAAAATTGTGTTTGAGAGAGAGAGAGAGAGAGAGACAGGGGTAAGGTAATAATCATGCACCGGTGGAAAGGGTTGTGTGTGTGTGCATGCGTGTGTGTCCGTGTGTATTTTTGTGTGTGAGAGAGAGGAATAAGGCGATTCACTAGGAAGAGAAAGGGTATATGGTGTTAAAGAAACAATATTGCTGGGTGTGTATGCAAATTAAAACTTTCAAAGATCATGTGGATTGAAGAGGCTTATAACAGTCCATTTTGAAGCCCTACTTCCTCTTTCCAATATTTACCTGTCACTAGTCTTTATTCCAATATCTTTTTTTGTTTCTTTTTTTTGAAGAGAAAAAGCCAAGTTCATTACAACTTCATACAAGGTAAATTTGGGTTGTGCCAAAGACCAGAAATATCAGTATGCAAACAGTGCGTAGCAAGATTGTGAGAAAGTTGTACATGCTACCTAGGAACCTTGCACAAAGAAATGGGAGGAAGAAAGTGTAGGAAGGATTGACATTTGCAGATGGCATACTTCGATCTCCAATGAAGTTGCGAGAAATTAAGGATTTGGCTTACGGGACTAGCAACGTCGTTGGAAATTCTATCCGTATAGATAGCCAAACTCAAGGCAAGATGAAGGCCTTGAAGAATTGCAAGAACTTCAGCTCCAATGACGTTAGCAATAGAGAGAGTCACTGCTGACCTAGCCAAAATGTCACCATTAACGTTGATAGATATAACTACTACACACAATTTTCCATCCTTAACAGCAGCATCAACAAGGAAATTATGTCTATCATGTTGGGGAGGAATAACTTGAATAATGAGCTGATGGGTTTGGACAGAAGTAATATGCGTATTGCCCAGAGAGGGAGAATAAAAATTTGCCATATTTGCAACTTTGTTAATAGCATCTCTTATAATTCAGTTGCTGCCCTCCCAAGACTATCTGGCAATGCTGTAGCCAAAGGACATGCAAACTATGGAAGATTATATTGGCGTCAATGCCATCTCCCCTCATAGAATTGAAAGCATCCACTAACGAAAAACATTTATGAATCCAATCTCCAGTAAGCAAGTCCACACGAATGGAGTGTGCAAACCAAATTGCATGGGCCACCTGACACTTGAAGAAGATGTGATTGAGATCTTCCACAGATTCACAACAGAGATCACAAATTGGATTAGTTAGCGATGACCTCTAAGACAAAATGCATTTTGATGGAAGAGCTGCAGTGCATGCTCTCCACAGGAAGGTTTTTGTGCAAGGAGGCAAGGATTTCAATGCTCAAATCTTTTTGCAAACAATAATAGTGTTAGGCGAGTGGATTTTATCTCTTCCCATCTGCAACAACAAAGTCTGATAGGCTGATTTAATAGAAAAATTTCCTGATTTTTGAGTCCAAATCAGAAAATCCTCTTCCCCTTCTAAAATAGGTGTTTTGATGACAAACTCTTCATTAAAACAAAGGCGCAGGAAGGGTATATCCCATTCCATATCCTCTGTGACATAATGGCTTACTTTAGGGGGCATTGATGGATTTAACGTGCTACTCAACAGAGGTAAATCCCAATCGCGAATCTAGTTGTCCCTTCACAGATTAATATTACTTCCATTAAAGAGATAATATTTAATCTTATATAGAGCCTTCATGAATGGAGAAGCAGTTTGAGAAGGAAAATAATCCCAAAAAGAAGTTTTGGGAAAGTATTTCCCTTTAAGTTGTGCCTACCAAAATCCCTTGTCATTTGATTGTAATTGCCATGCCATTTTCATCAAGAAGGCTATGTTCATGTAATATGGTTTACGGAATCCTAGCCCTCCAAAATGCTTTGGAATAGTAATAGAGGACCATGCTTTAACATAAAAATGCCTATTGCCCCCATCTAGGCAACCCCACCAAAAATCTCGCACAATTTTGTCAATCTCAGCACAAAGCTTTTTGGAAAAGAAATTGGTGTACATTAGATGACAAAGTATAGCTAATAATGATGCTTGAATGAGAATACCCCTTCCAGCATGGGATAAGGCTCTTCTCTTCCAGCAAACAAGTTTCTTTTGGCATTTGGATAGAACTAAATCTTTGAGTTTTTGCTGCGATAAAGTATCCTGAAGTGGACAACCAAAATAAATTTCATCATTTGGCATTTTCCCAATCTGACGATAGTTTCTCATAGTATCTTGAAGAGTTGGGTGAATTCTCTTGTTAAAATAGATTTTTGACTTGTTGAAGTTAACCTTTTGTCTAGAAATAATATAAAAATTATCCAAAAGAGATATGAGATGTATGGCTTCTTGTAAGGAGGTTGTAGTTGAGTATAGTATCATCAGCAAACATGAGGTGTGTAAGTGGAACCATATCTTTTGCCAATTTATATCCTGAAATTTGCTTGGTAGAAAGAGAAGAGAGGAAAGTATGATTTAGAAATTCAGAACAAAGAATAAAAAGATAAGGAGAGAGAAGACAACCCTGTCTTACACCACGTGTTGGATGGATAGTATTAGTGGTGCTACCATTAACTATAACCTCAAATGACGCAGACTTTATACAAGACATGACTAAAGATACAAAGGAAGAAGGAAGATGGAGTTGATTTAGACAAGCTTCCACAAAAGACCACTCAAGCCTATCAAAGGCTTTCTCCATATCTAATTTAAGAGTCATGTTGCCATTCTTCCTCTTCATAGACTATATAGAGTGAAGTACCTCACAAGCCAGAACTATATTATCTACCACCTATCTTCCTATCAAAAAATCAGATTGGTTAAGGGAGATAATCCTCATAAGAATAGATTTAAGTCTTCGAGTTGCGAGCTTAGCTACCAGTTTGTAAAGGGAGTTAGTGAAACTGATGGGTCTATAGTCCTTGGGCTGTATGGGATCATCACGCTTGGGAACAAATGCCAAAAAAGTATTTCCCATCTGAAGTGTCATTGCTGAAGTAGCGAAGCATCTGTTCACAAATTGTAGAACATCATTACCAACAATATTCCAAGATTTATGAAAAAATAATGTTGGAAGCCCATCAGGCCCCGGGCTTTTAGTGGCCTCCATATGAGAAAGAGTATTTCTAATTTCCTCCTCATCAGGAAGAGAAGCCGACCAAGCATACTCTGATGGATTGGCCCTGTCAGAGTGGTAGAAAACCATATGAACAAGAGAATTAATACCTTCATATGTATATAATTTAGTGTAAAAATCATAGAAGCAATTTGAGATTTTTTTTTGTTCTCCTATTTCTTCTCCCAAAGGTACCGTAAGCCATAATATAACATTCTTTTTCCTGTGATTCATCGCATGTAAGTGATAATATCTAGTGTTGCGGTCTCTGCTTTGAGTCCATTCATGTCTAGAGTGCTGAAACCAGTGAAGTTCTTCCTACTTGAGAATGTCATCATACTGTCGCCTAATGTCATTTTCCTTCTTTAAATCTTCAACTGAGGAATTTTTTCCCTGACATTTAGTCATAGCCTCTTCCAAACATTGCTTTTTTTCTTTCCAATTGTTTCCACTTTTCTTACACTAGATCCTACTATCAGATGCGAAAGAATTGGTCTTCTTCCAAATAGGCCCATCAGTAACTCCATTTTCCCCCAAGAGTCAGCCACAACTTTAGTAAAAGAGTTATTAAGGTACCAAGAAGCCTCTAGCCACCTACAGAAGTTTTTGTGTGGAAATTTCTGTTGGTTCTCAACAAAATGGGGCAATGGTCACTATGCATAGGAGGAAGATGCAGCACACCAGCTGAGGGGTGAATCTGACGACATAAACCGGATACGAAGACCCTATTCAACCGTTCTTTAATAAGATGTTTCTTCTTCCGCCTGTTTGACCATGTTTATGCATGGCCAACAAACCCTAAATCCATAAGACCTAATCCATCAACAAAATTCCTCAGATATCTGTATTCTCTTGTAGGAAAACGCCTTCCACCTAATTTGTCTTTCCCCTCAAGTATAACATTGAAATCACCTATGCAAATTAATCTATCTGCATAAGGTTGTAAGAGGCTTGTCATTTTAGTCCATAAGCTTCTTCTCCTAGCCTTCCTAGGAGTGTCATAAAGACAACACATATGCCAGGAATTACCCCCATAAACAATGTTGACCAATAAGCAGTGATGATCTAAATATATAAGTGACACATTACAATCATTGGCATAGAGGAGACAGAGCCCACCAGACTTTCCACGAGCATCGACACTGATTTTACTAAAATTTTTCAGTTTAGCCAAAACATCAGCCATACGATCTTCTTCAAGATGTTTTTGATAGAAAAATAGAGTAGAAGTGGCTTTGATGAGACTTTTAATATGACAAATTGCGTAGGAAGTCTCCAAATGATGGGAACACCATCGTAAGCCCTAACTAGCCTATTTTTGATCTTAAAAAGGTAATAAAAGCTCCTACATAACTATCAGAGGATCCTAAATGCTTCATGTTCTGTTTGAGAAGGAAAAATGAAATCAGGGTTATTTCTGTAATTTTAACAATATTTTACAACTACAGAATGACCACGGGGTATTCCAAGGGCTAATTGAAGGTCAAATGGTCAAAAATGTCTAAAAAGAGGGTCTATGCAGAAAGAAATGGATTTTTCACGTATTTCAAGAATTAATGAACATCTTAAATCCCAAAAACAGACTCGCTTAAATAACTAAGGTTCTGGTCATAATCAAATTCATCTAAACCTTTTAAAAATCAAATAAAAATATTCTCTAAGGTTTGGTATCTTTAATTTGACCATCTGAACACAATTTGACCTAAAATAGTCTCAGACAGACAATTACCCTAATTTGGGTCTTTGCATAAATTACCCAGTCATATTTGGTCAAGACCAAAATCCAACTTTACCAACAGATTCTTTGGATCCAAATTAGGTTTGTATCAAAATTTGGGCCTAATCAAAGATCACCTTGACCAAGTTTGCATTTCAGTCAAAAATGACTTTTTTTATCACACAATGGCCCTTAACTTTTTGAATTATTTACAAATATGCCCCTATGTTTTCCATCTTCTTCACATTCTGGTCCCTATGCCATTAATGGAAACTCAGAACCTCCACCGAGAGATTCGAGCGATGATTTCTCGCTTGATTCTTAATCAATCAGTCCCAAAATTGAAAAGGAGATTTCTTGAGGAATTCCCTTCTAAATAAGACCATTCATAGATCCTAAAACCCTCTAGATTCCTCATGTGAACTCTTTGAAACCACGTGTATCCTGCTTGCGTGAAAAGCTCGGAGTTCGAAAGCTTGTTTCTAAGCTTGGAACTCCATCCTAAGGCTTATAAATGGACCTACATTGTATTCCTCACCTCCTTAGCGAACTTTTGAGCCAGAAAAACCCTATCTTCTTCTCCGACCACCTTCAAGCCCCACTCTTGCGACCTCCACCGCTCTCCCTCTTCCAGCCGTCCAACCATCAAATTGGATGGCTGATGAGAACCTCATCATGAACCCTAACTAGCTTACTTTGATCTAATAAAATAAACAAAAGCTCCTACATAACCCAAAGGAAGGCTTAATTCAGGGAATTACTGATATGAAAGGAAAACATGAAATAAGGAGTAAAACTGCAATTTTACCATTATAGCACATCAACGGGATTTCTAAGGGTTTAGACATAGGTCAATTGAACTTAATAAGAGAAAAAGTGGGATGGTTCAGTCAGATAAGGGTTATTGTGAAATTTGAGAATTAAATGACATTCTGTAACCCTAAAATAAACCCACTTTAATTCACAAGGTTTCAGGCAAGATAAAAATCAACTAAACCCTCTAAAATTCATGGAAAAATATCCCCTATGGTTTAGAACCTTCAATTTGGCCTTTGGAACCTATTTTGACTTAGATTGGGGTCCATGCCCAATATTTGACCTAATTTGGGTTCTTGCACAAAATATCCAATCAAACGTGGTCAAACCTAAAATCCAACTTCACCATTGGATTCCTTAGGTCCAAATTAGGTTGATACCAAAACTTGGACCTAAGGGAAGGTCGTCTTGACCCACTTTGCAAACTGGTCCTCCAATTACATTCAGACCCTCAACTTTTTGAAACCCTTGCAAATCCCCTCCTAACTTCTTCATCTCTTCCTTCATTTCGGTCCCTCTTCCATTTACAGCAGGGGCCATACCTTCGACGACTTTGCGCGGAGGTTTTCTCCTCGCTTACATGGGGAGCCGCCCACAGATTTGAAAGAGGAGCTCCCTGCGGAGCCCTCTACCGCATGGGTAGCTCCCCATGCCCTGAAACCCACCATACCTCTCGTGCGAACGCTCGAGAGGTATGGGTCTCCGACCGGCCTTACCTCCTGCTACGATTCCCACTCTGCCTGCGCCTATTTAAGGAAGCGCAGACCACGCCGCTTCCTTCAAGCTCAAATTGGCCGAAGATTACCCCCAAACTCGTCTCCTCCTCACCCCGGTTGACTGCCCAAAGCTTCCGGCGACTCTTCCTCCCTCTTCTTGTCACTCTGCCACCGTACCAGTGGCAAAGCTAGCTCCGCCGTTCTCCTCGCCACACTGTACCAGCGCGCGTCCTCCAACCCTCTTCGTCGTCGCCGTCATCTTCCCCTGGGCCTCTTCATCTTCGGCGACAGCAGTACCCACCACTCGCCCTCCGTCTCCCCCCTTTGCTCTAAACACCTCAGTTAAGCTCCTCTCCTTCTATTCTTCATTTCCCCTTCATTAATTTCACAAATCACGCACCAATTGCCACGGACCACTACCATCATCTTCACCTTCGGCCACCAACTCCGGCAAGGCCGCTCCACCTCCACAGGCCACCACAACCCTCGCCGACAAGCCCACGAGCTCCGCCTCACCGCACTGATCATTTCCCCTCACTCCACTCTGTGCCACTCACTCGAACCACCCCCCTAACACACCCACTCATACTCACACAGTAGGCCCTAGGCACACACTCATAGGCACTGCCACGCCACGCCAACACCCCCAGCACCTTCGCCGTGCTCTGGCGAACCTCCCCGAGCAATTTGACATGGTTGCGAGGCCGTGCTATTGATTTCAGCTTTAGGACGCCTTCCGCCATTGTCGCTGAACTTGAAGCAAGCTTCAAGCCGCTCCAGGTCACGCTCTGTTCCAGGAGAGACCCCCAGGCGGTGCGGATTTGAGGTGCGCATGCATCTAGACTTTTGATTGGCGTCAAAGGACTCTGCAGCCTCGGAAGTGGAAGGCCGCTTGCGCACGCATAAATTGAAAAACTACCTGAGGCTTATCGCCTCCAACTCATGGGGTGAGGTCCCTCTCACCTGACCACCTGGCCTCATCTGCGACCACGCCCCACGGACTTGGTCTTGACCCGACCCGACTAAGCACACCTCGTCCACCACCCCACGCCGATGGGCCTAGTCCCAGGTATGCATACCCGACCCGCTCACCCGAGAGGCTCTAGGAGAGCTGTGTCCCAAGAGCAAAATAGAGAGAGAGAGAGAGAGACGCGCGGAGGGTAGAGGTAGGTTTTGCTTCTCTGTGTTGTGCAGGGAAGGAGGAAGAGGAAGCAGTTGCGGGGAAGAGGAAGAGAAGAAGAAGCCAGTTGAAGGAATAGGAAGATGAGGACTTAGCCGTGCCAAAGAAGAGAAGAAGAAGAAGGCAGAGGAAGGAGCCGAAGAAGAAGAAGGAGGAGGAGGCGCAGCACAGAAGAAGAGAAGAAAGAAGAAGGAATTGCAGCAGCCCAAGAAGAGAAGAAGAAGAAGCCAAGGAAGCAGCCACAGAAAAAAAGAAGGAAGAGGAAGAGCAACTGAAGGAAGGTGCAGCCGTAGAGAAAGAAAGAAAGAAGAAGAGGTGCAACAGAGAGAAGTAGGGGCAGAAGGAAGAAGCAGGTTCAGCACTGTAGCAGGAGTTAGTTAAGGCGTCTGATTCAAAGAATCAGATGTCTGAGAGAGAAAACAGAGAAAAGAGAAGGAAGAGAGAAAAGAAAAGGAAGGAGAGGAGGAGAAGAAAGAAAGAAGAGAAAAATTTTATTTCCTTTTATTCTCTATATTTTTATAAGCACTACATTATTGTTGAGAATTGTGATATTTTACTACTAAATACCGAATTATTCCTTGAGTTCGACCTCGGAATGTTTTTGAATTTCGAGTAATAAATAAATAAAAATTGATAATCGTTTTTCGGGGTAATACTACAACGAACATATTTTAAAAACCCGACGAACGACGATCACTGACTATCCTCCCCGTCTCCTCACGCGTCTCTCTAGCCAAAGAGAGAGCATTTCCCCTATCCCTATCGTCGTCGCCGACTCACCGCCCTCTCATTCTTCTCTGGCTTCGGTTAAGACACGACCGGAGCTCTCCGCCCCTCTACCTCGTCCCTAAGACTCTCTATCGCTTCCTCTCCCTCTCTACAGTATTCTCCTTCACTTGCACTCCAATTCAACCATCGCACCACCCTCCCGCACTTCATCTTCTTTACGGCCGGCCAAACTTTGGCGAGCTCACATGGCCTCCATAGACCACCAAACCACCTCGTGTCGACTCCACGAGCTTCACAACTTCACGCTCGACTAAACTGTTGGTGCTAGAGCACCACGATCGTTTATTTTGCTGATAACAAAATACGTGTCATTTAACATTTGCATTTGAAGCCTTAGATTTCATGTTAATTGCAAATGGAGACGTGGTTAAACGGAGTTCGAACTTGCATCCATGGCGGATTGGAGGAGCTTGATAGAGAACAAAGGAGCTTCGCGAGGAGCGATAGCTTGAATAAGGAAGGAGAATAGGATAGGTTTCCTTTCCTTTGTACTATGTGTTTTTGTTTCTTTTGTTGCTCGTCATTTTTGTTTCTTAGATTCATGTTAAAGAGCCTTAAAGAACCCTAACAGTAGTCCTAGGAACACTTGCACAACCCTAGGATACTTAGGTTTTCTGTAGAAAAATTAGAAAACCAAAATAGGGTTCAAACAGCCTTATCAGATATCTAATCTGAAAATCAGACGTATGATAATGACTTTTAAGACGTCTGACTGTTGACTCAGACGTCCGATAACATCTAGGCTGGACTTAATAGGTTCGGTCCATTTGAATCAGTCGTCCAGATCTTAATCTAGACGTCTTAGGAGACGTCTGATGCCTTTGCTAGACGTCCAATTAGTGGAACGTTGGCTGCCCACACAGACGTTGAGGAATCTAACCGTTAGCTTATATCAGACGTTATCAAACGTCCGTAAGTGATCCTAGACGTCTGATATGTGACCGTTTTGCCTCGACTGACCCCAAATTGCCTTTAGCAAATCCTGTAGCCGTTACCCTTCTTGGGAATCCATTCCTGCAGAACAAATAGGTTTCCAGACGTCCAGACCTTGTGCCAAACGTCCTGTGTGTCATCTGATAGACTTTCACTAGAACCCTATTTCGATCTAATTCAAGTCAGGAAGGAAACCCGCCTAAAATTATACATCCGACTTAGTTCCCAAACGTCTTAAATGGGTTTTCCAGATGTCTGATACCAGGATTAGACGTCTGATGAGCCTTTCAGAATCATGATTATCTCTAATTATGGCCTGATTCTCTTGGGCCTTGCACTCAACGACTATGGAAGCCTTCCAAAGCATTCCAAAGCCTTCCTAGGCCCTCTCTATAAATAGAGGAGGACCCCTTGGACACCAAGATACACCTAGACACACCAAGTACAAGCATTTCCATATCTTTGTGTCTAATTGATCTCTAGAAGAAGCTTGAACCCTCAAGTCTTAGTTCACCTTCCAAAGAGCTTCAATCCAATTGCGCACCCACTCTCCCGCCGTAGTTCACAAAAGCGCCGTTGTGCTATTACGTAGTTCACACATCCGCGTCGTCGACGCACTTCCACCAAAGGGAAGTTTCCTAACTCCTATAGAAGCTAGGTGTTAATATTTGTGGCTCTATAGGATTCTTGTATTTTTATTGTTATTTGGTTTGAGTATTCACTTTGCGAATTCTCATCTCCATCGAGGGACAAAATCCTCCTTGTGAAGAGGAGGGGTTGAGGAACGCTACCCTTGCACTTGTAGCGTGGTTGTACTTGAGGTTGAACTACCCTCGTTGAAGTAGTTTGTATAGTGATTTGATAGACTAGATTGATCGGAAAATCTTAACTCGAGAGGGTTAGGTGGTGGTTTTCACCCGGGTTGGGTTTTCACCTAAAAATACTTGTGCCTAATTGTGTGATTGCTATTTTTGTGATATTCTATTTTTCATTTCGCATTTTTTATGTCACGCCGATCTCACCTCCTCCAAGAAAGGGAATTACAACCCCTCAACAAATTGAGGGGTTCACGCACTCAAACACCCCCTTAGACATAGCACTCCACATACGCCTCCTCCAAGCTCGCCCGACCTCCTCACTCACTCACACGCACCATCACGTTCGCCACCCTTAGGCGAACCTTCTGAGCATACTAATTGGGACATTTAGCCTATATTCTGCATTTCAGGTACTCGGCTGGACAACCGTCGCCGCTACCATCTTCTCCAACCTAGGCCGCCATGTTCAAGCCGAGTTCTTCTTGGCCTCCACGCCCATGTGACGCGGCGCACTTCCAGGAACACCCCCAACTCCTCAATTGTGGCTATAGGCTTCATTCTCCCCTCCAATTAGCAGCAGCCTCAATTGCTGTTACGCGAAGAAGGAACTCGACACTTTAGTCCCACATCGTGGGCTGAGGTGCTCGCTGTTGAAGACAAAAGGAAATCGTGCTCTTGGCTTATCACCTTCGAGAGCATTGAGGTCTCTTACTAGTAGTGGCAAAGCCCCCAACATCCTCCATATGCTCCAACTGAGAGCATTGCCTTGCCTCCCTCTTAAATTTTCTCCTGATCCTAAGCAGATTCAATTGAGGAGTGTCTGTTTCCATAAGAGAACCTTCAACCCCAAAGCCAACTGAGGAATTGGCTGGCTTATTTGGTGTAACAGAGGAGTCAAGAAGAAACTTATTAGGGGTATTCAGAACAGTTATATAAGTGAAAGTAGAAGAGGAGGTGTCTAATGGGGAGTTGGCAGGGGAGGTGGTACTTGGGGGGTTATCAAGATGCTCAGATACATATCAGCTATTTGGGTAGAGAGAGGTGAATGGATAGAACAGGGGGGTTGAGCATTGAAACCAACCTGCTTTTGAGTGTACATTGTAGCGGGAGGAGGCAAGGGTGAAGTGGCGGGAATATTGGCTTTAAAATGAATATTTGCGGGAGACAGCCCCAGATCGAAAGAGGCAAGTTTGGGAGTTGTTTTAGAGGAGAAACCTAAAATAATGTTTACCGATGTTTTTGGGGGGGTCTGACATGGAAGGTATGGTGATGGTAGTGGCATTAATTGGGGTAAGGCTTTGAACATCATGTTCCAAGTGGATTTGCTGAGGCACAAAAGTCAACTCAACTTCCAAGGGCCTGACAGGAGGAGTTGGTATAGGTATGGGCTGACGACTATGAAAAATATCATCTTCAGCACTCCTATCATCATCGGCGGAGCAAACCAGCAGCCCTTCATTGGAGCTACCAAGCTGAACCTCATCAGTAGATCTCCTTCCAACAAGCTGACATTCTGTATGTTCTCCATTTCTGTTTTGGCAATCAACCATCTCTCACAGCTTTTGAGCTCGTGGCCAAGCTTGCCAAATATGTGACAGTAACGTGGCAACCGTTCATATTGTAGAGGAATAGGCATCTGAGTTCCAGCTATGGTAATAACCTCAACTTCCTTTAGCAAAGGCTCTAAGACATTCAATTCAAGCTTTGCTCTAACAAATCTCCCCCCTCTTCTATCATCAAGATCTGGATCTTTAATATCAGCCCACCGAGAAGTAATCCTCAACATTGCCGAATGACACCTACACTCAGGAGGAAGATCCCAAAATTGAACCCAAAGTCTCACCTTGTGAAACGAGTAATTTGAAGGCCTCATTTCTGGACGACCCACCATAGTTAGAATTAAATCTCCATCAAAGTGCCAAGGGCTTCTATATAAGACTGATCTCAAATCTGACTCCAATCTGAAAGTAACAACCCATATGCCATCAGAGACTTCAAATATTCTAGGGGCTTCAGTAACTGACCAGGCCTTGGAAACCACCTTGCATACAGCAATAGCTCTTGGTTTCTTGAGTGAAAGAATGTGAAAATACAAACACTTTGACCGACTCTTGGGATCCTTCAGATCATAGGTACTCATATTAACAGACACTCTGCGTTCATCTTCAATAAGCAGTGATTGAATACCTTTTACGACCTCCAATTCTTCAGAGTCCACCTCAGGCTGAGTGGAATCCATGCAGTTCAGTGAGAGGAGGAGAGCAGAATATATAGTGTAAGCAAACAATAAAGACACAAGTGCAAGACATTTATATTGTGGGTAGCTATAAACACATAAGAGAAAGATAGTAATGGACTCGACGACACATGGTGAGAGCAGTAAATGAAGTAGGAACCACTGACAGAGAAGGGGAGAAGAAGAAGTGAAGGAAGTAGTTGAGGGTTAGTAATATGTAGCACCCTTGATACCACCAAAGATGGCACCCTCATGGGAGAACTCTCTGGGAGCTTGTGCGTACATGTATTGACTTGGTCTTTACAAATGACACCACCAGCCGTGGGAAGACGACACCCTCATTGGTCGCATTTGTATTTGCACGTATAGTCCCTATTTTGCATCGTAACATGAATAATTAGTAGTATGTGTGATTTCCGGATCATAAGCAACCCCAAAAATTAAAAGGAAAAAACGAAATTCAAATTTAAACTTATGCTTTTTTTGTTTGTACTTTTATAACCTAGATTTACTTACGGGTCAACTAGAGGATTACCGTTTCTCCGCATTACAGCTCCCCGGGCAACTGCAAGAGATTCTAACCCGCGACCTACGAACCCGCGGATCACTTGTGGGTCTGAGGCCAACCAGGCCTTTTGCTTGTCAACAAAGAACCTTCTGCGCACCAACTAATCCTTGCCTCTTCTCCGTTCTTTGACTTTCTGCTGACTCTTCCTTCACGTGCAAGAGTTCGGGTATCGCGTTTGGATTGTTTGGACAGTTGCGTTCGAAGTCCCATACAAAGTTTATAAATTCGACTGCATGTGACGGTAAATCACATGCATGATTTTAAGATAGATTATAGCCCAAGCGAGTACCATGAGCTTTGCACAATGCCTGCTGCTTTACACGCACCTTGCCAACCACGTAGTGCAGGTTGATGTATTGAATATCCTAATGATAGTTGCCATCTATATGCTTCGTCAAGATATCTATATGTTTTATCTCGAATCTACGATCATAATAAGTCGATTTGTAATCTTTACGTATTGAAACAATAAATGAATCATATTTAAGTTGAGGCTAGAATTCCATAATATAATCCTAATGTGAATGATACCATATATAATTATAGATGCATGAATGAAGTATACATTCTCAATCGTGATTCTTATTCATCTGCTTGATGTTTTGTTGAGACTTTCAGAATCGTTGGGAAAGAGGTCAAATTTTTTTCTTTTTTTTTCTGGGAGTTGGAAAAAGAGGTCAATTGAACTTGAAAATTTGACTTGTTGAATGCGTAACACATCGACTGTTGAACAAGCCTAACTAAATCAAATTATCTTTTCGCATTCATAATAAAATCAAGAATAAATGCAATTGTACGCCCGTTTTCACTCCCTGACACACCCTTTGCAAGTCAGAAAATCTCTCTCAAGAAGGTCTATCGAAAACCAAAAGGGTACATCTAATGGCACCAATGGTAGCAAATGAATGTATAGAGATGGGCACATAGAAAACAACCACCTTCAATCAATGAAGAGAGAATGCAACTATCAATTTAACTCCATGGATACATAGAGGAAGACACAAGAAAAATTGCAGCTCCTGTACATATAATATACAGGGATTTTTTATTCATTATTCATACCATGTCCATTTGATTTCGTTGCATGCAATCACACAACTCGTGAAAGAATAGAGTAGACTACGCATCAAAATATTCAGAACCCCCATGGGTCAGACTTGAAAACTCATTAAAGAAGATAACAGCCATGCCCCTTTCGTATAAAAAGGATATCATTGATGTATATCTTATGACCTCCAGCTGATGAGTGATTTTTTTTTTTTTTTTTGGAAGATTGATGAACGCAATAATGCGATTTACTTTTACATCCATTAATCATAATAATTAATGTTATGCGGGGTCATACTAGAATTTGCGTTAGTTATACCACTGCAGCCGCCCACCACTTCCCACCCCTACATGTCACGTGAGAACCTTCAACTCTTGGTCATTGCTATGCTAATTTGAGTGCAATGTGTTCTTCACCTACTTGGTCCAGTTCCCATTGTTGCAAACAATCGGAAGCAGTGGCCGTATCATAAGGTAACTAAAAGTTAGGTTGTTGATTCCAATATTTCGGAATCATTTACAACAATAACCAAGCCCCTTCCCCATATCAATTCTCTGTCTGAATAGATCTCTCTGACATTCTAAGACAAGTCAAAATCACTTTTTCTTGTAAAAAACTATTTTCTCTATTCCAAGTAAAATGACAAAGGAACACATTACTTGTTGATCAAATGGATTACGGTATATATGGGCACTGCAATTAATGTTGACTGTAAAACAAATGCTGATATCAGTCATTAGATAGGTACCATTAGCATGTTGACAGTATTAACACCAATGCAACAGACTTCCTCAGCTGATGTATATTTTGCTTTCATGACATGAAACTGACACTTCCAAGAAATTCTGGACAAAGAAATAGGAAAAGTGAAAAAGGGCGCTGGATTTGGATTTGGATTTGGATTTGCAGTTGGGAGTCTAAACGTTACAAATAACTAGCTGTCAAGCGCACCAAGCGCCTTCATGTCTTCCAAAAATGCCATATATGAATCATCAATGCTCTGTGACTTTGGTGCTGATGCTGCAGAACTCGATGTCTCGGCTTTCCCGACAACTACGTTGGTTGTTGGCTTCAACACAGTGGATGCTGCTAAAGCAACCTGTGCCTTGGACTTGACTTTAGGAGCTGCAGTTTCTCTTCTCACACGAACAGAAGCAGGAACCTTTTGAAAACAAAATCATTTAAACTATCAATACCAATACTTATCTTTTCAAAAAAAAAACCAATACCATTACTTGGGGACGGAGAACTAAGCAGGAAAAACAGCAACTTATGGATTACAAAAAGGAAAGAGTTCTATTCAATGCTGACATGATCATCACCCCAACATAAGCATAGCCGTCAACTTGAGAAAACCAGAGGTGAGAAAAGGATGACCCCAGATACCTCTCAAATAAAAGACACTAAATAGTAAGGTCCAATTCTCTAAATTCAGATAAGGTCAAATTAATGTTAGGACAGAGGGAGCCAATCTTCCAAAATTGTCATAAATGCCTATCACTTAGGTGGTAGAACTCGTATAGTTATTAAGCTTATATTTCTTCTATCCATTAAATCCACCATGATTCACATATCTAAGAGGATTAAAAAAGATCAGACAGTACCAAAACAGATTAGACCAACAACTAATGTCAAAAATAGAAATCATAAAGACAATTTGAAAAGCGAGAACAACGCACGATTACCTTGAAAAAAATGAGGTCACAGCAAGAATTTTAAAGACCATAAATGCAAGAAAAAAAAAATGTCATATTGAAGAGACCTTGGCAGGAGGATGTAGCCCCACCACAACACCCTAACACAGCACTCCCAGACCATAATTTTGACAATATGGACTATGTCAGACAATGACATATGTAACTTCCCACGTAAATCACATTTATTACGGGTTAACATCTCAACAAAAACCATAATTTTGATTTTCTGCCTAAAAATAAGCCTTCTGTACCTGTAATAATATTGTAAGCATTTCTGGCCGCAGCAAGAATGGGCAATCATTACTCTTAAAACAATACCCATTCAATCAATAAAGGAATGATGTCCAAACACATTTTCCACTCTTCGGAATCAGCACATTCATCAGTATGGATACAATCCTTTGCATCACCACTTGTAAGGAACACTATTGCTTATGTCATTATAGAAGGGTTAGTAATCAATGACCAGCCAAGTCCCTCTTGTAAAGTAACCTACCGCACTATTGCTCAGTTTCAGTCTTTGAAAGGTTGAGCAGAACAGACATCAATTACTCAACTGACAACTTCCGGATGATAAAGTGATTGCTAAGATAGTCCTTTGTAAAAACCCACCCAAAGAAAATAGAATAACTCTGCTTGTGAGGCTTCATGCAACTTGTGAGGCAAAAAAACAAGCACATTGTCAGTTACATTTTTTGTGTTAAATGGGTTATAGATGTTTCTCAAAATCAATATACCTACAAAAGCTGGGAGAGGATGCAGGTCTGTATTTGCCTCAGAAAAATGACAAGATAGTATATGGGTCACTACCCAGAGCAGCTTGGGCATAGTCCTGGCTCTTGAACCATGTGCACTTCAATTTAGATGTCTTTGAAATATTTCTAAATATTTCCAAGTCAATATCACATAAAACTCCAAATAAATTAGGGTGTTAAATGCTTGATAAATAATTATTCTTCGAAACTTTGGCCTTTGAAGCAACAACCCTACTCTTAGGTAAATTTTTACATGGTAAAGGTGCGAGCTGACAATTTCTTACACTAGATCCTCCCTATCTTTTTTTTTTAAAATGGAAGTCCAACATAAATTTGTGTAATGTTAGTTGGTCATTTTACACTGAGTAAGCTTGATTTCCACAATACTGTCAATCAGATGATATTTTCAACAACTAAAAGCACTTCAAAAGAATGGTATATAATGACAGATCTCTATAGACATGGGAAGAGAGACAACCCAAATGCTCTCCATACCACAGAAAATCTTGACAATCCATGCTAACCTTCATGGCTTCTCTCCTCCTTATCTATTCTTTTTGTTCCATAGATCTCTCAAGAACAGCTCATTCAACAACCAATCCCAGTTGACGAACTGGAATAAGCAACCAGGCCATGACTCACTTCAGGAATGATCTCCCACATAAATACTCATCTTCCCCTCCCCATTTGCACGACAAGAATGATGTGTTAGCTCCAGGTCAACTCTTCTAAAGGCAAAGAACTCCAATCATAGAATGAAAGTGGCCTTTCCCTCTTTTTGACCTTTCGCACAATACCTCTGTGCTACATTCTCACACACATGCTGGACAGATATACAGCATCACCACTGGTGGCCTTTGGAAAGGCTCATGGCCAAGACTGTAATCATGTTCAGGTTTAGGTTCATCCATGTTTCTCTACCGATACTTTTCTTAAATTGGTTAAGATACTCCTGCCATGCTTTTCCACAGTTTATTTTCTATGTATATTTCATTCAACCAAGGCCACCTCCTCTGCTAAAGCCTATGAATTTATTTGTCAGTTTGAACTTTGAAGTTGGATATAAATGTTATTTGTGATTTTAATCCCACAAAATCTTTCATAGGGAAACTTAATATTCACTCTCTAAAATCACTAGTTCACATGTTAGAATCTATGTACTAGAAATTCCCTCAAACTCAAACAAAGGTACAGGGATAACTTCCAGTTGGAGGTATCTGTTTGTTTCCTTCCACCAATTTTTCTTGCCTGCAGTTGTACTAGGGTTTCTTCCAAACATGTATTTGATTCAAAGAAAAACCATTTTCCTTTTCTGCTTTTATCATACCACTGTAATACTCTTTTTGCTTTTCAAAAAGAAATAGAAAAGGTAAAAGAAGAGGTGATGCAACTTTTTTTATTTATTTCTTTTGGTGGTGGTTGTTTGGGTGGGTAGGTGTTTGTGTGTGTGTGTGTGCATGTGGGGGGGTGGGGGGTGTGGGGGGATATTGGGTAGCATCAGGAAGGCCTGAAACTGCAACCTCCGCCACCCAAGAGCAATGATCCGTCAATGTTCCACACCCCGCAGGGCAAGGTGGTGCATCTTTTGCATAGAAGAGGGGAAAAAGGGAAAGGAAAAGGTCTAAAGAATGTGGTTCAAAGAAAAGGGAAGAGTGTTTTTTTTAAAGAAAAAAAATTCAAGGGCTAATTGGGTTAGTTGTGAATCCACCTTTTTCTTTTGAAATGGATGACTAGACAAAGAGGGGTTTCACAGATTTGGGAAACATCGAAGGGTGTATCACCTATCAAGTATCTGGGGTTGCCATTCTCTCCTTTCCACTTCAGATTGATGACTCGTGTCTCTTAGAGAGAAGCTTGAGAAAAGATTAGATGGTCAGTGATCCAGCTGCTTTCCAGGGAAGCAGATTTGTGGTTCAGAAGTCTTCCTATATGTCAATCTTTTTGCCTTACTTCAATGGTAGAGCAGTGCATTAATTCCGTCAAGCAGCATTTCTTGTGGACAAGGGCAAGCACTCTGGGAGGCTATTTGGTGGGTTACAAGCAAATATGTCTGCTGTCAGTGCACAAAGTTTCATTCTCATGACGCATCCAAGAACTGCAAATGAAGCAATGCTAGCAAAATGGGCAACAGTTATCATGGATGGTACCAAGTGCTCTCTTCTAAATCTACAGGGAAATGCTCAATTGAGGAGAATGACGTTCTCCACAGGAGATGTTTCTTTTTGGAATGGTATTCCAATGTTGCTGCCACCAAGGGTGGCCTGGTCTTTTAAGGTTTGGCTGGATGATTGATGCTCTTTGGCCCTTTGGTGACTTCCTTTTTACAAGACTTTTTGCTTTGGCATCACGGACAAGACGGCATCACTTGCTAACTGTCTCCTTTGACAGGACCTCTTTGTAGTGCTTTTTCAGATGGATGGGTCAACAAGCTAATGTGATTGCATGAACAACATAAACTGCAGTTTAGACAGCAACATGAACAACACTGTGTGGTGGGAAGATGTGACTTCTCCATAGAGAGCTTACTGCACCTTATTACCACTCTTGCTGAGTTATAATGATGATTTTCTGATGGATCATACGTTGCTGTGGGCTGGTAAGGTGCCTTTTGAGGTGAGGTTCTTTGAATAAGTGTTTAGTGTCCCCCCTTTTTTTCTTTTGCATACAGCTGCAGCATTGGTGGGTGGGGTGGCAGTGTTGATGACTGTGTTACGGGGTGTTGAGTGACCAAATGTTATAGGCAGTTGTGAGATCTCTCCTTTCTTCTCTTTCTGAGGCACCAACAATGAAAATGTTGATTATTAGGGGTTTGGCAAGAGGCTTTTATTTATTGAAGCTGCGCTTCATCCTCCATGGCCTTCCGAAGATTGATTATAGTGGGGCGTATTTCTGAAGGACAATGTACTTCCATTCTAGGGAAGAAGGGAGGACAATCCCATTGAGCTTCTCTATAGTTCATCTGGCTAGAAAGAAACAGTATTGTCTTTAAAAAGTCCTGATGTATTTAGAAAACATTTGGCATAGAGATAATTCTTTACTATCCTGGAGGGACAAAACGTGATATTTTTTTAGAAATAATTAACTTATGATTTTTGTTTGGGTGTACTTCTAATTCTTAGATTATTGATAAAAGTAGATGGCTATTGGCCTCAAGCAGCGATCCTTTTTCCTTCCAGGAAAAAAGCCAGAAATAAATAGAAGACAAACAAATGAATAATGGTTTCTATACTAATTTATACATTATTTTCCTACCAATTGATCATGTCCTTCACCACTAGAATGAACAGAATGAAAGGATGCCTATATATTCATATCCTAGGCATAGAATAAAAGACAGAAGTAGACAAATAGAGAGCAAAAAATAAAATAAAATAAAGGATTAGAAATGTAAATATAGCAATCATTTTTTTTTGAATGCCTTGGTAGAATTTCTGTGGTCTTCCATTGTGAATGTAGTATTTCGTGGTTCTTTGTATGTACCTTCATGTCATGGCTTTATGCTTTTTCCAATTTCCTAAGGATCCCTTCCATGCACAAGAAATATACTACATATATGACATCTGCATCATGTTCTCAATGAGTATGTTTTCGCTTGGTATGGAGATCACCTTTTTGTTTAAATGGAAAGTAGCCATCCACATCATTTATTAAGTAAAGATGCAGAGTTTGGAAAGCTGTTGCCAAAATCTGAAAAAATAAAGCCTCTCCCCAACAACATTTCCTCCCAAGGCTTGTTGTTTAGAGATATAAATATTAGTAATTGGGTAGTTGGATCCTATGTAGATCCAATTACATGGTTTAGACCCATCTCATGTAAGTGGCAACCAGAGCGGTGCATGGTGGCCTATATAAAGGCTCTTATGCCTCCATTTGTTCATGAGAAGAAATATTACAAGACCATTCTAGTAGAGGCTATTCTCCAATGATTTTTTACCTTTCCTTAGTGAGAAAGATTTCCATGTAAATCCAACTGTTTATCTATCATGCTCTTCATACTTTGGTTATTTTATTTCTAGTATTATTCCTTTTCCAACAAAAATTATTATTTAACATGGTATCAAAGCAAGTCATTCTTGAAATTTTATCATTTTCTTGTAGGCACAACAGAGTCACAGCTTCAAAGGTCCACAAGAATCTTAATAAGCCCAACGCCCCTCGTGAAAATCATGTTCTCCCCCTATGGAGGTCATGTTGGCACACAGCAGCATCACTGTAAAGAGGATGGAGTAGCCAAGACACCAAGTTGCTTCCATACAAAAGGTACTGGAACCCCTTATAGTCCTTGAATAACAGTGAAATGATCTCTTACTACACCTGTGCAATTTGCCGGATGTATTGTACACTCATTGCATCCTTGGCCGTCCCTACCAACGCGATTTGCAGAGGATTGCACACTCCACAGGATTGCCAATGGGGAACACTGTCACCAAGGAGGATGGGGAAGGTGTGAGTGACACAAATCCCTCGGGAAGATCACGTTGATGCTTCTCCGTTGAGACTGGTGAAGCCAACGGTCACTACGGCCACCCAACTAATGGGAACCACCCACTGGGGAGCCTCAACAGGTCCAATTCTCTTTTCCAATAGCAGAAAGACCACGAACTACTAGAGGAACGGCAGCAATAATGCTCAAGGAATAGCAAGTTTCAAACAGTGACAATCCTAACCATGGAGATTTAAAGAATGGAAAACTTTATTATTGAATCTCAAGAAATAAAACATAGAGTTGGTCTCTTTATATAGAGGGAACCAATCCTAATACTACCTAAAAGGAAACAAACCAAATCTCTTCACATCATTATCAAATCCCTAATAATCCTAAAGCATATCTCTAACTTTTAAAAAGAAACAAAATAGGAAATAATAAAAAAAGGATAATTCTAATGCTAATCTCTAATTTTCTCTAAGAGTCGTCCAAGTTGAAGCGTGCAACACCCAACTTATAGGAGTGGTGCAGTGGTAGATGCTCCCCCCATCTAACGTAATCAAGATTGAGTTGTAGACCGGTCAAGTGGTACTAAATTGAACTTGCAATTAAACTGAATCTAAACTAGTCCAACACTATTACTTTATATGGGGTACATTCCCAAGCATAGGCAGTTCCCCAACACCAAAAAACAAAACTCTTCACGCTAGGAAAAGAGGAGAATTGGGTCTAGGCATTTACAAATGGGGTTGAGCTTATGGCTTAGTTTCCCCAGCACTCATCAGCGTCTTCTACGTCGATGACACGACCCGAGGCTTAAAAATTCTCTTAGGACAGGCATAGGCTGTGCAGACATGACTTTTGCAACTTTTGTAGCAGTTGCACAATGATCGTTGCAGTAGTAGCGACTACACATACAATGGCTATAGTAGTAGTAGTCGCTATACACAGGAAACATTCCTAAGCAGTAGTATTAGCCACACGATTTGTGGCAATAGTAGTAGGTCCCATTGAAAAAAAAATTAATTTTCAATGAGGGTGCAAGGGGCAGAGCCCCTCGCGATACAGGTCAACAGCAATAACCGTAGCAACAACAATAGCCGCGACAGCAACAAATGCAGAGGCAACAACAGCAGGGGCGATGACAACAATATGGGTCACTTGAGACATAAATCGTCAAATGAAGCATATGAAGTTTAAAACTCCTTAGTACGAGTGCACCAGACCGGCCATCGAGGTCATCAGGGCTTTGCCAACATTGGAATGGTGTCCAGCAACGCCACCTAGGTGATTTTTCGTCGGACCTAGCCTTGTGGCTACCAGATCTGATTACTAAAGGGTGGGGGAGGGATTCCAAACCCCTGCCTGCCCTTTATGTGGCAGCAGCAGCAATCACAGTAATTGCAGCAACAAAGACAATAGTAACAGTAGCAGTAGCAGCAAGGGTTGCCGGAGTACAGGGGGGTTGTCGGAGCAAGGTGACCCCGGTGGCCAAATTCCAAGGCCCTCCGACCGGCCGAAGACTGACACTAGAGACCTTCCAGGATTTAGTGGACATGGGGATCCCAAGAAGGACCCACTCTAATACCATGTGGAGATTTGGAGAATAAAAAACTTTATTATTAAATCTCAAGAAATAAAACATAGAGTTAGTCCCTTTATATAGAGAAGGAACCAATCCTAATTCTACCAAAAAGGAAACAAACTAATCTCTTCAAATCTCTATCAAATCCCTAACAATCCTAAAACATATCTCTAACTTTTAGAAAGAAACAAAATATAAAATAACAAAATAAGGAAAGAATAATTATAATCCTAATCTCCGATTTTCTCTAACACTAACAATTACCACTCATACAATAAGTGTTCGCTTGGTCAACAATTCTAACATCCATCGTTGACTCATCAAGGGATCAAGATTGCCTTCCTTTCATTGTGGGTGGAGTGAATGCTACTTCTGGTTGCACCATGGACTCCACGAGTACTCTAGCATCAACAGTTGTGGAAGTAAGGATTGATGTATATGTACATCCATGCCAAACCTTTCTATAGAAAAGGGGTCAAATTGGTGCTTGATGGCATTGATGGCAATGTAGGCAGTAGGGATGGTGATGATCATTGCGTCAACGGCGATGGTGCTGCTGACACTTGACAATTGTTGATGTTATGCATTGTGCATGTGCTTAAGGGTTCCTCAATGGGTTCTTTGCTTTGTCAAGTTCTTTGTTTTCAAGATTAAAGAAAAGAAAGAATGGATCTAAAAGGGGGAGAAAAAAGAACATAAAAAGGAAAAAATAAGGTGTAAAAAAATGACAAAAAAAGGGAAAGAAAATGAGTAAAAATATGGGGAAAGAAAAGGTAATAGATGAGAGAGAGAGAATGAAAACAAAAGGAAAAATTGAGTAAGAAATTAAGTGGAAGAGAAGGAAATGCACTCTTCTCTATTTGATTTCTTCTCTATACAACTTCTATCAACTTGGTTGAACAGGTATTGGAGAAAGCGGAAGTGCAAGGGTATGAGTCTATTGTCGGTCAATGTGTGGGAGACTCAATCCACAAGGTCTTCACATGAGAAAAGCTCAATCGTGAGCAGGGAAAGAGGCCTAGCTATAAGTTTCCATTTAGAAGAGGCCCAATTTAAAGGTCTCCAAGGGAGAGACTTATTCTTAAGTTCTCCAATAGAGAAGGAAAATACTCTCTCTGAGATCTTGATTAGAAAGAACCACCAGGCTTTAGCTTTAGTAGTTCATCTTTCATATTCCAACTGGCATCTGATGTGTCCACTCGTCATCAACCTAGCTATATGCAAGGAAGGACAGGAAGGGTAACTTTATCATCATTCACTGAGAGTCATGACTTGATTGCACCATTTGAGAATGTTTTCTTCTACTAGCAAGAGTAAAGAATTTTGGATAAGGTGAGATTTCATGCTCTAGCTTGGGGATAAGTATTGAGAAAGATGGATGTTGGCAGTTGAATTATCATATCCTGTAGAGATCCAATAAAAAAAATTAGAAGGTTTGGTCCCAACATGTGTAAGTAGGAAATAGAGAGGTGTGTGGTGACTTACATAAAGGCTCTTGTACCCGATATTTATTTCTTAAAAGAAATATTACAAAATCATACTTGTAAAAGCTCTTCATGGTTCCATTTCAAAAAAAACAAAAAGCTCTTCACAAAACCAAGTGTTTTGATGATGCCCTTGATGCTTTGGTTATTTTATTTCCATTATTTTTATTAGTTCAATAACTCTCATCTTTGACGACCACCTTGTTTTGCTGCAACCACAGAGACCACAAACACATGAATCTTTTTCATCACCTGGCAGTATCTCATTGTACGTCATTGAAACCCAGAAATTCATGTGGCATGGATCTCCCAAAAACTCATAAAGAATTCTATCAAACCATCCTTAACAATCCATACTTGCCGTCAAGATAATACTTATGGTTGGGTTAACGAGATGGTAGTAGCTGTTATCCTCCATAAGAGAATTTCTGTCCTACTGCTAAGTAGGTTTGCCTCTTGAGATTGTATCATTGTGGGCCTACATATCATCTCCCTTTTCCTTTTCTGCTTCAAATCATCTTTAAAGGTCATTTTGCTTAGGGATATCTCCCCATTTGTTGAAGCTATAATCTTCTCTGAAAAGAGAAAGGGTGATTATCCAATTGATAATCATCCAAATCTAATTAAATTAGGTCAAGATACAATCTTGGTCAAAACATTATAAAGAGTTCTCCCCAAGAAGAAATACAAGCAATAGATAGCATTTAAAATGTTGGAGGCATGCTGTCAATATGATCACTTGGGCAAAGGGCATATCGACACGGAAAAATTGTCGATATGTAGGTGTATCGCCAGTGTTTCACCTGTGCCAATGCTTGTGTCGACGCTCGATGCCTATGCATCGCCTACTAGACTTTCCCATTTAAAATTGGAATTTATTTTTTTTCACTTGACTCAAAAAAGATTCAACTAAAGCTTCAATCCCATGCTTAATTGATTCCAATAACTCTAATGACTAGTGAAAAAACTAAGCATCATGCTCCCTCTCCCCACTACCTACTTAAATATCCCATCTCAAATCTATCTTCTCTTCAAGATAAGGATTTTTCACAGACATGAGGCAACTACAACTACAACTACTTAGGATCGTTTCCGTTAGCCAAGAAATCACTGCCAGCAACGCGTTTATATTATATTTTCATTTAAAATTTATAATTTTGGTCTTCTAAGTATTTCTTCATGTATGTATTGGTTATTAAAATGCTAATTTCATCAAATTCGTGACATTTAAGCCATTTTAGATCATTTTAAATCATTTCCCAATATCAACAATATATCGACAATATATCTCTTTTTGACTTGTCGATACGATATTAATATTTAAAACTTTGGTGTTAAGAACTTCTTTAGGGTCTCCCTTATCTAGACCTGCCTTTATCATATATGTCAATTAAGGCATGTAACTTGGACCTTGATGCTTGAGAGGTAGTAGAGGAGGATGAAGGGATAGAGCATTAAGTTATTATTTAGTGATAGTCGAATGGTTGTTGTATTACTTTAGTTTAGATATGCATTGTATGCTTTATTTGAGTATGTATTGATTCAAGGCTTATGTTTTACATGCATGCCCTTCTTACATATCTTCTTAAGGTTTTTAGTTAGTAATTTATAATTTACTTGTAATTTTAATTATTTTAAGTGAATTTAGTAGACATGCGTTGGCAAGCCTTCGGCATACCCTCGATGTGCCCTCAATACAAATAATTTTGGATCATTGATAACCTCAATAACCTAATGTTGGTACATGGGTGTTCCCATGACATGTTCTCAACGTGTCCTCAATAACCACACTTGAAAATTTATCAGCACGGCAGTGATATCAGCACTTAGAACCTTGGAAACAAAATACTTAAAGTATGGCCACTGTCCCCTAAAGATTGTTGTATTCCTACCAATCCAAATCCCCCACAAAACAACCAAAACCTTCCCCTTCTCCTTATTGGTATGGAAAGAATTTATACCCACCTATCGGCCACCTCTCCTATAAGAACTCCAGAACTCACCCTGGCTAGCGTGGGAAACCCACCTAATATCAAAATGATTCCATACTCACTTAAAGAAGGGAACAAGTAAAGAAAAGAAGGTTAATGTCCTCATCTTCCCTCTCACAAAGCACACATCACTGATCAACATATAGCACCCACCTTGCCCTCATCAGCAAATGACCCTTTCTAAGCAACCAAGTGAAAAGTTTGATCTTCAAAGGACATGCTACTTCCCAAATCTACCTACAATCTCTGGTGAGGTTAATGTCCACCATCGATCCCAATGCTGTCAGCCTTCTGCAGGCCTCACGAACGGAGAAGTCACCCTCATCCCACACAAAAGAGTCCACCTATATAATAGCCTTCCAATTTATGAAGCAAGGACTGCAGCTCTAAAATCCTCTGATCCAATAGACTTCTTGTGAAAAAAGGGCACCAAGACCCATCCCAACACCCACCAACCAACACCTCCCTATCAAAAGCCAATGTAAAGAGTTGTGGAAATCGATTCTTTAAAGCAATTCTTTAACCTTCCTTCACCCATCTAGTCATCTAACCAAATCTTGAAGATATCCCCAACACCAACATATGGTGAAAAGAAGTGTTGAACCTTTGAAGCTACATAAGATAGGCCCTTAATGAAATGCTAAGATCCATGCGACGGTGGTGCCAACCACTCCCAAATCAGCGTCATCCCATATGATGCCTCAATAACCTTCTCGAGGAGATCCTGTCTACAAAGTAAGACTCTGTTAATTCATTTTGTCATAAAACTGTCATTCATTGTTGTCAAACTCCTAACTCCCAAATCTCCTTTCACAGGTCTACAAACCTCCTCCCATGCCACTAACCTCGCACCTGCCCCTACAGAGCCATAGTTCGTCTAGAAAAAATCTCATCATCCTAGACATTCTCCTTTCAACCTTTTACGGAACCTTAACATAGAAATAAAATATGAAGGCAAGAATCCAAGCACTGCCTTTAAAAGCACCAACTTGCCACTTCTAGATAACACCTTAGATGCCCACCCCACTAACCTCCTCTCCATTCTCTAAATGAAAGGCATCCACTCTTGTGTAGAGATTCCTCTATCAGACAATCCAAGATAGGAAATGGGCAATGATCCTTTCGTAGTACGAAGCGCAACTCCACAACTAGCGACCATCTACAGAAGAATGTACCTACATTTCAACCTCTCTCACCTAATAAGGTAAGCAAAGGGACTTGGTTTTCTTACATTATGCAACAAGCCAGAGAATAGTCCAGCTTTTAGTGGTAGCTTACTCAAGCTTTTCAAGATCCATATGGTCAGGATCAGGAATATTCAGTCCCATGCCATTTTGTTTTTGAAAAGAAGTCCCATGCCATTTTTTATGAAAGCTTGTCTGAGTTTATAAACGTACCCCTATCATATTTTTGGTGGGGTTGCATAGAAGAGACCCATGCTTCTAAGTAGTACATGGTTCCAAACCATGTAACTTCACATCTTCATTCTACTTTAGCTATCTATTTATTGAAACAATTTACTTTCCACGCACATTATGCCAAGCAATCAATTATATCAAATCATGATTATTGATTTAGTACAATATATAATTTTCTAATAACAATTGCTTGATGGTGTTATCAAAGTTTAAAGAGTATATTATCTTAACAAGAACATCTTCCCTGAATTTCCATTTGTTTCCTACAACCTGAGTGTAATCTACAGAGAGAGAAAAAAGAACTTCTGCAAGTTCCTAGCTGCCATATACGATTGGTAAACATAAGATAGAAGTAGCTTACTCCACCCAGCCCCACTCTTCCTGGTGCGGAAAACAAATGTAAAAAAATAGATATGAAAAATCGATTAATATAGAGGTATACAGACGGAAAACGTTTAACAATATGAATTTCAGAAACATGACAACAAAAAAAAAAGGTCCTAACTTACCATGGCCGTTAGTTCTGGATTATGTTGTGCCAACGGTCGTTTAACCACTGTGGATGCTGCAGATTTAACATAGGATGGCTTTGAAGGTGGTGGTCTAATGCTCTGCTCACCTTCATGATGAGGAGGATGACCAGGTGGGAGTGGTGGTCTCATCATAGGTGGTATTGTTGACATTGGAGGAATTCCTGCAGGAGCTGGAAAGCCAGGCCTCGGTGGAGCAAGAATTCCAGGTGGAGGTGGTGGCGGACGATCGGGGAGTCCAGAAGCAAGAGGTGGCCTCATATCAAGCGGCGGTGGGGGTGGTGGGATGCGTGCAACACCTGGGGGAAATACATCCGGTTGCAAACCAGCTACAGGAACTCCAGGAGGTCCGGGTGGTGGTGGTGGTCGAGGAGGTAAGGGCAACGTCATCTTCTTATAATCATTTGTTCCAGAGCTATTGCCAGAATTCAACTCAGAATTTCCAGCTTCAGACTGCTGATTTGCTGGTTTTGGTGGTAGACCAGGAGGAGGTGGAGGGGGAGGTAGCCTAGCAGGTGCCTGCAGAAATGCTCAAAGGACAATTATTTAAAAAAATTAAAAGCAAACAAAATCATAAATGTAAAATAAACAAAATTATTCCCCAATAGTTTATGAATATTATATCGAGAAGGATCCATAGACTAACTACATATATTTTTTGAAAGGAGTAACTACATATATTGATGGTTCAAAAAGCAAATGAAAATGACTTCTCTCCTGTAAATTGAAAATAGGAATAAATTTCCTAAAAATAGATAATCCATCATAAGGCTTGTGTCTTCAAGCAAAGAACCAAGAAATTTAACTTAGAGCAGCAAAACTTACACGATCAGCAGTTTCAGTCATGCCACTGACTCCTCTATCAGTTTGTCCTGTCCCAGGAGGAGGAGGTGGTGGTGAAGGCAAAGGCTGAACCTTAGCTTGTGCACTTGGTGGAGGACCTGGTGGCGGTGGTGGTGGTGGCAGTGATCCAGGCAATGAACTTGGTTCTGCAGGCCGCTTAGGTGGAGCAGGTGGAGGAGGTGGCACAGGTAGAGACTTTGGCAAGTCAGAATCATCAGCAGCTGGCTCCCCTGATGCTGGAAGTGGAGGTGGTGGAGGTGGAGGTGGTGCAACAAGACCATCTTCATCTTGTTCTGCCGTTGAAGAGGACGCAGCACTTGTAGAAGCACCAAGCGGAATTCTAGGACCTAAACATTGAAATAATGCATCAGAAACCCATTATCCAAAAAAAAAAGCATCAGAAGTACAGGATGAACCAAGGATGACCAACAACGAAAAATAAGTGCAAATGACCTATAGATGATTTATACATTGGTGGTTTTCCTGGAGGTGGTGCACCAGTAGGATTCAAAGTGGGATGATAATAAACTGAATCCTGCATCAAGTGGCAAAAAATCAAATCAAGTTTCATTAAGTCATTTTCCCCCTCAAAAGAAAAGTTCCGCGTGGAGACCATATCTAAAAAAGATCAATCTACCTCTGGTTTTGGATGCTTCACTCTCTCTTCTTCCTCAGCTGTAGTGCGTCTCCTAGGGGGGCCTAAGTGGCTAAAGAGTTGTGACATTAGAAAGTTATAATGAAAGAAGTAACACTCAGGCCAAATGCCTCAAGCAAAAAAGACTTACCTGAACATTACAGGTACCTCACCCTTCTCACGCATTTTCTCTTCATACTCCTAAAAAAAGAAAACTGTTAAAGAAATTGTGGCATATAACAGGCACTTTGCAAATAGATGCAAAGGAAAAAAATCATTAAAACATAGCACAGTCAATGTTTTAAAAGCTAGCAGACTTTCAAATGGAAGAGACAATTATCACCAATTACTAACAAAGGTGGCCTTAATCCAAAAGTCCTTGAGAGAAGAAAATTCCGATCAGTAACTTCCAATTATTGTCAAATAGGTTTACCAACAAAGATCAAGATGTCCAGACATGTATACACTCATTCAAAGACAATAAATATGGATGTTTGTGATTGGCTGTATAATACCTACATCACCAGGATGGAGCCATAGGGATCCACATAACTACTGTAGTAAGGGATGAAATAAGTGCAGCTCTTGTGACTTGTACTTTGACTCCAACATTAGGAGTAGACAGCATTAAATAATAAACAACCAACTGCAAAAGATGGGGGGAAAAAATCAAAGCAGCCGTTGCCATTGAAAAATAGTTAGTAGCAGCAATTTATTTCCAGTACTTTCCTTGAAGACAACAAGCTATGGACTTTAATAGCACTTGTTGGATATTGACTAGAATCAGGAACCTTTTTTTCTTGTTGGGGTGGGTACAGGAAATTTATCTTATAAATCTGTCTTCTTCAAGAATATGTGGGAAAAAAATTAGATCTATCATATTTATTCAACCGGCTCATCATTTGGACTCGTTCTTGACAATGAAAAAACTTAAGATTAGTGCTGAAATCTAAAAGGTAGCCACAAGTAAATAGCATGATCACTTTCCTTCAACCAAGCAATAGGCTCACCTTTCGTTTTTTCAAAACTAACTTAAGGGTATCCTCAAGCTGTCGCTTTTTGTGCTTTCTTGCCTTATCCAATGCTCCGTCTGCCTCTGCAACAAAAATGAAGAAAACCACACATAATCTTTCAATTATGATACCAACTACTTTTTACACCTTTTTAGGCCCAATGGTAGATAAATGGCACAGACAAATTCTACATTTCTCTGCTATAAGAGGGGGAAAAATCCTTATTCCTGAGAGATCTAAGATGATGCAGAAAACAATGCTAAGAACTGTAGGGAAAATACATGACTAGGAGCACATTGCATGCGTTGCAACTCACTGCACCATTCTATGTAGAGGTGGTTGGGCTTCTCAATAGATTTAATAAAGAAAAAAAAGAATGGAAAATATATCTTTAATTTGGCATGCAAACTCAATTGCACATGCTTATTGAAGATGATACGAAGGGAAATCCAAACATGATCAGATGATATTTCATGGTGGACAAAATAGTGGAATTTGAGGGTAAAGTCAATAGTCATTCAAGAGAACCTGCAAATAGCCTCGGATGTCCTTTCTGAAGAGTGCAGCTCCTACAGGTCTTGATAATTTTTTTAGTAATGAAATTTACAAGAATTTGTTCACCCCTACGTACAACTTCCAGAAACCTCAGGTGGATGTAACTCAAAAATGCTCTTGAAATCTAGAAAAGATTTTCACAACTAAGATCAGAATGAGGCTCCAGACCTTTAACACCAGGTCGTGATTTTTTCCCCACAAAACAAGGCACAAAATCCTATGTAGCATAAGGTAGATGACATGTTTGTCCATAAGGTTGCAAAATACATTCAGTAAGCGTCAAAATTTTTAACCAAAAATTACAAGGCAAGGGGTAAAAGGCTTTTGGTGAGTGAAGCATCACCATATGTTTAACTATGTGATGCTTCAACGTTTTTTGACCTTTAACTATGTGAATTCAAGCATTTTGTTTTGGTTGACCAGATCCGTTAAACCTCTAATAAATATGAACTTAGCTGGTTACTCAAGGCAATTAGAGAGTATTTGGTATGATTGATCATTCTTGCTATTAATAACTCTCTAAATATATCGGTGACTTCTGGGCACTGATAAAAGTGCTCCACCTCTTTGGCTTACTTTAAAACACAGATAAACACTTTAGGGTAAATTTGACCATGGGATAAGTCTATCCACTAGGATATCCCCCATGGGATAAGTTGTGATGGGTGTTTCGTTTTATGATAGGATAAGTGGTGGTTGTAATGTGGGATGATTTTTTTTTATGTGAAAATTTGAAAAAAGATGTCGGGAAACAGTGAAGCCCACAGGATATCCCATGGCTACTGTTTGCCATCCCTCTCTAAGCAGGGCCTTAGATTACAGCTTCTCTAACTTGAAAATATGTATCCTCCTCCTCCTCCTCGGGATAGAGATGCAGATATTTCATTCACAAAGCATAAACAGAGAGGAAGACAATGCAACACAGGAAAAGAAGAAAGATGGTTTAACGTAAAAGAAAGGCTAGAATATGCCACTTACTCATCATTTCTAACTTCTCAATCTGCTCTCTGATAGCTTCTGGATCCTTTTTTAAAATGCCAACCTCCCTGACCTTCTTTCTTTCTTTTTTGTTCTGTTAAGTGATTTCAGTCATATGAGTACCCTAAAAGCCAGTACTGTTAAGTAGCAACAATAGAGATAGGTGCTAGGAAAGGACAGAGAGATGCAAACAAAAGCAACTTAAGAATACATGTAACATGCATAAAGCAATTAGACCACAAACAGGCAAATTTTCTTTTCCTTTTCCCTTTTTTTTTTTTTGAGAAGGGTGAGTATGGTAGACATGGGATTTAATCCCATGACCTCTAGATACCAATGGCAAGGCATTACCTCTCTACCAACCCCTTCCTGGCATAACCACAGAAAATTTTGCATACTAAACCATGCCTATAGCCTCATCTTTTAAAGCAAAGCATCAAAGACTTGAAAAAAAACCTCAAATGTGTTACTTGCACAAATAAATCTGACATGGTAAAAAGGACAAACATAAAAAAAACCTCGGAATCTAAATAAAGAAAATTTAGCATGTAAATTTGAGTCAATGATTTTTTAAAGAAATTTTTTTAAGAAAATTTAACTCATGATGATGAGGATGGCTCAATCAATGTACACATTAACTTTTGCTTCTTCTTCTTTTTTTGATAGGTAGAGAAGAAGAAGGATGTAAAAATCAGCCAAGTACTCCTACACAGGAGGGCCCTAGCCCGGTCCGTATAGGCCTACTCAACTTGGCCAGGTTGTAGGGTAACTTCTTTTTTTTGGAAAGGTAAAGGACGTAGTGGAGGTCAGTAGCCCTCTGAATTGTAAGGTGACTAATCCGAGCATGCAGCTGAGTAGTAAACCAATAAGGCCCCATGGCGATTTTATTTCTTCCTTTTGTTTTGTTTCAAATTGTTCATGATCGTTAGATTTCATCTTTCCAACTATAATTTTGCCATACACAACATGTACTAAAATTTATTCAAAGGTATCATGTGAACATGCTTAGGGTTTTCCTTTTTAGCTTTGATTTGATAGGTGTGTCATGACGTTTCTAGTGAAAACTGACGATATATTTGCAACAGTGATCATCTTTAACTATGAAATAGATGTCGGTTGTGAGGCAACACAGTCAGTTTTTATGTAATAATTTTCTTGTGGAAATCTTAATTTTATTTACGGCTAGTAGTAAATAGTGCAAGAAAATACATTCTTTACATATATATATATATATATATATATAGGCAATGTATCCGTTTGATCATGTGATGCAATTGAGGAAATCACCTTCCTATTCTTATAATGATTTTCAACGATTTTATCACGGCTAACAATTTTTTTATGGCATTTTTTTGTTACGCTATTTTTGGAAATAAATCTTAAATAAAGTGCGTAATCCTTGATTAATTTGTATTACACGTCTTGGAATATACTATGCTATACAAATAATTGTAAAGAAGCTTTGTATTACAATGTAACTGTTAGCATATATTGTACATTTTTTTTTATTTTTCTTATTGAAAGGGCTATGAGTGTTTTATCCCTAAAGGATATCTTTGTACTTTTAACTCTATGGTCACTCTCTATACAAGAGAACCTTAGGACTTCTAATGAAATAAAGTCATTTCAACCAATTTGGTATTAGAATACCGGTCCTAGACTGTGGCTCTAAGTATTCTACCCCTCACAGCCTCCAAAACCCTAATCACTTCTCTCTCCCTCGTGAGCGGCAGCGGCTCTCGAAAGAGCTCCGGTGGCGCACTGCAGCACGTGCGGCGGTGTTGCAGCGGCGCAGGTGAGCTTGCTGCACCGTCAACGACGCTCAGGCAGAGCTTATGGTGACGTTGCGGCGAGCTTGGGTGCTCTCCTAGCCTTCGGTGGCGGTGCTACGTCTAGGTTGATAGCAGCGGCACCGCAACGGCTTTGGGGCCTCTCTTAGCCACCGGCGGCGGTGCTGCAACATCGAGGGTCCCTCGCGGCGACGCTGCAGTGCTCTTAGAGGCCGATCTAGCCTCCGACGGCGGTGCAGCAGTAGCTTGGTGGACTTGCGGCAATGCTACAGGCTATTGGCGGCGACGCAACAACAGCGAGGCCTATTTGTTGGGCCTGCAACGTCATGCTGCAGGCAGTACTGGTCCACAGCAGCCACACAGCGACCTCCGATAGCATCACTACAGTGATCAACGGCGACAGTTAACAGCTTAGGTCGACAGGGAGGCAGTGTGCAGTGATCTGATCGCTATGTAGCGATTGTAAGGGGCTTTTTTGCCCTGATCTAGGAACGTGAGTTCGTAATACAGGCCTGAATCTGTTTGATTTCAGATTGTGGATGATTTCGTGGTGATAGAAGCATGATCAAGGCTTCCGGATTGTGAAAAATGGCTTCAAATGACCAATCTGAAGTATCTTCAGGCTTTGTTTCAGACACCGGGGTACTCAAGAACCCTTTCTTTTGTCCCGTTGTTAAGTTGGATGAGACCAACTACCTGCGGTGGTCTCAGACCTTTCTTATGACCATCAGGGGTCATAAAAAGAGCCATATTCTTACGGATCCGGAGCCTAAGAATAAGATAGGCACAAATGCTAATTGGGATAGTGACAATGCCATGGTTTGTGCATGACTGATGCAGACGGTTATTCCCTGCATAGGGGATGAGATCGTATACTACACTACCGCAAAGGAGATGTAGGAGTCCTTGCGTGATACATATTCATATGCCAAGAACTCCGCACAAGTTTTTCAGGTCTTCTATAACCTTTTCTATCTACGTTAGGAGGGACGCACGCTGTCACAGTATTACTCCCTCATGAAGGGAATGTTGGAGAGGCACTACTCCTACCTGCTAGGGTGTGCCTGTGAGTCCTAGAGTAGTTTTAGGAGACAATTGATTGTTTCTCTTTTCTTGGCTGGCCTTGGACCTGAGTATGCAGCAGTCAAAGATCAGATCCTCACTGTTCCTGAACTTCCTACTCTGGAGGAAGCATATAGTAGACTCAGCAGAGTTATAGTACGCACTCCTACTCCTGACACTATTGCTCAGTCGTCTGCATTGGTTGCGATCCCTGGACGTGGCAAGGGTTCTACTTACCCTGCACGTGGTCGTGGACGTGGACGCTCTTCTGGTACACATACCAGGACTCCATGTACTTACTATGGCAGACTTAGTCACGCTAAGGCTACATGCTAGCAAAAGCATGGTAGGCCACCGGTAGCTAATCGGGTAACTGAGATCTCCAATGCAGCTCTTCCTACTTTTCATATTAGTTTCTTGAGCACTGAGATTGAGAACTTGCAGCAACAGATTGCTCAGTTGACTCTAGCGTCCTCTGAGATTTCAGACACTGCACTGTGGCTTCCTCTTCAGAGACACCTGCAACTAGTATGTCTTTTATTTCCTACTTTGAAACTTGTAGATATCTATTACATGCTTGATTTTCCTTTGAGTTTATTATCTGTTAGCAGCATCACTAGAGATTTGAACTGTCGAGCTACTTTTAATGAGTCCTCTTGTGTCTTGTAGGACAAATTCACTAGGAAGACAGTTGGTGGAGGGCGTGAGGAAACATGCAGTGTACCGTTTGAGCCGTAATACTTTTGCTGCTTCTACTACCCAAGGCCTTTCTTCTGCTGGATCTCCTCTCCACTGGCACCACCGCCTTG
Source organism: Thalassia testudinum (assembly GCA_037157565.1). Lineage (NCBI taxonomy): Eukaryota > Viridiplantae > Streptophyta > Magnoliopsida > Alismatales > Hydrocharitaceae > Thalassia > Thalassia testudinum. The sequence goes on along the minus strand of JAZHRO010000022.1, from coordinate 79,666,793 downwards.
GCCATCTACCCATTCATCGTCTCAAACGTGTTATACCGCACATCCCCTCCACTACTGCTCTCACCTGTGATGCTTGTCAGCTTGGCAAGCACCACAGGACTAGTTTTTTCAGTTCTACTTCTGTTTCGTCTAATGCTGCATTTGCTTTGATTCATATGGACGTGTGGGGTCCTAGTTGTACTCCTAATCGACTTGGAAACAAATATTATCTTATTTTAGTTAATTTTTCTCGTATTTTTTAGATGTTTCTCTTGAAAAATAAGTCTAATGTGGGACAAATTATTGAGAATTTTGTCAAAGAAATAAAATTCAGCATTCTTGTTTGGTGAAGTGCTTTCGTTCTAATAATACCTTGAAATTTTGTACTTTGCGTTTACACAATTTCTTTTCTAGTTGTGACATTATCCATGGACATGTCCTCATACCTCTCAGCAAAATGGTGTTGCTGAGAGGAAACATCGCCATGTTCTTGATGTTGCTCACACTTTGCTGATTCACCATTCTATCCATTCTCTCTATCGGGGTGACGATGTTTTGACTGCTTGTTTTTTTATTTATCGGATGCCTAATGCTCCATTGTATGAACAAATTCCTCTTTAGGACATGTATCCTGATCGTCCCTTGTTTCACGTCACCCCTCGGACTTTTGGTTGTGTTGCCTTTGTCCATTTGTTGGGACCCGGTCAGAATAAACTAGCACCGAGATCAGTTAAGTGTGTTTTTCTTGGGTATACCTAGGCACAAAAGGGGTATCGTTGTTTTAATCCACTTACTTCTCAGCATTATGTTTCAGCGGATGTTACCTTTCATGAGATTGTACATTTGTTTTCTGTGATGGCTGCTGAGATATCTCCTGAGGGTGATATATATTCTCCCATTCACTTTAGGAGCTTTCTTGAGATTCCTGTCCCCACTACACCACCACCACCTTGCTACGCATTCCTTTCCACACCTAACTGAGCCACTTCAAACATATGTTCACCCTCATACTACTTATAAGGGACCCCCATCATCACCTTCACCATCAGGTTCTACGGTGAGTCCTTTAGACATTGACGTATGTTTGTCATGTGATGGTCACAGGGATAGGACAGGTGATGTGTCAGGTGATGATCTTGACCTTTCGATAGTCATTCGGAAGCGACCACGGACTTACACTACTTATCCCACAGCAGGGGCACTTGCTACTAATACTCTAGCTCTTGGATTTGCTGGATTTACTCAGGCGTTAGCTACTACGCAGATTCCAACTACTTACCATGAGAGCATGCTTGATCCAAAATGGCGAGCAACCATGGAGGATGAGATGGTCACCCTTCGAGGCCATGGGAGTTGGGAGCTTACTCCACTTAATGATGCTACACTCGTTGGCAGTCAATGGATATTTACTGTGAAGTTCAATCATGATGGTGGTGTTGTTAGGTATAAAGCCCGCCTCGTGAATAAAGGGATTTACCCAGACTTATGGAGTAGACTTCTTTGATACCTTCTCCCCAATGACCAGACTTCCCACAGTCTGGGTGTTGATTGCAGTGGCAGTTCAGTTAGATTGACCCTTACACCAGTTAGGTGTGAAGAATGACTTCCTTTATGGTGATCTCCAAGAGGAAATTTATATGCACCAACCACCTGACTTTGAGAGTCAGGGAGTGTATATGCCGATTACGAAAGGCTACATATAGCCTTAAATAGAGTCCCAAAGCCTGGTTTCAGAGATTGTCACAAGTTGTAGAGGCAGCTGGATTCAGGAGATCGACAGCTGATTTTTTTACTTTTTGTCGAAAGGACTAAACGAGGTACTGTGGTGCTTCTTGTTTATGTTGATGATTTGATCATCACAGGGGACGATGTGTAAGGTATTGCTGAGGTTAAGCGCATCCTAGCATAGCAATTTGTCATAGACCTCGGGCTTTACGATATTTCCTTGGTATTGAGGTTGCTCGCAACAATGAGGGTATGGTCTTGTCTCAACGAAAGTATGCTTTAGATATCTTGCAAGAGGTTGGTATGCTTGGGGCTAAGGAGGCCAATATTCCTATGGACCCCAAAATGCCACTCTATGATGAGGATGCGCAAGTAGTGGATAGCAGACGGTACGGACAACTTGTGGGTAAGCTATTGTATCTTACTATCACGAGGCCAGAGATCTCCTTTGCAGTTGGGTGACTGAGTCAGTTCATAGCTAAGCCAATACATCAACATTGGAATGCAACATCGATGATGCTTAGATATGTAAAGAAGGTCTTGGGAAGGGTCTCTTCTTCTCAAAGGGGTCCTCTATGACGTTTGTTAGCTACTTAGATACAGACTATGCCAGATGCCATGTGGATCATAAATCCACTACTGGGTTCTACACCTTCTTAGCAGAAAATTTGATCACATGGAGGGCCAAGAAACAAAGCACAATTGCGAGATCCAGTGCCGAGTTTGAGTACAAAACTATGGCTCAAACAACTGCTAAGATGATGTGGATTAAATCCTTGCTTATTGACCTACAGGTGAAGTTTTCTAACCCTATGGAGATGCAATATGATAATAGAGCAGCCACCTTCATTGCCAGCAACCCAGTATTTTACAAGAGAACAAAACATGTTGAGGTTGACTAACATTATACCAAGGACATTATCCAGAAGAGATTGCTATATACCACTTCTGTTGCATATGAGAAGTAGATTGCAGATATCTTCACAAAGTCCTTGACCAAATCTTCATTTGATTCTTGTATATCCAAGATGAGTATGATATATATCTATGCTCCAACTTGAGGGGGAGTATCAGCATATGTTGTGTCTTTTTTTTATTTTTCTTATTGAAAGGGCTATGAGTGTTTTGTCCCTCAGGGACATTCTTGTACTTTGACTTTATGGACTCTCTCTACATAAGAGAACCCTAGGGTTTCTAATGAAATCAAACCATTTCAACCAATTGTAACTATTAATGTGTGCTACACTCAATCTGTATTACACTTTCCTATTTTGTTACATACGTTTTACATGTAATACATCATTAAATACAACATGTAATTAATAACCACACACTTACAACTTGTATATATATTTGTTACAACTTACGTTATTTCTATTACAATGTTAAACGTGTTTGCTTACAATCAAATGCACATCATATTACAACACATACTCCTAGATATTACAATGTTTTATTGTTTTTAATATTTACCCTATGCTATTTCTATCGAATATATCTCATTAATATTTTGAGGCCTTTAATATAATTGATTTATGTATTACGAATATGCTATTAAACCAAGGTTACAATTATTTCCATGTTTTTAATGTAATTTTTATTTTATTTTTAAATATCTTTTACCGTAATTGGTAAATCATAGGTACTTTACAATTTAATGAATAGTAGAACCTAGTACAACACGCCAATATGTTTGTCACAACGTATGACATATCCATTACAACGTCATGACTTATTCGTTACAATCAACTTTACGTCATCTTACAAAACACCTACTAAGTTGTTATAATGTTTTGTTTTTTTTTCCATGCATAACATACCTTATGGATAATCAACAATCTATTTAATTTGCATGGATTTGTTACCATGTTATTTATATTACGTATATAGTATTGGCTGTAATCACCTTCTGATTTGAACAATTGCACTTTTATGGGAAAATGCCTAATTGGTTTAACAACATAATATTTACTTTTTTGTAAATTCCCTATCTTCTGCGTTTGTGCCAAAACCACTTTTGTTTCTATCAATGATTTCAATCTCATTCGTAAATTTCCAATTAAACGGATGGTATGTGGTGCTTATCCTTTCTTTTATGAGCACAGTACTCTCTAGATAGACCCCCTATATGTATATATATATATATATATTAAAGAATACTTTACCAAGTAATCCTCAATTACCTTCCCGCATTCCATATACTCAACCAACGACCCAGCTGACTTGTTAAGCACTCTAGTTATCTTTCATATTTAATTGAGGACTATTTATTCATTTTATACTTTTGTTTGGTTATCTCCAGTAATTTACCCAACACCTCTCTATATAAAAAGGTGTAGGGTTTTCTATTGTAATAAGACTGAGTATTACTCTCACTTACTATCAGAGCAGCGATCCTAGGTTGGCATTGGGTGTCCCACCGAAACAAGCCTCCAAACTAGTTCCACCAAAACCCTAATCTCGTTTCCCTCATCGATCCCTCCCCACCATTGGCAGTGGCACCTAACAGTAGCATCGGTAGGGCGCCATCGCCAGCAACATGCGACGCAGCAGATCTGACGGCAGGTAACGCAGCGCAAAGGGGGATCAGGCCTCCCCAACAACAGCGCTGCAAGGTTCCATCTTCCCTGTGGTGGCACTATAGATCCCTGACGAGGAGGCGTGCAACGACGTAAGGAACTGGGCGTAGCTTAGGCAACAGTGCGACACCCCCACCAATCAGCAGTAGCGCCACCAGGAGTGATCTACTCTAACGAGGAGAGGACAGCAGCCGTCTGTTGAGGGCCACTAAGGGTCCCTCTTGGCCCTAACGTGCTCCTATTTGGAGGGCTGCTATGAGTGTCTAATGTGATTTCCGAGGAAGCAATCACGCGGATTTCATGTTAGATCACCCAATTTATGATCTATTGTGATTCTGCAAATCTAAATAGTCCATTTCAGATCCAATTTCAGCGATTTCTCGGTGCAGTTGAGGATTATGGCTTCATCATAGTCTCCTGAGGTGACATCGAAGACTGGTTAGGAGAGCGAGAACTACAAAAACCCGTTCTTCGTTCTCATTGTGAAGCTGGTTGAGACCAACTATGCTCGTTGGTCCCAAACGTTCCTGTTGTCTGTGGAGGGTCATGACAAGGAACATCTCTTACTCAAGCCAGAGCTTCAAAACAAGATCAAGAAGTACGCCTCATGGAAGGACAACACTATGGTGAAAGCGTGAATCATGAATGCTGTAGCACCATAGGTTGGTGATGGCATCATATGCGAAGGAGATATAAGATACATTACATGACATATTCTCACAAAAAGAATTCCAATAAGGTATATCAGATCTACAATGACATGTTTTCTCTCTGGCAGGAGGACAGCCCTTGACGCAATACTATGCCACGTTGAAAGGGCTTCTAGAGAAGTACAATGCGTGCAAGCTTGTATGCACGTAAGGAGACAGTAGTCCTTCACTTTCTCTTTGGGTTAGGCCCAAAATATGATCCTGTACGCTCTCAGATTTTGACATTATCGGAGCTTTCGTCACTTGAGGAGATTTATAGTTGACTGAGTTGGATCACGTGGCTACTCCAATTCTTGAGAGTATTGGATAGACCTCTGCACTAGTTGTTGGGGGAGGTTGTGGCCCTAGAGGTTCACTTGCTACTTATGGGCATGGGTGTGGTCATGGCAAAGGACAAACTGGCAAACCACATCCCATGTGCACTTTCTATGGTAGGATTGGTCACATCGAGGCATCATGTTGGTCTAAGCATGGGAGACCTCCCATGGCCAATCAGGTTGCTACTTCTTTTGAGACAGTTTGACACAGTATCACGTGCTAAGTATGATGTTGTATAAAGGCTTGTTCAGGTTACTCAGGAGACTCTACCATCCTCTTTAGACACTGCCATTGCCTCCTCAGGTACAAGGTGTGTTTTTGCTATATCTTAAAGGTCTACTTGGTTGGTAGATTTCGATGCATAACAGCATTTAAGTGGTGACCACAATGGCTTCCAACATTTTCAGTCTGCATGTCCTGGTAGGACTGTTCAAGTAGTAGATGGGAGGCAGGCCAGAGTTGATGGTCAAGGGGAGGTGTCAGTCACCCCCAATATGAAGTTGCCTAATTTCTTTTTGTCTCAGATTTCCCAATGAACTTGTTATCTATTGGCAGAATTACAAAAAACCTTAATTGCAAGATGATTTTTGATGATGTTGGTTATGTGTTTCAGGACAAGCTCACCGGGAGGATGATTGGTAGTGGATATAAAGTAGGAGGGTATGTATTACCCATCTCAAACGCCAGTTGTTGCACAGTGCCAAGGGGATGTGTGTTTCGTTGCAGGGAGTGCCTTACAGTGATACAATCGCCTTAGTCATCCATCATTGGATAGGCTTAGCCATATCATTCCTCATCTTTTGCCAGCCATCAAAATTCATTATGATGCATGCTAGATGGGAAAGTACCACAAATCTACCTATATTGCCAGTTATACTATTTCTGAGTCACCTTTTGATTTGCTGCATTTAGATGTATGTGACCCTAGTCGAATTCTAGATCGACTAGGACATAACTACTACTTGGTGATAGTGGATGATTGTTTCAGATTATCTTACCTTTTTTTTGTTGAGGAATAAGTCAAACGTTGGGTTTATAATTGACAAATTTATTATTGAAATAAAGATTCAGTTTGTTTCCACTGTCAAAGTTGTGCGTACTGACAATGCACTTGAGTTTTGTACTACACGTATGAAAGCATTCTACAGATCTCATGGAGTGATTCATCAGACAACATGTCCCCATACATCCCAGTAAAATGGGGTAGCAAAGAGAAAACACAGACATATCTTGGATGTGACTTGAACTCTTTTAATACATCATAATGTTCCATCGTAGTACCGGGGAGATGCAGGGCTTACTGTATGCTATTTGATTAATAGGATGCCTAATTCTATTCTTTCTGAGCAAGTACCATGACAGATATTGTATCCAGACCGAGAGGTATTTCAGCTACCACCTTGAACTTTTGGTTGTGTAACCTTTGTGCATATCACTGGGCCAAGTAGAGATAAACTTACCCCCAGAGTAGTCAAGTGTGTCATTCTGGGGTACAGTCGCACCCAGAAAGAATACAAATGCTATGATCCCCTACAAAAGAGGCACTATGTTAGTGTTGATGTTACATTTCATGAGGCAGCTCCATATTTTTTAATTAATGGCAGACAATTGAGGCTTAAGACAGAGAGGACTCCTATGCCTATTCCTTCCATTCAGTTTGGCAACTTTCCTGCTACTCAGTTTGCATCACCATATACTATAGATACTGGTTAGGTCCGGTTCAAAGATTCTCCACTGGTCTTTACGAAACCAGTTACATATCCGCAACATACCCCCCTCTTCAACACCATCATCCTCCCCACAGTAGGTATATGTTGAGACTACTGACCATTGTGTGTCTAGTGATGATCCTGCAGGTGCTATACTAGTTGTCTCTGAATCTCCTCCTAGTGATGATGAAGTATTACCATTTGAACCACTTGTTGATACTGAGTCTCCCTTTAATGATATGGATCTTCTGATTGCTATTCGAAAGGCACCCAAGTATTGTGCGCACTATAAAGTGGCAGGGGTAGTTTTATTTGATTGTCTAAGTCACCTATTTTCCTTGTTTACAGAAGCCCTAACTTCTGTACAGATACCAGCCACTTATCAACAGACTGTGCTCGATCCAATATGGCATCAGGCCATGAAAGATGAGATGGCTATACTCCATTACCGCCTGGTGCACGCACTGTTGGCTACCATTGGGCCTTTGCCGAGAAGTATAACCCAAACGGTTTTGTTTCTCAGTATAAGGCTTGACTTGTGGCAAAGGGATTTACCCAAACCTATGGGGTGGATTTCTTTAGCACATCTCCTATAGCAAGGCTTCCTACTGTGCAGATTCTCATTTCTGTTGCTGCCCATTTTGACTAGTCATATCAGCTAGATGTCAAAAATACCTTCTTATATAGTGATATACAAGAAGAGGTGTATATGTAGTAGCCCCTAAGATTTGAGATTAAGGGGGAGTGTGTGTGCAGGCTGAAGAAGACGATATATGACCTCAAGCAAAGTCTGAGGGCCTGCTTTTAGAAGCTATCTAAGGTTGTTGAACATATGGGACTCATTCGGTCTACTTCTAATCATTCCTTGTTTGTAAGAAAGACGGACAAGGGGGTTGTTGCACTCCTTGTCTATGTAGATAACCTAATTATCACTAGTGATGATGCAACTGGAATAATTGAGGTCAAGCCGAAGCTAGCAGAGAAATTTGTTATGAAGGATTTAGGTTCCTTGAGATACTTCCTAGGCATAGAGGTCGCGAGAGAAAAGAGCGGTATTGCCCTCAGCCACAAGAAATATGCTCTTAACTTATTGCAGGAGACTAGGATGTTGCAATCTAAGTCAGTCAACATACCCATGGATCCAAAAATACATTTATATGATTTTGAGTCACAGGCAGTGGAGAGCAGAAGCTACAGATAACTGATTCAAAAGTTGCTCGACCTCACTATTACACATCTAGACATCTTGCTTGCAGTTGGTAAGCTTAGTCAGTTTAGAAACAGGCCGACTAAGCAGCATTAGGATGCTTCTATGCAAGTACTCAAGTACCTGAAACGAGCACCTAAATGTGGGCTACTACTCAAGAAAGGCAAATCTATGACCATAGTGGGTTACTCTAATGCAGATTATGCAGGCTGCCTCTTTAACAGGAAATCCACAATCGGATTTTGCATTTATGTGGCTAGTAATCTGGTTACTTGGAGGAACAAAAAGCAGAGTGTTGCCTCACTCATGTGCAGAGTCAGAATACAGAACAATGGCATAGACAGCAATTGAACTTGTGTGTATCAGATATATCTTGCACATCAAAATTGAGGAGCCTATGGAGATGAGATGTAACACTAGGGGCAACTATCTACATAGAAAACAATCACATGTTTCATGAGTGCACGAAACATATGGAGATTGATTGTCACTATACCACAGAACTGATTCAGAAGGAACTTCTCTTCACCACCTTAGTTGCCTCAGAGAACTAGGCAACAAATATGTTCACCAAGCCTCTTGCCAGATTTGCATTTAAGGTTTGTTCTAACAAGCTGAGCATGATAGACATCTATGTTCCAACTTGAGAGGGAGTGTTGAGCATTTTAGTTATCTTTCATGTTTAGTTGAAGGCTATTTATTCATTTTATATTTTTATTTGATTATCTCATGTAATTTACCAAACGCCTCTCTTTATATGAAAAGATGTATGATTTTCTATTAGAATAAAATTGAGTATTTAATCCCACTTGGCTAAATACCAAGTACCAAGTTTTCCAACTTTGGAAAGAAGGCTACAGGTCCATTGGCTCAATGAGCGTAATCAAAGTGAATTAAAAAAAATGAACAATCAATATTCAAGATGCAACCTTGGCTACATGAAACCCAAAAAAAGATCCCTTCTTTTTTATGACCATAAAGAACTCCATGATATGAAAAGGTAAAAGGTATGAGCATTATTTTAAAAAAAAAAATCTATAAACTTCATTAAGATCTGAACTTATTAGTTTAAATTTACCCCCATCTATATCAATGATGGGTCTTAACTCAGGGGCAAAGGACCGGTAATAGATGCAAGATTATCCATACCAATTTTACATTTGTTGGAAGAAGATGCTCCGTTAATTCCATCTAACCAAAAAAGGTATTTCATCTTTGACTTTTTCTATCTTCCCCATTCATTCCTAACGGATGAATGCTCTCCTAATCCATTCTACTCTACAAATGAACCGTCCGTAATAGCCTTCCCAATTCATTCAAACCAATACGAGGGGTTACATCATAGATTACAATAAGAAATGAGCCCACTCCACAGCAGAGTCCCTGGTACAATACAACAAATTCTAAGCATAGGTCCTCTTCCCCTCAATCAAACCCATCGCTCTCCAACCAAATAGCCTGCACAGTAGCAAGCGACATAGCACTCTCTCTTTTCTATCTAAACCCATCTTTAGAAACTTTTGCATTATTAGAAGCATGAAAAACCTCCAGTTAGATGGTCTAACCTTGGGGAGCCATGGTATGAAAATGAATAGATTATTCTAACACTCTTCTCAAAAATCTGAAGAAAACTACAATTTGAATTTAAAGTATGCAATGGCATGTTAGGAACACGTGGCGTAGAATGTTGAAAGAAGTTTTTGGGCCCACCATACACAAGTATTGCAGAAAAAGAAAGGCATATATTTTAAAATTAAAAAGACAAATAAAGCTTTTGCCATCCCACTGTCTTTTTACTTTTCCTCAAAGAGGGAAAAATGTGGGCAATACACCTTTGTCACAAGACAACCCTTTGGAGGAATGGTTAACCAAGGAGATTACAACTTAATAGCCTATATTAATGTCGCCTGCAATGTAGCCCACAAAGCAAGGACTCTACTAGAGACTAGACAAGTTTTATAACCAATGAACCCAAGTAAATGATAGTCTATTATATTATGCACTTAGTTCAAAAAGGAATGGTCTCATTCCTTCACATCACATTTCTATATTAAAAGTTTTCCAGCTTGCTGCTGGTTCTTGCAGCCAAGCAAAATAGTTTACATGCTATGGTGAGTACTCTCACAGACTAAGAGCTTAAAAGCTGAATAGTAAACCTAGTTCACAAGGATAGCAATCACTTTATATAGGAAATCCCAACTCGAAAACTCTCCTTGGGTTGACCGACAAAAGAATAGAACTGAGTTTGGACAAGAAGGTGGAACCAATCATTTCAAATTGCAAGACTGTGTTGCCAAATGCCTAACAGTAAGTGGTTGGCAAGAACAACCACAAAACCCAGATAGAGGACGTAGTCATGCTCGACCAAAAACAAGCTGGGTAGGCACTGCATAGCACACAGCAATTCCAACAATGGCTCATAGAAATAACTATTAAAATACATGCATACATACACCTCATACAGAGAGTATGCCTGCTGTTTTATGCTTTACCACTATCCAAGTAATTATCCTCTCCAAGTTTTAAACAATTACTGTGCATAAGTCATGCAACGCATTTTTGTCCAAGCAATTGTCAGATGTAATCATTGTACAAGTCAGTTAGAAAGAATAGGAGCTTCAGGTATTCTATGTGACAAAAAGATTCCATCAAATGCTAACAGAAGACACCATATAGCAACAATAAGACCTACTATGCCACATAGATCTGAGTGCCAGGAGGATATTGTAGGCATGTGCAGAAAATATCTATGGTAGAAATATAGATGTTGAAGTCACGTATGGCCACAAAAGGTGTGGATCTGAAATGAGAAAGATTGTTATGGCTATGATAAAGGATGGAGGTTTGTTAAGATGGTTTCGATATTTGGAAAAACAGCTTTTAATGCACGAAGATGTGAAAAACTAGATACCATCCTAACAAGAGGGGTCGGGGGCTAGACGTTGGAGAGCATGATCTTGGTTGTTTGGATTTGAACATAGAAATGACCTAACAGAGGCAAAGAATCCACACACCTCACCACAAATGATTTGGGAAAAGGATTTGCTCTCGTTCTTGTTTTGTTCAAACTATACAATATCAAGAAAAATAACAATTTTTTTTCAAATAATTGATGACTTTGAATTGTCCCTAAACTTTATGAGCTAAGTACAATTCAACAATTGATGTTTGACCTACTTTGTATTTTCAAAAAAGGATTTTCACTATTCATTTGATATAGGAGGTTCTTCTCAATGGTTGCCAAGTATTCCAAACTATCAACACTTGTTCTGATTCCATCATGATGTGATGCCAAGTACTTTCAACTAGTGTTTAAAATGCCGATGGCATGCCATCAGCATGGCCATTTTTGGAAGTAGGTCATGCTGATATGAACAAGATATCGATATGCAGGGATGCCGACGGTATGCCGCCTATATTGTCGGCATGTCAATGACATGAGCAGCATGCCGCTGGATGCCAAGATGTGTGGTCTAAGTGAGGTGTGCGCTGGTGCTTGTGGTAGGTTTGGGTGCCAGTTTGAAAGGGTGGGTGGGAAATCATGGGTGCTAGTCCTGGAGTGTCACAATGGCAGTTCGAAAGGGTGGGCGGGAGATCATGGGCACTAGTTTAAGGTGGCAACAGTTTTGAAAGGCAGTCTAAGTGTGGCACATGCACTCACGCACACGATTGTTTTGGATAAATTGATATCATTTTGACTATTTATGTAATTTTTTGTCGACATGTTGGCATGCCTTCAGCATTTCCACAGCGTGCCCTCGGCATGTCCATCGGCATGACCATCGAAAAATAAGCATTTTCACGACGTGCCCTCAACATGTCCACGAAATACACACTTAGAATTTCATCAACACGACGTCGAAATCGGCATTTCAAACCTTACTTTCAACAAATGGAACTAATTGTTTTCATTAAATTGTATCCCCCTTCATTGTAATGTCCCAATCTTTATGTTCAACTATATCCCTCCAACAGCCCATATTGGAAATGAACAAAAACTTCAACATCTCAGGAAACAACCAGACAAAAAAAAACCATGTATGAAGAACTGAGGGCATTTCCAATGTGCAGGTTTAGAGGATGGGCTGAAATTGAAGTAGCTTCTAGAATGATGCTTCTTAGGTGGAACAACTAAAGTTCCAGAGAAATTTCATATTCTTACTCAATGCAATTGCCCTCTCAAGAAGCCCCTCAAAGAAACAAAGACTTCCATTACACCTAACAGTTACCCCACTAATGCCAGACATCTATCATTTTGCCTCCCCTGATTGCAGCTCAAGTGCATTAACTAATAGGATGCACATGGATAACTAGCTAAGTTTTAGAAAAGCATCAAGTTAGAAAGATGGTCAATTTAGTGGTAGGACAGGTTGCAATGGATTTAATGTGATATAATTAAAGGGTTGTAGTTTATTCATTTTTTGGATGAGATGTAATTTATTTGTCATCATTTTTGTTATCTTTATCTTAGAAAGTGGAGCAAGTAATGTTTGGATGTAATAATTGAGATGATATGTTGTAAAGAGGGATATGAAATAACATCTCGAGTAGTTCATGCATATTCCACCCCTCCCCCTTTTTTTTTTGAAAAAGCCTATTCCACCCATATGTTCATCCAAACCTGTCAACTCGCCCTAAATCTGCCAACAAACCTAGTCCTAAACAGGGCCACAGGGTGCTTCTCACTGGCTTTGTAGGCCATGACCAATAAGGGAACTTCCAGTAGTAACTATTCTGTTCTTCCACTGTTCAGTATCATTTGTTGGAATGTCGCCATCTTGTGATTGTGCACTACCCCAGCTGCCAGCCATTAAAACATTGGGGAATGAGTATTATTTCATTTTTGATGTGATGTGATATCTTTAAGTTAAAAGACTCCCTTGATATAAATCCATTTGTTCATCACCATGTTTGTATGCAGACAGATGCATACATTACTAAAACTTAAAGTCCAGGTGACAATGAGCCAATAATTAGAGATGGGCACATTCATTATCATAGTTTTAAATTCATTACAAGTATGTATTTATATTTGAGATTTCATACTCTAAAATGAGAATCATATTTATCACTTTATTGAATGATTGAAATTAAAACACAATTATTGAGTAGACTACACGTTGATGGTAGACAATAATTATTAGGTTACGGTAATTATTTGATATTTGATTATTAAACTTGAACATGATATGGTAGAGTACATATTGCATATGAATATTATGATATAACAATCTTATTCTTACATAAATTAAATTAAACTTGTGATTTTCTTAAAATTTATATCATTTTAACTACTTCTGCCAATTTTGTCAACATGTCCTCAGCGTGCTCTATCTCTAACAATAAAAAAATAACTAAAGCCCATTTTTTTAAAGACTCTAACACTTCGTCCAAGTTGGAGCATGCAATGCCCAACTTGTAGATTGGAGACAAACGAACTCCCCCTAATAACAACTACATTGGGCTTAAGGAGTAGGCAGACAAGCAGTCACCTAGTTAAAAGTAGTTAGGCAGGCAGCCAGGCAGTTAGGTAGTCAGAAGTAGTTGCTTCAAACCAGTGGAAACTCTTCTCACATGGAAGAGAAAAAAAACTAGGAAGAAGTGTGCAAGCAGAAGACAACAGACAAGTAGTAGACAACAAGCAAAGATAGAGGATTGAAATGCCCCCACCAATCGTCAACATCATCCACATCTCCAAAGGTAGCTGTAGATGCATCATCAAGAGTAGGGGCAACAACAAAACTTGAAGCAGCATCTATAGGAGTTGCAACAATAACACTAAAGGAGGTTAGCTTGTTCCTTAATAGATTCATCAAATGATCCAACTCCGTGGATGTCATGGTAACAAGATACTAGGTAGGGGCAATCTTAAACCTTGAAGTCTCTATCACAGTCAGTTGGTTAGCCACCAAATTTCTATTAGCACTTTTCAGACAAATGATTCATCAATTTACATTAAATGCAAGGAAAAAAGATGCATCCACATCCACAATCACCACCACATCCACCAAATCGACCACCTTGCCTCCAAAGGCTAAGAAGGCAAAGGTTTCAATAGTCACTACAGGAGCAGATAGAGGTGTGTCGACATCAAGCTCTTGAAGATGCCCATAGACAATCTCTAGACTTGACACCATATAGAAGATAGATTCCAATCATGTGTCAACTAGTATTGTGTCAAGAGACCATCTAGAAATCTATGCATCTACGACTCTGCTCGCTCTACAACTGCTTCTTGCAGCAGGTAGGCTGGTAGACAGCAAGCTCCTCGAATAGGCTCTCCAAAGTGGTAAATTACTCAACCAGAGATAGATCTCCTTGATTGGTAGTCCAAATTCTCCCATGGATGTTCATGCGATGAGAACTACTTGCCTAAAGGGAGTACCTCTTCTCGAGAGTCTCCTAGATCTCCTTCGTGAAGTCCTTGTAGAGTATGTTGGCTGCGATTTTCAAATCGATATTATTCATCTGCCAATTCATTACAAGAAAGTTATTCCCCCACTTCTTGTAGTTCACACCTTCCTTGGAGTCAGGACCTTTCTCAGTCACCATGTACAAATTGTCTTACCCTCCAACGCAAATACGAAAGGTATGGGACCACAACACATAGTTCGAGGAACCCCACAACTTAATCATGGTTCTCTAAACTAGCGTAGAGGCTAAGATCTTGTCCTTTGAAGTCACAATGGAGGACTCCCCTTCAGTCGTAAGAGGAAAGAGATATATGCAGCACTCAAATCATGGCATGCAAATCATGGGCATGGGCAGTGATGCAAAGGCACACGAATCAGGGCAAATGCCTTGTGCAGTGATTTCACACTTACGCTACAGTGCGTGAGAGAGGACCACCAGGATATGAACTCAATGCGATAGGGAGACTGGTGGATAGTGGGAGATCAATCTATCCAGAGTGGTTGGTTGACCAATGAAGGCTTGGGTGGGGTGGGGATGGTGTGGGGAAGAGGCCAACGATGGCCCTTCTTCCATTCAAAGGTCATGCAAGCAAGCGAGAGAGAGAGAGAGCTTAACGAGGAGAAAGAACAAGGAAGTCCAACGGTGGCCTCCTTATTTGGTGGTGACAAAGTTGTCAATGCGAAAGGCAACACTAAGGCGACAATGCCGACAAGGCCCATAATAGCTTGAGGCAAGACGCAACAAAAAGGCGATAACCCTGAGACAACATTTTTTTGTTGTTTATATATATATATATATATATATATATATATATATATATATATATATATATATGCCTTAGTAACTCATAATAATAGCATCAACTTTCTAAAAATATTTCTAATAACAAAAATTTAGCCTTTCAATTGCATTGCAAAAAATTATTTTACATAACCTCTTATGAGTTATAAGTGTTATACCTATTATAAATTATAAGTTACTATTATTGTATGATAAAAATTACTGTTATATACTTAATAGTCTATAGCAATCACTTATAATATACAATAACAGTAACTACTTTTATATTATTATTATAACATTAACTTATAAGTCTTCTTTATATTATTTGTATTAATAATACCTTATTTTATACTAACAATACCTTAATTTACTCTTTAAAAAAAAATCAATACCTTGATTTATATCTATCACTAAGAACTAAGAAGCCAACATAAATAATAAGAATATCTTATTTTGTATCTGAGAGCAATAGTAACCCAAATAATAACTCACAAGTCACAACATTAACAACACCTTATTTTATATCTAACTAAGAAGCCATGTCTAACAACTAACACTAACAACTCGATGGAAGCAGGGACTGCTAAAAAAAACTAAAACTAAAATTGTGAGGGAAGGCCAAGTCACGTAACTTGGCACATGAGCAATCATTGGAACTCAAGGGTCGTGTAGGACTCGTTAAGGTTTCAGGCGTTGAGGCAATCGGGCGCCGCTTGAGGCGCATCGCTTGGAGGGTCTCCGAGGCGAGTTGCTCCAATATCGCCTCGCCTGATCGCCTCTTCTCCTGAGGTGCTCACCTCAACAGCAGTGGGTGGTGATGAGAGGGAGAAAGAGAGGAGGTTGGTGGCAAAACTCCTAGGCAGGAAGGAGAGGGCAACATGCTTCTCGAAGCAGGCAGATAGAGGTATGGACCCAAGGTTAGGGTTTTCCTGCTCCGATGCCATGTGGAAGAATAAGCAGAATAGTCTCTCTATTGAAAGCAAAAAAATCTTGAAAGAGGCAGGGTGAAGAAATTACATGTAGTCCTACTTATTGCTTAAGAAAAGAACTAACTGGGATAACAGGAATATAAATATTTGACTCTATCTGTAACAATAAAAAAATAACTAAAGACTGCTTTTCTAAAGACTCTAACAAAGATAAAAGTTGTCATTTTAAGCATTTTCCTTTACTTGCTTCTTTACAAAGATTTTCTTCAAAACTTGCTTGGGATGCAACATGCATTGTTTGATATCTTCCCTCTAATGTTTCTACTGAAGGCCTCAAAATGCTTGGTAGTAAGGAAGAAGCCAAAAAATAGAGTTTGGCATTTTTATGCATTTCCATTTAAATTATCCCTCAACAAAATTTCTCCAGAACTTCCTCTACACATAACTGGCTTGCAGGGATGCAATTTTCCCCAGGTTTCAAAAGAGTGCAACATTGATTAATAGGATTATGATCTTGGTTCAAGTGATCACTTCAAGCACTGTCAGTCATGCGGGCTTAAATTATGAAGCAAGAATGACAAAGCCATATGAATGAATAAGTTGTTCTCAGGGAATAAGAAGAGGAAAAAAATAAAAAACTTGAGACTTGAGAGTTATAAATGATATCTGCATTGCAGGTCCTTCCTGTTTGGGGTGCTATCTGACATGGATTTGCTACTGAAATGCACATTGATTTCGATTACCATGAATTCAAACAAGGAGATGTTTTTTAATTCCCTTTTTGGGAGGGAAAACAATGACTCAGTTCATGGGGCATAAATAGAATAGGGTGACTTGGTTGACAACCACATAATAAGCTCCCAATAGTTTGTTGTTCTTTTGAGAAGAATAACTGACTCTTCCACTATTTCTAATCTACCAGATACAATATTTCATACTCCCATGCAGGAGCGTCCTGCATGCTTTACTTTTTTCACATCAAGGTCCCTTGTTCCCTGGTCAGAATGCTTAGTTCAACTCACTAAATGAGAAGAATTAGAGACCAACAGCAGTGTGCACCAACAAGGGAAAGGAACAGCCTTTGCATTCGGCAGTCTCCCTCAATTGCGGTCTCGCCTAATTAATTGTCCAGATTAACAAAGTCAAATAGAGGTTATAGAAAACCCATTTGGCAGCACGGCTTAAGCATTTTGATCCATCACTAGACACGAGAGTTTACTAACAAAGACGACCTTTTTACTATCATAACCGCTAAGATCTACGTTCTTCCATACGCCCCATCTGTTTCAAGGGACGATTATTACACGGAATCGGCTGCGTGATAACTTACAGTCTAAAGCTAACCCAACGCTCATCCAATTCCCTAACAAACTTCCTAAGCCGCATCCCCCACAACCAAACAGATTAGGGTTTCCACTTTTCCACGAGGAGCAATCGTTAAGCACGCGGTTCCAAATGCCAAAGCAAGAAGGAGCCAAATTTCCGAAGCAAATCATGAAAGCGCAATCAACAAAGCGAGCCTAAGGATCAAGAGAGCACAAAGGAGTACCCTTTTCAGCTCCTTCTTGCGGAGCTCCTTCCTGTAGGCGTCGGTAGGGTTCATGACCTTCCCTCCCTTGGTCGTCTTCATCTTCGCGGCGACCGAAAACCCTAAACGGCGAAGAGCGACGAGAGTCGAGGGATTTGGAAGCGTGCCGGAGATCGGAAGATGACTTCTACGTCGATCGTTCCTTCGAGGTTGTGATCGTCGAAACCCTCGCGGGGTGGTCTTCAAAGCGAGAGTGGAGGTGCAATAGGGGTCGAACGATTGGTTTGGTAATCCGCACAACCTCGGTGTGGACGTGGAAATTTTTTAAATTGTTTCTCACCGGCGCATTATACCTGCAATCATTCCTTCAAATACCAAATAATTACTTTTATTGCTGCAATCATTCCTTTAAATACCTTGTATTTCAAATACCTTGCTTTAATAACTTTTTATTATAAATTTTCAATCATTTTCAAATATTAGATAATATTAAATTAAAAAATAATTTAATATTCATTTCCCATTATTCTTCCAACTTACTCGATCAAGGAAGGGGAATAAGTTTTATCTATTATAAAAATAAGTGTAATTTTATATTTCATTATATTTCTAAACTTATCCTTGGCTTATTTTTTATTGAACAAACAAAGAATAAATTCCTTTAAATGATAGTTTTGGGTTTAGTGAGTACGTAACAACTTGCACATTCATATTTGGTTGATTGCATATTTGCAATATGCAGCAATAATTAGAAGGGGGAGAGGATAGAGAGGAAGATGTGACTTATTTGTTATTCATTGGAGGCCGAAATTACTTCTTCAAAATAAGTATGTAATTCATAAGTATACTTTCCAATAATAGCTTGCCAAATAAACTAAGATATTTCATCCCTTTAAATGATACCTCGACATCCAAATTAACCCTTAGGATATTAATGTGGGTCTAGGATGCTATTATATGTGGACCGCTACATCTCATATCTATTTTTGAGAGAATATGGTATTAATATTGATGTAAGTAGCTAATCCATATCTCTAATTATTTTGCTTTAACAACTAGCCTAGTTAAAATTTACTTATAGTTAACTCAACTACTAACATTACACAACCAACTTAAATTCCTAGATGAGGACAAGTCATTTCCAGTAACTAGTTCAAAATCCTTATAATATCTTATCTAGGCCCACCATCGATAATGTTAACTTGTTCAAATTATGATTTTGCATCATTTTGATAGGCATATTTTCCCATCATTCAACACAAGTTAACATCAATAATTAGCAAAATTAGAACTAACCTATACTCTACCCAAATACCAACGTTATGCCACAAACTTAAATTCCTAAATGAGGACAAATCATTTTTAATGAACAATCTAAAACCATTTTAATTACTTACATAGATCCACCATAGTTAGTGGCAACTTGATCACATTGTAGTTTGCATTGTTATAATAATTACATCTACCCATCATTTATATATATAATATATTTTGCCTGGTTATTTTGTTATTCGTTGACATGTAAAGAGTCACATATGACATTTCTAATTTATATAATACTTTTTATTTTTAAAGTATTTACTAGTAAAATGTTGGAAGATATTATCTTTGGAACTATCTTTTAGCTTAAGAGCCAAATCTTTCAATGAATTACCTACCTAGATAACTTTGATTACTATATACAATCAATTTTTTCAAACCCCTACTTCTCGTAGACCTTGGTCACTGTTTGTTCCCGCTTTTGTTGCCATCTTCACTTTCAACATTATCTGATTTGATATCAAAGCCATACTTCTCATAATTGTTGCTATGTCATGATGGTTTGCAAATGCAACCTCAATCACTTTTCTATCACCACGAAGAAGCTAGCCACAACAAATTTGCCAAACCAAAATCCCATCAACAAGCATAACGAAGCCATCCATACCTACTTAATAATCTTGGCATCCTCTTGATTGGCAAGTCACTTGCTATGGAAGATGTTAGGCATCTTGGAAAGGAATCCAAACCCTCATATCTTGCCTTTTAAACAAGGTATGCAATTAGTGGACTCTAGAAGAAAATTGTAGGCTATCCTTTAGTAGGTGAGATTTGAAAAGTAGGATAAGTTTTGATGGGTAGTGAAAAAAGCCTTTTTTTGATACAAATAGTGGAAGACATTACTCCCAAGAGGAGGTGGATTAGAAAATTCTAAAATTTTATTTTAAATCTTAGTATTTCTCAACCTCGGGATTAAGACAAACCAAATATAGTATTGTCACAGGGCAACTTGGCAAGGGCCACGTTAAAGATAGATGATTTTCCTAAATCCAAGGAGATCTACACTTTAAATGAAGATCTTGAAAACCTTGCAACCAAATGAAGACACGAATAGAAAAGCTCCCACAAAACAATTGGATCATTTCAATGAAAGTTCAATAAACACAAAAAAGTTACACACAGTCATTGATTGTATAACCACAAAGATGTAATTCGAGTTGTTGATTTCACATATTATTTATAGATCAAAAAACAATTAAGCATTTAATTTTCACAACATGAAGAAGCACAGTGAAACAACAATTGACCTTTTATAATGGCACTATTTAAGCCAAGCGAACAGATTAGCTTCTTCACTAGTTGAAATAAGAGCTTTCGCAGTGGAAACAAATTAATGGAGCAAAACTACCAAATATAGTGACAAAAGCTTTTATTCTTGTTGCATATTTATTTCTGATACATAGCATTTACTTCAGGGGTTTTTACATAAATATCATTGGAAATAGTCAATATTAATTTATTATCATCCACTTCCTAATATTGCTTCTTATTTCATCGAAAAAGTGACGTCACTTTTGCAATTACCACTTCGTTAGTTTACTATGTTAAACTTAATGATGGTGGACATAAAAGTAAGGAAAATTTCTTTTTACCCTTGATTCTTACTTTTTTCACTCCGTCAACCCCCTCCTCATCATCAAGGCAAAAGTTGAGATAGGAGCAGGTGGGGAAGCGAAGGCCGACGTAATGGGTGGGGATGAATGGGTGGTCAAGGGAGGGGAAGCCATTGGCCTCCATGTCCACATGGCGAACCTTGTCTAAGGGAAGGGAGGAATGGTGTCGTGAAAGGCATGAGAAAGGACCTTAAGGGCGAGGAGGGTTTCATGCTAAATGAAGCGGGGATGACAAGGGAGGCATCATAGGAGGTCGAGGGAGAAGGGGAGGTGGTAGGTAGAGGAGGGGGAGAAGGAGAGCCCTCGAAGTATGGGGAGGACAAGCGAGGTGGCATGGAAGAAAGTCGTGTCAAAGTTAATGAAAGACTCTAGGAGGGAGAGTGCAATGACGTGATCCCTCTTGATACAAAGGAGATTGACCATCTGCATAGGTTCGAAGGGCTACTGCTACACATTGACCTACCCAAACATGGTGGCTAACAATGAGGCACCCTCAAACATAGACAAGTGTGGGAAGCAACAATGATCCAAACATGAGGTGGAGGAAGGAGGAGGAGGGGATGGAAGGGTGGTTGAAGGATGAGGTGGAGGGAAGAGGAGTGAGATGGAGAAGTAGGAGAGGAGAGCATCGCCAAAAGATGAGGTGGAGGAGAAAGAGGAAATTAAAAATTAAGCTAGGAAAATAAAAAAGAATCAAACCTAATTTAGATTCTTTTGTTCCTTGCTTGAAAAGAGATGCCTTGAGCAATTCGAGGGACATTTTGGTAAACAAATTGGAACTTTACCAACTTAATGATCATCTCTGCAGGATCGGAAAGTTCTACGTAAAAAGGTTTGAGTTTCGAATGCTCGTCATTGTAGTATGATTTGCGAGAAAAATTGTCAACAGATAATTTAATCAAAACTCGAAAGGAATTCCGAGTCGAACACAAAGAGGCAAACATTTGATTAAAAATTGCGTTTGTTTTGTTGTCACAAAGCAGATTAGCTGGTCGAACTAAATATAAACTAGCTATCTGTAATTCCCTACGGGATGGGGTGAGATATGCATGATGTATAAAATGTGAAATTAAAACAAACAACAATCTCACAAAAATAAGCAATCACACAATGACACAAGAGATTTTTAGGTGAAAACCCAGACCGGATGAAAACCACCACCTAACCCTCTCGAGTTAGGATTTTCGATCGACCTCGTCGATCAAATCCACTAAACAAGTCACTTAAAATGAGGGTGACTTAACCTCTTACAACCACACAACTTTGAATGAGGGTAGTGTACCTTAAAACCCCTTCTCTTCACAAGAAGGATTTTGTCTCGCGAAAGAGATGAAAATTCGCAATGCGAATACCCAACCAATAGCAAAGAAAAAATACAACAGACCTATAGAGCCAACAAAGTATATAAATGAACCTAGCTACTTATAGGTGAAGAATCTTCCCTTAGGTGGGAGTGTATCGGCGTGACGATGCGGATGCGTGAACCACGCTTTGGCACAACAGCACTCTCGTAACGTCGGTGGGAGAGCGGGTACACAGCAGGACGAAGATCTCAGATGTGAAACGAATGCTTGGAGAGCCAAAGCTTCTTCTATTTCTCTTAGACACAAAAGATGTGGAAAGTGTGTTGCTTGGTGTATTTTCACAAGGCAAGGGTCCTCCTCAATTTATAGAGGGCCTACGAAGGCTTTGGAAGGCCTTAGAAGGCTTCCATAACCGTTGGGGATGAACCCAAGGCACAACATGCCGTAATCAGAATCATTTATGATTCTGACAGGGTCATCAGACGTCTGGTCCAGGTATCAGACGTCTGGAAAACTTGCTTAAGACGTCTGGGAACTAAGTCAGACGTCTGATTCCAGGCGATTTTCCTTCCTAACTTAGTTTAGACCTAAATAGGGTTCTAGTGTAAGGCCATCAGAAGACGTACAGGACGTCTAGCACTAGGTTTGGACGTCTGGAAACCCATTGTACTGTGGGAATGGATTCCCATGATAGGTTAATAACTAGAATAATCTGACAAAGGTGAGTTTAGCTCACAACAAGGCTCAACGGTCACATATCAGACGTCTGGGGTCCTCTACGGACGTCTGATGGAAGCTTGATGATTATTTTCCTCAACGTTTACTTTGTTAGCCAACGTTCCACTAATTGGACGTCTTCTAAGACGTTTGGACTAAGGTCAGGTCGACTGATTTCATCAGACAGAACCTACTAAGTCTAGCCTAAGTTATTGGACGTCTGAGTCAACAGTCAAACATCTTAAAGGTTACTATCAGATATCTGATTTCCAGATTAGACTTCAGATAAGGATGTCTGAACCCTATTTAGCTTTTCTAAGTTCTCTACGAAAAACCTAAGTATCCTAGGGTTGTAAAGGTGTTCCTAGAACTACTTTAAGGGTTCTTTAAGGTTCTTTAATAAGTAATCTAAGAAAGAAAAAGAGCAACAAAAGAAATAAAGATAAATTACAATGAAAAAGAAGGGAAATCCATCATATTCTTCATCTCCTTCCTTCTTTAAGCTTTCGCTCCTCACGAAGCTCCTCCTCCTCCGTCAAGCTCTTCCAATTCGTCATGGATGCAAGCTCGAATACTATCTAAACACGTCTCCATTTGCAATTAACCTGAAATCTAAGACTTCAAAAATAAATGTTAAATAACACGCGTTTTGTTATCATCAAAATAAACGATCGTGGTGCTCTAGCACCAACACTATCTACTTAAAGAATAATTAATAGAAGAGAGAGAAAAGAACGACACAAATAATGAAAAATAGATAGAGAATGAACAAGAATTTCATAACCACAATATCATGTCAATCACAACTAACCACTACAGTAGAAAGTGGGAAATTTACACTAGAAAGCGGTAAATTTACTCTAGAAAGCAGCAAAGAGAAGGGATGTGAGAAATTATCCACCTCGACGGCTGCTTGGAAGATGAGCCACATTGACAAAGTGCTCGGAAGAATGTGGTGAAATGCAAGACAAAGGTGAATGACGACGGACAACGAAAAACAGGGCAGGGCGATGTCGCAGCAGGATCCGCTTCCCGAATGGAGATGAGAAGACAACTACAGGATGCTCCACTAAAGAGGTGAGAAGGTGAAAAAATTCTAATTTTAACTCTAATGAAACATCCCGAGTTTAGGACAAGCTCGTAGAGCCTTTAAGGGGGTGAGAGAAGAGAGGAAGGGATAAAGAAAGTGTGAAGGTCGTAGGGCCTTTTATATGTAAAGATTGGAGGGGGCATAAATGTCATTTCATCTTAAAACATTAATGTCAGGGTCTTTAGTGACGGATTTATTCGTCACTAAAGCCCTGAACGTGGGCGACGTGCGTGCGCCTCCCCGCCTCCTTACACTCAACGCATAAGCCACGATCTCGCGATATCAATCGTCTGATCGTGAGATCATACGGATTAAACGCACTACGCCCGCGCCTTCATCGCACTCTTGTGCGTGCGATGGTGGTTGGAGCGCAGGTCATCACACGTGTGCGCGATCCTCAGCCATCCATCGCGCCACGTTGCCCGCATCCCAGCCGTTCGCGCTTCATCCGATGGCCTAATTTGGCCACGCCCGCGCACACGCCTTGATTTAAGTCACAACGAGGATTGACCTCGCACCCTCCTCTCGCGTGTGAAGCGCCCAGCCATTATGTTGCGGCTGCCATTTGGTCACCTTCATGTTTTAAGGGCCAGCGCTTGCAACCGTTGGAGGGTGATCCGACAGTTGAGATCATCCGGTCCCTTGCCTTCAGATGAGGAGGAGGTGCTGCTTGTGTTGATCTTGGTCGTTGGTTCTTGATACAACAGTTGAGATGCGCTCAACGGTTGAGGAGAGAAGCAGCAGCAGGTCTTGGGCTGGTATGGGCAGTTGAGATGGTGCCATGTGGCGCCATCTTGGCCGTCCATCTTCTGTGATATGTAGATGGTGCAACGGATGTCGGATTGCCTCGATTTTTGCGTTATTGGGTTGCGATCATCTATCAGAACCCATCCGTGTAGTTGGACTTGTCATCGAATGTAAGGTATTACACCATCTTGACCATTGACCTATGATCTTTCTCGGACTACATTTTATGCTACGAAATCTAATCAGGGCGATCTCAGAGTCGTTAAATTCCGATCGTCGCCCTGATCAGATTCGTACGGTTGGATATTCAATCCGAGGCCCCGATAAAATATTGCCATGTTCCCTCACTATAAAAAAAGAAAATTAACCTAAACTTTATACAATCTAACTTAAATGCAAGATGATGCATATTATGCAATATTTATAATATATGATGTAACTTTATGTCTGAAAACACACAAAAATAGATGGTTTATGTGATATAAACATGTTTACATCACACTCTCATGCCTATCTTTTGCTAGTCCCTAGCAAAACTACATGCTATTTATAAAAGAATTAGGTCAGATTTTTTGGGCAGTAGTTATTTTTCAACTCTTAGAAATTTCAACTAAAACCTAAACTACAAAGACACAACAACGTCCGGGTGTCTGCCAAAATGTAGACTACCTCAAGCCCTCGCCTTATTCAAAGAAGGATCTTCTTCTTCTTTTCTTCTTTTCTATTTTTTTTTGAATTTTTAAGTTTAGGATTTTGAGGCAACTTTCTACGGCCACTCAATCCGCCCAACACTTGATGAGAACTCTAAGTTCTAAACATTTTTTCGTGAATGTAATAGACTCATTGATTGACAATCTAAACAGATTTCGGGTTTCTACGCTCCTACTTGACCTTAAAAAGAATTATGCCTAAAGGTGTATTTATTTGATCGATAGCTCTCTACCTACTTTTATTTTTATGGGGTCAACACAAGAGCGAACCCAGTGTATATCTCCCCAGCTTATTCTACTTCTCTGATTCTTCCTAAGTGTATAGGAATTATACGTGCATTTCTTAAGCTGGGATGTGGACAACTGTTAAGACCCGTGCTGTTTGAGCCTTTTAAGTCGTCTGGACTATGGGTCAGACGTCTGGACACATTCCCAGATGTTTGGAAATCGAAAATCTTGGGTACGAACTCGCGTCTGCGGGCGTGTTGCACGCAGACAGTACCCCCCTCGTTTTCCTCCTTCTCTCTCTCTTCCGTTTCCTGCAAAAACCCTAACACCCATCTTATATATATCCCTCCTCCACCTTCGTTTCCCCCACTTCGCAGCCACCTTTCTCCTTCCCTCCAGCGAGAGTGGCAAAGCAAGCGAGAGCACGGGAGTGGCGTGAGAGGGAGAGGAGGAGTTGAGCTTGCGAGCTCACGTGGGAGCTCGCTGGTGAGTGCACGGTCGGAGTGACGCGTGCACAAGGCGGAGGAGTGCGTTGGGGAGGTCCTCCCCGACACTGCTGTAGCCGGAGCTGCAGGCAAGAGGGTGCTGCGCGGCCACGCGCGGCGTGAGAGGGCGGAAGCAGGTTCTGGTTCTGGGTTTTTCCCAGAATCAGACGTTTGGAGCGACGTCCATACGACGTAGGCGACATCTAGAGGAGGTTATGGACGTCTAACAAGGAAGTCTCGCGAAGGTACGTCCGCCGATGCACTGTTGCATGCCTTTTTGAGGAGATTTGGTGGATTTCGCGCAGGAGTTGCTTCGGGAAGGAGCGGGACACGCCCTCCCACGCACTTCAGACGTCTGGGCGAGGCACCAGACAACGGGAAGCGCTTCCAAATGATCGGAGAGGTGGTCAGACATCTGGAACTGGGTCCAGACGATCCAAAGGAGTTCCTGGACGTCTGAGGATTGACGCAAGACTTGAGGTATGGCACTAGACACTTTAAGACGTCTGGAAGTTATTCCAGACGTCTGATTTGAGTCAAAAACACTGTTTTTGACCCGTTTAGGGTCCGTTTGAGATTTGTTTTCCGTAAATAAGATACTGATGTTTTCCGTATGAATCCCTCTACTTGTTAGAAGGCTTTCTATACTGTTCTGAGTATTCTCTTATGATTGATCCTTGTGATAGGACTTCATTCCGTTGCGAGCTCGGGGCATGCTGAGGCACGTGAACTTGTCGTTCAAGCTCCTACTACTCCTAGGTTTACTGGTAGAGTGGCTTCCCCTAATTTAAATACAAACTTGAATGCATGTGTGAAATGAATGATTAGAACCTAGGGTATGGCATGAATCCTAGGACTAGAGATGCTGGAATGTCTGTATTGAATGAATGGATTGCAGTCTTGAATGAGTAGATAGAATGATAATAATTGCCTGTAAATGAATAACAGTTGCCTGCAAAATATGCAGTACTTGTACTAGTTAATTGTTGTATGTAACTTTCCTGTCGCACACGTGAAATGACATAATATGAGTTGCATGTATATAATTTGAAAATGGAAAGATGAATGTTGGAAACACGAGCTACCTATGAATAACCTAAATATGGAAATGTGAACGATAAAATTACAAGTTGCATGTGTATAACCTGAGAATAGAAACAGAAATGATGAAACCTCAAACACAACTCAATGGGAAAATTTCAGCCAAGTTCACAGAAAGTGAAAAGCCCAATTAAATCTCAATCAACTTAGAAGACCAAGCAAGCAAGATGAATCGAAATTTTTTTTCCTAGAGGCTGCTATGCAAAATTATGTTGTACGCAAGAAATTGTTTCAAACAATTGTATGTGTCCTAAGCTAAACTTAGCGATGTGCAGACCTTTAAAATCAACTGGGAGTCTGGAAAAGACTTAGCGTGCGAATCCAGATCCTGTAGTTGCAGAAGGAGATGAGGTAGAAACCCGTATGTTGTGACCTTAAGTGATCGTGTTGTGTGCACGATAGCAATCAACACAAGGCGATAAAAATCTCAATCAAGGTTTCACACAAAGTTAATATCTCCTTTTGATTTTGTTCAAGTGATTATGAGGTGATTTCTATGCTGCCTGTCTCGCTTTTTACTCCATTCAATACAAAAGATGGTCTTCTTTAATTTTAAGTCAAATGCACTGATGACAGGAGTAGGAGAAAAGTAAAAATTGCGTACCTGACTCCAGCAATCTTCTATATGCAAATTTGAGTTGAATTGAAATCTAGCAGAAAAGTATGAAACCTAAAATGGATGCCTAAGGATATGCTGCTGCTAGATAAGGATGAATCTTTTTTATTTTTGATTTTTTTAATTTTTTTAATTTTTTTAATTTTTTTAATTTTTTTTATATATGCAACAAGCAAAAACAAAGAAAGAAATCGATTCGGAAAATCGTAACGGAAAAACCGTATTGATGAGAGATGAGTAGAAGAATAAAGTCCAGAAAGTCCACAGTTATTACAATGAATGCGTGAGAACAGGCTCTCACAACTTATGACTAACAATTTGTCCTAGTTAATATACCTAAATCTAACTAAACTATACTACTACAACTACTCCTACAGCTACTCTAAGGGCAAACTCCGCCTGGACGTCGAGTCAGGAGCGCAGCGATTCCACCAGGAAGACGACTTCCACCTGGAAGATGATACTGCTTCCCCTCCTCTTTAAGTGCTGTGGAAAAATAACAAATGATTAGTAAAAGAATAAAAGAATGTATACACAATATCAAATTAATCAATGGAAGAAAATAATTACAATCAATGAATTTAAATGAAAAAAATTTCTATATACAAAAAGAATTAAAGGGTAATTTTGCCGTAAAGAGAGTTGCTTCCCCGGCAACGGTGCCAAAAATATAATGCATACAATCGTCATGATGGTTGAGGTTGTATTGATGGATGAAAATATCATTAGTGTTATTGTAGTGGATTGTACGGAATACCAACCATCATTCCGATCATTATTATTTACTTAACTAATTTTTTCTGATTTTATTCCAGGTCGTTCACTGAGAGGCAGTTATTGATTTACATCACTCTCTAGTTCCAAAATTATCCTTTAATTCCAAAAAGAAGTTTTACGTCTAATAAAGAAAGAATGAATGAATACTTGGATTAATTGCTTACAAAGAATTAATCAACATGCTTTCAAAAACTAACTATAAACAAGCACCAAACATTTCATTACTATACTCTAAACTATCTCTTTATAAGTTATATTACTAATACTTTCATAAAACTACACTACCAACTAAGATTACATAGTATACTAATTTAACTTACTAAGCTAACACCTATAGTAACACATATAATAGCTATAGTGACAGATGCAAGCGTCACTAGACCCTAGAAAAAGCTATATACAAATTAAAAGAGGGAAACCAGGGTCTGTAGCGACGGTTATAGCGACGTTTTATTCTGTTAGTAAATGTACGAATTTATTTACATAAAAGTAATTGGCTATACTACGTGTATATATATCTAGTATAATCCTTTGTATCGGTATTTTCACTCTCTAAGTTCACTATACGTATTTACATCTTCACTCTCTCTCTTTCCACACTACCCTTCCTCTTTTATTCTTGTTCATCTTCTTAGTCTTATTCTGCATTATAAGTCTTCGAAAACACTGCGGCACGCGGGTGATTAGCTGCTGTCATTAACACTCTTAATTCATCAAAAAAAATGTGTTTAATTTGCGGGCACGCTTTTCGAGGGATACACAGCACCAAGAGGGTGGGACCAGACCTCTACTAAGTTCGCCCAATTGTTATTAGGCCGCTTAATTGTGTATTATCAACTCAGATCAGAGAGCCTCTCAACCCGCACACACACACACACACCTAGGCCCCCGACCCCAAAATGCCCAGCTCAATGCTCATGTATATGCTCAGAATGTGTAAGGCATGGTTGTTTCGGGCACCCGACACCCGTGACAACTGCGCCATTAGAAAACAAAATCAATATAAAGAACAACGCGCACGATGTGGCGCTATTTGAGCGCTGCATCTACGCTGAAAATTCGTGCAGCTGCTCGACAAAGGGGATTTTGGCCCTCAATTTGAGGGCCATAATTTATTTCAAAATAAAAATAAATTACAGGAAAATAAAGTATTTATATAATACTATACAATTGTACAGTTGATTTGAAATTTTAATTATATTTACTATATAAATAAATTAACTAAAGTATACAGTTTTTACATATTGATTTTGATGTTTAATTCTTTAATTACTTATAAATTAGCCACTATATGGTCTAATTGACCTTATACAGAGTTAGTATACATGTATAAGTACTTTATAAACATTTTTATTGAATTTTACGGATTTAATTTCTATTCTAATTACATTTAAATAACGGATTTGAACTGTTTTACTTATAAATTAAGTTTAAATAATACAATAAGATATAAATATACTTCAATTAGCTAAAATTACTTAAAATACATTAGTTTAAGTATACAGATTCAGTTAACTTAATTCTAACTCTAAATTACTAATTTATCTAATTTAATCTAATAACTTAGCTATTAACTTAATTAATTCATTATTTATTATGTATAAAGAATTAAATTAAGGTATAGGGTTTTAGTTGTTTGTAATCTACATATACATATGTATATACAATTTTATAGCTTAATACTATTATTTACACTGTCTATTGATTTATTTAGTCTAATAGTACATATAAGTTAGTTTAATTAATAAATAGTTATATAATTAATATATATATATATATACAGTATAATCTAAGTTATACCCAATTTACAGTGTACAATATATACATAAGGTATTTGTACAGTTTATATACATATGCTACTTATTTACATATATAACTTAATATAAAGCTTATATTTACAGGAGTTTACTTTATATACAAAGTACTTTTTTAGGTATTTTTGGAGTTTTTCACATTTTATGATTTTTATACATATTATAGAGATAAGAGATGAGAAGGGAAGAAGTAGACGAGGAGAAATAGGTGTTTTTGATGTTTGTTAGCTATAACTTTTATTATTAAATTTCATGGTATACAAATCCATCGACTGGCAAATTCTACCAAGTTGAGGGTTTTGCATACCATGTAACTTGGTAGGTGGTAAAAAAAACTTTCTGATCTTCGATCAGACAGTTTTATTTTAATTTTTGAGAATTTTTTTTCTGATTTTTATTGAATTTCAAATCTCATCCATCCTAAGCCTTCCAAAAGGTTTCTAAAGGGGTCCTAAAGGCTTAGGATGGATCTTAAAAGATCTAAAAAGGCATTGACTGCCTTATTTGCAGTCAGAGTGAAATCTGACAGGGATTCTATCCATTTTAACACGCTGATCATTTTCTTTTCATTTAGTTAATATGTTTGGACAGTTAACTGAAATGAAGTAGCTGACAAACTGTTGAAAGAAAAACAACAAGCATTCACAGAATTGAAATTCAATTTCTTATATAGGAAAGCTTGTATGCAAGAAATGCAATACAACTACATGTCAGCTATCTGATCAAAAATTTCTTATACAGGGCTTTTAGATCAAAAATTCATGCTGCACATTAAGACATCAGACACAGCAGCAGAAAGGACAATACACACCAACCCTGCAGCAAATCAGATTTCACTCCAGACGGCTTACTGCAGCTGCAGTAAGTCCATCTGGAATGAAATCAGATTTATGGAAAGGAGAGGAATGTAGCTGCAAGTGCAGCAACTTACTGTGGCTCTGGGATCAAAATTAGAAATTCAGACTTAGAAAACTCCCTCAACCCCATTTGACAAGGGTTTCACTTATCAAAAACACTCAATATTCCAATTCAAATGCACAAACCCTTGTCCATAATTTCTCCTCAAATTTAATCGGCAGAAACACTGATCTAATTCTTCCTAATGCTATAGACAGCATGTAGAAAGAGTTGGATCAGTCAACTAAAATCCACAATTCAAATCCCAGATTCTGGAACCATAAGGAGTATTGAGAACTCCTTAGGTTAAGAAATCATCAGTGCTCCCAACAAACCACAAACTCATGAATGCAACATAGACTCCAAATCACCACAGTGATTTTCCTTAGTTCTATCATGCATTCAATGCATTAAAAACCACATAAAAACTCAGATCAGATTATGGCTCTTCTGAGATGAATTCTGACATCAGAATCATCTCAGATTCCTTGCCAAACAATGAATGAAAATCAGAATTCCTCAGTTTGTCAGATTAAGACAGTCAAAACCCAATTAAGTAAAACCCTTGAAATCAGAGTTAAAGAAAAATTCGACAAACTGATCACTTTCAAGCTCAGATCAGGGGCTTTTGTGAACAAAAATGAGGTGAATGGGAAGCCCCTAAAGTGCTTTTTGACGCCAATTTCAGATCTGAGGTTAAAAACCAATCAGATATGAAATTGGGTCTGAATGAATGGGTGAATTTGCGAGAAACAAGTCATGGAAATCAGAAGCTATTATGGAAACATGGAGTAGGAGAAAATTCATAATTATGGATTGTGTGAAACCATCCCCTCTGATCTGGAATGATCAGAGGAGGTGAGGGGGGAATTCGGGTCTAAATCTACTGCTACAGTACAGCTACACTATCATAACAGCGAAATTAAACACTACTCATTACTTGAATTCTACTCTAAACCTACTTAACTACAGCTACAACTAATTTGCAAAAATGATAAATCTACTCTAACAGGAAGAATGTGACCTATTGGTCCTTAGCCGGTGGCTAAGGAGGAAGAAGGGAGGAAGATGACTCCAGTGGAGGGAAGAGTCTGCTAGTGAGGCTCCAGGGTCTTCCTCAGGTGCTACGAGGTCCTTAGCGACGAGGAGGTCGAGAAGAAGGCAGCGATTTCACAGCCGGTGGCTGTGAAATTAGAGAATTGTTGGGGAGGAGAAACTGAAGTGGACGAACAATCGCTAAGAGATGTAGGACGGAGCGATCCTTTGCACGCGCAACCACTGAGGTGCTTAAGTAGCAAAGTCAGTGGCTCAGATCATAGCACGGGTGAGGATATTCGATAAGGCAACCGGCGGCAGGGATGAGAGGAGAGGAGCACGCGGCGAGCCAACTCAAAATCTGACCGTCAGATGGGGTCTGGGGAGAGGGGTGAGCGTACGCGCCGATTCGCGCGAAGCTTCTATTCAAAACAAACCGCAGATCGAAATCGCGAAAAACAACAGACAGCCGAGATCTGCCGTGTTCTTCGCACGCTATAGTGAGTGCGAAGAGCAGCAGGCCGATCTTGAAATGTCGGGAAAATTGCAAGGAAGACCCCTGCGCGAAGGGGTAGAAAAGTTGAGTGCAGGTCCATAAGTGAAGAGAATTGCAACAGGATTGACCCCGCAGCCTTTCAAAGGGGTCCCTGCGGTTTACAAGTACGTCCAAAAAGGATTTTTAAAGACAAGAATGTGATGCATGAAAGACCTAAGTGTAAACTACATATTACAAAGCCTAAATGATGTCCAAATGCCTTCAAATTTTTATATGTGGTTAATTGAACATTTAAGAAATTAATTGTACTTTTGATTTAGCCTTTTAAACTTATTTATGTGTTCAATTATAGCATGGATCACCATTTGTCCTTTGCCTTCAGAATATCTTGTTTTGTGACCTAATTATGAAATTTTAACACAGAGTACAGGTTTTAGGTCCTTTTCTTTGATTCCCACAATTAACCCTTTTATATCTATTGATTTGATGTTGTTTAATCCAGTGTCTAGCTTAACTTCAGCTTTTTAGCTATGATGAGTAGCCACTCATTAGCTTCCATGATTTAAGATTTACCTAAAGGCAGTACGGAAAGAATGGTCGTGTGACCGGCATCTAGACAACCGACTAATGGGCTGTTACTCACGATAACTTGCCAGCCATACCGCTTGTTGATCGCTCGAAATCAGGTTTTAAATCGTTGCGTTGCAATATAGTTGAAATCTCCCAAGAAACAAATAATATTTATTACTCGAATTTGTAGTTCGAGGTCGAACACAGGGAGCAAGTAGAAATTCACACACTAATCTCAAATAAAATGTAATTGAGCATAAAATTTAAGCAAAATAAATTACTCAAAAATGATAATCAATATAGAACATGAATATAACAAGAATTTGACATGATAAAAATAGTTCTATAACAAAAAAATGATGATTTAGATTACCAATAACTGAGTATAGTTATATGTATATTAAGGTAATCAATAATGCCACAGTAATTAGGACCCAATCAATCAAATATCCGCACAGTAGCTTGAATGCTACAGTAATCAGACGTCTCCTTTGGAGATCAGACGCCTTAAATGTTCAATTGCTACAGTGCCTTCTTCTTTTTCTACCTTGACTTCTTTTCTTACTCTTCCTTCCTATCTTCAAGCCCACTTCTGCCTTGACTTCTCTTCCTCAAGCAAAGGGGAAAGGGTCTTCAGATTTTGGCTAAGTGTTAGCCAACTTCCCAGAGAGCAAAACCCTCCCCTACTCCGCACAAACTCTTTCTTTCCTCTCTCTGAGCTTCCTCTCCTTCGCCTTCCTAAGGCCTTAAGTAATCGAGTATTCGGGTAGAACGCACATGGGACCAGGCTCACTGACGTGGGTGGTGAGCGAGGAGTGCTTAGGTTAGGCGGGTTATCGGATTAGCCAGACTAGCGTGTAAGGTGTCGCGAGCAAGACGCGTGAGGGGCGCGTGCGGGGACCTCACCCCCTGTGCGTGCTGAGGCGATAAGGCACAGCGACAAATTCAATTTATGCGAGTGCGGGCACTCTTCTGCTTCCGAGGTGGGACTAATCCCACCTCCCTTCCTCTGTGTGCAGCTGCAGATGCTTCTTCGTTCAATTCGCTCAAGATGGCAGTCAAAGGCCCCAATTACTGGTCCACTCCAACTCCTGGAGTAATTCCGCGCGAACTGGGGACGATGCCTGGAACGTGCAGGTGCTGGAGCAGCTTCCAGCTTTGCTCGAAGCTTCGTTAATGGAGGTCTCTACCTAGTACCTGAAACTCAAGAAAAAAGGCCTTACGGCCGCATCAGATGGTTCTGCAGGATCGCCATGGGATGGTCAAGGTGGTCGTGGTGATTTCAAGGTGAATTGAGGTGTGTGGTGGCTGGTGGAGGTCAGTGAAGGTGGACGGTGATGGGTTTGTTTGGTGGGTGATTTGGGTGAGTGAAGTGGCAAATAGGGAGAGGGGTTTTGAAGAGGGTGGAGAGGTGAAGGTTGTGGACTTGTCGACAAGGTGGATGGACGTGCGTAGCGATGGAAACACCTCACTGGAGAAGTGGTAGGAGACGGGGAAGACGGAGGTGAGTGGTGGCGTCGAGGGCTATTTTTGTCGTTTTTGGGTATAAAACAAAACCTAAGAGCTAAGCGACTTAACCTAGCCTAATCTAAACAGACGAACGGGGCAGAACAACATCGGAGTTGGTAGGCTGGAGCTAGGGAAGAAGGTGCTCCGATGATGGGAACGGCGATGACGAAGGAGGTAGAAGGGCTCCTGCTAGTACGGCCAAGAGCGGACGAGGTAGAGAAAGAGAATCCGGCCACTGGTTTTGTGAATGGATGATGAAGGAGGTCAGGAGGGGTTGCCGGAGCTTGTGGAGCTTCACGATTGAAGAGGTGTAACGACCCGATTCCCGAGTCCCTACGAGACACGAGAACCGGACCAACTTGACTAATCCCAAGACCTAGTCGTCCAACGAGGAAGTAACCAAAAGAGCAGTAACATAAACCACATTCAGCATGAATATAACTAGCAGTAACAAAAATGCAGCAGTAAGAAAAGGAACTACTACAGCATGTACCACCACAACAGTCGAACAACATTTATAACATAACATGAACTACAAGTAAAGAAAAGTACAGAGAGTAACAAGAACTACTCACTACAGTGGAACAAAAAGGGCACAAAAGAACAGTGGTAACTCTACTGAACCCTACTCGGCCCAGCATCCTCTGCAGCCGCTGACCCTGGCTGCTCAACACCTGGTCCTGAAAAGTAACGAGTGTAACACGTCAGCGAAACGCTGAGTAGAGTGGCAACTAAAACTAAGAAACAGTAGAGTGTACAGTAGCTGTTATATTTTGTTACTTTCTTTATTTACGTCTTTCTATCATCTCACGATTTATTTATTTCTCAGATCCTTCACTTGATCTCGGATGTTCCTCGTGGGAACGATCTTAATTGCAGTCCTTTCCGAAAAGTAGAAGTAACACGTGGTGCTCTCCTGGCCGAGAGAGTCCCCCATGGTGATCCTACTCTCAGTCAACCACCCCAAGGTCACTGACAGATGTAACGGTGACTACGGCATGCGTGGTAAACGCACGGGTAGCTACTCCGCACTGGCACGCGGTCAGTCGTTTCCGTTAACGGGTGCGCCCAAAGCACAACACAGAACCAGTATAGGGCAGAGCCCTCTTAGTAAAAGGGGTCCAGCCCCTCCACAGTAACCAAACAGGAGTCTTGCCCCTCCACAGTCCGCGCACCCTCGCCTGACTACCCTGGTTTTCCTAGTGGGCCTAACAAGTCGGTGTAGGTGAGCTAGCAGAACCCCGGGACCCGTAGGGTAGCTAGTACTCGCTCTACACTAGTAGCTCTCCTCGGTACTGTGTACACGAGGGCCAAAAAGTCGGTACAAAGTGGCCAAACCTAACCACGGGTCCCTGGGGCGGCTGGCTTCGCTCTGCACTGAGCAGGTAACAGGTGCTTCCCCTGGTACTACGTCCTAAGAGACAACACACTTCCACGTCTTTCTTTCTCAATTCCATTTCATTCTCTTTCCAGGAGTTCTACTCCTAATTCCCCGTAGGATTTCAGCTCTTTTAACTCAACACATTCAGGTTTCACCCCTTTCAGTTTCACGTTCATACAACCCATATTCTCAATCATGTTCATTTATTCATAACAGGCAGCTGTTAAATCAATTTACAGGCAGCTATTATTTCCTTTCCACAGTTTCCAAGACTGCAATATCTACATTCATTTCACTAGTTTTCCAGTCCTAGCATTCATGCCGTACCCTAGGATCTATCATTCAATCCAGTTTTCCAACCCAAGGATTCATGCAATACCCTACGATCTATCATTCAATCTGGTTCCTCATTCCTAGGATTCATGCAATGCCCTAGGTTCTATTAATTGTTCCATAATTGTAACAAATTATGTTAATAATTTTTTAAAGCCACTCTACCAGCTACAACGGGAGTACTGGGGGCGTGGTCGGAAATCTCGCGCACCTCCGCAACCCCTGAGACTGCAATGGAACGGGGTCCTAACACAAGGATCAAACACAAGAAGTTTCTCAGAACAGTATATAATTACTATAAACAGGTAGAGGATTTTATTCCGAAAAGAACACAACTCGAAACGCGGAAAACGGACTCCAAACGGGCCCTAAATGAGTCGAAAACGACGAAACAGTCCAAAATCAAACGTCTGGAACCTCTTCCAGACGTCTTAAAATGTGGGTCAGATGGTACCTTCGTTCTGTGTAGTCCCTCAGACGTCCAAAAGCCTGCAGGGGCATCTGGCTTAGTTCCCAGACGTCCGATGGTCACCCCGGACGTCTGGAAGTCCTCTCCGTCGTCTGGCACTGCGGCCAGACATCCGATTCGCATTGGATGGCGAGTCTCAGAACCTGCACGTATCCATTCCTCGCTCTCAGTGCGACGGGTCGCAGAAAAGGAAGAAGGACGAAAATAACTTACTTGCCAGACGTTTGGACAGTCCTTTAGACGTCTTCACCGTCGTCTGGTTGGAAGCCCAAACGTCTGATTCTGGTAAAACTTCCAGAATCAGAGCTCGACTCGCTCTCTCCCGCGACGCATGGCTGCGCCGCGCCTCGTCCGCCTACTGCTCGAGTTGCAGCAGCCCTCCCGCGTCACTCCACGCCCGCTGCTCCCCCGCCGGTTGGCTCTAGCTGCCCCGGCAAGCTCGAGCCCTCACGGTCGAGCGTCTCCTCCCTCGCGCAACACCTCCTCCCGCAACTCGCCGTGGCTGCCGCTGCCGCAGCTCGGTCGCTCTCGCATCGGCTGGAAGAAGGAGAAGAAGGGAGCGGAGGAGATGAGAGTGAGGGAGAGGGCGAGGGCCTTATAAGAACGCGTGGGGAGAGAGAGAGAGCGCAGCATTGCGCCTGCAGGAGAGAGGGAAAAAGAGGGCATTCGCAGGTCTGCGCAGGCGCGCAGACGCAATCCTGCGTGCCGCAGAAATTAAAATCCCAGACATCTGAAAGGGGTTCCAGACGTTTGGTCAGACGTCTGGGCCACCTCCCAAACGTCTTAAAAAGATGTCTTGAAACCGCGTTCTTAACAAGTGGAGAGAGGAAGAGGAGGGTTTTTGGCCAGAATTCTAGCTTAAGAGCACGGTAGTGCCCTGGGGATCTTTTTATAGGGCTCAGGAGGGGGTTTTGAGCTTGGAAGCCAAGCTTCCAAGTTAGGAATAGTTGCCAGAGTAGGAAACTCAAATCTCTCATATATTCGCATGAGCGATTGGGAAGGTTATGGAGCTCATGGACGGATTCAGAGGGAAGAATACTCCTTAAAGAATCCCCCTTCCAATTTTAGAAGGGATTAATTGAACAGAAAGGAGTTCTCTTCAATCAAAGGTCGTCGGAGAATGATTCCTCCCCGATAATGGCGAAGGGACCCATTTCCAAAGAGTGATGACAAAGATAGGGGCCTTTTTGTAAGGATTTCAAAAGTTAGGGGCATGTGTGTGAGAGAAACACTCAGACTGGACCAAATTGCAAACTAGGTTAAGACGATCTCAGATTGGGCCCAAATTTTGGTACAAACCTAATTTGAACCCAAGGAATCCAATGGTGAAGTTAGATTTAGGTTTTGACCAAGTTGGAATGGGTAATTTCTGTAAAAATCCAAATTATGGCAAATGTCAGTCTGAGACTCTGTTTTGGGTCACGGATTCTGATGGTCAAATTGAAGGTACCAAATCCTAGAAAATATTTTTCTATGAATTTTAGAGGATTTAGGTGAATTTTATCTTACCTTGAACCTCAGTTAATTAAGTGGGTTTGTTTTTAGGATTTCACAAGTCATTTAATTATCAAAACACGTAAAAACTCTTTTCTGTCTGTTTTAACCGACTTGTTAGATATTTAAGGCCATTTGACCCTTAAGTACCCCTTGAGAAAACCCGTGATTGTACTACAATTGAGATATGCTGTTAAAAATGCAGTTTTACCCTTGTTTTGCTGTTATTCTCTCAGAATGGTTATGCAATGAATTAGGGCTCTCTGGTGGTTATGTATGAGCATTTATTCCTTGATACTGACTAAATTAAGCTAGTTATGGCTCATGATGGTGTTCCCATCACCACCCTAGAAAGTTCATTAGCTACCCAATTTCCGTAAAAACCATCGAATAACGAGTCAGTGCGAAAAATGTGTAGATGCTTAAACTTAAAATCCCCTCAAATCAGAGGGCGGGTTGATAAGTCATGTACTTATCACCCCAGCTTATTTAATCAAATTAGAAATATATTTAGAATGGCGAGGACTCGAGAAATAAATCCACATTTTAGTGGACGCTCGGGCTGACTAAGCCCGAAGACTTGAAGGGTCTTAGTGTTCAAGTCATACAGTTTTATTCTCTAAGATTGAAAATTTTTTAAAGCCTAAGTTCTCTTTTCTAATTCAATTTTTTTAAAAAAATAAATAAAAAGAAAACAATAGAAATCTACAGAGCTAACGAAATAATTCAGAGATGAATATCCACCCCCCATGCTTTTCTAATATAATATACTCATTGTATTAGAAAGACATGAAATAGACTGGAGTAGAGTAGAAAGTACCTGAATTGTGTGAATAATATATCGGCTCTGAGATGAAAAGAAATTGTATACGTGTTGAATTTAGTGCCTTCAGCTAGGCACACTATACAAAGAAGAAGAAATAAAGCATTCACAAGTGCAGATCAGAATCATGATAAAAAGATTCACCTCAGGACCTGCTAGCAGATGTCCACAGATGTGGACCAGATTGTTGTCTAGACCCATACCCCATGGTAAAGTATATCTAAGGTTCTGGATAAAAATTACCCAAAACCTGAGATCAGTATGCAAGCGGGGTCGGGCTTGCGATTTGTAAGGATGCAACCCAAGACCAAAGGGTTACAGAAAAATCAAGCTCAAAAGGATAATCAATGGATGCGCGCTTGGGTTGGACATCCTCTGAATTAAAGATGTCATAAGGGTTTTGGTAGAAGGTTGGTAGTTTCAGACAAATAGGAAGCCTTAGACTCGGTATTTTGCTTCCTTCGGAATTTGCTTCCCATATCAGCATTTCCCAATTCCTATCCTCCGCAATCAGGACTTCAGATTCTAGGACATCTTGCATGATAATCACCCCATTTAAAATTTCCAAATCCACGATTGATGGTTGAATCAAAATTGACTTGGGTCTAGTGATCTCAAAATCAAAATCATCAATACACTCAATGGGGTGTGATTGAGGAATGAGAGTTTGAATTGAATCCTTAATAACAGGATCTAAATCCACAATGCAAGCCCCAATAGGATCAAATTTCTTAATTTTAGGGCCATCAAATGATTTATCAAATTCCTCAGACCCAGTCGTCTCACTGAAATCGTATGCTGTAAACTCAGGTGAGACTTCACATAACTATTCTTCACCTTCAGAATCAAAGAATTCTAAATTCGCATTAATGTATGTCTCAAAATCATCAATCACTTTCTGATCCATGGAGATATACATTTCCTCGTTCCTCGACTCAGGGATCTCAGGTAAAGAAATCAATTCATCCTTATTTGATTGCTCTATAACAACCTGGTCAACCATGGTCTCGTAAAACGTGTCCTCCCTACAGGTGCCTGAGTGGACTCTGACATCGGCTCTCCTATCAATGGTTCATCCTAGGAATCCTCTCAAGATTTGACTGGAGCAATCACAAATCTCATCCTCAATTTCGATAACTTCCCAAGTAAAAACTCACCCGGGTCCTTATCCCTAACATCTTGAGCCAATCCAACAAATACTTGTTAAGATCATCAATCATTTTAATCAGAAGCTCCAATTCTTCAGTGCAGGGTGCTGGCTGAGCTTCTAAAGATTGAATGGTATTCCTTAAGTTAGCCAACACCCTATCTTGAACCTGGTTCACCTGAACCAAATGGTTTGGTTCGCAGTTGGGTGGGTTTGGGTTCAATCTGGGGGAGTCAAGGAATTGAGGTTCTTGGTACCCTCCTTGATAATAGGTCACTTCTAGTTGTTCAAAAAGGGGTGGTGACCTATATGCATTGTAATTTGGGGCAGGGTAAGAGTTGCAATCATGATATCCTTCTTGAGTGTAAATTGGGTTAAATTGATCATTAACGGGTGGAGATCTATAATCATTACAGCTCGAAGA
Source organism: Thalassia testudinum (assembly GCA_037157565.1). NCBI lineage: Eukaryota > Viridiplantae > Streptophyta > Magnoliopsida > Alismatales > Hydrocharitaceae > Thalassia > Thalassia testudinum. Next base: position 79,625,812 of record JAZHRO010000022.1, on the reverse strand, counting down.
AGGATAGAAATCACAATCATGGTATTCAGGGTTAAATCCTGAACACGGAGGTCCGGAATTGTATCCCCAGTCCGAGTTATCCCAACTAGTAGATGGTTGATTACAGCACGAGTCGGGATAACAATCATCATATTGCAGATAAGATGTATCAGGAGGGTAAGAGCGGGAATGCATGTAGAATGTGGAAGGATTTATAACAAATAGGAGGAAGAAAGGTGCACTACAGTACAAACAATCAAAGCTGTCCTTAAGTAGGATAGCTTAAAGACCTACAGATTCCCAGAACCCATCTTGAGATGAAGAAATGATTTGATCTATATCTTTCTGGTCAATCCAATCAGTCAGAGGAAAGGGTTGGGGAGAAGGTTTTTCCTTTAGCTTGTGCTTCCGATTCCTAGCATACCCCCCAATCGCGATCGTTTGAATCTACTCCCCTAGCTAGACATCAGATTGAACGATACAAACAAACTAATCAAAAATAATCTCGATCTAAGCTCCAAAGAGCGAGTTCAATCCATAAGGCCGACATCTACTCTGTTTTAATTACGGTTAGATTTGAATGTGCTTTGAAATGTGATTGGCTCTATATCTGGGTTGTGCCCTTAATGTTTGATTGATATGTGTATGAGTTCACAATTAGTGATTTTCAAGCAAGATAATTTTTTGATGATGTGAATTTTATGGTTTAAATCTTGCTTAGTAGCTTTTAGGATTCAACTTTAGGTGTATTCAATCAAGTTTAGTTGGCACACCAGGTTTTGAAAGCACAGGTAAAGATGTTTTCCATTAAAACTTAAAAGAATGTAGAATGCCTGGTAAATCCCTAAAAGTTGAACATATTTGGCAGCTACTTAATTAGTTGGTTTTAGTTGAAGTTGTGCGACCCAAGCAACTCAAACAATTGGCATGATACACCACTTAATGAAGTACACAAGTGATTACGTAATCTGATTTCTACTCAATTATGTGTTGATGATTGTAAAGGTACAAAAGTTCAGGTTACCGATTGAGTATGAAGAATCATAAGAGGCTGTGTACCTCTGTGAGATTTTTTTTTAATTTTTCTTTATACGTAGAGGGTGAGGAGGGTGAAGGTGACAAATAAACAATCAAAACTAACATTAGAGTTTATGCAAACTCCTAGGGTAATTAGGGTTTGTATTATTAGGTGATTGAATGAAATGTAGTGGGTAGGGAGGTGGGGTTATTTACAAACCCTTCAATAACACTGTATTCCAATCTACTGATTTTACCCACCTCGTGAGAGTACCTGCAATCACAATAAGAAATGAGGGAAGTGAGGTAAATGATCAGTAAGTCGGAAAATGCAAAAACTCAAAGAGTTTCGTCGCCCCGACAACAGCACCAAAATGTTGATTTGAAAAATCTCTGACAATGACGTCAAAATGTTGGATCGGAAAGTTTTACACAAAAAGGTTTGAGTTTAAAAAACCATCGTTGTATTGCGATTTGCGAGAAAAATCAACAGATAAATTTAACTGAAACTCGAAAAGAATTTCAGGTCGAACATAAGGAGGCAGACATTTGATTAAAAATCGCATTTGTTTTGTTGTCACGAAATAGATTAGCTGGTCGAATTAAATCTAAATTAGCTATCTACTTAAAGAATAATTAATAAAAGAGAAAGAAAAGAATGATAGAAATAAAGAAAAATAGAGAGAGAATGAATAAGAATTTCAATACCACAATATCATGTCTATTATAACTAACCACTACAGTAGACAGTAGGAAATCTACACTAGAAAGTGGTAAATCTACCCTAAAAAGTAGTAAAGAGAAGGAATGTGAGAAATTATCCTCCTTGATGGCTGCTTGACGGATGAGTCGTGTTGACGGAACGCTCAGAAGAACATGGTGAGATGCGATATGAAGGAGAACGATGATGGAGAACGGGGTAGGGCGATGTCGCAGCAGACTCCGCTTCCCGAATGGCGGTAAGAAGACAACTGCGATATCCTCCACAAAGGAGGTGAGAAGGTGAAAATTTTCTAATTTTAACTCTAATGAAGCATCGCAGGTTTGAGACAAGCTCGTAGAGCCTTTAAGGGGGTGAGAGAAGAGAGGAAGGGATGAAGAAAATGTGGGAGTCATAAAGCCTTTTATAGGTGAAGATTGGAGGCACTATAAAGGTCATTTCATCTTAAAATATTAATGTCAGGGTGTTTAGTGATGGATTTATTCGTCACTAAAGTCCTGAATGTGAGCGACATGCGTATGCCTCCCCGCCTCCTCACGCTGAACACATAAGCCACGATCTCGCAATATCAACCGTCCAATCACAAGATCAGATGATTTAAATGCACTGTGCCTGTGCCTTCATCATGCGCTTATGTATGAGATGGCACGTTGGATTGCATGTCATCGTGTGCGTGGGCGATCCTCGCCCATCCATCGCGCCACGTTGCCCACATCCCAGCCATTCACACTTCATGCGAAGGCCTAATTTGGCCGCACCCACGCTCACATCTTGATTTAAGGCGCAGCGGGGATCGACCTTGCACCCTTTTTCGTGTGAAGCGCCCAGCCACTGCGCTACAGCTACCTTTTGGTTGCCTTTATGTTTTAAGGGCTAACGCTTGCAACTGTTGGATGATGATCCAACAGTTGAGATCATCCGATCCCTTACCTTTAGATGAGGTGCAACTTGAGTTGATCTCGACCGTTGGATCTTAATCCAACGACTGAGATGCGCTCAATGGTTGAGAGAAAAGCAGCAGCGGATCTTTGATTGGTATGGGCAGCTGAGATGGTATCATGTGACGTCATCTTAATCGTCCATCTTCTGTGACTTCTAGATGGTGCCACGGATGTCGGATTTGCTCGATTTTCATGCTATTAGGTTACGATCGTCAATCCAAACCCCTCTGTGCGATTGGATTTGTAATATGATGTACAGTATTTACACCATCTTGACCCTTGACGTATGATCTTTCTCGTACTGCATCTAATGTTACGGAAGTCCGATTAGGGCAATCTTGGAATCGTTAAACTCCGATCGCCGTCCTGATCAGATCCGTATGGTTGGATTCTTAATCTGAGATCCCGATAAAATATTACCCTGTCCCCTTATCATAAAAAGAGAAAATTAAAGTAAACTTTATACAATTTAACCTAAATGTAAGATAGTGTATGTTATACAATATTTATAATGTATGATATAATTTTATAACTAAGAACATTGAAAAATAAATGATTTATGTACTCATTTGTTCTCTTGCACAAAAAGGATTATATTTTTTTCAATGTCAAATAATTTACCTAGTATAATATCCAAATAGCCAGCCTATTTAAATAATACATAGCTGACCCCTTTAATCCGTTAAAACACAATTTTATCATCGAGTAGTGCGGAACAAAACAACGATAAGATCCATTTCCACGTAACGTGATCAAGAACATGCAAGCTGACTAAAAAGAGCAGTCACTCTAACCAATAAATAGAAAAAAAAAAGCCATCGTTTGGACTACACAATGGATAATTTCGAGATATTTGGCTCAATGAATTCTGTTGGTCGAAATGCTAAACAATTTCAACGGATCTTCTATGTGCTTCTGCAAGAATGAGAGATTCATATCATCGCCCCTTTCTGTCAGGCTCCTACGGACGTTGTTCACGTATTCAAATGCTGGTCCATAGAGATGAGATGCAGAAGCTGCCTTACACGTTAAGAGCTGCCAATCACCTGCAAAAGAATGGTATTAATTTTAAACATAAATCAAATCATTAAAGAGCTTCGAAGGTCCTGCAGCACAGCCAATATTATTATGAGCACTACCAGAGAGCACTATCATTAAAGGAATCAACTTGAATGAATATAATTGAGGCTGTGCGCCTCTCCTTCCACAGGCCACTACCAACAAACATAATACAAGACAACACAGCCAATGTTATTATAAACAACATCAGAGAGCACTATCATTAGAAGAAACAATACCAAGGAATATAACTGAAGGTGTGTCCCTCTCTTTCCATAAACCACAACAAATAAGCACAATACAAAAGTGCAAAAACAGCTGAACACTACCAGTTGGCAAAGATACTGTACATGTTGAGAATCGGTTGGTAAGAATAAAAACACCTCCAATACTAGAATCAAGTAAACTCTATGCAAAGTCTTTCAATAGCAGTAAATTCTTTTTTGAGTACGGTAAGTTTTGAGCTCTGGTCTCTACGATGAGAGCTCACTTGCTCAACCACCAGACAATTCAACTGGGTTAGTAGCAATAAATTCACCTTTCAACAGCAAAGGCTTGATCCAGATAACTAAACTTAACGGGAAACCATATCCACACCAACAGATTAATATCAGATGTGGATGATGTCAAGTTGGTTTCTCAAAACTAATAAAAGGAACCGATATTGTAACCCAAGGACATATGCTAAACTATCGGATTGGAGGTATTAAGCAACCATAGCATGCATCAATATAAGAGCATAGCGTTCCATGGTTTGAACTTCTTAGGAATAAAAACTGTCCATTTTAAATTGTACGGTGGACTATGCAAGAATGCTTGAGAATGCCATCAGAGAAATGTAACTTTTACCATGTTGAGCTTTAATGAAAGAAACACAGACTTGAATATAGTAACAAATATTTTTGTATTATTGGAATTGTAATTGATGGGCAGAAACGAAGACTAACGATGGTAAACATGGAGTTAAGATTTGAAGAAGCATTGATCATACCGGTTTGCATCTCCGTAAGGTATCTACTCTTGCTGAAATGATGTTTAGACCACCATCGACAACGCAGCTCCCATGATTTTCTCCCCTCTTCGTTCAAGAAATTAGCAGAAGTTCTAGTAGATGGATGCTGGCCAAGGGGAGTTTCGTTTGCTGATATCAGATCTTGATCATATTCAGCAACTCTTGCAGTTTGAATGCCTAAAAGACACGATGCCAATTCACCCCATGTGTTGCAATTACCGGTTGCAGCATCCAAGTGCAATACTATCATTTCCAACAGACTCATCCTGCCATAATTGCCTGGAAAATCATCAAACAACAATGTCATGCTGGCAGAGAATTTGTGCTATTTATGGCCTACAATGACAAAAAAGCAAACTATGGATCCACCAAATAACTAAGCCATGATAATGCAAACTAATAAGATGAGTATGAAATAAAATAGACGGCAGCTAAGAAATGAGAGGTACCTACAGCAAGGGTAAAATTTTGCTATCACTTCACCTTTAGCTAGTAATTAGGAAAAACAGATTAAAAAAATGCTTTGTGCAATAGATAACAATTTTAAGATGCCCTTGAGCTATTTGGTTAGGCCACATGAGACCTATTGGGGAATAAAATGTCTAGAAAGAAGGTTCTGATGACACCCAACCTATCTTGCGGAAGTGACAAATGACTCAATGCAAACCTCCGATTCAGTTGATTTGAGTAATGATATATTGGACAGTTATTACCACTACAAGAACATCTGAGCCTTTCCCCACATAAATTTAATTGGCTACATCCCAAACCTTCTTACTTCTTTCAGGTTTCCAAGGTGAAATAATCTTCACAACATAAGCAATAAGTTGCTTTTGCCAAGTAGTGCTGGCTCTGGATCAACTTTCGATATGCTCTTTGCTTTCACTAAAATAATTTCAATATAATCAATTAAGAGTGGTTCTCTCCACTGAGACGAATAATGATAACGGTACTCTCATCGGCCTTCATTTGTGATGGATGCTCATGTTGGGAGAAAATGTCATTAGGTTGACACAGGAGACCCCTAGTACCTTTATATAGAAAGGTACCAAAGGATGAAATTACATAGACACCCTTACATAAAAAATCAACTACAAATAACAATAAACATAACTCAACTCTCCCTCAAGTTGGAGCAGAAGCATCAAACATGCTTAGCTTCGACCAAAGACTGTGCAGTCATTTCTTGGAGAGTGCTTTGGTGAAGATGTCTACAAGTTTGTCTTCAGTACGTATGTAGGGTGTATAAATCTTCCTTGCTGCAATAGCCTCCCAGATGAAGTGACAATCAACTTCAATGTGTTAGTTCTCTCATGGAAGACAGGATTGTTTACAATAAAAGTGGCAGCCTTGTTGTCATAGTACATAGGATTAGGACCAGTGACTTGTATTCCAAAATCCTCTAGGATATATCGAACCCAAAGTAACTCACACATAGTCTAAGTCATAGCTTTGTACCTGGATTCGGCACTTGACCTAGAAACAACTACCTGCTTCTCCAAGTAACCAGATTTTCCCAACAAATGTGCAATACCCTGTAGTGGACCTTCTATCCCCGTGATCTAGCATAATCAGCATCTGAGTTACACACACAACCAAGTGCCCATTATTTTTAAAATAAAGTCCTTTCCCTAGTACACTTTTCAAGTACTTGAGGATCTGGCAAGCTACGTCCTAATAGACTTCTCTTGGTGACTACATGATCTAGCTCAACCTCCCAACTGCAAAAGCAATGTCAGGTTGAGGAACTGTCAAGTACAATAACTTACCAACCATGGCACGGTATCTAGTTATGTCCTGTAGTAGGAGACTATCATCATCTGCAAGAGGAAGGGGCGCACGCATCCATAGGCACATATGCTGGTTTGCACCCCAGCATACCAGTATCTCTCAACATGTCAAGAACATACTTATGCTAAGACAAAATAAGTCCCTTAGTATGCTGCACTTCAATGCCAAGGAAATAGTTGATGGGTCCTAGATCCTTAGTTACAAACCGTAACTATAGCAACTTTCGTTTCTTCTATGCCTTTCCTGTCATTGCTGATCAGTAGAATATTATCAACATAAACAATAAGTATAACCGAACCTGTCTTCCCATGCATTGTAAAAACATAATGATCAGCTGAGGATTTAGCAAAATTATACTCCTGGACAACCTTTCTAAATCTCTCAAACCAGGCTCTAGGACTTTGTTTTAATCTATAAATAGCTTTCTTTAGCCTGCATACTTTCTGACACTCCCCATTACAGGGGAAACCTAGTGGTTGTTGCATTTAAGCTTCCTCCTCCAAATCTCCATAAAGAATGCATTCTTCATATCGAGCTGGTGAACAGTCCAGCTTTTATTGACCGTGAGAGAGTAGTAATCGAACAGAGTTGAGGCGAGCCACAGGAGAGAATGTCTCAAAATAATCAGCCCCAAAAGTCCAAGTATAACCATTAGCAACAAGCCAGGCTTTATACCTTTCCACAATACCATCTGGACAACATTTCAGAGTGAAGACTCATCCACACCTCATAGCTGTAGCACCTAGGAGTAGATCAACCAATTCCTATGTGCTATGAGACTACAAAGCCGCCATTTCTTCCTCCATAGCCAAGGTCCAGGATGGATTTTGTAATGCCTCTCGATGCTCCCGTGGTACCTAGTAACTATCAATAGCCAAAGAAAATTGTCGTCCAACTGCAGGCAAACTATCAAGTGACAAAATGTGATACAAAATATTTTTCCCAAGACCTTCGAGCCTTCTTTTGTGCAATAGAAAGGTCCAAACTAGTACTCTTAGTAGCAGTAGGTACCTGGTCCTCATATGAGTCATTAACAGCCGGTGGAGACTGAGCAAAAATGGTAGACAAAGGGTCATCCACCTGAGGTACATCCTGAGGCCTACGTTGAAAATGCTTAAGAAAAGTGGCTATATAAAGTACCTCTGGATGACATAGGTAAGGAACAGGATCATGTTGAGTGGCCTGTTGTATGGGTGGCTTACAGGGTTGTGGTGGCTCAGAGGGCATAGGAAGAGGAACTTCCTGAGAGTAAAAAAAAGTAGACTACTCCCCCTGCTTGTGGTAGTAAGGAACCTTCTCAAAGAAAGTGACATCAGTAGAAACATAAAACTTTCGTAACACAGGATCATAACATTTATATCCTTTATAGGTTCTAGAATAACCTAGAAAGATACACTTCACGGAGCGAGGAGAAATCTTATTCACCTTGTATAAGTGGACAAAACACACATAGCCAAAGACAACTGGAGTAACGGAAAACATGTCTTTGCTAGGAAACAATAGAGTAAGGGGTTTTACCACCCAAAACAAAGGAAACACGATTCACCAAGTATGTGGCCATTAAAACAGCATCCGCCTAAAAAGATAAAGGAACATTCATCTGAAACATAATAGTACGGGCCACATCAAACAAATGACAAATGACAAAGCTTGTGTTCAGCTACCTCATTTTGTTGGGATGAACGCAAGAAGTCTAGTGAAGAATACCGAATGACTGAGAAAACTATGTAACCTTGGCATTCAAACTCCAACTAATTATCACTCCGAAAAATTTTTATAATAGTGGAAAACCGAGTCTTTATTTCTTGAACAAAATTTTTAACAAAATCAAAAACCTTGGACTTTTCTTTCATTATAAAAATGCAAGACATCCTAAGTACAATCATCCATAAAAACAAGAAAGTACTGAAATCCGCTAACACTCTGGGCGTTACATGGGCCCCAAACATCAGCATGAATTAAATCGAATATAGACTCGGTCCATTTATCGTTAGATAGAAAAGAAGACCTATGGTGTTTATCCAATCGGCATGCTTTACACCAAAAATGTTAATAAAGCACCCTAATTATCACTTTGTTTATTGATTTGGACTGTTTTGTCATTTTTTTTTTCTTAGACTTATGTTATAATTTATCTAACACCTCTCTCTATATAAAGAGGTGTAAAGTTTCAGTTGAGAAATAAAATTTATCATTTTCTCCGACTTGGTATCAAGGTAGCGATTCTAGATCGACGCTCAGGTATCTCTCCCACACAAGCGTCCGCACCCCTCCACCAAAACCCTATCTTCCTTGTTGGTACCCACAACGAGCCATCATTAACCCTAGCAGGCCGCCGCCCTCTATCAAGGCCGCAATTAGCGCACCACCAGCCGTCGCCGACCCTAGCCAGTTGCTACCCCCGCACAGGGCTACCGCCAACACCCCGCTGACCACCGCTACGGTCTCCTTGCAGGCTGCCGTCGCATGACCGTCGTGCCTCCTTGCTGCAAGCAGTCGCTGCCTACATCAACTTTTGCTGTGGGTCGTCACCGCCCGCAAAGCTTCTGTCGCAGCTGCCTGCTGCTCGGCTGCAGGTGGTGGTGGTTGGTGGCAGGGTGTTCTCGTCGACAAAAAGCAGTAACACCTCTTAGAGGCGCTGTTAGGGCCTTTCCCATACCCTAACATGCACTAAGCCTTAGATTTGAGAGGTGCTAGTGACTCTTGGGATGTTATCAAGAATCTCTAGATCTTAAATCTCATGATCAAGACGTCACATTCTCTCTGATTTCCAAGTTTTCATGATTTGAATAGTGATTTCAGATCACATTGGAACGTCTTATGGAAGTCCTAAAGCACAATGGCCTCTTCAAGCAGTTCGGAGGTGTCATCGGGTATCGCTACGGACATTGGGAGTTACAACGCTCCTTTTGTTCCTATTGCCAAGCTGAATGAGACCAATTATACCAAATGATCTCAGATGTTCCCCATGACCGTTGAGGGACATGATAAGCAACACATCTTATTGCAGTTGGAGCCACAAGACAAGACAGGGAAGAATGCCACATAGAAGAAAGATAATGTAATTTTTCGGACTTGGATCATGAATTCTACGGAGCCTCAAATCGATGATAGGGTTATGTACTACAGGATGGCCAAGGAGATGTAGGATTCTCTGCATGACATGTACTCTCATGAGAAGAATTCGAGCAAGGTGTTTGAGATTCACCATGCCATTAGTGGTCTCAAAAAAAAGGGCAAGTCACTTTCCCAATATTATGCTACTTTGAAGGGGCTCCTAGAGAATTACAACACTTGTCATCCTATCTGCACCTATGCTACTCAAATGGCGCACAGGAAGGAGCATGTTCTCCTGTTTCTAGATGGACTTGGACCTTATTATGAGGCTGCTAGGTCCTAGATCCTGACTTTGGCTGAGCTTCCATCACTTGAGGAAGCCTATAGTCGTGTAAGCAGGGTGGTTAAGCCATCCATGTCAGATGTTGGATAGACTCCTGCTGTTGCTGCTGCTGCAAGTGGAGGATGTGGTGCTCCATCTACCAGGTGGAGAGGACGTGGTGGTCGATGTACAACAGACAGACCCTGCACCATCTGCTCACATTGTGGGAAGGTAGGCCACTCAGAGGCCTCCTACTGGACGAAGCATGGTAGACCCCCTATGGCCAACCAGGCTATTTCTTCTAAGAAGGCGAGCGACATGGTGTCTCATGCTGATTATGATATTGCTGTCCAACGTCTTTCAAAGTTGACACAAGAGACTATCACTACTGCTGATACTGTTGCATTGGCCTCCTTAGGTATAACTTCTACTCATAGATCAGGTACTGATAGTTTTGACAGCACCTTGTGGTTGGTGGATTCAGGTGCTTCTCAGCATCTCAATGGTGATGAGACATGTTTCAGACAGGTTTAGAATGTTCCTTTGGGTAGATTTGTGCAAGTGGCAAATGGTAGGCAGTGCAGAGTTCATGGCAGAGGAGATGCGACAGTGACTCCTACACTAACTCTGCTTAATGTTCTCTATGTTCCGGATTTTCCGATTAGTTTTTTATCTATTAGTAGGATTACAAAAGACTTGCACTGTCACATAATATTTGATGAGTTGGGCTGTATTTTTCAGGGCAAACTCATGGAGACGACAATTGATGGCGGACATGAGGAGGTAAGTGTGTATTGCTTGATCCAGACTTCATTTGTTGTGTCAATGCGAGGTTGCTTTTAGTGCTAGTATAACTCTTCAGTGGCATCGTTGTCTTGGGCACCCTTCACTAGACAGGCTTCGACGCGTCATCCCTCATATATCGCCTACTATTAAGATTGTGTGATGCATGCCAGCTGGGAAAGCATTACGAGCCAGTTTTCCTTCCAGTTCTTCTCAGAGTTCCGCTGCTATTTTTGATTTACTACATATGGATGTATGGGATTCAAGTAGAGTGTCAAATAGACTTGATCATAGATTCTATCTACTTGTTGTGGATGATCTTTCCAAGATGTCAAGATTATTTCTTTTAAAGAATAAGTCAGATGTTGAGTCTGTGATTGAAACATTTGTTTTAAAAATATAGACTCAGTTTTCTACCACTATGAAAATTGTATGATCTGATAATGTTCTAGAGTTCTGTACAGCTAAGTTAGCAACCTTTTACAGATCTCTTGAAATTATTCACCAGACATCTTACCCCCATACCTTGCAATAGAATGGTGTAGTGAAAGAAAATACTGTTATGTGTTAGATGTGACTAGAACATTACTAATACAGCATAATGTACCACAAGTGTACCGGAGAGATGCAGTGCTAATTTCATGCTATTTGATTAATAGATTGCCCAACTCAACTATTCAGGAACAAGTTCCTTAGCAGGTCCTCTATCCTGAGGACCTATTTACTGTACCACCTCGTGTGTTTGACTGTATAGCCTTTATTCACCTTCTAGGACCTGGTAGGGATAAGTTGGCTCCAAGTGCAGTGAAGTGTCTTTCTAAGTTACAGTAGCACCCATAAAGGATACAGATGCTATGACCCCCGAGACTACAGATGTCATATTTTATGAGCCTATTCCCTATTTCTCTACAGATGGTCATTAGATGACGTTTGAAGGAGGCCTCACTTCTATGCCTGTTCCACCAGTTCCCTTAGAATAGATCCCTGTCACACATACTGAGGATACCACTACCACAGAGACTTCCATAAGGTAAAAGGCTGAGATTACTCAGGTCTACAGATTACCTGTCACATACAGACAACATACATCGCGGGAAGAACGCACCCCCCCACCACCTCAGCCACATGTATCCTCCCCTAATCAGGTATGGGTTGATATTGACGTGAGTAGTACTAGTGGTACTTGTGCAGGTCCCTTTGATGAGTCTTCCTCTTCTGTTGCTACTAAGCCTATGGAGGAAGATCTTGACCTAATTGCTATTTGGAAGGCTCCTCGCAACTATGTCCATTACCATACTATAGGGACAGTGTCTATTGCCAATCTTGGGAGATCATTCACTACTTTCACAGTTGCTCTCTCTGTGACACAGGTTCCTACGTCCCATCAGCAAGCCATGCTGGATCCAAAATGGCATCATACCGTGGAGGATGAGATGACTGCTCTACGCTCCAGAGGGACGTGGGGCTTGACCACTCTGCCTCCTCACACCAGAATGGTGGGGTGCCACTGGGTCTTTGTCCTCAAGTACAACCCAGATGGCATGATCTCTCACTATAAGGCGAGACTAGTGGCAAAGGGATTTACCCAAACAAATGGGGTAGATTTCTTTGATACCTTCTCTCCTGTGACTCGACTGCCTACTATCTGGATTCTGGTGTCTATTCCTACTCACTATGACTGCCTTTCCATCAGTTGGATGTGAAGAACGCATTTTTATATGGAGATCTTCAGGAGGAGGTCTATATGCAACAACTCCGAGGTTTGAAACTCAGGGGGAATGTGTATGTAGACTGAAGAAAGCCATCTATGGCTTGAAGCAGAGTCCGAGAGCTTGATTCCAGAGATTGTCAGAAGTACAGATCATGGGACTCGTGAGATCTTCTGCTGATCATTCATTGTTTGTCAAGAAGAGCAAAGGGGGAGTTGTTGTAGTCCCAGTCTATGTGGATGATTTAATCATTACTGGAGATGACATTGTTGGAATAGCAGAGGTAAAGAAACCTGGCTAAAGCCTTTGTGATGAAGGATTTGGGTGAACTCAGATACTTTCTTGGCATTGAAGTGGTGCGCAGTAGAGAGGGCATTGTTATCAATCAGCACAAATATGCCGTTGATGTCTTGTCGGAGACATGAATGATGGGGTCCAAACCTACTTATATACCTATGGATCCTAAAGGACACCTCTATGATACAGAGTCTCCACCTATAGATAGTAGATCTTATAGGCAATTGGTTGGTAAGTTGTTATATCTTACTATTACACATCCTAACATCTCCCTTGCAGTAGGGAAACTCAACCAATTTATGAACAAACCAACCAAGCAGCATTGGGATGCTGCCATGTAGATGCTTAGATACGTGATGAAAGCACTTGGTAGAGGTATCTTATTACATAAGGGTGCAGCTATGAGTATTGTTGGCTATTCTGATGCCGACAATGCAGGGTGCATGGCAAACAGGAAGTCAACAACTGGGTTCTGCACTTATGTGCAGGAAATCTACTGAGCTGGAAAAGCAAGAAGTAGCAGGTGGTATCTAGGTCTAGTACAGAGTCGACTACAGAGCTATAGCTCAAACTGCTACAAAGATGGTCTGGATCAGATCAGTGCTACGGGATCTCCATTCCAGGTAGAGGGACCAATGAAGATGAGTTGTGATAATCACACCGCTACATACATTGCAAACAACCTGATGTTTCATGAGCGTACGAAGCATGTTGAGGTTGATTGCCATTATACCAGAGACCTGATACAACGTAGGATTATCTACACTACATCAGAGTCTGCTGAAGACTACATTACGAATATATTTACGAAGCCTCTTCCAAGATCCGCATTTGACAGATGTTCCAAGCTGTGCATCATTGATATATATGCTCCAACTTGAGGGAGAGTGTTGATAGAGCACTCTAGTTATCTCTTTGTTTACTGATTTGGACTGGTTTGTCATTTATTTTGTCCTCTTGAACTTATGCTGTAATTTACCCAACACCTCTCTCTATATAAAGAGGTGTAAGGTTTCAGTTGAGAAGTAAGATTTATCATTTTCTCTGACTGAAAAGACTCAGGAAACAACAACTCCGAAAATTGACGACGAAGGTCAGGTAGGCTAGGGTGACCAAGGCGAAGATGCCACTAAAGAGTAGTAGTGGCAAAAACAACATTAGTAGTAGGTGAAGGTGGAACGCAGAGGTAGTAGAGGCCATTCTGCTTAAGTCCACCAATTCGCCTCATCGTATAGAGGTCCTGCAAGAAAAAATACTTATCATGAAACACGACTCTACACTGTAAATCCTTTGTAATTTGACTGATAGACATCAAATTAAGAGTAAACTTGGGAGCATGCATAACATTAGATAACGGCTAAGTAGAGGAAATAGAGATATTCCCAAGACTAATAATTGGTGACAAACTCCCATCTGCTACCTTAACCTGGAAAGGGGTAGCAATTTATTGCAGGGAGGAAAACAGGAAGGTATCATCAGTTATGTGAGAGGAGGCACTTGAATCCGTAAGCAAAGCAGGGGCACGAGCTCTAACTGACATGGTTAAGGTACATGTAGATCTCTAAACCGAGGTTGCCTTTAAGGTAGAGGTCTGAGAAGCATCTCATCGGCGGCGACGTTACTCAGACCCTCAGATCACCGGTAGAAGGAAGAGAGGTCTGGGCGATGGCACTAGGAGATCACCAAACCCCCTCAACCCCTCCTATCGTCGATGCAGTGAGGAATCTCCACCAACGACGGCACCAAGGAGATCGGATCTCCTTACAAGCCCACACTGGGGGCCATTTGCAGGCCTGCGCTGGCTTGTACTATCGGTGGGAGATCGCTGGAGATGGTGGCGGCGACCGAAGTGCAGGGGTTAGGATTTTGGTGGAGGTATAAAGGGCCTAGGGTTGGTGGGATACCAAACCACTAGTTTAGAACCACTGCTACGATACCATGTTGGGAGGAAATGTCATTAAGTTGAAACAGGAGACCTCCGGTTCCTTTATATAGAGAGGCACCTTTGAAATTACATACACCCTTACATAAAAAACCAACTACAAATAACAATAAACATAACAACTCACAACCAAGGGTCAATAGAAGAATGTTGATGCTCTTTTCATGAAAGAAATAAGAAGTCAATTCACGTTTGTACCTTTAAAGAGTTTTGTGGATAAACTTCAATATATTCAAGTAGCTCAACAAGAACCTTTTTTTGGAATTATGATCGGGAGGAAATGTGGTGAAGAATGAACCTCTATTATATCCAACGAAAGACTTTTACAAAAACCAAAGGTGAGATATGATATTAAGCTCTATATTAGAGGGCAGAGAAGAGGTACAGGCTATAGCATGTAGCTAACTTGAAACAACACAAAGTGGGTAGCAGAGTGGAGGTGTGAGTTGTAGTGTGTAGCCAATTGTGGAATGATATGAAGTGCATAGCAGAGTGGTGGAAAAACGAAACGCAAAGAAAGATGTGGCATGGAGTGTGGTGGAGTGAAATCAATAGATCCTATTTACAAAAAAGGTGGGTGAAATTAGGTCAATGAAGTCAGAGGAGCAACATACATTCAAAAAGGGAACAAAAACTAGAGTAAGACAAGCTCAATCTTGGTGCATTGTATGCCACCATCCCAAGTCCACACGTGAACCCAACAAACTAATCAAGTCTTTACCTCCATTCGTATCTATCAGGATTTATGCACGTGGAACAAGAGAGAGGGTGCAACAACCTAGCTGGCAGCTAATCGAGGCCGACAATAGAGGTGGCCGACAGCAAAAATGGTCAGCTACTAGGAGGGAGGGCCGGTGGTTTTGAGAGAAAGGGAGAGGAGTTGAGCATTGTTGGAAGAATTATTTTATTCAACTCAAAACAATTACAAGAGGAAAACTCTCTTTTAAAGAGAGCATATCCTCTAGACTATGAAACAAACTAATCAAATCTTATCTCCTAAAATAAGAAAGAACAAATCATGATTAAAACAAATCCTCTAAACAACTTTCCTAAAAACAAACATAGCAAATAAACAAAACTTACAACTTAAGTAAAGACCAAAATAGGACTTCTAGAACTCCAAAACCAACGCCTAAGTGGGCCCTTGACCTGCTACCACATGGCACTACCATGTGGCCCACTTTATTCCCAACAATATCCATTCTGGGTTATTTGAAACTCAAACAGCCAAGCACATGCCTAATACTTTATTTGAAATACTTCACTAATCTTTACTACCCCCTCTTGCAAGGCTTAGCATCCAATATCTCACACCTTTAAAGTAGCATACGATCTAGCTTATACAAGATTCCCTTTTGTCCCCTTATGGCGTCGCTCCAACCTTCTAATAAATTAGGTGGGGCCTGCTGAAGGCCTGGTGACATTGATTAGGTGAGGTATCTCACTGATAGATTGGAGGGTACTCTGTACCTTTGGGTGGCCCCGACTGCCTCAAGCGGTCGTCGTGGTCCGTCAAGGCTTGCCGGTCCAGGGCTCCTTGTTCAACCATTATCCCCCTTCCGAGGGAGGTTCATGTCCTAGAAGTGGGATAATCCTCTGTTGCGGAGGGGTGGAGGGCTCAGGAATCCGCCCCTTGGTGGGGATGTGGGTGAGTGGCGCTTGGTGGGGACGGACTGGTTTCTAACGAGGAGTCGTTCAGGGCGGGTCCGCCAAGAGCTCCAGGGGCCGTTGGTCCTGTCGATGCACTATCACCCTATGTTGCTAAGGGTGAGCAGCCTCGAAGACCAGGGGTGAAGCCGCTGAGTCCTGATGAACGAAGCCATCGTTATCATTGTACTAGCTTGTCTCTTTTTAGCTACAACTTAGCCGGAGACAATGATCCCAGGAAATGTAGTAGTTGATATTTCTTATAAAAGAAGAGGCTTTCTGTTCCTTCTTTTCTCCTCTTTCCTTTTTGCGCTGTGGTGACAAATTGCTCGTATGCCAAGTATGAGGAACTGGTTTGCCGCTTAAGATTTATTACTCGTAAGGGTTATGTGAACTGCTTTTACGAGTTTTTGCTTAATCCTTATTGTGGGGCATTCTTATTATTCGCTCAAATGACTTGGCATAGAGGCATGTTCTGTTACTTTATCTCGGCTGATTTTTGGCAGGGTTGAATGGAATGCCCATGGAGAGGACAGTCCATGGCAACAACCGGGTGCCTATGTTCTACACTTGGGTAGACATCGGCGTGTGATCCATAGGGATCCTCTGGCATACTCCGTGACCCGACCGTTCACCTGGTGCCTTGTCCACCTGTTTTCGCCTGACACATAGTATGAATGTGTCAGCTGTGGGGGGCTTGACGGGAGAATGCCAGGGTCGGTGCTAATTTCCCAGGCGAAAGGTGGTGTCGGGACAACTCGATATTTAGCATTCTTACACACACTTAGAATTTATCCTTCGCGGAATAGTTGGACTAGGAGCGGTTGCCCTGCGTGCCTTGATTTAAGAAGCTTCCCTAATGAGGTAGCAAAAAGAGGGGGCGGAAGGTCCCTGCCTGACTCGCCAGCTTTTATGCAAAATGCCTGGTCTGTAGCGCATTCTCCGGAGCTGGTCATCGACGATGGGCCATCAACATATAGCTCGTCGAGGCGAAGTCAGGACAATACTCAAGCTCCACTGGTGCCACTTGAGCCCTTTTTCTTAGTACCCGGGCGCTTAAAAGGCTATGGTCGCCTAGATCGTGTCGAAATCCGCCCGCCTCTCTGTTGGAGACTAACGGGCTTCGAAGCTCCTTGCCCGAGATTCGGGGATGCCCCTTTGTATGGGAATCATTCGGTCAAATTTCGTGGAAAATTCGTCAGTTGGGGCAAGGCTAATTTTGGTAGCACTCGCTACAGGTCCCTCATGGGGGTTGGGTAGAATTACCTGTTACAGGAGTTCTTCAGCGCCTATCCTTGATAAGGGAGCCTTGGGGTAGGCTTTGCCGGTGGGGCCTGTGCGCGTGCCTCGTTTAGGGCTGCTGCCCTCCTTCGAGAGTTGTACCCGATGTGGGTGTTTGATAGAATTGCCTTAAAGAAGCTCCCCTACCTCAGCCTTGGCCATTTGTTGTGGCTTGGCTGAGTTATAGCTGCCTGAATGGGAGAGTCCTTCGCCCGAACGGTAGAGTAGGATTGAGTAGCCGCGGCTGAAGAGCCTGGTTGAATCCCGAGACTAGCTTAAATTCGATTGTTCAATCGTGATCCATCTCCTTAGCTCTTTGTAGAGATAAGGGTTTGGATGTCAGTTCGGCCGTTTTTAGGCGAGGCTATTTTGCTGCAAGGTCCGTCCTTATACGTAGATAAAGGACGATTTTGTTAATGTAGTCGTGAGGTGTAACACTGCCGCACATTATCCTGCTTGGTTGTACCCTAGATAGGGAAAACGCAAGACATTTGCGAGGGCCGACCCTTGGAGGTGACCATAAACGAGAGCCTACCTTAGAAGGTGGCAATAAAAGGGGGTTGACCTTAGGAGGTGGCAACGAAAGCTGAGTTTCGACGCTCAGATTCTCTTCGCCAAAAGCCTAAGTATGCGCTAGGCAGAACTTGAGGCGCAAGAACCTAGGCTAGTGTCGTTATTGTAATGCGACGTTCTGTCATTCGAAATGTAGGGCGCTGGAGCCCTAGTTCCTACCAGCCTTGACGGCTAGTATAATAACATTGGGCAAGGTGGCCCATATTCCCGCCATCTGTTCTGATTAACAGATGCCACTGAGTGAAACAACTAAAATTCTGCCAGTGGGTGGTATCAGCGCGTGCGAGACTTTAGAGTGCATGGGTCTGAGTTCCTACCAACCCAGGGAACTGGCATTATATTCAATGGAACATGGGGCAAGGGAACTGTAGTTCCTGTCGTTCTTAAGGAGTGGCCTTATATTTATCGATAAGAGGGGCATGAGCGCCTTTGTTTGAATTCATGACAGCCTTAAGAGGCGACTTGCCAACCTCAAGGAACAGCATTATAAGGGAATGTCAGGCAGGTCCGCCCGAGTGCCAGCCAACCTTAAAAGGTGGCTTGTCGATCTTAAGAGGGGCAATATAAGGGAACGTCGAGAGCGTCAGCCCGAGTTCTAACCAACCTTAAGAGGTGGCTTGCCGACCTTAAGAGACAGCTTGCCAGCCTTAAGAGGCAGCAATATAAAGGAACGTTCGGCACGTTCGTCCGAGTTCTAACCGACCTTAAGAAGTGCCTTGCCGGCCTTAAGAGGTGGCGATATAAGGAAACGTCAGGCACGTTCGTTCAAGTTCTAGTCGACCTAAAGAGGTGGCTTACGGGCCTTAAGAGGCAGCGATACAAGGCAACGTCAGGTGCATCTGTCCGAGTTTTAGTCGGCCTTAAAAGGTGGCTTGCAGGCCTTAAGAGGCGGCAATATAAGGGAACGTCGGGTGTGTCCGTCCAAGTTCTAGCTGACCGTAAGAGGTAGCTTGAGGGCCTTAAGAGGTGGCAGTATAAGGGAACATTGGGTGCATCCGTCCGAATTCTAGCCAACCCTAAGAGGTGGCTTGTCGACCTTAAGAGGCGGCAGTATAAGGGAACGTCGGGCATGTCCGTCTGAGTTTTAGCTGACCTTAAGAGGTGGCTTGCCGGCCTTAAGAGGCGGCAAGTCCTGAGGTGCATCTTCTCAAATCCTTGCCATCCTCAAGAGGAGGCTTACGGAGGGTGCAAAGGTAAACCGATGACTGGTCTTTGCCAGCCTTAAGAGGCGATTCGCTGACCCTAAGGGGCAGTCACCTTAATGATTGGGCATAAGCGCCGCCCTCTGCGAGTGATAGCCAATCACAGTGGAGTAAGTCTTGAGTTTATGACAAGACCGGATATGGATTGCTGTCGTCGGCACCGATGGGTTGCCCTCTCCTCCTGGGGCCACCACTTCCAGGTGTGCTCGCCCTATCCTGAGCGGGGATGTCAATCCGTGGGCCTTTGAGGATAGCAATATTTCCTTCGACCAAGGAGAGCTCGATGGTGTTGCAAGGGGACCAAAGAGCCTGGGCGCAATCCCAGAGTAGCTAGCGAGTGAGTTGGGCTCGCCTTTTGTCGGATTGCCCGAACTTGGTTTTCCTCTTAGGTCGCTTTAGTTCGACCCTTAGGAGTTTTCGCTAGGTCACCTGGCTTTCGAGGAGATTAGGGAAGCGCTGAGAGGGCTTGGCGGTAGGCGTGTATTAATGATCGGCCTACGAGGCTGTCCAATGCTACCGTTAGCCCAACCACTGTGAGTGTGGCCACTCAGTTGAGGTGCCCATCCTCGTTGTGGTCAGACAGAGGAGGGCTGCTTCCTCCCCCTTTGGCCTTTCTCCGCAGTCGTCGAAGATTCACGACTGGAGCGGCTGACAGAGGGAGGAACATTATTTTAAGGCCTTAGGCGATCTGCCGACAGCTGTCATCGAAGTGGGGAGGGTGTCGTGGACGCGTTGACCTGAAGGGAGCGACTTGTTAGCTTCGAAGGCTAGCTCAACCTTAGTCTCGAGAGGTAAGCACCTCAGAGTAGTGCGGGCATTGTTGTCGTCGTCCGGAAGTTAAATACGCAGGTTGCTGACCTGCCTAGCCGTTGATGGACCTTCGACCTTGGTCCTTGTTTTGCTTGATGAGGCGGTCCGCGCTTCCGCACCGGGTCCGGTCGTACAGTCAGAGCATCATCGACGATATATCTGCGGGCCCTGCGACACTCATGACACGTCTGTCGGGTCAATGACCTGGGGAGTGTATTCCTCTAAGGGCTTGGATTGGTGTTGCCCCACTGCGGGGAGCATCATAGAAGCAAGCCCAGGCGCTCCGCTAGATTAGACAGGGAGGTGATTGATTGGGGCGCTACTTGCTTGGTTGTGCCCTCCTTATCCCACTAAGGGTTGGGGGAAGGCGCTCAGGAGTGCCACCTCGGAAGGAAAGGATCACCGGCCTAGGGCGGCGTCGACCCCGAAAATTTTCCTAGCTCCTGTGCTGATATGTTCAGGCGGCAGGGGGCGAGGACTTCAAGTGACCCATGTGCCGCTGCTGGGACTTGATGGTAATATGCCATCGGAGGGGGAACCAGGGTGACACCACTTAGCCTAATCAGGCGAGGTGTCAGCAAACTCGACCCTCTGCCTGCTAGGAAGGTCGTGTCAGCTGCGCGCTATTATTAGGGCTTTCTCTCAGGATGGTCTTCCGGGCCCTTCAAGGGCCCGCTACGTCTTTTCCGATGCAGATTTGCCTGAAGAGGCGAGCCAGGTTCCCACGTCAATTCAAGGAACCTAAGGCAAGCTTTGGGTATGTAGCTCCAAGCCCTGAGGCACTCATGGCGAGGCCCGAAGCTAGCTTCCCTTTTGTTGTGGAATTCGGAGGCGGTAGGACCTCTCTCGTGGGCCAGCTCCCCTTAAACACATCTGCCTGGTTCATGTCTAGGAGAGAGCATTTCTTACGGAACTCCCTTCTTGCCAAGCAGGGTCCATAATAGCGATCCTCAATGGGCCAACCGCTATGTTGGGGAAGGCAACCCTTCACATGCGAAAGGGGCCGCTTCCGTGGACGAAGGCAAGGGCATGCCTGCCAGAGGCCCTCCCGCCTCCTTTAGGACTGACGTCGCTGTCACGTCTCTTCGGCCAATTGGCTGTAGGAACGGGAGTTGCCTCGTTCCGCGATCCTTACGACTTTGCTCGGAGCTCCGCCAGGTGCTCCGGAGCGTGTTCATTGGCATTGTGCCCGGGCCTTTGAGTCAAACAGCCCGGCTCGGGGTGTTGGGCAGCCATTGCCTCACGGGGCCCGCCGCCTCTGAGGTACCAAGCCTTGAATTGATTTAGGTGGGATCGAAAGGGGACTTGATCTTCCGTTGCTTAGCTCCCGATAGACTATTAGGGTCGTTTCTCGCCCTTCATCTCTTGACAAAATGCCTAAGACTCGTCCGCTCAAGGTCGTGGAGCCAGCAACTTGGCTGGCTGACTGGTCAACGGACCATTGGTGGGCCATGTCGGACAAGCGCGATCGAGAGAGACCAGTGGGGTCTTCCGACAAGACGTTCATGCCCCTTACGCCATCCAGGGGTGGCTCCGGACACCACTAGGGTCCACCGTCCTCTACACCAGGCCTCGATCCGCTCTTTAAGCTCTTCTGTCGGAAGGCCGCCGCTATCTTCCTTAGGAGTGGGCAAATAGTACGCATGGGGGCGTATACTCAAGGTTGTCAGCCTCGGCTCCACATCTTTTTTCTTCCCTGTCCGTGCCTCAAAGGAGGAAGGAGGTTCGCTTCAGGGCCTCGGGCAGTCGATCGGGACGTACCCGCTTCCCCTTGTTGGGACTAGCATGGCAAGGGTATCGTTAGGATGCATAGACGCCGAATCCCGACTGGGCCCCTCTTAGGTGGGAGGAGCTGCAAGTGGGATCGTGAGTGGTTAAAATCATCGCAGAAGTTCCTGCTCAAGGGGGTCGATGTAGGGCATCGAAGGGGTGCCTCCTCTTAGCAACTGGATGCTTAGAAGAGTGATGGTGTTTTTGTTGACGCTTCCCACAGACGGCGCCATTTGATGGGCCTCTAGAAGCTTCCTTCGGCTATCAAAAGATTTATAAGGGGAGGGAGCGTCGCGTAGCCATAAGACATCCATCGTTGGGGAGGATATGGCCGAGCCTCCTTCATGATGGGAGGTCTCAACCCAACAAATCTCAAGCAATTGCAAGAGAGGCACAAGAGATTTGATGACTCAGTTCCACCGCAAGGGGTGTATGTCTGGGGGGAGGATGATACTCCCAACTATGCACTAGAACTTGTGAGGTTACAAGATTTTCTCTTCATCTCGGCCCCTCTTTACTTGGGGGCACCTGTCTCTATTTATAACATAGAAAGACACCTAGCTTAGTGGCTTCTAGTATCCTTTCTGTCAGACTGCTCGTCTGTTGTCAGGATATAGGTGGTCACTTCCATCTTGTCGCATCTTTGGCCTTGACTGCGTCGAATCTTTTGGCAGGTTAGGCAGATCTTGATTTGGGTCCGGCTAGTCGTAGGAGGGACGGGTGGTACCGATCCCACTTGCTTATCTTGTATTCGAGTAACTGGATCCTCTACTAGGTCATGGGCAAAGTTTTCGATCCGAGAGCAATTTTTGCCCCTTATCACCCATCTTCCAGCAAAAATCTTCACACTCAATGAAGAATAATAACAAAAAGATTTTGGACTTCCACTGATGGGGTTGAGCCTCCAGCTCAGTTACCACACCATTGATTATCATCATCTTCTATTATGACACGGCCCAAGGCTTCGGGAATGTCCTTTGAGCCAGAGAGGTTGGGCAAACAGTATAACAACCATAGCAAGACTTTTTGCCATGCATGAAGCACTAGCAACCATCATGATTACTTCAGCAACACCAACAGGAAGGACTGCAGCAGCAACAATGGTTGTCGTGTTAACAATAGCTGCAACGACAACCAACATCAGTAGTGGCTCCAACAGAGGAGGCAGAACTCACGCCCCAAGGCAATGAGGATGCCACCCACTTGGATTATACCAATTTTGGTTTCCACATAGAAAAGAGGCTATCATGGCCTCTTAAGCATGGCAGAGGAAGCATTGTTCTCTCCAAAAGGGGTCAGGGGTAGCACAGTTGGTGCGCCCGCTCCCTATAAGGTGCTCCCTATGTGGGGTGCGCGGGTTCGATCCCCCGCGGCATGCCCAAACGCATATAGTGACCTCATGGGGGACACATCGCTGATGTTGCCCCTGCTTCGACTCGGCACTGGAGAGTGGTCGTGGCTAAGATCACGGAGGAGCTCCATGGCAAGCGAGAAATTCGGGGACCCTCCGGGGGGGGGGGGGCGGGGGGGTGTTGGGGTGGGGTCTCCCCCCTCCCTTTTCATTGTTCTCTCTAGATCGAACCAACTCCGATACCATATGAAGAAACGTGGAGTTTATTATTATTGAAACTCAAATATAAACCATGGGATTCAACCTCTTTATGTAGAGAGAACAATCCTACTTTCCAATCATAATACAATCATCTAAAATAAGTAAAACACATCTTTAACTAAATCAAATCAAATCCTCAACATATTTCCTAAAAGAATAATCCCAAATAGAAAACGTAAAATATGGAAAGAGAATACTATGGCAAGAGAAATTGTCTCTTCTCCTCTACTCAACATGGAGAAACTTGGAAGATCTCCAATGTGGAAATCACAAGAATCTCCAACAGACTCCATCATTGACAATCATTCATCATGTAGACCAATTCTTAAACAAACAAATTTAAATATCAAACCCACTTAGTACGCAAAAATGAAGTATCATGTCAATGGGTTAAATATCAAGCCCACCTAGTTTTCAAAAATGAAGTATCGTGTCAAAAGGTCCTCACGTAAATCCAATATATCCACTATCTGTTTCATCTGCAGACTTTTTAGTGAGGATGGCAGATTATTGGGATGCAGATGTGGGTTGTGGCACAGTGTTACTGTTTGGCTCTCTTTCAGACTGAAGATTGCAGGAGTTCGTTCAGCTGCAGGAGGAATTGGCTCATTTTCAGCCAAGGATTGGCATTTTGGACAGCTAGTCATGGGAGGATAGTACCTTCCCGGTTAGATCACCTCACAGGTGTTTCTTACCCCAGGCTTCAGAGAGGGACTCCAATCTTTACAGAGATTGCAGCTTGATTTGGAAAATGGCGTGCCTTTGAAGGTGAAGATATCTGGCTGGTTCATAAAAAAAGGGTGATCACCTAGAACTACTGGCTGAAGATTTCTCAGCTTGAAGATGCTAATTGTGTTTCCTTGGAGAAGCAGCCAGAGGACGTTGACCACCTTTTTTCTTCTATTGTAGTTTGGCTGCAGAGGTTTGGAACAGATCCAGAATTCAGTGGATTGATTTTTCCTGTTGAGATAACTTCTGGAGGAGCTTACGAGGTGGTCATTTTAAGATGAAGAGGGAAAACACTGGGCCTTTTGCTGTATCGTGGGCAATTTGTTAAAATGAAATGGTATAGTCTTCAAAGAGGAAAGGGTTTTTTTGTGGAGAATGTGTGTACAGATGTCGAGGGTCTTAGGGATTGTAATCCTCCTTGCAGTTATTGTTTGTAACTTGCCCACTTCCTCTATTTGATGAAACAGATGATATACAAACTCATGTGAAAATCTTCTTTTTTTGTGAAAAAGATAGCACGATATATCCTAAATCAACAAATGTTTTATGAACCACTCAAATTATTGTTTAGCATCTATCAATAAAAGATAAACCAGAAAGATGCAATAGATGTTATAAAATGAATTACTATCTATAGCTACAAACTAAGGATACTACAGAAAAGACTGACAACCATCGTTGGAGATACTGATCAGCCTTTCCAAGGAAGAAGAGCATGTTGGATCCTTCTTCAATACAGTCTCATGACAGTTGCAAATTTCTGTCAGCTGGTTTTTGCAAAAAACCTCCAACAGGGCTGCTCTCAATCTGCCAGTGAAGATAATCAATAACCATGCGTTATAAATGAGGAATCAGGGAGACAGGAAGTTACCACATTTTCCAACTTAATAAACTTTCGATACAACAGAATAGAACAAGTGCCAAGCTATGGGCTACAGAAAAGATGTGCAATTGGACCAAACACCTTGTTTTTTGGAAAAGGCCAAACAGCTATTACCCAACAACCACAAAAACTAATTTCAAGAGGAGATCTGCTTAGTAGCAAAAATCATAACATTTACAAACAAATCACAGTACCAAAATAAAAGCTTGAAAGCATCATTACAGTTTGCCTGAAGTATGAGAATATACCAAGTTTGTCCAGTTTGCACTGTCAACATTTCAATCAGACAAGCAGTATGGAGAAGACTTATGCAGACTGGTTATAATCATCAGTCTCAAGGTCTTTATGGAGAAAATAGCACACAGAATGCAGAAATTGGAAAAGAGTTTTTTTTTTTTAGAAAAACAGTTAATATTAATGGGTTGAGCCACTAGTTTTGGCCATCCCGCTAAAACCAATTGATCTTGAGTTGGATGCTCTCACATAAGATTGGGGCCTCAACAATATAAGAAATGAGATTTAACCTCTAAGTCACCTGTTATTTTCATGCGAATAAGGTCATACAAGTAGATATGTTCAGAAAATAATCACATATCTAAACAATGGAAACTGAGAAGTGTTCAATTTGAGATAATTTTACGTAGATGATGCCATCAAATATTAACCAAACTTGAGAAAACTATAATTAAAGTTGGGTTATTACATATCATCAAGGCAATCTTATAGTGGAAATTTAATCAAAATTACAAGGGGAATCATTCCCATCTCCCTCATCCACATAATCACCCTTCTTTCCATCTCCCACTGCTATGAAAGGGAATGGGTGGATGGGAGGAGATAGGTGGAGGGATGGAGGTAATACAAGGGAGCAGTTGAACATAGAAGGTGAGACAGAAGGCAAGGTGAGATGAGCAGGTATAGGAAAGTCTTCCGACTACCTCAACTATAAAATTCACATTCACGCAAGCATTTCTCATGCAATTGATGACAAGGGCCTCAGGTCTTCAGATTTTGCAAATAGTCCGGCAGATGGAATAGACAAGGTGCAGGAAGGTGTAGCCTGTCTGCCATTATTAATCAAATCAGGATGACTACTGATCTCAAGTGCACATCTTTCCAAAAAAAAAAATTCTGGGTAGGATTAACCAAGTCATTTTAATCATACAAAAGAATTACATCAACGGGCGAGCTAGTCAACTAGATATTAGTGGGTCAAACTATTGTTTGCATGTGTATTGTGTGTGTCTGCATGTTACAAACTATATTAATCAAACTGTAGTTAAAGACTAATGCCCAAAGAACTTCAGTTCGAGAAAGTATTTCAATGTTCAAATGCTCTATCTATACTGACATTTGCGCATTTTCACAGTTGATCTGAAAGCCCAAAGAAAAGAGGCTGGCAGCCAGCATAAATTTAAGTTAGAGCTCTTATTGCTTCCAACAATTGTTTAAAGTTTAAACAATTGGAAATAATGATCATACATTTACTTTCTCTGACTACTGACCACAAGTTAGCCACTGACCACGGTTTTCATTCGATCTCTGACCCTCAAACTACCAAACCCACATGCGAATCCATGTAGTCCTAAGATTAGATGAATAACATAAGTATTATTTGCTCAAATGAATCAGAACCACATGATGTTCAACTTCAATCATGAGATCCATGATAATGCTGACCAAAAATAAAATACAGTTCAGAACCTGAAAGCAAGAGCTGAATTTGAATTCTGACAGAAGAACTTGAGTTTTCGAAGTGCTTCCTCCACTTGATCACCAAGCAGGAGAACCTGGATCGATTTCAATAGAATTCAATATGTGAATTACATAGTAACGAGAAAAACAATGTGGCAAACAATTGATATCAGCAAATCTCCTAACTAGTGGAAGCCAATAGGAATCAACCTGGTTCTCAAGAATCTCAACAGGAAGTGTAGACTACTTATTCAATCAATTTTACAATAATGCCATAAACAATTTTAATACCTTCATGCATGCTCAATGCGTACCATAAGCATTACCAAAAAAAAAAATGTCAACCATTTTCCACAGAAACTAGAGGGATATAAAACTTCCTATGGCTTTTGACTCAAAATCAGAGCAAGATAAACTAATTACTGTTTATATGAATGCCTACAACATCTAGTAAAGCTAGGAAACACATTGAAATAGATTTGCAACCCACTCCAACCTAAACTAAAGATACAGTATTTGCTTGAATTGGATTTCAAGTTAAAACTGGCAGGAAAGGATATTTTGTTTCCAATCTATGAAAAAAGCAGTAGAATCAGATTGAGGTGACAATGCAATCCCATCCAATCCATAATATGTAAACCTGATCCCTATGTTATTGCCTAGGTATAATGAAGCCCATTCAAACTTGATGAAAGAAACCCAAGCAGATAATTTTAATCTCTAAAACTCCTTTTTGTTTTTGACAAGAAGAAACATGATCACATGCGAGGAGTGATCATCCACTTCATTTTTCATCAATGCATAAGAGGTTAAACCACAACCCCCTCAAAATCCTGCCCCTCTACAAGCACTCTACTTCAAAATGGATTCGCCCAAAAATCATCCCAAGATGAAATATCCACCCATTGGAACCCAGCATGTTCTCAAAACTCCTAAGCAAAGGAGCACAAGAAGAACAAACGGGTATAGTTTTCAGGGTCGACACTAAAAGGAGAACAGGCGTTGGACTGTGGAGAAATCTTAAATTGATACACCTTCGTCATGAGTCCTTTCCGTAACAACCATGAAAAAATCTTGACTTTCAACCACATCTTGGACTTCCAAATCAGGCAGCAGACTCCAGGAAGGCCATCTCGGCTTTTCAAAAAAGGAAGACCATCATGGACTTCCAAATGAGGCAGCAATCTCTAGGAAGGACATCTTGGACTTCCAAATGAGGTGGCAGTCTCTAGGAAGGCCATCATTCACCTGAGGTAGGAGGTAGATAAGTATCTGTAAAATGCATCTTCATGGAGAGCAAATAATCTTCCCACACCTGATCATCGAAGTTACCCACCTTAAGTCGGAAGGCTGAAAGGTCATCCTGGATATGCAAAAAATCATTCATCCTCTAGTCAGAGAAATTCCCCAAGGATAGCCTGGTCCTAATAATCTGCACTAAAACCTGTAGATTGGAGGTTAATGCGTAGAGGTGAGGGAATCTATCCACCAAGGATCCCATTCTCATCCAATTATCCAACCAGAATTTGAACCTGCTTCATGATGGTAACACCATCATCCGTCAAAACTAGCTTAATTTAGTCAGAATCTAGTGATAAATACTCCTGAATAACCATCTGAGGGTCGTAACTCCGTTCTAAACTGAATGCGAGAAGAAAACGGGAAATCCCATTAATTTTGCTGCTTTAACGAATAATCGCGAATGCAGAATAAACGAGGGATTAATCAATGGTCAAATAAACTTAAATTTCCATGAAGTGGATTCAAATTAACTGAAACAGGTTTTCTTTGATTTGAGGATTAATGTAATAATAAAAACCCTAATTACAGCTTCACTTCAATTAAACGGGTTCTAGTAGAAATAAATGTAAACTAAATCTCCTAAAAATCATTGAAAATATTCTATGAGGTTTGAAACCTTCACTTTGACCAAATGAACCAATTTTGACAAAAGACAGAGACTTAGGTAGGAATTTGCTTTATTTTGTGCTTCCATGTAAATTGCTCAGTCAAACTATATCAAAACCCAAATATAAGGTTACCACTAAATTCCTTGGGTCCAAATTAGGTTAACCCCAAATTTTAACCCAATCGGAGTTCGTCTTGACCTAGTTTGCATTGTAGCCCAATCATCTATGTTTAATGCACAAATACCCCTAAGTTTTGATTTGTATTGCATCCAGATCCTCCCATCTTCATCGAGCAAATTAGGAATGGCAGCATGGAGCGAGCAACCCAAACCCGCATCTTTCATTCAAGGAAATCTCCTCCAAATCACGACCAAATCCCTCCAAATTTGGACGGATTGGTCACAAGAAGGTCCTCTATCAATTGCACCAAGTCTCGAGACCCAATTTGGAGCATAGAGCTCCAACGAAGCTCGAAAATTGCGGCCATGAACTTGCCAAAATCACATGGAATTCGCGAGAATTCCATGCAATTAAAGGCCAAAAACTCCTCTGTTAAGCACCCTCCCCAAGTCAAAATTAGTCAAGTTTGGCTGTGCTTTCACACTCTCCACGCACGGCCATCCTCCCCCTCGGCTCCAGTAAGCTCCTTCGTTCTCCTTCAGTCCTTCATCCGCGCGTGCTAAGGACCAATTGGCACCGCCATTCTCTTCCTCTCTTCCTCACAACCCTTGCTAGCCAAAGCAAGGTCGTTTCGACCTCAACATCCTCGCCATTCAACCCGTCAGACCTCTCTTCTTCCTCACGTCTGGTCAGCCAACGCCAGACGTGATTCCTCCCCAATTCGTCTACTAAAGTAGATCTTTCTCCCTTCCTCTCATAGAGTAGATTTAGCTCTTTAGAATTAGGTTTGAGACCCTAGTCCTTGTCGTCCTTCTCTGTGACCAACGAGAGCTCCAGCAAGCTCTAACCGCCACACCATGCTACGAAACGTCAATCCACCCACACCACAAGCTTCGTACGACCTTGGGGAGCAAAAGCCCTCAAGAAATTGGGGCTCTTGACTCCTCAAACCTCCGACCGAACAACCCATTACGCCACCGCCTCTATCATCCTCATCTGGCCACCACATGCACTCAAACATCAAATAACCACCACCTTCACCTTCGTCATGCTCCGGTGAAGCTCTTAAAGTATCTAATTTGGGCCAAGAGGCCATATTCGTGTTTCAGGACCTCGCTGTCACCACCGTCTTCTCCGACGACACTCGCCTCCATCCGACAACGCACAAATCCAGGAAGCAAGCTTCCTCTACGTGGAATCACTCAAGGGATCTCTCCAAGCCATTGGATTGGAGATCCAACGGTTGTCTTGCCCCAATTGAGCCATCCATCTCCATGCTACAGCTTGCTGAGAAACAATGGAGGAAGGAGCTTCCAAAAGTCCCATATCGTGGGATAGCAAATCGGAGTTGGCTGCAAAAGGGATTGCATCCCTAGTTGTTTGCCTAAGACCAGAGGGGGTCGGGTACCCTACCCACACGCCCATACGCATGCTCACGTGCCCACACATACGTAGGTGCGCAAGCATACGCCCGGTCTAGGTCAAGTTTTACCTCGGTTTGCATGAGAGCTTGGGCCGGTTTTGTGCTTGGTTTGAGCTTCTCTTGGGCTTGAATTCGCACTAAGGCTACGTTTAGCTGGAGGATATGGCTTATACCGGGATAAAGTACTGTACAGATAAGTTGAAGGGTGTTTGGTTGGTGGTAAAAGAATAAGTAGTAGGATAAAATGAGTAGTAGTGTGATGTGATGTTAGTAGGTATTTATTTAATAATTTTTTTGTAAGAGTGGAGGTTTTTTGATATGATGTTAATGATTGGTAGTTAATGATTGGCTTCTCTCTCGATTCCACCGCCAATCCATGCCAATTCCAGTTGCTACAGTAGATTTAATCTTGAATAGTGTCCTTATCCCACCTTGGAACCTCCTGCCAAACAGGGCCTAAGTATTGAGGCTTTACATATAGTTGAAAACCATTTTTTTGCTTCAAGCACTTAGTTTATATTTTTCTGGAGTTTGATACAGTGAATTCCATTGAATAAATATGTTCCTTTTCATCTCAATCTCTTGAGCTTCATTTTAATTGCTTGATTAGTGGTTTATATTGCGATTATTTGCTCCTTAAGACAACCTCGGACTCATTCGAGATACAAATTTAAGTGTTTTCATCGCTTTAGTCACTATACTATAACACATTTAAAACCCGACTTCAGCACGATAACACTTCACTCAAAAAAAAAAAAAAATTTGAACCTGCTACCATCTTCCAACTCAGCAAAACAAAAGGGAATGACAAGAGGCATAACCCTTGGGAGGCCCTTCCAAAAGGCAAACAGCCTCTAACTGGAAACATCCTACCCATGCCCAATTCAATCTTCTATGTAGCAAGACCCAATAATAGAAGGAAATCCCTCTGTGAGCCCATTATTTGGACAATCCATTTTGTCAGAAATGCTTGATTCATAACTCGCAAATCCAAAACTCCCAGGCTCCCATCCAATATTGGTAAATAGACATCTTCCCACTTTTCTCAAATAAAAAAGGACATCATCCCCAGCTACCAAAGCGAATGCATGGCTCCCCATTGCTGATCCCTTCCAAAACAAACTATGTCGTAAAGTATGAAGTTTATCTACCACATTCTATGACATAAGGAAGATCACCATACTATACAGAAGATTGGAAGACAAATGAACTGAAAGCAAAAGCACCAATCTGCCACCTTTGGAAAGAAGCCTTGAGTTCCAACCAGCAAGTTTTCTCTCAAGGCATTGCACAATAAAGTTCCAATCCGCTGTGCATAAAGGACCACTAGAGAGAGGCAATCCAAGATATTGAAAAGGAAGATGGCTGCAGAAGTGGATGCCTGCTCCTACACCCAAAAAAGACAAAAGAGGATTTCTCCCGATTCACCAACAAGCTAGAGAAACCCTCAGAGAACTTGAACAAAATAGAAACATTTATCACCTGCTCCTTTGACCCTTCTAAGTGTCCTTGACAAACTGTAAGACTAAAACAAGGCTAAAAGAATCTCACATGCTAAACCTTCTAAGAAAACAGCAATCACAAGCTGCAAAAGTGCATATCGCAAGGAACTCCACTGCCAGAAGAAATACTAGGGGCACAAATGGGCAACCTTGCTGCACTTTGCTATGGCCAAATCCACCCACCTTCTGGCTTTCCATTTCCAAGCACTGGAAAAGGATTAGCAGTCACAGACCTTTCCATCCATACAACCCATTATCTGAAAACCATGCTTACAGAGGGAACTCCATAGAAATGCCAGATGATGGAGTTGTAAGCCTTCAGACACAATTAAGTAAGTTTCCCCTTAATAAATGCTGCCTGTACATGGAAAATCAAACTCCCTTAATTGGTTGGCCAAGACCTTCACTATAATCAAATATATGGGCACTTAAGAGACAAATTGGTCGATAATCCTCAATCCAATCAGCCTCATCCTTCTTTAGCAACAAAAATAAGCCAGACTAGTTTAATCTCTCAAAAACCCTCCCTCCCTGAATTCTTGTAAGACCTACATAATATCTTGCCTAAAGATCAACCAAAGCTAAAAATAAGGCAGGGCACCCACCTAGTCCCAGGGCCCCTTCCACATTAATACCAGCCACAACTTCTTTCACCTTAAACTCAGAAAAAAGCTAAGTCAAAAATTCCGACTGCTTCGGTGCAAGGGAGGAAGTCCTTTCTCAATCCATCTCCACTTACCCTGAGGTCTCCTCATAAATGCTCTAAAGCAGCCTGCAAATGATCTCTCAATGTCCTCTCTGTCACTATGCTTAGCATTGTCGAGCTCGATCCTGCTAATGAAATTCCTCTGCCTTCTGTTAGTCATATAAAAGAATCGCATATTTGCACCCTCTTTCTTTAACTAGAGCTGTCTCATTCCACCACTACCTGCTTCTTTTCGAGTGCAACAATCTATTGGGCCTGCTTACTGTAGTTGCGAATCTCACAATTGACCATAGTTCTTCAGCCTTTCAAGCTCAAAAATCTTCTCGAGGGTCTCCTTTCTCTTACACTTTCTTTCTTTCTTTCTTTCTTCTTAAAAAAAAAGAACACTCTTTTTGACTTACACCATCTTTCTTTTGGTAAGCTCGGGAATTATTTAGGCCATGTAGGAAGAAAAATACACCCAAATGCAGATTGTGCACCAATATCATGCAATTCTTCCTTCTTGTAGGTGAATGCAACTGAAAAAAGAAAAACAAATAACAAATGATAAGATGATCCCAATAGTGTCATTTCCTACTTTTAGCTTTTTCATCAACCTCATCTTGAGGAAGGGTTTTGTCATCTATGCTAAGAAAAGACTAGAACAAAGATTCATGTTATTTATATATATCACATATTCAAACAATAATTTTGAAATTTTCATTTATTATGCAGCCACTTTTTTCACTCCATTATTTCGTTTGTCTGCCACTAGCATACCCATTTTCCAAGTGCAAAACGCCATCAACATTTCTAGCACTCTGCACTCTGCACCCTGCTAACTTTCATTGTTATCAACATAATGGACAACTCTTCTCAACCTCAGAAAATTTAAAGGGCCCCAACCAGGAAAAAGTAAACTCAGGCCTTTCCCGAAATCAAGAACCTAATTAGGGAACTAATCACACATAAGAAACACAGCATTTCATGATTTATTTTTATCAGACACTATGTTGGGGCCATGGACATGCTTAAAGCTAAACTGTTTGAAGTTCACTCAAAACAGGTACTCTTTCAGCCATTATGTTGATACAAAAAAAAGCATACAAAAACTGCATTGCTCGATAAAAGATGATCACAATTAATCAAAATATTTGTTGTGAGTGAATGACCATACAACACTCATGCAATGCCTGCATGTTTACACAAGCATCTCCATGACATCATCTCTTTGAACATAGAATCTCAATGGTCCATAGGAATCACACCATTTTTAAGGGTGCAAGGGTATGGACAGAAAATTTTGTAAGGGATGCCTCTTTGCTTTTGACCTTTGGACTTAATTTTTGTAACATCCTCCATTTTTCCATAGTGGAATGAAAAATTTAATCTGGATGGCTACCGACCTCCGGTAGCCTTCCTTTTCCTTTTCAAGAAAACAAAAAAAGAATCTCACAACTAACCAAACTTTCCTGTCCCGTCGTAAAAATCGAGAGATGGCTACCTTCCTGGTAAACATACTGCAAACCTTATAGCAAATAAACTAAAGAGCTTACTTCCATTTTATCAAGATGTTACAAAAAAGGGTTAATAAGTTGTCTTACCTGCACATAAGGAAGCAATGCAGCAAAGAGTGGTGGTTCAGAGAAAAGTGCATCATGCAAGTGACTGACAGCATCTGCATAATTTTCATCAAGCAGCTCCATGTGACGATGAACTTTCTCCTCGATACTGCCAGATAGATTGTCCAACCTTATGGGCAATAGTCTTGTATCCAAACCTTGCATATAGGTCAATGTAACTGATGCTCAGAAGCAACATATAGGCTAAGTTCACAATTAGAGAGAAAGGAAAATCATCTTCCACAAACTTGAAAAGCTAGACAAATCAGCAATCTCCCAGGAAGTCAAGATAGCGAAATTGCAAAAGATGCATATGTGTTGGATTGATAGGCATGCTAATGCATTGCACAAAGTCGAGCAGGAAGCAGGTGTGCGTGGCGTGGGGTGAGGGAATAGATAGAAAACATTGGCAAAGAAGAAATGGAAAAGAAGAGTCTAAAATCCAGACTTGAATTCATAAACAGCATCTGGAAATTCCCACTTTGTGAGGGTTTATGGCTAGACGGGTTAAAATGAGAATCACGTGGTGAATGAGGATTAAACAAGGCTACAATTCCCAATAAAAATTGACCCAACATCAAATACAAAACAAAAAAATATGACACCCACTTTTCTACTTAAAATACATCAACTCACCCACCCGCATCCAATCAACCATTTTTCAAATACACAATCAAATTAATCCAACATTAGATATCAGATAGAATCAAATGAAAGTCTTATTCTCAAAATAAACCTGTTAGTACATATTAGCTTTTTATTTTTTCTCTTATTGTAAAAGTTATAATAGTCTTTGTCTCTCAGAAATATTTATGTACTTTTAACTCTAAGGTCTCTTTCTATATAAAGAGGGCCTAGGGTTTCTAATGAGATTAACAATTTTCATCCAATTTGGTATCAGAGCCAAGTTTCCCATAGCCCAGGTATAGGTTGCAGTGGCAGTTCAGTTAGATTGGCCCTTACATCAACTATATGTCAAGAATATCTTCCTTTATAGTGATCTCCAAGAGGAAATCTATATGCAGCAGCCACCTGGTTTTGAGAGTAAGGGGGAATGTGTATGCTGATTATGGAAGGCTATATATGACCTCAAACAAAGTCCCAGAACTTGGTTTCAGAGGTTGTCACAGGCAGTTGGATTCAGGAGATCAACAGCTGATTTTTCACTCTTTATCAAGAGGACTACATGAGATATTGTGGTACTTCTTGTTTATGTTGATGATTTAATGATCACAAGGGACGATGAGCAGGACATTGCTGAGATTAAGCGCATTCTTGTAAAGCAGTTTGTCATGAAAGACTTGGGGGCTCTATGGTATTTCCTTGGTATTGAAGTTGCTCGCAGCAAGAAGGGTGTGGTCTTGTCTCAGAGAAAGTATACTTTAGATATCCTGCAGGAGGTTGGTATGCTTGGGGCCAAGGAGGCCAATATTCCTATGGACCCCAAGATGCTACTATATGATAAAGATGCACAGGTGGTGGACAGTAGACAATACAGACAGCTTGTGGGCAAGCTGTTGTATCTCACTATCACGAGGCTAGATATCTCCTTTGCAGTTGGGAGATTGAGTCAGTTCATGGCCAAGCCAACATGTCAGCATTGGGATGCGACATTGATGGTACTTAGATATGTCAAAAAGGCTCCTGGGAAGGGTCTTTTCTTCTCCAAAGGGTCTTCTATGACATGGGTTGGCTACTCTAATGCAGACTATACTAGATGTCATGTGGATCGCAAATCTACTACTGGGTTCTGCACCTTCTTAGCAAGGAATTTGATCACATGGAGTAGTAAGAAACAGGCATAGTTACGAGATCCAGTGCCAAGTCTGAGTACAAAGCTTGGCTTAGACGACTGCTGAGATGATGTGGATCAGATCCTCGTTTTGATCTACAGGTGCAGTTTTCTAGCCCCATGGAGATGCGATGTGAAAATAGAACAGCCACCTTCATTGCTAATAACCCAACATTTCACAAGAGGACGAAGCATGTTGAAGTTGATTGTCATTATACCATGGACATTATTCAGAAGGGGCTGATATATACCACTTCAGTTGCATCTAAGGAGCAGATTGCAGATATTTTCACCAAGCCTTTGGCCAGATCT
The DNA here is from genome assembly GCA_037157565.1 of Thalassia testudinum. Lineage (NCBI taxonomy): Eukaryota > Viridiplantae > Streptophyta > Magnoliopsida > Alismatales > Hydrocharitaceae > Thalassia > Thalassia testudinum. The sequence continues at coordinate 79,589,614 of JAZHRO010000022.1, read as the reverse complement.
TCATTTGATTCTTGTATGTCCAAGCCGAGCATGATAGATATCTATGCTCCAGCTTGAGGGGTGTTAATACACATTAGTTTTTCACTTTTCCTCTTATTGTAAGGGCTATGATAGTCGTTGTCCCTCAAGGATATTTATGTACTTTTAACTCGACGGTCTCTCTCTATATAAAGAGGGCCTAGGGTTTCTAATGAGGTTAACTCTTCTCATCGAATTAAACCCTAACCCTCTTTTTATAGAAAAGAGAGCTGGGATAACTACATAAGTACCTCTTCAATATAAATGAAATAATAAAAGACGCCATGTAACTCCTTACAACTTAACACTCCCCCTCAAGTTGGGGCGTATATGTCAATAAGATCCAACTTGTCGCTCAGAAAATCATGGTATTTCCTCTTGAGAGGCTTAGTAAAAATATTAAGATATGTAGGGAGTACTTATCTTACCCTCCAGGACAGCATCTCATATTAAATGACAATCGACCTCAAAATGCTTCATCCTCTTGTGAAAGACAGGATTAAAGGCAATATATGTTGCTGACTTATTATCACAATAAAGTAGAACCATCATATCAACCAACATCCCTATATCTCGCAGGAACCCAACAATCCACATAATCTCACATGCAGACTGTGTCATAGATTTGTACACTGCCTCTACACTGGAGCGAGCAACAACACTTTGTTTTTTGTTCCGCCAAGAAACCAGATTTCCTCCCGAATAGATAGCAAAACTTGACGTAGATCGTATGTCATCTACTGATCCTGCATAGTCTGCGTCAGAGAAAGCTGTAAGATCAAGAGTGCCACTTACCCTGTAATACAGACGTCACCCCGGGTTACCCTTCAAGTATCTCAGGATGAGACACATATCATGCCAATGGTTGTACCTAGGATACTTCATAAACTAGCTAACACGACTGATAGCAAAGCTAATATCTGGTCGATTAATGGTCAAGTATAACAATCGACCAACAGTACTGCGATATCTGGTAATACCCTCAAACAAGAGATCTTACTCACCAGTGGTATGGTTCGCTGGTCACTCAATCGGTATCCCAGATGGCTTAGACCCAAGCAGTCCAACCTCCTCTAGTTTTGTAAGGTATACTGCCTCTGTGATAAGGACAAACCATCTTTCTGACAAACAACCTCTATCCCCAGGAAGTAATGAAGATCACCCAAGTCCTTGGTGACAAAAGTAGAGTAGAGAAAGGCTTTTGTCTCTGCTATCCCATCAATATCATCACTTGCCAAGATCATATCATCAACATAGACTGCTAAGATGACAACTCTCCATGCTCCACGATGCTCAGTCCTCCTAACAAATATAGAATGGTCAGTAGTAGATCTCTAGAACCCAATCTTCTTGATCTCTGAGTTGAGCCTCTCAAATCAGGCTTGAGGACTTTGCTTAAGGCCATAGATAGCCTTCCGTAAGCGGCAAACCAACTCCCCTTGACTATCATAACCTGGTGGCTGTCTCATGTAAACTTCCTCAGCTAGATCACCATACAAAAACACATTCTTTATACCTAACTGGTGTAAAGGCCATCCCCTCACCACAGCAACTAACAAGATGATCCTGATTGAGGTGATACGAGCAACAGGCGAGAAAGTCTCCAAGTAATCTACTCCATACGTCTGGGTGAATCCTATGGCAACAAGTCATGCCTCATATCGCTCCACTGTCTCGTCCGACCTGTATTTGATGGTGCACACCCGTCTCTAACCAACAACTGTGGCTTCCTCTAAGCATAGAACAAAATCCCAAGTCTTCCTTGTCTAAAGTGCACACATCTCCTCATCCATAGCAACTTTCCATTTTGGATAATGAAGAGCCTGAACAAAATCTCTCGAAACAACTGCTATGGTAATGGCTGAAGCAAATTGCCTGTCCTCCTCCTGGAGATGAGATTCAATAGTATAATGGGAAATAGGGTGAAGCGTAGTAATAGGTCCCCTCTATACAATCTCCTCATCATCTGACTCACCCCCACCTGATGGAGTAATAGACTAAGTTGGTGCCTCATCTGTAATGTCATCTAGCTGTGATCTCTGATATAACTATGTATCCTGTATCGTTGCCTCTATAAATGAACCTTGCTCTGAGAAGTAGGCGACCTTCCCAAAGAAGGTTACATCAGCAGTAGCAATATATCACCTCCGAACTTTGTCATAACAACTATAGCCATTCTGGGTTCTAGAATACCCAAGAAAGACACATTTCGTAGCACAGGGAGCAAACTTATCCAATCTACCATAATTCTGAATAAAGTAGACACATCCAAAAACTCGTAGAGGCAGTAGAAAAATCTTGTCACACTCAAGATATATAACCTAATATGGAATCTAACCATGAAGTACTGAGGATAGCAACCTGTTAATCAAATACACTACAAATAATATAGCATCTTCCGAAAACTACTTAGGAACCTTCATATGAGACATCAAGGTCCTAACAATATCAAGCAAGTGGCGCAAGATGTCTGATGAATGATCCCCCTGGAACGAAGTTCTTCCTACAAGTCACTACCCATAAATTCTAATGCATTATCACTGCAGAAGATCTAAACAGAGTACCATACTGTGTCTGTATCTCTGATAGAAACTGTCGAATGATAATAGGAATCTCACTTATGACCATCAAGAATACCCAGGTCAGTCTGCTGCTATCATCGATCATAACTGCAAAATATCGGTGTCCACCGGTAGTGGCAACTCTAGAGGACCCCCAGACATCATAGTGTACTAAAGAAAAAGACTCAGAGCTAACACCAGCCTCTCTCCTTGGATAGCTGCCCCTGTGGTGCTTCCTCAACTGGCAATCTTCACACTCCAAGACCAAGGAGTCAGGTAGCTGTGGGTACATCTGACACATCTTCATAGAAGGATATGCCCAAGTCTCCTATGTCAGAGTAATGGATCACGGGAAATAGACATTGCCCCAGCAAACATGGTAGGCATGTCTAAATAATATAATCCACCTCTTTCTATTCCACCACCAATAATATTGCCCGTGACTCGATCTTGGAAGTAACAATGCCTTTCATTAAAGATAACATAGCATCCAAGATCTCTGCAAATTTTATGACTGAGAAAAGATTCATAGGAAACTCAGGAGAATAATATACATTTTCTATCTTCATCTTGGATGTAACATCAACACATCCAATAACAGTCACAGGGGAAGTTACTCCATTGGCTACCCGTATATCCTGAATTCCATGTGAAGGCATGGGATTTTTCAAACGATCTTTGTCTCCAGTAAGGTAAACAGAGGCACCAGAATCAATCACCCAAGCACTTCTGGTCCTCTGTTTCTTCACTCCAATCTCATAGACTGCAAATGCTAGCCCAGTCGAATCTAAACTTGATCTACTCAAATCAGTTTTTCTCAAGATCGGCGAGAGAAGACTCATCGCCATTGATGGGAGACGTGAGAGAAGGCTCATCACGCACTCAAGGTCACGAACAAGACAATCACAGCCATTGACAGCGGCTGTGAACCACCACACAGCACCGCTCGTGCCCCATGTGGTGCAACGCATACCGCTACTGCCCCATGCATTGCCGCCAGCACCACTAGGGCTCCATGCACCAGCGCTAGCGTCGCCGCTGGCTTTTGCACCATTCATAGTAACGGTGCCACCAGTGTTCCCCATTAGATCACCTTCAGTTGATGATCTAAGAGAAAACACATGTAGTGGATTTTTGGTGGCATATTGGGGCACCAGCCTAGGATCGCGTCTTTGATACCAAGTAGAGAATCAAATGAAAGTCTTATTCTCAAAAGAAACCCTAGCCCTCTTTTTATAGAAAAGAGAACTGCTTAATTACATAAGTACACCTTCAATATAAATAAAACAATAAAAGATGCCATGTAACCCCTTACAACTCACCAACACCTATCCTTCCACTCAACTTTTCCTAAAAGTAACTAATGTAGAAGTTAACCAACAACCAAAAACAGTTTAAGAGTCTCATCTCTCCTGACAAGATGTAGAAGAGCTGACTTCAAAGACAAATGGGCAGACACTCTAGGGAAGAAGAAAGGGTGAGTAAGAGGAAAGTAAAACCCAATGTTGTATTCCTACATGTTTAAACTCTCCTTGCCCCAGTAACCCAGTTGTACACAACTAGGGTAAAAACTGTAAGTCAAACAAGAGACCTAAATCGAAACTGCCTTTTTTCCATTAACCAAGGTTAGTTGCACAAATTGATTACCTCAATTTTAGTGTGTCATGGTTCAGACCCACACTTTATTACAAATAAAGGACCAACCATACATGGTGCAAATGGGAGAGATTGTGACTATCCAACGGATTCTCTCGAGGTCACCAATTAAGCATTGCACTTTAACCTTCACTAGGAAGAATTTAACTACTAAAAAATCAGAAGTCCCCATCTAAGAGTCCTTAAGGAACTTACTCTGTCGCACCTATGCTCTTCTTCTAAGGCTCATATTCCAACTTCTCAGCGCTGTTGAGGCGGTCGCCTCAGGCGAGGAGGCGACGAGGCGAGGCGACTGAGGTGCTCATCGCCTCGAGGAGGTCCCAGGCAAGTTGCTTCGAACAGGCGACGTGCCTCCTGGACTCAGGCGGTGCCTCGCCGCCTCATCGCTTGAACCCTAGGTCCATCGCAACTTTCTTTTTTTGAAAAAGCAAGGAATGGACTTACCATTCTTGCCCTCAACGACCTCTCACCTTCCATACGAGTCTATTTACATGTGTCTCATCTCCACGCCAACCATCACTGCCTCACGCCATTATCGCCTCCGCTGGAGCTTCGTCGACCTCCATCGCCGGCCGAACTTCACCGCTTGGCATCTGCGACAAGTGGTGGACCTGGATCGGCCAAGTATCTCCTCCGCTCAAGCTTCTCTTAGTCTCGACGGTGGCGCACCTCCACTCATTGTTCGACGGTGGCACCATGGCAGTCTGTTGTCTACTATTATGTGGACCATGTGTATTATATATATATATGCAGAGTGTGTTATATATATATGCAGGTGTGGCACCGGTGCGTTATATATGTATACTGTGTGAGTGTGTGTTATATATATATATATTGTTATACGTTATATATATTCATATATATGTTGTATATATATTATATACAATATATACTATTATATACTATTGTATATACTATATATGTATATACTTATACTGTTAAGTATATAAGTATGTATAATATAGTATATAAGTATGATATATGTATACTTATATGTATATATAAGTATATACTATTGTATAAATAGTAAACTATATATATATATATATATGTTGTATGTATATTATTATTATATACAATATATACTATTATATATTGTTGTATATACTATATATATAAGTAGATGTTATATACTATTAAGTATATAATTAATATAAGTATGTATAATATAGTATATAAGTATGATATATATACTTATAAGTATATATAAGTATACACTGTTGTATATACAGTAAACTATGTATGTATAATTATATATATATATGTTATAACTATAACATAAGTATTATATATAACTATGTATAACATAGTTACTAGACTATTAGTGTATAATATATATAAGTAATAAGTATATATATAACATAAGTATGTTGTTATACTATATATGTATATAACTATGTATATGTATAAATCATATATATAGTATATACTATTCTATTACATTTGTATGTGACTATGTATATAACTAACAACTTTGCATGTGTTTGCATGTGCATATTGTTATATTAATTAGCAACTTTGCATGTGCATTGTAAGTTTGTAACTATGTATAAAACTAGCATGTGTTTTGAATTATGTAGATAGCTGAAACAAGGAGGAAGCACTCATGTTGGAAGTATGTTACATTAGAGGATCCAAAAAAGACTAATGATACGAAGTGTATTTTCTGTGGTAGGATAGTGAAAGGCGGGATTCATAGAGCTACTGGACATATTACCGGTGGTGATAAGAACACAGCAATATGTCCAAAAGCTCTACAACATGTGAGAGAGGAGTTAAGAGAATATCGACAATCTAAAAATGAAGAAAAAGAAAAGTTCATGAAAGATTTTATTTACGATGAGCTGCTTAATGATGATGAAGATGAAATAGAAGTGAATGTCTTACGAGGACCCATAGATAGATTCACAACTAAAAGAATAGTAGAAAATCCTACACAGTCACATGCAAAGAAGGCTCAAATCATGATGGAGGCTGGTGGAAGTGGAAGTGGTGAACTTCCTTTAATGAAGAAGTTTCATAGACCAATAGATAAGTTTACGAAGGTTGATCCTGAAAAGGTGGTTCGAGAACGAAAAAGGAGATTGTTGACAAAACAAACTACAATTTCTGAGGTTTTCAAAAAGGAGAGAAGCATGCAGTTGTACGGATCATTGCAAAATGGATGTATTGTAACAATATTGCATTCAATGCTGTTAAAGATATCTGGTTTGAGATAATCATTGAGGCAATTGGTCGTTTTGGCCCTGGATTGAAGCCTCCTTACCATGAAGTGAGTTCCTTTATTGAGATATCATGTGAACGAGACTCAGGATTTCATCACCAAACATCATGATGCTTGGAAGAAATATGGATGCACATTGATGACAGATGGTTGGACAGATAGGAAAAGCAGAAAGCTTATAAATTTTCTCGTCAATTCTCCTATGGGAACTGTTTTCTTAGAGTCCATTGATGCCTCAAGCTACGTAAAGACAGCGGAGAAGCCTTGTGAGCTGATAAGTGGCATGATCGGTCGCGTCGGGGAGGAATATGTGATTCAAGTCGTCAGTGACAACGCATCGAATCATGTTCTTGTTGGTAATAAATCTTTAGACTTTATTTATTTTGGCATACATCATTTCTTTAATATTGTAAGCATTGTAAAATATAAAAAATATCGTTTATCTTTTCCATAGGTAAATTACTGGAGGTTAAGCATCCTCAATTTTATTGGATTCCTTGTGCTGCACACTGCATTGATCTGATGTTGGAAGATTTTGGGAAGTTAGAGGATGTAAAAAAGACACTCAAGCATGCAATGCAACTGAGTAGTTATATATACATGCATCCTTCAGTCTTAAATTTGATGAGGCAATTCACAAGTACGGAGTTGTTGAGGCGTACAGTTATAAGATTTGCTACATCTTTCCTCACTTTACAGAGCATTCATAGACAAAAGGCAAATTTAAGGAAGATGTTCACTTTCGATAAGTAGACCACTTTTAAAAATGCAAAAGAAGAGAGGGGAAAGAAAGTGGCAACAATCATCATGATGCCTTCATTTTGGAATAAGGTTTTATACATTCTGAAGGCTACGTCTCCTTTTGTGAGAGTGCTTCGTCTTGTTGACTCAGAGAAGAGACCTGCAATGGGATACATATACGAAGCAATGGATAGAGTAATGGAAGCTGTCATGAAGGCTTTCAACAATAATGTTGAAAAGTGTGGACCTATTTGCGACATCATTAATAAGAGATGGGATTGTCAGCTTCATAGGCCTTTACATGCAGCAAGATTTTTCCTCAATCCTGATTTCTCTTATGAAAATCAAAATCTTGATTTTGATTCAGAGGTTATGAATGGATTTTACAATGTCTTGGCAAAATTGGAGCCTGATGAGAGTGTGCAAGATAAAAAAAACACGAGAAATTTGCATTTATAAAAATGCACAAGGACTCTTTGGAACACCTATGGCTATTAGACAAAGGAAGACCATTGCCCGAGGTAGTCAAGTGGTATAAATTTTTTATAGTAACTTTCCATTTCCAGTTGCTTATTAATATTATATAACTTATTATCTTTTTACAGTGGAGTGGTGGAATTTCTTTGGTGGGTTTGCACCTAACTTGGCAAAATTGGCACTGAAGGTGCTAGGTCTTACTTATAGTACCTTGGGATGCGGAAGGAATTGGAGTGTATTTGAAAATGTAAGTTACAAACCAATTCATAATATGCATAGCATTAATTTTATCAAGTAATGTTATATTAATCCTTTTATTTTGAAAATCTATATAGGTTCACTCAAAGAAAAGGAATCCGTTGGCACAACAAAAGTTGAATGATCTTATTTTTATTAAGTACAACGAAGCTTTGAGGGATCGATATGAAGATAAGGATTATCTTGATCCCATTTCCCTCCAGGAAATTGATGATTCAAATGAATGGTTATTAGGGAGAATGGAGGAAGATGAGGAAAATGCAGATGATGATCTTGTGTTTGGTGATGATGATCTCACTTGGGGCATGGTTGAGCTTGCATCATGAATTAATGACCAAGAGGCTATTCGACGTACTCGGGCTTGTATTACTATAAAGAAAAATGATCCTAAGAAAGCTAAGGGAAAAGGGAAAGCTCCAATAGTTATTGAAGAAGAGGAAGAGTATGTGGACAGTGACGAGGAAGAGGAAAAAGAGATTGAAGAAGTTGCTGGTGACGATGACGATGACGAATTGAATCTTGAAGATGATTCTGATGACTAATGTATTTTATTATTTGAGAATTAACAATTGTTCACTTTAATGACAAATTTGGTTTTTATGTTTTTCTACCTTAATTGTGTGGAAACTTTTCTTTCTTTACCATTTGAAATTATGTGAAACAGTTTTTGGCAATACAATTGTCATCATTTTCTTCTATTTAAAGTCTCCAACATTGTTATTAGACATGTTTTTATAAACTTAGTGCTATTAAATTGAGTTAATAAGACATATATATATGCCAATAAAAGAAGATCGCCTCAATTCACTCGGGTTGTCGCATTTTTGTCGCATCTTGCCTCGGGCGATTTTGAGCCTTGTCGTCTTGCTATCGCCTTTCGTATTGACAGCATTGGGCGAAGCGAGGAAGAAGGAACGATGTTTTAGATGCTTAGGTTGTAGACATTGGGCTAAGGATTGTCGCAACCCTTGGAAGTGCTGGAGGTGCGGAGGAGTTGGGCATTGTAGCAATCGATGCAGTGATGGAAGGGGTGACAATGCGTTACCCACACTGCCGTGTAGGAAGGTGCCGCTGGCGGAGGTGGAGGCGCCACGGTCGGCGGGGTTAGCTGCCCTACAAGCAAGGATTGAAGAGGGTCTGGTGGGAGAGGTCTTGGAGGGTTGGGTCTCGCGGGGGGAGGTTGCTGCAACTTTAGGCCGTGACAAAGAGATGAGGGTGGAGTCGCTAACTCTCAACGAGAGAGATCTTGGTGCTTAGCCTCCCCTCATCCAAGAAGGAGCGACTCTGCATCGAGGTGCTCCAGATGAGGACGGGGAAGATGAGGTGGCGCAAGCCTTGCGTCCACAATGGGGCATCGTCTAAGTGAACCCCGGAGCGACCGGTTCACGACCTGATCATCACGAGGATTTCGTGGTGGCTAACGGTGAAGGTGGTGCAGGTGGTGGTGGCCCCTTTTGCACGGCTCCGAAAGTGCAAGAATGCTGGTCTCAGTGCGAGACCACTGGTGGCGGTGGTGGAATCCAAGGTGGGCCTCCCTCTGTTGGAGAAGGTTGCACTTCGCATTAGGGGATCCTCTTTTGTTGAACATGCACACCTTGGGAAGGAACCTCGCGAGGTGGGGCAACCAAAGCTCCGCCTAAGGGAGCGACGCAGAGGTACCCAACGAAGGCGTGGAGGAGGCGAAGGGTCGATGAGGTGGACACGAGAGCCGATGTCTCTACTCTAAACTCGAAGGTGGCGCCAATCAATGAGACGATCTCGATGCTAATGGAGGATTCAGAAGTGGAAGGGGTGACCGCAGGCGCGAGATCCTTGCATGCAATTGCTCGTGAACAGCTAGAAGGGTTGAGTGAGACGCAAGCCTATCTCTCATCACCTGGGCCCGGTTTTGAGGGAGACCCCACAACCGGATCTGGTGTTGGTGCTGATTCAGATTTGTCTTGTGATGGAGATTCGGATGGTGAGGGTCGGCCCGCGACCCTTAGAGACACCCTTTTGAAGCGGCCTGAAGGAGATACTGAGCTTCCTTCCCGAGGGCATCGTTCGCTCCTGATGCTGAAAGGAGCATGTCGACAGGATGGTGCTTCGACGATGACTAACGTAGCTCCAGAGCGTCAGCACATTGACGACCAGGAGGCAGAGATGTTGGAGATCAGCATGAGAGTGTGGTGACCACGCATTGTGGTCGGAGGATGGGACGATGGCTTGCGATATAACCAAAGGTGGAGGTTTTAGAAGAACAGGCGTGGGAGGGGGGGATGGTGGTTGATGGCTGTGGAGGGATGCCATCTTCGCGGCAGGAGAACGGCGTGCTGAACTTAAAGGACAAGGAGGTGGGCCGAACGACAGAGGTGGCGGCCTTTTGGCCTACCACGAGGGAGACCACTGTGGTATCCCAATGAGTGGTGTGTTATCTTGGAATGTTAGGGGCCTTAATGACCCGTCCAGGAGGTTGGCGTTGGGGGGTTACATTAGACAATGGAAAGGTGGACATGGTGTTACTTCAGGAGACGAAATTGTGATGGGAGGCTGTGGAGGGAGATCGGGGGCTCATGGATGCAAGGTTTTCGACTTCTCAACGCGGTTGGCCATGCGAGAGGCCAGCTGATAGGGTGGCGTGAGGATGTATTCACTATGGAGGAGTGCTTCAAGGGAAGCCATATCATTTCTGCCAGGTTAGTTAGGTGAACAGATGGGGCCAGAATGATCGTCACTGGTGTTTATGGTCCGCTGGAGGCTCGGGCAAGGGAGGTGATGTGGGAGGAACTTACGGTGGTGGCGGCAGGGTGCCAAGGTGTACCTTGGCTGATCGGAGGAGATTTCAACATTACTCTGCTGACTGATGACAAACCAAGTGGGCGAGGAAGACAAGACCTTCGCTCTTAACACTTTTTGGATTTTGTGGCCTTGCACAAGCTGTTGAACTTGGTGTCTGCTTCCTGTGCATATACTTGGAGGAATACGATTAGTTAGAAATCCAGGATTGACAGGTTCCTATCCAACATTGAACTGGCAGAGGCTTACCCATTGGCTGATGTTTCCCCTATGGAGTGACCCTTTTCGGATCATACGCCACTCCTGTGGAGGTCCAATGAGGGGATCTACTTTGGTACATATTTCAAACTTGATAGATCTAGCTGATGGAGGATGGGTTCAGGACCATGGTAGAAGAGAAGTGGAGCACTATGGAGGTAGAGGGATCAGCTACGATCTGATTGGCTAAGAAGCTGGTAGGCTTGAGAGACCACCTGAGGATTTATAAGAGGGAACTCAAGGATTCTAGACGCAGTAAAAAGACGGAGGCATTAGCATAGATTTCCAGGATTGACAGGAAAGGACATTGATTCCATCTCAATGGCCGATAGAGAATGCTGGGTGAGGATGACATGCATGGTGTAGGAAAAAGATAGAAAGGCGGAGGTGGAATGGAAGACGAGATCGAGATAGAAATAGCTGTGTAAAGGAGATTCCAACACCAAGTTCTTCCATCAGGTGGCTTCAGCAAGGAGGAACTGGATTGAGAAGTTGCAGGTGGACAGGGAGTCCTTTTTTGGCAGGGAAGTGGGACATGCAACTGTGGCCTATTTCAGGGATTTCACAGGGAGGCGGGCCAGAGGTGAATGGGGATGGAGAGGGGTGGATGTAAGGAGCATTATGGGAGAACAGGCGGTGAGCATTATGTTGGCATTCACGATGGATGAGGTGAGGGAGGCAGTGTGGGCCCTTAATGCAGAGGGGTGTCTTGGCCCGGATGGTTTCCCCGTCATCTTTTTTTAAGGAGTTTTGGTCTTTGGTTGAGGCGGAGGTTATGTAGATGATGGTGAAGTTTGCGGCAGGTAATAGGAGTTTTGAAAAACTTAACAGGTTCTACCTTTTCTTGTTACCTAAGAAGGAGGGGGCTAAGGCTATTCACGATTTCCGAATGCTATCTACTCTATTGTCGCAAAGGTCCTAGCCAACAGGCTCTGTGCACTCTTGGATGATTTGATTTCACCTGTGCGGATGGCCTTCGTCCCAAGGAGAGGAATCCTGGATGCTTGAAAGCTCTAGTCGCTTAGAAGAGGGAGAAGAGGAAGGCCTTTCTGTGGAAGGTTAACTTTAGCAAGGCTTATAACTCGGTGCAGTGGGATTTTCTTTGGACCTCCCTGGTGAGGAGGGGGTTCCCTTAGTTATGGACCCTCAGTTATGGATAAACTGGATAAAGAGGTGTGTCACCACAGCATCCTTCTTAGTCCTGGTTAATGGGAATCCTACTGGTAGATGGGTGCAACCTGAGAGAGGTATCATGTAGGGTTGCCCCCTCGCTCCTATGCTATTTGTGTTGGCGGCAAATGCGCTCGCCCAGGTGACTCAGGTTTTGTGCCAGGGGGGTGATCAGAGGTTTTGGGGCTAAAAATGAGAGAGAGATTCCGATCTAACAATATGCGGATGGCACCTTGTTCTTGATTAAGGGGTTAGCTCTGGAGGCTAGGAGGATGATGATTCTATTGGAGCTCTTCGGTAAGGCGTCGATGCTGCGAATTAACTACTAGAAGTCGAGCTTTGTCCCTTTCAACATGTCGTGCGAGGAAGTGGAGGCGGTAGTTAGTGCGTTGGGGATAGACATAGGGGAGTTGTCGTTGATGTACCTGGGGTTGCCTTTGTCAGATCATCGACTCAGAATGTAGGGTTGGCTACCACTGCTTGAGAAGATGGAAAGGAGGTTAGCGGGTTGGTCATTCAAGCTTCTGTCGAGGGGAGGAAGGCTGACCCTGGTGAAGGTGGTGTTGTCCTCCATGCCAGCATGCTTCCTGTCCGTTTTCAGGGCACCAAGGCAAATTGAGAAGATCACTGGGTTGATGAGAGAGTTTTTCCAGTCTAATGTAGGGACGGCAGGGAAAGGGACAAGGCTGGTGGCTTAAGAGGAGGTTTGTCGACCGGTGAAGGAGGGTAGTCCGGGAGTGAGAGATGTGGAGGGAGTTAATTTGAGCCTTCTGACGAAGTAGATAGCTAGACTGGTGGGACGTGGGCAAGGTCTTTTTAGTGATGTTTTGCGCCAATGCTATGGTTCCTTCCACTCATGGGGGCCATTAGAGAACCTTTCTCTGGGGGCTTCTCACTTTCGTGGTGGCTTGGCGACGATGACACCGAAGGTGCGGTCCCTTTTCACCCTTGTCCTTGGGGTGGGTGATGCATTCCAGTTCTGGCTTGATGATTGACAGGGGGTTCAATTTAGCCTCTGTGATAGGTACTAGCTCCTTTTTGTGAGGGCGATGGATCGAGGAGCCACAGTGGGAAGTTGCTAGGACGGAACTTGGTGTCCAACCTTTCGGGGAGGTCTCTCGGATCAGAGGTTTCTGGAGCTACAACGGCTACATCAGGAATTGGAGGGGTGGACACCGAAGGTGGGAAATGATGCCTTCTAATGGGAGGAAGGGGATTTTGCTGTTGCAAAGGCATTCCATAGACTGGGCACTGATCGACAGAATGATAATGTTGATCTTTTGAGGGACTGCAGGTTACTCTACCTGGTGGATTGCCCCCTAAAAGTCAAGAGAATATCTTGACTTTTACGGAGGGGAAGGATCGTGACGAAGATGTGAAGGGTGAGGTGGGTCTAGACAGATGATGTGAGATGCCATCTTTGTGATGGGGCAGAGGAGGATATACAACACCTCTTCTTCCAGTGCTCTTTTGTTGCGTAGGTCTGGTAGAGATTGGGAATCGAATGGATAGTAACACAAGACACGGCCAGCTTTTGGTCTTCGCTCAGGAGAGGAAATGCCCATGGAGGAGGAAATACTTTCGGATCAAAAAAGGAGAGAGCTAAGGTGCGGCAGCCTTGTGAGGTGTTTGGTTAGGGAGGAATGGTGTAGTTTTTAAGGGGGTGAGGCCCAATGTGGAGAATTTTTTCTCTTCCATTTCCTCCCAGGTGGTGTTTTGGGAGTCCACTTTGTAATTGATGATGTAACTCCTTTATAGAGTAATGAAATGAATTTGGGTGATTATCATTCTGACTTTTGTTTTTCAAAAAAAAAAAAATCTCTAACCAAATATCTGAAACTAGGTTCTCTAAGCCAAAATTTATGAAACTTAAAATAAGAAGCAAATGAACCTTCCTCATTGCTCCTCCATAATAAAGGTGTATGCTCAGAGAATGGCCTATCACAAGCAACCACATATGCCAACTGGAACAATTCAGCCATGAATATATTACACAGAAACCTGTCAATACAAGACATAGTGTTCGAACCATTCCTCCAAGTGAAGCGCGAGCCTGACGTTGGTAGATCAACCAATTCTAATTCCTACACCACCTGTTGAAACTGAGTCGTAGCCACATCAAATCTACCGTTCGGTCTGTCCCTTGCATAAAACGTTGTATTAAAATCTCCGCAGATTAACCAAGGCATCCCCTCAACAAAAGTCGTGACTTGCTGCACCTCTTCCCAAAAAAGCATCCTTGACCCATCCTCACAAGGACCATAAACATTTAAGATGGCAAAAGATGCACAATCACATTTTCTATTGAAAATCCTCGTCATCACTCTTATAGCCATGTTCGAGACAACCAATTCAAACATATCTTCATGCCACAACATTTGATCTCTCTATTGATTCCACCTCCATAAAATGTGAGTAAATATCTCCACATAGTTATAACTTCCAGTCTTCCACATAGGAGTCAAACGCTTTAAATGTGACTCTTGAAGGCATGCCACTTCCACCTTCCAATCCGCCAAATATCTCCTCAAAAAAGACCTCTTCTCATCCCGGAGACCCCGAACATTCCATGAAAGAACTTTAACCATGGATCACAAGTTTGGAACTCCCCTTGTGAACCCATCTGGCCCCCATTGTACTAGCAACCTGATCATCAACCTCTAGCGTCAATTCACTGCCACCGACCTTTCCCACTTTCTTCCTCTTGTAACAAGCGCTCAACAACATCTTGCGCCTATGAGGGATAGTACTCAAGTGCCCAGAAGATAAACTAGTTGATGGCTTCCTTGACGGCATCTTGGTCTTCATTGCAGATTTTGTAGATGTGTTCCTGTTATTGACATTAGAAGCCGCATCCTTTATGGACTGATCTCCTTTCCACAAAAGACTTGAGTCACGCAGCATGTGTCTCAACCGGCCTACTGAAAATAGAGCCAAAAGCCACTGGTACCGATTCTTCCTACATCACATTAGACACCATAGCAGGCCCCGGAAACACACGAGGACTCATATTGACCGGATCACAAAGTGCATGAGCCAACCAAGCAAAGTCACCATGACCGGACCTGAAGTTGGGTTCGGTATCCACCGGCTGGAAGTTGGGCTTGTGCACGCCATTAAACATATCCGCACCACCACATTTGTCATCAAAAAGTCTCACACTTCTGCACGTGATTTGAAGTGGGAAACATGCATGCCTCAAGCGCTCCATTGAAGATGGAGCCAAAAGCTACCGGCAATGAATCTTCTTACACCAAATTAGAAACCATAACAGGTCCGAACACGCAGCAGAGCAGGAAAATATCGGATCACAATGAACACAGGCCAAGCAAGTGGACTCACCGTGACCGGACCCAAAGATGGGTCCGATATCCACCTGCTGGAAGCGTGGGTTGCAGCATGCTCGTTGGATAGAATTTGGTCATGTGGAATAATTTCAATGTGGGTAGCAGGACCATTGTCCACCTCACAATGAAGAACATCAAAAGATTTGACAATAGGTTCAAAAAACTTACCACATCCGGATCCGTTTACGGATTCAGATGCCACCTGTTGTGGGACAAAGTTATTAGCTTCCTCAGCTAAAATATCTCTTGTAGAATGTGCCATGTTAGCAGCTAAAAAAGGCCATCCAGCTACAACGCCATTCACGGAATCCTGTGGCAGATGTTCATGCGTTAAATGGCCTTTACCCAAAATAGGAAGGTCTTCAAAACATTCCTGAATTTGTGGATCTCCAGCTGCAGCAGGCCATCCAGCTGCAATGCCATTTATGGAATCTAGTGGCAACTGTTCATGCGTTAAATGGCCTTAACCCAAAATAGGAAGGTCATCAAAACATTCTTGAATTTGTGGATCTCCAGCTACAGTACCAACTGGTGCACCATCTGCCACACGAGAATTCAAAATTCGAATTCTTCCTGATAGTCTCCACTCCTAGCGAGATCTGGAATGTTTGCGTGCTCTAATCTACGCCTGAAATCTCTGTTGCCGATGAAGATCAGCAAGTCTCCAACGCTGCACCTATTTGGTCTTCGTGTTCACTGATCTAACAACCACAGAAGATTGATGCGCCACGCCTGCAGCCACCACTTGCGCATATGAGAGGTCCCGCTCCGACCCCACACCCAGATCAACAAAGGAGATGACACAAGCGCTCCCAGAAAATCTAAGAATCTCCTTTGATGGGATGGATTTATCCACCATTAAGTCATTGTCAACCACCATCGAAATTGCATCGCCCTCCTGTAAATCGATGCCAAAACATCTATGAACTCTCGCAAAAGAACAAACCATCTTAACATTATCAATTGTTTTTAAGCGGAGTGGAATGTCCAAAATATGAAATCAAATCAAAGGACGCATCGGAATACGCTCATCCGATGCACCTTGATAAACACTTGGGAGACACAACCGAATCAAGGACTCTCCAATCGAGGATTCCTCAAATTTAAGCCACTCCACCTCCAAATCATCCAAATCGAATAATAGCAACTTCTCCGATAAAATAGAAATCTTCAAAGATTTCGATTTCAAACCAAACCAAAAGAGGAGAGATCTAACCTTACCAAGCACCAAGATACCACGATGTAAAACTCCAGCGAGCGAGCATTCCAGCAACGAATCCAAATGCGTCATCTCAGATGACCACGCAACCTCAACTCCTTCAACCGGAGTTTCCCCTTGAGGAGGAGGAGGTAGAGATCGCTCGCTCCCCATAGGAAACTCGCTTCGATGCAACAACAGACAAGAAAACATCTTGTGACCCCAATCACAACACCTAAGGCTGATCAAAGGGTCGTAGCAATCCCTTGCCAAGTGCCCAAATCCCCGACATTTGAAGCAGATGAAACTCTTGAGATAGGCCTTACGAAAGCCAACCTCCAATATCCTCTGTCTCCCCCCACGTCCCCCTCCAGAGCCTCTCATGACCTCATCCGGATATGCACTTTATACCTAGAGATTGATGAAACCTTAAACTAAGAGCCTTGATTATTTCTTGGCAAATTGCCAAATTGATGCCACAATTAATTGAACAAATCCACGCAATGCTAGTGTGGTGATCCCAAATTGCAATGCTGTAAGAAGAGTAAAACGTGGTTGCTTGAGAAACTTTTCCTTGTGGGTAAAGTTCTTAGATTTCACGATTTCTTGTGTATGCCTTGAGTCGAGAAAGAATTGATAAAGTTTGTGGAGGCCCACAACACGTGATTGACTATCTATTTTGGTACTAGGAAGGCTAGCCTCACTGTAGGGTGATCCTTGGTGATGGCTTCCACTTCATATTTTCGCACCATGCCTAGTCTCTTACGGGGACCCTTTTAAAGGCCTACCCTAGACTTGTTGTGCTCTCCACATCACTCCTGGCCTTGGTGGCAGACTATTACTCACATAGGTCTTGGTTGCCTTCACTACTTGACTCACTTTCGAAGGCACACCTTAAGAAGCTCACTATGCTTCTTTAGGCACTTCATGGATTAAGTCTAGGCTTAGGATATGGTGGTTGGTTGTGGAAGTATGGCTCTTTCCTAGTAAGGAAGACATACTTGTGCTTCTTGAAGGAGACCCTCGATCATGATCAGGACCTTGCTTCTACCTCCAAGAAGATTTGGGGGATGCACTTGCCTTTGAAGGTGAAGATCTTTGCGTGGCTTTTGTAGAGGAGATGCCTGATAACTTGATCCTGCAGGTGCCATTGGGTACTCGATTTCGACGACTCTTGTGTCTTTTGTAGCAGAGGACCAAAGGATATTGAGCACCTTTTCCTTACTTGCTCCTTTGTGAAGGAGTGTTGGTCCACTTCAAGCTTTGTGCTTATCTGACATGACTTGGAGCACTTCTTTTGGCAAAGTCTGTCATCCTTGCTGATGTGGAATCTATTAGGAGGGTTTTTACTCTTATTTGGTGCATTTGGCTGGAGGGCAATCGTGCTGTTTTAAGAGGGGAGAATTTTTCTACCAAGGGTGCTTTCTCCATTTGTAATCATACTTTTGTAATACTTTGAGCTTTTAGTCTCCCCTCGTACTGAATTTTTGGGAGGCTAACATTCCTTGTTTACCCCTCCACTTTTCAAGAAAACAAAGGTACCATGAAGATGTGAAGATATTTGAAGGCACATGCCACATATGTGGCTAAACAGCTTAAAAAAAGGTTGTTGCCTTGGATGTCATTAGATGGAAGCAAAGCACAAGAGTCCCAGTAGATTGTTGCAGCCACTTTCAAATCTTGAATATAAATTGGGCATATCTATAGATTTTATTAAAGGATTACTAAGTGACATCTAGGGAGCCATTTGAACAATTATAGATTGATTCATAAAATTGACACATCTTTTGACACTTTGCACCATGACAAGCTTGAGTCACTTGGCAAACTGGTATATTAAGGAAATTGCTCTATTGAATGTTTTTCCAAAAAAATGTATTTGACAAGGACACTCAGCTTGTAGCAGGCTTTGAGTACTCATTTGAGTGTTAGATAAGTGAACCAAATGAACTATATGGACTCTCAAAGATCTTACAAGTTCACGTGTGCTAGATGGTGAATAAAAAATTGAAATGCATAAGAAAGTCAACATAATATTTAATTAACTTTAATTTGTGATTCATC
The DNA here is from genome assembly GCA_037157565.1 of Thalassia testudinum. NCBI lineage: Eukaryota > Viridiplantae > Streptophyta > Magnoliopsida > Alismatales > Hydrocharitaceae > Thalassia > Thalassia testudinum. The sequence goes on along the minus strand of JAZHRO010000022.1, from coordinate 79,570,867 downwards.
TTAGGTTAATAGAAGTTCAACAGACCAATCTCCTTAATGGAATCCTAACTAAAAATCTGCACGAAGGGAAATGACAATATTGGAATTTGCATAGAGTCTTATCATTTTTCTCTGATTTGGGTCATTTGGCTTCAGGGCCTGTGGGTATCTTTGCAGTCTGTCCTTCTAATTTTGATTGCTATTATCTATTCCTTTGTGATCATCATTTTTCTCATAAAAAAATGTCTTTAGGGTCAAAAGGAGTGTCAAGGAGGACAAAAATTAGAGGAGGATAGGAGTAGTACCACATCGAGAATGATGATAATGTATCAATGAAGAGAGGGAGAAACTAAAATCCTAAGTTATGTCAAAGAGTGAAAATATTAAAGGAGAATAAGAGGTGGATTGAATTAACAACAACGTTTTCTTTCTTTCTTTCTTTTTCTTTCCTTGACTAGAAATTTTTGTGGTCATTTCTGCACCTACATGGCTTTCCCCAGTAGTGGATCACTTGGATGAAAAGTTCTCTTCAACATCCTTTTCAATCTTAACTGTTAGGAAATAAATTATAGATATGTTGGGTTTTCTTCTGTTTTAGTCATTGTTTTTTTTAGTATGCAAGTTATGGCCTTCTATTTTAGTTCGTGTTATTTTTAGTAGGCAAGTTATTACGGTTTCCTTGTATGCTTAATCCCTCTCTCTATATAAAGAGGGCTAAGGCGTCATTTTCAATACAACAAAAATCATCAAGTTGATTTTCTTAACATGGTATTAGAGCGGTTATCTTATGTTAGTAGTTTGGTATCCCATCAAATATCCACCAAATATGACTCGATCATGAATGACTTGGTAATCCATGAAGACAATTGACGAAGAGATCACCGACAACAGCAACCTCGAGAGGAGATCCAAAGATGTTGTCAACTCCGCCACCTCTTGTTGCATGGCTTGCAGCGTCGTTGCCACCACCTTTGATTCGTGCTGCGTGGCTTGTAGCGTTGCCGGTGTTGTCGGTGGGGGCCACCAGTTGGCCTCTTACCTTGTCACCAATTGGAACAGAGTTCACCAGTGGTTTTCTGTCCGTGGTACCCATGTGATGAGCCTTCTCTCATAGGGTCCTGAAGTTGATGAGGGTGATGAGTCTTCTCTCACCACTAATGAAGAGTTTTTCCCTTGTTGGCATGACGAGTGTTCTCTCATGTAAGTTGAGTTTGCCTTACCAAAGAAAAAGGTAAAATTTAGATCGGATTGAAGTTGGTTTCTCTGTTCTAGATGGATCAAGGAAGAGCAACAAGAGGCCCAGACCATGGGTCATTGACTCTGGTGCCTCGATTTATCTCATCGGAAGAGCAAATGAGTTGCAGAACATTGCTAGGACACGTGAAATCCAAGAGGTTTGGGTGGCCAATGGAGCAAACTCTCTGGTTACTGCGGTCAGAGAAATTTAGGTTTCCCTTACTATGAGGATTGCAGATGTGCATTGTGCCTTGGAGTTTCCCATGAACCTGTTGTTTGTTAGTCGGATTTGTAGAGACCTATAGTGCAAGGTTGTGTCTGATGACAGGCATTGCTACTTCCAGGATAGATGAACCAATGAGATCATTGGCGATGGGATAGAGAGAGACAGTCTCTATTACTTGGACACACCAACACTATTTGCTAGAGTTGTGTCCATAGCAAGTGACACTTGGCTTTGGCATAAACAATTCAAGGCATCCCTCAATCGGGAAGATGTGTTAGATGTATCCCAAGTTACCAGCCTCATTGACCTTGGAGTGCGAGGATTGTTAGATGGGGAAGCATTACAGGAGCACCTATTCTCTGAGGCGTGATAGTATGAGCATTACGCCCTTTGCACTAGTCCACCGTGACATCTGGGGACCTACGCGAATGTAGACTATAGGATACAGGTATTATGCAATATTTGTGAACGATTATAGTTGTCTTAGCTGGGTTTTGCTGATGAAAACCAGATCAGAGATTCCACAAATTATCCAGAGATTCTTTGCTAGGGTACGGATGCAATACTCTACCACAGTTAGAGTTTTTCGAAACGATAAGGCTTTGGAATTTGCTCAGAGGGAGATGCGGGAGTTCTTTAATGCCCATGAAACCATTCACTAGATTTATTGGGCTCACACATCCCAGCAAAATGGTGTGGCTGAGCGCATGCTAAGGCATCTTGATATTGAAAGTACATGATGATTCACATGCAGGTACCCAGACAGTTATGGGGTGTTTCTACTCTCATTGCTGCATATCTGATCAACATGGTTCCCTCTTTAGTGCTCCATAAACGCATCCCACATCAATTACCATATCCTGAGTATGACAGGCAGTTCAACTTACCTCGACGAATATTTGGGAGCAAGGTTTTAAAAAACGCGATGTGCTACCGAGGTAGTTTGCCCTCTTCGAGGTGAGGTGTAAGCCTCAGCTTTTGGGTGGGAAATAAGAAAAAATGACACAAATATATACTGATAAGCGCTAATAATGAAAAAATAATGTAAAAATACACTTTCATACTATTTTTGCTCTATTACAACATTTAAATGTCCATTACTAAATATTATTACTGCACAGTACACATAAGATTCACATATGAACTAATATAACAAGATTTAAATACACATAAGTATCACACAATATGTAAACTCTTTAAAACACCAAAATAATAATCACATAATGGTACTAAAAAAATCAAAACAATAATAAAAAATATTATTTTAAGAGAATAATAATAATAAACATGTAACAAGATTTAAGTAAACAATCACAACATAATCTCTGAAAAAAAAATCAATTCAATGATCACATAACATGTAAGCTACCACATAAAACATTTAAACATACTTTAACATAAGTAATCAGTAAAATAAAGATATAAGTAATAAGAAAAAATATAATGTTTAACTCAAAAGAGGTCAAGACTCTTATCGACAACAACAAGAAGTGAGGTTGAGATGTGAAAGGGGATGGGGGCAACAATAAGTAACGGAGGGGACAAACTGGTAAGGAGTGGTACGTAGGGAAGGTGATTGGCAACTGGCGATGCAGTAAAAGCCATCAGTAATGGTAATGGAGGAATCCAAATATGGAGAATGACTTGCACCAACTAAGGGCGGTGGATTTTTTAGGGCTTGGGAGGTTAAGGCCATTGTTTGGGGTCGAATAATGGGTATAAGATTGTAGAAAATGATTTTATTTGCTTTATTAGGTTATATGTAACTCATAACCTTCAAATGTGAACTTTCGACTGAGGCTATAGCCTCGGTTCTACCTTGCCGCCTCGACAAATTGAGGTGCAAGCCTCAAGCGATTTTCTTCCACCTTGCCTTGAGGCTAGTTTTTTAAAACCATGTTTGGGAGTATGTGTTTTGCCCAGGTGCAGGGTAGCTAGGGTGAGTTCTCGCTACATGCCATGAAGTGCATATTTTTGGGTTACTGACCCAAAAAGGCTACAAATGTTATGAACCTGTGCATAGGCACTACATAGTAACTGCAGATGTGATTTTCTTTAAGAAGGTACCTTACTATTCTGAGGACAGCTCTAGCATAGAGTTGGCTCATAGAAAGACTCAGGTTTACCATCGCAGATTAATTGTTCCTCCTACTATCCCTTTAGATTCCTCCCCAGCTACATAGACAGTAGATCCAGAGCTGTTGGGCCCTGGTGATGACAATCCTGTAGTCGTAAGGAGGTCTAGTTGATCTTACACTCTATAGCCTATGTCTCATTACACTGGGTCCTCTCACTTGGAAGAGGAGACTAGACATGTTTCCTCAGGCATCACTACTGCAGTTATTCCTATAGACTATAGCTAGGCTTCTTAGGATCCTAGATGGCGTGTTGCTATAAATGAGGAGATACAGGCACTTGGGTCTAGAGGGACTTGGGATTTGGTGCCTTGTCTCTCAAATGCTACTGTTGTTGACTATTAATGGGTTTATACCATCAAATATCAGGAAGACGGTACAATTGACAATACAAGGCATGACTAGTTGCCAGAGGCTTCACCCAGACTTATGGGATTGATTACTTCGAGACCTTTTCACCAATGGCATGTATCTCGTCAACCAAGATTATTATTTCTTTGCCAGTCAATAGAGGATGGACATTATATCAACTAGATATCAAGAATACCTTTCTGTATGGAGACCTGGCAGAGGAAGTCTACATGATGTAGCCACTTGGGTATCAAGTTCAAGGGGAGCTCGTATGTCGTTTGAGGAATTCTATTTATGGCCTGAAGCAGAGTCTGAAGGTGTGGTTTAAGCGTTTTAAGTTCAAAGATTCAAAGGATTGGCTCTTACGATCATCCTCTAATCATTCTATTTTTATTCGGAGGAATGGGAGATGCGTTTACAAGCAGAGTTGTTATTCTACCTGTTTATGTCGACGACATGGTGTTGATTGATAACAATGAGGAAGGTATCCGTCAGACCAAGTCCTTCCTGTAGTCCACCTTTGTGACAAAGGACCTTGGAGACCTACAATACTTCCTTGGGATTAAGGTTGTTCGAACGGGACCTCATCTATCATTATCTTAGAGACAATATACCCTCTAGATACTTGAGGAGGTTAGCTTACTTGGAGCCAAGCTTTTTGGCATTCCTATTGAGGCGCAGTAGGTTCTTAGTATGGGGGAGGATGATCCTCACTATAAGGATGTCTCCAAATATCGCAACTTAGTTGATCGCCTTTTGTACTTGACCATTACCCTATCGGATATCAGCTTCAATGTCAGTAGAGCTAATCAACACATGCAGGCGCCACACTATAATCATTAGAATGAAGTATGCCTCATTCTAAGGTACCTTAAGGGAAGTTCAGGTTGGGGACTTTACTATTGAGAAAATAGGCCTATGGACATCATGGACTATTCTGATGCTGACTACGTGGGGTCTATTGAGGATTGCCAGTCTACCTCAAGATATGCTCTGTTTCTTGGTGGAAACCTTGTTTCTTGGTGGTGCAAGAAATGGAATGTGGTTGCCTGTTCCAATGTTGAGGCTGAGTATCGCGTCATGAGCTACCAGTTCTGCTCTATTATGATAATCAATCGACAACATATATAGCGTCCAACCTAATTTTCCATGAGCTCACTAAACACATCGAAGTAGATTGCCATTTCATCCGAAATGCAGTAATGGAAGGAAGGATTAGTACACCATATATCTCCGCAGAGCTTTAGTTGGTAGACATTCTCCCCAAGGCTTTCAAAAAGAAAAGGCATGATATTTTGTGTGACAAGTTGGAACTTGCTGATATCTACTACCCAACTTGAGGGGTAGTGTTAGGAAATAAAATTATAGATATGTTCGGTGTCCTATTTTAGTCCTTGTTATTTTTAGTAGGTAAGGTATTGTCTTCTATTTTAGTCTGTGTTGTTTTTAGCAGGCAAGTTATTACGGTTTTCTTGTATGCTTAAGTCCTCTCTTTATATAAAGAGGGCCAAGACCTCATTTTCAATGCAACAAAAATCATCAAGTCGATTTTCTCAACATTAACTAATAGGAGGCCTAAAGTGGATAGACACAACCATTGAGGAGTGTTAGATAGGGCTGCCCTTTAGCCCTTCTCTTGTTCATCCTTCTAGTGGATTTCCTTGCTAATGCATGTTCCTTATTGTGCTCAGCCAATAAATTAGACGGTTTGGTGCAAAAGAACATGCACTGGTACTCATATTATGGTATGTAAATGATACCTATCTCTGTGTGGAGGGCACGACAGTCAAGGCAAGGAAAGCCAGGTTGCTTCTGTAACGTTTTTGGGAGGCCTTTGGTCTGGTGGTCGATCTGCAGAAATCTGGCTTTTTTCCTTTTGGGATGCAAGAGGATGAGTTACAAGCATGTGCGGAAACTCCAGCTATTGTCACACTCCAATTACCGATTAAGTACCTCACTCTGCCACTTACACCGAGAAACATCACTTTTAAGGACTGGATCCAAGTGACCGAACGAATGGAGAAATGCCTACAGGCATAGGCTGCACGCTTAATATCCAGAGGGGGAAGGTTTGCCTTGCTTTCCTCAGTGCTCTCTACTCTGCGTATCTATTTGCTTTTGGTCTTGAAGGCACTTACTTGTCTGCTGCGAAGTATGGACTCTATTAGAAGAAAGTTTCTTTGGATCTCTTTTTCTGGTGATGGATTCATGTCCTTGGTGGCATGGAATGACGTATGTGGACCTACAAAAGGAGGGTTTGGCATCCTAAATATTAGAGAATGGTGTGTTGCTTTCCAAGCGGATACTGCAAGTTATGGCCCTATCCGTTTAGGAAGAAAATCATTTGTGAATCATATGGAGACTACTGTTGGCTGGGATGTTAGAAGAATTACGATTAGAGGTGTTTCCACCTCTAATTGTGTCAGCTCTTCCGGAAACTTGAGCCGCATTGTAGGCCTACTCTTGAAGATGGGAGGATGTTCTATTTTTGGATGCATCATTGGTTTCCTTTTGAGGTCATTACTAAGGTGTACCCCTTCTTGGTTGCTTTGGCTATGGATCCTTCTATTGCTGTTGCTCAGTGCTAGCCAAAATGGTTTTTGGCTATCCAATGTTCCTTAGTTGCTGTTTGACACTGGAGTGGAGGAGCTTTCCTTGACCCTATAGGCCCTCCACAACATCACCCCTGGGGCTGGGAGAGGGGGCTAAATCTGGAAACATGGGTGCTTTGCCACTAGAAAGGCTTATCAACTCTATTATTAGTGCATACACGCATCTTGACCTCATTCTCACCGAGGATTGCTGTCAGATTTGTAGGTACCAATTACCCTTAGAGGTACGCTTCATTTGGCTTTTTAAGGAGAAGTGATTGATCGCCCAGCAATTTAGGAGTAGATGAATTCCTAGGGTAGACACGACTGGCGTGATTTGTTCTTCAGCTGTGGAGGACGTTGATCACATGCTTTTTGCTTGACTTTTTCTCAACAGTGTTGACATAGGGCTTGGACTTGGTTTGCCTATTACTTCTCACTTGAGGCTTTTTGGGGTTGCACTTTGGGCCACGCTGATGGCCATGATACTGACTTGATTAAGAGATCGTACATTCTGCTGTGGTGCATTTTGTTAGATCGTAATAGGTCATCTTTAGAGGAGAAAGAGCTAGTGTTTATGGGGTTTTATACCTTTTTTCTTCTTTATGTGACTGCCGCTGTAAGTAGCTCTTTTGTACTCCCGTTAACACTCCCCTTGAAGAAAAGAGGAGGAAACTAAAATCTTGGGTTAGCTTGACCTAACACCAAGCCTGCTCATGCTTTAAAAATAATTCTAAAATGAAGCCTATTTAACACTCAAAAGCTATGCTTGTTACATAGATACGCTTGCTTCTTATGTATATACCCCTCTCCATCCTTATAAAATCCAACACACCAAACTGTAAGCAGTTCTCCAATTAAAATTTCTATCACCCAATAACGATGCCTAGCTAAGAAAATTTCCCAAACATTTAGATGAACACCTTATTGGCTGAATGTTGGATTTACAAGTATCAGCATGTGCAATGGATAAATGTGACTAAATGAAGATATCATGTGGATTGTTGGCCATGTAAAGAAATATCAGGTATGCATTAAGATTACTAGGAAAAACTTTTGTCGTGGTTGCAATCGGGATGCACGTCTTTGACCCTCCAGTTCTCTGCTTCCTTGGTTGGTCTAGCATTGAGTTAGCATGGGAGACCGCCTCCAGCATCTATGTCTATACATAATGTAGCAAGAAGGTCGAGGCCTTTCTTCACAAAAGAACTATGTAGAAGATAAGAGCACACTCGGGGAATGTATACTGGAGAGAGCACTTAGGACCTGCCTTTAATGTGATTGATGAATTTCTTATTATCTTCAAAGAAATCGGCAACGGGCAGACACTGTACAATATTTCCTAGACACTTGTGACAAGGCCAATGATGCATTTGCAAGGTGTAGAAGTTGCAATGCTGTCAATGCGAAAGGCGATAGCAAGACGACAAGGCTCAAAATCGCCCGAGGCAAGAGGCGACAAAAAGGCGACAACCCGAGTGAATTGAGACGATCCTCTTTTATTGGAATATATATGTCTTATTAACTCAATTTAATAGCACTAAGTTTATAAAAATGTCTAATAACAATATTGGAGACTTTAAATAGAAGAAAATGATGACAATTGTATTGCCAAAAACTGTTTCACATAATTTCAAATGGTAAAGAAAGAAAAGTTTCCACACAATTAAGGTAGAAAAACATAAAAATCAAATTTGTCATTAAAGTGAACAATTGTTAATTCTCAAATAATAAAATACATTAGTCATCAGAATCATCTTCAAGATTCAATTCGTCATCGTCATCGTCACCAGCAACCTCTTCAATCTCCTCTTCCTCTTCCTCATCACTGTCCACATACTCTTCTTCTTCTTCAATAACTATTGGAGCTTTCCCTTTTCCCTTAGCTTTCTTAGGACCATTTTTCTTTATAGTAATACAAGCCCGAGTACGTCGAATAGCCTCTTGGTCATTAATTCATGATGCAACCTCAACTATGCCCCAAGTGAGATCATCATCACCAAACACAAGATCATCACCTGCATTTTCCTCATCTTCCTCCATTCTCCCTAATAACCATTCATTTGAATCATCAATTTCCTAGAGGGAAATGGAATCAAGATAATCCCTATCTTCATATCGATCCCTCAAAGCTTCGTTGTACTTAACAAACACAAGATCATTCAACTTTTATTGCACCAACGGATTCCTTTTCTTTAAGTGAACCTATATAGATTTCCAAAATAAAATGATTAATATAAAATTACTTGATAAAATTAATGCTTGCATATTATGAATTGGTTTGTAACTTACATTTTCAAATACACTCCAATTCCTTCCGCATCCCAAGGTACTATAAGTAAGACCTAGCACCTTCAGTGCCAATTTTGCCAAGTTAGGTGCAAACCCACCAAAGAAATTCCACCACTCCACTGTAAAAAGATAATAAGTTATATAATATTAATAAGCAACTGGAAATGGAAAGTTACTATAAAAAATTTATACCACTTGACTACCTCGGGCAATGGTCTTCCTTTGTCTAATAGTCATAGGTGTTCCAAAGAGTCCTTGTGCATTTCTATAAATGCAAATTTCTCGTGTTTTTTTTATCTTGCACACTCTCATCAGGCTCCAATTTTGCCAAGACATTGTAAAATTCATTCATAACCTCTGAATCAAAATCAAGATTTTGATTTTCATAAGAGAAATCAGGATTGAGGAAAAATCTTGCTGCATGTAAAGGCTTATGAAGCTGACAATCCTTTCTCTTATCAATGATGTCGCAAATAGGTCCACACTTTTCAACATTATTGTTGAAAGCCTTCATGACAGCTTCCATTACTCTATCCATTGCTTCGTATATGTATCCCATTGCAGGTCTCTTCTCTGAGTCAACAAGACGAAGCACTCTCACAAAAGGAGACGTAGCCTTCAGAATGTATAAAACCTTATTCCAAAATGAAGGCATCATGATGATTGTTGCCACTTTCTTTCCCCTCTCTTCTTTTGCATTTTTAAAAGTGGTCTACTTATCGAAAGTGAACATCTTCCTTAAATTTTCCTTTTGTCTATGAATGCTCTGTAAAGTGAGGAAAGATGTAGCAAATCTTATAACTGTACGCCTCAACAACTCCCTACTTGTGAATTACCTCAAAAAATTTAAGACTGAAGGATGCATGTATATATAACTACTCAGTTGCATTGCATGCTTGAGTGTCTTTTTTACATCCTCTAACTTCCCAAAATCTTCCAACATCAGATCAATGCAGTGTGCAGCACAAGGAGTCCAATAAAATTGAGGATGCTTAACCTCCAGTAATTTACCTATGGAAAAGATAAATGATATTTTTTATATTTTACAATGCTTACAATATTAAAGAAATGATGTATGGCAAAATAAATAAAGTCTAAAGATTTATTACCAACAAGAACATGATTCGACGCGCTGTCACTGACGACTTGAATCACATATTCCTCCCCGACGCGACCGATCATGCCACTTATCAGCTCACAAGGCTTCTCCGCTGTCTTTACGTAGCTTGAGGCATCAATGGACTCTAAGAAAACAGTTCCCATAGGAGAATTGACGAGAAAATTTATAAGCGTTCTGCTTTTCCTATCTGTCCAACCATCTGTCATCAATGTGCATCCATATTTCTTCCAAGCATCATGATGTTTGGTGATGAAATCATGAGTCTCGTTCACATGATATCTCAATAAAGGAACTCACTTCATGGTAAGGAGGCTTCAATCCAGGGCCAAAACGACCAATTGCCTCAATCATTATCTCAAACTAGATATCTTTAACAGCATTGAATGCAATATTGTTACAATACATCCATTTTGCAATGATCCGTACAACTGCATCTCTTCCCTCCTTTTTGAAAACCTCAGAAATTGTAGTTTGTTTTGTCAACAATTTCCTTTTTCGTTCTAGAACCACCTTTTCAGGATCAACCTTCGTAAACTTATCTATTGGTCCATGAAACTTCTTCATTAAAGGAAATCCACCACTTCCACTTCCACCAGCCCCCATCATGATTCGAGACTTCTTTGCATGTAACTGTGTAGGATTTTCTACTATCCTTTTAATTGTGAATCTATCCATAGGTCCTCGTAAGACATTCACTTCTATTTCATCTTCATCATCCTCATCATCATTAAACAGCTCATCGTAAACAAAATCTTTCATGAACTTTTCTTTTTCTTCCATTTTAGATTGTCGATATTCTCTTAACTCCTCTCTCACATGTTGTGGAGCTTTTGGACATATTGTTGTGTTCTTATCACCACCAGTAATATGTCCAGTAGCTCTATGAATCCCGCCTTTCACTATCCAATCACAGAAAATACACTCCGTATCATTAGTCTTTTTTGGGTCCTCTAATGTGACATACTTCCAACATGGGTGCTTCCTCCTTGTTTCAGCCATCTACATAATTCAAAACACATGCTAGTTTTATACATAGTTACAAACTTACAATGCACATGCAAAATTGCTAGTTAATAATAACAATATACACATGCAAACACATGCAAAGTTGCTTGTTATATACATAGTTATACAAATGTAATAGAATAGTATATACTATATATATGATTTATACATATACATAGTTATATACATATATAATATAACAACATACTTATGTTATATACATACTTATTACTTATATATATTATACACTAATAATCTAATAGCTATTTTATTCATAGTTATATATAATACTTATGTTATAGTTATAACATATATATATATATATATATATATATATATATATAGTTTATAGTTTACAGTATATAGCATATACTTATATATATAGTATATACAGCAGTATATAATAGTATATATTGTATATAATAATAATATATATACAACATATATATATATATATATGATTATACATACATAGTTTACTGTTTATACAACAGTATATACTTATATATACATATAAGTATATATATATCATACTTATATACTATATTATACATACTTATATACTTAACAGTATAAGTATATACATATATAGTATATACAATAGTATATAACAGTATATACTGTATATAATATATATACAACATATATATGTATATATATAATGTATAACAGTAAATATATATATAGCAGTATGCATATATATAAGTATATAGCACGCACACAATATACATATATAACGCACCGATGCCACACCTGCATACATATATAACACACTCTGCATATATATAAAACACACACACACATAATAGCAGACAGCAGACTGCCACGGTACCACCGTCGAACAATGAGCGGAGGTGCGCCACCGTCGAACTCAGACAAGCGGTGGTGCGCCACCGTCGAGACTCAAAGAAGCTTGAGCAAAGGAGATACCTGGCCGATCTAGGTCCACTACTTGTCGCAGATGCCAAGCGGTGAAGCTCGAGCGGCGATGGAGGTCGACGAAGCTCCAGCGGAGGCGATAATGGCGTGAGGCGGTGATGGTTGGCGTAGAGATGAGACGCACATCAATAGACTCTCGTATGGAAGGTGAGAGGTCGTCGAGGGCAAGAATGGTTAGTCCATTCCTTGCTTTTTCAAAAAAAAAAAAAGTTGCAATGGACGTAGGGTTCAGGCGATGAGGCGGCGAGGCTAGGAGGCACCACCTGAGTCGAGGAGGCGCGTCGCCTGTTCGAAGCAGCTCGCCTGGGACTTCCTCAAGGCGATGAGCACCTCAATCGCCTCGTCACCTCCTCGCCTGAGGCGACCGCCTCAACAGCACTGGCTTCACCGTCTCCAATCACTCCACCCCCTCCATCGTGTCGCCGCCTCCTGGACACCACAGTCCACCTGAACACACCATCCACCATCCGACTCCAACTTCTTCACCAAGTGGTCCTCCCCTCGACAAAGCCCCACCGCACCTCTCTTCGCTCTCCCTCCCACTCTCTCTCCTGCTCTCTCTCCATTCCCGATGTGTTGTAGTTCTTTTCAAAAATAAATACAGAAATAAATGTAAATCTAAATAAATAAATGGCTTGCAACCCCGGCTTCTAAATCGGCAACCCGCACGTTGGCCGCCAAAATTGCAACTGTGAGGATGGCAATGATGGAGTTTAAACGTGCTCTCAGAGCTAGCAGGGATGAGAGGAGGATTGTGCTTCAAGGTGTTAAAGATCATGATAGGAAGGAGGTTGATACACTTACTGAGGAGGAACGCCAGGAGAGAGAAATTTCAGTTTGTTGTGTCTGAAGAGGACCATAAGTTAGAGATAGATTGGAGACAGAAATCCAGACAGCTTTGACTCAAAGAAGGAGACGCTAATACCAGGTTCTTTCACTTAACAACTAGTGTTAAAAAGAGAAATATGATTAATAATTTGAAGGTGGGTGATATTGTCCTCAGGAAAAGAGATCAGATTTGTGATGCTTTCAAAGAGTATTTTCAGGAGTTTACAAAGAGACAACCTTGTGGTGATTGGCGTCCGGCTAATTTGCATCTGGATCAAATTAGTGATGCGGCAAAGCTCAATCTTGCAAAGGATGTGGAGGAGGATGAGGTCTTGGTTGTGTTGAATGGCGTAAAGGCGAAAGCTGCCCTTAGCCCGGATGGTTTACAAATAATTTTCTATAAGGAATTTTGGGAGGTGGTTGGCCTGAACGTGATGGCCATGATTAGAGAGTTTTCTGAAGGTAATGCTAGTATTGAAAAGATTAATAAATTTTATCTGTTCCTTCTTGAGGGGTGGGAGATTTTAGACCCATTGCACTGTCTAACTCCATCTACCTTCTTGTGGTGACAACCGACTGGGCCAGGTGCTTCCTGACATCATCTCACCTATCCAGGCTGCCTTTGTGAAAGGAAGATCGTTACGAGATTCCTATGTGTTAGCAAAAGAATTCTTGGCTTCTTGGAAGAGGCAAAAGTCTAAGGCCTTTGTGTGGAAGGTAGACTTTTCTAAGGCCTATGATTCCGTTTCTTAAAATTTTTTGTGGGATGTTCTAAAGAGGGGTTTTCCGATTTGTTGGATAATGTTGATGAAGAGATATGTGATTACATCTTTTTCGGTGTTGGTGAATGGAAAGGCGAACGGGTCTTGGACTCAGCCACAGAAGGAAGTTCGACAAGGCTGTCTGTTACCACCAATGTTCAACCTTACGGTGGACACGCTTGCAAACATGGCCTTTCGAACTTGTGATGGTGGTTTATTTAGATGATACCCTACTAAGAATGACAGAAAGATCATTACGCCAATTTTGCAATATGCTGATGACACAACTTTCTTCATTGAAGGGGGAGGAAGAGAAGCGTCTCATGTCTCCTCATTGATAAAAATCTTTGCTGAAATATCAGGCCTTAAAATTAATCAGAGTAAAGTCCATGTTGGTTCTGCTGGGCATGAACAGTAGAGAGGAGAATGAGTTGGCAGATATCCTTTAAACGCCGGTGGTTAGACTTCCAATTAAATACCTTGGTTTGCCACTAAAGGGGAAAAAATTGAACTCTTCTAATTGGAAGCCTCTTATTGAAAGATTATCTACAAAGTTGTCTTCTTGGAGTGGTAGACTTCTGTCTAAAGGAGGACGTTTGGTTCTCCTTAAATCGATTTTTTCATCTATCCCAATGTTTTTCAGGTCGATGTTTACACTAACAAAAAATATTTTAAGGAACATTGACTTGATAAGAAAAAAAAAATTTTAGAAGGGGACAGATTGGGAAGGAAGATTTGCACAATTGGTTTCTTGGGAGGATATTTGCAAGCCTAAGAAAGGAGGCCTTGGTGTCGGCCAGTTAGATTACTTTAACAAGGCTCTTTTGTTGAAGTGGTTGGTGAGGTTGTTTTCTAATGGTCAGGACATGCTCACTTCCACTTTGAAAGATTCTTATGGAGGAGACATGGGTCTTATCCAAAGGGTTGCAACAACCAATGGTTCTTCCGCCTTTTGGCATTCCGTGCACCCGTTGATGGTTGAGTTTGCTAGCCACTTTGGTCCGACGCTTTGGGATGGTCTTTCTTTTAAATTCTAGCACGATGATTGGTTTAAAAGTGGCAGATTTTCATAACTATATCAGAGATTATTCCAACATATTCAACATAAAGAGTCACTTGTGGTCGAGATGTGGGATAGAGAGCATAATGTTTGGGACATCAGGCTTCTGAATGGACTTTCTAAAGCCATGTTTACTGAATTTCAGCAGTTGTTGTCCGCATTAGGGGAGTTCTCTCCTATTGTTGGGCCTGATATGATGCAATGGAAACATGGTAGTTTCACCATCAAGAATGCATACAATCTCCTAATTTCTAATGGTGGCCAGCAAACGCATGTGGAGAAGGATTCCAAGTTGCTATGGAGTTGCAAGATTCCTCTCAAAGTCAAGTTGTTCCTGTGGTTTTTTAGGAGAAAGAGATTGGCAACCAAAGTGTATTGGACTAAATGGTGCGCATTTAATGATACCACTTGTCCGTTGTGTGGACAGCCAAAAGAGGGCATTCATCATTTGTTCTTCGAATGTGGTTTCTCTAGAGAGGTTTGGGATCATTACATACGGCCAACTATACCGACTTTGATTCGTTCAAGGAGACGTTCCGGGATCATCTACATCTGGACATGGCTAACTGGTGCAAAGTATTTGCTTTTCTTCGAGCTATTTGGTTGCAGAGGAACGGCAAAGTTTTCAATAATGAGAGATGTTGGGTGGAGAATGTAGTGAGGGAGCCTTGCTATTTTTCTGACTTTTGGCTCCAAGACTTGTAAGTTCGTTCCTTTTTTTAATTTAATATATTTACAGAATGATTACCATGCTCAAGTAATCTTCCTCTTTCCTCTCAAAAAAAAAATAAAGTGCATATCACAAGCCCCACTCAACTAACTACAACCTAGCTAACGTTAAAAGTGGATTGCAACTTAGAGCATCCACTATGAGATTGCTTTATTGGATTGAAACACAATGGAAAAATCATAGTTTTTAAGCAATTCTAACCACCATCATTGCTTTATATCGAGGTCCTTTTATGAAAACGAGTACTCTGAGGCTTTTGAGATCAGTATAAATTTCAAATTTATCTCTATTATGATAATGTCTATCTTTAGTGGAAAAACAATAGCTACCAGCCCCACATAATGCAAGTTACAATTCTTCTCATTGCTATGCAACTATCACGATGCATCGCCACTACCCATAATTTTACATCAATATGCAATCCAACCGTCGATATGAAACATTACTACAAACTACAGTTGTTTATTGGTGGACTCTCATGGGTCCCTTCTGAAGGTGACCGAGCAACCTGTTCCACCTTTTGGTTCATCTGCTTTTTGGAGAGGTTCGATACTAGCTATACATCAGCTTTCTAGTTGCTTCCAGCTTCAACTGGGTGATGGGAAGGCATTCAGGTTTCGAGAAGATAATTGGATGGGAGATGGCTCTCTAGCAAAGGTCTCCAGTTTGTATGCCCTTGCTGCAAATAAGTTTCAAGGAGTGGAGTGCTAGAACAATGGTGCATGGATACCTTCACTCGAGGAAAATCTCTCTGATGCCAAGTTGATGAATCTACAACTTTTGTTAGATTCCATTCAGGACTTTCATCCTGTGAATGGTTCACCGAACTCCTTGGAGTGGGATTGGGGAAGATTCACTGTTAAGAAAGCAAATGATGTCCATCGAGAGGCGGTAGGGACTATCGATTTTGTTTTGCCTTTGGATTGTTCTGCCATGTAGAAATTGAAGCTGTCTTTAAAAATTAACATTTTCCTTTGGCTGTTTAGAAGGGAGAGGTTGGCGATAAGGTTAGAAGCATTTGGGCGGATGATGACGATGCTACTTGCAGTTTGTGTGGTACTTTAGATGAAGATAGTGCCCATCTCTTCCCTTCGCGTGCTTTTGCAAGGGAGAATAAACTTATGGAGATTCCGGGTCTGGGCATGGAATCCTTTGATGATTTATGGATGTGCTTTAGGCGGGCTATCAAATGGATTCCCTATTATGGACAAAAGTGATGGCGGTTTTGTGGTGCTTTTGGCTACAACGGAATACATGTGTTTAAGGGTGAATAAGCTTGGAAAATGTAGTTAGGGAGTCTTTGTCCTTATTTGAATTTTGGCATCAAAATAATCTATAATTCATTATTTCTGATTTGACAGTAATGAAGCAGATGACTATTGGCCTTCAATAGTCATCCTTTTGATACTACAAACTACAAGACCACCTCCTTCAAAACGAGTTAATAAATGGCATTACAGTCATCAACACCAAGAGACTTTGCTCACATCCCCAATTTAGTTGATTAACTTCCTTCTAAATTAGCCCAACGAGTGGTCAACTCATATTCAAGAAATCCAAAAAAGCACTCGTACAGCCCCACCAAACCCAAGAAAATTCCAATTTCTATAACAAAGTCTAGGTATTCTCACTTTAGTACCACTCTTCTTTAGTCAGGTCTATTGAGATGCCGGCTCCAGGTGTGACATGGTCAGGGAAGGACGCTTGTAATCAGAACTCATATTTATTAAACTTTGCTTGAATTTGGTGAATTCATAGAATCTTTTTTCCTGAAATGGGAAAAAGATGACTATTAGAGGTCGGTAACCATTCACTTCATTCCACCACCAAAATGCACTACAAGCTAAGAGTCTTCCATCCAAAAATCCGACAACCCAAGGGTTTCCCTAACAACGTTCTTGATAGGAGGAAATGTCATTAGTCTTATTCAGAAACCCTGGTGCCTCTATATAGACAGATTTCGGAGGACAAATTACAAGTGCACCCTTACATAAAAGAATAAATAAAAGATCAACTAAAAATAACTCAGTACGCCCTCTCAAACTGCAACATAAGCATCAAACATGCTTAGCTTGGTGCAAAGACTGTGTAATCGCTTCTTGGAGAGTTCTTTAGTAAAAATGTCTGCAAGTTTATCTTCAGTATATATGTAGGGTGTATAAATCTTCTTCTCTGCAATTGCCTAATGAAGTGATAATCAACTTCAATGTGTTTCATTCTTTCTTGGAAAGGAGGATTATTTGCAATAAAAGTGGCAACCTTATTGTCACAATTCATTGGAATAGGACCAGAGACCTGAACTCCAAAATCTTCTAAGATGGACCAAACCCAAAGTAGTTCACAAATAGTCTGAGCCATAGCTCTATACTCTTATTCAGCACTTGACCTTGAGACCACTGCCTGCTTCTCGCTTCTCCGTATAACCAGATTACCTCCCACAAAGGTACAATATCTTGTAATAGATCTTCTATCTTCATGCACTCCAGCATAGTCAGCATCTGAATAGCCCCACACATCTAAATGCCCATTGTTCTAAAAATGAAGTCATTTCCTAGATGTACTTTTCAAGTACCTGAGAATCTGGCAAACTCCGTCCCAGTGAACTTCTCTAGGTGACTGCATGAACTAGCTCAACCTCCCAACTGCAAAGGCAATGTCAGGTCGAATAACAGTCAAATATAATAGCTTACCAACCATGGCACAATATCTAGTTACATCCTATAATAAGGGACCATCATTATCTGTAAGAGGTAAGGAAGCATCCATAGGCACATATGTTGGTTTACAGCCCAGCATATCAACATCTCTCAACATATCAACAACATACCTGCACTGAGAAAGCAGAAGACCTCCTTCAATGTGTTGTACTTCAATGCCAAGGAAATAATTAATAGGACCTAGATCCTTAGTCACAAACTGTGACTGCAGCAACACCTTCGTTTCCTCTATACTTTTCATGTCACTGCCAGTCAAGAGTATATCATCTACATAAACAATAAGTATAATAGAACCTGTCTTTCCATGTAGTGTAAAAACAGAATGATCAACAAACAATCTAGCAAAGCCATACTCCTGGACTACCCTGTTAAATCTCTCAAGCCAGGCTCTAAAACTCTATTTCAGTCCATAAATAGCTTTCTTCAACCTGCATACCTTCTGACACTCCCCCTTGCTATGAAATCCTGGTGGTTGTTGCATGTAAACTTCCTCCTCCAAGTCTCCATTAAGAAAAGCATTCTTGATATCTACCTAGTGAAAAGTCCAACTCTTGTTAACAGCGAGTGAGAGTAAGATTTTAATAGAATTAAGACGAGCCACGACAGAGAATATCTTAAAGTAGTCAACCCCAAAAGTCTGAGTGTAGCCATCAACGACAAGGCGAGCTTTGTCACTCCACAGTACCATTTGAATAACATTTAAGAGTAAATACCCACCTACACCCCACAACAATAGCTCCTAGGAGTAAGTCAACTAATTTCCACGTGCCACAAGACTGCAAAGCTGCCATTTCTTACTCCATAGCCAAGGCAGATCTTGGAATGCCTCCTGATAGTCTCATGGTACCTGTTGACTATCAATAGCCAAGGAGAATTGTCATCAAACTGCAGGCAAACTATCAAAAGATATAAACTGTGATACAGAATATTTAGCACAAGATCGTGGAGCCTTCCTTTGTGCAATAGGAAGGTTCAGGATAGTGCTCTCAAGAGCAGTAAGTACCTGGTCCTCAAACGAGTCATCAACGATTGGTGAAGACTGAGCAGAAATAATAGACAGTGGTTCATCCACTTGAGGTACATCCATAGACCTGCGCTGAAAATGCTTAGGAAAGATATCTACATCTGGTATCTCAGGATGACACAGGACAAGACTAGGATCAGGCTGATCTGTCTGGTGTATAGGAGGTTCAAAGCTTTGTGGTGGTTCAGTAGGCATACGAAGGGGGGCTTCCTGAGGATTAAAAGAGGTGGAATGCTCCCCCTTTTTCTGGTAGTAGGGAATCTCCTCAAAGAAAGTGACATCAACAGAAACATAAAATCTCTGTGATACAAGATCATAGGACCTATGCCCTTTCTGAGTTCTAGAGTAGCCTAAAAAAACACACTTAACAGAGCGAGAAGAAATTTTATCCACCTTATATATATATGAACAAAGCACACATAGCCAAAGACCACCGAAGTGATAGAAAACATGTCCTTGCCAAGAAACAAAAAAGATAATGGGGTCTTACCCCTTAAAATCGAGGAAGAAACCCAATTCACCAGGTACGTGCCAATCAAGACAACATCAACCCAAAAAGAGGAAAGGACATTCATCTAAAGCATAATGGTATGCGCTACATCCAACAAATGACGAAGCTTACGTTCAGCCACCCATTTTGTTGAGAGGTATAAATGTAAGCCTGATGAATAATACCACAAGATTGGAAAAACTGTGTAACCTTGACATTTGCAAACTCCAAGCCATTATCACTTTAGAAAACTTTAATAATAGTCGAAAACAGAGTCTCTATTTCTTGAACAAAATTTTTAACAATATCAGAAACCTCGGACTTCTCTTTCATCATAAAGACCCAGGACATCCTGGTACAATCATCAACCAAAACAATGAAATACTGAAACCCTCTGAAACTTTGGACCTTACATGGGCCCCAAACATCAGCATGAATTAAATCAAATACAGACTCAATCCATTTATCATGCGACAGAAAAGAAGACCTATGGTATTTGCCCAATTGACATACTTCACACCGCAAAGACTCAGGAAAAGACAGCTCTGGAGATTGACAACGAAGGACATTCAGGCTAGGATGACTGAGGCAGAGATGCCACTAAAAGGCAGTAGTGGCATAAACAGCATCAGCAGTAGGTGAGGGTGACACATGGAGATAATAGAGACCATTCTGCTCAAGTCCTCCACCAATCCACCTCATCGTCTAGAGGTCCTGCAAAAAGAAATACTAGTCATGAAACATTACTCTGCATCGATCTAAGACCACTACTTTGATACCATGATAGGAGGAAATGTCATTAGTCTTATTCAGAAACCCCTAGAACCTTTATATAGAGAGATACCGAAGGAGAAATTACAAGTGCACCCTTACATAAAAGAGTAAATAAAAGATCAACTAAAGATAACTCAACAGTTCTCAACCCATGCCCTATCCCCACAGAAACCGTTGCACTATTCTAGACTCAAAGGGACCACAAAGCTGCAGCAACCACCATCCAAGCGTAAGTATTTGTTTGGACATCATTTTTAGAAGAGATCCAAAAAGCCTCCATATGTAAGACATCCATCCAAGTGTTGTTTTCGTAGAATCTATAATACAATTCCATGATGTTACTCAAGTTAGAGCACCTCATCTCAAGAGCAAATTAATACATCATCCAGAAATACTATCACAAATCTATCTAGATACGGATGAAAAATCCTATTGACAAGACCATGAACATTGCAATGACATTACCCAACCAAATAGCAGCAGCAGCAACCACCAAGCCTTTTCCCCACACTAGGTGGGGTTGGCTACATAGATTCTTTGTCTCCACTCAGATTTATTTTGAATCATTCCTAAGCTTAAATTCAAGTAATTGAGATCATACTTAATGGTTTCCTTCCAAGATTCTGTCTTCTTCACCCCCTCCGAGGGTGTTTAACATCCAATTTCTCACATCTTCTCTTTGGGGCATTTATTAGTCTTCTCTGTAAATATCCAAATCATCTTCGACATGTCTCATTTTATCCTCTATCGGTGCCACCCTAACATTTTCGCGAATAATCTCATTAGAAATATAGTCCACATCCATCTTTAACATCTTAATTTTTGCCACACATCTTTTTTTTTTTTTTTTGAAAGGGAAAAAGGGTGGTGATCCTTTAGATCCCACCTAGATATTCATTAAAACAAAATGTTAGAATTTACATCAAAAGGTGGCACTCCAACTCAACACCAAAGATTTCACAGCCCCCACAAAATTATCTACATAGGGGTGTTGACCCTAAACACCACTTCATTCCTCCCAAGCCAGAGCGCCCATAGAACCGCCACCGATCTGGCCCGTTCTTTCCTCGACCAGAACACCTGACTCTCTCTATTGACCCCACCACACCTGAACGACTGCCAGAAATCCACTTAGGAGTCAATTGCCCACCACTGGTCACCCATTTGTTCCCAAGTCCGTTTCGCCATCAGGCAGGCGAAGAAGAGATGGTCAATATCCTCGTCCGCTTGGCCGCAGAGTGGGCAGAACCTATCCGTACCTGGCACCCAACGGGCTCTCCACGTCTTGGTCACCAGTCGTCCTCTCCTGAGGAGCCACGTGAATAATTCTGACCTTCAGAGGGTAGGAAGCCTCCCAGAGTTGCCTACAATCTCTGATTAAATCGATATTCCCCGTCGTGGCTGGGCCGCCAAATCTCCTATATGCTTCCCGCACTGAGAAATCTCCCTCCTCCCACCCGAATCGGTCCACACTGTCTTCCAGCTACCAACCCTGGAGATCCTGCAATAGCACCTACATCTCTGCATACCGCTAATCTGACAAGTTGCCCACAAAAGACGAGCACCACGCGCCGCTCCACACCTCCACCACCGAGGCCCCTCTGTCAGCCGCCAGTGCTGCAAGCCTAGGGAATCGCTCTGCCAGTGCCCCATCACCCATCCAGTCGTCTATCCAGAATCTAAACACTTCACTCGAGCCAAGCACCGAGGTAAAAAAAGAGCGGACCTTCGGTGCCACCTAAGACAAACTCCTCAAGAAGGGTGACGCTCCTCACGGAGTGGTAGGAAGGACCCTTTGCCACATGCATCTTTTGCACATGCCTATAATTGATAGCACATCATTCAAAATCATACAATATGGCAAGTCTTACAGCTACTTAATAATACTTTAACTTGAAATGGAACCCCTTTATTGCATAGGGATGCTCCCCTCCATTTTAATCACCTTGCACTAATTCTATATGTAATATCTTCATCAATTTCACCATCAATTTTACCAACCAAATAGCATTGCTAAAAATTTGTAATGCCCGTATAAACCTCAAAAGCATGACTTTAGTATCTTATCTTCTTTGATTTTAACTAGTGATACTCAAGCAAGCAAAATGAGCAAAACAATCCTCAAAAGGACCAAAGCTCCATAAAATAGACCGCAATCCCAAAATCCATGGCACAGTGTACTTGTTTCTCTTGACAATCATATTCAACTGCAAGTAACCTATGCAGAATCTCAAGAAATAATCTTCCTTTTTAGTCAATACTATAGAAGCATTTCAAGGTGAAGTCAGTGCTATCAAGTCGCTTGCCTAGGTGACAAGTTGAGGCAAGACGAGGCCCTAGGACCTCACCAGGCCTTGCCTCGGTTGATTTGCTTGAGGCGCTACCTAAGCGAGTGCCTAGGCCAAGGCGCTATGAGCCCCTCACCTTGCCTCACCTCACCTAGGTTTTTCATTTTGTTAAAATGCTTTTAAGGGTCTTAATTTCTTTTTACGTAATTATTGAGTACTATCTCTTAGCTAAACACACAAGTATGTGTATGTATAGGCACATATGCATAGATATCTACATATGCATATGCTTAAATAGATATATACATATAGTAGATACATAAATACATACAAATATACACATATATTTTGTATGTTTGTCTATGTATGTATGTACATGTCAACTTATAATATAGATATATATGTACATACACACACATGTGCATAAGTATAATATATAAATATAATGTGTACATTTACATATGTGTATATGTAAATGTACGAAACTGTATACACATACCTACCATATTTGTATCAATATGCATATTTATGTGTATCGCTCTTGTTTGTCTAAGCATTTATAGGTGGAGGAAATGTCAAAATCTAATCATCAAATGACCTCTTTATATAGAGGAGAGGTACTGGGTAAATAACAGTACATGTCCAATATAAAACAGGAGTATCTCAACATTTATGTATCATGTATATTATATATATGCATACATAACATACCACATTTTGAGTACTAGATCTCATAAACCCCTTTTCTAAAGATTTTTGCCCCTCTTTTCTTTTTCATGTCATCCTAATGATTGGAATCCCCAATTGAACTATCATTATTTTTTTATGTTTGTGCTTTTTTTACTTCAGAATATTACTTAAAAGTTTATATGAAGGACCATTTTTTTTTAAAAGTTTACATGGAAGATCCTATCATCCTACAAGATCCTTTATTTAACCTTCAAGCTGACAAGAAAAGTTTTTGTCCCTGTTAAGCCCTTATATACAAAAATATGCGCATAGTTTATGTACTTTGGAATAAATTGTCTCGTGTATATGGTAAGAAAAGAATTCCATTAAGTCTGGAGATTTCTTTTCTTCATTCTGCAGTTTCTTCCATTTTCTAGAAGCACCAACACTCAGGCTGTGTTTGGCTGTGGTATAAGGGGTGGGATAAGGGTTAAGAGGTGGGAGGGGATAGGAATTCCAAGAAGTTCACTCTTCCCATATATATTCCCTCTTTCCATCACATCAAAACCCACTAATACTCTCTTTTTCCACATATAACTCAAAAAATAATACTTAATAATTAAAATCCATCACATCAAAACCCACTAACTCTCTCTCCTCTCTCACAAAACCAACATACCAATCATTATAATCCCACCAATCATTACAATCCCACCAACCAAACACCTTCTATGCTTATTCCACTCCTATTCTATCCCGATATAGCACTATCCTCCTGCCAACGCAGCCTCAAACTTTTGGTGTCAACTGCTGCTCACCTTGGAAGCAGGAAAAGGTTCATGGGTTGCTTAGTTCCACTACATGTCAAGAAATTCCCATGATAGATGGGAATTTTTTTTCAGATTAAACACAAGCAACTTGACTGATGGAAGGAGTGAAGACTGAAGCAAGGTACTATAAATGCCCTGAATTCTCTTCTCGATGTGTTGTGGCAAGAAAAAAAAGTCCAATCTATTTATGAAATAGAATAAATGTATTAGTGGAGACTCGATGCTCAAGAGATAAATAAAGTTTTCCTGTCAAAGTAATTGATAGCACCAGAATGATAAAAATATAAAATGTAATACAAAGGAAAAAAGTGTTTCTCATATACCACAAATTTCAACTATTCATGAATTATTGAAGTGTCAGACTCTCAACATGTACTTTGAAAGAACAATAAGATAACAGAGTTACACAGAAAGCCTGCAAGGAACTTATTTATCAATGCATGACTTGAGAAAAATGTGAAAAACAAGAAGCATACGGCAAATGCAAACTTGAAAGGTGCCACTAACCATCACAGGAGAATATGGAAGGATATCTCATATCTGAACAGGGAAGTTTGTCCTTTTCTTCATCCAATCTAACAGATCCACAAGCAGGCAAGCTGCCTGAAAAAAAATCCTCACTGGGTTTCTTTTGAGGGTGATTGATTTCCACCTGCGCTTCTTTATAGTTGTCTACAGAGCTATATAAATTTTGACTTCTAGATACTTTCAATTCAGATTTCCTTGATGAACTGTGGCATCTGGTATTCTGAACATTTATCTGTTTGACAATGTCATTAGAAGATTCTTTGAGTTGCAGCCGCGAATGCATAGCAGAACCATCCAATAGCATTTCCTTGGGAAGTCCAGAATACCAGATTTCAAATAATGTCATGCCATGGACTAAGTGCAGCTTTGGGTCATTAGTGATTTGACTTTCTTTCAGAAGGCTGCAATTAAGTTGGAAGTTAAAGCTAGCAAAACATCTAAGTTGTGAAATTAAATATAAAGAAGAAATAGCAGCATCTTAATTAGGAATAATAAAGAGGTGTATATGCATATCTCAATACGGGATACAGTATGAGGTGGAAACATCACACAGAATAGCAAATACTGACATGAACTCTGCTAAAAGTGAGGTTTCTGCCTTTATGAAGCAGGTCAGGACTCCAACGAAGGAGGATGGTGCATTACGCAGCTCATACTTGATAAAAAACTCAAGAAACTTATTCCTTTCTCACGTTTAGTATTGTCAACCACATTGATTCTTTGTCTCCATTCAGATACATTCTACGTCATCCAGATCTTGAATCCAAGGTCATGTAATTTCTTCCAAAACCTTCAATCTTCTGCTACCTTTTGGAAGCTCAACATCAAAATTCTCACACCTTTGGATCAGTGCATCACAAGGTCCTTTCTCCAGATGTCTGCGCCACCTTAAACTAGTCTCTTTTTTTTTTGAAAAGATAGTCTCTCCAATTTTTATTGGTGCTGCACCAACCTTTTCTTAGATAATTTCCTCTTGAATCCAATCTTTCTTTGAATGATCACACATCCACCTCAATGTCTCCACTTTTGTTATAGAAGTCTTTTGCACATGCCTACAATAATCTTTAGCCCAACATTCAGATCCATATGATACGGAGGCCTCATTACAACTCTAAACTACTTGCCTTTCAACCCTTAAAAGTAATCTTCTTTTGCATAAAGGACCTAAAGCTCCTCTCTATCTCAAACAACCTATATTTTTTTGTTTATGGCATCACCATATTACTCCATCTTGTTTCAAAATTGATCCTAAGTATTCTACGCCCTCTTTTTCGAAATGAAATGGTGTCCTGATTTTCACCTATAGTTCATTTACATGTACTGCAAGACTAAACTTGTGTTTCACATATTCAATCCCTGTCCTAGTCAGTTGGAAGCCTTTAGATTCAAGGACTTCTCACCATTGCTTTAGCTTGCATTTACTCCACTCTGTGAGACATCAACAAGCATAATGTCATTTACAAAAAGTACGCACCATGGTACCGCAACTTGGATGTGCTTAATCAACTAAAGTAAAGAGTTAAGAACTTTAAAATGAAAATTGGTGCAAACTGTGTTAATTTCAGGGCAAATTGCAACATATTTTGAGACCTTACACACAGTACAGCTCCATTGTATATGTACTTTATGAGCCCGATACAAGAACTTGGCACCCCTTTCTTCTCTAAAATTCTCTGCATTATATCCCTTAAAACAGAATTAGAAGCCTTTTCCAAATCAATAAGAACCACAAGTAGATGCTTTGTTTACCAAGCATAAAGGCAAATGAATTCTTTACAACAATAGAGACTCGTCCTAAATTGCTCATAAGTACCTTCGCATAAAGCTTCATGGAACATCTCATCAACTTGATAACTCAATAGTTTAAACAATTCAATATGCATCTCCCTCGTTCTCGTATAAGTGTATCACAATACACTTTCTCCATCTTCTAGACTTTTCTTGCCCCTGCAAATTTCCTTGAACATTTTGTAAACCAAGCGATCCCTTCCTCTCCCTACCAAATCCAGAATATCCACATAGCATCAAGCCCAACAACCCTCCCCATCTTCATTGTTTTCAATATCTCTTTTCCCTTCTACCTCTCAACAACTTGCACAATTTAAATAAATATCAAAGTTTTCTTTTTGTTCTTTGAAAGGGAATATCAAAGTTTCCTAAATCTCCCAAAGTAGTGTCAACTACTTATTTCTATCAAAGACTTTCACAAATAGCTCTTTGACCTTTTCTAACTGCATTTGCTATCTACATGCACTTTCTCTTTATCTTTGATGCACCTTACATGTGTAAGATCCTTCGTTCTTTGCTACCTTATTTTAGCAAGGTTGAAGATATCTCTTTTTCCTTCTCCAATATCAAGTGGTTGGATAAAGATGCTATGAAGCATTAGCCTTTGCTTCACTTTCTAGTCTGCTTGGGTTTCATGAATCTTTTTTTCTCAATAAAAGGCCTTGTAACTCCAAAGCTTTTTTGTACAATATTCAGTCAATATCTAACCTTGAGGGTGAAATCTGAGAATGAAGAAAGGAGAGGGAAGCTTAAGAGAAGGGGAAGATTTTATTGTTTTATTAAGAAAGAGAAGGGGAAGAAATGGTTGTAGATTTGTTAAAAAAGGATGGATGGTGTTGTTCATGATTCTACTGACTTGGAAAAGGATGCTGCATCATCCAGATTGGAGAAAGAGATTATTGAATCAATTGTTGGCATTGCAAAGGAGGTTGCTTTGCCTTCAGAGGTTTTGTTATGCTATTGTTATGTTGTAGTTTGCATTAGCATTTACTTGTTTGTAACTTATATATAAGCTTGGCGGGAGGAAAAAATGTGAGAGAGCGTAAGGGAGGGCGATGTGGGGGAGCGCCCACGCGAGGCGAGCTCGGAGGAGATGGTGGCTGGGTGAAGGTCCAGGGCTGCTGGCGTAGGAGGGAGGCGAGGCCACTAGTGAGCTGCTTCAGATGCCTTGGGCAGGGGCATGTTATGGCAGTGTGTAGGGAACCAATTCGTTATCTAAGGTGCAGCGCCCTGGGCCACCATAGAGCTAGTTGCGCTGCTGGTTAGGGCAGTGGAATGACTAAGGTGAAGGAGGGTCACAGGGCGGTGGAGGAACTCCCCCCCCCCCCCCCCCCCCCCCCTCCAGGTGCCCAACTCGTTGAGGTTGGAGCGCCCTAGCCTCCACAAGTGTCATAGAAAGGGACCTGGTGAGGGCCTTGGTGGGTGAGGTGGTTGAAGGGAGTGTGGAGTGGACGAGGTTGAAGGAGGTGGTGGCATGTTTAATGGGAGGAGGGGCTAATGTGAAGGAGGTGAAGATCTCTACTTTGAAGTACCTCGTCTTCGGTCTTCGAAAGGAGGTGGTGCGTAGGATGAATTTTTAGACGACCTTGATTGACAAAGCTGCAATGTGGTAGAGATGGGTGATGAAGCACGATGGGGCCACAACGGAGCAACCTCCTTCGAAGGTGGAGGTGTTCGTCGAGATCCTGGGGGTCCCGCTATGGCTATGCACGAGGGAGACCATCGAGGCAATCGTCGCTCCTTTTGCAGTACTCAAGAGGCGTACGGCATTGGGAGTGAGGAAAGGGGATTTGACGACAGTAAGGGCGGTGGTGGAGCTCACCCCCAGTGTGAAGTCCCTCTGAAGGTGGTTCTAAGGCTTGGTGGCGCGGCTTGGGTTCTAACGTTGGGGGTGCTCAGAGGGGGTGGAAGGACTTTCAAGCATGCGCTTCTTGGGGAGGCCGAGGACGTGGATGCTGGATGGAGTCTGGGAGGAGGCTCGATGAAGGCAGATCAACGTAGGAAAGGAGTGAAGAGGGGTCACCGTCCTCTGGTGGCGAGCACGGCAGAGGAGGTTGGCACCGGAGCAGGAGTCGTGCAGCGGACTTGGAAGGCAAAGGGTCGTTGCGATAATTACAGTGGGGGTGCGGATTCGATGCCGTTGGTTGCCTTTCCCGAGGCTTGCAAGACGTTTCAGCAACGAGGGTTTCGAAGGGCAGTACTTTTAAGGAAGGAGGATGTCCATTAGGAGTCGAGCTAGACGATGCGATGGGACCTAGAGCCAGATCTTTGCACGGATCTGGATGTAAGGAGAGGTGTTTGGACCCGAGGCCGATGGTGGAACACGGTCCAGATTCAGTTTCGAAGATGGGAAAAGACCCATGGAGACTTCTGCTTCAGAGACGCAGGTCCTTTCCGCAAGTGGGGGACTCCGCCTGCGGGACTGAGGACCAAGCGGTCAAGGCCATTGCACACAGTGCGACCGGTGGAAGAGCGAATGGAGGGATGGAGCTTGCACGATGGAGGCCCCATCGAGGACGTAGGGCAAGGCTACACTACCTCCAACCGTGGAGTTTCCTCGCGCGTAGGTCTAAGGTAGTGGGGGAGCTTGGGGGGGATCTAGGATCAGACCGATCTCCAGCCGAAGGAGGAGCGAGGCGAAGAGAGGAGGTTGAGGTGCTATAATGGCGACGGAGCAGCGGACAAGTGGTATGGTGGAGGAGGGGATTGCTGGGGAGGGGTCGCCGGAGGTGGGTGTGGCTAACGATGGGGGTTAGGTGGAGAGGGTGATCTGTAGAGGGGGGGTTGGGGGCTGAGGTAAGGGCTTGGTTGAAGGAGGGGGAGTTTGCTGGAGGTGAGGTGGCTGCCGATGGGATGATGGATGGTGGGGAGAGTTGCAGTGTAAAGGGAAGGGAGCTTGCTTTTGATGCAGAGGAGGTGAACCAAGTTGCGGAAGCTGTGGGTTTCAGGCGTACTTGTGGGGGAGGAGTTGCCGTTGGTCCATGATGAAGGTTCTTACATGGAACGTTAGGGGCCTGAATGACCCCTCTAGGCAGACAGCGTTGGGTTCCTACTTACTAAAATGGGGGGTGGATGTCGTGATGCTTCAGGAGACAAAGCTCTAGCAGTGTGATCGACGGATTTGGAGAGAGGTGGGGGGGCAGAGTTTTTGGTGAGTTGGTGGCTCTTAATGCGATGGGGTGCTCGCGTGGGGTTGTTGTGGGATGGAAAGAGGACGAATACTCTCTGGTTGACTCGCTGGTGGGATCATGTGTGGTGTCAGTTCAACTAAGGAGGCATCGTGATGGCTTTTGCTGTGTGATGTCTGCCATGTATAGGCCTAATGAAGACTCTAGAAGACAGGAGCTATGGGAGGATCTCAGTTAAGTGGCGATCACATTCCAAGGGTCCCCTTAGATGGTTGGTGGAGATTTTAATGTTACCCTAGTACCTGATGACAGGCCCAGTGGTAGAGGTGGGTGGAATCATGGCTCAGAGGAGTTCACGGAGTTTGTGGTTGCACATGGCTTGGTTGACATACCTCCAATTTCTTGCACCTTCACATGGAGTACCAAGGGACAAATGTCAAGGTTAGACAGATTTTTCTCGTCAGTGGAGCTCCAGAGGTGTTCCCGTCGGCGGAGGTTCGACCTATGGAGAGATCGTTCTCAAATCACATGCCACTGCTCTGGCGCTCCAACAAAGGTTTTCGGTGTGACCAACTTTAAATTTGATAGGGCCTGGTTGCTGGAGGAGGGGTTTAGGGGGAGAGTGGAGGAGAAATGGAAGTCCTTGCGGTCGGATGGTTCGACGGCAGCAAGGCTAGAGTCCAAACTCCACGACATAAGGCTTTTCCTTAAGGAGTGCAGGAGGCAGATTAAGGAAGACCGAAACAGGAGGAAATCTAAGGCGTTGCGGGAGATTGAGAGGCTGGACAGAGTTGAAAATCTGGGACTTATTTCAGAGGAAGAGCGAGCTATAAGATCTGTGCATTTGAAGATCATCCAAGTTGAGGATAAAGAAGCAGAGGTGGAATGGAGGATGACGTCTAGGCAAAGGTGGCTTAGAGAAGGGGACTCCAACACTCGATTTTTCCATATGGTGGCTTCTGGGAGGTGACAAAGGAATTGGATTAATAAACTGTTGGTGGGTGATAGTTTGTTGGCAGAGAGGCAGTGGGTAGAGAGGCAGTTCACTCGGAGGAGACGAGAGAGCAGATGGAATTGGATGGGGTCAGTTGTACCTACTATTACCAATGAGCAGGCTGAGGAGTTGATTTCGCCTTTCACAGAGGAGGTGAGGAACGCAGTCTTAGGCCTGAAGGTGGATGGATGTCCAGGCCTGAATGGTTTCCCAATACACTTTTATTAGGAATTCTAGATATTGCTTAAAGATGATGTCATGTAGGTACTGGTAGAGTTCAGAGATAGGAATCTCGATTTTAATAGACGCAAGTTTTTCATGTTCTAGCTACCGAAGGAGGGAGCGAAGGCCATTGACGACTTTAGACATATCACCCTCTCCAACGCTATTTACTTAGTAGTGGCCAAGGTCCTAGCAAACAAATTGAGGAGGGCGATCGGTGATGTGGTTCCCAGGTGCAGACTGCGTTTGTACCAGAGAGGAATATTCTGGATGGCTATGTTGCGGCTTCAGAGATCCTTGCCTTTTGGAAGATGGAGAGAAGGATGATGCTAAGGTCAACTTTCAGAAGGCATACGACTCGGTTCACTGGTTCTTCCTATGGGCATCTTTGATCAAAACTGGTTTCCTACTAATCTGGATCAAGTAGATGAAGCAATGCGTCACAACAACTTTCTTCTTTGTGCTTATTAATGGTAACCCAGCAAGTGGTTGGATACAGTCGAGAAGGGGTGTCAAACATGGGTGCCCACTAGCGTCCATGTTTTTTGTCTTGGTTGTGGATGCACTAACGAGGTCATCCGTTAAAGAATGTGAGGGGAATCTGATTAAGGGATTTTCTCTAGATGACGAGGTTGTTATTCCGGTGCTTCAATATGCAGATGACATGCTCTTCTTTGTAGAAGGAGATGTGGCGGAGGCGAAACAGATCCGTATACTTCTGGAGTTATTTAAAGGCGTCAGGGTTGCAGATAAACTACTTGAAGTCGACCTTTGTTCCATTTCATGTGTCGAAGGCGGAGGCCACAGGTTGCAGTGCTACCTTGAGCCCACAGAGGGGAGCCCTGCCTATTTCCTACCTGGGGCTGCCCCTAACATACAAGAGGGTCTTGGCGCGTGATTAGATCTCGTTGATGGAGAGGATTAAGGGGAGACTGGCTAGATGAGCATCAAAACTCTTGTCTAGAGGGGGAAGGCTAGTGATTCTCAAAGCAGTATTGGCAACTATGCCATCATACTTTGCATCAGTACTGAGGATGCCAGGACAGGTAGAAAGGAAGGTCCAGTCCTTGATGAGGAATTTCTTTTGGACCAACTATGGAGCAAGTGGAAAGGGAGCAAAGCTGGTGGCATGGGAGGAGGTTTGCAAGCCTCTCAAGGAGGGGGGGTTTAGGAGTTAGAGAGGTACGAAGGATGAACAATGGCTTCCTAACCAAGTGGATTGCCAGACTGCTTGGGAAAGAAGAGTGTTTGGTGGGAAAGATCATACGGACCTGCTATTGGGGGTCATTGAGTTGGGATCTTTTGATGTCTCCCCCTCAGGACACTTCACACTTTATTAGGGGCCTCTTCTCGATAGTGCCCAAGGTACAAAGTTTCTTTATGTCAGTGCTTGGCTCTAGGAGTCTCTTCAGGTTTTGGCTGGATAACTGGACGGGGTAAGGGAAGCTTTGAGACCAATTTCCCGAACTCTCGGCGTTAACGATTGACAGGGAGGCTACGATGGCTGATGTGTGGGATGGATGCTGGTCCCCTACTTTCTCCAAAAATGTCTTATCATAGGATCTTGGAGGTTCAAAGGTTGCTACAGGAGTTGGAGGGCTTTTAGTCGGAGGATGCAGTGGACTCCTACGGATGGGAAGAGGGGGATTTCTCGGTTTACAACGCCTATAGAAGGTTAGGGAATTCTGTTGCGCTGGGGGACGTAGATCTTATAAAAGATGGCAACCAGGTTTGGTCAGCAGTGTGTCCTCTGAAGGTGAAGATATTTGTTTGGTTGCTAAGGAGAGGCAGAGTTTTGACGAAGGTGTGGAGGGCTAAGTGAGTTTCGGACACAGACACAAGGTGCTCCCTTTGTCTTGCGGCAGATGAGGATGTTGAGCACTTATTCTTCAATTGCCCTTTTGCGACCTAGGTTTGGGATCGGTTTGATGCTCAATGGATTCCATGTTCTTTTCACAATTTTTGGAGATCATTCAGATGTGGGAATAGAGATGGGAGCCACATTGTCTTTAGGGCTAAGAAAGAAAGGATGAGGCCTCTCGTGATTTTGTGGGGCTTATGGCTAGAAAGGAATGTGGTGGTGTTCAGGAGTCGACATCCATATGTTGGGAATGTTGTGGAGTATGTATCCTCGCTTATCTCTTTTTGGAGCTCTAACCTGTAATATGGCCTAGTGCCTTTCTTGTTTGAATGATATACCGAGGTGGTTATCATTTGGGTAATCAACATTTCCCCTTTCAAAAAAAGTTATATCTAAGCTTTAGTGATTTTCATTTTTTAGTATCTACTGGTTTTTTTGTGATCCTATCACAATGGTGGATAGGCAAAAGAGATGTGATTGATCTTGTCTTCAGGAATAAAATTTCGGTAATTTGACATGTTACTTTTCTTCCTGTTCATGGACGTTGGATTCAGAATAACTGCACATTATTAGCTATGGTTTACAGCCCAGCAGATAGATTTTGTCGGCAAGACCACATTAACAATTTAATACATAGTACTCTCATTGAGTATATGGTACAGTTATTGGTTAAAGATTTTATCTTTTTTTGTAAATACAATGTCACTAGCTTTGTCAAATGATTTCATACAAGTGTGTCCACAATAAAGTACCTAGAATGTATCATGCAAAGTTCTGTGTGCCTATGGCGTGCCGGTGGCATGTAAGTGAAACGACCTTTTTTTCTTATCATGTGGGGCCATGTCAACACACACGTAGTGTTGAAATGTAGATACGTCGATGATATTTTGCCAACACTTGATACTCTGTTGATAAACTCGGCGAAATTTTTTTTCTTTTTTAGGAAAAAGAAGGAAGATTACTTAAGCCTAGTAATCATCCTGTAACTATATTAAAACAGAAAAGGAACATGCTTATAGATGTTGAAGCCAAGAATCAGAAAAATAACGAGCCTCCCTCACCACATACTCCACCCAAACTCGCTCATTATTAAAAACCTTACAGTTCCTCTGCAACTAGATAGCCCAAAGAACAGCAAAAGCTTTGCACCACCCAGCCATGTCAAGATGGAGATGGTCCCTAAAGGTTGACCAAAAAGCCTCACAACCTGTATGATCAACCATACATATTCCACACTGCTCCCAGACCGCTTTGGAGAAGTTACATTCAAAAAACAAGTGCTGAAATTCCTCTTCCGACTGGTCACAAAATGGACATGTTGTATCTCAATTAGGACACCACTTGGCTCTATAGATCTTAGTTACCAATTTCTTCCTTCTAAAAATCCAAAGGAAAATCTTAATTTTGAGTAGAATCTTGCAACCCCAAATCAAATTAGAATTAACCTCCAAAGGTATCACATGCACCCCATTAGATAATAACTTGTAAGCATTCTTAACAGAGAACTTTCCATACTTCCAACACAAACTATCAAGTTCTATTGACGGCAAGAAATCCTCTAAAATAGCTAGGAGTTGCTGAAATTCAGAACATGTTGCATTTGAGAGACCCAACAGCAGCCTAACATCCCACGCATGATGCTCAGTATCCCACATAATCTCGGCGAAATGGATGGGATTGAGTACAATTTTTGCACCATTCCAAATTTTAAGGTCAAAATGGATGGCATAATAGCCCATTTCTATCCATTTCTATCATTACATGTTCGAGTGAAAAGACCGCCAACAAGGGTTTTCTCCCTGCTTTTATCAGATTTTTGAGGAATTTTAGCTTCTTCAAAGCCAAATAGAAATTATTTTATCTCTGAGCTAGACTTGAGCTACAATCACTAAATAGATTGATTCTATTATTGACTTTGAGGGTTACATTTGCAAATCCAAGGGTTTCATGGTAGGTTAACGCTAAGATCACCAAATGTAAGAATTAATTTTTTTGGAACACAAAAGGAGGGTTACTCAAAAGTTGTAACCTTCCACCTTCATTAAATCAAAACTAGAGTACAACTTTAATACAAGAGCAAGCCCAAAATATGACATTCTCATGATAAGGAGTACTCTCTTCAAAATTGGATCCGCTCCTCTCGTGCCATATAGCCCATAGAACAGCAAATGAAGAAGCATGTTCAATCTTGGTCCAGAATTGAAAGATTTCCTCAACATACCTTTGATGCGCCTCCTAGGGATGCAAACGGGTTGTATTTGGGTCAGTAATCATACCCATTTACAAAATTTATACCCATACCCTACCCATTTATCCATTGGGTAGGAAAACTCAAACCCATAACCATTTACCGATCGAGTACCCATTTACCCATCGAGGGGACTTTTGTATCCACCATGACAAGGCCTTCTTCAGACCACACATCGTTGCTTTGGGACAACGGTGAGGGTGAATCCTCCTCATATTTCAAGTTTTCGAAATCCTGGCTCTCTTAACCTAGTTTCCAAGAGTTTGTGTATGAGAAGTGGAGCTCGGCTCCATACTCCACATCAGCTACATGCACTTTAGCAGAGGAGATTAAGGCTTTGAGGGTGGCATTCGTGAGTTACAAGAAAGAGGTACAGGAAAGAAGGAATCAAGTCAAGAAGTCTGCTCTTGAGGCTATTGCAGCAATTGATATGAAGGAGGGCCTTGGTTAGTTGGAGCAGTGAGATCATGTGGAGCAAGCCAGGCTACAGTCAAAGGTGCAAGAGGATTTGACAAGAGAGATGGATTGCAAGGAAAAGTTAAGAAAATTATAACTCAAGGAAGGTGATTTAAACATGAGATTTTTTAGCGGTCAAATCTAATTTCTTCCCTACAGGTTGGTGACCTGATTTTAGACCAAATACCATAGATTTGCGACGCTATCAAGACACATATTCAGGAGTTCACTGAGAGGAAAGCATTGAGGGAGTGGAGGCTGGGTTCTTCAGACATATCGATGTTGAATGATCAGGCAAAAGAGGAGTTGTCTTGTGACATTTCAGAGGAGGAGGTCATTGCAACAGTGCGCGAACTAAAGGTTGAGGGTTACCGAGTTCGGATGGGCTTCAAGTCCTTTTTTTATAAGGAAATGTGGGATGTGGTTGGAAAGGATATCTTGGACATAATCCGGGAGGTGTTTGTGGCCAATCGTAGGTTTGAGAGACTCAACTGCTTTTATTTCTTCCTTCTCCCAAAGTCTAGTGTAGAGATAATGGATGATTACAAGCCTATTGCTCTATTTAACACAGTCTATTTGATAGTAGCTAAGGTGTTTGCAAACAAACTGTGCATGATCCTTCCACAATTGATTTCCCCAATACAGTTAGCTTTCATTTCTAGGAGGTCGCTATAACACTCTATGTCCTTGCCAAGGAGATGGTCATTGCCTAAAGGAGACCTGGGTCTCTTCCTTCTTGTGGAAGGTGGACTTCTCCAAGGTGTAAGATTCTATTGCTTAGACTTATTTATGGGAGATCTTGCGAAGAAGGGGTTTCCTAGAAAATTAGGTCTACCTTATGCAAAGGTGAACGACATCTTTTTCGATGTTAGTGAACGAGCAACCTTATAGGTCTTGGACGTAGCCCTAAAGGCAAGTGAGTCATGGTTGTCGCCTAGCATCTCTTTTATTTGATATAGCAACAGGCACTTTGGCATGCTTAGCTTTTAAGGAGTGCAGAGGCAAGATTTTTCCGACTTTATTTTGAAGGAAGATAGTGAATTACTTACTCAGATACTACAGTATACTGATGACACAGTCTTCATCAAAGGAAGCGTTACTCAAGTAGAGAATGTCCCATCTTTGGTTAAGATCTTTAGCGAGATTGCGAGTCTACGCACTAATGGGGGAAATTTTGTTTTAATGCCTTTTCACTTGCAAGGGGGCATGCAGGAGGTCATCTCTTGTACTCTTGGCATTCCGATTGCCCTTCTATCAATTGTTTATTTGGGCCTCCCCTTAAAAGGAAGGAGGTTGGTTGCACTGTAGCAGCGATTGGGTTTCTGTTGTAGAGAGGGTACACATGAGGTTGAATGGATGGAGCAGTAGGCTATTGTCTAGAGAGAGAAGGCTAATTTTGATTAAGGCACTAAGGCAGTAATCTCTACCATCCCACTTTTCTACTTTTCCATGTTTAGGCTGCCAAAGAAGGTTTTAGCGAAGTTGGAGGTGGCTCGAAAGATATTCTTCTAGAAAGGTCTAGATCATATAAGCCATTTCATGCAGTTGGTGCCATGAAGAGAGGTTTGTCGACCCAAAAGAGAAGGTGGGTTGGGAGTTAGATCTTTGGATGAGGCAAATGTTATTTTGCTTTTGAAGTAGGCGGTAAGATTCCTTCATGGTGGGGGCATTCATGTGGAGAGGATCCTATATGACTCTTAAGGTTCACTAGTGGATGTGGCTTTAAGGCATTTAGTGATTGCCTGACCATTCACTTTTTGGCATTCCTTTAGCCCGATCATTCAACAAGCTCTTAGTTCTTCT
Organism: Thalassia testudinum; assembly: GCA_037157565.1. Taxonomy (NCBI): domain Eukaryota; kingdom Viridiplantae; phylum Streptophyta; class Magnoliopsida; order Alismatales; family Hydrocharitaceae; genus Thalassia; species Thalassia testudinum. The sequence continues at coordinate 79,533,794 of JAZHRO010000022.1, read as the reverse complement.
TTCTTTCTTCCAAAGTTAGGTACTGGTAGTCTGGTAGATCTCTTCAGTTTTGGAGAGATGACTGAAGGGAGGGCTCTTTCTATGAGGTCTTTCCAGGTTGGTTGGCTTGGTGGATGATAAGGATGCTTTGGTTTCAAAAATATGGGATAGCTTTCCTGGTTCGTGGACTCCTATCTTGCAATCAAGGTTGATGAAGGCTTCTTTAGGTGAATTCCGACACTTAATGGGGTTGTTGGATGATTCGCAACCAATTCTATGATTGAGGAACAATTTTTTGTGCAAAGAGGACCCTTTTTCAGTTGGGAAAGCATACAAGAAGTCGACTGCTAGGGATGAAAAACCCCAACAGGTGGTTTGGACAAATTATTCCGTGCTTTGGAAAGTGCCTATGCCATTGAAAGTGAAAATCTTTGTTTGGCTTTTGAGAAGAGAGAAGTTGGTCACTAAAGTTCTCAAGTAAGGTGGGTTGAAAATCAAAATAAGAGTTGTTTTTGCCGAGATGTAGATGAGGACTTACACCACTTCCTCTTGTCTTGCTCCTTGTCGAGGTAGGTTTGGAGAGAGGTGCAGACTTCAGGAGTTGATATTTCCACCTTTGATGTCTACTAGGATTCATTCCAAAGATTGGTGCATGCTAATAAGAGTGGTTGAGTTAGAATTTTTCCACTTTATGGTGCATCTCGCAGCGAAATATTGTGGTCTTTAAAAGGAAACGAGCTTAGGTTGAGAACATTGTCAGGATGAGTATTTTCCTTTCAAATTTATGCCTCCAAAATTTGTAAGTGTGTCCCTTTTTTTAATATATTTTACTAGGACAATTATCGACCTCCGGTGATCTTCATTTTCCATTTCCTTTAAAAAAAAAAAAACATTATATAAAACATATAAAGTTTTCACTAATAAAAAAGTCAAAACATGCCATACAAAACATAGAAGTCAAGAAGATCAATAAGCGTAGTTGTGTTGCACAGATGACTATAAAGTGTTAATGTGGTTACATTCATTGAAAATGTCAACATCATACAATACGTGTGCATCTATTTAAACAAGTATAGGTTAACGGGTATGGTTACAAACCCATACTTATACCAAAACTCGATCAGGTTTTTTTGTTAAAACTCAAACGCAAACCCGAATGCAAACAGGTTGGGTTTTAGCCATTCTTTTCAAGTCAGGTGAGGTTGGGTTCAAGATGAGTTGATCAAAACTTGCATCCCTACCACCTCCAAACGGCCTATTTTTTCAATGTCAAAGTCATTAAAATTCAACATCAAAATTCTAGTGGTTCAATGGTGTACCTCCCCATGCATCCAAAATAGGCATTTCCCAAATCATCAAAACAACGTCAAAATCGATGTTAGAAATCTTGGAATCATGAACTTCATATATCTTTTATGGTGTGAACGATGGTGAGAATTTTTTTACAAGAAAACCATTTCCATGGCATAAAAATACCTTTGAAGGAATGTTGACTGGGCATGTTAAACCCCCGTAATCTTTTTTTTTTTTTTTTTGAAAAAAGGAAGTGTGGTTGTCCCTATGATAACCACCCAAAAATTAATCCATTACTAGCCAAAATGCAGCAATAATTACAAAAGCATTACATGGAGGACTTCCAAAATTGAACAAGGAAATACTAATAACAAAATTCTCAAGATAAGGGATATGTCCCTTGAAAATGGTTAGGTTCCTCCCCAACCAAATGCCCCAAAGCACCAGAGGCACCTTTGCTTTCACCTTCTTAGATGTGAAGACATTCTAGCCCATGTACAAACTCCCCCATCTAAACGAACTCCAAAGCCAATTTTACGTAGTGTACTCAATCCACCCAAAGACCAATCTTCTCCAGATATAAGAGGACAAGGCACATCCAAAAAACAGATGGTCAATGTCCTCGTCTCTTGCTTTACAAAGCGGGCACATCTTATCAACCTCTGCCATCTACCTGGCCCTCCATACTCTGGTCATCAATCTCCCTCTTCGCATCAACCATGCGAATATCTTGATCTTCAGTGGACAATCCGCCATCCAAATGACCCTAATCTCTAATGCAATCAATATCTATTATCTGGCCCACAATCCATAGCCAAAAACTCCTACATCACAGAGCAATGCAGCCACCCCACCTTCAAGACCATTGCCATCGAGCTATTGCAACAAAGACAGAAGCTTTGCTGGTCAGAGATTCCCCACAAAGGTTGGGCACTAGGATCCTCCCCAACACCCACTATCGCCTTATACGCAGCCAAAGTAAAGAGCCAAAGAAATCTGTCACAAAAAAAGCCATTTCCCATCCAATCATCCCTTCAAAATCAGAACACATCCCCCGTACCAACAAAAGGGGAGAAGAAACTCCAAGCTTAGGAGCCATCATCACCAATTCCCTATAAAAGTGAGAGGCTCCACTCCGATGCAATGCCATCAACTCCCAGCTCATCGATGGTCCATACATGCCTCAAACGCCTGTCCAAGGAGGTCCTGCTTTCGTTGTACAATCCTACTAATCCACTTGGATAGGAGGCTATCATTCACGATTTTCACCATTTTAACCCCAAATCGCCCTTTTTCATCAACCTACAAACCTCTTCCCAAGCCACCAACCTAGTGTCCTTCCCTATCGTGCCAAAATTTGTCCAAAAAAAATCTCTCATCAAACCTGAAAGCCTCTTCTTCATCCTCTGAGGGAGTTTGAAGATCAATAGGAAATAAGATAAAAGTAAGGATATGACTGCCTTGAGGAAAAACAATCTGCCTCCTCTAAAAAGCATATTAAAGGCCCATCCATCAAGCCTCTTCTCCATCCTCTCCACAAGCAAAAATCAATCCTAGGCACAAATACGTCTGTTAAACAATAGCAGGCTCAAGTAGGAGATCGGTAGTGAGCCAACCAGCGTATGCAAGGCATCACCACACTCCCATGCCTCCTCCCAGACATCTAAATAGGAATGAAAGTGGATTTGAAAAAATTAATCCATAGCCTCGAAGCCTCTCCAAACATCTCCATAAGAATGTGCAGCCTCCTCGCCTCTACAATGGAACCCTTAATGAAAAATAGTGTATCATCCACATACTGTAGCATCACGATCTTATCAGTGTCACCGCCATGAAGCCACTAAACAGACCACCTAAACAGGCTCTAAAGGTGGCCCTCGCCAACACATCTGCCACCAAGAAAAAGAGCATGGGTGCTAGGGGGACCCTTGCCTAACCACCCTCCTCGGCTGCACCCAACCTCTAGCAGGGTTACCATTCACCAAGATGGAGAAGGATGCAATTGTCACGTATTGCTTCATCTAATCAATCTACACAAGAAGGAATCCTCTCTTCAACCGGATGCCCAAAGAAAGGACCACTGCACAGAATCATATGTCCCATTGAAATCCATTTTCCACAAGAAAGCCTTCCTCTTTTACTGTCTCCAAAACAGTGTTTAGGAAGTTGACCGACTAGGCCAAGTAGGCACCAGCATAGGCATCAACGGACCCCTCCCCAAACCGAGTAATGATGGCGATCATATAATCGAGTCCAACAGAGTAGTCAGTCCAAGTACCCGTATACTCGATCGCATACTTACCCAATTTCCAAATAAGGCCACTGGTGCCTTTGTCAATAAAAACCCAACCCAATCACAAAACCCCTACACTACTTAAGGTAATTATATTCTGAGTTGTATGGTAATTAAAGAGGAGTATTCACTATTTTCTTATTATACTACTTGAGGTAGTTGCAAGGTTTGACATAGCGGCAATATATTGCCGATATATTAATATCAATGGGTTGAAGTATATCGATATCATGTACCATATCTTTTTCTAGGATATCAACAATACATTGCCAAAAACGGAGAACTGCAGTTCAATTTTTCCCTTGAAGTGGCAATATGTGACCGATATGGGGGATATGTCAGTCACAAATCTTTGTCTGCTTGTGCAACTCACATGGACACGCATTCTTTTCATTTTTTTTCTTGTCCCATGCCCTATGCGACTCACATAGGCACGATTTGCCAACAAATTAAATTATAAAAAATTCATAAAATATTAATCGATGAGTTGCTCCACACCTTCACCGGGTTGTAAAAATTTTATCTCATACTGCATCAACAAGAAACTGTGAAAAAATTGGAGTACCTTTTCAACTTGATTCACTCACAGAGAAGAAACCGCCTCAGCAGTGACAAGTTGATGGACTTGGTATTCGTGCACTACAACATCAAATTAAAGATGAAGCATGTACAGGAAGGAGAAGATAAGGAAGAGTATATGGGCCCAATAAATGTAGCTTATCTTTTTGGAGACAAAGAAGATGAAGATACTTTACAATAATGGTTGAATAACAATGGAGAACATTGCTTAGCAAAAATGATAGTCTCGATCCAAAGATAACAGAGAGAATAGGGGCAAATGTATCTGAATTTAAGTGTAATAGATCTGGCAAAAGAGTAATGAGTGGCCTTGAAACTGATGAGAGTCCAGACAAAGATTTACCACCTTCAAAAGGAACACAAAATGATGACAATGATGATGATGGAGATGATGATGTAGTGATGCTTGACGAGCCATAAGCAGAAAGTAGTAGTGGAAGAGATAAGGGATATAATCATCAAGGTCCTAGTAGAAAGAATGCCCAACATGAATACACGCAATGATATATAAATATACATGAAGACTCCGTGCCAAGTCCACCTCGTGACTATGATGCAAGGACAAGGTATGGGTATGCCTTAGATCATTCTATGATGTCCATCGATGATTTAAGTTTATCGGTGGGATACCTTAATCTAATGACGGAATCAATCTTTGGAGATAGCCCAGGAACATCATCATCAAGTTACTATGGTGGCTACATATTTCATTACACCAACCATCAGTACCAACCCTAAGAAGAGGCGCAAAGTTTATTTAAATATTTCCCCAACTACACTAGCCCTCCATCTTGTTATGATTCCTCCTATGGGTATGAGTCACCACCAAAGTGAGTACCAAAGTGATCCTGCATCTACAAGTAATGGCTATAAAATATTCCATGAATATTTTGCATCTCAAGGTTCTCAACTATTTTCTTATCAACATTCCCACTCTACTACATAACTTCCTCCTTGATCACCATGAAGTTCATTGATGAGACAGCGTAAACCTTGTGAATTGTCAAATTCTACATTGAAACAAGGTAATTCTACCGGGTCCACATATTCAAGAGGACATCGAGATGAATCTACTCAGGGTAGATCTAAAACTAAAAACAAGAGCAGCTCGTCCAACAATCACAGTCGATATATACGTCTTAGAATACTTTTGTATTGTAGTGATGAAGACTATAACAATACATCAATGAATACAATACTCGATACAACTACATAGAGTGGAAGTCATACTGTGAATATGTTACAGTGCTACGAATAGAGGAAGATAATCAGATGAGAGGCATCAAACCAGGTCGAAGCTCAACCTGATATTGATTTGGTGGAATTGGCTGGTGCTTCCATACTTAGTGTGGTCTACTAATACTCTGACACTATTGATATTTTATTTCTTCTGGTAAGTAACATTATTATAAATATTTTTTAATTATTATTATGTTATATACACTTTCTTTTTAATATATAACTTTATCGATATACGACTAGTACATTTCTATTATGTTTTCATTCAAAATTTATTATTTTTATCTTCTAGACATTTCTTCATAATGTAGTAGTTATTAAAATGTTAATTTTTATCAAATTTGTGACATTTGGGCCTTTTTTAGCGATTTCCCCAAAATTCACCGACATCAGCCATATATCCCTTTTTCGACTTGTCAATACGACAATGATATCGATATTTAAAACCTTGGGTAGTTGTATAGTTATAGCATTGCATATAACACAAATTTTAATAAGTTTACTAATTATTTTATATTTTTTAAAATAAAAAATGCAAAACCGCATACCCGTCCACATACTCGTCTAAATACTGCATACCCTCTATGCAATGGCCCAACTAACCATATACTGACTTCCCGAACCTTACTCCAGAACGCTAAGATCTCAGATGCAATAACAAAGCCATACATAATACTTCTGCTCAGGATAAAGGTCGTCTGCACTAAAGAGATAATGTCCTGCAACACCCTATGCAGCCTATTGGCAAGCACCTTGGCCACAATGAGATAAACTACATTGGACAGGACAATAGGCCTAAAATCCTCAATACTCTCTACACCATCCTTCTTGGGCAACAGGAACAAGTAGAATTTATTTATCCTGTTGAACCCCCGGTTTCCCTCTATAAACTCAGACACAACCTGCATGACATCCTCTTGAACCAACAACCAGAACTCCTTGTAGAAGAACACTAGAAAGCCATCCAAGCTCGAGCAACCATCTGCATTCAATCCCCACAAAGCTCATCTCGCCTCATCCACAGAGAAATGTGTTGAAAGTGCATCTGCCTACACATCTAAGATACATTGTGCATCTCCCCCAGTCCACCTCCCCATCCTCCTACTCGTGAACTGCCTATAGAATTTCATTGTCGCCTTGCTCACTTCTTCCTTATTTTTATCCGCCACCAGCCTGTCAATCCATTTCCTCCTTCTCATGTTTGAAGCCATCATATGAAAACAATGCATGTTAGAATCACCTTCTTTCAACCATCATTGCCTAGACCTCATCTTCGAATCAAACTCAACTTTTTTATCCTCCACTTGTACAACAACCATATGCCTAGCCCTCATTTCCAGGTCCACCGTAGACAATTCACTCTCATCCTCCAGCCTATGAAATCTAGCAATCTCTACCAACGTCTCAGACTTCCTTCTAGCCTGCCTCTCTTTTACCTCCCTCCTATAGACCTTCAAAAGCACTCTCAATCCCGTTAGCATGGACTCCATCCTCGTCGTTGTTGACCCCTCTACCTAGAAGGACTACCATTTCTCCTCCACAACACCTCTAAAGCCATCCTCCATCAACTAGGATATGTTAAACTTGAAATAAGTTCCAAAGGTTCTATTTTCATTTGTCCTCCAAAACAAAGGCATGTAATCCGAGAAAGGCTTGTTCGAAGGTCTGACATCAACTAAGAGGATGGCCTCTGCTAGCTCCACACTGCAAAGAAATCTGACAATCCTAGATTTCTAGCCAATCGAGCTCCTCCACGTGTACGTGTAGGAAGCGGGTACCAAATCCAAGAGCCCATGCAATGCAGCAAAATCCGCAAACACATCTGATCTACGGTCCTTCCTCTACCACCAGGCCTGTCATTTGCAGGGTGACGTTGAAGTTGCCCCAAACCAACCAAGGCATGCCACTGAATTTGTCCGTGACCTGTGATAGATCCTCCTATAAACATGTAGTGTCATCAATGGGACCATAGACCGCAGAAAGAACCATCCTGAAATCATTACTCTTCCTCACAAACTTCACAGCAACCACATGCGAGCCTAACATCGTGTCCGCCAAATCAAAGATGTCTTCCCACCACCCAAGTATAACCCCTCCTGAGCGCCCAATAACATTGAGGGTGAGGAATCCCTCCATGTAGTTGTCGCCTATCTCCTTCCATAGCCTCTAATCCACGACTCTAGCTTCATCTCCTAAAGCATCACTACCGCAGGTCCCCAAGAACGAAGGTAGCCCCCGACGACTATCCTTCATGACGGGCCGTTTAGACCCCTCACATACCTCCCCCCCCCCTCCCCTACAGTATGGCAGAAACCTGCCTTCTCCACAACCACCACCTCCTCCTCATCACCATCTCTCTCAACCGAGGTCGCACCTCCCCCCCCCCAACTCCCTACTGCGCTACCATCTTTTCCCTCTCTAGTTGGAACGAGGCACGTAGCGATGTCTAAACGCATCCCTTACCTCTGAAGGACCAACAAGGTCGAAATCGCACCCCACCCCACCCCCCTCTAACGTCGAGGATGGGGAAGGCACCACTTAACCAAAGTCACAATCACACACGACCCTTCCGCCTCCCCCAGCAACGAAGCTCCACCATCCTGCTCCCCTGAGGTGGTTGCGACCATCTCCTTCAGCTTCAAGGCCCTCAATGCCCACATCTCAAGAGTACCAACACACATGATCAAGGCTAGTGAGAACCCCCCTACCCCCATGGTCAAGTTAGAGCCAAAAGGCTCCAATCTGGACACACAAGGGCCATCTCCACATTCAAGTATGGAACCAAAATCGGAATCCATGCAATTCGGCCCGATGTGCAAACGACGCATTCGAGGAAATTTCCCACAACTCCCCATAAAATCTCCAGCATAAGAGGTTTCACGACCTTCGAACTCCTTCCCAATCTCGCAGATTGCGACACCACTGCAGCTCCTTCCCCAACTTTCACTCCCACCGCTTCTGTTTCCCGTGTGCTACCAACGGCAATCAAAGCTCGATCCTCAATCCCCTCCGAATGTGGCATCATACTAGCAAAAAACATGGCTCCCTCACCTCGACCTTCGGGCTCCACCTCCATCCTAATCTCACAAAAAGTGACGTCATCAATGGCCTCCTCAACTTTCGCCCCTGCCATTTCCACTTCCCACACACTAAGAGCATTCAATGCTCAATCCACCACATTAGCAAACCTCGCACCTCCCTCATCAAGACACTTGGCCTTCCAAGCCTACTACACCGACCAACGTGCACCTCTAGTGACTACCACTAGATTAGGATCGCTGCCTCCCAACAACGCCTACACATACGACCTCGCTACTCCACCTTGAGTCCCTCTATCCACAACACAAGTGACCACCCGCAAAGACCCGTGGAGGCGCAAGGTCAAATTCTTCGACAATGTGCATCCCACCTCAAACTCCACCGCCACCATCGCCGAGAGGTCCCCTTCCTCCAAGCCTATGTCCTTACATGACCTTAATCTTGCAAACGGAGCAACCACCCCCTCCACCACCCCCATCGTTCTCAGCCTCAGGGGAATCCCCACCAGGCGAATGCAAATCGCAAGTCTCTACGATGACTTCTTCACCAACGCTCCATCTTGATAGCATGGGAGGTGCCAACAGATTAAAGCTCCCCCCACCTTCATCTCCTTGAAGCAGAAAGTTGCCCTCTCCTCCAGCTGCAATCCAGGCAGCAATAGCCGCTTCTCAATGAAACGTGCTACCCTAAGGGGCTTCCTCAAAAGCCACCTCATGGTCAACTCCAACTCCCCCAACCCCATGCGCCCCTCCAGCACCACACCTACCAGTGTTATCTCAAGGAGAGCATCCATCGTTCCCACCACCTCTGACCATGGCACCTCCACCTCAAGGAGCGAGGCACCCAAAGGAGGCAATGGTGGCACTGACCCCTCATTCACCCCACGATCCATCGAGCAATTAACATGCTGATGGCCAACACCCCCATATCGCAAGCAACAAACCAAGCCTCTGCAATCCCTCGCATAGTGGCCCCTACTACAGCACTTGTAGCAAAGGACCTCAACCTCTCTCTGACTACTCCGCTGCCTCCACGCAACAATGGTCCAACCTCCCTCCCCACACTCTCCACTCTCCCCTCTCTCTTCAACATGGCTTGTGGTCTTCATTAAGAAACTAACGAGTCCAAGCATTTCAAAGAAATAATTTCAAGGTTTTTATACAAATGGTTGATCCCTTTTCCCTAGAAATGGTTTCTTTTTTCTTATTACAAATTTACATATGTATTTACAAGCTAAGAACCGAAGTTTTACAAGTGGCTTGCTAGCAACAAGCAACAATGGTTTACGGCTGCTAGAGGTTAGCTTCTACCATTGTTCAATTGCCATCTCCAAAGGATGGCAAGAGCCTTCCAATCTCCCCCCCCCCTCCCCAACACACACACCAACCCCGAATTTTAGCTCTTTCATTAATTTTTGGACATGAATCTAATGCACATCTTTAATTATTTTCAACCTTAGGAACTAAATTAATCTCATTTTTTTGAAAAGGCAAAATAATTGCATTAAAAATAGCAAATTAGGATGGTATGTTATAATCTATGAAATTATCAATTGTTCAAGGATGGTATCCGAATGGCTTTGGATCTCAAATCAAGGGAAAAGATTGTTTGGCTCAAAACACCTATTCGAACTTAACACGCACAAGAGAGCACACATGCACATATACATCCCCACGGGACATTATATATATGTATTTATGTATTTAAAGAGCTTATCAAAGTAACAACAAAGAGTTATAGCAGTCAATTGATTCCATTATAATAGAATTGTCAAGAAGCTCACCTAGGCATGTCCAGGCACCAATCCAAGGTGAGGCAAGGTCCTGACACCAAGATTGTTTTGACCCAAACATCACCCAAGCACCTAAATCTAAGCACCAAGCACCCCAAGTGAACTATTAATATAATATATCTAGTATATAATATTTGTGTTACAATGAATACAATATACATATGTGTCCCATGCTATTCAAGTATCTGGGTTTTTTGCTTTCTACGAGATGCAAGAGGCTACAATGATGGGCCTCTTGGCTACTTTCTAGAAGTGATAAATTGATGATTCTCTCCTCCATTCTACCAACCCTCCTGCTACATTTTTTTTTCCATTATGCGGATGTCTGCTACAGTCCAAAAGAGAATTGAATCCATCCAAATAAAGTTTCTTTGGCCAACCAGCTCCGGTGATAGCTTTATTCCACTGGTTTCCTAGGATGAAGTTTACAGACCAAAGGAGCATGGTGGATAGGGGTTCTCAACTTACAAGTGACAAATAAGGCCTTAATGACTAAGTGAATCATACAGGTTATGGGTCCTACAGAGCCATTCTAGAAAAGAATCCTTGATGATTCCTATAATGACACATCTACTTGGAGGAGAGGAGATTTCACCTTAGGGATCGTCATAATTCTGGTTGGACTTACATAAGCTACTGCAAAAGATCATGCCTCATTGTAGATCTCAGCTTGGTAAGCGGCTCTCACTTTCACTTCTGATCGCATGCCTGGTCCCTGGCTAGAGTTCTTGGAAAGGCATACCCCAGGTTGGTCACCCTTTCTCCTGATCTAAGAATCTTGGTGGCAGATTGTTTCACAAATGGTTGTCGGTCTCCACCTTTACCTCAATCTCTCTTACATGCCAGGACTTCCAAGTTATTATTTCTACTTCAAGAGGTCAGCACCCTCCGCTAGTCAAGATGGCTGAGTGTGGTGCCATGGGAGGTTTTCTATCAAGAATGTGTATCTTTGGTTCATTGGGAACACATTCAAGTTGCAGTAGGGCCTGGTTCCTAACTACAAGACAATATGGAAAGCTAAGATCCCCGTTAAGGCCAAGTTCTTTATGCGGTTGCTTAGAAGAAAAAGGATGATTACCCATGATTATAGGAGATGATGGGCTCCCAAGATGAAGCCACTTGCAACTAATGTGGTGAAGGGATGAAAGATACCAATCATCTTTTCTTCGCTTGCCCTTTCACAGTTTCACTCAGTCCTACTGGACGAATGCTATGGAGTGGCCCATTAATTATAACTCTGAATCTGATTTCTAGAATAGCATCCACAGGACTCTTGCAAATTCCAACACATCAAGGAAGGTCTTCATTATGATTTGGTGTATTTGGCTAGAGCGCAATAGGATTCTCTCCCAGAGGGAAAGGTCAACTATTGAGGGTGTTCTTCATCACTTCAATATATCACATCAGTAAATTAGACCTTTTTAATGAAAGCAAGGGGTTAACAACCTTTGCAACCCCTTTTTTCCTTTTTAAAAAATATATTTGCAATAAAGATCCTAAAGATTCTTTAATATCTATTTTCTTAACCACACATGGAGCAAATTAGGCTATTATTTTTACCATAATCTGAGGAGGTATCTAGTTGTCTACATGGACCAAAATGCCTTTTCTTCAAGGCAACTGAAAACTCTAGAGGAAATGTAATGTCAGCTTAGGTTTAGTAGGATGGATTCATAGGAGAACACTTTCACCACTAGCATGTCTAGCAAATAACAAGCAAAAGTTCCTTTACTATAGATAAATGCATCCTCATCTGCGATTTGGTACATAGTGAAAGGTCACATAATTGTCCATACCAACAAACAAAAACAGCTGAGAAACCCTAATAGGTTATGGCTGGAAGATATAGACTGATGATCTGAAAATGTCATGATGAAACCAATGTCAATACAACCCAGATTGCACATGGTCAAAGCTAGTGGCATGATAAAGTACAAAGGTGGCAAACCTCAACAACCATTAGATGGCAACTAAAATGCCACCTACGACATCCTGTTTACTGCAATCCTTATGAAAGAAATAAAATAAGAAGCAACAGCCCATAGGGTAAAAAAAACAAAAAAAAGGGGGGGTGCTTAGCGGTAGAGAGAAGCAAGAACAAAGCCACTAATATAACATACAGGAAAGATATTGAACCTTTTTATTATATTTGATCAATGATGAGATTTCCAGTTTATGTGTGAGCATAAATGAATACCCAAACATACTGATAATTGTTACGTAGCTATGGCACGTTATGAACATCATCAAGACAAACTTTGATGATAAATAATTTGTTACTGGAATAAAGGAAAGCATACAATTTTGTAATTTGACGGGCATCAGTGGTCCTGCCACGAGTAAGAAAGAAGAGGGCTAGTTCCAATTGGATTAAATTTCTCTGCAAGTAAATGAAATGTATGTATGAATATCAAGGCACTAAACAACTTCTGAGGAAACAAACAAAGAAAAGAAAGGAACAAGGGTGATTTATTGACCAGTTTGGCAAAGATGACGTAAACATAGTTGGTCAAACATAATTAGAAAATTAAAATTTGACTTTTCCCAAGAGTGAGTAAGATGTTCTTCAAGCTTAAGCTTCTGATTTTTTTCAGCAGAAAATTAGCATAACCGCTAAACCCATCAGCAAATGTACAAAATGCTTGAATAAAAAAAAATGTTGAGAAACCGGTAATAACCATAGCTACGTGCAATAATACCAAATGCAATAGACCATAAATAACTGAACATCTATATATTCCATAATAATAAAACAGAAGCCAATGAGAAATGTCACCTATGAGCAAGTCGTAAATAACAGTAAAAAAGAAAGAAACAGGCATGCTCTGCAATAACTATACGCAACAGAAATGCAAAAAAAGAGCACAATTGCAATACCACAATCTGCATATAGAACTTAATGGACTCCATATTACGGAAAATAAAGTCTACATGATGGATAAAAATTGTCAGTAGAAGTCATGCATCTCTAATGTTCAGAGAAAAATTCTATCTGTTGTCTTTTATGTGAAATGGTTCGCACTTGTCAAGAGCCAAAGTCCTAGAACAAGGACTTCAGCAATGATCAGATGTAAGTGGGCCAAGTATAACTCATTTTCAAGCAAGGTTTCAAAAAATGTGAGACGGTACTGAAGCGATTTGCCTTCATCGAGGCGAGGTGTAAGCCTCGAGGCGGTCGAGGCATAAACCTCAGGATTGACATAAAAAATATAGAAAATGAAATGATATATACTTATCAAGTGCTAATAAAGAAATAATAACATAAATGACACAGTTTCATAACATTTTTTCTCTATCACAACATTGAAAGAACGAAACTAAACGAGAGATGACGTTTAAATGAAAAGATAAACATCCATATAATATAGAAGATTAGAAACCATAACAAAAGCACAAACTAAATCAACTTCCCAAACCATTGGGAGACTTAAGAGTTAAAGCATAGATTAAAATGAAAGTATATGAAACATCCACATCAAAAACTCTAAAGAACTACAACACATTGTAGACTCTAGTCCCCTCCTCCTTGAACACCGTCAAGCTCATCAATGCTGTCGCTAGGGCTGGTTGCATCATCCCAAGAGTCATCCATAAACTTCATCCTAACCTCATTATCATCATCTTCCTCAGTATCTCTATCACTCTCTTGAAACTCTTCCTCCTCAACGTCAATAACAGCTTTACCTAAAAGATAAGTCATTTTAAACAATTTCTTAGAAGTTAGAATCTTAATTTGTAACTTTAAACATTATAGTTCAGCAAAATAAAAAATTACATATTACCTTTACTCTTGTCCTTTCTCTTTTGCCTCTTTCTTCTACTTCCTCCTACTTGTATTCCTCCCTCTGCTCCTACTAACTGCTCAAGATCAATAGGATCCTCTTCTAGAGCTACAGTTGCATCAAGCTCCTCATAAGCATCAATCTCTGTTTCACAAAGTTGTAGCTCAGCAATCCACTCATCATCTGAGTCCACTTCCTCTAAGCATAGAGAATCATCCATTGTCTTTTTCTTCACCTCCTTGTGTTTCAATTTCAAATTGAACATACAATAAACTAAGTCATTGAGTTTATCTTGTCTCAACCTGTTCCTTCTCTTAGTATAGACATACTCAATGAAAAGTTCACCATTAAATTTTATAACCTAATCATTATATATTACTCTAAATTTAAAATGCAAATTTAGACTTTTTACCTGATTAAAAGTACTCCAATTTCGCTCACATGCAGATGCACTACAAGTCAAACTTAAAATGCGCATGGCAAACTTCTTCAACGCAGGTGTTTCATCACCAAATGCTCTCCACCAATCCGCTGTAATGGAAATTTTGTTTATAGTATATAGGAAAAAATTAACAAAATTTATTAATTTAAATGATAGAATCATTGGAAGAACTTTACCAGAACTCCTCTTAAAACGAGTCTCAATGGCATTGAACCATCCAAATAATCCTCTTCCATTAACAAATGCATCTGTTTGGAGATCCACATTCAACCTCTCATCCTTGTCAGGAATCAACCTCTGGAAGTATGAGTACAAGCCCATCTTTACTTCTGAATCAACTTTAAAAGTTGGTTCATACTGGTATTGGGGATTCAGAAAATAGGCAGCAGCATGCAAGTGTGTGTGCAATTGCCTGTCCCATCTTGCGTCAATGATGTCCCAGATTATCTTGTACTTCTTTTCATCTTTACCCAAATTTTTAGCAATAGCTTCCTTGACCCTATCCATAGCCTCATAAATAAATCCCATAGGTGGATATTGTTCAGCGTCCACCATTCTTAAAACCAACACCAACAGTTTGATTGTCCTTATCACATAGGCTACACCAAGCCAAAATGTTCTACTTTTGAGGACAATATTTTGTACAGCTTGCCCTTGAACCTTCAATGCATAACTGCTACACTTCCACCTTTTTGAGGTGAAAAAAGACTCAAGAGCATCTTTTACTGTTAGTAATTTCTGCAAGGTAAGGAAAGCAGTAGCAAACCGAGTGACGGCAGGTCTCACCAAGTCTCCTACATGCTTCCTTATCATGGCCACCACCCAAGCATGTGCATATATGTAATTAATTATTTGTTTGACCTTCTTGAAAACAGAGTCATGAAGAGGTAGCTTCATGATATCCTCCAACATAAGGTCAATGCAATGAGCAGCGCACGGAGTCCAATACAAATGTTCCCTTTTTTCCATCAATTTCTCTCCAGCTTTTTTATAAGCTGATGCATTATCTATTATCACTTGGATAACATTGCTTTCACCCACTTCTTCAACAACACCATCCATCAATTTGAAGAGATAGTCAGCATTCTTGATCTCATCAGAGGCATCAACAGATTTCAGAAACCACGTACCTTTTGGGTTGTTAACCAAAAAATTGATCAAGGTGCGTCTTTTTGTATCTATCCAACCATCAGACATTATGCTACATCCAATCTCTTTCTAAGACGCTTTCGCTTGGTCCATCATAGTAGCTATTGTCTTCACTTCTTTCAAAATCTAAGTTCGTAACTCATGCATTGTAGGACCTCTGAATCCCCTTCCATAGTTACTTACATCTTGAAGCATTTGCCAGTAAGATAGACTAGTGGCCAAATTGAATGACAATCCATTCTCAATAAAGAATCTACCAATACTAAGACACGTTCTAATTCTTTGTTCTTTCTTCCAAGAAAAATTCAAAGTAATCTGCTTTGGAGGACATTGAGGAGCATTATCAAGTCCACCACTTCCAGGCCATACTTTCAATTCAAAGTAATCTACTTTCTGTTCAACTCCGCTGAAGCTGCGCTCGAAGTCTCGGACCTGCGCAGGAGCTGGACCACTGCTCGGGCCTGCGTTACTGCCTACTAGAGCTGCACTGCGCTGCTAGAGCCTGCCGCTACGTTGCGTGCCTGCGCTGCGCTGCTGAACTTGCCACTACGCTGCGTGGACCTGCGCTAGAGCCTATGCTACGTAGAGCGTTGCCGCTGCGTGCTCGCGCTGCTGGCGCTAGAGCACTGCGATGCGTTACGAGGAGCGTTGCCACTGCGTGGAGCTACTCGCCGATGGAGGCTGCGTTGTGGTGGAGCAGGGCTGTAGGAGCTGCAATGTGGAGGCTACTCGCCGGTCTGCTGGAGACTGCAAGTGTTTTTGAGGTTTGGTTTAGGGCTAGAGCCAAAGATTAGTAAAAAAAATGGTCATGTGACTAGCACATGACCATTTTACAAAGTAGCATCCCCGAGGCGGCGCCTCTCCAACACCTCAGCGCCTCGGCCACGCCTCGCAGAATCAAGCTGAGGCTTAAGCCTCGAGGCTAATTTGCCACGCCTCGCCTCGAGGCACGCGCCTCGAGGCGCATTTTTTTAAACAATGTTTTCAAGCAAACTTTCACCCTTCAATATAAGGATCTTTCCAATGAAGTATGCAAGTTCTGAGGGCAAACGACCGTCAGCTAGTTTTTTTTTAAGGAGAACAACCTTCAGATAGTTTTTTTTTTTAAGGAGAACAACCTTCAGCTAGTTCTCTTGCATTTTGTCCAGTGAAAGGAATCCCTCCCCCACTCCCTCCCCCCACCAAAGAAGGCTAGGTCAGTCCACAAGCAACTGCACCTGGATCTCCAGGTAAAGCAACCTCTGGCAGGCATGCGATGTGCAAAGATGGGAAACCTCGTCCTGCATGTATCACAGCTGTGGTCAAAATTTTGAAGGAGAAAGGCAAGATCAAGCATAATGACCACAGAACACACTCTGAGCAACTAAAATAAAGGACACCATATAGCCTCCTAGACATATGGGATCACCTTAATCCACCATCACTGCCCTGCCCTTGTTGATAATCATAATCCCTTACGATTCTCTTTTGTCACCCACCCCCCGAGCAAACCCACAAAATCCTTTCGGGTTCATAACCAAAAAGTGACAAATAAGGTTGCAAAACCCCATATACTCAGCCAATTAATAGAACAAGTATACAGAAAGATCATTTGACGGAATTGATTATCATTAGTTAGCTTAAAACTTGGCTACGGAGATTAACAGAATGAATAATCAGCTGCTTAACTGACTGATCAGCCAAGTGATAGTGCCTACTTCATGTATCTCTAGTGGTCATTTTTTTCTACAATATAACTTTTGCCCTCTAGCCCCCATGTTGCTCATCTTGGCTACTTATGCTATGGCACCCACCACATGCTGCACTTGCTCTGCTCAGTTGTTGACAGGTTTCTCTCCTACTAAGGACTTGAGATTTTACAATATGCGGATAATCAATATTTTTTATGGAGGGCTCCACAGGTGAAGCAAGGAGATTGTGGTGGCTTTTGGAGATATTTTGAAGCATCGGGCCTTTGCACTAACTTCTCTAAATCCAATGTTGTCCCTCTGGTAGGGAATGATTCTGAGGCACAGGCTTGCAGTGAGGTCCTTCAGAAAGGACCCTGCCCTATCTCTTATTTGGGCCTTCCACTCACAAATAGGCCCTTGGCTTTGGTGGATAGGGCATCGTTGGTTGAGAGACTTGAAAGGAGGTTGTTGGGTTGGGCTTCACAAATCCACTCTAGAAGTAAATGGCTTGTGCTTCTCAAGTCGGTATTGTCAGCTATTCCTCTATATTTTCTTTCAGTTTTCCATTTTCCACAGCAGGTGGAAAAAATGGTTGGTTGGGTTGATGCGGGAATTTTTTTGGACAAATTGTGGAGCAACGAGGGGGGCCATTCAGTAGCATGGAACAACATTTGTAGACTTGTGAAGGAGGGAGGGTTGGGTGTTAAACACTTGAAGATGATGAATGCGGCCTTTTTATCCAGGCGGGTGGCTAAAATCATGGGTCCAGGTATTGACTTATGGAGTACAATATTTTTTGCTTCGTGTGACCACCATTTGAATCCCTCAAACAAAAAAAAAAAAAAACTGCCATTTGAATAGGGAGAGGAGGCTTGATCTTTCAAGGGGGCTTTAACCTTTTTGGAGAGGTGTTTCCGAGGTATGCCCAAAGTTGATGGAATTTTTTGAGCCAAAACTTGGTGCTGGGGACTGTGTTGCTTTTAGCAAAGGCAATTGGACTGGGATCGGTTTCTTGTGTGACCTATTTCCACTTCTTTTCACTCTGGCCAGCAACAAAGATGTCTCTGTTTCCGCCTCATGGAATGGGGTCTGGGCTCCATCTTTTGTCAGTCCTTTATCTGACAGCTCCAAGGGGTTGGCCCACTTATTGCAATCTATTGATCATTTCTGACAAAGTCTGAAGCCCGATGCCTTGTGTTGGAGTTCTGGTGAATTTTCAGTCCATGATGCTTATAGGTGATTGCGCAGTCCTTTCCTTCCTGGGGAGGTTGATCATTTAAGGGAGTGCAGGTTGATTTAGGCTGCAGCCTGTCCTTTTAAGATATGAATTTTTGCTTGGCTGCTGCAGAGGGGGAGAGTCCTCACAAGAGTCCTGAATTCAACCTGAACTCTGGAAACTGATACAAGCTGTGCTCTTTGTGGGCTGCAACCTGAAGATTATCATCGTCTATTTTTTGGCTGCACCTTTCTTCTTTTTTGAAAAGGGAAAAGAGTGGTTATCCAGGTTTTCGGCTGCACCGTTTCTCAGGAGGTTTGGTGTCATTTCAATTTTTTGTGGATTGATTTTTCTGATGCATTGAAATATTGGGAGACCTTCAGAACTGGGAGCTTGCAGCCATGTGCAGATCTAAGGGTGTGCGGGCCAAAGTGTTGGCTGTACTGTGGGGTATTTGGTTGGGGAGAAAGTGTTATTTTCAGGGGGAAGAGGGCCTATGTTCAGAATTTTGTTTCTTCTATTTCTTCCATGATTTCTTGTTGGGGAATGTCTTTGTAAACTCTGCTGCACAGTTGTTGATTTCTTTCAATATATAAAGGATAATCACCCTTGACTTTTCAAAAGAAAAATTTGTTCCGGTTTGTTAGGTTTCTGTTATGTTTTGCCTATTTAAAGGCTACCCTCAAGAGAGCTCTATTTTTCACAAAGCTACAAGAAAATGATATACCAAACTTGTTTTGGATTCTCTTGATCAGTATTATTATCTTAAATAAGTAGGTGGACTCCTGGTTTTTTACTATAATTTCATAAAGCACCAACACAAATTGTTATCATTGTTCCAATTACATTTATACCTATGTAAATAATTTTAAAATACAAAATTGAGTAATCCTCATTTACTCTCCCATTTATTGCATATTCATAAGTCCGCGACCTGCCGAACTGAAACATTGAGTATTTACTAATGCAACTCCGTTAAGATATAGTAATTGCAAAGGACATGTAAATGTCCTAGAAATTTGTTACCATTTTTCCACATCTATTAAACACTAGCAAGTTGCCTTACCAATGGGCCATTATGCCATGAACCATAACTAAGAATTCTTACAATAACTTTTATTTAGTGGTAACCCCAACCTTCACTATAGGATAAATAATAACTACTAAAATTCTATGAGACAATGTATGGTGCTTTTTTTCAGAGGGAACATATGGTGCATGCTACTTTGGCAAAAAATCAATAGAAGTCATTGATTGGGTGAAAAGGCAAATGACTTGTTGTTTCTGAAACAGCTTAAAGACAGTATCTATAATTTAAACAAAAAAAGAAAGAAAGAAATGTTTGATGTCTGCACAGAGAGATTTGCACATACCTCCTTGACACACATTTTTGTCCAAATTAATTGCCTTGTCCAAATATCACAAAGTTGACTGATTTTTGCTGGACTTGCAGAATCAACCTCATTTCTCAGCACTACATGGATAGCAGCCTAAAACAATCAAATAGAAAAGGTATGTCTCAGACATTAAATGCACCAACAAATCACCCTTCCCCCAAGGACAAATCGAGAGGATAAGAAGAAAAGGCTTGTTTCTTTCCAGATTCTATGGATGAATGAGGACAGAATTATGTTAAGGATCAATATTCATCCAGACATCCATTCTCATTCCGAGATTGTAATAACAGAGAAGTAATCTCACAAGCATGAAAGTGAACGGAAATGCTCATTCAGAGTCTTGGTTTTCCTTTCTTGGTAAATTTCACAACTTCTTAACAAAAATATTATCAGAAGCTAAGATCCATTTGAGGAACAACACATTTTGGAAATGAAAATGTATACTCTAACAGCTGTAATAATAGCAAGCATTCAGAATCGGCCCACACGAAATCCAGTAAAGGTTGGAATGTGTCCTCAGATATCGGAATGTAACCGCTTTTTCTTCTCCATCTCATTCTACTCACAATAAACACTTCATTCACATCATCGCACATTGAGAAGAAAAATTACCATATTAACAAACAACTCCTGAACTGCATATCCCAGCTTAATCTAGTCATGTTCCCAATTTTCATTCCACATAAACAAGAGATCACAATGCCCATTTCATATGATGCAACCAGGGCATGTTCATTGATCTAACTATGTTTCTTGTGAGGTGGTCTGGCCAAAATCAAGCGGTAGCTTACTTGCCTACCAAAAACCAGTAACAAAATTCTCCAAAAAAGATTGCATGGAATGGCATTATGGCCCCATCCAAATGATGCTATAACTGCGATAGCCCAAAAATAGTGCCACATCGTACGCTCAAGAAATTGATTGGTGGAATATAAGGGTTGAAAAGTACTAGTTGGAAAGTCGGGCTTAAACATTTTTGGTGGTTGATGTTTGCCCATTTGGCCATTACTACAAATGGCATCAGAGCTAGGGGTGGACATTATTCGGGTCAACCCAAATAACCCACCCAAATCATGAAAAATGGGTAAAATGATTTAGGTTATTTGGGTTATGGGTTGAGTCTTGACCCAAACCATAGGATTATTATAGATATTGGGTTGACTCATGGGTCCACTAATTCCAACCTGATCCACCCAAATAACCCACACTTTCATTACAAGTGACCCGTGGGTCAAACCCACCCACTTGACTAAAACCATTTTCTAATACTATATATGTAACTTATAAAACCCTAAACATCCTTCAACCCCCCCCCCCCCCCTCCCACACACTCGCCGCTAACCCACTACAGTATGTTTGTGCCTCTTCGTGGAGACCCTCCATAGGGCCACAATGGCATGTCCTCTGTCCACAACTCCCAATCCCAGAGACCCTCCTTTTCCTCGACTCCCACGAGTTACAACATCAACTCCCACCTACGACTATGACTCTGCGAGCAACACCTAGAGATCTGTCACCCTCCTTTAAGCCCCGATCCCTCACCAACGACGACGGAGTTTGACTATTAGTCGCAAGGTCTCACCAACAGCGAAGGGTAGTTTCACAGACTCCACGTGGTCCACGTCACCGTGACTTACTCCCAAGGTTCAAGAAGTCGGTATGCGGTATGCAATCGGTTGGGTCACCGCATAGCGAGTATGCGGTATTCGGACGAGTATGCAGTTTTGCATTTTTTATTTAAAAATATAAAATAATTAGTTAATTTATTAAATTTTGTGTTATATGCAATATTATAATTATGCAAATATTTCAAGTAGTATAATAAAAAAATATAATGTAGAACCATATAATTTGACATCATTAGTTACTAAATAACCTCGAATATAAAATATTTGATATCTTGAAAAAGGAAAATGTAGAGATTAGAACCCAGATGTTCATTTAAACGGACACAAAAGAATTGACAATAGTGTAGAACACAAAATGACATTTAATATAAATAATTGATGTAAAAAATCATACCCTAAAAATCAATAACCTAAAACAAAAATCAGACCTACAAATTAATCTAAAAATCAGACTCAACAATTGATTTATTTAATATTAGGAATGATTTG
This sequence comes from Thalassia testudinum, assembly GCA_037157565.1. Taxonomy (NCBI): domain Eukaryota; kingdom Viridiplantae; phylum Streptophyta; class Magnoliopsida; order Alismatales; family Hydrocharitaceae; genus Thalassia; species Thalassia testudinum. Next base: position 79,511,807 of record JAZHRO010000022.1, on the reverse strand, counting down.
TATACATTGTCACATACAGACCCTAAAAATCAGACAAATAAATACAACATTAGGAATACATACAACATTTAAGACACACATGTACAATGTCACGAATAAATCAAACCTTAAATATCAAACCCAATAAAAATCAGACCCTAAAAATAAAAATCCACAACTAAAATCAGACCGTAAGAGATATACCTCCAATGATAGTTGGTGCAACCTCCAATGTTGGTTAGCGATGGCCGGTGGGTGATGGCAGCGCCATGCGAGAGGTGGTGCAGCACCCGACAATGCTGCACCCGACGTTGGTGGGCGATGGCCAGTGGGTGATGGCAGCACTGTGTTAGACACGACAGAGAGGGCAACGTGCCAACAGCAGAGAAGGCAATGAGGGTTTAGGGAAATGGAAAAGAGGGGTTTAAGCATTCTCGATGGGTTTAGGTTGGGATGTTAGGCATTCTCGATGGCAGAGAGGGATTTAGGATATCTAAGAAGTTTTATTTTTAAGTGGATCTTTTTTATGTGAGGCCCTGAAGTTTCTTTTTTAGAAAACCCCATCAGTGGATCTATCTCAAAAGCAGGTGACTACTTAGCCGAGTAAATGCCTACTCGGTCCGACTACTCACCCAGAGCCGCTTATAGCACCGCATTGCATTACACGGCTCAGGGAAGGATCCACCTACGACTATGCAACCGCCTACTCAGACTAGGCGGCTGACTTCCTGAACACTGCTTACTCCCACGCCATCGACAATTGCAACCCACTCCTAGCCATCAACAGCAAACCCAACTAGGTAAGGTAACACGGCTCTCTTCTCATATTCCTCCTCCTTCGTCAAACCCGCTCTAGGGTCATTACCAATGTTCTCCTCCCCACAGCAGCTACCTCTAATCCCCCGCCATCGCCACCTCCTTCACAGCATCTCTTGTAAAAAAACATGTGCATCATTTGGGTTTCACTCGACCCAAATCCAATCTAATTTGGGTGGGTCATGGGTGGGCATTTTGTCGACCCAAACTAAACAATCCAAACCCACACAAACCGATCGAATGCCTACCTCTAATCAAAGTGATACTATCTCTAATAAGAAAAAAGGATTGCCTATGAAACGCCAAAAGAATGCACTATGAGATAGAGCCGCAACAACCACTGAGAGTATATTAATCTAATCGCAACGAGGCATATTTAAGTGAGTAAGGCTGTGATACCACAAAAATAGTATCACAGCATAAAATCAGGGAAAGAGTGGTGGTAGAATATAAAGGATTAAGAATTACTGCTTGGCAACTTAAGTGAGTGAGGTTGTGACACCACAAAAATAGTATCACAGCATAAACTTAGCGAAAGAGCGGTGGTAGAATATAAAGGGTTGATAATTACTACTTGGCAACTTAAGCATTTTGGATGCCTGATGTGCATCCATTGGGAACGTACCCAACAAGTTGCCAGGGACAGCTTTTATCAATTACATTCGGATTTAGACCCGAGTCGCAATGATCCCCCAGGACTATCGCCTGCACAATCCAATTCTAGTGTTCAGCCTCAAAGCAAACTATATCCCCTCATTCTACAATCTGAACTAATTTAAATAAACTTCCCCACGGATATCTTTACTACGTTACACGAAAAATGCACACTCACAATTGCGACGAATTCCGTGAAAAAAGTTAAGTCAGAGGAGGATCGAGGGGAGGAGTGGCGGGGGAGGGGAGCTTACGAGGTAGTTCTTGCGGAGGTCCATCATGGTGTATCCGTGGCCTCCCTTGGGGGAGAACTTGTCGAGGACGCTGAGGATGAGAGCGACGTCGCTCCAGTTGTGGTCGTCGACGAGCCTGCGGAGGAGGCGGGTGAGCCTGCTCCTGTGCTCGTGGAGGAGGCGCGGGGTGCCATCGCGCTTGGAGGGGTTCGGCAGGGGGCCACCGAGCTTCCTGTACTTCCTGGGAGGGATCCGAGGACGAGGATGAAGGGGTATGTCGGACAGTTCGAACTTCGTCTCGCCGTTGGAATCCTCCCCGTCCATCTCCGATCGCAGGGACGGTCGCGAGGGTTGGGGAAGGAACAGAGGTGGGAGTACTGGGAGGGAGGCAGTGGCGAACGGATGCCTGCGCGTTGATGCGGAAAAGCCCTGGAAGAGGAGGGGCTATATCGCCCAGAAAAGTTGTAGGAGCGCTTTTGATTTGATTTATGTACGCCGGTTGCGTAGGAAAAAAATTTTTATGCAGCTACGAAAATATATTTACTTTATTAATTATAATTAGGGTTGGCACAATATATCAAAAATGTATTTATCCTTATAATAATTAATATCTCCTTAATATCATTAATTTTGTGTTTACTTATAATCAATTTCTAATAAAATTTTTTTTCATAACTTAATGTTAGAATTTATATAAAATAGAAGTTACAAATTTACGATTGATGACTATTATGATGTTGTCGTGAATAATATTTGTTGGTCGATGCAAGAAAAATTAAAATACATTTAATTTGATCCATTTTAAAAGAATGAACAAGTTTGAAATTGAAAATTTTAATAACTATGAACACATCTAATACAATATAAGCCTATAAATAAGACATATACAAGAAGTTTATGATAATAAAAACTTACGTGATCCATTTGATTTGTCATACATATTTCAAATGAAAGATGATATATTGAAAGTTAGATCTATGATATTAGAGCATAATCTGCAATTGATGTCAGGGAAAGGCTATATCTAAAGCTAGTAAATAAAACTTTTATCGATGTTAAAGAACATGTGACAAGATTTGATCACCACACGTTCCCATTTGAGTATTTGACGAAAAAGAATAAAGACAGTCATCATCGCAATCTAAATCAAATGAGGACTCAAATAATTGAGATAATGATGTGATTGTAGCATTCATGATGAGAAGATCTAAATCAAAGCAGTCATCCGATAGAAGAAGACACATTCATGGTGCTCACATCTAAAGAGCTAGAGATTATAAGGAATGGCACACTAATGCACATGTCAAATATATTCAAAGTCCAAACCATTTGTTTATAAGGGATATTGGGATTTTGGTACTTATATGAAAGATTTGAGCTTTTCAATTGATTCAGTGATCATTGGTAATTAGATTTTTTGTTTAGCACTTGCCTACAACTTGGGATATAACATGGTAATTGTATCGTTAGCTAAGATTCTTACAGTTCTTTGCACTGCCACTATCTTCTTTGTATATATTTTATCCATCACATACAACACTATGAAATGTTGAAGCTTCTGAGAGTGAGTCTTACTCAAATGATGCTTCTGGATATCGTATCTTCTTAGATTATTTTGCTCCATGATCTATACAACCCCAACCTCAAGAAGCTTTCCCAATGCCAAGATTTCTATCGTCATCATAAGGTGCTTTAATAACAACAGGATCCTCATAAACTCATGCAAATTGTATCGGTGACAAACCATTCTCAAATAGCAGATGTCGTCATCTTAGGATTTTGGTTAGTGTTATGATTACGAGTACAGACAACACATGATAGATTATCAAACGATGTATCCATATATGGCATGGGAGGATTTCTATGAATACATTTAAGCTATAACTTATCACGATATACATGAACGATGGCATCAACCAAGTGCCTATAGTCGTAATGGAAGCAACATGAACATTGTTACAATAAAACACTATTCTTTTCTTTGATATTTTATGCATGTATAACGCATCTTGGTAGTTGCTTAAATATTTAATTTTGGTTTTTAAAAAATGTACTTTATTTTATTACAAAATGTTATATTTAAATCCCTACATGCTTCAATTTAAACTTTGAATTTTGTTTAGCATGAAATATAAACATGTACTTGAATTTGAATTTTAAATTTTGAATATGACCAATGTTACGTAACATGTTATATTTTGATTATTTGATGAATTTGAATATACTCTATTGCATATTGTAATTGTTTTACTATATGTTGCATATGAATTTTATGATATAATATTCTCATTCTTTTATAAACCGGTTAGTTGTTTAAACTTGTGATTTTCTTAAATTTCTAATTATTTTGACTAAATTCTACTATTCTTGATGTCATGGTGTATTCTAAATTGATAATTTTCGACGATCAAAATTATCGAGATCAGATATTAAGATTTAAGCATTTTCCATGGTGTGCCTGCAAAATATGCACTTAGAATTTTATTGAAATGCTGTCAAAACCTTGTAGGTATTGTTTACTTAACATTCCGTGCTTGTTCTTAAGTAAAGGTAACACGATCTTATTTAATCTTAAGATGGAGCATGTGTTAGAGTTATTCATGTGATGTGGGTATTTGAGTTGCAGGTAAGGGAGAGTTGAATTATATGCTTCCTTTATTCTTCTCATATATGTACGTGAGGTATATGCACTTTTAACTCTTCTTTCATGAGGGAGAGTTGAGTTATACAATCTTTCATTAACAATTGCTAATGGTATGCATATTGGATCAATTATTTTGTTATATTATTTTATTCTAAAAATTCATTATTTGATCACTTCATTTCAAGTATGTCTCATATGCATAAATTCTTTCTTTTTCTACTTAACTATTTTCTCATTAACTGGTTAAAGTTTATTTTAATTTTAATGTATTAGTGGTTGCTAGGGAAAAAGTAATGTTAACATACTTCATTGAAAGGAAATGTGGCAATGATTAATAATTCATCACGACTCTACTGCTCATTTGTTAATATTTATCTATTACCTTTCATTTATTTTCACCCACTTACAAGTATCCTGTGCATATGTGAAATCTAACCCACTTCTAATTTATAATTTCCCATTTTGGGTTTTAAGAGATAATTTCTTAACAATTTGCATAGGACCATTTGACAATTTCTATCAATCCATTGTAATATTTATTCATTTCTCATCTTATTACTTCAAGAGATAGTTACTTGAACATATTTCTAGTTATAAGGTAGATTTGTATATCTAAAATAAATATTAAATAATAATATTTTAAAATTCAAATCAAACATATCGATTCAATTGGAAATCGATACCTTATCAATTGAATTGACTAATTTGGTTTATAAAAGTTAAATTTGAAATGAATCAATTAAAATCTAAAGTAATGGGTTATCTATGATAGATCTCACGTCACATTTTATTGACAAAATCTTATTTGTGCGATTCAAAGAAGATCACTAAGATTTGAGGGGCGAAAGATCTTGTTTGAAGATAAGAAGTCATGTAATTAGTCGTGAGTTTATGTATGTTTAAAATATTTATTTAAAATTTAATTGCATCCAAAATATTTTTATTTTAAAAATATAAATGGATAATAAAATTTAAAATTATAAAAAGAGAAAGAGAGAAGTAACGATATGAAAGGCAACAAAGGAAAGAAGAATGTGGATACCAAGCAAATTTAGGATAGGTGCCATTGGATCATGTTTAGGTGTACCTCAGTCGTACCTTACCAAAGAAAAAAAAAAAAAAGTTGTACCTCAGATGTACGTTTGGCTCCCTTAGGCCATTCTAAGTAATATATTTATTTACCTCTCAGAAAAGCCCACAGCCACGTATATCTGCTTTGGTACCAACTTACCGCCGTCGCTGTCAACCCCTAGGCGCCAAAACGAGCACCTTTATCAGAAGCCCCCTACATGCGTGGCGCCTTGTCCCCTCCCCATTGATTCCCCTGCGCGCAATCACCACCCCCTCCTCCCCGCGCAACGCGCCATGCCGGAGATGTGGCCCCGCGCGCGCGCGATCGCGTCGAGCCGGTGGGCCACGACGGCCGCGAGCATATGGGTGCAGTGCACGAGCGGCTCCTCCTACTGCTTCGGCATATACTCTCCCCTCCTCAAGACCTCGCAGTCCTACGACCAGTCCACCCTCGACGCCGTCGCTTTCTCCAAGGACGTCGGCGCCAACGTCGGCGTCCTCTCGGGTCTCCTCTACTCCTCCGCCGCCGCGGGGCCCGCCAAGGGGTGCTCGCGCTGCCGGGGCCCGTGGGTCGTGCTGGCCGCCGGGGCGGTGCAGTGCTTCGCGGGGTACTTCTTCATGTGGATGTCGGTTACGGGGAGGCTGCCGAGGCCGCCCGTGGCGCTCATGTGCCTCTACATGTTCCTCGCGGCGCACGCGCAGACGTTCTTCAACACCGCGAGCGTCGTCACCGCCGTGCGGAACTTCCCGGACAACCGCGGCACCGCCGTAGGTATAATGAAGGTATGGCCCTTTCATCTGCCTTCGTTCATTCTTTCTTTCTTATCCATTTTGTCGGTATCTGGTGCTGATTTTCGAGTTCGTGCGAGTAATTGAAAGCAGCACGTTATGCTTTGCCTTTTTTGGGTATTAGGATGAGGTGGTTGTTGACGAGATGCGGGAATGAAAGGAAATGGGTTAACTGGTGGGTGCTTATTAAGGTGTCACTGATATTTCCTTAACAGAGAATGTAAAATTGAGGTGTGTTTGTAAGGGTTGAGAATTAATATATCTAGGTGTTTAACATGGGTCCACGGGCCTAGAGCTAATGAGTCATGAATGTTCGTTTTTCTCAATTAGACTTGGGTCTTGGCAGGAGTTTGTGGTTTTTCCTTTGTGGTTTCTGCCCGATTATTGTACCATAGATGTGGACTGTGAGCTTTTCCCCCCTCCATCGCACTTCCGAGAAAAATTAGAAATGAATCTTCTGCTTCTGTCTAGAACTTCACAGAAAAGTACATAGTTAGCTATGTGGATTCCTTGCTTAGATTGACAAACAAACTAGCTCAGGCCATTCTGAATATTTTTTTTCAAACGTTCTTGGAGTTTCCTGGAGGGTTCATTATTCACCTTTGGAAACTCTTGGACTATTGCATAGACGTGTATCTTGAAAATTTTCTCATGGTACTGCTCCAAGAACTTTTTCCCTTGTGACTTAGAATGGATTCTTTTCCTTTTTTCCCTCCTCTCTTCATGCTGCAAATGCACGTTGTTTATGTGGAGATTGTCGTAAAAAAAATGCAGAAGTTGTTAAACTTTAAAACCCGGGCATAGTCTGGAAAATTGCCTGGCCGTAGTCTCTTCTCGATGTGTAAGTTTTCAGAGCATATGTGGATGACCTTGGGGCTAGCTAGCAAAGGTGGATGTCTTATCTAGCAATGGTTTTTTGGGCCTTTTTCAGGAGTGGAATCCAAACAACACTCACGCTTGGATGGTGGCTGTGGCAGCTTTGTGGTCCCTTTGGCTCCAATGTAATGCAGGGATTTTCTAGGGGGAAAGAACATGGGTTAAGAATGTTGTAAGGGAAACTTGTGGGCTATCCAATTTTCGGATGTGTTGGAGTTTGTATGAGATCTCCACATTGGAGATCTTACATGATCTTCACGTTGAGTGGAATAGAAATCCACTCGCCAATTATCTCTTTCCCGTTTTTATGCTTTTATTTTGGCATTCTTTCTTTAGGAAATTTGTTTAGGACTTGATATGATTTGGTTTGAGATATGCTTTTCTTTATTTAGACGATTATATTAGGATTTGAACTATATAGAGTGACCAACTCCCCTTGTTTCTCTTGGACTTTTCCAATAATAAAATTGCTTCATGTTGTAGAGAAACTCTCATATGATGTCAGAGCAGGTCTTTCTTAGGATGATCATGTGCTCTATTGTATCCTAGAGGAGCATCGCCGACCTCCTGTGTGCCTTGGAAGCGTGATCAATCCCTTGGCTTGTGTTGGCGGCATCGTGCATCGCTAGTAGCCATAGTAGATGCCAAGGTGTGGCCTTTGTCTCTTCTCTCCCCATCGTCGGTCATGTAGGAGGTCCTCCATGCCTCCTTTGTGTGTGTCTCCTCCAATTGGCAACAATACCTCGTGCATGGTTGGAGATCCCATGTGTACCCCCAAGATCGTTTTTTTTTTTTTTTTAAATCGATTATGCCGATTTTTTTTATCGGTCCTTTGTACGTGTAAAGTATCTTTGTGTGTAGGGTTACAATGACTTCTGAGGCTAAGATTTTGGACTCTATACTAGTTCAAGGGACCCCAGAGTCCCCATGTTGTTGCTGATTGAGGAGCAATGTCTCCTCTACTATTGCTTAGGAAGTTGGGAATGTTTTCCATATGTGGCCGCTATTTCTAATATGGTCTTCGTCTTCTTCTGCTACTGCTGTGATTGCTATAGAGGTTGCTAAAGTCATGTCTACACAGCCTGTGCCTAGCCCGAAAGAAAGCTTTGAAGCTTTGGGTTTTTCATCGATGCAGAAGATGCTGATGAGTGGTGAGGAAATTGAGCCACAACTTGTTTCCATCTGTAAATGCCCAGACCTGGTTCTCCTTTTCTTTTGTCATGAAGAGTTTTTTCTCTGGAGATGGGTGACTTCTAGTCCTTAGGATTGACTGTATTTTCTCTGGAGATGTCGATGAATGTACCCAAGTTGAAGTATTTAGTTCAATTCAAGTTAAAATATTTTCATGTTCAAGTTCGTGCTTAGGATTGACTTCCATTGAAGACAGAGTATGTGTGTGAAGAAGTCTACTCGTATGCTCCAGCCTCGACTACAATAGAAGGGGGGAGTATTTGCAAAAGTGCTGCTTCAAGTTGGATTGTACATGTCCAACCTGGGGGGACTATTGGAGATTCTATGGTATCTCCATGTTGGAAATCTTATGTGATCTCTATGTTGGGTGGAGAAGAAGAATCTACTTGCCAACTTATCTCTTTCCTATTTTTATGATTTCTATCTTGGCATTATTCTTTTAGGAAATTTATTTTGGATTTGGTGTGATTTGGTTTGAGATATGCTTTTCTTTATTTTGAGGATTGTATTAGGATTTGAAGTAGGATTGGTCTCTCTATATAAAGAGACCAACTCTCCTTGTTTCTCTTAGAGTTTTCCAATAATAAAAGTGCTCCATAGTCTAGAGAAACTCCCACAAGATGCAAAACCGTTAGCTTGTATCTCTGGTTTTTTAATGATTGAATGAAGCTGATGGCTACCAACCTTCAAAAGTCAGCCTCTATCCTTTAAAAAAAAAAAATGTTACAGTTTAGGATTGCTGACTTGTTACCCTTTTTTGCATGTAGGGAAATGTAATGGGGATGTTTCTCTTCCTCAAAGCTGAATTTATGGATGCCAATCAACCATTGTTTGTGTACAGTGATGAAGGCAAAAAAAAATCGAGCGGGTGCACAAAATTTAACATAAGTATTGTATTACCGGTAACTACTAAAAAATAGTTTAATGCAATTAACTTAGTACAATTGTCCTCCACATGAAACAAATTTCTTTAATATACATGAAAAGTGATTAATGCATATAAGATGGATAATCATGGATTAGTTTATAAGAAAATCATAGATTAATAAGAATCAAGCATATCATTAGCAATTTGACATTATAGGAATAAACTGCTTTATTTTTTTGAGAGAAAATATGAAGACTACCAGCAAACAGTAGCCATCCAGATCTGTTAAAAACTTATAATAAAACTAGTTAAAAAAAGCTCACAAATAAACAGGGCACCCACACTCAGACCAATGAACAATGTCCAACATTGGACACAGTACAATGATTTTGCCCACCAAGAAATACCATCAAAAAATTTCAAAAAGGACTTCTCCCATCAAATATCAATCCCCACATGCAGACAAAGTTATCCCAAAGAACACCAAACACAATCATTTGAGAATTGTTAAGATCCTGCATGTTATAGTTCGTGTATGATTCATTGCCGCCCTTTTACAGTCCTGCATCTTGCTTTAAACTTGTTGCTATTAAACGATTAATCAAAAGGCATCACCATTTTTTTTTTTTAAAAGGCAAATGCATCACCATTATCCTTCATATGTTTTTGAGCAAGTTAGACTGCATAATTCTATTGACACCAAAGGCCCATCAGGCTAGCATTACTGCAGAAGTAGCTTTAACTGAGCCTCAGAAAGGCCATAAGAGAGTTTAAGTAGGCAAGGATTTGTGTCAGATATAAGGTTAATACTCAGTGTATGAGCAGCCAAAAGAGACAGAAAAATATTGGAATTCAGCAGCTCATTTGCTCAGTCTTACACAACCAAAAATATTTTACATTGTTCATTTATGTTTTGTAGTAAGGGGCATTTTATTATTTTTATTTTTGTAGTGGATTTATGGTGTAACTTTTCCTTCACCTATATAGAGGTGTAGATACGGCTTGGTAAATTGAAAAATTCCATTTTCTTCAACTTGGTATCACAGTCAAGTTGAGGACTCCACCAAGAAAAACCCTAGCCCCACCACTGAGCCCACCGCCACCATTGTCACCGATAGCAGCGTCAGCCAGCAGTAGCGTCGCCGTTGCAGGCCAGCGTCGTCGCCAATCAGCCTCACCGGCTGCGGTAGGAGTTGTAGCAGGGCCCAGCCACCTCCTCTCCTCTTCTCCACCTCTCTCTCTTGCTGTTGGGCACCTTCCGGCAGTAAGGAGAGGGTTGTGACCCCTATCTCCCTTGTTTTGGGGTCTAGAAAGATCCTCCACATGTTGGTGATAGAGTTCTAGAGTGAGGATCTTCCAGAAAGGTGTTTGAAAGGTCTACTTGGATGGTATAATCAAATTAGATCTCTATTTCTGTTTGTTTTGCGGTCTGTATTCTCCTTTGATGCATGCTTTTTTTTTAGTGTGTATTCCCCTTGAGTAAACCGCGTGTGAGCGGAGATTTTTGGCGTGTACATTCCCCGTTTGGTGCATTTGTTGGGGTGTACATTCCTCATTTTCTGTTAGTTTTCAGATATGATTGTGAAGAATTTCAAGGGTGTGTGCCCTTTCTATGGTGCTTTGAAATCAGATTGTGGCAGTGTGTTTTTGTAAACATGGCAGTATCCCAGTTAGAGATTGTGCTAGGAACTGTCATGGGTGATACTTCTTCAATTATTGATATGACGTGGTTGATTGATTTAGGTGCCTTCAATCATTTATCCGATAATCTGTAGTATTTTGGATAGATTCAACCTGTCTCTTGAGGTTGCACCATGCAGATGGCTGATGGGCGACTTGCTCCTATCAGTGGTCAGGGGGAAATTAATGGTACCCCCTCTATGTAGCTTAATCGTATCCAGTTTGTTCCAGATTTGTTTATGAATTTGCTTTCTGTCAGTGAAATCATCAAGCAGATGAATTGTCATGTCATCTTTGATGAACGTGGATGTATTTTCCAAGATCGAATGACAGGGAAGACTGTTGGTAGTGGATATGAAGGAGATGTTTACTGGCTTCAGCAGGGTCCCACAGCTGCATCATGTCAAATTAGTACCACGTCAGGGAGTGCTCTACAGTGGCATAGAAGGTTGGGTTATTCTTCTTTGGAAAAATTACACAAGTTTATTTCTCATGTATCCCCAACTACACAATTAACCTGCGATACATGGCAACTTGGGAAGCACTATGGAGCTTCCTTTCCAGCTGCTACTGGACCACGTTTGTTTTTGTATTTTCAATTAGTGCATCTCGATGTTTGTGGTCCCAGTAGGACTTTTGATAGAGTAGGACATTGGTACCATTTGATTGTGGTTGATGATTTTTTCAAATTAGCCTAGCTATTTTTCATGAAGAACAAGCATGAAGTGGATCTACTGATTGAGAAGTTTGTATTGATGATAAAGAATTAGTTTGATGTTGGCATCAAGACTCTCAAATCTGATAATACATTGGAGTTTTGTACTCGTCGACTAGCGGAGTTTTATGGTTTACATGGCATAATTCATCAGACCTTATGTTTTCATACCTCTTAGCAAAATAGAGTTGAAGAGAGGAAGCACAGATACATCTTTGATATGGCCAGAGCCCTTCTTATCCATAACAGTGTGCCAAAGAACTACTAGGGAGATATAGTTTTCACAGCTTGCTACATTATTAATAGATTGTCCTCCTCAATGATTCATGAGCAGATACTGTGTCAGGTGCTCTATCCAGATGATGAACTGTTTGATCTTCCACTCAAGACATTTGGGTGCGTGGCTTTTGTACATCTTCTTGGACTTAGGCGAGATAAATTAGTACCTAGAGTAGTCAAGTGTGTGTTCCTTGGTACTCTCATACTCAGAAGGGGTATCATTGTTTTGATCCCCTATACCAGAGATATTAATCAGTGTAGATGCCACATTTCATGAAGTTGTACCATATTTTTCTGTTGCTGCGAGGTAGGTGCAGAGTATGCGAAATTATGCTCTTGTATCAGTTGCTCTTATACCATTTGGTGTATTTACAGATAGTCGTAGTCCTACTTGGGTTACTGAGCCATCTACCAGCACATTCAGGACAGTTCCAGCAGATCAAAGGACCTTTAAGGGTCACACCTATCGGTTGCCAATTGTCTATAAGGCAAAACCCCCTCCATCTATTCCATAGACTCCTCAGGTTAATGTTGATAACCTGGAGGCTACTTCCACTTAGGAGGCTCCTTTAGATATAGTGTCAGTAGGTGAAGAGGTTGAGAGTTCGTCACCTGTGGGTGTTTCTCCAGGTCCTGTTTCCATGAGTACTGATGAGGATATCTCTATTGCTATCAAGAAGGTTCCACGATCTTGTGTACAGTATTGTGTTGCTGGGAGTGTTGTTTTTGTTGATTATTTGAGTTTGGAGTTTCATGCATTCACAGCTGCAGTATCCAGTGTTGAGATACCTACCTTGTATTAGTAAGCTCTATTACATCCACACTGGAATGCATTATGGAGATGTCTGCACTCACTACCAGAGAAACCTGGGAACTGTTACCTTTATTGTCTTGCGCGCACCTTATTGGAGCCAGATGGGTTTTTGCCTTGAAATACAACTTAGATAGGTCTATTTTAAGGTATAAGGCTTGCCTTGTTGTCAAAGAATTTATCCAGACCTATGGGGTGGATTTCTTTGACACGTTCTCCCCTGTTGTACGACTCTTTATTTTTTCATTCTTATCTCTGTTGCAGCTCATTATGGATGGCATCTATATCAGCTGGATGTCAAAAATGCATTCTTATATGGAGACTTAGAGGAAGAGATCTACATGCAGCAGCCACCCAGCTTTGAGGTTAAGGAGGAGTGTGTATGCAGGCTTCGTAAGGTCATTTATGGTCTTAAGTAAAGTCCCCGAGCCTGGTTTCAGCGCCTGTTTGAGGCATTGTCTGTTATTAGGATGCAGAGATCCTCATCTGACCATTCACTATTTGTGAGGGAGATCAGCAGTGGTACAGTGGCTCTAAGTGTGTATGTAGACGACTTTATTTTCACATGTGATGATGTAGAGGGTATATCTCAGGTGAAGGAGTACTTGGCACGCTAGTGCGTCATGAAAGATCTTGGGAAGCTGAGATACTTTTTGGACATTGAGTTTGCCACAAGTAAGCAAGGGATAATTTTGTCACAGAGGAAGTATGCCCTTAATATTCTTCAGGAGATAGGCATGTTAGGATTCAAAGATGCTAATATTCCTATGAATCCTAAAATTCACCTTTTTCAGATGTACTGGCTTATGTAGTTTTATAGCTGTGAACTTGGTGACCTGGAGAAGCGACAGGGTGTTGTCACACTTTAGTGTTGAGTTTGTATATAGGGCCATTGCACATACTGCAGCTGAGATGATATGAATAAGGTCTCTGATACGGGATCTTCATGTTATTGTTCAGGAGCCTATGGAGATGCACTGTGACAATTGGACTGTTACTTATATAGCGAATAATCTTATGTTTTACGAGAGAATAAAACACGTGGAAGTGGATTGTCATTACACTAGGAGTTTGGTTCAATAGGATTTGCTTCGTACTACTTGCCTTGCCTTCTCAGACCAGACTGCTAACATGTTTACCAAGTCGCTGCCTCACCTCCAGTTTGAGAAGTGTAGAAATAAGTTGAGCATGATGGATATATATGCTTCAGTTTGAGGGGGAGTGTTGAGTTATGTTTTGTAGTAAGGAAGGTTTTGTTATTTTTATTTTCGTAATGGATTTATGATGTAACTTTTCTCTCACCTATATAGAGGTGTAAGGATAACTTGGTAAATTGAGAAATTCTATTTTCTTCAACTTACATCAAGTTTTTTTTGAAAAGAAATCTCACATCAACTACCTTGATTACATCTTGGAGATGGAGATGGCAACGATCTTGGAGGATGGGCCTTTCCACGCGGTGGAAGCACAATTGCTTATTGAGATTCATTGGAAACACAATTTTTTTCAAAGGTAAAAGGAGGATCATCTGAGGTTGTGATCCTCCATCTTCCTTCCAACTGTGTAAGTATTACACCATCCAAAAGGGCATGACCTTCATCACAAAGATCAGAACTCCAGGAAGCATTGTGCCTGGAGTAAAATGTTTTCAACACACATGCTGCCCACTGAAGATGGCCCATTTCTTTGTAACCATGAAGACCATGAAACAACACAAGAATTTGCCTTCCCCTTCTTGGATCTAAGATTATCCCCTGCAAAGCTTCTCCAAAACATTCGGGGAGTGGAAGCGTCCTTCCAATTTATCCCCGTGCATCCCCACACCTTGTTAGCTATAAGGCAAGAAACAAATAAGCGACAGCGGTCTTCCCATTCCCCACTGCAAAGAGAACAATTCACGTTTGAATCTAGAACAAACTTCCTTCGATAGGCCCTGGTCATGACCCTCTCCCTTCTCAACAACTATTCAAAGATTTTTATCTTGAAAGGGGAAGCCATAATATTATCCACACTCTCAAGTTCTGATATGGCTCCTTCACTGAGTAATTGTCATCTTGCCACTATGACCCATCACAATGCTCCACCCTCGACTGGATGCCTTCCAATTCTTGCTGCAACAATAGGAATTCTTCCACCTGCTGCTCAGATAGAGTGCCTATAAAGAGTGGTGCCCATACAGTTCCAGAAGTTTGCCACTTGCCGTACAGCCTAGTGGGGCATGGAACAGTGTGGAACATCGCCCTTCGGAGTTGAAGGTCCCAGGTTTGAGCCTCCCAGATGTCAAAAAAAAGTTACATTTCCAACACAAATGGTCTCTAGTACTGCTCTAGAAGAAGCCCATTGGCTGTCCAATTGTCCATCCAAAATCTGAATTGGTCACCATTCTTGGAGGTTAGCATGAGAGAATGGTATCAGCAGAGGTATAGCACACATCAACCCTACTAAAATGCTGGAGCTCCATGTATTGGAATTTGGAGGCATCATGTCCTCCCATGTAATCCTGTCTACACAATCATCATTTTTTTTTTTTTTTGAAAAGGGAGGGGGTGGTTGATAACCACCTAGCAAAAATATTAATACGGATCCAAAAAGGCTGAACAACAAGGCCAGATAACACAACTGTCATTTAGGAACAAAGTAGGGCCTTTTTCTCTCCCATTATCCAGATCACCTGATTCGACAAAAATGCTGAGTTCTAGTCCTTAGATGGACAACCAACCTGCCAGCATAGGTTAGCGTGCAGATATCCTCATAAGCAACGAAAGCCACCTGTCTACCATTAGAATTGGGTGTTTACAGTCTTGAGAATACGTGAAAAGCTCAATCAGAATTGATAAATTTCTTACCTTCTTTACTAATCCCCCAAGAATGAAAATTGTATCATCTAGACACTGGATGGGGGTGGGGAGGTCATATAGTCTCCCTGGCTCCCCGTTGCTTGGCCTTTGAAGAGCCCATTATCATAAGCTATAAATGTACAAATTGCCCCAATACATCAATTGCCAGTATTGAAAGTAGCAGGAATGACTATCCTTGTTTGGTCTCCCTTTATGGTTGAATCCAACCACTCTTAGGTCTACCATTAACCAACATTGAGAAGGGATTGGTCCTGACACATCTTTTCATCTAGTCAATCATTTATCAGAAAAGCCACACTTGTGTAAGGAGCTCCACCAAAAAGACTAGTCTTGTGCCTTTGCAAAATCAACTTTTCACAAAAATCTCGTTGTGCCCATTCTTTTCCCATGGCTCAGAACTTCATGCCCAAATACTTTGCTATCCATCATGTGTCTCCTTGGAATCAAGGCTATATGCACCTTTTGAGTCATGCTGTCTCCACCTTTCATAGCTTCTTGACCATAATCTTAGCCAATTTCAAGTAGACTCCATTTGAAAGTGAAGTATGCCTATATTTCAATGTATTCCACCATCTCCCATTTAGGAAGCAGGATCAAGAGGCGACATACTTCAGCATTGGAATCTTGAATTTATTTCTTGTAATTCTTGGATCATTTCCATGACATCCTTCCTCGCAATGTGCAAAAATTTCTTGAATAAGACAAGGAATCCATCCGACCCTAGTGCTCCTTCAACATCGAGGCTTCGTATAGCTTCCTTCATCTCCTCTATAATCTATCTATCCAACCAAGCTGCTTGCCCCATAGAAAGAGTCTTTACCCCTATGTTGCTCCATCTCCACTTTCCCTGCCACTATATTCCAGTGAAGCTCTAGAAGCATCCAACAAAATATCTACTAACCCCCATTTTGCCAATCCTCTCTTTGTAAGCAACGATCACCTTGTTGATGTTCTTGCATAAATGCTCATTGGCAACCATATGAAAGAAATGGGTATTACAATCCTCTTCATTCGAGCATGTTTGTCTATATCTCTACCTCCACTTCACTTCTGACTACTTGTCTTCTTCTTTGACATCACTCTCCTTCCCCCCATTGTTTCCCTTCTTTCGTTTGGGCTTGCAAATCCTTAAGTGTACCAATATGCTAAATGGCCTCCAAAGTAAGGTTCTAAATGTTGATTTTGATGTTGTATCGATAAATTTCAAAATGCACATTTCAGAGGTATGCCAAGGGTATGTTGTGGAAACACTCGTATTTCAACAATAGATTTTGACGATTTCGATGCCCTGAAAATAGTCTATTTTGGAGGCATGTCGAGGGCATGCTGACGTATGTGAACAAAAATGTCATCTCTTCATCTTTTTCCCTCTCCTCTCATCATCTCATCTCCTTCCCCACTGTAACCCACCCCTTTACTCCACTACTAACAAACCCTTCACTTTGAACCTTCTCCTTTCTCGTTCGTGTGACCCAACAGAGACCCACCACCTCTCCTCCCTCTTCCCTGTGAGGTGCAAACCACAATGCCACCATCATCGAAGTAACCAAACTCGTCACTCCAGCCACCGTAGCAGCAGGCAACAAATACACCTACACGCAAGAGTAGGGCAACAACCAGTAGGTAGTAGCATGCCCTGAAGCAGTTGTGCCGACTGACATATCATCGAAATAGTCAACATTGTCGAAATTGTCAACATACGACCAACACCCTTGAATTTCAATACCCCTTCCTTGTCGATATTGTCCTCCGCTTAAAACCTCTCATTTTGCTAGCATGCCGACGACATCTTGATCACCACTATTAGAATGATTATGATTGTATTGAGTTCATATAATTGTGTTAGAAAAATTTGATAAACACTTAAATAATAATCCTATTAAAAATAATATTTAAATACTGGATCCTATAATTTAATAATCTAACTCTATAAAATATGTCGATTAAATAATCATAGAACTAGATAATCTACCATAAACTCATGAATCTGCAAATTTAATTGTTAAAACCCACAACCTGATCTAAATCTAATGATTGTAGCTTAAATCCAGCTTAGAAAATAAGAATCAAATACTATTTAATTTTAAAGATGATACATTATCTTAAATATCTAACAAATAGAGGGTGAAAACACTTGCAAGAGTTCTTATCACTTCAACAAGCATGCAATAACAGTAACGAGCAAAAATGGGTTATCGAGTTGCCTATGCCAACATAAAAATGGGGTAATAGCCTAAGAATCGTATATGGTACCATCCATTTTGGCAATGTCATCAACATATTGTTTTGATATTTGGAAAAATATTGATGATGCTCTTGCATTTCGACATTTCATGTGTGTCGATATATCCTTACATTAGAAAAAAGCCATTTCGTTGGCACGCCATGGGCATTCAGAACACTGTTCCAAAGCCTCAACGTGCTTCCTATCTTGCTCCTATTGTAGCTTCTTTTTATATGTTATTAAAGACCCCCTTCAAACCCTATAGCTACTTGGCTAAAGTTGTAGTTTTTGTCCCACGTCTAAGAAAAGTTCACCATCTCCTTAAACTTAGCTCCATCAACCGACACTACTCAAGCTTGAAGTAGGTGAAGGGCTAGCCCTTCATTTGAAGACCATATCTGTGGTGTTTGACCTGGTAATTGTTGTGTACTCCTTCTGTCTTATGTTTAATGGTGCATGTACCACTTTGTTATTTTCCTTTTCTTCATGGGCTTGTATTGCTATTTCCCCTCATCTATTCTCTTTATAAGAGGTCTAGGGTTTCTAGAATGAACTTGAACACTCATTTTCTCCTACTTGGACATAAGACAGAAGGAGTACATAATAATATCTATATCCATTGGCATGTAGCTTGGTTGATTCGTAACTACCAGAAGGGGTCTCCGTAGGAAGGTTGATTTTTGAAGAAAAGTGGCATTTTGTGCTTATAACTTTTTTATGGGATTTTTGTGCTTATTGCGATGTTAATTATGCTAGTTCTCCATAAGCAGGAGTAATAGTCTAAGCAAGTGTTGAAGTTGAGTTTAGGACTATGGCTTACACTTGTAGAACCTATAGGATTTCAAGCACACACTAGAAGGGGGAATTGAATAGTGTGGTAGAAAAATAATGCAACAAAGCAAACTACAAATTGAGACAGATTTATATACGAAAATCCCAATTGGTAAAAACCTCTACCCAAGTATCTCAACTTGGGATTTTTAAACTTGATTCTCTAATATCCACCAACAAAATTAAGATAATTAATGAGCTACTTCAACCCAAAATACAATATTTTTGAAAGAAGAAATAATGGCAGGGTGCTAGCTAAGGTGCTTAGCACAACAAGATACAAATAAAAAAAAAAAGATGTATTAAATAAATACATAAATCGCTAGTCTCCTTTTGATATATAAATTAATTACAATGTTACTTGAAGTAAGAAATTTGATTGCAAAATGAAGAGAGTAGGTGCTTCGAGAGAATCAAGAACTTGAGAGTGAATATGAGTGCAAAGATTCTTTTTTATCACTAATATTTTTTCTATATTGAGTTGTGTATTAAAACAAATGTTAATAGGTCCTATTATATATTTTTTTTGGAAAGAGAAAAGGTGGTTATCTTATTCATTAACGTCAAAACTAAAAAGTTACAATTACGATTACATGGAAGACCCCCCCTACACCATCTGGGAGAAAATAGCGGTAATAAAAATTTCAACATAGGGGGTGTGCTCTCTAAAAACCACCCCATTCCGCCCCAACCAGATGCCCCATAGAATAGCTAACACCTTCCTCCGTTCCTTCTTTGACCTGAAGACATTAGGCCTCCCCTCCCCCCTACTCTCCTAAAGGAATCCCAGAAGTCATTGAAGCTAGCATGGGATATCCAATCCATCGCCAAATGCCTCTAAATCTAACCAGCAAAGGTGCACTTGAAGAACATGTGGTCAATATCCTCCTTTCGCCCGCAAAGCATACATGTTTTCTCCTCTGTCGGTGCCGACCTCAGTTTCCATGCCTCTGTGGTGAGCCTTCCTCTCTTTAGCAACCATCCAAGATCTTCACCTTGAGGGGGCACTCTGCCGACCAAAGCAATCTGCAGTCTCGTAAGAGATCAATGTCAATCATCAGCAAGGGGCCTCGTAACCTACTGTAAGCCCTCCTCACTACGAATTCTCCCTCCTCCCAATGGAGACCATTTGCACCTTCTTCATCCTGTGATCACCCCTGCAAACACCGTAGAAACTCTTGCAGCTCCTTCATCCTGTGATCAGAGAAAGCCCCCTGAATGCTGGGGTAGCATGCATTAGACCAGTAGCTCCTCACCGTAGCCTCTCTACGTGTTGCTCTAGAGAATAAGGCAGGAAAGTTGTCACATAGGGGGTCGTCTCCCATCCAGTCGTCCGTCCAGAACTGAAACTCATCACTTGCCCCCAGAAGAGGGGTAAAGAAACCATGCACCTCTGAGGCCACCAACGCCAGCCCTTTGAGAAAGTATGAGGCCCCCGCCACGGGCAATTCCAAGGTCCATTGAACCAAAAAAGGCCCATAGCACCTCCTCATCAGCTCCCTAAACATGTCCCGATCCGACCTTAGCAATCTGGCAATCCACTTTGTCAATAGACTTTTGTTCACGTAGCCCATGTCTCGAATACCTAGCCCACCTTCCTACACTAGCCGGCGTAACTCATCCCAGGCCACCAACTTGGCTCCTCTCCCAGAAGCCCCAAGGCTTGTCAAGAAGAAGTCGTGCATCAAGCTTGTAATCTTCCTTTCCACTTTCTTCGACAATTTGAACACCAAGAGGAAGTAGCTCGGTATGGACGAGATCACTGCTTTGATTAACACTAGTTTACCGCCTCTAGAGAGAAGCCTAAAAGCCCACCCCGCCAATCTCTTCTCCATCGTCTCCAACATTGGGAGCCAGTAATGCATTTTGAGTCGTCCCACAGCTAGAGGCAGGCCCAGGTAAGACAACGACAGGGATCCGACCAGTGTCTGAATTGCGTTATCGCATCCGGCAACCTCCATCTTCAAGAGGTGAAAGGGTAAATAGGTCCTATTTATAGGTTTGTATAGGCTTAGATTTGAATTATAACTGTTAGAAACAAATTAGGAACAAATCCATTTCAAATCAATCCAGAAAATGAAACAGAATCTGTGACATGTATTGGTGCAAAATAGGGCTTAGTGGTACAAGGAGGTCACAGTTTTGGCTTTGATTGAAAAATGATAAAAAACTGGAACACTCATGTATTGGTATAGATTCATATGTACCGATACAACATGTTCACAGTGTTCAAACTATGGCTTGCTTGTTCCGGTACAAGATATTTTGTTCCGGTACAAGTGACATACAGTCAATACTTGAGTTTGGAGGTCAAGTATGGACTATGACCTACTTATATAGATATTAGAGATTTTGTACCGATGCAAGAACTTTATTTTTTTGTATTTTAATAAAATTTGAAGACTAATTAATAGTCTTTTAATTCCAATATTCTTTTACTAGCTTAGACTTAATTTATACCCTTTTGAAAGCGATTTCTAAGCGAGACTTTAAGAGATTTTGAAATCCAAGATCGAGGGCGCGTAGATATGAATCTTTAGATTAATTTTAAGAGTTGGTTTTTAAGGAGAGGCTTTACAAAAATCTAAAGAATAAAAACTTAAAACAACTTACTTGCACAAGCTTACTTGAGTAACCTCTTGAAGTTTAGTCTTGTAATTGGTTTGAGTTCCATGCTTGGGCATAGTTGCTATCGCTTCATGCTTGAGCATTGAATTTTCATCCTCGCATTTTTCAATCAATTCTAAATATTTTCCTTCAATCACATCTTGATCTACAGAGATTAAGTACATGGGGCTTTTGTTAATATCTCAATCAAACATGTAGAACAATGTTCCAACAACGGCCTGTGAGCTTATGTAGATCAAGTTGTTCTTGGAAAATTTGGGACTTCTATCCCTATGTACTATGATATAGGCATCTACTTTTGTTGTTCCGAATCCTATTATCTTCGAAAGAGTAAAAAGTTTCAAATCCTATCTTTCTTTATCAATGGTGCATATAGAAGTTGACTACAATTTCATTCGTAATGCAGGTAACAAAAGGGCCAATAGCCGCACAATCTTCTTCTAGTCTTTAGATGACATATATATTTAGCAAGGGATGTGTTAAAGATTGTGGATTCTTATGCAGCAAGCTAGGCTTGATTTTCCATGCTCTGGCTTGAGGGAGTGCATTCAGTTTTGTCTTATATTTGCTATTTATGCTACTGTATGAGGTAGTTTGTTATTTTCTCACTAGTTCTCTCTCTCTCTCTAGGTTCACTCAATAAGCTATTTCCTCTTAGAATGCAAACTATTCCCGCAAACTAATATATACAAACCCCTCCCTCACACATAGAACAAACTCATTCAATCAACATTTTTTTTTGAAAGATACCATTCAATCAACACAGATAGTGCCCTTCCTAATCTCACTCATCGTTTGGAAACAGATTTGATGTTACTTTTCTTCCTTCTCCTGGAATTATAGAAAGTTGAGTTGTTTAATCTTTCTAGATGTGCCTAGGATGCAGTCCCCTGCATCAGAACCTGGATCCCTTTTTCTGAAAAAAAGATATACACTAGAACATGTTCAGCTACATGACATCAATCAAGATTGGAATAATGCCAACAATCTGTCCTCCGCTGAGGCACTAACATGGCCGTTTCTTCTTTGCCGGGTTAATATAGACATAGAACCAATAAAAAAGTCCACAACGTTGTTGACAGGAAATTGTCAAATGCCATCTGATGTCGACTATCAAAATTTTAGTAGTTCATCCAATGGAAATGTCAACCATAATTTTGTTGGGTGATGGATCTGTTGACCCTAATGATCATGTTGATCGAAAATGATGATACAACCTCTAAGCTTGGTTTCTAAATGACAGTATATCAACAATGTTGCTTGACATGTTGAAATTTTGGTGGTCGTCATGTTGATTGACATTTAGTCCTAAAAGAAGACATGTTGATTGACATGAAAAATTTGTGATGATGGATCGTGTAATACCCTTGTGGCTCTAAGAGGTGCTACAGATTAGCTTTTGATTGTTGGAGTCCAATTTATCTTCGACCTGCATTTGTGATAAATTTTGGGAGACCTAGAACTGAATAGGCTCTATCCAAATTTCTTTAAGTGGTATGTTTATATTTTCTCCCCACTTATTGTGGGAAACGACTTTGTTGTTGTTGCTGCTTCTGCTGTTCTATTTTTTGTGCAAGACAGATGCTTGTTTGATTTGGATTGGCCCCTCAAAATGCTTCACCAGAACTAATGTATGAATCAGCAAATTTAAATTCATATGCAAAATTGAGATTCTTGCTTTTTGTTCTTCTTTAAACTATAACGAGAACTTCTATGCACAAACTTGGTATCATGACTTAACAAAGTCTATTCCCATATTTTGTTGTAGGGATTTCTTGGACTAAGCGGGGCTATATTACTTCAGATATACAGGACCATTTATGCTGATGAACCAAGCAGGTTCATTCTAATGCTTGCACTATTGCCCTCTCTGCTGCCGCTTCTGGTCATGCCTGTTGTCAATGTTGATGGCACCAGAGAAGTCGATGATACAAAACATTTGAATCGTTTCTCCACCATATCTTTACTTGTCGCCAGCTACCTCATGGTTCTAATAATTTGCGAAAATATCTCTCATTTTAAATTTTCTGTGCAAATACTGACTTTGGTGACATTGCTGCTCCTGCTTGCTTCTCCACTACATGTTGCTTTGACTGCTCACCCTAGAAGCTCAACAACATCCCTACAACCTTCAGATCCCCAAAGAGCTCATCTACTCGAAGGTGCTGATACTCCAGATTCTGAAAGGCAGAGATGGTCTAATTATGCAAAGGCAGTTCACAGTGAGTTACCTGATGCTAGTACTTGTGGACCGTCCTGCTCTGATAGGAGCCTGCAGCTTGGAAGAGAAGACTTGAATGTCCTGGAAGCACTTTGTTCATGCAATTTCTGGTTGCTCTTCATTGCAATGGCATGTGGTATGGGCTCAGGACTGGCGACCGTTAATAATATCAGCCAAATTGGAGCATCTCTTGGTTATAAAACGGTTGAAGTCAGCATGATGGTGTCCCTCTGGAGCATTTGGAACTTCCTTGGCCGTTTCGGTGGAGGGTACGTTTCCGATTACTTCTTGAACTTGAGAGGCACTTCGAGGCCCTTGTTCATGGTGGCGACGCTCGGAGTGATGAGCATTGGCCATGTTGTGATATCTTTGGGATTCCCAGGGGCCCTGTATGTGGGCCCTGTCTTGGTGGGTGTATGCTATGGTTGCCAATGGTCTCTAATGCCCACCATCACCTCAGAGCTCTTTGGGGTGACGCACATGGGGACTATATTCAACACCGTCTCTATTGCCAGCCCCTTGGGGTCTTACATACTTTCAGTAAGGATCGTTGGCTACATATATGACATGGAAGCTGCAGCCTCGGGTATGGGTACATGTGTTGGTACGCCCTGCTTCAGACTATCTTTTCTCATAATGGCGTGTGCCAGCCTGTTTGGATTTATGGTTGCATCGGCACTGTTTTACCGCACTCGGAAGTTCTATCAGCAGGTTGTCGTTGCAAAGCTTCGTCATACCTCTATGCTGTGAGAAAGCTAGAATCCTTTCTACCCCCCTCTTATTCTTCTGTTTCATGTTGCATCCCAAGTAATAAGCTGTCCATCCACACAAGTGTGCTTATAGGTGAAGTGTGGGAATAGGCCTGTTGCATTGCTGTTATCATTGGAAGCTGTAGATTTTCGGCGATAGGTTGCACCATTCATTATATTAGCTCCACTGTATTTATAGATTATGAGGAAGAATTGTAGTCTTGAGCAGATATGATTTGTTGCTACTTAAGCAAATGACATTTAGGAATCATAAGTTGTACTTTATTTATGATCCGTTGAAGACTCGTACAAATTAACCTAAGTTAGAAGCAAGAAATCAGGGTTATGGTGAGGAATGTGTGGAGGTGATTGGAGCTGAAAAGCAATATTCAAAACTTATGAGTCTTAGGTCATAATTTTCCCCTAGTTCTTCCTCCTTTGTCCTCCACTTTGTTTTTCTTCTCCAAGGTGCATCCATGCACACAGGGGTCTTCTTGCCGACCATCGTTCCTGACGTTGATTGCCTCCACTGTCCACTGGTCATTTGTCGTTTGTCACTGGCTGCCTTACTTGATGCTTATGATAACACACTAGTTGCATTGTCCTTTTCCTCCTCTCCTTCGATTCTTCTACGTGCACACCCATTCACGTAATTGTCGACCCTTGCCTTGTCGGCTGCCAACTCGCCTTGTCGGTGTCTCGTAATTGCTGTCGACCTCTTAGTGGCCAAGAAGGAAGACTCACCACCATTTGCTATTAGTCGTTCGTCAATAAAGCGTTGGCCTCTCCACCTTGCATGCAATCCCATAGCATAGCCCATTGCCCTACGTGTTGTCTCATGTGTCCCAACGTTGTTGCATGTTGCTCCATCCTCCACCTCCTCCTCCTCTCTCTCTCTTTCTCTCTCTCTCTCTCTCTCTCGTCCAAAGGAAGGAAGATGTGAGAGGGGATGGGTGGTCACAGCTTCGCGTGGGGAAGAAGGTTATGAGGGTTTTTAAGGGGGTTGGGAGAGAAGGCTTGGGAGAGGGGTGCTGATAGGAAACGTTTTTTTTTGTAACTACGGGTGATTTTCATAACTTGCTTGAATGATTTCAGATTTCCACAAAATACATACCGTTGGAATTATTGAGGTAAAGAATTCGATAAAATTTGCGAATTTTGAATCCGAGGTCATTTGTATGGTATGATTTCCTAAGTGGATTGCATATGATTTGTACACATTTTATGTATTTTAAGGTCCAAAATGATGTGTTGGACTTCAAAAAACTCAGAACCTGAATTTCAGGGCAATACAGGGTATAGGTTGGATTTTACTCATTCTTTTAAGTTAGGTTGAGTCAAGTTTATCGAAACTTGCATTGTTACTTGAGACTAATCCTATCTCTTGGGCAAGCAAAAAAGAAGCCACCACCTTTCGTTCTAGCATAGAAGTGGAGTATTGTGCTTTGGAAAATGCTAATACTGAGATTACTTGGCTACGGTCTTTATTCTTAGAACTACTAGTTCCACTTTCTCAACCTCCAATATTATGGTGCAATAATATTGGTGCTTCATACATTATTGTAAATTCAAAATTTCAAGTTATAAGAAGAAAATACATTGAGGTAGACTTTAATTTTGTTTACGACAAAGCGGCTTGCAATGATCCATCTGTTCGTCTTATTTCTAGTAAAGATCAAATTGGTGATTCAATTTCTTCTTGCTGCTCAACCATTTTTACACATTCGTGACAAGCTAAGTCTTCTTCCTAATCCTGAGCTCGAGGGGAGTTGCCCTTGTATAGAGTGTGAAATGTAAATTAATATACATTGTAGTGTGGGTGTATGTTGTAAATTCTACATTCCAACAAACTATAAATATGAGGTTACACGGTTAGTGGCAGTCAGGACCCCCAGATTTCCTTCTCTTCTCACTTAACTCAGGAGCTTTAACAATAATTTCTCTTTCAATAGTTGTGAAAATTTGCTACTGGAAAACAACTTTTTATTCAATCAATTTCAATGAATGTACACACAAAAAAAATCCACCAATCGAATTAAAATGCTGATACAAAATAGATACTTCTCTAACAAAAAAACTGCTAGTGGCATAGACAACACAAAAAATTCTAATGTCCTAACGTGGAATGGGTATTAGAAGAGTGCAACTCTGTCCCTCTTATTCTAGGTAGATATCTCAGGATATCAGACAACATTATTATATGCATCGAAGTCGGAATTATTACATCAGGCAGAAAAAGCTGGTTAATTGATTCCACGTTTGATTCACGAAATAAATGTTAATTCTACGTTTAATTTTGTATTTATCATTTTTAATTTTAAAATTGAACGATTTTGAAATTAGAGGTATAATTCTGAAATTAGGTAATTTCACCTCTTTCGATAAAATTATCTAATTCTATCCGTTAATTTCACCTTTTTTTTCAACTAATTTTCTACTTATTCTACTAATTTATTCCACTAAACAAACATTCCAAGCGGAATAAATTTTCATAATTTCTTTGACAAGACAATAAACGTTAGTGGAATAAAATCCCTTAGGGCCTATTTGATTGAAGAAATAATTAGGAAGGATAAAAAGGAGATGTAAAAGAGTAGGAGGAATTAGAGGTTTTTATTCTGTATAAGTGTTTGGTTGTGTTTGTTGTCACATTAAAGAATTAGAAGTATTTATTCCATTTGAGGTGTTTGGTAGGAGGAATAACCGAATTTTATGTGGTGAAGTTGAGAGAGGCGGAATAAACCAGTGGAATAAATGAATTCCACCTCTTTAGCAGAACTGATTTATTTCAAAATCCACTATTTAATTCCAAAATCCGCTGACGTCGGAATAAAAGTTGTCAAATGCGAAATTCGACCCTAATTCTCCCTTTAGTCCGTCAACCAAACAACCCTTTAATTCTTCCATTCCTCTTACTTCTAATTTTTATTCCTCATAATAATTTCCCTTACTAAAAGCACCTAAGGATATTGCTCCATTAACTTCAACGGGCACTCGTTAGAGAGAAGCATGCGGCGATGCTCTTCAACTCGCTCTTCAAGATGTGCTCATCCACGGCTAGCTAGATTATGTCCATCTAAGGACAAATCATTTACGTTGGCTGATATCCTATGTTTGTGAAGGGGAATAAATGAACTCATATTTTACCTTAAAGCTTTGGTTTCCTCAAATTCAGGTATAAGTAAGAGATAAGTTATTTCATACCTAAATCTCTTGCAATTTTAGCTTATTCTCACCTTATCCCATATTTATGTAAACACTTTCACAGAATTATCTTGATTTATACGTAAATATCAATATGGGATATCCCCTATTTACAAATTTTTATCTCGTAAAATACATTTTGCAACATAAACTAATTCAAGCTACACAAGTGGAATGGCCATGTTGGCAATTCACCTCCATGTTTGCTAAAATGCATTCATATTTCATGGACTTAATTTAGGTGCACCTTGAAACTTTAATTAAGGGATATTTTTTCAACTGATAAACCATGGATAATTAAGTCAGGAAAGCATGAATATATATATGTATATAGCACCAAATGGATATTAAAAACCCAAGGAGAGAAGGGTTAGTACTAGAGATGCATTGTTCATATTTTGTCTACCGGCTAGAATAGCAAGTTAAATATCCATGATGAAAGTTCATCAAATTCCACGTTCGAAGGAAAAAGTTCCTTTGAATAGAATCATCTTGGAGGGAACCTTTCTTTTTATCTTTTTTTCCTTTTTGCAAGACTAACGTAGAACATGCCATCAAAGGGTGATGGTGTAGAAAACCCTTAAAAGAAACATTTTCATAGGCATCGAGCTAGAAATCATTAATTCTGTTGCTACCCCAAGCAACATATCAAGAGTTCCACACTCAACATCCTTGCTCCCAAGGAAGATTCGTGGATTAATCAAGTTCAATCTCATTCACTTTTTATTTGACTAAAATTGGACTAGAAAGACTGTGCAAAATACCCTTTTTGTTTTTCTATTGGTGTTGTTTCTTTTGTGAATGCTCATGTTTATGTATTTCATTAACACTTTTGTGAGATGACCCCTCTTAGGCATTAAATTTGACCTCTAGGAGTCACTATGTAATTTTTCATATCTTAGGGCATTTTCTTTAAATTCTATGTACCTAATAGTACACCTAAGGGTCATTGTATAATTTTTCAAACTTTGGGAGGTTTTTTGTAAATTCTGCATGGCAATTAGTGCATCCGAGGACACTGGAATAAGTTTCCTGAGGACCTCATCTGAGCTTCCTCCTCCTCCTCCTTGTTCGACCTCTCTGCTGCCATCCCCATCGCTGTAAGATTTCCTCGGCTTACTCTCCTCTCGAACCACCACCACCACCCACGACCACCCTTTCTCCCTCCTCTCCGACCACCACCACCACCCACAACCACCCTTCCTCCGACCACGCACCTCCTCCCTCCCGTCCTTCCTTCCTCTTCTTCAGCCACCACCACCCATGGTTGTCCTCTTCCTCTTCTCCAGCTGGTGGCCACCACCAGGCACAACCTCCTCTTCCTCCTTTCCAGTCACCACTACTAAATCCACCACCCACAACTCTCCTCTTCCTCCTTTTCGGCAAGCGACCGCCACCACCCACAACCCCCCTCCTTCTCCTCTCCGACCACCGCTACCGAGTCCACCACTCACAGCTCCCCTCTTCTTCGTCTTCAGCCACCACCATCAGGTCCACCATCCAGGCATGCCCAGCTCCACCACCCACGAATCCCCTTCCTCCTTTAACTCCAAGATTCATGTTTCTGTCTTTTGATATGTGCTTCCTCTCCTATGGCTTCGATTTGTAAATATGATATGTTTCTAAATATGTAGTTTTAACCTATGATTTTAGATTTTGTAGTGTGATTAAATATCTTAAAATAATATTTTGTAATAGCTATATCTAATTTTTTATAATCTAAACCTATGTTTAATCTCATTCAACTTAGTTTGACTAATAAAAATCAAATCGAAGTGTGATTGGTCGTATTTTTCTCGATTTGATTCAAATGATGGCATCAACAGTGGTTTGTCTAGTTCAAATCATCGGTTGAATCATTAAAAATCAAAACCAAAGCTTGAGGGATTCGATGGTCGATTTGATTTTTGAAACCTTCATGTATAGAACATCTTTAATTTATAGAGATAGATGTATACCAAACAAATAAAGATTAGGAACACTCTCCCATTCCTTTTTGTGTAGCTACCTCACATCTATGATGGTGTATGAGAGTCCCGAGTAAGAAACTCTTTAATTCTATCTAGAAGCCCTAATCACTCCCTTTCTTTTAAGTAGGAAACTCTTTAATTCTATTTAGGAACTGAGAGTGTTACTCGCTTTCTCCTTTGCCATCTTACTGCTCAAACTCCTCTAATCTAGTTTTCTTCCCCTTTTTTCCCTTGTCAATCTGCTTGCATTCTCCATTCTTCGCCTTGATTAGTGCTTGACTTTCCTACTGATAGTTTTGTATGATTCTCTTTAATTGGAAATGCCATCATACTTTCAATTTGATGGGAAGATTAGGGTTCCTTGGTCCATATCTTCCTTGTGGTGGTTGGCCATCTACCCAATTCACCCAAACGGATGAATCATGCAAAGGCACCATACTTTATATATACCCCTTGATCCCTTAAGCTTACTATTCATCTCCAAGAGCCATAGATGGCTTTAGGGTGTCTGGAGACTCTAAGGACTAAGGTGATCAAAGGCAGTTGATGGCTTGTGGAAGGCTATTGAAGGTTATTGGTGGCATGTCAAGGGTTTCCATAAGCTAAAGTTAGGTTTCCTAAGCAATGGTTTGTTGAAATAAGCTTGAAAAAAAGGTGGGATCTCATTAGATCTCATCACCATGAGTTCTAAATTACTGGAGCCTTGCTTGGAAACCTAGAAATAGAAATTATACAAGTAAGGAAAGGTGGCGGAGTTGCAAGAAGCTCGGTGTGTTAAGCTAGATAAGAGGACACATTCTATGGTAGGCAAGCATTCATGGGGTAGGAGAAGCAAAGGATGGAGCACGAGCTTTGAGGACTATCTTCTTCAATGGGTAGCAATTAGGGATGCAAACGGGTTTGGTTCAGGTCGAGTTTGGCTAAACCCATACCCATATCCATTTATAAAATCCATATCCATACCCTACCCATTTATTTATCGGATAAAAAAATTCAAATCCATACCCATACTTATATCCATCTACCTATCGGGTATCTATTTATAAATTGATCTTATAATTAAATCGTGTCCAAATTAAAGTTAAAGAAAAAAAAAAGTCTACAACATAATTCATCAATTGCTTATTTTTAATAAGCCTGAAATATAGGGGCTTCGATTACCCCAATTTTAGCAATCCCCACTGAAATTAGTACAAAAAAGAACTTTAGGGGAAATATATCAAAAATAAAAAATACAAACAAAGAGAAAATATAAGTACATTTTAAATAAAATATTCACTTTCCAGAAATAAATGTTCAATAGAAATTTCAGAAGCACTCTCAACTTTCAAAATGATAGAGGGAATCATGAGGGAGATTAAAGTAAGGGGAATAGACTTAGGGTGAGACTTATATATCTCGGATAAATGAGTATTTTATTTGAATACTCGGGTTAGGTAATCGGATATAAATTCATACCCATATCCATACCCAGTTGAGTTTTTTGGATAAAACTTATATCGAATCTTGTTTGGTTCGAGTATAGTTTTATCAATTCTTTTCGAGTTGAGTTGAATTAGATTCAGATCGGATTTATCAAAACTTATATCCCTAGTATCAATTGAAAGTACATTGGCCTTATCTCTTTTGCTTGAGTAAAATAGTTTAGTTAAAATATTTTTATATTTTATTTTGATTGCCTAGTTTTAATATGGATTTTATATAAATTAATAGTGGTAAATATGTTATAATCTCTTAGAGGAGTTACGAAATAGTTAGGAAAAGGATTAGAAATTGATCCATGGTGAACAGATGAAAGAACAGGATTGTTGTTCTTTCTTAGGCTTGGTCCTACTACAGGCTTAAACAAGCAAAAGGGTCATTTAGATGGGTAGCTTGAATAAGGGATTGATGGCTGAAGATGAAGATTTAGGCAAACAAACTAATTATATGTTAAGCAGCTAAATTAAGTTGCCTAAATTAAGATCAAGGGTATTAAGATGCCCATTTGTTATAAAGCTTAAAAATGAATAGCTATGGTGTTATAACTTAGGAAAATGTAATGACTATGGTGTTAATGATTTGTAAGTGGTGCTTCCAAGAATCACACGCATGGATTTTGAGGGAATCCTAAAATAATTAGGTGCAAAGCACTAAGAAGGAAACCATGAGATTGATATGTGTCACGTGATTGTAATCTCATGACTCATTGTTCCATGTGAAAAATAATGTGATGTAAGTTATGTATTAAGAATCTTCGTCTGCTTAGCTAAGCTACGATCCTAAAGTCAACACTTATCCACTGAGATTGATTAGATATTGGGATACTTATATTTATTGGGAAGTGATGACCTTTTGTGGAAGTGATGGAGTTTAGGGTGTCTTTAAGAGAGTGGCAAGACTTTCTAGCCTCAATGAGACTTGTTCGCAGAAGATGCTCTAAGATGACATGTCACGTATGTTGGCTAGAGTTGCATTAAATTCTTTTCATTTTCTGATATTGATAAGATATTTTTTTGATAAAAGTATGAAATATTCTTTTATAATGAATTGTTGCGATATGGTATCAAATATCGGATCTTCTCCTGTTTGTCAATATTCGAAAAGGCACATAAAAAAGCTCCTAATGCCTGCATTATAAATTTTTTTTTAACAAATACATAAAAAAGAAAAGTAACCTAAATTCTCCCTAATAAAAGCAAGCATATTAAAGAATGAGTTAAAAGATTTTGAGAACATTCTTTTATCTTCTTCACTTAAGCCTTAGTAAAATCTTAATGGATCTTCTTTTTTTACAAAAAAAAAAAGGCAACAGAATTGCAATAAAGGAGAATCAAAATCGAGTATATGAGATCGTATAAATTCATTATCAAAGTTGTGTAGTTTTAAGTTTAAAAAATCTAAGCTATACCTTTGTTAGTCGGTAGATAATAAAATAAAGTTTTTGTTTAATACTAAGTAAAAATTGATAGGATATTAAACAACAATCTCATCATTTTTTTGGGATTATTCCATAATAAGTAGTAGTGAGACATATTCATCATATCAATATTGGTTTCACTTTTCATTCGTATGCCAAGTGTTACGAAATGCAGACAAAAATCTTTACCTCTCTTTTCCGTTCTTACCTATGATGCATGATCGTTAGAAGTTCATGAGTTCAATGTGGTCGAACCGCGCCATGATTCTTTGCAATAGCCTGCAAATTAAACAGGGTATTAATTGTTCTCTCA
The DNA here is from genome assembly GCA_037157565.1 of Thalassia testudinum. Taxonomy (NCBI): domain Eukaryota; kingdom Viridiplantae; phylum Streptophyta; class Magnoliopsida; order Alismatales; family Hydrocharitaceae; genus Thalassia; species Thalassia testudinum. The sequence continues at coordinate 79,479,304 of JAZHRO010000022.1, read as the reverse complement.
GGTCCCCCACTTCATTTTCGGTACTTGGAAGTCACAATTTCTTACACATAGATAGTCTTTTCTCTGCAAAAATATGCACGATGTTTCTTGATTTGCTTTGTATTTTTACTATAAAAATATGCATGATGGTTTTTCAGAATTATTTTGCATGGTGTTTTCAAGCTCATTATATTTTTTCTCATTGATCTCACTTTTATTTTTAATAGTTATTTTTTAACGAAAATAATCGATATATTTTTATTTTCAATTGATGTAAAATTAAAATAAATCTATTGAAAATTAAAATATAATGATGTATTTTATTAAACAAGAGATACATATTTCAAATATGTTGTAATGTACATTTCCTACTTGCACCTAATTTTCTTTTATTTTGAAAAGGTATTTTCGTCTTTCTAATTTTTATAGTCCGCCTTTCTCTCTAATTTTCTCATTTATTACCAAGTTGGTAACTTGTGCTTTACATACACTTTGATTGCCCTTGATGTAAATGTAGTAAAAATCAATCGAAATTTATTTCATTCTCTTTCTAATTTTACATTTGTCAAAATGGAAAGTAAAAGTAATCAAAACTTTTTTGAAATTCATTTACTCAAAAATATGCCTATTTTGAGTGCCCTTTTTTTGTAAAATTTTTTGTTCAGAGGTGTTTGGTAAGGGCTGTAACAACCTTAACCCTAAACCAAATATTCTCAGATTTGTTAACATTGGCATTGAGATAGGGCAAAAACTGCAGTTGACCTGTTTGATCGAAGAAATATGAAAAATATGGCACAAACCTGTAGATGGCCACTGTAAGCTCAACCAAGTCCGTACTCAAATAGGATATAAAATCAAATTTGGGAAAGAAGTAAAGGGGGGTGGAGCTGCTCATGAGTAGAGAAAAATCACAAATATGACATGGACCATAGATTGCCACTGTAAGACCACACAAGTTCACGCATCTTGCCAGACAGAGTGTATGGCGCCCAGCAACAACGTGAAAGGAGGCAGAGCTGCTCATGACCAAATGAAAAACATAGATATGACATAGGCCGTAGATGGTCATTTAATTTAGGTTCATGCAATTCCAAATTTCGTCAAAAGGACCGTGAAATCGAAACGGGGAAAGAAGTCAATAGATGTGGAGCTGCTCGTCACTAAATGAACAATGCTAATATAACATATGCCGTATATGGGCACTTGAAGATTGTGCAGGTCCATATTTTGTCAAACAGAATACGAAATCAAATCTAGAAAGTCACCTGCGATCAAATGGAAAAAAAGAAAAAAAAAAGAGGCAAATCTGACAAAGGCCATTGATGGTCACTATAAGATCATGCGCGGTGAAGACCCGAGTAGCGTCGAGGACTCCAAGATGGGTCTTTTTGGTGGGATTGACAAGGACTTCTCGTAGGCATAATACTATCTGAATCATTATTGATCGACTATGTAAGTTAACCCACTTTTTGATAATTAAGATCACTCGTAAGTCTGAGTCAAGTGGTTGAGTTATATGTTAAGGAGACTGTAAGACTTCACGGGATACAGCATTTATTTAGTAGAATAAGTTGATGAAATAAAAAACAAATTAATTAAAAAAAAAATAGATGGAATTAACTAGCAAAATTAAATAATTTCAAAAGTAAAGTTAGCCAAACCTAAAATTACATATCTAATTTCAAAATTAGAGGTATCAAGCAGAAAATTGAAGGTAAAATTTCTGTTAATTTCGAATTCCAAATAACCCCCAGAGATCTCATACCAGACACCCCCCAGTCACGGATGAAGATCCCATCACGCTCGGGATCGGTGCCAGTAGGGTCAAAAAAATCCGCCTCCCCAATCCAAAGGGGCCATTCCAACACCACCCTACTTAAGACTTCAGGACACCCACACCCACCCCACCATCACTCCCCAAACCCACTTCAGCAGCTGAAGCAGACGTCTCTCCTCCCACCCCCTCTCCCCAATGCTCCTCCACCACCACCACCTCCTCCTCCTCCTCCTCTTACTCCTCTTCTTCCCACCTCCTTCCTCCTCCACCAACAGCCACCACCTCCACCACAGCAGCCACAACCCCTGCTCCTCCCCTTCACCTCCCTGCCCACCCTTCCTCTCCTCGCCACCCTTCCCTTTCTCCTTCACCCCCGGCTGCGGCCACCCTTCCTTCCTCCTCCGCTGCTCCCCTTCCACCAACCGCTCCCTCCTCACCATCTCCTCCACTCGCTTCCCCCTCATCCGCTTCCACCCCCACTCCCACTCCCTCCTCCTCCGCCCCTCCCCTCTCCCCCTCAACCTCTCCCTCTCACCCTTCCGCCTCTCCTGCTCCTCCCTCCCCACTCACCATCCCCACCTCCTCTGCTCTCCACACCTCCTCCGCCCCCTCCACCCCTCCTCCAACCCTCCCCACGTCCTCCTCTCCTGGGACCCACACTCCGACCCCTACTTCTCCCTCTGCTCCTCCTCCTGCCACCCCGGCTCCTGCGGCTACGACCCTTCCTCCCCCTCCCTCCCCTTCCTCTGCTTCCCCCCCTCCCCAAAACTCCCCGCCTCCCTCCCCCTCCTCCTCATCCTCCTCCCCTCCCTCCTCTCCCTCGCCTTCCTCTCCTCCCTCGCCGCCCTCCTCTACCGCCGCTACGCCTGCGCGCCCCCGCCCTCCACCCCTCCGTCCCCCTACCCCTCCTACTCCTACGACCACCTCCTCGCCGCGACCGACGGCTTCTCCCCCTCGCGCAAGCTCGGCGACGGCGGCTTCGGCTCGGTCTACCTCGCCGATCTCGGCCGCGGCCTACCCCCCGCCGCCGTCAAGAGGCTCCACCACGGCTCCTCCTCTTCCAAGTCCTTCCGCAACGAGGTCCTCATCCTCTCCTCCCTCCGTCACCCAAACCTCGTCCGCCTCCGCGGCCACTGCCGCGACCCTCGTGGCCTCCTCCTCGTCTACGACTACGCCCCCAACGGCACCCTCGCCGACCACCTCCACGGCAAAGACGGCGGCGACCTCCCCCCGCTGACGTGGCGCGCGCGCGTCGACGCCGCGCTCCAGGTGGCCTCCGCGCTCGAGTACCTCCACTTCTTCGTGAGCCCCCCCGTGGTGCACCGCGACATCACCTCCTCCAACATCTTCGTTGACGGGGACATGAGGGTGAGGGTGGGGGACTTCGGGCTCTCGAGGCTCCTACCGAGGGAGGACCCCGCGGTGGGGGTCGAGGGGTGCGTGCGGACCGGCCCGCAGGGGACGCCCGGTTACCTGGACCCGGATTACTACCTGTTCTCCCGGCTCACGGAGAAGAGCGACGTGTACAGCTTCGGGGTGGTGCTGCTGGAGATGATCACGGGGATGAAGGCGGTGGACGCCGGGAGGGGGACGGCGGAGGTCGGTCTAGCGGACATGGTGGTGTCGAGGATACAGGTAGGCGAGCTACGCGGGGTCGTGGACCCCGCGGTGGCGCTGGAAGGGGAGGGCGCGATGGGCACCGTCGAGGCCGTGGCGGAGCTCGCTTTCCGGTGCCTCGCAGCGGACAAGGACGACCGGCCGGACTCGAGGGAGGTTGTTGGGGAGCTGAGACGGATACGGGATAAGGTGTACCGGCTTCAACTTGAACCCGGTGCCAAGTAATAGCGAGGCGGAACGAATTAGCTCGCTATCTCTCGATCGTAATGCGCACCTATCAGTACCATGTTTGAATGTCGGATTCTGGTCCCCTCTTCCTCACCTATCAGTACCAAGTTAAGAGGCAGTTACAAACGGGCTCTCATCCAAACGTTTTCGACTTGAACCCACGAATTTGCAGAACTACAAGTTAATGGTTCTTTCCGTGGCATTTCTCCGACTATTGCCGTTGGGATATTTTGAGTACCGAGAGGAGATGAAATCGTAGATTGGGAATCCAGCTGACGATCAGATGGAAGATTGGCTGTTTCTGTTAGGCATGCTGACTTTTTGGAAATGGCATTGTATGGTCCTGTCGTTGGTGGTGATCTTGAGAGGGTGTCCTGTTGCATTGCAATTGGTGTCAGGCATAGGATGCTTGAGCAATGTGATGGCCTTGTATGGTCTTGATGTCGGTAGTGATCTGGGAGATGTCCTGTGGCATTGTAATTAATCTCGAGCACATGATGCTTACTCGTCCTGTTGGACCTGGTTGTGGATGGGATGCGCCTTCTTGGGCCGTGCAAAGAATCTTCTGAATGTGCTGCTCTGCTCTTCTCGGCAAGGATATGTAATCCATGTATAATTTAAGTAGATAGCGTTGACTTGATTGAGAGATGGTGAATGTGCATCGATGCCTGATCTCACGTGCACCAATCAAATTAAGCTGCATTTGCCCGGGAGTGGTGTTACATCGGGATAGAATAGGAGTGGAATAATCATAGAAGGTATTTGATTGATGAGATTGTATTGATGGGTGAGATTGTTAATAATTGGTATGTTAGTTTTGTGAGGAAGGAGAGATAGTTAGTGAGTTTTGATATGATGGATTTTAATTATCAGGTAGTATTTTTTGACTTATATGTGGAAAAAGAGATTATTAGTGGATTTTGATGTGATGGAAAGAGAGAATATATGTGAGATGAGTGAACTTCTTGGAACCTGTGTTATTCCTATCCCATCCCATCTCTTAACCCTTATCTCACCTCTTATCCCAAATGCTGCCTTACATATTTTGCCAAGGGATCAAGCAACACGTTGGAAGGTGATAGGTGTAGGAGCAAGGTATTAGAAAACTGTCCAGGCATTAAATTAGTAACTCCTTTAATCTAGTTTGGTGGATTGGAATCAGTGATGGTTCTAGCATTTTCATGCTAAGGATGGTACACAAAAAATAATCGCAAACATTCGTCGTAAAAAAGGGCCATAAGTACCTGCATTGTAATGCAAAATAATATATGCATGCCACATCCAAAACTCGGGAAGCAGAATGGAAAGCTGTCGAAGCTAAGGACTCTTGCTGAATAACTGAAGCATTCTAGGTGCTTGGACTGGATCTATTGGGTGTAACCTTAGTTATAGAGGTCAACTTTTTCCAATTAGGGTCAGGTTTAAAGCATAGTTTATTTTAAATTGTATTCGTATCAAACGGGGAAATCAGAAAATTGAGTAGAACGCTATAAGAGGACTCATTTACAATGCAGATAATTACCAATTTGGGTGTTTCATGTATTTCCCTCAAGAAACCACTAATGTGGGCAAGGACTGCAAACGAGGCTCTGAACTCAAGAGTTTAGTTACACGTTATGCACCGATTCTATATAATGGATCAAAGGACTCATATGCATAATCTGTTCTCTTGATGAGTAACCCAATCTAATTTTGATATAAGGCTCTGAACACACCACAATTATAAATCAATCCACTATTGAAAACATAGAATTTTCAGTCATTTCGGAGGGAAAAGGCTTCAAACAATATCCAGTTCACCAATCTCACTCTCAGGGTTAAGAAAATAATGTTAAGAAATATAAAATTAATATTAACTTACAATTATATTTAATTAAATTAATGTTAAATTATAGTATTAACTCTTATGACACTTATTTAGTAATGGTGTTACAAATATGAAATATAAGGATTGTCAAAGGCATGAGTGATGTACGCTTTTAATACGGATTTGATAACATCAATTAAAATTAATGTTAGACAAACTCGTGTTAAAGTGACCAGACCCAGGTTATCAAATAAGGGATTAAGTAGTCAAATAAACGGAGATTAATCTCTCTTTTGAGGGGTTAATCTCTCAAGTAAACCAAACCTCAAAGCTAAAGCATAGAATTTCAAACTACACAAAGATTCAGGTAGGATTAGGTTGATGGTTGCAGGAACTCGAATCCAAGCTGTGATCATGGGAAGAATAAAACTTTGCCTGGCCAACCAATGTTTAAGCTAGAGGGTGGGGAGATCTAATCAGGTGGAGCAGACAAGCCATCATGGTACTCAACTTATGGTAGCACAAACCATAAGCTGGGATACAAATCCATCGGAGGAAACACGTTGGTATTGACATGACTTGGATTATTTCACCAGGTTGGACACACGTGCAATCCAATTATCTCAAACACCTCCACTTGCTCTAAATTCCTTTTTTCTTTTTTTGAGAAGGTAAATACAATTGATATGGGATTTGATCCTATGACCTCTTAGATGTTAGTGAGGTGCTCTTCCACTTAGCCAATCACTTGGTGGCACCTGTTCTAAATTCTATTTGAGAGTAAAATTTGCCACAAGTGAATTGATTAGTAGGCCCATTCCTCAACCAAACATTGCTGGATTGGCAACCTAAATTTCACTGACCATCATCACACCATCCTTCGAGGATCATTTTTGCCTGTTTAGTGCTGATTCCATGACAGGTACATCAACTGAATATAAGATAACCAATAGAAAAGCATGTTAGAGTATGTATGGGATTATATATAGTATATTGATCAACCAAAAATAGAAAGGCTGGCAAGGAAGAATAACAATCAGAATTTACAAAAGATAACCAATAAAGATATGACATTTTTGTCTTCTGCACAAAGGAGCATGGCCTACAATAAATACAATGTTGTTAAATCCACAAAATACAAGCTTATAACTACAGAACCTCCATTTCCGCAATTTAGCATCCAAAAGAATCTCACTTCCCATGGAAATCATCTACAAATAATCAATGTGGTTGCGTTAGCAGATGAATCTAGTTTTGCAAATTCATCTTCACAGGTGAATAAAGAATAAGATCACCAAACTTCACAGTAGCAATAAGCCCCACAAACGCTCTCTAAGATGAAAAGCTCTTCGCCACTGCAGGATTGCACAAAACAAAACCAGCATCAGAATCAATAAGGTGATACAACAGAGAAGCTCCATTATGCAAAGAATAAGGAAAGAAGTGTTCCTTGCTTAAAATAGGATTGAACAGAAACAAGAAGCAAAACAATGACCCGAAAGGTTGTCTAAAGCATGAAAATATAAGGTTGACAATGAAAATATAGTCCCACAGTTTTTAACAAAGAATGTTGTTTCTACATAGTAATACCAGTTTTCAATTGTCACTGGAAAATTTCCATATTTAGGAGCTATGTAGCACACCTGATTGGATCACCTTTTTTTTTGTTTTTTTTAGAAGCAATGCCAAACGAAGAATTTTGTTCATCCAGAAAAAAGAAATCACCATAAACTCAAATTAATTAAATCTACTCACTTGCACAGACCTAATTGTCTTGCCACTTATCTAAAATCTTAAACAATATATACATTTTCCAATGGCTTTTTCTTTTGCCTAATTGTATGACATGCAGAAGAATGGGTGATAACTGATGAAGTAAGGCGTTAACGGTAGGAAAGAATTTACTTCAACATTCCAAGTTAGTTTTCAGATTCCTACTATCTAAAAAATTATGAGAATGATCTACCACCATTCAAGCAATAATTGAAGCATTATTATGAGAAACAAAACTACCAGAGAATCTTTTCAATTTGGAGTACTCCCAACTATTTTGGAGTATTCCAAGCATTATTATTATTTTTATTCAATAATATTTTCCTTGTTGAATTTATATTTTATATAAAGTTATTTTTAAATAAAGAAATATATATATATTTTAAATATTTATAAAATTATTTTATCATTTTAATGAATATTTTCATTTTTAAATTTTTTTTATAACTTTCTTTAAATAATATTTCATGTCTTTACATTTTTATATTTTAGCTAAGGTAGTCAACTAGTACCCAATGGGTACCCATGACCTAGTTCAGCATAGTTGGATACCATATCTGTAGGGTACTCATTTGAATGAGTTGGGTCAGGTCAAGTGGAAATGGGGTGGGTACCTGACCCACGAACTCCCCTACATGCAGCTTGAGCCATGGACCTGTATTCTGCCTTGGCACTAGAGTGGACAACCACATTTTGTTTCTTGCTTCTCCATGAAACTAGATTTCCTCCCAGGTAGATAGCAAAGCTTGACGTAGATCGTCTGTCCATCTGAATATGCCACAAGATCAAGAGAGTCACTCATATTGTAGTACAAACCTCTCCCTGGGGTGCCCTTCAGGTATCTCAAGATGAGACACACATCTCGCCAATGACTGTATCTGGGACTCTACATGAACTGATTGGCTCGACTGAGTGCAAAAATAATGTCTGGTCGTGTTACTTGTGTAATAGTCAGCTATAACAAATGACCAATAATACTATGGTACCTGGTAACATCCTCAAGCAAAGGATCTGTCTCACCAGAGCTATGACTAGAAGGTGCCTCTACTTGTATCCCAGATGATTTGGACCCAAGAAGTCCTGCCTCCTCTAGGATCTGTAAAGTGTATTGCCCTTGTGATAAGGATAAGCCAGCCTCCTGACGAAAAACCTCTATCCTCAAGAAGTAGCGAAGGTCACCTAAATCTTTGATGACAAAAGTAGACTATAGAAGGCTTTTGTCTCCGCTATCCCATCAATATCATCACTGGTCAAGATCGTATCACATAAACATAACTACTCTCCATGTCTCACCAATCTTTGTCCTTCTAACAAATATAGAATGATCAATGGTAAACCGTTGGAACCCCACCTTCTTGATCTCCAAATTGAACCTCCCAAACCAAGCCCGTGGGCTCTGCTTCAGGCCATAAATAGCCTTCCAGAGGCGAGAAACAAGCATCCCCTAATTGTCATACATGGTAGATGTCTTATATACACCTCCTCAGTAAGATCTCCATATAAGAAGGCATTCTTTATATCAAAGTGGTGTAAACGCAATTGCTTAACTACAACAACAGATAAGATAATCCTGATAGAAGTAATACAAGCAACTGGTGAAAATGTCTCAAGGTAATCTGCCCCATATGTTTGGGTGAATCTCTTGGCAACAAGTCTAGCCTTATATCTCTCCACTGTCCCATCAGATTTGTAATTGATGGTGTATACCCAACTGCAACCAACAACTTGGCACCCTCGGGACATGGAACAAGATGCCATGTTTTCGTGGTCTATAGAGCATGCATCTCCTCATCCATAGCTGCTTTCCACCTTGGATCGTAGAGAGCCTGAAAGAAATCTCTAGGAACTACTGCAGTAGTGATGGTAGATGCAAACTGTCTGTCTCCCTCTTGGAGATGGGAGACTGTAGTGTAACAGGAAATAGGATGGAGCGTACATGTGGCAATAGATCTCCATTGCACGGTCTCCTCTTCTCTATTTGAATTACCCCTATCTGAGGGGATAACAAGCTAAGCTGGTTCATCATCAAAGAAATCATCTATCTGTGATCTGCTGTGATACACCTGTGTCTCCTATATGGTAGCCTCTATGGATGACCCTTCTTCTGAGAAGTAGGGGATCTTCACAAAGAAGGTCACATTAGCAGTGATAGCATACCTCCTGTGAATTGGATCATAACACCTGTAGCCCTTCTGGGTCCTGGAGTAGCCAAGAAAGGCACAGTTCATGGCACGGGGAGCAAATTTATCCTCAATACCATATTTTGAACAAAACATATGCACTCAAAAACTTGCAGAGGCAAGGGAAAAGTCTGTTGCACTCAGGATGTATAACATAGTATGAGATCTGACCATGAAGCACAGAAGAGGCAACCGATTAAGCAATTATGTTGCTGAAGTATAGCTTCACCCAAAAATTACCTAGGAACCTTCATATGAGACATCGAGGTATTGGCAATATCAAGCAAATGTTGCAATTTGCGCTCAGCAACCCCATTATGCTGGGAAGTATGAGCACAAGATGTCTGGTGAATGATCCCCCTAGAATGAAGTGCCTCCTGTAAATCACTGTACATAAATTCTAATGCACTATCACTGCGAAAGACCCAAACAGTAGTATCATACCGTGTCTGCACCTTAGACAAAAACTATTGAACAATGGAAGGAATCTCACTGCGAGCCTTCATCAGAAACACCTAGGTAAGTCTACTGCTATCATCCACCATCATTGTAAAATATCTCTGTCCACCAGTAGAGGCAACTCTACATGGTCCCTAAACATCACAATGTACTAGGGAAAAATGCATTGAACTGACACCAGCATCTCCCCTAAGGTAGCTACTCTTGTGATGCTTCCTGAATTGACAGTCTTCACAATCCAGAGCCAATGAATTGGATAATTTTGGATAGATACGGCACTTCTTCATGGAGGGATGCCAAGTCTACGATGGCATAGCAAAGGATCATGAGAGATTGACACAACCCTAGCAAACAATGTAGGTGTGTCCAAATAGTATAGACCATCTCCTTCTATGCCACCGCCAACTATCTCCCCTGTGATTCGATCTTGGAAATAATAGTGTTTCTCATAAAAAATTACACATCTAAGATCTTTGCAAATTCTACTCATAGACGAAAGATCATAGGAAACTCAGGAGCATAATATACCTTCTCTATCTTCATCCTGGACGTAACATCTAAAAGTGCACTAGAGGAGGATGATTAGTGCTAAAGGCGATAAACAAAATTGCTAATCGCAAATAATACATATTTAAGATAAGCTCAAGCAAACCACAAATGAACACAAGGATCTACAGTGAAAACCCAATCCTAGGAAAAACCACTACCTAGATCTCCCAATTTAGGATTTTGCCCCGAGTCCAACTCGGAATACTAATCGGTACTTATGGGGTACTAAACCCTTTTACAAACCCTCTTGATATCCCAATCAAGAGTAATGGGTACCAAACCTGAAACGACCCGTTGCCTTTTTAGCCGGATAAGATGTCTGGAGTTTCAGTCAGACGTCTGTCCAGACGTCTGGACACGTGCCCGGATATCTGAAAGTGAGATTTTCGTACTGCACTTTGCGCTCTATGCGCGGGTGACGCGCAGAGGTCTCTCTCCCCGCACCCTCACCCCTTAAACCCTAACTCACCCCTCTATTTAAACCCACCCCCTTCCCTTCTTCTCACCACCCTCAAACCACTCACCAGCCACCACCACCTTCAACTCTTCCTCACTGTATGGCAGCGGCAAGGGAGAGAGAGAGTGACGAGAGGGAGGGCGAGCGAGAGAGGACGGGAGGGAGAGAGGAAGAAAGAGAGCGTAGAAGGTCGGCAGAGCTTGCACGGCCGGCGGCAGGCATGTGCGCGAGGAGGAAGGTCTCGGGAAGGCGACCTCCTAGCCCTCTGCAGCTACTAAAGTTGCTGCGACATGCTGCGGGCGAAGGTGCACGATGAGAAGCGTCGCGGAGCAGGTTCTGGTACTAGAAGTTTTGCAGTATCAGACATCTGAGTTATCGTCCAGACAACTGGCGTGACACCAGGATGTCTGGAGTTGAGGTCGGATGTCTGAAAGTGCAATATCGCGAGGTACGTACCTTCCTGCGCTGCTTTCCGCCATGCAGAGGATTTCAGCGCAGGAGGTGTTGGGCTAAAAGTGTGCCTGCACTTTCGTACGCAGGTGAAGGCTTCGGGAAGGTGCGCAGTACGCTTTCCCAAGTACTTTTGGATGTCTGATTGCATTGCCAAACGCCGGACGGTCCTTCCAGACGACTGGAAGGAGGGTGAGACGTCTGGAGCTACCCTTAGAAGGTTGCGGAGGGATCCAGATGTCTAAGCACACCATTGGAAACATAAGGTGAGATCTGACGTCTTTTAAGATGTCTGGGACTAGTCGCAGACGTTTGATTTTGGTTAGTAACCGCATTTTTGGCCCGTTTAAGACCCAGACGGAATCGAATTTCCGCAAACGAAGTACCGCTGTTTTCCACTAGAGTTCCTCTACGTGTTCGTGTTGAGTATCTACCATTTTGAGCTTGTCTAATGTACATTGGTCGTTGATACAGGTTACCAACCGGTGGCATGTTTGAGGCCCGCGGAGACGACGAGATCTACAGTGTAGGCCCCCACTCCTCCCGTGATACCCGGTAGAGTGGTTTAATTCAGTTGTTAATATTTAAATAAAAATGTACTTGGTTGGAATAATCAGATTGAACTCTAGGATGTGGAATGAATCTTAGGGTAGAAATGAATGAGCCTGTTTGAGCTGTCTTGTTTACTTGAATGCATGGTTAAAATAAATTGCTAGCAAATGCCTTTAATATAATTACGAGATGCATGTTAAAATACAAGCTGCCTGTATGTCTTTGCACAGTAAAAATACACCAGTAAATATGCCATCTTGTGTTATTTCCTAGCACTGCCATTGCATCTTATGTACCTGTAATTGCATTTGTAAATAGACTCCTGCATGCATTTATAAAGAGGGGAGGAGAGTGTGAATAATTGGCCATCTATTAACTAACATCTTCCTTAAGTGTGGCATTGCAATTTCACCCTTTTTCATATTTTTATTATTTTGAATTTTCCTCTCTCGCGTAGTTGTAGGACATGGTGTTTACGCGCCTCTCCGCGCCTCTCCTCCTGCCAATAGCATGGCTAGTTGTGCACTGCCAGTAGCATGGTTGTGGCATTGTTGGTGCTAGAGCACCACGATCATTTATTTTGATGATAACAAAACACGTGTTATTTAACATTTGCAATTTGAGTCCTAGATTTCAGGTCAATTGCAAATGAGGACGTGTTTAGACGGAGTTCGAGCTCGCATCCAGGACGGATTGGAGGAGCTTGACGGAAAATAGAGGAGGTTCGCGTGGAGCGAAAGATTGGAGATGGAAGACAAGAAGAATAGGATAGATTCTTTTTTATCCTTTCATGTATCTCTTGTATTTATTTTCTTGCTCTTTATTTTCCTTAGACATTATGTTAAAGAGCCTCAAAGAACCCTAACAGTAGTCCTAGGAACACCTGCACAACCCTAGGATACGTAGGTTTTCTGTAGAACACTTAGAAAACCAATATAGGGTTAAAACTGACTTTCCAGACGTCTAATTCACTAATCAGACGTCTGATAAAGGATTTTAAGACGTCTGACTGTTGTTTCAGACGTCTGATAACTGTTAGGCTGGACATTGTTACTTCTGTCTGATGAATTCAGACGTCCAGACCTTATACCAGACGTCTGATGACTTTGCCAGACGTCCAGTTAGTGGACCGTTGGCTGGCTTCGAAGACACTCAAGAATATGACCGTTAGAGCCTTATCAGACGTCCATAGGACTTCACAGACGTCTGATAAATGACCGTTTTGCCTCGGCTGACCCAAAATCTCTTCTCAGAGATTTTCTAGCCGTTGCAACGTTTGGAAATCAATTCCCACGGTAAAAGTAGGTTTCCAGACGTCCAGACTTAGTGCCAGACGTCCTCTATGTCGTCTGATGGACTTGTACAAAAACCCTGTTTAGATCTGATTCAAGTCAGGGAGAAACCCGCATAGAATCAGACGTCTGACCTTGGAATCAGACGTCTTAAAGTGGCCTTCCAGACGTCTGATGCCAGAGTTAGACGTCTGATAACCCTGTGAAGTGTAATCATTGTCCTGATTTCGGCCTGATTCTCTTGGGCTTTGCACCCAACGGCTATGGAAGCTTTTCCAAGCCTTCCAAAGCCTTCCTAAGGCCTCTATAAATAGAGGGGAACCTTTGTAACACATTACATAAGAAGAGACAATAAAAACACACTTAGAAATACACTTGGATACACTTAGCTACACATTTTCACACTCTTGTGTCCAAGAAGTTCTTGCTCTCCAAGCTCAAGCTCTACATCTTGAGAGCATCAAACAGTTTGCGCGCCCGCTCTCCCGCTGTTGATAACGAGAGCGACGTAGCGCCATCGCGTGGCACACGCACCGCGTCATCGTCGACGCACTCCTTACAAAGGGGAGTTTCCTATTTCCTATAGAAGCTAGGTTTAATTTTGTTGGCTCTATAGGACTGTTGTTTATTTTATCTTTGTATTTTGGTTGGGTATTCGCTTTGCGAATTCCCGTCTCCTTCGTGGGACAAAATCCTTCTCGTGGAGAGAAGGGGTTGAGGAACGCTACCCTCGTACTTGTAGCGTGGTTGTACTGAGGTTGAATCACCCTCGTTCAAAGTGATTCGGTTAGTGGATTTGATCAACTAGGTTGATCGGAAAATCCTAACTCGAGAGGGTTAGGTGGTGGTTTTTACCCGGTTTGGGTTTCCACCTAAAAATCTTTGTGTACATTTTGTGATTGCTTAATTTCTTGTGATATTGCTTTATATTTTTATTTCCGCAATTTATTACGTCACCCTCCTGGTAGGGACGAACTTTCAATTGGTATCAGAGCAGGTCTCGCATTTTCGGCGTTACAAACCGGCGAGGATCTAAACATGGAGGGAAGCTGTTCCACAAGCAGGATTTCCGAGGGGCAGTCCACAACCCGTCCGCCGTTCTTCGACGGAAGCAACTACCCCTACTGGAAGCTGCGGATGAAGACGTGGCTTCAAGCCACCGACTTCACGGTCTGGGCTAGATGCGAGACGCCATTCGACATCCCAGAAAAACCCGCGGGAGGATACTCGCAGCAGCAGATTCGGGAACTCTCTCTCAACGCAAAAACAATGAACGCATTGTATTGCGCGCTCAGCTCGGAGGAGTTCAATAGAATCTCGCAATGCGCCACCGCATACGAGATCTGGCACACACTCGAGGTAACTCATGAAGGTACCTCTAAGGTAAAAACTTCTAAACTCAATTTACTTTCACAAGAATTTGAGGCTTTTTCTATGAAATCTGACGAAACTTTAAGTGAGATGAACACTAGGTTCACTCTCATAGTGAATAACTTGAAAGCTTTAGGAAAGACTTTCATCAAGGGGGAGCTTCAAGGGAAGCTTCTTCGTTCCCTTGGACCGGAATGGGAACAGAAAGTCACCGCCATCGAAGAGGCGAACGAAATGGAGGAGCTCAACATGGAAGATCTCCTAGGCAATCTGATGGCCTACGAGACTAAGTTGAAGCAAAAGAAGAAGGATACACCGGAGCCTAAACTAAAGAAGACTCTCGCCTTCAAAGCCGCGTCGGATAGCGAGGTAAGTTCCGACGACGAAGACTTTAGAATTTTACTTAAAAATTTTTCCAAGTTTTGTAGGGAATTAAAGAAAGAGAAAAAGGAGAAGAAAGAAAGCCCGAGACGTTGCTACCACTGCAACGGGAAAGGGCATCTGCGACCAGAATGCCCTCTTCTCAAAAAGGAGAAGAAGAAGGAAAAGGAGAAGAAATCCAAGAAGAAGGCGTTCCAAGCCACTTGGGACGATTCTAGCTCGGAGGAAGAAGAAGAAAAGACCATAGAAGAAGAAACCGCTTGCTTCGATTTCATGGCCAGAGGAAGCGACAGCGAAAGCGAAAGCGACTCAGACAACGAGGTAAATCTCGATCTTCAAGAAGCATTTAATGAACTTTTTGAGATTAGTAAATCACTTAGGGTAGAAAATAAAGGCATTAAAAAGAACCTTAGTTTTCTTAGAAATGAAAATGATAGGTTAGAAAAACACCTCAAGGACATAGAAACTAGTCCTAAGGATAATAACCTATTATTAGAAAATCAAGACCTCATCAATGAAAATAATAAATTGATTGAGGAAAATGATAGTCTAAAAATAGAAATTTCTAATTTAAAGACTAAGATGAATACTATAGAAAGAGAAATTGAATGTCTTAGGGAAAGCTTTAACAAACTAATCAACAAAGTAGATGATTTTTATAGCCCTAAGGTTGAGAAAGGATCTCCATCAAGGAGACCTTCTAACAAATCCGGATCCAAGCTCACTTGGATACCGAAGAAAAAATTAGAATCTTGTTTTGTAGGGTTCAGGGATGACTACAACATAAAGGACTGGACCTACAAGCTCAAGGCTGGTCAACTTAAGTTGGGAGAACCAATGAGTAGACCAAGGAGGAGAAGAAGAAGACCGACGAGACGGCAAACAAACGACGGACCCGCCGCACGTCGACCACCAGATTGGAGACCGGCGCCAATGCCCGGGCCTCCAAGCTACGGATGGGAGCCCCATCCGATGTGGCATCCACCACCACCATTCGGGCCATTTTATTGGCCATGGTAGGTGAGGTAAAACCCTTTACCCTATCTTTTTATCAGTAGCATTTAGATAGGGGGAGTTAAAAATCTTACGAGCTAATTGTCAATTTTTAAGGGGGAGATATAAGGTAGCTAAATTTCCTTTAGAAAGGGGGAGAAAAATAATAGCTATCTCATTGTTACAAAAAGGGGGAGAATATCACCTTTGTTAAAATAAATTCATAGAAGAGCATGTTTTAAGGGGGAGTTATAGGAAATGTAAAATCAATTAAACCTTTTTGATAATGTCAAAAAGGGGGAGGATTTTTTTATGCATTATTATTTACGGTTTTGTCATCATCAAAAAGGGGGAGATTGTTGGTGCTAGAGCACCACGATCATTTATTTTGATGATAACAAAACACGTGTTATTTAACATTTGCAATTTGAGTCCTAGATTTCAGGTCAATTGCAAATGAGGACGTGTTTAGACGGAGTTCGAGCTCGCATCCAGGACGGATTGGAGGAGCTTGACGGAAAATAGAGGAGGTTCGCGTGGAGCGAAAGATTGGAGATGGAAGACAAGAAGAATAGGATAGATTCTTTTTTATCCTTTCATGTATCTCTTGTATTTATTTTCTTGCTCTTTATTTTCCTTAGACATTATGTTAAAGAGCCTCAAAGAACCCTAACAGTAGTCCTAGGAACACCTGCACAACCCTAGGATACGTAGGTTTTCTGTAGAACACTTAGAAAACCAATATAGGGTTAAAACTGACTTTCCAGACGTCTAATTCACTAATCAGACGTCTGATAAAGGATTTTAAGACGTCTGACTGTTGTTTCAGACGTCTGATAACTGTTAGGCTGGACATTGTTACTTCTGTCTGATGAATTCAGACGTCCAGACCTTATACCAGACGTCTGATGACTTTGCCAGACGTCCAGTTAGTGGACCGTTGGCTGGCTTCGAAGACACTCAAGAATATGACCGTTAGAGCCTTATCAGACGTCCATAGGACTTCACAGACGTCTGATAAATGACCGTTTTGCCTCGGCTGACCCAAAATCTCTTCTCAGAGATTTTCTAGCCGTTGCAACGTTTGGAAATCAATTCCCACGGTAAAAGTAGGTTTCCAGACGTCCAGACTTAGTGCCAGACGTCCTCTATGTCGTCTGATGGACTTGTACAAAAACCCTGTTTAGATCTGATTCAAGTCAGGGAGAAACCCGCATAGAATCAGACGTCTGACCTTGGAATCAGACGTCTTAAAGTGGCCTTCCAGACGTCTGATGCCAGAGTTAGACGTCTGATAACCCTGTGAAGTGTAATCATTGTCCTGATTTCGGCCTGATTCTCTTGGGCTTTGCACCCAACGGCTATGGAAGCTTTTCCAAGCCTTCCAAAGCCTTCCTAAGGCCTCTATAAATAGAGGGGAACCTTTGTAACACATTACATAAGAAGAGACAATAAAAACACACTTAGAAATACACTTGGATACACTTAGCTACACATTTTCACACTCTTGTGTCCAAGAAGTTCTTGCTCTCCAAGCTCAAGCTCTACATCTTGAGAGCATCAAACAGTTTGCGCGCCCGCTCTCCCGCTGTTGATAACGAGAGCGACGTAGCGCCATCGCGTGGCACACGCACCGCGTCATCGTCGACGCACTCCTTACAAAGGGGAGTTTCCTATTTCCTATAGAAGCTAGGTTTAATTTTGTTGGCTCTATAGGACTGTTGTTTATTTTATCTTTGTATTTTGGTTGGGTATTCGCTTTGCGAATTCCCGTCTCCTTCGTGGGACAAAATCCTTCTCGTGGAGAGAAGGGGTTGAGGAACGCTACCCTCGTACTTGTAGCGTGGTTGTACTGAGGTTGAATCACCCTCGTTCAAAGTGATTCGGTTAGTGGATTTGATCAACTAGGTTGATCGGAAAATCCTAACTCGAGAGGGTTAGGTGGTGGTTTTTACCCGGTTTGGGTTTCCACCTAAAAATCTTTGTGTACATTTTGTGATTGCTTAATTTCTTGTGATATTGCTTTATATTTTTATTTCCGCAATTTATTACGTCACCCTCCTGGTAGGGACGAACTTTCAGGCATACCCTCTCCTCTTTATAAATCCTTGCTCTCTCCCTTGCGGGGGCAGACACCTTTAGATCACCGTCACCCTGGGCCAACCTCCTCCCCTCTCCCTCTCCATACACAGTACCTCTTCTCATTGAGAAGAGGCACACCATGCGTAGGAGAAAACCCACAGTGGTCTCAGACCACCACTGTGAGTTCCACCACCGCCCAACTCTTTCGTGAGCAGGTGGGCGTGGTGGTGTCGCCTTCTGTTTCACTGCCGTTCATCTTCTCTGCCATTAGCCAGAGCTTCAAGCTCTCAAGCTCGGAAGCTCCAGCAGCACCGCACGCCTGCCTGCAGACTCCGTCGGTCATCGTGCGCTCGCCTGCAGATCGCGCTCACCCTTTTTCCGTGCGCGCAGGCGCTCCACAGCGTGTCCGTGCATGCAAAACCGCCTCCACTCGGTCACCACACCTCGCGGCATTGTAGCACATTGTTCGCACCTCTCAGCGCGACACTGTAGCCACCAGCTCGTTTCTCACTTAGCCGGTGGCTCTGCGCTCTCTCTCCTCTGCGCTACCTGTTCCAGCTGGTCTCCCAGCGCTCACGCTTCACCCGCCCACAACGCTGTGCACTGCACCTTGCCTACCCGTGCCTGCCCATGCACGAAGAGCACTATGCTTCACTCCGCACCGCGCACACGCTCTCTCTCTTGCGCCCATGCACCCTTATGCATCAGACGTCGGGGTAGCACGGTAGACGACTTATCTGTTGCGCTCCCCTCCGCCTCCAGCATACACACACGCACACCTGTACACACACACACTTGTACATTCACACGCACACTCATACACTCACGCATACACACACATACACACATAGATATATATATATACACACACACACACACAGTTACATATACATCCACTTACCCATATCCATCAACCACCATCCATACTCCCGTGCACTAATCCCTCCACCGCGCGTCATATCGCGAGAATATTCGCACAAGTTGCTGATATTCCCCGATATCCGCGCAAAGCAAGCGACTCCACCCTCACTCCGACACATCCGCTCCACACTCCAGGCGGCACTTAGTCTTGTTGGTTGCATCTTGCTAGATGTGGATCAATTTGACACCGTGCTACATTCCATCTCCATTTCCACCTCCACCCCTATCTATATAATATATAAATATATCTATTATGTATCTACTATATATCCATACATATATATATTAAGCTAAGTATTTCTTTTTTTCCTAGCAACTTACTCTATTTTCATTTATCTTTTATTTCTTACTATTAAAAAGACAAAAAAAAAAGAGTAAAAGAGAAAAGATAATTCTTGTCTTACAGGTACTTGATCTTGCGAATAACAAGATCTGTTTTTCGAACCCCTAGTTGGCTACAAGCCAAGAACTATTTGGCTCAAAGCCAAGGACTTCATTTTTAAGGGTGTACCTTAAGGACAACATTATCACTAACAAAAAATCTTAAAAATAGAAAAAATAAAAAAAACATAATAAACGTAAGGAAGAGATACGTTTTAGGAAGGGAGTAGAAAACTCCTTAATCTTCAAATTCCCACCTCCCTAAGATCGACTTTGGGCCTAAAAGCAACCAAGATAAAATCAAGTAGGCTAGGTTAAAAATTTTGTGAAGCTGGTTGGACTCGATTTAGGTTAACTCACTATACTAATTTCAACGATAATCTCACCATATTAACAAAACCTATTCGAGTCACACCAGTATGTAAATGAGAAATTTAACTGTGAAACCACAAGTTACAAGTTTATTATTGAGAACTGAATCATGAAAACACGAGCTGCCTGTATATGGATGAGGAATGAGTTATGAAACATGAGATCCGGATATGGATAAATGAGATGAATATGAGCATGAACCCTATAGGGAATTAGGAGTAGAACTCCTATGTATGAAAGGAATCTGGAATGCAGATGGGAAGTATACTGGTCCTTGTGTACACGGTACCAAGGAGATCAATTGTCCCCTTTTAGTGTAGAGCGGAGCTAGCCTCCCTTGGGTCGAGACCTAGGGGTTAGGATTGGCCACTCTACTCTAACTCCTGTTGGCCTTCGCGTACGTGGTATCGAGGCGTGTTACTAGTGTAGGGAGGGAGCTAGTCACCCCACGGGGCCTGGGGTTCAGTTAGCCACATTACACCGATTTTGTTAGACCCTTTGGGCAAACCGGGGTAGTCAGATGAGGGTATGCGGACTGTGGAGGGGTGAGACCCCTATTTGGTTTTGAGGGACGAGACCCCTGTTCTAAGAGGGCAAGGCCTTATACTGTTCCGTGCTGTACTTTGGGCGTACCCGCTAACGGAACGACTAACTGCGCATCAGTGCAGGGTAGTTACCCGTGCGCTTATTGCATGTGCCGTAGTTACCGCTACGTTTCGACAGTAATCTCGAGGTGGTTGACTGGGTGTAGGACTACCGCGGGGGACTCTTCCAGTCAGGAGAGCACCATGTGTACCTTCTACTCAACGAAAAAGACTGCAATCAATATCGTTCCCATGAGGAATAAGATCAAGAATACTTGGATCCTTTGTGAAATACATGAACCAGAAATTCATAGATGTGATAAATAGAAATGAGAATAAAACCTGGTTGTTTGTTTTACTTTACTTGCACATAAATAATGTAAGTGCCACTCTACTCATCATTCGCTGACTCTATCTTTTCGTAACCCTGTTTAGGACCAGGAGTTGAGCAGCTAAATATAAGAGACTAAAAGAATTCTCCTAGTGATTGCGAGAAGATGATGCTGTTGGGAATTGAAATGATGAAGCTTCAAGCAAGTGTGAGTTGGATAATCAAAGCTTCAATCACTTCCAAGAATACCAAATCTATGCTTTAGCTGAATGTGGACTTGAATGCACTTTAGAGTATGTTTTTGGGGTGTTCTCTCTCTTGCAGAGAGTGGGAAACCATCTCATATATAGAGAGGGGTGAATGGACAAGTTTAGGTGTGCATAAGGCCCCTCTTCAATGGCTAAAAAGTTTTCCAATTGGATTTGCCAACGGCTAACTAATATGCACCAAAAGTACTTTATCTAACGTTTGGTAAAAGTCATCTAATGTTAGGTGAACTATCTAACATTAGGTACTTAGTTAGGTATAAAGTTTGTTATCTCCTAGAGATGTCCAATTTGGCCCAAAATAGCCTACCTAACGTTAGGTAACCTCCATCTAACGTTAGGTCAACTACCTAACGTTAGATAAAAAGTTCAGTGTAAAGTTCGTTATTCCCTGGAACTTATGGTGGCCTCAACCTTATTACCTAACGTTAGGTATATACTACCTAACGTTAGATGGACTGTAAAACGTTTTCTAATTGTCCAAACCAAATTTGTTGATCCTATGGAACTCTAAGGTGATCTATTAACCCTTAAGCATATGTTTTATCATATTTTTGACCAAACTAGACTTGTGAACTAAATATTAATTACAACTCTTATGTAGACAAATGTTAATCTTATTGGAGCTTTCCTTACATTTTAAGAAATATAAAATTACAACTCAAATCCTAAAATTACAGAGAGACCTAAAGTTGATCTCCTCCATCTTCTTGCTTCTGATTTCGTCAAGAGAGCTTAACATGAAAATCAATCTTACAATATCTATGCATAAGATCTAATTTTAATCTCAATTATTTGAGATGTTTGTTATCATCAAAACCGTCATTAAAGGTTAATGAGGTGCCTAATTATTTATGCACCAACATTCTCCCCCATTTTGATGATGACAAACACTCAATGGAGAGGTTGAAAACCTCTCCCTAACTAAGTGCTCTCCTCAAAATAATTCTAAGAGATGACACACAAGGAGCATATAGCACAATGTCAAAATAAGATTTTAGCAAGATTCAAGTATCCATGATCTCAATATTTATTCAACTTCTATTCCCATGATCTCAATATTTATTCAACCTCTATTCAACCTCTCATATTTTATCCTCCCCCTTTTGACATCATAAAAAAAATCAAGGGAGGCATAACATGTTCATATTTCAACATATGAGAATATAACTTTATGTAACATTCAACACAATCCATCAACTCACAAATAGCATTGTAGACATCATCATATATAGCTCAACAAGATAGTAGGAATATTAAAATCATGGGTTTTAAAGAAGTGCAATGTGCGACAAGGAAATATAACTATTGGTTAATGTATGCCAAGGAAATAAACTAGAAAAGTTTGTGCAACCCATGTTCTTACAAGTATATTAAATGCTGAAGCTAGAGTACTAGGAACTAAAATCAAGTTCTTTTCTAACTACTTTATCCTATACTCCCCCTTAAAAATGGACACATAGCTATATTCATATTTGAGACCTCCCCCTACTTAAAAGAGTCCAAACATATAGGCATAGCTTATATATCTCCACTTTAATGATGGACATATAGCATATAACACATTTTTATCTCTCCCTATCTAAATGCTATCTATTAACATAAAAGAGAGGGTAAATGGTTTACCTTACTTACCAAGGCTAATAGCATGGCTCAAATGGAGGTTTATGCCAAAGTTGATGGGGCTCCCATTTGAAACTTGAAGGTTTGGGCATCGATGTCAGTCTCCAACCAAATAGTTGGCGCATGACAATTCGATCACTCGTCGATTGTCTCGTTTTCTTCTTTGGTCCACTCCTTGGTCCTCCCAATTTGAGTTAATCATTCTTCAATTTGTAGGTTCAATCGTTGACATTGAAATCTTCATCTAAACCTACAAAATAAGATTATAATTCTCTCTTCGGTATCCAAATCAATTTGGATCCAGATGTGTTAGTTGGTCTCCTTGATGGAGATCCTTTCTCAACCTTTTGATTTTGAGTGTTATGGCTAAAAACATATGCATTGTAAGATTATTTTTGAGCCTTATGGCTATACAAGTATGCATGATAAGTTGATTTTTGAGCCTTGGGTGGCACAAAGGTGCTTTTGGCTTTGGGCTTCACAAAGCTCGTGGGCTTTTTGGTTGTGGATTGTAACGACCCGATTTCCGAGTCCCTACGAGACACGAGAACCGGACCGACTCGACTAATCCCAAGACCTAGTCGTCCAACGAGGAAGTAACCAAAAGAGCAGTAAAATAAACCACATTCAGCATGAATATAACTAGCAGTAACAAAAAATACAGAAGTAAGAAAATGAACTACCATAGCATGCACCACCACAACAGTAGAACAACATTTATAACATAACATGAACTACAAGTAAAGAAAAGTACAGAGGGTAACAAGAACTACTCACTACAGTGGAACAAAAGGGGTACAAAAGAACTGCGGTAACTCTACTGGGCCCTACTCGGCCTAGCGTCCTCTGCAGCCGCTGACCCTGGCTGCTCAACACCTGGTCCTGAAAAGTAACGAGTGTAACACGTCAGCGAAACGCTGAGTAGAGTGGCAATTAAAACTAAAGAAGCAGTAGAGTGTACAGTAGCTGTTATATTTTCTTTCTTTCTTTATTTACGTCTTTCTATTGTTTCACAATTTATCTATCTCTCAGATCTTCACTTGATCTCGAATGTTCCTCGTGGGAACGATCTTGATTGCAGTCTTTTCCGAAAAGTAGAAGTAACACGTGGTGCTCTCCTGGCCGGGAGAGTCCCCTGTGGTGATCCTACTCTCAGTCAACCACCCCAAGGTAACTGACAGACGTAACGGTGACTACGGCACGCGCGATAAACACACGGTTGGCTACCCCGCACTGGCATGCGGTCAGTCGTTTCCGTTAACGGGTGCACCCAAAGCACAGCAACGGAACCAGTATAGGGTAGAGCCCTCTCAGTAACAGGGGTCCAGCCCCTCCACAGTAACCAAACAGGGGTCTTGCCCCTCCACAGTCCGCACACCCTCGCCTGACTACCCTGGTTCGCCCGGTGGGCCTAATAAGTCGGTGTAGGTGAGCTAGCAGCACCCCGGGGCCCGTGGGGTAGCTAGTACTCGCTCTACACTAGTAGCTCTCCTCGATACTGTGTACACGAGGGCCAAAAGTTGGTACAAAGTGGCCAGACCTAACCCCGGGTCCCTGGGGCGGCTGGCTCCGCTCTGCACTAAACAGGTAACAGGTGCTTCCCCTGGCACTACGTACCCAAGAGATAATACACCTCCACGTCTTTCCTTCTCAATTCCATTTCATTCTCTTTCCAGGAGTTCTACTCCTAATTCCCCGTAGGGTTCCAGCTCTTTTAACTCAGCACATTCAGGTTTCACCATTCCAGTTTTATGTTCATACAACCCATATTCTCAATCATGTTCATTTATTCATAACAGGCAGCTGTTAAATCAATTTACAGGCAGCTATTATTTCCTTTCCACATTTTCCAAGATTGCAATATCTATATTCATGTCACTAGTTTTCCAGTTCTAGGATTCATGCCATACCCTAGGATCTATCATTCAATCTAGTTTTCCAGCCCTAGGATTCATGCAATACCCTAGGATCTATCATTCAATCTGGTTTCTCATTCCTAGGATTCATGCAATGCCCTAGGTTCTATTAATTGTTCCATAATTGTAACAAATTATGTTAATAATTTTAAAAGCCACTCTACCAGCTACAACGGAAGTACTGGGGGCGTGGTCGGAAATCCCACGTGCCTCCGCAACCCTCGAGACTGTAATGGAACGGGATCCTAACACAAGGATCAAACACAAGGAGTTTCTCAGAACAGTATATAATTACTGTAAACAGGTAGAGGATTTCATTCCAGAAAGAACGCAACTCGAAATGCGGAAAACGGACTCCGAACGGGCCCTAAACGGGTCGAAAACGACGAAACAGTCCAAAATCAGACATCTGGAACCTCTTCCAGACGTCTTAAAAGGTGGTTCAGAGGATACCTTCGCTCTGTGTAGTCCCTCAGACGTCCAGAAACCTGCGGGGGCGTCTGGCTTAGTTCGCAGATGTCCGATGGTCACCCCGGACGTCTGGAAGTCCTCTCCGTCGTCTGGCACTGCGGCCAGACGTCCGATTCTTGTTGGATGGCGAGTCTCAGAACCTGCACGTATCCACTCCTCGCTCTCAGTACGACGAGTCGCAGAAAAGGAAGAAGGACGAAAATAACTTACTTGCCAAACGTCTGGACAGTCCTCCAGACGTCTTCACTGTCGTCTGGTTGGAAGCCCAGACATCTGATTCTGGAAAAAACTTCCAGAATCAGAGCTCGACTCGCTCTCCGCCCGCGCCGCGCCTCGTCCGCCTGCTGCTCGAGCTGCAGCAGCCCTCCCGCGTCACTCCCCGCCCGCTACTCCCCCGCCGGCCGGCTCTAGCTGCCCCGACAAGCTCGAGCCCTCACGGTCAAGCGTCTCCTCCCTCGCGCAACACCTCCTCCCGCAACTTGCCGCGGCTGCCGTTGTCGCCGCTCGCTCACTCTCGCACCGGCTGGAAGAAGGAGAAGAAGGGAGCGGAGGAGATGAGAGTGAGGGAGAGGGCGAGGGCCTTATAAGGCCGCGCGGGGAGAGAGAGAGAGAGAGCGCAACACTACGCCTGCAGGAGGAGAGAGGGAAAAAGAGTGGCGTTCGTAGGTCTGCACGCGTAGGCGCGCAGACGCAATCCTGCGTACCGCAGAAATTAAATCCCAGACGTCTGGGCCACCTCCCAGACGTCTTAAAAAGACGTCTTGAAACCGCATTCGTAACGTGGATGAAGGTTCAACATAACCAAGACCATGCCTAGAGGTTGATGGTAATTGACTTGTAAGCAGCTTTTGTAGGTTCTTGCTACCAGTAGTAAACTTAACCAAGTCATTAGTCAACCTATTTGTGTTTATCCTAAGTTTATGCACATCTTTTTCTAAGCAAGTAGTTTTATTTTTCAATTTAATAGTCTCTTCCATCAATATGTCTTTTTCAATAAGCAAGCTAGTGTTAGAAGCAATAATATTTTCATTTGATCTAGTCAAGTTCAAACATTCAGTTTTCAGATTTCCATTTTCCTTTTCTAGATCCAATTCCTCATTGATAGAAAGCTCATATTTGTTTAGCAAGTCATTTTCTTCTACTCTAAGCTTTTTCAAGGCTCTATTTTCATGTTTAATTTTCTTACATTCATGAAAAAGCTCATCATATGCATCAAGTAGCTCATCAAAAGAAGTAGAGTCTAGTACCTCCATCTCATTTGCCATGAAACACGTGTGCAGTTTCTTCCTTGTTTGAGTCAGAGTCGAAGTCGGTGCTGTCACTTGCACTTTGATTCGAGTCATTCCAAGTTGCCGCAAATGCCTTCTTTTTCTTCGTGAAGAATTTCTTTCTTGACTTGTCATTGGTCCTTGACTGCTTTTCCTTCCTTTCCTTCTTCTTGTCTTTCTTATCCTCACTGAGTAAAGGACAATCTTTTAGTACGTGGACCTTATTCTTGCATCCATAGCAAGGGGGAGTCTGATAATCTCTCATCTTGTTGCATTGCTTCCTCATTGTCACATATTTCTCGAATCTTCTAGAAAACATGGCCATCTCTTCATCATCTTCACTTTTATCATCTTCATCAAGATCGGAATCGCTCTCAATTTTGGCTTTGAATGCCAAACTCTTCTTCTTGGAACTAGAAGCTTCATTTTCCTCCTTTTTGGATAGCTCAAGCTTCACTTCATGAGCTATTAGACTTCCAAGTATCTAATCCATGCTAATGTTCTTCAAATCCTTTGCTTGCTCAATTGCAGTGACCTTTGGCTCCCATTCCTTGGTTAGAGCCTTCAAGAATTTGGACACCATCTCATTTAAGGGATAACTCTTCCCAAGCCCCTTGAGAGGGTTGATGATGTTAGTGAATCTTGTGCTCAATTCCTTTATGTTTTCACCCGACTTCATCTTGAACATCTCATATTCTTAGGTTAAGTGACCAATTTTTGTCTCCTTCACCCTTAAGGTTCCTTTATGAGTCACTTCAAGGCATTTCCAAATCTCATGTGTCGTCTCTAACTGCGAAATTCTATTAAACTCATCATTAGAGAGGGCACAATATAATATGCTCATAGCCTTACAATTGATTGATTTCTTCTTCTCAACTTTTGGCTTATAGTTTCCAGTGGTGGCATCTACTTCCGGCATTTTGAAATCTTTCTCTACCATTTTCCAAAATGAGAGATCTCCGGTGGCTAATTTGAGGTAAATTGCCATCTTCCTCTTCCAATGGGTGTAGCCATTTCCATCAAAATACGGAGGTCGGTAGGTCGATAATCCCTCAATTCTTGATTTGCTTGATCCCACCATTATCGTTGGTGCGAGGAAGTTACTCCAAATTACACCAACCTAAGCTCTGATATCAAATGAAATTGCACTAGAGGGGGGTGATTAGTGCTAAAGGTGGTAAACAAAATTGCTAATTGCAAATAATACAGATTTAAAATAAACTCAAGCAAACCACAAATGAACACAAAGATTTATAGTGATAACCCAATTCCAGGAAAAACTACTATTTAGATCTCTCAATCTAGGATTTTGCCTTGAGTCCAAGTTGGAATACTAACTGGTACTTATGGGATACCAAACCCTTTTACAAACCCTCTTGATTTCCCAATCAAGAGCTGTAACGAACGCGTGTCCCAGACGCCTTTTAAGACGTCTGGGAGGTGGCCCAGACGTCGGAATAGACGTCTGGGATCACATCCAGACGTCTGACCAGACGTCCGGGATCGTTTCCAGACGTCTGGGAATCCGTTATTTTCGACACACGCGAGTCGCCTGCGCGCCTGAGCGCGCAGGCCGCATATTCCCTCTTTTCTCTGCGGCTGCAGGCGGCCTGCCGCCTTCTCTCTCTCCTCTCAGCGTGGCGTTAAAAGGGGGCACGCCTCCCCTCCCGTCTCCACCGTCTCCTCCTTCTTCTCCTTCCTGTGCGCGAGAGCGAGCGGATGCGAGGGCGGCAGCGGCAGCCGCAGTGAGCGCGGAGGAGGTGCGGCGTGCGAGGTCGGGGCTCTGCCGCGAGGGCGAGCTCGCCAGAGCGGCTGGGCCGGCCGGCGGAGGGCGCAGGGGGCGCGGAGCGACGCGGAGAGGGACCTGCTGCGGGCTGAGCAGCAGACGCTCGAGGTGCGACGCGGGCGGCGTTGCGAGCGGAGGCCGAGCAGGGTTCTGATTCTGGAAAAATTTCCAGAATCAGACGTCTGGGTTGATATCCAGACGGCAAGGTCGACGTCTGTAAGATCATACAGACGTCTGAAAGGTGAGTTTCCGCTTTCTTCTTCCTTCTTGTCGACTGACCGTACTGAGGGAGGGGGGTTGGCTGTGCGGAGGCTCGCTGATTCGCCATCCTTTGCGAATCAGACGTCTGGAAGTTGTACCAGACGGCGGGAGTGATCTACAGACGTCCGTGTGGACCATCGGACGTCTGGGGTATAGGAAAGACGTCCCTGCAGACTTCTGGACGTCCGGGGAACCAAGCTGAACAGGTAATTCTCTGATCCACCGTTTAAGACGTCTGGAATGAGTTCCAGACGTCTGATTTTGCACAGTATCGTCTTTCTCGACCCGTTTAGGGCCCGTTTGGGCTCCGTTTTCCGCGATTCGAGTTGCGTTCGGTTCAGAATTAATTCCTCTACCCGCCTACAGTAGCTATACACTGTTCTGAGACACTCCTTGTGTTTGATCCTTGTGATAGGACCTCGTTCGGTTGCAGTCTTGAGAGTCGCGGAGGCACGCGGGATTCCCGATCACGCCCCCATTACTCCCGTTGTACCTGGTAGAGTGGCTTTAAGTATTAATAAAATCTGTTAAAGTATGGAACCATAACTAGAACCTAGGGCATTGCATGAATCCTAGGAATGAGAAATATATGGAATGATAGCTCCTAGGTGTTGCATGAATCCTAGGGCCGGAAAACTAGATTGTATGATAGATCCTAGGATATGGTATGAATCCTAGGATGGAAAAACTAGTGGAATGTATATTACTGCAGTCTTGGAAAAATGGAAAGGAATATATAAAGCTGCCTGTAAATTTAATTAACAGCTGCCTGTTATGAATAAAGAAACATGTTTGAGATCATGGATTTTGAGAACGTGAATCTGGAAAGTGAAACATATGATGTTCTGAGATAAAGAGCTGGAACCCTACGGGGAATTAGGAGTGGAACTCTTGGAAAGGAAAAGGGAATGGAACTGAGATGTAGTTGTACTGTCTCTTGGGTATGCAGTACCAAGGGAAGTACCTGTACCTGTTTAGTGCAGAGTGGGGCCAGCCGCCCCAGGGACCCGGGGTTAGGCTTGGCCGCTCTGTACCGACTTGTTGGCCCTCGTGTACGTAGTACCGAGGAGAGCTAGTAGTGTTAGGAGAGTACTAGCTACCCCACCGGCCCCGGGGTTCTGCTAGCCTCCTTCACCGACTTGTTAGGCCCACTAGGGCAAACCAGGGTAGTCAGGCGAGGGTGCGCGGACTGTGGAGGGGCAAGGCCCCGGTTTGGTTACTGTGGAGGGGTTGGACCCCTGTTACTGAGAGGGCTCTGCCCTGGTTCCGTGCTGTGCTTTGGGCGCACCCGTTAACGGAAACGACTGACCGCGTGCCAGTGCGGGCTAGCTACCTGTGCGTTTATCGCGCGTGCCGTAGTCACCGTTACGTCTGTCAGTGACCTTGGGGCGGTTGACTGAGGGTAGGATCACCACGGGGGACTCTCCCGGCCAGGAGAGCACCACGTGCTACTTCTACTTTTGGAAAAGACTGCAATCAAGATCGTTCCCACGAGGACATTCGAGATCAAGTAAAGGATCTGAGAAATAAATGAAATAGTGAGAAAAATTGAAAGATGTGAATAAAGGAAGTAATAGAACATAACAGCTACTGTACACTCTACTGTTGCCTTTAGTTAGTTTGCCACTCTACTCAGCGTTTTGCTGACGTGTTACACTCGTTACCTTTTTCAGGACCAGGTGTTGAGCAGCCAGGGTCGGCGGCTGCAGAGGACGCTGGGCCGAGTAGGGTCCAGTAGAGTTACCACAGCTTTTGTACCCCTTTTTGTTTCTGTTCTAGTGAGTAGTTTTTGTTTCCGCTGTACCTTCTTTACCTGCAGTTCTTGTTATATGATAAATGCTGTTTTACTGTTGTGGTGGTACCTACTGTAGTAGTTTCTTTCCTTACTGCTGTACTTTCTTACTGTTAGTTATATTCATGCTGAATGTGGTTTATTTTACTGTCTTTTGGTTACTTCCTCGTTGGACGACTAGGTCTTGGGATTAGTCGAGTCGGTCCGGTTCTCGTGTCTCGTAGGGACTCGGGAGCCGGGTCGTTACAAGAGCAATGGATACCAAACCATTTTTTAATCCCTCTATTCCAATCAAGAGCAAACCTCTCTTTCTCAAGAGAAAGGGAACCCACAACCTAGGCCCTTAGATTACAAGTATATTAAGGAATAAAATAGAATTAAAATACAATTTAGCTCCTATGGATAGCCCCAATAAGATATGTAATTAATTATATGAATTAGCTATCTAGGAGACTAAAAGAACTCCCTTAGTGATTGTGAGAAGATGATGCTGCTGGAAGTTATAGTGATGAAGATTCAAGCAAGTGTGAGTTGGAGAATCAAAACTTCAATCACTTCTAAGAATACTAAATCTATGCTTTAGCTGAATGTGGACTTGAATGCACTTTAGAGTGTGTTTTTGGGGTGTTCTCTTTCTTGCAAAGAGTGGGAAACCATTTCATATATATAGAGGGGTGAATGGACTAGTTTAGGTGTACATAAGGCCCCTCTTCAACAGCTAAATATCTTCCCAATTGGATTTGCCAACGGCTAACTAATATGCTCAAAAAGTGCTTTATCTAACATTAGGTAAAAGTCATCTAATGTTAGGTGAACTATCTAACGTTAGGTACTCAGTTAGGTGTAAAGTTCACTATCTCCTGGAGATGTCTAATTTGACCCAAAATAACCTACCTAACGTTAGGAAACCTCTATCTAACGTTAAGTCAACTACCTAATGTTAGATACAAAGTTCAGTACAAAGCTTGTTATTCCTTAAAGCTCAAGGTGGCCTCAGCCTTACTACCTAACGTTAGGTATATATTAACTAACGTTAGATGGACTGTAAAAACTCCTCTAACTATTCAAACCAAATTTGTTTATCCTATGGGGCTCTAGGGTGATCTATTAACCCTTAAGCATATGTTTTATCATATTTTTGACCAAATTAGACTTATGGACTAAATATTAATTACAACTCTTATGTAGACAAATGTTAATCTTATTGAGGCTTTCCTGATATTCTAAGAAATATAAAATTACAACTCAAATCCTAAAATTACAAAGAGACTTAGACTTAATCTCCCCCATCTTCTTGGTTTCTGATTTCGTCAAAAGAGTTTCAACCGGAAAATCAATTTTGCAATATCTATGCATAAGATCCAATTTTAATTGCAATTACTTGAGATGTTTGTTATCATCAAAACCATCATTAAAGGCTAATGTGGTGCCTAATTGCCTATGCACCAATAGCATCTACATGTCCAACTGTTGTAACAGGAGAAGTTGCTCCATTCGCTTCTAGAACATCTAGGATTCCCTGTAGAGTCACAGGGTCCTGCAAATGATCTCTGTCTCCGAGGAGATGAACAAAGGCTCTGGAGTCAATCACCCATGAACTCGTGTACCTCTTTTTTCCAACAACTCTTGGGCTGCACACACAAACCCAATAGAAACTAGGGTTGATCATCTTGGACCAACTTTCTTCAACATAGGCGAGATGAGACTCATCACCAACAACACTACGCGTAAGAGAAGGCTTATCACACAAAACAATCTTCAAACCATACGAGATCGAGTACCACTAACAGGAACATCACCCTTTGCAGGAAACACCAAACTACCGGTGGTGGCCGCGTTGGCCTGGCTGTATCGCCCAGCAGCAACGGTAACACCTTCGACAACTGCTGGCGGCGATCAGTGGCCGGCAGTGATGACGGCAACGCTGGCCTAGGCGTACGATCCAATAGCGATGACAACACCCCCCACAACCAGCCGAGGCGATTGGTGGCCGGTAATGGTGCTAGAAGTTTCTCTTTAGTATCGCTGCTGCTACTGCCATGTTTCATAATGCTTTCAATGATCAAATCCTCCTTATGTTGGTGATTTGATCATCTTTTAGGTAGGTATTTGGTGGGAGATCGAAGCATCGGCTTAGGACCGCTGGTTTGATACCATGTTGATCCAAAAAGATGTATTAGCCTCAAAAAGAAACCCTAGCCCTCTTTTTATACAAAAGAGAACTGGGAAAATTACATAAGTACCCCCTAAGGATAAAAGAAATAACAAATACTCCTTTATAACTCAACACTTTATTTAGATAATTATATTAGGATTTGAAGTAAGATTGGTCTCTATATATAAAGAGACCAACTCCCCTTGTTTCTCTTGGAGTTTTCCAATAAGAAAAGTGGTATTAGAGCGGGTCTTTCTTGGGAAGATCATGTGCTCCATCATACCTTGGAGGATTACTACTAACCTCCTATGTGCCTTAGGAAGCGTGATCGATCCCTTGGATTGTGTTGGCGACATTGTGCGTTGCCAGTGGCCACAATAGATGCCGAGGCGTGGCTTTGTCTCTTCTCTCCCCATTGCTGGCCATGTAGGAGGTCCTTCATGACTTGCTGGCCGTGTAGGAGGTCCTCCATGCCTCCTTTGTGTGTGTATCCTCCAACTGGCAACAACACCTCGTGCATGGTTGGAGATCCTCCGTGTACCACCAAGATTGGTTTTTTTTATTTTTACCAAGCATGCCAATTTTTTTATGGATGCTTTGTGCATTGGAAGCATCTCTGTGCATAGGGCTATGTTTGAGGGTGATCAAACTATGATGACTTATAAGACCAAGATTTTGGCCTTCGAACTGGTTCAAGGGACCATGGAGTCCTCATGTTGCTGTTGATTGGGGAGCAATGTCTTCTCTACTACTGTTTAGGAACATTTTCCATATGTAGCCACTATTTCTACTATGGTCTTCGTCTTCTATTGCTGTTGTTGCTATCGTTACAGAGGTCGCCAAAGTCATGTCTATGCAGCATGTGCCTGGCTCGAAAGAAAGCTTTGAAGCTTCAGGTCTTGTCATCAGCACAAAAGATGTCGATGAGTGGTAAGGAAATTGAGCCACGTCTCAGCATCATCCGTAAATGCCTGGACCCAGTTCTCCTATTCTCTTAGCGTGAAGAGTTTTTTCTTTGGAGGTGGGTGACTTCTAGTGCTTGGAAATGTACCCTAGTTGAAGTATTTAGTTCGGTTCAAGTTAAAGTATTTTCATGTTCAAGTTCTACTTCAAGTTTGTTCTTAGGATTGACTCTTGTTAAAGACAAAGGATGTGCATGAAGAATTCTGCATGCGTGCTCTAGCCTCGACTACATCAGAAAGGGGGGAGCATCTGCCAAATTACTCCTTTAAGTTGGACCATACACGTCCAACTTGGGAGGGAGTGTTGGAGATCCTATGGGATCTCAATGTTGGAGATCTCACATGATTTTTATGTTGAGTGGAGAAGAAGAAATCCACTTGTCAACTTATCACTTTCCTATTTTTGTGTTTTTAATTTTAGTATTATTTCTTTAGAAAATTTGTTTAGGATTTGATGTGATTTGATTTGAGATATATATTTTTTTATTTAGAAGATTGTATTAGGATTTGAAGTAAGATTGATCTTTCTATATAAAGAGACTAACTCCGCTCATTTCTCTTGGAGTTTTCTAGTAATAAAAGTGCTCCATATTCTAGAGAAATTCCCACATAATACAAAACTGTTAACTTATATCTCCTCTTTTTTTAATGATTGAATGAACAGAATGGCTACCAACCTCCGATGGTCATCTTTTATCATTTAAAAAAAAGATGTTATAGTTTAGGATTGCCTAACTTTCTACCCTTGATTGCATGTAGGGAAATGCGATGGAGGATGTTTCTCTTCCTCGAAGCTGAATTTATGGATGCCAATCGACCATTGTGTGCAGGGATGGAGCCAAAAAAAATTCGAGGTGAGGGGTGGGGGGCGTTGCGCACAAAATTGAAAACAAGTATTGTATTACAGGTAACTACTAAAAAATAGTTTAATGCAATTAACTTATTATAATTGTCCTCCATGTGAAACAAGTTTCTTTAATATACATGAAAAGTGATTAATTTATATAAGATAGATAATCATGGATTAGTTTCTAAGAAAAACATAGATCAACAAGAATCACATATATCATTAGCAATTTGACCTTATAGAAATCTTTTTTTTTTGAGAAAATAGGAAGACCATAGTTAATAACCATCCAGATCCATTAAAACTTAGAAGAAAAATAATTCTAAAAAGCTCACAAATAAATAAGATAACCACACCTTTACAATCAACAATGTCCAACACAAGATACAGTGCAATGATTTCACCCACCAGTAAACATTATCAAAAAAATTTCAAAAAGGCCTTCTCCCACCAAATATCAATGCCCCACACCCAAAGTACTCCAAAGAACATCAAACACAATCATTTGAGAACTGTTATAGTTTTTGTATGATGCATCACCACCCTTTTCCGGTCCTTGCTTTAAACCGGTTGATATTAAATGATTAATCTAAATGCAACACCATTTTTTTTTTGAAAAGGTAAAAGTTGAAATTTCAAATAATGTGGAAATGAATCAAAGCAATAAACAATTAAATAACTCTTGAGTTTACAAGGAAACTCCACTTATGAAGAGCGGAGAAAAAATCATTGGAGAAGCACCATATGGGCATGTATTTTCTGTATTTCTTCTCAAAGGAATAGGTGAGGGGTGCATGATTATTTATAAGTCACAACACACATAACAAAAGTTCTACACTATGTGGGACTAAATAACACTACACACATTTCTTCCAATAACAAACACAACACCGTTATCCTTCATATGTTTTTGGGCTAGTTAGAGCGCATAATTCTATTGACACCATAAAGGGCCCATTAGGCTACCATGAGTGCACGTTGAGAGAATTAAGTGATTGGTTTAGTGCCACACCATAAGATGTGGGCTTGTTATGTGTGTGGTGTCCTATAAATAGGCGTATCCCTTCCATCTATTCTTTTGAGAAGAAATAAAAAGACACGCCTATAGAATCCTTCTCCTGTGGTTCTCCCAGCTCTTTGTGAGTGGGATTTCCACATAAATCCAAGCATTATGTATCTCTTTTATTGCTTTGATATTATTGCTTCTACATTATTTAGATCTATCAATTTGGTATTAGAGCGGTTCGATTCTTGGGTTTATTATATTTATCATTATTTAGAGTTTAAATTTCTTTGATTTATTTGGAAGAACCGAAGGTAACAACGATCAGGAGAGAAGAGCAGTAGTGGCACTGCTGTGATTTTGGGTTCATTGAACCCTATGAAGGTGAGTTGGAGCCCGATGGCACCAAACCTTGAGGAGGAGATCTTGCTCCAATTGGATCCCCTATGGCAACGCAAGCTCCTCCTGGAGCGGTGGTGAGGTTGCTAATCCAGTTACGTAAACCCTATGAGGATCATGTTTACGAGAAGAGGTAGAGAGGTTCTTCTCTAGTTTTTTTATTGTTTTTCTTATCGTTATTATTTTCTTCTCTCATATGAGTATGAGAGAAATGGGGAGTGTGGAAGCTTGTTGTAGTCATCCCTTATTTGGGAGTTTCTTTTGTTCTTGAACTCCACATGAGAAACCAAACTCTAGGAGATCCAGAGTTTCGAGGTCCTCAGAGGAAGGACCCATTTCAGGTTTCTATGAGAGAGATCCAATTTCGTGGACTCCAAAAAGGGAGATCCACTTTCGAGATTTTCAAAGGAAGACCCATGTCAGAGATACTGAATAGGGAGCCATTAGCACAAGTTGAGATCTCCAGAGGAGAGGCCCTTGTTAGAACCAACTACAGCAATTTATCATCAAACTTCGACCGGTCTGATGTGTCGTCATCAGCATACCTGCCTACAGGCATAAACAAGCGTGCAACTGTTGTTTGCAGAAGAGAGTCAGTTGTACCTATTGAGAGTGTTGTTTGTTCTGGTATGTAGAGGGGTTTCTTTGTATTACAAGTTGAGGGGGAGTGTTGAGAAAATTGAGTGGTTGATTTAGTGCCACATCGTAAGATGTGGGCTTTGTTATATATGTGGTGGCCTATAAATAGCCGTGTACTTCCGATCTATTCTTTTGAGAAGAAATAAAGAGAAACACACCCATAGGGTGCTTCTCTCACGATTTTCCACCTGCTCTTCGTGAGTGGGATTTCCACGTAAACCCAAGCATTATATATCTTTTTTATTGCTTTGATATTATCACTTCTGCATTATTTAGATCTGTCAACTGTACAGAAGTAGCTTTAATTGAGCTTCAAGCCTTAGAAAGGCCATAAGAGAGTTTAAGTAGGCAAGGAATTGTGTTAGATACAGGGCTAATACTTAGTGTATGAGCAGCCAAAATAGACAGAAAAATATTGGAATTCATCAACTCATTTGCTCAGTCTTACGCAGCCAAAAAAATCTTACATCGACCTTTTTTTGAAAAGAAATCTTACATCGACCTTTTATTGGAAAGAAATCTTACACATGGTGGAAGCACAATTTCTTATTGATATTCATTGGAAACATAATTTTTTTCAAAGGTAAAAGTTGGACCACCTAAGGTAGTGATCCTCAATCTTCATTCCAAGTGTGTAAATATTACACCACCCAGAAGGGCATGACCTTCATTCCAAAGATCCTCAGAACTCCAGGAAGCATCATGCCTCGAGTAAAATGTTTTCAACACACACATGCTCGCCACTAAATATGGCTCATTTCTTTGTAACCATGAAGACCACAAAACATGTGCTTCTTCTTAGATCTAAGATTACCCCCTGTAAAGCTTCTCTAAAACATATGGGTAGTGGAAGTGTTATTCCAATTTATTCCCACGCATCCACATCCCCACACATCCTTAGCTATAGGGCAAGAAAAAAACAAGTGACAGTGGTCCCATTCCCCACTGCAAAGAGAACAATTCATGTTTGAATCTAGAACAAACTTCCTTTGATAGGCCCGAGTCATAACCCTCTCGCTTCTCAACAACTATTCAAAGATTTTTATCTTCAAAGGGGAAGCCATGATATTATCCACATTCTCAAGTCCTGATATGGCTCCTTCACTGAATAATTGTCATCTTGCCACTACCACCCATCAAATGCTCCACCCTCGACTGGATGCCTTCCAATTCTTGCTGCAACAATAGGAACTCTTCCACCTGCTGCTCAGATAGAGTACCTATAAAGAGAGGTGTCCATACAGTTCCAGAAGTTTGCCACTTGCCATACAGCCTAGTGGGGCATGGAACAGCGTGGAACATTGCTCTTGGGAGTAGGAGGTCCCAGGTTTGAGCCTCCCAGATGTCAAAAAAAAGTTACATTTCCAGCACAAATATTCTCTAGTACCGCTCTAGAAGAAGCCCATTGGCCGACCAATTGCCCATCCAAAATCTGAACTGTTCACCATTCTTGGAGGTTAGCACCAGAGAATGGTACCAGCAGGGGCATAGCACACATCAACCCCACTAAAAGGCTGGAGCTCCATGTATTGGAGGCATCATGCCCTCCAATGTAATCCTGTTTACACAACCATCATTTTTTGTTCTTTGAAAAGAGAAAGGATGGTTATCCGGTTGATAACCACCCAACACATATTAATACAGCTTTCAAAAAAAAAAAATTAATACCGATCCAAAAGGCCGAACAACAAGGCCAGATAACACAACCGTCATTTGGGAACAAAGTAAGTATGTCCTTTTTCTCCCGTCGTGACACATCTTTTCATCCCGTCAATCCATTTATCAGAAAGGCCACACTTGTGTAAGGAGCTCCACCAAAAAGACTAGTCTAGTGAATCATATGCCTTTGCCAAATCAACTTTCCACAAAAATCCCTTTGTGCCCGTTCTTTTTCCATGACCCAGAACTTCATGCCCAAAGACTGTGCTATCCATCATGTGTCTCCTTGGAATCAAGGCTATAAACACTTCACGAGTCATGCCGTCTTACCACCTTTCATAGCTTCCTGTCCAAAATCTTAGCTAATTTCAAGTAGACTCCATTTGAAAATGAAGCATGCCTACATTCTTCAATGTATTCCATCATCTCCCATTTAGGAAACAGGAGCAAGAGGCGAAGTGCTTAAGTGTTTGAATCCTGAATTTATTTCTTGTAATTCTTGGATCATTTCCATGACATCCTTCCTCACAACCTGCCAAAATTTCTTGAATAAGGCAAGGAATCCATCCGACCCCGGTGCTCCTTCAACATCAAGGCTTCGTAGAGCTTTCTTGATCTCCTCTATAATCTGCCTATCTAACCAAGCTGCTTGCCCCATGGAAAGAGTCCTGTTGCTCCATTTCCATTTTCCCTGCCACTATATTCTAGTGAAGTTGTAGAAACATTGAACAAAATATCTACTAACCTCCTCTTTGCCAATCCTCTCTCTATAAGCAACAATCACTTTTTTGATGTTCTTGCATAGATGCTCAATGGCAACCATATGAAAGAAATGGGTATTGCAATCCCCTTCCTTTGACCATGCCTGTCTATATCTCTACCTCCACTTCACTTCTGACTTCTTGTCTTCATCTTTGACATCACCCTCCCTCCCCACATTGTTTCCCTTCTTTTGTTTGGGCCTGCAAATCCTCAAATTTATCAATATGCTAGATGGCCTCCAAAGCCTCAACATGCTTCCTATCTTGCTCCTGTTGCAGCTTCTTTTTTTATGTTATTACTATTAGCGACCCCTTTCAAACCCTACAGCTGCCTGGCTAAAGTTGTAGTTGTCCCACATGTCTGAGAAAAAGTCCATCTCCTTAAACTCAGCTCCATCAACCGACACTGCTCAAGCTTGAAGTAGGTGAAGGGTCAGCCCTTCATTTGAAGACCATATCTGTGCTGTATGCCCTGATAATGGTTTAGCCAAGCCCTCAACTATCAACAATGGGAATGCCTCAATCAACCCTATTGAGCAAACAAAATGGTCAAGTGTGATTTCATATTCTTTGTTCTTGTACTTCACCAAGTGTAATGACAATTTGTAGTCCCCAGTTCTTGCAAACCAAACTCTGAAATAAATTGCCAAAGTTCCTCCAAGTGTAAATCATTTCCTTCTATCCCTTCAGCCTATCATCAATATCGAACATTATATTAAAGTCTCCCCTAAGAGAATAGCAATGTCTCTTTACTGTGCAGATATTTGTTGGAGTTCCTTCCATAGTACCACCCTGTTTGCAGTTGTCTCAGGGCCATATACACAGTCCACAGGAGCCACAAATCTGAATCTATTTAGTCTTCTAACCAGGCATACTCCAGCCACATGTGTCCTCAACTAATCATCTTCCTTGTCAAAGAGATCCCGCTTCTAAAGTCAAAGAAAGACTGCCTGCCCTGCCCACTGCTAGTACAATCATAAAATTCGTGAAAATGCTTCCCCCCTGCAAACACCCATTCATTCACGGTGCACAATTTCATCTTTGTTTCCTGAAGGAAAGCTACCTCAGCTGCTCATCTATTCAAGTAACTCCCCAAGCTCCTCTGCCTTGATGGGTCGCAGATTCCTTGGACATTCCAAGATAAGGTCTTCATGGATTAGGAACACAACCCCTCCTTGAGCTAGTGCATTCAGGTGAGCACCCACTACCCTAGACAAATAATCCACTCTATTATCCACTTCATCATGGGAACACAAGGAATTAGATAGGGGTACCTTGGAGTCACGTTGATGTGGCAAGAAAGAAGAGATGCCAATGGTGCTTCCTCGCAATCCCCGTCTGATCTGTGCAGATTGTCTTCTAGCCCATTGCTGCAGCCAAGCGGTTGCACTCCTAACGGTGGAGCACTTCTCCTTCTTAAAGCTTCTCTCCTCCAGTCATAAACCTTCAGTGTTACATCATCAATCACCATGTTCTGATTTACATAACCCTGAAATC
This sequence comes from Thalassia testudinum, assembly GCA_037157565.1. Taxonomy (NCBI): domain Eukaryota; kingdom Viridiplantae; phylum Streptophyta; class Magnoliopsida; order Alismatales; family Hydrocharitaceae; genus Thalassia; species Thalassia testudinum. Next base: position 79,439,463 of record JAZHRO010000022.1, on the reverse strand, counting down.
TTCATCTCCCTTTCTAGTGAGACCGAATCTGAGGGCTCCAAAATGGACCTCTTGATTCAGATTGCAAGGGTACCTGACTTCAGGAAATAGCCGGAGCTCTATGTAGATTCCAGACCTGGTCTACAGTCATATGGAGTGTCCTCACCACGTGTAGAGCATTTGCATAAGGAGTTGAGATGCTGCTCCTGTGAAACTTGTGAATCACACTACCCAGCATCTACACGAGAAGCAAAACTTCCCTCCTTGTTCAGCACACATGGATCCAACACACGGCCACGAGGCTTAAAATCTTCGGCATGTCGTCTAATTGTCTTCTGTGGCATCAGTTGTTCATTTCAGGGTAAAGGACTCCAACTGTCCCCACGAAACCTGACCTGGATCACTGTAGACATCCCCCTCTCCATCACAGCACCAATGAATGAGGAGGTTGCAACAATGGTGGCATGATTGGGTGAGGAGGAACCTGCAAGGGAGTGGAAAAGATAGGAATGAGAATGAGGGAGAAAATAAAGAGAGGGGTGAGAGGTGTAGTTGACTTGCCTTCAACTGAAACAAAACATCCCCTTATGGGAAAAGGGGTAAATCTTACGCCTATTAACATATAAACTAAAAAAAATGAAGGCAACTCTCTTAAATCCCAATGGAAATAAAAATAACAAGAATAGGAAAAATGTTGTTAGACCTTCTAGAAAGCAAATTAATGACAGAAAATTGGGCTTCAGATTATCAACTTCCAGGAATCATATTAGGTGTGACTGGGTGGCTTATGCAACTTGTAGCCCATGCCTTTTATTTGTTTAGGGTGGACAATGTGAACTGTAATTTGATTCTAGTGTTCAGTCTGAGATGCTCAGTTGGCTCTTCCTTGTTGGGAAGGTGGCTGATTACATATCAGCTCTCCTCTTTGAAACTTTTTTGTGACTTTGTCATGCTAATCATATTTTGATGGAGGAGACAGTTTTGATGGAGCAGCTTCAACAATATCAACTCATGAAGTAATGGTAACAACATGTATGAAAGAACGACACCAGATGCAAGAGGAATAAGCCTTTTCATTATAATGATGACACTGCCTTAAGGAGGAAATATGAAATCTCCAACTTTATCAACGTGGAGAGGACAATTCTCCCAAACCACCAAGTAAATCTACCTCTTCATCTTCATGGTTGGTTCAAGTGAAAGTTTTTGATGTGCGCTCTGTGGGTTCTGGTGGCATGTCCTAGACACATAACAATGTTACTGGAAGTAAGAAATTCAATTGCAAACTGAAGAGAGCAGGCACTTCGAGAGCTTGAGAGTGAATATGAGTGCAATGATTCTTGTTTATCACCAATAATTTTTCTCTATTGAGTTGTGTATTAAAACAAATGTTAATAGGTCCTATTTATAGGTTTCTGTAGGCTTAGATTTGAATTATAACTGTTGAAACAAATTTGGAACAAATCCATTTCAAATCGATCCAGAAATGAAACAGAATTTGCCTAGCAGTTACATGTATTGGTGCAAAATTGGGCTCACCAGTACAAGGAGCTCATAGTTTTGGCTTTGATTGAAAACTAATCAAAGACTAACACTCATGTATGGTAATTTGTACCTATGCAACATGTTCACAGTTTTCAAACTATGGCTTGCTTGTTCTGGTACAAGATATTCTTATCAATACAAGAGAGACACAATCGATACTTGAGTTTGGAGGTCAAGTATGGACTGTGACCTACTTATACAGATATTAGAGATTTTGTACTGATGCAAAAACTTGATTGTTTTTTTTTGTATTTTAATAAATTTTAAAGACTAATTAATAGTCCTTTAATTCTAATATCCTTTTACTAGCTTAGACTTAATTTATACCCTTTTGAATGCGATTTCTAAGCGACACTTTGAGAGATTATGAAATCCAAGTTCGAAGGCGAGTAGATATGAATCTCTAGATTAATTTTAAGACTTAGTTTTCAAGGAGAGGCTTTACAAAAATCTAAAGAATAAAAACTTAAAACAACTTACTTGAGTAGCCTCTTGCATTTTAGTCTTGTAATTGGCTTGAGCTCCATACTTGAGCATAGTTGTCATTGCTTCATGTTTGAGTATTGAATTTTCATCCTCGCATTCAATCAATTCTAAACATTTTCCTTCAATCACATCTTGATACATAAAGATTAAGTACATGGGGGTTTCATAAATACCAAAATCAGACATGTAGAACAATGTTCCAACAACCACTTGTGACCTTTCGTAGATCAAGTTGTTCTTGGCAAATTTGGGACTTCTTGTTCGACTACCTAGCCCTATGTGCTGTGATATAGGCATCTACTTATGTTGTTTCGAATCCTATCATCTTCAAAAGAGTAATGAAAGTTTCAAAACCTATCCTTTTTATCAATGGTGCATATAGAAGTTGACTACAATTTCATTCGAAATGCAGGTACAGAAAGGGCCAATAGCCGCACAATCTTCTTCTAGTCTTTAGACGACATATTTTTAGCAAGGCACATGTTAAAGACTGGATTCTTATGCAACAAGCTAGGCTTGATTTGTATCCATGCTCTAGCTTGAGGGGAGTGCATTCAGTTTTGTCTTATATTTGCTATTTATGCTATTGTATGAGGTAGTTTGTTATTTTCTCACTAGTTCCCTCTCTCTCTATATATAAGATAGACTAGGTTCAGTCAATAAGTTATTTTCTCTTAGAATGCAAACTATTCCCACAAACTAATATATACAAACCCCTCCCTCATTTGTATATACAACAAACCCATTCAATCAACTTTTTTTTTTCAAAGGTACCATTCAATCAACACATGTCCTTCCTAATCTCACTCATCGTTTGGAAACAGATGAGATGTTACTTCTCTACCTTCTCCTGGAATTATAGACAGTTGAATTGTTTAATCTTTCTAGAGGTACCTATGATGCAGCCCCCTGCATCAGAACCTGGATCTTTTTTTCTGAAAAAAGATATAAACTGGGAACACGTTTGGCTACATGACATCAATCACCATCGGAATAATGTCAACAATATGTCATCTGCTGAGGCACTAACATGGCTCTTTCTTCTTTGACAGGTCAATATAGACATAGAACCAATAAAAAATTCCACAAACTTGTTGACAGGAAATTGTCAAATGGCATCTGATATCGACTATCAAAATTTTTGTTGTTCATCCAATGGAAATGTCAACCATAATTTTGTTGGGTGATGGATCTGTTGACCCTAATGATCATGATGACGGAAAATGATGATACAGCCTCTACCCTTGCTTTCTAAATGACAGTATAGCAACAATGTTGCTTGACATGTTGAAATTTTGGCAGTCGTCATGTTGATTGATATTTTCTCCTAAAAAAAACATGTTGATTGACATGGAAATTTTATGATGATGGATCCTGCAATACCCTTGCGGCTATAAGAGGTGCCACAGATTAGCTTTTGATTGTAAGAGACCAACTTAGCTTGGACCTGCATTTTTGACAAATTTTGGGAGACCTAGAACTGAATAGGCTCTACCCAATTTTCTTTTAAGTGGTATTTTTATATCTTCTCCCCACTTAATGTGGGAAAAGGAATTGTTGTTGCTGCTGCTGTTCTATTTTTTGTGCAAGACCGATGCCTGTTTGATTTGGATTGGCCCCTCAAACTTCTTCACCAGAACTTATCTGAAATAATGTATAAATCAGCTAATTTAAGTTCATCTGCAAAATTCTCTCTGCTTTTATGCAGAGCTTTCTTGAGATTCCTGCCTTTTGTTTTTCTTTAAACTATAACGAGAACTTCTATGCACAAAATTGGTATCATTGACTTGACAAAGTCTATTCGCATATTTTGTTGTAGGGATTTCTTGGACTAGGTGGGGCTATATTAATTCAGATATACAGGACCATTTATGCTGATGAACCAAGCAGGTTCATTCTAAAGCTTGCACTGTTGTCCTCTCTGCTGCCACTTCTGGTCATGCCTTTTGTCAATGTTGATGGCACTAGAGAAGCCGATGATACAAAACATTTGAATCATTTCTCCACCATATCTTTACTTGTTGCCGGCTACCTCGTGGTTCTAATAATTCATAAAAATATCTCTCATTTTAAATTTTCTGTGCGAATACCGACTTTGGTGACATTGCTGCTCCTGCTTGCTTCTCCACTACATGTTGCTTTGACTGCTCACTCTAGAAGGTCAACAACATCCCTACAAACTTCAGATCCCAAAAGAGCTCATCTACTCGAAGGTGCTGATACTCCAGATTCTGAAAGGCAAAGATGGTTTAATTACGCAAAGGCAGTTCACAGTGAGTCTCCTGCTGCTAGTGCTTGTGGACCGTCCTGCTCCGAAAGGAGCCTGCAGCTCGGAAGAGAAGGCTTGAATGTACTGGAAGCACTTTGTACATGCAATTTCCGGTTGCTCTTCATTGCAATGGCATGTGGTATGGGCTCAGGACTGGCGACCATTAATAATATCAGCCAAATTGGAGCATCTCTTGGTTATAAAAGGATTGAAGTCAGCACGACGGTGTCCCTCTGGAGCATTTGGAACTACAACTTGGCTACAGTCTATTCTTTGAACTACAACTTCCACTTTCTCAACCTCTAGTATTATGGTGCAATAATGTTGGTGCTACATACATTATTGCGAATTCAAAATTTCAAGCTATAAGAAGAAATACATTGAGGACTTCCATTTTGTTCGTGACAAGGTGGCTTGCAATGATCTATGAGTTCATCTTATTTATAGTAAAGATCAAATTGGCGATTTCCTGACAAAAGCTCTTGCTACTCAACCAGTTTTGCACATTCGTGACAACCTAAGGCTTCTTCCTAGTCCTTAAATTGAGGGGAGGTGCCCTTGTGTAGAGTGTGAAATGTAAATAAATATACATTGTAATGTGGGTATATGTCGTAAATTACACATTCCAACAATCTATAAATACGAGGTTACAAAGTAGGTGGCAGTCAGGACCCCCTGATTTCTTCTCTTCTCACTTAACTAAAGAGCTCTAACAATAATCTCTTACAATAGTTCTGAAAATTTGCTACTGGAAAACAATTTTATTCAGTCAATTTCAATGAATGAACACACCAAAAAAAATGCGTGAATCACAATAAAATGCCGATGCAAAATAGATACTTCTCTAACAAAAACTGCTAGTGGCATAGACAACACCAAAATTCTAATGTCCTACAATGTGGAACGGTTATTAAGAGAGCAACTCTGTCCCCTCTTATTCTAGCCAGATATCTCAAGATATCAGACAACATTATTATACGCACCTAAATCGAAATTATTATATAAGGCAGAGACAAAAAGCTGGTTAATTAAGGGCATTGGTCCATTAACTTCAGCTGGCACTCGTCAGAGAGAAGCATGCAGCGGCGCTCTTCAACTCGCTCTTGGAGGTGTGCTCATCCACGGCCGGTTGTATTGCGTCCGTCAAGGATGACCCGAAGCTGCACAAGTGGAATGCCCATGTTGGCAATTGGCCCCCATGTTTGCTAAAATGCATTCATATTTCATGGACTTAATTTAGGTGCACCTTGCAACTTTAATTAAAGGGGTATTTTTCAACTGATAAACCATAGATATTAAGTCAGGAAAGCGTGAATGTATACCACCAAATGTCAAATATTAAAAACCCAAGGAGAGAATGGTTACTAGAGACAGATGCATTGTTCATATTTTGGCTACCGGCTAGAATAGCAAGTTAAATATCCATGATGAAAGTTCATCAAATTCCACACTCCAAGCAGAGAAGGGTAGCGAATCGGCTATTTCTGTTACGGGGATTAACAATTAATAAAGTCCTCACGGAGACATCCTCGGAACTGCGTGTACCCTCGGCCACGAGAGAACAAATCGCCTCATTAATAGAGGGAGCTTCGTTCCCCTGCAACATCCTCCCCCTGATGAGGTGACGCGCCCGCGTTGATGCAGCGCTCCAGGTGGCCTACACGATCAAGTACCTCCACTTCTCCGTGAGCCCCCTGTGGTGCACCGTGACATCACCTCTGCCAACATCTTCGTGGACGCGGACATGAGGGTGAAGGTAGAGGACTTCAGGCTCTCGAGGCTCCTACTGAGGGAGGACCCCGCGGTGGGGGTTGAGGGGTGTGTGCGGACCGGCCAGCAGGGGACGCCTGGTTACCTGGACCCAGATTACTACCCGTTCTCCTGGCTCACGGAGAAGAGTGACGTGTACAGCCTTGGGGTGGTGCTGCTGGAGATGACCACGGGGATGAAGGCACTGTCTGTAATTACCTCTGCTAACTTTTGTGTTGTTTCAAGTTTGGTCTGTTTTCAGGTGCTTGGTAATTACAGACAGCTCCACTAAAGATAGGCAAATATCAATGATGATTTAGTCAGAACAGAAGGTAATTCTCATAAGTAAATGAGGATCCAGAAGTAAGCAATATGATGTGTCATCTTCACAGAATGAGATCCAAAATACATCTGAAAACCATTTCATTGTTGACCATTGATGTAGATCAGAAAAACCATGTGCAACAATCAAAATGAAAGCACCCAAGGACAAGGCTACTTTACTGACTTGGTGTTCCTCATCATTTTTAATATCTGTTCTCTTTTAAGATCTAATGGGATGGATCTATAAAAGTAACAATACAGAGGTTGATTCAACTTCTGCATCCCAATAAGCCTAATCAATGGCCCTCAACATTAGTTCTGTTCTTTCACTGTCGCCTACCCTTAATTTCTGTACTGTCAATGGTAATGGATTCCTAGCATGTCCCATACATGTTAGCAAAGAATGTGACCCAGAAATAACATTGCTCATTCTGACTATATAAGCCTTGGATGATAATTGCCGGTACTAAGTGCACCAACCTCTGTAACTTCCCGTACAGGCTTCTTTATGCACAAATACCTTCGTGAATTACCAGCCTATGTTCATGTACTCTACAGCCTAAGTGAATCTGTAGGTCCCAAATAAAATTTAGATAGCAAACCAAGATGAACCTATCACTGAACAAATAATTTTCCTCTATGTGACTAAACGACAAAGGTAGTGTAGATAGTTTCAACTGTAGCATGTCGATTACCAGTACAAACAACAAAAGTATCTCATCTTATTGTTCAAAACTAAGATAGAGGTGGCCATCTTCCATATGAGGAAACTCACACATCAAAAGAACACTGATTTGAAGCCACTTGCACCATGGCCAAATAAGCCATTTTTCCTAAGTGGATTTTGACAACGTCAATACTTTGAACCCATTCCTACATGTCTAGTGTCCTTCTATCATACATAATTTCCACTGAATAAGATCTTTCTTGATATTTTCCGTACAACACTTCCTTTTTTCTGAGCAATGTCCTTACAATACTTCTTAAAATGTCCCCAAACTCGCTTTTAAGGTCTATAATCCAACCTTTTAAGCCTCAAACAACTCTTCCATTTTTTTTCCTTCGATTGCAACCACAACAACTTTCTACCTAGTAATCTCCATATAAATCCAATATTTCATTGACAATGAAAATATTGTCCTACAGTTTTTAATAAAGAATGCCGTTTCTACACAGTAATACCAGTTCTCAGTTTTCACTGGAAAATTTCCAAGGGAAGCTCTCACATGTTGATAATGACAAATTTTCCAAGTTTTGGAGGAATACAGTTGCTCTTCCAAAATTTGATTTCGAGATCGCATGTAGTACTAAATCATTTACAACAGCATGCTTGCCCCTTGGCTACTCTTTAAGCTATTTGGCTACAATTAAATGGTGTTATCTTTAGGGACAGTACTCTGGGATTCTTTTTTTTTTTAAATGAAAAAGAATAATCACACAAGATTAGTGATTGTCTGCTTTATTAAAAAGAAAATGGGGTATAAGTTTAAAAGCATGTTCCAGAAAGCTCCAGAGAGACAAAAGCCCTTAAATCTCTCTAAAGACGTTTTCAATAAACAGTCCTTCCTTTCTAAAGATCACCCCATTTCTTTGGAGCCAAACACCCCACAAAACCACAAAAGGCTCTGTGTGTTCCTTTGATCTGAAAGAACCTCGACACATGGACTCCTAAAAGCTCTCTCAAGAGTCAACAGCCATCCAATGTTGAAAATATTATTTTTAGAGCGTTTTCTTTCAGCAATAGTTAGCCACACTGTAGACGGTCTGTTTTCTTTATAATGCCTGTAACTTTTTTCTTTTTTCAAACAAAAAGGTTAATGCTTGTAACCTTTGTCCAAGGCACTAATGATATGGATGATCTCTGACCTTGAAAAATCACCCTCTTTTATCCACCAAGAAAGATGAATGATAACTCACCAAGAAACATCCACACACTGTTGTAACAAAGGACACTGTTACAACGGCCTAAGTGAATCTGTAGGTCCCAAATAAAATTTAGATAGCAAACCAAGATGAACCTATCACTGAACAAATAATTTTCCTTTACGTGACTAAACGGCAAAGGTAGTGTAGATTGTTTCAACTGTAGCACGTCGATTCCACTGCAAACAACAAAAGTATCTCATCTTATTGTTCAAAACTAAGATAGAGGTGGCCATCTTCCATATGAAGAAACTCACACCTCAAAAGAACACTGATTTGAAGCCACTTGCACCATGACCAAATAAAGCCTTTTTTCCTAGGTGGATTTTGACAATGTCAATACTTTGAACCCATTCCTACATGTCTAGTGTCCTTCCATCACACATAATTTCCTCTGAATAAGATCTTGCTTGATATTTTCCGTACAACACTTCCTTTTTCCTTAACAATGTCCTTACAATAGTTCTTAAAATGTCCCCAAACTCTCTTTTAAGGTCTATCTATAATCCAACCTTTTAAACCTGAAACAACTCTTTCATTTTTTTTCCTTCTATTGCAACCACAACAACTTTCTTCCCAGTAATCTCCATATAAATCCAATATTTCATTGAGACCACATATCCACCTAAAATCATCTTCATCACTAATGTCCTTGGACATGTTAGTGACTGATACGCCAACATTCAGTGAATGCAACATTCCTAACTTTTACCCACTGCTTTATTTTATCAATATCTATTAACATCATATCAACATATACCAATCATTTTATTTTATCAATTATTTCACTAATCAAACAAACACCCTCAATCTAATTATTCTTAGGGCTAGTTTACTTATGGGTTATGAAAGTAGTGTTAAAAAATGTAAAACTAGTATTAACCTCCATTTCTGTTTACTTGCCGGGTGTGTTAACACCAGTTTCTGTTTATTTAGTGTTAACAACTGTAGTGTCAACTCACGTGATGTTTATTTGAACTAGTATTAACACCAGTCTCAGTGGAGTGGAGTTTAGGTGTGGGGGAGTTACAAAGTTAACACCGGTTTTGCTAACACCCTTTAGAACTGGTGTTAGCAAAATAAGTGTTAACCCCTCAAAACAAGTGTTAAAATTATAGCAGTTAACCCCTCAAGTAAACTGGGGTTAACACCCCAAGTAAACTAGCCCTTAGGGTTAGTTTAAGGCACGGGTTAACTAACCCAAGTTAGCAAAGTTGCAACAAGGGTTAACCCTTGTTTTTGTTTACTTAGAAACAGGGGTTAAGCCCTATTTGTGTTTACTGAATGGAGGTTAAGAATGGGAGTTATCCTGTGATATGAAAGGAGGGTGTTTACTTAAGAATGGTGGTTAGAATGAGAGATAAGATGGCAAAAGATATGTTTGCCCTTAGAATGGTAGGTAGGTTAATTGAGGTAGTTTTTTAAAAAAGAATTAAAACAACTATGCGTAATAGTGTAAAGTATGTGATTAAATTATGAGTTACCTATATGCTTAATTAGGTCAATGTCCACGATTAATTGTGTTCACTACTTATAACCACATATCAATTTGACCATGGAAATTAATAGTCATTCAGAATAGATGCACATATAAACCACATACCAAATATAAGCACATCCTAAGTTGACCATATAAGTCATATTTGTTCTTCATGTCACAACAACCTGTTGTTTCATTTATTGTTCTTTCTTCCTTGTTTTCATAAGTAAGAAAGGTATTCCATCTGTCTTGACCAAAACAATATCCATAAATTTAAATAAAGCTGCATTGTTAACATTGGCAAAACTTGAGGTAGATTATGAGGAAACCTTGGTCACTTTGTTGTTTAAATGGAACGTAAGCATGTTTACCTGAAAAATACACAACAAAAAAATGGGTAGTTGAGAAGTTTGGATAACCAACCCCCCTTCAAGGAGAGAGAGAACGTGAGAGTGAAGAGGGTGCAGGAGGGCAATTTGGGAAATAGGTCGCGAGAGTGCTGCCACTTTGAGCCACTTTGAGGAGAGACAGAATGCTGGTTGAAACAGGGGTTATCCCAAACCCCCTTCAAATCTGGATTGGGATAACCTGTGCTAACAATGCAAAGAGAGGTCAGGTTGGGTTATCTCCTTTAGGCCTAGTTTACGGTGGGGGTTAACCTCTCTTTTTGGGGGTTAACCCCTGTTTACCATGAGGGTTAACCCAACTCTCATTTGGTCACTTATCCCGTGTTATCCTTTTTTTAACACCCTAATCCCTCTTTGAAGGTGGGTTAGGGTAACCCAGAATTGGAACCCCCATTTTCTCTCTCCTATTTGCAATCAGTGTCTTTCCCTCCATGACGAAGATGCCCCTCTTCTTCCACGCTCGTCTGCCTTTCTCCCCAGCTCCTCTGCGGGAAGGCGCGGGACCAAAACCTAACCATTAGAAATCTACACCAGCACTCGATTCCTCTCGAGCTCGGCCCCTGCAGCACCGACCCCGAATCATCGGTGGATTTAGGGATCGAGGTGCCCTCCCCCCCACGCGAAGGAGACGAAGTCCCTTGGCTGCTCCCCGAGCTCTTCTACCTCTTCGAGCGTCGACGGGGGACGTCATGCCTCCAGGCGACCCACTTAGCCACAGCCCAACTACTAGAGCGCCGACGTTTGGGTACGACGAATCATTTCGCGTCCTTATATTGCTTTGGAAGTGGCTTGCTTGTTGTAGAGGTGCGATCTTTTGGGGTCTAACAATGAATGCTTGTTGGCTAGAAACTAGGGGAGTCCAGGTGTTTGTGATTTGGAAGTTCATGGGCGTGAAATTGGTTGCGGGTCTTCGCTTTGTGCAAGAAAAAAAGAGGGTCTCGGGAGAAGAATTTATGTCAAGGTTTTATCGGAGGTCTGGTCTCCCTTTGTAATTGAATGAGTGAGGTCTTACAGTTATTTTGTTCCCACTTGGGTTTGGTTGAACTGTTTAGAGGCATACAAACACGCACACATTTTGGTTTCGTCTTCATCTGTATTTGAGAAAAAAGATGTGGGAAACAGAATGTATGCTTAGATTTTGTTCGAGATTGGGTGCAAATTCAGCAACATATAATTAATCAATTGTTTAGTTTTGAAACTGCCCAGTTGCATACACATGCGTATACATGTGCATTATGAAGTACGAGAAGAGAAATTCGGCTGTAGCCGAGAAATGTGGATATGCTGTACAATTATGGGGTGTGTATTGTGTTGGATGGAGCATCTACGTTCTTGTGTAGCTTGACGTAGTTGTACTTGTACCTGTTGGCCGGCTTTCTCGAGTGTTTGACAGGTCGTGAAATTTAATGGTGTGATTATGAAAGATGATGGGATCTTCAGAAATGTTGTAATGAGGTTTTCTTGGTAACGGACCCCTGGGCCTTTTTAGATCTTATTAGTTGCTTTGATTTATGTGCGATTAATAATAATAAGTTCTAATGCTTCCATCTGAAGTTGTTAAACTTGTTTCCGCTTGCTTCTCAAAGCTTTGTGTTTGTTAGTGAGCTACTAGCTATTGGATGGTTCTTTTTAAGAGTTGTTTTGATCTGCTTGAAATTTGTTAGGAAGCTTTGGAGCGCTTGGCATCAATTCATCCCGTTGAGTTATGCAGTGAAGCAAAAGTTGAGCATTACCGCACTACAAGAGACTTGAGCAGCTGTGGGCGATATGTGCAGCACGTGTTAAGCTCATGTGGTCATTCCTCCTTATGCACTGAATGCAGTCAGAGGTGCGATGTGTGCCCAATTTGCCGAGCTGCTATTCCAGTGGGAAAGGGTGATCCAAGATGCCTTTGCTTGTACAATAAGTGCATTGAAGCCAATCTTATTTCTAAATGCCATGATGATAGGCTTCAAGAGAAGCACCATCACAGGATGCATGGGTTGGCCAACATTCAGAAACTTCATCATTTATTTGATGTTGCCTTGGAGAACAATCTCACTTCCTTAGTTTGCCATTGTATCCTTAAAGTTTTTCTTAATTAACACATAGTAATTCTATCCACCCATAATTGTTAGATTATAGAGAGCTCTACTTTTGGTAACTTAACAAGTCTAACAGATATCACGGATGTTTGTATGGATGAAGGTGCTGTCTCTAGTGATCCTATGCTTGCCTTCCTTCTGGATGAAATGGTTGTGAAGGATTGGTGCAAACGAAAGTTTGAAACAATCTTGTCTGATCTTCACGAGATATGTTCCCTAATTTTTTTTAAATACTGTGCAGCTTATAGATAGGATGTTTAGTTGGCTTTCCATTAAGATTGCTTCTTTATGTAATTACTTATTATTTCTATAACCCTAAGGTTGGTGAATCTAATGTTTTCCATTCTTGACGTAGTTTTTTACCCCCTTAATCTTCTTTTCTTAGTTATACTCGATGTAGTATGGTGCTAGACAGGAATGCTTACATGTGACAGATGTAAGATCTGTAGTAGCATGATGAATAAGGTTTCTTTGCGTTCATTTATTTTCACTAGACTCGGATGAAACTTCTCAGGAACAAGTCTAGCTTTCTTGTAAATTTGAGTTTCGGTATATGTGAATGTCAGTTTGAAAAGAATATCATGGCATGATTTATGAAGACATTATTTGAAATCAATCTTCCCGAAAGCAACTGCTTTTGGATAACGAGAAGTTTTTTGTTGTCTATTTTTTACCCTTCATAGGTACCTTCATACATGCCAAAGTCTTAACAGGTCTATTTAATTTCATGGGTATTCTTGTGGCCAAGTCAGGTAGAATATTTTTGTTGCTTATGAAAATAAGAAAGAAAGAATAATAGAGGAAATACCAGATTTTTGTGACATTAACGAGGAACAAATGACTTCAATGGTCAAATTAATATGCTGATATAATTAGTCAACACAATTAACACATTCATAATTTTGTCCTTTCCTTTTTTTTTCTTTTTTTGCTTGATTTGTTGGCATTGACCAAATTATGTATTATGGTAATTCATAAATTTAATCAAGTATATTTTTTTAGTATTATGCATACTTATTTAAATTATTTAAACAAATAAATTATCTCAATTAACTTACCTATCATCCTAAAAGTAAATATATCTCTTGTCACTTTAACCTCCATTCTAACTCTCATTTCCAAGTAAACATTTTCTTGTTACATTACAGGATAACCCCCATTTCTAACCTTCATTCAGTAAACACAAACAGGGGTTAACCCCTCTTTGCAAGTAAATAGAAATATAGATTAACCCCTGTTGCAACTTTACTGACATGAGTTAGTTAAACCCGCACCGTAAACTAGCACTTAGTAAATAGGGGTTAACCCTCACGGTAAAGGGAAGCATATAATAAGAAATAGGAAGAAAGCCATGAACCTGGAATCATAGGCTTCCTTGGAGTCTACTTGAGAGTGCTGGTCGTCAACCGCACCGAAGTACGGGGAGATCTCGTCGTAGTCTGCCGCGGCCCCTGGCCCCGCAGCCGCCGCGGCGGTAGTCGCGTGCGACGACGACGAGATCAAGAACGGCCCCGACTGCATCGGCGCCCCCGCCACGGACTCACTGCCGTTGTTGCTGCCGTCCATGAAGGAGTACCGCGGCTGCATTCCCCACAAAAGGTTCGGGTCGCCGCAATCTACAAATCCGCCGCCGCCGCCCTCATCGAACACGAGGCCCCCGTCGGCGCGGGGGATCTTCCCCTCGTCGAAGAGGGAGAGGACGTTGCACTGGCTGCTGCTGTTGTTGTTGGTGGTGTTGGGGAGGTGGCCGGCGCGGAAGGCGGCGAGCTGGGCGTGGAGGGCGTCGAGCTCGTGCTGGAGGAGGTGGATCTGGATGCAGAGGTCGTAGATGACGCCGACGCAGCCGTTGACGGGGTAGCGGTCGCGGATGTTGGCCTCGCAGATGATGGAGCGCATGGCCTCGGGCTTCTGCGCGGTGTCCTCGATCCGGTTGAGGATCTTGAGGATGTTGCTGACGCCGAAGAGGCGGTGGGCGTTCTGGAACAGGCGCGGCTGGTCCGGGGGAAAGTAGGGGGCGAGCTGGCAGTCCGGTGCGCACTTCCTGCGCTGGTACTTGCACGCTGCGCAGGCCGCACTCGACCCACCTTTCACTGTCATCACTCGCCACCCCCCACCGATCTATCCCCTTCGCTGCTGCTGTGATCACCGCCGTGCACGGGAACGAAGCTCCCCCTAGAATTGAGGCGATTTGTTCTCCCGTGGCCGAGGGCCCTCAATTAACAAGTCGAACGCAGGCAGATCCGAGGATATCTCCGGGAGGACTTTATTAGTTGTTAATACCCGTAACAGAAATACCCGACTCGCTACCCTATTTAGCGAGTGGGTATTTCTGTTACCAATAGTATTTTTAAGATAATTACTCAATCTAATTTAATAAATTATTGGATATGATCACTAAATATAAGATAATTAAGTTGTTAGATAGTATTTTTAATTCTTTATACTTATTAAATTTTTTTATAAATTTTTTAAGTGGGACCAATTTTGGATCGTTACATATAACCTATTTGGTGTCAGAACAAGGAAATAAAAAACTAACGTAGATGTGGAGATGTGACCTTTGGTAATCTATTTGATAATTGGGTTAAAGGAGATTACAATAATGTAAGTGAAAATGATATTTGTTTAAATGGTGAAATAATAAGAGGGTTTTGTATAAGGTTAAATTAATTATTGGTATGTTGATGTGATATAAGTAGATATTTATTTAATAGTATAAGTGAAAATAAAGAATGTTAGTAAATATTTATTTAATATTAAAAGTGAGAGCGAATGATATAGTAGATAGTTTTTAATGATAAAAATAAATGAAAATTATTAAAAATTATTAAATAGGAGTTTATATTAAAATAATAAAAAATTTTGAAAAGAAATTAAGATAATCCTTAACCTATGTTAATCTCATTGTCAAAAGAAGTATAAGAGAATGAAAGATCATAATAGTTTAGGGACGTCGATGAAATCAATTATTTGAGAATCATTTAGCTGGGTTGGAATTAGTGAATCACCCTAAAACACCAAAGACTAAAATAGGACAATAGCACAGAAACATAAAATTTTTAAAGGTTCTACCTCATATTGGGTAGGCGTCCTGGAGAAGCAGTTATTTTCAATTCACTACGAGTAGCGGTAGACTTTCGGGTCAAGATAACAAGAATGCGTGCCTCAATCTGGCGGATTGGCTTCCCTATGATAATGGAAAGTATGACTTTTCGTTAGAAGCATTAATTAATGGCATGTATTACATAAATGTGCCACTTTCAAGTAATTGAAGCTGCCGTCTCTCCTCCCACCCCTCTCCCCAATGCTCCTCCTCCTCCTGTTCTTCCCACCTCCTTCCTCCTCCACCACACCAACCACAACCCCTGCTCCTCCCCTTCAGCTTCCTCTCCCCGCCACCCTTCCCTTTCTCCTTCACCCCCGGCTGCGGTCACCCTTCCTCCTCCGCACCCTCCCCTTCTTTATAAAACCGAACCCCTTCCCTCGGTTTCCCTTTCGCACGCACAAGAACGTCAAAGAGCGAGGGGCGGTGTGGGGGGTGGCGGGGGAAGGGAGAGAGACAAACCGCAAGTCCAGCCAAGCAGGAGAGCACGCACGCGAGGGTGTGTGCGAGGTGGCGGCGTCAACAGAGGTAAAGACTTCATTCTTTTCTTTTCTTCTTTTCGTGGGTGCATCAACGAGTGAAGAAGAAGAAGAAGGTAGAGGAAGGGGAAGCCGAGAGAGGGAGAGAGGGGCGATGAACGACGTCGTGAGAGGCAGAGGAACACGTCGGCGGCGAGGAAAGTGCTTCAGAGGGGGGCGCCGGCGTGAACCATGCACATACGTGCATGGGTACTTGCAGAGAGGGCGAGGAAGCAAACGAGAGAGAGAGAGAGAGAGAGAGAGAGAGAGAGAGAGAGAGAGGGAGGCCGAGGAAGGGTCGTCGTTGTCGGCGAGCGGTCGGCGGTCGCGTCGTGGACGGTTGGCAGTGGCGCGACGAGGAGCCGTGATACGTGATGGTGGGTGCACCCACTTGCATCCATCGATGGAGAAGGATATCGAGAAGGAAGGAGAAGAGAGGGGGCCATGGGCGACCACCGAAGGACGGCGGATGGCCGGCGAGGGTCGGCGGAGGGCGAGGTCGGCTAGAGAGAAGCTCTCCTGCATCGTGCGTGCATGCAGTACGTCGGAGAAGAGAGTACGAAGGAGAAGTTACGGAGGAAGGAGAAAGGATTGGTTAATGGGGAGCAAAAATTGCACCCCAAAATTCAGAGGATTTAAATATTACAATGCGATCCCTGTAAAGAGTAGAGTTCTTCTGCTTAATATTGCAAATAAGAGGGTTTAATATGAGGTCATTTGGAGGTGGATTTAAGCGAACCAAGACTCTATCTTGAGATTCTCAAGTGTACTAGACACATTCATACGATTGGATTGGGTGAATTACACTCCAAATTCTGAGGCATAGATCAAGGGCATGTAGGTAATGCCTCTTAATTGACTCTGTTTTTGCGAAGTCATCGTAATCCTAGTATGATGTTAGGTAGAGTGGTTTCTCTCTTTTCTCATATAATGTTTCAATATTGTAATTTTCTTCACATATTACACTGCTTAGCGTGTGTTCTTATCTTTTACTAAAATCGAAAATTATTTTTGTGTTTCTTACTAGTTATTTTGGACACTTAAATATTTGATGATAAAATGGATTAATTTTAATTTATTAAATGATGTTCATAATTTAATAAATTATAAATACTTAAGTATATCAAATATGGCTCTACCATCGCATGTGGGATATGAATTATGGTTTTCATAAAATTGACAATTGCGATTGTTAAATTATAATTTAATTGGTATCAATGTCAAAAGTTAGAAACTAAGTCGATTAATAGTTAATTTTGAAGTAATGAGATCTACGTTCTTTCATAATTTTAAATCAATGGTTTTAAATGAGGGTTATGGAGTTAGTTAATGAATATTACTAATTCAATTACCTGGGAATAAGTTATTAAATGGATAATGATAGATTGTTCGAAAATAAATTGGATAACTGGTTTAGCCCTGCCACTTGTGGGACTTTAGCTGTAGTTTTGGTCTTTTATACTAATTTTGGCCTGGTTTAGGGAGTTATTAGTCCCCCTACAACTCTTTGACTAGATTTAGCAGTCAACTAGGATAGCGAGATGCATGACTTAAGAGTTGGAGTTGGTTTTGTTTACTTAGTCGGTGGGTGAGTCATTAATTAGGTGTCTATGGTTTAACGTGTTGAACTAATTAACACATGTTCACGTCATATGAAGTAGCCACTACCCATTTCCACAATGAGCCCACGATGACAGAGTGTGGTGATTCGATGGATATAAGCCATCATCTCGACTAAGAGGATGGCTTATATCAGTCTTGTGCCTCAAGAAGTCACGTGAAATTGCCTCATGCCCCGAGGTACTGATTAATGGGATTTTAACTGAAACAAGTTGAGCTTAACTTGTAAATGAACATAATAACGTGAAGATTAATAAAATGATTAATTTATGAAATAATATCCTTTTTTTTCTTACTCATTTTTACTATTTTATACCCAATTGTTGTTTCTACACTACTCAAATTTTACTTATGTGTTCCTTGGATTTCATACTTAGCTATAGCTAAGCAACTAGGGGTTGAGACTATAGTTGATACTTCTGTTGAGTAGGTTTTCCTTAAGTTTGCTAATAGTTGTACTTTATTGCTCTACTACTTTTATCTTTTTAGCTTTTTGCAGGTGAATTCTTATTTTTTGTTTTCGTCAGTATTTTATTTTATTTAATGTATTATAAATTTTTATTTGACTATTATTATTATTATTATTTTACAATTATATGCTAGATTACTACGATCCTATTGAAAGTGAGATGCTATTCCATATTTGACAACTTGAGTCTTATCGGATTTACTTGATCGGTAAGACCCGGATTGTCACAATTTCAAACTACATGAAGATTCAGATAGGATCAAGTTGATGGGAGCTCAAATCCAAGTTGTGATCACTTGAAGAATACAGCTTTGCCTGGCCAGCCGATGTTTGAGCTGGAGAGTGGGGAGATCTAATCAGGTGGAGCAGACATGCCATCATGGTACTCAAACTTATGGTACCACAGCCCATAAGCTGGGATGCAGGTCCATGGGAGAAAACACGTGCTCAACTTGGATTATTTCACCAAGTTGGACACACATGCAATCCAATTATCTCGAACACCCCTGCCTGTTTTAAATTGTTTTTTTCTTTTTCTAGAGAGTAAATACAATTGAAATGGGATTTGATCCCATGACCCCTTAGATAATAGTGAGGTGCTCTTCCACTTGGCCAATCACTTGGTGGTTCTAAATTCTACCTGGTAGTAAAATTTCCCACAAGTGGACTGATTAGTAGGTCCATTCCTCAACCAAACATTGCTGGATTGGCGACCTAAATTTCACCTATCACTATCACACCATCCTTCGAGGATCATTTTTGCCTGTCTAGTGCTGATTTCATGAGGAACATCAACTGAATATAAGACAACCAATAGAAAAGCATTTTAGAGTATGTATGAGATTATGTATAGTATATTGATCAACCAAAAAGAAAAAAGGCTCGCAAGGAAGAATAACAATTAGAATATACAAAAGATAAGCAATAAAGATATGACATTTTTGTCTTCTGCATAAAGGAGCATGGTCTACAATACATACAATGTTAAATCCACAAAATACAAGCTTATAACTACAGAACCTCCATTTCCGCAATTTGGCATCCAACAGAATCTCACTTCCCATGGAAATCATGGTGAATCCAGTTTTGCAAATTCATCTTCCCAGGTGTATAAACAATAAGATCACCAAACCTCACAGCAAACGCTCTCTAAGATGAAAAACTCTTCGCCACTGCAGGATTGCACAAAACAAAACCAGCATCAGAATCAATAAGGTGATACACCAGAGAAGCTCCATTACGCAATGAACAAGGAAGGAAGTGTTCCTTGCTTAAAATAGGATTGAACAGAAACAAGAATCAAAACAATGAT
The DNA here is from genome assembly GCA_037157565.1 of Thalassia testudinum. Classification (NCBI taxonomy): domain Eukaryota; kingdom Viridiplantae; phylum Streptophyta; class Magnoliopsida; order Alismatales; family Hydrocharitaceae; genus Thalassia; species Thalassia testudinum. The sequence continues at coordinate 79,420,195 of JAZHRO010000022.1, read as the reverse complement.
CCAAAAGGACGTGTGAAGCATGAAAATATAAGGTTGACAATGAAAATATTGTCCCAGTTTTTAATAAAGAATGCTGTTTCTACACAGTAATACCAGTTTTCAGTTTTCACTGGAAAATTTCCAAGGGAAGCTCTCACATGTTGATAATGACAAATTTTCCAAGTTTTGGAGGAATACAGTTGCTCTTCCAAAATTTGTTTTCGAGATCGCATGTAGTACTAAATCATTTACAACAGCATGCTTGCCCCTTGGCTACTCTTTAAGCTATTTGGCTACAATTAAATGGTGTTATCTTTAGGGGACAGTACTCTGGGATTCTTTTTTTTTTAAATGAAAAAGAATAATCACACAAGATTAGTGATTGTCTTCTTTATTAAAAAGAAAATGGGGTATAAGTTTAAAAGCATGTTCCAGAAAGCTCCTGAGAGACAAAAGCCCTTAAATCTCTCTAAAGACGTTTTCAATAAACAATCCTCCCTCTCTAAAGATCACCCCATTTCTTTGGAGCCAAACACCCCACAAAACCACAAAAGGCTCTGCGTGTTCCTTTGATCTGAAAGAACCTCGACACATGGACTCCTAAAAGCTCTCTCAAGAGTCAACAGCCATCCAATGTTGAAAATATTATTTTTAGAGCCTTTTCTTTCAGCAATAGTTAGCCACACTGTAGACGGTCTGTTTTCTTTATAATGCCTGTAACTTTTTTCTTTTTTCAAACAAAAAGGTTAATGCTTGTAACCTTTGTCCAAGGCATTAATGATATGGATGATCTCTGACCTTGAAAAATCACCCTCTTTTATCCACCAAGAAAGATGAATGATAACTCACCAAGAAACATCCACACACTGTTGTAACAAAGGACACTGTTTATCAACATAAAGAAAGATGTGCTACCAACCAAACCCACTGTTGGCTTCTATCAGAGGCACTGTCTGTAATTACCTCTGCTAACTTTTGTGTTGTTTCATGTTTGGTCTGTTTTCCAGGTGCTTGGTCATTTTAACAACAGCTCCACTAAAGATAGGCAAATATCAATGATGATTTAGTCAGAACAGAAGGTAATTCTCATAAGTAAATGAGGATCCAGAAGTAAGCAATATGATGTGTCATCTTCACCGGATGAGATCCAAAATACATCTGAAAACCATTTCATCGTTGACCATTGATGTAGATCAGAAAAACCATGTGCAATAATCAAAATGAAAGCACTCAAGGACAAGGCTAGTTCACTGGCTTGGTGGTCCTCATCATTTTTAATATCTGTTCTCTTTTAAGATCTAATGGGATGGATCTATAAAAGTAACAGTACAGAGGTTGATTCAACTTCTGCATCCCAATAAGCCTAATCAATGGCCCTCAACATCAGTTCCGTTCTTTCACTGTCGCCTACCCTTAATTTCTGTACTGTCAATGGTAATGGATTCCTAGCATGTCCCATACATGTTAGCAAAGAATGTGACCCAGAAATAACATTGCTCATTCTGACTATATGAGCCTTAGATGATAATTGCCAGTACTAAGTGCACCAACCTCTGTAACTTCCCGTACAGGCTTCTTTATGCACAAATACCTTCGTGAATTACCAGGCTATGTTCATGTACTCTACAGCCTAAGTGAATCTGTAGGTCCCAAATAAAATTTAGATAGCAAACCAAGATGAACCTATCGCTGAACAAATAATTTTCCTCTATGTGACTAAACGACAAAGGTAATGTAGATAGTTTCAACTGTAGCATGTCGATTACCAGTACAAACAACAAAAGTATCTCATCTTATTGTTCAAAACCAAGATAGAGGTGGCCATCTTCCATATGAGGAAACTCACACATCAAAAGAACACTGATTTGAAGCCACTTGCACCATGGCCAAATAAGCCTTTTTTCCTAAGTGGATTTTGACAATGTCAATACTTTGAACCCATACCTACATGTCTAGTGTCCTTCTATCACACATAATTTCCACTGAATAAGATCTTTCTTGATATTTTCCGTACAACACTTCCTTTTTTCTGAACAATGTCCTTACAATACTTCTTAAAATGTCCCCAAACTCTCTTTCAAGGTCTATAATCCAACCTTTTAAGCCTCAAACAACTCTTTCATTTTTTTTCCTTCGATTGCAACCACAACAACTTTCTACCTAGTAATCTCCATATAAATTCAATATTTCATTGAGACCACATATCCACCTAAAATCATCTCCACCACTAATGTCCTTGCACATGCTAGTGACTGATACGTCAACACAGTGAATGCAACATTCCTAACTTTTTTTTTTTTGAAAAGCTGCAACATTCCTAACTTTTACCCGCTGCTTTATGTTATTTGAGATTTGATTGCGAAGAGTCTTCTCATATTTATTGCATGCATGACACTTACATCAATGTCTCAACTTGGCACAGTTCCAATAAAGGTAATTAAAATAATGCAATCCATTTTTCACCTTTTGAGGCACTGCCAAGAAGTAAATCATATAATATATCCAAGTTAGGCATGCACATATGATCCAACTTGAGGGGGAAGCTAGCATATCGAGAGTCCTTATGTCTTCGTGTAGTGTTTATTGTTTGTCATTTGTCCTCCTCTGTGAATTCATCTTTAGGCCCATTTATATGTATAAAATTTCCCTCATCAATGGGATCATCTTTCCTTGACCCATATATATGTTGAAACTATAACAGGCAATAAATTAATGCATAGGAACAAATATGCGTACTTCGAAACCAAGTAAACATGTATACACCTAAAAGAACAGATGGTAAGAACAAGCTTATGAAAAGAAGGTGCAGAGAAAGACATTCATGCAAGCAGGCAACCAACAAGGATACTAACAAGGTAAATTGAAAATCAATGGCTGACATGAAAGAAGAAAAGGAAGGAATCTTGGAAAGCATACATCAATCATAAGTTACAACTAAGAGGCTGGCAGAGAGAATGCTGATCAAAATCCAATGAACTAGTAACCAAAATTCCCAGATGGAGGATACATAAAGAAATGCTTATAGAAGCCCTTTATTAAAAAATAGAAAAACATATTTGCAGGTATTAATACATTATCTTTTTTTTTGCCAAGAAATCTGTTATCATATTTCATCTCAACAATTACCATGTTCTCTTAATGTCATGATTTTCCTCTTGGCCATGAGCCTACTTATTCAACTCATATAATCATGCAAGAAAGGAATAGAAGGTATATGTTGGAAAATATAGTACATTTAGCACTCAGAGAAAATTGTCTGCAAATTAACATTTATCCTTTTAAAAACAAAGGCTTAATTTTTCAAGGGTTAAATGGAGTGTATTTCATTGGATAACAACTAGTGTTGGCTATAACTCATTCCATGTGCTAAAAGGATTATGAATGGACAAGTTTATAACATACAACAAGCAATGACACTACGCCAAGTATATCATATTCACCTTGTCCTAGGTTAGATATAAAGACTTCCCTTATATTGTGCAAATTTGTAATCAGCAGTTGCTTCATCTCATTTCATGCCTGAAGCATTTCTTCTACTCTGATCAGTGAAAACACTGAATAAACATGAAAAGCATGACATATTTCCATTGTCTTTTATGATGACCTATTTGATCCCCAATTGGCATTAGCTCAGTTGCCTGGTAAACCAAAGGTCTGAGTTAAATCTGACCACCAAACAAAAGTGCACACAAACAATCCAGCACCAAATCACCTAGGAGCACAGGATAATCTAGTCAAGTACCCTCCAGTTCATCCTTTTTCCTGAGTCACAAATTCAAATTAAATACAAATTAGCAAAGACTAGACAAATAAAGACTCACCTCTTGATGTAGCAGACACAACAACGACAGTCATCGGAGCATTATTGGGAGGAAGCTGCAGACGAAGAGGATAAAGCTTCCCATTCAAGGGGCTCTTTGTACATATAATTATATCATCAAGACCTGTCTCTTCCTTCAACCTCTCAGCCAAGTCCTGCACATCCAAACCCTTGAAGATAAATGTATTGTCCTCCACATCTTCATTCACATTCCCTCTATCATCTGCAACATAAAAACAGATCGACCGACCATCCTCCTTCGGTGGCGAATCCGGCAAAGATTCCAACGACTGAAAGAAATTCAAATTAAAATGTCAGCACCCTCTTCGAAGGAGAATGGAAACTGGCTCAGGGAAAAATAAAAAATAAAATCTGCACAACCTAATTCACTTAAAAAGGAAAAAACTCCTGTAATCATTTTCCTGTGACTCGGATATGCAGTTTTCTTTGATGCAATCAACACTTTGATTTCATAATCTACCTGAAACTCAACTAACACAACTCTAATAGCGACCATGCAACCCCATTGTGTGGATACACGCTCCATTGCCATCTCATCATTCATCGGATTGCCTGGACATAATTCAACTTCATAGAACACTTTTCATGCACTCAAGTTCTACCATCCCGTTCCTGTTCACAACATTCTACGATCTTAACTAGATAATCCCAAAAGTACTCTAGCTTAATTACATCAAAATGCAATTCGATTGCAGCAAAATGCCCCAATTAGCCAGGCTCGATCCTTCCATTATCCCCCATAAGTCGTAGGAGCGAGCGTCTGAGTCGGATGGGCAAGCTCTAGCGAAGAGAAAGTGAGCGATCCATATAACTACATCACTTGAAAATCCCAATGCAATTCACATTGCGGCAACCCAAGCTACACCAAGGGTTCCACCCCACGCAATCCAATTATATCAAAACAATCAAGGATTCTTTCCGATTCCGTGGGGCTCTTCTCCATGTGATCGAATCCTAGTGTTTAGCTCCTTTTACAACGAAATAAAGCATCCCATAACTACTCTAATTCCAACCAACTTCTTCCCATTCCGCAGCAACCATTACGAGCACCTGATCCGGAAATCAAAAGCAGTCGCAACGGGATCACGCGGACAAAGATCTCCACAGGACCCCCACCCTCACAATGCGGCGATCCGATCCACCCCGAGGAGCGAAATGGTTTTGCAACGCTAACGATCCGACCACATTACAATACAGGCAATCGTACGGAATGGTTTCCAGAGGGGCCATACCTCCTGCTCGGAGTAGTCCGGCACAGGGTACGAGGGGGCAGGCCGGCGAGGCGGTTCGGAGATGCCGTGGTCGAGCGGCGCCGGGTGGACCTCGATGACCTCGAGGTCCCAGAGCACCCAGTCCTGCGTGGCCGTCCGGTGGGGGACGTCGTGCGTCACGGAGTTGCGCCACGGCGGGAGCCCCCCGTTGGCGCGGAGGAAGTTGCCGTAGCGCGTGCGGAGCTTCACCTGGATCCCTTCCCGGTGGGGCTCCCACTCCACGGACGAGTCGAGGCGCCGCGGGATGGTCTGGAGGACCTTCCGACCCGTGACCCCGAGGAGGAAGGGCAGGTTCGAGGCGGTGAGGTATCGGCCGTAGACACTCTTGAGGCGGAGGGCGTTAGAGACGCCCTCGACGAGCTCCACGGTCCACCGCGCCGCGCGGATGGAGCCGTCGCGGTCCTGACAGATCCCTTCCTCGTCGTCCTCTGCAACAAGGTACTTGTCGTGGTGGCTACGCAGCCGCACCACCTTTGCCTTGTGGAACATGTCCATCTCGGCGGGCAGGGGTGTGCGAACGGCTGGGATTTATTTTGGATTGGGAGGAAGAGTTCGGATGGGCGTGCACGCGGGTGTGTTTAGAGGCAAGAAGGCGCAGAAGAACGAGAGAGCCGGCGAGAAGGGGAGGGTGGGGGGAGGAGACGCGCACGCGCGCGATGTTTTGCGAAACAGGTTGGGGACAGGAGGGCACTTCGAGGCCGACGAGTACGAGAACTTATATACGTGGGGTGGGGGGGTTTGGTGGTCATGACGTGCGTCGTTCTTTATTTCTTTCATTAAAAAAAGGAAGTCATCCAAATTTTATAGATTATTAAATTTTACTGGCGTGCGTCGTTCTAAAAATTATCTAGATTATTAAATTATATATATATATGTATATATAGATATATATATATATAAGGATAGATGTTTAGAATCATAGATAGATATACATACTATCCTGTGCCGTGTTTTTTTCTTTTTTTTTTTTATTTGTTTCCGAGAGGTTTGTGCCTTGCAATAGCGTGTGAGAAAAAGGTGGTGTCTGTCTTTTTATCTTCTTTGGGTGGTGCTACAGCCAAAAAATTTCCTTCTGCAGGGGTGTCGACAGCGGATCTGAGTTGTGGGAAACAATTGACGTGGTGGGTAACTTCGCCTGCTTGGACAGGGTGGAAGTGTTCCTTCTAGAAGGAGCTTCCGCTCTCCTTGGTCCTCGGTCGCTGTTGATTTCTGGAGAAAATCGAGAGGACGACGGCGGTCCTTGGCAATTTCGCAAGAGTAATAGTATATACACGCAATTTCTGCATGGGATGCCTTGTGGTAAAGTATCATCACTTTCCCGGGGAGTGGTTATCAATATATGCTCGCTTTTTTTTTTCTTTTTTGTTTGTAGATTTCCAGCCTTCACAAACATCTTACTGGAGTTTTGGCAATGGAAACCGTTGCCTTTGATGTCAATGGAAACACCCCACCCCAACTCTTCCGGTAGATACACGTAAAGGACGCCTGAAGGGAGCTTCCACCGGTAATGGCGAAGCGATGGCCTCTTTTGTTTGTCGTTTTTTCCGTTTAACTCAATCTAATCTAGATCGTTCGCTTGCTCTAAGATACATATTAGATTGAAATGGAGTTAAATCAAACTCATTTATGGTGTAATAACAATGTTAAACTGACGGAGGCGTAATTACGTAAATGGTGATAGCTTTTCGGGGATAACCACGTAACATTAAGAATATGGGGCCAATTCTGTAACATTGCATATTTACAGGAACTTTCATATAAAAATCCATTATTTTATGTATTTACCATTTAGACATGCTCTTTGATTTATTCTACGTGCCGACGCTGCGAAAGCTCTTCAACAGACATTGATGCTTCCCGGAACGAACGGGCATGCCTGTACATTTATCTGAAGGTCATGAAGGTGGAAAGTTTGCAATCTCTCACGAAAGAATCTCGTCGTAACTAAAGACTCTCAAGAAGTACTATTTTACTTAATTTAAACAGCAAAAAAAGGCAGAGAACTTGAGCTGTGTTGGAAGACGAGGGAGGGGTTAATTTCGGATAAAATATTTTAGGAATAAAATGTTTAATAGTTTTGATGTTTAATCGGTAGATATTTATTTAATATTAATATATATAATATTATAAATATATTTTAATAATTTATTACATTAAAGTTGATATTTTTTAATATATATTGATACTAATAAAAAGTAATAGAATGATATATAAAGAGAGTGATTAAATGATTTATTTTTGTAACGAACTTCTAGAATATTATTAGTTTTGAGTAGGTAACTTGTTAGGTGAGTATAAAATTTAAATTTATACTAAAATTTTACTACCGATGGCGTTTAGTTAACCGTTCTTTATTTAATATGTAAGATATTTTTATCCAATAAATTAAATATATTGACATATTTTATTTTTTAATTATTATGTTTTACTTTTTCATTAAAATATTTTAATTAAAAATTAAAATACATCAGTTTAAATAAATAAACATCCTCATCTAATAAAATATATTGATGTCTTATAATTTTAAAATAATATATTTTTATTTTATATCAAAATACATTAATTTAAAATTAAAATACATCGACATATTTTAATTTTTATCAAAATATATAAACTAGAAATTAAAATATATTAATTAAAAAATAAATAACTACAATAGTTTAATAAAATATATTGATATATTTTAATTTACGATCAATATATTTTTCAATAGGTCGAAAGAAAGTAGACACAAAAGTCCACAAGAAAATTTAAAAGAACATCGCATGGGAGAGGGAGAGAGAGAGAGAAGGTGGGGGGACCGAAAAAAGGAAAGAAAAAATAGTGATGTAAGCTAATAACTACAGTAGCTATTCAACGGCTTTTGATGTATATAAACATTGTTCTAATGCCCCTGGAAAATATTTAATTCAAACCGGTAGCTAAGATTAATTGACCAGAGACTTCCGCGATAAGTTTTTTCATTTTTAGGCTTCCAGCTAATTATGGAGCATTGATTGATGCATGACGAGCGCTAAATAATTTAGGCCACTCACCGTCTCTAAGACGCTTCCACGTATCGTTAGCTCGAAGTAAGATAAGTTTTGGCAAGAAGTTTGTTACGTTACACAATCTAATGCTTATTCACCTCTCTGAGCAAATGGAAATCGAGCACCGGATAGGAACTTCAAATATTATTTAAGAGGTGGCACACCATATTATGATCTTTATCATCTTTGGATGTCCGCGAAGCACCCACCAAGAACACAAAAGGAGGAAACCACCCGGCACGACAAAAGGATTCTAAACTAATCTGACTAAGATAGATCAACCTAACACGCGACGTCTAACATCAAACATTTGCTCCGACCGTATAAAATCCCCTTTGAACTTACCACGCAACCAGTCAAGATACCGGCATGTTTGAAACGTTGAAGCACACGGTTTCATCCAATTCAGTCGAGCGTGAAGACCTTAAAGAAGGAAGAAAATTGTTGTGGAGAAACTATCAAGTGTAACCTCTGTTCTTCAGAGTTGATCTAGACCTGGGCCAAGATGAATATTATGCCATAATGTCGTAAATTCCGAATTAATAAAAACATGGTCATACCATAACCAGAGAAGAAGGAATCCCAAACCCCGTCAAAGAACCATCTTATTAGAAGCGCACAAGTTAACAGAATTGTAAGCTAAAAGCATGACAAAAAATAATGGGCGAAGCATCATTAACAAAGCAGACCTTGCCAGCCCTTACGTGGATCGATTTGACGAAAAGTCTCTGCCAATGTCTTGCCAAAGTCGGTAACAGGGCGTCCGGGAACTTTGACCCTTTTGACCTAATGCGGCGTCATAAAGTGGTATATTTCAAACGAAGTTAACCTACGTCCACGGACCGACCAAAATCTCCACCAGGAAAATCGTCATAAGCCAAATATATGCAGAAATAATTCGAACAGCAGTCCCAACATTAAGTTCCCACTCACATCTGTCCATCCAATCAGTAAAATTAAAAGCAACAGTGAAAGCACTAGCTTAATCAAAGATGATTTTATTCCAAGTCCATTCACCGTTCCACCCTAACGCAAAACATACATACATATAGATTATCTGCCTCCACCGGTAACAATGCTACAGCTGATCTCTAGAAGAAGAGGAAAAAGGCCACCCTGCCAAAATTTAACCAGAGCCACGAAGGCATAAGTTTTTTACACTTATGATCATCAACATCATCATTAGTGCCTAACATGAAGGGCCAATCATCAACTGCCATCAAAAAGGCAATATCCGATGAACATGAACAAAGAATCAAAATCTTTTGAATGCAGCTGCCTGCTCTCGGCAAATGATATCCCTCTACAGCCGGCGGTTCACTTGCTGCACGAACTTGCATCATATCAAAAAGACAAAATGTATATTTATATATATGCAGAGCCTTCAGCGCTGACAACCATCCGATACACAAACTAATCTAAAGAAGGCATTACACTTCCCCTATGCCCACCATAGATAATCCAAGAGTACAAGCATCTCCCAACCATGTGGTAATCATACTTCGCAAGAATGAATACCCAACGCCCATGCAAGACTGAACAGAATCACTGAATCTCCAAAAAGCCACTTAAACCTTTCACGCAACCTTATCGAGGAAATCAATGTCACTGTAATGTGCCCCTGGCTGATAAAAAAGATGATGAGAGTATAACTGCCAGTGCATTCAATCATCTACAACAAATCACCACCAAACTTCTCCATGCTCAGAAAAAAGACCACCAGACGAAAACTCTGGCCATTTCCAACATTCGCTGTTAGAGCTGTGGCATTCATTATTTGCAATCTTGGCAGGATCTGACATTGGATTCAGCAATGCACATGGAAGTTGGTCATTGCGGATCGCACTCTACTAACATGAATCTACATCCGCAACAGAAACTAACAGAGAGTGGCCAAATAGCTGCCAAAAGAGGTCCACACAATCTGCTAATTTTTTGATTCAAACATCAGCACTTGAGGTTGCAGGTGGCCTCTAACACATATGGACAGCACATCATTCCAATCACCAATTTTCTGTATCCACCAACTCATGTTTAGCAAGAAAAATGTATCATCAGAATGTCTTGAAGCTTAAGACACAGCTTACCTTAACTGTTTTGTCATCATACATGATCCACTCTTGATGCTCATGGTTGTAAGCAAAACAGTGATAGTGTTGTCCATAATAGCAAACCTGCATGGTGGACATTCAGAAAGGATCATCCTATTTGTGCCAGAAAACATCCATGGCAAAAAAATGACTAAATTCGGGTACGATAAAAATATTGTTCACTGCAATGCCTCACAACTGTTTCAAAAAAGGACATCAGAAAAACATACCATGTGAAGTATTATTGCTCGGATTTCTAATTTCACCCTTTAACAATCAAATGTCTTACATTGCACCACACTGAAATAGGTTTACATGTTTACACAGATAGCAAATACCTCATCCACATTATTTAAAAGAACATAAAGGAATGGATAAGAACTGGGTAGTAGTGTCATCCTTGATGTACAAGAGTGATTAAAAGAGTAAAGGTAGACAGATCAGAGACCCTTCTTCCACATTCCAATATTAGCAACAGTCAATATACAGTCGTACACCTCTAGAAACAATAGCATTTCTCTAAAGCAAAAGTGCCCAAAGAAAAGCCACCAAAAGGACCCTCTCCGCACATGGTAAGAGTCACCATTCTGAACATATGTCATATCATAAAATAAACCTTTGAACGAGGTTTGGTACCACACAAAATTCTCCATCCCGGCCAGTCCATTTTCTGCCGGCAGATTCATCATGGCAAAGCTTAAAAATACGCCCCAAAGTCCAGAAAATCTTCCCATGATGACCAGACAGCGGCAACAAGAAGTTTTCCACAGAAAATGATGACTTTACAATATTAACGGTCATTCTAATCTTATTGATCTTACAGTACAGGAAGAATCCTTCTCACTTAAACAACAAAAGCACATTAGCATTAACAAGGAGTACTTTCTGCAAAAAGTCTCCCACTTTCAGTTATTATTGAAAGTGCCCACAGAGCTCCAATGAAATTGCAACCCTGTATCCCCTTATATCATTGCACCTCCGTCTAAACATAAAAAGATATCCAGCAACTAGAGCAGGTGCATCTTAGTTCTCCAAATGAGGAAAAAAATGAGCAAATCTCTGCAAGCATTCCCAATAAACACCAGGAACTTTTTAAAGAAACATAACTCAATATTATTCCCAAGGACAGCACAACAGTTGAAAGATACTCTGTATATTATTTTAGGTTAGTTGCGAAGAGTCTCCAGACAGATGATGAGTCCAGTCAGTTTGTGGTAAATGACGAGGCTGAAAGCTTTTTCCAAAGATTAGAGGAGCAGGACACTTTAGACTTGCATGTGAAACGCGGACCTGGATAACGGTAAAGTGTGACAAACAAATACTCCCACACCCTTGTTGATGGGAACACAATAAGGAGAGCGTTCATTTTATTTTGGTGCATATGGTTAGGGTGAAACAGGATTATATTTAAGAGGGAGAGATTCTCAAGGGAAGGGAGGGTGTTCTGCATCACCGTAACATTCTCTGTAATTACTGGTGCAATTAGCTTCCTTTTTAGTGAAATTTCAGGGAGTTAACAACCCTTGCTAACATGTCTTTTTTTTCTGAAAGGGTGTCAAGACATATTCCTTGTGGAGAATGAAAGGACGAAGGAAAAAAAAAAAGCATCTTCCACAAACAGTGAAATCAGCCACTAGAAATGGTAAGGCCTACAAGCAAAGGTCAGTCCATACCCATTTCTTGAGCAGAGATGGAAATCTTAATTAGGTGCTTCAAATGCAAGTTCCTCTCAAAGATCTTTTTCCAAAAGTTACGTTCCTCTCAAAAGATCTTTTTCCTGAAAGTTACTTTCCTCTCAAAGATACATAGAGTATGTCAGAAAACATGCAAATAGAAGATGGACCTTTACTATTAGAATTACCAGATCATATGTCCATGGAAGATCAGGCTTCAAAAAAGTTGCTAGGAATACCCTCTATTTAAAGCCCCCATTCAGTCTATTGTCAATCACGGCCTTCTCATTAGTGTTCAGGACTACAAGATCCAATAGCCATATGATAAATGAGTTGCAACTTCCAATTAGGCAAAACCCTTAAACCTAGATATATCAAGCTGGGGGAAGAACAAAGATAATTCTCTGTCAGGCTAGAGGACTTTCTTATCCTCCTCTAGATTACACTCTTCCAAGATTCATTTTGTGACCTGCCAAATTGAAATTGTTATAGTTTAAACAATTTTGTCTTCTCGGTGCTTATCACAATGGCATGACCATTTCTTTCTTTAGTATTCAACACTCTCATTCAGACATCAGGTAGTTGTACTTGCAACTGCTAACTTCCTCAATTCCAAACAACCACAAGAAATTCATTTAATCCCTGGCCTTCACATGTATCAATATCTTTAAACCCTCCTACCTACTAATGTGCCAATTAGCTGCACAACTTTAGCAAGTTTCGATCTATACCTCTCCTGTAATGACCCCACAGTGATCTCAACTTCATTGTTCCCGTTGAGAAGCCTATAAAAGCAATGTAAGAGTATTCACAATGCCGGCACCAATGACATATACCATGATCCCATCCGTGGAGCTCGAATCATGGTCAACCCAACCTAGTCAAATCATTAACTGGTTCACCAGGTGCCCAGTTTAGTAAATCGAATTATGCAACAGATGGATAATCCAAATCCTTTATCAAATTAGTTACAAACTTACAATTCACAAAGTGGTAAATGAAACTCCATATCAAAAAATCAGAACTGGTAATGTCAATATAAACGTATGTCAGTATAAAGACTAATTAGATAAAAGCAAGCAAGCAGACTTATAAGATCCGATTTAAGCATCTAAAATTCCATATGTTGCCACAGCTATTATTTTTTTTCTCCTTGTCACTGTCCAAAAACCACTGTTAATGTCATTTTATCACCATTGCTGACAACATCATGACCATCACCACCATGTTTCATCGTCATTCCAACCACCATATTCTTTTGCCATCATCATCACCACCACCACCAACACTATTTTGCAATGTCATTGCTGTAGTGAAAGGCTTTTTCTCCCCCCCCCCCCCCCCCCCCCCCCCCCCCCCTTCGCTTTGGCCCGCACTGGCTCCCTTCACTCCCACCCCAAGCAGCAGGACCCCGACGATAGCGTTGGCGTTGTCGGCCCCCGACCAAGTCGTGGCCGGATTCCGCCGTGGAAGCCCATGCGCACCCTCTCCCACATCACAATGAATCGGCTGAGCTACCTATTCTTCGTTGAGGTCATCGTTGTGCAGGGCCTCTCGGCATCTATTTACGGCCTGTGGCTTTCGGTGACCGTCCACAAGACAGCAGCTTGACTACGACAAGATCGACTTCAAGCTTGACGAGCCCGCGATTGCGCCTCCCCCATTGCTGCCCCGACATAAGGTCGAGCCCGCGCCGAAGGCTAAGGACATCGAGTTCCCCGAGTTCAAGGTCATCGACAAGGGGGTCAAGGTGCAACACGAGCCGACGAAGAAGGTCGGGGAGAAGCCAGTGCGAAGGAAGCAGAGAGAAATGAACACAAAAACACAGGGATGAAAATATAAATTTTCCTATTTTTTTATATTTTTTGACATTTTTCGTTGGGTTTAAGGAGCATACATCTTTAATGGAATAAGTTTATAGAGGTATATACGTAAATATCAAGAACATGAGGGTATATACATCTTATAGAAAGTTTACAAGAGTATATATGTAAAAATCCCTTTTTCTTTTAGCTAAATCTATTTTTTATGAGGATCATTGTTTTTACGTTATCAATTGTGTCCTTGCCATGCTTGCTCCATCTCCACAACCATTGTCTATTGCCATCTTCAACACCACAGCCATTATTCTTTTGCCACTCTTGTTAATGACTTCAGTCACTATCACTACCGTCATCAACACCATCATTTGTCACCATAGCTACCACCATCATTTCTTACCCGCATCACTGCTTCTTCAGCCAATATCATTGTTGTGATCACTGCTGCCACTACCATCATAATTAGATCTCTGGACATTGTCTTTGTAGTCATCTGGGATTGGAGCAATATAATTATTTACAGATCCTGGGGGTAACCAAATAGATAACCATTGGATTGGTTGTATATTATCCCGGTAAGAAATCAACAGAGCCTTGTTTACCAACTCCATTTGGATCTTTTGAATCAGATTATGGCATGTAACCAAATCAAATAGTTTTTTACCACTCCTGAGTACCTTTTATCTTTTTGCCCATTAAGACAACCTACTTATGTAAAAATCCTCCATCTATTATCCCTTTCTTTGGCTAGTTTAAACATACCTCATCTTCTTTTTTAGAAAGAGGTGTAACTAGAACCAAAACATACCAAATGCAAAGCAAACTACCAGTAACCAACGGGCCCAAACAAAATGAAGGCATAACCATAGCTTATGAAAGGTATAACAAGAGGAAAAGCTTAGCATGAGCCCCGTAGATAAGGCATAAACAAGAGAGGATGCAATAATCACGTGGTCAATAAAAGTGATTAGTCAATAAAGCAACCATTGGTCATTCATTCCAGGTGGGGTGCATAGGCATCCAAGTGATGGTATCTATTTGCTGCTATAACAGTTGAGTAAGAACATCCTAGGGATGAGGAGGTTACTTTTTTGATCTACACAAATATGAATAGAGTGGCAGTAATGGTCAGATAGAGAAGTGATGATGACAGTGAGGCATAGAGGAGAAGGGAATCAGAGAGCAATCTGAGAGATATATAGGGGGTGAAAGTAAGATCCATGAAAGTGGAAGAGGTGGTGGAAGGTTAATTTTGATGCAATCCGAGGGAGATTTCAGACTAAGTTTGAGGGAGAGAAAAGAAGCAAAGAACCACATTCACTGAGCACAGAAGATTCATGGTCAGGTTCCTACCCAAGAGACTGTACATTCTACAGGAAGAAGGTATACAAGCTCCAGCACACTCTTTGGTGGAAATGAACATGGGTACTCCCAAACACCCAAGAGACAGGTTCTTTTTTTTTTTGAAAGAGACAGATTCTTTTTTTATTTACCATTTTCTTTCTTCAATAGATGTAGGATAAGAGAACAAGGTTGGCTCCTAATGTCAAGATTCTATCTTGTTCCCCAAAACAAGGATGAAGGGCAAGGATGCCTACATTGAACCCTAGGAAGACATGCATATCAAAGCTTTACACACAGGTCATTTTGCCACTCTAAATTCTAACCATGCTCTGCTGATTTAGGCAACATGGTAGAGGGAGTGGTTGGAATCTTTGCTAAGGTGGAAAGGACTGATCCATAAACAAGTTTTTTTTTTAAGGCAAGAAGCAATGATTAAAATGCCATCAGCATACCCCCGACATGCCAGCGAAACGAAGGTTTTTGACGAGATGCTATATCGACATGACATACTTATCGAAATGCAAGGATGTCTCCGGCATGCCGACAACATGCCACCGAAATTATCAGCATGCTGACGGTATATCGATTTGTGTTGTTGCCTATTGCTAGGTCGCGCACACGTGACGCATGTTGCATGCCATTGCTGCTATTGGCTACTGGCTAGTTGTTGCTGTGCTGCTGCTAATGTTGCACGAGTTATGTATCGCGTATCATCAACTTCAAAAATATTGATGATCCCATAGGGAGCTCCTTAAAACATGATTTTAGTCTTTTAGAGCATATGATTTTTTTATATTGTAACATTTTTACCTATTTTAAGTCATTTTTAGTAATTTCCTCAAAATTTCTTAATAACAATACATCACCAATATATCCCCTTTTGAATTAGCATTAACACTTTTCTTCTTGTAGTCCTTAATTTTAAAAATAGTTATCCATTTAAATAGGAAGTATAAGACATGATTTAGGACTTAAATGGAAATACTTATCCATTTAAATAGTTATTCTTAAAATTTCAATCATTTTGACCAGTTTTATCATTTTTGTCAACATGCCTCCGAAATAAATTTTTTTTTGGACATCGAAATCATCGAAATTTGATGTCAAAATCTAACCCTAAATACTTCTCCCAAACTGCCAGTGTGTTTTTGCACTTGAA
The DNA here is from genome assembly GCA_037157565.1 of Thalassia testudinum. Taxonomy (NCBI): domain Eukaryota; kingdom Viridiplantae; phylum Streptophyta; class Magnoliopsida; order Alismatales; family Hydrocharitaceae; genus Thalassia; species Thalassia testudinum. The sequence continues at coordinate 79,403,989 of JAZHRO010000022.1, read as the reverse complement.
AATTTATCAAAACGACATCAAAATTAACATTTTGAACCTTGGCAAAAAGGGCAAGTACATTAAAGGTACTCACCCAAATATATTAGTGTAGCAAACATAAGTACAAGGGCGTTATGCGAAGGTTACATCATGAGGTAGCATCCCAAAAGACCAGCTGGGAGGAGATGGAGACAATATTCTCCACATAAGGAGTAGTTCTCCTAAAGACCACACCATTCCCCTCCAGCCAGATGCCACACAAGGGCGCCAAAACCTTTGCCCTCTCTTTCTTGGATCTAAAGGCATTGCATCCTGCCTATGCCGCACCACAATGAAAGGACACCCAAAAGGTATCTGCTGAGGTCGTGTCCACCCAGTTGGGCCCTAAACCATGTCACACCCTTGAGGCAAAGGTGCAGCGGAAGAAGAGGTGGTCATTGTTCTCGTCTGCCTATCCGCAGAGTGGGCAGGAGGTATCATCTGAGAGCGCCCATCGAGCTCTCCTTGCTCACGTAAGAATCTTGTCATGTCTCAGGAACCAAGCAAAGAAGCATATTTTCAGCAGGCAGTCCACCGACCAGAGAAGCCTGCAGTCTCTCAAAAAATCAACATCCGTTAAGGGGGAGGTGGAGGTGAGTCTATGGTATGCTTCCTTTACAAAGAAGGTGCCATCGTCCCAACCCAGTGCATCTCTGCCACTTTCTGCTTCCCAGCCCTCCAAAATTCGCAGCAACTCCTACACTTCCTCACACCACCGATCCAAGAGGGCCCCTAGGAAGGTCAGGGACCAAGCCCCCTCCCAACAACGCCTGACCGATGCCCATTTGTTGGTCACTCTAGAGAAAAGTCATGAGAACCTGTTGCCAAGAGGGTTCTCTCCCTGCCAGTCATCTGTCCAGAATCTGAAGCTGATGTCCTCAAGCACGGGGGTGAACCAATCCTGAATCTTCAACACAACCGTGGCCAAGTCTTTCAGAAAGGTTGAGGCCACAAGCACGAGGGCTGTCAACGTCTCCCAAGAGATGAAGTCACCATAGCATCCCTGCATGACCTCCCCAAAGAGGCTTTCCTCGCCTCCAACTAGTCTGGATACCCACTTGGCAAGGAGGCTTATGTTGGCACCATCCACGCTCGTGACCCCAAGACCTCCCACCTGAATGGGCCTGCAAACATCCTCTCAGGCAACCAGTCTTGCGCCTCGACCAACATTACTAGAGTTCATCCAGAGGAAGTCACGCATGGTGTTGGTAAGCTTCTTCTCAACTTGTCGAGGGGCCCTACAGACTGAGAGGAAATACATCGGCAAAGACAAAACGGTTGCCTTGAGAAGCGTCAATCTACCTCCCCTTGCTAGTGTCCCCTCCATCCACTCCAGCAATGAAAGCCAGTCCTATAGTCTAAGTCTCTTATCAATGAGGGACAAACCAAGGCATGGAAGGGGTAGCTCTCCCATTTCCACACCAAAGGCGATCCTACAGGTCTACTGTTCCTACAAGGTGAGATTGAGGGGAATGGAGGTTGACTTTAAGTAGTTGATCTGCAAGCTAGATGCCTCCCCAAACATTTGCATACCAAGCAAATCCTCTGTGCATCCACAGCGGCCCCCTCCACCAGTAGTAGTGTGTCATTAGCACACTACAGGATCAAAACTTCACAGTCACCTCCTACTTGGATGCCTCTAAACAATCCGCGTGTGCAAGATCTCGTCATGATTCTAGCCAACGCATCCACCGCCAAGACAAAGAGCCTAGGGGCCAACAGGCAACCCTATCTGACTCCCCTACGTAGATGCACCCAGCCCCCTGCTGGGTTGCCATTTACCAGGACGGAGTAGGTTGTGCTGACACAACGCTTCACCCAATCAATCCATCTACTCAGGAAGCCCTTCTTGGCCAACGCTGCCCAAAGGAAGGACCACTGAACCGTGTCAAAAGCCTTGGCGAAGTCCACCTTCCATAGAAAAAGCCCTGGTCTTTTGCCTCCTCCAACAGACCAAGGCCTCCAAGGCGACAACAAAGCCATCTAGAAACTGGTCTTATGGGAACGAAAGTTGTCTGCGTCTGAAAGATGAGGTCAGGGAGGAGCTCTCTAAGCTTGTTCGTCAACGCCTTGGCGACAATGAAGTAAGCTGCATTGGAGAGAACAATTGGTCTAAAGTCTTCAATTGCCTTAGCCCCTTCCTTTTCCGGGGGTAAGAAGAGGAAGGATCTATTCAGCTTGTCAAAGCTGACGTTCCCTACCTCGAATTCAGCCACCATCTGCATTACGTCGTCCTTCACTAACGTCTAGAACTCCCCATAAAAATGGACGGGGAAGCCGTCTAGCCCAAGGCACCCATCCGCGTTGAGGCCTTAGACAATAAACAAGTAATATTGTTCGGTGTTCTTTTTAGTTTTCACAAGAGCATAGTTGACGTGCATGCAGCCCACATCAATGATATCAAGATCAATACACATTTTTAGCTTGATCAAGCTATTGCACCAGACAAACTAATGTGGGAGCTTAGGCAAGCCATAAAATAGCCTCAAGTGCCCAACGAAGAAATCACAGATGACAAACCCTAGGCTCTTGCCCTTGAAAATAATTTATCATCTCAAGAGACAAACATTCAAGCCAAACCAATGGTCATCACTGATCAAGAAGGGATTCATGCTTCAAGAACCCGTCAACTCAGCATTGAGCCAAGTTAAGGAGACATGCATAGCAACTTGGGGTAATTTCAACCCTCATCAAGCATTGCTGTGACCTAGGAAAAGTTAAGAGCCAAGGAGAACTCATGGTGGCAAAAAATGACTCTTCCCAACATTTCCTCACCCAAAAATCCATTAATAACTATCAAAGCTAGATTTCTTTCACAAAAAAAAGGGAACAATTTTAAATTGAAGGGGGACATTTTCAACCTTAAATGATCAGTAGAAACCCACACCATAAAGACATACCACCTCCCATTCTCCTCTATGAAGCCAAGCAATCCTTTTAAAGGAAAGGAAACCATATACTTGGATGGGTTTGATTCAGCCAATCACCACAGAACACTTGATATCCTGGAAATGGTGAAAATGACAATAAAGGCAAAGTTGATCTTATTCCCGGGGAGTGGCAACAAAGAAAACAACAAGAAAGTGTCAAACTGAACTGATAATGAACTGGAGACGTGTCAAGTGAAGGCCAAACACGATTTAAATGTCTTCACAATCAAAGAATGGTCTAACTTGAAAGATCATGAATTTGAATAAATAAAGGAGAGTAGGGAATCAACCAATGGGAATATCCAAATGGATTCAAACCATTCTTGAACCACACCACCAAGGATCATCAAATTCTTTTACATCCAACATGCAACATGGGAGTCCTTGGAACTACAACCAATATGAAGAAGGAAAGGAGGATGAAGAAGAAGAAAACCATTTCCAAATATTAGAGTGATCACAATTCATAAAGCTTTGTATGGTGGAAAAAGGCATGGATCTTGGCAATACAATGGTCCTCAATAGATAACAATGCACGTGGCAATAGTGTAGCATATTTGCAAATATATAGCAATATCTAATAAAAGTTCGGATTTTTCAAGGTGCAAGGCACAAATGTAGAAACATCTTTTTATTAGAAGTTAAAAAAATAAAGATTGTCTGGTAATATGGTAACCATAAGGGTTTTTTTTGAAGGGTACATTCAGAGATCAATAATGCATACATCACTATTTTCTATCAGAGATACTGCATTATATTTTTTGAAAGGTGGATACTGCATTATAGTAGTAAACTGGATTTGTAAATGAGCACAACCCACTCGGCTGGCTGAATGGAAATACAAACAGCACTAATGGAAAAATGCCAAGAGCATTTCCAGTAGAGATACACTCCATTAAGAAACAGATGGGACAACCTCTGAGGGTCTATCATTTTGTGTCCTGACTTATTCTACAACAAAGAAGCTAAATTTACAACATTAAGGGTGCGTTTGGTAGAGGTTTAAACAGAGGGGTTATCCTACGTGTCAATCATAAGTACCACAAAATATGAATAGTGCAAAAGTTTTTCTCCACCCATCACATCTACTACTATCCATCACATCTATCCCCACTAACTCACTCCAACATCCAACTATCACATCTATCCTACTAACTCACTCCCCATACAAATAAAAACAAAAACTAATAATAATATATCAACTCAACTATCACATCCACATCCACTAGCCATCCTCTCACCCATCCATTTATCCCTCCTTAAGACTTTCTAAACTTTACCCAGTCTTAAACTTTAAACCTCTACCAGATGCATGCTAAGGATTTAAAAATCATAAGTGTCTTTCACATCAGTGCTCACATAATCAAATCAACTTTGCAGGAAATACAGGCAGAGTTCAGAAAAGAGTCATCACAACATACCACTGAAACCAAGGAATGTTTGTTCCCTTGATCTAAGCCGCGGAAAAGGACACCTATGTCCACTTGTGTGGATATAGCCGACAAGGTAGCTGATATTGCATCCACGCTTTCGCAAGTATTCTGCCAACCCAATACTAGAAAAGCAAGAATAAGTAAACATGTCAGTGAAGATTTTCTTGAGAAAAGAATGAGAAGGTTATCTGGGACAAGAAATTTCATTTTTTTAAAAAACTACCTGTGGTAAAAGCTTTTGGTGGAGTTGATAGAATGTGATGGATATAGTTTGGTTTCCCACAGCCACCAGCCTCTACATCACATGCTAATTGATGGTTCATTTCCACAAGCCTCAGAAGCTCATCAAAGGAGCTGTCTGCACTAGTAATCTGAGAAAGCAAAATTGCTATTAGAATATACATAATGTTGCAGTTATACAAATGTCAATAATATAAAGATACAAAGAAAAAGAAGAAATTGCAACTAAGATATTAGTGGCATGCCTTCATTGTACGTAGGGCATTAGCATTGATGTTGTAGAAAAATGAAGTATACTTTAGATGCCTGGATTCGGTACCACAGCTGCGACAGTTCATTTTCTCATATACATCCATCCCAAAAAAGGTATGAGCAATGCAGTTACTATCTGCACAATCCCAATGACCTATTCCATTTTTCTCCAGAGACTGAGTAACAAATTCTCCAGATGATGATGTGAATGAACGATGCAGACAATCAAATATTACAGCCAGTACCTCAGAGGCATCATTCATCTGAGCCTGTAATGGGCAGGAAAAATTGGCAGAATAAGAAATCTTGACAAGATATAGCTACCATGTCAATGTCATTCCTAAAATACAGAAATAAACAAAGTCTGAGATACTGCAGGCAGCTAAACTTATAGTAACTAATCAACAGATGAATATAAAGTAATATAGGCATGAAAATTTACCTCCTGAAAGAAATTACTATCTGGGTATAAGTTGCTTAAAGCAGAACGCAAGTTTGTGGGATCCACGGGCTCCCTTTGGATGTCCTTAGATGCCAGGTTCAGCGCACTGAATATTTCATACAAGGCACATACCACACAAGGATTCCCAATATGAATGTGCATACACGATGAATGCATGAATTCATCACGAAATCGCCGCAGATGCCATAGTGACTGAGTTATCAGAATAAAAGATCTTTTAAGGCATGAATGCCAGGGAAAGAAAATTGCCTGAAATAAAGATGTGCTACCTAAAAAAACACTTTAATCCCAACCTGAATAATTACATTCAGAAAGCAATTGTATTCACCAGCCTCATTTTTAAGGCCTGCACCAAGCACACCATTCCGGATTGAGTCTATATCCAAGTCTTCCTTGGTAGGACTTCTATCTGCAATGCCTACCGGAGACAGATCCTCAGAGAACTTTCTTAGTTTGCCAACAAGTGGCTGTTGTTGTGCCTGAAAAGTGTCTGAGGCGAGAGAAAATGCTTCAACAATAAAGGATTAATGGCAACTGTATGTCAGCTTCATGTATGCATGCTACAAGATGAAACTAACCAAGGCTCTGGCTAACAGCCTTTTTAAGGTCTGCTTGGAATCGTTCTTCATCATCCTCCTCATCATGCAAATGTCTCAATGTTGTAGCTCCATTCAATCCTAAATACAGGGGAAAAGTAAACTCAGCTCAAGAACTATATCTCAAATAGCTAGCATTCCATAAAATCACTACCAAAACGTAGTTTCCAGAAGAACAAAAGAAAGAATATGCAACGTATCACTCTTGCAATTCCTGTATAAGCCACGTGGATTCCACTTCAAAAGAAATAGAAAAGTAAACAGAAAGATGGGAAAAGTAAACTCAGCTCAAGAACTATATCTCAAATAGCTAGCATTCCATAAAATCACTGCCAAAACGTAGTTTCCGGAAGAACAAAAGAAAGAATATGCAACATATCACTCTTGCAATTCCTGTTTAAGCCACGTAGATTCCACTTCAAAAGAAATAGAAAAGTAAACAGAAAGATGGGAGCTTAAGAGAACTAACAGATATAAATGTAGAAGGTCAAAGCCTGCAACAAAGTGGCAATGGCACATTAAAAATAAAAATTCCCAAGTGACATTAAATAGGTGCATAAACAGTATGATGTCTCAGTAAGCTACACTTGCATGGAACAAAGACCACAAATTTGCCAAAAAAACACAATGCACTTGGTAAGTTAGAATAACAATATGCGAAATTTTACCAACTGAGTTTGTGTTTGCTTGTGAAGGAAATAAGATTCCAAACGAAACTAGATTCTACCCATGGACACGTTCTAAAGATGTCATGGGCATAACTCAGGATTAAAATAAGAGTACCAAACCTTTTTTTGAAAGGTATAAGAGTACTAAACATAATTTTACTGTCAAGAAACTTAAGCAAATAACACAGAACATGCTCAAGATAAAATAAAGACAGGAAATGACAGAATAAATTCCAAATGTGAATGGGCATCCTGAATCAACTTGCTTTTGTCCTGTGCGTGATTCCATTCCAGTGTCATCTAAATCAGTAGATGATAAATTTCCACGGGATCAAAATGCAGGCCTAGTCATGCTAATTTGAAAAAGAGCTTGAATTTCAGCATAAAGGAGCTTCAACTTGACAATAAAGGAGAATATGATCCATGGGCAAGATAAGAATCAAAGCATCATGCCTGATCTACACAAAACAGTAGAAGCTCCAGTAAGGATGATTTTTGGAGATTGCATGTCCAGAAACCATTCAAAGATTAATAAGGCTCAAACTCAGGCGACATCCAAAGCTTGACTTTTCCATTAGAGCAAGGTCAATGATCTCCAAAAAGTTAAAGAGTGCTAGTAGGCAATTGAACTCCTTAAGATCCCAAATCCTTCTTAGAACCCTTTGATGTGTTCTACAAAGTTGAAATCTTCAACCAAATGGACATCTACAAGTAGCTCATCACTGACTTGGTCATTTTTATGAAAAGAATCACTGACTTGGTCATAATCAGCAACTTGTTTGACAGGGACATTTATTTGAGCACAAGGCAAAAGAGACAGCAAGCACAACTTGTCCAGTACAATTACTGTCACCCATACACATCAAGTACATCTTGCAACTTGGACATCTTATGAGAGAGAAACAGGATGGCTACTCGACTTGAATAACCATCAAAGTATATTAATCCCATAAATCAATACATCAAAAATACAAGCTAAGGTGCATCTCCCAAAAAAATACAAAAAGATTTTAGCATCTTCATAATGTTGTCTACATAAGGCTGGCTATTACAAAAAAGTTGCATTGCCGGACTCCACATCTTCAGGTTCAGGATGCTGGCCACAAATGAAGCATGAAACCTGTCCAAGTAGTCCACTTCCTCAAGAACTCCATGACAAGTCTTCCCCTCCTAAATAGCGAGCAAAAATCCACACTTTCACAGTGCTTTTCGATAACATCCTGAAGTCTCACCGTAAAACATCATCCTGATTTTGCCAACGATAATTCCTAAACGTATATGTACCGTAGATGGAGAAAGCACAATCATCTACTGCCAATATTCCAAGTCAAAAAAAACACTGGATAAAGAGCTGGAAACTCTATCAAGCAGGAGAAACAACTGCTCTGAATGAGGAGCAGTAAGTGAACTCCAGAAAGGTGTCCATACACCAAAGCAATCCAATGGTCCTGAATAATCCCAGTGCTAAAGTTGTATATTTAACTGCCCAAGCTGCTTGACAAGGAAAAAGTCCACAAACTTTCCATTTCCAATCCAATCATCCAGTGCAAAGTGAAAGTTTTCTCCTTTCTCTAACCTTAGCATATAAGACCAGTAGATTCATGTTATGGTATGAATTTTGTTACCTCATCCTAGAAGGAAATAGCGAAAAATCTGGAACCTGATTGAGTTCCTGCATTGGAATTTGGCAAGCAACAAGGACTTCTACAACTCCCTGGATAAACCCATCAATTTGACTACCTATTACAAGAATGCAGCATTATTCATCATTCTCGGATGTACTTCAATTCAACAATAAGAATCCCCAGTCTACCAGTGGCACAACCCTCCCACACACAAAAGCCCCCTCCTCAAATAAATAGCCTTCAATCTGAGTCAATCCTTAATTACCTTTGGAAGACATGAAAAACTGACATAATGAACTACAATAGTGCTGAGAAAACATTACCTGGAAAGCAACCTGCAACACCACCTATGGCATGAAACAGAAATCCAATTTTAGTCAAACTTAGAATTGTAATTGAGATTCAAGTTGGTTCGGTAAGGATGACTCTGAAAGTCACTGAATGGAATTGTCCCCCTCCTCCCTTTCCCCGTCTGACCCCTCACCTGTAAAGCAAGCGAATAAGCTTTTCCGCATCCCCTTGTTACACTTTGGACATCTGGGGTGGACATGAGTTCTTCAAAATCCCAAAGACCACAGAAAGATGGACCAGGCATGACATGAGACGTAGTACCCCTACTACAAAGTGGAGCCAATTCGCCTGCTTCCATTCCATCAGGATGGTCTAGGCTCCTTAATGTCTTTCGGAATAAAATCAATAGTGAAGCATGATCTCAAAGTGTTCCACTGAGATGTTGAATCTCTCATCACAACAGCATAGACCACCTTCATAAAAAGAGCCAGCTTCAATTTCTAAGGCAAGGGGTCTAAGCAAGCTCTTATAAGACCATTGACCCTCCTAGTTGCCAAGTTGCTACCCAATTGCATCCAACAAAAAGGGAAGTCCAGTTCATGAAAATTGCAAATCTTTTAATTGAACATGGGTGGTTATCGCTTGGATAACTACCTTTTCACTTTTCAAAGAAAAAAAAATTGCAAATCTTTTCCTGGCCTATTATTGACAAGAAGCCACTCAAAACTAGCTCCTGACAATACTGCTCGTGAAAGGAAGGGCCAAAGAAGTCATCGGCAACTCAACAAATGGAGCATACAGCTCTATGCAGCAATGCAACCTCCTCTGCATCCCTTATGTTTTAAAGATTCTCCTCTGTGTCCATACTAAACGAAATAGAGATTTGGATCATTCAGTATCCCAGAAGCTTTAGCAAAGACACTGTTACGAATCATGTGCGTAAAGCGTGAAGGCTCGCTTGGGTGTGGGAAAACAGCCCACAAGGGGACTGCCCATGTGAAGATCAGGGAGAGGAGGAGCAGCCGGTGGCTGCTTGGTGGTTGGCCAGCTATGTGGTGGCCGGTGGCCCAAAGATGGTGGCTGACTGCTTGGAGAGAAGAAGAGAGAGAGGAGAGGAGTATTGGAACAATAGGAAATATTATTATTAACTCAAGAAGCAAATACAATGGGAAGACTCACTTTAAATAGAGAAAACATATCCCAACAAAATAAAAAACAAATCTTATCTCTAAAATAAAAAAGATCACATCACTAAAGACAACTTCCTAAAACAACTTTTCCTAAAAACCAGACATAACAAAATAGTAAACTAAGCAAACCAAACTTGGACCTTAGGCCCTCCAAACCGTCGGCCCTGAGGGCCCCTCTGATGTTGCCACGTGGCACTGCCATGTGGCTTGTCTGCTGCCACGTGGCAGTCCCACATGGCGACCTTATTCCTAACAAACACAAATATGAGCTACCACATTCACTACACCCTTCTTTAATCCTTCTAGAAAGAAGAAAGTATCATCTACATACTTTAGAAACGAAGGGAATAAAAGTGGGCTAACCTGAACTAGGGAATAAAGGAAGACAAACATGAACAGATAATTATAATTTCTGTTTATGCTTATAGATGAGGGGCTTTTTTTGCTTCTCCAAAAGAAAAAAGGAAAAAAAAGATTCAAAAAAAAAAAGGCTCCTTCATGTGTAAGCATTATTTGTTCATAAGAGTGACATTCTTGTCAAGCCATGAAAAATCATAAACAATCCAAATGTAAAGAAAACCAGAATCACCCATCCTAATTTACTATGCTTCTCCAGAAGCAACATGAGCTTCTCAATGGAAATCCAAGAAGAACAAGAAGGCCAATTCAATCTATAGTGACTTGTTGGATTGCATGACAATCTATGCCCATATAGATCAATCTATAGTGGCTTGTAGCCCAGGACTGCTTTCATTCCCGATAGACGAATCCTTGACGGTTTTGCGGTGGCCTTGGAGACCTTAGCAGATTGGAGAAGAAAGAAGACTCAAGCCTTCCTCTAGAAGGTCGACTTCAGCAAGGCCTTTGACACAGTGCAGTAGCCCTTCCTTTGGTCCTCTCTGGCCACGAGAGGCTTCCCGAGCAGATGAAGCATTGCGTGACCACTACCTCCTCATATGTGCTGATTAATGGCAACCCAACTAGGGGCTAGGTACAACCGCAAAGGGGAGTTAGGCAGGGATGCTCGTTAGCTCCCATGCTTTTTGTCCTGGCGACAGATGCATTGGCTAGGGCAGTGGCGAGATCATGCGCGCATGGACTGTTTAGTGGCTTCAGGGCAGGAGAGGGGTGCGAAATTCCAATCCTGCAATATGTGGATGATACTCTTTTACTCGTGAAGGGTGCCACCTTGGAAGTGCAGAGAGTCCACCTAGTCCTGCACATGTTCGGGGAGGCTTCGAGCTTGCAAATCAATTATGGTAAATCCACTTTCATCCCCTTCAATCTGTCCCCACATGAACAACAGGCTTGTGGAGTCGCCCTTGGCACAAAGGCCTGGGGGCTCCCTCTTTCCTACCTTGGCCTCCCTCTAATGGACATGAGGCTTCGAATGCAAGATTCGCACTTACCCTTGGAGCGAATGGAGAAGATGATAGCTGGATGAGCACCCAGGTTGCTCTCCAGGGGGAGTAGATTGACCCCCCTTAAGATGACCCTCTTCGCTATGCCGTCATATTTTCTTTCGATCTTCAAGGCGCCTCAACAAATTGAAAAGATCACTGGCCTCATGTGCGACTTCCTGTGGACCAACTACGGTAGCGCCAGCTGGAAGGCAAGATTGGTCGCGTCGGAGGAGGTATGTTGACCCCTCCAAGAGGGGGGTCTCAGAGTCAGAAGCGTGGATGGGCCAAACGTAAGCCTGCTCACCAAGTGGATCTCCAAGTTGGTAGGTGGAGAGGAAAGCCTCTTCGGCAAGGTTATGCGGGAATGTTACGGTGCCTTCCTCTCTTGGGAGTGCTTCACTTCCCCCGTAGCTAAGGCATCTTCTTTCATCAAGGGGCTATCTACAGTGGCGCCAAAGGTCAAGGGCCAGTTCACTCTTGTGCTTGGAAACGGTGATGATTTCAGATTTTGAACAGATGACTGGCAGGGAGGTGGGTTGCTGAGCTCGTGGCTATTCTCTAGAGCAATAAACAAAGATGCATCTGTCGGGAGCTATTGGGAGGGAGGCTGGTGTCCATCCCTCCCAAGGGAGCCTCTCAGATCAACGATGTGATGATTTGTAAGAGATGTTGCAAGCCCTGGAAGGAAGGGAGCCAAATAATGGTAGGGATGCACTAGGGTGGGATGACAGAACCTTCACCGTAAGGGAGGCCTACCAGAAGTTAGCTTCTTCCGCCCAACCGATTGATGTTGACCTCATGAGGGATTACAGGCTCCTATGGTCGACAGATTGCCCGTTGAAGATTAGATTCTTGCTTGGCTCATGAGGAGCAACAGGACCCTCACAAAGGTGCACAGGGCATCGTCCAAGACACCTCCTACCCACTATGACTCCAATCGGAGGACAATGACCACCTCTTCTTCCGCTACCCCTTGGCTACGCAGGTGTGGCTAGGTTTGGGACCTGGCTGGGTTAACCCGACCTCATCTGTGGCATTCTGAGCATCCTTCCTCAGAGGTACTACACAAGCTAGATGTAATATCTTCAGGACAAGGAAAGAGCAAGCCAAGGTGTTGGCAATCCATTTGGGTATTTGGCTGGAAAGGGACGAGATGATCTTTAGGGGAAACCGCCCCTATGTGGAAAATGTTATCTCCTCTGTCTTCTCCAAGTTGATGGTTTGGGACTACGCCCCCTAATGTAATCCCCTTCTAATTGTCTGACGATATTAATGGATATACCTGGGTGAGTACCTTTGAGGTACTCCCTTTTTTGCCCTCAAAAAAAAATCTATGCCCATATGAAAAGATAAATCAACTGCTGCATTTGAAAAGTTTCTGATCGAGTATGCAGTGGTCAAAGTAACAGAAACAGTACGTAAAGAAAAAAATCCATGTCAGTGCTCAATTTAACATACCTGCAGGAACCTCTGCTTTTCCTGCAGTTTCAGCTTGCCTTGTGCTTCTCCCAGAAGTTGAACGTGCAGATGCTCTCTTTCCTGCAAGCATATTGAAGATTGATATGGCTGTAAAGCCAAACTCTCAACACACTGGCCTCTGCAAGAAAAAAATGGCAACACATACGGTTTGCACTGCTAAATTGGTGCTGACTTTCTTTTCCATTTTCAAGAAACTTTGTAGACATGTCTGGAATGCTGGAGTGTCCTTCATTCCTTGTTTCGAAGGCCGACTTGCTGTTTTGCAAAACTGCAGCATATAAAGTTAGCCGAATGCATAATAAGTTCTTCAAACATAATCCTAAAAAGCTAACTCTTCAACCACACAATTTGTCATATCAAGTGGATAAATATCAAACAAGAAAAAACAAACAAGTAATGGCAGTTACAAAACAGGACTCAAGGAAAGGTGTTTTAGCACAAAATGCAGCCTAAATACATAAAATATTCCCATAAGCTTGTCAAATTGTAAAACAGCATCTATAACAAACAGTGTTAATATAATAAGCACACAAGAATTCTGACCTTGCCTATGTTTTGAGAAAGACAAATTTTCTGAACTCCTCATTTTTTGCATAGTGAAATTAGCATTCTTGTTACCAGCAGCAACTGTTTTATCCATATAATCCGTACCAACAATGTCCGAATAATTTGACAGGTGAACATTTCCGGTGGACTTGGTGCTAGATATGCTTGTGTTGCCATTTTCTGTAAATTGAAAGTCATCAAATTTCATTCCTTTCAGAGGAAAAGAAGAATCAGAATCCAACAAGCTTGTCTGATTGCTTTGACCTAATTGACATTGCAAACTATGGTTCATTTCCTGGAATGGATTTTCAAATGTATTTCCAGCTTTTCTTTTATGTTGCTCTTCAAGATGCCTTTGTTTGGCCTCATTTTCAACTCTCCTTTGATATTCCAAGGTTTCTGCAAGCTTTCTTTCCTCTTCCTCCAATTCAATTTTTCTTCTGAACTCTTCTTGCCGTTTAGAAAATTCATCACCAGAAAGCAGCTTAGGTTCCAAGCAATCATCGTCAGTTGAAACAGAAGATCTGCATTAATTTTCAACAGAACGGACTTAGGAATAAGATTCCCACAACATTAAAAAAGAAAAAGAAAGAAAGAAAGAAAGATGCCACACAAAAGATAATCACGTGACATGATGTCCCTAAAATTTGTAAAGTTCAAACATGGAAGGATGAGAGTGCAATTCTGTGAAATGGACGTTGAGGCATTGAACTGCATGACTGAATAAGAAGGATAAGTTATTTCACAGGCCTGTAAGATGAAATTTGTAAAGCAAAGAAACAGGTCATCCAGGCTCACACAAATAGACTATTCCAGGAAAAGGAGTATATGGAAGGTAATCATAGATTAATAAGTTACAATTTATTTACCATCTGGATATAAAGTGATATGTGCAGGTAAATCGATGTGAAGATATCAATTAAGAGATAGATAACCCAACATGCCGTGAAGCACCCACAAAGAATGAGTGTATTTTCTAGAACAAGCATATACTCTTGCACGTTCAAGAGGAACCCTATGCACAACTTAAGAGGGACACCATCTGATAAGGGATAAAAATTATCAAATTAAACAAAAATTTTTATGAGTATCGATGATATTTAATAATTTTAATGTTCAAGATCCTCAGATGAAGGTAGCAAACGCAGCAAAAGAGTCAAGCATAGCAGTTGCAAAAGACAAGCCAACAACCAGCAATCCGAAAAGTAAAGATGGCAATGCCAGAAAACTCAACTAGGAAGAAAGTCCAACAATTAACTTACTCAGATCTTACTAATATTTCCGAGATCAGTAATTGCATAAAACACTTGTTCGAGTACTAGAGGGGGCAAAGCCCGACTCTACTCAAAAGTCGAGAAATCCAACTATAATAAAAGGGCCAATATCAGAGTACTCATAAGTGAATAAAGGACCAACTCCTAATAAGCTCTTCTTAAAACAAGAAGAGGCCAACTTACTAGATAGGAAACTCAAAAAAGACAACTCAACCTAAGCAGATCCAACTATCAAACAAGGGATGAGAGACAATAAAAATAAAGCCATGAAGTATAAATAAAGAGAACTGAGGTCAATAGATAAAAGATCCTTAAGGTTGAATGCATTATGAACAATGTCACAAGATAGTTACAATGAACCTAGACATAAATTGAGAAAGATTCATTTCAATAGCCTTGACATGTCAGCAAGGAGGATACGTCAACATTGATCTGGTCAAAGGAATGTACATGGCAAAGGCTAATTGGACCACATGGATGGAAGCTTATGAAAGGGTAGAAACTTCTAGGAGAAGACTTTGTCATCATCAAAAACTATAAATAGAGGTGAAGAGCATCAGATACAAGAACTTTTTTTTTGGACACAACTCTAAAAGTTGAAGACTTGGAGAGTTGTTGCGTGCTTGAAGTGTTGTTACGAGGACTATGTGATTCCTCTGTTCATCCTTTTTCTTCTAATTGTTCAAGGTGACATTTATTTAACTAGAGTGATATAAATCGTCAATTTAGATGTTAGTTGAATTCTAGTCAAGTGGAATTCCCAATTTATAGGATTATAGAGCCGATTTGCTTGATTGATATAATGAAGTAATGATAGTGTGAATGGTAATCAATCGTGATGTAATTAAATCTTAAAATGCACTTTTCATTAATGTGAAATATTTAAAGATTGGGAATTGCAATCATTGAAATGCTATAAAGATTTATCCCTTTCTTTATGATTAAAATTTTCATGAATCTGAGCTTCGTATCCATATCATAGAAGAATTGGGATTTCAAAGACTATGCTTTTCTCTTCTGCTTGACGCCTTTTTGCCTTCGGATTGATTATTCAATGTGGTGAAAACAATTTTTTTAATAAGATCCATGATTCAATTTGCTCATTTGAACATTTGACTTTATAAACAATGAGAGATTTATAATTAATTCTCTGAAGAATTAGTTAAAGGTCATTCGCCAGCACGTGAGCCATGTTTTTTTTTTTTTTTGAAAAGGGAAAGGATGATTATCCTTTTGATAACCACCCAGAAAATGTATTAATCAATCAAAAGAATTCAGAATCCATGTTACACGGCACGAACTCCACCCCAATACAAAAGACAATGCGGAGGCAACAAAATTTTACACATATGAACACTGGCCCCTAAAGACAACCTCATTCCTTCCCAACCAAATAGCCTACAAAACCACCAATAGCTGAGTCCTTTCTTTCTTCGACCGAAACAAGTTGCACCCATCATTCGTACTTCCACATCTAAACGACCTCCAGAAACTGTGAAAAGAATCATGAGCCCACCACCTGTCCTCAATTCGACCCCACACCTGCAACACCACAGGATAGGTAAAGAACAGGTGGTTCACATCTTCCACTACTTGAACACAAAGCAGGCAAGACCTCTCTGCATCTTGGACCCATCGCACCCTCCACACTCTTGTCATCAATCTGTCTCTCCTGAGAAGCCAAACAAAAATCTTTACCTTCAAGGGGAAAGAGGCCCCCCTAACTGCCTACAGTCACTAGCAAGACCAATATCCCCCAAAGTGACGGGACCTCCAAGTCTCCTATATGCATCACCCACCGAGAAATCTCCCTCCTCCCAACCAAATACATCCCACACCATCCTCTGGCTGAAACCCCTCCAACTCCTACAGCAGCTCTTGCATCTCCCCAATCTTCTGGTCTGATAAATTCCTTGAGAACACAGGGCACCAAGCGTCATCCTAAACCTCAGCCACAGAAGCTCCTCTGTCAAC
Source organism: Thalassia testudinum (assembly GCA_037157565.1). Classification (NCBI taxonomy): domain Eukaryota; kingdom Viridiplantae; phylum Streptophyta; class Magnoliopsida; order Alismatales; family Hydrocharitaceae; genus Thalassia; species Thalassia testudinum. The sequence continues at coordinate 79,387,607 of JAZHRO010000022.1, read as the reverse complement.
TACCAACGCTATAAGCCTGGGGAAGCACTCTGACAGAGCACCAAGCCCCATTCAATCATCCATCCAAAATCTGAAGATATCACCCAATCCAAGCACCAAGGTAACGAAGGAACAAACCTCCGGTGACACCAGAGACAATCCTCTAAGGAAGTGAGAAGCACCTAAGGAGGTGACACCAAAAGGTCCCAACCAAGCGGCCCCCCATAGCATGATCGCAATATCCTCTCCCCACCAAGCAATCCTCCCCTCCAAGCAACCTCGCAATCCACTTGGCCAAAAAACTGTCATTCATCCTCCCTACCACCCAAACTCCCAAGCCCCCTTCCTTGACAGGTTTGCAAACCTCACCCCAAGCCACCAGCTTCGCCTCCTTCCCACCTGCCCCATAGTTCATCTAGAAGAAACTCCTAATCAGGCTCACAATCTTATCTTCAACCTTCCGTGGCACCTTCATCACAGATGCAAAATATGATGGCATAGCAAATAGCATCGCTTTGAAGAGAACCAACCTTCCCCCTCTCAATTGCAATTTGGATGCCCACCCCACCAAACAACCTTCAATCCTCTCAATAGCAAAACCCAATACTGTATAGCAACTCTCCTATCTGTCAAGGGCAACCCCAAATAGGAGAGAGGCAAGGTCCCTCTCTCCGTACCCAAGACCGATGAACACGCCCTAGCCTCCTCATCAGACATACCAAAGGAGATAAAAGACTTCAAGTAGTTAATCGGTAGGCCAAAAGCCTCACCAAACAACTCTATAAGAATACAGCTCCACCTCGCTTTCGTCTCTAACCCTTCCATAAAGAAGAGGGCATCATCCGCATATTGCAAGACTAGTACATCCACCCCTCCCTCCACAGAGAAACCCCTAATCAAACCCCACTTCACACACCCTGCTAGATGCCCTTGCCAAAGCATCAGTCGCCAACACAAATAGCATAGGTGCCAAAGGGCACCCCTACTGAACACCCCTCCTTGGTTGTATCCAACCACCTGTCGGCTTCCCGTTGATGAGGACTAAAAAGGAGGTTGTCGTGACACATTATTTCATCCATCTAATCCACACCAACGGGAACCCCCTCTTGATCATGGTTGCCCACAAAAAAGACCACTAGATGAAATCATAGACCTTCCTAAATTCAACCTTCCAAAGAAAAGTTGTCTTCCTCTCCCTCTTCCAATGCGCAAGAATCTCCGTGGCCACAGCATACCCATCCAAGATACCACCTCCCTAGCACAAAAGTTGTATGCGCACCTCCGACACCACCCCACCAATCACCTTCTTAAGCTTGTTCGCCAAGATTTTTACCACAATCAGATAAGTCGCATTCGAAAGGGCAATGGGCCTATAATCATCAATTGCCTCCACCCCCTCCTTCGTAGGAAACAGGAATATATAAAACTTATTAAGCCTATTGAAGCTGTTGTTGCCCTCCCTGAACCCAGCAATAACCTACAAGACCTCGTCCTTCAGCAGCAACCAAAACTCCTTGAAGAAAAGCACTGGGAACCCATCAGTACTGGGGCCTCTATCAGCATTCAGCCCTTAAACCGCATTACGTGCCTCGTCCTCCATGAATGGCGCCACCAACCCCTCCACCTCCACTGCACCTACTGCCAGAATACCCAAACCTCGCCAGCGCCATCTTCCACCCTTCTCTTCCCTGTGAACTCCCTAAAAAAATCGACAGCTACCCTACCCACAGCCTCCCTGCCTGAACACTCCACATCGCCCATAAGGAGCTTATCAATCTAGTTCCTCCTGCATCTAGCTGATGCCATCATATGAAAGAACTTGGTATTCAAGTCCCCTTCCTTGATCCACCTCTGTCTGAACCTCGTTCTCCATTCAACCTCCACTCTCCAATCTTCAACCTGAACCGTCTTTATGTGTTCTGCCTTGATCACTCTCTCCACTGTCGTCAAAAGGCCCTGATCTTCAATTCTGTCCAGCCTCTGAATCTCCCCAAGTGCTTCCTTCTTCTTTCTGTTCCGCTCTTCTTTCAACTACCTCCTATATTCCTTCAGAAATAACCTCAGGTCCTAGAGCTTTATTCCAATCTCGCTGTCGCCGAACCGTCCAGGCGCAAAGTCCTCCACTTGTCCTCCACCATACCCCTGAAACCCTCCTCCAAAAGCCACACCCTATCAAATTTGAAATACATATCAAAATGGGAGCCTTCGTCGGACTCCCATATCAAAGGAGTGTGATCCAAAAAAGGCTTCTCAAGAGCGTGAACCCCCGCCAACGGGAAGACCTTTGCCAACTCCACGAAGAATAGGAATCAGTCCAATCTAGACATCAAGCCACCAGAACTCCTCCACATGTAGGCACAGGAAATGGGGGGCACATCTTGCAGCCCATGCTCCACAATGAACCTCGCAATATCTTCCGAGTCACGATCCTGGCCCCCTCTATCACCAAGCCTGTCCTCTGCCATGAGGGTGACATTGAAGCCTCCTCCGATGAGCCAAGGGCATCCCTGAAATCTAACGACGACCTGACAAAGGTCCTCCCACAGGGATCTCCTCATGCTGGCCATCTTGTTTCGAAAATCGAAAATATGTTATCCACTTGAGCCATGTTTGGATAAGGGTTAACAGCCAATACTGGCTAAGTGTCCTCTTTCTTTCTTTTCTTTTTTTTTTTTTTTAAAGAGTTGCATTGGCTAAGTTTTAAGTGTAATGTGATTGAGTAGATAGAGGGTTCTAGTTTATTTCTTTTATTTCTCTTCTATTTGATGCAGGTTTTTTTGTTATTGTTTTGTTGGAAAATGTACTAGTATTAGTTGGAAGTGATAAGGGAGTCAATACGTCGTAAATAGGGATGTAAGATGACATGCCTAAAACATGATAAAGCATGCCTACTCCACCCACAGTGTTTATCCAAGCCCACCAACTCACTCTAAACCCACCCGCTAACTCGAATTCAGACAGGGCATTAAGGAGGCATCTTCAACAAAAACATTATCCACGAAAGGAATACTTGTTTGTTGTTCCATTTGCCCAAGGTTGATATAGGTAAAACTAGTAAATGTGTGATTAAAGGAATCCAATACACCTGCTAAATCGATCTTCCACTTCTATCTCCCTAAGGTTGTAGGCTTGTAGCCCAAGCTCAATTACCCAATCATGGTCAGTATGTATAGCCCACACCTAATGATAGGATAGTTGTCTCTCATTCGATCTCCTACTCAAGGTCGAAATAGATCAAACTAGGGAATACCATGACCAGAGGAATCCAATATACCTGCTAAACTGTTGTTCCACTTCTACATCCCTAATGTTGTAGGCTTGTATCCCAAGCTCAACTGCCCAATCATGGTCAGTATGTATAGCCCACACCTAATGATGGTGACCTCTAAAGGACAATAGAGCTTGACTTGTGGGTTAATAGTGAACTACACCCCGAGGGGAAATTTGCTCTTTCCCTTCTCTATCTGTACCTTCCTCCCTGTGATACGGACCAGTTGAGCATTTAACTTACTACACTTCTTCCCTCGAAACCAGCTGGTCCTACAGTAATAAAGCAACAGAGATGGAAAGAGGACATGAATGACGCAATCCTAATGAAACCAAACCATAGTCTGGGAAAGCAAGTCCAATAAATGTGGCAATAAGCACTGTACTGAAAATGGGTGGGTGAGTGGCAGAAGGTTATCGCTTGATTAGGCCCCATCTTGCCTGGGATCACAGCTTAAGCACATGTTTCTACAGGTGTTAATGTGAACAAATACATGATCTCAGACATCACTTGCAAAATGCATTCACCTTTCCATTGCAAATTTAAAAAAATGCTATAAAAATATTCTTTGACAATATAGATTTCAACATCCTCAAGCTCAACCTGAAGTCCAGACGAAATGACACAACACCAAACTTGAGCATTGTTCCAACTGATTATATTGTGTCTACACAAACTATGGTCCCTGCAATCCATATTTATCGTACATCATGGCAACTTCAAAGCTGCGATGAGCAAATTTAATTAAGATTTTTGGTATAAGGAATGTTTTGCTGCCTATGGTGCTTACATATTTGTATCAAAATTATTAGCTGCCATACTGATTCTCGTATAGTGTGATAAATTGGCAAACACATATTACTTCCTAAAAAAATTACAAACTGTCAAATCAGGTTCCAGTTATACATCCCAAGGCTACATCAGTTTCAATTAATTTCTTGATCTACCTTCCAAAACAAAAAAGTAATACTGCCATCCTAATTGGCATCATGGGAAGTCACATGGCTGTTGTTAAGAAGGGGTGGGTTCTCCACTCCCAAACAAGATAATCAACCTTCATAGGCAAGGAATCACTAATAAAGAAGCACTCTAATGTTAACATCTAGCTTCCCCCAGAATTTGGGACTCAGATGAATATAAAGATCTGTCAAAGTCAAGCTTTTATTCAATGAGTTGTTTTTTGCTTGATCAATTCTATAACAGCATTCTTTTTTGTTGATCAATTCTCCCACATCTGTGACTGTTCAAGAAGCCCATACCCCTATAACAACACCCCTCCCCCACCAGCTTCTTGACCCCATACCATGGCATTCTTTTTTTTGAAAGGAATTATGACATTCTTTTTCATCAAGATGAATATGGAGCATATATTTGAAGTTTCACTGTGTTCTCTTTCTTATCTTTTTAAATGAAAAAAATGCAAACATGGACGAGTTACATATACAGATTATCCTTCAACTCCATAGATGGAATCGTAATTTATTGGTGATCAATGACCAATGCCCATAAACTACTTCCAGAACAACCGCATTGCTGAGTGCGGCTTATACCTTTCTTAAGAGAAACAGTCTGCACAAGTAGCAAGACAAAGCTTTTCTTCAGAAAGCATAGACAGATGATCACCCAGTCCTCATGATCATGCCACTATATCAAGGAATTTAAAGCAACACTTGCAGAGAAGTTTCAAAACCTCCCCCTACAAGGTGTCCAAATGTCCCAAAGTTCCTGAAGAAAGAAACATCAAAAATAAAAAAATCGGCAAATGTTCCCTCCTACCTAAAAATAAGATCATTTCTCTAGAGCAAGAGAACCCACAACACCACAAAAGATCCATGCTCTGAAAGAGAGACAAGCCTAGGGGATGAACATCCTTCTCTAAGCATCCTCCAAAACGAAACCATTGAGATAACATCCATCCATGGAACCAAGACTTACTATCATACCTCCTTGGCAAGCAAACAAACGAGCAACAAGTTTTGAGCATTCCCAAGATCCATGCACATAAAGCACAAACGGCATCCTCCTCTAAAAATATCTTCTTCCTCTAAACTGATGTCATCACCCTTCCCCTTCTAATCAACCATGCAAAAACTCTCATTTTAAGTGGCACCTTAGCTCTCTATATCAACCTGCATTCATGTGACGATAATCGCCCTCTTCAGCCTGGGAGCCAACTTGACAGTAAAATGTTCACCCTTCTAACACAACCCCATCCACACAGGGGAAAACATGCAACAAATCCTGCTGCAACCTCAAGAAATCTTGAACCCTTTCAGAAAGTTTTGCCACAAAAGTTAGAGACACCCTTCTCTTGCACTTTAAATGCAACTTTCTTACCAGTCATTCTAAAGTTACTTTCCATGATCTAAAATTCAAACCGCTACAGTGCAGAACATTTGCGAAGTTCCATTGCACTCGTGTACAATTGACAGTGAACTGAAGAAAAATGCAACATCGATTAAATTGCTATCACGCATTTTTTTGAAAGAGAAATAAATGGCAATCACATGAATCGCATCCCAGAACTAGAATGAAGACTGTCGAATAAGACAAAAGTTGTATCAAGGACAAAGGGTTATCCAGAAGATGCACTATAAAGACTAAAAGATACGAAAAGACATATTGAAGGAAATTTAGATCAGTTAAAAATTCAAAATAAGGTTCCATTTATTTGAGAAGGTGGCAGCAGGTAGAAGCGCCGTGGCTTAGGCCCTTGTTTTTGTTAATTTGAGCATCTTGCCCATATGCCCATGTTTTAGTTGCACAAGTTTGTAAGGTTTAAGAGTTGTGTCTCAATCGTCATTCCACATTATATAATAGTAACTTAGAATAGTAAAATCTCATGACCAAGCCACTAAGACCGTCAACTCTTATGAAGCTTAAGAGAATCTAACATGATATAATTATAGGAAGACAAGAAGTGCTTAGGCAAGTAAAGCTTTTTTTTTAAGGTTAAAGCTTAGAAGTGATGGTCCTGACCATAGGCAGGGTTCTGACAGGACAAACTCGAGTCAGTATCACCAATGTACACAAACCTTTCCACACTAAAATCAAGAATAAGAAGATAAACTTTGAAACCCAAACATACAATTTCTCTCCAGTTTCTCCATAAGGGTTATTCCCATTGCAAGTGAGTACCTGAAAAGTGACAATTGTAAATATTAAGAAAATCATAAAAAGAACGATCTGAAAAAATTAAAAGGAAATTGATGGAGGACGAACTGATAAAGACTTGATGTCCTTATTTCTTTTGGAATCCTTATTTTTTTTCTTATCCTTCGGCTTCTCCTGTGAATTTCTTGGATTCTCACCACCTTTAGCTTTGGCTCTCTCAGCATCCCTTTCAAGCTCTGCAAGAAATGCTTCTCTGGCAGCATCAGATTTCTCTGTGGCATCTTTGTCCACCTGATCTTCTATGTGCACCTTCAGAAGAAACCATGCAATACATAAGTGATTTGGAATCAATAAGTTCAGAATGCAATGTCCCCGGGAAACCACAGCCAAAAAAGATGCATTGTGCTCCTTTTAGTTGCCGGAGAAAGAAAGAAAGAAAAAAGACAAAAACGACCAAAAGGAAACAAGAAAACCCAAATTAGTACCCGCATGAAGGACTTCATGAGGGGCAAAACAACCCCGCGATAATCAAATGCAGAAGAGATACCAAGTTTATGCTCCAAGTGGTGCACAGAGCCAAGACTTCGCATAATCCTGGCATCAATCTTACTAAGCTGAAGGCAGGAAGGCAGGATAATTACCATACAAAAGAAGAAGAAACGGAGGAAGAAGAATCATAAGGATTTCCCTGGGTAAAATCTCAAACAGACCTCTACAGCTATTTGTTCCTTCTGTCTCTGAATAGTCACATCCACACAAGTGTCCGCTTGATGTAAATAGTCCTGCATTCTCCAATCATCTTCATCTCCACACTCCAGGTCACATAGACGAGATGTCATACCTGATAATGATTCATCATATCCAAACTGACTAGCATTCAGAGCTTGTGCTTCTTTCAATATATTACTTATCGCATCTAACTCAAATCGGTTGGTGACAGCAACAGAATCATTCTCCCGCTCAATTAGTTCTTCTTGATGCTTTCTCAGCGCAGCTATATAACCTTGCCTGACAAGCTTTGTAGCCTGCTCCCTTTTACTTTGTTCCTCTACACAAATGTTTTCAACAGCATGCAGAGCCTCCTCATAGCTTATGTGTTCACACTTCTTCTCACACGTGCTTTGGAGGAGGTAAGACTCCTTATCAAGCATCCGAAAATTTTCCAGTCCCTGCTGTGCTTTCTCTTCTTTCAGGCAGCTCCATGCAGCCAATTGCTCTCCACAGGGTGGACCTGCAAATAGCCAAGAGACCAGGGCATTGGCATCTATCCTTTCTGTGCCATCATCAGTGCTTGGAGTTTCAGTGTTCTCCAATATGCTTCTGCTCAAAAACAAACGATTGTCTAAACAAAGGCTCGACGAATCAGTACTCAGGACAATCTTCTCAACATACTCATTTGCCTGAACAAGATTTTGTGAATCATCACTATTTTTATCGGAATATAAACCACATGATTGAGAGAGATCCTGCAAGAATTTGACAACTTTCCGAAGTTGGGAAGCTCCAAGGAAACCAATGCAAACAGGAGAATGATCAATGGCAAGGTTAAGTATCTGAGATCCAAAAGGAAGCCCCTGAATCTCATCCACGGTGAACTGGATCACTTTGTTGAGATGCCCTGCCGACAGACATTTGTGCTTGACTAGCAATTGGAACAACCCATGAATCCTCTCGAGAAGCTTCACCCGTTCCAAGTCGTCAGCCAATGGCCATCTCTGTTGGGCATCAACACCTTCCCTCAAACCAAATTGAGTAGTTGCCTCCGTGCCCTTTTCATTAGCAAAACCATTGCAATGTTCGTCAACTTTAGACTCCACATCCTGAGGCGAACCTGATGACTCTGAGCTGTCTCTGGAACTCCAATAATCAGAGAGCTGTCCCTCGTCCTTGCTCCCATTCTCGGATCCATCGCACTCCATCAGGACAGGTTTGTCCTTGCTTTGCTCACACTCAAACATCTTCGCAACCGCAGCAACATCAAAGGGCTTCCAACTGCTACTCACAAGCATCTCGACCCACTCTCCATCAACCTCCTGCGGCAGAACGGACCGCAACGCAGGTGGGAGGCTGCCCATGTGCTCACGCTCCACATGCAGCGAGTGAGCCTCTGCATCCGCGAATTTCTCCCAACACTTGAAGCACAACCAGAACTTCCACGTCCTGTTCGCGTCCGCGAACAGCAGCGCCTCCGACAGGCAGTCCAGCGCCTGGCTGTCCTTCAATGACAGGAGGTGCGCCCTGAGCTCCTCGACGCCAACCTCGAGGAACCCGCGCCTCCTCTCCACGCTCATCGAGTTCCAGTAGCTTCTGACCTGCCCCATCCGGTCGGACGACACAGGCTTCCTCACGTTCATCTGCTTCCGCCGCTCCGCGAGCCTGTGCTGCGAGCCGGACGACGAAGGCAGGGAGGGGGAGCACCCGGGGTCGTCGTCCTGCTGCGCGTGCTTCTGTTGCGGGGAGGCGCCGGGGGGCTTCTGCTGGAGGAGGCGCGCGGCGGCGACGCGGACCTCGATCTCCTTCCTGCGCTCCTCGGGGGTCTTGGTAGCCTTCTTGATCTCGTTGGGCCTGCGGGAGGCCTGGACGAGGCGGAACTCCATGGGGTCCTCGGAGAGTCGGCGCATGGGAATCACGCGGAACTTCTCCTCGGCGCCGTTGCCGAGGTTCTTCATCCAGATCGAGGCGAAGTTGGACTTCTGGATGAGGGAGTGGAGCTCCTGCCGGACGTGGGCGACGCGGTCCTCGGGGGTGGTGATCTTGTGCTGGCGCTCGTCCTGGAGGGAGTCGCGGGCGGGATCGGAGGGGTCGGGGATGGCGAGGGCGCGGTTGCACTGCTGGACGACGTCCTCGTAGCCCTTGCCGTCGGTGGCGGCCTCGTAGAGGAGATTGGCATAGAAGTGAGCGAACTCGATGGAGCGTGGGCAGAGGGAGACGGCCCGGTGGGCGGAGTCGATCGCGCTGCGTAGGTGGCGGAGCTTCGCGGAGGGGTCGTCGAGGAGGGCGGCGACCTTGACGTGGATGGTGCCGTGGACGCGGTGGAGGAGCGGGGAGGCGTCGTGGCGGGCGCAGGCTTCCTTCATGAGGCGGAGGGCCTTGGTGTGGTTGCCGCGGCGGAGGGCGAGGAGGGCCTTCTCGCACTCGGCACGGACGGCATCGCTGGGGCCCGAGGAAGGGGGAGGGGGCTTCGCGGGGTCGTCGGCTGCAGGGGAGTGGGAACTCCGCTTCTTGTGGCCCATCGGGGCGCGGGGAGGGGGATCGCGAGGGGCGAGGGGGTGCGCGGCGCTACCGAGGGATCGGGCGGGAGCGCCGCATGGGGAGAGAAGGGGTGTAATGGCGCTGCGAGGCGGCGGATGGGACTCTAGGTCTGGTGGGGTATGGGTTTGGTTGTTAGGTTGTGGCTGGTGGGTTGGAAGGTTTGGAGGAGGCGAGTGAGGGGAGTGGGGATGGGGTTTGGCTCCCTGGTGATTAGCGACGTTCGGGGAGGAGGTGGGGGTGGGAAGGGGAAGATGGGTTGAGTAGAGAGGGGTGTGAGTCGATCGATGGTGGAAGGAATTTTGTTTTCGAGGGTGGGATGGGACGTGAAGGATCGAGGAGTGTGGGGATGTGCGTCCGGAAGGGTTCGAGGAAGAAATATGAGAAAGTGGATTAAGATAATACAAAGGTAGAGTGACTGGCCTTCCATCCAAATCATCGGCTTTAAAGTCTTACCGTGTTTAAAAATAGGTGTAAAATGAATTTATATTATGATGCATGTAATATTACAGCACATGTGGCATATGATATTTTGCTTGTGCTATTAAATTTTATTTTATATCTTTATTATTTCAATTATTTTATTTTTGTATGGATATCTTTCAAAGATTACCCTACTAATGATTTGTATTTTGATAGTAGTAACAATGGAATGTATATTTGCAAAATTATCCAAATTATAAGTTAATTTTGAAAGACTTATTAAGTACGTGTTTATTGATTTAATTCTACTAAGTGCATTTTATGAATTCAGGTAGATGACAAAAAAATTATATCTTCTTCCTTTTTTCTTTTGCATGCTTTCAAGTGTTCTACCATGTGATGGTCAAGTTTTTACGACGAATGGTAAATCGAGGTCGATAAGATTCAACTATGGGGTCATCCAGCTTAAACTTGACAAGTCAAACTCGAGCTCAACTCAACAAGGATTCACGAGTTTGAGTCATTGAGTTTTCGAGTCGAGCCCAAGTCAAAAGTCTTGACTCATTTTGTTGTTTAGTCAAGTCCGAGTTCTACTTGACACATTCATCAACTCGAGCTCTAAACTATATCTATGTATGTATTTATGTATGTATATGTGGAGTCATAATTAAACCCCATAGAAGCTTATATTACCAATGTAGAATGCCCCCTACATTTCGTCCTAAGTTCAACTTTCCAATTCCCAACTCAAGCTCAAATGACTCAAGTTCAGGCTCATTTAAGTGAAATACTCTATGAGCTTGAGATGGCTCGTAAGCCAACTTGAACTGAATGAGTCAATCTTGAGTTGGCTAATTTGAGCTTGATCAAGTTCAAATTTAAGCTCAAGTCAAACCTGACTCAACTGCACTAATAGGAAAACAACAATTACAAATATGGATCCACTACTCATTATAAGGTATGTAATGAGGAGAAATGACTCAAATCTTCGTGTCACCATCCAGAAGTTAGTGCAAAATCAACTAGGGCACCGATGAAGCTTCTAGAAGGAGGGAGGAAGATGCTAATCATGTCGCTACAATTTCTTCTTTCCAGGAGATGCCAATCAGAGGGGATTTGGAATCTTACTTTTTCTCTGTCATTCGAAGTTGTCAGGTAGGAAGTGTGCCATCTTGCAGGGACATGGTGCAATGACAGTTGAGATTTATTCCCTTTGTAAAAGATCTCTGTCCTAGGACAATTGAGAAGCTTCCCTATTTGGGATAAATCTAGCCTGTTTAGTAAGCTTGATCCACCCTGATTTGATGCTTGGAATGGAATAGACTTGCCCATGAAACCAAATCTATCTTACTTGGAGTTAGGTTAGGATGACCTACCCAACTCTCATTTTTGGGCTTAGCATCCTTCGTTGAGGACAGTCACAGGCTTCTTCTTTCTTTGTGCCTAAGTTCTTAACCCAACTAGGGTTAATCAGGGTTATCCCAATATTTGGGTGTCCAAGTTAGAGCGGATTTTGTTAGAGGGTTGGGCCATAGGGATGACCATTTTTCACCAAGAAGCCCTTAATTAAGCCTTCTCATGGCCCGTGGGATTCCTCATGGTTATGATATGAGTATGAAATTAAAACTTGTATTTCTAATGAACACAATGAGGATTATCATATACAAATCAAAATCCAAAAGTGAGATGGCATGCAAGTTGATGCAAGATCCATCTAAAGTTTCACTTATCGGTATGGACATCAAAACGAAGATATAAGCCTAGTTAAAGTTCCTTGTGTCATGAGAGCTTTTCTCCTATAAACTTTGTCTTAGTTCTCCATAGGTTTTACCTCATGTTTTGGTGCTTAACTTAGGGTAGTTGTTGTGTTGAAATAATGTTGTTCAAGGGTGGAAAACATGTGAGAATAAGACGTGAATTTCCCACACCTTAATTAAAGTGCACAAACCTTTAAGAAGCATTTTGTGCATATATTCATGTATTAGTATGACAATATGCAATCCCATCCCTCCATATGCCAATTCCTTACTCGCAAAACCCTATATAACTATGGACTCAAATCCCAACAACTCCTTACACTTGTATTAGCGTCATTGTTATTACTATTTAACCTCAATTAATATTTCTTGTCTTAACGATGCATAGTAAAATAGTCTATGACTTAACCATTTATCATTGTAAATTAACAATGAACATTGAATCTTGAATATGAAAAGGATGGTCAAGTATTTCTGTGATGTATTACTATAAAAGTCAAGGGAAATTAATGTGTTTGATTGCCTACTTACAATAGCATGATTTGAAAATAGCGAACTTCATCTCAAATTGTAACATTGTCATGCTTATCAAAGCCCTTCAATTAGTTAAATAATTAATGTAATTAATCATGGTTTAGGGTAATTTATTATTATTGATGGGTGATCAATTTTCTAAATCTATGAAACCAAAACCTAATTATTCAATGTTGTACAACGTAATGCTATTTCACTTAATATCTGACTATTTAAAAACTTGCTTAGTGAATTGTGAGATGAATGTAAGAAAAGAGGAGAAATATCAGATGATCAAATGTATAGTAATTGTATTGGACATCTAATTTTGGCATTCTGATGGGAGATATTTTTAGATGGATCAAGAGAAGAAAATAAAAGTTATTAGATGTTTGATGAACCTATGTGATGTCTAACTTACGTCGGACATCTATATTTGGCGATTAATTATTTAGGCAATTTTGAAGTCTAATTTAGATGATAATCTTGGACATTTGACAAGTCTATCAGATGATTGATAATGACTTTTGTTTTGTTTTTGACTTTCTAAGTGTTCTAAGTGTTGGGTTTGGTTCCTATATGTCCTAATAGTCAACTAAGGTATTTAACCTTAATCTTAGGACTCTTTACAAGTAATATAAGAAAATAAAAAGATAAAAAAAGAATACATTGATTACAATTAAAATAATCTATCCTATTCTTCAATAACTCCAAGTCGGTAGCTCCAACCTTTAGCTCAAAGGAATCTTTAAAACTTCCTCCAAGTGCTCCTTGATGCTTTTGCTCTTCATCAAGCTCCTTTATTAGCATGGATATTGAAATAACCCTCCCCAAGGGTCCTTACGAATTCATGGGTTTTTTTGGGGTGTTATGGAAAGTTTAACACCATTAAACCTCATTCTATGGACTTCGCGAGGAAAATTACAATACTATAGGGCCAAACCTGCAAATTTTCCAAACCTAAAACCCTACCCAACTCCCCCTTAAAAACACCCCATTGTAACCCCATCCCCTTCACACTTCTCTCTCAGGCGACGTGCCCTATTTCACTTTTTCCAGTGAGAGAGAGAGAGGCGAGTGGGAGAGGAGACAGAGGGAGGAAAGGCAGGAGAAGAAGGGAGACGAGATCATGAGGTGCGACTTGCGAGGTGCTGCGAGCACAACATGCAAGGTGGCGTAGCAGTTGAGACGTATGGCTCGGGAGGTAGAGCAACGTGGTGAGCGAAGACATTGTGGGCGTGGCGGCGAGGCAGGCGCTGTGCATGCGAACCCTGCCATCATCGAACATCTACATAACTCCGCAGATGGTTGAGGGGCTTTGCAGATGGTCAAGACAAGCTTTGAACATCCAAGGAAAAACGAGGCATGAGGTGCGGCCTACCTGAGGTGTCTATGGCGAGGATGGGCTAGAGGCGCGTGTGTCATGGGAAAGCAGCTCTCACGTAGGGTGGTCGCAAGGGGAAGTGTGCTCGTGCGGCACTCGAGGTGCTTTCGAACATCTAAGGGTGGTGCCAGACGTTCGGATAGAGCCTTGGACAGCTGGGAGTAGCAGCAAATGTCATAGAACGAGCGAGGGCACTAGGGGGCTCTAGGCGAGTTTAAGACGTCCAGGACACACTTTGGACATCTGATAGCAGTGAGAGGCACGCATCCATTGCAGACAGGCGATCGGTCTAGCCAGACCAAGCCCGCCTGGTCCAATTCAAGTGAACCAGGACCTTCCCAAGGCCGATTTGGGGTTCTTTTAGATTGCGAATCACGCAAGTAAGGTATCGTTGGAAAGCTAGTGGAAATTCCCACGTTTTGACATTTGTCCCATAGCATTTAAATTTGTTAAGCCTGCTAAAAAATCAGAGTTAAGCATCTGATGTCTGTTGGGACTTTGGTTGGCACAGGTCTCCAATCTGGGGTGCATGCGAGACCTGCAGAGGTGTCAAGATCAGTCTCTTGTGCCCCCATATCACCCGTACACCTAGGTAAAGCAGTCCTTCTTGTTTTGGTGTGTTTAGTTTCATTTGAATGCATGTTACAAGTGGCTAGTTAAAATTATTATGATTTTACAATTGTGACTAGAGAATGAAACAGATGATTGCATAGACTTATAGGTGTACACACATACATGCATGCCTAAGTTTAGATCGATGAACTTTACACTTGATTTTTTTGTGGAGATTGATTAATGTTTGTCGTGAGGAAATGTTAACTCTAATGGTTGGGATAAAGGCTTTTATTGTGATGCATCCAATTGTCTATTCCATGTTAAAGTATAAATTATGAATTGAGATGTATGTATTCTCTGATGCTTGGAACAAAATTTAAGAGATTATAAATTCTCCTAGTGACAACTAGAAAAAAAATAACTTATCTGTCGTGGTATGAAACTTTGATAATAATGAGATAATTCGCCTAATGCGAGGCATTATCGTTGGATTGGGTTCAGGTATGAGAGTGAGCTGGCCCTCAGGTACGCACGTAATGAGGAGAGCTAATCACCTTTTGTGTAGGGAGAAAGCAAGCCTTCCCTCGGGTTGGGACCCTGGATAGGAATGGCCTTCCTACTCCAACTCTTGTTAGGCCAACGGGGCCAACTGGGATAGTTGGGTGAGGGTACGCAGATCGGTAAGGGGCACGACCCCTGTTTTGTTCTGTGTTATACAACTGAGAGCGTACATATTAGCGGAAACAATTGACCACGTGCCAATGTAGGGTAGGCCTCATGTATTTATTGCACATGCCGTATCACCGCTACGTCACGACTATGACCCTGGGGTGGTAAACTGAGTGTAGGACAAACGGGGGGTGTTCTCTTAGCCAAGAGAGCACAACGTGCGCGTTCTACATCGCGGGAAAGCCTAGCAATATCATTTTGTTAGGAAACATGTGAACCAAGAGATAACGGGACCCTTCGTTAGAACAATTGAAATTACAAAACAACTAGTACCTGAAAATGGAAACAAAACATGAAAATGCCTGAAATGTTTACTGCTTTCCTCCTTTTAAATTAAGTTGTAATAGTTAAACGTATACTTGCCACTCTACTCAGCTTTTGCTGACATCTACTACATGTGTCCAGGACAGGGAGGTCAGCAGCCAGTTCTACCGGCTGTAGAGGGAGTTGGGCCTAGCTGGGTCCAGCCTTAGTTGTTTTACTTCTTTTCTGGCATAGGTTGATGAAATGACCCGTTGCCTTTTTGGGTTAGTTAAGATGTCTGGATGAGCCATTAGACGTCTGTCTAGATGTCTGGATAAAGGGTCAGACATCTGAAAACAAGAGAACCGTACCTTGTTTCCTTTTCCACACGCGCACTGCATTCTCACACCCCCTCTCTCTCCTCACCCCAAACCCTAACCCTTCCTATTTAAACCCCTCCACCCTACTCCATATCCACTACACCATTTCCACTACCTCCACGTCCTTTCCCCGGTCTGTCGGCGTGCCGCCAACGGCCTCCTTTCCTCCACTTGCAGCCATGCACGGAAGAGAGGCACTCGCGTGAGGAGAAGGGGAGAGGAATAGAGTGTGTGCACGGTGAGAGCTTGCGCGGGGGGGAAGCTTGCGCGACCGGAGGACAGCTGTGGGAGCTCGGTGGAGCTTGAGGATGCGGAGCCTGGCGGGAGAAGTTTGGAGGCTCAAGGGAAGGACAAGTATGAGGAGGAGGAGGAGCTCACAATGGTGGGCTTCACGGCCTCCTGAAGCTGCCGGCATCGCGCGGACTGCGTGAAGGGGTTCCGTGCAGAGAAGGAGCACATCCCAGACATCTGAAATAGCAGAAGGACGTTTGAAGCTGAAGCCGGATGTCTGAAAGCACGCTCAATGCCAAGGTACGTGCTTTTGTGCGGTTTATGGGCATGCAGTCTTGACCGCAAATATTGTCCAGCCATTTTGAGGTCTGCACGGACGTACGCAGGGGGCAGGGCATTGGAAAGGCGCGGGGTGCGCCCTTCGAGGTACTTTTGGACGTCTAGACACGTCGCCAGACGTCTGACCGTACCTTCATACGACCGGAAGGAGAGTCCGACGTCTGGAACTCACCTCAGACGATCGCAGGAGGGTCCGGACATTTGAGGTAGCTACAGAAAACCCAGGGTAAGTATTGACGTCTTTTAAGACATCTGGGACTAGACCCAGACGTTTGATTTTGGATAGTGTGAGTGTTTTTAGCCCGTTTAGGGCCCAAACGGAATCGGATTTCCTCAAACAAACTACCATTATTTTTCTCTTGAGTTTCTCTATGAGTTAGTGTCACTCGTATACAGTTTTGGACTCGTTTGATGCGGATGGTTAATTGTATAGGTCTCCAGCCAATCGAGTACGCGGGAGCCACGGAGGAGATGGAAACTGCTATCTGAGCCCCCATTCCTCTTATGTTTGCCAATATAGTAATTTACATTAATATTATGGTTTAATAAATGAACTACATGTTTAGAATAACTTAAATGAACCCTAGGATGAGAATGAACCCTAGGGCAGGAACAAATGAGTATGGTTTGAGCTACACTGTTTACTTGAGATACCTATAGAACCCTAGGATGAGAATGAACCCTAGGGTAGGAACAAATGAGTAGAGTTGAGCTATATCGTTTACTTGAGATGCATGTGAAACTTTAAATGCTAGCAAATGTATTGGTTATTTTAATGTGATGCCTGTCAGTTAGAAAATCACGAGCTGCTTGTTTTAAGAATGGAACCAGAAATGTAAATAGAGAGATCTGAAAGTTTGGAATACGAAACTAAAGGAATACCAGCATAAACCCTACGAGAAATTAGGCGGAAAACTCCTGTAGATGGGAAGTGAGTTGGCCCTTGCGTACATGGTACCAAGGAGAGCCACTGTCCCTTTAGTGTAGAGGGGTACTAGCCGCCTGTTGGGTTGAACCCCAGGGTCAGGCCTAGACACTATACACTGACTCTGTTTAGCCCTCTTGTACGTGGTATCGGAGCGTGCTGCTTAGTGTAGGGAGGGAGCTAGCCACCCTAGGAGGCCCGGGGTTGGGACTAGCTGCCCTACACCGACTCTTGTCAGGCCCATTGGGCAAACCGAGATAATCGGATGAGGGTACGCAGACTGTGGAGGAGCATGACCCCTGGTCTGTTCTGTTCTGAGTGGGTAAGGCCCTGTACTGTTCTATGTTGTACCTTTAGGCGTACCCGTTAGCGGAAATGACTGACCACATGCCAGTACGGGATAGCTACCCGCGCGCTTATCGCGGGTGTCGTAGTGCTGGGTTAACTACCAGTATGTATATTTGTTTTTATTACTCGAAAAATAGAAAATTTTCGAGGTCGAACTCAGGGAGCAACACTTGATTTTAGAAGCGTACAAAATCACAATTTACAATATGGATATATACTGTTTTACAAAAATAATAAAAGAAAGGAAAATTTGTTCTTTTCTTCTGCCTCTTTCTTTCTCTCTTCAGATGTCTGACTCTAGGGTCAGATGACTTAAACTTCACTTGCTACAGTGCTTCTTCTGCTGGTTCTTCTTCCTCTTGGCTTCTTCTTCTTTTCTTCTCTGCTACTTCTCTTTCTCTTCGTCTCTGTGGCTTCTCTTTCTCTTCTTCTGTGCAAGGCCTTCTCTGTCTTCTCCTTTGCCTTAGGCTTGAGCTGCGTCTGCAGCTTCTTCTTCTGTTGCAGCTCCTCCTTGGCTTCTTCTTCTTCTTTCTTTTCTTTAGCCGCGTCTCTTCTTCTTCTTTCTTTGCTGCACTCCCTCCCCATGCTTCTTCAGCTTCTGCTCCTCTGTGCGGCTAAGTCCTCAGCCGTTCCTCTTCTCTTCTCCTGCTTCCTTGCACTGTGTAAGGTTAGGCAAAACCTAACCCCTACCCTCCCTACGTCTCTCTTTCTTAAATTCACTCCAGGGTCTGCTCTCCCAGAGCCTTAATCGGGTAAGCGGGTCGGGGGACGTGCTCGGGACCAGGCGCACCGGCGTGGGTGGTGCGCGAGGTGTGCATAGGCAGGGAGTAATCGGATCCAGGTGCCAGGTCTACGGGGAAGGTGTCGCAGATGAGGCGTGGCGGGGGTGCGAGGGACCTCACCCCAGTGTGTTTCGAGGCGATAAGCCTGAAACACAAAATCAATTTATGTGTGGGCGCCCGCTCGCACACTTCCGAGGTGGGACTAAAAGTCCCACCTGCTTCCGCGCCTTCGCCCGCAGTAGAAGTCCTCACAATTGCAGCGATACGCGAGGCTCACATCTTCAATTGGGGACCTGGGACTGTGCGTGAGTCTCTTCCGTGCAGCCTGGGACTCCAACCTGGGACACGGATGCCAGGAGCAAGCCTGCGAGTACGCTTCAAGCTTGCTTGTTAATGGCGGCGAGGGCACATAACATAAAAGCAAGAATATTGCCTCGCGGCTCTGTCAGACCATAGGAAAACCTTCGCCGTATCACGACGAAAGTGAGGCGGGAGTTGGCTAGCTATGTGGCAGCCTAGGCGTGCGTGCCTAGGTCACTCTGTGGCCGTGAGAATGGGTTTGTTCGGGGGGAGGCGACAGGGGTTGGTGCAGTTAGTGAAGGGTCGTAGGGTGATCAGTGGGTGGTGGTGATGCTCAGGGATCGGTTGGCGAGGGGTGGATCTGTTTGTGGGGGTGAGGTGACCTCGTCGGAGTTGATTGTCGGAGGTGGAGATGGCGAGGGAGGATAGTGGTGTAGAGGGGTCAAAAGTGTGAATTAACAGAGGGGAAATGAAGAGGGGGAGAGGAGGAACTTATCTGTGGGTCTCTGGACAAAGGGGGAGGTAGAGGGCGAGCGGCGCGTATTCGCCGTCGCCGGAGACGAAGGCCCTGTGGTGGAGAGGCGGCAACGACAAGGAGGTCGGAGAGGCTCGCGTGGGTACGGCGCGATGCGGAGGAAAGAGGTGAAGTGAACCCTGCCGGTGATATGGCGACAGAGCGACAAGAGGGAGGAGGAAAAATCGCCGGAGCTTGCGAGCTACTTGGCCGAAGCAAGGGGAGATGAATTCCGAGGGAGTCTGTGGCCAAATCAAGCTTGGCCGAAGTGGCAGAGCATGCTGCTTCTTAAATAGGCGAAAGCAGGCCAGCAGGCGCGCGAGAGTGGGGGGAAAAACCCCGCCGGAGACGTGGGCGGTCGGAGACCCATACCTCTCGTGCGTTCGCACAAGAGGTATGGGTGTCGGCAGGGTATAGGAGGTGGTCCATGCGGAAGAGGACAACGAAGGGGATCCTCCTCTCGTTTCTAGGGCCGGCTCCCATGCCCTGTGCGGTGCCATCCTCCACGCAAAGTCGCTGGAGGTATGGCCTGCTGCTGCGGGTGGCAGAGGGACCGGTTCGTAGAAAATGACGGAAAAGTTGAGGGGGTAAGTGCAAGAGTTTAAAAAAGTTAAGGGTCAGAAAGTAATTATTGAGGACCAATTTGTAAAGTGGGTCAAGGCAACCTTGCCTTAGGTTCAAATTTTGGTATAACCCTAATTTGGACCTAAGGAATCCAATGGTGAGGTTGGATTTTAGGTTTGACCATGTTTGATCAGATATTTTGCACAAAAATCCAAATTAGGTCAAAATTTGGGTATGGTTCTCAATCTAGGTCAAGATAGGTTCCAATGGCTAAATTGAAGGTTCTAAACCCTAGGGAATATCTTTTCATGAATTTTAGAGGGTTGAATTGATTTTTATCTTTCTTGAAACTTTGTGAATTAAAGCAGGTTTGTTTTAGGGTTACGGAATGTCATTTAATTCCCAGATTTTGTCATAACCCCTTTCCTGATTGAATCATCCCACTTTTTCTCTTATTAAGCTCGTTTGACCTATGTCTAGATCCTTAGAAATCCTGTTTATGTACTGCATTGGTAAAAGTGTAGTTTTACCTCTTGTGAATTATTTTATACTCAAATTTGTAATTCCCTGATTTAAGCTTTCCCTTAGGTTCTGTAGGAGCTTTTGTATACTTATTTAGGTTAAAAATGCGCTAGTTATGGTTCATGATGAGGTTTTCATCACGTAGTCACCGCTATGTTGCGACCGTGACCTCGGGGTGGTTGACTGGGTGTAGGACTACCACAGGAGACTCTCTCGGCTAGGAGAGCACCACGTGTACCTTCTACATCATGGAAAAGACTGCATTCAAGATCGTTCTCGTGAGGAACAGGCCAGATCAATAAATGATTTAAGTAAATAAAAGAACAACAAATTAGAAGTACTTAGTTCAACTAAATAAAAATGGATAGTTACTTAATTGCATTAATTAATAGCTTGTCTCAATTACATGTAAATGGCTAAATTACCACTTTACTCAGTGTTCGCTGATTCCGAAAATTTTATAACCTTGTCCAGGTCATGGAGTTGAGTAGCCAGCACTACCGGTTGCAGAGGGAGTTGGGCCCAGTTGAGGCCAGCCTTAGCTGCATTTTCTTATTGTTTCCTTAGCTTCTATTGTAGTAGTGAGTATTTTGTTCTATATAATACTGTTTCAGTTACTTTTCCTATGTACTTTTCTCTGTTGTAGTTGTGATGGCCTGTAATATTGATAGACTATTCGCTCCGTTTCTTTTACTGTCTCTTGATTTCTTTCTGCTTAGTTACATTGCATGTGTGGTTGTGAATTATTTTCTGCTTTTGGTTATTTCTCGTTGGACGACTAAGTCTTGAGATTTGTCGAGGCGAGCCGGTCTCGAGTCATGTAGGGATCTGGGATCAAGTCATAACAGTTGATTTCTCCCATTGTTATCGTGAGTTTCTATTTTGGAACCAATAGTTAAATTTTCATTTTCTAGTAAGTTGTGGTCGCTTTGTTGTAATCGTGTTACTCTCTTGTGTAACCTCTTTACAGTTGCCGGTACCTTACAATTTTCAATCTTTTATTCTTGCTTTTAGCTTACTACATGTGTGGAAATGGATATGTTTGATTTATTACCTGTTGGGTAATTGGGTCTTAGGTTAGTCAAGGCGATCCGACCCAAGTTCCATGTGGAGCTGGTTCATGTCGTAACAGGTATAAGCTTGAGCTCCTTCAAATCCTTGTAACTAGTTGCATTAACCTGAGAAATCACAACTCAAATGCAATTTGTTAACTATAGATGTTTGCACTAACAATCGTAAGATGTAATAATGCCTAAAATTCCTTTATTTCCAATGTAATTATGTATAAATGCTATTAACTAAGCTCTCCATGCCCTGAATCGCCCCATACCTCTTGTGCGAATGCTCGAGAAGTATGGTTATCACTTCCGGCCATATTTTCGGCAAGGATTTTTTCCCGCCACCATGCGCCTGACCCTCTGCCCGTGCCTATATGAGAAGCACCAAGTCTGGCCGAAGGGGGTAAGCTTGTTATGGCCTGAGATACCCTCTCAATCTCCTCCGTCCCTATCTCCGGTTAGATGGCCGCAAGCTCCAGCGACCTCCTCTCCCTCATCTCAGTGGCAGGGTTTGCTTTGCCTCTTTCCTCCACATTGCGTCGCACCAGCGCACGTCTCTCTAACCTCCTCCTCCTCGTCCCCTCTCCATCTCAGCGCTTTCGTCTCCGGCGACGACAGATACATGTCGTTCGCCCCTTTGCCTCCCCTTCGCTCCAATCACCATAGATAAGTGATGAGAGACTCATCGTGATCTCTAATTACCCCTAATTAACTAGTCTTCCTAGTTAATTAGCTAAGGTTATGAATTTATAAGGGTTAATTATAGAATAAAGGATATTTAATAAAGGACCTTAAAATAAGTTTAAAATGATATTTTATCATTCAATTAACATTATTAACAATTTAGTTAATAATTGGACTCGAAATCCTATTAACCATTTCTTTAATTAATAAGTTAAGTAACTTAAACATAATGTATACCTAAGTATATAATAACTTAAGTAATTTTACTTAATATAATAAATTAACTTAAAAAGGTAAAAAATGTAAATTCAAGGTGAAAACATAATATTTACCTTATTTACTAACATATATAAAAAGTTGACAAAGGTCTAAGTTAAAATAAACCTTTAAAACCTGGGTTTACATTTTGGTCCTTAAAACTCATTACAATCAGGTCCTTAATTTTCACACAGGTCCTTAAGTTTCATTTCATGTTGGTCCCTTTTCCTTCTTCTTCTTCTTCTTCTTCAGCCAAATGGACAGCTGGCGACGGAAAGTCACGCCACCGCACGATCACCGCCCTGTCGACATCACCCTTCTTTCCCAAGCTCTTGCAGCTTGCGCTCACCACCCCATCTTCATCCACCAGCCTGGATTAACCGGAAATCCTAATTTTCAGTGGGAGATAACTTTACCGTCGTCAGAGACGACGCCGGAGGTTAAGCTCCTCAAGCTCCTTCTTCGTCCAGACCTCGCCATTTTCTTCGTCGCCAACCACTATAAATACCCCCTTACCCCTCTGATTTCTCTCAAGTTGGCTCCCTTCCCTCTTCTAACACTACAGCCGACTTCGATAGGCTATTCATCCAAAACTCTAGTGACTTTCCATCTCACTTTCCGACTTCCTCCATCTATCTTGACTAGCCGAGGAGATCTGCCGTGGTCTACCATGTCTCTGGACAAAGGCTATGACCAAGGAATCCTCTGGTTCACCTCAAATCCGCCCGCCGGAGATCTTCCTCTACACCCTCTGATTTCGTCGTCTGCTATGAACCTTCGGCGGAACCCTATTGACCCCTTCATCCTGGTAACAGTAGATTAGGAGTAGTAGGAGTAGGATAGCTTAGTTAATTAGATAGTTAGTTAGATTAGTTGTAATGTCAGAATTTTAGTTGTCATCTTCTCCGACTCCGGCAAGTTCCTTGAGCTCGCCAGAGCCCTAGTTTTATCTTTTGAAATCACTTCCCACCTTCCTTTAACTCCCATGACCATTTCTAATCCATTTAAACACTTAATTGATCATTTAATCGCCTAATTCACCTTCACCTCCACCAACTTCTGTCGCTGTCCATGGCGACAGTAGCTGAGTTGGAACCACCTTCATAGGGTTCTCCATCACTTATTCACAACCTAAGGACCCTAATCAACACTTTAATATGTATAATTGCCACAATAACTTAAACGCCCAATTTTAATTAAGCTCCTGAGCTCGCTGTCAATGGCGGCTCAGAAGCAATTCAAATCCTTAATTATATATATTTTTATGATCATAAATACTTGATCTTAATCTAATCCAAATTTATAAAAAATGAAATTCACTGTTAAATCTTAACTCTAATAGACAAATGAAGAATTAATTGAGTCCCTGAGGTTCCTTGCAACCTCAGGAACCTTTTTAGATTAAAAATGGCACGTTTAGCTAATTGTACACAGTTTGTTCTTTTTCTGGACTCACCGGAGCTCCGGCGAGTCAAAACTGTTCTTCAGCCTGTGAAACTTGGTGTGAAGCTCCAGAATGATATAATATGGATCAGTGATTGCTTTGAGGATGTTTATTTGAGGATTAAGTGTCTGGAGCTCGAATTGGGTCTTCATCTTCAACTCCGGCAGAGTTGGAGAAGTCTATTAGTTAGGTTTAAGTTGCGTTTAAGGTATCTAGAAGCTTCAGTGCAATGCACTGAAGCTGTTCATGACTTCATTCCATTATAGAAACCTTCCAGAATCTCTGACGAACAAAGTGGTTTTGAAGCTCTGGCGGTGAGCTTGTAACCTTAATTTCTAGCGTTAGAACACCTATTTAAGAGGCCGAGCAAGTTCCTGAGGTTGAAAAGATCCTATTTGAGGCTTTGATTCCTTGTAAAAAGGTATTAACCGTAAAGTCAAATTTTAAGCCTTTATAGTCAAACTGAGTTTGATTATGGAGTTCTGAGCTTGAATTGAGGAATTGGCGAGTTAGAGTTATTCCTGAGATTTTGTTGGAAAGTTTTAGAATGATCAAACTGAGCTCAGACTTGTAATTTGGTGAGAATTCAAACCCTGTCAATTTGGGTTATTTTTGAACCCAAACTGATGACAGTGCCATTTTGTTGAGATTCAATCTTAAATCCAGCTTAGATTAGTCAGTTTTAACCCTTAGAATATGTTTTAATCAGTTAGATCTATTCTTCTATGTCTATTCACCCATTTTAAGTTGTAAATTCGTTCTCTGAAGCTTTTGGAGAAGCTTCAACCTTCTCTGTGTTTCCTGAAGGTCTTGAGAACTCAGAACCTATATCCGTAGTTGCGAAATCATATATAGAACCTATTCAGAGCCTTTGCTAAGAGAGAAAAGTCCATCTGAGGACTCTGTGAAGCTTAAAACCATTTCCAAGCATTATAACCCGTACGAACCCCTTGATTTCACTCTTCAAATTGAAGAGGAAAACATCCTCTTATCTTAAAATTGACCCTTCAATCTTGTAGATCTACCTTAGAGCTTTCCAATAACCCTTTCCATCGCTTTCAGGATCTCATGAGAAAGTGCCCCCATCACGGAGTTCCTAAATGGGAACAAGTCCAGTCTTTTTACCAGGGACTCCGTGAAGATATTAGGCTTTTCGTCAATGCAACTTGCGGAGAGAATATCATGGGTCAACATGAGGACACCATGTGAGAGATTCTCGAAAATATGTGCAAGAACTCCATCAATAATGACTCCATGGGATTATTCGATAGGACGAATACCCACGCATCGACGAACCTTAGGGGAGCACATGGGACGCAGGGCCTATCCGCATCAGTCGACCTGGAACTGATGTCCAGTCGATTGGACAAGGTCTCTATCATTGAGAAGAAGGTGGATGAGCTGACTCAGCACTTGCAGCGAGCCACCTCTGCACATAGTTCCTTTGCACAGCCTCCTTCCACACAGGAGACTGGGCAAAACATTCCCCACTGACCTTCTCCTGGGATGGACCCGTATCCACCCCCATCTGATTCTCGAATCGGAGGATCCTCTGATCCTTTCTATGCTAGCCAAGGGAATTCCATTCCCTCATTCTCTAACTCTTTCGAGGTTCCTCAGACCTGCGATGACCTCAACGCCATCCAGAATGATCTATTTTCCAACACCTACAATCCTAGATGGCAAACCATCCCAACTTCCAGTGGGCGGGAAATTCCCAAACTCAAAGACCACCCTTTCAGCCCCATGCACAACCACCTCGTCCTTACCAGCCGCCTCAGCCTCGGCCCAACCCTACTTATTCATCAGGGCCAAACCAAGACCAAATGTCCCTCATCCTTCAGACTCTGGCTGACATTCAAAGAACGAATGCGGCTATTCAAAAACAACACAAGGACGAACTTGCAGAGGTTCGAAACTGATGGGTGGCCGATAACTAGGTTTTGTTATAGCGTTGTAGTACGGCTAGTTATTGCCATCATTACAGATATTTTTTACTCGGAAATAAAAGAGTTCCCGAGGTCGAACTCAGGGAGCAAGTCGTATTCTAGAAGTACAGTGTTTCTTCTTATGACAAAAATAAAGAGAGAGAGAATTTGTTGGCTTCTTCTTCTTTCTCATCTGTCTTCTTTTCTCTTCTCTTTTTTTTCTTCTTCTTTCTTCTTCTCGCAGTCCTTTCTTGGCCTTCTTCTTCTTCTTTTTCCTTCTCTTCTCTTGTGGTCTGCTTCCTCTTCTTATGCTCTTTCTTTTCTCGGCCAAGTGCGTTCTTCTTTCTCTTCATCTTCTGCTTCTCTTCTTTGTCTTCTTCTTTCTGTCCGTCTCTTTCTTTTTCTTCTTCCTTGCGGTCCTGTTTCTTCTTTTCTTCTTCTTCCTTGCCTTCAAGACGTCGTCTGATTTTGCAATCAGACGACTTAAACTGATGCTGCTACAGTGTACCTCTTAGCTTCCTTCTTCTTCTGCTTTGTGTTCTCTTCTTCTTCTTCTTCACCTGTGCCTGCACACTTCAAGGTTTTCGTTAGAGGGCAAAACCTACTCTACCCTCCCCCCCGCGCTCTCTCTCTCAGAATTCGCTCTTAGGAAAGCTCTCCCAGAGCAACCGGGTAATCGGGTACGCGGGTCGCGCCCGGGTCCAAGCCCACCGGCGTGCGGTAGTGGGCGAGGAGTGCAGGTCGGGCTTAGTCGGGTCAGGCCAGGTCCGCGGGGCGTGAGCGCAGACGAGGCCGGGTAATCGGGCGGGTGAAAGGGACCTCACCCCGTGATCTGAGGCAAACAGCTTAAGGCACCTTTTGCCTTTAAGCGCTTGCTTGCCTCGGTGAGTTTCCGAGGTGGGACTAAATGTCCCACCTCAATTGGACGCCCGCGCGGAGGAGGCAGCAGGCAGTCGAGGCTTCACGCAAGGGCTTCGCCTCAACTGCAGCCTGGCACTTCGCGAAGACACCCCACGCACCTGGGAGCCTGATCTGGGCGTGGCGCGCCTGGAGCTGCAGGTCGAAGGAGCTTCGCTGCTCAGCAATGGCGATGGCGGGCGCAACACCTGTCCACAACAGCACGGCCTCTCGGCCTAATTAGATATGCGGAGGACCTTCGCCGTGACACGGCGAAGGTGGTCGGGGTGTCTCCAGGTGGCGGGGCGGAGCCTAAGGGCCGCCCTAGGTCAAACTGCACGTTGGGAAATGGGTGTGTTCGGTGGAGGTGCAGAGGGCGATTCGGGGGAAAGGGATGGGCGGAGGATGATCAGGGTGAGGAGGCGAAGGTTCTGCGGTGGTCGGCGAGCCGTGTGGGTTGCTGGAGTGATGGGAGCGGGTCGCCGGAGTGTGGCCGGAGGTGGAGAAGGTGAGGGT
Source organism: Thalassia testudinum (assembly GCA_037157565.1). Taxonomy (NCBI): domain Eukaryota; kingdom Viridiplantae; phylum Streptophyta; class Magnoliopsida; order Alismatales; family Hydrocharitaceae; genus Thalassia; species Thalassia testudinum. The sequence goes on along the minus strand of JAZHRO010000022.1, from coordinate 79,360,703 downwards.
GATTAGGCGCGGTCGAGGGGTAATTAGATAAAAATAGCAGGGGGAAAAGAGAGAGGGGATAGAGAAGACTAATTCTAACCTAGCTAAAGTGACGAAGGGGACGAAGAGGCTGCCGGCTCGTACCTACCGGAGCTGGAGAAGAAATGCCCAGTGGGGGAGGATGGCGGCGACGACGGGGCAGCGCGCGCCGGTATTGCGCGACGCGGAGGAGAATCAGGAAGAAGTCTCTGCTGCTGGTATTGCGGCAAAGCGAAGAGGAGGAGGAACCGCGCGGAGCTGGAGGGCTTCTACCGGAGTGGGAAGAGAGGAAAGTTGTGGGGGTTTTCTCCGTCAGATCTAAGCTGGGAAGAACGGCGGAGCGATGGGGGTATTTATAGGGGCGGAACCAGAGAGGAGGGCGGAGGGAGACGACGTGTCTCCCTCACCGGAGGACGCCGGAGGAGGATACCCATACCGTCCGTGCATTCGCACGGCCGGTATGGGTGGTTGCAGCCATCAGGGGGGTGTTCCTGCGACGGTTGACGACGCAGGGCACCCCCATTTGACTTGGCAGGCGCCCCCCCTTTACCCTGCGCGGCGCCATGCTCCGCGTAAGGTCGCCGGAGCATGGTGCTGCTCAGGTTTTGCAGGAGGGACCTAAACATAAAGAACGAAGGAGAGTTAGGGGCCAAAATGTGAGGGTTCAAAAGTTGAGGGCCATAAAGTAAATATATGAGGACCAAAGTGTAAAGTTGGTCAAGAAGGTTTCTTCTTAGGCTCAAGTTTTTATACATGACTAATTAGGACCTAAGGATTCGGATGGTGAATTTTATTTCTAGATTAAGCCTTGTTTGACTAGTCAAATTACGCAAAAACTCAAATTAAGTTGTTAATTGGGCATGGTTCTCAATGTAGGTCAAAATGGGTTTCTAAGGCCAAATTGAAGGTTCTAAAATCTAGAGATTATTTTTCTATGAATTTTAGAGGGTTTAGTTGATTTTTTCTCTACCTCGAACCTCGTGTATTTAAGTGGGTTTGTTTTTAAGGTTACAGGATGTCATTTAATTCTTCGGAGTTGCTGTAGCCCTTGTTGAGTCATTTCATCCCACTTTTCTTCTTATTAGGTTGTTTTGACCTATGTTTGGACCCTGAGTTACCCTGTTTTCAGATTGGATTGGTGAAATTACATTTTTACCCCTCACTTTCTGTTTTCTTTGCAAACTCAGAATCTCTCTGAACCAAGCCTTTCTAAGGTTATGTAGGAGCTTTTTCTTGCAAATCAGGGTTAAATGGTGCTAGTTTAGGGCTCATGATGAGGTTCTCATCAGAAACCAACTGGCCCAGTTGGTAAATTCTCGCCAACCAGGCACACTTCCTTCTCAACCTCTTCCTAACCTTAATAACGTGCCGACCCAGCGATGCGTCGTGAACAGAAACCCAGGCCAAGCACACATGATTTATCAAGCCCCCTCTGTTCCTTCACCTGACAGGATGGAGGCTTCCACTTCTCATGCGGGTTATCAGCAACGACCCATCCTATCAAACCCTAACCGAAACCAGGCAGGACTGAACTGTGTAACCACCCGTAGTGGTAAGGAGACCCAAGATCCACCCTATCCAGACCACTCCAAGCTTGGTAATGATCCCAACCTTAGGATAGTAATCCAGGATGTTCCTATCCCTGTCCCAGATCAAAGACCTGGACCTATCCTAGAGGAACCAACCAAGGTTCCATTTCCCGAGGCCTTGACCAAGGGAAAGAAGACAACCAAGCCCGTGGCTCCTGAGGACCTGGTCAAGCCCTTTGAGCAGGTCCAAATAAACATCCCCCTGATGGATGCGATTCGCCACGTACCGGCTTACGCACGATTCTTAAAGAATGTGTGTACACCTCAGCGTAAGCCACGAACCAAGAGTGGAAGTCCAATTGTACTATCAGAGCAAGCCAGCTCTGTAATCCTAAGTAGACTCCCACCCAAGGCAAAGGATCCAGGTACTCCCCTGATTTCCTGCAAAATAGGTGAAACCCAGTTTGACAGAGCATTGCTAGACTTGGGTGCTTCCATAAATCTGATACCCACATCCTTACTTAAACACCTAGAAGAATCTGACCTAAAACCAACTGAGGTGACACTACAGTTAGCAGATCGATCTATAAAGTCACCTAAAGGGATTCTTGAGGATGTTATTGTAAGAGTGCGGGATTTCTATTTTCCTGTAGACTTTATAATCTTGGACATGGACAAACCTGAGAACCCTAGGGACACACCGATCATTCTAAGAGACCTTTCCTAGCTACTGCTAGAGCCAACATCAGTTGTGAGGAGGGCCAAATAGAGGTGAAATTTGGAAATCAAACCCTCAAAATTGATATCTTTAAGGCCCAACAAGGAATCAATTGCGGTGTCATCGAACAAATCTGTGATATTAGGGCTTTGGTTGATGAAACGCATTTTGATAGTGACCTGATTATACCTCATCAACCACAAAAAGATCTTGAACCGTAATTAGAGGAGTCAGACCCTGATTTGGACAAACCCATAACTCCTATCCTTGAACCTCACACTTACCTTGAACCACCCGTTGCTGCTGATAACCCCATCCTCAAACTGAAACCCCTTCCCGATCATTTGAAATACATCTTTTTGGGTTTTAATCAGACTTTTCCTATGATGATAAATTCCAAGCTCACTCCTGATCAGGAATCCCATCTGATTGCTGTTCTCCAGCAACATCGTAGAGCCATTGGTTGGACTCTCGATGACTTGATTGGAATAAATCCCTCTTATTGCACACACCATATTTATTCAGAAGAGGATGCACAACCTTCCCGTGAGATGCAAAGACGTTTAAACCCCAATCTGCAGGAGGTCGTGAAAAAGGAGACCATCAACTGGTTAGATGCAGGGATCATCTACCAGATCTCCGACAGTCGTTGGGTGAGCCCAATTCAGGTTGTGCCTAAAAAGGCAGGGCTCACCACCATTACGACTGAAACCAGAGAAGTCATACCTACCCGATTAGCCAACTCGTGGAGAGTCTGCATAGATTACTGACGACTCAATTCCTCCACGAAGAAGGATCATTTCCCACTACCTTTCATTGATCAGATTCTCGAGAAATTAGCGGGAAATCGATTCTTCTGCTTTCTTGACGGGTAATCCGGTTATAACCAAGTAGCTATTCATCCTGAGGACCAAGAGAAGACCACGTTCACCTGCCCCTTCGGAACGTATGCATTCCGAAGGATGCCTTTCGGTCTCTGCAATGCACCCGCGACTTTTCAGCGGTGCATGCTTGCCATATTCTCTGATATGGTAGGTGATTATCTGGAAGTCTTCATGGATGACTTCTCAGTTTTTGGGGCATCATTTGATGATTGCCTCCAGCACTTGGTTCATATACTCAGGCGTTGCATCGATGTTAATTTGGTTCTTTCCTGGGAAAAGAGCCATTTTATGGTGCCCGAGGGGATCGTCTTAGGACATCTAATTTCTGAGAAAGGCATCCAAGTGGATCGAGCCAAGGTTGATCTAATTTCTCAACTACCTATGCCTAGCTCGATCAGGGACATTCGTTCTTTTCTGGGGCACGTCGGTTTTTATCGTCGTTTCATTCCTGATTTTTCGAAAATCGCCCGCCCCCTGACTACTCTTCTCTCTAAGGATGTCCCCTTTGAGATCTCCAAGGAATGCACTCAAGCCTTTGAAAACCTCCGTGACCGAGTCACCCAGGCCCCGATCCTACAATCCCTTGATTGGTCTCAACCCTTTGAGATCGTGTGTGATGCATCTGATTTCGCTATAGGAGCGGTTCTGGGGCAGAAAGTTGATGGGAAACCCGTGTTCATCTACTACGTTAGCAAGACACTTGACGAGGCTCAGCGTAACTACACAGTTACGGAGAAAGAGCTACTAGACGTAGTATTTGCCCTTGAAAAATTTCGATCTTATCTCCTAGGTTCCCACATCATCATCTACTCGGATCACACAGCTGTGAGGCATCTCCTTGCCAAGAAGGACGTGAAGCCCTAACTAATCCGATGGATCTTGCTGTTGCAAGAATTCGACCTCGAGATTCACGACAAGGCGGGAAGACAAAATGTGGTAGCTGACCATTTGTCTCGCCTTCCTTCTGAGATCATCAACCCTTCTGGACCCATCACGGAGCATTTCCCTGATGAGCACCTGCTGACTATTGGTACTAGACTTCCATGGTTTGCTAATATAGTAAACTACTTGGCATCTCATCAGATTCCGTCTGATTGGCCGAAGGCCAAGAAAGACAAATTGCGCTGTGATGCCAAGTACTACATTTGGGAAGATCCGTACCTCTTCCGCATAGGTGCCGACCAAATCATCCGGAGATGTGTCCCGGAAGGTGAAATCAATGATATGCTCTACTGCCATGACCAGGCATGCGGTGGCCATTTCTCTGGGCACAAAACCACATCGAAAATCCTCCAGTGTGGCTTTTATTGGCCCACTCTGTTCAAGGACGCACACAATCACTGCAAGGCATGCAGTCGTTGCCAAACTTTGGGCAACATGAGCCATCGCGACATGATGCCTTTGCAACCGATTCTCGTATGCGAAATCTTTCATGTTTGGGGGATTGATTTTATGGGCCCCTTTCCTGTTTCGGATGGTTTCGAGTACATTCTGCTGGCTGTGGACTACATATCCAAATGGATCGAAGCCATACCGACCCGAACCTGTGATCATAAAATCGTTCTCAAATTCATTCATCACAATATCTTCTCACGGTTCGGGATTCCTCGTGCTATCATTTCTGATAGGGGGACCCATTTCACGAATTCTCAGTTCAGGTCACTGATGACCAAATACGGGGTGTCTCACCGAATCTCCACTCCTTATCACCCCCAGACTAGTGGTCTAGCTGAGCTATCAAATCGGGAGATCAAGAAAATCCTGCAAGTCACTGTTCGGCCTGATAGGAAGGACTGGTGCTTTAACCACAAAGTCCAATAAGCCTTAGGTTAGTTCTTGTAAGCCTTAAAAACCTTTGTTAAAGACTGAGGCTGAGGCTAAGGCTAGACAGATCTGGATCTTAGTTGGTACTAGAGTACCTTTTAGGCCTATGGTTGGCATTCTAACCTAATTTAGGTTTCAAATGAAAAAGCACTTATCTGAAATCATTAAGAACTTCATGGTCTAGAACAAGGGTTGAAACCTTAAAATATTGCTAAGGGACTAGCAAAAGCTAGGCATGGGGGTATGATGAGAACCTCATCATGAATCCTAACTAGCACAATCTAATCCAAATATGTGTGAAAAAGCTCCTACAAATCCCAAAGAGAGGCTTAACTCAGAGAATTCTGAGTTAAAGAATAAAACAAATCATCAGGGGTAAAACTGTAATTTCACCAATGCAGTATGAAAACAGGGTAATTAAGGGTTCAAACATAGGTCAAACAATCTTAATGAGAAGGGAAGTGGGATGATCTAATCTGAAAAGGGTTATAGCAACTTTTAGGAATTAAATGACATTTTGTAACCCTAAAACAAATCCACTTTAATTCACGAGGTTTGAGGTAGGATAAAAATCAACTAAACCCTCTAAAATTTATAGAAAAATATCTCCTAGGGTTTAGAACCTTTAATTTGGCCTTTGAAACCTATTTTGACCTAAAATGAGAACCATGCCCAATTAATAACTTATTTGGGTTTTTATGCAAATTGATCGATCAAACATGGTCCAACCTAAAATCAAAATTCACCATTAAAATCCTTAGGTTCAAATTAGTATATTAGAAAAACTTGGGCCTAAGAAAAGAAGATCTTGACCGACATTACAAATTGGTCCTCTTAATTTACTTTTTGACCCTTATCTTTTGAAATCCTTACGTTTAGGACCCTAACTTCTCGTCATTCTTTGCAGAACGGTCCTCCCTGCCACTTCTGCGTAGTGCCATGCCTCCGGTGACCTTGCGCGGAGGATGGCGCCGCGTAGGGCAGGGCGGTCGTTCTCTAGAACAGTCGGGGGGTTCCCTGCGACGTCCTCTGTCGCAGGGACCCTCCCCTGCCCTCTGCCATCAACGATGCCTGTCGTGCGGTCCCCTCTTCGCGCCGAGGACTTTATAAGGAGCGGCAAGGTCTACCGACTCCTTCAAGCTCCCTTTGGCGGAGAAATACCTCGCACCTCATCTCTTCCTCCTCCGGTCAGAGCGCCCAAAGCTTCCGGCGATCTTCTCCTCCTCCTCCTCATCGCTCTGCTGCCCTACCTACAGTAGAGTTTACTCTACCCTGTCATTCACGCTATGTCGTACCAGCTGGCACTCTCAGACCGTCTCCTCGTCGTCGATACCCTCCTCCCGGGCATCTTCGTCCTCAGCTCCGGTAGGCACGAGTTGGATGCTGCTCTCTCCCCCTTCGTCGAGTAAATAGGTACAAAGTTTCCTCTCTCTCTTCCTTGTATTTTTCCCCTATTAATTTGCCATTTCAACCACCCGACCGCCACTGTCCAACTCCATCTTCCCCATTTTCAGTCGCCTTCTCCGGCAAGGCCATTCCACTTCCACAGACCTCCTCACCTCTCGTCGACCAGCCCAGAGGCTCTCCCTCACTCCACTCAACCGATCCCCCCTCTCCATTCACTGCCAATCACCGCCCGACCACCCCCCGAACAAACCCATCTTCCCGCGCACAGTCTGACCTAGGTCTACCTCCACACGTGCTCTCGCGCCTCGCCGACCCCCGCACCGTCTTCGCCGCACTCCGGTGAAGCTTCCTACTTTTTCTGATGTGGCCGAGAGGCCGTCATTGTGTTTTCAAGTCAGAGCCCCCTTGCCGCCATTGCTGAGCTTCTTGGGATGTGCACCTTGTATAAAATGGTTCTAGAATATCTGAATCAAAACAATATCTAGCTCAGGACCCCATTTCACACGTGGTGTCTTGTACAAGCTTCCCTCAAGATGATCCATAATGGGTCTTGTATTAAAAGAGAATGTAAGAAATTAGAAAATTTAACTCGGAAATTCACTATAATTTTAAGTGTCTTTTGATTAGATTGCATTATAACTTCCGATGACCTTTCAACTTAAGAAAACTATAATGGTCTTAGCAATAGACAAAGTGAAGTTGCTTGCTAGATGTAATTCCATAAATCTATATTTTGATATGGGGGAGAAATTGACAACTTCACACAATACTCCAACCATATGAAAGGCATGAAAGCATTCAATGATACAGGTCCAGCATTATTAAATGACATGTATTTTCATGCTTAGTGGTTAGTAAAGATTGCTATGCAAAGTAGATAATGAAACATAACTCAAAAAATGTTGATAGACAAATGCACTAAACTTTCATGAATATTGCAAATTACTATAATGCTAGAGAATAGTTAAAAATTATGAGAGGATTCGCATTGTAATATATCATTCAAAGCATGCATTAATTCAAGGTAAGGATGGAGGAACTTACAAAGTAACGTCATTTTTGTATATTCGAGTTTAAAATAACACTAAAGCATGTACTAAATCCAAAAGATTGAATTGACATAAGGCTAGCAACTATATATCAAAACAACTTGCTACTGCATTCCAACTTATTGATTACGCATAATCATCATACTTAAAAATGTACATTCAGAACTCACACAACAATAATAAATCTAATATATTATACGGAGTACATGATGCAGAATTAATGTAGGAATGAGAATTGTATTAACAATAAAGAAGATACTTTGAAGAATACCTATCCAACAATTCAATGGTTAGTTTCTCGTGGTAGGCCTTCACCCTCTCTAGTAGCACGAACTCCATTGTCAAAGTTTCAACCTCTACAAAACTTATAAGAGAAAGGGCATTGATACAATAAGAAATTAATTCAAAATCTAAAATTACAATTTTGTAAGGATATTTCTCCATCCCTTTACTGTCCTCCTCCTCCTTGTCAATGAACATGAGGAGCACCACCCACAGGATAGCTTTGAAAGCCAACACCACCTTAAATAGAACTTCTTCTCACCCTCATTATTGCATAGCAACACTCCACGCTTATCACACTGCACTAGAGCAAGCATCACTTAAGTCTCCCAATGGGAAGATACAAGGAGGTTGCCATGAGGGGTTTAAGATGAAGGTGATAACAATCAACAACATGTGCAAATGTGGAGGCAAGAGGGCGATCTTTCACACCACAAATTCAACCTCACCCACTTCACATTCACCACAAATGAACTGATAGATATTTACCCTTTGAAACCCTAACCCTTTTATCTATGAAATTCACCCTAGTAACTGTACTTGAGGATTAAATGCACATGTAAATAATGCTCAACACTCAAAGAACATGAGAACCTAGTACACTCAACGACTACGTTATCAATCATAGCAAAAAAAGCTACAAAAATAGGAGAAACACAACAAACAAAATATTGGCTAATAAATTTGATCCACACAGTCAATGTACATGACTTATACAAAAGATAATGAAGCGAGACCTAGAAAAAATTGAAACTCTTAGAGGAAAATAATGTAAAAATTAGAGAAAAAAAATGGTGATAATATGACATAGGAATATCTAACATAAATAGGAACTTCAGAACATTCTCCGCACCCCTCGCAACGTTACTCAATGATAGATCCATAGCTTCCAACGACGATGATGGTTGTCCAAGCTTGGCATGATCACCCAACCAGGCAAGGAGAAGAGAGGCGAGAGGAAAAAGGAGAAGAGAAATATGAAATTACAAGGGCAGTAGGGTAGCATAATTACAACTTTAAATCTAACTTTCAATTCTCAAAATATCCCAATTCCACCGCCAAGGTAGAATCACGTGATTCTAGCATTGACTTCCTTTTTCCATCTTTTCAACGTTCCAATTTTCAGGCCTCCCGAACATTGAAAATGGGCCTTTATTCCGTGATCCAAAAAGAATGAGGGATGGGTGAAAAGTTTGTCATGAATGTTATAATTTGGCGTTTGCTTCGTAGGACAACACAAATGAAAGGCATGTTTTAATTTGATATTTAACTTATATTCATGAATAAGTCATTTACATTCCAATTAGACAACTTGCTTTTTTTCAAATGGTTGTCTTAAATGATGATTGTCCCTCCTAATTTTTTGTCACTTATTTTAAGCTAGCCACCATCCAAGTTATCCCTATGCTAAAGACATAAGATTCCACTTTTCTAGAGTCTAAGAATTCAAATAAAATAGTACTTTTGAAAGTGTTTATAACTTTACAATCATCCAATCATATTCCTCTCAGCATGTCTAATTAAAAAGATTTTTCATTCTCCACCTCTAACTTCCTCCTCCTTCCCTTGTTACAAATAACCCACCAACTACAGTGGCAAAGCATGCCACCCACATCCAAGAGGTCATGAGATCAAATTCCATGTCATATTTAACTTCTAAAAAAAAAATCTTCAAACTCACCATCACCATCTCACAATTGCCACGTGGCCACTCTTAGGTCCCAAAGTTTTTTTCCTTTCCATACAATCCTTAACCTTTCAAAAGTTCTGCTATTTGTGTTCCCATCATCATTTTGATTTTAATGTGCGATTGCAAGTCTTTATATTAATTTGATCTCCAGCACTCCTTTTTATTTTCACTTCCTTGATAAGGAGCCAAAGTTGTGTTTAATAGCACTCTTTCATGGAAGAAGATGAGATCTTTACTATAGAATTATCTTTTGGGCTTCAATAATATCATCAAAAACTTACATTATTACATAAATGCTACTATGAATTTCATATTTGCATACATGCCACCATAAAGAATATCCTTTTTACTATAATGCCATTAAATAAATGTGTGGTTTGGTTTTAATCACATTCAAGTATCTAAAAGGGTGAAAAATGCTACATAACAAATAAAAGTGATGAAGATTTTTCCTTGGGAATCAATTTATTCATAAAATGTTTCAATTTAACAAGACTGAGTTGAAAAAGAGTAACATTGAAGGCAACTTGTAGAGTTAAACAGACGAAGAAAGGAGTGAGGATAGAGAAGACCAACATGTTTGCATGATTTTGATGCTTATAATATAATCTAGTTGCAAAAAAAATATTTGTTAATGTTTTCAATTGAAAATAGCATGTCAACTTAATGAAACTTAATTTCAAGTGCCATTTTTGTAAGAGCAATCAAACTTATGATGACACGTTGGTAGATATGAATATTGTGATGGAAATTATATAATTTCACAACCTTATATTGACATTTATGTAAGAGCTCCATTATATAACAATTTGAAGATATTCTCACACCAATGATATTTAGGAGCACAAAGATTAACTTATTCAAAGCAATGCAAACTATCAGAACTTAATCTAGAATAACTTGAATTGACTGGATGTTACTACACACTCGAATTTTTATGCGAAATATACATCTTTTATAGTTTATTGAGGCATACATTTGAAATAGATTTTTACATAGGTGCCCCTTAGTTCATTTGATATTACACTAGAACTTGTGGGTTCTTGATATTATCATTGTTGCATTTGAAATCACTAAATCTTTACATGTATGCCCTTTTTGAAGAATGGAAATTAAATAATAATGAACTTTTGTGAAAAGCTCCTTATTTCTTACTTATTTTATTTTTATTTTCGTCCTTTTGCTCTCCTTCATCCTCCACGACACCAAGTGGGAGTCCTTCAAGGGTAACATCGATCGTTGGATTCATTATGCCAAGGGTTATGTCCATGTCATCTTCGTCTTTGAGTCTCACCTCCATGCCATTGTCTTTCTTGACCTCCTTGATGATCTCTCCTCTGAGACCATCACCATTGACTGCCTCTCCCCAGGAAGCTCATAATCTCCAAGCTCCCCATCATGAAAGCCCTCAGAGATGTCGCAACTGTTGTCGATGAAGCCTTCTCCCCCCTCCTCTCCCCTCTCATGGTGCACCTCATATGGGTAATTGCGATTTTGGATTAGAATCTCAAGGGGAAGTCTAATCTCTGCAAGAACCCCAAATTGGGGCATGTGTTTGTGATTAATTATGTGCTTTTATATAGTCCACAAGGTGAAGGTTGATGAAGGCCTCCGCGAGCTCGTTGGGAATGGATACCTAAAGAGGCTGACGAGAAAGTTCCATCAAGCGCTGATGAGTTACCTATGGGAGGCATGGGGGAGGGCACTAAGGTATTTGAGAGATGGGGGAGGGTGCTAGGGTATTTGGGGAGAGGCGACCTTGATTGTTGCATATATGATTAATAAAATACACAGTAGAAGTTTGAAAGGGCAAATGATACCTTTCAACTTGTTACCTAAGGTGTTTAGTTCTTTCGATTTTGTACTTTTTTTTTTTGGAAAGCAAAAGGGTGGTTATCCCTGTGATAACCACCCAATTCATTAATAAAAGCAATCAACTACATATCTATGTTACAAAACAGAGTCCCAAAACACAAGTTGGGAGGAAATGGATGCAACAAAATTTTCAACATAAGGGTTGACGTCTCTAAACACCACCCCATTCCTACCGAGCCAACACCCCCCACAGCACCACCAACACCCTTGCCTTTTACTTATTTGTTTTGAATTCGCTTCCACCTCCTCAAACATTCTCCCTCCGGAAGGAGGACCAAAACTCATCCAGAGTGCTCAAGTCAATTCAATCAATTCTCAAGGCCCGCCAAACCTACTCCCTAAAAGGGCACCCAACAAAGAGGTGGTGGATGTCATCATCATCCTCGGTACATAGCGGGCACCGCATGTCCTCCATCAACGCCCACCTTGCCCTCCAATTCTTGGTGAGCAGCTTGCCTTTCCTCAGCAACCATGCAAAAATCTTAACCTTTAGGGGGCAATCCGTCGACCATATCAACCTGCAATCACGTTGAAAATCCAAGTCCACCACGTGTGGTCTCTCATGCAGCTTGGTAAAGGCCTTCTTCATTGAAAAGCTTCCATTATCCCGAAACAAAGCGTCAATCCCACCTTCGGGCTCCTACCCTTATAGATCCTGCAACATCAGTTGGAAATCTATACACCTCTACTCTAAAAGTGCCCCTTGGAAATCCTGCAACATTGATTTTGTACATGTTTTACAACTAGGAAGATCAAAGCTTAATCCACATGCCATTCGCACAGTTTTCTTGTGTTACTCATTTAAGCAAAAATGCTACAAATGTTATACAAACAATACATAGCTAAAGATGTGCCCTTTCATGAATATATTGCTTACTTTATGCTTGAAGATTCTCTTTAATGGGAGAGTTATGAACGAAGTGAGGAGAACTTAGGGATAGTAATAAAGGATGTTGATTTTTTAATCTCAAATGCAGAAGAAACTCAGAAACATGGGGAGAAAAGAGAGGATGTAGAAAAAAGATATAGATATTATTTTGGTGATCCAGAGATGATTAAGATTAAGTTATCATCGTTGTAGTGCAAAATCCTCAATCGATCTCTCGACAAATAAAATTTATAAACTCAGATATCTAGTAATGAAGTCCGAGATTGAACATAAAGAGCAAATAGGAATTCACACGCTAATTTTCATTAATATATAAATGAATACAAGGAATCAAGCCAAGAATGATTATCAAGAATGATTATCAATAAATAATATCTACTCAAAATTGATCTTTAATGTAAAACATGAGTATATCAAGAGTTTAATGAAGTAAAAAGATGTTTAAGGCAAAATAATAATGATTTAAATCACCAATTATTAGCTTAGATACATATATATACTAATTACTCAATAATATAAATAAATGAACAGTATCAACCACTTTACATCCACGCAAGCTTAGTGCACACTGCATTGTGTCAAAGGTAATCAGACAGTGGAACACCCAATCAGACGACTTAAATCACCTTCAGCTACAGTGCCTCCTCTTATTCTTCTTCTTCCTTCCTTCTTCTTTCAGCCTTCTTCACAAGGAGAGCTTCCTTTTCATCTCAATGGCTAAGTGTTGCGCATATACACAGAGGAGCAAAACCCCCCTCCCTCTCTCTCTCTCTCTCTCTCTCTCTCTCTCTCTCTCTCTCTCTCTTTCCCTTCACTCTTAGCTCAGACCAGAGTGAACAGTACTGGGTAATCAGTCATACGGTCAGAGGTCCAGACCCATCAGCATGATGTAGCGGGTGAGGGTGCACGGTTTGAGCTATGGGGACCCGACCCCTATGTTCTTGGGCGATAAGCCTAGAACACGAAATCAACTTATATGCCTGTTGCTGCTTTGTCCCATACGATGTGGGACTATCTTCAGGCCTTCTCTTCACATAGCAGCAACAGATGGTCATAGCTTCAATTCCAGCTGTTGTGGCGGTCTTGCTATTCAATTGAAGGCCTGGGAGAATGCTTGGGACAATTCCACGCTGCCTGGAGGTGAAATCGATGATGAATATGGCCGGAGAGCAGCAGCTGGAGCCGAAGAAGACGGTGGTGATAGTGGTGCTCCGGCAAACCCTGAAATCATGAATACGGGCTCGAAAGCCCTAGTCAGATGTCTTAAGAGCTTCGCCGGATGATGGAGAAGGTGGTGGAGGTGGTCTTGTGGTCTGTGGGTGCGTGTAGTGGTCAGCGGAAGTCAGGGAAGGTGACGATGAGGTGTGGAGTTCGGTGGCGGTTTTGAGAGCGTAGATGATGAAATAAGGAGAGGGCTTTTGTTGGAGGAGGAACGACAATGGTAATGGAGTTGATGGAGAGGCAAACAATGGACCATGGAGGTGCGGAGGCCTCGTCGTAGATGTGACCGGAGCGGTGAAGATGATGGTGAACGGCAGTGTCAAGGGGTCGGAGCTAGAGTCTAAGGAGATAAATAAGAAGTAGGGGAGGAGAGAGACCTAACTAACCCTAAAATTATGGACGAAAGGGATGGAGCGGCATTGGCTTTGATTGGCCGGCGTTGTGGAAGACGAGGGCCCCAGGGAAGGAAGACGGTGGCGAGGAAAGGGGAAGACGACCCTCGCTGTGGTTGGCGAGGCATGGAGGAAGGTGATGAAGAAGATGGACAGGCTAATTTCGCTGTTGGCTGTCATTGGGAAGACGGGGAAAGATGCCGCTAGAGCTAAGGTGGAGCTTCGCCAGAGATGGAGGAAGAAGGGATATTTGGCCTCAAAACCTTGCTAAGGATGTAGGGTCGTGCACGGGGACTTTTTATAGGCCATTGGGTCGAGCTTCAAGCTTAGAAACCAAGCTTGAGAGATTCACAAATCAGGAAATAGGTTTAGGATTTCCAAGAGTTCACATGAACTCTTCGATGAAGTAAGAAGGTCATGGAAGAGCTCACATGGAAGGGGATCTCCTTAGGAGTCTCCCTTCCAATTTTGGAACGGTTTCTCCATAAAATCAGGGAGATCTTCCTAATTGAAGATTGGATCTAGGTGGGTTCACACAGCCATGGTGGCAGGGACCTTTTTGCGAAGAAGATGAAGAATTTGGAGGGGTCCTTGCAAAGAATTCGAAAGTTAGGGGCATGTGTGTGAGAGAAAAGAGTCAGACTGGATCAAAATGCAAACTTGGTCAACATGATCTCTGATTGGGCTCAAATTTTGGTACAAAGCTAATTTTGACCCAAGAAATTTAATGGTGAAGTTAGATTTAGGTTTTAACCAAGTTTGACTGTGTAAATTATGCAAGGCCTAAATTAAGGCAACTGTTTGTCTGAGACTCTGTTTTAGGTCAAATTGGGTTCCAGTGGTCAAAGCAAGTATACAAAACCTTATAGAATATTTTTCTATGGTTTTTAGAAGGTTTAGGTAAATTTTATCATGACCAGAACCTCAGTGAATTAAGCGGATCTATTTTTAGGATTTCATATGTTATTTAATTCTCGAAACACGTGAAAACTCGTTTCTGTCTGCATGAGCCCACTTATTAGGCACTTATGACCATTTGACCTTTAATTAGCCCCTGAGAAACCCCGTGATTGTTCTGCAATTAAGATATTCTATTAAAACTGTAGTTTTGCCCATGTTCACTATTTATCTCTCAGAATGGATACGCAGCGAATTAGGGCTCTGTGGCGGTTATGTAGGAGCATTTATCAATGGATTATGACTAAATAAAGCTAGATATGGATGTTGATGACGTTATCATCAGATATAGCCTGGTGCATAAAAAAGTGATTGAAAAGGGAAGACCTAGAAATCCACTTATCAAGTCCATGTCGGGGATTACCTTAAACCCTTTAGGGCTTAACTGAAATTAACCCACATCTAACTTATGATGGACCTGTGCCACAGCTTAACTCAACTGGACTTCATACTAATTGGGTACTGATACTGATAGACCAGTACCAGTATCCTTGAGTTACAGTAATGAATTATGTATCCCAATGAGTACTGGTACTGATGACAAGTACCAGTACCCATAGGTTATAGTTTAGAACCCATGTCCAGATGAGTACTCGTCCAGTACTCACTATGTACTGGTACTCATGTTAAGTAGCAGTACTTGTAGAGTAATGGTATCTCTCCAGGAAGTAACTAGCCTCAACGAGTATCGATACTCGTGAAGAGTACCGGTACTTGTTAAGTACTGGATACACCACCTGTATCCTACCAATACAGGTACTAATGACGAGTACCAATACTTGTAAGCTACAGGTTTTGGTGACTTCAAGTCCAGAACCTGACCTGGGACTCATGTGTATCGGTACTCATGATAAGTACCGATACACATAAGTCCCAGTTTTGGACTTAAGATAAGCTGGAGCCTCGTCTATAACTTGCATGTACCAGTATTCATGAAGAGTGCCGGTACTAACAACTTACAGATCTCATTACAGTATTCCAACAGTACCAGTACTCATCTTGAGTATCGGTACTTACGACGGTTATAGATTGTATTATGAGATTTTCTGAGAATTCCAAAAATCTAGATCTGATCATGTATGTGATCTTATGATTTCATGACTGAATAACAAATAAATAGATGCATATATATTCAAACACGACTCATATAAACAATATATAAACATGAATCTTTGATATATTCAAGCTCTATTTAACATGCATCGAGTATAGAAAACATACATGGATTCATATTTACTGTAGAAGAAGAGGCCACGAGTTAGGATCTTCCAAAAGTGTTCTCACCTCCTTTAGATCGAGAGTAGTCAGGAGATAACCTTCTCCTTTTGCAGCAGCCACCTAGCCACTCTTGTCTCTCTTTTCCTTCTCAACACACGATGGGGATGGTGGAGTATATATATGGTGAGAAACCCTTGGGGACCTAACCTCTCCATATTAGTAATTAGACAAAAACTAATTACTATCAGCAAATTACAAATCCACCCATCGAGGAATTGTAAATGCAAAATCGATCTCTACACATACATAAACCAAATCACACCATCCTTTTGTATTTTATGCCCATACTCTCAATAGAACTTAAATTGATCACTTTAATTAATGGGCATTAACATGACAATCCATAATCTTTATGTTGAATGATTATATCTATATGTAAATTTGTATACTAGTCTGTACGTTAGATTATGATCCAACAATCTCCCACTTGGACTGTATATGTAACTTGTTAATCAAACAACATTAAAACTGAATTTAAGCTTAACTTTACTGTCATAACCTAAAATGCATATCTAAAACAATCCGATTTACCAGTTACACTAGTAATAGAGCCAAGGCGACTTTCGCTACATCCCAATAATTAAACCAAAAATGACCACGTACACTAATGCAAAAGGCAATCAAAAACGTGTGGATGTGCAGCATGGAAATTACATGCCAATGTGATCAACTCATGCCTATTCTCAACTGGTCCTCCGAATAGAGATCACTTCCAAAACCAAAGCCAAATTATTTCTCAGAATGGACAATAAAAATTACTGAAATGAAAACTTTAAGTTTTGTTTATTTCATAACCGAAATGAAGTTTTACAAAACTTTATACATAACCAAAATACCGAAAAACTGAATTACTGAAATTGTCTATTACAAATTAGCACTATAAAGATTACAAACACCCACTAAAGTTAAAATTTATGTAAGGACAAAAGACCCATAGAAATTGTATGTTCTTGAAACATCTTGGGTATTATTCTTTAGTAAGCGTATCCGCAACCATGGAGTCTGTACCGATGTGCTCTATAGATAGTTGTCCATTCTGTATCCTTTCTTTAACAACCAGGAACTTGATCTCAATGTGCCTTGATTTGAAGGAGCTCCTGTTGTTATTGGAGTAAAGGACTGCGGACTGATTACCGCAAAACAATTGTAGTGGCCTATCAATGCCATCAGCTATGCGTAGCCTCGATATGAAGTTCCACAACCATACTCCATGATTGGATGCCTCATAGCATGTTATGAATTCAGCTACCATAGTGGAAGATGCAATAAGAGACTGTTTTATACTCTTCCAAGAGATAGCACCTTTGGCAAGCAGAATTACATATCTCAAAGTAGACTTTCTCCAATCTTGGCACCCAACAAAATCTAAGTCAGTATAACCATAAACTTAAAGCTTTTTTGACCTCCTGAAGGTGAGCATATAATCCCGTCTCTTCTGCAAACATCTCAGTGCTCTCTTGGCTGCTCTCCAATGGTCTTTTCCTGGGTTTGCCAAGTATCTGCCCAACACTATTTGTGAAAAGGACCAACATAGGAATAATCCTCATGTTAGCCTATTTGGATGATATGATCATCACCGGGGATAGTGAGCTTGAGATTTGCCAGTTAAAAGCTAGCAACACATAACAAGTCCATCCTCAAATCGTGCCACCTCAATTCGCAAACAATACCTGAGCTTGCCAAGATCTTTGAGAGTTGTGCATGTAAATGCGTGATTGGATCTTCTTGGTGGATCCATTTAACTTGGTGACTATATGTTACGACCCGATTCTCGAATCCCTACGAGACACGAGAATCGGACTGACTTGACTGATTCCAAGACCCAGTCGTCCAACGAGAAAGTAACCAAAAGAGCAGTAAAATAAACCACATTTATCATGCATATAACTAACAGTAACAAAAGTACAACAGTAAAGAAAAACACTACTACAGTACACACCGCCACAACAATCGAGAATTAAACAGGTACATAAATATGGTGCTTACAATGAAAGAGTACAGTGGTAACAGAAAATACTCACTAAAACAGAAGAAACGATACAGTAGGTACTACACAAGTAAAACTACTGGGCTCTACTAGGCTCAGCACCCTCTGCAGCCGCCGGCTCTGGCTGCTCAACACCTGGTCCTGAAAAGGTGACAAAGGTGACACGTTAGCGAAACACTGAGTAGAGTGGCAACCAAAAGCTAAGAAAAACAGTAAGGTGGACAAGTAGCTCTTATTTTTAATCTCTTTCTTTATTTTTCTATTTACTCATTCTTGAATTATTTCCAAAATCTTTCTCTTGATCTCGAATGTTTCTCATGGGAACGATCTTGATTGCAGTCTTTCCTGAAAAGTAGAAGTAGCACGTGGTGCTCTCCTGGCCGGGAGAGTCCCCTGTGGTGGTCCTACCCTCAGTCAACCACCCGAAGGTCACTGACAGGCGTAACGGTGATTACGGCACGCGCGATAAACGCACAGGTAGCTACCCTGCACTAGCACGCGGTGAGTCGTTTCGGTTAACGGGTGTGCCCCAAAGCACAGCACGGAACCAGTATAGGGCAGAGCCCTCTCAGTAACAGGGGTCCAACCCCTCCACAGTAACCAAATAGGGGTCTTGCCCCTTCACAGTCCTCGCACCCTCGCCTGACTACCCTGGTTTGCCCACTGGGCCTAACAAGTCGGTGCAGGAAGGCTAGCAGAACCCCGGGGCCCGTGGGGTGGCTAGTGCTATCCCTACACTAGTAGCTCTCCCCGGTACTGTGTACGCGAGGGCCAAAAGTCGGTACAAAGTGGCCAGACCTAACCCGGGGTCCCTGGGGCGGCTAGCTCCGCTCTGCACTGAACAGGGGGGGACAGTCACTCTCCTTGGTACTCTGTACTCAAGGACCAGCTCACTTCCCCAATTTTATTCCATTCACTTCTCAGGAGCTCTACTCCTAATTTCCCGTAGGGTTCATGCTCATATTTCTTTAACTAAGCCAATTTAGGTTTCATCATTTCAGCTTTATTTTCATATAGCCCATGTTCTCGACATCTAATATTCATTCATAAACAAGCAATTGTTATCCAATTACAGGAAATTTTCGTTTTTCTTTCTACTTTTCCAAGACTGTAATTTATATATTCACGACATTCGTTTTGGTGTTTCTGTTCCTAGGATTCATGCCACACCCTAGGATCTATCATTCAATCTAGTTTTCCAGTCCTAGGATTCATGTCATACCCTAGGATCTATCATTCAATCTAGTTTTCCAGTCTCAGGATTCATGCCATACCCTAGGATCTATCATTCAATCTAGTTTTCCAGTCCGAGGATTCATACCATGCCTTAGGATCTATTAATTATCTCACAAGTGCATAATTATCGATAAACAATTAAAGGGAGCCACTCTACCCGCAAAACTGGGAGTACTGGGGGTGTGATCGGCAGGTTCGCGTGCCTCCGCAACCCATAGAGCCGCAACGGAATGGGGTCCTAACACAAGGATCGAACACCAGGAACTACTCAGAACATGATACAAGTACTGTAAACAAGTAGAGGAACTAATTCCGAGAAGAACGAAATTTGAAACGCGGAAAACGGACTTCGAACGAACCCTAAACTGGTCAAAGACAACGAGTCTGCCCCAAATCAGATGTCTGGAACATCTTCTGGACGTCTTAAACGATAGTTCAGGTCATACCTTGTTTCTGCGCGGTTCTTCAGACATCCAAAATCCCGCTGAACCGTCTGGACCTACTTCCAGAAGTCCGACTATCACTCCGGACATCTGGAGACCCTATCCACCGTCTGGTGCTATGCCCAAACGTCCGATCTGTGTGGGAGGGCGTGTCCTTGCGCCTTCCTTAATGAACCCTGCACGCGTACGCAATCGATCTCGGCACAGCAAAGAAGTAGATCCTTCGACGGAATGGCCTGCATGGCCGTACACGCGAAAGGAGAAGGAAAATAAATATTGTACCTTTCAAACGTCTTGATCTTCCTCCAGACGTCTCCCGCATCGTCTGGACGTAGGTCCAGACGTCTGATTCTGGGAAATTTTCCCAAAATCAGGACCTCCTCGCCCTCCTGCTGCGCACGGCCATGCCGCGCCGCGCTCACCTGCTTCCTGAGCTGCAGCAGCACCTCCCCAGCGCCACGCTCCCGCTGCGTGCCCGCCGGGCGGCCCTGGCTGCTCCGGCGAGCTCGCACTCTCGCTCTCTAACTCTTCTCCCTCTCACTGTAACTCTTCCCCGCGTACACACGGCAGCAGCTGCTGCCCTCACCCTCTCACTCTCACGCTAACAGGAAGAAGGAGACGGTGGAGTGATGGTGAGGGAGAGGAGAGGGGGAGGTATTTGAAGGCGTCGAGGGGAGAGAGAGGGGAAGAAAAGATGCGCCTGCAAGACGGGGAGGAAAGAGAGAGAAGAAAAGAGGGCGGTGGGTCAGTCTGCGTGCGCATGCGCTCAGACGCGAAATCATACGCTGCAAAAATTAATTTCCAGACGTCTGGATCAACTCCCAAACGTCTTAAAAGACGTTTGATGCTGGGGTCTTAACACTATAACTATGGTAACACCCTCCACCTTTAGTTCGTGTTGGAAAAGGAAAAGAAAACCCTAATGGCTAGTGAGCACTAGGTATTCATTCCCTTGGTTTTTTCCTTCAGTTGAGAAGGATTTTCCATGTACATCTTTGTGTCCATATGATTAATATTCAATTCTTTTTCAACAGATGTCCTTGCTCCCTCCACTTTCTCAACGTGCTTCTGTGAATTTTCCTCATCTTTGTAGGAGGGCACTTTGGTTCCATTCCTTAGTATGTGGACAACACACTATTCTTTAAGTAGGGATTGCTACTTGAGGCTCCTGGATGATTAGCGATCTTCCTTTTCTTTCTCAATTTTTTTTTGTGAGATCATCTCTTTTACTTTTAAGATGACCAAGGGCGATGCAAATAAAGGAGCTAAGATTTTAAGGACACACAGAGGATGATACCAGTTTCTTTCTTGGGCTTCCACTTTTTGACAAATCAATCTCATCAGGGAGAGGACACCATTGGTAGAGAGGATGGAGTGGAGGCTAACTGCTTGGGTAGTAAAGGTTTTCTCTAGGGGTGGTCATCGTGTGCTTTTGGAGTTGATGCTATCCTTGTAACTTGTTTGCTTTATGTTGGTTTTCGCTTTTCAAGATGACTTCCAAGATAAAAAAGAGGGCGAGGAGGTTGATAGGGGCTATTTTTGGATTGGCTTTATTTTTTATGGCCATGGGAGCCATTGATGGTTTAAGACATGATTTGCAGGTTAGTAGAGGAAGGATGGAATGAGCCAGTGGGAGTGACGTATTTGAGGATGATCTGGGTGGTTATCGTCTAGATAACTGCATTCGAGGATGATGAACGAGGCATCTCTCTCTAAATAGGTGGTATGTATAATGGGCCTTTTTTGTTGTTGTTGTGTGTTTGGGGGGGGGGGGGTGGCAGCATGGCTCTGGGTAGATATATTATATAGTTGCTATAGTTGCTGCCATAATAAGGATATTAGAGTCCTGTCTAGAGTGGTGCTTCTGGATCGCTGAGAACGCCTAATCGTGCGTGAGCGTTGAGCGTAGAGGAAGGAGAGGAGGCGGGGGCGAGCGCATCTACGCCCATGTTCAGGGCTTTAGTGACGCTTAAATCCGTCACTAAAGATCCCTTCATTTAATGTTTTAAGCTTGAAATGTCAATTTTGCCCTCAATCCCTACAACTATGAAAGGAGACCCTTACCACTCGAAATTCTAATCCCTTCCTCTCTTCTCTCACCCCCTCCACAGCTTTAAGAGCTTATCCCAAACCCAAGATTCTCCATTAGAGTTAAAATTAGAAATTTTCCACATTCTCATCCCCGTTCGTGGACCACCTGCAGTTGTCATCTCACCACCATTCGGGAAGTGGATCCCGCTGCGACATCGCCCTGCCCCGTCCTCCATCGCCCATCTTCGTTCTCCCTTGTCCCGCATCTCACCACGTTCGTCCGGGCGCTCTGTCAATGCGGTTCGTCCTCTAAGCAGCCGTTGAGGGGGATAACCTCTCTCCACCTTCTCTTTTATTGCTTTCTAGTATACATTTCCCACTTTCTAGTGTAATCATTAGATGTAATGAACTTAATTCAATGATTATGAAATACCTGATCATTCGCTCTCTATTTTCTCTTTATTTGTATCATTCTCTCTCTCTTGTATTAATTATTCTTTAAGTAGATAGCTACTGTAGATTCAATTCAACTAGCTAATCTGCTTCGTAACAACAAATCTAACGTAGTTTTTGATCAAACGTCTGCCTCCCTGTGTTCGACCCGAAATTCCTTTTAAGTTTCGGTAAATTTATTTGTTGAAGGATTTTCTCACAAATTATATTACGACAGATTTTCCAAACTCAATCTTTTTGTGACGATTTCTGCAACAACAGCTGCTTATTTTGAGTAGCCATCTTTTATCTGTTTGGAAAAAAGATAATCTATTTCACTTCTAGCAACCTCAATGTCCACAAAGCATATCAGCTACTATATTAAATATCTACAATCATTGGTAATGAAATTATTGTGGAGATATATTTTGGTCTCAAATAGGCACTTATATCATCCCTAACAAGGATGACATATCCAAAAGGGTAGGGTAATCTCTACACAGACATATCCCTTGTTTGAATGGGATCATAACATTAATACTCTCAATGAGAGGTATCCCCACCTCTTTCGGGGAGTGGTGGATTCTTCAGCTTCTGTGGGAGATTGCTGGATCGGGGCCTGGTGCCCAATTTTTCGAGGGGGCCTATCCGACCAAAGGTGTGAAGATCTTCAGCGGTTGTTGTAGGAATTGGAAGGATGGGAGCCAGAGAAGGGTGGTGACTCATACTCATGGGAAGAGGGAGATTACTAACTATTTAATCAATTAAATTAATAATTAACATACTTTAAGCACATGAATAAGTACACAAGAGATTTAACAACTAAAATGTGCAATATTCCATTTAATAGAAATAATTAATCAAGAAAGATTTGTCATTAAAAGCTAAGTAGAATGTTCATTACAAATTCTTACACAACATAAGGCATAAAAGAGACAATTACAAGAGTTTAACATGCCTTTTTCAACAATTAAAGCTCAAAATATATAATACAACAACTTTGGCCATTAATCAGATGTTTGAAAAAGAAGTTAGACGACTTAAAAAGTAAAATTACTTTTGATGATGTTATTGGACGTCTGATTTCTTTAATTTCTTTCATTCTTTTTATCCATTTCTTCTCTTTATTTCTCTTCTTCTGTGCTCTCTCTCTTTTGCTCGGCTCTCTATCCTTTATTTCTTCCTTAAGCCTTAATGTATTTTCTTTCTTCAACCTTTCTTTTCAGCTTTTCTTAATCACACGAGCTCTTTTAATCTTCACTTAATTCTGTCCCTTATTGTGCACTCACATTCTCCACATTTAGACAAATTTGCGCTTACCTTGACCCATTAATCTCTTCACTTAACAAAAATTAGGTACTTAATGGGTGGCTTAGCCTTTCAAGGATACGAAGCACCAAAGAGGGGTGGGACCAGGCCCTACTAAGTCCGGCCTAATTTATTTTAAGTGGATTTTAATTCATTTCAGCCCAAACCACAGTTCCAGGCTCATCACAGGCCCAACAAACTTGCTCGCCCACCCGGGCACATACACAGGCACGCACCTGCACACACACACACACATGCACGTGCACTCACACGCCCAATCGAAGCTCAGAGGTAAGGTATAGTTTTGTGCACCCAACGTTGTCGACTGAAGCACTGGGTTCACAAATCGTAATATACTATAGCATTCACCCACATTCCACTGATGTGGGACTTAAATTGCCCACTCTCCTTCCGCGCACAGCTGTGACAGGCTCTATCTTCAAGACTCGATTCCAGATGATTGGCTGATCGAAATTGAGCATATAAGAGCTCAATCGAAAGTTCTGAGGATCTAGTTTTCAATTTTGAAGTTAATTTGAACTTTGGATCAGATTTGATCCACGGATTTGAATAGAGAACATGATGTTGTTCTATGTACCTGGAAGGTACTTCAAAGAGAAATTCTCTGGTCCAATGACCTGCAGAAGGGATTACTTCTCGATTAAAAGTCTGGAATGCTTTAGTGGTGCATTCAGCATCAGTTAAGAGAGAGAAGAAGCACTGAGTAGCCCTAAAAAGTTCAGAAGCTCGAGAGCTATGAATCTGGAGCTCAGAACTCTGATTTCAGAGTCAAGTCAGTCTAACAGAGAGTTTAGATCATCAGGAAGGGTTTTAGATCAAATTAAGAGGTCAATTGAAACTGATCTGGAAGAATTTTGAGTTAAAATTTCAGCGAAAACTCCAAGAACAACTTTGGTACAGTAAACTACCTAAACTGTGCAAATCATGAAATCCTCCTCAAATCTTAATAAATTTCACTCAAATCATTTTTAAACAATTCTAAATTGAGTTAGGAACTCAACTAACCCAATAAATCAAAGAATCAAGCCTAAAATCCTCGAGTTGGACTTAGGTTTGACCAACATCAGGTTAAGAGTTGACTTTCAAAAATATACCTCCTCTGATCAAATTAAAGGTCTAAATAGACCTAATTCGTCTCAAGGAAATGGTTTCACACCTCAAAACCAGGTTTGAGCACTCCTTGAGTGTTCTCAGGCTTCGCCGCCTAGGCTGAGAAAGAGGTTTGTTCGTTAGAAGAAATTAGGACTTGTTAGTCCTAAGTAAGACCTAGAATAGATTCCTTAAGTTTTGCTAAAGCTTCCGGTTCTGCTCCCAAAATCTAAACCCTAACAGAATTGTCTCTCCAATTCCGCCGGAGTTGGAGAAGACGAAGATTAAGAGAGAGCTTCGGTCATTAAAACACAAATCAAATTACTGGTTCATAATCCTAAGATCATAGAGAAGCAGTCTAGAGCTTCTCAAAGCTTCCCAAGGGCTGAAGCTCGAAATTAGTTCACCGGAGCTTGTCGAATCTCCGGTGAACTTAGAAATAGGTGTCTGGAGTTAAAAACTCCACAAAAGAAACCATGAGTGGTCAGAACAAGCTCCTGAGGTTGCAAGGAACCTCAAGAAATGACAGATGCATCAATTGAAGAACTTAACACTGAATTCACCAAGAATTCAGTGAAATTACAACTCTGAGTTTAACAGAGCTTAGGAACTAATCTCCCTCAAAGTTGAATGAGGGGAACTACTCAGTAGGATGTGGCGATGCTGCAAAGATTATTTAGATGGTTGTTAACAAAAGCGAAATCAGGTTTAAAATAAATGCGTTGTAGTATAGCCAAAATCGCTTTGAAAACAAATGAATTTTATTACTCGAAAAATGTAAATCCGAGGTTGAACACTAGGAGCAAATTGGGATTCAAAAACCAAGAACACAACTTTGAAATTTGATAAAATATGCAATGAAGAATTAAAGCAAGAAAGATGATCTCAATGTATATAGAAGCTCAAAATGAAATATGGACATCTGATGTAAAAATCAAACATCTTAAGTGCTCAATGCTACAGTGCTTCTTTAATTTCTCTTCTTGTTCTCTGTCTTCAGCTTCAGCTTTCTCTGGCTCTTCTTCTTCTTCTCTGATTTCTTCTCTCTTAGGTTGGCCTTTTCTTCTTCTTTCTCTTCTTTCTTCTTTCTCCTTCTGCTTCTAACTTCAGCCTTGCTCTTGTCTTCAGCCGAGCCTTCTCTTCCTTAACTGCTCAGGCTTCTGCCTTCTCCTTCTTCTTTCTTGGGCTTCCTCTATAGCTTTCTTTCCTTAGCTTCCTCTTTAGCCTTCTTCTTCTTCTTCTCCTGCGACTTCACCCTTAGCGCCTTCTTCTTTTTCCCTGAGAGCAAAACCTTCCCCCTACCCTCCCTGCGAATTCTCTCTTCTTTCTTCTCTCTTAGGCTCGCTCTCCCAGAGCCTTCTTCGGTTAACAGGTCAGGTTAGCGCGCCCGAGACCAGGTCCATCGGCGTGGGTGGTGGGCGAGGAGTGCACAGGTAGTCGAGTCAGTAACCAGGTCTGCGGAGGAGTGGGTTGCAGACGAGGTGAGTGAGACCTCACCCTGTGTCAGGAGGCGATAAGCCCCGGCACTTTTTCCACTTATATCACTCCACCCGCTCCAAAACTTCCGAGGTGGGACTAAACGTCCTACCTTCCCCTTGCACATGCCCATAGCAGGTGTTCATGAATTGCAAAGGCTGCAAGGGGGCTTAGACTCCAATTGTTGGCTGGAATCGTGTGCGAAGGAAGTCTGCGTGTCTGGGAACCTGACTCCTGAAGCCTGGAGCCTGGAGTGAAGCTTGCGAGCTTCTTCGAGTTTGCTCCAATGGTGACAAAGGTCTAAACTTGCACTCATGCAACACGGCCTTGAGGCCTCATCAAAACACGTAGGAGGCTTTGCCGTGGCACGGCGAAGGTGTCTCTGTGGTTGGGGTGGCGCAGGGCGGCTTGGGCGTGTGTGCCTAGGTCACCCTGTGGCTATGAAGATGGGTGTGTTCGAGGGATGTGTTGGGAGTGTGTGGCGGTGAATGGGAAGAGGGGAAATTATTAGTGAGTCATGGCGGAGCTTTTGAGGTGGTGGATGCATGGAGTGGCAGATGCACCTCGCTGGTGGTCTGCCGAAGGTGAAGATGGAGGTGGTGTGCGAGCGTCGGGGCGTGAAAACAGAAATAAGTGAGGGAAAAATAAAGGAGAGAGCTATAGGACTTATCTACAAGGGAATAGACGAAGAGGGAGCGGAGGAGGCGGACGGCTCGTATGTGCCGTCGCCGGAGACGAAGGCCCAGTGAGAGGACGGTGATGACGAGAGGAAGGCAGGCACGTGTGCAGGTGTGGCGCGACACGGACGAAGGAGGCAAAGACAACTCTGCCACTGGTATTGTGGTAGAGCGACGAGAGGAGGTGATAGGAGTTGCCAGAGCTTGCTGGGATTTTGGCCGGAGGGGAAGAGAGGAAGATTGGGGGTTTTCTCAGGCCAAATCAAGCTTCGGATCTACGGCAGGGTCAGGGGAAGCTTTTATAACCTCTGGCGAAGGGCCTTGTGCTTGGAAGGCAAGCTTCCAAGCACGAGCAAGTCGCCGGAGTTGGAAGGTTGAAAACGACCCAAATCTCTCATGCGTTCGCATGAGAGATTGGGTAGGAATTGGAGCTCCAAATTGGGTTCACGTAAACGGGAATTCCTCAGAGAATCTCCCTTTCAAATGTGAGAGGGAGTCTCTGAGGAATTAGGGAGTTGTTTCCCTTGAATCCTTACCGGAGTAGGATTCCCTCCACTGTAATGGTAGAGGGACCTAATTGCAAAGAATGACGAGGAAGCTAGGGGGTATCTGCAAGAGTTTTCAAAAGTTAGGGGTATAAATGTAATTGGGCTGGACTGATTTACAAAGTAGGTCAAGGTGAATTCCCCTTAGGTCCAAATTTTGGTACAAACTAATTTGGACCTAAGGAATCCAATGGTGAAGTTAGATTTTAGGTTTGACCACTTTTGACTCTGTAATTTACACAAAAATCCAAATTAAGGCAAACATTTGATTGGGACCCTTATTTTGGTCAAAATAGGTTCTAAAGGCCAATTTGAAGGTTCTAAACCCTACAAGATATTTTTCCATGATTTTTAGAGGGTTTAGGTGAATTTAATCCTGATCAAAACTTTGTTAAATTAAGTGGGTCTATTTTAGAGTTACAAGAAGTCATTTAATTTTCAGATTTCACATTAACCCTTTTCTGTTTGAACCAACCCACTTTTTATCTTGTTAAGATCATTTGACCTGTGTTTAATCCTTGAGAAATCCCGTTGTTGCACTGCAATGGTAAAATTGCAGTTTTACCCCTTGTTTCTTGCATTTCTTTTAGAAGGGTTTTTCCTTGAGTTAGGACTTCCAGTTGGTTATGTAGGAGCTTTCGTTCTCTTTTTTGGGTCAAAATGAGCTAGTTAAGGCTCATGATGGTGTTCACATCAGCGGTAAAACTCCTCCTGAGCCGCCATTGACAGCGAGCTCAGGAGGTTGATGTGAAATTGGGCATTTTTGCTGTGGATGCTAATAAGCTAAATTAAGAGGTAGAATGGGGCCCTTGTGTGATGTAGAGGCAATGGAGGGCCCCAGATGAGTGTGCTCTAGCTTGGAGGCCTTTTCCATAGATAGCGGAGCTCACCGATGAATGTGAAGTGAACTAGGCGTGTCAGCTGCTAAAAAGGAAGGGAAAGAAGCATAGGAGGATCGTAAGCGGAAGAGGAAGGTGATCAGGTGCTGAACTTGGCCTCGCCGAAGTCGAAGAAGGAATACTGGAATTGAGCTAAACTAAACTAATCTAGCTACCTAACCTATCCTACACTATTACGAACGGGCGCTCCAGACGTATTTTAAGACGTCTGGGAGGTGGCCCAGACGTCGTACCATACGTCTGGAATCACTTACAGACGTCTGACAAGACGTCTGGGATCATTTCCAGACGTCTGGAAATCGGTTATTTTGGCACGCTACTGTTCGCCTGCACGCCTGAGCGCACAGACCTGCGTTTTCTCTCTCTCTCCCTCGTTTTCCCTCTCTCCTGCGGCCGCAGACGCCTCTGCCACTTTCTCTCTCTCCTCCTCGCGTGGCCTTAAAAGGGCCACGCCTCTCCCTCACTTCCGTCACCTCCGCCTCCTTCCTCTTCTCCTTCAACCAGTGCGCGAGAGCGAGCGTGAGGGTGCAGTGGCAGCGACAGCCGCGGTGAGCGTGGGAGGAGGTGCTGCGCATGGGAGAGGCGCTCGGCCGTGAGGGCGAGCTCGCCGAGGATGCTAGGGCCGGTCGGCGGGGGGTGCAGCGGGCGCGGGGTGACGCAGGGGGGACTGCTGCGGCTCGAGCAGCAGGCGCACGAGGCGCGACGCGGCCCGACGTCGTGAGCGGAGGGTGAGTCGCGCCCTGGTTCTGGAAAATTTTCCAGAATCAGACGTCTGTGCTTCTAGCCAGACGACGGGCACGACGTCTGGAAGACTATCCAGACGTCTGAAAGGTGGGTTTTTCCGTCTTCTTCCTTCCCTTCAATTGACCGTACTAAGAGAGAGAGGAAATGGGTACGCGCAGGGTTTGAGATTCGCATCCAACGCAAATCAGACGTCTGGCTGCAGTGCCAGACGACTGGAGCGACATCCAGACGTCCGGGGTGACCATCGGACGTCTGGGAACTAGGCCAGACGCCCCCGCAGGCTTCTGGACGTCTGAGAGACCACGCAGAGCAAGGTAAACCCTGTTTCACTTTTTAAGACGTCTGGAATAAGTTACAGACGTCTGATTTTGCACTGTTTCGTCGTTTTCGACCCGTTTAGGGCCCGTTCGGGTTCCGTTTTCCACGTTTCGAGTTGCGTTCTTTTCAAAATTACATCCTCTACCCGTCTACAGTAGCTGTGCACTGTTTTGAGACACTCCTTGTGTTTGATCCTTGTGATAGGACCCCGTTCCGTTGCAATCTCGGGGGTCGCGGAGGCACGCGGGATTCCCGACCACGCCCCCATTACTCCCGTTGTACCTGGTAGAGTGGCTTTAAGTATAATCTGTTAAATTATGAAACCATAAATAGAACCTAGGACATTGCATGAATCCTAGGAATGAGAAATAGATTGAATGGTAGATTCCTAGGGTGTTGCATGAACCCTAGGGCTGGAAACTAGATTGTATAATAGATCCTAGGATATGGCATGAATCCTAGGACGGGAAAACTAGTGGAATGTATGAATACTGCAGTCTTGGAAAATGTGGAAAGGAAATACTAGCTGCCTGTGAATTGAATTAAGAGCTGCCTGTTATGAATAAATAAACGTGATTGAGAATATGGATTGTAAGAACATGAAATTGGAAAGTGAAACCTGGATGTTTTGAGTTAAAAGAGCTGGAACCCTACGGGGAATTAGGAGTAGAACTCCTGGAAAGTGAATGGAATAGAATTGGGGAAGTGAGCTGGCCCTTGAGTACGGAGTACCAAGGAGAGCGACTGTCCCTCCCTATTTAGTGAAGAGCGGAGCCAGCCGCCCCAGGGACCTGGGGTTAGGACTGGCCACTCTGTACCGACTTGCTGGCCCTCGTGTACGTAGTACCGAGGAGAGCTACTAGTGTAGGGAGGTACTAGCTACCCCACGGGCCCCGGGGTTTTGCTAGCCTCCCGCACTGACTTGTTAGGCCCACTGGGGCAAACCAGGGTAGTCAGGCGAGGGTGCGCGGACTGTGGAGGGGCAAGGCCCCTGTTTGGTTACTGTGGAGGGGTTGGACCCCTGTTACTGAGAGGGCTCTGCCCTGTAATGGTTCCGTGCTGTGCTTTGGGCGCACCCGTTAATGGAAACGACTGACCGCGTGCCAGTGCGGGTTAGCTACCCGTGCGTTTACCGCGCGTGCCGTAGTCACCGTTACGTCTGTCAGTGACCTTGGGGTGGTTGACTGAGAGTAGGATCACCACGGGGGACTCTCTCGGCCAGGAGAGCACCACGTGCTACTTCTACTGTTTGGAAAAGACTGCAATCAAGATCGTTCCCACGGGGAACATTCGAGATCAAGTGAAGGATCTGAGAAATAGATAAATTGTGAAACAATAGAAAGACGTAAATAAAGGAAGAAAGAAAATTAAACAGCTACTGTACACTTTACTGTTTCTTTAGTTTAGCTGCCACTCTACTCAGCGTTTTGCTGACGTGTTACACTCGTTACCTTTCAGGACCAGGTGTTGAGCAGCCAGGGTCAGCGGCTACAGAGGACGCTGGGCCGAGTAGGGTCCAGTAGAGTTACCACTGTTCTCTTGTACCTCTTTTTGTTCCGTTATAGTGAGTAGTTCTTGTTTCCGCTGTACTTTTCTTTACCTGCAGTTCATATTATGTTATGAATGTTGTTCTACTATTGTGGTGGTATATACTGTAGTGGTTTCTTTCCTTACTGCTAGTTATATTCATGCTGAATGTGGTTTATTTTACTGCTCTTTTGGTTACTTCCTCGTTGGACGACTAGGTCTTGGGATTAGTCGAGTCGATCCGGTTCTCATGTCTCGTAGGGACTTGGGAATCGGGTCGTTACATACACTAAGCCTAGCTAGTCTGTGGTTACTTTGACGAAGTAGGAGGGAGAAGTCTCCGTCGAAAGCCACATGACGGAGGAGGAAATCAGAGGATTGGGGATAGAGCTCCAGTGAGAAAGGAAACGGAGAGGAAGGAGGGGCGACACGCTCCCAAGCCCTGTCATAGCCACGGAAGGGGAAGAGGAGGTGAGGGAGGCGAACGCCTCTGGAGGAGATGCTCCGAAGGAGAGGTGAGAGGTCGCCGAAGGTTAAGGAGGAATAGCCTATTGTCGACTATGATCAGGGAAAAGGGAAGGGAGTCGACCACTGAAATTGAAGGTCAGGGGGGCTATCTATAGGTTTCGTCGGAGGTTAGGGAGCTTGTACCTGGACGGAAAGATACGTCTTACCCATTGGCGTCGTCTTCGACGCCGATGAAGTTATTCACCTAACCTAAATAGGATTAGAGGTGCATTCAGACTGTTGGATGTGGAGGTGGTGAGCTGATCAATGGCAACAGCAGCGGAAGAGATGTGACGTCGGATGACGACAACGCCGGTGAAGTTATTCACCTAACCTAAATGGGATTAGAGGTGCATCCGGATCGCCGGATGTGAAGGAGGTGGTGAGCTGATTAATGGTGGCATCAGTGGAAGAGATGTGACGTCGGATGCTGAGTGATTAGGTGATACAGTTGCCGGCTGCCCTCAGCCGTTGAGTGTGCTGAAGAAGATGAAGAAGAAGAACTGTGCTTACAGGGACCTATTTGCAAATAAACTTAAGGACCTAAAAGTGAATAAAAGGACTCAATTGGAAAAGAAACCTAAGGACTAAAACGTAAACTAAGTTTTTCAAGGCTTATTTTAATTTAATTATTTTTCAACTTTTTATATATAATTATAAATTAGATAAATATTATATATATGGCTTGAATTTACATTTTTGACCTTTTTAGCTTTATTTATTTAGTTGATTAAATTACTTAAGTTAATTACATAGTTATAAATAATGCTTAAGTTAGTTTATATATTAATTAGATAGCTAAATTTGTATAATTTGAGTCTAAATTAATAATTAAATTATTAATAATATAATTTGATGTTTAATTTAGTATTTTTAGCTTATTTTTATGGTCCTTATTATTTTTTCCCTTATATTATAATTAAACCCTAATTAGACATATTCTTAGCTAATTAACCAGGGATTCTAGTTAATTAGGGGTATTTAAGAGCCATGGTGAGTCTCTCATCATGGACCCCATCTTGAATCAATTAGTGCCATGCGATCTTGTAGTCAAGTCTAGCCGAGCAGGTGGGTCGAGTTGGCATTTACTCAGCCATATACTCACTCGATTTTGAGATAAAGCCACCCAATTCGAGTCTTTGGGAAATTTCTTTTTATTTTTATCCTTTTAGTTATTGTTTGAGATGATGTCCTAATTTTAGGTTTTTGATTTAGATTTTATTTTAGATTCTTGATAATATTTTTTTATTTAGGTTGATTTGAAGTTTTTTATTTAGTTTTTATTTTAGATTCTTGATTTAGATCTATTGTTTATATTCATTGATAATAAAAATCAACATTTGGATCCTAATTTCTACATTTTCTTTTTTCAAGATGTTTAATCTTTTATATTCTAAGTTATATGGTAATTAAAAAGTAGGAGTATTAACTATGTTGTTTTTATTATACTACTTGAGGCGGTTATATATTTATAACATTACATATAATAGAAATTTTAATAAACTAGTTATTTTATATTTTTTAAAATAAATAATGCAAACCTACATACTCGTCCGAATACCACAAACTCTTTTTGTAGTGACTCAATTGACCGCATATTGCATATCGCATACCGACTTTCTAAGCCTTGCCATACAGAAAGACATTCTTGATATCTAGTTGATACAATGGCCATCCTTTATTGACTACTAAAGAAGTAATGATCCTAATTGACGAGATATGCACCATTGGTGAAAAGGTCTATAGATTGCCAAAGAGAGTTGTACTTTCCTAGAGAAAGTATGTAGTTGATTTGTGTTGAGAGAATTGTGTGTAAGTGGCTATTTAGTACCACATCGTCTGTTGTGGGAATGTAGAGTGTGTGGTGGCATATAAATAGGTATGTACTCCTCACTTGTTTATTTGAGAAGAATAGACAAAAACATACGCTTATAAGGCATTTCTCTCATGATTTTCTCCCTACTTTTTGTGAGTAAGGTTCCCACCTAAACCCAAGTGTTTTCATTGTTTATACTTTAATATTATTATGCTTCCGCTTATTTATATTATTAAACTCGGTATCAAAGTAGTTCGATTCTTAGGTTCATTTGATTATCATATTTATCATCATTTTGTTGGAGTTTCAATTTCTTTGATTCATCCCGAGGAGCTCTAGAGGCTTGCTTTAGGTTCGACAAACCCTAAGGACGATCTCTTGAAGGAAGACCATTAGGAGAAGCTGAAGCCCTAGGAAGATCGATAAGGCTAGAGTCGGGAGGCAGAAATAAATGAGAGGATTGCGATAAAAAAATTGAGAAAAAAAGAAGAAAAAAAAGAAGGGAAAATAAAATTTAGAAAAGAAAAAAAGAGGAAAAAAGGGAAAAAATTTAAAAAATGAAATGATGATTAAGTTGAAGGGAAGGGAGGGAGAAGCACTTCGCTTGTTCGTTCTTCTTTATGTTATTTTTCTTCTCAGATAGAGCATGGGAGAAAGGAGGAAGTGTGGATCTTATTATAGTCATCTCCCATTTGGGAGTCCCTTTGTTCGAGGTCACCACATGAGAAACTACAACCCTGGGAGTTTTAGAGTTTCGAGGTCTCTAAGAGGGAGATTCAGCTTTGAGGTCCTCAGACGAAGGGCTCATGCCAGGTTTCTATGTGGAAAATTCAATTTTGTGGATTCCAGAGGGGAGAACTAGTTTCGAGATCTTCAAAGGAAGACCCATGACATGGATATCAAATGGGGCAGCACCATCATCAATCGAGGTCTTTAGAGGAGAGGCTCATGTCAGAGCCGACTACAGTAGTCCGTTGTCAGGCTTTAGCCTTGCTGATGCGTTGTTATCAGCATACTTGCCACAGGTGTGAACAAGAGTGCAGCAATTGTCTACAGAGAAGAGGTAGTTGTACTAGTTGAGAAAGATTTTTTTGTTCTATTGTGTAGAGGGGTTTATTTGTTACAAGTTGAGTTGAGCATTGTTGATGAATCGCTCTTTCGTCGTGTTTTAAAGTTATGTTCGTTGCAGTATGAAAAGCGATTATCAATTTATTTCAATTTGTTACTCGAAATTTAAAATATCCTGAGGTCGAACTTAGGGAGCACACTTTGATTCTAAAAGCATACAAATTTACAATTTACTATGATATACTATTTTACAAAAATTTAAGAGAGAGAACAAAAAAAATCCTTTTCTTCTTTCTTCTCTTTTCCTTCTCTTCTTTCTCTGGCTTTCCTTTTTCGGACGTCTGATTCTTTGAATCAGACACCTTATCAGCCCCTTTTCTACAGTGCACGCCCTCCCTTCTTCTTCTTCCTTTCTTTTCTCTTAGAGGCTGCTGCTGCTTTTTCTCCTTGGCCTCTTCTTTTCTTCCTTTCCTCTTGGCTTTCCTCTGTGCGGCAGGCTCCCTCCTCTTTTCTTCTCTTTTTCTTTGGCTCTCTTTCTTCTTCAGCTCCTTCTTGGCTGCAGCTCCTCCTTGGCTTCTTCTTCTTCTTCTTCTTTTCTTCTTTAGCCGCTGCGTCTCCTCCTCCTTCTTTCCTCTTCATTGCTGCAGGTGCTTTGTGGCTAAGTCCTCGCCGCTCCTCTACCTTTGCTTCCCCTCCTGTTCCCTGCACAGGTGTCCGGTTAGTCAAAACCTAACCCCTACCCTCCCCGCGTCTCTCTCTCTTAAATTCACTCCAAGGTTCGCTCCCCCAGAGCCATAATCAGGTATGCGGGTCGGGTGACACGCCCGGGACCCGGCGCACCGGCGTGGGTGGTGCACGAGGTGTGCACAGGCAGGGTATTCGGGTCGCGAGCCAAGTCCGCGTGGGCAATGCCGCGGACGAGACCGAGTGAGGGCGAGGGACCTCACCCCTGTGTGACTTGAGGTGAATAGCCTAAGTCACTTTTTCCTCTTATGCAGGTGCAGGCGCGCTTCCACTTCTGAGGTGGGACTAAAGTCCCACCTGCTTCTTCGTGCGCCTGCAGGAGGAAGGCGCGAGCAATTGGGGCAGCAACTGAGGCCTTTGACTCCAATTGAGGGCCTGAGTGTGTGCGGGAGAGTAAGCCGCACCTTCTGGACATGGGGGCCTGGAGCGCTGTGGCCTGGAGAAGCTTGCAAAGCAGCTTCGACCTCTCTTCAATGGCGGCGAGCTCCTGGAACCTGAAAGCACCAAAACGGCCTCGCAGCCACGTTAAAAAGCTCAGGGAGCTTCGCCAAGGTGCGGCGAGTGTGTAGAGGTGGTCGGCGAGGTGTGGGAATGCCTGCGGGAGCGTGCCTAGGGTTTACCGTGGCTGTGGAGTTTGGTGTGTTTGGGGGGCGAATGCAGAGGTGTTGGCGGTCAACGGAGATGGGGAAACTGATCAGGGAGTGATGGTGGAGTTTCTGAGGGGTTTGGCGAGGTGGATGGAGGCATGGAATGGCGGGGTCACCTCACCGGTGGTCTGCCGGAGGTGTGGATGATGTTGGTGGTTGGTGAATGTCGAGGGGTTGAAAGTGACAATTGATAAGGGGGAAGTAAAGAGGGGAGAAAGAGGAAGAGTTTTTACTTAGCTAAGCGGACGAGAGGGGGGTGGGGGTGGGGCAGGAGGCAGACGGCTCAATCCTGCTGTCGCCGGAGACGACGCCCTGTAGGGAAGATGATGACGACAAGGAAGAGAGACTGGAGGGCACCTGCTGGTATGGCAAGGCGCGACGAACGACAGCGGAGGCAACCCTGCCAATGGTATGGTGGCAGGGCGACGAGAGAGGAGGAGGAGGGTCGCTGGAGCCTACGGGCGAATGGCCGGAGGAGAGAGGAGACGAAATTTGAGGGTTTTCTTCGGCCAAAACAGGCTTGCCCCAACCAGCAGCCCCAGTCACTTCTTAAATAGGTGTTGGCGATGAGAAGATCTCGAGGAGGAAGCGTGGGCTGCTCGCCGGAGAATGGCCGGAGAAGAGACCCATGCCTCTCGTGCGTTCGCACGAGAGGTATGCGCATCGGCAGGGCATGGGAGGTGGTCCATGCAGAAGAGGACAACGCAGGGGACCCCTCTCGTTTCTGGGGTCGGTCCCCATACCCTGCGCGGCGCCATCCCCCGCGCAAAGTCGCCGGAGGCATGGGCAGCTGCTGCGGGTGGCAGAGGGACCGGCCTGCAAAGAGCGAAGGGAAAGATGAGGCGCAAAATGCAAAGGTTTAAAAAGTAATTCTTGAGAACAAATTTGTAAAGTAGGTCACAATGGCCTTCCCTTAGGTCCAAATTTTGGTATAAACTTAATTTGGACCTAAGGAATTCAATGGTGAGGTTTGATTTTAGGTTTGACCACGTTTGACCGATCAATTTGCACAAAAACCCAAATTGGGTCAAAAATTGGGTATGGTTCTCAATCTAGGTCAAGATAGGTTCCAATGGCTAAATTAAAGGTTCTAAACCCTAAGGGATGTTTTTTCATGAAATTTAGAGGGTTTAATTGATTTTTATCTTGCCTGAAACTTCGTGACTTAAAGCGAGTTTGTTTTAGGGTTACAGAATGTTATTTAATTCCTAGAAGTTGCTATAACCCTTTTCAGATAAAATCATCCCACTTTCTTTCTTATTAAGCCCATTTGACCTGTGTTTAGACCCTTAGACATCCCGTTTGTGTACTGCATTGGTAAAATTACAGTTTTACCCCTTGTGAGTTGCTTTATGCTCAAATTTATAGTTCTTTGATTTAGGCTTTCTCTTAGGTTTTGTAGGAGATTTTGTATACTTACTTAGGTCAAAATGTGCTAGTTAGGGTTCATGATGAGGCTCTCATCACGCATTCTATGCTTCATCCTGTGGAGTGTTGAGACAATTGTGTGTAAGTGGCCATTTAATACCACATCGTCTGTTATAGGAATGTAGAGTGTGTGTTGGCTTATAAATAGGCATGTACTCATCACTTGTTTCTTTGAGAAGTGTGAAAGTTGGCGTAGATGTGGTGGCGTGGACGTCTCCTTGGTGTGGAGAAACAATCCACATAGGGACTATTTTCAAGTTGAAAAATATTGGTAGAGTACTCTAGTTGTCTTTTATTATTATTGGAGTTGTATGTTACGTTTTTTGTCCTATTGGACTTATGATGTAGTTTTCCCAACACCTTTCACTATATAAAGAAGTCTAGGGTTTCATTTGAGAATAAGACTTTTTATTTCTCCGACTAAAACATTGAGAGGAAAAGGGCAGTCGACGGTGGTGAAGGAGAGAGAGAAGAGAGGAGTTGTTGATGTTGGATGAATTGTTGCATTAACTCAAACTAAAAGGATTACAAAGACTTTCTTTTATAGAGAGAGAAGAGTTGATATTTAAAATGAGCGGAATGAATAATATTAGAGCATAAAGAAATCAAGAACAGTTAGGACTACATGGAAACCTTACTTACGAAGATCGGGGAGAAAATCACGGGTGAAGCACCCTATGGGCGTGTGTTTCTCAGTTATTCTTCTCAAATAATAACTGATGGGTACAAGCCTATTTATAAGCTACCACACACAACACAAAGTCCACATCTCACGATGTGGCATTAAACATCACACACTTCTCTCAACACTTCCCCTCAAGTTGCAGCATGAAATGCTCGACTTGTAACAAAAGACAATGCTTACTCCACAATAGAACACACACCTTTCAACTAGTGTTACGACCCGGTTCCCGGATCCCTACAGGACCTGAGACCAGCTCGCTTCAACTAATCCCAAGACTAAGTCGTTCAACAAGAAATAACCAAGAGCAGGAAAATAAACCACATTGATGTGCATACATCTGATTAACCTAAAATGTCTATTAATGCATGTTCTTAGTGTCACATTAGTATCAAACATTGTAAATAGTGCATAACATTCATAATCATGCATTTAGATCAAGTTGTATAAATTGTATAGTAATTATCTTCTTTTTATGGTCAGGGACAGGGTAACTTTTTATCAGGGCCTCAGATCGAAGATCCAACCGTACGGATCTGATTAGGGCAACGATTGGAGTTCAACGACTCCAAGATTGCCCTAATTGGACATCTGTAGCACCAGATAGAGACCGAGGAACCTTAAAGAGCAATGGCCAAGATGGTGTTAATTCGCACCTCAGACAATAAATCCGACCGCATGGATGGGTTCATATCGACGATCGCAACCTAACGACACGAAAATCGGTCCAATTTGACACATCTGGCACCATCTACATCACTCAGAAGATGAACGGTCAAGATGGCGCCACGTGGTGCAGTCTCAGCAGCCCAAACCGGCTCGGCCAAATCTGCAAGACCACTGCACCCTCTCTCTCTTCACCCACGCGATGGATCTTGACCGTTGGATCACCATCCAACAGCCACAGACGCTCACGCCTTAAAACCTCCACACGACAAAGTCACTGCAGCAGCGAGCGGTCGAGTGCGCTACGCGAGCATGTGATGCGCGATGAAGCTCGCATTCGCAGCGCGGGGGCGCGTGATTAGAGCCACGCTATGTAGATCCAGCGGCGGATAGCGAGCGATAGCGCCCACGCACGATCAGATGCATGGCTTATGCGTGATCGCACACAGGCGCGGGGCGTGGGCGTAGCCACTTTAAGCTGTTTGATCTCTTGATCAGACGGCTGAGAGCGCGCGTGCGCTGAGGGGCATGGAGGCGAGGGGGTGCACTAGCGGCACGCATGTCGACTACATTTAGGCATTTAGTGACGTCCTGAATTAATATTTTTCAAGTTGTATTGTCCAGAATGCCCCCACTCCTTGCAACTATAAAAGGAGACCCCCTCCATACAGATTTCTCATCCCTTCCTTCTTTTCTCTCCCACTCCAAAGCTCAAGAGAAGCTTGTCCCACACCCGGGATGCTCCTCAAGAGCTAAAATGAAGTTTTCGCCCCTATCCCAGAAGTGGATCCCGCGACGACGACGTGCTGCCTCGTTCTCGTTCCTCTTGCTTCGACCTCCTTCTTCCCGCTCCGTTCCTCGTCTTCCAGGCGTTGTCTCATCCGACTCCTCCAAGTGATTGTCGAGGAGGATAACTTCTCTCCCATTCTTTTCCCTGCTTTCTAAAATAGAATTTTCCTGCTTCTAGTTGTAATAATTTCTCGCTTTCTAGTGTAATCTTTTCTCGCTTTCTTAGTTGTAAAAATATTTTACAATATCAAATGAATGTTTTCCCTCTCTCTCTCTTATTGTCTATATTGATTCCATTTCATTGTGATTATTCCGGCTTTTAAACAAAAACACAAAAAAAAATATAATTACGAATTTTGTTCGACGTAGCCTTCCTGAGTTCAACCTGGGATTTCCTTACAGAATTTTCGATATAAATTTTATTTGTTGAACGGATTTATTCGCTACTCAAACTACGACGGATTTTCAAAACTAACTCCGATAGCGTAGTCGTCCGAAGTTCAACATACATCTACGCATGCAATATAACTAAGTAGAAGAAAAGAACGAAGCTGTAAAGAAAGTAGAACAACTGTCTGAAAACATAGTACATGCCACCACAACAATAACAGAAAATGAAAAGGAAACAGAAAGTAACAGGAACAGTAAAGTATGTGTTCATTACTCACTACTACAGTAGAAAAACGAACGAGCTGAAAGAAGGACTACGGTTGGGCTTTGCTAGGCCCAGCACCCTCCGCAACCGAAAACTCGGGCTGCTCAACTCCTGGTCCTAAATAGGGTTACGGAAAGACAGAGTCAGCGAACGCTGAGTAAAGTGGTGTTTACATTATTTAAGTGCAAGTACAGTAAAAACAACATGTTCATTTCTCATTTCTATTTATCTCATTTATGTGTTTCTGATTCATCTATTTCTCAAGTATCCAGGTATTTCTTGACCTTGCATGTTCCTCGTGGGAACGATCTTGATTGCAGTCTTCTCCGTAGAGTAGAAGGTACACGTGGTGCTCTCCTGGCCAAGAGAGTCCCCCGTGGTTGTCCCACACCCAATCAACCACCCCGAGGTTACTATCGAGACGTAGCGATGACTACGGCATGTGTGATAAGTGCACGGGTAGCTACCCCGCACTGACACGCGGTCAGTCATTTCCGTTGGCGGGTACACCCAAAGTACAACACGAAATAGTCTAGGGCCTTACCCTCTTTAAACAGGGGTCTCGCCCCTTCACAGTCCACGTACCCTCGTCTGACTACCCTGGTTTGCCCAAAGGGCCTAACAAAGTCGGTGTAGGGTGGCTAGCTGAACCCCGGGCCCCGTGAGGTGGCTAGCTCCCTCCCAACACTAGTAGCACACCTCGGTACCATGTATGCGAGGGCCAACAAGAGTCGGTGTAGAGTAGTCAATCATAACCTCGGGTCTCAACCCAAGGGAGGCTAGCTCCGCTCTACACTAAAAAGGGATAGTTGCTCTCCTTGGTACCGCATATACAAGGGCTAGCACACTTTCCGTCTACATTCCAGATTCCATTAATCCACAGGAGTTCTACTTTTAATTCCCCGTAGGGTTCATGCTCATATTCATCTTATTTATCCAGATCCAGATCCAGATCTCATGTTTCACAATTCGTTCCTCATCCATATACAGGCAGCTCATGTTTTCATAATTCAGTTCTCAATCATAAACATGCAACTTATGGTTTCATAGTTAAATTTCTCATTTACATACAAGCAGCTCGTATTTTAACATGCATCTCAAGTAGACCAGAGTAATTCCATGTCATGCTCATACATTTCTACCATAGGGTTCATTTCACATCCTAGAGTTACAATCAATTTAATCTAGGCAGGCATATTCTTTATTCATATCTTGATAAACGCATTAAACCACTCTACCGTGTATCACGGGAGGAATGGGAACCTGTGCCGTAGATCTCATCGTCTTTGCGGGCCTCGAACACGCCACCGACTAGTAACCTGTACCAGCGACCAATGTAAATTAAATGAGCTCAAAATGGTAGATACTCAATACGAACACGTAGACGAACTCGAGTGGAAAACAGAGGTACTTTGTTTGCGGAAATCCGATTCCATTTGGGCCTCAAACGGGCCAAAAACATGGTTATAAACCAAAATCAGTCATCTGGGACTCGTTCTAGATGTCTTAAAAGACATCAAAACTCACCTTACCCTTCATGCGGCTGAGTCAGACGTTTAGACTCCCTCTACGACCGTCTGGGGGCAGTTCCAGACGTCGGATAAGGTCTTCGGTCATTTGGAAGTACCTCCGGACGTCTGGCGACGTGATCAGACATCCAAAAGTACTTGAGAAAGCGCATCGCATGCCTTCCCAGAGCCTACACCTGCGTACGAGCACCCACAGATGCAATGGTCAGCCGACATCCCCTGCACTATGATTTGCTCGGCGCAGGAAGATACGTACCTCGCGATATTGCGCTTTCAGACGTCCGGCCTTAGCTCCTTTCATTCGGGTGTCTCGCTAGTCATCTAGACGTCACGCCAGACGTCTGATATTGGAAAACTTACGATATCAGATCCTCTTCGCAGCTCGCCCCGCTCGCACCTCCGCCCGCAGCGGTCGCTCCAGCAACTGCAAGAGCTTGAGCAGCTCCTCACCGGCTTCCTCCTCTCTCCCACGACTCCTCCTCAAGCTCCACCGAGCTCTCACGGCCGTCGTCCTCCACCCCCACTCACACTCTCTCGCTCTCGCTCCTCCCTGCTTTCCCCCTTGCCGCGGCTGCTGTAGAGACGGGAAGGGGGATGTGGTTGTCGCAGGAGAAGGTGGAGGTGGCTGGAGTGGTGTGAGGGGTGAAGGAGGAAGAGGTAAGGGGTTTATATAGGAGGGGAGTTAGGGTTCGGGTGAGTGGTAAAGGAGAGAGAGCGGGTCTCTATGTGCCGCTCGCACGTAGAGCGCTAAGCGTAGTACGAAATTTCCCACTTTTAGACGTCCGGACACGTTTCCAGACGTCTGGATAGACGTTTGACTGAAACTCCAGACGTCTTATTCGGCAAAAAATGAAACGGGTCATTACAACTAGTCTCGCATGTAGGTATGAACATGAGCTGGGGCTCTTGATGGAATTGCTGATGTCTCTAACAAGGGCCTCCCCTCAGGAGGCCTCAACTGGTGCTGGTGGCTCCCCATTCAGTATCCCTGTAATGGGTCTTCCTTTAAAAACCACGAAGTTGGATCTCCCCTCTGGAGTCCAAGAAATTGGACCTCTCACATAGAAACCGACTAGGCCTTTCCTCTAAAGACCTCGAAATTGGATCTCCCTCTCTTGTGACCTCGAAACTCCATACCTCTCAGAGTTTGGTTTCCCATGTGATAATCTACAAGAAAGGGACTCCCAAATGAGGGTGACTACAATAGGCATTTACACTCCCCCTTTCTTCTATACTTGTATGGAAAAAAAAATAACGTAGAAAAGAAATAACAATAAAAAAATTGAAGAGCTTATCCCTTTCTTCTCATATACATTCATCATCATTTTTTATTTTTTATCATTTTTTATTTTTTGTCCTTTTTTTCTACCCTCTTCTTTTTTTCCTTTTCCCTTTTCTTTTTCATTTTTCTCTCTCCTTTTTTTTTTGATATTTCTTTTTCTCCCTTTTTATATCGAAACTCATTACATCTTTTTAAACCTAAAGGGATATCAATGTAAACGAGGGGAAAAGAAAAAAAGGAAAAGAAACGCGATAGACCTCACGATGTTGTCAACAATGCCAACCGTGCTGCTATTGTGTCAATCTCGCGTGGTTGCCATCTCCGTTGCCTTCTTCATTGTCATGACTTCTGAACTGCATGCATTGTCATCTTCATTGCTATCGCTCCTTCGCAGGTAATGCCAGATCTTCCTTGTCAATCTTGCAATCTCACATGAGCTTGATGTAGCTCGCGTCGATCCACCAATCCCTAGGACTTCAGGCGACCCCTTCGGTGGTGACAAGGAGCGACGCTACTGGTGGTGACACGTAGCTGTCGCGCTCTAACGCTG
Organism: Thalassia testudinum; assembly: GCA_037157565.1. NCBI lineage: Eukaryota > Viridiplantae > Streptophyta > Magnoliopsida > Alismatales > Hydrocharitaceae > Thalassia > Thalassia testudinum. Next base: position 79,317,594 of record JAZHRO010000022.1, on the reverse strand, counting down.
AGGTCCACCTGAGCCCTTACAATGTCGCCCACCACCACCAGGGGTCCCCACGATGCTGTAATGCCACCAGAGCTTCTCGAGCATGTGTGGCGCTCTTCTTCTCCTCATCTTCCTTGTGATGAATCATCATTGTTGGTTCTCCATATTGGCTCCTCTGAATGAATCAAAAATTGTAACTCCAACAAAATAATGATAAAATGAACCCAAGAATCGAACTTGCTTTGATATCAAGTTGAAATTTAAAATGAGTAGTGTTGACGTGGTGAGATCATGTTTTAGAAGATGTTCGTTGCAGTATAGATGAAATCGCCGTGAAAACAAATAAGAATTTATAACTCGAAAACCTAGGTATCCGAGGTCGAACTCAGGGAGCAAATTGATATTTTTAAAAACTAAAATCACAATCTCAAATTACTCAAAAGATGATATCAATGCAATTCAATATTTATATGAAAGCTAGAGAGAGAAAATGAAAAAAGAAATAGAATGTCTCTCTTCTTTTTTTTCTTCTCTTTCTGTAACTTCTTCTTTTTCTTCTCTCTTTCTTTTCCTTTTTCTTTCCTCTGCCTTTGATTCTCTATGGCTCCTTCCTTTCTTCTTTGATTCTTCTCTTTCTTTGCATGCTTTGGCCTTGTGAATCAGACGTCTGATTTTGTAAATCAGACGTCTTAACTTGCAATTGCTATAGTGCTTTCAGCTCCTCCTTCTTCTCTGCCTCTGTCTGTCTTCTTCTTCTTCTTTTTCTTTCTCTTTGGTTCACCTTTCCTCTGCCTTAGCCTGTTCTTCTCTTCTTCAGCCGCACCTCTGCTTCCTTCTTCTTTCTTTCGCACTTGTCTTTCCTCAGCTCTTGCCTTCTCTTCTTTTCTGCGGTTATAGTGCTTCCTCCTTGGCCTTGTCTTCTGCCTTCAAGTCCTTCTCCTGCCTCTGCTTCCCCAGCCTTCCTTGACTACGGCTATGTCCTTCCTTCCCTGCAAAGGCCTTACCTTGCCTTAGGCTTCAGCTGCGCCTTCCTCTTCCTTCTTCTCTCTTCAGCAGCTACCTTCTCCTCCTCCTTCTTCTTCCTTTCCCTGCACAGCACAGCAAAACCTACCCCTACCCTCCCGCGTCACTCTCTCTCTCTCTCTATTTCTCTCTTTGCTCTCTCAGAGCCAGAAATCGGGTATACGGGTCGGGTTACGCGCGCCCGGGTCCAGGCTCACCGGCGTGGGTGGTGTGCGAGGAGTGCAGGGTAAACGGGTCAGCCAAGTTCACGTAGGGGTGATCGCGAATGAGGCAGGCATGGGCGAGGGGACCTCACCCCGTGACTTGAGGCGCTAAGGAGGAAACACAAAAACAATAAAAACCACTCACACACGCTGGTCATTTCCAAGGTGGGACTAAAGTCCCACCCGCTTCTTCGCGTGCCCACAGGTGATTTCTTCACCTAATTGCTGCTGTTGCGATCCCTCTCAAGGCCGCTCACTTGGTTGGATGAGTGCGCAAGTCCAACCCACACCTCCTAGAGCTGGGGACCTGGAGCGAACGGCCTGGAGCGACGCTTGCAAACAAGCTTCACAGCTGCTTCAATGGCGACCGAGTTCAAAAACCTATCAACAGGAATACAGCCTCACGACCTTGTTAAAATACTTAGAAAGCTTCGTCATGGCACGGAGAAGGTATCTAGGTGGGTGGCTAGGCGCGGGGCGACCTAGGCGTGCGGGTTTAGGTCGGTCTGTGACCGTGGTGATGGGTTTAGTCGGGGGGAGCTTGTGGAAGTGATGGCGGTCGATGGAGATGGGGAAAGTGCTCAGTGGATGGTGGCGGAGGTTTTGAGGGGTCTGGCGAGGTGGATGGAGGTGTGGAAGTGATGGAGACACCTCGCCGGTGATTGGCCGGAGATGGGAACGATGGTGGTGGTCTGTGGCATCGAGGGAATAAAAACAGCAATAAAGATAGGGGAAATAAAGAGGAGAGGGAGAAGAACTTATCTGCGTGTAGCTGGACAAAGGGGAGGCGGAGGGGACGAGCGGCGTGAAGGTGCTGTCGTCAGAGAAGAAGACCCTGAGGTGAGGATGACAGCGACGAGGAATGGGTCAGAGAGGTGCGCACGAGTATGGTGCGACGCGGAGGAACACGACGGAGAAGACTCTTCCACTGGTATGGTGGCAAAGCGACAAGAAGAGGGAGGAGAGGTCACCGGAGCTTGCGGGCAGTTAGATGGAGACGGAGGACGGAATTCAAGGGGTATCTCGGGCCAATCCAAGCTTGGAAGAAGCAGCTGGACCTGGAGCTTCTTTTATAGGCATAGGCAGAGGGTTTTGTGCTTGGAAGGCAAGCTTCCAAGCGCAAGACTGTCGCCGGAAGTCGCCATGAGTACGATACCCATGCCTCTCCAGCGTTCGCACGAGAGGTATAGTGCGAATCAGGGCATGGGAAGCTTCTCAGATGGCAGGGGATTTCTCAGAGGACCCCCCTTTCAAATCTGAGAGCAGCTCACTAGGGAAGCGAGGAGAAATCCTCCTCGAAACTTCACCGGAGGTATGGGTCCTATGTTGCAATGGTAGAGGGACCGGAATGCAGAAAGTGCCGAGAAGATAGGGGGGTCTGTGCAAGGATTTTCAAAAGTTAGGGGCCAGAATGTAATTGGGTGGACTGTTTTGCAAAGTATGTCAAGATGACCTTCCCTTAGGTCCAAATTTTGGTAAAAAAATAATTTGGACCTAAGGAATCCAATGGTGAATTTGTATTTTAGGTTTGACTACGTTTGAATGGACATTTTATACAAAAACCCAAATTAGGTCAAATATTGAGCTAGGACCCCTATCTAGGTCAAAATAGGTTCCAAAGGTCAAATTGAAGGTTCTAAACCCTAGGAGATATTTTTCCATGAATTTTAGAGGGTTTAGTTGATTTTTATCCTGAATGGATCCTTGTGAAATTAAGTGGATTTGTTTCATGGTTACAGAATGTCATTTAATTCTTAAATCTCACCATAACCCTTTCTGACTGAACCATCCCACTTTTCCTCTTACTAAGTCCAATTGACCTATGTTTAGCCCCTGAAAAATTTTGTTGATGAACTGCAATGGTAAAATTACAGTTTTATCCTTTGTTTCATGTTTTCTTCCCAGATTAGTGATCCCTTGAATTAGGCCTTTCTCTTGGTTATGTAGGAGCTTTTGTTCTATTTTCTAGGTCAAAAAGAGATAGTTAGGGCTCATGATGAGATTCTCATCAAGTAGAAATGAAGAATATCAAAGCATAAAGAAATCAAGAACACTTGAGTTTACTTGGAAAACCTACTCACGAAGAGCAGGGGGAATTTATTGAAGAATCACCCTATGGGCACGTGTTTCTTTGTTATTCTTCTCAAATAATAGCTAAGGGGGTACAAGCCTATTTATAGGCCACTACACACAACACAAAGTCCACATCTCACAATGTGTCACTAAACATCACACACTCCTCTCAACAAGAACATATCACAATCTTTTAAAATAATAAACAAACCAAATCCTAATCTAATCAAATCTTCTAAAATTGGAAAAGATCAAATCCTCTAAAAATACATTCCAAAAACCAAAGATATTAAATTTGGACCAAAAGCCACACAAAAATCCCTTAAGGCTGGCGCCCCTTTGGGTGCGTCCTAGACTACCATGTGGCACTGCCCATGTGGCATGATAGGGCTACCATGTGACATTTATTCTTCACACTCCCCCTGAAGTCAAGATTGGGAGCTTGATGTCTTTTCTTCAAAACTTGTGAGGCTAGATGCCCTATCACTCTTTTTCGAGCTTGGAGCTCTCCACTTTGTCTTTGGAAGAGGCCACGGTGTAAACTCTTGCAACATCTGGAATTGTTGCTTCTATGGCAACCTCGATAGTCGTCGCGACGGTCATCGTTTTCTTCTCCCCTTCTTGAAACATAACTCTGAACTTCTCAAGGTCGACGGGCGTGTGAGAGTATTCACGTGAGATGCTAGTAGCCCTATGGTGAGACCTCCCAAATCTATCCCAACAACTCTCTTGTGGATGATTGGTAGGTCCACAATACTGACACTCAGGGTAGATGCCACCTAGGCCTCGGCCATGTCCCCTTTCGCACCCTACACCTGTTTCTGGAATCACAAGTGCAAAGTTGTCGCCTTTTGGTGTGCACTCAGCTTCTGGAACTTCCATCTTCTCGAGATGGCTAAAGATGGTCTCAAGATCCATCTTTCTGTCGAATGCGGGGATCTAATCACAAGCGACTCGATAATAGGGATGTAACCTGAATAAAAACTTGGTAGCTTACTAAATCTCTCATGTCTCCCCTTGTTTGTCGCAACAAAGAGGTTCGAAAATGTCCAACTCCTCGAACAAGGTTTCTTCCTCATAATACTTAGTTAAGGAGAGCTCTCCCTGACTACTGCCCATATACGAGTATAAGGATCAATAATACATGCATCACTTGATTTTTGGTGATGAGTGAGAAAATAGTTGCGAAAAGTTTGAGTTCGGAAAACTCGATTCGTTGCAAGTTTGCAAGAAAATCTGCTACTAAATAATATTTATAACCAAAACTCTGCGAGTCCCGGGTCGAACATAGGGAGGAGAACGTTTGATTAAAAATCGCATGTGGAATTATTTTCATAAAGCAGATTAGCTGGTTGAATTTAATCTACGTGAGCTAAACTACTTAAAGTATAAATAATAGAAAAGAGAGATAATAATAGAAAGAAGAGAGAAAGAGAGAGTGAACAAATATTTCATAACTATATGTTCATTACACTACTTGTAAAAATGAAAACTACACTAGAAAGTAGTAAAAAGATAGGGATGTGAAAATCCTCCTCCACGACCGCTTGGAGGACGAGTTGCGTTGACGGAGCACTCGGAAGAGGGTGGTGAGATGCTGGACGAGGGAGGACGGGGCTAAAGTATGGAGGACGAAGCAGGGTGGCGTTGTAGCGAGAATTGATTCCCGAATAATGGCAAGAGAACCATGGGCGCTCTATGAAGGGGATGAGAAGATGGACAAAATTATTTTAGTCTAGCTCTAGTGGAGCATCTCGGTTATGCGACTAGCTCTTAGAGCTTTAGAGGAGGTGAGAAGAGAAGAGAGTGGATGAAGAAAAAGTGAAGGGGTGATGACTGTTTATAGGTGTGGTCATGGGGGCAAAAGAGTCTTCTTAAGGGCTTTAAAATAAATGTAGGGCCTTTTATGACGTTTGTGCATGTTGCTAAAGGCCATACGTTGTAAAGAGTGCATCAAAGGAGAGCTACCCATCTCTGATCCGACACTCCACACGTGGCCATGTCACCGCCTCCTATTCAGCCGTTCGTGCGCCTCATCTCACCCGATCGACATCAACTGTCCTATTGCTTATCCGACAGCTTAGAATCGCGCACGCTTCACCTTCGCAACGCATGCCATCCTTCAACCTCAACCATCCTGAAGGTTCGTCCCTACCAGGAGGGTGACGTAATAAAATTGCGGAAATAAAAATATAAAGCAATCTCACAAAAATAAGCAATCGCACAATGTACACAAAGATTTTTAGGTGGAAACCCAAACCGGGTAAAAACCACCACCTAACCCTCTCGAGTTAGGATTTTCCGATCAACCTAGTTGATCAAATCCACTAACCGAATCACTTTGAACGAGGGTGATTCAACCTCAATGCAACCACGCTACAAGTACGAGGGTAGCGTTCCTCAACCCCTTCTCTCCACGAGAAGGATTTTGTCCCACGAAGGAGACGGGAATTCGCAAAGCGAATACCCAACCAAAATACAAAGATAAAATAAAACAACAGTCCTATAGAGCCAACCAAATTAAACCTAGCTTCTATAGGAAATAGGAAACTCCCCTTTGCAAGGAGTGCGTCGACGATGACGCGGTGCGTGTGCCACGCGATGGCGCTACGTCGCTCTCGTTATCAACAGCGGGAGAGCGGGCGCGCGAAGGCTTGATGCTCTCAAGAGAATGAAACTAGAGCTTGGAGAGCAAGGGCCTCAATTGGACACAAAAGAGTGGAACTAAGTTGCTTAGGTGTGTCTCTTGTTTCTCTTAGTGTGTATTTGTGTTACAAAGGTTCCCCTCTATTTATAGAGGCCTTAGGAAGGTTTTGGAAGGCTTGGAAAAGCTTCCATAGCCGTTGGGTGCAAAGCCCAAGAGAATCAGGCCGAAATCAGGACAATGATTGCATTTGACAGGGTTATCAGACGTCTAACTCTGGCATCAGACGTCTGGAAGGCCACTTTAAGACGTCTGATTCCAAGGTCAGACGTCTGATTCTATGCGGGTTTCTCCCTGACTTGAATCAGATCTAAACAGGGTTTTTGTGCAAGTCCATCAGACGACATACAGGACGTCTGGTACTATGTCTGGACGTCTGGAAACCTACTTTTACTGTGGGAATTGATTTCCAAACGTTGCAACGGCTAGAAAATCTCTGAGAAGAGATTTTGGGTCAGTCGAGGCAAAACGGTCATTTATCAGACGTCTGGAAAGTCCTATGGACGTCTGATAAGGCTCTAACGGTCATAATCTTGAGTGTTTTCTAAGCCAGCCAACGGTCCACTAACTGGACGTCTGGCAAAGTCATCAGACGTCTTCTAAGACGTCTGGTCTAAGGTCCGGACGTCTGAATTCATCAGACAGAACTAACTATGTCCAGCCTAACAGTTATCAGACGTCTGAAACAACAGTCAGACGTCTTAAAATGCTTTATCAGACGTCTGATTCGTGAATTAGACGTCTGGAAAGTCTGTTTTAACCCTATATTGGTTTTCTAAGTGTTCTACAGAAAACCTAAGTATCCTAGGGTTGTGCAGGTGTTCCTAGGACTACTGTTAGGGTTCTTTGAGGCTCTTTAACATAATGTCTAAGGAAAATAAAGAGCAAGAAGATAAATACAAGAGATACATGAAAGGATAAAAAAGAATCTATCCTATTCTTCTTGTCTTCCATCTCCAATCTTTCGCTCCACGCGAACCTCCTCTGTTTTCCGTCAAGCTCCTCCAATCCGTCCTGGATGCGAGCTCGAACTCCGTCTAAACACGTCCTCATTTGCAATTGACCTGAAATCTAGGACTCAAATTGCAAATGTTAAATAACACGTGTTTTGTTATCATCAAAACAAATGATCGTGGTGCTCTAGCACCAACACATCCTACTTACCCAGGCATGTTTATGTTTTAGTCTCTTCAAGGAAAGTTGCTCAAATCCTATCCCACACCTACACAACCTCTTTTTGAAAGGGATGAATAGTTATCCCTCTACACTTCACCCAATTGTATTTCACTAGGACCAAGTGGAACTTTTCCACCATGTGTAATGCTTGAGAGAAGAAGATGTGGGTTGGGGTTGAAGATTGAGGGTTGGAAACTTACTCCAGTTGGGGCATTGAGATTAGAATAAGAAATCGAGTACTTTACAACTAATCATTGTCTAGTTTCTTATGTCCTTAGTGACCCATTGGGGACTTAGCGGGCCAACTATTCTCCGATTGTCTGCATGGGGAGCCCGTGATCTCTTTCAATCACATTACAAAGGTAATAATGCCTTGGTTTTTGCTGAGAAGATTGATATTAAGCAGGATAATGGGATCCAAACTAATTTATGAATCAAGGTAGCCTATTTTCTTAATGAATTTCTTGTTTACACCTCTTGCTAAAGTCTTCTTAATGTTTCTTCCCTCATTTTGTTAAATTTGTTAACATGCCCAGATATTTAATGGACCATAAAATATGAAACTTTTAGCATTATTTCATGGTTTTGGAATAAATAAAGTTAAATGCCCGTTTCTTTATACTTTACACTAGCTTTGCTTGATGCTATTTTTACTGTTCCAAATGAAGCCTTTGATTGCGCAGCAATCATAGGTCTTAATTGACCTAAATTAAGCTAAGACTTAGCATAAGTTAGGATTATTCATACATGCATACGCATTATCTGCATCTTTACTGCTTTCCTTTAACTATGCATAAAATAATGTTATAATGTGCTGATTAAGTGTATTATGTCGATTGCAGGCAATAAGCAGATCTGGAGCTGGATCTGGAGCAGGATCTGAAGCTGGATCTGAAATAACGGGAGTTGTGGTAGAGCTGGAGCAGAAGGCTTAGCTTAGATGTAGGAATAATAATGTAAGGGGGTTAAAGGTTTTCTATTCTATTAAGTAGAAATAAAGCAGTAAAATGTGAAGAGCTTAGGTCCATCCTAGCCTTAAGATAGCCTAGAGACTTCCCCAAGCCTTAGCCACGCTTAGATTAGGTCACAACACCCTAGGAAGCCCTAAAACCCTAGTTCCAACCCTTCTCTGGACATCCAGATAAGTTTTAAGACGTCCAGGACCCTTAGCCAACTCCCGCATGCTTCAAACCCACTTCTGCAGTGTTATTGGACGTCCAGACACTTTGTCAGACGTCCAATTTGTGCAGAATACCCAAAACAGAACCCGAAACCCTTCCTGACTCTGATTGGACGTCCAGACAACAAGTCTGGACTTTTGATTTTTGAGTATAAGACGTCTGATTATATAATTAGACGTCTGATACTGCTCTCCAATTCCTGTTTTGAGATTTAAGCCTTGATCTTGGATCTCTAGGTCCCTAAACCCAATTCCAACCCCATAGGAACCTAAATTAAGGTGCCCTAACCTTAGTACATCACCTCTAGACCTCCCTAAGGACCTAATTAGGTCCTCACTAAACCTAATTGACTTGGATCTTAGTCAATTACATCAGCCTATTCAATTGGACCCCTGATCTCAGCACACACTGTCCAATTGGACTCAGTGAGAGTCCAATTGACCTAGACCTGACTTAATTGAGTTGTTTTACTCTCAATTAAGTTTCCACACACCCAATTAAACTTGTATTAAGTTTAACTGCACTTTACCTTAGTGAATTAGGGTTTATAACCCTAATTTGAGACCTACCTTGACCTAAACCCACTAGAACCCAACCTAATCAACCTAGCCACCTAAGTTTCGACCCACACACACCCACACACACCATCCACACGAAAATATCTAGCCTAGAGTTCTCTAGAACTCTCTACCATGTGTGGTTGCCTTGGTTGCCAAAAATAGCAACCAAGAGCCATTCAATTTTTAGATCCACATTTGGTGGATCTAAAAACCACCATCCACCCTCTCTCTCTCACTCTCCCACGAGCTCCCACCATAGGCCTCTCTAGAGAATTCCATAATTCTCTAGAGAGCTTCCATTGGGTCTATAAAAAGACCCCATGGGTGGCCATTGGCACCCATTCACTTCTTTGGCAATTGCACTCCATTGGTGCCATTCACTCCACCTCCACTTAGCCACTCACTCCACCTCCACGAGCTCACTACCACCACCATGGAGGACACCATGCCAGGATGCTGGATCAACCCTACCTCTCTCCAAGGGTCGGCCTAAGCTACATTGGCCGCCCCTCATTCTCCTCTCGACCACTCCAAGGCCATCGGGGACCACCCCTGAATGCCCTCTATTCTTCTAACTTTAAATCATGCTCTTCATAATTTTTATTGCTTTCATTTACTGCTTAGTAGTGTAGTCTTACTTCTCCCCCAATGATGCATGCGAAATCCCCCCATCGATTCTTGTATGCGATCATTTTCTGGTAGCTAGGTTTAATTTCAAGCATTCCTGTATAAGCTTTCCTCTAGATTTCCTGTACAAACAACTCTCCCCCAATGAATGAATGAAAATGCATTTATATATATATATCTCTTTATGTGTTTGAAATCACCATGAGCTGAATGATTATTTTATTTGCATGATTTAAGTGCCTGTTCTTTAACCGCCTATATATTGCGCACCAGAATATTAAGTAGAGCGGCTTTAAGATCGATTTCAAAAACAGAAACACGCCTCCCAGAGACAAACGACCGGGACTCAAGTCTCATTATTTTACAAAATAATATTTTTGACGAACGTTTTTGCGCGAATATACTAAGACTTTCGACGACTTTCAAATGCGCGAAAATGGCTTTCTGTCGTAGATTGCATTTTTGATAAAAGCATCGTAGTATAGTTGCGAAATACGATCCAACAAAGATATTGTTTTGTAAAAATAACGAGACTTTGAGTCCCGGTCGTTCGTCTCTGGGAGGCGTTGTTTTTATTTTTGAAATCGATCTTAAAGCCGCTCTACTTTATTTAAACGACATGCTGGTGCGTAATATATGGGCGGTTAAAGAACATGCACTTAAATCACGCAAATATGATAATCATTTAGCTCAAGGTGATTTCAAACACATAAGACATATATATATATATATATATATATATATATATATATATATATATATATATATATAATGAAATTTCATTCATCGTGGGAGAGTTGTTGCACAAGGAAATCTAGAGGAAAGCTTATACATGAATGCTTAAAATTAAATCTAAAATTAAATCTAACTACCAGAAAACGATTGCATACAAGAATCAGCGGGGGGATTTCGCATGCATCATTGGGGGAGAAGTAAGACTACACTACTAAGCAGTAAATAAAAGCAGTAAATATATGAAGAGCATAATGTAAATCTAGCAGAATGGAAGGGCATTCAGGGGTGGTCCCCGATGGCCTTTGAGTGGTTGAGAGAAGAAGGAGGGGCGGCCAATGGAACTTAGGCCGGCCCTTGGAGAGAGGTTGGGGAGCTGATCCAGCTTCCTGGCGTGGAGATGGTGGCCTCCATGGTGGTGCTCAACTCGTGGAGGTGGAGTGGAGATGGAAGTGGCTATTCTAAGTGGAATGGATGCCAAGGAAGTGAATGCGTGCCAATGGCCACCCAAGGGGTCATTTTATAGAACTAATGGAAGGTCTCTAGAGAATTATGGAATTCTCTAGAAGGACTATGGTGGGAGCTCGTGGGAGAATGAGAGAGAGAGGGTGGATGGTGGTTTTTAGATCCACCAAATGTGGATCTAAAAATTGAATGGCTCTTGGTTGCTATTTTTGGCAACCAAGGCAACCACACATGGTAGAGAGTTCTAGAGAACTCTAGGCTAGATATTTTCGTGTGGATGGTGTGTGTGGGTGTGTGTGGGTCGAAACTTAGGTGGCTAGGTTGATTAGGTTGGGTTCTAGTGGGTTTAGGTCAAGGTAGGTCTCAAATTAGGGTTATAAACCCTAATTCACTAAGGTAAAGTGCAGTTAAACTTAATACAAGTTTAATTAGGTGTGTGGAAACTTAATTGAGAGTAAAACAACTCAATTAAGTCAGGTCTAGGTCAATTGGACTCTCACTGAGTCCAATTGGACAGTGTGTGTTGAGATCAGGGCTCAATTGGACTCAATGAGTCCAATTGAATAGGCTGATGTAATTGACTAAGATCCAAGTCAATTAGGTTTAGTGAGGACCTAATTAGGTCCTTAGGGAGGTCTAGAGGTGATGTACTAGGGTTAGGGTACCTTAATTTAGGTTCCTATGGGGTTGGAATTGGGTTTAGGGACCTAGAGATCCAAGATCAAGGCTTAAATCTCAAAACAGGAATTGGAGAGCAGTATCAGACGTCTAATTATATAATCAGACGTCTTATACTCAAAAATCAAAAGTCCAGACTTGTTGTCTGGACGTCCAATCAGAGTCAGGAAGGGTTTCGGGTTCTGTTTTGGGTATTCTACAGAAATTGGACATCTGACAAAGTGTCTGGACGTCCAATAACACTGCAGAAGTGGGTTTGAAGCATGCGGGAGTTGGCTAAGGGTCCTAGACGTCTTAAAACTTATCTGGATGTCCAGAGAAGGGTTGGAACTAGGGTTTTAGGGCTTTCTAGGGTGTTGTGACCTAATCTAAGCGTGGCTAAGGCTTGGGGAAGTCTCTAGGCTATCTTAGGGCTAGGATGGACCTAAGCTCTTCACATTTTACTGCTTTATTTCTACTTAATAGAATAGAAAACCTTTAACCCCCTTACATTATTATTCCTACATCTAAACTAGGCCTTCTGCTCCAGCTCTGCCACAACTCCTGTATTTCAGATCCAGCTTCAGATCCTGCTCCAGATCCAGCTCCAGATCTGCTTATTGCCTGCAATTGACATAATGCACTTAATCAACACATTATAACATTATTTTATGCATAGCTAAAGGAAAGCAGTAAAGATGCAGATAATGCGTATGCATGCATGAATAACCCTAACTTATGCTAAGTCCTAGCCTAATTTAGGTCAATTAAGACCTATGATTGCTGTGCAATCTTCACTTTTTAAAAGGGGGTATCCTAGGTCTCGCCACTGATATCTTTATAATATTGTGCTATTTTTGGGGAAGGTAATTACTCCCTCATCTCGTAAAACATTTGTTTAAAATTGGAATAGATAGTAGCAGAGGACTGAGATGAGAAAGTAGGGACATGGAAGTGGGAGGCCTTTTGGTGGACTCCTCTACAAGTCCTCTCATGCTCAGAGGGGCATATTAAAGACAACATGATGTTGTATTTGTCTCTTGATGGGCCAACTTACAACTCAATGCTGGTTGGTTGTTTGTAGGGGCTGCTGAACCCTCGGTCATCACCTTCATAGTTGTCCATGAAGGAGGGATGAGGTTAGTGAAGGGGATTTGGGGGAGATGATGGGTGTTGTGGTTGGGGGCTTAACCAACCTTGAATGCATTGTAGACTCGATGCAATCATAAGTGAAGAATCCATTGAGGCTGCGATGGAAGCAAGCACCTTGTGAAGCCCTTCTCTCCACCAGGTGTAGTGTTTTGGAGCAATTGTGGGGCTCCATTACATGCCTCCTCGATGGTGGTTTCGTGTCATGGGAAAGGCGACGAGGTGTGCACATAGACAATTGGCATTAAGTGGTCCTTAAGGTGCTTCACTCGGAGGAGTTGGTACCTGAGGCTTGAAACTTTGCCATCATTAATGCCATAGTGACCTCCTTTGGAAGATTGCGACACAATGTGATCAACTCTAAAGAGGAACTCATTGTTGTCAAGGTTGGTGTTGGGAAATGATCTTGGACCTGCTCGACAATCGAAGGGGTGTGGGAACTCAAATGATTTAATCTCCGATTCCTGAAGAGTGAAAACATAGGCTTTTTAAAATTTCATCGAATCGAATACTTGGGTTGATGCCTGGAAACTTGAATAACAAAGATCAAAAAACAGCAACGACTTATGTAATCAAAACCACATGGGGAGATCTAGTATCTCCCTATTACGAAATCCCCACGACTAAGAGATTATGCTTATGGGTGGCATAGCATAGCATCCCATGTGTTGTGCCTCATCAAATAAATATTGCCTAAAGGGATTCCCTTCTTCTCAGTAGGTAGGTGAGGCCCTTTACATGAAGAAGACTTGATTTTGTGGAGTGTGGCACAAACGTCACAAACTCCTTCACGAATCCTGTGGAGACCCTCACCTCAATTCCACTGAGAAAAGATTTTTCCATGGATTCAAAATCCACTAAAAGTAGTAGTTAGATGTTTAATGTCTCTCCTAGATGTGTAGGTACAAAGCGGGGGGCAGGAGCTTTGGCCTTAGAGATCGAATATATAGGTGAAGCATAAGCAGGATGACCAAGAGTCTTCTTGGTCGTCGCCCTTGAGCAGAAAAAGGGGAGACGAACTGGTTGCTAGGGCTCTTGGTCATCTCCCTTCTTCGTTTTGTGAAGAGGGGCAATGGCTGGCCAAGCTCTTAGCTATCTCTTCTTCGATTAGCCCCAACAACCGTTAAGGTTCTTGAAGAGGAAGAAAGAGTTGATGGCTCTTCTTCTCTTCCTCTTTGCTTTGTGGGGAAGAATGCACACAAATTGATTTTATTTGGTTGGAATCAACTTAGGGTTTCCCAATTAGGTTTGGGAGGTATTTATAAGGTTCTAATCAAATCCTAATATGGTGTAAACCCTTTCATCTCCATCTAAGGGTTGGGATCTAATCCTACTTGAATTTTACATGATTGACCCATAACAACTTATGAGATGTTTAGATCTAGAATCTAAACATTAATTAAATGCAATCCAACCCTTGGATTTTGTACATCATTAAATTAGGTACAATTAATCACCAAATTGAATGTGATTTAACTCCTTAAATCACATTAATCAATCCTGAAAGTAGAAACACACTAAAATCATTATTGGTTTCATCACGGCAATAACGAAGAGTACAGGATTAATGGAATTATGATGCTACACCTCGCTTAGATATTCCAAACACCCGTGAATTCTTCTCACTAGAAGACATAGGTAACCCTTAGGATTAAATCTGTAATTCACTGTTCATCTTATCATGGGTTACGTACTTTTCATATTCTCTTTGTATCGTTGGGACAAGAACGAAGACCAGATTCTTTCCTAAAGGTCTACCTTCTTTTCATGTATGAATCTGATCAGGACTGGTATGACTATGCATGGAATTTCATACTTCCTAATCTACACAGAGAGCGACCTCGAGTCTCCTAATCTATTGTGAACACTTACAACAATGGATCTGTGTGATCCCTTTGAGAGATCATATGTCTTTTGCCTCTTCCTACATGCACCAGCTTTCCAGTATTAGTACCAAGGTAGGTGCATTTACTATCAATCATGTACTTGTGAACAAAGACACATATTTGTTTCAGGTCCAATGATAGGCCTTCTCCGTGATAATGATAAGAGAAGGACTTTCGCATCTCCTTGTCGAGTAACTCCTTGACCCAACTTACGTGGCAACCTTGAATCTTTATCTGCATGCAGAGGATGTGTATCAAGAGCATCAGTTAGGCAACGATCTTTGGAGAAGATTGCCACTATTCTCACTCTGGAGACAACCGTTGGATATTATGATGGTTCCTAATGACTTATTGAAATCATCGATCTAAACCATTTGAATTCTTCGATACCTGTCATTGGTATATCTAACATGGCATAGTACATTATCTCAGTTGTATTGTGGGACCCATCTGATTGCACAGCAATCAAACAACCTAAATCACCTCAATTAAGCTAGATTATAGCATAACTTAGGAATAATGCATTCATAAGCTTCGTAATTTGCATAATAGCTAGTTTACTGATCATATACATAATATTGTCATTTTATGTACTAATGAGAGATGATTTTAATCGAGATGATTCGAAGCCGCGGATGTTAGATCAAACCAGACAGATCTTATCAGAACGACAATGAGAGTCCAACGCTTCCGAAATCGTCTTGATTAGACAACCAGAGCATCATGTGTAGTCCATAAAAGAACGGAGATCATGCAGCCAAAAGACAAAGATCCAAGCCTCAGACGACCTGGAAATTTTTTTGAAGCTTTTCAATACATATTTGAGATTTCTAACTTATTATTTTGTGCGTACAGAAAACGAAGAAATCTGAACTAGACACGATAACGAAGAAAGTGCAAGTTCGAATTTCAAGTAAGTACTCATAGTTTAAATTTGTTAGATTTATAAAGATTAGGATTTTCTTGAACCTTAGGATTAGTTACAATTTACTTGCTTATTGAAAAAAATAAAAATCTCTTGATTTTCGAGCTAAAATAAAGTCTTATGTTATAAATTTAATTCCTAAAGACCCGCATATCCAAATATTCTCAAATTTTTACTAGACATAAATTTTGAAGTTAGAAACAACATATCCAAATTTTGCACAAATCAGAGTTATAAAAAAATTTTAAAAATTTGTGCATTGATCAATTATCAATACGATTATTGTTCCTGATTTTTCGAAGTTCAAAATATCATTAGAATTTTTATATAACTCCGATTGACTTTAAATTTATGGCACTGAATTTCTAAGATAATCAAGAATTTAGGAAAATTTGAAAAAAATATTTCTTACACGTTTGATCGCACGGATTATTCAATCACGAACTAGGGGTCAAAACAGGATGCAAAACCCCCAGTACACTTTAAATCAGAAACAAATAAAAAACACACATTAAAAATTCTTGAAAAATATTTTTTGAGTGCCTAGTTAGTGGTGCAATATGACCAATTGATTGCATTGCTTGGGTTGTACCACTCATCTGATTTTGAACTTGAAAGAATTATCTAGAAATATCTGTGTGTAGGGTTTCACACTAAGGAGAAGCACACTTGCATTTCCATGCTTAAAGGAAATCTATTAAACAAATTGGGATTTGCAAAACTTTGGTGTGCCTCATCAGAACCTTGGTTGAAGATATTAAATCAAGTGAACCCTAAAACACGTTAACACAAGCAATTGAATCTTAAAATTCACTTCATCATAAAAAAAAATTGCTTATGAACCCTTTGCCTACGCGCTTCACATCTAAAATTAATTTTAATGGTGAACACCCCCTTAATACCCATCATATTCCAAAAGCACATCAAACCCAAGCTTAAAACTGTGTAGACGTGCCCTAGGCAGGATTGATAGACTTGGGGACTTGAAATTAGATTGGGCTAAGGTCAAGGCCTTGTCTACTTGGACCCAATGGTGACAAGAAAGGTCGGTGTGGTAACTGCGTTAACCCTTAGTGGTGTCCCACCGTGAAGGGTGTCCTAAGGGGTCCGACCCTTCTGGCCAGCCAAGTAATTCAACGGTTGATCTAACCCAATTTTGTTTTGGGGAGCCAAGATCAGGTCTGTTTAGGGATAACACTCTAAGAACCAATCTGATTGCTTGTATTGAAAGGGTAGGGTATTCTCTCGTTTGTTTTCTCTCTCTCGTCTATTAACTTTCTTTTGGTACATGGATGCTAAAAGGTCTCTGAATCTTGATTTGGTACCACCTTTAGAGAGTAAACTAAGGAGAAGACCTAAGTTTTTTGAATACATACCAATGACTAATTGCCATGAGGAAGAACTAATTGAGGTGGAAACTATGGACCCATACTCTTTTGCCTCACACTATTCCTCCTTTTCTCCCTATCCCAACCCTTCCCTTACTTCAACTTCGTCGGGATGGGAGAACTTTCCTCAACACCCGGGACTTGATTCCCTTGCCTACACCTCATATTCACTGAGTATAGCTAGGCCTACCTCAAATCCCACACGAATCACTGGATATCAAGGATCTCTACACCCTTAAAAGACACTCTCCATGTAGGACCAGCACTTGATTGGCATGACCAACTATCTTGATCAGTTCAGCCAAACTCATCTCTCCCTAAGTCAGGGATATGCCTCAGAATCCCAATACCTAGAATATCAATCCTATCCTCAAAATCACTTTGTAAATTATCCCAATTCCACCCAAACAACTTCACCTTCTCATTGGGATAACCCTACAACACCAAACAAAGGATATGATTCTTACCCTAGGTATTCAGATGATAGATATTATGATTCAACTGAGGAAAGAAATCCTGGAAATTTTTATCCTCAGCCTGATCAAATCCCTAACCATGGCGGTGATCCTGAGATCACCCAATTACTCCAAGTAGTCGAGGGGATGAGAGAAGCTAGTAAAAGAAATGCAGATAATCTGACAAAACAACTCAATAGAATATGGAAAGCAAAAGGTGATAAACCTGGTTCGAGTATGTCACAAGTTGGTGGTAAGCCACTCAAGGCTGAGGATACAACCTTAAGTATGACATCTTATCCAATCCCAACCTCTACATACACCGAGCCAACCCACCAATCCTGTGATTGTGCAAGACAGATCCTACCTAGGCCTACAACTGAACTAATAAATAATTTGATATCCCAGAAGCTGACTTTGAGGAGGAAGACTCACTCGAAGAAATACATCTTGATTTAGGCCCTGAATTGCAACCATTCTATTTTGAGGAGCCAATCCATGGTGGGTTGGAGTATGAGTCTTTTATGTTTAAAGACACACAATTGTACTACATGGATGATTTGGGAAAATCAGAGCAAGATCAAGAATATAGAAAGATTGGGGACAGTGACACTCCTAGCCAAGCACGGTTAGATGGGTCCGATCTGTTCTTGTCTGAGGATTACCATGATCAGATGTGCTTGAACGATTCGATATCTGGATTTGGCAATATTAATCATTCTAGATATCTGATATAGTAGCCGAATCTACTTTCAATTCTATTTCAGCTAATCCGCACCCTTCTCTTCCCATCCACCAGAATCTTGAGGAAAACCTAATCCTTGTCCCCAAAGGATTTGAGGTGTTGACTAATCTAAACCCCAATCTTACTCCCCCTGGGGCTGTGATTCTAAGGAATAATGAATTTTTGTCCATTACATTTAAAGACTTGCATCATGATTTGGGCGACTTGAATGAGACTTTTGATCACCGCAGGGATAAGATTGAAGATTCTAATAAGTCCAAAACTATTGAGATGGACCACTGGATCGTATTTGACTCAACTACTCTACATCCATCTACACCTGACTTAACTTACGAAGTGGTTTCCTATACCATTTCAGACTACACTACTCGAGTCCCTCCTTTCATTTCCCATCACTTTTAGGACCCATATGATTTATTCCCCACAAACCACCCTGTATCCACCTCATCTAGCTTCCTCATGCATCACATCTTAAGGTTGCCACTATCCACTTTCCACTATAGCACCCGCACAAATGTTTCTCTCTGTTGTAGCATTTGGCTACAAATATTTTCAAGCCAGTTCACTTTATTTTTCCGACCATTTAAGCTTGGTATTCACCATCAACTAATCTGCATTTGTGGATCATTGATCCTTGCATTGCATGACCATATCTTCATTTTAATCCTGACTCAACCCATTAATCTGATCATTCATTTTTGGGTTTAGGTCCAGCAAATGATGTTAAACTTAGATCTAGCTAGGAGGCAACCCAGTATTCTTTACTGGTGGCGATCGCTCTTTCGTGGGTGTTAAAAAGTTGTATTCGTTGTAGTATGTTACGAAGAACGAAGATCAGTTTATTTCAATTTATTACTCAAAATTTAGAATATTCCGAGGTCGAACTCAGGAAGCAAACTTAATTCTAGAAGCATACAAATTCACAATTCACTATAGTATACTACTTTACAAAAATTAAAGAGAGAGGGAACAAAAATTTCTTTATTCTTTCTTTCTTTCTTCTCCTCTTCTCTCTTCCTTCTCTGCCTTTCCTTTCTCGGACATTTGATTCTTTGAGTCAGACGCCTTATCTGCCCCTTTGCTACAGTGCCTTGCAGGTTCTTCTCCTCTTGGCTTCTTCTTCTTCTCTTCTCTACTCAGCTTCCTTCTTCTTCTTCTTCTCTTCTCTACTCAGCTTCCTTCTTCTTCTTCTTCTTCTTGCACTGTGCCTTCTCCTTCTTCAGTTGGCTGCTCTCCTCTTCAGCTTTTGCTTTGTCTTTCCTTGTCTTTTCCCCCTGTGAGTCTTCTTTCTTCTGTCTTTAGTTTCTCTTCTTCATCTTCCTCCTTCCTGTCTTCTTCTTTCTTCAGCTGCTCTGTGCGGCTCAGTGTCCTCAACCGCTCCTCTGCCTTGAGTGTCCTTCTTCTTCTTAGCTTGCAGCAGCTAAGTCCCTGCTTCCTACTCTTGCTGCTTCTTCCTTAGCGTAGCGTCCTCTTCTTCCAGCACAAGCACCACGCAACAAAGCCCATTCCCCTACCCTCCCCGTCCGTCTCTCTCTCTCTCTGAATCTCTCTTTGGTACGCTCTCCTAGAGTCGGGTTATCGGGTCGGTTGCGCGCCTGGGTCCAGGTGCACCGACGTGAGTGTGGTGCGCGAGGAGTGCACGGTAGGATAGTTGGGTCGGGTTGCTAGGTCCGCGGGCTAATTCACGGATGAGGCGTGTATAGGTGAGGAGGGACCTCACCCCAGTGAATTGGAGGCGATACGCGTAAGGCACTTTTTCAATTTATTTGAAGCGCTGTGCCCAGACGTTTATGAGGTGGTACTAATGCCCCGCCCGTTGTTGCTCGCATGCCCGTAGGAGATCTTCCTTCCAATTGCAGCAACTGTGGTCTCCTGCTGAGCCAATTGCTTGGCTGTGTGAGTTCGTGATGCCAATCTGCTTCTCCTGGGACTCTGACGCCTGGAGCGCACGACCTGGAGCTCGCGAGCAAGCTTCTTCACGCCTACGTCAATGGCAAAAGAGGGTCAAAACCTGAAATGCGGGAACACGGCCTTACGGCCCTGTTAGATCAAAGGAAAACCTTCGCCGTATCACGGTGAAGGTGAAGCGGATGCTGGCTGGCCGCGGGGTGGCCTAGGCGTGCGTGCCTAGGTAGCTCTGTGGCCGGGTTTATGGGTTAGGTCGGGGTGTGTTTGCGGTGGTGTAGGCGGTGTGTGAGTGGGTGGATGATGTTTAGTGGAGTGTGGCGGAGGTTGCGAGGTGGGTGGAGAGACGTGTGGGGTTGCGGAGTGGCGGATGCGTCTTGCCGGAGGGTGGCCAAAGATAGGGAAGATGTGGGCAGACAGTGGCGGTTGAGGGGTGTTGTGTGATATAGAATGAGGGAAATGAAAGAGTGGAAGACGGGGAACTTATCTGGATTATTTAGAGAGAAAGGGGGCAGCGGAGACGGACGGCTCGTTTGTGCCGTCGTCGGAGAAGACGGCCCTGAGGGAGATAACGGTGACGAAGAGGAGGATAAGAAGGTGTGCGCTGGTGCGGCGCGGCGAGGGAGGACGAGGCGGAGTGAACCCTGCTGCAGGTATGGCAGTAGAGCGATGAGAGGGAGGAGGAAGAATCGCCGGAGCTTGCGGGCTACTTGGCCAGAGAGAGGGGAGATGAAATCTGGGGGATTCTGCGGCCAAAACAAGTCTGATCCGGTGCGGAACGATCTGGGCTTGCTTAAATAGGCACTGGCAGGAGGTTCATCACACTAAGGCGGCCAGAAGTCGACGCCGGAGGCATGGTCGGAGGGTATACCCATACCTCTTGTGCGTTCGCACGAGAGGTATGGGGTGATTCAGGGTATGGGGAGCTGCTCATGCGGTAGGGGGTTTCGTAGAGAGCTCCCCTTTTAAGTCTGGGAGCAGCTCCCCAGGCAAGTAAGGAGAAAAACACCTCGCGACGTCGCCGGCGGTATGGGTCCCTGCCGCTGTAGTAGAGGGACCTGAATGAATAAAGTGACGATAAAGTTGAGGGGTTTTTTGCAAGGCTCCAAAAAGTTAAGGGTCAGAAAGTAATTATTGAGGACCAATTTGTGAAGTAGGTCGAGGTAAACTTTTCCTAGGTCTAAATTTTAATATAACCCTAATTTGGACCTAAGGAATCCAATGGTGAAGTTGGATTTTAGGTTTGACCATGTTTGACAAGTCAATTTGCACAAAAATCCAAATTAGGTCAAAAATTATGTATGGTTCTCAATCTAGGCTAAGATTGATTCCAATGGCCAAATTGATGGTTCTAAACCTTAGGAGATATTTTTTCATGAATTTTAGAGGGCTTAATTGATTTTTATATTTCCTGAAACTTCGTGAATTAAAGCAGGTTTGTTTTAGGGTTACAGAATGTCATTTAATTCCTAGAGGCCACTATAACCCTTTTCAAATCAAATCATCCCACTTTCTCTCCTATTAAGCCCATTTGACCTGTGTTTAGACCCTTAGAAATCCTGTTTGTGTACTGTATTGGTAAAATTACAGTTTTACCCCTTGTGATTTGCTTTATATTCAAATTTATAGTTCTCTGATTTACGCTTTCCCTTAGGTTTTGTAGAAGATTTTGTATACTTATTTAGGTCAAAATGTGCTAGTTAGGGTTCATGATGAGGTTCTCATCAACTGGTAATTTGCATCTTTTGCATCCATACTAACCTAGATTAAAAACATAGTCAGGTGATATCCCCTCCTCTAGCATATTATATTTTGATTTTCATATATACATTTTAATGAGGATATTGTAATGAATAGGCATGGGAGGTGGACATTGCATGTCTAATTTTTAATTTTTATGTCAAAAAAAATGCATTTAGGCATCAAGAATTTTTATTAAGGTTTTATTAGGGATTTATTCGTAAGTTGATTCCTGAGTTTAGAATCCAGTACAATTTCACACTTACACGTAGAATTTGCAATGAATCATCTGTGAAGACCGATAAACATCTTTAGTTTGTCGAAAAGAAGCAGTGCTTCTTCTCCTATGCCCTTGAACAGTAATTACGAAATAAGGCAAACTATCTTCTAATAGATCCACCAAACAAGTGTAAGATAAGAGCAGAGAGTCTACTGGTACTCTAAGGTTAGTATGAGAAATCTTAACATCTGGATAATTAGATAATGATACTCGGAGTTAAGCATAGTTTTTGCTCTCGATTTCTGCATACAAGTTCTTAGTGCGAATATTTTGAGAGCCACCAAATAAAGCAAATATGCAGAGAGCGGGTTCTGATAAAACTAGGACTGAGGTGGATGGTCATGACTGTCCTTTACGGAATCATCGGCTGAAGAAGGGTATGAATGTCAAGGTCATAAATATACTATTCTATCAATTCCATCCCTATTGCCGAGAATAGGCACTTCCACCAAATAAACTACCAAGGTCTTCTTGAATACCCCTAATCCCGAATAATGCCTCGTAAATAAAAGATCGTATGCTATATTACATTGCGTTAATAGATATTTGGATTCAAGAAAAGAAAAGAGAGAGAACAAGAAAAAAAGAAAGGAAAAAAATATATATATTCATAGAAAAAATTTAGAAAAAGAAAAGAGCAGAACAAAAAATGACTTTATGAGTTAGAGTTTATTTCAAATGTAATGAGGCAACAACACTTACCACCCTCATGATCCACCAAATACAGCCTTTACCTACTTTTCTATATTTCTGGCCACCTGAATACAGGCTGAGAAATTCTGACTTAGTCGTAGAGTAATCAGAACCTAATCAAAGTGTTAATGCCAGGAGAGACCATCAAATATATTGATAAATTTGGTGAGATTGTGAGCTCAAAAAGAAAGAAAAGAAAAGATAAGAAAAAGAAAAATAAAAAGGAGAAAGGAATAGAGAGAACAAGTACAAAGGAACTAAAGAGAGCATAGTTTCTCCGCCTCATTTTGAGTTGAATTATTTAATAGTCTAAAAATCTAGGTTCTAAAGTACAAGTCTATATGCAGCACCAGATGAGTGTGAGCCACCAAATACAAATCTACTTGACTCATAAATCTTCTACCTAAGCCAAAAGCCAAGGCTGAATATACAAAACATCTTCTAACCCCGAGGGAAGAAGTTTACCTATCCCAATAGATTTTTACTAAGGGTCAAGTATGAGTTTTAGATGTGGATTGGCTTTTCACTTAGATTCGTTGCATAGGCCACAACGAAACACATTCACGATTATCTATATTACTAAAGTTTTGGATGAAAACAAATGACATAAACCTCTAGTCAAACTCTTGATAAAAATTAGTCATATAGGACCATTTTGCATTTAGTCTTGCATTTGCTAGGGACTAAAAAGATTTAGGCATGGGGGTGTGATTGCATAGCTATCATGCAACCTAAATCACCTGAATTAAGCTAGATTCTAGCATAACCTAAGAATAATGCATTCATAGGCATCGTAATTTGCATAATAGCTAGTTTACTAGTCATACAGATAATATCTTCATTTTATGTACTAATGAGAGATGATTTTAATTATAGATGATTCGAAGTCGCGAATGTCAGATCAGACCAAACAGATCTGATTAGAATGACAACGGGAGTTCAACGCTTTCGAAATCGTTTAGATCAGACAACTAGAGCATCGTGTACAGTCTATAAAAGAATGGAGATCATGGATCCAAAAGACAAAGATCCAAGCCTCAGATGAAAAATCCAATCGCATTAATGAATCCGAATCAATGATCGCAGTCCAACGACGCAAAAATCAACTCGATCAGAGGTCTACATCACCAAATACAAAGAAAAGAAGATGGATGGCCACGATGGTACCACGTTGCACCATCACAGCTACCCCCTCATCGCCACCCCATCAGAGAAGGCTACCCTCGCGCGCTGTGGGCTGTTGGATCCTCATCCAACAGCCACGAGCGCACCATGTCGCCCACCTCAGCACGCTTCAACAGGAAGGAGAAGATCTCGACCGTTGGATCTTCATCCAACGGCCAAGAATAAGTTGCCTTAAAATGAAGAAGCAACACAAACGCGGCCTCAACACAACGGTAAGCACCCCGGTCCGCAATAGAAGGGTATGAGTTCGAGGCTCGCTCAGTGTGAAATTAAGGAAGGTGGTGGGCAAGCGAGTGGTAAGGTGGCAAACCGCGGCGCTGCTTTTGTGTCTTTATTATAGTATAGTCGTTATAGTATAAGATAAGAAAGCTCCGGTTGTTATTACCATAGAAAATTTTTTACTCGGAAATAGTTTTCCCGAGGTCGAACTTAGGGAGCTACTAGAATTCTAGAAGTACAATGCTTTTATTACAAAAATAAGAGAGAGAGAGAGAGAGGTAGAGAGGTAGATTTGTTTCTTGGCTTTTTCTTCTTCTCTTCTTTCTCTCTTGTCTTGTCTTCTTTTTCTCTTCTTTCTTCTCTTTGCTTGATCTTCTTCAGTTCTTCTTCTTCTTTCTTTATCTTCTCTTCTTTATTCTTCTTCTCTTTTCTTCCTTCTTTTCTTTGCTTTCAGCTGTGGCACCTTCTCTTCTCTTCTTCTTCTTTACTTTGTCTGCAGAGCTTCATCCATCATCTGATTTCTCAATCAGACGGCTTAAGTGGTGTCTGCTACAGTGCTTCCTTTGTGCTTCTTCTTCTTCTTGCTCCTGCGGTCTTCTTCTTCTTCCTCTTTCTTTGAGCGGCAAAGGCTTCGGCCACCTTCTTCCTTCTTCTCTGCTTGCACACTCACACAACTGGTCAGAGCAAAACCTACCCCTACCCTTCCCCGCGTCTCTCTCTTTCTCAAATTTCTCTCATAGGATCGCTCTCCCAGAGCCGGGTATTCGGGTACGGGTATCGTGCCCGGGACCAGGCCCACCGGCATGCGGTGGTGGTCGAGGTGTGCGCAGTGTCGGGTATTCGGATCCGGCCCAGACCTGCGGGGCGTGAGCACGGGCGAGGGCAAGCGCGTGGGGCACTCGTGCGTAAGGGACCTGACCCCTATGTTCGAAGGCGAATAGCCTCGAACACTTTTTCAATTTAAGTGCGGGCTTTGAGCCGCGCACTTCCGAGGTGGGACTAAAGTCCCACCTCCCAGACTGGCGCCCACAGGTGAGGAGCTCGCGGCAATTGCAGCAGCTCGCGAGGGGTTTGCCTCAACTGCAGACCTTGGAGTCTTCGCGGAGACACTCCGCACAACCTGGGACCAGCGCCTGGGCGAGTTCGAAGCTGCAGCTACAGGTGAAGGAGCTTCACCTGCTCAGCAATGGCGACGAAGGGGGCGTGACCTGAACACAGAAATACGGCCTCTCGGCCTAATCAGAAGATGCAGGGAGCTTCGCCGGAGTACGGCGAAGCCAGTGCGGGTGGTGGCGAGGCGTGAGGCGGTGTACGGTGGCAGCCCTAGGTCGGACTGTGGTCGGAAAAATGGATCTGTTCGGGGGGTCTTTAGGTGGCGTGTGGCAGGGAATGAAAAGGGGTAGGCTGTGGAGTGGAGTGAGGGGAAGCTTCTGAGGTGATCGGTGAGGAGTGAGGAGGTCTGTGGAGGTGGAATGGGCTCGTCGGAGAGGGTGGTCAGAGACGGAGCAGGCGGAGGTGGAAGTTGTGTGTGGGGGCGCGAAAATATAAATTGACAGAGGGGAAATTTAAAGGAGGAGAGGAAGCTTTTACCTAAGTTTTGGACGAAGGGGGGAGGGCGGAGCCACCGGCTCGTGCCTGCCGGAGCTGAGGAAGAAGAGGCCCTGGAAGGGGAGATCGGCGACGAGGAGGCAGGCGGAGGGTGTCGACGGGTGTAGCACGACACAGACGAAAGGGTTAGGGGAACCCTGCTGCAGGTAAGGCAGCAGAGTGACGAGGAGGAGGAGGAGTTGGTCGCCGGAAGCTGCAGGCCGTCTGTCAGAGCTGGAGAGGATGAAGTGGGGGGTTATTCTCCGCCAGAGACAGCTTGCCTCCTTCGGCTAGCGACGACGGTCTTTATAAAGGCGAAGGCGGAGGGGTGGGCGCAGGGAGGCGATGTGCCTCCCTCACCGGAGAATGGTCGGAGCAGAAGCCCATACCTTCCGTGCGTTCGCACGGAAGGTGTGGGCGATCTTAGAAATCATGGTGGTGTCCCTGTGACAGCAGACGTCGCAGGGAACACCCGGTTCAACGGGTAGAGGGCCTCCCTCACCCTGCGTGGCGCCATGCTCCGCGCAAAGTCGCCGGAGCATGGCGCTGCTCAGAGTTTTGCAGGGAGGACCTAAGTGTAAAGAACGACGAAGAACCTAGGGGCTAAAATGCGAGGGTTTAGAAAGTTGCGGGTCAAAAAGTAATAGATGAGGACCAAAATGCAAAGTCGGTCAAGAAGGTCACTTCTTAGGCTCAAGTTTTTATGCATGAATAAATGGGACCTAAGGATTCTAATGGTGAATTTTATTTCTAGATCAGATCTTGTTTGACCAATCAATTTATGTAAAAACCTAAATTAAATCATTAATTGGGCATGGTTCTCAATGTAGGTCAAAATGGGTTCCCAAGGCCAAATTGAAGGTTTTAAACCCTAGAGATTATTTTTATATAAATTTTAGAGGGTTTAGTCGATTTTTACTTTGCCTTGAACCTCGTGAATTGGAGTGAGTTTGTTTTAGGGTTACAAAATGTCATTTAATTCCTTGGAGTTGCTGTAGCCCTTGTCGGATCAAATCATACCACTTTCCTTCTTATTAGGTTAGTTTGACCTATGTTTGGACCCTAAGTTACCCTATTTTCTGATTGTGTTGGTGAAATTGCATTTTTACCCCTTATGACCTATTTTCTTCACAAACTCAGAATTCTCTGAGTCAAGCCTTTCTATAAGTTATGTAGGAGCTTTTTATTGCATATTTAGGTTAGATTGAGCTAGTTAGGGTTCATGATGAGGTTCTCATCAGCGAGCTATTGGCCATCGGATCTTGATCAAAGGGCGCCGAAGTGACCGCGTGGAGTGATCTGAATGCGCCGCGGCCGAACGCTGGAACAAACGAGTGACTAATGCGCGAACTCAAAATGAGAAGGCAGCATGGGCATGACTCAAGCCGTTCGATCTCACGATCGGGTGGTCAAGATTGAATGCACGCGAATTTGGAAATTGAGCTCATGTGGCAGGTGCAGGAGGAAAGAAACGAAGCGCACGTTAAGCTGTCCGATCTCTTGATCAGATAGCTGATGTTGAGGTGTTAAAAACACTTGAGCAGCGAGCAAGAAATCGGAAGCGGGAGTATGAGGGCGAATCTGAGGCGTTTGATCTTGATCCAACGACGCTGGGGGCGCCACGTGTCGGCCAGACGTTAAATCCAAGCATAGAAAAGTTTTTGAAGGTGTTTTGAGGCCTAATCAGGTTCGTTGTTCTCCCGATCGACCGATCTGATTGGCCTATGGTTGTTGCACTAGATGGAGGGCCAAAATACTTTTTTTGCCCTCCATAAAAACTATAAGAGAAGGATAAAGCCCCCCTTGGATGGATCATCTCTTCCATCAACTCCCGCTATCAACTCTAAGCAACTCTTCCACCTTCCTCCAGGCCAAAGCTCTCTCTCTGCAACTCTGCTCCAACCTTAATCCGGGCACTCTAGATCTGAGGTGCTGCCCCATCTCACACAAGCATCCTACAAGCGGCGTCACCTCTCGGCCTCCTTCTATCTCTCACTCTCTCTATCTATCTGTTTCTACTTTTTGCATAGCAATTTCCACTGTGAAAAACTCTTTATCAATGCAATGAAATTTGATCTTATGGATATCTGATGCATATTTATACATATATACATATATAAATACCTGTTAGAAGTAGTTTTATTAAAAAGCTTCTGTTAAAATCGAGATTCCCTCCCTGCGAACGACTCGGTACTCACCGGTCTTTATAAATTTATTTATTGACGTGTTTTCGCACTATACTTGATGTGCATACATCTAAATAGCCAAAAATGTCTATTAATACATGTTCTTAATGTCATATTAGCATCATACATTATAAATATTGCATAACATGCATAATCATGAATTCAGGTCAAATTGTATAGTAATTGTCTCCTTTTATAGTTATGAATAGGGAGACTTTTAATCAGGGCCACGGATCAAAGATCCAACCGTACGGATCTTATCAGGGCGATGATTGGAGTTCAAGGACTCTAAGATCACCCTAATCGGACATCTGCAGCACCAGATATAGATTGAGGAAGCCAAAAGATCAAGGGCCAAGATGGTGCCAAATCGCACTTCAAACGACAAATCTGACCACATTGATTGGTTCAGATCGATGATCCTAGCCTAACGGAGCAAAAATCGGCTCAATCCGACATCCGTGGCACCTTCTACATGTCACAGAAGATGGACGACCGTGATGGCGCCACGTGGTGGCATCACCGCTGCCCAAATCGACCGCAACACCGCTCCCCATCTTATGGACCGTTGATCTTGATCCAATGGCTGTGAGCACACGCGCCTAAAACAAAAGCGCGACACAGAAGGGGAGGTAACACAGTGGTTACGCCGCTACGGGCGAGACGCGAAGTGCGCATTCGAAACGCAACGCGCCTCAAATCAGGCGTGGGCACGGGAGCGGGCACAATCTAGCTGTCAGATGGCGATCGGGCGGGCGAGAAGCGGAGACGTGGCTCATGGAGGAGCCTTGGATCGCCATGCGCACGATGATGCAATTCTGCACGCCCCATCGCACGCGTGAGCGCAGCTAGGTGCAGAGGAAGGCGTGCGTGAGGAGCAATCTAAGCCGTCCGATCTCACGATCGAACGACTGAGATTATGAGAACGTGGGTGAGCATTATGTGCGTGGCAGGCAAGGAGGCAGGAGCGCTCGTGAGGCTGCTGCGAGGTTGGGTCTTTAGTGATGGTTAAATCCATCACTAAAGACCCCCTCATTTAATGATTTAATTATGAAATGACCAAATTGACCCTTATCCTTGCAACTATAAATGGAGACCTCTACCCTATGAAATCATCATCCCTTCCTTCACCTCTCTCCCTCTCCAAAGCTCAAGAGAGGCTTGTCTCACACCTGGGATGCTATTCTAGAGCCAAATCCAATTTTCTCACCCTGTTTCGGAAGTGGAACTTGCGACGACGACGATGTGCTGCTTCGTTCCCGCCTCTTCCTACTTCGTCCTCCTTCTTGCTCCGTCCTTCGTCTTTCAGGCATCTCTCCGTCCGGCTCGTCCTCCAAGCATTCGTCGAGAAGGATAACATCCCTCTCCCTTCTTGTTAATCGCTTTCTAGAATAGAATTTCCTGCTTTCTAGTTGTAATCATTTCATGCTTTCTAATTGTAAAAGAATTTTTGTTATACCAAGTGATTGTTCTCCCACTCTCTCTCTTTCTCTCTCTCTTGTTATTTATATCAATTCTATTGTAATTATTTCGCTTTCAAACAAAAACACAAAATAATATAATTGCGAATTTAAGATCAACGTAACCTCCCTGTGTTCGACTTAAAATTCTTAGAATTTCGGTAGAAATTTATCTGTTGACGAATTTCTTCACAAATCGAACTACAACAATGGGTTTTCTAGAGTGTTGTTCTTTGTTGAGTTTAGTATTTTCTAGAGTGTTGGGCTCCAATGAAGTCTTCACTTCGCTGCAAACATGGACTCGAGTGCACTTGACCAACATGAGGCGAGCAATAGTTAAGTGGGTAGGGCTCCTTCATCTGCCCCTCCCCTCCCTTGTATCTAAGGTTAAGGACTTGGAAGGTTAGGGCTCTTAGCCTCTTCTCATATTCAATAGGGTTGGCTTTTTTGCCTAGACTCACATTCATTTTAGGACAAATATAAAAAAATTAGGATCATTTTTTGGAAGAGTAAAAAAAAAAAAAAAGCTCATGCCATAAAGTTTTCTTTCGGCATTATTCATTATCATCCTACACTTCTTCTCAACCTCCAATTTCTCACACCTTTGGCAGCTCGGCTTGATGCATTAAAAGGTCTTCTTTTTAATCGTTTGAAGAAACCTTAAACAAGTCTCTTTCATTTCATCCTCTATTGGGCCCACAACAATCTTTTTTCTGATAACCTCATTTCATATTTGATCCTTATTGGACCACATTCACCTCAGCATCGTCATTTCTACTATAGATGGCCTTTGCACATGCATATAATTGATGTTCCAACTTTTAGTTAAAGCATGGCACATCTTATTGCTGGTTTATTTGATTTTAGCTTTTGAAGGAATCTACTTAGGTAAACACCTAAACTCCCAACTTCAGCAAACATGCAAGTGATTCCCCCATCAATTCCTTTATATTGTTGAAGAAAGTGATCGTAGGTACTTAAAAGTTAAAAGCCTCTTTAGTCGGAGTGGGCAATGCCTCAACTGTTACCTATGACCCATTTATGCATCCTTCAGGATTGAACTTACATTGCACATGCTCCCTTAAATTCGAGGTCCCCTTAACTATTTTAAATTTGTTATTTACTCCATTTTTTATCCCCTCTTCGAGCAAGATTTTATTTGTAAGAAGAATGCACCATATTACCTTGTCTTATATGTGCTTCATCTACCATTCATTACTAATAAGAAGAGTTAAGGACTCAAAGCCATATTATGGTGCAGATCAATATTAATTTTAAAGTTAGCTCGAAAATACATCATATCCTTGCTGAGGTTGAGAAAGTTGGCATGCCTCTCATTTTTTGAATTCTCCACAATATATCCGTTGGAATCGAAATATACGTGATGAGGAAAGGAAACTTGGGCCTAGAAAACAATTTGCCCATTGATGAGTTGTGACTCATCACAACTAAAATGTCCAAGTTAAGCTAGAAACTAGGTTAAACACTATCAAATTAACACATAAAATGGGTTAAGTGTGGGAAATAACAGAAAAAACCTAAAACATCAATTTTGTGCTAAAAATGCATAATTAGGTCATTAAATGAGATATTGTATTAAGGAAGGATAAATGGTGATCAAAATGCAAATTAAACACAAATATGAGCTCAAAACTCCAAATCAAAAGTGAAATTAACTTCTAATATGTTCAATTAAGCTTCAATAAAAACCTGGTTGCATTTGGACATCATTAGGGCCTTGAAATTAAGGATTTTCATTTAGGTCCTTCACACATCACATTTTGCTCACTAGAAAACCTCTAAAGACCTACTTGAAGGTCGTAGGAACCTTTTTGCATGCTCATAAGGACCGCTCTGTAACCTTTCTTAACCACTAATGGGCTGCCTTGAAATGTTTCCACCGTTTCGCGTAGGGGTCTCTTGTGCAATTTCACTAATATAACTACGCCACTTGAAGCTCCTCGTGGTCACTGTAGCTGCGAAGAACTAAGGCCACCGTGGCCGTTGATCCTCTAGACCCACACGATCTGTGGCTTTCCATCAATCGAACCTTCTCGCAAGTTCGTGCATCTAGTCACCTCTCCTCCCAAATCTAATATAGCAGCTAGGATTGATTTAAACTTGCGCGCGCTCCTCTCCTGTTAAGACCCGTGCCATCAAAGTTCTTTAAGATGTCTGGGACTTGGGCCAGACGTCTGGACACCTTCCCAGACATCTGGAAATCAATTTTTGCGTGTGTACGACCACGAGTCTGCACACGTGCCGCACGCAGACTGAGCCCCTGCCACCTTCTTCTCTTTCTTCTTCCCTCGCTGACTTGCAGAGCCTTTTCCCCCCGTGCCTACATATACCCCTCCTCTCCCTCACGCCACCCCACTCCCATCCACCTTCTCCAGCGAGAGTGAAAGCAGCAGCTGCAGCCGAGTGCAGCGGCGGAGAGGAGAGGAGCAACGAGAGGGAAGAGAGGAGAGCGTGCAAGCCGTGAAAGAGAGAGCTCGCCGAAGCAGTTTGAGGTTGGTCAGCGTGCGCGAGGTGGAGCGTTGTGCTGGGGAGCTTCCCCCGACGCTGCTGCAGCTAGAGCAGCGGACGCGTAGCTGCGCGGCGTGGTCGCACGCAGCAGGAAGAAGACGAAGGAGGTTATGATTCTGGGATTTTCCCAGAATCAGACGTCTGGACCTACATCTAGACGACGCAGACGACGTCTGGAGGAAGCTCCAGACGACTGAGAGGTACGTACTGCGTCCTCTGCTTCCTTTTGCGGATACGGCCATGCAGGCCATTCTACCGAGGCTTTGTTGCGTTCCGTGTTGAGAGATTTTGCGTGCGCGTGCAGGATTCGCTTCGGGAAGGCGCGGGACACGCCCTCTCACGCGGTTCAGACATCTGGGAGAGGCACCAGACGGCGGAGAGCGTCTCTAGACGTCCGGAGGGATAGTCGGACGTTTGGAACTAGGTCCAGACGGTTAAGCAGGATCCCTGGACACCTGAGGAGCAGCGCAGTGTGAGGTATGGATCTCAACCCCTTTTAAGACGTCTGGAAGATGTTTCAGATGCCTGATTTAAGTCAGAATTGTCGTTTTTGACCCATTTAGGGTCTGATTTCCGCGTTTAAGATTTCGTTCTTCTCCGTATAAGTTCCTCTACTCGTTTGAAATACTTTTATCCTGTTCTGAGTGATTTCTTGTGGTTGATCCTTGTGTTAGGACCCCATTCTGTTATGGATTTGGGGGTTACGGAGGCACGTGGACCTGCCGATCACGCCCCCATTACTCCCGGTTTTGCAGGTAGAGTGGCTTCCCTTAGTTAATTACAAACATAAATGCATGTCTGGAATAAATGATAGATCCTAGGGTATGGCATGAATCCTACGACCAGAAACACTAGATTGAATGATAGATCCTAGGGTATGGCATGAATCCTACGACCAGAAACACTAGATTGAATGATAGATCCTAGGGTATGGCATGAATCCTGGGACTAGAAACACTGGAACGATTGTATTGAATGCCTGAATTGCAGTCTTGAATGAGTAGATTGAATAATAATAATTGCCTGTAATTAGATAACAGCTGCTTGTCAAATGTGGAGTACTGTTGTTAGTTACTGCTACATGTAATTCCTGTTGTTTGAAATTAATTACGAGCTGCTTGTATATAAATTGGAAAAGAAAGATTGAATGTTGGAAACACGTGCTATATGCGAATAAACCTGAAATGATGAAACCTAGTATGTCTTGAACTGAGAAACATGAGCATGAACCCTACGGGGAATTAGGAGTAGAGCTCCTGGAAATAAATAGAATGGAACTGGAAAAGTGAATGGGAAAGTGTGTTGTCTCTTGGGTACGTGGTACCAAAAGGGAGCACATATTACCTCTTAGTGTATAGGGGAGCTTACCGCCCTCAGGTCAAGACCAGGGTGAGTTTGGCCACTTTGCACCGACTTTCTGGCCCTCGCGTACACAGTACCGGGGAGAGCTGCTAGTGTAGGGAGAGAGCTAGCCAGCCCACGGGGCTCAGGGTTCAGCTAGCCATCCTATACCAAGTTATTAGGCCCACTGGGCAAACCAGGGTAGTCAGGCGAGGGTGCGTGGACTGTAGAGGGGCGAGACCCCTGTTTGGTTACTGTGGCGAGGCTAGACCCCTGTTACTGAGAGGGCTATGCCCTATACTGGTTCTGTGCTGTGCTTTGGGCGCACCCGTTTGTTGGTGCTAGAGCACCACGATCATTTGTTTTGATGATAACAAAACACGTGTTATTTAACATTTGCAATTTGAGTCCTAGATTTCAGGTCAATTGCAAATGTGGACGTGGTTAGACGGAGTTCGAGCTCGCATCCAGGACAGATTGGAGGAGCTTGACGGAAAACAGAGGAGGTTCGCGTGGAGCGACAGATTGAAGATAGAAGACAAGAAGAATAGGATAGATTCTTTTTAATCCTTTCTTGTATCTCTTGTCTTTATTTTCTTGCTCTTTTAATTTCCTTAGAATATTATGTTAAAGAGCCTCAAAGAACCCTATAAGTAGTCCTAGGAACACCTGCACAACCCTAGGATACTTAGGTTTTCTGTAGAATACTTAGAAAACCAATATAGGGCTCAAACACCATTTCCAGACGTCTAATTCAAAAATCAGACGTCTGATGAAGTGTTTTAAGACGTCTGACTGTTGTTTCAGACGTCTGATAACCATTTAGGCTGGACTTAGTTTTCTGTCTGATGAAATCAGACGTCCAGACCTTTAGTCCAGACGTCTTAGAAGACGTCTGATGGACTTGCCAGACGTCCAGATAGTGGACTGATGTAAGCACATTTACACTACTTAAAATGTCTATTTATGCATGTTCTTAAGCATAGGATTGCATTTCATAAAATAAATATTGCATAACATGCATCATCTTGCATTTAGAGTAGTTTGAATAAAATGGAGGTTAATTGTCTCCTTTTATGTGCTTGGACAGGGCAAACATTTAATCGGGGCCTCGGATCAAAGATCCAACCGTATGGATGTGATCAAGGCGACGATTAGAGTTCAACGACTCCAAGATCGCCCTAATCAGGCATCCGTAGCATCAGATAGAGATTGGGGAACCCTAGAAGATCAAGGGCCAGGATGGAGTAAATCCGCACTTCAGATGGAAAATCCGATCACACGGATGAATTCGGATCGACGATCGCAGCCCAACGACACAAAAATCGAGTCAATCCGACATCCGTGGCACCATCTACAACTTCCAGAAGATGGACGGCCAAGATGGCGCCACGTGGCGCCATCTCAGCCGCCCAATCGGCCGCATGCGTCTTGTGAAGACCGCGCACTGTCTCCTCTCCGCCGTTGGATCTCGATCCAACAGCTGCGGTCGCTCGCGCTTAAAAACGTCCGCGCGACCATTTCGCCCGCGTAGCGCAGCGGCGACGCAGCTGCGGGCGAAGCGGAGGTCGCGGGTTCGAGCCACGGTGAGGGGGTGGAAGGCGCGGGCGAGCGGGCGCGCACGAGCGTCAGATGAAGATCCAACGGCTGCGCGCGCTCAATCAGGACAACGCGCGATTGCACGCCGGGCGTAACGCGTGATCGCACGCTGGCGGGCGCGCTACGCAGCGGGCGCGGACGCGATCTAAGTCGTCCGATCTCGCGATCGGACGGCTGAAAATCAAGCGACGTGCGTAGGCGTTACGCGCACGGCCAGCCGAGCGGGCGCGCGTGGGCGCGGCGGCTACGCCCACGTTGAGGGCTTTAGCGACGGTTTTATCCGTCACTAAAGACCCCTTATTTATTATTTTGAAGATGTAATGTCCATTTTGCCCCCACTCCTTGCAACTATAAAAGGAGACCCCCTCCATACGAAATTTTCATCCCTTCCTTCTCCTCTCTACCTCTCCAAAGCTCAAGAGAAGCTTGTCCCACACCCGGGATGCTTCTCGCGAGATAAAGTCCAAATTTTCGTCCCCCTTCGGAAGTGGATCCCGCGACGACGACGGCGTGCTGCTTCGTTCCCGTTCCTCTGCTTCGTCCTCCTTCGTCCCTTCGTTCTCCTTCGTCCAGGCGTCGTCCCGTCCGGCTCGTCCTCCAAGCGACCGTCGAGGAGGATTCTCTCTCCCTATTCTTTTTACTGCTTTCTAGTATAGATTTACTGCTTTCTAGAGTAGTCTATTCATCCTCTGAGCGATCGTCGAGGAGGACATTTCTCCCTCCATTCTTTTAATGCTTTCTAGAGTAATTATTTTATGTTTTCTAGTTGTAAGGAACGAACTCTTTTATGATAAATTCCTTGTCTATTCTACATCTCATTTTGATTTCCATGTGTAGTATTCTTTCTCTCTCTCTTACTCCCTCTCTCTCTTTTATTTGTTGTAGATACTTAGATAGTTTAAATTGAATTTCTTCGTGACAAAATAAAAACGAAACGCGAAGTTTTTAAATCAAACGTCCGCCTCCCTGTGTTCGACCCGGAATTTTAATTTCGGTATAAATTTTATTTGTTGAACACGAATCCTTCGCTTTTGAACTACAACGACGGGTTTTCCAAAACCAAACACGTTAGCGTAGGTTCGTAAACGTTAAACATTTTGGCGCCGCTGCCGGGGAGGCAACGATCTTTGATTTCTCTTCACGTTTTGTAACTTACAAATCATTTACCTCACTTTTCTCCTTTCTTATTGTAATTGCAGGTACTCTTTTGAGGCAAGCAAAAGCGGTAGATTGGAGTAAAGTGCTGTGAAAGGTTTTGTAAGTTATCACCCATTCTTTCCCCCTCCATAGATTTCATTCGCCACATTGAATCCAAATTCCAATTAACCTAGGTGTTTGCATAAATCCTAGGAATAGTTTGGTTGTTTAGATTCTCACTCATTCCACCTTCATTTATAAAAAAAAAAAAAAGTAAAAAGATAATTTTGTGGGGTAATTTTCAACAAATACACAATGTACACCCACATTTAAAGGCACTTAACCGAATTGATTTGTTTCTACTCAACTGGGTTCTGATCTGTGGGACCAGTACACATAAAGCAACACATAAAAGAGTAGAAATCATTCTAAGTTAACCATCTTTGTGTGCCTAACTTAGTGGTGCATTTGAGGCCAATTGTTTGAGTTGATTGGGCCGCACCACTTCAAATAAAATCAACTCATCAAGTAGCTGCCAATTAGGTTCAACTCTTAGGGATCTACCAGGCACTCCACATTCTTTTTAAACTTTAAAGAAAAATATCTTCACCTATGCTTGCAAAACCTGGTGTGCCAATGAAACTTGATTGAAAACACCTAAAGTTGAATCCTAAAAGCTACTAAGCAAGATTTGAACCTTAAAATTCACCACATCAAAAATAATCTTGCTTGAAAACCACTGGTTGTGCACGCACACACAAATCAATCAATCATTAAGGGCACAACCCATTTAAAGGGCCCATCACATTCCAAAGCACATTCAAACCTAGCCCTAAATAAAACAAAGTAGACGTTGGCCTTAAGGATTGGACTCGCTCTTCAGAACCCAGAACGAGATTATTTTCGATTAGTCTGTTTCTACTGTTCAATCTGATGTCTAGCTAGGGGAGCAGAGTCAAACGATCGCGGATGGGGGGTACACTAGGAACCGGAGGCGTAAGCCAAAGGAAGAACCTTCTCCCCAGTCCCTCCTTCTAACTGGTTGGATTGAACAGACGGAAGTAGATCAAATCGTTCCTTTATCTCAAGATGGGTTTTGAGAGTCTGTAGGTCTGTAGGCTAACCCATTTAAGGACAGGTTTGATTGTTTGTATTGCAGGGCACCTTTCTTCCTCCCATGTCTCATGAATCCTTCCACATATTTCACGCATTCCCGCTCTTTCCCTCCTGTTGTAAATTATCCTCAACATGACGATTATCCTAAGTCGTATTGTAATCGACCATCAGTTAGTTGGGATAATTCGGATTGGGGATACAATTCCGAACCTCCGTGTTTAGGGTCTAACCCTGAACACTTTGATTCTCAATTCTATCCTTCTCAGAGTTGCATCGATTATAGATCGTCCTCCTTTCATGAACAACCTAATGCGATCTACAATCAAGAAGGATACACTGATCCTTACCCATCCTCTGATTTCACTGCCTTTAGGTCATCTCCATCTTTTGAACAATCTGAAATGACCTATTATCAGGATGGGTATAACGAATCTCAATTCGTTAATTCCTCTACATTGATGTCAAACCCGCCCAACCCTGAACCAACTCATTTGGTTCAGGTTAATCAGGTTCAAGATAAGGTTCTGGCTAACTTGAGGAATATCATTCAATCTTTAGAAGTTCAGCCAATACCTTGCATTGAGAGATTGGAGCCCCTGATTGAAATGATTGATGATTTAAATAAGTCTTTGTTGGATTGGCTCCAGGATGTTAAGGATAAGAACCCGGGTGAGTTTCTACTTGGGAAATTAGCGAAATTGAGGATGAGATTCGTGGTTGCTTTGATTCAATCTTGGAATAATTCCCAGGATGAACTCTCTTCAGGAAAGCCAATGACAGAACCTGCTCAGGCACCTGTTGGGGGGGACACGTGTTACGAAGCTGACCAGATTCAATTAAAACAACCAATTAAGGATGATTTGATTTCTTCACCTGAAATCCCTGAGCCGGGTTACGAGGAAACGTATGTCTCCTTGGAGCGCAAAGTGACAAATGATTTTGGGACATACATTGATACGGATCCTGATGGTGAAGATTCAAGTTGCGAAGTCTCACACGAGTTTTCAGATCACGATTTTTGTGAGACGATTGGGCCTGAGGAATCTGATAGATCATTTGATAGCCCAATAACTGAGGAAACTGATCTTATTAGGGCACACGATACGGATCCAGAATCGCATTTTCTGGAGGAATTAATTCAATGCCCTGATTATCAGTTACACCCTGTTGAGCTTATTGATGATTCTAATTCTGAGATAATTAGACCCAAGTCAATTTTGATTCTGCCACATCATTTAGACTTGGAGATTCCAGACGGGGTGATGAATATACAAGAGGTCTTGGAATTTGATACACTTAATGAGGAGGATAGGAGCGGGGAAGTTCTAATTTGGGAAGTTAATTTTGGAGGAAATGGAAGATTGAGTCGAAGGGTTCCTTTTAAGCTGAAACCATCAAATCAGAACCCTTACGACATTTGTTTCGAGGATGTCAAACTCAAGCACACATTTAACGATTATCCTTTTGAGCTTCAATTCTCTGTAATCCGACATTTTGGCCTTGGGTTGCATCCTCACAAATCGCAGGCCCGACCCCGCTTGCATTCTGATTTTAGGTTTTGGGTAATTTTTATCCAGAACCTAAGATATTCTCGATTATGGGGGATGGGTCTGCACCACAATCTGGTCCACATCTGTGGACCTCTGTTGACAGGTCGGAGGATTCTTCTGTTTATTCTAATTTTGACCTGCACTTCTGAATTCTTCATTTCTTTTCTTTGTATAGTGTGCCTAGCTGAAGGCACTAAACTCAGCACATATACAGTTCTTTTTCATTTTCATCTCGGAGCGGACCCGATATCCACGCAATTCAGGTGCTTTCTACGCTTTTCCACTCTGTTTTATGTCTTTTTAATACAATGAGGACATTGCATTAGATAGGCATGGGGGGGTGGATATTTATCTTCGAATTCATTCGTCAGCTCCGTAGATTTGTTTTATTTTATAATAAAAAAAAATCAAAATTAGGAAAGAGAATTTGGGTTTAAGAAAATTTTCGATCTTAAGAAATACTATATTATGTTCTGAACACAAAGACCCTTCAGGTCTTTGGACTTAATCAGCCCGTGTATCCACTAAAATGTGGATTTGTTTTTCGAGTTCT
The DNA here is from genome assembly GCA_037157565.1 of Thalassia testudinum. NCBI lineage: Eukaryota > Viridiplantae > Streptophyta > Magnoliopsida > Alismatales > Hydrocharitaceae > Thalassia > Thalassia testudinum. The sequence goes on along the minus strand of JAZHRO010000022.1, from coordinate 79,278,586 downwards.
CGCCAACTTGAATTTTATTTTAATTGGAGTAAATAAGTTTGGGTGATAAGTACACGACTTATCAACCCGCCCTCTGATGTGAGGGAATTTTGAGTCTTAAGCATCTACACACTTTCTTTGCACTGACTCGATATTTGGCGATTTTAATGGAAATTGGGTAGCTAATTAACCTTCTAGGGTGATATGGCTGGCAAGTTATCGTGGGTAACAGCCCATAGGTAGGTTGTCCAGAGCCCAGTCACTGACCTTTCTCTTTTTGCTGCCTTTAGGTAAATCTTAGACCAGGGAAGCCACCTACTTAAAAAAAAAAAAAGAAGAAAAAAAAAAAATCAAAAAGCAGAAAAGAACAAAAAGAAATAAGCCACACTTCGCCGCACGAGTATGGCTGGCAAGTTGTCGGTGGTAACAGCTCATCGACCGGTTGTCCAGAACCTAGCTCAGAAAATGCACTAAAAATTCCCAAAACACTTAGGAAGAAGCGGAGAAGTAGAATAAACCGGGGAGATATACACTGGATTCACCCTTGTGTTGACCCCGTTAAAAAAAATAAATAAATAAAAGTAGGGAGAAAGCTACCGGTTGTAAAGATACACCTTTAGGCAGAATTCTTTTTGAGGTCACCTAGAGGCGTAGAAATCCGAAGTCCGTTCTAATTGCCGGTCAACGAGTCTACCACAATCACAATAAGATGCTTAAAACTTAGGGTTCTCATCAAATCTTGGGTGAGTTGAATGGCCGTAGAAAGCCACTCTTAAACCCTAAAATTTGAAAATTCAAAAAAAAAAAAGAGAGAGTAAAAACAGAAAAAGAAATTTTTCTTTGAATAAGGCGAGGCTTGAGGCGGTCTGCATTTTGGCTGATACCCGGGCACTGTTGTGTCTTTGAAAGTTCATTTCTTAAGTAGACAATTTCTTAATGATTGAAAATAACTCAGGTCCAAATAATCTAACCTAATTCTTTTATAAATAGCATATAGTTTTTGCTAGGGACTAGCAAAAGATAGGCATGGGGGTATGATGTAAGCACATTTACACTACTTAAAATGTCTATTTATGCATGTTCTTAAGCATAGGATTGCATTTCATAAAATAAATATTGCATAACATGCATCATCTTGCATTTAGAGTAGTTTGAATAAAATGAAGGTTAATTGTCTCCTTTTATGTGCTTGGACAGGGCAAACATTTAATCGGGGTCTCGGATCAAAGATCCAACCGTATGGATGTGATCAGGGCGACGATTAGAGTTCAACGACTCCAAGATCGCCCTAATCAGTCATCCGTAGCATCAGATAGAGACCGGGGAACCCTAGAAGATCAAGGGCCAGGATTGTGTAAATCCGCACTTCAGATGGAAAATCCGATCACACGGATGAATTTGGATCGACGATCGCAGCCCAACGACACAAAAATCGAGTCAATCCGACATCCGTGGCACCATCTACAACTTCCAGAAGATGGACGGCCAAGATGGCGCCACGTGGCGCCATCTCAACCGCCCAATCGGCCACATGCGTCTTGTGAAGACCGCGCACCGTCTCCTCTCCGCCGTTGGATCTCGATCCAACGGCTGCGGTCGCTCGCGCTTAAAAACGTCCGCGCGACCATTTCGCCCGCGTAGCGCAGCGGCAACGCAGCTGCGGGCGAAGTGGAGGTCGCGGGTTCGAGCCGCGGTGAGGGGGTGGAAGGCGCGGGCAAGCGGGTGCGCACGAGCGTCAGATGAAGATCCAACGGCTGCGCGCGCTCAATCAGGACGACGCGCGATTGCACGCCGGGCGTAACGCGCGATCGCACGCGGGCGGGCGCGCTACGCATCGGGCGCGGACGCGATCTAAGCCGTCCGATCTCGCGATTGGACGGCTGAAAATCAAGCGACGTGCGTAGGCGTTACGCGCACGGCCAGCCGAGCGGGCGCGCGTGGGCGCGGCGGCTACGCCCACGTTGAGGGCTTTAGCGACGGTTTTATCCGTCACTAAAGACCCCTTATTTATTATTTTGAAGATGTAATGTCCATTTTGCCCCCACTCCTTGCAACTATAAAAGGAGACCCCCTCCATACGAAATTTTCATCCCTTCCTTCTCCTCTCTACCTCTCCAAAGCTCAAGAGAAGCTTGTCCCACACCCGGGATGCTTCTCGCGAGATAAAGTCCAAATTTTCGTCCCCCTTCGGAAGTGGATCCCGCGACGACGACGGCGTGCTGCTTCGTTCCCGTTCCTCTGCTTCGTCCTCCTTCGTCCCGCTTCGTTCTCCTTCGTCCAGGCGTCGTCCCGTCCGGCTCGTCCTCCAAGCGACCGTCGAGGAGGATTCTCTCTCCCTATTCTTTTTACTGCTTTCTAGTATAGATTTACTGCTTTCTAGAGTAGTCTATTCGTCCTCCGAGCGATCGTCGAGGAGGACATTTCTCCCTCCATTCTTTTAATTCTTTCTAGAGTAATTGTTTTATGTTTTCTAGTTGTAAGGAACGAACTCTTTTATGATAAATTCCTTGTCTATTCTACATCTCATTTTGATTTCCATGTGTAGTATTCTTTCTCTCTCTCTTACTCCCTCTCTCTCTTTTATTTGTTGTAGATACTTAGATAGTTTAAATTGAATTTCTTCGTGACAAAATAAAAACGAAACGCGAAGTTTTTAAATCAAACGTCCGCCTCCCTGTGTTCGACCCGGAATTTTAATTTCGGTATAAATTTTATTTGTTGAACACGAATCCTTCGCTTTCGAACTACAACGACGGGTTTTCCAAAACCAAACACGTTAGCATAGGTTCGTAAACGTTCAACATGGACCGTTGGCTAACTTAGCAAGCACGGCAGTATATGACCGTTAGAGCCTTATCAGACGTCCATAGGTCTTCCCAGACGTCTGATAATTGACCGTTTTGCCTCGGCTGACCCAAAATCTCTTCTCAGAGATTTTCTAGCCGTTGCAACGTTTGGAAATCAATTCCCACAGTAAAAGTAGGTTTCCAGACGTCCATACTTAGTGCCAGACGTCCTGTATGTCGTCTGATGGACTTGCACAAAAACCCTGTTTAGATTTGATTCAAGTCAGGAGCAAACCCGCATAGAATCAGACGTCTGACCTTGAAATCAGACGTCTTAAAGTGGTCGTCCAGACGTCTGATGAAAGAATTAGACGTCTGATCACCTTGTCAAGTGTAATCATTGTCCTGATTTCGACCTGATTCTCTTGGGCTTTGCACCCAACGGCTATGGAAGCTTTTCCAAGCCTTCCTAAGGCCTCTATAAATAGAGGGGAGCCTTTGCAACACAAAGACACACAAATACATACCAAGAGAAACACAAGACACACACTTGGATACACTTAAGCAACATAGTTCCACTCTCTTGTGTCCTAGATAGCTCTTGCTCTCCAAGCTCAAGCTCCATTCTCTTGAGAGCATCAAGCTTCGCGCACCCGCTCTCCCGCCGTTGTCTACGAGAGCGACATTGCACCGTTGCGTGGCTCACGCACCCGCGTCATCGTCGACGCACTCCTTGCAAAGGGGAGTTTCCTAATTCCTATAGAAGCTTAGGTTTATTAATTGGTTGGCCCTATAGGACTTGTTGTTTACTTTATCTTTGTCTTTTGGTTGGGTATTCGCTTTGCGAATTCTCGTCTCCTTCGTGGGACAAAATCCTTCTCGTGGAGAGAAGGGGTTGAGGAACGCTACCCTCATACTTGTAGCATGGTTGTACTGAGGTTGAATCACCCTCGTTTTAAAGTGATTCGGTTAGTGGATTTGATCAACTAGGTTGATCGGAAAATCCTAACTCGAGAGGGTTAGGTGGTGGTTTTCACCCGGTTTGGATTTCCACCTAAAAATACTTTGTGTACTTTGTGTGATTGACTATTTGTGAGATTGTTTATATTTCAATTACGCATTTTTTTACATCACACTGATCTCACCCCCTCCAAGTAGGGAATTACACAGTTAACAAAAATGACTAACCGAGTGCTAGTGCGGGGTAGCTACCCACGCGTTTATCGTGCGTACCGTAGTCACCGTTACGTCTGTCAGCGACCTCGGGGCGGTTGACCGAGGGTAGGACCACCACGGGGGACTCTCCTGGCCAGGAGAGCACCACGTGCTACTTCTACTCTTCAGAAAAGACTGCAATCAAGATCGTTCCCACGAGGAACATTCGAGATCAAGAAAAAGACCTGATAAATAAACCAAGTGATGAAAGAAAGAATAATTACTTGAATAAAGAAAGAAATTGAAAACAACAGCTACCTGTCCACCTTTACTGTTCTCTTAGTTAGCTGGTAGCCACTCTACTCAACGTTTCGCTGACGTGTTGTACTTACAACCTTTTTCAAGTCTAGGAGTTGAGCAGCTAGAGCCTACGGCTGCGGAGGGTGCTGGGCCCAGTAGAGCCCAGTAGTTGTACTTTTGTTGTACCCATTTTCTGTAGTTGTGAGTATTTTGTTACACTTTTGTACTCTTTTATTGTACTTCATATTCTTATACCGATTAAAATTCTCTACTATTGTGGTGGTGTGTACTATAGTGTTTATTTCTTTACTGCTGTACTTTTGTTACTTTTAGTTGCTTACATGGTGAATGTTGTTTATTTTACTGCTTTTTGGTTACTTCCTCGTTGGACGACTGGGTCTTGGGATCAGTTGAGTTGGTCCAGTCTCGTGTCCTGTAGAGATTCTAGAACCGGGTAGTAACATCTCCTTTCACCACCACCACCCATGCCCTAATCATCTAATCGCACCACTATGGTGCTCTGATTCAACTATCGCTCTACTTAGGCACCTCTACTGCCTTGCGCACAAGGGATCTCTCCCTCCACCCTGAGTGATCCTTTAATCCACCTCTAGTTCCCTTCCCCATTTATCGGCTGCTGGTGACAGAAGTAGCTTCCCTACTCAACTTCGTCGTTGCAGTGACCAGCTGCAGGCCAGGGATCCCATTCCTCGCTAGAGTCCTCCTCGTCCCAATTCGTTGCTACAATGACCAGCTGCAGCCCAAACATCCCATTCTTCCTTTAGATTAGATTTTTAATGCTTTCCTAGATTAGATTTACATGCTTTCTAGGAGTAAAATTAATTAGACATTTCCATGATGACTGTTTAGTGTAGTTAGGAGTAGTATTAGATTAGCAATTGCCCTCGCCTCCTCTGATCAATTTAGATAAGAGGAGAAGAGCTCATTCCTTTCCATTGGTCAGTGATCTTCCCCCTCACAGCACTATTTCATGTTCTGATTTTTCTTCCTGTTTTAATTCGCAATACCCCCATCCATTAGAGTTAAACCTTCGTCTCATTGCTCTCTAGCTTTGAGATGAAGATTTGCACTCAAAAACCACCTAGGGGTCTCTTCACTCATGTCATTTTGTTCATAAAGACCCCTGATCTGATTTAAAAATGATCGGCTTGCTTGATCTAATTTCAATTTGGTTTTCAAGGCAAGATCGCGAGATTTTGATTAGATTGGGTTTTGAATGGATTTTTGATCAAGTGAATCGATATGTTTTTGGGTAAATTAGTCCTTGGCAGTGAATCTGAGATGTTACAAGCGAAGAATTTTTCCTCAGATGAGCCATGTCTGAATTTGGCTTGAATTGGGGATTTTATGATCTTGAATGTGTGGGAAAGCCAAGGAGAATCAATCTTATTGATTTGAAGCTCTACCAAGGATTTTTGTGTTGATTTGAATTTGAGATTCTGATTTTTAACCTAAGGAATTGTCAATATTCCTTAAGGTTTAGAGAATTGGGATTCATGATTGGTTGAATTTAATGGCCTGTTCTAAGATTTTCCTACATGCTGTGTATAGCATTAGGAAGGTTTTAGATCAGTATGTCTTCTCTGATTTGAGCCTAGGATTGTTGTTTAAAGAATTTTGATGAAGATTCAGTGCTTCCAATTGTTTTTAAAGTGAATTTGATGTGTTGTTAGATTTTAAAGTGTTTGGTGAATCCCAAATTAACGTAGTAAAGTGTTGCGTTAGCAACTACATATCCATGGGTTTTTCAACCCTAAATTCAATGATATGAAGGGGAGAATTTGGTCTGGACAGTAATGATTCAAGATCAGACTTTCCAAGTCTGATCTTGAATGATTTTTGTACTGAAATCTCCAGTAGATTTGCCGAAATTGAGCAAAGGCTGCAACAGCAGCCATTGGATTTTATCATAAGCTGTCTGGAGCTGTTGCAGCAGATCAGCTTAGATGTTGTTTCAGTAGCTACAGCTGCTGTCAGCAGCTTGGTTGCTCCTGTGCTTAGTTGCTACTGCTGCTCTGCAGAATTCCTACAGCAGCATTGCAGCTGTTCTGTCTAGTTGCTGCTACAACTATTGCTCCTGCTGTTTTGGTCTGGAATGATAGAACAGTAGCAGGTGGTAAAGAAATGGTTTATTTAGATAGCTGATTTGTTCTAGTTGTTGTATACAGTGTAAACAAGCTTTCATGTATGGTTAAATGTCTTTTAATCTCTTTTGAATGTTTGTAATCAGATTTTTATTCCTTTTGTTAGCTAGTATGCTCATCTAACTGTCCAAATTTAAAAATGGGATGAATCAGAGTATAAATTCATGTAAAACTGCTTGCACGCCTCCCATATCATGTTTAGAACATATCTGAACCCTCCCATTGTCATTCCAACCATTAAAATAAAGGTGTAGAGAGTAGAATTAGGTATATTTTTAGGTGCATTCCAAGTTTCAAGGTATTCTAAATCCCCGATTTGGTAGAACATATTAGCCGACGGTTTAGTTTACCTTAAAATTTAATAAAAGACCTCAACTCTTAAAATCCCAAAAACACTCTATTCTCCTCATCTCTTTCTTTCTTTCTCATCCCCTACCTCTATAAAACATATAAAACCCATAAAAAGTAGAAAAATCCTAAAAGAACCATGTATATTAAGTATATACATGTAAATATAAACTATACTCTAAGATATATGTGTATATATTGTAAAATAAATATCTAATAGGTGTAAATAACCTACATATATATTGTATATTGTAAATTAAATATTTAAGATTATTTAAACTGTATATAACTTAATCATATAATTATTTATTATTTATACTAACTTGTAAGTACTATAACTTAAGAAAATAAATGAAACCCTGTAAATAACTGTATTTACTAATGATACTGTATATACATATCTATATATGTATTATGTATATTATAAACCTTGTATCATAATTTCATTATGTATTTATAATAAATAATTTATTTATTAAGTTACTAGTTGTTGGTGCGGATAATCTGTGCAAACGGAGTTGAGTTTTGAAAACTCGTCGATATAGAATGATTTGCGGAGAAATCTGTTAATAGATAAATTTATTGAAACTCGAAAGAATTCTGGGTCGAACACAGGGAGGCTACGTCGATTTGAAATTCGCGGTTATATATATATATTGTTTTTGTTTAGAAAGTCGTATAATTACAAGGAACTCGATATAAACACTAAGAGAGAGAGAGAAAAAAAACAATCACTTTAATAAACTTGGAAAATGTCTTTACAACTAGAAAGAGAGAAATTCTACAACTAAAAAGCGGGAAAATATTACAGCTAGAAAGCGGGAAAATCTACTCTAGAAAGCGATAAAAAGGTGGAGAAAAGTTATCCTCCTCGACGGTTGCTTGGAGGATGAACCGGACGGGGCGACGCCTGGAAGACGGAAGGTGAAGAACCGGGGGCGAGGCAGGGCATCGTCGTCGTTGCGAGATCCACTTCCGGAATGAAGACAAGAAAACTTTAATTTTGACTCTAGAGGAGCATCCCGGGTTTGGGATAAGCTTCTTTAGAGCTTTGGAGGGGGAGAGAGGTGAAGGAAGGGGTGAAGAAGAAGTGGAGGGCGTAGGTCCTTTTATAGATGAGGTTTGAGGGGGTAAATGGGTCATTTTAACATCAAAACATTAATGTCAGGTCTTTAGTGACGGATAAAACAGTCACTAAAGCCCAGATCGTGGCCGACGTGCGCTCGCTGTGCACCTCTTCCTCTCCCCACACGCAACGCATATGCACGTCCAAAGGCTATCAGCTGTCCGATTAAGCGATTGGACGACTTAAAAGGTCTCCACGTCGCTTCTACTTCAACGTGCCCAACACCTGCACGTGCGATTGCGCGTGGGCTTGGGCATCTGATCTCATGTGCGCCCACCCACGCATCTGGTGTGACCACGTAGCCACTTCACCACCTGATGTGCATCGCACAACTGACATCAATCGCGCCCCACCTGCGACTTCAATTTTGAGTCGTGCTGGGCGTGACCCCGCGACCTCCGCTTTAAGAATGTGTGCTAGCCCAACGTGCTACGCATGTGTTTTAGGCGAGTTTATGCATTTAGGCGCGAGCTCTCTCAGCCGTTGGATCTTGATCCAAATGTTAAGATCATCCGTGCCGTTGAGGAGAGAGAGAGTAGTGGTGGTTCCCTGGGTCGGTTGGGCGACTGGGATAGTGCCACGTAGCGTCATCATAGCCGTCCATCTTCTATGTGTTGTAGATGGTGCAGCGGATGTCGGATTGAACCGATTTTCACGCCGTTGGGCTGCGATCATCAATCCAAACCCATCCGTACGGTCAGATTTGTCATCTGAAGTATGGATTGACACCATCTTGGCCCTTGATTTCTAATTTTCCTCGGGTATATCTGATGTTATGGAAGTCCAAACAGGGCGATCTTGGAGTCGTTGAACTCCGATCATCGCCCTGATCCGATCCGTACGGTTGGATCTTCAGTCCGAGACCTCGATTAAAAGTGACCCTTTCCCTGGCCACCAGAAAGAAAAAATTACTATACAATTTGTACAATTTGACCTAAATGCATGATGATGCATGTTATGCAATATTTACAATGCATGATGCTAATTTGATAATAAGAACACGCATTAATAGAGATTTTTGGCTATTTAGACGTATGCACATTACACCCCCATGCCTATTTCTTGCTAGTCCCTAGCAAAAACTATATGCTATTTATAAAAGAATTAGGTCAAATTTCTTGGACAAAAGTTATTCTTCAACAATAAAGTTATTCTTGGACAACAGTGCCCGGGTATCCGCCAAATTGCAGACTGCCTCCATGCCTCGCCTTATTCAATTGGACAACAGTGCCCGGGTGTATTTTCTTTTTAAATTTTTTGAGTTTTAGGGTTTCGAATCAGCTTTCTACAGCAACTCAACCCACCCAAGACCCGAAGAGAACCCTAAGTTCTAAGCATCTTTATGTGTTAAATGTGATAGACTCACTGATCGGCGATTAGAATGGACTTCGGGTTTCTACACCCCTAGGTAACCTTGAAAAGAAATTCTACCCAAAGGTGTATCTATTCGACTGGTAGCTTTCTCCCTACTTTTATTTTTATGGGGTCAACACAAGGGCAAACCCAGTGTATATCTCCCTGGCTTATTCTACTTCTCCACTTCTTCCTAAGTGTTTTGGAATTATACGTGCATTTCTCGAACTGGGTTCTGGATAACCTACCAATGGGCTGTTACCCATGAAAACTTACCAGTCATACTCGTGCGGTGAAGTGTGGCTTACATCTTTTTTTTCTTTTCTTTTCTCCCTTTTTTTCTTTAAGTATGTGGCTTTCCTGATGTAAGATTTACCTAAAGGCAGTAGGAAAAGAATGGTCGTATGACTGGGCTCTAGACAACTTACCAATGGGCTGTTACCCACGATAACTTGCCAACCACACCACCTTAGAAAGTTTTTCGCCGAAAAGAGAGTCAGTGCAAATAGTGTGTAGATGCTTAGACTTAAAATCCCCTCAAATCAGAGGGCGGGTTGATAAGTCGTGTACTTTTCACACTAACTTATTTAACTAAATTGAAGTAAATTTAGAATGGTGAGGACTCGATAAACAAATCCACATTTTAATGGACACCCAGGCTGATTAAGCCCGAAGACCTGAAGGGTCTAAGTCTTCAGATCCTACTGTATTATTTCACAAGGTTGAAAAATCCTAATGCCCAATTATTCTTTCCTAATTCAATTTTTTTTCATTTTTTTAATAAAGAGAAAAAATAAGTAGAATTTACAAGAATTCCACATATTTGACAAAATGATTCAGAAATTAATCCACCCCCCATGCCTAACTGATGCAATGTCCACATTAAAAATAAAATACAAGAGAAGTAAGGTAGAATGAAGAAGAGATCACCTGTATATGATGCTCGGGTCAACTTTGAGTCAGACCGTACAAATGCTGAGTTTAATGTCATCAGCTAGGCGAAGTCTAGCCAAAGAAATCACGATATGATTAGAGCAACCGTGTCTGAGACGGGTTCAGGAATAATACGATCAACAAAAGGCTTCAGACGTTGCTCGTTGACTATAAAAGAATTACCCGTCTGATGGGAAGAACATCATAAGCCATAACTATCTCTATTTGATCTGATAAATTATTAAATGCTCCTACATAACCGTCAGAGGACTGTAATTCATTGCATAACCATTCTATGTGAAAGACAAGAAACCAGGGTTAAAACTGTAATTTTACCATCATATCTTGAATGCATAATAACCACGGGTTTTCTCAGGGGTTAATTAAGGGTCAAATTATCCTAAACGGCTAACAAGTGGGTTAGAACAGACAGAAAAGTATTTTCGCGTGTTTTGAGAATTAAATGACTTCTGAAACCCTAAAAATATATCCGCTTAATTAAATGAGGCTCTGGTCAGGATAAAATTCACCTAAATCCTCTAAAATTCATAGAAAAATATTTTCTAGGGTTTGGTACCTTAATTTGATCATCAGAACCCATCTTGACCCAAAATAAAGTCTCAGACAGATATTTGCCGTAATTTAGACTTTTACATAAATTACCTAATCAAACGGGGTTAAAACCAAAATCCAACTTCACCATTAGATTCTTTAGGTCCAAATTAGGTTTATACCAAAATTTAGGTCCAATCTGAGATTGCCTTAACCTAGTTTGCAACTTGATCCTGTTTGATCACACATATGCCCTTAATTTTCAAAATCCTTACAAAAAGACCCCAAACTTTGTCATCATTTTCGTAAATAGATCCCAAGCGCCATTAAAGGCAACTCTGAGCTTCATCGTTGAGATCAAGCGAGGATTTCTCGCTCGATTCTCAATCAATCAGTCACAAAATAGATACTCAGATTCCTGACGAAGTTGCCTTCCATTTGAGCTACATCTTGGGCTCCAAGACTTGCCCAAAGTGCCATGCAACTCAATTGAAAATTGGGTTTTCAGCTTCGGCAAGCTTCTCCCAAGCTCTAAACACCCTTTAACGGCCAATAAAAGACTCCCCAAATCAAATCATTCGAACCACGCTCGAATTCGACTAGAAACACCTCCAATTCTTCTCTTCTTTCTCGGTCAAAGTGCTCCTCGACGTCCGGCGACTCATCTTGCCTCTCCTTGTCATCTGACCGCAATACCGGCGGCAGATCCTTCTTCCCTGCATTCTTCCGCGTCGAGCAGTACCAACCGGTGCCCCTTTTGCCGTCTTCTTCACCGTTTCCTACCCACCAAAGCTCCTTCCTTCTCTGATGCTAGCCATACCGCAACTGGCGCCATCTCTCCCCGTCGTCTGCTACCTTTCACAAATGAGTCCTCAACTTCCCCTCATCACGACAGAACCATCAACACTCCGATTTGACCTTGCCAACGCCCTCTATGATTCCATCTTCCAACTCGCCGACAGACCTCCAGTGAGCCCAAGCACCCACCACACACGCCCAAACAAGCTGCTACCACCTCTCACACCTCCCCCGTATCCACGAGAGTAAATCCCCTCAAGAAATTGAGGGGATTACTTGTCCAAACCCCACCCCAAACACACCCACTGTCACAGCACCACTCCGACTTCGCCCCACACACACAGACCACGCCACACTACGAAACCACTTTCGCCACGTCCGCCATGCTCCAGCAGACCTTTTGAGCTTGTCTGACGAGGTCGAAAGACCGTATTCATCTTTTTCAGGTCTCAGGTCAGAGCGCCATTAACGCCAAAGCTTTGAGCAAGCTCAAAGCTTGCTTCCCAGCCGATAGCTCCAGGTCATGAGCCCAGACGAAGTGGATTTGGTCCAAGAACACACTCGCCCGGTCAATTGAAGTCGTTGACCGCTCCTTGCACGAAGGCCTCAGCAGCTGTGCGCGCGAAGAACAAGCCAGTGGGATAGTCCCACATCGGATACAGACAACCGCTCTGTGCCGCATAAATTGTATTTGTGATACCAGCTTATCGCCTCAGACACAAGGGTGAGGTCCCTCACACCCCTCACACTCCTCGCTCGTGACATTGCCCCCGCAGACTTGGCGCAAACCTGACTACCCGCCTACGCTATCCACTCCTCACTCACCACCCACTGCTGGTGAGCTAGACTCGGGTGCGCTCTAGGTCCAATTACCCGTATACCTGGTACTATTGAAGGCTCTAGGAGAGAGTGACCCAAAGAGAGAAAGAGAGAGAGCATGCGGGGGTTAAGGGGCTTTGCTCTGAAAAGGCTTGGCTGACACTTAGCCAAATTTGAGTATCCTTCGCCCTTTGCATGAAGAAGAGAAGCAGAAGGGTCTGTGAAGAGGAAGAGACTAAGAAGAAGAAAAGAAGAAGAGGAAGAGAAGAAGAGCAGTAGATGAGTTTGTGATGAAAGACTCATCATGATCTCTAATTACCCCTAATTAACTAGTCTTCCTAGTTAATTAGCTAAGGATATGAGTATATAAGGGTTAATTATAAAATAAGGGATATATAGTAAAGGACCTTAAAATAAGTTTACAATGATATTTTAACATTCAATTAATATTATTACCAATCTAATTAATAATTGGACTCGAAATCCTTTTAGCCATTCCCTTAATTAATAAGTAAAGTAATTTAAACATATTGTATACATAAGTATATAATAGCTTAAGTAACTTTACTTAATTTAATAAATTAACCTAAAAAGGTCAAAAATGTAAATTCAAGGTCAAAACATAATAGTTACCTTATTTACTAATATGTATAAAAAGTTGAAAAAGATCTAAGTAAAATAAACCTTTAAAACCTGAGTTTACATTTTGGTCCTTAAAACTCATTGCAATTGGAACCTTAATTTTCATATAGGTCCTTAAGTTTCACTGCATTTAGGTCCCTTTCTTCTTCTTCTTCTTCTTCTTCAACCGATTGAACGGTTGACGACGGAGAGTGACTCCATCGCGCGATCACCGCCCTGCCGACATCATTCTTTATTCTTCAAGCTCCTGGAGCTTGCACTCACCATCCCATCTTCATCCATCGGTCTGGATTACTCTGAAATCCTAATTTTTGGTGGGAGTTAACCTCATCGTCGTCGGAGACGATGCTGGAGGTTAACCTCCCCAAGCTTCTTCATCCAGACTTCGCCACCTTCTGCATCGCCATTCACTCTAAATACCCCCTCGATTTCCCTCAAGTTTGCCCCCTTCCCTCTTCTTCACTGCAGCAGACTTCGATAGGCCATTCTCTCCGCAACTCCGGCAACTCCCCATTTCATCTTCCGACTTCCTCCATCCATCCCGATTAGCTGAGGAACTCCGCCGAGGTCTGCCGCGTCTTTGGACAAAAGCGACGACCAAGGAGCTCCTATGCTTCACCTCACATCCGCCGCAGTAGATTCTTCTTATACCTTTTAATTTATCTTCCGATCGGCGGAATCCCTTTGACCCCTTCGAACAGGTAGCAGTAGCTAGGAGTAAATTAGGAGTAGGAGTAGTAGTTTAGGTAGTTAATCAGTTAGTTAGTTTAGCTTAAAATTCAGATTTCAGACTTTATCTCCTTCAACTCCGGCGAGCTTTTTGAGCTCACCAGAGCTCTAATTTTGTCTTTTTAACTCGCTAATCACCTTCCTCTATCACTTACGATCACTTCTAATTCATTAAAACACAAATTTAATCACTGTTTCGCCTAATTTATCTTCACCTTCAATAGACACTGTCATTGTCCATGGCGACTATATCTGAGCATAGATCCACCTCCATAGGGTCCTTCACCAACTATTCACAATCTAAGGATCCTAATAATCACTTTAATTTGTATAATTATAACCTATAATGTAAACGCCCAAACCTAATTAAGCTCCTAAGCTCGCTGTCAATGGCAGCTCAGGAACAGTTAAAACTTTAAATTATCTATATATTTATCATCGCAATTCGCTTTAGACTTGTCTCAACCAATTTTCTGAGTGGGAGAACAAGTCCTGTGCTTCAACCCACTAAAAATCCATTCAAACTAAATTCACTGCTAATTCCTAATTCTAATGATCAATTAAGGAATTTAATGAGTTCCTGAGGTTCCTTGCAACCACAGGACCCTTGTCAAATCAAAAATGGCACAATTTTTCATTCTAAACATACTTTTCACCTTTTACTAGACTCACTGGAGCTCGAGCTCCGGCGAGTTGAATCTGTTCTACAGCCTGTTAAACTTAGCGTGAAGCTCCAGATTGATGACTTGAGGGTTACTGATCATGTTGAGATACTTAAATTGTGAATTTTATGTCTGGAGCTTGAGATAGAATTTTGTCTTCTCCAAAGCCTATACAGAAGCTTAAGAACCACATTTAAGAGGTCTAGAAGCTTCAATGTAGTGCATTGAAGCTATTCATGTCTTTAGATTAGTGTAATAAACTTCCAATCCTTCTGTCGAACAAAGCACTTTTTGATTTCAAGTGATGAGCCTGAAACCCTAGAATCCAAGGTCAAACATTTGTTTATAGGACTGAGAGAGTTCCTGGGGTTGAGAAGACGTTAATCTAGGCTTTAATTTCTTGTAACAAGGCTTAAATCAGAAAGTCAAATCTCAAGCCTTATAGTCGAACATGAACTTGAGATTTTGATTATGAGCTCAATTTGATAAATTGATGAGTTAGAATTGTTTCTGAAATCTTATTGAATGATTTTAGAGAGGTTTAAGTGAGCTCAGACCTGTTTATATGATGGAATTAACAACCTGTCAGTTTGGGTTGCTTTTGAACCCAAACTGACGACAGTAGATTTTGAATGAATTTTGAAGTTGAATCCTACCCAAACAAGCTTATAACGATATTTAGAATCTGTTTGAATTACTCAGAAAAGTCCTTAGTTGTCTATTGTGCATTTCAGAGTTAGAAATTCCTCTCTCTGAAGCTTTCAGTGAAGCTTTGAGCTTCCTTGAAGTTCTTGAGAGCTTAAAACCTACACAAACAGCTGCAAAATCATCTGAAGGATCTATTCAGACCCTTAGATAAGCTGGAAAGACCATCCTATAGACACAGTAGATTTAATTTCACTTTCCAAGCATATTAAACCCTTAGAAACCCCCTAACTTCGCTTATCAAATCGAAGAGCAAATCATCCTCTAAACCTCATATTGACCCTGGAATCCTACAGAGCGACCTTAGAGCTCTCCATCAAGCTTTATTTCGCTTGATTTGGAGCTCTAAATAGGGAGAAATTGACGTTTGAAGTCGGGTCTGAAGGGGGAATTCTTAGTCCCACATCGGAAGTCCTCGAGCTCCCGCCCTAGTATAAAAGTGTTTTGCGATATAGCCGATTCAGTCGTCAGCGCTCGGCGAGAAAAGAAAACCTCTGACCTTTGAGCATGTGTGTGTGGGCGAGTGCGCCTGCGGGTGTGCGCCCGAGTGGGCGTGTGTGTGCGATTGGCCCTGGGAGGGCGAGGCTTGGGAGGCATTGAGCCGGTTCGGCTCGAGAGAGGGCTGGTTTGGCTCAAGAGAAAAGAAATCGAAAATAAACCTTAATGAAATTAGGCGAGGACCGAGTAGGATTTGGTCCCACCCTGCTCTCAAGGTGCTGTGTATCCTCGAAAGGACCTCACCAAAAATCAAAAACAAATTTTTATTTAAAGAGTAAATAAACCTGGATTCAGCTGAAAGAGAAAGAAATATGAATGAAGGAGCTAAAGAGAAGGCTATGTGTTGAAGGAACAAAAGTAAGGGCTGAAGAAAGAAGGCTGAGGAAGAAGGAAAAACAGAAGACTAAGGAAAAGCTTAAGAAAAGAAAGGAAGCTCGAGAGAATAAGAAAGAAATAAGAGAGAGAGAAAAGATAAATAATAAATAAAAAAAAAGAAGAAAGAAGATAAAGAAAAGAAGAAAAGAGAAAAGAGGCTGAATAATAAGGAAAAGAAGTTAATTTTTCTTGTTACATTTTAATTTTTTTTTATTCTTAATTGTTGTATTAAGGCATACATTGATTAAATAAATTCTTCTTTGCCTTAAATCATGTTGAAAATGATAGTTTATATGGGATTTTGCATGTTATTTCATTTAAATCAATTTTTGGCAAAATTCATGCTTCCATAATTAATTTAAATATACCTCCTATACTTATAAAGAAAAATAAAAGATAACTAGTGAATTTAAAATGAATTATACCTTCTAGCGAACGACCTGGACTCAACCAATAAAAATTTTCTAAAATGTTAGGTTAATTGAACCCTATAGTACTAATCGACACAATTTTGAGTTAACCTAAGGGACTTTTCTCTACAATTAATTAAGTAAAATTAACGTAATTAACTGAGTTAAGGTAAGAAACAACCAGTTTGTAAAGAGCAGTAGAAGAAAAGATAGAGCCGAAGAAGGAAGAGAAGAAATAGAAGGAAAGGAAAAGAAGAAAGGTCTGTAATCAGAGAAAGAAGAAGCAGAGCACTGTTCATCTAGACGTTTAAGATGTCTGATTCTATAATCAGACATCCGATTTGAGTTGATTTCTACATAACTATTGAGTTCCACTTGCTATTATTGTGGGGAGTAATTGGAGATTCAAATCTCAATTTTACTCCATTCTTTTTGTAGTTTGACACTTGACATCATTGCCACATTATTCTGAATCAATTTTTGATCATAATTTCTTATCTTTGTTGGTTAAAATTGCAATCTTGATAATTGAATTCCTACTTGCTCCTAGCGAACGACCTCGGCTTTTTGAGTATAAATTTTTTCTATCTTTCGCGAGATTTTGACTATACTGCAACGCAATGATTTAAAACACTGATTTCAAGCAGCTAAAACCGTCCTTGGGTCAGAGATCTGAACAACCCCGTTTGGAAATATCTGATCGACGATAAACAGGCTGTTCCATTTTGACCTATGTTTGCCGGGAAAGAGCTTAAGTCGAGAATCAAAGAGCCTGATGAGAGCCTCATCATGAGCCCTAACTAGCTCATTTTTTACCTAAGAAAGTAAACAAGAGCACCTGCATAACCTAAAGGAAGAAATAAGTCAAGGGTTTACTGTTCTGAGAAGGAAACATGAACTAAAGGGTAAAAACTGTAATTTCACCATTGCAGTACATAAACGGGATTTCTCAGAGGTAAAACATAGGTCAAATGGTCTGAATAAAATAAAGAGTGGGTTGGTTCAGTCAGAAATGGGTTATTGTGCAATCCAAGAATTAAATGACATTCGGTAACCCTAAAACAGACCTACTTAATTCAACAAGGTTCTGGTCGGGATAAAAATCAACTAAACCCTCTAAAATTCATGGAAAAATATCCCCTAGGG
This sequence comes from Thalassia testudinum, assembly GCA_037157565.1. Taxonomy (NCBI): domain Eukaryota; kingdom Viridiplantae; phylum Streptophyta; class Magnoliopsida; order Alismatales; family Hydrocharitaceae; genus Thalassia; species Thalassia testudinum. The sequence continues at coordinate 79,261,105 of JAZHRO010000022.1, read as the reverse complement.
TTTAGAACCTTCAATTTGGCCTTTGGAACCTATTTTGACCTAGATTGAGGTCCGAGCTCATTGTTTGACTTAATTTGAGTTTTTGTGTAAAATGTCTAGTCAAACGTGGTCAAATATAAAATCTAACTTCACCATTGGATTCCTTAGGTCTAAATTAGGTTTTTACCAAAATTTGGACCTAAGGAGAGGTCATCTTTACCTACTTTGCAAAATAGGCTACCCAATTACAATATGGGCCCTATCTTTTGAAAACTCTTGCGCAGACCCCCCTAACTTCCTCGCCACTCTTACAAACAGGACCCTCCACCATTAATGGAGAGAAATCCTACTCCGGCGAGGAATGGAGGGGGAGTACTCCCTGATTCCTCAGAGATCTCCTCCCATATTTGGAAGGGAGATTCTCTAAGGAATTTCCTTCCATTTGAGCGTGATTTCAATATCTGATTTGCACATAATCTCTCGTGCGAAGGCTCGAGAGATTTGGGCATCCAACGGATTCCTTCTTCGGAGAGGACTCTCGCGCTTGGAAGCTTTTCTTCCAAGCACAAGAGCCCCCGCCAGCATCTATAAAAGGATCCTCAACCACGGCTGCATCTCTTCAGCTCGACTTGGTCAAAGATCCACCCCAATTTCATCCTCTTCTCCTCCGGTCAGGAAGTCCAACGAGCTCCGGCGAGCCTCTCTCCTCTCTCTCGTCGCCCTGCCACCATACCAGTGGCAGGGTTTGCTTTGCCTCGTTCCTCCTCTGATGAGAACCTCATCATGAACACTAACTAGCACAATTTAATCTAAATAAGTATGAAGAAGCTCCTACAAAACCTAAGAAGATGACTTAACTCAGAGAATTCTGAGTTAAAGAATAAGACAAATCATAAGGGGTAAAACTGTAATTTTACCAATGCAGTGCGCAAATAGGGAAATTAAGGATCTAAACACAGGTCAAATGAGCTTAATAAGGAGGGAAGTGGGATGATCTAATTTGAAAAGGGTTATAGCAACTTCTACGAATTAAATGACATTCTGTAACCTTAAAACAAACCCACTTTAATTCACGAGGTTTACGGCAGGATAAAAATCAACTAAACCATCTAAAATTCATAGAAAAATATTCCCCAGGGTTTAGAACCTTCAATTTGGCCTTTGCAAACTATTTTGACCTAAAATGATAACCATACCCAATTTATGACCTAATTTGGGTTTTTACTCAAATTGACTGATCAAACATGGTCCATCCAAAAATCAAATTTCACCATTAAAATCCTTAGGTTCAAATTAGGCTGGTATAAAAATTTGGGTCAAAGAAAAGACCATCTTGACCAACTTTACAAATTTGTCCTCTTAAATTACTTTTTTGACCCTTATCTTTTGAAACCCTCGCAAATGACCCCCTATCTTTCCCGTCGTTCTTTGCAGAACGGTCCTCCTAGCCATTTCTGAGTAGCACCATACCTTTGGCGACCTTGCGCGCGAGGATGGCGCCGTGCAGGGCATGGCGCCCATTCTCAAGAACGAACGGGAGGTTCCCTGCATCGTCCTTTGTCGTAGGGACCCTCCAATGACCCCTGCAACCGGCCATGCCTCTCGTGCGAACGCACGAAAGGCATTTGTGTCCATTTCCGGCCATCTCCGGCGATCACAGCACGTCGCCTTCTCGGTCCCCTCTCCTCGCCAATGCCTTTATAAGGAGCGGCCGGATCTGCCGTCTCCTTCAAGCTACTTCTGGCGGAGAAAAACCCTGGATTTCGTCTCTCCCCTCTCCGGTCAGAGTGCCCTAGCTTCCGACGATCCTTCTTTCTCCTCCTCATCGCTCTGCTGCCATACCTGCAGCAGAGCCTACTCCACCCCGTCTTCCCACGCCAGGCCGCACCAGCTGGCACCCTCAGATCTCCTCGTCGCTGATAACCCCCTCCTGGGCACCTTCGTCCCCAGCTCTGGCAGGCATGAGCCGGACGTCTTACTCTCCCTCTTCGTCGACTAAGTAGGTAGGAATCTTCCCCTCACTCTCCTTTCCCTTTTCCTTCATTCAATTAGCATTTCAGACCCCTCGATTGCCACTACCACCCCCATCTGCTTCACCTCCTGCCGCCATCTCCGGTGAGGTCGCTCCACCTTCACAGGCCATTTCACCCCTCGCCGACAAGCCCAGAAACTGCCCCTCACTCCACTCAAGCATTTCCCCCACTCCATTCACCGCCCTTCACCTCCCGACCACCCCCCGAACACACCCACTTCCGCACACACAGTCTGCCCTAGGCACACGGCCGCAAGCGCTCTCACGCCTCGCCAACCCTCGCACTACCTTCGCCACACTCCAACAAGGCCCCCTGCATTGTCTGATGTTGCCGTGAGGCTGTCTTTGTGATTTCAGATCTCCGCCTCCTCACCGCCATTGACGAGCTGCTGAAGCTTCTTCGTAGGCAGCCCCAGGACTCCTCCAGCCCAGGCGTGAGCTCCAGGCAACGTGGGGTGCTTCCGCGAGTGCGCCCAGGTTCGCAATTGGGGTCGGGAGCCTTTACTGCTGCCCCAATTGCCAGCGCCTTCTCTCTTGTGGGCGCGCGGAGCAGAGGCGGGACTTTAGTCCCACCTTGTAAGTGTGTGGCCTCGTGCCCACACTTAAATTGATTTTGTGATATTAGCTGTTCGCCTTCGATACACAGGGTCAGGTCCCTCACCTACGCACGCAGTGCGCACGCGCTCGCACCCACCCTCGCCTACACTCACGCCCCACGGGCCTGGGCCGAATCCGACTACCTGACCAAGAACTCCTTGCCCACCACCGCACGCCGGTGGACCTGGTCCCAGGCGCGCAACCCGAACCCGATTACCCGGCTCCGGGAGAGCTTTCCCAAAGAGAGATTCAGAGAGAGAGAGAGACGCGGGGGAGGGGTAGGGGTAGGTTTTGCACTGATAATTGTGTGTGCGCGCAGGGAAGAAGGAGAAAGAAGGAAGAAGCAGGCGAAGGAAGAAGAGAGGAAGAGGAGCGGCTGAAGACTTAGCCACACTGAGCAGCTGCTGAAGAAGAAAAGAAGGAGAGGAGCTGAAGGAAAAGAAGAAGAGCCTCACTGTAGCAAGCGTGTAGTTAAGCCGTCTGAGCACTGAGTCAGACGACGGAAGGTCAGCGGCCAGAGCACAAGAAAGCAAAGAAAAAGAAGACAGGAAGCAGAAAAGAAGAAAGAAGAAAAAGAGAAGAAAATCAGAGAGGAAGAAAGGAGAACGACTTAGCAGCTGAAGAAGAAAAGAGAAGGTAGAAGCCTCTGCAGTCGCAAGGAAGAAGAGAAAGAGAAAGAGGAACCACAGAGGCAGGGAAGAAGAAGAAAGAAGAGAGTCGAAGCCAATCACCCCTTCTTTCTCTCTCTCTCTCTCTTAATTTTTGTACAACCTTATATATTGAGAATTCATAAGCTTCTAGAATTATAGTTTGCTCCCTGAGTTCGACCTCGGGAAACTTGTCATTCTGAGTAATAAATTGTATTAAATTGGTAAATGTTCTTGTCATATACTCCAACGACTGTAATTACCATAGCGACAAAGGACCAAACCAGTTTTTTGCGTCGTTGCCGAGGAGCAACGGCTACTCTAGAAGCTATTAATTCACAATTTTTGACTTTCTATTGATCGCATCTCTTTTGTTGTACAGGCATAGGAAATCAAGAGGACAACAAGCAGCCGCACAACAACCACACCTAGGACATGTAAATTTCTATCCTCTCATTTTAACCCCTAAATTCTAAAGAGGAAGAAAAAGAAAGAAAAAAAGCAATTTAGACATAACCTGTCTTCCATACTTAGTAAGGGTAGGGGTAGGTTTTGCACTGATAATTGTGTGTGCGCACAGGGAAGAAGGAGAAAGAAGGAAGAAGTAGGCGAAGGAAGAAGAAGAGAGGAGGAGTTGCTGAAGACTTAGCCGCACTGAGAACTTGCTGAAGAAGAAAGGAAGGAGAGGAGCTGAAGGAAAAGAAGAAGAGCCTCACTGTAGCAAGCGCGTAGTTAAGCCGTCTGAGCACCGAGTCAGACGACAGAAGGTCAGCGGCCAGAGCACAAGAAAGCAAAGAAAAAGAAGAAGACAGGAAGCAGAAAAGAAGAAAGAAGAAAAAGAGAAGAAAATCAGAGAGGAAGAAAGGAGAAAGACTTAGCAGCTGAAGAAGAAAAGAGAAGGCAGAAGCCTCTGCAGTCGCAAGGAAGAAGAGAAAGAGAAAGAGGAACCACAGAGGCAGAGAAGAAGAAGAAAGAAGAGAGTCGAAGCCAATCACCCCTTCTTTCTCTCTCTCTCTCTCTTAATTTTTGTACAACCTTATATATTGAGAATTCATAGGCTTCTAAAATTATAGTTTTCTCCCTGAGTTCAACCTCGGGAAACTTGTTATTCTGAGTAATAAATTGTATTAAACTAGTAACTGTTCTTGTCATATACTCCAACGACTGTAATCACCATAGCGACAAAGGACCAAACCAATTTTTGGCGCCGTTGCCGGCAAGCAACAGCTATTCTAGAAGCTATTAATTCACAATTTTTGACTTTCTATTGATCTCTTCTCTTTTGATGTACAAGCACAGGAAATCAAGAGGACAACAAGCAGTCGCACAACAACCACACCTAGGACTGGTAATTTTCTATCCTCCCATTTTAACCCCTAAATTCTAAAGAGGAAGAAAAAGAAAGAAAAAAAGTAATTTAGACATAACCTGTCTTCCATACTTAGTAAATCATCAAAGCTGCCTGTTTTCAATTTCAACATAGTATATCTGTACATCCATTAAGGGTATTTAGGGCTAACACCTTCTTACTTGAGCCCTAATTACCCAATCTAAAGGAAGCTAACTGGACAAAGTAGAGCCAATATAAGATTCAAAATTAGGGTTTTAGAGACACACTTTCTAAGTAAGAATTGAGAATTCCCAAAAGAAGTGTGCCCAAGCCATTGTTTGAAAGCACCTATTTAGAGAAACCCTCAGAAATTTGACTCTTAAAAACACTTGAACCCTAAAAAACAAAGACCTAATAAGAACTAGCAGGTGAAGTTGACCCCCTGGGTCAACCAACTTTAAACTTAGGTCACTCTTTGCACTCAAAAGGATAAAGGTCAAGTGAAAACCTAAGCACCTTGATCCTAACTAAAAGTGGTAGACTTAAGAGGTCAAGGTCCCCATTCTAATCTACCTGGAATCTCAGTGACAAGAGAGGTCAGGTGGGGGAAACCCTGTAACACGTGGGGGCGCTCTACCGTGTAGGGGTCTTCGCGGGACTCACCCTCTCTGGCTGCCCAGGTAATTCTCAGGTGGACGATCTTTTGATCAAGGGGTCCATTTGCCCCGAACCTCTATAGTCACCCAACATTCTGAGTGTCTTGATTGGGTCCAGCACCTGCTAAACTCATCCTCTCCATTAGTGTATGTTTGGTAGGAGGTCCTTGAAACCTCCTTTAGAAATTCACTCTCCTCGAGGCCGAGCCTCGGTGCCCTTGTTTGTGCAACTAACACTTCACATAGACCTCTCCTCCGACTCCGAGCCCAACTCACCTTCTTCTTCCACAATTGCTTAGCTAGTTGAGGAAGAGAACAATCTGGAGCACCAGCTCCAGTGACTCAATGACCTCTTCCAGAACTTCATGCACCCACCGCAACGTCCCATGATGCGAGATCATTATAATCCCGCAGCGGTGGCTATTGAGCCTTGAGTCAAAAACCCGACTGGAGGACCTGATTCTGAATTAAAGCCCAACATGATTCACGCCACACCTAAATTTCATGGGCTTAATTCTGAAGACCCCTTCTAGCACATTAAACAGCAAAAGCATCTGGCCTAGACTTTTGGGTCAAATGCACAAAATCGAGATATTCTCCTCATGAAGATGTTCTCCTTCTCCCTCATGGACAAGGCCGCCCATTGGTACCAAACACAGACCCGGCCGATCAGACCAATGCCTTGCTCCATCAGATTACCCACTTCACGCAACAAACAGGAGAACCTCTCCATGAGGCATGGGATCGCTTTCAGGATCTCATGAGGAAGTGCCCCCATCACGGAGTTCCTAAATGGGAACAAGTCCAGTCTTTTTACCAGGGACTCCGTGAAGATATTAGGCTTTCCGTCAATGCAACTTGCGGAGGGAATATCATGGGTCAGCATGAGGACACCGTGTGGGAGATTCTCGAAAATATGTTCAAGAACTCCATCAATAATGACTCCATGGGATTATTCGACAGGACGAATACCCGCGCATCGACGAACCTTTGGGGAGCACATGAGACGCAGGGCCTGTCCGCATCAGTCGACCTGGAATTGATGGCCAGTCGATGGGACAAGGTCTCTACTATCGAGAAGAAGGTGGATGAGCTAACTCAGCACTTGCAGTGAGCCACCTCTACGCATAATTCATTTGCACAGCCAACTTCCACACGGGAAACTGTGCAAAACATTCTCCACCGACCTTCTCCTGGGATGGATCCATATCCACCACCATCTGATTCTTGGGTCGGAGGATCCTCCGACCCTTTCTATACTAGCCAGGGGAATTCCACTCCAACATTCTCTGACTCTTCGGAGGTTCCACAGACCTAGGAGGACCTCAACGCCATTCAGAATGATCCATTTTCCAATACCTACAATCCTGGATGGCGAAACCATCCCAACTTCCAGTGGGCGGGAAATTCCCAAACTCAAAGACCACCCTTTCAGCCCCGTCCACAACCACCTCATCCTTACCAGCCGCCTCAGCCTCGGCCCAACCCTACTTATCCATCAGGGCCAAACCAAGACCAAATGTTCCTCATCCTTCAGACTCTGGCTGACATTCAGAGAACGAATGCGGCTATTCAGAAGCAACACAAGGACGAAATCACAGAGGTTCAAAACCAACTGGTTCAGTTGGCAAATTCACGCCAACCAGGCACACTTCCTTCTCAACCTCTTCCTAACCCTAATAACGTGCCAACCCAGCGACGCGTTATGAACCCAAACCTAGGCCAAGCACACATGATTTATCAGGCCCCCTCTGTTCCTTCACCTGATGGGATGGAGGCTTCAACTTCTTATGCGAGTTATCAGTAGCAACCCATCCTATCGAACCCTAATTAGAACCAGGCAAGACTGAATTCTGTGACCACCTGCAGTGGTAAGGAGACCCAAGATCCACCTTATCCAGACCACTTCAAGCCAGGTAGTGATCCAAACCCTAGGACAGTAATCCAGGACGTTCCTATCCCTGTCCTAGATCAAAGACCTGGACCTATCCTAAAAGAACCAATTAAGGTTCCATTTCCCGAGACCTTGACTAAGGGAAAGAAGACAACCAAATCCGTGGCTCCTGAGGAGGACCTGGTCAAGCTCTTTGAGCAGGTCCAAATAAACATCCCCTTGATGGATGCGATTCACCACGTACCGGCTTACGCACGATTCCTGAAGAACGTATGTACACCTCAGCGTAAGCCGCGAACCAAGAGTGGGAGTCCAATTGTACTGTCAGAGCAAGCCAGCTCTGTAATCCTGAGCAGACTCCCACCCAAGGCAAAAGATCTAGGTACTCTCCTGATTTCATGCAAAATAGGTGAAACCCAGTTCGACAGAGCATTGCTAGACTTGGGTGCTTCCATAAATCTGATACCTACATCCTTACTTAACCACCTAGAAGAATCTGAGCTAAAACCGACTAAGGTGACACTCCAGCTATCAAATCGATCTAAAAAGTCACCAAAAGGGATTCTTGAGGATGTCATTGAAAGAGTGTGGGATTTCTATTTTCCTGTAGACTTCATAGTCTTAGACATGGACGCACCTGAAAACCCTAGGGATACACCAATCATTCTAGGGAGACCTTTCCTGGCCACTGCTAGGGCCAACATTAGTTGTGAGGAGGGCCAGATAGAGCTGAAATTTGGGAATCAAACCCTCAAAATTGATATCTTTAAGGCCCAACAAGGAATCAATTGCGGAGTCATTGAACAAATCTGTGATATTAGAGCTTTGGTTGATGAAACACAATTTGAGAATAACCTGATTATGCCTCATCAACCACAGAAAGATCTTGAATAGCAATTAGAGGAGACAGACCCTGATTTAGACAAACCCATAAACTCCTATCCTTGAACCTCACACTTACCCTGAACCATCCGCTGCTACTGATAACCCCATCCTTGAACTAAAACCCCTTCCCGATCATTTGAAATACATCATTTTGGGTTCTAATCAGACTTTTCCTGTGATTATAAATTCCAAGCTCACTCCTGATCAGGAATCCCGTCTGATTGCTGTTCTCCAGCAACATCGTAGAGCCATTGGTTGGACTCTCGATGACTTGACTAGAATAAGTACCTCTTATTACACACACCGTATTTATTCTGAAGAGGGTGCACGACCTTCCTGTGAGATGCAGAGACGTTTGAATCCCAATTTGCAGGAGGTCGTGAAAAAGGAGATCATTAAGTTGTTAGATGCAGGGATCATCTACCCGATCTTCGACAGTCGTTGGGTGAGCCCAATTCAGGTCGTGCCTAAAAAGGCAAGGCTCACCACCATTACGACTGAAATCGGAGAAATCATACCTACCCGAATAGCCAACTCGTGGAGAGTCTGCATAGATTACCGAAAACTCAATTCCACCACGAAGAAGGACCATTTCCCACTACCTTTCATTGATCAGGTTCTCAAGAAATTAGCGGGAAATCGATTCTTCTGCTTTCTTGACAGGTACTCCGGTTATAACCAAGTGGTTATTCATCCTGAGGACCAAGAGAAGACCACGTTCACCTACCCCTTCGGGACGTACGCATTCCAAAGGATGCCTTTCGGACTCTGCAATGCACCCGCGACTTTTCAGCGATGCATGCTTGCCATATTCTCTAATATGGTAGGTGATTATCTGGAAGTCTTCATGGATGACTTCTCAGTTTTCGGGGCATCATTTGATGATTACCTCCAGCACTTGGTTCATATACTCATGCGTTGCATCGATGTTAATTTGGTTCTTTCCTGTGAAAAGAGCTACTTTATGGTGCCTGAGGGGATCGTCCTAGGACATCTAATTTCTGAGAAAGGCATCCAAGTGGATCGAGCCAAGGTTGATCTAATTTCTCGACTACCTATGCCTAGCTCGATCAAGGACATCCGTTCTTTTCTGGGGCACGTCGGTTTTTATCGTCGTTTCGTTCCTGATTTTTCGAAAATCGTGCGCCCCCTGACTACTCTTCTCTCTAAGGATGTCCCCTTTGAGATCTCCAAGGAATGCACTCAAGCCTTTGAAAACCTCCGTGACCGAGTCACCCAGGCCCCGATCCTACAATCCCCTAATTGGTCTCAACCCTTTGAGATCATGTGCGATGCATCTGATTTCGTTGTAGGAGCGGTTCTGGGGCAGAAAGTTGACGGGAAAGACATGGTCATCTACTATGCTAGCAAGACACTTGACGAGGCTTAGCGTAACTATACAGTTATGGAGAAAGAGCTGCTACCCGTAGTATTTGCCCTCGAAAAATTTCGATCCTATCTCCTGGGTTCCAACGTCATCATCTACTCGGATCACACGGCTGTGAGGCATCTCCTTACCAAGAAGGATGCGAAGCCCCGACTAATCCGATGGATCTTGCTGTTGCAAGAATTCGACCTTGAGATTCGCGACAAGGCGGGAAGACAAAACGTGGTAGTTGACCATTTGTCTCGCCTTCCTTCTGAGATCATCAACCCTTCTGGACCCATCACGGAGCATTTCCCTGATGAGCACCTACAGACTATTGGTACTAGACTTCCATGGTTGGCTAATTTAGTAAACTACTTGGCATCTCATCAGATCTCGTCTGATTGGCCGAAGGCCAAGAAAGACAAATTGCGCTCTAATGCCAAGTACTACATCTGGGAAGATCCATACCTCTTCCACATAGGTGCCGACCAAATCATCCGGCGATGTGGCCCGGAAGGTGAAATCAATGATATCCTCTCCATGACCAAGCATGCGGTGGCCACTTCTCTGGGCACAAAATCGCATCCAAAATCCTCCAGTGTGGCTTTTATTGGCCCAATTTATTCAAGGACGCATATAATCACTGCAAGGCATGCAGTCGTTGACAAACATTGGGCAACATGAGCCATCGCAACATGATGCCTTTGCAGCCGATTCTCGTCTGTGAAATCTTCGATATTTGGGGGATTGATTTTATGGGCCCCTTTCCTGTTTCGGATGGCTTCGAGTACATCCTGCTGGCTGTGGACTATGTGTCCAAATGGATCGAAGCCATACCGACCCGATCCTGTGATCATAAAATCGTTATCAAATTCATTCATCACAATATCTTCTCACGGTTCCAGATTCCTCGTGCAATCATCTCTGACGAGGGGACCCATTTTACGAACGCTCAATTCAGGACACTAATGACCAAATACGGGGTGTCTCACCGAATCTCCACTCCTTACCACCCCCAGACTAATGGTCTAGCTGAGCTATCAAATCGGGAGATCAAGAAAATCCTGCATGTCACTGTTCGGCCTGACAGAAAGGACTGGTCGTTCCGACTTCCGGAAGCTTTGTGGGCTTATAGGACCACCCACAAAACCCAATTTGGCAAGTCTCCTTTCAGACTGGTGTACGGAAAGGCATGTCACCTTCCCGTCGAACTGGAGCATAAAGCCTATTGGGTAGTACGAAGCTGTAATTTAGATCTTTCTAAGGCTGGAACCCACAGAAAGCTTCAGATAATCGAGATCGATGAGTTACACCTTGATGCGTACGAGAACTCGCGAATCTACAAAGAGCGGGTTAAAGACTTTCATTACAAGCACATATCTAGAAAGATCTTTCATCCTGGTCAGAAGGTCCTACTCTTTGGTGCCTGACTCAAACTCTTCCCTGGGAAACTGCGATCCAAGTGGGTCGGACCATACCTTGTCCGACAGGTTTTTGGAAATGGAGCCGTCTAAATCAGTCCGCTCAGCCATGATTCCGAGCCTTTCATCGTGAACGGTCAGAGACTCAAACCGTTCATTGATGTAACCTCTACAGATTTGGCTGAATCATCATTTATCCTCCATTTTCCCTGAGCATATTGCGCCCAGCCGATGGCGTAAAACTCAACGCTTAATGGGAGGCAGCCCGCCATTCTTTCTGAAAAAACTTGAAACCTTTTCTGACACATTTTTCGCACTTAAGGTTCAACCTTTAGGACAGCCAACTCCACCTCAGGTGCTTGCATCTGAAATTAGAAATAGTCCGCAACAGTCACCCCGACCCATTCACTAATTAAAACATCTGTCCTAATACATGAACTGAGTTAAATAAAAACCCTCCTAGGTTACAATGAGGACATTGCAAATCTTAGGCATGGGGGGCATGAAAGTGCAAAACTCACAAGAAAATGTTTAAACAAAAAAATTCACATATGCCAAAAATACCTTAAAAAAAAAATAGAGAGGAGGAAAGAAATTTTGTGGACTCTACAAAAGAAGAGGAGAAAAAGAACAAAATGATCAAAAGAAGGAGCACAAAATGAAAGAAAAGAGATAGTCATTAGTAAGAAATTAAGGAGTTAACCTAAGTTCTAGACCTCATTCAGGAAAAGAAAAGGAAAGTGCACAGTGAGATTAGTAAGAACGCAAACTTTAGGCATTCTTGGATAGACTCTTAGTATCCATTAAGATCTAGACATTCCTCAAGTGGTTGAGAAAATGAAAAGTTTAAGTATTAGGTCCAAGGCTTAGGGAGTATTTGGCCTCGTTAACTAACTTTTGGTTTACGGGACTCAGTAACCTAAGCACCCTAACTTCACACACAGCCTGGTTCAGAAAGCATAAAAATCAAAATCACGCAGAAGCCTTGCAAAAATTCTGAAAATGACACCTAGAGTAGGAGCGTCCGATCAACACAAGTTGATTTGGATGAGTTCCCAGCGCAGAGAGGTGGGAAATTCCCCTCGAAGATGCGTAACAAAATATCATCTCTTCGGTGCTTGTCTCTTAGGTTATTTACATATCCTACTGGAGGCATGTAAGCACTCTGCTGGTTCAGATTCCATGGATGGGATTATCTCGAAATCTCAAAAGCCAAGGTCTGAATTCGGCCACGGAACACCATGGATGGGATTATCTCGAAATCTCAAAAGCCAGGGTTCTAGGGGTTACCATGGGCGGTGCTATCACGAAGCATCGACTGCTAGGAACCCTTGAGGATTGATGATGGGGACAAGGAATCTGATACAGACCGTGTTGAGAAGCCAATCCTAAGCTAGAATTAAAAAGAAAAAGAGAGAGAAAATTCTCCAAACATATAAATCATACAAAAGCAATTTAGACATAACCTGTCTTCCATGCTTAATAAGGGTAGGGGTAGGTTTTGCACTGATAATTGTGTGTGCGCGCAGGGAAGAAGGAGAAAGAAGGAAGAAGCAGGCGAAGGAAGAAGAAGAGAGGAGGAGGAGCGGCTGAAGACTTAGCCGCACTGAGCAACTACTGAAGAAGAAAGGAAGGAGAGGAGCTGAAGGAAAAGAAGAAGAGCCTCACTGTAGCAAGAGCGCAGTTAAGCCATCTGAGCACCGAGTCAGACGACGAAAGGTCAGCGGCCAGAGCAGAAGAAAGCAAAGAAAAAGAAGAAGACAGGAAGCAGAAAAGAAGAAAGAAGAAAAAGAGAAGAAAATCAGAGAGGAAGAAAGGAGAAAGACTTAGCAGCTGAAGAAGAAAGGAGAAGGCAGAAGCCTCTGCAGTCTCAAGGAAGAAGAGAAAGAGAAAGAGGAACCACAGAGGCAGAGAAGAAGAAGAAAGAAGAGAGTCGAAGCCAATCACCCCTTCTTTCTCTCTCTCTCTCTCTCTCTCTCTCTTAATTTTTGTACAACCTTATATATTGAGAATTCATAGGCATCTAGAATTATAGTTTGCTCCCTGAGTTCGACCTTGGGAAACTTGTCATTCCGAGTAATAAATTGCATTAAACTGGTAACTGTTCTTGTCATATACTCCAACGACTATAATTACCATAGCGACAAAGGACCGAACCATCCGCGTTTCGCCGCACCAGCGCACGCCTCTCTGACCTCCTCATTGCCAATATCACCACCTCAGGGCTGTCTTCTCCGACAACGGCACATACGCACCGTTCGTATCCTCTCCCTCCCCTTCGCTCCAATTACCCCAGATAAGTTCCTCTTCACCCACTCTCTATTTTCTCTCCTTCTATTGCATAAACCACCCCTCAACTGCCACTGTCCACCCTCATCTTCCTCATCTCCAGCTGACCTCCGATGAGACGCATCCATCACTCCGCACCTCCACATGTCTCGCCACCAACCTCTTCACCTCCGCCATCGACCACTGATCACTTTCCGCCCACTCATTGCCCGCCACACACGCCCCACACTTCCACCGAACAAACCCACACACACGGTCACAGTCTGACCTAGACACCCACGCCTAAGACATTCTGAGCCACGTCGACCCTCGCCTCGCCTTCACCGTGATATGACGAAGGTTCTCCTGTTGTTTGATTGGGCCATGAGGCCATATTCGTGGTGACAGGTATCACCCCTTGCCGCCATTGGAGAAGAACTGAAGCTTGCTCGCGAGCTTGCATCAGGTGGCCACGCTCCAGGAGACCAAGTCCCAGGTGCATAGCATCCCTCCGCGAACCGCATCAGCCACCTATCATGGGCCAAAGCACTCCGTAGCTGTAGCAATTAGGTGACATCTCCTGCGGAAGCGCGTGAAGAAGCGGGTGGGACTTTTAGTCCCACCTCGGTAAGTTTTGAGTTGCCTTTGTGATATAAGTTATTTTTGTGCTTTTAGCTAATCGCCTTCAGCACACAGGGGTGAGGTCCCTCGCCCTCTCACGCCTCATCCACAACCTACTCCTGGGTACCTGGCACTCGACCCAATTACCTAACCTAGCACTCCTCGCGCATCACACTCACACCGATGCACCTGGACACGGGCGCACACCCGAACCGATTACCCTACCATGGGAGAGTGTACAGAAGAGAGAAATAGAGAGAGAGAAACGCGGGGAGGGTAGAGGGTAGGTTTTGCTGCTTGGTGTTGTGCAGGAAAGAAGGAGCTAAGGAAGGAAGAGGCGCAGCAAGAGAAGAAAATGAAGAAGGTAGCGGCTGAAGGACTTAGCAGGGAAGAAGGTAATCGCAGCAAGGAAGGAAAAAGGAGAAGAAGAAAAGAGACGCACTGTAGCAGAGTGGCAGAACAAGGGAAGAAGAAGAAGGTAGCTGAGGAAGACAAGAGAGGCAGGGGCTTTGCGGCAGGAAGAAAAGAAGCTAAAGAAGAGAGAGAACAAAGGTAGAAGAAAGAGAGAAGCAGGAGCGGCCAAGCAGAAGAAGAAGAAGAAGAAGAAGAAGACAAAGAAGAAGCCAAAGAATAAAGCAAGAAGAAGCCCAGCCGCAGAGCAAAGAGAAAGAAGAGAGAAAGAGAAGACAAAAATCACATATCAAGCACTGTAGCAACATTTTTTAAGACGTTTGATTTTTCATCAGACGTCCAAATTTTGAGCATTATTTCTACATAACATTATTCTTCAATTTTGGTTGAATTAGTTATTGCTTCTTATTAAATTGAGAGTTGTGTTCTTAACTTTTGAAATACCCAATTGCTTCCTGTGTTCGACCTCGGATACTTTGATTTTCGAGTTATAAATTCTTATTTGTTTTTGCGGAGATTTCATCTATATTACAATAAGACATCTTTTAAAACACGATCCAGTCACGTGAACAGAGCCAGACCTTCTGGTTCATTTCAAAGCTCTTGCGGGATATCAATTGGTCATGAAGAGCTTTGGTCCGAGCCTTATAGATCTTGGCATTCGCGTACGCATCGTTTCTAAGCTCCTCCAACTCAAATAGTTGGAGTTTCTTGGTCTTTGCAGCTAAACTCATATCGAAATTACACTGCTTGATCTCCCAAAATGCCCAATGTTCAATCTCTACGGGTAAATGGCACGCCTTTCCATACACCAGACGAAACGGTAACATGCTGATAGGTGTTTTGTACGCCGTACGGTACGCTTAAAGAGCGTCCTCAAGCTTTTGAGTCCAATCTTTACGATCAGGTCTAACCATTTTCTGCAGAATATTCTTGATCTCCCTATTAGAGATCATCGCCTATCCATTTGTCTGGGGATGGTAAGGTGTGGAGATTCTGTGATTTACCTCGTATTTTTCCAGTAAACTACGAAACTGGGCATTAATGAAATGAGTACCACCATCGCTGATGATGGCCCTCGAAATCTCAAACCGACTGAAGATGTTCTTCTTGACGAAATCGATGACCACCTTATGGTCATTGGTTCATGTGGGAATAGCCTCAATCCACTTGGAGATGTAATCAACAGCGACGAGAATGTACTGGTGTCCAAATGAAGGGA
This sequence comes from Thalassia testudinum, assembly GCA_037157565.1. Classification (NCBI taxonomy): domain Eukaryota; kingdom Viridiplantae; phylum Streptophyta; class Magnoliopsida; order Alismatales; family Hydrocharitaceae; genus Thalassia; species Thalassia testudinum. The sequence continues at coordinate 79,245,773 of JAZHRO010000022.1, read as the reverse complement.
GGAAGGGTCCCATGAAATTGATGCCCCAAATGTTGAAGATTTCGATGGGAAGAATCCGTTTTAGAGGCATCATATCTCTCTTGGTTATGCTCCCAAGTGCCTGCCATTAGGAACATGACCTCGAGAATTCCTGGGCATCCTTGCATAAAGACGGCCAATAGAATCCAGATTGTAAAATTTTTGCAGCCGTCTTTTCCCTAGAGAAATGTCCACCACACGCAGATTCATGGCAGAACTCAGGTATACTTTGAAATTCATTCTTTGGAACACATCGGCGAATAATCCGATCAGAGCCGATACGGTACAGTTCAGGGTCCTCCAAGAAGTAATATTCGGCCTCAAATTTGAGTCTATCTAGTTATTTCTTGGTCTAATCCTGAGGGATTTGACCAATGGCCAAATAGTTTACTAAGTCTGCAAACCACGGAATTTTGACACCTGATATTATATAAGTAGTTTTGTCTGAAAAAGTATCAGCAATCGGAATATCCGGTCGAGAAGAATCACTTAGAAGTCTCAAAAGATGATCTGCCACCACATTCTGTGCCCCGAATTTATCTTTGAATTCAAGATCCAATTCTTGAAGCAGAAGAATCCATCGGATAAGCCGGGGTTTGGCATCCTTTTTGGCTAAGAGATGTCTAAAGGTCGAGTGGTCGGTGTAAATTATGACGCAAGACCCTAAGAGATAAGCCCTGAATTTCTCAAAAGCAAATACTACAACCAGCAATTCTTTCTCAGTAATAGTGTAATTCCTCTAGGCCTCGTCCAGAGTTTTGCTAGCATTGTAGATGACAGAGGGCTTCCTGTCAATCTTTTGCCCCAAAACAGTCCCGCTCGTGCAATCAGAAGCATTGATCATGATCTCAAATGGGGCTGTCCAGACCAGTGGTTGCAACACCGGAGCACAAGTGACTGCCGTTTTAATAAAATGGAATGCCTTACGGCATGATTCGTTGAAATCAAACGGCGTATCTTTGGCAAGAAGGTTGCTCAGAGGGCGAGCAACCTTAAAGAAGTCCTTGATGAACCTCCTATAGAATCCCACATGACCAAGAAATGATCGAATTTGTTTGACAAATGTGGGAGGAGGAAGTTTGGAGATAGCATTAACATTAGCTTTGTCAACTTCAATTTCCCATTCAGAGATTACATGACCCAAGACGATGCCTTCTTGTGTCATGAAATGACTCTTTTCCCAACTAAGGACTAATCTTGTTTTGAAGCATCTTTTAAGGATCATTTCAAGATTAGCTAGGAAAGAATCAAACGATTCTCCAAAAACAGAGAAATTGTCCATGAAGACTTTCATAAACTCTCCACCATGTCAGAGAAAATAACTAGCATACACCTTTGAAAAGTCGCAAGTGCATTGCATAAGCCAAATGGCATTCTACGGAAAGCAAAGGTTCCGTAGGGACAGGTGAAAGTCATTTTTTCCTGATCCTAGGGATGGATAGAAACTTGATTGTATCCCGAGCAACCATCTAGGAAACAGAAGTACTTTTGCCCGGCTAGTCTTTTAAGGATTTGATCGATGAAGGGAAAATGATATTTTTTCGTGGCTATGTTCAGCTTCTTGTAATCGATACAAACCTTCCAAGAGGAAGCTTGTTACGACCCGATTCCCAGATCCCTACAGGACCTGAGACCGGCTTGCCTCGACTAATCCCAAGACCCAGTCGTCCAACAAGAAATTACCAAAAGCAGGAAAGTAAACCACATTCACATATACAATATAACTAAGCGGAAGAAACATACAAAGCTGAAAAGGAAAATAAATATGTTGTTTCATTAAATACCACCACAACAACAATAACAACGGAAAGCGGAAAGTAAACAGTAGAAGTAGAATAGTAACTAAAAGTCCATTACTTACAACAGTAGAGAAAAGAAAGGAAGTGCTGAAGAAAACAACGGCTAGGCTCAAATGGGCCTAGCACCCCCCGTAGCTGGAAGCTCAGGCTGCTCAACTCCTGGTTCTGAACAGTATTATGAAGAGACAGAGTCAGCGAATGCTGAGTAGAGTGGTATCTATATTATTTAAGTATAAAACAGTAAGACCAACAGGTTTAATTCTCATTTCTATTTATCTGTTTTATATATATTTCTGTTTCACCCATTTCTCTCAAGCATCCAGATATTCATGATCTTGCATGTTCCTTGTGGGAACGATCTTGATTGCAGTCTTTTCCGTAGAGTAGAAGGTACACGTGGTGCTCTCCTGGCCGGGAGAGTCCACTGTGATAGTCCTACACTCAGTCAACCACCCCGAGGTCACTGTCAAGACGTAGCGATGACTACAGCACGCGTGATAAGCACACGGGTAGCTATCCCGCACTGACACGCGGTCAGTCATTTCCGCTAGCGGGTATGCACAAAGTACAGTACGGAATAGTATAGGGCCTTGCCTTCTCAGAATAGGGATCTCGCCCCTCAGAACCAAATAGGGGTCTCGCCCCTCCACAGTCCGCGCACCCTCGTCTGACTGCCCTGGTTTGTCTAGAAGGCTTAACAAGTCGATTTAGGGTGGCTAGCTGAACCCCGGGCCCCGTAGGGTGGCTAGCTCCCTCCCTACACTAGTAGCTTGCCTTGGTACCACGTACATGAGGGCCAACAAGAGTCGGTGTAGAGTGGCCAATCCTAACGCCGGGTCTCAACCCAAGGGAGGCTAGCTTCGCTCTACACAAAAGGGGACAGTTGCTCTCCTTGGTACTACATACTCAAGGGCCAGCACACTTCCCGTCTACATTCCAGGTTTCTGCCTATCCACAAGGGTTCCACTCCTAATTCCCTGTAGGGTTCATGCTCATGTTCACCTCATTTATTTCGATCCAGATTTCACCTTTCATAATTCATTTCTCATCCATATACAGGCAGCTCATGTTTCCATAATTCGATGCATGCAACTAGTGATTTCACAGGTAATTGTTCATTAATTACAGGATGCTCATATTCTAACAGGCAACTCACAATTATAACACAGGCAATTGCTAGTAGTTTATCTCAATCATGCATGCAACTACATCATACAACACAAACAGTTCATTCATTTCTCTACCCTAGGGTTCATGCCACATCCTAGGGTTCCATTTGGCTATTTCCACAAGCACATTCTTATTTAAATATTATTAATGGAATTAAACCACTCTACCAGGTAACGTGGGAGTAATGGGGCTTGAACTGCAGACCTAGACGTCTCTGCGACCCCCAAACGTGCAGCAGGATGAAACCATTTACCAGGGAATACATCACAAAAGGAGAGTTCAGAACAGTGTACAAAAGACTCTAGTACATAGAGAAACTCGAGATGAAAGTATAGGTATTTCGATTGCGTAAAACGAACCCTGATCGGACTCTAACAAGTCAAAAACGTGCCTACTGTTCAAAATCAGATGTCTGGGAATAATCCCAGACGTCTTAAAAGGCGTCATGTCTTACCTTAAGTCCCTGCAGTATCCTCAGACATCCAGACCTTCTCTGCGATCGTCTGAAGGCAGTTCCAGACGTCGGACAATGCCTCCGGTCGTTTGGACGCACCTCCGGACATCTGGTGATGTGTTCAAACGTCCAAAAGCGCGTGGGAAAGCATTCTGCGCTCCTTCCCAAAGCTACACCTACGTACGAAAATGTAGGCGCGGTTAGCTGACAAATACCCCTGCGCTGCGATATGCATGGCGCAGGGAGATACGTACCTTGCGATAAATGTACTTTCAGACGTCTGGCGTTAGCTCCAGACATCCAGGTACCTCGTTAGTCGTCTGGACTCCACTCCAGACGTCTGATACTGGAAAACTTCCAATACTAGGAACTCCTCGCAGCTCTCTCCGCTCTCTCCACCTCTCGCCGTAGCAGCTCCAGCCGTTGCAAAGGACCGAAAGGCCGCCTCCCCGAGCCCTCTCCTCCTCCCACACGTGCCCGCCGGTGGACGTGCAAGCTCCGCCAAGCTTCCACCGAAGCTCCTCCGACCTTGGCCTCCTCCTCCCGCGCTCTCCTTCCTCCCTCTCGCTCTCCCTCGCTCGTCCCCTCTCGCCACTCCCGCACAAACATTAAAGGTGATGGTGGCTGGTGTGTGGATTAGAGAGGAGATAGGGGGGATTTATATAGGAGGTGTGGGGTTTAGGGTTTGGGGAAGAATGAGGAAGGGAGAGAGAAAAGGACGGTTTTGCGTGTCGCCCGCACGTATTGCGCAGTGTGTAGTACAAAATTTTCATTTTTAGATGTTCGGGAACATGTCCAAACGTTTGACTGAGACTCCAGACGTCTTAAAAGGCTAAAAGTGTGATGGATCATTACAAAGCTGAACAAGTTGTGACAGATTCTCTTTTCTCATTAGTCACAACGGTAATCCTGACTTTCTTGGGAATAATTTGCACAGGACTTATCCAAGGACTATTTGAGATAGGATAAATGATTCCTGCGTTGAGCCACTTAATTATTTCCTTCTTAACCACTTCTCGCATATTAGGGTTTAATCTCCTATGCATCTAGCGATAAGGGTGGGATCCATCTTCCATGAATATTCTGTGATTGTAGTAAGATGGCTCGATCCCCCTAAGGTCATGGATTATCCAACCAATTGCCTCTTTGTGTTATTTTAGGACCTTGATCAATTTAGTCTCCTACTCCTTAGTTAATCTAGCACTGATAATCACAGGGAGCATCTTTTGAGGTCCCAAAAACTGATATTTCAAACTCTCAGGCAGTGGTTTTAGTTCGAGCTCGGGCGAGTTTAGGATGGAAGGTAAGGATGATGCTGATGAAGATTCATCAAGAGGAAGAGGTTGAAAGTGAACAAAATCAATATCCTTTTCAAAATGTGGTGGGTTTGCTACAGAGGGTTGCGTGTCGGATTCATCAAGATAAGAGGAACTCTCAAATGTAGAAACAGCCATACATGTCTCAATATTCACGTTATCTTCCTTTAGTTCTTCTATAAATCCGCAATCCTCAAATTTGTTAATCACCTTAAAAATATCCAATTTTAATTTTTGAACTCCAAAGGCGATTTCCATGCTACCGCTCTCACAGTTGATATTGTCCTTAGTGGTAGCCAAGAATGGACGCCCTAGAATGATGGGGGTGTTTCTTAAATTCTCAGGTACATCCATGACAAGGACAAGGAAATTTACAGGAAAACAGAAGTCCTTAACCTTGATAATAACATCCTCAATAATGCCTCTCGGATTTGTGACCAAACGGTCTACTAACTGCAGCATTACTGAGGTTGATCGAAGTTCACCCAATCCGAATTTCTCATAAAGAGAAGTCAGAATTAGGTTAATGGATGCACCTAGATCCAGAAGAGCCCTATCAAAGGTGTAATCTCCGATGACACAAGAAATCAAAAAGGCACCTGGATCTCTCTTTTTCGGAGGAAGGTGATGCAGGATAACAAAACTAGCCTGCTCGAAGAGTACCACCTTCCTTGGAAAAGATTCCCTCGACTTACACTTCTGTGTGCATAAATCCTTTAAAAATTTAGCGTAAGCCAGTATGTGTTTGATGGCATTGAGGAGTGGGATATTGATTTCGACATTCTTGAATATATTCAAGAGCTCATCGTTACTATCAACAGGTTTCTTCTTCCTAGGTTTAATCAAGGCCTCAAGAAAAGGAACATGAGTTGGATCTTTGAAATCAGGTTCCTGAGCCTTGATTTCTTCTTTAGAGTTCTCATTTCTCTCCTCAGGATCTCCAGGATTTGGTAGATCAGAATAAGGTACTTGTGGGTCCTGTGTTTGCCTTCCACTCCTCAAGGTAACAGAGCTAGCAGATGCACACGGGTTTAGGTCTTGGAGAGGGTTAGGAAAGATTGGAGGGGCTTCATTAGGCAGAAACCTCGGATTTGATGAAGCAGAAGAGGAAGGACCCTGCTCAACCACCTGAGCATGTACGTGTGGGTCCCTATGATTCCTGTACCCTTGGGCTTGATTGCTCGAATTTTGTATATTACGAGGTTGGGTACGGGTTGAGATGGTAGGGATCCGGGTTGACGGGAATTAGTAATGAACCTGGTTTGCAAGTTTTCCAGAGAGGTTTTCATTTGCTGCATGACCTGGAGCATAGATCCTTCCATCTCTACCATCTGACGATTGAAATCAGCCTACCCTACAGGTTGACGAGCATTCCAAGCTGACTGATTGACCTGATTTGGGGGCAGCTGAGTATAAACATGACCCTGACCCATTGGTCTTTGCAGAGCATAGTTGCTAGGTCGGAATTGGGTCTGCTACTCTGGGTTTTTCCAAGAGAAGTTAGGGTGATTCCTCCAACCCGGATTATAAGCATTGGAGTAAGGGTTGGACCTAACATTCTCCTACACAGCATAGACATCCTCATAGGGAGAGGATGGAGAGAAAGAAAATGAAGGATTAGAGAAACTGGGATCAAAGGCCCCAGATTGGAACCTGTGGGGTTTCGAGCAATGTCGGCTCACAGGTTGAGCAGCATCCAGTTGATTCACGAACTCCCATTTAGAAGGAGCTCGCGAAGAATGGAATCCCGAATTCTGAGATTGAGTAGATCGAGAATTGTTTGCAAAGTTTTCCACTATCCACTTCTCCATCCTTTTGGTAACCAGGTCCACCTCATCTAATTTATTACAAATCAGCTCCGTATCGAATGAATGAGAGACATGGACCTCATTAACATTTGATCTGGGTTGTTGGGACCTGTTAAATGTATCCATGGAGGCATGATTGATTGAATTTTCACTCATTTCCTCAAACAAATCATGTGTACTATCTACGTCTTTGTTGAGGAAATTATCTCCGCAAGAAGCGTCCACGTGATTTCTGAGTTGCTCAGTCAACCCGTGACAAAAGATCTACATGTGTTGCCATTTCGGCACATCGTGGTGTGGACACTTCCGCAATAAGTCCTGGAATCACTCATGGGCAACATGAAACTGCTCCCCTCGCCACTGGGTGAAAGTAGTAATCGCCCGCCTCAGTGCATTAGTACACCCAACAGGAAAGAATTTCTTTAAGAAAGCCGATTGAAGATCATTCCAAGTTGCTATCGGCCTTCCTATGATCCTGTACCAATGAGTAGCTTTATCCCTAAGAGAGTGGGGAAAGAGCCTCATGATCATTTGCTCTTCATTCACGTTTTGAGCTTTGGTGGTCTGGACCAAAGTGATCAAGTCCTCTAAATGCTGAAATGGGCCTTCAGATCCAAGCCCATAGACATGTTTGATCAGGCTTAACATCTGAGGCGTGATTTCAACGTCTCCGGCTAGAATCTGGATGCCGATACATTCCCCGTAATTTGAAGGATCATAAAAATCGTTCAAGGGTTAAGCGCCCTGCATTCTCTGGAACCATTCTCTGCATTTGTTCCAACTGCCTTTGAAACATCTCTTGTTGATTCTGAGGCAGAGGAGGTTGTTGATCGGCCATGGGATGAATTTGACCAAAATTCAATCTACGCCTCCTAGAATGATCTAATGGTCCTTCTAATAAGGGATTCAATGACCTCCTTCCAAGCATAAATTAGGAAGAGGTCGGAAGGACTGGGGATAAGAACCCTGTAGCACAACAAAACAAACCTGTCCTTAAGTTGGATTGCCTAAGGATCTACAAACTCTCAGAATTCGTCTTAAGATTATAGACGATTTATTCTACTTGTTTCCAATCAATCCAACCAGTTAGAAGGAGAGATTGGGTAGAAGGTTGTTCCTTCGGCTTGCGCCTCCGGTTCCTAGTGTACCTCTAGCCGCGATCGTTTGATTCTACTCCCCTAGCTAAACATCAGATTGACTAGTACAAGCAAGTTAATCAGGAACAATCTCAATCTAGGCCCCGAAGAGCGAATCAACCCTTAAGGCCAACGTCTAATCAATTTTAACTTAGGCTTAGGATAGTAGTGCTTATGGAATGTGGTGAGCCCTTAAAATGGGTTGTACCCTTAATTATTGATTGAATATGTGTGAGTGCGTGCACAACCAGGGTTTTCAAGCAAGATTATTCGGATGAGTGGATTTTAAGGTTCAAATCTTACTTAAGTAGCTTTTAGGGTTTAGAATTAGGTAAATTCAATCAAGTTCAAGAGTCAAATCAGATTTTCAAAACACTGGTGAAGATATTTTCCTTTTGAAATCAAAAGTAAAGTGGAGTGCCTGGTATTGACCTAAATTGTAAACTGTAAGGGGAAGCTACTTGATAAGTTGATTTTAAAATAAAGTGGAGCGGCCCAAACAACTCAAACAATTAACTGAAATACACCACTGAGTTAGGCACACGAGATGATTAACTTAGACTGATTTCTACTCTTTTATGTGTTGATTTGCATGTACCGATTCCACAGGTCGGAACCCCAGTTGAGTAGATAAAAATCAAGTTAGGTTATATGCCTTGAATGTGGGTGTATGTAGTGTGTATGTTGATTTATCCCACAAGAAGTATCTTTTTGTTTTTTTTTTTTTAACGAAGGTGAGATGAGTGAGGGTGAAAATCAAAGCATCCAAACTAATCCTAGGGTTTATGCAAACACCTAGGCTAATTGGGGTTTGAATTAAGGTTGTGGAATGAAATCTATGGAGGGGGGAAGAATGGGGAGTACTTATAGTTGTCTTCAATTGTACTTTACTCCTTTCTACCGTTTGAAGATTCCCTGTTGAGGTACCCGCAAAATAATAGAAGAGAAATAAAAGCAAATTAGAAAATAATAAAGTGCATGAAATGCGGAAAGAAAATCGAGAATTGTTGACTCCTCGGCAATGGCGCCAAAATGTTGAAACAGAAAAATCTGTGCAAACGGAGTTGAGTTTTGAAAACTCGTCTGTGTAGTATGATTTGCGAAGAAATCCGTCAAGAGATAAATTTACCGAAACTCAAATGAATTCCGGGTCGAACACATGGAGGCTACGTCGATTTGAAATCTGTGCTTATATATATATTTGTTGTTTTTGTTTAGAAAGTGGGATAATTACAAGGAACTTGATATAAACACTAAGAGAGAGAGAGAACAATCACTTTAATAAGCTTGGAAGATGTCTTTACAACTAGAAAGCGGGAAATTCTACAGCTAGAAAGCGGGAAAATCTACTCTAAAAAGTGATAAAAAGGTGGAGAGAAGTTATCCTCCTCGATGACTGCTTAGAGGACGAGCCGTACAGGGCGACGTCTGGAAGACGAAGGACGAAGAATGGAGTGGGAAGAACTGGGGGCGAGGCAGGGTGCTGTCGTCGCAAGATCCACTTCCGGAATGGGGACGAGAAAACTTTGATTTTGACTCTAGAGGAGCATCTTTTGGGACAAGCTTCTTTGGAGCTTTGGAGGGGGAGAGAGGTGAAGGAAGGGATGAAGAATTGAAGGGCGTAGGTCCTTTTATAGATGAGGTTTGAGGGGGCAAATGAGTCATTTTAACATCAAAACATTAATGTCAGGCCTTTAGTGATGGATAAAATCGTCGCTAAAGCCTAGATCATGGGTGACATGCGCGCGTGCGCTGCACACCTCTTCCTCTCCCCACGCGCAACGCATACACATGTCCAAAGGCTATCAGTTGTCCAATAAAGCGATCGGATGGCTTAAAGCTCTCCACGCCGCTTCTGCTTCGACGCGCCCAATGCTCGTGCGTGAGAATACGCGTGGGCTTGGGCATCCGATCTCGTGTGCACCCGCCTGCGCATCTGGTGTGGCCACGTAGCTGCTTCTCCACTGCCCGATGTGCATCGCACGGCTGATATCAACCGTGCCCCGCTCGCACCTTCAATTTGAGGCGTGCGAGGGTTCAACCCCGTGACCTCCGCTTTGCGAATGCGCGCTCACCCAACATGCTACGCACGCGTTTTAGGCGAGTTTACGCATTTAGGCGCAAGCTCTCTCAACCGTTGGATCTTGATCCAAAGGCTGAGATCGTCCGCGAGGTTGAGGAGAGAGAGGGTAGCGGCGATTCCTTGGGCTGGTTGGGCGGCGGGACGGCACCACGTGGCGCCATCTTGGTCGTCCATCTTCGATGTGTTGTAGATGGTGCCACGAATGTCGGATTGAACCGATTTTCGCGCCGTTGGGCTGCGATCATCGATTTGAACCCATCCGTGCGGTCATATTTGTCATCTGAAGTGCGGATTGACACCATCTTAGTCCTTGATCTCTGATTTTCCTCAGGTTATATCTGATGGTACGGAAGTCCGATCAGGGCGATCTTGGAGTCGTTGAACTCCGATGTCGCCCTGATCCAATCCGTATGGTTGGATCTTCAGTTCGAGGCCCAGATTAAAAGTCGCTCTGTCCTTGGCCACCAAAAAGAAGAAATTACTATACAATTTGTACAATTTAACCTAAATGCATGATGATGCATGTTATACAATATATACAATGCATGATGTTAATATGATACTAAGAACATACATTAATAGACATTTTTTGCTATTCAGATATATGCACATCACTAGCTAAGTTATTAAGTTAAATTAAAATAAATTAGTAAATTAAGTTATTACTGAACAAATTTATGCTGTATAGTTTTAATATAATTTCTTAAGAATTTTGAAGTAAGTTAACTATATTTATAATGTATTATACTATTTATACGTAATTTAAATGTAAAACACCTTGAAATCACTTATTTAAATATAAATCAATTAAAATAAAACGTGTAAAATACAATAAAAATATGCAATAAATAATTTATTATGTATATTAACTCTGTACTAGTTCAATTAGACCATTAATTAACTAATTTATACATTAATTAACAAATTAACCCAAATATCAATGTGTATAAAGTGTAAACTTTAGCTAATTTATTTATATAGTAAATATAATTATTTTTGTAAACAAACTAAATAATTATGTAGCTCTATATAAGGGCTTTACAAATATATAATTTAATTTTAAATTAGATTAATTTGTGGCCCTCAATTCGAGGGGCAAAATCATGCAATCAGACACATTGTGCTGGAGTAGCGACACAATGGTGCCACATCGTTGGCTGGTGAGCAGCTACTGCGATATAAGTTAAATTTACTTCCTCCCTACTTCAGTCGTCACGGGCGTCGGGCACCCAAAAACCCATCACCCTTCCCCTCTGAGCATATGAAATGAGATTGGCATGAGACATTAAGAGCGGTGTGGGCCGAGGGCCTGGCACTGTGCGTGGACCTGAATGGGCCCATTAACGAGGATAAATCGGAATTAAGAGGGTTTAATAATAAACTATGGGTGATCTTAGTAGAGATATGGTCCCACACCTTAAGGGTGCTGTGTATCTCTCGAAAGGGCTGTCCGCCAATTAAAAACCCTAATTTTTGTTAAAGATGAACTCTAATCATACCTAATTAACTATGGGAAGAGAGGAAAAAAGGAGCCTCTGCGAATGCTAAGTGAAGTCCTCTTAAAATTCGACTAAGTGTAGAGCCCTCTGAGAAAGCCTAAAAGGAGAGAGACCTTAAAAACAACTAAGTAAAAAAAGGCTAAGTCTTGAACAAGAGATGTCCTGTGCTTCTGTGTGCGTGTGTTGTATCTATACGTATGTAACATATATATATAGTATATGTGTATATGTATATAAGTATAGTATACTGTAAATAATATGTTAATATAGAGTACGTAGTATATAGAGTGTTTGAACTCATATATGCATATAAATAACATATGAGCTTTATTGACAGATAAATACGTCATTGTGGATGTAATAAATGTCACTATAGACCCTTATTTTGATCTTAATTTATGTTTATAATTTTTTCTATAGTTTAGCAACGCTTATATAAATCAATGTACATATTATATATGTTATTATAGGTGTTATTATATTAAGTTAGTATAATATATTTTATAACATATTATTGTATACACATGTAAAAATTATTACTATAAGTTATAAATGGATAGAATATAGTATTTAGTTATAGTGTTTGATGTTTGATTGCAAATATTTGCTTCAAGCATTTATAATTTATTTTTGTGTATAAAATTCATTCATTCATTCATTAATTCATTCATAATTGTGCATAGAATCAATTTTTTTGGAATTAAAGAATAATATTAAACTTAGAGAGTTATGTATATCAATAATTGTCTCTCAATGAACGACTTTGAATAAGCCAATAAAAATTATGTAATTAAATAAAATTGACACGACAATGGTTTATATTTATGATATATACTACAATAACAACATATTTTTATACGAACCGTAAGTGATCGCTTCACCCATCTACCTTGCAAGGAAGCTTGGGCCTAAGAAAAAGAATGAGCAACCTTGAACAATAGCCCAACTACCTGGGATAGGCAACGCTGCAAAGCCCAAGTGGAATGACACGGGGGTCGGCTACATTGCTGGAAGAAGTAAGAGCTTGAGATCCAAGTAGGGTGATGTAATGTTTACCCGGATCGCTAGCAGAGGTGTTGATCTGAGAACCAAGTAGGGTGACCAAGACCTATCCAAGCATAAGAATGGTGAAGCCTAGGCAAAGCTGACCAGAAGGTGAAATAACAGAAGGAGTCGAGTCATTGGGAAATGGAGTGAATGATTACACTTCCCCACAAAGAAAATACTTGTGTAATTATTGTTAAGAGTGGTGCTTATTAAAGTGGCACGTTTAGCACCATATAGTGGAGCGAAGGAATATGTAGTGTGTAGGAACCAATAAATAGACTATTATTTCCTCATTTATTTCTTGAGAAGAATAAAATAATTTTACCCTATTAAAACTTTCTCTCATAATTTTCTCTTTATCTTTAGTAAGTAAGATTTTCATGTAAATCCAAACTTTTTTTATTATATATATTTTGATATTATATATTATTTACACTTATTCATATTATTTAACATAATATCAAAGTATGTTTCTCTTGGATTTTATCATTATACTTCACATTTTTTATCCTAAAAGTTTTTTGGCTGAAGATCACCATTAGCATGAGATTACGAGATCATAAGATCTCCACAACCTCCACGTAGCTATATAGCAGCAAGGAAGGCGATGAAGACTGCAACACTCCTGCTCCTGTTGCGAGGGGGCGATGGCGAGAACGCTGAAGGTGATAGCAGCGATGGCACCAAACCTTGAGGAGGTGGAGATCGATCCTTCTGGAGGTGAGGCAATGGTCTCGTGCGGAGTCGAGCAACAGCAAGGAGAAGATTGCAGCGCTGCGATGGGTGGTGCACAGAGGAGTTACGCGAGGGAATCCTAGCGGCGGGCTCGCACCACTGCTAGATTAGCCGTTGGGGCCTCAGGCAACAGGAGTCGAGGTGCCACGCCGAGGAGAAGATGGTGAAGAAGAGGCACGACGTCGAGATCAATGGCGCTGATGGTGACGATCGTGGCAACAGCAGCGAGGAGTCATTTAAGTAGCAGTGAAGAAATCGAAGAAGACGATGATAGCGATGGCGCTGGCGGTGTTGCCTGTGATCGAGAGAGGGCAGACGAGATCCACATGCAGTGGCGACAAAGCAGAAGAAGAAGCAATCACATGAGATCCAATCTCACGTGAAGATGGAGGCGCAAATCTCGCGCGAAGATGGCGAGGAGGTCTTGCAATGATAGGCTGCAGCAGGTCGACGAAGATGGCAATCCGTGATTTTAGGTTATATTCCAACCTGAGATTTTTAATTTTTCGGTAATTTTACTTGTCCTCTTGTTTCCTTTCCTTTTGTTTTGAGTCTCTTTGTAGTGTTGCAAAGGAGAGGAGCAGGAAGAGTTAAAAAAAAAAGGACAAGAGGAATGTAGCGAAAAAAAAAAAAGGAAAAGGAGAAGACGAAAAGGAAAAAAAAAAAGATTACAAAAAAAAGAATGATGAATGATTATGACAAGAGGGGGAGAAGCTTTTCTCCTTTTTTATCTTTTCTTCTCTATTATTTTAATCTCTCATACAAGTATGGAGGAAAGGGAGAGTGTGAGTTTAATTTGTAATTTCAGGAGAGACTCTTCTCTTTGAGGTCTCTACATGAGAGCAACTCTCTTTGATGATCTCTTAAGAAGAGGATCACTATTTTTGGTCTTCAGAGTAGAGGCCTTTTTCTTTGAGTTTCCGTGTGGAAGTGGCCTAATCTTTTTGTCTTTATGAGGGGGCAATTCTTCAGAGTTCTCGAATGGGATGGCACTCGCACCAAATTAATTGTCTTCGACTCATCTCTGGACTCCTACCTACACTCGTCTACAAGCAAGTTGAAGATGCAAAGAAGATGGCAACACAAGGTAGCCATGTGGTACGCTTGGTGGGGAGTGTTGGGAGATATGCTTATTAGAGTGGTACGCTTAGTATCGTAAAGTGGAGCAAAGGAATGTGTGGTGTGTGGGAGTCTATAAATAAGCTATTGTACCATCATTTGTTTCTTGAGAAAAATAGAATAATCTCACCTTATCAGGGTTTTTTCTTGTGATTTTCTCCCTACTCTTCATGAATGAGGTTTCTACGTAAATCCAAGCTTTTCTTATCGTTTATGTTTTGATATCATATTATGCTTCCACTTATTCATATTATTTAACAGTTATTAATTATTGTACCCTTAAACATCCTATAAAAAGAGGGATGATGTACACTAATGAAGTGTAATTGATTCCTTTGTAGTCAAGTACACAATGCATACTTTTGAGGGCTAGATCCGCTCCCAGACATATATCTTACATGTGATGGTTTATTCTGTTTGTTACATCTTTCCACGTGGTTCTTGATCGAGCCCATTCGACCTCAATCATTTGGCACCTTTGGGAGAAAAAGAATGTTGAGTCAAGGACAAGCCAAGTGTCCCCATAGAGGAACTCATGTAAGAAGTCATTGAATCCTTCTCTGCAGAGAAAGCGTGGGAGGTCCGTCCCTACATAGGAAGAAGGGGATGAGGCGAATTCCATAAATGTCCTAACCTTAAGCCAAAATGATCCTCTCGATTCTCTCTATCAAGTGAAGGATTTAGGAACGCCTGGAAGCCATCTCCGAGTAGTGGAAGTTGTCAAAGTCCCTCAACGCCCAATGTCGTAAAGAGGTGGTACAAAAGGCAAAGATGGGGCTTGAAGAGTAGGATCCCCCGCCTAAGGAGGTCGAAGCCTATACTAGGTTGAGGCGGAAAATGCCCATCTCAGGCGATGGGTTGAGTTGCAGTGGCTAGTCAACCACTAAATTGAGCGGGCTGCCAACAACCTACCTAAAGCTCTAGGGGTAATCTCCTACTCTTTCACGCAAGTGTTCCCTCCTTGTCAAGATGAGCAAGATACAAGAGTTTTTGTCTGGCAAGTCACTTGAGCAATGAGGGGGATTCTACAAGAAACCCTTTATTTCCAACTTCCCCTTTACTAT
Organism: Thalassia testudinum; assembly: GCA_037157565.1. Taxonomy (NCBI): domain Eukaryota; kingdom Viridiplantae; phylum Streptophyta; class Magnoliopsida; order Alismatales; family Hydrocharitaceae; genus Thalassia; species Thalassia testudinum. The sequence goes on along the minus strand of JAZHRO010000022.1, from coordinate 79,230,525 downwards.
GGAAGTAATAAACGCCTTGCTCCCCCCATGCTTCAAGCACTCGATCTTGCCCCAATATAATGATATGACTGACTCGACGGTGTTCATGGGAAACTATTGTCAGCACATGTTTATCCATAAGTACCCAAATGGGATTAGGTGTTGGGTGTTCCCCTCGCTCTTGATTGGCGTCGCCCATAAGTGGTTCAATGACCTCCCGACTAGTTAAATTGGGTCATTCCAAGAGTTGCGAAAAAAGTTTTGCCAACATTTTTTAAGGCAATAGTAGACCCAGGGTATCCCCAAGAAGCTGGTAGAGGTCGCCAAAAGAAAGGTGAGACTTTTAGGGCCTACCTGAACAACTTTAAGGCCCAATGCTTCAAATGCAGGTAGCCTCACGACTAGATCACCGTCAAGCATTAAAGCAGGGGTTTTCAGAGCCCGATTTTTGGAATGACATGGAGGACCTTCCCCAATGTGACATGGCAAAACTCTGGGATTGAGTGAACCACCACGTAGACAAGGACAAATCCTTCCATTCTTACATGTGTTTGCCTGAGATCTACAAGGAAAACCAAATGGAGACCTTAGGTGGCTCCCCTAGGCAAGCGAACTTAGGATCACCAAGAAGCCTTGAAGTAAGGTTAGGAGACTTGTCGTTAAGGTGATAAAAGGTAGCACCAGGTAGCAAATTTCTAAAAGAATTGCTCGGATGCTGCAGGGACAAGCACTAGGAGCTAGGGTAGGATTTGTATCAGTACATCTCCTTACTTGTAACCAGACGAACATCTTGCCAGAGATGCTCACCACAAACTAGGAGCTCATGTCGCCTCCTTTGCCTTTGAGGTGCCCCACATCCTCAAGCCCCTAATACTGCTGCCACAAAGGCAAGGGCCACCCTACGGAAATTGTCGAGACCTCAGGGACCACATCGAGTCCCAAATCCGCAATGGCAACCTTGCATAGTTTGTAAGGTGCAACGAGGTGGATAAGGGGAAATGTTTGATGGAGGAATTGGAGGAATTCCACCAGGCACAACTCCACTGCTTCCAGGGGACCAACATGGTTGCCTCAATCGAGTCCTTGGATTGTGAGTATGTCACCAACATTCTCGCTGGGGAGGGGCTCAACCAAGGCCTTCCGTCTGAGGATTACCACCGGTGAGCCCTCCACTTGCTGGCAAGTAGGTCACAAAGGCCCATCTCCCCCATCAATTCCACTCCTCCAAGCGCCCATCGCCAACAAGAGCTGGACCATAATATGTGGAACTTAAATTTGGGGTGAATGCCAGAGTAGGTCAAAACTTGAAGTCTCAAATGGATCTAGTTTAGGTAAACCCTTGCCATCTCAAGATGGGGAGCGGGCAGCCCCTAGCAAGCGGTCAAAAGTGTCGTGGCTACCAACTTTTAGCATCTCCTAAACCTTGTCCACCACATTGACCTCCTCCTAGTTACCCTCCTAGTGGCTAGACGAAACTAGCCCTGCCTCCTCGTCAACGAGGGTAGTGCCATTGACATTCTATTCCTTCGAACTTTGACTTAGTTGGGCTTCGAGAAGGGCCTCACCCCATCCACTTACCCTGTTGTGTTTGGAAATCACAAAGTAATGCCCAAGGGGAGATCAACTTGTCGATCAACATCGGGGATCGAAATCAATACCGAAATTAGACAACCACATTCATAATGGGGAACTTATTAATGACCTTTGGCTACTCAACGACGCTTGCCTTCACCACCATTACATCCTCTTCTTAATGATCCTCTTCCAGTCCCTTATTGGCATTAACATAGTTCATGGAGACTAGTCGACCAGAAAGGGAGCTTCTCTGGATGGAGGTGGAGTGACGCTCCAATGGCTCGCCTAAGTCGTTGAAGTGGGGCAAGAAAATGATGACCGTTAAGGCAATGACATTAGGAACAAGGTTGGGTGATGAACCACCCAAATCGCTTTTGTCGGGTTTTACTACCATGGTCGTGCAACTCTACCCAGAGGATCTAACTAAGACCATCTAGGTCAGCTTGAACCTGAAGGAACAGGTGAGGGACTTGTTTCAACTGCTTTGACAGATGCTGATATCCTTGCCTATTTTGCCTAAGGCATGCCAGGAGTGGATCCTCAAGTGATCCAACACCACCTCAATATCCTCTTGGGTTCCTACCCAGTAAAGCAAGTCCCCTACCACAAGTTGATCGAGTGGTGGTAGGCAGTTACTGAGGAGGTCAACAAGCTCCTTAAAGCGGGGCTTCATTGAGAAGGCCATTTGTCTCGAGTGGGTGTCCAACATGGTAATGGTGAAGGTGAATGGCAAGTGGCGCATGTGCATTTGACTTCACAAACCTACATGCTACCTATTTAAAGGATGAGTTCTTGCTCCCAAATATCGATGTCCCACTGGATTCCTATTACAACTAAAGCCATATCCTTTTTAGATGCTTACAGTGGCTACCACCAAATCAGCCTAGCTTGAGTGGATAGACCCCTCACATCTTTTGTAATCGATAGAGGACATTTTCAATATCGTGTAATGCCGTTTTGGCTAAACAATGTCGGAGCAACTACCAGCACCTTATAAGCTTTGTTTTCTCAAAATTAATTGGAAAATCTTTTGAGGTGTACGTCAATGACAAGCTAATTAAGGGTACTAGTATTAAAAATCACCTCGAAAACTAGGTGGAAGTCTTTTCAATATTGCGTAAATATCTCTCGATGCTGAACTCCGAGAAATGCACCTTTGAGGTTTCCTCCAGGAAGTTTTTAGGCTTTTTAGTTTTTAGTTGGTGAATCGAGGCCAACCTGACCAAATCCAATCGATTATGGACCTTCATCCTTTCGACAACCTCCAAGCAATCTAATCGCTTGTCAGGGGGATCATTGCTTTGGGACGCTTCCTATCCAAGGCATCCAACAGATGCCTCCCTTTCTTTAAGTGCTTGAAGATGGGCAAAGGGTTACACAGTCAGGCATTGGATGTCCTATGGTAGGAGACCCTCGACAGAACTAAGCAGTACCTCTAGACTTTGCCTATCCTAACGGCCTCGACACCAAGTGAACCTTTGTACTTGTACCTAACCGCCTCAGTCTCAGCCGTCAGTGTCGCTGTGGTGAAGGAAGAGGGAGCGGCATAGATGGCAGTATACTGAGCAAGAATACCAAGGGGCAGAGACAAGGTACCCCCTAATTGAAAAGTTGACATGTACGTACATACATACAAAATATGTGTGTGTGTGTGTGTGTAAGCACATGTATATGTATATATATGTGCATATGTGCATATACATATGCGTAGTTGTGTGTTTAACTAAGAGATATTACTTAATAGTTAGGTGAAAAGAAATTAAAACCCTTAAAAGTATTTAAAAAAATAAAAAACCAGCAAATTTGGTTCAGGCGCTTCCTCGGGGTGCCTAATGCCTTGGCCCAGGTGCTCGCCTAAGCAGTGCCTCAAGCAAATCAGGTGAGGCGAGTCTTATCGAGCGCCTTGACAGCACTGCTAGGGAATCTAAAGATTTTACCCGTAGATGCGATAAGTGCTAAAGGTATGCCAACATACCCAAAGCCCTGCTCGAGGAAATGGTACCTATAGTGTCGCTTATCCCATTCGTGCAGTCGGGGATGGACTTCATAAGACCCTTCCCTACGGCCCTCGCCTAATAGAAGTTCATCCTAGTAGCAATTGACTACTTCCCTATGAGTTGAAGCGGAGGCTATGGCAAGCTCTAACGCTAAGCGGGTCGTTAACTTCATTCAGAAGGACATTATATGCTACTATGGAGTTCCTCAAATAATTGTGGCGGATAACGGGACCTAGTTTGCATCCAGGCAATTTGAGGACTTTTGCACCATTTGGGCATCTAGATGAAGTTCACCTCCATAGCCTTCTCCAGGCTAACGACCTGGAAAAAGTTACGAATAGAATAGTCATAGCATCCCTCAAAAGGAAACTCGATGATGTGAAGGGAAAATGGGTAGAAGAGTTACCTTACTTGCTCTAGAGGTATAGAATGAGCTAGAAAACTGCCACAGGTGAGACCCCCTCAAGCATGGTATATGGACTATTGCATTGCCAGATAATAATCTAGTGTTAGATAGAAGGGCAAGGCATGTTGAGGTTAACTCCTTGACTATAAGATGTTCAAGATGAGTCTAGCTCATGTAGTAAGTGTAGGTTCTTTCTAAACCCTTATGTTCTCGATTTGTTGATCTGGAGGTAAGTGCTAGACTTTAGAGCTTTAGCAAACTACTTTTGTTTTCTTGTTTTATCTCTTTTTTATTTGGTCTCCTTGTAATTTCTCCAGGTAGTCCTTGTTTCTAGTGGGTGTGCTGCCACTGTAATAATAGCTGATTTTCTATGCATCCAATGGTGTTCCACATGAAATTTGATGGCTGGCATGCATTTCGTTGTGTTAATGAATTCCCTCTGCTCCATTTTAATCTTCACTCTTAATGAAATAAGAAAGGAGCACTTCCTTGTTGTTCATTGATTGATAATAGCATTCTCTTTTGGTTTTCTGAAGGCATATATACCTGTGCTCAACACTGCAATTTTCTAATCCTGCCACTAAAGGTTAACAGGGATATTGAAATTTTGCAGAAGCATAAAATCTTCAATTCATTTCCTCCATTCTTCAGAGTTGTTAAAAGATTTTGGAGATACCTTTTGGCACGTGAGGTAGCATAGGCACTATTCTTTTGATAATACACCATTCTTTAGTTTGACATTGGTGATCAGCTTATTTTCTTTTTGGGGCTTAATAGGAAGCAACTACTGGGCTTCAGTTTCAAATAACTCATTAAATTCCCTTGCTCTTGTGCTGAAAAGATGCTCTTTCAAGATAGCAGGAAAGGTGTGCCGGAATATATTTTTCATTCTGAGGACTAATATAAACATGAATTATGTACAAAATTTTGACCGTTCTTCAGGAAATTGACCTGCTTTCTTTCTCGCAATTAAGGGGCCATTTAAAGATGAATTTGTAACTGCTGGTGGCATCCCACTCTCAGAAGTATGCTCTTCCTTTCATCATTTTTAATTAAAATTCTACTTTGGCCTTTTATTGCATAATCTCTTTTGCTACAGATCTCTCTCGAGATGATGCAAAGCAGAGTCAGGCCGCATCTTTTTTTTGCAGGAGAGGTAGCTCCACTATATGTGATATAATCCAGAATCTTTCATTATCTTAATTTTTATTGCAACGTTTGCCAGGTGTTGAATGTTGATGGAGCAACTGGTGGTTTTAACTTTCAGGTATGCATCAAATATTTCTTAAGAAATTCAGGCTGCAACCTGTTCTGAGTTCACATGTTGTTAAGACTTCTGACATGTAGTTTTATTTGCCCTCCATCTTCTATTGCAAAGTATTAGTGGGAATTTATATTGTCATCTTTCATCTTGATCAAAAACCTAGCACTCAAGAACATCTTGGTTTTGTTTGCTGTCTCCAGAATGCTTGGACCGGTGGTTACATTGCAGGGACAACAATAGGTGTAACAGCATCGAGATTCTACAATGAAAGGGAATCTGTGTGATTAACTATGGTTGATGATGAGTGCTTAACTCTTTCTCAAGTTGTCCTACGCAGTGTGAATGACCATAATGGAAGTGCTGCCGATGGGATACTCAATATTCCCCATTGGGCATTTGGAAGTAGGAGCTTCTGGCAATTTTCCTGGAAGCTTGTTTCAATTTCTTTGGTCTTTTACCTTCCAAAAAAAAATATTTTGATTTTTGTGGAGGAATTTGGCACGTCTCTTGATAGAGCAGGGAAAAGTAAGGAGCACATGATGCTAGAAAAGATTGCTTCCATCAAGTATAGAAGGATAAGGCTAATTTCAGTTAGATAAGTTTGTATTAGTGATCCTAAACAGCAAGTGTAGACTTATATTACTCGCATTGTCGCATGTATGTATTTTCCTTTTCAGTTGTTAGACAGTTCTGTCTATTATCTTCTTGACAATGAGTATTCTTGGTATCACAAGGAAAGCAGGCCTAAATGGTTTAGCTTCTAACTTTAAGCATAATGGCAGCATCCTTGTGATATTAGATTAGTGACATTTGTTCTTTCATTGCAGGCATTTCACATGAATAAGTCTGAAATGATAATGGCTAATTTGTTCAAACGCTAATGCAGATGTCACATGAAGAGTCTCTTTTCTCGCTCATATTGTAACTGAAAAAGAGAACCTATACTTGTTCAATTCTGCAATGTTACTGTGTTGCTCATATGTTAGTCACGAGATTGTGTCACGCTTTTCCCTCCCTCCAGATGTAAGCTTGGCTGATTGTAAATGGTAGTCATGAGACATCCTAGAATCACCTTTGAAAAACATGTATGTTCTCTTCTGCAGCGTGAAAAACCATGGTTAATGTTCTCTGGGATTGATGCCTGAATTTCGGTAACTTATTTTGTCCCAGAAAAACAATAGGATGTTCAGGTCAATATTTCTTTCAGTGGTTCCAAATAAATTCTTTGGCATTAATTTCTCTTCACCTACGTTACGTAACTGTTGCCGGGTTTTCTTGAGAAAGGAAAAAACGAGTTCATTCCGTCACAACCCTGTTGGAGGGCACTGAAGTGCTATCTCATCTTCTAGTCATCATGCTTGGCACGGTTTCCTCTTTCATTCAAATTGGAAGTTTATCATCAAAATTAGATCTTTGGACATACTGTCATCTCAGCGAGAAACCCATTTTTCACAAATGTCAGTTTGGAATAGGGTTTCTTTTGATTCCACCAACTATCGTGCCTCATGCAGATGCTGTTATTATGTGATTCTCTTTAGCGTGTCTTGTTACACAGGGATACAGTTCTTGAAAGAGTTATATATTGTTGGCTTGCAATTGGGAAGGCGATAACCATCCAATATAAATCAGTTCTTCTTGCACTTTCCAGTCCTAAAGGAAGGGACGATGTAAGGCATCAAACATTTCTTACAAGGAGTGTTGATACCTTATGCCTTTTTATTCAAACCTTGTAGAAATGGATAAGTTGGTTATTGTTTGATGATGCAAAGCAGGTTATCATCAAGAATGCCTGTGATGGCCCCTCAGAATTGATGTGGAGCCAAGGTGATCTCATTCAAGCATTCTTATTTTCACTAGATCAAGCATCTGAAGATCCAAAAAGCTTGCAATTTATTTCATTTTTATCTTCGATCCAATTCTTTTAACTACAGTATTATAGAAGTTCGCAGAACATAAGTTCCAAGGATCCATGAGAATGAATTGGCCGTGCCAAAGTCCACTCACATGCAAGAGTGAAATGATCAACACAGGTATGCTGAGTTTATAATTTGTGTGATCGGTGATTGCTATTGTTTCAGTTGGTTTCGGCTTCAAGGGAACATAATGGCGGACAAAGCATAGCAGAAGTCAGTATCTTTCACTCCTATTTTCCTTTCGCGCCCGACTTTAGACAACCTTCATTAGGAGGGCAGAAGCCTCATCTTGCTTGTCGGTGTTTTCTATAACAATTTCCCTCTTTTTTTCCTCTCCGAAACCTATAACTATTTTTCATTTGTGCTACAACGACGTCCTACCAGAAGGAGATATCTAGCAGCCCAAACTATGTGTGTCATGAACAGGATCCCTATACCAGCGCATACACATGCTCTATTTGAAGATGCATACATACACCCTTGGAAGAGATCAAAGGAAAAGTGAAGAAATCTGACAGAAACTATCATAATTTCCCATTTTAGTATCGTAAAATAAAAACTCTCCTTTATCACAATGGCCTCATTACATCTTCCTAAGATCCGATTTTGTGTAGAACTATAATCAAGTACTCGTTTGCATCTCATAATGGAGAGCGATGGAACCGATGTCCGCTTCTTTCTCTGAACAATGGGCGAGTAAATGCCTTCCTTGCCAAAGGGTTGGCAATATCCTTCGTAAGGACTCAAAAGCCCGTAGTTCTAAATTCTCAAACATGAGGTCTTTTATGTGTCGGCATTGATTTCATAAGGCCTTTTGTGTCATCTCTCAGCTATGAATGCATCCAAGTGGCAGTAAACTGTGTGCCTAAGTAGATTAACACTATTCCTAGTCACATGAATGATCACATTGTAGTCCCAAAATTCTTGCAATTTAATGTTTCTACTCAACGAAAGTGTGCTATTATTAATTATGGAGGGCCTCACTTTCACAATATCCACTTTTTTGCATTACTCCAGAAATACTCCATCTTTTAGCAAACAAGTATATGAATACAAGTAGCCAATCAAGAGATTGAGAGAATCGTTGCAGAGACTATCAAGACTCGATGGTAGAGACTAATCCAAGAAGCACAGATGCCTTGTAGGCTCAGGGTGCATCATATAGAACCCCAATCAATATTTCCCCTTAGAGGGTTATTTTTTGCAAGGTCATCTCGCCTTTCTATAGATCTTGAACACAAAGCCTTTTAGAACATCAAAAATTGTAATTTTGATATAAACTCTGCTAGATCATTGAGGAAACTGTAAATAAAATGGGTTAGATGAGCTATCTATGACACACATGAGAGCCCAAAGATCTACAAGGAGAAGGTAAGAGCCCCTTAATCAGCCACAAATTGCATATAACGCGTAGATGCAAATGACATTGTGATAGGTGATTGCTTGGACCTTATGTCTTCAGCCACAAGAAAGAATAATTGAAGAGTAAGGCTCATCTCCTTTGAAAGGGCATTTGAGCTTGTATTTTTTTAAGATCCATATTCACACTAAAAATTTGAATTATGAAATTGGGGAATGCAGAGATACAAAGTAGGTGTAACAATGATCGAACAATAAAGTAACATCTAAAATTAAGTTTACGTTATTGTATATGAATAAAGGAATTTATAGGATGGCTAAAGATCACATTACCACGTGCAATATCGTTGGCTATGGGATGTTGAGGGTAGGTGGAGTTAAAAGATGGAAGAGTAGAGTGATGAAGGTCTAAACTCAAACTCACCTCAAGCTTCTCCCATGAGTCGAAGCCCAAAGTAGAACATTGATCCCTAAAGTTGACATCCCTGCATTGGCCCTATTATGGGAAGAATGCATTGTGTGAACAAGCGTTATCCAAGTTTAGTAAATATTTTTTTAAAGAGAACATCTAAGAACTTGTCCTTTGCTTTCCTAAAAATCTTATCCCTAAACCTCCACCTTGCAAGTCTCACCCTTTCTCATTAGACCTCCCCCTTCTACTAGTAAGGCTGGCCTCTTACAACATTCTAACGTATGCAATGAAGAGACTTCCACCAACAAGCAAGAGTGTCATAGAAGGCATGGACCCCCGTCCATTTGAGGCCTCTAGAAGTACCCAATAGGTGCATCGTCATATTGAGATAACTTACATTGAGAAAAGTCGTGACTCCTTTCCATGACCCTCAACAAGGGGAATGATGGAAGCAGTAGTCAATTAGTTCTTCACTTGAGGCAACCCTTTTTTTCTTGCTCTTTACCTCTCCTATCCTCTAGGATTTCTCATCTTCCTCTTTCCTTCCCTTTTTCCCTCTCTTTTTGCATTGTAAGGGCCAAGTGTCTAGGGAATAAAAAATATCAACTATCATAATTTACCTCAAAAATTAAGAGAAGGAGATCCACATCTACTCCTCTTAAAAGGATTATGACGAACATAGGCATGTGCAAATGATACTCAATTTTCCCATAGAAAATTTCATCTTTTTTCCATAGGAAGGACATGTAGTAGTGAGAACACCAATGATGAACAAGGAAACGAGAATGACAATGACAACAAGACAAAAAAAATCAGGCCAAACCAGGGCAAAACACATGACTCACACAAGTAGAGTGTAAATATAACAAACATCCAAATACCCAATTGCCAGCATGTCCACAACGAGAAACTCCTCAAAAGAAGTGAGGATTGTTCCTTGTCAACCAGCACAACATGAGAACCCTATACCATAACAGGACACCCCTTTATTTGTATTAGGCTCACAAAGTGCATGATCTAACATATAAAAAACTTCAAGGTCAAACAAAACAATAGCATAAAATTTGAAATAAACAGCAACTAAGGTCCAATAGTGGAGAGTTGTTAGGAATGAATATCTAACTCAACTCAACAAAGATCCAAGGGTTCATCTCAACGAGCAATCCAGATACTGAGCTCCATTTCCAGCTTGATTTTCTTCTCACTGCAGCTAAATAGAATCAAAATTTTGACTATAGAACTCGACTCAAATAACCTAATTAGCTTTTATGTGATATATGTACAGGCTAAATCAGTTCTTTAAAAATCAAATTGGATTGACCGACCAGATTGGGAATAGGTGGAAGAACAAGTTTTAAACCAAAGATATGAACCAATAAGAACCTGGTTCAACTGGCATGAATTGGCAAATCAGATCATCGGTTCAACCGATCAAGACAAAAATTTAAAAAAAATTAAAATCGCAAATTTGGATCCTTAAAGCCTACGACACCTTGGACTCGGATTACTAAAAGAATTAAACGATTCGAATTTGTTTAATCAAATATCCAATAAAAGTTCATTAAAAAAAATCAACTAAATATTAAACATTAAAATTAAATTTAATAATTTAACAAACTAAACATGAACATAATACATATTCGTTCAATGAAAGTTTAAGTTCAAAAACATATACACGTGTAGATTTGAAAATCCATTTACAAATCTATTAAAAAAAAATCAACCCAATCCATCCAAACTAATGTAGACTAATATAATTAATATTAAAATCAAATAAATTATTCTAAATTTACAACCATTTAGAAGAATTATCGTAAATATTGTAAAGATAATTAATATTATTTACTCTACAGACATGATCGATCACATAATATGTCATAGCATAGGTTAGTGAGCCTACCTAGTGCTACACATTGGCCCATCGAAATTGCAATCACCTATTCACTAGTATTGTCCCTTTCCCACATGTTGGCCAAGCAAAATCCTATAGCGCTACTTCTCTTGTTAGCCACCAGCAGAGCCTAGTGCCAGGCTACTCCTTTCACGATGCTCGCTCTTGTTGATGCCACCAGCTAACGGTGATCTTGTTGACACTCCCAAGTGTCATTAGCCACCAACTGGCAGCAATCTCGTCCTCGTTGACGTCATCATCAATGTAAGCTCCGTCAGCCACTCCTCTAACCACCCTCCTCCTCTGCCCTCCACTCCTCCGATCCTCATCTTGCTCTACTGCCCTCCGACAACCCCCCGCCCCCGCTCTACCGCCCTCCGCCCATGCTTCTCCCCATACTTCCTCAACCTACCGACCCTACCCTCTTCCCCTATCTTTAGTAAACGGTACCTACCAATGGATCTTTTTTTAACTATATTCATAAGCATGTACAAACTTATCAATCCATTAATGCCACTAAACATCTTTCAAACTCCCCTAAACCACTACAATGGAACTATTATCTCGGGGAAAATAATCTCGCACATGTTTATCAATAAGGCTGTTAATCTTCATTGTAGATGAAATGGATCATTCTTGGTTTTTTTTATTGAGTCAACTTAAAAAAGATCAATATTTCTTAGATTTTTATAAATTAAATTTTAATTCAATAAGATTAAATTAAGTACGATCATAACAAATCAATTTAATTTAAATGATATTATCATTGATTCAATCAACTTAAATTATTGATTGAACTACTAAACATTAAAATCGAAAGGAGGGATGATTCGATTTTTAAATCATATGGTTGAGGGTATAGTTTACGCTAGCGATCACACCACAAAACCCACCCCAACTTTCCCCACCCTTTTGTTCCCGGAGGTCCCTCCGCGACCCGACGACACCGAACCCTGACGGCGGACGCGCCTTCTCCCTTCCCTTCACGGGCAGCGCGCGTCATCCCGCTCCTTCTTCCTCCCGGTCTGCAGGTGCGCCCGAGTTCCTCTCTCGCTCCCCCGTCTTCTATCTCTAAATCCCTCGAGGTTCTCTCTCCAGAACCCTCCCTGAGATGACGAATACAGAATACTCCATTCCAAGGACCATAGATAGGTTTATATCCTAAAGACGTCCCCTTCTCCTACCAATCAGGAGTCCTCGAAAAACAACATCGATGTGTAATGGTGCTGGTGAGGGGGTGTAATGGCGCTGCGAGGCGGCGGATGGGACTCTAGGTCTGGTGGGGGATGGGTTTGTTTGTTAGGTTGTGGCTGGTGGGTTGGAGGAGGCGAGTGAGGGGAGTGGGGATGGGGTTTGGCTCTCTGGTGATTGCGGCGTGCGGGGAGGAGGTGGGGGTGGGAAGGGAAAGATGGATCGAGTTGAGAGGGGTGTGAGTCGATCGATGGAGGAAGGAATTTTGTTTTCGAGGGTGGGATGCGATGTGAAGGATCAAGGAGTGTGGGGATGTGCGTCCGGAAGGGTTCGAGAAAGAAATATGAGAAAGTGGATTAAGATAATCCAACCGTAGAGTGATTGGCCTTCCATCCAAATCGTCGGCTTTAAAGTCTTAGGTGTAAAATGAATTTATATACTGATGCATGTAATATTATACTTCACATGACATGTTTTTTTTGTGTGCTCTTAAATTTTAATTTATATCTTTATTATTTCAAGTATTTTATTTTTTGCATAGATATCTTTGAAAGATTACCCTACTAGTAATCTTCATTTTGATAGTACTTTCGATGAAATGCATATTTGCAAAATTACCCAAACTATAAGTTAATTTTGATAGACTTATTGGGTACATGTTTATTGATTTAATTCTACTAAGAGCATTATATGAACTCAGGTAGATGATAAAAAAATTATATTTTCCTTCCTTTTCTTTTGCATGCTTTCAAGTATTCTATCGTGTGATGGTCAAATTTTCCCGACGAATGGTGAACCGAGGTTGATAAGGTTCAAGTATGGGGGTCATCCAACTTGAACTTGGCAAGCCAAACTCGAGCTCAACTCAACAAGGATTCACGGGTTTGACTCATTGAGTTTTCGAATCGAGCTCGAGTCAAAGGTCTTGACTCATCTTGTTGTTTAGTCAAGCTCGAATTGTACTTGACACATTCATAACTCAAGTTTTGAACTATATCTATGTATGTATTTATGTATGTATATGTGGAGTCATAATTAAACCCCATAGAAGCTTATACTACCAATGTAGAATGCCCCCTACATCTCGTCCTAAGTTCAACTTTCCAATTCCCAACTCAAGCTCAAATGAGTCAAGTTTAGGCTCAGTGAAATACTCTATGAACTCGAGATGGCTCGTAAGCCAACTTGAACTGAATGAGTCAATCTTGAGTTGACTCATTTGAGCTCGATCAAGTTCAAGTTTAAGCTCAAGTCGAACCTGACTCAACTACACTAATAGTAAAACAACGATTACAAAAATGGAGCCACTACTCATTATAAGGTTTGTGATGAGGAGAAATGGCTCAAATCTTTGTGTCCCCTTCCAAAAGTTAGTGCAAATCAACTAGGGCACCAATTAAGCTTCTAGAAGGATGGAAGATGTTAATCATGTAGCTACAATTTCTTCTTTCCGGGAGATGCTAATCAGATGGTTTATGATAATGAGATTTGGAATCTTACTTTTTCTCTGTCATCTGAGGTTGTTAGGTAGGATGTGTGCCATTTTGCAGGGACATGGTGCAATGATAGTTGAAATTTATTCCCTTTCTAAAAGATCTCTGTCTTAGGACAACTGAGAATCTTCCTTAATTGGGATAAATCTAGCTTGTTTAGTAAGCTTGATCCACCCTGATTTGTCGCTTGGAATGCAATAGACTTGCCCATCAAACCAAATCTATCTTTACTTGGAGTTAGGTTAGGATGACCTACCCAACTCTCATTTTTAGGCCTAGCATCCTTCATTGAGGACAGTCACGGGCTTCTTTCTTTGTGCCTAAGTTCTTGACCCAACTAGGATTAATCAGGGTTATCCCAATATCTGGGTGTCCAAGTTAGAGTGGATTTTGTTAGAGGGTTGGGCCATAGGGATGACCATTTTTCACCAAGAAGCCCCTAATTAAGCCTTCTCATGGCCCGTGGGATTTCACATGGTTATGATATGAGTATGAAATTAAAACTTGTACTTCTAATGAACACAATGAGGATTATCATATACAAATCAAAATCCAAAAGTGAGATGGCATGCAAGTTGATGCAAGATCCATCTAAAGTTTCACTTATTGGTATGGACATCATAAAGAAGATATAAGCCTAGTTAAAGTTCCTTGTGTCATGAGAGCTTTTATCCTATAAACTTTCTCTTAGTTCTCCATAGTTTTTACCTCATGTTTTGGTGCTTAACTTAGGGTAGTTGTTGTGTTGAAATAATGTTGTTCAAAGGTGGAAAACATGTGAGAATAAGACGTGAATTTCTCACACCTTAATGTGCACAAACCTTTAAGAAGCATTTTGTGCATATAATCATGTATTAGTAAGACAATATGCAATCGCATCCCTCCATATGGCAATCCCTTACTCGCAAAACCCTATATAACTATGGACTCAATCCCAACAACTCACTACACTTGTATTAGTGCCATTGTTATTATTGTTTAACCTCAATTGATATTTCTTGTCTTAATGATGCATAGCAAAATAGTCTATGACTTAACCATTTATCATTGTAAATTAACAATGAACATTGAATCTTGAATATGAAAAGGATGGTCAAGTATTACTGCGATGTATTACTATAAAAGTCAAGGGAAATTAATGTGTTTGATTGTCCACTTACTACAACATGATTTGAAAATAGCTAACTTCATCTCAAATTGTAACATTGTCATACTTATCAAAGCCCTTTGATTAGTTAGATAATTAATGTAATTAATCATGGTTTAGTGTAATTTATTATTATTGATGGCTGATAAATTTTCTAAATCCATGAAACCAAAACCTAGTTATTCTATGTTGTACAACTTAATGATATTTCACTTAATATTTGACTATTTAAAAACTTGCTTAGTGAATTGTGAGATGAATGTAAGAAAAGAGGAGAAATATCATATGATCAAACGTATAGTAATTGTATTGGATATCTAATTTTGGCCATTTGATGGGAGATATTTTAGATGGATCAAGAGAAGAAAATTTAGGTTATTAGATGTTTAATGAACCTATGTGATGTTTGACTTAGGCGATTTTGAAGTCTAATTTAGATGATATTCTTGAACATCTCACAACTCTATCAAATGACTGATAATGACTTGTTTTGTTTATGACTTTCTAAGCGTTCTAAGTGTTGACTTTTGTTCCATATATGTCCTAATGGTCAACTAAGGTATTTAACCTTATCTGAGGACTCTTTACAAGTAATCTAAGAAAATAAAAAGATCAAAAAAGAATACATTGATTACAATTAAAATAATCTATCTTATTCTTCATTAACTCCAAGCCTTTAGCTCCAAGGTTTAGTTCCAAGGATTCTTTAAAACTTCTTCCTCAAAGTACTCTTTGATGCTTTTGCTCTTTATCAAGCTCCTTTAGTAGTATGGATATGAGCTTGAGCTCCTTCAAATCCTTGTAACTAATTGCATTAACCTGAGAAATCATAACTCAAATGCAATTTGTTAAATATACATGTTTGCACTAACAATCGTAACATGTAATAATGCCTAAAATGCCTTTATTTACAATGTAATTATGTATAAATGCTATTAACTAGCAGAACTTAGACATATAAATTATGTGTTCATTAAGGTAGTACAAGCTCAATGACGTCTATTACATCAATGAAGTCATCAAGATTAGATGAGAGGGCATGTTCACCAGTCATAATGTCACACCAGATCATATGCAAGATCTCCTCATAATCGAGGAAAGTGTGATCTTTCAACCTTTGATGCATCATCGATAACCAGATAAGGGAAGTATACTTAAAAATGTAAAGTCTAACCTAGTAATGTACATGGTAAGTATATCTTGGAGACCATGCCTCATCACAAACACTAGGATTGGGAGGAATGGGAGCCTTCACAATTAAATCTAAACCCCAACCACTTTTATTGAGTAGTGGATTGTAGAGACAAAACTCTATCTTCAGAGTTTTCAATCTATGGAGGAGATTATTGTGGTCATAATACAAGTGTGTCACCTAATTAATCTTACCATCTATTTCTTTCCATGCATGTTTTGTGAATGTGCTCTCCTTCAAATGACCTTGTATAAAATGGCTCTAGAATATCTGAATCAAAACAATATCTAGCTCAGGACCCCATTTCACACGTGGTGTCTTGTACAAGCTTCCCTCAAGATGATCCATAATGGGTCTTGTATTAAAAGAGAATGCAAGAAATTAGAAAATTTAACTTGGAAATTCACTATAATTTTAGGTGTCTTTCGATAGGATTACATTACAACTTCCAATGACATTTCAACTTAAGAAAACAATAATGATCTTAGCAATAGAGAAAGTGAAGTTGCACGCTAGATGTAATTCCATAAATCTATATTTTGATATGTTGGAGACATTGACAACTTCATACAATACTCCAACCATATGAAAGGCATGAAAGCATTCAGTGATACAAGTCGAGCATTATTAAATGGCATATATTTTCATGCTTAGTGGTTAGTAATGATTGCTAGAGAGGAACTTACAAAGTAACTCCATTTTTGTATATTCGAGTTCAAAATAACACTAGAGCATGTGCTGAATCCAAAAGATTGAATTGATATAAGGATAGCAACTATATATCAAAACAACATGCTACTACATTCCAACTTATAGATTACACAGAATCATCATACTAAAAAATGTACATTTAGAACTCACACAACATTAATAAATCTAATATATTTGACGGAGTAGATGATGTAGAATTGATATGGGAATGAGAATTGCATTAACAATAAGGAAGATACTTTGAGGAATACGTATCCAACAATTCAATGGTTAGTTCCTCACGGTAGGCCTTCACCCTCTCTAGAGTAGGAACTCCATAGTCAAAGTTTCAACCTCTACAAAATTTATAAGAGGAAGGGCATTGATACAATAAAAAATTATTCAAAATCTAAAATTGCAATTTTGTAAGGAGATTTCTCCAGCCCTTTACCGTCCTCCTTCTCATGAATGAACATGAGGAGCACCACGCACAGGATAGCTCTAACAAGCCACCACCACCTTAAATGGAACTTCCTTCTTCTCACCCTCATTATTGCATAGCAACACTCCATGCTTATCACACTGCACTAGAGCAAGCATCACTCAAGTCTCCCATTGGGAAGATACAAGGAGGTCGCCATAAGGGGTTAAGAACGGAGTACCCAAAATTCAAACCTCACGTGCCAAATAGTATGAGAAAAAAGATATCGTTTGAGTACATTTGAGATACGAAGTGATAACAATCAACAACGTGTGCATATGTGGAGGCAAGAGGTGATCTTTCACACCACATAAATTCAACCTCACCCACTTCACATTCACTGCAAATGAACTGACAGATATTTACCCTTTGAAACCATAACCCTATTATCTATGAAATTCACCCTAGTAACTATTGAGAATTAAATGCACATATAAATAATGGTCAACACTCAAAGAACATGCGAACCTAGTACTCTCAATGACTATGTTATCAATCATAGCAAAAAAAGCTAGAAAAATAGGAGAAACACAACAAACGAAATATTGGCTAACAAATTTGATCCACACAGTCAATGTATGTGACTCATACAAAAAATAAAGAAGCGAGATCTAAAAAAATTCGAAACTCCTAGAGGAAAATAACGTAAAAATTAGAGAAAAAATTGACGATAATATGACATAGGAATATCTAACCTAATAGGAACTTCAGAGCATTCTCCACACCCCTCGCAACATTACTCAATTATCGATCCATAGCTTCCAACGACGATGATGGTTGTCCAGGCTTGGTATGATCACCCAACCAGGCAAGGAGAGAGAGAGGCAAGAGGAAGAGGGTGGAGAAATTTGAAATTACAAGGGTGGTAGGGTAGCAGAATTGAAACTTTAAATCTAGTTTTCAATACTCAAAAAATCCCAATTCCACCACCAAGGCAGAATCACGTGATTCTAGCATTAATTTCCTTTTTCCATCTTTTCAACGTTCCAATTTTCGGGCCTCCCAAACATTGAAAATGGGCCTTTATTCTATGATCCAAAAAGAATGAGGGATGGGTGAAAAGTTAGCCATGGATGTTATAATTTAGCGTTTGCTTCGTAGGACAACACAAATGAAAGACATGCTTTAATTTGATATTTAACTTATATTCATGAATAAGTCATTTATATTCCAATTAGGCAACTTGCTTTTTTCCAAATGGTTGTCTAAAATTATATAATTGTGATGGAAATTATATATTTTATAACTTTATGTTGACATTTATGTAAGAGCTCCATTATCTTTGCGTTGAATAGTGTGTCTACTATTGATATTTGTTGACTTCTATGTGAAAAATATGTGTAAATCAGCTATTATTATGATTTAAAAATTGAATGTCACAAGATGCTTGAACTAGTTGAATCGAAAATCGATGAGAAAATGCTTGGACCCACTAATTTCCAAAACAATGATAAAAAATCATGCAAATTGGTTCAATCTCGATTCAACCCGATAAATCGATCCAATTAAACCACCAACTGACCCACTTTAAATAAAGTTGGAGTAGGAGAAAACACTGCTACACACATGCATGTGCTGTCCACGACAAATCGTATTAACCCATTCCACCATACTTTCTCAGTGCCGTTGAGCTATAAAATCGCTCCTCCCCTCCATTGCACCCGTTGCCTTTATCATTCACCTTTCTAGTGGTCGCTACCACCACCACCTTCTCCCCTTCATTGTTGTCGCCACTCTCTTCTCCCTTTGGTGGCCGTTGTCGCCACTCCGTCCTCTTTGTGAATCACCATCGTTGCCATCTCACAAAGTAACACTCCTAATCTTTTTTTAAGTTAAAACAATCCTAATCTTCATAATCAAATCCCTCTGATAATCTTCGGGCAACCCACTTCTATGGTTGTCAACCTAACCTTGATTTTTCTAAAAAAAGGTTAAAATATAATAATTTGAATATATTCTCACATTGATGATGTTTAGGCGTTCAAAGATTAACTTATTTGAAGCAATGCAAACTAATAATTTGAATTGACTGGATGTTACTACAAACTCGAATTTTTATGTGGAATATGTGTCTTTTATAGAGTTTATTGAGGCATATATTTGAAATAGATTTTTACATAGGTGTCCTTTAGTTCATTTGATATTACACTACAACTTTTGGGTTCTTGATATTATCATTGTTACCTTTGAAAACAGTAAATCTTTACATGTATGCCCTTTTTGAAGAATGGATATTAAATAATAATGAACTTTTGTGAAAAGCTCCTTATTTCTTATTTATTTATTTTTATTTTTTATGTGCCTTTACTCTCCATCCTCCACGACACCAAGTGGGAGTCCCTCAAGGGTAAGATCCGTCGTTGGATTCATTCTGCCAAGGTTTGCGTCCATGTCATCTTCGCCTTTGAGTCTCACCTCCATGACATTGTCTTTCTTGACCTCCTTGACGATCTCTCCTCTGAGGCCATCACCATTGACTGCCTCTCCCCCAAGAAGCTCATCATCTCCAAGCTCCCTATTATGAAAACCCTCGGAGATGTCGCAACTGTCATCAATGATGCCTTCTCCCACCTCCTCTCCCCTCTCATGGTGCACCTCATATAGATAATCGTGATTTTGGATTAGAATCTCAAGGGAAAGTCTAATCTCTACAAGAACCCCAAATTGGGGCATGTGTTTGTGATTAATTATGTGCTTTTATATAGTCCACAAGGTGAAATTGTGAAGGTTGACGAAGGCCTCCGTGAACTCGTTGGGAATGGGTACCTAAAGAGGCTGACGAGAAAGTTCCATCAAGCGTTGATGGGCTACCTATGGGAGGCATAGGGGAGGGTGCTAGGGTATTTGAGAGATGGGGACCTATACGTGAATAAGTAGGGGGGGTTGCTGTCGTTGGGGGTGTCCAGGGGTGTACTGAGGGAGAGATTCAAGGCGTTTAATGCCACATTCGACGAGGTGCATTGCATCCATGCAATGTGGTTGATGCCTGACCCTCGGTTGAGGGAGGAGATGAGAATCTCAGTGTTGGAGAAGCTACCAAGGATAAGGGGAAGTGGAAAATGGGGGAGAACGGAGGAGAATAAAAGGGTATGAAAATAAAAAAGAAAAATAATACAAGAACTTTTTTTTTATAAAAGTTCATTAATATTTAATACTCAATCTTCAAAAGTACATATATGTAAAAAATTTAATAATTTCAAAGGATCTGATGATAATATCTAGAATTTAGAGGTTTTGGTGTAGTATTAATAGAAGTTAGCGATACTTATGTAAAAAGTAAAAAATCTTATTTAAAACGGGGAAGAAGAGACCTATGCTCCAATTCACATCCTAACACATGCAATTGAATCCTCTTCTCCCCATTCTTACATATCTAATGAATATAATGAAGGGATATGTGGTCCTATATTTTATAAGAAATAAGACGTATTCATTTAATAACCTTTAAATAATCTCTCTCTCCCACCTGTGTGGATGCAATCAGATCCCAATAAAAAAAAGACTCAAATCTGCACTACTTACAACCTCAATGCCGTCATCTCCTTGTACACCCTCGAGCACTCCATCAACATCTCATCAGGCCGAGATCCCCCTCCCTCTGTCGGCGTCGCTCCTCAACTGTGACCACCTCCTCTTCCTCCTACGTCAGCCCTCCTCTTCATCCACCACCCCCTCTTCTCCGTTCTTAAGAACACCCCCCCCCCACACACACGCACACACACAAAACCTCCTCCTCTATGAAGAGGACCTCAATTCACCCGACCACACCTCCAACCTCATCTTTGATGCTCCGCAAAACCTCTAGACCCAACTCACCCCTTCTGGTCTGATCGTTCAATTCTCAACACAGTTAATTATGGTTATTAGATTGAATTAATCATGTAAAGAATGGACTTAGGTTAACTTGAATTGTTAAATTGTTATCGTTGATTGTAGTATAGGGTTAAGTTAATCTAACATTTTAGATTTTATTTCTTTTAACTGGTTGAGTTCAGATCGTTCATTGGGAGGCATAATTGTAGTTTAATTCACTATTTTTATTATTTAAGTTAACAAATAACTAATTACTTCATTAATTACATAATATGTTAAGTACATGAACAATTGCATAAAGAATTAAAACTCTAAAGAATGGCAATTATTCTATTAATAAAAGAAAGGTACATAAAAGATTTTACAATGAATAATAAGTAATCACAATTACATCATCAAGTGTTACAACAGAAGGCGTGAAAGAAATGATTACACTAACTACAATATCTTTTATCTCATGAAAAGCTCAAACACATCTCTTCATCAGCCTTTAGTCTTGATTATTAGACGTCTCCTCAGAATATTAGATGCCTTAAGTGTTGGAATTAGACTTCCCATGAGTGTATTAGATATCTAAATATCTCTTTTAAGTTCTCATTTAATCTCTTTCTCTTTTTCTTCTTATTTTACTCAATCTTCTTTCTTCACTCTTCTCATCTCTTCTCTTATTTTCTTCTATTTCACAACTCAGCCTTCATCTTTAATTTTCCTTTTCCTCAACTCTCGGCTCTCTCTCTTTTAACTCTTTCTTCTTTATCTTCTTATCACTTTGCACTCAAATCTCTCCACACTTGGTCATTTTTCAGAGCGTTAACCACGTTTAATACTTAGGCAAAAATTTGTTAATGGGCAGCCTAGGCTCTTTCGGGGATACATAGCATCCACAAGGGGGTGGGACCATACCCTACTCGAGCCCAGGCCTGATTTATTTAGGTGGATTTTAGTGTTTTTAGTATGCACAGTATCAGGCCCAATAGGCCTACACGCTCAGGCCCACTTGGGCCTACGCACACACAGGTGTGTGCATACACTCACGCGCACAGCACGCGCTCAAAATATGCTTAAATGGTTAGATGGTATTGTGCGCCCACAATAACCTTTTTTACCAAGGCGGCCATTCTTCCCTTCACGATGTGGTTCTAAATCAGTAGGTCTCCTCTCAACACAGTGCATCTGCAGGCCAAATCTTTAGATGATGATTTTGAGTAGCTCTAAGGACCAAATCGAGCAAGCAATAGCTCAATTGAAAGCTCTAGGAATCTAGTTTCCAATTTGATCATCAATTTGATGATTGGATCAAATTTGATCCAAAGATTCAAAGGAGGAACATGGCTATTTTGCCATGCTGAAATGCGCTTGGGAGGAGAAATCTTAGGTCAATGGCCCTTTGGGATGAGGAAATACCCTCGATTGAGGGTCCTGAAAGGTTTCAGAGAAGTATTCTGCATGGTTTAAGAGAGCTTAAGCAGAGTGAGAGCTTCATAAGCTCTAAAAGCTTAAGAGCTTCAACTCAGTATAGAAGCACTGATTCAAACTTGAAAGGCCAGGTGATAGATCTAAACATTTGGACTAGATCTGGGTCAGCTCAAAAGGCTATAAACGATTGATTTGGGTGGAATTCAAGTTAAAATCTCATCATCAGGAGCACCATGAACAGCTTTTGGTTCCATTTTAAATCGAAACTGTGCAGAAACTCAAATCACATTATAAACTCAATGAAATCCAACCAAACCAATTCTAAATGATTATAAATCAAATCAGGAACTTGATTCACCTATTAATTCTGAATTTCAAATACTTAAACCTCGAATTGAGCTCAGAGTTGACCTATGGAGCTAAAATGTTGACTTTCAGATTTAGAGCTCACATATTCAAATTTAAAGTCTAGATAGGTCTATTTCAACCTTAGGAATTTATTCAGCATCTCGAAATGGAGTTTTGAGAGCTCCTTCAGTGCGAATAGGCTTCGCCGCCTGAGACAGATCGGAGATGTGTTCGACATAGCTAACTAGAGGTTGCAAGACCTAAGTGAAGTCTCGAGTAGGTTCTGTGAGGTTTACTCTTGCTTCAGGACCAGTTGTTAGGCTCTATCCTTCATCAGAATCTCCTATCCAGCTTCGTCGAAGTTGGAGAAGACAAAGTCTAATGAAATGATTTAATCATCAAAACTTACGTCTAATAGGTGGAATTTGATCCTACCGTCAAAGTAAAGCTATCTGGAGCTTAACATGAAGTTTCGAATGTTGAGGTTCTAGTTTGGTTCGTCGGAGCTTGCCAGTGCTTTAGTGAACGCCGTTTCAGTACGTTGAAGATCAAGTCTCCACGAAATGCTTTAAAAATGATACTGAAAAATTCTTGAGGTTACAAGGAACCTCAAGAACATTTCAATCATTCCAATTGATGATCAGGTCCATGAATTAATCAAGAATTTAGAAGGATTACATCTTGAGTTCACCTGAACTCAAGTGCTGCCCTCTCACTCAATTGAGTGAGGGGAAACGTTCAGGGAGATGATGCAATAGTGACGAGGTGATTAATTAGGTAAATCAACTCCTCTTGAGCCGCTGTTGACAGTGAACTCAAGATGTTAAGTGGAATTGGGCATTTTATGTGTAGGTGTTAATAGGGCTAATTAAAGAGTGAAACGGGGCCCTGTAGCGATGATAAGGTGATGAAGGGCCCCTGTTGGCTGTGAAATAAGCCGAAGATCTTCACCATAGACAGCGGAGGTACTCCAGGGACGGTGATATGGATTAGGCGTATTAGGTGATAAAAATTGAGGGAAAAGAAGTGGAAATGATCATGAGATGATAAGGAGTGTGATCAAGTGATGGAAATTGTGAAACGAAGTTCGAGGTCGGAATTGACGTCGCTGGAGACGGAGAAGGAAGGGAGAATTTGAGCTAATCTACACCTACTCCTAAGATTACTTGCCTAGATTCTATCTAACCCTACTCCTAAGAGGTTAAGCTACTTACCTGACGAAGGAGGTGAGGGAATCCGCTGTTGGCAGGGCAGAAATGAGATCGAAAACAGACTTGGTGAGAGGAGCAACTTTAACCAATTGAAGCAAAGAGGATTCAAAGCTGTGGGATGCTCTGATGCCGTTGGCAGGGCAGATGAGAGGAAGAGGGGGTGAGAGAGGCAGTGCTACTCGGCGGTAGCACTCGAGAATGGTGGTGAGAAGACGCTGGAGTTAGGAGGAAACCTACTGAATGACTACGGTGGGGGAAGAGGGTAGGGAGTCGTTCCGCAAAATCAGAGGTTTCGTGGTCTATTTATAGGTGGCGACGGGGGTCAGGAGGTTTGAATTTGGACGGTTTATTGACTAGGTACATTCTAACTTGGTGAGCTTAAATGCTTGGTCTAATTAGGATTTACAATAGGTCCAGTGCGTTGGATGAGAAGGAGGTGAACACAAGTCGGGCGGCAATGGCGGGGGTGTTCTAACATTGAATTGATAGTAATCGGAGGGTATGGAGACTGGCTGTCGTGGACCGTTCATGGAGAAGATGAAGACAAAGACGAAGAAGGTGGTTTATGCTCACAGGGGTATTTTTGTAAGAAAAGGACCTGATTGAAAATAAGGACTCACTTGAAATAGAAATTAAGGACCTAAATGCAAACATTGAGTTCTAAGGCTTATTTTAATTTATTTCTTTTTTAACTTTTATGTTATTATAAATTAGGTAAATATTATATTTATGCCTTAAAATTATGTTTTTACCCTTTTTAGTTATATTTATTTTTTAGCTACATTTATTTAAATGATTAGGTTGATTAAGTTAATTACATAGGTCTTTAAATTGATTAAGTTAAATAAAATAGTTTTTATATAGCTAAATGATTATTAATTGAGTCCAAATTATTAATTAAATTATTGTTAAGATTAATTGATATTTAATTTAGCATTTTAAACTTATTTTATAGGTCCTTGGTAAATTGACCTCTATAGTATAATTAACCTTGTATTTAATGTATTCTTAGTTAATTAACTAGGAAAACTAGTTAATTAAGGATAATTAGGAGCCATGATGAGTCTCTCATCATGGTCCAATTGAGGATCGTCACTTCTCTCCTCTTGTTCTTCGCTTCTTGTTGCGACAACATAAAACTTGAGCTACATTGGCCCATAAGCAACTACTACTACAATAACAACATAACATTCATATAGGAGGCCTATGTTTTAGGTTCTTTTTTCTTCTCCCTTTTCACTTGGGGTGTGGGGTTGTGGTTGTGTAATCTCTTAGCTCAGTCGATTTCGTGTTTAGTTTTTTCCTTCCGAATGACCGTCGATCCTCGAAAAAGATTGATTAGATCCGAGTCATATTGATTTTGATACTTAGAAATGGGTTTGGATGAGATATGCCTAAATATATCTTCCTTTGCTATTCACCTGGGTGTTCTTTTTTGTATTCGGTGCTGATTTAATCATTCTAGTCTAAAGATCGCCTGACAAGATCGTTGATTTAGGTTGGTCGACGAATCCCTATTTCGGAGTATATGTATATACCACTATAAACTTGACTAGACGTGTAAAGTTCAACTCAATTGTGCCCGCACTTAGACTTGTCTGTCTAATCTGTTTCTGCTTTATTTCTACGGTTTCCTGAAACAGTATATTCTTCCAATTTATAGGGTTTTGAGATGTCTTATTAATGATAATTCATTTGCTTTACCATACAGGTTTTCTTTGAAAAAGTTGTACAATTAGGAAAAAGTGTGCAAACGCATTTTGTAAATAAAGCAATAAGATAATAATTGGAAGAGAAATGGGGGAGTCCACATGCCAAAAAATACGAAACATATGCATAGTTGCCCATGTAGATCACCGAAAGATGACTCTTGCGGACCAACTTATCGTTGCGTGTGGTGGTGTTCTTTCATCCAAAGCTTGCTGGTAAGTTAAGGTTCATGGATTATCTCGATGAGTAGTGGAGGGTTATTACAATGAAGTGTTCCTCGATTTCCCTCCAGTTCCGTGATCACTCGATAAACCTCATTGACTCCCCTCGTCACATGGATTTCTGCAACGAGGTCTCTATTGCTACCCGTTTGAGTGACGTTGCTTTAATTTTGGTCGATGCTGTTGAAGGAGTTCATATCCAAACTCATGCAGTGCTACGTCAGGCTTGGGTTGAGAAACTGGTCCCGTGCTTGGTTCTCAACAAGTTCGATAGGCTGATCACAGAGCTGAAGTTGAGCCAATGGTCTCTATTGTAGGATCTGTCAAGATGCAATTCATCAAGTCTAGTCGAATATCCTCGATTGATGAAGCTAACTATAGCCAGTTAGCCCTTTTGGTTAAGAATTTTACCAACTCTTAACTTAATCAACTCTAGGCATCTAGTCTCTTTACTCAACTTAGTGGTAAAAACGGATATTCAAAAATCAAAAGGATCTAGCCTAATCTTATTAATCAAGAAAGTTACAATTTAGTTCCAAAATTTAAGTCTTGTATAGAACTTAATAATACCTTAGTTACTTTGTTTTAGAATAAAGAGTGGGAAAAATAGATCATATTAGGGTTTCAGTATCTAACTTGAGAAAAATCCAGTTCAAACTTCGTAAACAAATACGTGTTTTGAAAAGATATTCAAGATAAAGTATAAAGTAAGGATTCAATGCTCTTACTAATATACACTATTTACAATATATATATATATATATATATATATATATTATAATTTCTGACCTCAAAAAGAAAATTAAGCTCTTAAATTACTACTATAAATATTTAAATATGTTTCTTTTTATTTTCTTCTTCGATTCTTCTTTGAAATGAATGTAATCTCCCTACTTATTATTTTTTATTTTTATGTTTTTTATTTTTTATGCTTTACATTTTTTTAAAAATTTTTATGTATTTTTTTCAAAAATTTTTAAAATTTTTAAAATTTTAGATATCTTTTTCATTTTTCTCATCTTTTTATCTATTAATACATTAGAGTATTAAGATTTCACTTCACACCTCCCCAAGCCAAAATTTTACAATGTTCTTATTGTAAGAAGGGTGAAAAAGATTCTACACTTCACTTAGTATAGGGTGACGGAAGGAGTCAGTAAAGAGGAGATCAAAGATCTCTATGCGGACGATTTCAAGTCTGACCTAAGTCAGAGTGGTCAGTCGGACTAAGTAAAGAATATGATAATAAAGAAGTGACAGATACAGTACAGACTTAAGTGTATAGGTAGATGGAAATGTGGAAAGCAGGAAACAACCATATACAAACTGTGTGCACTAAGTTTTACACTTTTAGGTAGGCGTAAACCCTAGAGAATTAATGAAGCGTATAATAATCTCTAACAAGACACAAGACGTGTGTTTCAAGATAGAATTTGAGATGTTGACCATTTACTTTGAAGAGTTGATTCTTGTTCGGTTCGGTGATTTCGATAGCTCCGTTGTTGAAGACTCTAATGACATCAAATGGATCTGTCCATTTGGATCAAAGTTTACCGGGGAAGAGTTTCAAACGAGCATCAAAGAGCAACACCTTCTGACTAGGTGTGAAAAATTTACGGGAAATATGTTTGTTGTGGAAGGCTTTCAATTTTTCCTAATACAACTTAGAACTCTCATACGAATCATTCAAGAGTTCCTCAAGTTCACTAAGTTGCAACCTACGATGATCACCACCCTTCGCGAGCTCAAGATTGCAGGCTTTAATTGCAGAATAGGCCTTATGTTCGATTTCTACAGGAAGATGGCAGGGTTTCCCGTAAACAAGGCTGTATGGTGGCATGCCTATGGGTGTCTTGTGGGCAGTCGTATAAGCCCACAAAGCCTCGTCTAATCGGGAAGACCAATCCTTTCTATCGGGTCGGATTGTCATTTGAAGGATCTTTTTGATCTCCCAGTTTGCCCATTTGTTTGGGGATGAAAATGTGTAGCAATACGATGTATAACCCCATATTTTCTAAGTAAATTCCTAAATTGGGCGTTATTGAAATGGGATCCTTCATCATAAATAATAGCACGTGGTACCCCAAAACAAGAGATGATATGACTTTGAACAAAAGGAATGACAACTCTATGAACATTTGTGCGTATGGGTACAGCTTCAATCTAACAAGAAACGTAATCGACAGCGAGTAAAATGTACTCGAAGTTAGAAGATGACGACAATGAACCCATAAAATCTATTCCCCAGATGTCAAAGATTTCACAGACAATAATCGGGTTCAGTGGCATCATGTTTTTGCATGGCATGCTGCCAAGAGTTTGGCAACGACTACATGCCTTACAATACGTTTGTGAATCTGCAAAAGGAGTGGGTCAATAAAACTTGCATTGCAAAACTTTTGCAGCGGTCTTGTGACTAGAAAAATTACCGCCACAAGTCTGGTCATGACAAAAGGAAAGGATAGAGTCAATCTCAGAAGATGAAACACAATGCCTGATGATTTGATTATTGTAGAGTCGAAACAGATATGGATCTTCCCAAAAATAGTATTTGACTTCTGATTTGAGTCGTTAATTGCGATTCCCGTCCCAGTTGGGTAGGAATTGATGTGTAACCAAATAGTTAACGATGTCGGCGTACCAAGGAAGCTCAGAAGATACAGTCAAAAGATGTTCATTAGGGAAGTGTTTGATGATTGGAGATGTCTCTATACTCTCAAAAGGAAGGCGGGAAAGGTGGTCGGCGACGACATTCTGTTATCCCGCTTTATCACAAATTTCTAGGTCAAATTCTTGCAATAGCAAGATCCATCTGATCAACCTAGGTTACGTGTCCTTCAATAGAATGTGCTTGATCGTTGAGTGATCAGAGTACACCATGATTCGAGACCCGAGGATGTAAGATCTGAACTTTTTCAATCCAAATACTATCGCTAACAACTCCTCAGTAACGGTATAATTCCTTTGTGCATCACTAAGTATCTTGCTAGCGTAGTAAATCACTACGGAATTCTTCTCGATTTTTTGACCTAATACAGCTTCTGCGTAATCAGATACATCACACATGATTTCAAATGGAAGCTTCCAATCAGGAGGTTGCAGAATGTGAGCCTGTGTAACTCTATCTCTCAAAGTCTCAAATGCAAATATACACTCATTTATCTCAAAAATCGTGTCTTTCGTGAGGAGATTTGTGAGTGGTTGGGCAATCTTCAAAAAATCAAGTATAAATCTTTTATAAAATCCAACATGCCCAAGAAATGATCGGATGCCCTTGATTGAGCCAGGAATTGGTAGATTCGAGATCTGATTGATTTTGGCTCGATCTACTTGGATACCTCGCTCAGATACGAGATGGACAAGTATAATGCCCTCTAGAACCATAAAATAGCTCTTCTCCCTGCTGAGGACAAGATTCACTTCAATGCAACGTTTCAATATCTTCGACAAATTTTCTAAACAAATATCAAAAGTCTCCCCGAAAACTAAAAAATCATCCATTAATACCTCCATATATTTATTTACCATCTCAGAAAAGATGGCTAGCATACACCTTCGAAAAGTCGCGGGTGCGTTGCAAAGCCCAAATAGCATCCTTCGGAAAGCAAAAGGTCTGAAGAGGTAGGTGAATGTCATTTTCTCTTGATCTTCGTGGTGGATTGCAACCTAATTGTATCCGGAGTAACCATCGAGAAAGCAGAACTTATTACCAGCAAGTTTTTCTAGGATTTGATCAATGAATGGCAGAGGAAAGTAGTCCTTTGTAATCGTGTTGAGTTTGTGATAGTCGATGCAAACTCGCCACTAATTCGCAATTCGTGTGGGAATGGTCTCTCCAGATTTAGTTTTGACTATGGTGAGTCCTGCCTTTTTAGGTATCACTTGAATTGGACTTACCCAAAAGCTATCAAATATAGGATATATAATGTCAGTATCTAGTCACTTAATGATTTTTTTTCTTTACGACCTCCCTAAGATTTGGATTTAGTCGTCGTTGTGCTTCGTGGGAAGATCGTGCCCTATCTTCAATATAGATGCGATGTGTACAATAATTGGGGTTAATCTCAGTGAGATCGTGTAAAGTTCACCCAATTGCCTTCTTATGATCTCGTAAAACTGCGATCAATTTTGATTCTTGAGATTCAAAATGATGTGTATTAATGATTACAGGATAAGTTTGATCGGATTCGAGATAGACATATTCAAGTGTATCAGGCAATGGTTTGAGTTCAATCTTTGGAGTAGGATCAATAGCAGAGTCTGGGATGGGATTTTCTACTGCAAAGAGGGATAAAGATGAGTCTTGTGATTCAACCTCGAGATCGAGTGGAGATTCTGATAGCGGGATTTCGCCCTGAAGGTAGACAATAACAAAAGAAGGGTCTTCTAGTTCTTAGGAACTAGACCCATCCTCATGAACAGAAATAGATTTCATCTCAATCCACTTGCAATTCAATCCTCGAGAAGCTCTAAATATGTCAAGTTTAAGTGTCTTCTCCCCAAACTTTAATTCCATCTTTCCTGTTTCACTATCTATGTTGGCCTTTGCAGTGGCTAAAAGGGTCTCTATAAGATAATTGGGGTATCTCTAATGCGTTCGGGTACTTCCATATCAAGTACAATAAAATCCACTAGAAAATAGAAGTCCTGAACTCTAACTATGATATCCTCCAAAATTTCCTTTGGTGACTTAATAGATTTATCTGCTAATTGCAAAGTCACATTGGTAGGCTTAAGGTTTTCTATCTCAAAGTGTTTTACCAAGGAGGATGGAATAAGGTTAATAGATGTTCCTAAATCAAGGAGGGCTTTATCAAAGCACTGATTCCCAATTATACAGGAAATAAGTGAAGATCTTGGATCTTTCTTTTTCAAAGGAAGCGTACTCGAAATAATTGAGCTCACATGCTCAAAGAGTACCACAATGATTCCTTTCTTCGGCTTACGCTTACGAGTACACAATTCCTTGAAAAATCTTGCGTAAGTCGGAATGTGCTTGATAGCATGTAGGAGTGGGATGTTAATATGAACCTATTCAAAATTCTTAATCAAATCCTCATCAATTGAGACAGGTTGCTTTTGTTTCCTAGTTTTCTTCAATGCTTCTGGGAATGGGACTTGGATATCTTGTTCTACTGAGGGGTTACCCTGATCATGGGAATTAGCAAGAATAGCGGGATCAGGTGAATCACCTCTCACAAGTGTAGAAACAGGAGCTATTCTAGATGACTATGGTCTTGGGTTTGTAAACATGGATCTACAGGGTCCTTAGTGGAAGTCCCACGGTGGGTTGTAGTAGAGTTAATACCCGCAGGTGAAGAAGCAGATGTAGATGCTTGATTTTGAAAAGATGGATTCGGTAACAAAGATTGATTCATTTGATTTGGAAATGATTGTTGTTGATTTGGATACTCTTATTCTGGAGGTGTAGAGGGTGGGTTTTGATTCTGATTCAGGGGAACTTGATTTACCAAATGAGCTTGACCCCTAAGTTGGATATTGACCTTGATCGTTCAATTCTCAATACCATTAATTAATTATGTAAAGAATGGATTTAGGTTAACTTGAATCATTAGGTTATTGTCGTTAATTATAGTATAGAGTTAAGCTAACCTAACATTTTAGATTTTATTTCTTTTTAATTGGTTGAGTTCAGGTCATTCACTGGGAGGCATAAATGTAGCTTAAGTCACCATTTTTATTCTAATGCATAATTAAACAATAAATAAATTAATTAAATCTATAATTAGTAATATGTTAAGCATATGAATAATTGTACATAGAATTAAAACTGTAAAGCATGACAATTATTTCATTCATAAGAGAAAGATACATGAAAGATTTACAATGAATGACAAAAGAAAAATAATGATTATTCTAAATGTTACAAAATATAAGGCATAAAACAAATTTCAATACAAGTAGATGCCTTTATTACAATATGTTCGAAACACTTCATTTCTTTCTTCTATTTCAGCTTAGCTTTCAATTAGATGTCTCTCAAAATGATTAGATGACTTAAAAGTAGATATTGGACTTCTGACTAGTCCATTAGATGTCTCTTTATCTCTTTCATTTCTTTTTCTTATAGTTCACACACTCTCTCTTCATTCTCTGTCATTGTCTTACATCTCTTTCTTCTCTCGACTCTCAACATTTTCCTTTCTTCCTTCTCTTCTTTAATTTCTTCCTTTACTCTTCTCTTTTCCACACTTAGCCACTTTTTGGAGCCTTAACCCATGTTTAGCACTTAATCAAAAATTATTAATGGGTGACCTAGGCTTTGTTTGGGATACAAAGCACCCACTAAGGGTAGGACCAGACCCTACTCGAGGCCCAAACCTAGTTCATTAGTTGTAGATTTTAAGCATTTTAGATGTGCACAATATCAAGCCCAATAGGCCCACAAGCTCTCACCTACACTCGAGCTCATGTACGCATGTGCACGTGCACGCACACGCTTAGAGAATGGTTAGAGGTATATAGGTTTCTAGTGTGCCCAGCACTTGACGATTGAAGCGTTGGGGCACTGAATTCTTATTATACATGCGCAGCGCTTCTCACCTTTCCGATGTGGGACAAAACACAACAACTCCTTCAGAGCAGCGTCTTCTGGTCAGATCTTCGAATGAGGATTGTGGCCGACTCTGGTCGTCAAATCGAGCATAAAAGAGCTCGATCGAAAGTTGATCTCAGCAACACAATTTTAACACCAATTTGGTGTTTGGATCACTTTGGATCATGATTGATCCACAGATTTGAAGGAGGAACATGGTTCTTTCGCCATAGCTTGAGTAAGCTTCAGGCGTGAAATCTTAGGTCTAATGACCTGTAAAGAAGAAATTTCTCTCATTTGAGAGTCCAATAGTGTTTAGGAGTTGCTTCCGCAAGAATTGAGAGAGAGAATGAGGTTGGATAGAGCTTCAGGAAGCTCAGAAACATGAAAGCTTCAATTTTGAGATTCAAAGCTTTGAGTCAAACTTGAATCAGCCCAGCGACTAGCTAAAAGCCTCAAGAAGTGATTTAAATTGATTCTTTGCATTAAAAGTAATAGATCTGGGCAAAGATTAGAGCCAAATCTCAACAAAAACTCATAGAATAGTTTTGGGTTCCAGGAACAACCCAAACAGGACAGAAGTTAAAATCTTCATCGAAATTCTATGATACTTCCATCAAATTGATTCTAATTAATTCTAAATCAAATCATGAAATCAAACATCCATTTTGTCAGAGAATCAAGAACAGCTTTGCGTTGACTTCTAAAGGTCGAAAATTGACTTCCTAAATCAGAGCTTACATATTCAAATTAAAGGTCTCATCAGGTTTAATTCAACTCAAGGAATTGATTCAACACTTCAAAATCACATTTTCTCTCTCCCCATCGGGTGGGTGCTACCAGATCCCAATAAAAGAACACTTGGATTCGCGCTACATACAACCTCAATGCCCTCATCCCTTGTCCACCCTCGGGCACTCCATCAACAACTCATCAGGCCGAGATCCCCCTCCCTCCGCGGCACCGCTCCTCAATCGCGACTACCTCCTCTTCCTCCTACGTCGGCCCTCCTTTTCATCCACCACCCCCTCTTCTCTGTTCTCAAGAACTGCCCCCCCTTCAAAACCTCCTCTCCTCTACAAAGGGGACCTCAGTTCGCTCGACCACACCTCCAACCTCATCTACGGCGCTCCACAAAACCTCTAGACCCAACTCACCCCTTCTGGTCCAATTGAGGTTCGTCACTTCTCTTGTTCTTCGCTTCTTGTTGCGACAACGTAAAACCTGAGCTGCAGTGGCCCATAAGCAACTACTGCTACAATAACAACATAACATTAATATAGGAGGCCTGTGTTTTAGGTTCTTTTTTCTTCTCCCTTTTCCTTGGGGTGTGGGGTTGTGGTTGTGTAATCTCTTGGCTCAGTCGGTTTTGTGTTTAGTTTTCGTTGGTCGGCGAATCCCTGTTTTGGAGTATATGTATATACCACTATAAACTTGATTGGACATGTAAACTTGAACTGAATCATGCCTGCACTTAGACTTGTCTGTCTAATCTGTTTTTGCTTTAGATTCTACAGTTTCCTTTAACAGAATATTCTTCCAATTTATAGGGTTTTGAGATGTCTTATTAATGATAATTCATTTGCTTTACCATACAGGTTTTCTTTGAAAAAGTTGTACGATTGGGAAAAAGTGTGCAAATGCATTTTGTAAATAAAGCAATAAGTTAATAATTGGAAGAGAAATGGGGGAGTCCACATGCCAGAAAATACGAAACATATGCATACTTGCCCATGTAGATCACGGGAAGACGACTCTTGCGGACCACCTTATTGCTGCATGTGGTGGTGGTGTTCTTCATCCAAAGCTTGCTGGTAAGTTAAGGTTCATGGATTATCTCGATGAGGAGCAGCGGAGGGCTATTACAATGAAGAGTTCCTCGATTTCCCTCCAGTTCCGTGATCACTCAATAAACCTCATTGACTCCCCTGGTCACATGGATTTCTGCAGCGAGGTCTCTACCGCTGCCCGCTTGAGTGACAGTGCTTTAATTTTGGTCGATGCTGCTGAAGGAGTTCATATCCAGACTCATGCAGTGCTACGTCAGGCTTGGGTTGAGAAACTGACCCCATGTTTGGTTCTCAACAAGATCGACAGGTTGATCACGGAGCTGAAGTTGAGCCCAATGGAAGCGTACACCAGATTGCAGAGGATTGTTCATGAAGTCAATGGTATTGTCAGCGGATACAGGTCAGAAAAATATTTATCTGATGTTGATTCCATACTTGCCGGCCCAAGTGGGGATGTTGACGAGGAATTCTTGGAGGATGACGAGGAAGACACTTTTCAACCCCAGAAAGGAAATGTGGCCTTTGTCTGTGCACTGGATGGATGGGGCTTCAGCATAGGTCAGTTTGCAGAATTCTATGCTGCAAAACTTGGGGCTAGTGTTAATGCCTTGATGAAAGGTCTGTGGGGGCCTCGTTACTTCAGCACAAAAAAGATGATGATTGTGGGTAAGAAAGGTATTGAAGGATTCAGCAGGGATCCGCAACCCATGTTTGTGCAGTATGTGCTTAAGCCACTGTGGCAGGTTTATCATGCTGCTCTTGAAGCAGATGGTGACAAGAGCATGCTCGAGAAGGTAATTAAGAACTTCAATTTGTCTATACCTCCAAGAGATCTTAAGAACAAAGACCCTAAGGTTGTTCTTCAATCTATTATGAGCCGGTGGTTTCCTTTGTCTGATACAATCTTGAGTATGGTGATCAAGTGCATGCCTGATCCTGCTTTGGCACAATCACTTAGGATTCCACGCCTGCTTCCTAAGAGAGAAGTAGTCGTTGATGACATTGTAGTTAACTCAGACACAAATAATACAGTGACCGCGGAAGCTGATTATGTGAGGAAGTGTGTCGAGAGATGTGCTTATTGTGAAGATGCACCTTCTGTGGCTTTTGTTTCAAAGATGTTTGCCGTTCCCCATAAAATGCTCCCGAGAAGAGGACCAAGTGGGGAGATATTGAGCAACTCCTATGATGAGACTGGAGGAGAGGAATCTGAAGAATGTTTTCTAGCATTTGCCCGGATTTTCAGCGGAGTTCTTAGATCTGGACAGAAGGTTTATGTGCTCTCTGCTCTGTATGATCCATTAAAAGCAGAATCTTCTCAGAGGCATATGCAGGAAGCAGAACTACAAGGTATATACCTTATGATGGGCCAAGGCTTAAAGCCTGTTTCTTCAGCTAGTGCAGGGAATGTTGTAGCTATACGTGGTTTAGGACAACATATTTTAAAAAGTGCTACTTTGTCATCCACGAAGTTTTGTTGGCCATTCTCAAGCATGATGTTCCAGGTGGCACCTACTCTACGAGTTGCAATTGAACCTTCTGATCCTGCAGACAGTGGGGCACTCATGAAGGGGCTGAGGCTCCTCAATCGTGCAGATCCCTTTGTTGAGGTTTCTGTCTCTTCCAGAGGAGAGCAGGTGCTCTCTGCAGCGGGGGAGGTTCATCTAGAGCGATGCATAAAGGACTTAAAAGAACGGTTTGCAAGGGTAAGCTTGGAAGTTTCACCTCCACTTGTTTCTTTTCGAGAGACTATAGAAGGAGTAGGATCAAATCATCTTGAGAATTTAAAGTCTCTATTGGACAATACTGATTGTGTTGAGAAGGTCACTCCTAATGGAAGATGCGTCATAAAAGTGCAAGCCATGAAACTCCCTAGTGGGCTAACGAAAGTACTTGATGAAAATGCAGATTTGCTTGGTGACGTCATGGAAGGGAGGCCAAGAAAGAAAGTTGCAGATGTGGGGTTACATGATGCCTCCAAGGATGAGAGCTCGGTTGCAATTCTCAGCAAGCAGATCCTGAGTGCTATAGAAAGTGAGATTGAATCTGCAGCTCTGCTTCTAGATAAGGATAAAATTGAAAAACATAAAAGTTTATGGTCTAAAGTACTCGAACATATATGGTCACTTGGACCTGGGTATGTTGGTCCGAATATTCTTCTTGTTCCTGACTTCAGAGAAGGTTTTGAAAGGAATTCTGCTACTGCAACAGAAGGCATTCTAATAAAAGGCGCTTCCCATGTCTCTCAAAGACTGGGTCTTTGCACGATGCCTGAACTAAATGACGATGATGCCAGCGAGAAACATCCTGCTTCTCTATACGAGGAAGCAGAAAGGCTGAAGAGTAGCATTGTATCTGGCTTTCAACTGGCAACGGCTGCAGGCCCTCTATGTGATGAGCCAATGTGGGGCTTGGCATTCCTTTTGGAGGCTTACATTCTGCCAGAAAACTCTGAAGCAATGTATCAAGCTGACCAATATGGCATTTTTGCTGGGCAGGTCATGTCGACTGTGAAAGAAGCATGTAGAGCTGCGGTTCTGCAGAACAAGCCCCGGCTTGTTGAAGCGATGTACTTCTGTGAGTTAAACACGCCAACTGAGTACCTAGGCCCAATGTATGCTGTTCTTTCTAGAAGGAGGGCTCGGGTCCTTAAAGAAGAGATGCAAGAGGGATCTCCTCTGTTTACTGTGCATGCTTATGTTCCAGTGTCTGAAAGTTTTGGATTTGCCGATGAACTGAGAAGATGGACATCTGGGGCATCTAGTGCACTTCTTGTTTTAAGCCATTCGGAGGCTCTCTCAGAGGATCCTTTCTTTGTTCCAAAAACCGAGGAGGAGATTGAAGAGTTCGGTGATGGTGCCAGCATCCTTCCTAACACTGCTAGGAAGCTTATCGATAACGTGAGGCGACGAAAGGGTTTACAAGTTGAGGAAAAGGTTGTCCAACACGCAACTAAGCAGAGGACATTGGCTAGAAAGGTTTAAAATGATGTTGTGCACAGAATGCCACCTTTACATTGTAGAAATAGGAGTTCAAAAAGTAATTATGATATTTGATACACATCCTGGGGTCAAAACTTAATGAGCTTGTAAAATTTAGGCTTTTACTACTTGTTTTATAAGTTTTGAAAGCCAACGAGCTTTATTTTACTCAGAAGTTTTTCATGTAATTCTTCTGTTCTTTGTTTTACAAGTTTTATAAGACTTTGCAATTTGTGTGGCCATTCTCATTGAAACAGTGCTTCTTATTGTTGCATTTATCGTCACCGTGCACAATTTAATACCAACTAACTAAAGCAAGAAAGTTGGGCAAGTTGAGTCAATCCCACAAGGATGCTTAAAGTTATTTGAAAAACACTCATTAAGGCCTAAACTACTCATCTAAACTAATGCAACTATGATGAAAATGAAACTAATGAACGCAACACAAAATAATTTGCACCATAGGAGAAACAAGGGGCTACAGGGCAAGCAAGCGTGATGGTTAAAATACAAGGCTAACTATGAATAAACTAATGCAAAGCGATAAAAATTCACAAGCTAATTGTTTCATAAAAGGGCTAGGACAATAGGAACCAATTCAAAGAAATTACAAACAATTGTTTTCGAATGATTAATCTAGAGCACCGGTTTCATCTAGGATTAAGCTATCTAGTGAGGATTAACTTAATGGTATAGCTTAACTTGGATTCAACTAATCAGATGTTAATATCTAATGGAGTTCAGGAATAAAACATGCGTCTTGGCCTCTTCGTATCCCTGAGCAAGAGAGAATTATAGCCAGCCATCTTATCAAGCATGCAGAAGATACAATAGAAACATCATGCTGTTTTGACTCGTTAGTTGTTAGTGCAAGGGATAAAGTGCTGTGATCCAAGAATCCAAATATAGAGAATTGCTTGTTACGGGCGTAACCCATAAAATCTGGGGTTGTCTCTGGTTTGATGGAGGGTTAACCGAATTCGGATTGAGGCATGGTATCTCACGTTTACCTATCCCACCCCCCAGGTGGGATAAAAAAAATACAGGTTTCACCCACCCATCCGACAAGTCCATGTGCTTCACGACACTGCTGCTCTCAACCCCTGCAATACCCTTTACTAGTTTTAGGCCTATCACTACTTATATAGAACTACCTGAAGTTTGTCTTGGTTAGAAATTTCTAATGCTCTTAAGTCAATCTGTTTTATCTGCTTGTTCCATTTGCACAAAAGAAGTGAACTGATCATTTTTCACATATTGTCATGTTTCAAATGCTTGTCCATTATCATACATAGCCGAAGTTTGTCTTGGTCAGAGATTTCTTGTCCTTCATAAATGAAAGGCTCTTAAGTCGGTCTGGTTATCTGCTTGCTCCATTTGCACAAAAGAAGAGAACTGATTGTTTCTCACACTGTCATATTTCAAATGCTTGTCCATTATCATACATGGACATCGTTTGACGCAGGCATCATCAGAAGATTGCATTTGTCTTGTCTATTTACCAGGGTAATAACAATATTGCCAAAAAAATTGGTGATAAGAATGGGCAGAATCATCACTTTCTAGACTCTCCTTGGTTAGCGTTTGGGATAGAGTTTCCTTGCACCAATCCCACCTAACTGGTTAGACAGGGTTTCCCACAATAAAGTTGAACACGTGAACTACTTTTTCCTTGTCCACTGGTTTTTGCCTCTCACATTCCCAACAGTTTTCTGCTGCAATGATACCACTCTTTGCAGAGGGGTTCAGGGTCTTAACCAAACGCTATGCCATTAAGTAAGTTCAGTGAGATCCAAGTTCATGCATGTATTATGGTATCTTTTGGTGGCTATTGATATGTCAACCATTGACAAGAAACTAATGGGAATAGAATAAAAATATAAGGATGATTTATCTCGGCAAATCCCAACTTTGTTTCTTATATTTAGGAGGCATATTCTCTTTTGGCTTCTTTGTTTTTGTTTATGCTTTGTTTTCTGATATTTGTCTTCTGCAAATATGCTAGATATTTGTTTTCCAAATATTTTGTTTCCATATTTTTGCTCTGTATTTATTTATTCTAGATATTTGTCTTCTTCAATTGATAGATATCCGTTGTTGATTGACATGGAGGTAAAATTATTTGTTCATACTTTGAAGATAATGATGATTTTTTTTGCACTTTTATTTCAACGTAAATTATTTTTCATTTTTTCTTCTCTATTTTTTGAGTGGGCAAAGGATAGTCTCTCAGCGGTAGTGACTATCTGTAACGCCCATTCTTTTGCCCTTAAATCCCTGCATATTACTAATTTTTGGACAATGGTGTCAAGAATCCACAGATTCTTTCTTTTTTGTTTATCACTTCTTTTGGGGGACTAATCAACCCAATTTTTTCTCCCATGGAAATTTCAAGAGACTAAATAGACTGAACTTGTATGGAAAAGCATGGGGATGAAGGTTAACCTAGACATAATGAAATACGTTGCATGAGAAGTTCCAAAAATTGAATTTTGAAAATACATGGCTGTTTTAGAGGTACTATAATCTCTTATACCTTGCTGTTACTCTTGAAAGTAACCAACTAGTTGAGTAAAAAAGATTGTGTGATTATATGAACCTTATAACTAGTCCAAGTAGGAGAAAATAACACTATAGCGTGGTGTGCCTACTGATGAGTTTAGCTAATCATACTCAATCAGTACACTAGTCTAACGTAAGATGAGATAAAGAAAATTTTTTTTAGTAAAATTAACATTGGGTTGTTGTTCAACAAGCGCTTAATTTAATGTTGGTAGCGTTCTCAAGTTTAATATTCATATATATTTCTTTGAAAATTAGTTTCTTAGGTTATAGGTGTAAGCCATAAGAATGGACATCACTAAATGGATTTATAAGCAAGGTAGCCTAGAATATTGGTGAGTTGATGATATAGTGTCACACCAAACGCTCCCTAATAGAGATTGGGTTGAGGAATTTGAAGGGCTACCTAGGGAGGTTGGAAGAATGAAGAATTGAAAGGAATAACCTTTCTCAAGTTAAAATGTTGAGGATAGCAGGAATCCTTGATAGTGGCTAGGGTTTCTAAAGGTTTAAGCCAGATATGTTTTAACCCTTGAATGACAAGATCATGAGTACATGCATCAATCCATGCATGCCATTCAGTCTTGACTTGTTGGTTGTCCCCCTAAGATAGAGAGCAATTATGAAATTGTCTCTAGCCAGTATGTTCTAGGGTACTTAGGTCAGTCATTTGTTTAAATAAACTAATTAAATCAAAATATGACTCAATATGTTTCTATTTGATTCCTAGAAAATTTTTGAATCCCTGCACATGCTTTTTAGTAGATTTTGCAATTTATTTGAATCTTATGTGCTTGTCCATTGTAATTGAGTCGAACTTAGGATCTTCAAAAGTATTCAAGGGTTTGTTCGCTTGATCTTTTTTATTATTGTTGGTTAAATAAAGTGAGTTATCATTTGATTTATGGCCTTCTAAGTCAAATAATTCATCGTCCAACTCTTCATTATGTATCAAGGTGAGCACTTCTTCCACTTCTCCTCCCCCCCCCCTACCCCCCAAATAATTCTTATAGTTCACAAATATCTTTTTTGCATCGTTGCAAGTAGTTAGAATAGTTTGCCTTTCATAATTGCCTACAACGAGTCTCAGCAGCATCCATTGGAGGTGATATCTTCCATTATTTGTATAGCCTTAGCTTCCTCAAGCACTTCATTCCTCCTAGTTCTTCAATTGTGCTATAACCTCATTAATATTTTTGGTTTTCTTAAAAATGTTCAATTGAGTCTTTTGATCCCTAAAAGCAATTTCCATGCTTTTGGATTCATAATCTATTTGGGCCTTGGCAGTGGTGGGAAAGATTGTCTTAAGGTGATGGAGTCGTTGCTTAATTTTTCAGGTACTTCCATGTCAAGGACTAAACAGTCAATAGGAAAATAAAAATCCTTGACTTTGGCTTTGGTAATCACATCTTCCAACCTTGTAATGATTGGCCAGTTAGGTATAAAGTGAAAGAAGTAGATTTTAAATCATCGAATCTGAGTTTATTAAAAAACACAATTTGAATGATATTAATGAAAATACTTAAGTTTAGGATAATCTTGTGCTGCTTATGATATAAAAAATCTTACTTCTAGGGCATATATTTTTTTTGGTATAAGAGAAATAATATGCTTAAGCCTAAGTTAGGAAATTCATGGTCAATTTTTTTTTTTAAGATGAAATAAGATAAAGACGAGACCTCTAAATGGAGGTATAAAAGAATTTCCAAATAAAGGCTAAAAAAAAAAAAACATAAAGATCACAGGTGGAGAGACTCATCCTTGCAACTTCTTCATGCTCGGCGGTGCTCCGCCACAATTGATCCCGTAAAAACCTTTTAAGCGATGCTGTCGTCTCCATGAGCCAACGGCTCCCGTTCTCCTTTCCCAACTCCAATCCCAACAAGTAGGGAAGCGAACGCATGGTACGGGCGATGGCAATCGTCCCCCTCGACAGCCTCCTCCACTTGGGCCACTCGCTCGGCGCGGCTTCCTTCAGCAGGAGCCGTAACCTCAAATGGAGGGACCGGAGGATATTCTGCTCCTCCGCCATCCAAAGCATTCGTCGTGTGCGGTTCTCTTGCTCGATTGCCCTTGTTTTGAGTCCTTGATTGACCTTTTTTTTTTCGTTCTAACATTTCGTCGAACACTTTGTGGGCAAATCAGCAGCTGCTTGTGGTGGTGGGCGGTGGTGCCGCCGGTATGTACGCGGCGATAAGGGCGAAGAGTTTGGCTTCTTTTCTGGATGTGGTGGTCGTGGAGAAGGGAAAGATCTTGTCAAAGGTGTGATGGTATTTTGAATAGGATATGTGATTCTCGTTGTGTGGCATTGCTGGTTTTGAATGTGGTATTTTGTTCCTTTGATGATTGGGTTCTTTGAGTCCATTTGGGCTAGCAAACAAGTTGCGATAGGTCTGTGCTCTCTATGTTTTCGTTCGTTTTTAGGGGTGGATTGCTAGCGATAGTATCAGAGCACGAAGTGATTGAAATTTTGGAACAAGTACCATGTGGGGCTTACTGCTGCATTACGAGAGTGGTGGTAGCCCATAGTAGCATTCAAGGACATTAGTTTTCAATACATGTTTGTCTTCTTCAGCCAATGGAGAGCATTGGAGATCTTGCTCTCATTATTTTGTGTATGTGCGTGCATTTGCGCGTTCACGTGTGTGTTCCAGTGAATGTAGGAGGAGAAACGACATTTAGCGGATATTGATCCATGAAGAGGAGATATCTGGGAAGCAAAGAGTTGGTGATTCCTTGGTAGCATAAGGCCTCGGAGGTAGGTTGGTTGTTGCATGAGACTCTTTCTGGGCAGAAGCAGGCTTCCCTGGTGGGAAATTTTGTGGATGATAAGGTCAGAGGGATGGGGTCTTAGTGTAAAGGGATTGTTGGGCTTGAATGGCTTCTCGGTCTTCATTAAAGAATTTTGTATTCTGGTCAGGAAGACTTGTTGGCTCATGACTTTGTTGAAGACAACATGGGATTCGATAGAATCAACACATTTTGTGCTTTCTTGCTGCAGAAGGGGGGAGTGCTCGATGTTGATGATTTCAAGTCAATAGCCCTTTCAAATGTGTTGTGGGTGTTGGTTAATAGGCTTTGATTGGAGATGAGGGAGCTCATC
This sequence comes from Thalassia testudinum, assembly GCA_037157565.1. Lineage (NCBI taxonomy): Eukaryota > Viridiplantae > Streptophyta > Magnoliopsida > Alismatales > Hydrocharitaceae > Thalassia > Thalassia testudinum. The sequence continues at coordinate 79,187,824 of JAZHRO010000022.1, read as the reverse complement.
AACATAGTACAATTGGATTTTGTGCTTGGAAGATCTATTTTAGATGGGTTTGTGATAGTTACGGAGACTACAACTTTAGGAAAAGTGGCACAAAGAGTTATCTTCAGAATGTCAACTTTTTGATGGCATGAGATTTGATTGATTGGTCTTTTCTCTGGTCCATGTTGATAAAAAGGGGTTTTTCGGAGCATTGATTGGCCTGGATGAAATGTTGCATCACCACTACTTCCTTTTTAGTCTCGATAAATGGTAACCCAAAGGATGGATTCAACCGTAGGGAGGTATGACGTAGGGATGCCGTATTGCCCCCATGCCTTTCATCTTGGCCATGGATGTTGTTGAGTTGTGCATGCAAATGGATAATTGGATCTTGGGGGTGGATCCATTTAACCCAATAATTGTAAATATTGTAACACCCTCCACCTTTAGTTCATGTTGGAAAAAGAAAAGAAAACCCTAGTTACCAGTGAGCGTAAAGTGTCCATTCCTATGATTTTTCCCTAACATTGAGAAGGGTTTTCCATGTACATCTTTGTGTCTGTGTGGTTGTTATTCATTTATTTTTAAACATGGTATCAAAGTAGGTTTGATCTCACTGGTAGGGCTGCTAATCGAACTAAACAGTTTGAATTCGACTTGAATTTATTAGATGATATATTCGATAAAAGTTGTTCGAAAAAAATGAACTGAAAATGAACATTAAAATTGTGTTCGTTAGCTTAACGAACCGAATATGAATGTAGTGTATGTTCGTTCGATAAAAGTTTGAGTTCGAAAATATATACAAATAAAAATACATATAGATAAAATTATACATTTATATAGATATAAAGAACTCATTTGATTAACAAAAAATAACAACCCTCCCCTCTCATGCTCCCAACCTCAAAAGCCAAAAAAAATAAAAAATAAAAAACAAAAAAAACCCAAACCCATGCCCACTCCCCCTCTCATGTAACTTGAAGACCTCAACTTAACCCTTACCCTCCCCCCGCTCACGACTTACGAGTCCCACACTTCCCAAACCAACCTTAAGCCTTAACCTCGCCGCTGCATCCCGCAGGCTCACTGACAAACCTCCGCTAGCCCGCTACCTCCATTAGCGGTTGATCGACTCTGTCCTCATCGGTGTTGTCTTGGAGGTAAGGTCCTCCCTTAGCCTTTAGTCTTACTACCCTGGTCCTCCGATCCTCCCTGACCACCCTCTACCCTCTGACCACCAACCACCCTCCTTCTCTCCCCTCCACTCCAACCACCCTCCACCCACTAACCCGCCCTTCGACCATGGCCCCCCTGCTCTCCACCCCTCTAATCCTCCCCCAGGGCCCCAGCTCTACCTCCCTCCACCCCCCAACCACCCTTCGGCCTCCTCCCCTACCCTTCACTTCTCCCATCCGGAAATTTATATGACATGTATGTTTCTGTAAGTTTGTTTCATTTGTTTTGATAACTCAGATTCAGTCCATGTTTGTTCCATTTGTTGCTTTCCACTTTTTTTGATAACTGATTTTTATTTTTATGTGGCAGCCATTCTCCAGCAGTACAGTAATCACATCAAGTTTTTTTGCTTTCGAAAGAATCTCAATTAGCATATTTTGAAATTGCACTAGAGGGGGGTGAATAGTGAAATTATAGAATATTGTAATAAAAAAAATTCAATCACACAATGTACTCAATTATTTTTAGGTGGAAACCCAAGATAGGTGAAAACCACTGCCTAAGCTAATCTCTTGACTTAGGATTTTCGATCACAAGGTGATTAATCCACTAACCACACTACTTAAACGAGGGTAATGTACCTCAATTACAAATTCCACCTCCGATCCCTAAACGGAGGTTTCTCCCTTCAAAATGAAGAGACGGGGACCCGACAGGTCGGATACCCAAAGTACAAAAATTAAGAAGTAAAATGACACCTATAGAGCATCCCAATAATTTAGTTGCTTTCTTATCTACTAAGCATGAAAAGAACTCCTTGATGATTTGCAGAACAGAGTGAGCTGGGAGTATGTATTTGCCCTTTGATCAGAGTATTAGCACAGCACAATGGCAAGATGGAGCTTAAAGTAGTGAGCAAGAGATTTTTCTAATGGAATTGTATCTCAAGAGGTGTGTCTTGCCTAAGAGGATTTGTAGTCTATTTATAGGCAAGTTTGGAACCTTCAAGAACACTTGGGAGAGCTCTTCTAGCCGTTGGAGACAAATCCCAAGAGTTTAGGACGAAATCCACACAAAATCAGGGCAATGATGAATCTGATAGCAATATCAGACGTCTAATTATAGTATTAGACGTCTTATAGGACGCCTGATTATTCTTATGGTCGTCTAATACTGTAGGCCATCCAACACAGACTCCATTGGATCAAAAGAAGGATATCTGATATTTTGACATAAGACGTCTGATTATGTTATTGGACGTTTAACGAAGGGTGGATTCGTTCTTGGTTTCGTCAGATCCAAACAGGGTTCTAGGTTTAGAGGATGAGACGTCGTTATGGACGTCTGAGGACATTACCAGATGTCTGAAAACCTAAATACTCTTCCCTATTTCTTCTGCCAAAAGATTATGTGGCCGTAAAGAGATACGCACAGAAAATCATGGCCAACGGTTCAAAGGTAGACGTCTGGACGTCTCGAAATTGATTTTTGCCTAAGCTAAGTCTAACGGTTAGTCTGAGGACGTCTGGGTAAGGAATCAGACGTCTGTGTAAGGTTATCGACGTCTGAAACTGAAGTGCTTCAACTGATGTTTATGAGGAGACAAACCGAAGGCAGAACTTTAGGAAATTAGACGTCTGTGATACTTGTTAGACATCTTAAACTGGAAAATCAGACATCTGATCATTGTTATGGACGTCTGATAAAAGTATGAGTGTTGGGTTTTTGTTTCTAATTTATCCTAAGTGTAGAGAGCATAAGTTAACTATATATAGGTTATGTTTGGGGTTCTTTATAACATTTCTAGACTCAAATAAAATGAAAATTACAACCATTGAAAGTTTACATAAAAAAGACTAAGACCTAATACTTATGCTACTTGTCTTCACGCTTTTATTCTCCCGTCTTGGAAAGTTCTTTGAAATCCTGCAAATATGTTATTACAGGGAGAAAATAATATGCTACGCTTTATTTTTTATTTCATTTTCTTTATTTTATAAAATCATCAAAATATTATATACGAGTGGTTGAACTAACATCTTTTTTATTCTCATAAGTTCCCCATAGTGCCTTTTTTATGCAAACATAATAATTATTATGTAATATCAGTATAAAATTCTACTAACACGTTCAATAATAAGGTTTAAATATTATCTTATTAAAAAGAGGACTTCCTGCATCTGCATATATTTTGTGTGCAATGTTTTCTTCAAAGATTTTAAAATTAAAAAAGGATCCCAAAGAATATAATATTGTGGAGGGTTGTTATAGGACTGTCATTTATGTCAGTTTGGAACATCTTAAAGTTCTTTTAGAGCTGGCCATCAGTTCAATGAACTTTTTATGTCGTCCATGAAATTTATGTGACATGTATGTTTCTGCAAACACCAAGTTAGTTTTAACAAAAGTTAATTCATGCTTAACATAGCATGTTCTTTGCTAAGCTGAACTTCCAAGGATCTACTAATTCTTCTTCCCAATGATCTATAGCACACTGTTTTAAATTTATTGTGTTCTGGATTTCGTTGGTTTAAATTTATAGTCTTTCTGGGTTTTTCTTTTTGACCCGGTGTTATATTTTTCATTATTCTTCAAAATTATTGCTAGCTGCATATTAAGGAAGTAAGTAATGTCAATCTGACAAGAATAAGTAACTATCTCACATTTAGTTCTCACCCTCATACCAAATTCCTATTTCCCGGTGACAATTGAGAGTGAAAGCTGCTATATAGCATCTCTATTATTTCTTGCTTGGTGGTTAAATGTAGTTACGCTACTTTTGTATTTATTGGCGGTGCTAGTACATGAATATTTTCCAAAAGTTCATAGAGAGAATAATTACAGTTACACCATTGATTGGTGTCATCCTCACAACTCTGCTCTGTGCAAGCCCTGTATGTTCACTTGTCTTCCATGTTTCTCACTGTTAGTTAGCCAAGTAGTTAAAATACTGATAATCAACTATTTTAATATTTATCAACACCAAGGACTTGAACTTCAACGTTCTGGATCATTGTGATGTATTTTTCCATGGTCAGATTGGACAAGTGTCTGAAGTATTAAAAGCTCAAGGTGCACAGTTGATTCTTCCAGTTGCTATATTGCACATTGCTGCATTTGCTCTTGGTTATATTCCAGTTGATGCAGATAATGCTTTGCAAAACCTAGTGTAGTGAATGAACAACATTAAATGGAGTAAATAAGTGTAGTGATACATCTGGCCATAAATGCTGGTAGTTTTCCTCTTTCATGGAATGTGAAAAAGTATAGCATTTTCTGAGTTTAATGACATTAATGCCTACAACATCAACCTAGGTTCCAATTGATAGAATGTAGTTTTCATAAAAAATGGATGCTGAAAATGCAATGCAGATAAGATGGTATTTTTGCACTAGACTGCCACTTATTTGACCAAGAACTGATTTTTAATAGGTGTGGAATAAATGGGAACCGTGTGAAGCCATCTAGGCACAATTTGTCTGAGGTGCTAATAAAAGTTCTGGTATAGGGTTCATGCACATGCCCTTGTAGAGTGTGGTAATTATGCATATTCCATTGCCCTTGCATCCCTAATATTTAGGCAAATGTCCCCATAGATTTGCTCAATTTCACAGATATATACCCTCCATTATTGTGCCGTCAAACATTAATCATACTTGATTTCATTCAAACCGAAGTTGGGCTGCTGGATGCTTTTAAAATTTGTTCAAATGCAATTGTAGAATTGGAGACAAGAAATGTAGCGCTGTCAAGGCAAGCGCCTTAGGTGTTGAGGTGACGAGGTGAGGTGCTACAGGGAGTTGTCGCCTCGATGAAGACCCAGGTGATGGCCTTCGATCAGGTGACGCGCCTCTTCACCTTGGGCGGCACCTCGTCGCCTCATTGCCTGAACCCTAGACCGTTCGAAAAGGTTTTTTCTTTTTTTCTTTTTTCTCTTTTTTAAAGAAACAAACCGACATACTAGTCTTGCCCTCAATGACCTCTCACATTCCATACGAGACTCCTATTTACGTGTGTGAAGAGTTTTCTCATCTCCGCGCCAACCCTCACGCCATTATCGCTGGAGCCTGTGATTTAAATGTCGACGGCATGCCGCCGGCATGCCGTCGGTAAGGGGATTTTTGGAGGGAGGGCATATCGACACAAATATAGTGTCGGTTTGCAGGGAAACCGTCGGCATGCCGAGGATTTCACCGGCATGCTGATAGTTACCGACGAAACGTCGGCATGCCGACGGTGGTTGAGCGGCGTTGGAAGTGGGAGCGGCGGGAAATTTGAAAAGGCTGAGCGGGAAGCTGGTCTGGGAGGGAAGGGGTGGTGGGGGGAGGGAAGTTGAATTGGTGTGGAGGGAATCGGCTGGACAGGGAAATCCAACACACACACACATTGATTCAGGCTAAAATAACTTGTAAATATGTTTTTAATATAAAAAAACCTATTTAGTTGTCTTTCAAATCTTAATTATTTTTGTCGGCATGCACTGGCATGCCCTCGACGTGCCTCGAAATGTCATTTTTTTGGGCCGTCGAAATCATCGAAATCTGCCATTGAAAAACGGGCATTTCCACGGCATGCCTTTGGCATGCCCACGAAATGCATACCTACAATTTTATCGGCACGGCGTCGAAATCGACATTTCGAACCTTGGCTGGAGCGGCAGAGCAGCTTGAGCTTCTTTGACCACCATCGTCTCTTGCCATCTACGCCACCTCTTCAACCTCGATCGCCCAAGTATCTCCTCAACCTGCACCGCCTAGGTAATTAAGCATTATATATGTGTGTGTGTGTGGGGAGGAGGGGGGGGGTATAGTACCCTGGGTATTAAACATATATATACTATATAGTATGTTATAACATAAGGGTACTACGTACTAAGTATATACATTTATTGTTATGTAATATATATGTATGTAACATATATATATGTAATAACATCGTATATATATATATGTATGTATAAGTACGTATATATACTGTTATATATGTATGTAACATTGTAACTATGTATATGTATAAGTAACATATATTGTTATATTTGTATGTAACTATATATATAACTATATATATAAGTATGTATATATACTGTTTTATAATGTAAGTATGATATCTATTAGTATATTATGTTTGTTTTCAACTTACATGATGTTTTGAATTGTGGATGGCTGAAAAAGGAGGAAGCACCCATATTGAAAGTATGTCACATTGAAAGACCCAAAAAAGACTAATGATACGAAGTGTATTTTCTGTGGTAGGATAGTAAAAGAGGGGATTCATAGAGCTACTCGACATATTACTGGTGGTGATAAGAACACAACAATATGTCTAAAAGCTCCACAACATGTGAGAGGAGTTGAGAGAATATCGACAATCTAAAAAGGAAGAAAAAGAAAGGTTCATGAAAGATTTTGTTTACGATGAGCTGCGTAACGATAATGATGATGATGGAGATGAAATAGTGACCCATGGATTGATTCATAATTAAAAGAATAGTAGAAAATCCTATATAGTCACATGCAAAGAAGGCTCGAATCATGATGTGTGTTGGTGAAAGTGGAAGTGGTGGACTTCCTCTAATGAAGAAGTTTCATGGACCAATAGATAAGTTTACGAAGGTTGATCCTGAGAAGGCGGTTCAGGAAGGAGAAAAGAGATTGTTGACAAAACAAACTACAATTTCTGAGGTTTTTGAGGGAAGAGATGTAGTTGTACGGATCATTGCAAAATGGATGTACCGTAACAATATTGCATTCAATGATGTTAAAGATATCTGATTTGAGATAATGATTGAGGTAATTGGTCATTTTGGCCATGGATTGAAGCCTCCTTATTATGAAGTGAGAGTTCCTTTATTGAGATATCATGTGAACGAGACTTAGGATTTCATCACCAAATATCATGATACTTGGAAGAAATATGGATGCACATTGATGATAGATGTTACACAGATAGGAAAAATAGAACACTTATAAATTTTCTTGTCAATTTTCTCATGGGAACTGATTTCTTGGAGTCCATTAATGCCTCACCCTACGTAAAGATAGGGGAGAAACGTTGTGAGCTGATAAGTGGCATGATCAGTCGTGTTGGGGAAGAATATGTGATTCAAATCGTCAGTGATAATGCATCGAATTATGTTATTGCTGGTAATAAATCTTTATTTATTTTAACATATGTATTTTCTTTACTAATGTAAGCATTGTAAAATATAAAAAATATCATGTTTCTTTTCCATAGGCAAATTATTGGAGGCTAAGCATCCTCAAGTTTATTGGACTCCTTGTGCTGCACACTGTATTGATCTGATGTTGGAAGATTTTGGGAAGTTAGAGGATGTAAAAAAGACATTCAAACATGCAATGCAACTGAGTAGTTATATATACATGCATCCTTTAGTCTTAAATTTGATGAGGCAGTTCAGAAAGAGGGAGTTGTTGAGGCCTGTAGTTACAAGATTTGCTACATCTTTCCTCACCTTACAGAGTATTTATAGACAAAAGGCAAATTTAAGGAAGATGTTCACTTCAGATAAGTGGATTACTTCTAAAAATGCAAAAGAAGAGAAAGGAAAGAAGGTGGTAATAATCATCACGATGCCTTCATTTTGGAATAAGGTTGTATATATCCTCAAGGCTACGTCTCCTCTTGTGAGAGTGCTTCGTCTTGTTGACTCAGAGAAGAGATCTGAAATAGGATACATATACGAAGCAATGGATAGAGTTAAGGAAGCTGTCACGAAGGCTTTCAACAATAATATTAAAAGTTTGGACCTATTTGCGACATCATTGATAAGAGATGTGATTGCTAGCTTCGTAGGCCTCTATATGCAGTAGGATATTACTTCAATCTTGAATTCTCTTATGAAAATTAGAGTCTTGATTTTGATTTAGAGGTTATGAATGGATTCTACAATGTCTTGGTAAAATTGGAGCTTGATAAGAGTGTGCAAGACAAAATAATATGAGAAATTTCCATTTATAGAAATGCACAAGAACTCTTTGAAATACCTATGGCTCTTAGACAAAGGAAGACCATTACCCCAGGTAGTCAAGTGGTATAAATTTTTTATAGTAACTTTCCATTTCCAGTTGCTTATTAATATTATATAACTTGTTATCTTTTTATAGTGGAGTGGTGGAATCTCTTTGGTGGGTCCGCACCTAACTTGGCAAATTGGTACTGAAGGTGCTAGGTCTTACTTGTAGTGCCTTGGGATGCGAAAGGAATTGGAGTGTATTTGAAAATGTAAATTACAAATCAATTCATAATATGCATTGCATTAATTTTATTAAGTAATTTTATATTAATCCTTTTATTTTGAAAATCTATATAGGTTCACTCAAAGAAAAGAAATCCGTTGGCACAATAAAAGTTGAATGATCTTGTGTTTATTAAGTACAACGAAGCTTTGAGGGATTGATATAAAGATATGGATTATCTTGATCCTATTTCCCCCCAAGAAATTGATGATTCAAATGAATGGCTATCAGGGAGAGTGGAGGAAGATGAGGAAAACGCAAGTGATGATCTTGTATTTGGTGATGATGATCTCACTTGGGGCATGGTTGAGCTTGCATCGGGCATTAATGAGCAAGACACTTCTCGACATATTTGGGCTCGTGCTACTACAAAGAAAAATGGTCCTAAGCAAGCTAAGGGAAAATGGAAAGCTCCAATAGTTATTGAAGAAGAGGAAGAGTATGTGGACAGTGATAAGAAGAGGAAGAGGAGATTGAAGAAGTTGCTGGTGACGATGATGATGACGATGACGAATGAATCTTGAAGATGATTCTGATGACTGATGTGTTATATTATTTGAAAATTGAGAATTGTTCACTTCAATGACAATTTTGATTTTTATAGTTTTCACTTCAATGACAATTTTGATTTTTATGTTTTTCTACTTTAATTGTGTCGAAGCTTTTCTTTCTTTACCATTTGAAATAATGTGAAATAGTTTTTGGTAATACAATTGTTTATCTTTTTCTTCTACTTAAAGTCTTTAACATTGTTATGAGACATGTTTTTATAAACTTAGTGCTATTAAATTGAGTTAATAAGACATATATATGCAAATAAAAAATGATTGCCTCAATTTACTCGGGCTCTCGCCTTTTTATCGCCTCTTGCCTCGGGCGATTTTGAGCCGTGTCACCTTGGTATCGTCTTTCGCATTGACACCATTGAAGAAATGGGTTGCCATTGAGATCGTGTTCATTTAAGTGGGATTCCAAACATACTGTAATCAAACTATATTGAACTAACTGTTAGCTAACAAACATACTGTTATCGAACTTAATCGAACATGTTCATTCGAACAAAGCAACGAACTAATAAGGAATCGAATTCGAACACTCGGTTTCATTATCAAATTGAACTCGAACATTCGTAACCGAACACTTAATGAATTCGAACCGAACTCGAACATCGAATATTTTATTAAACTCGAGCTCGAACATATTTATGTTTGAGTTCGTTCGATTTGATTAGCACTCCCACTCACTGGTTCTTATTCATGAAGGTCTTCCGCGTACGTAGTACATGTTGAAGATCGCTACACAAGCCTTGTATGTGGCATGGGTCCCTTTGGTGATTACTCTCTCGTTGGTTCTTTGGTTACATCTTCGTAATCGGATCTAGGGTTCTAGCGACTGCGACGGAGCTTCGACGATCCTAACTGAAGTGGTAATGCTTTGGCAACCATTGTAGGAGCCTCTTCCACTTGATCTAGCTAGATCTAGCGAAAGAAAGCCAGGTCAAGTGTTGCTGCATCCTAAGGCGGTGCTACCCCACTTTGTTTTAGTGCTAGTGACACTATGCCGACCTCAGTGGTTGGTGCAGAAGTAGGTTCCTACAAGGCTACAAGGGAGTTGCGAACTCCGTTTGTGGGTTTGGTGTTTCAACTTCGTTTGGTGCCTTGTTCCCTATTTTTGCTACTGTCTTATAGCTTGGCGTTTGTTTTTCTAATGGTTGGCGGCTTGTGTGGTCTAATTGCTTGGAGTTTTGTACATAGTTTCTTCTACTATGGAAGAGGAACAGAAACAAGAGGAAACAAAGGTTGAGTTGGGGCCTATGAAGTCCCAAAAGGGTCTTATGGTGCAACTTACTACTATCGAACTTAATAGATTGAATTATCTTCTATGGTTTGCAGCGACAAGAATGCGTATTGCTGGCAGTGGATGCATCGACTACATTGAGGTACCAAAGTTGAGCCTGCAAAGGATGATCTTGCCTAGGAAATGGGGTATCTTGAAGATAACCAAGTCTAATCGTGGATTGTGAACTTTGTTTCAGTTGAACTTGAATCTCTTATTCTAAGGAAGAACAATGCTTGGGGGATGTGGAGTGCTCTAGAGAGTATGTTTAGCCAGAAGGACATTCGTATTTATTAGCTAACAACGACGATCTGCAATCTTCATAAGGAACAATGCCTCGTATTGAATATTATGGGCTTCTTAAATCCAAGTAGGAAGACTTGGATTTTTATGTAGACGAAAGTCGGAAAGATCCATCTGCACAGAAACTTTACTGGGATAGAGAATTGAAGACATACATTCATGTTTTTTAGTGGTCTGAATTAGGAGTTTGAAAATGTTCGGAGTTAGATTCTCAATGGTTCTTTCATTCCAAGTGTCGTGGAGGTTTACTTCCAGATGGAAGTAAAGGAGGCAAGATTAACATTATGAGGGGTAGGTTTGGAGATGCTATTGTTGAATCGAGAAGAATTGATTTGGTGTATTTGGCATTTATGATTTGAAACCAGTTTGCACCTAAGTTTGTTACAGTGGACTACGGTAAAGGAATTTGGAAGTGCATACACTGTTAGAAAACTATGCAGACACTAGACTCCTACTGGGATCTTTACCTTGAAAAGCAACATGAGAGAGGAAAGGCTGGCTGTGGTACAAATAAACCTTAAATTAGAACAAACGTGGTACTATGGCATCCGATACATCAGAATAGCTTGCTGAAGGGGACTGACTCGCTCTTCATGACTTAATGGCGGATCAAATCAGAGAGTTGCAAGAATTGTTCTCAAAAGCACTTGGCAACAAGGAGGGATATTCTGAATCGGATGCTCTCAATCATGCTTTGTGTGTTCAAGGTAATAGAGGTATGGAGAACTCTTCTAACTCTGATGATTGGATTGTTGATAGTGGGGCCTTTGATGACATAATCGGAGATGCAAAATGATTTTCCAAATACAAACTTGGATCTGATCGAAAAGATGTCATTATGGTAGATGGTTTGAATGTTGATTGTTATGTTATATTGTTGGGTTATTTATTATTTTTATTTTCTTATTGGACTCCCTTTATATTTTTCCCTCACCTCTCTCTATATTAAGAGGTGTAGGGTTGGCTTAGTTAAATACAATAGTTTATTTTCTTCAACTAGGTATCATAGCCAAGTTGAGGACATCACCAAGAAAATCCTAACCTTACCACCAAGCCCCACCTCTCCACTGTCGCTGTTGGCACTGCCTGCCAGCAATGTTGCCGGCAGTTAGCAGCTCCGGCAGTGTTGCTGCCACCAGTGGCCAACCCAGGTGATGTTGTCGCCCTTTCTCGTCTCTCCTACTCTCTCTCCTGCTGTCGGCCCCTATTTGATGGTAGGGGGAGGGGAGTACCACCCACCACCACCTGTTGTGGGTCCTAGGGAGGTCGTTGGCTCTTATTTGATGGATTTCTAAAGCCAAGGATCTTCCAGAAGATGTGGTGATGGACCTCTAGTGCTGTGGTATGATACATTCAAACTTCTTGACTAAGTTTGGAGTGTGTATTTGCCTGTTTTGATGATTTTTTGGGGTGTGTATTCCCATTTGGTGTGTTGATGAAGTTTTGAACCGCATGTGTGCGGATTAAGGGGTATATATTCCTTGGTTCTCTTGTTACCGAAAATTCAGATCTGTCTTCAGTAGTATTAGGTGAAGTTGTTATAGTTGTGGGTGTATTATGGCTTCATCATCAAAATTAGAGATTTTTTCAGGATAAGGCGGAGAAAGTGGTGCGTACAAAAGTCCATTTTTTCGCATCTATTATGAAATTGGATGAGACTAATTACCCTCGTTGTTATCAAACCTTCCTAGTGACTGTGGAAGGACACAGGAAGCAACATGTTCTCATAGAGTCGCCGCCAGAGCAAAAGATAGGAAAATATGCTACTTGGAATAGGGACGATGCAATGGTGAGAGCTTGGATATTGAATAGTGTGATTCCTTATATTGAAGATGAAATCATGTACTATAAGTCGGCCAAGCAGATGTGGGATGGTTTGAAAGATGCTTATTCTCATGAGTTGAATTCTACTTAAGTTTTTCAGATACATTATGATCTGCGTCATTTGAAGCAGGAGTCCATGATCTTTACCATAATACTACTGTATTATGAAAGGACTCTTGGAAAAGTATAATGCTTGCAGACCCATTTGCACAGCTACCACATGCAGAGATTACAGGAAGGAATTTTCTACCTACATGTTTTTTATAGGACTAAATAATGATATGCTACTGCACGTTCTTAGATTCTTGCTTTATCGGAGCTTCCTACTATTGAGGAGATTTACAGGAGGCTTAGCAAGCTACTGGTTCAGTCTACTCATGATGTCGCCTCCAATAATACCTCCTTTGCCCATGCAGCTATTAGTTCTTGTGGTGGACTGGGTGGATTTTTTCGTAGCTGAGGTAGAGGTTGTGGTGATGGAGTACGAAGTAACCCTATATGCACCTCCTGTGGGAGGATTGGCCATGTGGAGGCCAAGTGCTGGAATAAACTTGGAAGGCCTATTATTGCCAGCCAAGTTACTGTGACCTTTACCCCAACGATTGCTACTAAACCAGTTACCCTTATAGAGGTGGATTATGACGCAGTGGTACAACGTCTAGCACAATTAACACATGACCGGGCTCAGTCTTCAGGCATAGCAGCTTATGCCTTGGCATTAGGTATGAGTAGTACTTGGTTGATAGATTTTGGCGCTTCAGATCATCTTTCTGGGAATTCCCAGTGTTTTGGAGGTATGCAGGATGTTTCACAGGGATGTTCAGTCTAGCTAGCTGATGGTAGGGATGCCCCTAATGTTGGTAAGGGGGTGTCTGTTACACCTACTTTGCATCTTTCAAATTTTATTATGTACCTAACATGACCATGCAGTTACTTTCTGTTAGTACTATTACGAAATAGTTAAACTACCGTGTTATTTTTGATGCTGTTGGATGTACTTTTCAGGACTGCATGACAGAGAGGATGATCGGTGGCGGACATGAGGAGGGGGGTGTATATCGGCTAGTGCAGAGTTCAGTTGCTGCAGCTTGTCAAATGAGTCTTGCTGAGAGTGCCTTGCAGTGGCACGGACAACTAGGCTATCCATCGTTGGACAAACTACACTGGATCATCCTACATCTCTCGCTTGGCAGAAAGATTCAGTGTGATGTTGTCAATTGGGGAAGCACCACAGGCTAGTTTTCCAGTGTCTATGTAGTCTAATAGTTTAGCATGTTTTAATTTACTTCATTGTGATGTTTGGGGTCCTAGCGGTGTGGCGAACTGACAGGGTCATCGTTATTACTTGCTTCTTGTTGATTTTCTCGCCTGTCATGGTTATTTTTGATGCGTAATAAATCAGATGTTGGTTCCATTATTCAATAATTTGTGGCATTTGTCAAAACTCAGTTTGGTATGTATATTGAAATTATTAGGATAGATAATGCATTAAAATTTTGCACTAAGCAATTGACGATGTTTTATGACTTTTTTGGTATTGTGCATCAGACCTCTTGCTCCCACACGTCACAATAGAATGGGGTTGCAGAACGCAAATATCGACATATTCTGGATATGGCTCATGTCCTGCTTATTTAGAATAGTATACCACGCATCTACTGTGGAGATGCAGTCCTTACCGCCTATTATCTTATTAATAGGCTTCCCTTCTTAGTCATTCATGAGCAAGTATCATGGATAGTTTTATATCTTGATGCAGATCTCTTCTTAGTGCCTTTGAGGATGTTTGGTTGTGTTGCTTTTGTGCATCTGCTTGTACTTGGTCGTGATAAGCTTGTATCCAGAACAGTCAAGTGTGTATTTTTTGGCTATTAGCCTATTGTCGCACTCAAAAGGGGTATAGTTGCTTTGATCCTATATATCGGAAGCACTATGTTAGTGCTGATGTCACATTCCACAAGTCCATTACATATTTCTCCACATTTGCTCATCAATTACGTAATGTGGAGACAACTGTACCTATGCTTGTGCCTTCTATATCCATGGATGATTTTCCTAGGAGTAGCAGGCCTTATACTTCTTCAGTGTCACTTATGAGCACATTCAGAGTAGTACCGCCAGATTAGAAGACATTTAAGGGTACTACGTATCAGCTACCCGTTACTTACAAAGAGAAGCCCCCACCCCCTCCTCAGCTCCTACTGAGCCACCATTGTCCTCTCCTGATCAGGTATGTGTTGAGCTCACTGACAGTGCTTCTCTTGTTGATGTTTCTCCAGGTCTTATCTCCATCAGTACTGATAATGATGTTCCTATTGCGGTTCCTAAGGCTCTTTGCTCATGTGCCTAGTACGGTGTGGCTGGGAGTGTAGTCTCCACTGACTCTCTTAGTGCTACATTTCATGCCTTCATAGATGCTGTGTCTAACTCTGAGATACCTAGTTCATATTAGAAGGCTCTTCTAAATCTGCACTGGAAGTCTACCATGGAGAGGGAGATGCCTGCTCTTGGTGATAGAGGCACCTGGGAGCTTACTGTGTTACCCTCCGATGCGCATCTTGTTTGTGCTAGGTGGGTCTTTACCTTGAAATACAACTCTGATGAGTCTATTTCTCGGTATAAGGCTCCCCTTGTGGCCAAAGAATTCACTCAAATCTATAGGGTGGATTTCTTTGACACTTTCTCACCGGTTGCTTGTTTCTCCACCATTCATATCCTCATCTCTGTTGCGGCACACTACGGATGGTCACTACACCAGTTGGACATCAAGAATGCTTCTTTATGATGACCTTTAGGAGGAGATATACATGCAGCAGCCTCCTGGTTTTGAGGTTCAGGGGGAGTGCATGTGCATACTGCGTAAGGCTATCTATGGCCTTAAGTAGAGCCCCAGAGCGTTGTTTCAGTGCTTATTAGAAGTGTTGTCAATTGTTGGATTGCAGAGGTTCTCTTCCGATCATTCCTTGTTTGTGAGGAAGACTACTAGTTGTTGGTGGCTTTACTTATGTATGTTCATGATCTCATACTCTTAGGCGATGATGTGGCTGGTATATCGATGGTAAAGGAATATTTGGCACGATAGTTTGTTATGAAGGACCTTGGAAGCTTAGGTATTTCTTTGGCATTGAAATTGCCACGAGTAAATAGGGTATTGTCATGTCTTAGAGGAACTATTCCTTGGACATTCTTCAGGAGGTTGGCATGCTTGGATTTAAGGGTGCGAATATTCTTATGGATCCAAATGTTCACTTAATTGATGACTCAGCAAGGTTGATGGATAAGGGAGCTTACAAACAATTGGTGGGGAAATTATTTTATCTGACCATCACTAGGCGAGATATTAGTCTTGCAGTTGGTAAGCTGAGTCAGTTTCTGGACAAACCTATTGATGACCATTGGCAGGAAGCGATGCAAGTCTTGAGACATATCAAGGAAGCTCTAGGTCGAGGTCTTTTGTTTCAGAATAATGTTCCTATGACTGTTGTTGGTTATTCCGATGCAGATTATGTAGGTGATATTGGGGACAGGAGGTTTACTACAGGTTTCTATACGTTTGTTGCATGAAATTTGGTGACTTGGAGGAGAAAGAAGTAGAATGTGGTGTCACGATCTAGTGTTGAGTCAGAATACTGTGCTATGGCACATACAACTGCTGAAATGATTTGGATATGGTCTTTGTTGAGAGACCTTCATGTCACTCTTGAAGAACTTATGGAGATGTATTGTGACAATAGGGCAGCCACTTACATTGCCAACAATCCCATGTTCCATGAACGAATCAAGCACGTGGAAGTGGATTGTCATTATACGAGGAGCCTAATCCAGCAGGGTTTGCTTTGTACTGCTTGCGTAGCATCTTCAGAACAGACTGTAGATATGTTCACTAAGCCACTATCACGTCCAATGTTTGAGAAGTGCAGGAATAAGCTGGGCATGGTTGATATATATGCTCTAGCTTGAGGGGGTGTTATGTTATATTGGTGGATTATTTCCTATTTTTATTTTCTTATTAGACTCCCTTTATATTTTTCACTTCTCTCTATATAAAGAGGTGTAGGGTAAGGTTCGCAATGCCGATTTCGATGTTGTGCTGATGAAATTCTAAGTGTGTATTTTGTTAGCATGTTGAGGGCATGTCGTGGAAATGCGAGGGCATGCTGTTGCTTACTGACAAATATGACTGAAATAGTCAAAATAATATCAATTTCAAGAAAATCAAATGTTGATTATGTAACAATAAGAATGTTTCATCAGGCATGCCAAGGGCACACGCACATGCAGCAGCGCACTGTAGCAAGCATGCCCGATGACAGGCATCGGCATCTGGTGGTATGTCGCCGGCATCCCTGTATGTCGACAACCATTTGGTGTCGGCATGACCCTTCCCCAAAAATGGTCATGCTGACGGCATGCCGGTGGTATTTAAAACACTGGTGTAGGGTTGGTTTAGCGAAATAAGATGGTTCATTTTCTTCAACTTTAATGTTGTAGGAAAATGATGCATATTATTGCTAGTCTCTTATTCGTTTTAGTGCACTTTATGTTCATGATTATCCTTTGAATTTGTTATCTAATTGTAAAATAATAAAAGAGTTGAATTGCCATTTGATTTTCGATTCAGATCAGCGTGTTTTACAGGATCTGGTGATGAGGAAGAAGATTAGGATTGGATTGGAGTCTAATGGTCTTTGCAAGTTGCCTGGTAAGGTTGCACGTGTAGTTCAGGCAACTTTGCATTTGACAAAACAGAATAAATTTAGCATGAAGTGTGTTCATCTTTGGCACCAACGTTTTGGTTACTTTGAGTTTTTTATCTTTAAAGAAGTTTTTCCATCTATGTTTTCTGAGATATTTAGTTTCTACATTGTCCTCTTTGTGAATTGGTAAAACATAATCGTGTTTCTTTTTGTGAATCAAGTAATACAAGTTCTCATATGTTTGGTTTGATTCGTTTTGATGTTTAAGGCCTAACCCTTGTTACTGTTGTCGGTGGATATAAGGATTTTGTGAGTTTCATTGATGATCACTCCAGATACACTTTTATATATCCAATGAAAAGTCGTTATGAGATATCCAGAATTATACAAGCCTTCATGAATACCATTGAAACTTAACATGGTTCTAAAATGAAAGTTTTCCATTACGACAATGCTAGATAATATCTGGATAGAAGTATTGTAAAATTCTTTGAATCTGAAGGGATTCTTCATGAATCATCATGTAGCTATACATCCCAACAGAATGGGATAGTAGAAAGGAAAATTTGAGATTTACTAGAGTTGCACGTGCCTTGTTGTTTCAATGAAATGTTACCCAACATTTTTGGGGAGAGGCGTCTTGTTACTTAAGGTGTTTGGTTCTTTCGATTTTGTACATGTTTTTTTTGGAAAGTAAAAGGGTGATTATCCGTGTGATAACCACCCAATTCATTAATAAAAGCAATCAACTACATCTCCATGTTACAAAATGAAGTCCTAAAACACAAGTTGGGAGGAAATAGATGCAATAAAATTATCAACATAAGGCTTGACGTCGCTAAACACCGCCCCATTCCTACCCAGCCAACACCCCCCACTGCACCGCCAACATCCTTGCCTTTTCCTTCTTCGTTTTGAATTTGCTTCCGCCTCCTCAAACGTTCCCCCTTCGGTAGGAGGACCAAAACTCATTCATAGAGCACAAGTCAATCCAATCAATTCCCAAGGCCCTCCAAATGCCCTCCAAACCTGCTCCCCGAAAGGGCACCCAACAAAGAGGTGGTGGATGTCATCATCATCCTCGCTACATAGCAGGCACCATATGTCCTCCATCAATGTCCACCTTGCCCTCCAGTTCTTGGTGAGCACCATGGGCAATTTGTCTATTGTATCAACTTGCAGTCCGTTGAAAATCCAAGTCCACCACGCGTGGCCTCTCACGTAGCTTGTTAAAAGCCTTATTCATCAAAAAACTTCCATTATCCTAAAACAAAGTGTCACTTCCACCTTCGGGCTCCCACCCTTGTAGATCCTGCAACATCAATTGGAAATCTATACACCTCTACTCTGAAAGTGCCCCTTGGAAATCTTGCAACATCGATTTTGTACATGTTTTACAACTTGGAAGATCAAAGCTTAATCCGCTTGCCATTCGCACAATTCTCTTGTTACTCATTTAAGTAAAAATGCTACAAATGTTATACAAACAGTACATAGCTAAATATGTGTCCTTTCATGAATATAATGCTTACTTTATGCTTGAAGAGTCTCTTTAGTGGGAGAACTTAGGGATAGTGATAGAGGATGTTGATTTTTTAATCTCAAATGCAGAAGAAACTCAGAAATAGGGGGAGGATAGAGAGGATGCAGAAAAAAGATATAGATATGGCCTGATGCATAAAAAAGTGTTTGAAAAGGAAAGACCTAGAAATCCACTTATCAAGTCCATGCTTATTGACTCCACTACCAATCCTGACCCCAATAGTTCCCCTGAACCAGGTCTAGAGTCAGCACCTTTTGAGGAGGAGGGTTTGAATTTTAAACTCTCTTCAACTAAGGAAAATATTGTGATCGCAAATGGTGTTGAAAGTGAAGAAGTGGGCTCCCTTGTTGATGATCACTTTATTGTTCTTTGGAAGGGAGTTTGCGAATATACAAGGCATCCTATTAAGAGATATGTGACTTTCTCTCATCTTAAGATACCTTATAAATGCTTCTTATTGTCACTTGCCATGACTTATATTCTTAGGTTTGTTGCTGAAGCTCAATTGATCCCAAGTGGACTAAAACAATGCAAGAAGAAATGATGGCCCTTGTGAAGAACGATACTTGGGAGGTGGTCAATATCCCTAAAGATGCACATATTATTGGGTCAAAATGGATCTATACAATTAAGTATTAGGCAGACAAAATAATAGATAGATATAAGGTTGTACTTGTTGCAAGGGATTTTGCTTAAAAGTATGAGATAGATTATTTGGAGACTTTTGCTCTTGTTGCGAAAATGAACACTGTTAGGATTATTCTTGCCCTCGTTCACTTCTCGTGGAAGCTTTATTAGTTGGATGTAAAAAATGCATTCCTAAATGAAGATCTAGAAGTTTACATGCAAATGCTGCTTAGTTATGAACAAGGAAAATGGTGCATACTGAAAAAGGCCTTATATGGTTTGAAGTAATCTCCTTGTGCTTGGGTTGAGAAGCTGAGAGTTGTTATGAAGAAGCTTGAGTTTGCTCAAGCTAATGGTGATCACACACTATTTGTGAAAAAGGACCAACAAAGGTATAATCCTCATGTTGGTCTATGTGGATGATATGATCATCACCGGGGATAGTGAGCTTGAGATTTTACAGCTAAAAGCTAGCTAACACAACAAGTCCATCCTCAAATCGTGCCACCTCAATTCCCAAACAATACCTGAGTTTGCCAAGATATTTGAGAGTTGTGCATGTAAATGCGTGATTGAATCTTCTTGGTGGATCCATTTAACTTGGTGACTATAACTGTCGTAACACCCTCCACCTTTAGTTCATGTTGGAAAAAGAAAAGAAAACCCTAGCGGCTAGTGAGCTCTAGGTATTCATTCCCTTGGTTTTTTCCTTCAGTTGAGAAGGATTTTCCACGTACATCTTTGTGTCCATGTGGTTGTTATTCATTTCTTTTTCAAAAGATGTGCTTGCTGCCTCCCCTTTCTCAACTTGCTTTTGTGGATTTTCCACATCTTTGTAGGAGGGCACTTTGGTTCCATTCCTTAGTATGTGGACAACACACTATTCTTTAAGTAGGGATTGCTACTTGAGGTTCCTGGATGATTACCAATCTTCCTTTTGTTTCTCTTTTTTTTTTTTTTTTGTGAGGTCATCTTTTTTTACTTTTAAGATGACCAAGGGCGATGCAAATAGAGGTGCTAAGATTTTAAGGACTACACAGAGGATGTTGCCAGTTTCTTTCTTGGGCTTCCTCTTTTTGACAAACCAATCTGATTAGGGAGGGGACACCATTGGTAGAGAGGATGGAGTGGAGGCTAACTGCTTGGGCGGTAAGGTTTTCTCTAGGGTTGGTTATCGTGTGCTTTTGGAGATGAGGCTATCCTTGTAACTTGTTTGCTTTATGTTGGTTTTCACTTTTCAAGATGACTTCCAAGGTAAAAAAGAGGTTGAGGAGGTTGATACGGGTTATTTTTGGATTGGCTTTATTTTTTGTGGCCATGGGAACCATTGATGGTTTGGGACATGATTTGCAGGTTAGTAGAGGAAGGATGGAATGAGCCACAGGGAGTGAAATATTTGAGGATGATTTGGGTGGTTATCGTCCAGATAACCACATTCGAGGATGATGAACGAGGCATCTCTCTCTAAATAGGTGGTATGTATAATAGGCCTTGTTGTTGTTGTTGTTGTTGTGTGTGTTGGGGGGGCCGCCGGGGGCAGCATGGCTCTGGGCAGATATATTGTACGGTTCAAAGTACAGTTGGTCCGGGGCTGTATCTGTGGCCTTTTTATTTCCTTGCCTTGGCTTTGGATAAGGAGGCATTGGTTGTTGATTGCTGGTTCAAACCTCTTGACATTAGCATGAACCCCTGACCTTTTGTTGCCCCTTTACATGTGGTGGATTTCATTGAGATGTTACAACTATTAGATGGTTAGTGTGCGATAGGTGTGGCTGCTGTCTTGGGACGATGGTGATTTCACAATGTTAGAGTTTGAAATAAGCCACGTGGCAGTCGGTGGAGAGTCGCATGTAGGGCCCGTGTTGGGCGTGAATGTATGTGTGTGTATGTGGGTTTTAGCTTCCAAGCCAAGTTTGTTTTGTGCCCCATGTGGCAAGTTGTTTTGATTGGTTAATTAAAGTTCAAATTAGGATTGAGTCAATTTAAGAATAGGTGATTTAATTTGTTTTAGGAAGTAGGATTAGCAAATCCGATTGCAATTAGGATTGGATCTCGATCAACTCCCCTTGTTTTCTTTTGTGTTCCATCAATAATATTTTCTACTTCAAGAACTCCTCTCTTTCTCTTCCACGCCACTGTTCCCTCTCCCTCCCTCTCTCTCTCTCTCTCTCTCTCTCTCTCTCTCCCCACATGCCAACATTGAAGGTGAAGGGCTCCTCCACACATCATCAACTCTCACACACAGTTTACAAGACCTACCAGAAGTTGAGAGCCTTTTTCCAAAAAACAAACGCTACAAGTTGAGAGGAGCGCCTCCATTCAGGAGGATTATCATTTGGGAACTGTAAGTTGATCTAACTTGCAATGCCAAGTGTTCACTGAAGGTGTGCACTTTTTCTTGGCTGATGCAAAGGGGAAGGCACATCATGGAGGTGTATCGTTTCAGATTGGCAGCAAGTATGAATATCAGTGCAACCTATGCAGGATAAGGATTGAAGATATTGGCCACCTGCTCTTTGAGTTTCGATTTGCAGAGAGTGTGGGGACGCGGCGGATGCCTATGATCTACATTGGATTGATAGCTCTGACTACATTGGCTTTTGGGCATCATTCAGATCTAGTGCATGAGGAGGTAGGGCTATGGTTTTTGGACCAGACATAAATGTGCAAATGTGCTTGCTATACGGTGGCCCATTGACTTGAGATGAATGGAGTTCTCTTCAAGGGGTTGCTAACCATATCCATAAAATGTTATCCAACATATTATTTGCTCGTTCTGGAGTTGAGGAGATGTTTTGGAAAGTCTCCATAGAATGTAGTGGTTACTTTTTATAAATTGGATGGCTGCTGATTTGAGTAGCTATCTTTTTATCAGTTTGAAAAAAAGAAAATCTGTTTCGCTTCTAGCAACTTTAATGTCCACAAAGCATATCAGCTACTATATTAAATATCTACAATCTTTGGTAATGAAATTATTGTGGGGATATATTTTGGTCTCAAACAAGCTCTTATATCATCCCTAACAAGGATGACATACCCAAAAGGGTAGGGTAATCTTTGCACAAACATATCCCTTGTTTGAATGGGATCACAACGTTAATCCTCTTGGTGATAGATATCCCCGCCTCTTTGGGGGAGTGGTGGACTCTTCAGCTTCTGTGGGAGATTGCTGGATCGGGGCCTGGTGCCCAATTTTTCGAGGGGGCCTATCCGACCAGATGTGTGAAGATCTTCAGCAGTTGTTGTAGGAATTGGAAGGATGGGAGCCAGAGAGGGGTGGTGACTCATACTCATGGGAAGAGGGAGATTTCTATGTGGCAAAGGTCTTCCGCAGATTGGGTAACGGCGTGGTCAACCCGGACGTCGATCTCTTGAGAGACTGCAGATTGCTTTGGGCGACAGAGTGCCCGCTGAAGGTGAAGATCTTCACCTGGTTAATGAGGAGAGGGAGGATTATGACGAAGAGGTGGAGAGCGAGATGGGCCTAGATGGATGATTTGAGTTGTCCCCGTTGTGCAGGAGCGGAGGAAGACATCCAACATCTATTTTCCCAGTGTCCGTTGGTAGTGCAAGTGTGGTGGAGGATGGGGATCGACTGGATCGTCCATCGGGACATGGCTAGCTTTTGATCTTCATTCCGAAGGGGTAACGACCATGATGGAGGAATCTCTTTTAGATCCAATAAGGAGAGGGCAAAGGTCCTGACAGTCTTGTGGGGTATTTGGTTGGGAGGAAATGGGGTGATCTTTAGGGGGGAGAGACTCTAAGTTGAAAATTTTGTCTCTTTCATTTCTTCCCAGGTGGAGTTTTGGGATCTATTTTTTAACTTCTGATTAATTTATTTTTGTGGAATGAAATGAATGTCGGTGGTTATCACTTGGATAACTACCTTTTGTCTTTTTTTTAAAAAAAAAAAACCCTATGAAAACACTCACATAATAGACAGCAAACTCATCCCTATCACTTACCAGATTGTGGACAAAGCAAATACTACCGGACACTTTTTCTGAAACATTAGGTAGTAGTGTGCCAGGATAGAATAGCTGATATGGTTTTTACTCATCAAGAAAGCATCCTGTTAACATAACATGCAATAAGTATACCAGCAACCTAACATAAAAGCAACTTGTGCCTCTGATCTTCTTTTAACCGAGACATCTAGAATGTGTGCCTGCATGCATGCAATAAAAGCAAAGAAACGGTGTCGAGAAGATGTCCATGTTTCCTTGTGAATTACCCATTTTTTTGTGAGCTACAACGACATCTGGTTTTTTGAACTTCCATGGAGAGTATGAAAAGCTCTAATAACAGTAAATGGTGAAACTTGAGAGCATTATCAGTGCAAACTTGAGAACATTATCAATGCAACATTTGATGAAAACTCAAACTACATTTTAATCTCAGTAATCAGCAATATAAAAGCAACTTGTGCCTCTGATCTTCTTTTAACCGAGACATCTAGGATAAAGTAGAGATAGTGATGGGCTTTGGAGGCCGCCGTCAAGGCCACCGAAAGCCATGCGACGGCCACCGAAAGCCATCAAAGAACTTGTAGAACGTGAGAAACGTATTAGGAGCCAAGAAAAATAGAAATAAGCAAGCATCCGCATGCAAATAGGGGGTTGCTAACCCAGTTCCACCAGGTATGGGTGCACGTCTGGGGAGGGGATCTATTCCTTAATACTCACTATGTATGGAATAATAGAGAAAATACAACGAGCTTCTTTCTCTTTTCTCCTTCTCTCCATGTTTTCCCTTTGATCCCATGCCATTGGGTTCCATTTGGGCTCTTTCTGGATTGCTCCCCTTCATCATGTCGGTGGGGGGTCCCTTCTCTAGAGTACAAGATGGGCATAACGGTAGGCAGTTACTTTTTTGGGGAGGTGTAACCGTTCCCTTGTTTTCTGTCTCTTTATCTTCCCGGTTGGACCAGTCACCTCTGGCAGGTGGATTCAGGTGGACTGGATAGATCAGACGGAGTGGCCAGTTTAGGTGGACTGGGTAGATCAGGTGGATTGGTAGATCAGGCTGGTTAGGCAGGCTAGCCTGTTTTGGCAGCTTGAGCTGCTTTCCACCCAATGGGCTGGTTTATGTGTAAGTTTCTTGGGCTTATTTTGTTGGTGTTAATTTCTTCCTTTATCAGATAGAGAAGCCATCAGCAATTGTTAAATATTCCCTTCAGCTAGGAATCTGGCCTCTTCTTTTTTGAAGGGGAAAAGGATGGTCCGACGATGGTGGCGACCATCCATATCTAGGATTTTGACTTTGCTGGAAACATCATAATGAACTAGGTTGAACAAAAATACAATGTACAGTATTAAATATCATCTCACAGTTTTTTTTTTTTTGTGTAAATATCATACCACAGTTGAGCTCCTTTTGCAATGCTGCTAACAGATAAAAGGTTTAAAGGAAACTCATGGGCATGTAAAATATCAGGCGATTGCAGTGTCCAGCCGGTGTGAACATCTCAACCGGTAACTAAGATGATGTGCCATCTGCTAGTTGCTCATTACCACGCTTCCTATTGGTTGAGTGGTATATCTATGAGCATTGCCAAATAGATGGTTTAATGCTCTAAAATCTGTAAGCTATTTAAGATTCCCCCTTGAGGGATTGCTTGTCTGCAGGGATTTTTTTTATGGGATTGTAAATTGTGTAAGTGGGATTGTGAGGTAAACCTAGGATTATGATTGTTTGTTGTTTGGTTGGTGTTTGGGGAAAACATGGGATTATATAAACCTATCCCATGTTTGGTTAGGTTGGAAGGGATACTTTAGTGGGATTGTTTGGTAGTTGATGTGTCAAGTCAATGGGGGAAGTTAGTTGGAAAGATGGTAAAGGACCATTTTGCCCCTGGTTGAATATGTTAATGAAGGTGTAGGTGTATGGAGTAATATGAGTTAAGGGAAGATGTAAGAAGTCAAATTTCGATATGTATGCGTAGAAAATCCGATACAATTGGCCATAACAAGCAGATGACAAATGGTATGTTCCGTACTTATGTTTTTGTTGTCATAAAAATAGGAAATGAAATTGTAAATCATAATTCCTCATGTAAAAATGGTTTGAACAATTTGTAAACAATATTTAAACAATGTCATCATGGAAGTCAACATTATGTAAACGATATTTGTTAGTTGGAGTAAATTTAGAATGCATAATTATTGTATACAGGTATAACGGATGATCTACAATTAATAGTTGCAACATCAACCACGGTATGAAGACAATTGAGAAAATAAATAGATGGAAACTCAATCATATTTTATTAGAAAATTTTTGTATAATGAGAAACATCCTTGGCAAAGCATCAAGTACAATATGTTAACGCTGGTATACAATGAGAACAAGTTCTATTACAAAATGCTAAAACATAAACATCAAGTATAATGCAGCACTAAGCACAGCCTATTCATGTTATCTGAAATCCAACTCTGTGGAACCTTTGCAAAACACTTTACAAATTTTAACTCAGATTGTAGCTGGTCAATGCCAGATTTCTTTAAACATCATGAAATCTTATGCTGTGCTCGTTCGTAATTCCGAACGTTGACCACTGCAAAATTATAATAGTACTCCATGGCATCAAATCAAGTACTTCAAGTAAAATGGATTACATATAGAATCCAAATATAAAAGCTTGGATTAATGAGTGAAGAATTTATCTTTTGTGCATACACCAAAATATGGTGTGCACTTCCCATTTATGGAGGGAGAGGCATAACCCAAAACTCACTCCTCTTAAAATGACATTATCTTCAACCAATACTCCCATATTCCCTACAAAGAAAAGAGTAAATCCCAATCAACATCGTTAACTTAAAATATAACAATATCACACAGAAGTTAACTATAGTGCACATACAACAAAAGTGTGTGCACCTGGTTAGCTAACTCCGCAATATGTTCATACATTACCCTTGTCCTCATGAACTAGCAGCATAACATTACTTAACCCAGTGATATCTATCTTGAACAAATGATACTGAGGAAGAGCTTATCTCCAACATAATAAAAGTAACCATGTAGTTCCAAAATTTTAGTATGCAAGTCGAAAATTTCCTAAGTATGATGCATTTAGGTAACAAAAGATGGGCGGACAAATGACATATCACAACAGAATATCTAACAAACATCATAATTAGTGAAGTCCAGCAAGCCACGGAGGAAAATGTAATTAACAACAGAAATTGTGAAAGTAAAGTAGGTAAAAGAGGTAACATGTTTGTTAAAATTGAAAGTAGGGCAAAACTAGGGCTATGAAGCACGTAATCAAAGAAATTAAAGTCACAGAATCTCACAGATGAAGGTGGGCAGTAAAATAAAAGAGAGGTCGTACTAACATTAGCCCGTTGGAGCAACAGCAACAATTGAAAATGAGTGCATCTATAAAATAATAGCAGGAGTTGTACCCAACTACAACCAACGAACTGAAAATGTTGGTATGGATAAAGGCTGGTGGAGCATCATCACCAGCTACAGCAGCACAAGTGTTACTGGGAAAATGGGCTCAGGTAGCATTGTAAAGATTAATGTCAAGTCATTGGGAGCGCATGCTGGCATTTCAACTGCCACAATAGGACTTAGGAATTTCCTAAGCAATCCATGTTTGCAGAGAATGCTGCCATTTCAACTGCCACAATAGGAGTTAGGAATTTCCTAAGCAATCCATGTTTGCAAATAAGAAGCTTACTAATTGGGGTTGCTAAGATTAAATCTAGCCATCCAACACAATTGAATTTTAGCCCATGGCCTGGTAAAATTTATCTATAAGCATGTGTCCCTCTCTGACGCCTGAAACAAGATTGATACATGCTGTCATCATTGCCCATTTAGTTGAATGTCAAATCCTGCAAACTTACACAAAGTATTAATCATATTATATGAAAAATAGTTCTGCATTTAAGAATATGTAAATGTGTATGTTGGGGAATAAGTTAACATTAAGGATGCATTCATTAAAAGATAATGGTTAAGTAGAGTAAGTCTACCGGAGTTACTAAGCAAGAACTCCATGATCAGTAAAAAACACCAAAGCACAAACAAAGCAAGGACTGAGGCATCCTTAAAAACACTCTCGTCAGCCCAACAAAAGCAGCATAAGCACAATGGAAAAACATGAGGACAATAAAAGAATACAAGATTGAACTCCTACATTTGACATCATGCAGAAACAATTACTCACTGATGTCCTACACATTATGAAGAAAGAAACAAGATTCAGACAAGATCCCTGTAAGTGATACGTAATTTTCATGACATGCAAACAAAGGAGAAGACTAGCAAAAGCAAGAAAGAAGATTAGCATTAATTTTCCAGGTAGGCAGATTTAGACAAAAAGTAAAAAAAGTAAAGTAATGGTAGACGACAAAATAAGTAAAGATTCCTGTAAGGCACAGAAAAAAGGCAAAGACTTTTCACTTCCCTGTAAATTCTTTGCTCTAATAGCAACAAGGTTAGACTCCATATCTCAAAGGCTAACTGTCAGTCTTGCAGATTTGAGCATTAAGGATGATAAGTTGCTAACAGCTACAAAGGATTTGCTGCATAATTGTATATGATACCATTAACTAAATGCAAACCATGGCCAATTATTGAAGGTAGAATAAACTGTTTCCATCATTCACCTTGATTATTAAACATATAACAGGACATAACTGATAATTTCAAACTGAAAGTGATTGTCAAACCAATCCAAGTAAATCGGAAGCAGGTATTAGATCCAGACTTCTATTAACATGCCAAATTGCACACCATTGCAAGACAATGTAAGACATGATGCTGAAACTATATATATAAAAACAGACTTCAACAATCGTATAATCAAGAAAAGAAATACAAAGAAACTATAAAAACAACAACCAAGCCAAGGAGCAAATTGCAATCAAATCTTGCACTCGAAGAGAACTTGAAAGCTTAATAACCATCGCATCTTGTCAATTAGAGTACGTCTACTAGAGTAACTAAAAAAAATATAACAAAATAAAGTGCAAGTTATACACTCCATCATAGCATGACATATGAGATATGATATGAAATAAAAACACTAGCAAGACAAATTTCGCATCTTGTCAATTATAGATGCATATGTGGAATGTAATTCAACCTTCGTAACCCTTGCCTCGATCTGAATCTCATCTATCCTCTCTTGCGGTTGTTCATTTTGTCAATTCGACATTTACTTATTCCTCTAATGTCTTAACCTGATCCTCAAGATATTGAACATATTCAAAATTTGACTCAACAATACGTGATACATCTGCGATATTCCACTCTAACACATGATACTTCAAAGACAAGGACTTCGCTCTGGCTGAGTCGATTGTTGGGGGTAGCTAGTTGGTATATTTTCTGTAATTGCATCCCTACCATGAATAAAAGGTTACATCATCATTATTATTCAATTTAATATTATATAGAGTCGTATATGTACATACCGCATCAGCAAGTGCACATGTATAGACAAGGCGATCCATGACCTCAAAATATTCTGGTCCTTTCGCCTCCAATGATAGTAAACAAGTCAATGCACATGTGCATTGTGTCGTTGCCAAGTATTCACTAGCCATCCCTGCAGTACTATTTATGATACAATATATCTTCGTCTTCCGAAGAAATTTTTCATTAAAAGACAAAATGAAAACTTCGGTAATAGGTAAATCTGATTACCAGGAACTTAACGAAAATGCATATAATAAATGTCCATACGACACATTATCCCTAGCATGAGAACAACAATCACAGTGGCAGCACAGAAGAGTTCAGCTACATAGTGGCTTTTAAGGTACATCACATTTTATATTACAATAGAGCATCATCTACCCCTGTGATCAGCCCAAAGAGCATGTGCAAGCTGATACCTCAGGAAATCTTCTACTCTAACTGCCATCTCGTCAACTAAATTGTCCCAGACTTCGGTATCCCCTACATCTTCCCCCTCCAAATCAGTGAAAAAAATGTCATCATAAAGATTCCACCGAAAAAGCATGTTGTGTGTAACACATGTCATCCCTATGTGTCGTTGCGTCTTGAAACTATAGAATGGATGAGAGTCAAGTATCTTGAATTGCCGTTTTAGGACCCCAAATGCATGCTCAACAACGTTGCGGAGCTGTGCATGTCGGTGGTTATAAAGCTCCTTGTGATTCCGATATCTATTTGACCGATTCTTATATTCCTGCAAGTGATATGCAACACTACGAAACAGAGCAAGAAATGAGTCAGTGTTTGCGTATCCAAGGTCCACCAGATACCTTCTCCCGTTGGGGACGGTCAAACCATTCTGCACTGCTCAACGTAAGACCCTCATGTCCGTCATGGAGCCCTCCCATTTGGTGCCGATGTAGACAAACTGCAAGTCATAGTCGACAGCCTCTATAACATTCTCGCTCGTCCAATCTTTCCGGTTGCGAAAACGAGCTTGATCTGTTGGGGAGACCGTTGCCCGAACGTGACATCCATCGATCGCTCCAAGCACGTCCTAGTATGAAACATTTGTATGAATTAGTGTACATTTGTTTGTAACTAAGTAAAAGGTGAAACTCTTGCTATACTAACATACCTTAAAGAAGGGAAAGAATTTCCTATTATCCTTAATCTGATCTAGCACCTCAGCTTGAATTGTGGGCAATCGAATGAACCTCCTCTTTAGGGATACGATAGCAAGTAATACATTGTTAAAGTATTTTGAAATAGTCTCTCTAGAATGCTGAAAACGTTCTATCATGTGTCGATTGGAGGACGCATGTGCAAGAGCGTGTAGGAAAATCGCCAATTGCTCATTGACGGTAACATTTCGGGAATCATACAAATCAGTATTCTCGTTTAGGTACCAACTGATTGAAATGAAGGTGTCCTTCGTAATTCGCTATTCGTCGATGCATCGTGAGGGGTGACCCTCTAGTAACTCACGTACCCAATAGTGATCAGGCAAAGCACCATTATTTCGAGGTTGCCTAGGAACATACTGAACCCCAAATGGTGGGAATCTTATCACTAGTGGAAGCACAACCTCTGCTAAGCCCAAATTAATACCCTTGCAGTCATCCTCCACAGAGGAAATCGACCTATCGTCTGAACTCATCCTCCTGAGAAACATCCCAAATTTGCAGATTACAATAATGTATGTGGAACTTAACTTGATAATGGAGAGATAAGTGTGTGAAGAGAGAAAAGAAGAAGGCTTTTTTATGGAAGGTAGATTTCAGCAAAGCTTATGACTCGATTCAGTGGTCGTTTATTTGGGCGTCCTTGGTAAAGAGGGGGTTCCCGCCGGCGTGGATTGAGTGGATGAAGAGGTGCGTCACCATGACATCTTTCTCGGTTCTTATCAATGGAAACCCAGCTGGGGGTTAGGTCCAGCCTAGGAGGGGGGTGAGGCAAGGTTGTCCGCTAGCCCCGATGCTCTTTGTGATTGCTGTGGATGCTCTTGCTAGGGCGGCGAGGAGGTCCTGTGAGAGAAGACTGGTGAGTGGTTTCTCCCTGAGGGATGGGACGAGTATCCCTTTGCTCCAGTATGCGGATGACACGATCTTCTTTATTGAAGGTGGAGAAGTGGAGGCCAGAAGGTTGAGGTTCCTGGTTTTCTTGCTGGGTGAGGCATCCGGATTGCAGATTAACCTGGCTAAGTCGGATTTTGTCCCATTCAACATGAATGAGACGGAGGCAAGGGGATGCAGTTTGGGTCTTGGCACAGAACATGGTAAACTTTCGGTTAAGTATTTGGGCCTGCCGTTGTCAGATGGGAGGATTCTGGTGAGAGACTGGACCCTCCTGGTGGAGAGACTGGTTGGGAGGCTGGAGGGGTGGGCGTCCAGGCTTTTGTCTAGAGGTGGGAGGCTGATCCTACTCAAGGCGGTTCTGTCGGCGATGCCGTCATATTTCATCTCTGTACTGAAGATGCCTCGACAAATGATTGCAAGGATTGAAAGAACCATGAGGGGTTTCTTCTGGTCCAATCAGGGGACATATGGACAGGGTGCCAGGTTGGTTGCTTGGAAGGAGGTCTGCAGACCGCTGAAGGACGGGGGGCTAGGCGTGAGGGATTTGGAGAGGTCTAATGACAGTCGGTTGGCGAAGTGGGTGGGGCACCTGTTGGAAGGAAGGGGGGATCTGTTGGGCAAGGTGTTTGAGACGGCATATGGTTGTCCGATGCGTTGGGATTTTCTGGTGTCTCCGCCTAGGGGTGCTTCTCACTTCCTGAAAGGCTTGTCGACTGTGGCCCCGAGGGTGAGGAACTGTTTCGTCCTTGTGTTGGGAACAGGGGAGATTTTCAGATTCTGGCAGGATGACTGGACAGGTGGTGGTGCGATTTGTAGAAGATATCAGAGACTGTTTGCCTTATCCCAGAACAAGGTGGCGTCCGTGGCCGAGGTGTGGGATAGTGGGTGGTACCCGCGTTTTGTTGGTAGTCTGTCAGATGCAAGAACGCATGATTTCCAGACATTACTGGCTGAGTTGGAGGGACTGCATCCGGCGGCTGGTACAGACATGTTTGGTTGGGATGAAGGTGAGTTTTCAGTTGCGGCTGCTTACAGGAGATTGTCTGCTGGTGATCCTGGGGTGGAGCTGGATTTGGTAAGGGACTGCAGGCAGATGTGGAAAGCCGCGTGTCCGCTGAAAGTCAAGATTTTCGCCTGGCTACTTAGGAGGAGAAGGCTGGTGACTAAGGTGTGGAGGGCAAGGTGGGCTCCTGGAGTGTGTAAAGTATGCGCCTTATGTGGAGGTGGTGAGGAGGATGTTGACCACCTTTTTTTCGTCTGTCCTTTTGTGGTGCAAGTTTGGGATAGAATGGGCGAGAGATGGTGGGAGTGCCGGCTGTTTGAGGAATTCTGGCGCAGCTTCAGAAGCGGAGGTGGTGGTGGTGGACGATTTGTTTTCCGTTCGAAAAAGGAGCTGGCCAAGCCGTTGGCGGTCCTTTGGGGGATTTGGTTGGGCAGGAATGCGGTGATTTTCCGGGGCCAGAGACCTTACGTGGAGAATTTTGTTGAGTCTATCGACTCCTTGTTTTCTCTTTGGGTTGTTTCGGTGTGAGTGGGGGACCTTGGGGTCCGCTTGTTGTAATGTTTGTTATTGTTGATTCTATTATATAAGTTTTTGGATAGTTATCTCTCTGGATAACTACCCTTTCCTTTTTCAAAAAAAAAAGTGTGTGAAAATGTAAACATTAACATGTACCAAAAAAACCATGTAAGTAAAGCCATGCATTCATTAGAGAATAAAATGTTCATAAAAAAAATAACATGACATTAATGTTTACCCCAACATACCATAAACCCACGTACATGCAAGAAGGAATAGCAAATTAACATACCATAAAATAACAAAACATGACAATAGCAACAAAGTAACTAGCGCAAATGTAAGAAGGAAACTAAGATACTACAAATAAGATGATCAGAAGCCGTAATCTCTGCCAACATGCCTCCTCAGAAATGCACCAAACTCAGCATCAGAATCTATTACATCCTTGAATATTGCCCTCCAACTAGAATGGGTGAAGACATCAGCCAAGGTGACTAAGTCGTCAGGTGTGATACTAGGAACCTGCATGCGTAACCTTTGCATGCAATCACGAATGTCATCTCCTCAATGGTCAACCCTGGGTAGGGGAGAGATTTGATGCTTCACCAAAGTTCTCATGAGTTCTGTAAACTCCTCAGACCTTGCATTAGCTAATTCAATCGCAGTGGATGGTGCCTTCTTGCTCCGTTTCGCCTCACTTGAGGCGGAACTCCCAGAAGCCCTCTTCGACCCTTCCCCCTCAGAAGTTGTTTGCCGAGGAGTTTGCTGCATTTGATGAGGCTTACTAGTTGAAGCTGATGGGATATTGGTCCTCACAAAAAGGTTGGGGCCAGTGTAAGGCCTCCTTGGGAATGTCCAAACGTCTTCTGCACCTGTATTATCAAATGGGACTGATCCAGTTGCAGATGAACCGGTGAAGGTGTTTTGTGTTCCAAAAAAACCTACTGCATCGTCATTTCCTATGTTGACCTGATCCTCGACAACCTCATTCACTTGCTCCTGCGTGTTCGACAAGAGCGCATGCTCACCTGTAGCTGTATCCCTCTCGACAATGCTATGGACATCCTCATAGTAGACAAACGGCTTCTCTCGGAGTTCTGCCAATTCAGGTGGGAGCTACATATACAACGGAAGTGTAAATTTCAATGAAAGAATAAGAACCATGACTCGTTTGATGTATTCAACGAAAGTTGGCATTAATACCTCAATCCAAACATAGGGTGATGGTGCTATTGGGCAACTTGTCCTCGGGTTCATTCCCCACCCGCTCTTGCTCAAGAGTTGAGCTTATAAAGTGTGCTTCCTCTTTAACTCTTTCCACCTATTTAGAATCTGGTTGTAGGTGTATGGTAACCTAGTTGCTGTGACAAACTCCTTATCAATGTCATTCCAAGCGATTTTCGTGAACAATCCATTTTCCCAATGACCGTCCTTACGGTGTTTCACCAAAATCTTTAGTAACTCATTAGTTGTTCGATAATCCCACTTCTTAGCCTTCTTGGAATCGACGGAGGATGATGGTTGGGATGATGACATCCTAAAGTCAAAAGTAGAGCATTTAACTATACGATATGGTAATTCAATGTCAAATTCTATCAAAGTTTGGAGGTCTAAAACTAAACTAATGTGGGTCAAAAGGAATGTCAAGCACAATGGAATGGTACATCAAATCAAGTATAATCAATTGATACATCAAATCAAGCACAATTACTACATGAAACCTTGTTGCCACCAACTGCATAAATGAAGTCCACTAACATTGGGAGCACTATATTTTCAGAAGAATTCATTCTCAAGTTTGAAACAAGTATGGAATATAATGGAAAACACCAACTTATATAAATCTCTGGCATCCCAGTATTCATCATTTCACCAGGCAAACCTTCATTATTCTTTCTCTCCTACTCCTAGCTCTAAAAAATTAGCTGAACGTCTATAACTCAAGACTGTAACCTTCATGATACCCAAGTCAAAAAACATATGATAATGTAGCTAACTTTCATAAAGCATTCCTTCTTTGTTTGGGGATTTAAGGACAGAATTGTATAGCAAAAAGGTGATGATTCAATGGTAAATAAAAACAGACAAGGGCATCATCATATATTGCAGAAAGTGGTTGGCTCCTGTCTTCCTTGCATAACTTTCCTTTTTATATCATAAATTTTCTTAAAACTACTCATACATCTACTTAACTTAGGATAAGTTAGAAAGAAAGAAGAAATAAAATGATACATAAAGAATAAGCATACACTCAATTGTAGAAATTTAGGTCGTGCGCACTTGATATGAATAGAATGTATGCCATATGAATTTTAGTAATGCTAAACTAAATAGGGGGGTGTTTGAAAATGGAGACATTGGGTACTCATGATTTCCAGGGAAGTCAAAAATAGAGGAAAAATCATGATTGGAACTGCAACATCAGTTCACAGCACCAGAGAAAAATCATGAAGATAATCACAACAATATCCCAACAATTGCATCTATTCTGAAATAAAGCAATGAAATTCTGAAATAAAGCAAATATTTGTCACAGTACCCCAACACAGGTATTTCAGGTGATGGATTGGAATTTTCTATAGCTGACCAAGGAGAAAATATCCACGAGGGTTGGATATTTTCTATACAAGATGTTAGAGTTACCACAGGGAGGTCTGGGAGGGAAGATTGGGATTATTATTTAAAGGGAGGCATGGGGATAAAGAAGGATCTATTTGTTAACATTATAAAAAGAGAGTTTTTAGACCCAAATATCATTTGCAGTGACATCCAGGAAGAGCTTCTGTCAATAAAATTAAATTGGAAAAAATATTAAGAAGATCTTGAAGCATTTACAATGCGATTATATTGTTATGAATATTTCCTTCTTTTTGACGAAATCAATATCATCATCTAGGTGTTTATTTTCACCATCAAGTCTCCTCTGATAGACCTCCTTAGAAAAATAGGAAGAAAGAGGTTGATAAGAAATACCTTAGATAAAGTAAAAAATAGGAAGAAAGAGGTAGGAGGAAGAAAGAGGAAGCATAACTTACTTGCACTCGAGATGACAAAAACCTATCAGGCAGGGCTGCAGCAACCTCGATGCCATTGCCTTACGCTCCAAGGTTAGGTCAGCTACGATTGCTTCATATAAGAAACATCGAACGAGTTAACATTCAACGCCCACAGACATGTTTATGAAAGCCCTAAATTAGACCATACCCTTCCTTCCAGATCCGCTCTCTTCCTCCTCTTCCACACCTTCCAATAGCCAAAGTAGGATAATGACAAGGAGGAGGTAGAAACATGGATGTGCCTCGCTTAAATAGACCATACTTGACTGCCTCGCCCTTATCCTCAACCAGCCTCCACGCGATATGCCAGATGTATGCGAACAACACGTGGAGATATCCATCACAACAGACTACTAGGACCCAACCTCATATCCAGCAGTTATGAAGGGTGTTCGTCCATCAGGAAGGATGGAGATGAAGTAAAAAGTGGAATGTAGCAAGATCCAATTACAAACAAACACAAAAGCAGATCTATCGAGGACAAACAGTGCCTAGCATCTACCATCTGAGCAACTGTGAAATAGGGTTCACGAGACGTGTGTGAAAAGGGCAATCACTATTCCTAACGTGATAACACACCAGCAGGAGATTACTTCCATCGATCCTTCTACCATGGCCGATCGCCTGGGGAGGTCAACTAAGAAGGACACGTCAGAGCACAATTGGATCGTCGCTAGGGCACGATCGCCTGGGGAGGGCAGCGAAGAAGGAGAAGAGCTCGCACAATGGGATCATTGCTAGGGCACGATCAGTTGGGGAGGGCAACAAAGAAGGAGAAGAGATCGCACAATGGGATTGTCGCTAGGGCACAATCGCCTGGGGAGAGCAGCAAAGAAGGAGAAGGGCTCGCAAAATGGGATTGCCATCAATGCACAATTGCTTGTGCGAAGAAGGAGAACGACGTGTGGGGCAAGGGCAGAATGGGTATTCGCATCGACACTGCCCGGGATTAACCCATGGGATACGGTCATCCCACCTCCTCCCACCGGATGAGTTTATTCTGTGGTAAAGTGGGTTATCCCGGTGGGCAGCCATCTCGGGATCAAGTGAACCAAACGCGGGACACGGATGACAGTCCAGCGTAACAAACATGACTTGAAGAAGGTGTGGCAACTCAGAACTTCAGCAA
Organism: Thalassia testudinum; assembly: GCA_037157565.1. Lineage (NCBI taxonomy): Eukaryota > Viridiplantae > Streptophyta > Magnoliopsida > Alismatales > Hydrocharitaceae > Thalassia > Thalassia testudinum. The sequence goes on along the minus strand of JAZHRO010000022.1, from coordinate 79,151,369 downwards.
CTCCACACTCCTTTGGGGAATCAAAACCATCTCTATAGAATAATGTTTCGTACTAGGAGTACCTCCATATCTTTGTGTAATGGTAGGCCAGCAATAGTTATTTCAACATGCGTTCATCCTATGTCCAAAGCTCCCACATCATTAACTACAGTATAGTTATGATAGGTTCCAGTGCTGTATCCTTTATTTCTATCATGAGTGATAGGATAAATCCACATCCTTTTGAAGCAGCTTCATTCTTTGAACTTATGATAATACACAGCCTCCGGCACCTTAGATTTACATATACCTCACCAAAGTCTGTATAAGCATCCCAAAATTACACCAAAATCTCATAGGTTAATCAACTCAGAAGATGCACAAACCACATTCCATTCTAGCACTCCCCACCTCCCCCAGCAAAGCTAACATAAATCAGCTGATGATACTACAACCTTGTGTTGCTGGTATCGTCTGGGAATATTGCTGCTTTTACTGTTGCTGCTATTACTATTATGCAGCAATGCTGTCATTTTGCTGGTTATCACTAGCTACAACTGCTGTGTGAAGAAGGAAATGCGAAAGAGATCTTATTTTTTAGAGAAAGCGAGCGAAGAGAATAAGAAGGTATCAAACACAAGTCTTGGACTGTGGCTTTGATATCATGTAGAGAGGTAACAAGTGGTCTTTCCCTTGAGAAGCCCTAATCCTCAATATATAGAGGATGGGTGGAGAAATTACAGGAAAGTCCACAAACTACAAGAATATGAAGCAAAAAGACAGAAAAGGTAGGGTGACCTATATCTTCTATACAGCAAATGGACAGAATAGGGTAGGAGAAAATGGGCTAGAGATGCATAAAAAATGTATTTTTGTTACTTTTTTACGCACAAAATAAAGGATCAATCATCAAATTTACCTGGAGGCACAGATCTGCAACCTAAGTACTATAAACACCATCCATTATGTAGTGATACCGATTTATGTGTCATGTAATTTGCAAGCTTATTCCTTAATTATTTACTTGATTTATTGTTCAAATGTAGGTCGTTTTTGTCTCTTGACTCCACTAAAGTGCAAAATGCCTATAAAAATAGGATCAACTCCTTTTAAATGCTTTCAAAAATGTCTCATAGGAATTTCATACATGAAATCTCTAATAGGAAATCTATTAACTACATAGGGAGATTGGTGGATCTAGGGACCTGCGAGTCCGTTAGAGTTACCATACCAATGTATGCTCTAATTGTATCCTATGTTATAAGGGTCCTTAATTCAATGAGAAACCATAGTGATAAACCATAGTGATCTGGCTTATTTCATGAAGGTAGAAAGTATGTTATGAGCTTGTACTAACTTGATGGTTTTGATTGCATATTCATTTAGAAACTTCACTTTTGATTTGCTTTTTCAGCATACCATTTCATTAGGTCACCTGCGCTTCCTTCTTTTTACTGGAGGATTTTGTAGAAAGGATTTGGTCTAGCTCTTTTCTAAGGTGATGAATTTCATGTAACTTATCAGGTCAAGATCTCAGGTGGAGGGCGGTGCAATGTTACAAATGGACACCATGTTGATAAAATGGTGAGATGTTCAGATTAGATTTTTCTTTAATGAAATGGTGTTGGATAGACAGATCCATTCTTGTTGAGGTAGTATTGATACCTTTGCAGCCTTCCCAGAGAGTGATATTGTTGCCTGTTGAACTTCCGATGAAATTTTATTCCTTGAATGTTGGAGTAATGGTCAAGGAAATTAAACTTGAGAAATCTCAACCACATTGAAGAATAATGACAGAAATCATGCACATAATTTGGGCACTTATTTTTTCCTCGAGCTCCCAAGTCGCTGTCTTACCGTCAGTAATGACCATTCCATATTCCACATACTGCCACCATGTTTAGGTATAGCTTTACAATGTTGACTTGCTTCTGTAATTCGGAGCTCCATATGAACCCCCCTTTGCTGCTATCAATGCTGTGAAGTCTTGCATACTGAAGGTTTAGAATTGCTGGGAGGGTTGGTGGTGGTGGTGTCCGTCTAAGACAGAGATGGGAAGGAAGAAGCAGGGGTGTTTTGTTTCTGCATAGCCTGGCAAAAGTACAAACTTGATGTTTAGACTTAATTTATTATATTGATCTTGATGAAGTGGATGGAGTCAAAGAACAAGATTCCACCTATAAATTTTAATACTTCGCTTCAATGATACCTATAAATTATCTGGTTGTCCATACAAGGCAAACATGCTCTCTCCCTTCCCTCAAAATTCCTTGATCTGAAAGCACACTTGTAAGATAGGGAGGCTTATAACCCATTACATTGACTTCTTTTACGCCTTGTTTAGATGAGAGATGAGAAGTGTGATTAGGTGATGTGGTAGGGATAACATGAACAGTACTAAAATGTCCCCTCCAATCTTCGTACGTAACATATTAATTCATGTATCACATCTAACTTCCAGTCACTCCTCTTTTCAACAAAATAATAATAAAAAAATAACCCAATATCAAATATATAACAAATAAACTATAACTCTCTCCTTTATATTTAAATCATATCAACTTACAATTTATAATACATTAACTCACCTATCACATCCATTTCCACTATCCCACCACTTATACTAACACTACTAAAACTTATCGTATCCTAAATTCTATCTAAAGATAAATTCTATGCCTCATCCAAACAAGGCCTTGAAGCTTTCTTAACTGAAAAAGATCGGGGAGAGGGCATGAGATGCACTTGGGCTTAATGAGAGCCAGAAAAGCTAGGCTTTTTATCAGAGAGCTATTTTGGACTATCTAAGTTCCATCTCTTCCAGGTATCTGTATTCTCCTCTCCCTTTTCGGAATTTGTTTCTGCTGCTCCACCTGTATTATTAGTGGCACTAATTCTTTGAGGATATTTTCCAGGCTTTGGTTGATCATTATCCCAGAGGTAATAAAGAACTAAGAGGATCTTTTTTTAACATTCACGGGCCAATGGATACAATGTCATGGTTTAATCAACACGGTGTAGAGCTCAAGGTTAGCTTAATTTATTTGTACCTTTTGTTGGCCTTTATTACATCAGATTTTACAACAGGCAATTTTGGCCATTATAGACAGAGGAAGATGGAAGGGTTTTTCCTGCCAGCAACAATTCATCTACTATAGTTGATTGTCTTCTCCATGAAGCGAAAAAACTTGGTGGTATATTTTAACTCCATGTTTTATGATGTTGTCAATTATTTTTGAAACAAGAAATATTCTTTGGCTTGTTTGTCACTTCTGAAGAATATACTTTAGCATTGACACTTATTTATGCAACAATGTGGAATGATACAAGTTCTGCTAATAATACAATATGTTCTTGTCTTCCTGTTTCATGAACTATAGACAGGCCATAGCTACACTTGATTAAGAGGGAGATTATAGGCAGAGGGAGTGACTTTAGACCCTTTGCTTTATTGAATGCAACTTATCTTATTGAGATGAAGGTTCTTGCTGATAGGTTGAAAGAGTTCTACCAAGACTGATCAAACTGGTTAAGTCCATGTTTATTGGGGGAAGATTGCTACAGGATTTATTTTTGGTGGCTTCAGAGATTTTGTCCACATTGAAGAGATCAAATAGGAAGGGTTTTCTTTGAAAGGTTGATTTTGCTAGGACTTGCAATTCAATGTCTTGGTCTTTTTAATGGCAAGCTTTGAAGCTTAGAAGTTCTGATTTATGGTTGGTACAGATGAGAGGTGTATTACTATGACATCCGTCTTGATTTTGGTTAATGGTGATGTCGGGGGAGGGGGGGGGGGGGGGGGGGGGGGATATAGCTAGAATTAGGACTTAGGTAAGGTTGCTTATTAGTGCACATATTGTTCATGATCCATTTTGTTTTTGGGATTTTGGCTAGTGCTATGGATGTTGATACATCTCTGGCTTGCAATACAATTTCTTTTTTGGTTTTAGCTTGTCATGATTTTGGCTTCTCTTTGCAATTTGTAAATGATACTGAAATTGGTCCTGGATGAAAATTGGTCATGGAAAGTTAGCTTTTGTCCCTGTTGAATGGGAAGTAAATGACTCATCTTATTATCAAAACCCTAACCTCTCTTAAATATAGAAGGGTTGAGGGTAAATTATATCAAGAGTCCAACAAAATATAGAAAGTAGCAACTAAGGCAAAATGATATGTAAATGAAACAAATAAATCAACATCTAACATTTCCCCTTCAGTTGGAGCATAGATGTCCTTCAAGCCCAATTTGTTGCAGAGGAAGCAGTGTCGCTTTTTGGAAAGCACCTTGATGAAAATGCCAGCCAACTGGAACTTAGACGAGATGTAGGGAGTAGCTATCTTGCCCTCCATAACAGTCCAACTTAATGTGCTTTATCCTCTCATGGAAAATAGGGTTTGAAGTAATATAAGTGGTTGACTTATTATCATAATAGATAGGAGTAGGACTCTTTACTAAAATGCCTAGATCATTGACAAAAGTAGTAATTCACATAACTTTGCAAGTTGTGTAAGCCATTGCTCTGCACTCAGCCTCTACACTGGAGTGCGTTACAACAATTTGTTTCTTGCTATGCCAAGAAACAATATTCCCTTCTAGAAAGATAGCAAATCTAGTGGTAGACTTTTTGTCATCACAAGAACTAGCATAAGCTGCATTCGAATAGGAGGATAGCTCAAGATGATCATTTTTTCTAGTAGTAGAGTCCTTTGCCCATAGACCCCTTTAGATACTTAAAGATGAGGTAGACATCATTTTAGTGGCTATATTGGGGTTGATCCATGCGTTAACTAGCCTGACTCATAGTAAAACTAATATCTGGATGAGTGATGGTCAGATATAATAGCTTTCCTACAATGCTCCTGTACCTGTGCACATCCTTAAACATGGAATCTCCAGAGTGCTCGTATTTGCCTTTTTGCTCTACAGGAATGGCAAAAGTTTAAGCAACAAGCAAACCAGCATCCTCCAAGATATCAAGTGTATATTTTCTTTGAAATAATGCCATACCATGTATGTTTTTGACCACCTTAATTCCCAGAAAGTAGTGTAGCTCACCCATGTCTTTAGTCACAAATGACCTTTGTAGGAAGTCCTTGACCCCTTGAATTTCAGTAGTGTTATCTGTTGTAAGGATCATGTCATCCATATAAACAAGTATTACAGTTCCAAGCACCATTTTCCTGATAAATATAGTGGTCGGATATATACCTATCGAAACCAATCTTCATGACCTCAGTGCTGAGTCTACCAAACCGTGCATGAGGGCTCTATTTTAGACTATAGATCACTGTCTTTAACCTGCAGACGAAATCCCTCTCAATCTCATAACCCGAAGGTTGACGCATATAAACCTCTTCATTAAGATCATCATAGAGAAATGCGTTCTTAATGCTAAGCTGATATAGTGGCCAACCCATATTCACTACAATAGATAGAATAATCTTGATGGAGTTGATATGAGCCATTGGAGCAAATGTCTCAAAGAAATCCACCCCATAGGTTTGGGTGAAATCTTTTGCAACAAACCTTGCCTTGAACCTGCCAATGGTTCCATCCGCATGGTACTTGAGTGTGTGTACCCATTTGCAATCCACCACCTTCACCTCCTAGGGAGCATGTACAATGCCCTACATGCCTTGGGTGGTAAGTGCCTCCATCTCTGCATCCATGGTACTAACCCACTTGGGATCTTAAGTTGCCTCATGATATGATATGGGCAAAATAATACTGTTGAGGGCCTGTGAGAACAGCTACATAGAGCAATCCAAGTGGGCAATAAAAGTATAATGAGACATAATATGCAATGTACAAGATCAAATCGTTTTTCTCAAAGCAATAGGTCGATCATCATCACTTCCACTATGGCCCTCCGCTTAGGAAGGAGGAGCATTCGGAGCAGCACTGGTAGGGGGCGTAGCACATGGTGGACAAGTACCTACATCAACATTAGGAGTGATAGAAATAGGAAGGGGTGCGGGGATATTTGATGGTGGATCCCTTTGGTAAACATGGGGTTGAAATTGAGTAGCACACCCCTTAAGAAAGAAACAGGGAACTATCTCAAAGAATGTAACATCCGCACAACATCTATACCCCTTTTCCCCTTTTAAGTACATGAATAGCCAAGGAAGACACATTTTGTAGCCCTGGGTGACAACTTGTTTGGGTTATTAAAGTTATGGACAAAACTTACACACCTAAAGGTGTGCGGAGGTAAGCGAAACAGATCCCTGTCAAGATAAAGTAACTTCAAGGAAATATCACCACCAAACATGGGGGAAGGGAGACAATTAATAAGATATGCAACAGTGAGGGTTGCACTACCTTAAAAAGATTTAGGAACACTCATAGAGAAGAGGAGTGTCCTAACAATATCAAGCAAATGCCGAACTTCCTTTCAGCTACCCATTCTACTATGATGTATAGGGGTAAGAAGGTTGGTGGATGGTCCCATTTTCCTCAAGAAAGACTTAGAGAGGATGCTGAATAAACTCAAGGGCATTGTTCGGTCTGAAACATTTTATTTTGGTGGAAAAAGAGTTTTGCACTTCAAAAAAGAATTTCTTTATTATTGAAAATAACTCAGATATGTCTTTCAACAAAAAACACCCTAGAAACATGACAAATCATCAACAAAAACAACAAAATACTTATACCCAGACAAGGAATTAACATGACAGGGACCCTAGACATCATAATTAATCAACTCAAAAACACTATGACTCAGTTGCTCCATACGAGAATGGAATAAACAATGATGATGCTTCTCAAGTTGGCAGGCATCACACTCGAAGGTCGTGGAAGGTGGAATGTTAGGAAACATCTAGTGAAGCTTGGACAAGGAGGGATGACCAAATCTGGTATGCCATAATAGAGGATTGAAGGAAATGGAGGTGGCTCCAGCAAACATAGAAGGCAAGTCCACGTAGTAGAGCCTACGATTCCCATACCCCCTACTAATCGTTTGCTTTGTTTGGATGTCTTGAAAATAATAATGATGTTCATCAAATATAGTACGACATTTTACCTGCTTGCAAATTTGGCTAACAGACAGTAAACTGAGAGGGAATTCAGGAGTACAATAAACATTTGACAACTACAAGTGGGGAGAGAACTGCATAGTGCCTATAGAAGTAATAGGAGACATACTCCCATTTGCTAGTCTAAGAGATATAACAATATCATAATTTCTGGAGGACAGATTGATGGCTCTACTAGTAAGGTGAGTAGAAGCTCTAGAATCAATGATCCAGTTAGTTGTACTTGTATAAGCAGTATGCACTGCATGCCTGTGGCAAGACTAGCAGTGGAGGATGTCTAATCAACCCTCAGAAATTGTCGTAGGTGGTCTAGTTCATCAGCAGTAAACGAGAATCCAATCTGGTTAATAGCAATCTCCATCTCAAGAGAGGGTATAATAGTAGGTAGGCCTCCCAAACTTCTCCCAGGACCTATTAGAGGGATGATTGGTCTTTTGGCAATGAACAGAAGTAGGGTAGGTGTGTCTGCCATGACACCCATCGTGACCACATCCATGTCCACTAGAACAATCACCTCTCCTCTCTGACGTCGCAAGACCAACAGGCTCATGCATAGTAACTGCATCGACCGTGGTTGTATCAGCATCAAGCTTCTGGAGGCAACCATAGACTGTCTCCAGACTAGGAATATATTAAGTTGCAAAAATTTAATCCTAAGCTAATATCTAGCAAATAAATCATCAAGGAATCTGTATGTCTGCCATTCTACCCCTCAGTAGCTTGCTTATCATAGCAGGCGGGCCGAAACCCAACAAGCTCCTTAAACAGCCTTGCAAGAGTAGTAAAGTAGTCTGCCAGAGTCATATCACCTTGGTTAGTGCTCTAGATCCTTGTATAAATATCTGCTTGACGTGAACTACTAGTTTGCATGGAGTATCTACGTTGCAGGGCCTCCTAAATATCCTTACCAGTTTGCTTGTATGACATATTGCTATGATCTTTGGATCCATATTGTCCATGAGCCAATTTATGACAAGATAATTGTCTTTCTCCCATTTTCTAAATTTCTCATCCTTGGTGTTTGGGGCGGCATCTGTCAACACTCATATCTTCCAACAACCAGTCGGAAAGCTCTTGACCAAAGTTTGTTGTTCTGGGATCCTGTTAGCTTGATAGGGTTGAGACTTTCGCACCAGCCATGGGGAATACATGCGCGAATCACGTGTACATACTGTTGGTCATCCACTTATGCACTTAAGGGTGCACCAATATGTGTGCAAAGGCACACATAGGATGAGCACTAAGTGCCTACTGTATACATGCACAGGAAGAAGGGTCACGCACATGGGCTGTGGACCAAATAGGAATAATGTGGCCCTTAAGGAGACTGGGTGACGTCCCTAATCAAGAACCCCCGTGGAGCAATAGTAGACGGGTTGTCTGATTGATGAGAGGCGGTGATAGTGACCAATAAGGGGGCGATAGACTGTGCGAGCAGTAATAGAGAGGTGTAGCTAGCAGTGATGGGGCCATTAGGGGCTTAACGGCGATGAGGGAGGGAATGCTAGGCTTCACTGAGGTCTTGGTGGTAGCGGCGATGGCACTAAAGTGCAGGGAACGGCGGTGATACCCCTACCAAGGCCAGTGGCGATGAGGAAGAAGCCACCCAAGGTGGTTGCGATGGCGAGGAGACCCCCCTTAAGGGGATTGAATCACTAGAGAACCCTCGAGATCGAGGATTCAATGATTAAACAAAAAAAAATTTTGGGGTGGCGTTTGGTGAGATTTTGGAACATTGGCCTAAGATCGCTGCTTTGATGTCATGTTGAATGGGAAAGTAAATTATTCATCGTATTATCAAAACCCTAGCCTTTCTTGTATAGAGAAGGGCTATGGGTAAATTACATTAAGAGGCCAACAAAGTATAGAAAATAGTAATTAAAGCAATATGGACAGTAGAAACAAATAAATCAACTTCTAACTGTCCCTTTTACCTTTCAAAAAAGTCTAACAATGCCTTTTGTTATAATTGAGTAGTGTGTGGTGGCTCCATGGAACCTGATATGCTATTTTCTAATTACTTATTTAGGTTTGCCTTTAATCCCAAAGGAACCTTCTTGGTAGAGATTGATCCCATGGTAGAAAGGTTGGAGAAAAGGTGGGTTGAGGTTAAGGTTGATGTCCATCGGGGAGGTTTGGTCATTTGAAATTGGTCTTTTAAGCTATGCCCATTTTTTGTTTATTAGTATGTATGGATTAACACTATTGAATGAAGTTTCTTTTTGAATGGTCTTAATTCCTTTAGCTTGTTTTGCCAGTTTGGTGGCTTAGGATGAGGTTTGTAGGCTTATTGTTTGAGATGAGGTTGGGCATGCTTCTTTTGTAGTACTTCAATTAGGTGTGGTTATTAATGTTGCTAGTTAGGCCAATAGAGAATGGATGTGGCTTGTTTAATCAATTTGTTTTTCTTGTTACAAGGCTATGCTAAATTGGAAGGAGAGGAGTTAGGCTCCCAGGGTTTCTATCTTTGGAGGCATACATATGGTCATGCTGAAATTTGTCACTTTCTTCTATTCATTTTTAGGCTTAGAAAATATCTTTGGATCTTGGTATGATGATTGGACTAGGAATGAATCCTTGACAGGTTTAATGCCCTTGACATTTTTGACTTGCAATGCAATGGGTGGCAATGGTTGCACAATGCTTGGATGCTACCTGAGTAAGGGGGAAGGATGCTAGTTGCTTGAATGGTGATGGTATTTTCGATACTAGATTTGTTGATTTCCAGTAAATAATTTCAACAATCGATGGTTTCTGTCAAGTCTAGGGGCTTCCATGCCTCAAGTGGGATTAGATTCTCCTCTCCATTGAGACTGTGCAATTGCGGAGGCTTGCATGCACAATTCCAATGAGGGAAACAAGGACTCTTTTCACCTTGCAAGTTTAATTTGCGTGTTTATATGATTCAGTACTTTTGTGTACCTTACACCATATGTGTTGACCGTTAAGCGTGCGTGCGACTATGTATGTGAGCAGTAAATGCACCTAATTGGTGGTCTAGGAACTACACTTGAGAGACATACATATACGGTTCATCCCTTTTGGGAAACGTGTATTTGTTTTACGTGCATGTTTAGGCCAATGCCCTCTTGAGGGAAGTAAACTCACACACACAATACGATGATTAGTAATGATTAGTCTGTTGACTTATTTTAAAAAGCAAGGGAACTAGTCTTACTGGGAATTTGATTAGGTTTTGATTTGAGAAAAAAATCCCATTTTATCCTATTAAATTAACTAATTCTCGACCTAGTCTAAATTTGAATTGAATTCTAATCTTGTTCTATGTATCATGCTTGAGATCTTATCCCATGCATTCAATCACATACATCTAAGAACATTCCACGAAAATTACATAATATGTAAAAAGTTTCCAAATTATAGGGATTATATAAAAAATAACTCAACTCACTCCCAATCGTTCCACACTGTATGCCTATGATCACATCACTATATTCCACAATCAAACCACCAAACTTACGGAAAAACACGACATATGGAAAATCCATCACAACATCACATGTCGAGGAATGCGAGTATAGATTTTGCTATGATTACTAATTAATTAGGTAGGCAAGATTGGTTATGAACTATTTATAATCCTAATTTAAGATTTTGTGGGACGTTCATAGGCATCCTATTGTTTTGAAAATCTTTAATTCAAAAAATAATCATATTATTAATTCTGAAATTAATTTTTCAAAACAATTTCTAGTTTATTTTTGAAAAGTCTATGTTCCAGAATCTGTCAACTATGTACTACTCATACTTAATGCCGAGGCGGTTCGAAATGTCGATTTCGATGCCGTGCATTTTGCCGGCATGCCGAGGTCACGTCGTGGAAACGCTCGTTTTTATGATTACGTCCGTCGGTGATGTAATCATTTCATTTGTTACATTTTATTCTTTACTGAATTTTTACAACCGTCGGTGTGCGAACGAATTCGTTGATTATTATTTTATGAATTTTTTATGATTACATCTATCGGTGACAACGTGACGTACTATACGAATGTACAACCTGCTGTACATTGTACAACTCCATGATTGTTTAATGATGCATTGAATGATTGAAGGATATTTTTGGGGATTAAAAATGCTGCGATTTGGTCTTACAGGGATACAAAAGGACATTTTGGTCTACCCTTAAAAAGTTACTGATCTTAGTTTGATGTAAAAAGAGAGGGCGCACATTAGTTATAGAGGACTAGATGGACATGTTTTAACTTTAGGATAACATGAAAGCTTAGTGTAAATTTGAAGGGAAAGGGGGACTGGTGCTGCAATGCAACGACAGTAGGCCCAGACAACAGCGTGCAGTAGGCCCAGGCAAAGAGGCATTGCCATTAGCATGCCGTCGATATGGTCAGCATGCTGGCGGCATTCCTGCTTCTGGTAGCTATTCCATGTCGGCATGGCCATTCCCATAAAAATGCCATTTTGACGGCATGCTGTCGGCATTTAAAACTCGGTTCTGAGGCATAAGCTGCTATGCTTGAAGACTGAGGTTGATCATGCGTCAATTGTGCTAGACGCCATACTACTGCATCATAGTTTGCTCTGGAAGTGTAACTAGTTCAGTGGAAGTCGCTAGGACAGAAGTCACAGTAACTTGGTTGGCTACAGTAGGCTTTTCAAGTTTATTCCAGCACTTGGCTTCAATATGACCAATCCTCCCATAGTAGGTGCATGTAGGCTTACTGTGTGCACCATCATCACGTCCTCTACCTCTGCCACGAAAAGATCCATCCCGTCCACTGCAATTGCTAATAATTGCATGGGCAGAGGAGGTATTAGTGGAGCCTACATCATGAGTAGACTGAACTTGTAGCCTGCTAAGCCTCCTGTAAATCCCCTCAATAGGGGGAAGCTCAGATAAAGTAAGAATTTGAGAACGAGCGACAGCATAATCATCACTTAGGCTTGCAAGGAACATGTGGGCAGAATACTCCTTCTTGTGATCTTTGCATGTGGTAGATGTATACATGGGTCTGGAAGCATTATATTTTTGCAAGAGGCCTTTCATAATAGAGTAGTACTGTGGTATGCTCATGGACTCTTGCTTGAGGTGACATAAATCATAATGTATCTGGAAAACTTGCGTTGAATTCAACTCATGAGAATAAGCAACTTTTAAGCCATCCCACATTTGTTTGGCTGGCTTGTAATGCATGGTCTCATCTCCAATGCGAGAAATCACATTATTCAAAATCCAGGGCCTTACCATAGCATCATCTCTGTTCCAAGTTACATATTTTCCCATTTTCTGCTCTGGTGGTTCTTCTGTAACAACATGTTGCTTCTAATGCCCTTCTACAATAACAAGGAAGGTTGGAGACCAATGGGGATAATTGGTCTCATCCAGCTTCACAATCAGTGCAAAAAATGGGTTCTTGTAGACCACATTATCTCCACTTTGTCTTGATGTCACCTCAATCTTTGATGATGATGAGGCCACAGTGCAATCACAACACAAACACCTTTAAACAACTTCAAACACAGATTTGATTTTGAATAAAAATTGGGGAATACACACCCCGGAATCCGCTCACGCGTGATTTCAAAACTTCGTCAACAAATCAAGGGGAATACACACCCTAAAAATCTCATTAATAAGGGGAACACACATCCCAAACAAATTCAAAAGTCTGATTTGATCATACTATTCAATAGAAATACTTTAAAACATCTCTTAGAGGATCCTTGACCTTAACACGACGTCACACCAAGGTCAAAGACCTTCCCAAAGACCCAAGCGGCAGTTCAATCCCTCCCCCTGCTGCCCAATAGGGAGAGGAGACAGTCGGCGGCAGTGGTGGCTGCTACTAGACGGTGGCAGTGGCGAAGAGGTTGGTGGCTGGTGGCGGCGGTGGTGAGGAGGGAGGGAGGTTGGTGGTGTCCCCAACTTGGCTTTGATATTAAGTTGAAGAAAATGAAAGTTCTTATTTTACTAAGCCAACTCTACACCTCTTTATATAGAGAGAGATGAGGGAAAAATATAACAAGAGTCCAATAGAAAAAATAAATGACAAAAAAACTCTCAACATAACGTAACAGTATATATGCTCCATGTTGAGTGAGATTTAGAAATTCCTGTTTACTATTGTTATATTATTTTCTGCATTTAATTTCCTATCTTCTTATTCTGTAAACTCATATTCGTGTTTCCAACCCTAATTTATATAGAGGGATAAAATCCGGATGGTCACCCGCCTTGTGTGAGTGTTCTTTTTCCTTTAAAAAAAGTACAAAGAGAGGGTTGTTAAAAATATAATTATTTTGTCATTTTCTCCAAAATATTTTTTTGAAAACCTTTTCCGAAAAATATTTTTTTGAAAAGTATTTTTCCCACAATATTAGTTTAACTATATGCTGCTATAGTCTTTCTTGTTGTAACCTTCAGTTCCTTGCCCCAGCAATTATGTATTTTGTCTTCAAGTTGTGCTGCAGGTTGGAAAAGTGGTTTCCCATGCATCATTTACCGAAGCAGGGAAATTTATTCTTAGGATTGAGAAGCAAACCATTGACTTTGTTGAAAATGTTGAAGCTGATTATATATTAGTTGCGACTGGTAGCAGTAGGCAGGTACGGCAAGATACTATAAAACATTTCCTTTTAGGATACCTTCTCAAAAGAAAAAAAAAAAATTCCGTTAATATTTTATCAGAAATTTCTATTTTCCAGGGTTATAGCCTTGCTCGCCATCTGGGACACACTATTGTAGATCCAGTGCCAAGCTTGTTTTCTTTCAAAATCAATGACAAGCAATTGACAGAATTATCTGGGGTATCAATCATCAATTTTGTATCCAACAAGGCCAAAATTTAGAAGTGCAATTTTCTTGTAACACTCATTTATGGTCATAAATCATCTGTACCACTGCCTGGAGTTTTTCCTGTTAACTTTTTTCGGCTGCAAGTGATTCAGTTTGAAGAACATGAAGGACAATCCTCCCCCTCAAGAAAAAGAACAATAAAAAACCATTATAAGAGACAAGATGTTGCTTGGTCCGTAATTGAATAAAGGGCCTTGACAACACCAAGGCCAAGGGTTTCATTCACAATAAGAAGATGAGAATATGTGTTTATTGGCACACACACCCCATCTTTTCCAACTTATCATATGGATCCTTCCTTGGATTCATTTACTTTCCCTTAGGTTGCCTGTGCAAACATATTTTTGCACATGCCATTGGTCTTCTAATCAAATTTGGAAATGTAGAAGGGCCTTGATAAGGATATTGTCAACTTTTCTTATTTTTTCTCACATAAAGTAGGCCTAGCTTCCTGGATTATATCTTCTATCTAGTAAAGTGCTCTCAAAAGAATTTTATGAGATTTATAGTCCCTTGATGATGAGTGGTAGAGATCCACAAGGGTATCCAGAAGAATTTAATTGTAGAACAACAATAACCAATCCTTTGCTTACCTTAATTTGGGTTGGCTACAAGGATTTTTTTTTGGTTGCCTCCATCAAATCTATCTTTGGTCATTTCAGGACATAAATTCAAAAGACAGATTATGCCTCATAGTTTTCTTCCAAGCATTTCTTTGGTTTTCCAGACTCCACTTCATAGGTTTATTGTCCAAATTCTCACGTATTCATATTGCACTTGTTGAGAGTTGTCTTATCCTATTTCATGTTCTTTATCAATTGTTACTGATTTTTGTTATGTTCTCATTGTAGAGGGATATATGTGTAATTTACCTGTGGGCCTCCTCACTATAAATAGGGGTCCTAGGGTTTTATAATTAGATAGAAACAACTATTTTCTTAAGTTGTTATCAAAGCGACAGTCCTAGACCGAAGCTCTATACCTCCTTGATTCCTCATCCTCCTTTCTTTCTCCACCAAATAAGAATCAAGGAACCTAAACCTACTAAGGGGAGAATGTCTTGCTTTGGGATTCACACTGTTGAGAGAAATAGGTTAGGGTTCCTATAGCACCACGATCGAGGAGGGGGGGCCAGGGGGGCCTTTTAACCCAATTAGGGCATCTTAGGGATCACCTCGACCCCCTCTCGCTTCTAGCTTTGTCTGGCAAACACTTGGTCACTGGAATAGTCGGTGCGTCATCTCTAGTGATTTTCAGCATCTTCTTGGTATGTTTGGACTGTAGCAGAGGTGCAAGTGTTTCCTTTGCCTTTTTGTTTTTTTGACTTAGGAGGTCATGACTAGGAAGATAGATGAGTAACTTGCACCAATGATGAAGTTTTCTTATTGATTTGAAGGATTAGGTTTCTAATTGTAGGTTGTATGGCCTTTGAATTTGTCGATTCTTCCCCTCAAGGAGAGGGAAGTCAGGGAGAATTCAAGAATCCCTTTTTCGACTCGATTGGGAAGTTTGACAGGTCTAATTACGCTCTATAGTCCCAATTGATCCTCAATGTAATTGGAGGTCATGATAAGGAGCATATGCTACTTGAATTGGAGCCCATTGAGAAGGTTGGCATGTGTGCAACCAACACCATGGTTAGGTTGTGGATCATGAACACAATCATATAGAGGATTTTTTTGAAAGGCAAAAGGGTGATTATCCAAGAGATAACCACCCACATTCATTCAATCTCAAAACAGAATCACATCAGAAGTTACAAAATAGATCTCTAGAAACCAATCTGGGAGGAGATGGAGGATACAAAGTTCTCCACATAGGGTCTCTCTCCCCTAAACAGCACCCCATTCCTCCCTAGGCAAACCCCCCCACAAAACAGCGAAGACCTTTTCTCGATCATATTTGGAGTAAAAGGTGAAGACCCCACCACCAAGCACTTCCCTTGCGAAAGGAGGACCAAAAGCTAGCCACGTCCCTGCGGGAGATCCAATCGATCCCCACCTCCTGCCAAACCTGCACTACGAACGGGCACTGGAGAAGGTGTTGTATATCCTCATCAGCCCCCCCCACATAGGGGACACGCCAGGTCGTTCGTTTGGGCCCATCTCGCTCTCCACAGTTTCATCATAATCCTTCATCTTCTCACCAACCAGGTAAAGATCTTCACCTCTAACGGGCATTTCACCATCCATATCAGTTTGCAATCTCGTAATAGATCAATGTCTAAACTAGCCGCTCCACTCCCCAACCTGTGATATACCTTTGCCACCGAGAAATCTCCTTTCCAATAAAAACCATCAAGGCCTTCGTTCGGCGCCCAACCCACCAACTCCTGCAACTGTTGCTGGAGGTCCTCACATCTCTGATTGGAGAGACCCCCCTTGGAAAATGGGGCATCAAGATCCATCCCAGCATTCCCCAACCTTGGCCAATGGATCCACCACACTTTCCAAGAGGCGGGGGAACCTCTCCCCTAAAGTAGATCCAGCCCCCTGCTAGTTATCCTACCAGAAGCGGAATGAGTCCCCCTTACCAAGCACCGGGTCAAAGAAGCCTTGTACTTTCACTGCTACCACCACCAAGCCCCTGAGGAAGTGTGATGCTCCAGGAGGAGGGGAGAAAAACAGTCCCCACGATAGGAAGTCGTTGTAGCACTGCCGCATAACATCACCAAGAAGCCCTTCTTGCCCCACCAACCTCGTAATCCACTTCATGAGAAGACTGGTGTTCGTTCTGTCCACATCTCTAACCCCAAGGCCCCCCTCCTGGGTAGGCCTGTACACCTCCTCCTAGGCCACCAATCTTGCCCCCTGCCTGACGACCTTGTAGTAGACCAAAAGAAGTCTCTCATCAACCCCGAGATCTTCTCAATCTGACGTGGCAGTCTGAAGATCAAAAGGAAGTACGATGGCATGGAAGACAGAACCCCCTTCAGCAGGGTCAATCGCCCACCTCTAGATAAGAGCCTGGAAGACCACCCTGCTAGCTTTCCGTCCATCCTTTCCATTAGTGGGAATCAATCCTGTACTTTGAGGTGACAGTCGGACAAATGGAGGCCCAAATACACCAACGACAAAGAACCCACCTCTGTCTCCAAAGCAGCACCCACCCTCTCCGTCTCCGTGGCGGACAAATTGAAAGGGACAAAAGTTGACTTCTGATAATTAATCTGCAATTTGGAAGTCTCACCAAAGAGCTCCAAAAGGATCCTCATCCTCCTCGCCTCCAACTTCGTTCCCTCGACCAGGAAGAGCGTATCATCAGCATATTGCAGGACCCTACCTCCCTGCCACCACCAGACTCAAAGCCCTTGAACAGGCCCCTACTACATGCCCTGTGTGCTGCACGTGCAAGAGCATCTGCTAACAAAAAGCATGGGCGCAAGAGGGCAACCCTGTCTGACCCTTCTTCTAGGTTGGACCCAACCTCCCATCAGATTCCCGTTGATAAGGATTGAGAAAGATGTCACACATCTCTTCATCTAATCAATCCAGACCGTAGGGAAACCTCTCCTCAGCAAGGAAGCCCACAGGAAATCCCACTGAGCCAAGTCATATGCCTTGCTAAAATCGACCTTTCACAAAAAGGCCTGCTTCTCCCTCCTCCACGCGGCCAAGGCTTCCAGTGCAATCACAAAACCATCCAAAATTCCTCTCCCAGGAACAAAAGCTGTCTGAACAGGGGAGACCAACTCTCCCAGAAGGCCCCTCAGCTTGTTAGCCAGGACCTTAGCTACAATAAGGTAAACAACATTAGAAAGAGCAATCGGTCAAATCCTGAATCACCTCCTCCCCTTCTTAGGCAACAAAAACAGATAGTATCTATTCAGTTTATCAAACCCTTTGTTATTGGCTGCGAACTCCATCGTCTGCGTTACATCCGTCCCCACCAGGGGCCAGAACTCTCTGAAAAAGAAAACAGGAAAACCGTCTGGGTCGGGGCATCCCTCCGCATTCAGCCCCCAAACTGCCTGTCTCACCTCGTCCTCTGAGAAGCCAGTATAAGATCCTCTACCTGGGACTCCGTGATACGCTGCACATCCTCCCCCCTCCATCTCCATCCTCCCCTGAACCGCCTCCTAGTGAACTCTCTAAAATAATCCGCCTCTACCTGCCCCACCTCCTCCCTACCCGAGAAAGACTCCCTGCCAATCACCATCTTTTCTATCCAGTTCCTTTTCCTCCTGGCAAAAGTCATTTAGTGGAAGAATTTGGTATTGGAGTCGCCTTCCTTCAACCACCTTTGTCTCGATTTCACCTTCCATTCTATCTCCATCTTCCTATCCTCCTCCTGGACCACCCTTGACATCCTTGCCCTGATCTCATCCTCTGAGGAGATAGGGGCTTGATCCTTCTTCCTGTCAATCCTGCTGATCTCTGCCAGAGCCTCCTCGTTCCTGCCCCTACTGGATGCCTTGATCTCCCTCCTAGCAATCTTCAAGTGGTCATGCAGCAAGGAGAGTTTCTTCGCCAGACAAAAAGTCGTTGAACCCTCTACCTCCATCGAGTTCCACTTTTCGTCCACCATAGACTTGAACCCATCCTCCAACAGCCACGATTTGTCAAATTTGAAATACGTGCCAAACTGTGCCACCTCATTCAGTTGCCACATCAGGGGTATATGATCCGAGAAAGCCCTCTCTGATGCACAGACATCTGCCACAGGGAACGCCTTAACCAACCCCAGATTGGAGAGAAACCTGTCAATCCTGGACATCTGGCCATTGTTATTCCTCCAAATGTATGCGCAGAAAGCAGGGGACTAGTCCACGAGCCCATGGGTCGCAACAAAATCCACAAAAAGTTCTGATTCGGGGTCCTGCCTCCCTTGTCCACCTGGTCTGTCCACCTTCAAGGTGACATTGAAGTCCCCTCCAAGCAACTAGGGACTCCCATTGCACTTTGCCGCCACAATCGTGAGCTCCTCCCACACGACCCTCCTCGCCTGGGTGTCTGAAGGACCATACGCCCCTGTAACCATCATTCTGGCGCCGCCCATCTTCCTGACTAATCTTGTCGAAATGATATGTTCTCCACATTGGAAGTCCTCCAAAGAGAAGACATCCTCACTTCGTCCAAGGATCTGCCCTCTTGACCTACCATTCGCTGCAAGAGATCGAAACCTCTCCATCTAAGAACCTCCAATCTCTTTCCAGACTCGACCCTCGTAATCAGATATCTTTGCCTCCTACACCAGCACAACATCTGCTCTCTAGCTCCTAATGTACCTCCATAAAGTAGCCCTCCTCGATGGGTTATTGAGGCCCCACACATTCCAGGTAAGCACCCCATTCATCTACACAATGTAGGGGTCTCCTTTGTGGCCTGTCTGAAACCACCGGCTTCCGCCGTCCTACACACCTTTTCATCATCACCATCAAGCACCTCTTTCAACTGCAGGTTCTGTGGAGATTTCCCTCAGCTATCCACCACCACTCTTGGTCTCTGACTGCCACGAAAAGCCTACCTTCTTCTATAGCGGAGACCGCCATCGCGCCCCCTACGCACCAAGCGCGGCGTCCATCTGGCCAAAGAAATCTTCGCCCGGTCACCCCCAACGAAGAGGTCCTAGCTGACTGCTGCTGCTGCGGGGACGTCGCCTGTCGGTCTAGGAGCCCTCCTCGTCGGTGGACCTCTTCATCTGCCGCAGCCAAGGCGACGCCTTCCCTCGTCGCCACCATCAAAAGAGCTTCCCCTGGCAGGGGTAAGGTCTCACCATCCTTGCCACGCAGCGCCGGAGACCGACCACCTTCCTCCTTCCCAGCAGCCAGCTCCTCCTCTGTCGCACTCAAGGGCAGCGCCGAGCAGGCGGAGGGACTTCTGCCCTCGAAGGGAGCCTCAGAACTCGGCTGCTTCAAGACTTACACTTCGGACCCCGAGTGCGGATTCGGGTTCAAGTCCGCTCTACCCTCCTCGCCACGTGCCAAGTCACGTGCTACGCACGCGCGAGGGTTTAAAAGCCCTTCTCCAATCTCGGAGCGTCGCACTCCTGAAGATGCACCTCCTACCTCTTCTGCTTTCGAGACGGCCGCAATGCGCAATCCTCGGGCACCTCCCGCAAGATCCGCACGAATCTCTTGGAGACCGAGTCCATGTCATTAGCTGATTGTCTTCTCCACACAGTCGTTGCTTGCCGCTTCGCCTTCCCCTGCGTCGGGCTCGCAACTCCGGCCACCGTAGAGGCGTGTCGCCGCCCTCCACGAAGCGAGCACTCCACCACCTAGGATGAGCCTCCAAGTCTCAGCACAACCTTGTTCATCAGCTCCACTCTGACCTTCACCTGGACATATGCCACCACTGGATCCTCCGCAAGCCGAAGCACTTTGAAGCTTTTGACCCTAGCGAACGACGACATGAGCCCCTCCACCACCTTAACCGAGCGCAGCCACCACGGAATCCCCTTGATGGCTACCTCCAGCACCGGGCGTTCGGGCGGACGTTCCAAGGAAGCCCCATCATGCGACAAAGGCCGCCTCCATCTCCATCTCCCTCCCTAGAGGTGCACACCGAGAAGAGTAGCTCCTTCCGCCTCTCAACTGGGAGGCCACTCACCACAAACAAACCCGCCGCCACCTGTAGCACCTTAACCCCACTCCTCGCATCCCCACCCAAAGACTCCACCATCTCCTGTGTAACCCTACCCACCAAACCCCCTCCCCCCCACACGAGGCTCTCCTCAACCATCTTCCTCAACGACTGAACACCCTCCGACCAAGGGGCCTCAACCTCTACCTCCGGAACCCCCTTCAACGGTGGTGGTGGCAACCTCCCTCCTCCACCTGCACCTCCTTTGAGGCAACCACTGCTCCTATGACCAGGCCCTCCATACCTCCAGCATCGCCAGGGCTCGTGGAGTCTCTGACCCAGTGGTCGCCGCCAAGACACTTGAAGCACCTTCCATGCTCAGTCGCACCGCCCCTACTCCGTATCGACCCCCATTGGGCAGCCAAGCCATGTTTCGCCCACCCTCGTCCTATCACCATCGACCAGCGCAAACCCCCGGTCACACCCTCGTCCCTCTGAAGGACCCTTTCCTTTCCCGCTGCCCCTCCCTCACTCTCTCAATCGCCTCCTCTCTCGCTCTCTCCATCCTTTTTCCTTGTCACCTTCCAGGATTCTTATCACAATCACATAGGGGATTACCACTGAGATTATGTATTAGAAGATGGCGAAGGAGATGTGGTAGGTGTTTTGCCACACATTTTTAGGATAAGAATGCATCACATATTCTACAGCCTTACCGTGAGATTGCTCACATGAGGCAAGATGGGAAGCCTCTTGCTTAGTAGTACACACCTGTGTGCTCC
This sequence comes from Thalassia testudinum, assembly GCA_037157565.1. Classification (NCBI taxonomy): domain Eukaryota; kingdom Viridiplantae; phylum Streptophyta; class Magnoliopsida; order Alismatales; family Hydrocharitaceae; genus Thalassia; species Thalassia testudinum. The sequence goes on along the minus strand of JAZHRO010000022.1, from coordinate 79,130,208 downwards.
TATGAGTTGCAGAAACTCTATAGGGCTTAGACCATGAAAGGACATTTCTTGGCTGTGTTGGATCCCACCTACTAGGCAACACAATTCGAAATGTTGACGTTGCCAGCCAAATAGGCGTCAGCGGACCCCATCCCGAATCGAGTAATGCCGTGCGGTCTTGTAGTCGGGTCTAGCCGAGCAAGTAGGTCAAGTAGGCATTTACTTGGCCATATACTCACTAGATTTTGAGATAGAGCCACCCAATTCGAGTCTTCGAGAAATTTCTTTTTATCCTTTTAGGTATTGTTTGACATGATGTCCTGGTTTTAGGTTTTTGATCTAGATTTCATTTTAAATTCTTGATAATATATTTTGATTTAGGTTGATTTAAAGTTTTTTATTCAATTTTCATTTTAGATTCTTGATTTAGATCTATTGTTTATGTTCATTGATAATAAACATGAATATTTGGATCCTAATCTCTACATTTTCTTTTTTCAAGATGTCTAATCTTTTATATTCTAAGTTATATAATAATTAAAAAGTAGGAGTATAAACTATGTTATTTTTATTATACTACTTGAGGCAGTTATATGTTTATAACATTACATAAAATACAAATTTTAATAAGCTAACTAGTTATTTTATATTTTTTAAAATAAAAAATGCAAACCTACATACTCGTCCGAATACCGCATACTCTTTATATAATGACTCAACCGACCGCATACTGCATACCGCATACCGACTTCTTGAACCTTGCCATACAAGAAAGCATTCTTGATATCCAGCTGATATAATAGCCATCCTCTATTGACTGTCAAATAAGTAATAATCCTGACCGACGAGATATGCACCATTGGTGAAAAGGTCTTTTGACTGCCAAAGAGTGTTGTACTTTCCTAGAGAAAGTATGTAGTTGATTTGTGTTGAGAGAATTGTGCAAGTGGCCATTTAGTACCGCATCGTTTGTTGCGGGAATGTAGAGTTTGTGGTGGCATCTAGGCATGTACTCACTAGTTTATTTGAGAAGAATAAACCGAAACACACGCTTATAGGGCATTTCTCTTATAGTTTCTTCCTATTCTTTGTGAGCGAGGTTTCCAAGTAAACCCAAGTGTTTTCATTGTTTATACTTTAATATTATTATGCTTCCGCTTATTTATATTATTAAACTTGGTATCAGAGTAGTTCGATTCTTAGGTTCATTTTATTATCATGTTTATCATTAATTTGTTGGAGTTTCAATTTCTTTGATTCATTTGGAGGAGCATACCTCCTTACATCCTCTGTTATGGAAATGTAGAGTGTGTGGTGGCTTATAAATAGGTATCTACTCCTCACTTGTTTCTTTGAGAAGTGTGAGAGTTGGCGCAGATGTGGAGGCGTGGTCTCCTTGGTGTGGAGAAACAGTCTACATAGGGACTGTTTTCATGTTGAAAACTGTTGGTAAAGCACTCTAGTTATCTTTTATTATTGTTGGAGTTGTATGTTATATTTTTTGTCCTATTGGACTTATGACATAATTGTCCCAATACCTCTCACTATATAAAGAGGTGTAGGGTTTCATTTGATAATAAGACTTGTTATTTCTCCGACTAAAATATTAAGAGAAAAAGGGCAGTTGGCGGTGAAGGAGAGAGAGAGGGGAGGAGTTGATGTTGGAAGAATTGTTGCATTAACTCAAACTAGAAGGATTACAAAGGCTTTCTTTTATAGAGAGAAAAGAGTTGAAATTTAAAATGAGCGGAACGAATAATATCAAAGCTAAAGAAATCAAGAACAATTGGGTTTACGTGGAAACCCTACTCACGAAGAGTGGGGGAAAACACGGGAGAAGCGCCCTATGGGCGTGTGTTTCTCAGTTATTCTTCTCAAATAATAACTGATGGGTAGAAGCCTACTTATAGGCCACCATACACAACACAAAGTCCACATCTCACGTTGTGGCATTAAACATTACACACTCTACAATAGAACACACTCCTTTCAACTGGTCTCGCATGTAGGTAGGAACACGGGCTGGAGCTCCTGAAGGAATTGGTGTTGTCTCCAATAAGGGCCTCCCCTCTGGAGGCCTTAACTGGTGCTGGTGGCTCCCCATTCAGTATCCCTATAACGGGTCTTCCTTTAAAAACCTCGAAGTTGGATCTCCTCGCTGGAGTCCAGGAAACTGGATCTCTCACATAGAAATTGACTGGACCTTTCCTCTGAGGACCTCGAAATTGGATCTCCCTCTCTGGTGACCTCGAAACTCTGTACCTCTTAGAGTTTGGTTTCTCATGTGATAATCTGCAACAAAGGGACTCCCAAATGGGGGTGACTACAATAGGTATTCACACTCCCCCTTTCTCCTATACCTGTATGGAAGAAGAAAATAACGTAGAAAAGAAATAACAAAAAAAGAGAAGAGCTTCTCCCTTTCTTCTCATAAACTTTCATCATCATTTTTTTATTTTTTTTATCATTTTTAAAAATATTTTCCCTTTTTTTTCTACCCTCTTCTTTTTTTTCCTTTGCCTTTTCTTTTCATTTTTCTCTCTCCTTTTTATTCCGATATTTCTTTTTCTCCCCCTTTATACCGTAACTCATTACATCTTTTTAAACCTAAAGGGATGTCGATGTTTTTTTGAAAAGTAAAGGGATATCAATGTAAACGGATATAAATGAGGGGAAAAGATAAAAAGGAAAATAAACTCGATAGACCTCACGACGTCGTCAACAACGCCAATCATGCTGCTATTATGTCAATCTCGCGTGGTTGCCATCTTCGTTGCCTTCATTGTCGTGACTTCTGAAATGCATGCATTGTCGTCTTCACTGCCATCGCTTCTTCGTAGGCGATGCCAAACCTTCCTTGCCAATCTTGCGATCTCACACGAGCTTGAAGTAGCTCGTGTCGATCCACCAACCCTTAGGGCTTCGGGCGACCCCTCCGTTGGTGAGACGGAGCGACGCTACTGGTGGTGACACGTAGTTGTTGCGCTCTATTGCTAGGGTGCACCTAAGCCCTAACGGCGTCACCTACCACCACAAGAGGTCCCCATGGTGCTGTAACGCCACCAGGGCTTCTCGAGCATGTGTGGCACTCTTCTCCTCATCTTCCTTGCACTGGATCCTCCTTGTTGGTCCTCCAGATTGGCTCCTTCGAATGAATAAAAAATTGGAACTCCAACAAAATAATAATTAAATGAACCCAAGAATTGAACTTGCTTTGATATCAAGTTGAAATTTAAAATGAGCAGAAACGAATAATATCAAAGCATAAAGAAATCAAGAACACTTGAGTTTACTTGGAAACCCTACTCACGAAGAGCGGGGAGAAGACTACAGGAGAAGTACCCTATGGGCACGTGTTTCTTTATTATTCTTCTCAAATAATAACTGAGGGGGTACAAGCTTATTTATATGCCACCACACAACACAAAGTCATCTCACAACATGGCACTAAACATCACACACTCCTCTCAACAAGAATGTATCACAATCCTCTAAAACAATAAACAAACCAAATCCTAATACAATCAAATCTTCTAAAATTAGAAAAGATCAAATCCTCCAAAAACCAAATATACCAAATTTGGACCAAAAGCCACACAAAAATCCCTTAGGGTTGGCTCCCCTTTGGGTGCATCCTAAACTGCCATGTGGCACTGCCCACGTGGCCTGACAGGGCTACTACGTGACACTTATTCTTCACACTCCCCTTCAAGTTGAGGTGGGGGGATGATGACTTGTTCTTCAAAACTTGTGAGGCTAGATGCCCTGGCACTCTTCTTCGAGCTCGGAGCTCTCCACTTTGTCTTTGGAAGAAGCCACGGTATAACCTCTTGCAACCTCTGGAGTTGCTTCCGTGGCAACTTTGATAGTTGTCGTGACAGTCGTATTCTTCTCTTCTTGAAACATAGCCCTGATCTTCTCAAGGTCGGCAGACGTGAGAGAGTATGCACGTGAAGTACTAGTAACCCCACGGTGAGACCTCCCAAACTCGTCCCAACAACTGTCTTGTGGATGATTGGTAGTTCCCCAATACTGGCACTGAGGGTAGACGCGACCTCGGCCTTGGCCACGTCCCTTTCTGCGCCCCGCACCTGATCCTGGAATCACAAGTGCGGAGTTTTCACCTTTTGGTGTGAACTCAACTTCTGGAACTTCCATCTTCTCAAGATGGCTAAAGATGGTCTCAAGATCCATCTTCCGTCGGATGCGAGGATTTGATCACGAGCGACCCGATAACGGGGATGTAACCCCAATAAAAACTTGGTAGCCTACTAAATCTTACATGTCTCCCCTTGTTTGTTGCAACAAAGAGGTTCGTAGATGTCCAACTCTTCGAACAATGTTTCCACCTTCTCATAATACTTGGCCAAGGAGAGATCTCCCTGACTACTGCCTATATACGAGTATAAAGATAAATAATACATGCATCACTAGATTTTTGGTGATGAGTGAAAAAATCGTTTCGAAAAGTTTGAGTTTGGAAAACCTGAGTTGTTGCAAGTTCCTAAGAAAATCCGCTACTAAATAGTATTTATAACCAAAACTCTAGCGAGTCTCGAGTTGAACACAGGGAGGCGAATGTTTGATTAAAAATCACGTTTGGAATTATTTTCGTAAAGCAGATTAGCTGGTTGAATTTAATCTACGCGAGCTAAACTACTTAAAGAATAAATAATAAAAAAGAGAGAAAGAATAATATAGAGAAAAGAGAGAGTGTGAACAAATATTTCATAACTATATGTTCATTACACTACTTGTAAAAATGAAAACTACACTAGAAAGGAGTAAAAAGATAGGGATAAGAAAATCTTCCTCGACAGTCGCTTGGAGGATAAGACACGTTGACGGAGCACCTAGAAGAGGGTGGTGAGATGCTGAACGAGGGAGAATGGGGCTGGAGGACGAAGCAAGGTGGCGTCGCAGCGGGATCCGATTCCCAAATAATGGCAGGAGGACGACCATGGGCGCTCCACGAAGGGGATGAGAAGATGGACAAAATTATTTTACTCTAGCTCTAGTGGAGCATCTCGGGCATGGGACCAGCTCTTAGAGCTTTAGAGGAGGTGAGAAGATAGGAGAATGGATGAAGAAAAAGTGAAGGGGAGATGGCTACTTATAGGTGTGGTTATGGGGGCAAAAGGGTCTTTTTAAGGGCTTTAAAATAAATGTAGGGCCTTTAGTGTTGTCTGTGCATGTTGTTAAAGGCCAGACATTGCTAAAGAGTGCGTTAAAGGAGAGTCGCCCATTTCTAATCCGACGCTCCACACGCGACCACGTCACCGCCTCCTCTTCAACCATTCGCGCGCCTCATCACACCTGATCAACCTTAGCTGTCCTATTGCGCATCCGAAGGCTTAAAATCACGCACGCTTCACTTTCGCAACGCATGTTGCGCCTGCGTACGATCGTGTGTGCAATCGCGCGCATGCGGAGCGCTCCCATTCGACGCACGAGAGGGTGTTATGTCGCCACCGTCGTTGCTGTTTGATCATCATCGTGCACCCGAATTTCAATTGCGTGCGCCTTAAGCGAATTCCACCTCGCTGTGGCTCGATTGCGCTCCTCGCGTTGCGTGACGAGGGCTTTAACTACCACGCTGTCTTTGCAGATTGTCGCAGAGACTGCTTCTCGTGCTCGCGCCCACGATTGAAGGTTGCTTGAGAGAAGAGAGGGCCGGTGGCGGTGGGTAGCTTGGATGGTGCCACGTGATGCCATCTGAGCTGTCTATTTTTAATTCTTCTAGATGGTGTCACAGATGTCGGATTGGGTCGATTTTCGTACCGTTGGGCTGCGATCGTCAATCCGAACCCATCCGTGCGGTTGGATTTATCATCTGAGGTAAGGATTTGCACCACCTTGCCCCTTGACCTTTGATTTTCCTCGGACTGCATCTGATGCTACGAGGGTCCGATCGAGGTGATCTCGGAGGCGTTGAACTTCAATCATTGCCCTGATCAGATCCGTATGGTTAGATCTTTAATCCGAGGCCCAGATAAATGTCACCATGTCTCCTGACCATAAAAAGGGAAAATTAGCCTATAATTTGTACTATGTATTCTAAATGTAGAATGATGCATGCTATGCAATATTTATAATACTGAATGCTTCTATGACACTAGTAACATGCATAAATAGACATTTTAGGCTAATTAGATGTGTGCACATCATTCGGGTATACCTTTTCTCTAAGGCTATCCAAATCTCATGCATGCTCTTTTTGTAGAGCATGTTTAAGGCAATGGCTAGATCTACGGAGTTCATTAACTAGTTCATGACTATGTAGTTCTAAGGGTGCCAAAATCGAACTAAGCGACCGATTAATCGGTCTCATAATCTTATTCGATCCAAAAATGAATTAAGTACTTATATTCGGCCCTATAGTAGGTCTGCCCATTGAATCGCTTGATTATCTGATTAATCAATCGATTAATCGATCGAGTAAGAATACCAACTGTCGATTTCTGCAGCTATTTGTAGTTCTCTTGGTTTTTCTTGACTCTGTCCTTTTGTTCAGGTGCTTCCTCAAGTAGAATGTGGAGTTTGTCTTAGCCCCTAAGGAATATCTTGAGCGCTTGGGCCCATAAGACATAGTTGGAAGTGCCTTGAAACTTGATGGTTCTTCCTTAAACAACCACCTTGCCTTCTCCCGTTGACAACGCAGCTTTGGTGGTGGTGGTATCCGTCATCTTTCTTGATCTTCAATTCTCCTACTTCATGTAAGGTGCTAGATGTGGTGAAGAGAATTTGCTGAAGAGGAAGGCCACGCGCATGGGGCATTGAAGATAGCAGGCACATGAAAACAAAATTCTCGTTTATGTGTGAACTCCGTTTCCCAAATATGCATACACCAAGGAGCCTAGATCATAGGCTCTGATACCATGTGAGAGTTGGAGTAGACGTGAAGGTGTAGAGGTCTCGTTGGCATCACGTTGAAAACAATGAGAGATGAAGGGTACTCGGCGGTGGTGAAGGAGAGAGAGAGGAGAGGAGTTCTTGATGTTGGAAGAATTGTTGCATTAACTTAAAATAAAATGATTACAATGGCTCTCTTTTATGGAGAGAACGCATCCCAATCCTTTAAATTTGAATCTTCAAACAAATCAAATCCTAATCTAATCAAATCTTCTAAAATTAGAAAAGACCAAATCCTTTAAAAACACTTTTCTAAAATCAAATATACCAAAGTAAAGGACACCAAACATGAACCAAAAGCCACACAAAAATCCCTTAGGGCTGGCGCCCCTTTGGGTGCTTTCTAGACTGCCACGTGGCTTGGCAGGGCTGCAATGTGGCACTTATTCTTCACAAGAAGAATAAATAGAACCACACGCTTATAAGGCGCTTCTCTCGTGGTTTTTTCTCTGCTATTCGTGAGTGGGGTTTCCACGTCAACTCGTGTTTAGAAGCTTATTTATGTTATTCAACTATCTGCACTAGGAGATTGGCATGTTGTTTGCTAATTGGCTTCCATCCCTGTGAATCCAAACACACCTATATGATAATGATTCGGTCGTAGTGGCTGCAAGATAGTTTAGAGGCCTCGTCGGAAAGTTACCCTGTGTGACAGTTACTAGACGTGACATTGCCCTTGCCGTCAGTAAGGTGAGTCAGTTCATGGATAAATCGCGTAAAATTCATTGGGATGCAACACTCTTGATCTTGAGGTATCTGAAAAAGGCTCCCGGAAAAGAGCTACTGTTTACTTGAGGTGACTCCTTGGACGTAATGGTATATGCTGATGCACACTATGCTGGATGTCCAATGGATAGGAAGTCAACTGTCGAGTTTTGCACATTTGTGGGTGAAAATCTTGTCACTTGGCAAGGTAAGAAACAAACTATAGTGGCGAGGTTGAGTACAGAGTCAAAATATAGAGCCATGGCATAAATGGCCATTAAGCTTATGTGGATTTGATCAGTACTTATGGATCTCCATATTCCAATTTTGAGCTGATGGAGATGAGATGTGTTAGTAAGGCTGCCTCATTCATTGTCAACAACCCAGTTTCCCATAAGTGAACTAAGCATGTAAAATTAGGCTGCCATTACACAAGAGAAAACAAATGATTTGTTTATTCTATGGAGCCCTAGGTACTTTTATATAGAGAGGTATAAAGGGAAAATAACACTACATGCTCTCAAGCAATAAAACAATTATAATAAAAGCCCAAACAACCTGTACAACCTAACACCCCCCTCAAATTGGAGCATAAATATTTAGCATGCTCAGCTTGGAACATAAGACCTTAAGTCACTTCTTGGAGAGTGCTTTAGTGAAGATATCTGTAATCTGATCCTCAGTGCTAATGTAGGGTGTGTAAATCTTTTTTCTTGTAATAGCCTCTCTAATGAAGTGGCAATTTACTTTAATATGTTTGGTTCGTTCATGGAATGCAGGATTATTTGCAATGAATGTGGTTGCCTTATTGTCGTAGAACATATGAATAGGTTTTGAAATATAGACATTAAAATCTTGCAGAATAGATCAAACCCACAACTGCTCACAAGTAGTGTGCGCTATGGCTTTTGATTCAGCGCTCGATCTGAAAACTATTGCTTGCTTCTTGCTCCTTCAAGTGATGAGATTACCTCCCACATAGGTGTAGTACCCAGTGGTAGACCTCTTGTCCTCAGGTGCCCTAGCATAATTGGCGTCAGAATAGTCACAAACATTAACATGACCATTGTTCTGGAAGTGGAGCCCCTTCCCAGGATCACGCTTCAAGTATCTCAGCACTTGGTAGACTCCATCCTAGTGGACCTTCCTGGATGCCTGCATCAACTAGCTCGGCCTTTTTACAACAAAGGCAATGTTAGGCTTAGTAATTGTTAGGTATAACAACTTTTCAACCATGGCATGATATCTGGTCCAATCTTGAAACAATGGATTGTCTGCATCTGCAAAAGGTAATGGGGAATCCATGGGCACACGTGATGTTTTGCACCCAAGCATGCCAGCTTCCTTCAACATAACTAGCACATACTTGTGCTGAGACAATATAAGTCCTATTGTTTGTATCTCAATGCCAAGAAAATAATTAATAGAGCCCATATCCTTAGTTACAAACTATGAATGCAGTAAAACTTTAGTGTTCTATATGCCTTTTCTGTCATTGCTAGTCAATAGAATGTCGTCCACATAAACAATCAGAATCACTAAACTTGTTTCTCTATACAATGTGAACACCGAGTGATCTGTAGAAGACCTAGCAAAGTCATTCTCCTGTACGAATTTGCTAAATCTCACAAACCACGCCCTTAGACTCTATTTGAGACCATGAATATTCTTCTTTAGTTTGCAAACCTTCTGATACTCCCCCTGACCGATGAAGCCTGGAGGTTGTTGCATGTAAACCTCCTCCTTTAGGTCTCCCTAGAGGAACGCATTTTTGATGTCCAATTGATGCACAGTTCATCCCTTGTTAATGGCCACAGTTCATCCTTGTGAAGTTGCACCACGGGAGAGAATGTCTCAAAATAATCTACCTCAAAGGTCTATGTATAACTTTTGGCGACAAGGTAGGCTTTGTAGCACTCTACAATACCATTAGGACGACATTTCAGGGTAAAACATCCACCTACATCTCACAATTGTAGCCCCTTGGGTTAGGTCACCTAGTTTTCATGTTTTGCGAGATTGCAAGGCGGTCATTTCTTCTTCCATAGAAAGTGTTAAGGATCCTGGAGGGCATCTCTATGATCTCATAGGACCTTGTGACTGTCAATAGGTAAAGAAAGGAAATGATTAAGTGACATAAACTGAGAAATAGAATATTTAACACAAGATTGTTGGGCCTTTCGTTGGGTTATGGGAAGGTCCAAGTCTGCGTTATCAGTAGCAAAAGGCACCTGGTCCTCAGATGAGTCACTGACGACTAGAGAGGACTGAGTAGGGATGGTAGAGAAGGGCTTATCCACCTGTGGAGTATCTACAGACCTGCCTTGAAACTGTTTAAGGTATCTAGAACATCTAGATGTCTAGGAAAAATAACAGGATCAGGTGGGTCTACCTTAGGTATAGGAGGCTCAGAGGGTTTTGGTGGCTCAGAAGGCATAGGAAAAGGCATCACCTGGGGTATAACCTGAGTGCAAGGCTCCCCCTTTTTGCGGTAATAGGGAGTCTCCTCAAAAAATGTGATGTCTGCAGAAACATTAAAACTTTGTGCTATAAGGTCGTAACAATGGTTGATCATACAGATTGCGAGGCTTTCTGGACGACATTCAAGGACCATCTTCACCTTGATATGGCTGGGTGGTGTAAAGCTTTTGGTGTTCTTTAGGTTATTTGGTTGTAGAGAAACTGTAAGGTTTTCAATAATGAGCGGGTTTGGGTAAAGAATGTGGTGAGAGAGGCCTATTATTTTTCTGATTCTTGGCTTTAAAACCTGTAAGTATGTTCCATTTTTAAATTAATATAGTTACAGGACGATTACCAGGCTCAGTAATCTTCCTCTTTTTTCTCAAAAAAAAAATCCAAAAAGATACACTTAACTAGCCAAGGGAAAATTTTGTCCCAAACACAACAGGAGTGAGAGGAAACAAATCTTTGCCAGGAAACAATGCAGAGTGGGGTGTTTTACCACCCAAAATCGAAGAGTAAAGTAGCAGTCAAAAGTTACATCAGCCGAAAAAGATGAGGGAACATTTATTTGGAACATACTAGTATGAGTAACATCCATAAGATAACGAAGTTTACATTTAGCCACCCTATTCTTTTAGCAAGTATGAATGCATGAGGTCTGATATATAATCCCAAATCACTCCTGAAAACTTTTATAATAGGGGAAAACTGAGTCTTTATTTCTTAAATAAAATTATGAACAAGAAAAGGAACTTCAAACTTTTCGTTTATCATAAAAGTCCAAGAAATTTTGGTACAATCATCAACCAAAAGAAAATACCAAAAACCTCTAATACTATGGACCTTGCACGAGCCTCATACATTAGCATGAATCAACTGAAAAACATACTCATTACGCTTATTTTGAGATGGAAAGGATGACTAGTGGTACTTGCCAAGTTGGCAAGTCTTACAACGAAAAGACTTTGAAAAAGGAAATCTGGAAATTAATGACGCAGCACGGGCAGACTAGGGTAGCCAAGACTTAGGTGCCACTAGAGAGTAGTGGTGGCACAAACAACAGCAAAAGATGGAGGAGGAATGTGGAGGTAGCATAGGCCATTCTGCTCAAATCCTGTACCAATCCACCTCACCGTTTAAGGTCCTGCAAAAAGTACTGGTCATGAAAAATAGCTCGACATCGAAGATCTCTGGTAATCTGACTAATAGACATCAAATTAAGTGTAGATTTCGGAGCATGCATAACATTAGATAGGGGCAGAGTGGGAGACAGGGAAATATTCTCAAGTTTTGTAATTGATGACAAACTCCCATTTGCTACCTTCACCCAGAATAAGGTAGCAATATCTCGAAGGGAAGAAAGTAAATTGGCATCACTAGTAATAAGGGGAGAAGCACCTTAGTTGGCAATCCAGGTTGGAGCATGGGACCTGACAAACATGGCAGAGGTACCTATGGACTGGTGAACTAATGCCCCAACCAAGGTGGAGGTCTGGGATGCAATTAATCTCTCATATTATGCCTTCGAAATAGTAATCTGACCATCATCTTCATGTGCCTGAATAGTGTCCTCTGTAGAAACCTAGTGAGCACGTGGATCCATTCCCTGAGCATAGTCGTGCTTCACGCAACAATGATCAACAGTATGGCCACTCTTGTGACAATACTTACAGAAAAGGATACTCTATCCATGACCACGACCAATGTGAGCACCACCATGGCCGCAACCACCTTGACCTGTAGGAGCAAGACTCCCACGACTACAGCCTATGGAAGCCATGGCAGAGAAATCTGATATAGGTACAGGATCAGAGGTCTCCAATCTCGATAGATGAGCATAAATCTGGGTTGGTGTAGGGATCTCATTCATCGTCATAAACTGGTCCTTAGCCTCCTTGTATTCATGGCCAAGACAAGATGGTATCTAAATGAATTGGATCGCCTCCCGCTGTTCTTCTATGACTGGAACACCAGTAGATATGGGATGATGTGTGTCCTGTTCATCTCATAAATTCTTTATCGTGCCATAATATTTAGATAGGGGCATGGAACCCTTTCTTAGTGTATCTCATCCACAACTTGATAGGGACAAGTGATATTGCTCGTGGATTGTATCTCATGTAACACCCCCTACATCCTGGCTGAAGCATATGCCATGATCTGCTTTGCAATCGTTTAGGTAATGCTAATTCAAGAGGTATATGGCTACCCAATCATTGCCTCTCAATTTGTAGACTTCACAACAGGCTCATCTTGGGTGAGAATATACTTCTTCCTATGTGATCCCATGAATTGGGAAAATGATAAAAAGATGTGGACAAGAGTAAAAAGCTGGATCCGACCAACTTAACGGAAGTTCCTTGCATACGTAGAGTCGCTCGTGGTAGATAGTTTCTCCATTGAGTCACTAAGGGAATCTTTGTGGTCTCCCATGTCTGCACCGTTCGTGGAATAGTCCTCCAAGTACTTTTACTTCATATGCCTTGCAAGAGAAGCCAGAGACAAATCTAAATATGAAATTTCAAATCATATGAGATGAAGAAAAAAAAAGTATTAGGCGTAGCAGGCTCTTGGGGCAATGATGTGCCACAACAAGGTTTACTCTCCCTTCGATGCTGTCTTTGGTGAAGAATCGAAGCGAGGAGGGTGATAGACTTGCCCCTACCTACAAATGAAGACCCACAATAGCAAGAGATTACGCAACAACGCCTAGGTGGGCCACTAGACCAACAAGCGGTGCTGCTAGCAACCTTGGTGATGCTGTTGGCAACGTTGAGGGCCTCAGCGGTGTTGAAGGACCCGATGACGCTGTTGGCGGCAGAGCTCAGGCTACCACAGTAAGGGATGTCAACGGGTCGGGTTTGGGTTGGGTTTTATTATTACCAAACCCATCCTCATTTAGAAATTCATTCCTGATACCTGCCCCAAATACAATCGGGGAAAACCCACTCCCATACCCGTTAAATTAACAGGTACCCATTTAATTAACGGGTACCAATTAACATGTTGGTCTACATATCACACATCATTTTTAAATACCATAAGGAAAAATGCATATTCCACCATCAAAATTTCTTAAATACAACCATCTTTTTGAGGAAATGTAAAACAAACAAAAGTATCATAACAAAAAAAGAAAATACCAATATTCTAAACATATTTCATGATTTATAATAAAAAATAATCATATGAGAGAGGAGAGGAGTCTTGTCTTGACATTGAAATGGAATTCGAGTCACGCTACAGTCTAGTGATGGTGGAGATAATCATGTGAGAAAGGAGAGCGAGTCGTGATGTTAAGACTTAAGATGGAATTTGGACAGTATAGAGGACAGAGGAAAGGATAGGAAACGTCAAGCTGTAGCGCTGCTTGAGATAGAATTTGACGTTGAGATGGAATTTGGAAAATTAGGAGTCCGAGAGATGTGAGTTCATGACCTACTTTGAGACGTTATGGTCACATGAGTAGTCCATTGCGGAAAGTTGGGAGTCTTAGGACATTTGGAATTTCTAGAGTTGGGAGTCTTGGAACGTTTGGAATTAATTTTTTGAGTCTTGTATATATATAATATATTTATATCGGGTGTACGAGTTCGAGGGTACCTTTTCCCATACTCGAACCCAAACCCGATTGGGTTTGCATCAAAAAATCCAAACCCACCTAAATGTTAAATGGAGCGGGTTTTACGTGTCGAAATCGGATCAGGTCAAGTCGGTTCTCCATTGGGAAGTACTAGATTGACATCCCTAACCACAACGCCCAATAGGTGGTGTTGGGCCCTGACGATGGCTATTTGGAGGGGTGCACCAGCTGTAGAGAAGATGGCATAAGGAGAGGGGGCTGACAGTGCAAAGAGAGGAATAGGGTTTTGGAGGAGGCTATGGAGGCTAAGGTTTTGGTGGGATATCGGAACCCTAACCTAGAATCGTTACTCTGATACCATGTTGGGAAAACAAATGATATTTTTATTCAATGGAGGCCTAGGTATCTATATATGGAGAGGTACAAAGGAAAAATAACACTCTACACCCTCAAATAATAAAACAATTAAAATAAGAGCCCAAACAACCTGGAGATATGTTCATGAAGGCATTGGAGATTAGGCAAATAAAACATCATTTGGAGATCAACAGATAGAAATAACTATTTTCTTGACTCTAGCTTGGTTGTGGGGCAAGGTACACCTCAATGAAAGCTTGTCAGATTTTGTAGCTTAAGGTTCTTTGAAGTTTAAAATTTTTGTTTGGTTAATTTGACACTGCTTGGTAACGAAAGTCCCGAGTAAGCAGTGGGTTTTGGAATTTGAAAGTGTTCTTCCTGTAGTATGGAAGAGGAAGATGTGAAACATTTTTTCTTTTCGATGTGCTTTCTCAAAGGAGGGTGGACAACAAGATGCTGGGTTTCAGATGTTTTCCGATCGTCTATGGAGCTTTGGAACCACTGAAGAAGAGAAAGGGCCTTGAATGACTTTTGTGGCAGAAGGTTTTGCAGGGGATGTTGATGGTGGTTTTTAGGAACAAAAAAGGTTAGATTGAAAATGTTGCTGTCCAACCTTTGCATTTATTTAATATTTAGTGGAGGTATTCACAATTGGTAAAAGTTTTTTATAAGAATTTTTACATATATGCTATTGAAATCTTTTAAAATTGCTTTTTTGCCATTGACTTCACTATCTTGTTAGTTTTGCCATTAAAAAAGTTGCGTTGTTTTCGAATTTGTCATTCCGATAGTCACAGCCGTTAAATTTAACAATTTTGAATTGAAATTTAATGAAAATTTATTATTTTATCCTCATTTTTTTTCTCACCCCCTTCTTTCTACCCAGGAGGAGGTCGATGCCGACGTGGGTAATGGAGGAGGTGTGGGGAGGAGGTTGTGAGAGGAGGAGGTGGTTGGAGATAAGGAGAAAGGGAGGTGTAGGGAGGAGGAAGAAGGGGGGTGAACATTAACAAAATAATTTTTTAGTCCAAAATAATAAATTTTCATTACATTTTTATCCAAAATTGTTCAGCTTAACAGTTATGACTAACGAAATGACAAATACGAACAACGTAACTTTTTCAATGGTGAAATCAACATTATAGTGAAGTCAATGGCAAATAAGTAATTCTGAAAGATTTCAATGGCATGTACAAAAAAATCCATTTTTTTATTGTTAATTTTTCGATGTCTACTTCTTTGATATCCTTTTTTATTATAGGTATTTTTCCTTGATACCCCTTTTTATGCTGAGCGTACGCAATCTTCACTTCTAAAATGACATGCTTTGCACATGCCTATAATTGACCATACAAAATTTGGATATATAGCATGGCAAGTCTACAAAGCTCTAGCTTTCAAATGAATCTGCTCATGTAAGCACTTGGGGCTCCTATTTAGTTCAAACAACTTGCCTTTAATTTGTGTATGACATCTCCATCAATTTCTCTATCTTAGTTGAAATTTGGCATGTAGGTATTTCAAAGTCGAGCATCTCTATCAATTTAGGGATGGAGAGAGCGAAGCAAGAGGGTGCTGAGGGGGCTTGGGGGGAAGGCATCAAAGGTTGGGAGCATGTAAGGTGTCGAAGGGTTGGTGTAGTTCGTCGCGGGTCCACATCTCGACTTCATGGGGCTCGCTGCTTTTGTGTTTGGAACGTGGTCACCTTGTGAGGGATTGTCGGAATGCGATAATTTGCTTTTGCTAAAAGGGCTTAGGACATCAAAAAAGATCGTGTAAGGTGAGGATGGAGTCGAAGCCATGCACAATATCAGAGGTGGGTAATCGGAGTACGGAGTTTGCGGCGATGCGAGGGTGCAAGGTAGTTATGACCCCTTGGTTTTCGTCATTACGTGAGGTGTCGACAACACTCGATGTAATCATTGCCGAGGTTTTGATAGGATGGCCTTTGTTCGATGAGGTGGAGGTCGTATAGGCTTTTTTGAAGGGTTTGATTATATCGACCTAGGGCATTGCGGAAGTGTGAAAATGAACGTTTTGTTAAGAGGATTGTGTGTTGGTTTAGTGCCACATTGGAGATGATTGTGTGTTGGTTTAGCTCTCTTCCGTGGTTTTCTCTCCGCTCCTCGTGAGTGGGGTTTCCATGTAAACCAAAGCGTTCTATTATTATGTATGTTTTGATTTATGCTTCCGCTTATTATATTTTTCAACTTGGTATCATAGTAGTTCTTTCTTAGGTTTTGTCCTAAGATTTATCATTCTTGAAATTGATTTGTCTCCGTATTGTCTTCAATCTTGAGAGAGAAGGGGAAACCTAATCTCTCCATGCAAGGATAAAATCAAGCCGCTGACGATGGATGGACGGGCGACAGTCGCTAGGGCGTAGCGACGGTGCTGTCGCTCGAGATTGGAGGAGTTGGCAATCGAAAGAAGATAAAGAAGGCGATGGAGAGGCCCATGCGATCGTGGTGGATCTGTGCAACAGAGTGCGAGCTGCGGTTGCGACAACACGCACGCACAAAAGGGCATGTGCAGGCGGTGGCAACGCACGTGTTGTAGCAGCGAAGCAATTGACAGCAACAAAGTGAGATCCACGGTGACAGCAACAAAGTGGTGGTCGTGCCACCGTCTCCTTAGCACCTTGAGGTGGCGGTGGCTTGTGGCGACGGTGAACGGTGGTGGCTGCGATCTCTCCCTGTCGCTGATCTTCTCCCCTCTGAGATCTTGGTGTCAGCGATGAGGAGAAGGCGGACACAGCGGTGCTGTAGGCCAGAGCGGACGAGGTGGCACGGCGGCTGCGTGGAAGGAGCACGAGGGCGCTGCAAAGGATGTTGGGTTCCTTCGAACCCTATGGTGAAGATCGAGGCTTTTTTAAGAGCACAGCCATTTGAAGGTCTAAGTTATATCCTTTGTTAGGTTTTAAAAAAATGACATGAAAAAAAAAGGAGAAAAGAAAAAAAGAGAGAAGAAAAAAAGAAAGAAAAATAAAAAAAAAGGAAAAAGAAAGGAAGAAAGAAAAAGGTAGAAAAAAAAGGAGAGAGAAATTTTTAAAGAAAATCAATGACAAGATTTATGTTTAAGAGGAGAGATGGAGAAGTTTTCTCTAGTTTTTATTCTTTTATTTTCTTGTTGTTATTGTCTTCTCGTATGGGAGAAAGGGCGAGTGTGGAAGCTGTTGCAGTCACCCCATTTGGGAGTCTCTTTTGTTCATGGACTCCACATGAGAAACTCAACTCTGGGAGGTCTAGAGTTTCGAGGTCCTCAGAGGATGGACTCATTTTAAATTTCTATGTGGGAGATCCAGTTTCGTGGACTCCAGAGAGGGAGATCCACCTTCGAAGTCTTCAAACCCAATTTCAGGGATACTGATTAGAGAGCCACCCTCACCCGATCCTCAGAGCCAGCTACAATTCATCTAGCAGCTCCAGCCCATATTCCCGCCTACAAGCAAGAACCGGTCCAGAGTGTTGTTCGTTCTAATGTGTAGAGTGGATTTGTATTACAAGTTGAGCATTCCATGCTCCAGCTTGAGAGGGAGTGTTGAGAGGATTATGTGTTGGTTTAGTGCCACATTGGAAGATGTAGACTTTCTGTTGTGTGTGATGGCCTATAAATAGGCCTGTACTCTCATTTTCTTTTGAGAAGAAATACTGAGAAAACTCACCCATAAGACGCTTCTCCTGTGGTTTTCTCCCCGCTCCTCGTGAGTGGGGTTTCTACATAAACCCAAGCATCTATTATTGTTTATGCTTTGATTTATGCTTCCGCTTATTATATTTTTCAACTCATTTAAAAAATTCGCATTACAAGATCTGGTCAATGCCAAAACCCAATCAAGAGATGAAATCGAAAATGCCCTAAATTGGGATCACATAGGAGGAACTAATTTCGTCATGTTCTGGGATCCCACGGGTATAAGATGTTATACCTTCGCAGGTGGTGTGATATAGCATCCCACGTGCGGTGCCTCCTTAAATAAGTCTTGGCAAAACCTGAACTCCTCCGCAATAGGTGGATGAGATCCTTCTTGTTGTGGAGAATCGATCCTAGATGAGATCCGCGAACCCTTGGTGAATTTGAGACGGCTGCAAGAGGAAAACTGCTTCCCATGATTCTGGTTGTCGTTGAAATCTAACCTTATGGTCCTGGTTACAAATTTTTGTAATACCTACTGATTCCAGACAAGCAATAACATTTAGGTTTATATGAACTCCTGCAAACCCTTACACATTCAGTGGAGGCTAACTCGAGACAGCAATGAATATAATATTATCATATTCTGGAAATTGCTTGCAGAATATGTTGCACAGATTGATGGTTTAGATCTTAAGCTGCTTATTGAAAAGCTTTGTTGTCTTTTCTATTGGGATTTGGGGAAAACTATGTGCCTACATGCTCTGTAACCTGCAAATTTGCAAGGTAGGGTCATAATAACTTATATTTGGAACCTGACTAGATGAAGAAAGAATAGTTCAATGTCGTGCTCTTTCAGCTTTATAATTGTTCTGGGATCTTGGATTTTGAGGATTTTTCTAATGTCCAGCTGCTTGAATGGACAGGTGACATTCTCAAACATCAGGGCAAAGCTTGAGATAGATGGTATTAAGAGTACACCGCTACTTACCCAGGCATGTTTTATGGTTTAGTCTCTTCAAGGAAAGGTGTTCAGAACCTATCCCACACCTACACAACCTCTTTTTGAAATGGATGAATAGTCATCCATCTGCACTTCACCCAATTATATTTCACTGGGACCAAGTGGAACTTTGGGTTGGGGTTGAAGATTGAGGGTTGAAAACTTACTCCAGATGGGGCTTTGGGATTAGAATCAGAAATCGAGTACTTTACAACTAATCATTGTCTAATATCTTTTGTCCTTAGGTTGGTCCAATGTTGGTGACCCATTGGGGACTTAGCGGGCCAACTGTTCTCCGATTGTCTGCATGGGGAGCCCGTGATCTCTTTCAATCACATTACAAAGGTAATAGTGCCTTGGTTTTTGCTGAGAAGATTGATATTAGGCAGGATAATGGGATCCAAACTAATGTATGAATCAGGGTAGCCTATTTTCTAAATGAATTTCTTGTTTACACCTCTTGCTAAAATCTTCTTAATGTTTCTTCTCTCATTTTTTTAAATTTGTGAACATGCCCAGATATTTAATGGACCATAAAATCTAAACTTTTAGCATTATTTCATGGTTTTGGAATAAATAAAGTTAAAGGCCCGTTTCTTTACACTTTACACTAGCTTTGCTTGATGCTATTTTTACTGTTGCAAATGAAGCCTTCACTTTTTAAAAGGGGATATCCTAGGTCTCACCACTGATATCTTTATAATATTGTGCTATTTTTGGGGAAGGTAATTACTCCCTCATCTCGTAAAACATTTGTTTAAAATGGGAATAGATAGTGGCAGAGGACTGAGATGAGAAAGTAGGGACATGGAAGTGGGAGGCCTTTGGGTGGACTCCTCTACAAGTCCTGTCATGCTCAGAGGGGCATATTGAAAACAACTTGATGTTCTATTTGTCTCTCGATGGGCCAACTTACAACTCAATGCCGGTTGGTTGTTTGTAGGGGCTGCTTGACCCTCGGTCATCACCTTCATAGCTGTCCATGAAGGAGGGATGAGGTTAGCGAAGGGGATTAGGGGGAGATGATGGGTGTTGTGGTTGGGGGCTTGACCAACCTCCAATGCATTGTAGACTTGATGCAATCATAAGTGAAGAGTCCTTTGAGGTTGCGATGGAAGCAAGCACCTTGTGAAGCCCTTCTCTCCACCAGGTGTAGTGTTTTGGAACAATTGTGGGGCTCCATTACATGCCTCCTCGATGGTGGTTTAGTGTCATAGGAAAGGAGACGAGGAGAGCACATAGACAATCGGATTAAGTGGTGCTTCAGGTGCTTTGCCTAGAGGAGTTGGCACCTAAGGCTTGAAACTTTGCCATCGTTAATGCCATAGTGACCTCCTTTGGAAGATTGCGACACTATGTGATCAACTCTAAAGAGGAACTCATTGTTGTCGAGGTTGGTGTTGGGAAATGATCTCGGACCCGCTCGACAATCGAAGGGGTGTGGGAACTTGAATGATTTGATCTGCGATTCCTGCGGCATCGCAGAAGCGTGAAAACATAGGCATTTTAAAATTTCATCAAATCGAATACTTGGGTCGATGCCTGGAAACTTGAATAACAAAGATCAAGAAATAGTAACAACTTATGTAATCGGAACCACATGAGGAGATCTAGTATCTCCCTATTACAGAATCCCCACGACTAAGAGATTATGCTTATGGGTAGCATAGCATAGCATTCCATGTGTTGTGCCTCCTCAAATAAATACTACCTAAAGGGATTCCCTTCTTCTCAGTAGGTAGATGAGACCCTTTACACCGATAAGACTTGATTTTGTGGAGTATGGGGTAAACGTCACAAACTGATTCACGATTCCCGTGGGGACCCTTACCTCAATTCCACCATGAAAAGCTTTTGCCATGGATTCAAAATCCACTAAAAGTAGTAGTTAGATGTTTAATGTCTCTCCTAAATGCCTAGCTACAAAGTGGAGGGCACGAGCTTTGGCCCTGGAGATTGAATCTGTAGGTGAAGCACAAGCTGGACGACCAAGAGTCTTCTTGGTTGTTGCCCTTGAGCAGCAAAGGGGGAGAGGGCACCAGTTGCTAGGGTTCCTAGTCGTCTCCCTTCTTCCTCTTGTGAAGAGGGGCAATGGTTGGCCAAGCTCTTAGCTATCTCTTCTTCGATTAGCCCCAACAATCGTTAAGGTTCTTGAAGAGGAAGAAAGAGTTGATGGCTCTTCTTCTCCTCCTCTTTGCTTTGTGGAGAAGAATGCACACAAATTGATTTTATTTGGTTGGAATCAACTTAGGGTTTCCCAATTAGGTTTAGGAGATATTTATAGGGTTCTAATCAAATCCTAATATGGTGTAAACCCTCTGATTTCCATCTAAGGGTTGTGATCTAATCCTACTTGAATTTTACATGATTGACCCATAACTTTTGGGATGTTTAGATCTAGAATCTAAACATTAGTTAATTGCAATCCAATTGATTAAATTAGGTGTAATTAATCACCAAATTGAATGTGATTTAACTCCTTAAATCACATTAATCAATCCTGTAAGTAGAAACACACTAAAATCATTATTGGTTTCATCACGCCAATAATGAAGAGTTCAAGATTAATGGAATTATGATGCTACACCTCGCTTAGATATTCCAAACACCCATTAAGTCTTCACACTAGAAGACATAGGTAACACTTAGGATTAAATCTGTAATTCGTTGTTCATCTTATCATGGGTTACATACTTTTCATATTCTCTTTATATTGTTGGGACAAGAACGAAGGCCAAATTCTTTCCCAAAGGTATGCATTCTTCTTTTCATGTATGAATCTGATTAAGACTCGTATGACTATGCATGGAATTTCATACTTCCTAATATACACAGAGCGAACTCGAGTCTCCTAATCTGCTCTGTACACTTACAACAACGGATCTATGTGATCCCTTTGAGAGATTATGTCTTTTGCCCCTTCCTACATGCACCAGCTTTCCAGTATTAGTACCAAGGTAGGTGCATTTACTTTCGATCTACTAAATGCATGTACTTGTGAACATAGACATATTTGTTTCAAGTCTAATGATAGGCCTTCTCTATGATTGTGATAAGAGGACTTTTGCATCTCCTTGTTGAGTAACTCCTTGACGCAACTTACGTGGCAGCCTTGAATCTTTATCTCCATGCAGAGGATGTGTATCAAGAGCATCAGTTAGGCAACAGTCTCTGGAGAAGATTGCCACTATTCTCACTCTAGAGACAGTCGTTGGATATTATGATGATTCTTAATGACTTATTGAAATCATTAATCTAAACTGTTTGAATTCTTCAATACCTGTCGTTGGTATATCTAACATGGCATAGTACATTATTTTAGTTGTATTGAGGGACCCATCTAATCATATTAGTATGTCCACATGATCTGAGACTCAAATCTGACTCATCGATCGAGTAATTCGACTCAGGTTGGTTCGCTTAAGGCATAAAACTCCAACATTTGGGTTGTTAAAGGTGGTTCTAAGGAAGTTTCATAGATGTTGATGGATGTAGGTCAACCGCAATCAGGTTAATGGACCTCATTGAGGTGAGGAGATTGTCATGGACAAACATTAAAGGTGATGGCCATGGCCGTTGGCTGGAATGGGTTGGTGAGGTTCAGTGGCGGTAGCAAGAGTATTTTCCTTGAGAAACCAATCATTGTCCCTTCAATTTTTAAGGGTTAAGCACAATCGTTAGCCCCTTTAGTGGCGATAGAAAGGTTCAATGGCAAGAGCGGGAGGTGCCATGTTCTTTGTTGAGTTTAGTATTTTCTAGAGTGTTGGGCTCTGATGAAGTCTTCGCTTCGCTGCAAACATGGACTCAAGTGCACTTGACCAACATGGGGCAAGCAATAGTTAAGTGGGTAGGGCTCCTTCATCTGTCCCTCCCCTCCCTTGTATCTAGGGTTAAGGACCTGGAAGGTAAGCTTTCACATTTGTTCAGCCCACAGGTATAGGCTAGGGATGCCATGGTGCACATTAGGATGTACAATTTAATAGAGAATGCTCTAAACAGATATGATTTGAGTCACGGTGGCTACCAACCCACAAATGGCCAGCTTGGAGTCAAGGTAAGTGTCAGTGCAAGGTCGTGGGCCCTAGAGAAGGTGAGTAGCAACCACAACCGTCATTTAAGGTGAGTAGTAGCCATAATCGTTGTTTAAGGTTGTTATGAGGCCCCTGACTCCCAACTAAAGACAAGTTCTACAGTCGCGATATTGGATTGTGCACAAAAGGAAGGGGCCAAGGAATCATGTGAAGAACAAAAGAGTTGTGGTTGTTGCTTCAATAGGGGATGACTGAGATTGTGTAGAACTTGCAGGGAAGTCAGGAACTAATTACATGTCGATCTGTCTCATGTTCGAGCAAATATGAATATCTCCTTGTCTAGTAATTAGTGAGTACCCTCCAATTGGCTACTTACACTGTCTGCTTGAGTGCAACAAATCTAAGGGTGGAAGATCTACTCTGATCCCCACACAAGTGTTGATATGGCCAGAGCCCTTCTTATCCATAATAGTATGTCATAAAACTATTAGAGAGATACAGTTCTTACAGCTTGCTACCTTATTAATAGATTACCTTCCTCAGTGATTCATGAGCAGATACCATAGCAGGTGCTTTATCTTGATGATGAGCTGTTTGATCATCCGCCCAAGACATTTGGGTGCGTGGCTTTTGTACATCTTAAACTTGAGTGAGATAAATTGGCACCTAGAGCAGTCAAGTGTATATTCCTTGGCTACTCTCATACTCAGAAGGGGTATCAGTGTTTTGATCCCTTACACCAGAGACACTACACTAGTGCAGATGTCACCTTTCATGAAGCTATACCCTATTTTCTTTGTTGTTGCTAGGCAAGTGTAGAGTGTGCCAGAGTATGCTCCTATACCAATTGCACCGTACCATTTGGTGTATTTACAGATAGTAGTAGCCCTTCTTAAGCTACTGAGCCATCTACCAGCACATTCAGGCTAGTACCAGCAGATGAAAAGATCTTCAAGGGTCACACTTATCGGTTGCCAGTTGTCTATAGGGCATGGCCCCCTCCGTCTATTCCACAGACTCCTCAAGTTAATGTTGATAACCTGGAGGCTACGTCTACTCAAGAGGCTCTGTCCGATACAGTGTCAGCAGGTTTAAAGGTTGAGAATCCGTCACTTGTGGATGTTTCTCCAGGTTATACTTTCATGAGCATTGATGAGGATATCCCTATTACTATCAGGAAGGCTCCATGATCTTATGCACAGTATCGTGTTGTTGGAAGTGTTTCTGCTGATTCTCTGAATTCAGATTTTCATGCATTTACAACTGCAGTATCCAGTGCTGAGATACCTACCTCGTACTAGTAGGCTTTACTATATCCACACTAGAAGGAAGCTATGGAGGAGATATTTGCACTTACTACCAGAGGTACCTGGGAGCTGTCATCTCTACCGTTTAGTGTGCACCTTGTTGGAGCCAGATGGGTCTTTGCCTTGAAATACAACCCAGATGGGTCTATTTCAAGGTATAAGGCCCACCTTGTGGCCAAAGGATTTACCCAAACCTATGGGGTATATATCTTTGATACGTTCTCCCTTGTTGCATGACTCTACACTGTTCTTATACTTATCTCTATTGCAGCTCATTATGGATGGCATCTACATAAGCTAGATGTCAAAAATGCATTCTTGTACAAAGACTTAGAGGAAGAGATCTATATGCAGCAACCGCCTAGCTTTGAGGTTCAAGGGAGTGTGTGTGCTGGCTTCGTAAGGCCATTTATGGTCTTAAGCCGAGCCCCCGAGCCTGATTTCAGCACTTGTCTGAGGTGTTGTCTGTTATTGGGATGCAAAAATGCTCATTTGACCATTCACTATTTGTGAGGAAGACCAGTAGTGGTATAGTGGCTCTACTTGTGTATGTGGACAACCTTCTCACAGGTGATGATGCAGAGGGTATATCTCAGGTGGAGTAGTTGACACGCCAGTTTGTTATGAAATATCATGGGAAGCTGAAATACTTTTTGGGCATTGAGTTTGCCATAAGTAAGCAAGGGGTAATTATGTCGCAGAGAAAGTATGCCCTTGACATTCTTCAGGAGACAGGTATGTTAGAATCCAAAGATGCTAATATTCCTATGGATCCTAACATTCACCTTTTTGAGGATGCAGTGAAGCTAAAAGGCAAGAAGGCATATCGACAGCTGGTGGGAAAGTTGTTATATGTGACCATCACTTAGTTAGATATTAGCTTTGCCATGGGTAAGCTAAGTCAGCTTTTAGATAAGACCACTGTTGTTTATTGGCAGGTTGTGATGCAGGTATTAAGGTACATCAAGGGATGTCTAAGTAGAGGCATTCTTTTTCAAAAGAAGGCACCTATGTCTGTTGTTGCCTACTCAGATGCAAATTATGCAGATTATGTTGGAGACAAGCGATCTACTACTGACTTCTGTACTTTTGTAGCTGGGAACTTGGTGACTTGAAGGAGCAAGAAATAGAGTGTTGTTTCACGCTCTAGTGCTGAGTCTAAGTACAGGGCCATGGCACATACTGCAGCTGAGATGATATGGATCAGGTCTCTATTACGGGATCTTTATGTTACTGTTCAGGAGCCTATGGAGTTGCACTATGACAACCAGGCTGCCACTTACATTGTGAATAATCTTATGTTCCACGAGAGAACAAAACACGTGGAAGGGTATTGTCATTACATAAGGAGCTTGATTCAACAGGGTCTGCTTCGTACTACTTGCCTTGCCTTCTTAGACCAAACTGCTGACATGTTTACCAAGTTGCTGTCTTGCCCCTAGTTTGAGAAGTGTAGAAACAAGTTGAGCATGATGGATATATATGCTCCAGCTTAAGGGGGAGTATTGAGTTATGTTTTGTAGTAATGGGTGTTTTGTTACTTTTATTTTTGTAGTGGGTTTATAGTGTAACTTTTCCCTCTCCTATATATAGGTGTAGGGATGGCTTGGTAAATCAAGAAAACTCTTTTTCTTCAACTACAAAGGTATAATTGGTGCTCATCATCTTTCTTTTTATTCTTTCAAAAAAAAAATCATCTTCCTTTTTAAACCCACAAAAGGTCATCCTCATCATTTGCCTATGTCCTCCAATGCACCTTTGTAATCAACCTTCCTCGCCTAAGCAAGCAGGTAAAGATCTTTACCTTCAAGGGAACTTTCGTACTCCAATATGGCAGTTGTGTCAAAATTGATCATGGAATCTTCATCAACATTAGCTCCCTCAAAATCTTATGGACACTTAATAAAGAAGGAACCTCTATTCTAGGCTCATGAATTAGGCATATCATTTCTAGGTCAAAGTCCCTTGACCTCAGCAAGCAATGCTTGCAGGTCATTAAATCTCACCTATGAGAGAGCATCTCCCACCTGGGGGGCCCAAGTGCCACTATTTCTTTCAAAGGAGCCATCCCAACAATTAGCAATCACAACTTCCTTATTCGTTGCAAGTGCAAAGAGCCTTAACATTGACCTAATAAGAGGTCTACTCCCCATCCAATCGTCTAACCAAAATATAGAGGCCCACCCTTCTGCAAGTGTCAACTCAATGAAATTCCTCACTCTATTGATGACCGCACATAAGCTGCTTTGGAAAGCCAACGCACCACGTAGAGCAATAGACATTGTGTTCCACTCCAAGGAGTTGCCATAGTTCTTGTGCATGACCATTTGTAGACCATGAACTTTTTGCATGATCTTTATGACCTACTTTGTTAAATGAGCATCATTAAAGTCCTCCAGATGAAGCACGCCTAGCCTACTTTGACCAATGGGTCTACACACCTCCTTCCAAGCAACAAATGTAAAAAGCTTCCTTTGTGTTGTTGACCCTTCCAAAAAAACCTCTTTCTTTGGAAATCGATCCTCTTTAAAGTATTTGTCGACAACTTAAAAAGATGTGGAGATTTTGATAACTAGAAATCATTTATTCCAAAATCTCAAAGAAAACAAATAGAGTTGATCCCTTTATATCAAGAAAGATCAATCTTAATCCTAATTCTAATCTTAAGCATGGAAACAAATCAAATCCTAACGAATCAAAACTTATCGCTACAATTTGTAAAGAGATAAGCATAGAAAGAGATGATTCTACTTTCCTAAATACTATTTGCTAAATTACCGCCGATGCTCTCCCTAAGTTGGAGCATGTAGCACTCAACTTGTAAGAGTAGTGCAACAAGAGAGCTCCCCCCATTTGATGTAGTTCAGAGTTGGAGTATGCAAATGGGCATGCAAGTAGAGAGACGCACAAGTACTTTGGCATGTAGACAGACAATTCTTCAGTCATGTAGACAACTGTCTCTTCATTAGTGAATACCCAACACCCTTGGAGTTGGAACAAAAAAGTGACTTAAAGATTTAGTTAGGAGACAATCCCAAGCATTGTTACGACGTAGATATGTCAACTAAAATTGATACGAGAGATGATCCTAAGCACTGAAGTGATAGTGATACGGGGACAATCCAAAGCACTAACATGATACTAATATTGATATTGGAGACGATCCCAAGCATTGATAGTTGCCTTACGTCAGTAAAAATTCTTTATGCTATGAGAAGACAAATTGACTTGGGGGTTTTATAGATAGGGTTGAGTGTGTGGCTCAGTTATCCGACCAGTGATTTAAATGCCGATGGCATGCTGCCGGTAAGGGGGTTTTTTGAGAGAGGGCATGTCGACACAAAGAGAGTGTCAATTTGCAGGAAAACCGTTGGCATGCCGAGGATTTCACCGGCATGCCGACAATTGCCAACAAAACGGCGGCATGCCGACCGTGGCTGAGCGGCGCTGGGAATGGGAGCGGCGGGAATTTTGAAAAGGCTGAGCGGCGGGACGCTGGAATTTTGAAGGCTGAGCGGGGAGGGAATTTTGAAAGGGGAATAGGGCGAAAGGTTGAGCGGGGAGGGAAGTTTGAAAGGAGGGGAATTGCGCATTGGACACACACACGTTGATTTTTTGTCATATAGACTCAAATAACCTGTAAATATGTTTCTAATATTTTGATTTAATTGTCTTTCAAATTTTAATCATTTCTGTCATTTCTGATGGCACGCATCGGCATGCCCTTGGCATGCCTCGAAATGTCATTTTTTTCGGGCCTTCGAAATCATCGAAATCTACCATTGAAAAATGGGCATTTCCACGGCATGCCTTTGGCATGCTCACGAAATGCATACCTACAATTTCATCGGCACGACGTCGAAATCGACATTTCGAAACTTGTATCCCACCACTCATCGATGTCTTCAGCTTCGATTATGTTGCTCGAGGCTTCAGTAGAGTCCTTTGAGCCGATTGTAGGTTGGGCAAAGAGTACTTTTGTGACAAATGTAGCTATCGCAATTGCAGTTATTGCAGAAGATGGTTCTTGACCTTACAGAAAACTCTGAAGGCACTGTGCCTATGTGAATGACTGAGTATTTGATGACTCAAATACTGACTTGTTGACCCAGGTGGGTCTTCTATACTTGTCCCAACATTTTGAGTGGTTATCACATGGATAACGACCCTTTCACTTTTAAAAAAATAAAAAAAAAGATCCGTCCACTTGCAATAGATACAGGGACTATAGGTATGGCCACCTCCTTATCTATGTTCGCATCCATGTCCTGTAGAGAAAGGTGTGTTTCCTCCTCCAGAAGCTGCTAGTGCAGATGTATCCTAAGAAGTACCTGGTGCCAAGTTGGGGGGATTATCAACTTCGATCTTCTAAAAACAACTATACACCGTCTCCAGATCTGGTACCAAACTAGAAGATAATATCTAGTCACATGTCGAGTGGTACCGAGCACTAAGTTCTCCTAGAAACTTGTAGGCCTACCATTAAGAATGCCCAATGATTTGCTTGTCGCAACAAGCAAGCAGGTAGACGACCAACTCCTTGAATAGCCCCTCGAGGGTCGTGAAATACCAAACCAAGTTCATGCCACCCTGACTGGTATTCCAAATCCTCCAATAGATGTTGGCCAAAATGTGTTATTGGTTTTTTGCGAATACCTCTTCTTGAGGGTATCCCAGATCTCCTTTGTTCTCTCTATACAACATGTTGGCAGCAATTGATTGGTTGATGTTGTTCATCAACTAGTTCATCATGAGGAAATTATCTTTCTCCCACTTGTACTTAGATTCGTCTCAGGAGTCTGATACCTTCTCTGTTAGGATATGAAGTTTGTGTTGTCTTCCTGCGAAGATACGAAAGGCACGAGACCATAGGACTTAGTTCAAGGAACCTGATAACTTAATCGTGGTTCCTTGAACGAGTATCGAGGTTGAGATCTTGGCCTCAGATGTCATTGTCGAAGGCTCTCCGTTTGCCATAGCAATAACCAAGATTTCATTACGCATGCGGGTGGAAAAATCAATTGGTGAGGGGATGACCGAACCACTAAACCAGGTCACAATAAGTTCAACAATCCAATTTAATGCCTTGCACGGTGTCGCCCAACCATACAACAAGCTTTGTTGCATGTTGGGGATCCACATAGCAAGGTAGGGGCCAATTTGGCCCCCTTTGCATGGTGCTATGGTGGAGATATACCAAGCTTCGATGCTTGGCATTGCTTTAGGCGAGGTGAGGATAAACGTGGAGAAGAGGACAATGAAGATCGTGCGATGCACGGTGTTGCAAACATGAGCAAAGGGGTTGTGCACACACTGTGAAGTAGAGGAGGTGCCAGCGGCACCCTTAGGATTTGGTTGACATTGGGGTCCCTGGATGGGTCTAGTACCATGTGGAGATTTTTTTATTTTTGGAAAGATGAGGAGTGCTATCGATGACGATAGCAGACCGACTATGTGGAGATTTTGATAACTAGAAATCGTTCATTCCATATAAAGAAGGATCAATCATAATCTTAATTCTATTCTTAAACATGGAAACAAATCAAATCCTAACAAATCAAAACATATCCCTACAATTTGGAAAGAAATCAACATAAAAAGAGATAATTCTACTTTCCTAAATACTAATTCCTAAAATATTGCTAACAAAACAAATAAGTGAAAAATTGCGATTGCTGTCAGGACCAAGTGTAGAAAGCAGCCCTCCCCTCCACCCAGCTGTAACAAATAAGCTAGCTTTCTCTCCGATCTCCTCAGCATAGGTAACCAAGCAGATCTCTCCAGCATGACAAAGGGAATAAAAACAGACTTAAGACAGATTCACCTGTAAGCCTCCGATAAATTCTCCATTGCCTGAGCCCCTCCTATGAAGAAAGCAGTGTAGAATAGATGTGATAAGCGGGTTGTCCCCCAGCAAAGAGAATTTCTGATACATCCCACCTCTAAAAGCACGAAAAGCCATCACAGCAAGAGCATCAACAACCACCAGAAATAGCAGTGGTGCAAGCATACCTCCCTGTTTGACCTCCCTTTGAGGCTGTATTCAACCACCTCCCGATCTCCCGTTAACCAGAACAAAGAAAAATGTAGTATTGATACAATGCTTCATCCAAGTAATCCACACTTCTAGAAAATGTATTCTTCTCCACGGAGTTGTATGCCTAGGAGAAGTCAACTTTTCAAAAAATTATTGTCTTCTTCCACCTGTGCTAACCTAACCGGCCACCATCTCATCAGCCATGATAGAAGGCTCCTGAATAGATCTGTCAAGAAAGTGGCCTGCACAGAGCCAATTAGGTCAGGAAGCACAATCCTTAGCCTAGTTAGCCACAATCAAATACAATGCATTAGACAATCCACTCTGCACCGTGCAATGGGACAACATTAAAGATATTGAAGTCAAATTGAGCCCTGAATTGAGCAAATACACTCTCTAAGACGATACTACATCCCCCTAACTGTAGAATAGTATCTGTTGGGAATAAGGAGGGCCATGTGGCACTGCTTATTCCCAACAGTATCAGAGCAAATTGAGCCATCTGATTAACTCTTCAAGACTATTACCACTCGGCTACAATTAAAGTGACCTACAAGGGTGAATACATCCTCTTCTCAAAGAAGTCATTGGTTTCATTTTCTATAAGAAATAGAACCTTTGAAGAGTATGACTAGCTCCAAGAAACCTAAGATTCATGAAACCAAATGATGTTAAGCAGTTAGGAATATCACCCTAGTCCTTCGAATGTGTTTGGCTGCTTGACAGAAATTTCCTTTCCTTCTCCAAGTTGGAGTATCTTGTACCACAAATCCTTCTTGCCTCTGCAGTCAAGTAATAGGTGATGACCACGCTCTCATAAGGAACAAACCTGTGAAACCCCTATCTGCCATTGTTTGTTTTTTCCTTCCAAAAAAAAATCTTGATTTTGAAAATCGAGTTGCTAGATTGTTTTCTACCGGTCTGTTGGTTGAGAGTCTTGAGACTTCTAGGCAACCTGCGTTCGACCTTGCTACATAATGGAATCAAATTAGTGAGTTTCATTTTGAAACTATTAGTTGGGAAAAATGAATGATCTAATTATCTCTGAGAGCCGTAGAACTTTTATATAGAGAGGTACAAGAGAAAAATAACATAGCACACCCGCATACAAATAAGCAATTATAAATAATTGGATGAAATGACTTAATTTTAATTAGAAACCCTAGGATATAAGAGAAATCGAAAGGGTGAAAGTACACAAAAGCCCTTAAGGAGCAAACCAAACTCAACATAAAAATAGAAATATAAAATATGTGCTAACACTCCCCCTCAAGCTGGAGCATAGATACCTATCATGCTTAGCTTGGATACACATGAATTAAATAGAGATCTGGCTAAGGACTTGGTAAAGATGTCAGCAATCTGCTCCTCAGATGTGACTGGCGTGGTAAAAAGCAACCCCTTCTGAATAATGTCTCTGATTAATGACAATCAACCTCAACGTGCTTCATCCTCTCATAAAATGCTGGGTTGTTGGCAATAAAGGTGGCTACTCTATTATCATATCTCATCTCCATCGGGCTGGAAAACTGTATCTGCAAGTCAGTAAGGATTTGATCAACATCATCTCTGCAATGGTCTGAGCCATAGCCCTGTACTCAGACTCGGCACTAGATCTAGTGACTGTGCTCTACTTCTTGCTCCTCCATGTAATCAAACTTCCTGCTAGAATGGTGCAGAACCCAGTAGTGGATTTGCAATCCACATGACATCCAGCATAGTCCGCATCGGAGTATCCAGCCAAGTTCATGGAAGAACCCTTGGAAAAGAGAAGACCCTTCCCAGGAGCTTTCTTGATGTATCTAAGCATCATCAATGTTGCATCCTAGTGCTGGCATGTTGGCTTAGCCATGGACTGACTCAGTTTCCCTACTGCAAAGGAGATGTCTGGTCTCGTAATAGTGAGATATAACAGCTTGCCCACAAGCTGCCTATATTGTTTGCTATCCACCAACTGTGCATTCTCATCATATAGTGGCATCTTGGGGTCCATAGGAATATTGGCCTCCTTGACCCTAAGCACTCCAATCTCCTGTAAGATGTCCAAAGCATATTTCCTCTGGAATAAGACTACGCCATTTTTGTTGCGAGCAACCTCAATACCGAGAAAGTGCCATAGAGCTCCTAAGTTCTTCATGACAAACTGCTCTGCTAGGATGCACTTAATCTCAACAACACCCTGCTCATCATCTCCTGTGACAATCAAGTCATCAACATATACAATAAGTATCACCGTACCTCGTCTAGTTCTCCTGACAAAAAGAGAAAAGTCGGCTGTCGACCTCCTGAACCCAGCTGCCTTTACAACCTGTGATAGTTTTTGGAGCCAGGCTCTGGGACTCTGCTTAAAGCCATGGATGGCCTTCTATAGTCGGCATACACACTCCCCCTGAGCCTTAAAATCAGGCGGTTATTGCATATAGACTTCCTCTTGGAGATCCTCATAGAGGAAGGCATTCTTCACATCCAGCTGATGTAAAAGTCAATCTAGCTGAACTACCACTTAATTAGTACCCGTACAGTAGGAAGTTTGGCAACTAGTGCAAAGGTGTTAAAGAAATCCATCCCATAGGTCTGGGTGAACCCCTTTGCCACTAGACGTGCCTTGTACCTGGCAATGCCCTCATCTGGATTGAATTTCACTGTGAATACCCATCTACAGCCAACAACAGTAGCTCCGTCAGGAAGTGAAGTGAGCTCCCAGGTCCTGTGACCCTGAAGTGCAGCCATCTCATTGTCCATAGCAGCCTGCCATTTTGGATGAAGCATGGCTTGCTGGTAGGTAGTGGGGATCTCTGCGGCTGACAAGGCAGAAGTAAACTAGACAAACGACTTCCCAAGATGGGCACTGGGAAGATCACCTACAACGCGGTAGCGAGCACAAGAGCGTAGAGCCTTCCTAATAGCAATAAGAAGATCCTTAGTACCATCAGGCACCGTAGAGTGACTTGTGGGACCGTCATCAACAGGTAGCTCAGTGGAGTCAACATGCACTTGTGCAAGAGAATCTGGTGGCGTAGACAGAGATGGCCTCTGCAGAGTCTAGTGAGGTCTACTGTACATGCTCATCGGGCCATGTAGCTTCTCAAAATCATCCACGGACTCCTTGCAGTCTGAAGCGGAAGGCAAGAGAGTCGAGATAGGAATATCCTCAAGCTGGATAGGGGGACAGGGCATCGGGGCAGGTGCATCTGAAGTAGAGATCCGATGACTCCTCATAGAAAAATAAGGCACCTCCACATGAAAGGTGACATCCATGCTAACATAGTGTCTCGTACCAATGGGATCATAACATTTGTAGCCTTTCTGAGTGGCACTGTAACCCAAAAATACACACTTGACCGCACGGGAGGCAAGCTTGTCCCTGCCAGGACCAAGAATGTGAACAAATGAAACACAGCCGAAAACTCGAGACGGCACAACAAACAAATCTCTATCTGGATACAATATTTGATATGAAATTTGCTCATGAAGGACTGAACTAGACATCCTGTTGATTAGATAGCAAGCAATCAAAACGGCATCTCCCTAGTAGGAAGATGGAACATCGTGATGTATCAACAATGTTCGGGCCACATCTAAGAGATATCTTTGTTTCCTTTCTGCCACACCATTCTGCTGGGACGTATGGGGTCAGGAGGTCTGATGTATGATGCCTAAGGAGCTGCAAAACTGGGCTAGTCTCCTGGTGCAAAACTCAAGTGCATTGTTGGTTCTAACAATCTTTACAACTGTAGAAAATTGAGTCTTGATTTGATTAATTAACATCTGAATTGTATTTCCTGCATCTGACTTACTACGAAGCAAAAAGGTCCATGATAGTCTCGAGAAATCAACAACCACCAAGTAGAAGTGGAATCCCTGCTTGTTTGAAGTCCGACTCGGGCCCCATATATCCATCTGGAGTAAGTCAAAACATGCAGATGACGCAACCATAGTGCTAAAAGAATAGCTAGAACGATGATGCTTGCGTAGTTGGCAAACATCACAAAGAAGATTAGTAGCAGGTGATAAATGAGGAATAACTCGTCTTAGTCGATCTATAGAGGGATGTCCCAGCCGACGATGCCACTGAAGTGCTGTCCCTGCCTTATAAGTGACATCTGTCCAACAACTGCAAATGGAGACTGAGCTAAGCGGTATACGCCTCCTTCCTCGTGTCCACCACCAATAGTTTTTCCTGTGAATTTGTCCTGGAAAACACACCCCACATCATCAAAGATTGCTCTGCAGTTGAGCTCTTTGGTAATCCTGCTAACTGACAACAAACTGATTGGAAAATCGGGAACAAATAGAACATTAGGCAATCTTAAGGTAGGGGATATAGTAACCTCCCCCTCGCCCTGGACCTGAGAAAGGTGTCCATCAGCCACCTAAACAGTCCTGCAAAGAGGAACATCATGTACCATGCGGAACCACTCTTGGTCTCCACTAAGATGCCTGGATGTCCCGAAATCAATTAACCATCCATCATCTGCAGAAGAAGCAAGAGCTACAATATCTAAAGTGGTAGACACCACAACCTCATCCTCTTTCGTAATAATCTCATCGGCCTGCTTGACAGCTTTAGTTACAGTCTGAACATGACCAATCTTGCCAGGGAACATACCAGTGGCCCACTACCTACTACCTTGTCGACGACAGTACCTCTTACCTCGTGTAGAAGGGCCTCCTCGTCTATTCAGGTGACATTGTCTGACACAATGGTCTCTGTCAAGACTGACTAGTCCTGCTTCCATAGCGGCCTCCATCATGAACTCAACAATTCTCGGTGAGTTCAACAGTCCAAAGGGAGCTAAACAACTCCTTATCAATCAATAAAGTAGACTGCATCAACACTCCTTTATTGTGCATCAAAGGCTCCGCAGGCATTTGAAAGCTTCAATGCTTCCCTAAGCTTGCCTTCATTCTCAAATAGAGCGCTATCCCTACAGCCTCTCACAAGGTCAATCGTGGGCTACTGTGCCACCACCGTGCTCCTGTAGTGTCGCCGCAGACTCAACGCGACTACTGCGCCACCACCGAGCTCCTGTAGCACTGCCGCAGGCTCGCAAACTACTGTGCCACCGTCGCTGCAAGCAGTGCACCTGCAACATTGCCGTAGGCTCACCACGAGCTGCTGCGCCACCGTCGGAGGTCAAATCAACCTCCAACCTTGCTGCAACACCGCCTCTGACCGCCTGAAGGGCCTCCGCAGGTCCACCACGTAGCTGTTGCACCATTGCCGGAGGCTAGATAAGCCTCTAAGGGCACTGCAGCGCCGCCGTGTGCAACCCTCTGTGCTGCAGCACCGCCACTGGAGCCTAAGAAGGGCTCCAAAGCTGCTGTGGTGTCATTGCGATCAACCAAGGCGCTGTAGCCGTCGTCGGAGGCTAGGAGAGCCTCCAAGCTCGCCGCATCGTTGCCTCAAGCACCGCCTGAGTGCAGTTGACGGTGCAGCAAGCTTACCAGCGCTGCCACGTGAGTCGTCGGAGCTCCGCAAAGAGCTGCTACTGCTTACAAGGGAGAGAGAGGTGATTAGGGTTTGGTGGTTAGAGTTTTAAAGGTTGTAAGGGGTGGGATACCTAGAGGCACGGTTTAGGACCAGTGTTCTGATATCAAATTGTATGAAATGACTTAACTTTAATTAGAAACCCTAGGGCTCTCTGATATAGAGAGAGACCGAAAGGATGGAAGTACAAAAAAGCCCCTGAGGAGCAAACCAAACCCAACATAAAAATAGAAATATAAAATATGTGCTAACATAAATAAACCCCAAATACAACTTAACACTCTCCCTCAAGTTAGAGTATGAACATCGAGAATGCTCAGCTTGAAACATAAGGTCTCAAGTCACTTTTTGCAGAGTGGTTTCGTGAAAATATATGCTATCTGATCTTTAGTGCTAATGTAAGGTGTGTAGATCTTCTTGCTCACAATGGCCCCTTTAATGAAGTGTCAATACACTTCAATGTGCTTTGTCCACTCATGAAATGTAGGATTATTACCAATGAAGGTAGTAGCCTTATTGTTCAGTTGCAGTACATAGGAATGGGCTCCGAAACCTTGATGTTAAAATCCCGCAAAATGGATCAGACCCATAGTAACTCACAAGTAGTGTGCCATGGCTTAATATTTTGATTCAGCACTTGACCTTAAGACTATTGCTTGCTTCATGCTCCTTCAAGTGACAAGTTTGCCCCCTACATAAGTGCAATACCCAGTGGTGAACCTCCTGTCCTCATGCACCCTAGCATAATCAGCATTGGAATAGCCACACACATCAACATGCTCATGGTTTTGAAAGTGAAGGTTGTGAAGCTCCTTCCCAGGGGCACACTTCAAGTATCTTAATACCTAGCAAACACCATCCTAGTGGATCTCCTTGGGTGCTTGCATTAATTAGCTCAACCTCTCAACTGCAAAGGCAATATCAGGCCTAGCAATAGTCAGATATAGCAACTTCTTGACCATGGCACGATATTTGGTCGCATCTTGAATAAGGGACCATCAATATCTACAAGAGGCAAAGAGGCATCCATAGGCACACATGTTGGTTTGCACCCTAGCATACCAGTCTCCTTTAGTATGTCAAGTACATACTTGCACTGAGACAACATAAGCGCTCCTATTTGTTGTACCTCAATACCAAGGAAATAATTAATAGGGCTCAGATCCTTGTTAACGAGCTGCAAATGTAGCAGAGCCTTAGTATCCTTTATGCCTTTCCTATCATTGCCAGTTAACAGAATATCGTCAACATAAACAATAAGAATCACAGAACATGTCTCCTTATGCAACGTGAACACTGAGTGATCTGTCAAAGACCTAGCAAAGCCATGCTCCTGTACAACTTTGTTAAACCTTTCAAACCATGCCCTTGGACTTCGTTTCAAGCCATAAATGGCTTTCTTTAGCCTGCAGGCCTTCTAACACTCCCCTTAACTAATGAAATCAAGAGGCTGTTACATGTAAACTTCCTCCAGATCTCATAAATACATTCTTGATGTCTAATTGGTGGACAATCCACATTTTGTTGACAGCCACAGACAAGAGTATCCTCACATAATTGAGCCACGTCATCGGGGAGAAAGTCTCAAAGTAATCTACACCAAAGGTCTGTGTATATCCTTTGGCGACAAGATGAGATTTGTAATGCTCCACACTACAATCAGGACGACATTTAAGGGTAAACACCCACCCCATCTACACCCCACAATAGTAGCCCCTAGGGGTTGGTCAACAAGTTCCCATGTTCCATTAGACTGCAAGGCTGGCATTTCCTTCTTCCATAGCAAATGTCCAAGATAGATCTTGGAACACATCGCGATGATCCCGTGGTACTTGACGACTATCAACAGCTAAATAAAGATGTCTTCTTGCTGCACGTAAATGGTCAAGAGATAAATTGAGAAGCAGAATATTTGGCACAAGATTGTTGAGCCTTTCGTTGGGCTATGGGAATGTCCAAATCTGTGTTAACAGAAACAAAAGGTACCTAGTTCTCAAACGAGTCACTGATGGCTGGAGAGGATTAAGCAAGAATGGTAGATAAAGGCTCATCTACTTGAGGAGTATCCACAGACTTTCGCTGAAAATGTTTAGGGAAGGTATTTGTAACATCTGGATGTCTAGGTAAAACACTAGGATTAGGCAGGTTTGCCTTCAGTATAGGAGGCTCAGAGGGTTGTGGTGGCTCAGAAGGCATGGAAAGAGGGGCTTGCTGGGGTATGATCTGTGTTGGCTCCTCCTTTTTAGGGTAATAAGAAATCTCTTCAAAAAATGTGACACCCGCATAAACATAAAAACGTCATGCTGTAGGATTGTAACATCGTTATCCTTTCTGTGTCTTGGAATAACCAAAAAAATTACATTTGACCGATTAAGGGGAAATTTTGTCCACCTTGAACAGATAAACAAAGCACACACAACCAAACACGGTTGATAGGAAATAAATCTTTGCCAGGAAACAAAACAAAGTGAGGTGTTCTATCACCCAAAACTGATGAGGACACTCGATTCATCGAAAAAGTAGCAGTCAAAATTGCATCAACCTAAAACAAGGTGGGAACATTCATCTGGAACATAATAGTATGGGCAACATCTAGAAAATGACGAAGTTTATGTTCAGCCACCTCATTTTGTTGGAAGTTATGAGTAGGAGACTGATTTTTCCTATTCTCAAATGAAACCCTACACCTCTTTATATAGAGAGGTGTTGGGAAAAGTACAACCTAAGTCTAATAGGACAAAAAAAATAACAAATGACACCAAAATATAAACAACACATAACTAGAGTGCTCTACCAATACTCCCCCTCTAGCTGAAGCATATATATCAATAATGCTCAACTTTGAACAACACTTATCAAACGCAGTCCTTGGAAGAGGCTTGGTGAAGATGTCTGTTATCTGATCTTCAGAAGAAACATATGAAGTGTAAATGATTCCTCGTTGTATCAGGTCTCTAGTATAGTGGCAATCATCCTCAACATGTTTTATCCGCTCATGAAGCATTGGGTTGTTTGCAATATATGTAGCAACACGATTATCACACCTCATCTCCATCGGTCCCTCTATCTAAACATGAAGATCATGTAGCATTGATCTGACCCAGACCATCTCTGTAGCAGTCTGAGCCATAGCCCTGTACTTTGACTCTGCATTGGATCTGGATACCACTTGCTACTTCTTGCTTCTCCAGGTCACTATGTTACTTGCCACATAAGTGCAGAATCCAATTGTTGACTTTTTATCTATCATGCATCCTACATAGTCAGCATCAGAGAAACCAACAACACTCATAGCAGAGCCCTTCTAAAATAAGACACCTCTGCCCAGTGCTTTCTTCACATATCTAAGCACCTGTATAGAAGCATCCCAATGCTACTTGGTCGGCTTGTCCATAAATTGACTGAGTATTCCAACAACAAGGGAAATATCTGGGCGAGTAATAGTAAGATACAACAGTTTACCAACCAATTGCCTATAAGATCTGCTATCTACAGGCAGAGACTCAGCGTCATAAAGACATCCTTTGGGATCCATAGGTATGTTAGCATATTTAGATTCCATCATTCTTGTTTCCTACAAGATATCAAGGGCATATTTGCGTTAACTAAGAACAATACCCTCTCTGCTACGTGCCACTTCAATCCCAAGAAAGTATCTGAGTTCTTCCAGGTCCTTCATCACAAAGGCATCAGCCAGCTTCCTTTTTACCTTAGCTATCCCAGCAACGTCATCTCCAGTAAGAATCAGATCATTCACATAGACAAGGAGTACAATTACTCCCCTCTTTCCTTTCCTGACAAACAGAGAGTGATCAGCAGAAGATCATATAAGTCCCATGACCTGTACCTCCTCTGAAAGCCTCTAGAACCATGCTCTTGGGCTTTGTTTTAAGCTATACATAGCTTTCTTCAATTTACATACACACTCCCCCTCAGTCTCAAACCCAGGAAGCTGTTGCATATAAACTTCCTCTTGAAGATCTCCATACAAAAATGCATTCTTCACATCCAACTGATGAAGAGGTCAGTCGTAGTGGGCAGCTACGGGCATCAAAATCCGAATAGTAGACAGTTGAGCAACAGGGGAGAAGGTATCAAAGAAATCTACCCCATATGTTTGGGTAAATCCCTTTGCCACCAATCTCACCTTATAGCGAGAAATTGTGTCATCTGGGTTGTATTTAACAGCAAAGACCCATCGGCACCCAACTATTCTGGTGTGAGGAGGCAAAGTGGTCAAGTCCCACGTCCCTCTAGAGCGCAGAGCAACCATTTCATCCTCCATGGCCTGACACCATTTTGGATCCAGCATGACCTGCTGATGGGAGATAGGAATGTGCGTTGCAGAGAGAATTGTTATTAAAGTAGCAAAGGATCTGGCAAGATTGGCAGTGGAGATTATCTGTACAGTATGATACTGAACACAACTCCGTGGCACCTTCCTAATAGCAATTGGGAGATCAAGGTCCTCCTCCATATGCTCAGTAGTAGCAGAAGGAGAAGACTCATCAGAAGAACCTGCACAAACGCCACTGGGACAACTCACGTCAGTATCAATCCACACCTGACCAGGGGAGGAGATAGGTGGTTAATGAGGTGGGGGGATGTGTTCTTCTCGTCATACATGCTGTCTGTATGTCATAGGTAGCCTATAGACCTGAGTGATCTCAGCCTTCTGCCTCATGGGAGTCTCCTCACTATGTGTAACAGGAATTTGTTCCAAGGGAATTGGTGGGATAGGCATAGGAGCCATGTCTCCCTCAAATGTCACCTGATGACCACCGGTGGAAAAATAAGGAATGCGCTCATGGAATGTGACATTTGCAGCCACATAGTGCTTCTTACCACATGGGTCATAGCATCTGTATCCTTTTTTAGTGTTGTAACCCAAAAAGACACACTTCACTACTCTTGGAGCCTGCTTGTCCCTACCATGTGCCAGAATGTGCACAAAGGCTACACAGCCAAACACCCGAGGTGGAACAGTGAATAAATTCTTCCTAGGATAGAGGACCTGCCAAAGAATTTGTTCTTGGATAGCCGAGTTAGGCAACCTGTTGATTAAATAACATACAGTTAACACTGCATCTCCCCAATACGCCTATGGCACATTATGTTGTATCAATAGGTCCTAGCCACATCAAGCACGTAACGGTGTTTTCTTTCCACTACATTTCGTTGTGACGTATGTGGACAGGATGTCTGATGAACAATTCCGAAAGATCTTTAAAAGGCTGCCAACTTAGATGTACAGAATTCTAAAACATTATCAGACTGTACAACCTTCACAATACTAAAGAACTAAGTCTTTATTTGCAATATAAATGTTTCAATTACTGATCCAATATCAGATTTGTTCTTCAAAAGAAATAACCACGACATTCTAGAAAAATCATCTACAACAAGTAGATAAAATTTGTGACCCAATCTATCTGGGACACGACTCAATCCCCATACGTCCATGTGCAGTAAATCTAAGATAGCAGTAGAACTCTGAGATGAACTAAAAGGAAAACTAGCTCTGTGATACTTTCCCAGCTAGCATGCATCACACAAAATCTCTGTAGTTGGCGAAATATGAGGATTGACATGTCGAAGCCTGTCCAATGAGGGGTGCCCAAGATGACGATGCCACTGAAGAGTTGTACCAGC
The DNA here is from genome assembly GCA_037157565.1 of Thalassia testudinum. Classification (NCBI taxonomy): domain Eukaryota; kingdom Viridiplantae; phylum Streptophyta; class Magnoliopsida; order Alismatales; family Hydrocharitaceae; genus Thalassia; species Thalassia testudinum. The sequence continues at coordinate 79,089,055 of JAZHRO010000022.1, read as the reverse complement.
ACTAAATGCAACCTCTCCCTGACAAAGCTACAAATGGAGTCTGGATCAGGCGATACACACCCCCTTCCTCATGTCCGCCACCAATCGGTCTTCCTTGTGAGTTTGTCCTGAAAGAAACATCGCAACTCATCAATTATTGCACGATAGTGTAAGTCTTTTGTAATTCCACTAACAGACAAAAGACTAATCAGAATTCTGGAACATAAAGAATATTAAGCAGTGTTAGTGCAGGAGTCACTGCCACATCTCCTCTACCATGAACCTTACACTGCCTGCCATCTACTACCTACATAGACCTCCCTGAGGGAATATCATGAACCTGTGTAAAACATGTCTCATCTCCACTGAGATGCTGTGATGCACCAAAATCCACCAACCACAAGGCACTGTCAATGTTTCCAAACCTGTAACCAGAAGTCATACCTGAAGTCCCTGAAGTAGCCAAGGTAGTTGTATTAGCAGTAGTATTGGTCTCCTGGGTCAACTGGGAGAGGCGTTAGACCATAGCATCATAGTCCGCACGGGACACCATATCGCTCACCTCTGAAGAAGCAACCTGGTTGGCCATGAGAGGCCGACCATGTTTCGTCCAACAATGGGCCTCTGTGTGGCCAATCTTCCCACAATGTGAGCAAATGGTGCAAGGTCTACTACTCGTACCACGACCACCACGTCCTCTTCCCCTAATGGATGGGAGCACCACGTCCTCCACGTGCAGCAACAACAAGCACAGGTGCCGTCCAATCTTTGACATGGATGGCCTAACAACCGCCCGCTTACCCGGCTATAAGCCTCCTCTAGAGATAGAAGTTCAGTCAAAGTAAGGATTTGGGACCTAGCAGCCTCATAGTTTGGTCCAAGTCTGTCAATAAACTGTAGGGCAACATACTCCTTCCTCTGTGTCCTCTGAGTGGCACAAGTGCAGACTGGTCGACAGGCATTGTACTTCTGAAGTAGTCCCTTTAGAATGGCATAGTATTGCAAAAGTGACTGACCCTCCTGTTTGAGACTACCAATAGCATGATGAATCTCAAACACCTTGTTGGAATTCTTCTCATGTGCATACGTGTCATGTAAAGAATCTCACATTTCCTTGGCGGTCTTGTAGTACATAATCCCATCACCAATCTGAGGCTCAACAGAATTCATGATCCAAGCACAGACCATTGAATTATTTTTCTTGCATGTGGCATTCTTCCCTGATTTATCTTGCGGCTCCAACTCCAGCAATAGATACTCCTTATCGTGCCCCTCAACTGTCATGAGGAAAGTTTGAGACCACCTAGCATAATTGGTCTCATTTAGCTTGGCGATAGGAACAAAGAAAGGGGATTTATAGCCCCCATTGTCCGTAGCGGTAACTGGCGACACTTCTGAAGAACTTGGGGAGGCCATCGTGCCTTAGGACAGCCACAAGATGCCACAGATACGATCTGAAACTAATATTCAGATCTGAAACATCACACAAAGAGAGATACTATCTCTTGACCATGAGATCTAAAGGTTAAAAGACCCTAGAAAACATCCAAAGAGTCGCATACACCCTTTGAACCAAGACTTAGCACTTGTTAGGGTACAAGAAATACCCTAACAACGATTCTACAGGGTCGTGCGTCCCTTTTCCGGCTGGAGAATCACCATGCAAAGCTCGTTAGACCCACAATAGGTCTGAAAATAGGCTGTGGCCGCGCTATTGGCGGCATCGCTGCCAGTGGAAGGTGCTGGCGGTGCTTCTGGCAATGAGATTTGCCGGTGGCGACGCCTAGGAAGGTCTCAGCCGGTGCGGTGTCGCCTAGGAGCAGCAAGACCCCAGCAGCATCGCCTAGGGATCTTGTATCAGTCCCTGCGTCGCCACCCGAAATGGGTTAGCCGCTATTGCGAGGTTTGACAAGGCTCCAGTGACCTTAGTGGCACGTCGCTTGGAGGTGCACCGCCCGATGGGGCCCTATGGTCCCCCCAACGAGATTCCCTGCCGACGCTAAGAGCCGGTGGAGATGAACCTTCACCGGCGAGGAGGTTAGAGATAGGCTAGCTGTGATGGAAGAAGGAAGAGGGCTTTTGAGTGTTCGGGTTTCGAGGGTTTTTCTCTGTGGGATACCAAAACTTGGCCTAGGACCGCTCTCTGATACCAAGTAGGAGATAATGATTTTTCTTATTCTCAAATGAAATCCTACACCTCTTTATATAGAGAGAGGTGTTGAGAAAAGTACAGTATAAGTCCAATAGGACAAAAAACAATAACAAATGACACCAAAGTAGAAATAACGCATAACTAAAGTGCTTTACCAACAGTATGAATGCATGAATTCTGATAGATAATCCCAATAAGCTGAAAAAAAACTAAGCCTAGCATTCATAAATTCAAGACCATTATCACTTCTGAAAATTTTTATAACAGTGGAAAATGGAGTCTTTATTTTTTGAATAAAATTTTGAAGAATGGGAACTTCAGACTTCTCTTTCATCATAAAAACCCAATACATCCTGGTATAATCATCGAGTAAAAGGAAATATCGAAAACCTCTAACACTGTGGACCCTACACGGACCCTATATATCAGCATGAATCAACTCTAACACAGACTCAGTATGCTTGTTTTGACATGGAAATGAAGATCTATGGCAAGCCTCACAAAGAAAAGACTCAGGAAATTATAACTCTGGAAACTGATGATGTAGCACAGGCAAACTAGGGTAGCCAAGGCAAAGGTGCCACTGAAAAGCAGTGGTGGTAGAAACAATAGCGGTAGATGATAGTAGTAGAATGTGGAGGTAGTAAAGGCCATTCTGCTCAAGTCCACCAATTTGCCTTATCTTCTATGGGCCCTTGAGAAAGTACTAGTCATGAAGAACAGCTCAGCATCAAAGATCTCTAGTAATTTGGTTAATAGACATCAAATTAAGCGTAAACTTATGAGTATGCATAACATTAGACAGAGGCAGAATAGGATATAGGGAAATATTTCCAATCATGTAACTGGTGACAAACTACCATCTGTTACCTTAACTTGGAAGGGTGTAGCACGATCTTGAAGAGAAGAAAATAAACTAGCATCACCAGTGATATGTGATGAAGCACCTGAATTAGCAATCCTGGCTGGAGCATGAGACCTGACAGACATGGCAGATGTACCTGTGGACTTCTAAACCGATGCCCTAGCTGAGCTGGGGGCCTGGGACGCAATAAACCTCTCATACTCTGCCTTCAATATAGTAATCTAATCATCATCTTCATGTGCCTGAGTAGGGTCCTTTGTAGAGACCTGGTGTGCACATGGATCCAGCCCTTGAGGATAACTGTGCTTCACCCAGTGACGATTCACTTTGTGGCCATTCTTGTGATAGTACTCACAGAAAAGGAAACTTCATCCACGACCTCGACCACCATGGCCACGACCACCTCGACCTTTTGAAGTAGGATTTCTGCAAACATGACCTATGGAGGCCATGGCGGAGGAATCTGAAATGAATACAGGGTCAGTGGTCTCCAATCTCAACAAGCGAGATGAATCAAGCATTGGAATCCCATTCATCGTCATGGATTGATCTTTGACCCCTTGTATTCAAGGCCATGACCAGATAATAGTTGAATAGACTGAATAGCCTCCCACTATTTAGCTATGACTGTAGTATTAGTAGATGTATATCCTGCCCATAGTACTTAGCCAAGGGCATGGAACCTTTTCTGAGGGTGCACAACTCTTCCACAACATGATACAGTCGAGTGATGTTGGTCGTGGGAGTGTATCTTATGTAACGCCTCCCACATTTTCTTCGTTAAGGAATATACCAGAACCTACTTGGCAATTGTTTAGGTTATGCTGTTCAAGAGACATGTAGCTACCCAATCATTGTCTGCCTCCCAATCTACAAACTTCATTGCAGGCTCGTCTTAGGTAAGAATATACTTCTTGCAGTGAGATCCAACGAACCGAGAAAAAGATGTAAACTAGAGTAAGAAGTTAGATCCATCTAACTTTATAGAGGCCCCCTACATGTATGGGGAAGTGCTCGTGGTGGACAACTTCCCTATCGAGTCGCTTATGAAATCCTTTTAGTCTGTCATGTGCACCCAATTCACGATATCACCTTCCAACGAAGTTTAAGATCATGTGCTCCTCAAGGAAAGCACAAACAACGATCTGAAAAATAATTTTTCAGATCCTTTAGGGCGTAGCTGCTCCTGCTGGGGAAAGGTGGGTCCCCAAGCAGGGCAGCCTCTTCCTCTTGGCCCTCTAACAACGAAGGAGGGTTTGCTAAACCCCTGCCGAGGGAGAGGACCTTACAAGCACACCCAAGAGACTTGGGCAACGCTGTAGGAGGTGAGACCCACGAAGAGAGGCCTGTGTAGGTGGTGCTACAGGCCCTCTACAGTGGGCGACGATGGCACTGGAGGCAGGGGAACCCCCTGCTATGATGCTGGAGTGGTACTCCAATGAAGAGGCGGCGCAGGGGGCTTCCCTAGGGTCCCAGCAGTGGCACTAAATGAGAGGGATGTTGCTGGCAGCAGCACGCCTCGTTGGAGAAGGCCGGTGGGACTGGCAACGCAGAAGAGGAAGGAGAGAGGGGTTTTGGTGGAGGGTTGGAGGTTGGATTTTGGATGGGGTACCTGAGCATCCGTCGAGGACCGTTACTCTGATACCATGTTGGAAAATATGAATGATCTAATTATTCTCTAAGAGTCCTAGTACCTTTACATAGAGAGGTACAAGGGAAAAATAACATAGCACACCTACATACAAATAAGCAATTATAAGTAAACCCCAAATACAACTCAACACTGTTGAAATGAGACAATGTACCATTACCTATATATTGAAGATGTTAAACTGCAGCCCTCATTTTAGGTTATCAGAAAAAAGAGATCTTTGCTTGTCAAAAGAAATGTTTTTCTTGAAGTTATTGGAACAAAACAAAATCAGAATAGGCTCAAATTAACTTTTTAGTGGTGGTAAACTAATGGGAGAAGTTTTTAAAAACTACTTGAGGATGGACTCTTCATAGAGTGGAACAACATCAATGTACCTCAAGAAAAGGCAAAAGAAAAAAAAATCAATGAACACATGAAATCCACTTGGTTGATTACGTTTGGGTTGTTGGCATGAGCAAAATGAATTGGCCAATGTATTTGGTTGCCATTTTTGTCCTTGCAGCATTAGATCTAAAATTCATTCATCAATTAACTTTTTGGCTATTGAAACACAGGGACACTTATGATAGACTTTATTCCTGAAATCAATATAGAGGAGGCAAAGCGCCTGCTTGTTGAGCACAGAGAGCGGTTTGGGGTAGTTTGATGTTTATTCAATTTTTCTTTTCTTGTCTTTTTCATTGCTCAAAATTTGTATGTTCAATTTATTTTGTTGTGTAACTTAAATAAATAACTTAACCTAATTGGGATGCAGGTGAAATTTATAGCGATGAATATTGGTTATTAATGTATGCCTGGAAGTTACGGAGAATTGTATTTGCCAGAATAATAGGCCATCTTACTTGGAAGAAGTTACAGAAGGCAAAGCTAGAATACCTTGCAAAGTTGAGATTAAAGTTGGTTGAAGTACTTTGATTCTATTTGTGCAAGTGGTGGTCCGGTATTCGATTACATTGCAAGTTTTCAGGGTCCTCTCATGAATAACTGAGCCTCTTCTCATATTCAGTGGGGTTGGCTACATGGCTTTTTTGCCTGGACTCACATTCATTTTAGGACAAATATAAAAAAACTAGGATCATTTTTTTGAAGAGGAAAAAAAAACTAAGCTCATGCCATAAAGTTGTCTTTCAGCATTATTCAATATCATCCTACACTTTTTCTTTACATCCAATTTCCTACACATTTGGCAGCTTGGCTTGATGCATTAAAAGGTCTTCTTTTTAATCGTTTGAAGAAACCTTAAACAAGTCTCTTTCATTTCATTCTCTATTGAGCCCACAACAATCTTTTTTTCTAATAACCTCATTTCATATTTGATCCTTGTTCGACCACATTCACCTCAGCATGTCCGTTTCTACCATAGATGGCCTTTGCACATGCATATAATTGATGTTCCAACTTTTAGTTAAAGCATGGCACGTCTTATTGCTGGTTTATTTGTATTTAGCTTTTGAAGGAATCTACTTACGTAAACACCTAAACTCCCCACTTCAACAAACATGCAAGTGATGCCCCCATCAATTCCTTTATATTGTTGAAAAAAGCCTCTTTCGTCGGCGTGGACAATACCTCACTTGTTACCTATGACTCATTTATGCATCCTTCAACATTGAACTTTCATTGCACGTGCTCCCTTAAATTTGAGATCCCCTTAACTGTTTTCAATTTGTTATTTACTCCATTTTTTATCCCCTCTTCGAGCAAGATATTATTTGCAAGAAGAATGCACCATATTACCTGGTCTTATATGTGCTTCATCTACTATTCATTACTAATAAGAAGAGTTAAGGACTTAAAGCCAAATTTTGGTGTAGATCAATATTAATTTTAAAGTTAGGCCCATGATACATCATATCCTTGCCGAGGTTGAGAAAGTTGGCATGCCTCATGTTTTTTGAATTCCCCACAATATAGCCCTTGGAATTGATATATACGTGATGAGGGAAGGAAACTTGGGCCTAGAAAACAATGGGCCCATCTACCCTACAAGGAAGCTTAGGCCTAAGGAAAAGAATGAGTGGCCTTGAACAATTGCCAAACTACATGGGAGAGGCACCGCTGTAAAGCCCAAGAGGAATGACACAGGGGCCAGCTACATTGCTAGACGAAGTGCCAGCTTGAGATCCAAGTAGGGCAATGCAATGTTTACTCGGATCGCTAGCAGAGGTGTTGATCTGAGAACCAAGTAGGGTGACCAAGACCTATCCAAGCATAAGAATGGTGAAGCCCAGGCAAAGCTAACTAGAAGCCTAAGCGACAGAAGGACGAGTCGAGTCCTTGGGAAGTGGAGTGAATGATTACACTTCCCCAAAAAGAAAATGCTTATGTAATTATTGTTCAGAGAGGTGCTTGTCAAAGTCGTACGTTTAGCACCATATAGTGGAGCGAAGGAATGTGTGGTGTGTGGGAGCCTATAAAAAGGCTATTATACCCTCATTTGTTTCTTGAGAAGCATTGATTTAAATGCCGTCGGCAAGGCCGGTTTTGAAGAACAGCTGTGCCGATATGATTTCAGTGTCGAAAAACAGGTGTTTCGACGGCATGCCGACCGATATGGTCACTCTCCCTCGTCCCCCTCACCTGTACAGGAACTTGGCAGGGTTGTAGGGCGTGCGGCTACCGGAGAACACCGCGGAGTAGATCGCGTCGAGATCGCACACGAGGCACACAACCTTCCTGTCGTCACCCTCGCCACCCGCCTTCTTCCTCTATTGCGGCCTGCAGGCGTAGGGGTTGTGGCAGTCGTTGAGGAAGTAGTTCCTCGAGGGTGGGGTGTGGAGCAGCGCTTGCAGTACGGAGTTCATGAAGCAGGTGCTGCCAAGGTTGTTGAGCCCCCGGAGGCCCCACGGGACCCCGCGGCCCAACTCGGCGGCGGCGGTGTCGGGGCACCACAGTGGGCTGGAGTAGCATTCGAGGAGGCGCTGCTCCCTGGGGGTGGGGGTCCAGGGGCGGAACTCGACCAGTCGCCTCCTCTTGGGGGGTGTGGGGGGAAGGGGGATGGAGGCGGTCCGGTATTGGGAGGCGAGGAGGACGGCGGAGTCGAAGTCGGGGTCGTAGACCTGGTCGCGGCAGGCGAAGCAGAAGAGCTCGAAGCGGTGGACGTCGAGGGCGAGGACGTGGGGAGGGGAGGAGGGGGGCTGGTAGAGGTGGTCGGGGGCGTGGAGGGGGCAAGAGAGGCAGAAGTAGAGGCAGGGTGGGGAGGAGGAGGGGGGGCAGAGGGGACAGTGGTGGGGGAGGTCGAGGTGGAGCTCGGCGCGGCCAAGGGCGGGGGGTTTGGGGCGGAGGAGAAGGTGGAGGGAGCGGAAGGGGTTGGGGGAGGAGGAGAGGAAGAGCTGGAGGTGGGGGCAGGGAGGAGGGATGGAGGGGGAGGACATGGGGAGGAAGGTGGTGGTGGTGGTGGAGCCGCAGGGTCGGTGGGCCCCGCGGACATAGAGGGTGGGGAGGGAGGGCGGGGGAGGCGGGAGGGCTATTTGATTTGGGTGTAGTGGGGGCCTCACCTTGTTAAGAGATGCTGTGTGCTTGTGCAGATATCCATAGGGTCAACAAGCACTACCGATGCCGTAGGATGCTTAACATATAGGGACTCCCACCAAGGGTGTGTGCTTGTGCCGATGTCGATGCAGCCCGCCTTGTTAAGAAATGCCGATGCCGATGCTGTGTGCTTGCTGTAGACTGCCACTGCCATCTCTTCCGCTCCGCTAATGCCACTGTCACTGTCATCTCTGCCGCTGCTTCAGGATGTAGCCTGCATCGTTACTTATGGAACTTCTCACCTTCTTGGTGGTGGACTAGTTGCCTGCTGGGAAGGTGGGGGAGCATCTCCCTGTAGAGGGTGGCCGCCGCACGTTTAAGATTTCCTCCAATGATGACTCTTTTGGAGGGAAGGGGAAAGGAGACAAAGGTAACGGGAGGTCGTACAACTGCTACGCAAATAACGTGCATGAATGAGGTAGGCAAATTTAACTTGAAATTTGATGCTTAAATAAGATATTTGACATCTTCATGTCAACATGTTGTAGATTAAATTATTTAGAGAAAGGATGGGATCTTTTGGGAATCATATGGCACAGTATGCTATTAAGGCCACTCATCCTGGTAATAACCGACATCCCTTTAATATTTACTAATAATAATTTACTCTATAAAATTCAATTTTTGACTAGAATATGTTTCCCTACAGCGGAATGGTGGAATTTGTATGCAACGGAAGTTCCAAATTTACATCAGGTGGCTGTTAAAGTGTTATCACAAACATCATCTGCTGGTGGGTGTGAAAGAAATTGGAGTACATTTAACCTTATCCATTCCAAAAGAAGAAACAAGCTTAGAATTGACAAGCTTAATGACCTTGTGTATATCCACTACAACACATGGTTACAAATGAGGCACATTCAGGAGGGCTTTGATTTTAAAAACAAGGAAATGACCGATCCAATTGATCTGGCATACATTTTCCGAACCAGAGATAATGTGCTAGAAAGTTGGATAAATGACATTGGAGAACCTGTGATGGATGTTAGGGGAAGGCCAGATCCAGAGCTATCAAAGAAAATGCGTGCTGATGTTGAAGGACATATGGTCAGATCTGGTCGTCATACATTTCCTATAAGAGTACTGGATGAAGAGGATGAAGAACGACAGTTATCACAGTCTACTTCAACCTCAAAGGATGACTCAGATGATGGCTCAAATGCAGATGCATTTGTAATGGTAGAAGGATCATCCGACAGAGGGAGACATGGTGGTCAAGTGCAAACTCAGGGTGCTACAGAATATGACGAACGACACACCAATATCCATGACGAACATATTCCAAGTCCAAGTCCACCAGCCATGGATTACGAGGGATATCCAAGTCACGATGCCTACATGGAGGATTTGAGCTCCTCAATTGGTTCCATGAGCATTAGTGATCAATTTTTTGGTTCTTCAGCACCTAGATCTGGATATGACATGGGATCATACGACACAACACGTGAGACGGGATCTTCGTATGCTCAACCATTCTACTTGCAATCATTTGCACCACCACCGCCTTCATATAATTATCCATCATATTCATACGCTGAGTCTGAAAAAGTTGACACTTCTGGGACTAGGACTGGGAGTGAATATTCTTACCCATATGAGTATGATATGATCCAAAATTACTTCCCTCAGCAGTTCCAACCCCAAGCTCTCCCTCAAATGCCAAGATCAGAATCATCACAAGATGATTCTAGAACAACAGGATTCTCACAAACACGTGCAACTAATCGTGCACGTGGGCAGCGTGACAAACCATACACAAATAGTACATTTTCCCGTCTTGGGATTTTTGTTAGTATGAATGAACATGAATACAGACAGCACATAATGGATTACCAGACAATGTATTCATATATGTCTTGGAAGGATTATTGTGAATACATTCAAAGTATTCATCGACACAATAGTCAACAATGGTATCAATCAAGTGGTGATAGTACCCATGATAAAGATATGCATCCAGCAAGACACTCTTGGTTCTGGTGAAATCTGTCTTTCAAATTCCAAGTCCTGACTTCCGATACATCATACATCAAGACATTACAGTTTTAACTTTTACTTCGAAACTATACACTTTGATTCTTTCATTCTTAAATTCTTTTATTCTTAAATTCTTTGTATTCTTCTATTATTAAATTTTCTGTATTCTTAACATGGTAAGAATATTTCATCTCGTTATTGAATTTTAACATTGTATGGTCATGTTGTATATGAATATTATGATGTAACTCTTATTGTTACATAATCAACATTTGATTTTCTTGAAACTGATATCATTTTGACCACTTCTACCATTTTTGTCGGCATGCCCTCGGCGTGCCTCCGAAATGGCATTTTTTCAAGCCATCGAAATCATCGAAATCTGCCATTGAAAAATGGGCATTTCTTCGACATGCCCTCGGCATGCCCACGAAATGCACACTTGCAATTTCATCGGTACGGCGTCGAAATCAGCATTTCGAACCTTGTTGAGAAGAATAGGATAACCTTGCCCTATTGGAGCTTTCTCTCGTGATTTTCTCCCCGTTCTTCGTAAGTGGAGTTTCCGTGTAAACCCAAGCTTTTCTTATCATTTATGTTTTGATATCATGTTATGCTTTCGCTTATTCATATTATTTAACATAGTATCAAAGCAGGTTGCTCTTGGGTTTTATCATTATGCTCCACATTTTTTATCCTAAGTTTTTTGGCTAAAGATCTCCATTAGCATGAGATTACGAGATCATAAGATCTCCACAACCTCCACGTAGCCATGTAGTAGCAAGGAAGGCGATGAAGACTGCAACACTCCTGCTCGCGAGGTGGCGATGGCAAGAATGCTGAAGGTAATAGCAGTGATGGCACCAAACCTTAAGGAGGTGGAGATCGATTCTTCTGAAGGCGAGGCAATGGTCTCGTGGGGAGTCGAGCAACAACAAGAAGATTGCAACGTTGCAATGGGTGGTGCATAGAGGAGTTACGCAAGGGAATCCTAGCGGCGAGCTCACACCACTGCTAGATTAGCCCTTGGGGCCTCAGGCAATAGGAGTTGAGGCGCCACGCTGAGGAGAAGATGGTGATGAAAAGGCATGATGTCGAGATCAATGGCGCTGATGGCGACAATCGTGGTAGCAGCAGTGCGAAGTCATTTGAGTAGCAATGAAGAAATCGAAGAAGACGATGATGGCGATGGTGATGGCAATGGCGCTGGCAGTGTTGCCTGTGATTGAGAGAGGACAGGCAAGATCCACGTGCAGCAACGACAAAGCAGAAGCAATCACATGAGATCCAATCTCACGTGAAGATGGAGGCGCAGATCTCGCGTGAAGATGTCGGGGAGATCTTGCAATGATAGGCTACAACAAGTCGATGAAGATGGCAATCCGTGATTTTTGGTTATATTCCAACTTGAGATTTTTAATTTTTTGGTAATTTTACTTGTCCTCTTGTTTCCTTTCCTTTTGTTTTGAGTCTCTTTGTAGTGTTGCAAAGGAGACGAGCAGGAAGAGTAAAAAAAAAAGGACAAAAGGAATGTAGTGAAAAAAAAAAGGAAGAGGAGAAAACGAAAAGGAAAAAAAAAAGATTTAAAAAAAATGAATGATGAATGATTATGACAAGAGAGGGAGAAGCTCTTCTCCTTTTTTATCTTTTCTTCTCTATTATTTTAATCTCCCATAAAAGTACGGAAGAAAGGGAGAGTGTGAGAGCTTAATTTGTAATTCCATGAGACTCTTTCTCTTTGAGGTCCTTACATAAGAGAAACTCTCTTTGATGATCCCTTAAGAAGAGGATCATTATCTTTGGTCTCCAAAGTAGAGGCCTTTTTCTTTGAGTTTCCGTATGGTAGTGGCCCAATCTTTTTGTCTTTATGAGGGGGCAACTCTTCAGAGTTTTCAAATGAGATGGCACTAGTACCAAATCAATTGTCTTTGACTCATCTCCGAACTCCTACCTACACCCGTCTACAAGCAAGTTGAAGATGCAAAGAAGCTGGCAACACAAGATAGCCATGACCTGGCAGCACCAATTGAGGATGCAAAGAAGCCGACGACACAAGAGGCATGGGGAAGTCATGACCCAGCATCATCATTTTTATTTGTGTGGTAGAATGGGAATATCTCTTATGCAAGCTGAGATTTCATGCTCCAGCTTGGTGGGGAGTATTGAGAGATATGCTTATTAGAGTGGTACGTTTAGTACCACAAAGTAGAGCAAAGGAATGTGTGGTGTGTGGGAACCTATAAATAGGCTATTGTACCCTCATTTGTTTCTTGAGAAGAATAGAATAATCTCACCCTATCAAGGTCTTTTCCTGTGGTTTTCTCCCCACTCTTCATGAGTGGGGTTTCTACGTAAACCCAAGCTTTTCTTATCGTTTACGTTTTGATATCATGTTATGCTTCCACTTATTCATATTATTTAACAATTATTAATTATTATACCCTTAAAAAAAGGGGATGATGTACACTAATGAAGGGTAATTGATTCCTTTGTACTCAAATACACAATGCATACTTTTGAAGGCTAGATCTCCTCCCCAGATATATACCTTACATGTGAAACTAGGTTGCCAATTTTCTCGTATACTTTGAAATTGGTTTATTCTGTTTGTTACATCTTTCCGCGTGGTTCTTGATCGAGCCCATTCAACCTCAATCATTTGGCACCTTTGGGAGAAAAAGAATGTTATACCAGTTGAAAGGCTAAGAGTTTAAGGCAACATGGCTCCAAAGGTGAAGAAACCACTAGCATTCGGTTTTGGTTAAGGAGTCAAGAACGAGCCAAGCATCCCCATAGAGGAACTCATGTAACAAGTCATTGAATCCTTCTCTACTAAGAAAGCGTGGGAGGTCCCTACATATGAAGAAGGGGATGAGGCAAATTCCATAAATGTCCTAACCTTAAGCCAGTATGATCCTCTCGATTCTCTCTATCAAGTGAAGGATCTGATAAAATGTTAGGAACGCCTGGAAGACATCTCCAAGTAGTGGAAGTTGTCAAAGTCTCTCTTCAACGCCCAATGTCGTAAAAAGGTGGTACCAAAGGCAAAGGTGGGGCTTGAAGAGCAGGATCCCCCGCCTAAGGAGGGTGAACGCCTATACTAGGTTAAGGCAGAAAATACCCATCTCAGGCGATGGGTTGAGTTGCAGTGGCTAGTCAACCACTAAAATGAGCGGGCTGCCAACAACCTACCTAGAGCTTCATTAGTAAACTCCTCTTTCACTCAAGTGTTCCCTCCCTGTTAAGATGAGCAAGATACCAAAGTTTTTGTCTAGCAAGTCACTTGAGCAATGAGGGGGATTCTACAAGAAACCCTTTGTTTCCATCTTCCCCTTTACCAAGGAAGTAATAAACGCCTTGCTCCCCCCATTCTTCAAGCTCTTGATCCTACCCCAATATAATGATATGACTGACTCGTAGGTGTTCGTGGGAAACTATTGTCAGCACATGCTTATCCATAAGTGCCCAAATGGGATTAGGTGTTGGGTGCTCCCCTCGCTCTTGATTCACATCGCCCATAAGTGGTTCAATGACCTCCCAACTAGACAAATTGGGTCATTCCAGGAGTTGCGAAAAAAGTTTTGCCAACATTTTTTGAGGCAGTAGCAGACCCAGGATATCCCCAAGAAGCTGGCAGAGGTCGCCAAAAGAAAGGTGAGACTTTTAGGGCCTACCTGAACAAGTTTAAGGCCCAATGCTTCAAATGCAGGTGGCTTCATGACTAGATGACCATCAAGCATTAAAGCAGGGGCTTTCAGACCCTGATTTTTGGAATGACATGGAGAACCTTCCCCCATGTGACATGGCAAAACTCTGGGATCGAGTGAACCACAACGTAGACAAGGACAAATGCTTCCATTCTCACATGTGTGTGGCTAGGATCTACAAGGAAAACCAAATGAAGACCCTAGGTAGCCACCCCCTAGGCAAGCGAACTTAGGATCACCAAGAAGCCTTGAAGGTTAGGAGACTTGTCGTTAAGGTGATAAAAGGTAGCACCAAGTAGCAAATTTCTAAAGGAACCGCTCGGATGCTACAGGGACAAGCAGTAGGAGCTAGGGTAGGATTTGTATCAGTACATCTCCTCACTTGTAACCAGACAGACATCTTGGCAGAGATGCCCCCCACAAACTAGGAGCTCATGTCGCCTCCTCTGCCTTTGAGGTGCCCCACATCCTCAAGCCCCGAATACTGCTGCCACAAAGGTAAGGGCCACCCTACAGAAATTGTCGAGACCTCAGGGACCACATCGAGTCCTAAATCCGCAACGGCAACCTTGCATAGTATGTAAGGTGCAACAAGGTGGGCAAGGGGAAACGTTTGATGGAGGAGTTGGAGGAATTCCACCAGGCACAACTCCACTGTTTCCAGGGGACCAACATGGTTGCCTCGATTGAGCCCTTAGATTGCGAGTACGTCACCGACATTCTCATTGGGGAGGGACTCAACCAAGGCCTTCCGTCTGGGGATTACCACCATTGATCCCTCCACATGCTAGCAAGTAGGCCACAGAGGCCCATCGCCCATCATCTTTGGAACTTAAATTTTGGGTGAATACCAAAGTAGGTCGAAACTTGAAGCCTCAAATGGATCTAGTTTAGGTAACCCTTGCCATCTCAAGATGGGGAGCAGGCTGGCCCTAGCAGGTGGTCAAAAGAGTCGTGGCTACCAACTTTTAGCATCTCCTAAACCTTGTCCACCACATTGACCTCCTCCTAATTACTCTCCTAGTGGCTAGATGGAACCAACCCTGCCTCCTCGTTGATGAAGGTAGTGCCATTGACATTCTATTCCTTCGAACTTTGACTTAGTTGGGCTTCGAGGAGGGCCTTACCCCATCCACTTACCCTGTCGTGTTTGGAAATTACAAAGTAATGCCCAAAGGGGAGATCAACTTGTCGATCAACATCAGGGATAGAAATCAATACCGAAATTAAACAACCACATTCATAATGGGGAGCTTATTAATGACCTTTGGCTACTCAACGACACTTGTCTTCACCACCATTACATCCTCTTACTTCTTAATGATCCTCTTCCAGTCCCTGATTGGCATCAACATAGTTCATGGAGACTAGTCGACCAGAAAGGGAGCTTCTCTGGATGGAGGTGGAGTGACGCTCCAATGGCTTGCCCAAGCCGTTGAAGTGGGGCAAGAAAATGACGACCGTTAAGGCCATAACATTAGGAACAGGGTCAGGCGACGAACCACCCAAATTGCTTTTGTCGAGTTCTACTACCATGGTGTGCAACTCTACCCAGAGGATCTAACTAAGACCATCTAGATCAACTTGAACCTGAAAGAACAAGTGAGGGACTTGTTTCAACCGCTTTGACAGATGCTGATATCCTTGCCTATTTTGCCTAAGGCATGACAGGAGTGGATCCTCAAGTGATAAAACACCACCTCAATATCCTCTTGGGGTTCTGCCCAATAAAGCAGGTCCCCTACCACAAGTTGATCGAGTAGTGGTAGGTAGCTATCGAGGAGGTCAACAAGCTCCTTAAAGCAGGGCTTCATCGAGAAGGCCATTTGTCCCAACTGGGTGTCCAACATGGTAATGGTGAAGGTGAATGGCAGGTGGTGCATGTGCATTTGACTTCACAAACCTACATGCTGCCTGTCTAAAGGATGAGTTCTCTCTCCCAAAGATTGATGTCCCGTTGGATTCCAATTACAATTAAGGCCATATCCATTTTAGATGCTTACAGTGGCTACCACCAAATCAGCCTAGCTCGAGTGGATAGACCCCTCACATCTTTTGTAATCGATAGAGGACATTATCAATATCGTGTAATGTCATTTTGGCTAAACAATGTCGGAGCAATTTACCAGCACCTTATAAACTTTGTTTTCTCAAAATTAATTGAAAAGTCTTTTGAGGTGTACGTCAATGACAAGCTAGTTAAGGGTACTAGTATTAAAAATCACCTCGAAAACCTGGTGGAAGTCTTTTCAATACTATATAAATATCTCCCGATGCTGAACTCCGAGAAATGCACCTTTGAGGTTTCCTCCAAGAAGTTTTTGGACTTTTTAGTTTTCAGTTGGTGAATCGAGGCCAACCTAACCAAATCTAATCGATTACAGACGTTCATAATCCCGACAACCTCCAGGCAATCTAATCGCTCGTCAGGGGGATCATTGCTTTGGGATGCTTCCTGTCCAAGGCATCCGACAGATGCCTCCCTTTCTTTAAGTGCTTGAAGATGGGCAAAAAGTTACACAATCAGGCACTGGATGTCCCAATGCTAGGAGACCCTCGACAAAATTAAGCAGCACCTTTAGACTTCGCCTATCCTAATGGCCTCGACACCAAGTGAACCTTTATACTTGTAGCTGACTGCCTCAGCCATCAATGTCGCTGTGGTGAAGGAAGAGGGAGCAGCATAGATGGTAGTATACTGAGCAAGACCTACCAAGGGGCAGAGGCAAGGTACCCCAAATTGAAAAGTTCAGGTTGGCCTTAGTCAATATCAGGAGGAAGCTGAGGCCTTACTTCCAAGCGCACACTGTAGTCATCTTACCAAACCAGTTGCTAAGGAAAATGCTATATAGGCCCTCCCCCTAGCAAACACGTGGGCCCTTAAACTAGCTGAGTTTGGCATCAAGTGTTTGTCCTGCCTAGCAATCAAAGTGCAAGTTCTCACAACTTTCCTTGTGGAATTTATGTTGTCATCTTAACCAAGAGAAGCAACCTGGTGACTCCACATGGATGGGTCTACCAATTCAAGCAGAGCAAATGCTAAGGTGGCCTTAATGTCACATGATGGTTTCGTGGGCAGGTATGCCATCCACTTGCCTTTCCCCATCATAAACAACATAATAGAGTACAAGGCCCTCCTAGAAAGTTTCTGACTCGCTAAAACGATGGGAGCTGATACACTTAATGTATTTACAAACTCACAGCTCGTGGCAAGCCAAATTCAAGGGAAGCTCTAGACAAAGGACCAAGTAATGGCCTAATATGCTAAGGAAGCCTGAGTAGCTATGGCAAATTTCTAGCATGTCAACATGAACCGGTCCCTCGGGCGAAGGACCCACTCATAGACGGTTTAGCAAAACTTGCCTTTGCAATCCAGCTAGATAGAGACGAATGATGTTTGCCTAGAGAAGCTCACAACTCCCACCATCTAGCAAAACCAAGCCATGGGCCTACACTAAGGCAGCTCGTGGATGGACCCCATCCTTGGCTATCTCAGGCATTGTCAGATCCTGCCTGAGGCCGTTAATCCAAAAGTGCTCCGCTTGAAGGTAGCCTACTACATTGTCTTGGATGGTGTCCTATCCAAGAGGGGGCACTCGACCCCCTTATTGAGATGTTTAAGTCCTAACAAGGCCTGCGAAGCCCTTAAGAATGTTCACGTGAGTGTCTACAGAAATCATCAAGGTTCAAAGGCTCTTGTTACCAAGATCTTATGACATAGCTACTTCTGGTCTCATATGACTAGGGACGCTAAAGATTTTACCCGAAGATGCGATAAGTGCTAAAGATATGCCAACATGCCTAAAGCCCTGCTCAAGGAAATGGTACCTATAGTGTCGCCTATCCCATTCGTGCTGTGGGGAATGGACTTCTTAAGACCCTTCCCTGCGACCCTCGCCTAAAAGAAGTTCATCCTAGTAGCAGTTGACTACTTCCCTATGAATTGAAGCGGAGGCTATGGCAAGCTCTAATGCTAAGCGGGTCGTCAACTTCATTCAAAAGGACATTATATGCCACTATGGATTTCCTCAAATAATTGTGGCAGATAACGGGACCTAGTTTGCATCCAGGCAATTTGAGGACTTTTGCACCGGTTGGGCATCTGGATGAAGTTCACTTCTATAGCCTTCTCCACGCTAACGACCTAGAAAAAGGTACCAATAGAATAATCATAGCAGCCCTCAAAAGGAAACTCGATGATGCAAAGGGAAAATGGGTAGAAGAGTTACCTTACTTGCTCTGGAGGTATAGAATGAGCTAGAAAACTGCCACGGGTGAGAACCCCTCAAGCATGGTATATGGACTATTGCATTGTCAGATAATAATCTAGTGTTACATAGAAGGGCAAGGCATGTTGAGGTTAACTCCTTGACTATAAGATGTTCTCAAGATGAGTCTAGCTCATGTAGTAAGTGTAGGTTCTTTCTAAACCCTTATGTTCTCGATTTGTTGATCTGGAGGTGAGTGCTGAGACTTGAGAGCTTTAGCAACCTACTTTTATTTTCTTGTTTTATCCCTTTTTTATTTGGTCTACTTGTAATTCCTCCAGTTAATCCTTGTTTCTAGTGGGTGCGCTGCCCCTCTAATAACAGCTGATTTTCTATGCATCCAATGGTGTTCCACGTGAAATTTGATGGCTGGCATGCATTTCGTTGTGTTAATCAGTTTCCTCTGCTCCATTTTAATCTTCACTCTTAGTGAAATAAGAAAGAAGCACTTCCTTGTTGTTCATTGATTGATAATAGCATTCTCTTTTGGTTTTCTGAAGGCATATATACCTGTGCTCAACACTGCAATTTTCTAATCCTGCCAGTAAAGGTTAACAGGGATGTCGAAATTTTGCAGAAGCATAAAATCCTCAATTCATTTCCTCCATTCTTCAGTGTTGTTAAAAGATTTTGGAGATACCTTTTGGCACGTGAGGTAGCATAGGCACTATTCTTTTGATAATACACCATTCTTTAGTTTGACATTGGTGATCAGCTTATTATCTTTTTAGGGCTTAAAAGGAAGCAACTACTGGGCTTCAGTTTCAAATAAGTCATTAAATTCCCTTGCTCTTGTGCTGAAAAGATGCTCTTTCAAGATAGCAGGAAAGGTGTGCCAGAATATGTTTTTCATTCTGAGAACTAATATAAACATGAATTATGTACAAAATTTTGACCGTTCTTCAGGGAATTGACCTGCTTTCTTTCTCACAATTAAGGGGCCATTTAAAGATGAATTTGTAACTGCTGGTGGCATCCCACTCTCAGAAGTATGCTCTTCCTTTCATCATTTTTAATTAAAATTCTACTTTGGCCTTTTATTGCATAATCTCTTTTGCTACAGATCTCTCTCGAGACGATGCAAAGCAGAGTCAGGCCGCATCTTTTTTTTGCAGGAGAGGTAGCTCCACTATATGTGATATAATCCAGAATCTTTCATTATCTTAATTTTTATTGCAACGTTTGCCAGGTGTTGAATGTTGATGGAGTAACTGGTGGTTTTAACTTTCAGGTATGCATCAAATATTTTTTAATAAATTCAGGCTGCAATCTGTTCTGAGTTCACATGTTGTTAAGACTTCTGACATGTAGTTTTATTTGCACTCCATCTTCTACTGCAAAGTATTAGTGGGAATTTATATTGTCATCTTTCATCTTGATCAAAGATCTAGCACTCAAGAACATCTTTGTTTTGTTTGCTGTCTCCAGAATGCTTGGACCGGTGGATACATTGCAGGGACAACAATAGGTGTAACAGCATCGAGATTCCACAATGAAAGGGTATCTGTGTGATTAACTATGGTTGATGATGAGTGCTTAACTCTTTCTCAAGTTGTCCTATTCAGTGTGAATGACCATAATGGAAGTGCTGCCGATGGGATACTCACTATTCCCCATTGGGTATTTGGAAGTAGGAGCTTCTGGCAATTGTCCTGTAAGCTTGTTTCAATTTCTTTGTTTTTTTACCTTCCAAAAAAAAATATTTTGATTTTTGTGGAGGAATTTGACACGTCTCTTGATAGAGCAGGAAAAAGTAAGGAGCACATGATGCTAGAAAGGATTGCTTCCATCAAGTATAGAAGGATAAGGCAAATTTCAGTTAGATAACTTTGTATTAGTGATCCTAAACAGCAAGTGTAGACTTATATTACTCGCATTGCCGCATGTATGTATTTTCCTTTTCAGTAGTTAGACAGTTCTGTCTATTATCTTGACAATGAGTATTCTTGGTATCACAAGGAAAGCAGGCCTAAATGGTTTAGCTTCTAACTTTAAGCATAATGGCAGCATCCTTGTGATATTAGATTAGTGACATTTGTTCTTTCATTGCAGGCATTTCACATGAGTAAGTCTGAAATGATAATGGCTATTTTGTTCAAACGCTGATGCAGATGTCACATGAAAAGTCTCTTTTCTCGCTCATATTGTAACTGGAAAAGAGAACCTATACTCATTCAATTCTGCAATGTTACTGTGTTGCTCATATGTTAAGTCACGAGATTGTGTCACGCTTTTCCCTTCCTCCAGATATAAGCTTGTGCTGATTGTAAATGGTAGTCATTAGACATCCTAGAATCACCTTTGAAAAACATGTATGTTCTCTTCTGCAGCGTGAAAAACCATGGTTAATGTTCTCTGGGATTAATGCCTGAATTTTGGTAACTTCTCATTTTGTCCCAGAAAAACAATAGGATGTTCAGGTCAATATTTCTTTCAGTGGTTCCAAATAAATTCTTTGGCATTTATTTCTCTTCACCTACGTTAGGTAACTGTTGCCGGGTTTTCTTGACAAAGGAAAAAAAGAGTTCATTCCGTCACAACCCTGTTCGAGGGCACTGAAATGCTATCTCATCTTCTAGTCATCATGCTTGGCACAGTTTCCTTATTCATTCAAATTGGAAGTTTATCATCAAAATTAGATCTTTGGACATATTGTCATCTCAGCGAGAAACCCATTTTTCACAAATGTCAGTTTGGAATAGGGTTTCTTTTGATTCCACCAATTATCATGCCTCATGCAGATGCTGTTATTATGTGATTCTCTTTAGCTTATCTTGTTACACAGGGATACAGTTCTTGAAAGAGTTAAACATTGTTGGCTTGCAATTGGGAAGGCGATAACCATCCAATATAACTCAGTTCTTCTTGCACTTTCCAGTCCTAAAGGAAGGGACCATGTAAGGCATCAAACATTTCTTACAAGGAGTGTTGATACGTTATGCCTTTTTATTCAAACCTGGTAGAAATGGATAAGTTGGTTATTGTTTGATGATGCAAAGCAGGCTATCATCAAGAATGCCTGTGATGGCCCCTCAGAATTGATGTGGAGCAAAGGTGATCTCATTCAAACATTCTTATTTTTACTAGTTCAAGCATCTCAAGATCCAAAAAGCTCGCAATTTATTTCATTTTTATCTTCTATCCAATTCTTTTAACTACATCATTATAAAAGTTTTCAGAACATGAGTTCCAAGGATCCATGAGAATGAATTGGCCGTGCCAAAGTCCACTCACATGCAAGAGTGAAATGATCAACACAGGTAGACTGAGTTTATAATTTGTGTGATCGGTGATTGCTGTTGTTTCCGTTGGTTTCGGCTTCAAGGGAACATAATGGCGGACAAAGCATAGCACAAGTCATTATCTTTCACTGCTATTTTCCTTCTGCACCCGACTTTGGACAACCTTCATTAGGAGGGCAGAAGCCTCATCTTGCTTGTCGGTGTTTTCTATAACAATTTCCCTCCTTTTTTTCTCTCTCCAAAACCTATAACTATTTTTCATTTGTGCTACAACGACCTCCTTCCTGAAGGAGATATCCAGCAGCCCAAAACATGTGTGTCGTGGATCCCTATACAAGCGCATACACATGCTCTATTTGAAGATGCATACATACACCCTTGGAAGAGATGAAAGGAAAAGTGAAGAAGTCTGACAGAAACTATCACAATTTCCCATTTGAGTATCGTAAAATAAAAACTCTCCTTTATCACAATGGCCTTATTACATCTTCCTAAGATCCGATTTTGTGTAGAACTATAATCAAGTACTCGTTTGCATCTCATAATGGAGAGCGATAGAACCGATGTCCGCTTCTTTCTCTGAACAATGGGGGAGTAAATGCCTTCCTTGCTAAAGGGTTGGCGGTATCCCTCGAAAGGGCTCAAAAGCCCGTAGTTCTAAATTCTCAAACATGAGGTTTTTTATGTGTGGGCATTGATTTCATAAGGGCTTTTGTGTCATCTCTCAGCTACGAATACATCCAAGTGGCAGTAAACTTTGTGCCTAAGTAGATTAACGCTATTCCTAGTTACATGAATGATCACATTGTAGTCCCAAGATTCTTGCAATTTAATATTTCTACCGAACGAAAGTGTGTGCTATTATTAATTATGGAGGGCCTTACTTTCACAATATCCACTTTTTGGCATTTACTCCAGAAATACTCTTTTAGCAAACAAGTATATCAATACAAGTATCCAATCAAGAGATTGAGAGAACCGTTGCAGAGACTATCAAGACTCGATGGTAGAGACTAGTCCAAGAAGCACAAATGCCGTGTAGGCTTAGGGTGCATCATATAGTACCCCAATCAATATTTCTCCTTACAGGGTTATTTTTGGCAAGGTCATCTCACCTTTCTATAGATCTTGAACACAAAGCCTCTTAGAACATCAAAAATTGTAATTTTGATATAAACTCTGCTAGATCATTGAGGAAACTGTAAATAAAATGGGTTAGATGAGCTATCTATGACAAACACGGGAGCCCAAAGATCTACAAGGAGAAGGTAAGAGCCCCTTAATCAGCCACAAATTGCATATAACGCATAGATGCAAATGACATTGTGATGGGTGATTGCTTGGACCTTATGTCTTCCGCCACTTAGAAAGAATAAGTGAAGAGAAAGGCTCATCTCCTTTGAAAGGGCATTTGAGCATGTATTTTTTTAAGATCTATATTCACACTAAAAATTTAAATTATGCCAATTGGGGAATGCAAGGATACAAAGTAGGTGTAACAATGAACGAAAAATAAAGTAACATCTAAAATTAAGTTTACGTTATTGTGTATGGATAAAGGAATTTATAGGATGGCTAAAGATTGCATTACCACATGCAATTTCTTTGGCTATGGGATGTTGAGGGTAAGTGGAGTTAAAAGATGGAAGAATAGAGTGATGAAGGTCTGAACTCAAACTCGCCTCAAGCTTCTCCCATGAGTTGAAGCCGAAAGTAGAGCATTGATCCCTAAAGTTGGCATCCCTACATTGGCCCTATTATGGGAAGAATGCATTGCGTGAACAAGCGTTATCCAAGTTCAGTAAATAGTTTTTTAAAGAGAACATCTAAGAACTTGTCCTTTGCTTTCCTAAAAATCTTAGCCCTAAGCCTCCACCTTGCAAGTCTCACCCTTTCTCATTAGACTGCCACCTTCTACTAGTAAGGCTAGCCTCTTACAGCATTCTAATGTATGCAATGAAGAGACTTCCACCAAAAAGCAAGAGTGTCGTAGAAGGCATGGACCCCCATCCACTTGAGGCCTCTAGAAGTACCTAATAGGTGCATCATCATATCGAGATAACTTACATTCAGAAAGGTTGTGACTCCTTTCCATGACCCTCAACAAGGGGAATGATGGAAGCAGTAGTCAATTGGTTCTTCATTTGAGGCAACCCTTCTTTTCTTGCTCTTTACCTCTCCTGTCCTTTAGGATTTCTCATCTTCCTCTTTCCTTCCCTTTTTCCCTCTCTTTTTGCATTGTAAGGGCCAAGTGTCTAGGGAATAAAAAATATCATCAATCATAATTCACCACAAAAATTAAGAGAAGAAGATCCACATCTACTCCACTTAAAAGGACTATGAAGAACAAAGCCATGTGCAAACAGTACTCAATTTTTCCATAGAAATTTTCATATTTTTTCCATAGGAAGAACATGTAGTAGTGAGAACACCAATGATGAACAAGGAAACGAGAATGACAATGACAACAAGACAAAAAAAATTAGGCCAAACAAGGACAAACCACATGACTCACACAAGTAGAGTGTAAATATAACAAACATCCAAATACCTAATTGCCAACATGTCCACAATGGGAAACTCCTCAAAAGAAGTGAGGATTGTTCCTTGTTAACCAGCACAACATGAGAACCCTATACCATAACAAGACACCCTTTATTTGTATTAGGCTCACAAAGTGCATGATCTAACGTATGAAAAACTTCAAGGTCAGACAAAACAATAGCATAAAATTTGAAATAAACACCAACTAAGGTTCAACAGCAGAGGGTTGTTAGGAGTAAACATCTAACTCAACTCAACAAAGGTCCAAGGGTTCATCTCAAAGAGCAATCCAAATATTGAACTCCATTTCTAGCTTGATTTTCTTATCACTCGAGCTGAACCAAAATTTGATCGGAGAACTCGACTCAAATAACCCAATTAGCTTTTACGTGATATATGCACAAGCTAAATGAGTTCTTTAAAAATCAAATTGGATCGGCCGATCATATTGGGAACCAATGGAAGAACAAGTTTTAAACCAAAGATATGAACCAACAAGAACTTGGTTCAATTGACGTGAATCGACAAATCAGATCATCATTCAATTGATCAAGTTAAAAATTAAAAAATAAAATAAAATCGCAAATGTGGATCCTCTAAGCCTACGAGACCTTAGATTAGGATTAGTAAATAAACTGAATAATTCAAATTTGTTCAATTAAATATTTAATAAAAGTTCATTGAAAAATGAACTAAACATTAAATATTAAAATTAAATTGGATAACTTGACAAACTAAACGATGAACATAATACATATTAGTTTGACAAAAGTTTAAGTTTAAAAATATATAGATATGTAGATTTGAAAATTTATTTACAAATTTATTAAATAAAAAATTTAACCCAATCCATTCAAACTAATGTAGACTAATATAATTAATATTAAAATCAAATAAATTATTCTAAATTTACAATCATTCATAAGAATTATCGTAAATATTATAAAGATAATTAATATTATTTACTCTGCATATATGATTGATCATAGAATATGTCATAGCACAGGCCAGTAAGTCTACCTAGTGCTACATGTTGGCCCACCGAAATTACAATCACCTATTCACTAGTATTTTTCCTCTCCCACACGTTAGCCAAGCAAAAGCCTATAGCGCTACTTTTCTTATTAGGCACTAGCCGAGCCTAGCACTAGGCTACTCCTTTCGCGACGCTCGCTCTTGTTGATGCCACCAGCTGACGGTGATCTCTTCGACACTCCCAGTTGTCGTTAGCCACCAATTGGCGGCAATCTCATCCTCGTCGACGTCGTCATCAATGTAAGCTCCATCAGCCACTACTCTAACCACCCTCCTTCTCTGCCCTCCACTCCTTCGATCCTCGTCTTGCTCTATCGCCCTCCAACAACCCACCCCCCCAATCCTCCCCCTCCTCTACCGCCCTCCGCCCATGCTCCTCCTCGTACCTCCTCAGCCTACCGACCCTATCCTCTTCCCCCATCCTTAGTAAACGGTACCCACGAATGGGTCTCTTTTAAGCTATATTCATAAGCGTGTACATATTTATCAATCCATTTAATGCCACTAAACATCTTCCAAACTCCCCTAAATCACAACAATGGAACTATTACCTCGGAAAAAATAGTTTCACACATGCTTATCAATAAGACTGTTAATCTTCATCGCAAATGAAATAGGTCGTTCTTGATTTTTTTTGCCTCAACTTAAAATAGATTAATATTTTTTGGATTTTTTATGAATTAAATTTTAATTCAATAAGATTTAGATCCGATTAAATCAGTATAAGTTCAATTAGAATGAATCAATTTAATTTAAATGATATTATCCCCGATTTAATCAACCTAAATTATTGATTGAACTACTAAACATTCAATCGAAACGAGGGATGATCCGATTTTTAAATCATGGGGCTGAGGGCATAGTTTATGCGAACGATCACACACAAAACCCACCCCAACTTCCCCCACCCTCTTGTTCCCGGAGGTTCCCCCGCGACCCGACGACACCGAACCCCTGACGGCGGACGCGCCTTCTCCTTTCCCTTCACGGTCCGCGCGCGTTATCCCGCTCCTTCTTCCTCCCGGTCTGCAGGTGCACCCGAGTTCCTCTCTCGCTCCCCCGTCTTCTATCTCTAAAGCCCTCGAGGTTCTCTCTCCAGAACCCTCCCTGAGATGACGAATACAGAATACTCCATTCCAAGGACCATAGATAGGTTTATATCCTAAAGACGTCCTCTTCTCCTACCAATCTGGAGTCCTCGAAAAACAACATCGATCTCGAGAGCAGAGCACTTCACCAACCTTACAAAAGACACAATTGTTCCCCTGCTGAAAATTAGAAGGGAAATACAACTGCAGTGCATAGCAACCCTACCATAGAGGGTGGACTCTTGGTCCAAACCCTAGATAAGGATCCTGATCCTGTACCATTTTGTGTACCCTTTCTCTACTCCGCACCTCCCTCCTTCAAACTAACAAAGATGCGAGAGCTTCTACAGGTGATTTGAGCAAGGCAGGCAATTTCTTTGTGGCGGTTT
Organism: Thalassia testudinum; assembly: GCA_037157565.1. Lineage (NCBI taxonomy): Eukaryota > Viridiplantae > Streptophyta > Magnoliopsida > Alismatales > Hydrocharitaceae > Thalassia > Thalassia testudinum. Next base: position 79,062,624 of record JAZHRO010000022.1, on the reverse strand, counting down.
TGGGTTTAATGATCGTATGAGTCATTTAGAATATGATCACTAGTTGCTCCCAAGCCATAGCTTTAGAAAATTTGTTGGAAACGTAGAGTGGTTGGAGAATGGACCGTGGTTAATTCACTCACACTTAAAAACACTATATATCACCCCTATTTTTTTTTATATATCACCAGTGATATTTAGTTGCACACTTAAATATCACCTGTGGTATTTAGTAGTAAACTTAAAGTTTACATGTGGTATCTAGTTGTACGCTAAAATATCACCAGCAATATTTAGTTATTGAAGGGTTTGCATGAAAAATGACATGAATAGGGGAAGTTAATGTACATTTTCACTTGGATATTATATTTATGACATCTTGTTAATGGTAACAGATTGGTAAATAGCAAATAACAAGAATAGTGTTCCAAGTTCATCCAAGGAGAATAGCAATACTTTTCAGTGTACAATTATTTACTATGCATGTACAGTGTACGATTATTTACTATGTATCTAAATACATACATAATTTTATATAGGAGGTCTCCAGGGGCATGCTCAGAATACTTTGAATCAAACCAAATGTTCTCTTTGTGCTCAGTACTTAAAATTAATGATAGGAATTGGTTCAGCAGAAGTTTTGGGAGCTTTTGATAAGTGGCAGTAGAGAGCTAGACTTGCGGTTCCAGCACAAATACCATTTATTTAAGTGATAAGACGGTTGCCTTGGTAACAATATGCTTACCCAATAAATTGGTTGTGTAGTCCATTGGCTAACCGTTTATTTGGGAGTTCATCATTCCATGATCTGGTTCTTCTAGATTGGGTGCAAAATGTATGGTAAGAGATTTGGTGCCAAACCGGAAAACACTCAAATGGCTGTGCTCTCTATAGGAGTTTAACAAAGACAAGCTTTGCTCATAGCACTCTAAAATATGGATACAAACCAAACAAGGATAAACACTTCAACTACACGATATTGCCTACATTTTATATTATCACTTTTAAACCACAATGCCCCAAAACGTAATACTCATACGGGCTAACTCATATGCTAATGCATATATTCACATAAAAGTGGATTACTAAATCTTCTTTTAAAAACAAAAAAAAAAAAACCCTACATTACTAAATTAATGTGGATCTACACTCCACATACACTAGCATAGACTTGAGCCACCAATTCAATCCAGCCACTTGATGGTAGGGGTGCACACTAATTGGATTAATCTGCAATCTAATCTGTTTCAATCCGATTGGACTCGATTGGATTAGGAAATTTTCAATTTGTTTTAGTTAGATTGGATTTGGGTTGAGACCTATACCAATCTAATCCAATCCGTAATCCGTAAAATTCATAATATGCATAATCTGACCTGTAAAAGAATAGCATTTGTACACACTACACACGCATATATTACATATAACAATAAGAAGAAATAAATCCTTAATACTAAAGGGCAAGTAATACAAAAGTCATTTGTAGGTATGTTTATTATTTCTTTATTAATGCTAGTTTCTTTATTTTATTATAAGATGATTGAAGTAAATAACTTTTAATATCTTTAGTATATATCTTTTAGTTTTTTTAGATTTTTTTCTTTTTTTGAAAAGGGTAAGGGTGGTTATCCTCGTGATAACCACCCAAATTCATTAATCAAAATAGTTTTTTTAGATGTTAATGTCATTATGTTAATAGTCCAATAGGGAAAAAATAAAGTTTAAGTGCGAAACTTCGCATTAGCTAATGGGAAACCATGTACAAACTACAAAATTACGTATGATTAAAAAAATTCCATTTTAATCCAAAATTTTATGGATAAATTTGATTAGACCTTAAAATGGATTGGATTGGATTGTAAAAATCTCAATCTAAAAAGTGCAAATTGGATTATGGATTTACTAAAATCCAATCCGATCCATATGCACCCCTACTTGTTGGCTGTTGTAGACCCCCACACACATGCGTGCGCAAGCAAGCACCCAACAAATCATACATCATTTATGTCCTCTCATAGGAAACATTCCTATCACTTGCCAAGGTCTATAATAGGAGGTGGCCATGGTTTTGCTGTTATGGATACGGACATCAAAAATCATGTTAGAAGCATCAAGCAATTGACGTGTCCATGAGGCCAGTACAACTAACCCCTAGGATGTTAGCTACTAATAGTGGTAGATGTCATGTTTACAAAGTCACCAAATACTTTAGGGCTAGTTTACGACGTGGGTTAGCTAACCTGAGTTAGCTAAGTTGCAATAGGGGTTAACTCCTGTTTCTGTTTACTGGCAGATGGGGGTTAACCTATGTTTCTATTTACTAGTAAATAGGGGTTAACCCCTGTTTCTGTTTACCGAATGGGAGCTAGGAGTGGAGGTTATCATGTGATGTGAAAGAAGGGTGTTTACTTGGGAATGGGGGTTAGAATGTGGGATGAGGTGGCAAAAGACGTATTTGCCCTTAAATGATAGGTAAGTTACTTGGCAAAAGACATATGGGACAGGGTTTTTTAAGTTTATATTAGTTTAATGTGGGAGATGTTATGTAGAAATAATGTGTAGGAACCTCATTATTTTCATTTGTTACATTTAATAATGTGCTTAGTAGGCATAATGACAATGTTATTTACAATTAATTTGTATTTTTTAAAAAATCTAACAATTAGACTAAGTTAATAAGTAAAATCTGTGAACGTGTTTAGTAGTAAAATATTTTAAAGGAGGTGATCCATGGCACCATATGAGCATATACAAAAGTAACAATCGCAATTTATCAAATAGAGAAAATATGTAAAAGTTATAATGGCAACGAGGCACGAATCAAAACAAGAAGATAATGGCAAATGCATACATGTCTTCATGTATAATTCATTTTAAATAGAATAAATAACCCAAAATGCCTTTTCGAAAAAAAAAATCCAAAATGTGCGATGCTAGTTTTAAATAAAAAATAAATAAATAATGAAGAAATGACGGCTTGGTCGAAGAATAAGAAAAAAAATTTGAAATGGAGTTTGAAATCGCCGTGCCATCACTAGAGGGAAGTGGGAAAGAGGAGCACCATAAGAAAATTAGATTACGGGAGGGGCAAGCAAAAGAAGAGAGAAAACGAGGGTTAGGAGGCAAGTTAAGCCAACCCCCCTTCCATTTGATGTTAGGATAACCTGGGATAAGGACCCCAAGAGGGGTTGGGTTAACCCCTAAGGTAATTCCCACCATAAACTAACCCTTAGGATTGGACATCAACCTTCAAAAAGCCTCAAAATGAAGGGAATTCAAATGGTATAGCCAATTATTTGCGGCCTTCTAAGATAGTGCTAGCTCGTAGGTAGTGGTTTAGTTGTCAGTTGTCACAGCTGCATTCAGGTATAATGCTATTTGGTAAGGTAAAAGAATGATAAAGGAATGAGGTATCTAAAAGAATATACATAACAACCTCAATTATAGAGGTATTAAATTGATGAGTCATACTATGAAGCTTTAAAAGAGGGTAACTGAAAAAATGTTGAGGTAGGTCTTAAGAGTAACTTTGAACTTGTTTGGGTTTATGCCTAGTTGGTCAACTATTAAAACAATACATCTTCTAAATTTTATAGAAGATTGTTTTCTTTAGAGGAAATATATTGAAGATTTATAGAGTTAAAAAAATGAGTTGTATATAATCCTTATTGATTTGGAGAAGGTCTATGATTAATATATTCTAAGGGACTTCTTGTGAAAAATTTTGGATAAAGGACAAGTGTTGACTTTTTTTGGATTGTTATAGATTTTGTGTATCAACCTCATAAAGGATACATATAATGCAATTGTAGCTTGTGTAAGAGTCCAAGCCAAGTATCTTTTCAAGAAAGAGTCCAAACCAAGTAGACAAACTACTTGGATACCAGTATCAATTTGCATCAAGGATATCAACTTCAACCCCTTACCTTTTTACCTTGGTCATGAATGAGTTGACGAGGGCTGACGTGCCATGGCAAATGTTTTTTTGTTTATTAACATTGTGCCGGTTGATGAAATATAGAGTAAATAGAAAACTTGAGCTTGAGAAAGAGACCCTAGAAAGTTAAGGCCCTTGCCTAAGTAGGATAAAGACTGGGCATATGGAATGTAAATCTAGTGATAGAAAAGATGGAGAGGGATAGATGAAAAAATTAGAGTAGACAACATTCCAAAAGAAGATGCTTTTAAATATTTAGGTTTCATTTTCTAAAAAGATGGAGTTGTTACATGTAAAATTAATGCTAGTTGATTTATTTCAAGAAAAAATTAATGATGGTTGTTTGAAATGGAGGGAAGGCGTGACACGAAGATTCTCTTAAAAGGTAAAGAGAAGTCCTAACAGAAGCTATAAGACTTTTTATACTATATGGTTTTGAGTGTTGAGTTGTCAATTGTAGACATATTCAAAGGATATATGTACAAAAAATAAGCATGTTAAGATGGATGTGTGGCAATACAAAGAAGGATCTGGGTTTGCAATGAGATTATCAAGGAAAAGATTGGGGTGGGCCCAATAGAGGATACGGGAGAGATGTCTAAAATGATTTGGACATTTGTAAAGAAGGCCAATCACTGGCCTAGTTGAGTGATGTGAGAAATTGGATGTTGAGCTTCCCAGGATGGGATGGAGAAGGCCAATCACTGGCCTAGTTGAGTGATGTGAGAAATTGGATGTTGAGCTTCCCAGGATGGGATGGAGAAGGCCAAAGAAGTGTTGAAAGAAAATCATCAAACATTGTATCGATTACTTCTATTAAGCCCAGAAATGACTCAAGGTAGATTTAAATAGCAGCATAGCATCTATGTAATCGACTCCACAATGTGGAAAGGCTTTGTTGTTCTTGTTGTTATTTCTATACTGCCACATTAATGGGGAGCAGCGAGCCACATGCAATATTGAAGACATAAAAAAAAACCTTGGTGTTCATGTGGCTAATACCTATTAGACCCAAAAAAGGGGTTTGCTGCTGATGGCATTAGATGCATTGTGGATAAAGTCAAGAACATACTGAGGCTGGGCATTCAATATGCGGGGATGTTGGATATTAGTGCCTAGATGACTACAAAATCCTAATCCTGGAAGAGAGGATTGCCAAGAGACTGTAGGCCATGGGCCAAATTATGGCGTACACTCTTGTTCATCCACTTTGGGAAGATGTTAAGCAAACAGATCTCCCACATGCCATGGAGATCTCCTACATAGGCCATGGACCTTTTTGATCACCCATAGACCCCATCCAGTTAAGTCAGACACCAAAATTGCCCTTGAGAGGATTTGAACCTATGACCTATTGTTTAGGGGGTTTAAGATACTAACCGCCAACCATGTTATCCATTCTTTTCAAAAAAAAAAAAAAAAAAAAAATCCTAGAAGAGAGGATTGCCAAGAGACTATGTAGGTGTCGCTTATTAAAGGGGATCGTCAAAGGACTTAGCATTGATATAGCCTGTAAAGGCAAATGACTTTGCTCTAGTGTAGTGGAGGGGGCAATTAGAATGAAAGAGCATGCAAAAATATCCTCAGAGGTCTCTAGGTTGGAGATCAAATTTGTAAATAAACGAGTTGCAGCCACCTGGCTTTAGGTTGAAGATGCTCACAAAGGAATCTGTGTATCATTAGTGTTGGATTTCTGAGAGCACTTGCTTCTTTGTGGCAATGACAAGGAGTCAGCTCAGTATTTCTTCTCCCCTGTCATTTTGCACAGGAGGGAGAATAGGAATAAAGGGTAGGAACTAGGGATTTTGTATGTGCAATTGAAACCTTTTTGTTTTTTTCAGAGGTAGACGACCTTCTTTTAGAAACAAAAATCTGTAGGGTTAGTTTGCATTGCAAATGAAAAAAGCCGGGTTTGCATTTGTGTAATTGCGGTTATTTTGTCTTTGAGTTTACTCTGTAGAAGGGTTAAGTGACAGATAACCTGTGTTTCTATTCATTAACAGAAGCATAACGTGGGGTATTAGCCAAACTCTCCAAATGCCAGAGTTTTGCAAAACTGTGGTTATCCTCTCCGCACTAAGTTATCTCACATGCTAAATGAGGGATAATAGGCCTTAAGGACCACAGCACCTGAAAATCTCAACAAATGAGCCAAGAATACATTTAGTGTCACATGAATACAACAGATAAAGGATGAAAAGAAGCAACAAGTGGAACAATCACATACAGATAACAAATCACCTGAGAGACGAGAAAGTTCCACCAACCTAGTTTAATAGATCATGGATTAGGTAATCTGTCGGTGATCAAGCTTGTGATGAGATTCATGGGTTACATTGTTACTACAATGCTGATTACATAAATTTTGTACTTTATTGATTTCAATGGGTGCAAGACTATTTTCTCTAATGAACAGGTACATATCTCTAACAAACAGGTAGATAGGTCTCAAAATTCCAGAGAGGTCCTCTTCCCTGGTTCCCCCACTGTAGATTCATCCTTGTTGGCATGGTTTACTTATTTAATATGAAGTGTACATATAAACATACACATATTAGGTAGGTGTATTTGATTTGTTTCTGCCTACCTTCATTTTCCTCCTGCACTAGGAAACTCTGCACGTGCAAGGATGTGTGCTATTTGATTGAGAATACTTGATTTTGAAGAAAGCTAAAGGATGTACTTGATCGGAATGCTGTGGAGTATCCACTGATAGAACCAAGGAGGGGCAAGCAGAGGCACATGGCCCTCACTGGATTAGAAAATAATACGAAGTTCGCATGGTGTTGGAACATGTTATGGCTGTAGCTTAACTGTTAGAGGTGGATAACCGTAGGATTAAGTTGACTGGTTCCATGCTATTTTATGCTTTAGAATTAATTTTTAAGAACCTCCAGCAAGTCGTATTTAACCGAGAAGCCAAACACTTACCCTCTCAAAAAAGAAGCCAACACATACAATTTCCTAAGTTGCCATTTGATAATTGGAAATGTCAAAACAATGAGAATCACTTCAAATTTGTTTTATAAGGATTACATATAAAAGTTCACGGTATAAATAGCTATTTGAACCATAAAGACGGGAACATGAAATACTATGAATTTGATGATATGAAGTGAAATAAGATTTGATTTAAATCTAAGTTGAAATAAAATCATTAAAAACAAAGTTATCTTTTAAAATAACTATTGATGATGAAATTTGTTTCAGTACGTAAATAAAATATTGCTTTTTAAAAAAAAAATAATTTATTCCTCTTTGATACAGTGTGTATGTGTATAAAACTTTGACAATGTTCTTGCCCCTGTTAGAAAAAGTTTGTAGCTCCCTGCCTGGATGTGTTTGTTCTCTAATTTTCCATCTATTCTGATCTGTCATCCCTTTGTTTCTATCAACTTGCATGTTGAAGATACACGATAGGTGTGGTTTTTGTTTGTAAGATAACTGCAGTAATGTGATTAAGCTTCAAACATCCGCATGTTCTTGGATATTCTAATATCTGCATGCATCTTTCTCATCATCAGCACCATGTCTATCGGAGATGAAAGCAAGGATCCCATGAACGAGCAGATGATTGTTAACATGTATGGTGCACTGCGATCCGAGATAAATCAGTTTCACTCAAAAATAACCGAGTTGGAGATGGAAGTTAGTGAACACTCTCTTGTCATAGGTGCCATTCAGCCCCTTGATCCATCCAGGCGATGCTATCGGATGATTGGCAGTGTACTTGTGGAAAGAACCATCAGGGAAGTCCTTCCTGCTGTGCAACGCAACAAGGAGGGTTTGGAGGAGTTGATCGCTCGGTTGAATGAGGCTTTGGAAAAGAAGAAGAAAGAGGTTGCCGAGTTTGAAGTGAAGCACAAGATCAAGATCAAGCGTGCAGATGGAGCTGCAGTTAAGGAAGACGAGGCTCCAAAGGAAGGGTCAGCACAAGGGGTTCTTGTTGGTCCAGCTGGTGAAAACCAGAAATGATGACTCCTGGTTGGAAAGAAAGTATAGCAATGGTGTTTCACCCTGTATCATGTCGAATTCGGTGAGTGGGACCACGAAATTCTATTTTCATCTGGTAAGGTGGCTTTGGGGTGTTCCTATTGTTTTGATTTAATGAGCTGCGGGTGCAAGGCACGTATTGCGTTTTTGATATTTGCTCTAGTTGCATTCTAGACAGCAATCTTCCTGGAATCTAAGGTACTATCAATACAAATATGGATGGCCAGTGCGTGATTATTGTTTGATGTTTTGTTTTGTCAAAACTGTCATTATCATTTCTTCTACTTTCAATTTTATTTTAAAATTCCAATTTTTTATTAAACTTAGACAGGTTATAATACTGGCATTTAGGAGCTTTTATTGCATTTTGTTTAACTACAGGAAACGAACAATGAGTTTTTTTTTTTTTTTTTTTTACGTAGGTGCCTCTGTGGATACTTGAGCTTACATAAATATTTCTTCGAATTGCGCATGATTGTGTGCCTTTCCCTCCTGATAGTCTGTCAGCAGAATTAGGCTGAAAAGAAAGGAATTTTTTCCTTAAAAATCCGGTGATTTTTTTTTTTTTTGGTCCGTGATCCTCATATGATATTCCTGTTGTTTAAGCTTTTCGTCTGTTGGGTACTGAGGTGAATGGAATTTATGATGTCACGCAGGTATCGGTGTTGTTTGTGGAGACTCAATTCAATGATCTATTCTTATTCCAACTTAAGACATCTACGAAAGTGAACAATTAACTCTCAAAATGACAAATCAATTCCTACAAAAAAAAAAGATGCCCAATTGGTTAGGGATGGGTAGGATTCTATTGTCAAATGGTAGCAATTCGTGCCTTAACCATGAACACATGTGGAGCGACCAATTGCACGATATCGCTCTCACCAGAAATTTAACAATCGATCGATGGTTGATTCTATTTTCCCTACAGAATCTATTCGAAATTTACAGATAAATCAGGAAATGCCTCTGTGAATCCACTGAATCGGCTGTTGAAGAAAATCCGCTTTTTATTTCAAAAATCTTTTCTTCTTTGTTCTTGATATCTGTATAATTGATAGTTAGCTATTTTTTAGCCCTTGTATAAGTGTTCCAATTGTGAACGTTCTCTTTAAAAGTAATTAATTATGTGTGTATGATTTATAATTCATATGGATCTTCTTGATTTGTGTCCAACAACTCTTTTCTACAAAGATTATGAGTTTTTCATATACGTACGTATTAATATTTGAATCCAAATGTTTAGGCATCTCCTCCCATATCATTCATGTCTAGCAGATGTTATTACCATGTCATTTTTGTGACAAGATAGTTTCACACTTTAAGAAGCATCTTATGTTTTTGAGGTTTTTATACATGTATCTCTGGAAACTTTTGATAAGATATATATATCTTTATATTCTTGATATTTACGTATATACTTCTATAAATTTATTTTGTTAAGGTTATATGCCTCTATTCCGTTAAATGTAATTGAAAATGTCAAAAAAATATTAAAAAATAGAAAAATTTATATATACCTCTCCAAACTAGTTTTCAACTATTTGGTTTGGCCCCGTGCACTTTACTCAGATTCCTTTGTCGACCCTTAGCTACCTCAACCTCTTCGCCACCACCACCTACAATACAAGAAGCTCCCCCTTCTCCCACAGACAGCAACACCCACCACCACCATGGCCCCTCCTCCACTCCTCAATGTCCTCCTCCCCACCACAACAACCACGACCATCGCCATACTCTCTGGCAGCCTCAGCATAAACTATGACCAATTGGGTGACGACCTCCCTCCTCCTTCCATCTCCCTCAAGCTCCTCGTCTCCCTCAACTAGCCCCACATTAAGCTCTACAACGCCAACCCGCACATCCTCTCCTCCCTCTCCAACACAAAGATCATCGTCTCCCCCATGTTCCCAAACTCTCTCCTCCCCAACGCCTACCTCGACCTCTCCTCCCCTTTCGCAACTCCACTCGCCTCTGCTACCTCCTCGCCAGCAATGAAATCCTCTCCAATGAGCCCTCCCTTTGGCCCCACCTCATCCCTGCCATGCGTAGCCTCCGTTGCACCCTCTCCTCCCTCGACATGCGCCACATCAAGGTTGGCACCACCGTCACCATGGACGCCTTCTCCTCCTCCTTCTGCCCCAACCTCTCCACCTCCATCCTCCCTGACCTTTGCTAGCAATGAGGTCCTCTCCAACGACCCCTCCCTCTAGCCTCACCTCATCCCCGCCATGCACAGCCTCCGTCGCACCCTCTCCTCCATCAGATGTGCACAGTCGAAGGCCCTCGCAGCTGTAGCTCCCTCCAACTCGCCATGGATCGCCTAAAGGATGAGCTCTCCCACATCCTCACCTCTCGCGCCAACGACATCGAGGAGCAGCTCCTCTCCTACGACTTCTCCTCCCCCGCCTTCTCCCTCTCCTCATCCTTCTCCTCTAACTCCTTATCCAATTGCAACAGCAACATCAAGGATGACAAAGAGTTGGTAGACTCTGCCACTAGGATTGGTGGGAGTGACACGCTCGGCTCCTCCTTGAGTGAGAGTGGGTGCACAACTGGACAAAGCTCTCAGGTGTTGAATGAATACTTGGAGAGCTAGAGCTTCTTTTACTTCTTTTAGACACAAAAGATGCGGAAAATGTGTTGCTTGGTGTGTGTGCAAGGCAAGGGTACTCCTCTATTTATAGAGGGCCTAGGAAGGCTTTGGAAGGCCTTAGAAGGCTTCCATAGTCGTTGGGAATTATCCCAAGGTAGAATAAGCCGAAATCAGAATCATTAATGATTCTGACAGGGTTATCAGACGTCTGGTTAACAGATCAGACGTCAGGAAGTCACTCTTAAGACATTTGGGAACTAAGTTAGACGTCTAATTCTATACGAGTTCCCTTACTGACTTCCATCAGACCTAAACAGCGTTCTAGTGTAAATCAATCAGATGATGTATAGGACGTCTGGTACTAGGTCTGGACGTCTGAAAACCTATTGTACTGCGGGAATGGATTTCCCAAGGTCTAAACGGCTATATCAGTCTAGGAAAGCACTTTTGGGTTAGTCGAGGCTCAACAATCACATATCAGACGTCTAGAGTCCTCTACAGACGTCTGATAGAAGCCTAACGGTTATTTTCCTCAACATTTACTTTGTTAGCTAACGTTCCACTAATTAGACGTCTAGCACAACCATCTAACGTCTTCTAAGACGTCTGGACTAAGGTTTGGATGTCTGATTTCAACAGATAGAACCTACTAAATGCAGCCTAAGTTATTAGACGTCTGAGTCAACAGTCAGACATCTTAAAAGTCAAAATCAGACGTCTGATTTCCAGATTGGACGTCTGATCAGGTTATCTGATGCCTATCTTGGATTTCTAAGTTCTCTACGGAAAATATAAGTATCCTAGGGTTGTGCAGGTGTTCCTAGGACTACAGTTTAGATCCTTTAAGGCTCTTTAACATATATCTAGATACAATGAATAAAAAGCAAAAAAATTACAAAAAAATACCTGAAAAGAGTATCTATCATATTATTCATCTCCTTCCTTTTTCAAGCTTTCGCTCCTCGCAATATTCCTTCTTCGACTAGCTCCTCCAATCCACCATAGACGTGAGCTCTGAGGCCCTTCACACTTGAATCCATTTGCAAATAACCTGAAATCTTAGACTTCAAATACAAATGTTAAATACAAGTATTTTGTTAGCATCAAAATAAATGATCGCGGTGCTCTTACACCAACACAGAGTATTTGTTATTTCACATCAAATTAATTACATAAAAAGATGCAGATATTTGGAATTGGTTCTTTCATTGAATGTCACATGGTTGAGATGGAGAATGGCACTTGCAGGTTGTTGGAAAATAATTATTATCTAAAATGGAGCTTCGAATAATCAAGATGTTTGCTTGGAGTGCTTGTAGCTTGGTGGTCAGGAGAACGCCCATGAAAGTATTATTGACAGGGTGCCTGATTGGAGGGATGGATGGGAGTTGGAAGATATACTTAAAAAGAGTACTACTGAAAACTACAATAGTAGCATCAACAATACAGAAGATGATAGGAATGATCTTTTATGTATTTCTTCTCTCTTTCTCTCACTATCTCTCTTCCCCCCTATTGCAAGCAATAGTTATTCCAGTAAGGAAAGGTACCGAACCAAGGAAGCATCGAAAGAATATATAAGTCGAGGTCATGACCATGACTTCAATTCAAGCTCATCATTCTACATTATACTTGTTGGCTTTATTACTTCTACCCTTACCTCTGCCACTTTGATATGTATGTGTGCATCTCCTTAACTAACATTTAGTATGGATAAGGCACTGAAGAGGACTCTGACCAAAATCTTAATTAGACATCGAGGTGGGATCCAGTAATTCCAATAGCCTGTACCCACTTTCCAATAGCTTAGAAGAGTTCATTTTCTTGCCTCTACAATCTCAGAAGGCATGGCATTTAGAAGCTGAGATCATATCAAAGTCTCTAAACCTTGATCAAATATGCATTTAGCTCTCTTCCACTTCTATGGCACAATTCTCATACATCTGCCTAGTCAGAATCACCTGGTGATGCCTACATCACTACCTAGAATCCAAGGAAAGTGGCCTCCAATATGTAGGCCCTAAATTAATGTTGCTTCTCCTGGTTACCTAACGAAATGACCCTTCCTAAGGGTCGTTCGAGGTTTTCCCGGAAGGGTAAGGGTGTAAGTGTAATTTTAAATCCCTGGGGTTTAAGTTTGTGGGCTTTACGGAAAAGAGGAAACCTTACGAGGAAAATCTCACAATTCTTCCCTCTCTCTCTTCCCACACAACACATCCACACATACACCCACGCACACACCCTCTCCCTATTTAACACCACCACCACCCTCTCCATCTCCATCTCCACCACCTTCACCTCTCCATCTCCACCACCTCCACTTCCACATCTCCACCACCTCGCCGCCAACGAGCCTCTCCTCCCCCATCCCCTTGTAGCTGCGAGTGGGAAAGAAGGAGAAGGGCGGAGCATGGGAGAGAGGGAGAGCGAGGAGCTTAGAGGAGCTCGGGAGAGAAAGGGAGAAAGGGCAAGGGGAGGAGCTGGAGGTGCGAAGAGGAGCTCGGGAGAGGAGGTGCGACCCCCTGCAACTGCTGGAGGAGCAGCTGTGGTCTCTGCGGGCGGAGAGCCGCATGAGGAGAAGCTTCGCAGGGCGTACTGCGGAACCATTTTTTTGTAGTATCAGACGTCTGGGTCGCTATCCAAACGTCCAGAGCTGGTGCCAGACGTCTGACAGCACGCATAGTGCCAAGGTATGTGCTTTGTACGCGCCTGCATGCACATATGTAATTTCCTTACGTGTCGCAGTTTTAACCTGCACCATGCGCAGGTATAGGATGTTGGAAAGGCACGTGGTGCGCCCTTCAAGGTGCTTTAGGACGTCTGGAGACAGTGCCAGACATCAGACTACACTCCCAGACGACCGAAGGGAGTGTCAGACGTTTGGGATCTCCCTCAAATGGCTACGGAGGGGTTCGGATGTCTGAGGACGCCGCAAGAAAGCAAGGGGAGTCTTTGTGGTCATTTAAGACGTCTAAGTCTAGTCCCAGACGTCTAATTTTAGTCAGAGTACACGTTTTTGGCCCGTTTAGGGACAAAACAAAGTCGATTTTGTGCAAACGAAGTGTCATTGGTTTCAGTTCGGAGTTCTCTACGTGTTTGTGTCACTTGTATACTTTTGAAATCATTTGATGTGATTTGGTCAATTATATAAGTCTTCAGCCAGTGGAGTATACAGGGCTCGCGGAGACGACGAGATCTACGATTCGAGCCCCCATTCCACCCATGTATCCCGGTAGAGTGGTTTTGCTCAATACTATGAATTAATTAATCAAGTGCATACTATCTTAGAATGAATTGATTGAATCCTAAGATATGAAATAAACCCTAAGGTAGAATTGAGTGAATGAACATTACTTGAGCCACACAGTCTATTCTGAAATGCTTGTTAGAACCCTTAATGCTGCTGGCAAATGAATAGTTAAATAATGTAATGCTTCTTTCAGTTATTAAATCACGAGCTACCTGCTATATGGATAAGAACCAAGTTGTGAACAACGAGATACGCATGTCGTGAAATGAAATGAAATGAATGCAATGCATGAACCCTTCAGGGAACCTAGAAAAGGAACTCACGTATATTGAACGAATATCATATATAGGAGGGAAGTGAGCTGGCCCTCGAGTACACAGTACCGAGGAGAGCAACTGTCCCTTTTGCATGGAAAGTGAGCTGGTCCTCGTGTACGCGGTACCGAGGAGAGCTATCGTCACTTTAGTGTCAGGGGGAGCTAGCCACCCTTGGGTTGAGACCCGAGGTTAGGAATGGCTCCGACTCTTGTTACTTTAGTGTAGGGGGGAGCTAGCTGCCCCATGGGGCCCGGGGTTAGGACTGGTCACCCTACACCGACTCTTGTTAAGCCCACTAGGCAAACCGGAATAGTCGGGCGAGAGTACGTAGACTTCTGAGGGGCGAGACCTTTGTTTTGAGAGGGCAAGGCCCTATTTTGTTCTGTGTTGTACGTTTAGGCATACCTGCTAGCGGAAACGACTGACCGCATGCCAGTGCGGGGTAGCTACCCATGCACTTATTGCACGTGCTGTAGTCATTGCTACGTCGCGACCGTAACCTCGAGGTGGTAGACCGAGTGTAGGACTACCACGGGGACTCTCCGGGCCAGGAGAGTGTCACGTGTACATCCTACATCGCGGAATAAACTGCAATCAAGATCATTCCGTTAAGGAACAAGAGGATTAAGAAATGTTGTGGATCCTTATTCGAATAACAGAATCAAAAACACCTAGTTGAGATAAATGGAAATGAATGATTAGTTATTTGCTTGCTTCTTTATGTTAAATTGCATGTAAATGGCTTAACAACCACTCTACTCAGCATTAGCTGACCACGAATTATATAACCATGTTCAGGTCAGGGAGTTGAGCAGCCAGCGCCACCAGCTGTCGAGGGTGCTGGGCCCAGCCGAGCCCAGCTGTAGTGTTTTTCTCTTTTCCGTTGCAAAAGCTTTTGTAATAGTGAGTACTTTTAGTATATATTAGTTGTTTCTGCTATATTTTTGTTCATATTATATTTCCCTCTGTTGTAGTTGTGATAGCTATCTATATTATAGTACTCTTCCACTTGTAGCATGTAATATTTTTGAAACTTCTCGTTCTGATTTCCATTACTGCCTCTTATTTATTTTTGCTTAGTTATATTACATGTGTGGTTGTAAAATATTTTCTGCTTTTAGTTATTTCTCGTTAGACGACTGGGTCTTGGGATTAATCGAGGCAAGCCGATCTTAAGTTTTGTAGGGAGCTGAGATCGGGTCGTAACACTTGATTTGTAGGGAATGAATTGGTCATTTGCCACGGAGCCCCCATGGGTTGATCCTTGTCTAGCAGCAGCAAGGGAACCAGAGGATCAATTACTTGCCTGAAGATGCATTCATCAAGACAGTGCTTGATTTTGAAGTAGTGTGCACCATCATCCCACTTACATCCCCACCCTTCTCATACTTTCAGGTACAACATGCATTTGTTTGAGCCTGCTAAAAAGTGAGGGGAATATGGGCATTAGGGATGGAGGCACCTCCACAAGCTCATGCATCATCCATGTTATTGGGGAAACATGTTGATGTAGGTAAGTTGACTTAATCTAGGATGACAGTTCAAACTCATGCGATGCACATAACACTGGCAGGATTGACTAGAGATGGAGTTCAATACTTGGAAATTAGAATGTCAAAATTCATCTGACCATCTAGAAAGTGAGGAAGATGGGACCTAAAAGAAGACATTTTTAGAGAGAAGTAAGCTCAGTACCCCGATTAACAGGGTACTGGCATAACTATTGCAATGTTGGAATGAAATTATTGGGTCAGTGCAGATGGACTTGACATATTATCAGGGATATGGGTGCAATCAAGATCTTACGTTAAATAAGGAAATGAGAATGATTTTACCTTTCAGCTCATTTTGTACATGTAGTGTAGATTCAACTATTTCTATTGGAGTATGATGTAGCCCATCTGCTAAATTACTAATTTTAAAGTTTGCAAACTCTTTATTAGCATTTTAAGATGTTCATCATTGTTGACTTGTTTGTGGCTAGATAAATTTAACAAGAAAAATGTTAGGTCCAAACAATCTTAGGTAGTATACGATCTCTCTATCAATGTTAGATCAATTTTAGAGGCATTCATGTATTCTTGTTTTACTTTGGATTCAATTAAATAGCATGAAAAACTTTGTTGAAATTTTTGTCAGGAAATGATGAACTTGATTTATGCTTAAATTTCATATATTCACTGATTTCAATGTTCAATTCATAAAATTGACTTTGAATGTGACTTTGTTTTATGCTTACTTGTTTAAAACTCGTTTAGCTAATCTTCCTTCATAATGATAAGTTATGTAGTTTATATTTCATTGATGATTTCTATACCCTTTCCTTCTTTGTATCATTATTTTGATATAATTTATTTCATACCTTTGTATGTCGCTTTATGTAGGAACGGATGGAATCCTTTTCATGGATTTGGGAATTTAATATTCATAAATGGCTATGCAATCAAGTATAGACATGACAATCCCCTCTCCAACTTATGTTATTCATGATATGTGTCAATAGCGCAAACCTAATTTGTAGACGATTGTTTTAAACTAATGAACTACAAAAGTAGAAACTAAGTAACTAATATTCAATTACATTTAGTAGTTATCTTGTCTTACGTGTATGTTGAAAATAATTTCAATTCTTCTTACCAATGAAAATAAGTTATTCTTGTAGTAACAATTGTACCTATATAACCCACACATGTTGAACGCATGAATGGTAAATAACAACCATGTGAAAATCGATTAAATTAAAACTCATTTATCTCAAACGACAATTCTTGCCGAAACATAACTGATAAGGTAATTGCCAACTAAGGTAAAAATTAATTTCCTATGTGGTCTCAATGGATTTTGATCCTGAAATTTTGAGACGAGAAATGCCTAATGTAGTTAGTCGTGTCAATCATTATGTGTATCAGCAGAGAAGGAGATCGAGAGTTGACATGTAGAAAATTTAGTCATTGAAATCATTGTAGCAATTGCTAAAATGATTATTGAGTTGGAGATGGAAGATGATGACATGGATGATGTCAGCAAACAATTCTAGCAAGCAAGGTATAAACTGAATCATTTCTTGCTGGATTTAGAAACGTTTCAATCACATAAATAATACATATTTGGCATAGCAACATCGGATGAGTAATTATGTTATATATCTAGGATGAATAGAGAGGGTTCGAGTCGGGGTATGGGTGCCCGACAAAGTACTAAGAAGGGACTTCCACTCACAAGCAATTGGACAAGTGAAAAAGATAAGTTGCTGATAAGATTTCTCAATGACCACTACAAGAACGACTTCGTTAATGGGACGTTCACTAGAGCAGGATGGATTGACATTGTATAGGAGTTCAACTCCAAGAGCGGTCTCACCTACAACAAAGACTAGTTGCAAAACCGATTCAAGACTTTGAAGGAGTACAACGCTTCTGTTGCACTCACCAACAAGAGTGGGTGGGGTTGGGACGACCATAGGAAATATCCCATCCCTTACGATGACAGTGCTTGGGATGAGGTTGGTAAAGTTTACAATTCAATTGTCATGTTTGTCAATCAAAAATGATGTTGTATGTGAAACATGTTATATAATTACAGCTTCCAGAGCATCTTAAGAAGCTCCATGGACGGTCATTCCCTTACTATAAGGAATTTGAGATTATTGCTGGTAGAGATACTGTTAGGAGAGTGAATGCTACATCCAGTCTTAGGCAAGTGGACGGAGAGGATTTTGTTGACTACAAAGGTGAAGGTGAAGTGAATTTATCTCAGATGGATTTCTCCATGAACGAACATGCATCAATGTCTTCATAAGCTACCAACGTGAGGAACTACGGTTCCTCCCAACGAGCACCAACTGACCCACAGGTGGCCCAGGTTGCTGAAGAGGGAGTACATGTCATGGCAAATTCGCTATCGACAATAGGGAAGGTAGACACTACTAGATGCACATCCGGAAGTAATGAGAAGCGACATCATAGCATGACCTCCAATTCTGAAGGAGTTGAAAAGCTTGAGACAATGATGGATGAGTACTTGCAATTTAGCAAGAGCAAACGACTTCGCAAAGTTGAAAGAGGCGAGATTGATGAATGTGCTTATGGATTCATGTCAATGCTACCGAATGTCGGGGTTCGTGAGAGGTCCAGGATGATTGCCCAGTTGAAGGATGCATCATTTAGAGATATCATGAGGGTTTTCCTGCGTGGTACTTCGAAGGATATGTTGGAGTTAGTATGGATGGTCATAAATGCAAAATATGTGACTACGTGCTAATTTGCTTGGTATGTGGTTGGAGTTAGTTAGTGGTTCGTCTTTTTTAGAGTTATAGTTCACCTCGGTTATCCTTTATCTAAGGTGTGTGTTATCATTGTCATTGCCAGACGTATAAGGATATTATCGTTATTTACGTTGAATTGTTTTATGATTTCGTACTACTTTATCTATCATGTACTTGTATGAATTGTTATATGGTAATGGATGACTTATTCAATCTTCTAATGTTTTCCGTAACTTGTTAATAAATGGAAGACTCTGGTTGTTCATTGGATAGTGATGAGGTTGGAGATGCAATAAAGGATGTCATGTTCGAAGAAATAATGCATAATGTTATTGATGAACTGGAACATGGTACACATGTTTCGCATGTATGTAAACACATAGGTGATTTAAAGGGATTGTGGTGGGTGAATAGTATTCTAGAAGGGCACCATGACCGACCAACTGATATGTTTCAAATGGAGAGTCTTCAATTCATTAAGTTATGAAACATGTTACTTGATAAGAAATACTTAAAACCTACTAAGGAGATGCATCCAAACGAGGCACTCGCAATCTTCCGATATGGGGCGGGACAATGGGGCTACAAATTGAAACATGCAGGGCCAATTCGAAAGATCATCAAGAACAATAAGTAATTACTACAAAGGAGTTGCCCGAGCTATCAAGAAGCTCCAATTTGAGTTCATTTCCTTTCCCGATCACTCCACACCAATTCCAGCTATGATAAGGAGGAACAGGGAGCTTTACCCATTTTTCAAGGTAACCCCCTATAGTTCCTAATTTGGCATGGTGTGATTGTTCGTTTACGATATATCACATGTTTGTCCATCCCAACACTATCATTGCAGGATGTGATTGGGGCAATTGATGGAACACATATTGAGTTATGTGTCAACCCAATGGATGCTGTTAGGTATCAAAACTAGCATGATTAGTGTTTTTTGAACGTTATGTGTATTGCATCATTAGATCTATCGATACAGTATGTTGCTAGTGGTTGGGAAGGATCTGCTACTAACATGATTGTACTTCGATGGGCTGTTCAAGAAGACAATATTCCCGTACCACCAGATCGGGTGTATCTAGTGGATTGTGGATATGCAAATACCCATCAATTTCTCGCACCAAATAGAAATGTCACCACATCACCAAATACAACTCCAGGGGTTCACGAAACAGATATCGAAATAAGAAAGAGTTGTTCAACCATCGTCATGCCAAGATTATGAACTGTGTTGAGAGGTGTTTCAGTGTTTCGAACAAGATATTTCTATGTTTGAAATATCCTTCTATTTAGATGAAGTCTACTGAGACATCATCATTGCATGTTGTGTCATTCACAACTTCCTACTGAGAGATGTAAGATGTGATCAATTTTATAACAAGAACATTGAAGCAATGCCATACCAAGATCATATACTTGGCAATCGACCAATCCCCGGGACAGATAACCCTGGTGACACAACTCCTGACCTTCCATGTCGTTAAGTCAGGCGGATATACGACGAGGGGAACAATAAGAGAGTCAATTACCGATATCATGTGGGAGGAATTCCAGATGAGAAATGCACGTGATTGATGGCTGATGTAGACATATTTATCACATAAACTGCTTATTTATGCGTGTTCTTAAGCATAGAATTGCATCACGCACTATAAATATTGCATAACATGCATTATCTTGCATTTAGGTTAGTCTGAATAAAATGTAGGTTAATTGTCTCCTTTTTATGGCCAAGGACAGAGCAACTTGTTAATAAGGGCCTCGGATTGAAGATCCAACCATACGGATCTGATCAGGGCGACGATTAGAGTTCAACGACTCCAAGATTACCCTGATCAGACATCCGTAGCACCAGATAGAGAACGAGGAATCTTAAAGATCAAGGGCCAAGATAGTGTTAATCCGCACCTCAGACGACAAATCTGACCGCACGGATTGGTTCAGATTGACAATTGCAGCCAAACGGCGTGAAAATCGGTCCAATCCGACATCCGTAGCACCATCTGCAATACACAGAACATGGACGGCCAAGATGGTGCCACGTGGTGCCATCCTAGTCACCCAACCAGCCCCAAGGACCCGCCTCCACTTCTCTTCTTCACCCGCTCGATGAATCCCCACCGTCGGATGCTCATCCAACGGCCGCAGAGCCGTGTGCACAAACTTAGCCGTGCGACAAAGAAGAGTGCTCAGTGCACCGGTTGAGTGCCCCTTCGTGAGCGAAGGGCGCGCATTCGAGCTGCGCCAAGCACTCCAAATCAGACGGGCACAGGCGCAATTGGGCCGTCTGATCGAGATCGAGCAGCCGAGGGGAGGAGGTGTGGCGCACTGAGGTTCGTCAATCACGTATGCCCGCGATGATGCGCGTTTGCACGCCTCATCGCATGCGGTCACATGGCAGTAGAGATTTGAAGGCGCTGGCGAGGAGCTTTTTACACCGTCCGATCTTGAGATCAGATGGCTGAGCGTGCGCGATCGTGCGCATGCGTTTGAAGCACGAAGGGAGGGGGAGCGCGCGCAGCACACGCACGTCGGCCATTTAGTGACGGATTTATCCGTCACTAAAGGCCCTGAATTAGTGTTTATAATGTTGTAATGACCAAAATGCCCCAACTCCTCCCAACTATAAAAGGAGACCCCTACCCTACGAATTTCTCATCCCTTCTCTTCTCTCACCCATTCCAAGGCTCTAAGAGCTTGTCCCACACCCAAGATGCTCCTCTAGAATAAAAATCTTAATTTTTCCACCTTCGTCCCCCTTTGTGGAGCATCCTGCGGTTGTCCTCTCTTTGCATTCGAGAAGCGGATCCCGCCTTGACGACAATGTACTGCTTCGTTCCAGTTCCTCCCGCTTCATCCTCCTTCCCACCTCGTCCTCCGTCTTCCAGGCGTCGTCCCGTCCAGCTCGTCCTCCAAGCAATTGTCGAGGAGGATATTTCTCTCTCCATTCTCTTTACTGCTTTCTAGAGTAGATTTGCTACTTTCTAGTGTAGATTTCCCACTTTCTAGTCGTAATGAGTAATGTAACGAACAATTGCTTGTAATGAAATACATGTTTATTCTACCTCTCTTTTGGTTCGATTTGTAATATTCTCTCTCTCTTCTATTCATTATTTGTTAAATAGATAGCTAGTTTTCGACTAGCTAATCTGTTTCGTGACAAATAAATAAAATGTGTATTTTTAATCAAACGTCCGACTCCTTGTGTTCGACCCGGAGCTTCTTTACTGATTTTTTGGTATAAATTTTATTTGTTAAACGGATTTCTTTGCGACTCGAACTACGACGAGTTTTCAAATCCAATTGCGAACGCATAGTCATCCGTCAGTCAACAATGGCCTGTCAAGGATGTCGTACAATTGCATCGTCTTCATTACTATATACTCATCATATATAAATTCTATATCTAACATATGGGAATGTTATGGTGCCCATATAACATGAGAGCAGGAGTTCGATGAATATTTTTTATTCTATCTTTATATCTTCATGATTTATTGTACACTCACATGGCCTTTGCATCATATGAGTTCATTTCAGGGATGGAAATCGCTCCTTACGCAAGGGGAGACCGATATTACGACCGTAAATGTCTCTGCTATGAACCATGCAAGCTTATTTTTTAGAAACATAACCCAATAAATAAGGAAGCTTTGGATCGTCTATTTTACGTGTGCCCATAGGGAAAGGTCAGTGTCCACACGACTACCTCGAACATCACCTTATCCCATCCATGGGATTAACGTGGTGCACTTAATCCATTACATGCAAGGATGCAACCTAAAACAAGTAGCAAGATCATATTTTGCAAATTTCTTGTCAATGAAGGCTAAGCGCAACTTCATGAGCTTCTTGTATGATAAGATGAAGGTAGGATGCAGTTGTCCCAACAACGCAATGGTGGATAGTACGCAAGCGGAGCTAGAGCGAGTTAAGTTCGAGTTGGCGCAAATGAAGGCAAAAGCTGCTGAAATAGAGACTGAATGCCATGATTTGCTAGCTTGCATCAAAAACATCCATTTCACTTAGTTCCAATGGCATATCTACCTTTTCACTTTTACCATGGACCGTTACCTTGTAAGCTATGAACGCATTACTTATCACTATTTCTTTCTTATGTCTATGGACTACCATATCAGAAGAACATTATATGTGGACTTCTATAATTCCTATTACGAAATTATTGTTCCATCATTGCCAAATTATGTTATGATAGTACTTCTTGCGTGAAATTTGTTGCCATACAGGTATATATATATCTCAAGAGATGTCAACAAATGCAAGGCGCTGCCTATGTGGACTTCCCTGCAACCTTGTCTTAAAGGAAGATGGAAGAAGACTAGATGCAGTATTACATAGTCTCTGCTACAGATGCCCTTATGCAAAGAAACCTTCTCTTGTAGTATTTCATTTCTTTATAGCACATAACAAATAACTTTATTCTAAGGATGCGGTTTTCGTAAGTCTCCTCTCCAGTTCAAGCCTACTCTGATATCATAGGAGGTGGAGTTAAATTTCATGGCATGCATGTATTAGGATGTATGCTGTAAGCTCATACAGGAGAAGAGCAAAAGGATGTAATTTGAACAGTAATATAATGCGTCCTAAGAATATATTAATGCACTAAGTAGGAAGTACAATGTTTTGAATGATCGTTTCACGAAAAATGCGTACGATTTGCAAGAAGATTTGCCTTCCTGTATACATAATAATTGAATACCTGAACATTCAATGGATTAAATGTTTACACGTGTGTATGGGTTAATCTATGTAGGGTAACATGAAAATTACATGAGATAACTTATATTTAAATAAGTAATGTCATTACTTTACATTCAAATTAATGTTTAACAGTTCTTACAACTTTTTCAAATTTAGAAGGGCACCAAGTGCATGGATTGAGGAAGAGAACGAATGCCTTTTAAGGACTTTGAGGAACCTCAAATTTAATGGGGAGTTCAGTCATGATTCATTGACGGCGAATGCTTGGTTTATCACTAAAGAACACATAAAATTTCATTTCGAGGAGGTCATTCCAATGTATGTAATTTAAAGTCGATGGAAGTTTCTTAAAAATATGTACAGGTTGATCATCAATCTGTTGGGAGATCCTAATTGGTACTGGGACAACGCACATATTGTCATTGTTCCAGCTGATCCTATCCAATGGAATTATGTACGATATTAAGTACTCAAAATTTGTCATTTAATCAATATCATGTAAAGCATCTAATTTCTTTTCATCTCTTAGGATGGAGTGAAGTACAAAAGGTTGCATGATCGTCAATTTCCTTTTATGGACATCTTCAAGGACCTTATAGATTAAGGTTGCCGTGAAGATATCCTCTAAAACTACACCGGGCCTTTCCTTCATGTTCTGTTCTATTTGTTTTTCAGTACTGTCTGTTGGTAGTTATTCTTAATGTAGGTAGTTGTAAGTACCATTTTATATTGTATGGCTTTTTCATAATTATGTCGTACTTGATGTCGATAGTTATCTATGTCGCTACTTATATATGGTTATATTATTTGCTTATATATTTCTAATTTGATTCTTTTGAATTTCCTTTGTTACTATCATTTTAAAAGTTCTTTCCTACATGAAGATAATTGAATTTTTATGTAATTTTCCTTACTACCAATTACATCTACAGGATGCATTGCAAAGAAAGTTTAATTCATGTAGGCAATGATGAACGCTTCAAACGTTTGAAGGAAAAGTTATTATACACAGGGATGGTCCTGGTTTGGCTACTTAATGAGTAAGCAAGGCAACCCTAGGAAACGTGTTTGCATAGTTATGACGGCTGTGTTATAGTAACCCTATGCAATACTATATTCGAGGGTAAATTTTGTATTTACATGGCATGGATGGCTGCAACGCAACAATCCTATGCAAACCAAATTTCGAGGGATAACAGTTTTACACCATCAATTGTTAATAAACTTTATCCAATGACAAGTGTCAACTTTTAAATTAATGGAGCAACGTGAACTTACTACATTATGCAATATACGTTGCGCTTGTATAGAATACCATATACCAAAATGTCACATATTAGACAATTTTGATTTACTAATATTACCATTTTAAAATCAGTCATCATTACGTAATGACATTCATTTTTCCATGCAGCCTCACTTTGACAATTTTAGCAATGCACAACTCTACCATTAAGCGATATGTTAACTGTTATATCTATATCACTCATTTACTACTTTTTAAATTTTCACCTTCTTCTGATTTGTTGTATTTCATTTGTGTGGTATTTTTTTATTTTGTTATGTATGCTATGACAATATCCTTCAACACATATAATTATCATTAAACTTATCATACAATTACACATAATATTTCCCTCACCAATAATTAATTATTACTTCAAATTCATTAATTACTACTGATATTTAATAACAGGCCGATAATAATTCAATAAATTTTTTCAATACCATCTAAAGTTTACTATCGAATTATATTAATAATTATACATTAGCATATTCTATCAAATTCAATTGTACTCTCTACATAATTATAAATTATATTACCATTTGTCCTCCACATGAAATAAATATAATAAAAAATATAACCACCAACTAACTTACTGTTTTGCGCAGTTAGATCGTGTTTTAATAGATATCTCGTTGTAATATAAATGAACTCTTTGCGAAAGCAAATAAAAATTTATAACTCGAATTTTAAAATATCCTGAGGTCGAACTCAGGAAGCAAATGTAATTATAAAAGCATACAAATTCATAATTCACTATGATATACTAATTTACAAAAAATTAAAGAGAGAGAGAGAGTGAACAAAAATCCTTTTCTTCTATTTTTTTCTTTTCTTTCTCTCTTCCTTCTCTTCTTTCTCTGCCTTTCCTTTCTCGGACGTCTGATTTTTGAATCAGACGCCTTATCTGCCCTTTTGCTACAGTGCCTTATAGGTTCTTCTCTTGGTTTCTTTTTCTTTTCTTCTTTGCTCGGCTTCCTTCTTCTTCTTCTTGCACTGTGCCTTTTTCTTCTTCAGTTGGCTCCTCTTCAGCTTCTGCTTTGCCTTTTCTTCTCTTTTCCTTCTGCGAGTCTTCTTCTTTCTTCTGTCTTTAGTTTCTCTTCTTCATCTTCCTTTCTCTGCAGCTTCCTCCTTCTTGTCTTCTTCCTCTTTCTTCAGCTGCTCTGTGCGGCTAAGTGTCCTCAGCCGCTCCTCTGCCTTTCCTTCTTTCTTCAACAGCTGCGGCTCTTCTTCTCTTCTGCTCCGCTCCTTTCTTCCTCTCCTGCTTCCCTGCACATTATAGGGTTAGGCAAAACCTAACCCCTACCCGCCCCATGGCTCTCTCTCAAAGGTTCGCTCCCAGAGCATTTGCGGGTATACGTGTTGGGTAACGCACCCGGAACCAAGCCCACCGGCGTGCGGTGGTGGGCGAGGAGTGCACGGTAGGGTAATCAGGTTCGGACCCAGGCCCGCGGCGCATGAGCACGGGCGAGGGTAGGTGCAAGGACGTGGTGCGCTGCGTGCATGAGCGAGGGACCAGACCCCTGTGTATCAAAGCTGATAAGCCTTATACACTTTTTCAATTTATTTATAGCGCCGCACCCAGGCGTTTACGAGGTGGGACTAATGTCTCGCCCATTGTTGCTCGCACGCCCGCAGGAGACCTTCCTTCCAATTGCCACAGCCTTGATCTCCTACTGAGCCAATTGCTTGGCTGTGTGGGTTCGCGACGCCAATCCGCACCTCCTGGGACTCTAACGCCTGGAGCACACGGCCTGGAGCTCGCAAGCAAGCTTCTTCTCGCCTACGTCAATGGTGGAAGAGGGTCGAGACTTGAAATGCGGAAACACGGCCTTGCGCCTTGTCAGATCAGAGGAAAACGGTGACGCGGTAGGTGGCAGGCCACGAGGCGGCCTAGGCGTGCGTGCCTAGGTTGCTCTATGGCCGGATGGATGGGTTAAGTCGGGGGACAGTTGTGGTGGTATAGGTGGTCTATGGACGAGTGGATGTTCAGTGGAGTGTGGCGGAGGTTGTGAGGTGAGTGGTGAGACGTGTGGGGTTGCAGAGTGACGGAAGCATCTCGCTAGAGGGCGGCCAGAGATGGAGAAGGTGGAGATGGACAGTGGCGGTCGAACAATAGAAACAAGAAATTAATAGGGGGAAATAAAGGAGAGAGTAAGAGGAAGAGTTTTAACCTAGCTAAGCGGACGAAAGGGAGGAGATGGCGATCGGGGCGTCTTTGCCGTCACTGGAGACGAAGGTGCCAGAGGAGGGGGTGGCGATGAAGAGAAGGGGTCGGAGAGTGCCAACTGGTACGGCCTGGCGCAGAGGAGAATAGCGAAGCTGGCTCCGCCATTGGTATGGTGGCAGAGTGACGAGAAGAGGGAGGAAGAGTCGCCGGAAGCGTCGGGCTGTTGGCCGGAGTGAGGAGGGGACGAATTTGGGGGAGTTCTCTAGCCAAATCGAGTTTGCCGCAACCAGCAGCCCCTGTTGCTCCTTAAATAGATGTTGGCGAGGAGGAGATCTCGAGGAGGAAGTGTGGGCAAGACGTCGGAAAATGGCCAGAGAAGAGACCCATGCCTCTCACGTGTTCGTAAGAGAGGTATGGGCATCGGCAGGGCATGGGAGGGGGTCCATGCGGAAGAAGACAACAAAGGGGACCCCCCCTCTCGTTTCTGGGGCCAGTCCCCATACCCTACGCGGCGCCATCCTCCGCGCAAAGTCGCCGGAGGCATGGGCAGCTGCTGCGGGTGGCAGAGGGACCGGCTTGCAAAGAACGAAGGGAAAATTGAGGGGCTAAGTGCAAGGGTTCAAAAAGTTAAGGGTCAAAAAGTAATTCTTGAGGACCAATTTGTAAAGTAGGTCAAAATGGCCTTCCCTTAGGTCCAAATTTTGGTACAAACCTAATTTGGACCTAAGGAATCTAATGGTGAAGTTTGATTTTAGGTTTGACCTCGTTTGACTGGTCAATTTGCACAAAAATATAAATTAAGTCAAAAATTGGGTATGGTTCTCAATCGAGGTCAAGATAGGTTCCAATGACCAAATTGAAGGTTCTAAACCGTAGAGAATATTTTTTCATGAATTTTAGAGGATTTAATTGATTTCTATCTTGCCTGAAACTTCGTGAATTAAAGTGGATTTGTTTTAGGGTTATAGAATGTCATTTAATTCCTAGCAGCTGTTATAACCCTTTTCAGATCAAATCATCCCACTTTCTCTCTTATTAAGCCCATTTGACCTATGTTTAGACCCTTAGACATCCCGTTTGTGTACTGCATTGGTAAAATTATAGTTTTACCCCTTGTGAGTTGCTTTATACTCAAATTTATATTAATTTGATTTAGGCTTTTTCTTAGATTTTGTATAAGCTTTTATATACTTATTTAGGTCAAAATGTGCTAATTAGGACTCATGATGAGGTTCTCATCACTTACCTACCACCACAAGGGGTAGAATAATCATTTCTCACCTTATTTTCCATTCTAACCTCCATTCTCAGGTAAACACTCTATCACCTCACTGAATAACCCCTATTCTTAACCCCCTTCAGTAAACACAAACACGAGTTATCCCCTCTTCTTAAGTAAATAGAAAGAGGGTATCCCCTATTGCAAACAATTTATCCCGCGTTAGTTATCCCCTCCGGTAAACTAGCCCTTAGTTAGTAGTTACCACCACAATTGAGATGTAGGAAGTCTCAAAGAGGGATAATTAGATGGGTAAGAAAATGGTTAGTATGTGTGGATGTGATGATTAAGTTGATATGTTATTATTGATATCTATTTTTATTTATATTCAGAGTGAGTTAGTAGGATAGATATGATAGGTAGATGTGATAAGTAAGAGTGAGCTAGTGGGGATAGATATGATTGGTGAGAGGGAGATGTGATGAATAATGGTAGATGTGATAGGTAAGAATAAAACTTTTTCGCTATTCATATATTGTAGCTTTAAGCCTTGACATATAGGATAAAACCTCCCTTTAAACCTCTACAAAACGAATCCTATGGTTGTTGCCGATCTACGTATCCCTAAGTTGACAAGGTATTTCTTGAGCACTCTTTCAGATTTTAACAACAAAGAGTTGCAGGCAGTTGATTGATTAGTTTTTTTGCTGTATCTTACAGCCAATTTGACTCGTGAAGGGTGAACTCACATTCGAAAATGTTCCTACCAATCCTTGGATACTTGGCGAAGAGCTTTGGCAACGCATACTTCCTGCTCTTCAAATTGCACTCTTAATTCCTCTGCGGTGAGGTCCTTGAAGAGGCTTCCTATCATTCCCAACCCTCCTATCAATTGTGATCCGAACACCATAGTTGGTGTTGTAGTGCACAAAAGATATTCTTTCATTGGAGTGATTCTAATGGATGAAAGCAATGATATAGCCAAAGCATCTAAAGCTTCTCTTGCAATAACAGGGGAGGCAAAAATTCAAGCAACGAAAACTCCATCCAACCAGCATTGGACTATCCTAACAGGCTTATTAAGATAAGAGAGCCACGCTCTCAATCCTGTAAGATACATCAGAGGAGAACGACAACCTCAAAGACTAAATTAGAAGCTCAAAAAGGCACATTTTGTATCAATACAGGAGCGCAAGGGGGGTTAGAATTGACCTTTCCTCTCCTCGATCGATTTGTAAACAGTTGTTTCCTTCAGTGAAACTGCATTGTTCTTTCAGGAGAGAAGAAGAGAGAGGGAGGGAGGAGAGAAGAAGGAAAAAAAAACAACCGCGTTGCTCAAATTGGAGTTAAGAAATGCATCAAAAGCAAACGAGAGACTCTAACAAAGGTTCCATTTAGAAGAACGTACATGTGTGGTTGGATGCTAAAGGCATTATAAATAATCAAGGACAATATTTTATGCATCATATATACAAGTAGAAACACAAATGATGTATGCAGTATACAGTGAGGTAGGAACAAATAAATGGGGCTTATTAGTTGGGCTTAACAACGTAAAAAGAGTCCTCTAAGCAGTCCTATGCTCCAGATCCTCAGCGCCCTTGATGACCCGAGAATTTATGCTATGAATAAAAGATTCCAAACTACAATCCACTGGACTAGCTGGGTACTCTTCTTTATATTCTCAAAAATAGCTAGGCTACCATTGAGATGAATGCACGATATAGATAGATGGGAAGAATACAACAGGCAAGTTAACACGGATAGATAAATGAAAGAGCTTTACTTGAGAGTGTCGTCTACATAGTACATCTTTGGTTCCCAAAGCATGCATAAGAGCCTTTTGATCAATCAGGATTTTGACACCCTTTTCCTCAACCAGCTCATCAAATTTTCCCTTCTCGTCTGTCCTAAAAGAACAAATAAATAAACAAATGGAGGATATAATTGCACCAGCAGAAGCCTAACTTAATTCTAAAGCATCACAATAACTGACGTCGAAAAAGTCTTAAGAAAGTGTTAAAGCAAGAGGTACGTAGTGAATAGATAAATAATCAAGATGCTTTAGACAGTTGCAGCAACAAGCATGTTACCACAAGCACAGGACCTCTTGCATTGACTGTATTGCTTTCCTTGCTTAAAGTTTCAGCAAATGTCCTTTATTAGTAATCCACGACAATGTATGTATGACATTTTTCAACCTCTTAAATGTTAGAATTTTGGGATTAATAGACAAAACTTACATCTTAAAGGTGCTTACAATTGCGAGAATCCCTTTATGATGGACATGCTAATTGGACCAATAACAACTATTAACAAGAAAGGTTACATCAATAAAATGGCAAAGATAATTTCAAATTAAATTGAAAATGCCCCGGGGCAATATCAATATTCATGTTTTTCAAGGTACAGAAGTACAATTTGCCAAATTTTTTATTTGCCAACGTTACACGGATACATTAAGTCAGGATGTAAGTTTCGGTAAATTCGACCCAAATCCAACTCAACTTGACTTAAAAAGAATGGGTAAAATTCGACCCGAATCCAATTGGGTTCGAGTATAGGTTTTATTCAAAAAATTCAATCGGATTTAAGTATGGATATAGGTATAAATTTATACTTGATTACCCTACCCAAATAAAATAATAATTTACCTGAGGTATGTAAGTCTCACCTTAAGTCCATCATTCCTCCAACCCTAATCTTCGTTATTATTCCCTCCATGATTTTGAAGGGTAGAAATGCTTATGAAGCTTCTATTAATTATTTATTTCAAAGATGGGATTTTTTTTTTAAAAGTACTTATATTTACTTTTTCTTTATATTTTTTGTATTTTTATTTTTATATATCTTTTGTAATAATTTTAGTAGAGATCAATAAAATTAGAGTATCTTGAGCTCCTATTTTAGAGCTTGTTAAAAATATTAATTAATTAATTTTATTTTAAATTTTTCTTCTTCTTTGATTTTAATTTGATACGATTTGATTGTAAGGTCAATTTATAAATAGATATCTGATGAGTAAATAAATATAGGTATGAGTTTAAATTTTTATACCTGAGTAAATGGGTATGATGTGGGTATGAATTTTGTAAATAATTATGGATATAGGTTTAGCTAAATATAACTTGAATCTAACCCATTTACATCCCTAACACCAAGAATGGGATGATGAAGTAGAATGCATTGGTAGAGGGAAAGTAGAGTGCAAGAATTAGGTAAAGGAAAAAGTTTGTACAGGCTCTTCTGAAGGAAACAAATAAAATTTGTACATGCTAAATAATACTAATAATTAGTATTGATGGTGGAAAAAAAAATGATAGGAAAGTTTCCTTTTGAAAAGGTAACTTTTCTTTGCTAGGAAAATAGCCTCTAGGTGGCTTTAGTAAAGATGTTTTTAATTATTTTTATAATTTGATAGTGGAGGAAGTGACTATAGTAGAAAGAAATACTTTTATTATAAATTTTTATATCAAACTCTTAAGGAAAATAAAGGTTAGAATTTCACAATATTGAATTAATTTGCGTTAATTAACGTTAGGTTGCAAAAAAAAATATTATGTGCTAACAAGTTTTAAACTCATATGTCACTCATCATGGTCGCCAAAAAAAAACTTGGTGAGGAATTGGATAATAAAACTAATGCAGAAAAGATAAAAAGAGAAGAAACCATACCCGAGAGATTATTTTGTAAAAGTACTTCAAGTAACGAAGCATCACCCGTAACACTCAATACTCTTGTGCACATAAGCCTCGCATTCACCCATCACCACTCATTTAACACTCACATCTCTCTATGAGTGCACGCAACACACGCACCACCACCAGTCCACTCAATTAATGCACAGACACCACCGCACACAATCACAACACAACGCTAGCGCGTGCACACGATCTCAATTCCACAACACACACACAGTTACTCAGGGAGCACTGGTTTCCCATGTCAAATCCGAAGTCAAAATACACACACTCCATCAGCGTCATCTATGCTGCAGAAGAAGACAAAAAGGGCAACGCGACCCACTACCAACTGCAACTTCCTCGCTTTTTCGTGGGGTTTTACTTGGAACATGACTTTACTCTCCCATTTCTCTTAACTCAAACACGCAATAATGCACACACATGGATGCACAAATCACACTCAAAGCACATGGTTGCAATTAATCACCCACCAACGCCTCCGACACACTCAATGCATACTCGCGTCCTCCCTCTTTCTCACTGATACATGCAATTACCACCGAACGCTCAAGCCAAGTTCGGTAAGGGATAACTCAATTTTTTATTTGATGAAAATGGTATTTTGATTTAAATTAAATATTATTTTAAAATTATTGTTTGGATAAATTTTTTATAAATTATTTCATATATTTTTACAAGTTAATTTAAAAATTTTTCAAACGGTCACAAATTAACTCATCAATATAACTCTTTGAATTCTAAATAAAAATAGAGAATAATCTAACTATAAAAAAATTATCCCATAAAATTTATCCTTCTATCTAACCTAACCCTCCATAAATCCACCTAACAAAATGCACATGTCTCCTCCGGGTCCCCTCTCATTCTCCTCCCGTCGCGATTCATGCATATGCATAATCCCATTTTCTCCTACCTCCTCCTCCCTATTCCCAAGAGTGCTTCTCGATGTGCTCCAAAGTATGCTCCACACCCGTTGGAAATATGCACCCTCGTTGCACACCACAACGAAAAAAGAAAAACACATCACAAGGATGCACATTGTAGGCCGGATATCAGGGGGTAAAGGGAGTTGAAAATTAGTATGCACACTGTTAAACGAATCATCATGCACTCCTTAATTAAATCAATCATATAAATGTGCTGCCATACTGTAAATCTGATCCCACCACGGTCATGGCTCCAAAGTGTGCTCCACGGTCGTAACTTTCAAATATGCACCCTCGTTATACAAAAACGAAGATGATAAAACACATTCCAAGGATGCAGAGTTATCTTCCACAAAACGCCAAGAATACGTTCGTATTCGTACCCATAGAAATGCCTTCGGAGAAGAGCAGCAAAATCAATATATATGTTTGTATTCGTACCCAATATAAGCCCTTCACAGGTAACGTGCACGAGCCTTTCTTCTTTTTTGGGTCGATGTGCTTTCCGCGGCCCAAACCAGAACACGATCTACCACTTCCTTCTGGGCAGATGTGCTGCTGCCCACAATAGGATACGTTCTACTTTCCTCTTCAAGCAGATGCTTTGTGCTTTCTTCTTCCGTATGGATCACCGATGTCCATATCATACGAAGTTTGAGATAAAAAGAAAAATATTTAAATTCCAAATCATATACATGTTGCTAAACTGTAACGTACATGTACTGTGTAAAAGAACGATTGAGATGAGTGACTTAGAAAAAGAATTTAAATTTTAACTTGTTAAATCATTACTCAGGCAAAAATATCCCCACCGGATACCGCGGGACCCAACAGCTTCAAAACGAATTAAACACGTCTCGTGCGGTCCCCTCAGATTGCCATCTTGTCTCAGAAAACAACGAGCGTCCAAAGCGTCTTCAAATACTTTATACAGAAATGATTTTCCTTAAACAAATATACGGTCTTCGTTGAACTGCATATTGGGATCCACGACGAATTGGCTTTCTTTATTAGGAGTGTATTAAAATATAGCAAGTCTACCACACGAAATCACGTTGCTCCCCTATCGTCTACCAAACCATATCTTAGTTTGATCTGGGATTAGGACCGTGCCTTTTTTAAAGCAAAGCTAAAAAGGACTGCCCACGTGACTTTTGCTGACAGAAAATAATCGAAGTCTTTTTGCCCTTTCATTCACGGCAATGGCACGCAGGTGGGTGGAAACAAAATTGTACACTGTTCCCACGCCGCCACGTGGATGGACGTCGCTTCCTCTATCCCTCGCACGCGGATAGGGCCCAAGTCGACCAGAGGGCCCACGTTCGAACATGGCCTCATCCAGTTTTCCCCAACATCCCGTGCCCATATACACAAGTATATATTTCTTTTACGTATATGCCCCTCTTCAGTTTCCAATTGATGGACTTATTCCATCTTCTCTCTTCTCTCCAACTTTCTTTCTTTCTTTCTTTCTTTCTTTCTTTTTTTTTTTTTTTGTAGATGTCGTGTTCACTCTCCACTCGTGTGACCTAATTGTTGGTCATCTACCTTTCACATCATATACCATTCACAATAGTAAGATAGACAGATATTTAAATTTTTGGGGGAGAAAGATATCCTATTAAATCAAAAAGTCAGTACACACGTTAAACTTGGGTTCTACCTCAAGGCTGATAAAAATAAAAAAAAATTTTAGAACTATCTTAGATATAGCCTACACAATAAAAGCCAATGGTACGGGGGTATGAGTATGGTTTTGGCAATACCTTAGCTTACTATTATCTCATAATTGTTGAGTGAAGACAGGTGTGTTAAAATCATATACCAAATAACTTTTTAAGACATCATTTTGGATATCAAAAAGAATAATTACCTCCTTTTTAGTTTAATTTAATGATAGATAATTTAAGACGAATAATAAATAAAATTCTTTACGTGGCAATGTGGTTTAGAGAGAGATGGCATGAATCTTATTCCACCTACCCAGTGGTGAGTTGGTGGATTGGATTTATTCCTTGATCTAATGTGAGGATGTGCTTGAAAGTATGCAAATAATAATATGAGTTTCCTATGTGAGATTATCTTAGAGGGTATTATAATATTCTCTACTTGAAAGCCTAACACCTTTGTCATGATCTATCGGTTAACTAATGTACTCTCAGTAACAATGACAATTTCACCTCATGACATATTTTTTCTCGGTTAAAATGGTAGCTAGTCCTTTCCTTCTAATAAAAGAGGTCTGACTTTAATATCATTTATAACAACTATGCTTAAATCTAAGTTAAATAAGAAAAATTAGCATTGATAATTTATTGAATAAAAATCTAATAAAGAAAAGTTGTTAAGTAATAATTATTAATCTTTTACATCTTACTATTCATTTTTATGAATTTCTTTTGCGAGACTATCTTTAAGGATATTACAAGAACTGTTTTAAATAAAAGGTCTTTAAGGAATAGCAAGTAGAACAAAAAGGAAGGATATCCCTTCATTTGGAGCATCATCCCTCCATAACAATTTCTAGATCTCCCAACAACAAAATAGATAACTAACTATATATTGGGCTCCAAGATTTTTAGTTCAAGTCGAAAACTAAATCTTAAGGCAAACACTTCAAACAACTAACTTCGTACCTTTGCATATGAAGACTTAAATCAATCAGTGATGTCAAATTAGAGGAATAATTTGCAATTGACTTTTCCAACAACCATCTAACAATCAAACTACATGCCTTCATTTGTAACCTTAGGCATTAATTCACAATTCAATATATTGTCATAGCATCCCCCAGTGAATCAAATGTTGTTCCATTTGAAAATGCAAGAGATAAAGGCCTTAACGACCAAAGTCATTGAGGTGCTATTGTATAATTAATCCTTACTCAATAATCTCCCTTACTGCTCTATATAATGAAATCAAACCAAGCAAGTGGCCTTGTCAACATTAATTGTTAAATTTACATTCCAATATTTCATCTTGCCCTCCTTGTTATATTTTTTATTTTAGTGCGTTGGGAGGATTCTTTTCTTTAGTTTTTTTTTTTGTGAAGATTAACTTCAATTGAAAAAAAGGGAAGAACCCGATACAAGAGACGGAAGGGAAAGACATAAACACCTAACCCACAAAAGGGGAAGTAAAAATGCCCTGTAGAACAAGGGAACTCTAAAACGCAAAATGATAAGTCAATAAACAAAGGAAAAAGAAAAATAAACGCTTTAAGATTGAGAATCAGATGATCTTCCGAAAGAGATCGACTCTATGCTCGTAGAATCGACAGAGTGTCAACAGGCAACCCCTAAACCACGTTAGGAAACTTTGTCAGATTAAGCTTGGGGTCACACGTGGTCAACAACATACAAAACTAATTTAAAAAAATAAGAAAAAGAAAAGGCCAAATACATCTACATCAACAGAGATCACCCACACCGACCACCGATGATCAATCGGTCACACATGCACGATCTCACACTGAGAGCCGGAGAGCCGTAGCTCACCAGTGACCGCACTCCAAGGACAGAAGAGGATCGGCTGTAAGCCCCCTACACTGCGAGGAGAAGAGAGCTGATGACCTGCCAAAGTGGAGCATCGAACTACCACGTTAATGACGACAAACGGCAACACCTCCACATGACCCTCGGCCAACGACACTCACCGGCGACAACCTGGAGATCGATCACCCAACACGCCCTCATTGCCACACGGCACAACACTTCGAGAGTCACTCGATAGCCATCCAGCCACCACTGGGCTCGCCATCGAACCCCTCGACATGTCGTCGCCACTCGGACATAGAGAGCGTCGATCACCATGCATGTCGGCGAAGGAGCTCCATCAATGAAGAGGAGAGGCCCTGATGGAGAGAGAGGGTGATCCAGTGGTCGGGGGAGCCTCGATCGGCCATGTACGACCAATCAAGGCCTTGTTCGGAGGATTATGCTTCTCTTTAGAGATGCCGTGCTTTCTTACATGAGCAGGGTAAAAATTTATGTGTGTGCTTGTTGTTAGTTTATTTTTGTATTGATTTCTAATGGAAAGGCATATGAATGCCATCTTTGCATTTCACTCTAATCTATAGCAATGATGCATATGGACACAGGAATATAGCATGAAGGATAAAATCTTCTTACCATTTGTACTTGGTTGGAGTTTATCTTGGATAATGTGTGTATATGGATTGCACTAAAATTATCTTGATTATCCCAATTCTCCTGTGATGTAACTAAAAGTATAACTTGTTAGTTGTTTTGACTACTAAAATGTGTTAAAGTGTATTATATATGTTAGTCTTGGATCGTGATGTTAGGAGAGATCTCCATATGACGTGCACTATTGCTCCTATGAATCTAGATACAATGATAATTATAGGTCATTGCATCAAGATCTAGTGTGTAAACACTCATCCTACAAAATGAAAAAAAAAAAGTTCCCACATTATTGGTCATCTATAACTATCTAGATGGTAAAGGATGGGTGGTGAGGAGCGGAGGGGAGAACCACAAGTGTCATCTCTCTCTCTTTTGGTTCAATTTTCTTTAAAAACTTTGATCTAAACTTGGGTTTTATATGAACTTACACATCTTTGCCAATTTCTTCAAAATTTTCCTTTTCTAACTTTGGATATGATCTTGGGCTCCGAGCGAACATATAAAATCATATTAACTTGAAATAGCTAAAACCTAACCGTTTCTTCAACTACAACCCAACAGGGCCGTATGAACAAAGAAATAACATTACGATGGCATTTATGCAATTGCAAGCTGAAATTTTTCCAGGGCCTACACGTAAGAAAATCATAATTATGGGGAGCATGCGCTCTGTCCCCACCCTTTTTACATCTTAACCCCACATTAACATTTCCTCCAGAAAAAAACAACCACCACGGTCCTCGTTCCACACCAAACATGAGTTGACATTGTCGCCGCCCGCCCTCCCCTCGATGTCGTTCGTACACGGCTACACCGCCCGCAGGCTATCTTTCCACCCGTTTTACCCCGGACCCCCTTCCCTCGCCGGGTCCTGCCCTCTCTTTGTATGTATCTTTTCTACAAATCTCCTAATTTTGTTTGCCTCCTCTTCCCTCCCCCGTCATCCCGTCCTCGACCCCTCCCCAACCAACCACAGACAAACGCGAGGCAGCGCCTTGAGCTCCTCCCCATTACATCTACTTTAAACGGATTCCGATTCCAAAAGCTCCCCTCTCTCGATTCCGAGAATCTCCATCTTATCTCCTATTGGCGCCCGGAGGTGTCCAGAGATAGAGAGAGAGAGAGAGAGAGCGCGCGCGAGAGGCGAAGGCGCCATGGGAGAGCAATCCTTGGAGAAGAAGATCACCATCGGCGTCTGCGTCATGGCGAAGAAGGTGACCTCCAAATTTGAATGCACGTCATTATGTTCCGATCCGTGTTCCTTTCGTGATTCCGGACGTGACGCCTTCGTTTTTAAGCGTTACTTGTGGTTCTTCTATCGGATTTCGCTGCTTCCGCTTCCATTTCTCGAAACCGCGTGCTCTCCTCTTGACTCTCGACGTGACGCTTTCGGTTTCGCTCGTTTCCTGCGTCTGCTTGCGGTTTCTTTGATCCGATTCTGTTTTTTATACTTGTTTGGGGAGTTGTTTGGTCGGATTATGCTGCTCTTGGCTTCTGTTGCTTGAGGTTTCGTGGTTGCTGGTGCAGGCGTTCTCGGCGCCGATGGGACAGATACTCGACAGGCTGCAGGCATTCGGCGAATTCGAGGTATGGATCGTTGAGGGGGCGAGTAGTCGTGACTGATGTGAATGCGATAGCGGGAGTGCATGAGAGGGTGTTTGGATTTCGGAATCTGATGGTGATTCTTAGTAGGTGGTGGCTTCTGGTAACTGGGTTGGAAATGGGAAGCGTTGTTTTGAATCTTGGTGTGGAAGGCGATGGTTCGGTGTCGTGTTGTTGACAAGTTTTGCATGTTATGTGGGAATCTGGGAGCCGCTTGCACTGTTGGTTGGATTCTAGACTGTGTGCTGCTGACTTTTAGGATGCTTGGAAAAGTTTGGAATCTCCCGTTTTCCGAAAAGTACAAATGTGCGCTAACATAAAAGTTACATGCAAAACTTCGTGTGTTCTCATTTGAATTAAATTGCATTGCCAACGGTGATATTTAGGCATGAGTTTATGATGTTTTATTTTTGAACTAAATAGAACCAAATATCACATGTCATATTCCAGTGATATTTGAACATTTGAGTATCACAAGTGCAATATAACAACTATTATTTCTAAATCATGATCCTTTTGAAAAATCAGAATGGCTCTTGAACTGCTTAGGTGATTGGATGAGTAGCTAGAGCCTAGAGGTAGTTGGTTTTTCCCAATGATGACATCTATATGACATCATTTGAACAAATTGAAAGAACCAAATGTACAACATTTTTGATTTTCGCTTAATTAGTCCAATCGAGACACCCATGATGTCCTAAAAAAACATCTATCATGAACGGCTAGTAATTATGCTCTTGTGACACATAAAGAAGGCAATGAGACTATGTAAAGATATCCATATTAGTATAACATCAAGAAAGTTTTTTCTTACACTAAATCAAGTTGGTTATATGGATTTTTTCTCTACACTTAGATCTATCTTGAGTCATTTTGGGGCCTAAATTGAAGTAATCAAGATCATGCTCGATAGTTTCCTTTCAAGACTTCTTTGGCTTTTCTTGCCCCTATTTGGGAGGTTCAATATCCAACTTAGGGGTATTAATTGGCCTTCTTTATAAATGTCTAAACCATTTAAAACGTGTACTTCTCTTTTGCCTTTTATTGGTTCCACCCAAACTTTCTCTTCATAATTTCATTG
This sequence comes from Thalassia testudinum, assembly GCA_037157565.1. Taxonomy (NCBI): domain Eukaryota; kingdom Viridiplantae; phylum Streptophyta; class Magnoliopsida; order Alismatales; family Hydrocharitaceae; genus Thalassia; species Thalassia testudinum. The sequence continues at coordinate 79,023,427 of JAZHRO010000022.1, read as the reverse complement.
GGAATCCAACCCTTCCTTGGGTGGCCATACATTGACATTAATATCTTCATGTAGCTATCATAATCATATACTGTGATAGGCCTTATAGCTATTTTATAATACTTTTCTGTAGCTTTTGAGAGAATCTTATTGTTACATAGAACATTGGGTGCTTTCCACCATGCATCTTCTCTACTCAAAGCCACCCTTTTGTCATCCAAGCGCAGTGTTTGATAGCTCTATATGGAGAGAACTTTTGTGGAAGGAATATTTGATGATTAAAGTAGAGGTCTCTATTTGTCACTTCATTCAGATAGCATTACTACCTTAGCAACATGAAGTGTCCGTTTGCAGTTGAAGATTGCTTGATTATTTTGGAATGGTAGCATTGTATAGTGGGATTATTCGTGCCTCATAGAAGAGCTAAACCTATAATCTTGGTGATATTTGTATCCAAAGAGGGCAAGGGACCAAGCATACATTACAAATCGTTATTGTTATCTACTAACTTACTAAAATCAATGTGTGTCTAAGATCATGCATCGTTTTATTGTGTGATTTTAATTCTGGTTTTTTTGTGTAGTAGGGTAGTTAAGATCTTGGATGTCTTGAACTTGGAGATAATGAATGATGCCTGGTATCTAAACGTGTCCTTTGATTTATGGGCCTTAATCTTCCCCTTTGGAAGACAGTGTTATGTGGTTATCATGCAGACACTGTTGATTGGGATGAGAGGAAAACTGCTACGAGGGGTGCCTTTCCATTTGGGTCGGCATACAAAAGATTTTAAGAATGGATCAAAATTCTGCTTTTGGTGTTATAAATGGTTCTCCATAGGTGTCATTGCCGAAGCCTACCCCAGTTTTGGCAGCTTGGATTACGAATCGATTGGCTATAGTGGCTGATTGATTTAGTAATGGGTTCTGGGCACCCACCCTACCACAGTCCTTTTCAGATGTCAGAACTCATGAGTGTGTCAATTCATTGCAGACGTTGCATAATGTTAGACCATTGCAGACGTTGCATAATGTTATGGAGGCAAGGGCAATTCTCTGTTTTGAAGGCCCTATCTTAAGTTTATGGAGGGCACGATCCATCTGGACCAAAATTTGGTTGTAGACTTCAGAAAGATTTGGAATGGTAGGGTCCCCTAAATGTGAAATTTTTCTTGTGGTTTTTAATGGGGAAAAAGGGTGGTAACCAAGGATTATGGAAGATGCTGGACCCCATGTGTGGATGCCACATGTCTTTTGTGGCAAACAAGTGGGGGGCTTGGGTCATTTATTCTTTACTCGTCCTTTGTGCAGTCGTGTTGGGTGAGGTCTTCTAATTTGCCCCTTAGCTTCAACTCTCATTCGGACCTTCAGGACAACGATCATGGAACGTTTGCTGATAGTGATAAAATTAAGAGCTTTTGTTTTGATTTGGTGCATTTGGATAGAGTATAACGAGGCTATCTTTAAAAGGAAGAGAACCTCTATTGAGGGTGTCTTGTACCACTATAATATGCTTTGCAATTATCATTGTATTTAGCTCCCCATGTAAATGAAATATGCGGCGTTGGCCCTTGTTGATCCCTGCATTCTCTCTTTAGAAAAAAAGCTTTCACGCTTTAGTTAGCATTGAAGTTTTGTAGCTCAAGGTTTGTTGAAGTCAAGAAGGTTGTGTGTTTCTTGCTAGAGTAGTATGTTGAGTTATGTTTATGTTTATGTTTGTAGGGGGTGTTGTGTTATTTTATTTTGAGTAGTGGGTTTATGATGTACTCTTTTCCACACCTATATAGAGGTGTAGGGACTTCTTGGTAATGGTAGAAAAAGTTTATTCACTTCCACTTGGTATCAGAGCAGAGGTTGAGGTCTCCACCAGAAACAAAACCCTAACCCTACTTAAGCCTTCTCGTCGGAGCTATCGTCGCCTCCACCGGTGGCCACGTTGGCGCTAGACCATCGCCACCGCAGCAGAAGCACCGACTGTTGCCACTATTGCAGCCAGCCCTTCACGCCAGACCGGGATGCAGCACCTCTGCCTCAGCTCTTCGCGCTGTTGTAGCACCAGACCGGGGTGCAACCGGTTCCTCAGCGCCTCTCCTCGTGCCGCAGCACTTGGCCACGACGTTGCTGCCACCGCCGCAGCCTGACCGAGGCGCAACCGGCCCCTCCCATTAGCTTGCTGCAGTGCTTCTCCCTCGCGTCGCTAGCAGCCTGACCGGGGCGCATCTCCCTTGGTGCTGCTCCCCGTCGCCTTGTCGCAGCTCCCTGTCGCAGCAGGTTGCTTCACCTGTCGTGGCTGCCCTGTCGCAGCTCCCTGATCGTCGTTGGTGTCGGTTGCTCTTGATCACTCTTCGTGGAGATGAGGGTTTGAAGCAAAAATCTTTCAACAGGGTGGTATGAACTCCTTGATCTTTTGATCTAATTTAGGGTGTGTATTCTCCATAGTGGATGACTTTTGGGGTGTGTATTTCCTGTTGATGCATGTTTTTGGGGTGTGTAGTCCCCTTGAGTACTGACTGCGTGTGAGCGGAGATTTTTGGGGTGTGTATTCCTCAGTTGGTATATTTCTTGGGGTGTGTAGTCCCCATTTTCTGTCAATTTTCAGATCTGAAGTGTAAAGAAGTTCAGAGGTGTGTACCCTTCTCTGTGGCACGTCGAACTTTATTTGTGTAGTGTGGTTCAGTAAACATGGCAGTGTCTCAGTCAGAGATTGCACTAGGAACTACCATAGGTGATACTCAAACCACTGGTGTGACATGGTTGATTGATTCAGGTGCTTCCAATCATTTATCCGGGAATTTGCAGTGTTTTGGATAGATTCAACCTATCTCTTGTGGTTGTATAGTACGATGGTTGATGGGTAACTTGCTCCTATTAGTGGTTAGGGGGAAATTAATGTTATCCCTTCTATGCAGCTTAATCATATGTAGTTTGTTTTAGATTTATCCATGAACTTGCTCTCTGTCAGTGAGATCATTAAGCAGATGAATTGTTGGGTCATCTTTGATGAGCGTTAATGTATTTTCCAGGATAGAATGAGAGAGAAGACTATTGGTAGCGGATATGGAGGAGTTTACCGACTACCGACTTCAGCAGGGTCCTATGGTTGCAGCTCGTTGAGTTAGTACCACATCTGGGAGTGCTTTACAGTGGCATAGATGGTTGGGCCATCCTTCTTTGGAAAAGTTACGCAGGCTTATTCCTCATGTGTCCCCAACTACACAACTTTCCTACGATGCATGTCAACTTGGGAAGCACCATAGATCTTCCTTTCCAACTGCTACAGGATTACGTTCAACTTCATGTTTTCAGTTAGTGCATCTTAATGTTTGGAGTCCTAGTAGGACTTCTGATAGAGTAGGACATTGGTATTATTTGATTGTGGTTGATAATTTTTCCATATTGTCCTGGCTATTTCTTATAAAGAATAAGTCGGAAGTGGGTCCACTGATTGAAAAGTTTGTGTTGATGATAAAAAAATCAGTTTGATGTTTGCATCAAGACTCTCAGATCTGATAATGCACTGGAATTTTGTACTCGTTGGTTGGTAGAATTCTATGGCATACATGGTATAATTCATTAGACCTCATGTCCTCACATTTCTCAGCAAAATGGAGTTGCAGAGAGGAAGTACAGACATATCCTTGATATAGCTAGAGCTCTTTTTATTCATAACAGTGTGCCACAGAACTATTGGGGAGATACAGTTCTCACAGCTTGCTACCTTTTTAATAGATTGCCCTCCTTAGTGATTCACGAGCAGATACCATGGCAGGTGTTTTATCCAAGTGATGAGTTGTTTGATCTTCCATCCAAGACATTTGGGTGCGTGGCTTTTGTACATTTCCTTGGACTTGGACGTGATAAATTAGCACCTAGAGCAATCAAGTGTGTGTTTCTTGGCTATTCTCGTACTCAAAAAAGGCATCGGTGTTTTGATCCCCTACACCAGAGATATTATATCAATGTAGATGTCACCTTTCATGAGGCTTTACCTTATTTTTTTGTTACTGCCAGGCAGGTGCAGAGTGTGCCGAAGAGTGCACCTGTACCAGTTGCTTCTATACCATTTGGTATATTCATAGATACTAGTAGTCCTTCTCAGGTTGATGAGTCACCTACCAGCACATTCAGACTAGCACCAGCGGATGAAAGGACCTTTAAGGGTCACACCTATCAGTTGCCAGTTGTATATAGGGCAAAGCCTCCTCCATCTATTCCATAGACTCCTTAGGTTCATGTTGATAAACTAGAGGCAGTTTCTACTCAGGAGACTTTTTTAGGCACAGTGTCAGCAGATGAAACATGTGGGAGTCTGCCATCTGAGGATAATTCTCCAGGTCCTGATTCCATGAGTATTGATGAGGATATTCCTATTGCTATTAGGAAGGCTCCAGGATCTTGTGCCCAGTATCGTGTTACTGGGAGTGGTGTTACTGTTGATTCTGTAAGTTCGGAGTTTCATGTATTCACAGCTGCTGTATCCAGTGCTGAGTTACCTACCTCGTACCAGCAGGCTCTACTACATTCACACTGGAAGGCAGCTATGGAGGAGATGTCTGCACTTACTATCGGAGGTTCTTGGGAGCTGTCATCTTTACCGTCTGGTACGCGTCTTGTTGGAGCCAGATGGGTCTTTGCCTTGAAATACAACTAAGATGGGTCTACTTCAAGGTATAAAGTCCGCTTAGTGGCTAAAGGATTCACCTAGACATATGGGGTGGATTTCTTTGACACGTTCTCCCCTGTTACATGACTCTCTACTGTTCAAATTCTTATATCTGTTGCGGCTCATTATGGATGGCAGTTATATCAGTTGGATGTTAAAAATGCATTTCTATACGGAGACTTGGAGGAAGAGATATATATGCAACAGCCACCTGGCTTTGAGGTTTAGGGGGAGTGTGTATGCAGGCTCCGTAAGGCCATTTATGGTCTTAAGCAGAGCCCTTGAGCCTGGTTCCAGCGTCTGTCTGAGGCATTGTCTGTTGTTGGGATGCAGGGAACTTTATCGGATCATTCACTATTTGTAAGGAAGACCAGTAGGGGTACGGTGGCATTACTTGTGTATGTGGATGGTTTTATTCTTACAGGTGATGATGCAGAGGGTATATCTCAGATAAACGGATACTTGGCACATCAGTTTGTCATGAAAGATCTTGGGAAGCTGAGATATTTTTTAGGCATTGAGTTTGCCACAAGTAAGCAATGGACAATTATGTCGCAGAGGAAATATGCCCTTGATATTCTTCAGGAAACAGGTATGCTAGCATCCAAAGATGCAAATATTCCTATGGATCTTAAAATTCATCTGCTTGAGGATAATGTATAGCTAAAAGACAAGAAAACATATCGACAACTGGTGGGGAAGCTGTTATATCTGACTATCACTAGGCCAGATATTAGCCTTGCTGTGGGGAAGCTGAGTCAGTTCTTAGATAAGCCCATTGAGGTTCATTGGCAGGCTGTGATGCAGGTGCTAAGGTATATCAAGGGGTGTCTAGGTAAAGGCATTCTTTTCCAGAGAATGATACCTATGGCCGTTGTTGCATACTCAGATGTAGATTATGTAGGTGATGTCGGGGATAGGCGGTCTACTATTGGTTTCTGTACTTTTGTTGCTGGAAACTTGGTAACCTGGAGGAGCAAGAAACAAAGTGTTGTTTCACGCTTTAGTGCTAAGTCTGAGTACCGGGCCATGGTATATATTACTGCTGAGATAATATGGATCAGATCTCTATTACGAGATTTTTATGTTGATGTTCAGGAACCTATGGAGATGCATTGTGACAACTGGGCTGCCACCTACATTGCAAACAATCCTATGTTCCATGAGAGAATAAAACATGTGGAAGTGGATTGTCATTACACTAGGAGTTTGATTCAACAGGGTCTGCTTCGTACTACTTGTCTTGTCTCCTCAGACTAGATTGCTGACATGTTACCAAGTCATTGCCAGGTCCCCAGTTTGAGAAGTGTAGAAACAAGGTGAGCATGATGGATATATATGCTCCAACTTGAGGGGGAGTGTTGAGTTATGTTTATGTTTATGTTTGTAAGGGGCGTGTTATTTTATTTTGAGTAGTAGGTTTATGTACTTTTTTCCACACCTATATAAAGGTGTAGGAACTTCTTGGTAATGATATAAAAAATTTATTCACTTCAACTTAATAAGTACCTTACGTAAGGTCTTATTATGAATCTCCTAGAAGATCTAAACTAAGCAGAAACAAATGTCTTGTTACATAATGATGGTGCACATTTTAGATCATGGATAGAGCTTAGATGATGCTTGTCAGACTTTTAAGATACCTAAAGTCATCTCAATGGACATATTGAGGTGTGGTTCTTCTAATACTGGCTACGCTAATCATATGTGGATAGGCATTCTTATGCAATATTTTACCCATTTGTTGCCGGTAATCTTATTGTTGGAGGGGTAGGAAACTACATATTGCAGAACCATAGCTTATAGTTGATGTGGATGATTTAGACAAAATGTGTTGGGTGTAACTTCGATTTGAAGGTTGCTCTTCTTATGTAACTGTATTATGACAAGAAGGTGGTGACCATCTTGTGTGTATTATTGATGCGGAAGTCAACTTTTGCTTCCTCCATGATGATGCTATTAGGAAGGGTGAGATTGGTACCGATCTTTCTTTGCAAAATGTTTTCAGGAAGTTTCTTTTGGGACATGATTGTCAGAGATTGCCTCTATGGAATTGGTTCTTTCATTTTTGCTACTCTTCATGTAGTTGTACCCTTTTACTTTTTTTTTTTTTCTGCTAGATTATTTTGTAACTTTCAAGGGTGACCTTTCAAGAAAGAGTTCCTGTAATTTTCTTTACACTTATATGTCTACATAATTTCCATTTTCTTTGAAAGTTACATGATTTCCATTTTGTATGCTTTAATACTCTAATTTACACTATTTTGAAGGCATTCATCCAGATTCTTGTATCCTCAAATAAATTACGGAGGTAGTCACTAGAGGGTCCACCTCCTAATGATCACTTAGGGAGTAGGTTTAAGTTGATCAACTCTTGTTGTCAGATTCAACAGAAATAATCACCTCTTCCAGGGCCTCCTTTAGAGCTGGTACCTTCTAGGAGAGTCCCGTACCTGGTGATATGGGGACCATCATTCATGCTACTTAAGGAGACTCTCATATACCTCAGCAATCTGAGGCTACAACAAATTAAGACTTTGAGCCTGATAGATGATCTAGTGGATTATAACTTTGACTTGTCTATTACCTTGTGAAAGGGCAGCAGATCATGCACGTTGCGTCTCATTTCCAAGTAGATGTCAATGATGAGTCTATCTCCTTAGTACAAGCAGTTCATATTGGGTGTCTTAGTTGTGCACATACCTACCACTCAACAGGAAGCATTTCTTGATCCGAAGTGGTGACATGCTATTCAGGATGAGAGGGCTGCTTTGGTCTCATGGGGAACTTGGAGTTTGGTTGATCCTTTAATCGATGCTACCACTATAGGTTGCAAGTGGGTATACACTGTTAAATACAAGTCAGATGGTTTTGTGGAACGATACAAGCTCCACTTACTGGCAAAAGGCTGCAATCAAACCTATGGAGTGAACTACTTTGATACTTTCTCATCGGTTGCACGGCTTCTAATTCTCTGGATTCTTATATCAGGTGCAGTTCACTTAGACTGGACACTATCAATTAGATGTGAAAACTGCATTCTTCTATAATGATCTTAAAGAGGACTTCTACATGTAGTAACCCTTGGGATTTGAAACTGAAGGGGAGTGTAGTAAGGTTTGCAAACTATACAAAGCCATCTATAGGGTTTGTTAGAGTTAGAGTTATATTGTGGGTTGTGTTACTTTTTATTTCCTTGGGATTTCCCTATAATTTGCCTAGTACCTCTCTCTATATAAAGAGGGCCATGACTTCCTTTGAGAATAAGACACTTATTTTTCTTCCAACATAGTGTCAGAGCATGGTGGGCCCTAGAATCTTCGTGTTTTAGCATCCCCACCACCAAAACCTTAGTTTTTTTCTCTTTCCTCTCTCCTCTCTTTTCGTCGTTGGGACACTCCTTCACCGACAACGCCTCCCCTTGTGACACAACCTTGCGTCACTATTGGAGAGGCCTTGCTACCCTTGCGTGACCTGTTGTGGTGGACTAGCGCTGCCTTCGTGCCTTAGTGCCATCGCAGTAGCCGCTCCTCTCGCTCTTAGCGTTGCTACCATGAGTGGGGGTTGCTCTGGGATCACCTTCGCTGCTGTGAGGAGCCCAACACCATTGCCAGGAGAGGAGTTATCTCCTTTAAACTCTTCATCGCTGTTAGTCACCTTGGATGCATCTTAGACCCTTTGCTACCCCCTCTAAGGCTTGTAGCGTCTTCGTTAGAGGTCGTGACCTCCTTCATTGCCGTTAGGGGTCTTCTTGAGTAAATGATGCCTTTGGTGGCTATTGTTTACCGATATTTCTCTTGTGTGGATGGTTTTTTGAACCATCTTCCATAAGATCTTTGTCGTATAGCTTCCCAATATCAACATGGCTGTGCGCGAGCTGTATACTCTTGAAGTCAAGCCGGTGATTTCATCTACATATCTAGTGATAGGAACTTTGATGAAGCTTAATAGGGTTCAGAATTACCTTGTGTAGTCTCAGACATTTAAGATTTTTGTTGGTGGATAGAAGAGCTCTACAACTTGATCGAGACTGCTTTTAGTTTCTAGTTTGTAGAGTATGGGCATTGGGAACAAGATAATTACTTGATCATGAATTGGATGATGAATTTCATTGAGCCCCAGATAGCTGCCAACCTTCTCTATAGGAAGACTATTGAAGACAAATGGTATAGTTTAGCTAAGAAATATTCTTAAAGGTTGAATCATTCTCGCCTTGTTGACTTTTTTCGTTGGATTTGGTCTACTTCACAGGATGATCGATCTCTTGTAGACTACTGTACAGAGGTGGTGTCTTTGCTCGAGTAGCTCAATATGCTTTAATCGTCATGTTGTGATGCACAAACATGGTAGCGACATAATTGGCAGGTCTACCGCTTCCTGGGTGGTCTGAGTTCCTAGTATATGCTTGCATGAGATTAGATTCTAATACTTGAATAGATGCCTGATCTAGAGTTGTTGTATGGACGATTTCAAAAGATTGCCCTTGATACTAGATCTCATGGTTCTTTTGTTGTGCCTCTTGGTGCTCCTCCTACGGAGACATCTGCCTTTGTAGTGACTGGGGGGCGTGGTGGCTTTAGTGTTGGTCATGGATGTGGTCAAGGACGAGGATGTACATATGAGCCACGTATCTACTGCCAGTAAACTAACCACCCATTTGAGAAATGTCCAGCCAAGTTTGGTCAACCTGGTTAGGCCAATGCGACTGTTGTTCAAGGGAAGTCTGCCCCTTCTAGGATCCCTTCTCTTACTGCCACTGATTGTGCTTAGCTTATGGAGTTCCTTATCCAGTGTTGAGTTATGAGTTATGTTTTTGTTGTAAGGGGTGTTTTGTTATTTTTATTTTTGTAGTGGGTTTATGATGTAACTTTTCCCTCACCTATGTAGAGGTGTAGGGATTACTTGGTAAACTAAGAAAGTTCATTTTCTTCAACTTGGTATCAGAGCACTAGGTTGAGGACTCCACCAAACAACAAACCCTAACCCTACCTCAAGCCTCCTACCGCTGGCCGCCCTCGCCACTCCTGGTGGTAGGCTGGCTCCCGGTTGCTGCTGCTGCAGCCACAACTGGCTGTAGATCTGTAGCTGACTGCTGTCGCTGTTGCTGTGTAGCGCACTGCAACTGGCCGTAGATTTACAGCCTACCACTGCCGCCGCACCAGCAGATCTGCAGCCTACCGCTGCTGTTGCTACTGTGTAGCGTGCCGCAGCAGATCTGCAGAGCAGCACGTCGCTGACGCTGCTGGTGTGTAGTGCGCTGCAGGTTGCTGCCATCCTGTAGGTCCACTGCAATTGCTTGAGAGCAGCATGCTGCTGCCGTGTCCGACGCTGCGATAGAGCAACTCTCCGGTCACCGCCTCCTACCAGTCGTTCTCTTCGAGTCGCCGCACAGGCCACCGGAGAGCGGGCTGTTTACCATCAGTTCGTTGTAGGGAGGTTATTGAGTGTTGTGGAGATGGGGTTTTGAATCAAGAACCTTCCTACATGTATGATTCTCTGTGATCTAGTGGGTTGAGTTTTGGGGTGTGTATTCCCTTTTGATGCATATTTTTTGGGGTGTGTATTCTCCTTGAGTATTGACTATGTGTAAGGGGAGATTTTTGGGGTGTGTATTCTCCGGTTGGTATATTTGTTAGGGTGTGTATTTCCCGTTGTCAATCAATTTTTAGATCTAAAGTGTGAAGAAATTCAAGGGTGTGTACCCTTTTTTGCGGCACATTGAACTTAGTTTGTGGCAGTGTGTTTTAGTGAATATGGCAGTGTCTCAGTCAGAGATTGCGCTAGGAACCGCCGTGGGTGATACTCCAACTACTGGTATGACATGGTGGATTGATTCAGGCGCTTCCAATCATTTATCCGGGAATCTGCAGTGTTTTGGACAGATTCAACCTGTCTCTCGAGGTCGTACAGTATAGGTGGTTGATGGGCGAGTTGCTTCTATTAATGGTCAGGGGGAAATTAATGTTACCCCTTCTATGCAGCTTAATCGTGTTCAGTTTGTTCCTGATTTATCCATGAACTTGCTCTTTGTCAGTGAAATCATTAAGCAGATAAATTGCCGTGTTATCTTTGATGAGCGTGGATGTATTTTCCAGGATAGAATGAGAGGGAAGACTATTAGTAGTGGATATGAAGGAGTTTACCGACTTCAGCAGGGTCCTATGGCTGCAGCATGTCGGGTTAGTACCACATCTGTGAGTGCTTTACGGTGGCATAGACGGTTAGGCCATCATTCTTTGGACAAATTACGCAGGCTTATTCCTCATATATCCCCAACGACACAACTTTCTTGCGATGCATGTCAACTTGGGAAGCACCATAGATGTTCCTTTCCAGCTGCTACAGGACCACGTTCGACTTCATGTTTTCAGTTAGTGCATCTTGATATTTGGGGTCCTAGTAGGACTCCTGATAGAGTGGGACATCGGTACTATTTGATTGTGGTTGATGATTTTTCCAGATTGTCCTGGCTATTTCTCATGAAGAATAAGTCTGAAGTGGGTCCACTGATTGAGAAGTTTGTGTTGATGATAAAAAATCAATTTGATGTTTGCATCAAGACTCTCAGATCTGATAATGCATTGGAGTTTTGTACTGGTTGGCTGGCAGAATTCTATGGCTTACATGGCATAATTCATCAGACCTCATGTCCTCACACCTTTCAGCAAGATGGAGTTGTAGAGAGGAAGAACAGACATATCCTTCATATGGCTAGAGCGCTTTTTATTCATAATAGTGTGCCATAGAACTACTGGGGAGATGCAGTTCTCACAACTTGCTACCTTATTAATAGATTGCCTTCCTCAGTGATTCACGAGCAGATACCGTGGTAGGTGCTCTATCTAAATGATGAGCTGTTTGATCTTCCACCCAAGACATTTGGGTGCATGGCTTTTGTACATCACTTTGGACCAGGGCGCGATAAATTAGCTCTTAAAGCAGTCAAGTGTGTATTTCTTGGCTACTCTCGTACTCAGAAGGGGTATCGATATTTTGATCCCTTACACCAGAGATATTATATCAGTGCAGATGTCACCTTTCATGAAGCTGTACCTTATTTTTCTGTTGCTGCTAGGCAGGTGTAGAGTGTGCCGGAGTGTGCGCCTATACCAGTTGCTCCTATACCATTTGGTATATTTACATATATTAGTATCCCTTCTCAGGCTACTGAGTCACCTACCAGCACATTCAGGCCAGTACTAACGGATGAAGGGACCTTCAAGGGTCATCATGCCTATCAGTTGCCAGTTGTGTATAGAGCAAAGCCTCCTCCATCTATTCTACAGACTTTTCAGGTTAGTGTTGATAACCTAGAGGCGGTTTCTACTCAGGAGGCTTCTTTAGATACAGTGTCAGTAGATGTAAATGGTGAGAGTCTGTCACCTGTGGATGGTTCTCCAGGTCCTGATTCCATAAGTATTGATGATGATATTCCTATTGCTATTAGGAAGGCTCCACGATCTTGTGCCCAGTATTGTGTCGCTGGGAGTGTTGTTTCTGCTGATTATCTAAGTTCGGAGTTTCAGGCATTCACAGGTGCTGTATCCAGTGCTGAGTTACCTACCTCGTACCAGCAGGCTCTACCACATCCACATTGGAAGGCAGCTATGGAGATGTCTGCACTCACTACTAGAGGTACCTAGGAGCTGTCATCTTTACCGTTTGGCACGCACTTTGTTGGAGCCAGATGGGTGTTTACCTTGAAATACAACTCAGATGGATCTATTTCAAGGTATAAGGCTCGCCTAGTGGCTAAAGGATTTACCCAGACCTATAGGGTAGATTTCTTTGACATGTTCTCCTCTGTTGCACGACTTTCGATTGTTCGCGTCTTTATCTTTGTTGTAGCTCATTGTGGATGGCAGTTATATCATTTGGATGTCAAAAATGTATTTCGCTACGGAGGAAGAGATATATATGCAGCAGCCACTTGGCCTTAAGGTTCAGGGGGAGTGTGTATGTAGGTTTCGTAAGGTCATTTATGGTTTGAGCCCCCAAGCCTGGTTCCAATGCCTGTCTGAGGCGTTTTCAGTTATTGGGATGCAGAGATCTTCATCGGACCATTCACTATTTGTGAGGAAGACCAGTAGGGGTACAGTGTCTTTACTTGTGTATGTGGATGATCTTATTCTTATAGGTGATGATGCAGTGGGTATATCTCAGATGTAGGAGTACTTGGCACATCAGTTTGTCATGAAAGATCTTGGGAAGCTGAGGTATTTTTTAGGCATTTAGTTTGCTACAAGTAAGCAAGAGACAATTATTTCGCAGAGGAAGTATACTCTTGATATTCTTTAGGAGACATGCATGCTAGGATCTAAAGATGCAAATATTCCTATGGATTCTAAAATTCATCTTTTTGAGGATAATGTAAAGTTGAAAGACAAGAAGACATATCGACAACTGATGGGGGGAGTTATATCTGACTATTACTAGGCCAGATATTAGCCTTGCCGTGGATAAGCTGAGTCAGTTCTTAGATAAGCCCACTAAGGTTCATTGGTAGGCTGTGATGCAGGTGTTGAGGTACATTAAGGGATGTCTAGGTAGATGCATTCTTTTTTAGAGAAAGGCGCCTATGTCTGTTGTTGCATACTCAGATGCGGATTATGCATGACAGGCGGTCTATTATTGGTTTCTATACCTTTGTAGCTGGGAACTTGGTAACCTGGAGGAGCAATAAACAAAGTGTTGTTTCACGCTTTAGTGCTGAGTTTAAGTACAGGGCTATGACTTATACTGCAGTTGAGATGATATGGGTCAGGTCTCTGTTACGAGATCTTCATGTTAATGTTTAGGAACTTATGGAGATGCATTGTGACAACCGGGTTGCCACCTACATTGCAAATAATCCTATGTTCCATGAGAGAACAAAACATGTGGAGGTGGACTGTCATTACACTAGGAGTTTGATTCAATAGGGTCTACTTCGTATTATTTGTCTTGCCTCTTTAGATTAGACTGTTGACATGTTTACCAAGTCGTTGTCTCGCCCCCAGTTTGAGAAGTGTAGAAACAAGCTGAGCATGATGAATATATATGTTTCAGCTTGAGGGGGAGTGTTGAGTTATGAGTTATGTTTTTGTTGTAAGGGATGTTTGTTATTTTTATTTTTGTAGTGGGTTTATGATGTAACTTTTCCCTCACTTATATGGAGGTGGAGGGACTATTTGGTACACTAAGAAAGTTTATTTTCTTCAACTTCCAGGCTTCTTGCTTGTCTTTCTAAGGAGATTATGGCTTGTATTGCAGCTATTGCTGTCACGGGTACTTCAGCCAACCTGGCCATTGCTACTTCCACCTCTTCCTGGGTGGTAGATTCTGGTGCCTCCAATCATTTCATCGGTAAGAAGGATGCCCTGGCTTTTGTACAATATACCCCAACAGTTACTTCGGTCCATTTGGCAAATGGGTCGTATGTTCACTTGTCAGACCCACTACATTTGTTCAATGTTTATTGTGCTATGGAGTTTTCCCTCAGTTTATTATCTGTTTATCGCTTATGTAAAGAACTTTCCTATTAGGTGATTTTTGATGAGCATTTTGTTTTCTTCCAGGACATCCAAATAGGGAAAATGATTGGTGAGGGAATTGAGAGAGATGACCTCTATTATGTTGATACTCAGCTATTTGCTGGTGCTGCCTTTGCTTCTACTGATCTGGAGCTTTGGTACCGTTGTCTGGGTCATCTGTCTGTTTCTAGATTGTGAAAGATGTTTTCGGAGTCTACTGTTCGTATCACCCTAGAGTGTAAAGCCTATTAATTGGGCAAGCACCACAGTGCCTCTTTTCAGTCCAAACAAAATAAGAGGAGTCTATCTGCCTTTTATATAATTCATTGTGACATTTGGGGTCCTTGTCGAATTAGTCAGTATTATGTTTATCAAAATTTTGTGATTTTTATTGATGATTTTAGTCGGTGTCATGGACCTTTTTATTTAAGGATTGATATGAAGTCAATTTTATTCTTGTTAAAACTTTCCATGAAGTTTAGAATTTTTACTCCATGAGCATCAAAATTTTTCGCAATGATAATACCATTGAATTCATGCAAAAGAATGTTTAGGATTTTTTTATCAAATATGGGACTCTTTACCAGACTTCTTGCCCATATACATCCTAGTAAAATGGGATAGCTGAGTGCAAATTGCGTCATATTCTTGATGCCTCTCTTTTTGCATTTCCATTGCAAATTTTTGGGTGTACGCATTTTGTCCACCTTTTTGGAGTAGTTGATAAGTTGTCTCCCTCGATCTATCAAATGTGTGTTGTTGACATATCCCCTTTGGTCCTTGTTTCTTCCTATTTGTATGGTTTGTTTGGTGGTGGTACTTAGGGCTTTGGTCTAGGACTAATACAAAGTGGGCAAGAATTATTCAGCTTGCTATTCAAAAGAACCCTACACCTCTTTATAGAGAAGAGAGGTATGAGAAACTAACATAACATGTCTAGACAGAAAATAAAAACTAACAAACGAACCACACAAATAGAAAGAAACAAGGATCGAAGGGGGAATGTCAACATGTGTTTTTGGGATACTCTGGGTCCCAAAAGGGCTATCGATGTCATGATGTAGTGGGGAAGTGCTACTATGTCTCAGTTGATGTCACTTTCTTTGAGAAGTGCCCTTTTACTCTGAGGAGGGCTCTTCCTTGGGGTGGTTTACCCATACCTATGCATATTGCCAGTAGATTTGGTGTCTTTACCACTTCCTTCTATCTAGGTTGAGCAATCGACTAATAGTTCTTAGGAGCAATCCCCCTACTAGCATCTATTTTGGATGTTCCTGACCATCAGCCAAATGATCTTCCTATTGCTCTCAGGAAGGCTGTAAGGAGTTGTATTTTACATCCTATGTCACATTACACATTTGTTGATCATCTTAGTCCTGCTTTACACCATTTTTCTATAGCTTGCCTTGGTAGTTATGATAGTTCCTTAGTCTTATCATGAGGTCGTACAGGGTTCAGGCTGATGACAAGCCATGGATGAAGAGATGATTGCTTGTTTCTCGAGGCACATCGGAGCTGGTAGACCTCCCTGAAGGTGCTCGTGTTATTGATTGCTGAAGGATCTGCACTATTAAGTACAGATCGGATTGGGTAGTTGAGCAGTTGAAGGTCAGATTGGTAAACAAGGGTTACACACTGACTTATGGTGTAGACTACTATACCCTTTCTTATGTGGTTAGACTCAACTTGGTTTGAGTTATCCTGTCTGTGGTAGTAAACAAGGTGTAGGCATTATATCAGCTTGATGTGACGATAGCCTTTCTTTATGGTGATATTCATGAGGAAGTCTACATGGCTCAACTACCAGGCTATGTGGTTGAAGGGGAGAAAGGCCAGTAAGTAGGTTGAAGAAGGCTATATATGGCCTGAAACAAAGCCCAAGAGCTTGATTTGAGTGGCTTAGCTTTGAGGTCTAGAAGATTGGCTTTCAAGTCCACACCTGATCACTCTAATTTTTTGTAGGTGTAGAGACTTAGGTGTGATCATTGTAGTTGTTTATGTTGATGATACGGTTCTTACTGGTGACGATATTAGGGCTATTTAGGAGGCAAAAGACTATTCATAGTTCACCTTTGTTGCCAAGGACTTGAGGGCATTGAGATATTTTCTGGGTATTGAGGTTGCCAGGAATTTCAGCGGGATGATACTTTCACAAAGGAAATATGCGTTAGAACTACTTGAGGAGATTGGTCAGTTGGGGATCAAGCCCTCTATTCATATGGAGTCTCTCAGGAGGCTAAGTGAAGAAGATTCCATATTTGAAGATAAAAAGGGATACATGAGTATAGTAGGAAAGCTTCTTTATGTGACAACCACTAGATCGGGAATGAGCTTTGCATAGGATAAGTCAATTTATGGAGAATCCTCAGTATAGTCACTGGCAGGCTATTTGTTGTATCCTTAGGTACCTTAAGGGTAATCTTGGGAAAAACAATGGGCATGTGGACTTACATCATATACAGATGTAGATTATGCAGGATCCGTGGAGGATAGGCAATCGGCTATAGCCTATGCCACCTTTCTTGGCGGTAATCTTGTTACTTGAAGTAAGAAGTAGGCATTGGTAGCCAGATCTAGTGTAGAGGTAGAGTATTAATCTACGGCGTACATGGCTTGTGATTATGTGGCTTATGAACTTTCTTGGTGATATTGGCATCTAGGTTATACTCCCAGTGCCTATGTTTTGTGACAACCATTCAACTACCTTCATTACATTAAACCCGATGTTCTATGAGTACACCAAATATATTGAGGTGGACTGTCATTTTGTCAAAGATATGATCACTCCAGGGAAGATTTGCACACCCACTATGTTTTTAGAGTAGCTAATTGTAGATGTGTTTATTAAGGCACTCTCATGGAAGCATCATGATTTTTATGTTCCAAACTGGGCATGTGTAACATATATGGTCCAGCTTAAGGGGGAGTGTAGGTTTATATTATGGGTTATGTTATTTTTTTACTTCTTTAGGATTTCCTTATAATTTTCCTGGTACTTCTCTTTATACAAAGAGGAATAGGGCTTCATTTGAGAACAAGATGCTTATTTCTCTTTAACAAGCTTAAACAGAGTCCATGTGCATGGTTGTAGAAGCTATTTAGTGTAATTGAGCAGGTTGGGTTTGAGAGTAGATCATTCTTTACTCACAAAGAAAATTGAAAAAGGAAGAATTGTTATTGTTGAGGAAAAGAAAGCTTCATATCATTCAGTGGAAATCTTAGTCTCTCTTTTATATTAGAGAGGTTTAGGAAAATTACAAATGCATCCTAAGAATAACAAAAGATAATAAGCATGTCCCTAGGTTCAACACTTCCCCTCAAGTTGAGTAGATATCTATAAGACCCAACTTGTCTGATAGGAAATCCAGATGCTTCTTCAAAGCAAATATGTCGGCCAGTTGAAGCTCTGAAGAAACATATGGGGTGGTAATCCTGCCAGTGAGAACAGCATCACGAACAAAATGCCAATTAACCTTAATGTGCTTGGTCCTCTCATGGAAGATTAGATTTGAGGCAATGCAAGTAGCTGACTTGTTATGTTGAAGTGGGACAGTTGTAGTCTGGATGCCAAGATCCTATAAGAAGGAAATTGCCCACATAATCTCACAAGTCGCTTGTGCCATTGCTCTGTACTTGGTCTCTGCACTCAACCGTGCCATTGCATTATGTTCTTACTTCTCCAGGAGATGAGATTTCCCCCAAGATACACAGTAAAGCCCGAAGTGGAGCGACGATTATCTATAGACCAAGCATAATCTGCATCGGAGTAGGCAACACTATCTAGGTTCCCACTATCTTTGTAATATAATCCTCTACCTGGTGTCCCCTTGAGGTAACTCATCGAAGTAGGCACACCTCATGCCAATGGTTGTAATGTGGAGCCTGCATGCGCTGGCTGGCTCTGCTTACTGCAAAACTCATATCAGGTCTCGTGATAGTAAAATAGAGTAGGCGTCCTACTGTACTGCGGTAGCTTGTTACATCCTCATATTATGGATCATCCTCATCAGATGAACGTGCAGGTGGTGACTCCATAGGTATATCAGATGGCTTAGCTTCAAGCAAGCCTGTCTCCTGAAGAATCTGGAGTGTATACTATCTCTTTGACAAGGACAAGCTTGTCTCCTGTCGCACAGCCTCAATCCTCAGAAAATATCTCAACTCTCTCAAGTCCTTGCTAACAAAAGTAGACTGCAAGAAGGACTTGGTCTGGGTAATTCCATCCTCATCATCTCTAGTAAGAATTATATCGTCCACATACACTGCCAGAAGAACAACATGGGTATGCTCTCCATACTCAGTCTTCCTAATGAAGATCGAGTGATCAGAGGTAGAGCACTGAAACCTAATCTTCGCAATTTCCATACTAAGTCTCTTAAACCAGGCACAGGGACTCTGTTTCAAGCTATATATTGCCTTCCGTAGGCGATAAACATGCTCTCCCTGGTTTCTGTAACCCAGTGGCTCTCTTATGTACACCTCTTCAAATAAATCATCATATAAAAATGCATTTTTAATATCAAGCTGATGTAGGGGCCATCTCTTAATCACAACAACAGAAATAATAATCTTGACAGGGGTAATATGTGCTACAGGAGAAAAGGTCTCAAATTAATCTATCCCGTATGTCTGAGTAAAGCCCTTGGCAATAAGCTTGGCTTTATACCTGTCCACTATCCCATCAAGTCTATACTTGATAGTGTAGCTCCATCTGCAATCTACGACAGTAGCTCCATCTGGGCAAGGTACTAGGCCCCATGTTTGTCGTGACTATAGGGCCTGTATCTCCTCATCCATTGTAGCCTACCACTTGGGGTCACGAGAAGCCCGAGCAAAGTCCTTGGGAATCGTAGTGGAAGTGATCGCTGAGGCAACTTGACGAACCCCATCCTCAAGATGAGCAATGCCTGTGTACTGGGAAAGAGGATGAAGTGTGCATGCTTTGCTGGGTCTCCTCAAAGGTAGCTGCTCTGTGTTTGAGCTACTATCATCTGCCAAGTCAGGACAAGTCCCAGTTCTGGTGAAGGATGTGGCCTCTGGTGATAAAACCTGAGTCTCCTCTAGGGTGGCTTGTATAGACCTTCCTTCCTCTGAGAAGTATGGAATCTTCTCAAAGTAAGTGACATTTGCAGTGACAATGTATCTCCTATGGCTCGAATAATAGCATCTATATCCCTTTTGTGTTCTGGAATAGCCAAGGAAGACACATTTGCTTGCCCTAGGAGAAAATTTGTCTTAATTCCCATATGCCTAGATGAAACAAGTGTAGCCAAAATCTTTTAGAGGTAATGCAAATGGCCTGTCACATTCTGCATGGATCACCTGGAAGGGAATTTGCCCATGAAGAATTGACGAAGGAACCCGGTTGATTAGATAGGCGGTAGTGAGTATGGCATCCCCCTATAATTGCTTTGGAACCTTCATATGGAACATTAGGGTTCTTGCAATATCTAAGAGGTGTCGAAGTTTGTGCTCAGCCACACCGTTCTGCTGGGATGCATAAGACGTTTGGTGAATAATGCCTCGAGAGAAGAGACTCTGAATAGCTCGCTGCATAAACTCTAGAGCATTATCTCTGTGGAAGACTCGAACTGTGCCATCATATTGAGTCTGAACCTCTGCCATGAATTGCTGTATAACTTGGGGAATCTCTGAACAGTTTTTCATCAAGAAAACCCAAGTAAGGCGGCTATGATCATCCATAATAGCTGTATAGTATCTATGACCTCATGGAGTAGGAACCCTGGGTGGTCCCTACACATCACAATGGAGTAAAGCAAAGGGAACTGAACTCACCCTAGCATTTCTCTGTGGGTAGGTGCTTTTGTGATGCTTCCTAAGTTGACAATTCTCGCATTGAAAGGTTAATGAATCTGATAAACTGGGATACATCTATTGCATCTTTTTGAGCGATGGATGCCCAAGTCTCCTGTGCCATAGTCAAGGATCAATAACTATGGAGGTTGCTCCTGCAAATAGCGTAGGTGTATCCAGGTAATAGAAATCGCTTCGCTCTATACCCCCACTTGTAATATCTCTTGTTTGTTGATTTTGGAAGTAGCAATGCCCCTCATCAAACACTACTCGATGCCCAAGATCTTTACAGATGCGACTCACAGACAACAGGTTCATTGGAAACTCTAGAGCACAATGAACATCTTCAATCACAATCCTTGGGGAAGCATGCATATGCCCAACTGTAGTGATGGAAGATGTGGCTCCATTAGCCACTCTAACATCTTTGATCCTATGTGGAGCCTTGGGATTCACCAATCGCTCCACATCTCCTGTAAGATGAATAGAGGCCCTAGAGTCGACAATCCATGCTCCTTCGATTCTTTTCTTCCTCTTTGAATCTCCTTGGACTGCAAACGCAGGTCCTTTTACAACTGAGTTTGATTTTTCTGATGTATTCTTGGCATAAGAGAAGGCTCATCATCCTTGAAAAGGGTTTCTTCATCATTAGTGGTGAGAGAAGACTCATCACCACATATGCGATGTGTGAGATAGGCTCAAACACACGTAAGAGGCTTCCACAACACAAGCACCAAGGATCTTTCGTTTCCTCTGTAGGGACTGATCTTGGCCCCTATGGGTGGCACCACCACCCAACAACAGTGGCACACCCATTTGATGGAGCGTGATGGCTACCCACTGCAGTGATAGAGCCACCTGCAACGGTTTGAGGGCCGCCAATAGCAGTAGCAGAGGCACTTGTAGCGGCGGCAGAGCCTCCTGCAGTGGTTGCAGGCCGCTCCAGCTGAACATGATGGCCAGTAGCGGTGTTGGAGATCCTTTTCCCGATGCTGCTGCCGTTGCTACCATGCCCCATCTTGATTTTTGATGATCAAATCCCCCTCAGGTTGGTGATTTGATCATCTTTTAGGTGGATATTTGGTGGGATATCAAAATACTGGCCTAGGACTGCTGCTTTGATACCATGTTGAGGAAAAGAAAGCTTCATATCATTCAATGGAAACCCTAGCCTTATATTAAAGAAGTTTGCGAAAATTACAAAGGTACCCTAAGAATAACAAAAAATAATAAGTATGTTCCTAGGCTCAACAACTATGTTAGTATGTGGATGACATTATACTAATTGGTGATTATGCAAAGGACTTGGGACCACTACGATATTTTTTTGGCATCGAGGTTGCTAGAAATACGAGTTGTACTTTCTCAGAGAAGTATGTAGTTGATCTTCTTTGGGAGAGTGGCATGTTAGATACCAAGCTTGTGTTAGTTTCCATGTTAGGTACTAAGTTTTTAGGACAAATAGATGCAAAACAATATAGGTGTCTTGTTGGGAAATTGTTGTATGTTACCGTGAGAGCTTGCATTTAATTTGGAGATTAATTAGGGCTAATGAAGCAATCAATCTTTCTATATGGTGAGTTAGAATGTTGTAGCTACCCAATCACGACGACCAAGGGTAGTAGTGTGACATAAACATTAGACGATCCTTTGATTAATTTTTTTTTTGAAAAGTGAAAGGGTGATTATCTGTGTGATAACCACGCAAATTCATTACTTCAAAGAGAGGTTATATTTCAAAATTACAAGGTGGACTCCTAAAACACAACATGGGAAGAAATGGAGCAAACGATATTCTCAACATAGGGCCTCTTGCCCTTGAACACCACACCATTTCTTCCCAACCACATGCCCCACAACATCGCCAACACTTTGGCTTTCTCTTTCTTGGATTTGAAAGTGTTGCCTCCACCAAGGGCATTTCCCCTCCGGAACGAAGACCAAAAACCATCCATGTCATCGGAAACAATCCATTCAATCTCCATCTTTTGCCAGACCTGTGCGATGAAGGGACACTTGAAAAAGAGGTGTTGAACATCCTTATTCGCCCCTTCGTAAAAAGGGCAGCTAATATCATCCGTTTGAACCCACCTTGCTCTCCAAGCCTTGGTCATGATTTTTCCTCTCGTCACATGCCAGGCAACAATTTTGACTTTCAACGGGCAATCCGCAGACCAGAGCAACCTACAATCCCTCAATAGGTCGACATCCAATGTCTGCGATGTAGCACAAAGCTACGGAAAGCCTTCGCCACAATGAGCTCCCCCTTGTCCCAACAATAGGTAGCTTTCCAACCCTTCGGAGCCCAACCCTTCAGCTCGCACATCATCTGTTGGAACTCCGCACATCTCTGGTCCGAAAGCGCCCCTTAAAAGGTGGGACACCAGGCTCTGTCCCAATAACTCCCCACCATCACCTCTTGATCCACAACCCTCACAAAGAGGCGACGGCATCTGTCACAGAGGCCACTACCATGCTAGTCATTCAACCATAACAGGAAAGTGCCCCCCTCTCTTAGAAGGGGCGAAACGAAGGTGCTCACCTTCGGCTCCACCACCGCCAAACCTCTCAGGGAATGTGAAGCATCGGGAGGTGGAGACTCCAAAGGCCCCCAAGATAGGAAGGAGCGATATCACCACTGTAATATGTCTCCGAAAAGTCCCTGCTCTCGCCTTACCAGCCTAGTAATCCACTTCCTGAGGAGGCTTAGGTTAACCCTTTCTACATCTTTGACCCCTAGTCCACCCTCTTGCACGGGTCGATAAACCTCCTCTTAGGCCACCAGCCTCGTCCCCTTCCCTACCGTCCCTACATTAGACCAGAACAAATAATGCATCAACCTCGTAAGCTTCTTCTTCACCCAATGTGGCACCTTGAAGATGGAGAGGAAGTATGCTGGTAAGGAGGACAAAACTGCCTTAACCAGCGTCAATCTCCTCCCCCGCTAGAGCAATCTGGAAGACCAACCCGCCAACCTCTTCTCCATCCTCTCCAGCAAGGGTAACCAGTCTTGTAGCCTGAGACGACTGTTAGACAAAGGCAACCCCAAATACAGCAATGGCAACGATCCTACTCCTATCCCAAGAGCGTTTCCAGATGCTCTACTTCCCCATTGACATATTTAGCGGAACAAAGCTTGACTTTCGGTAATTGATTTGTAGCCTCGAGGCCTCACTGAAAAGTTCTAGAAGAATGTGCATCCTCCTAGCCTCTAGAATGGACCCTTCAACCATGAACAATGTATCATCCGCACTGGAACCTCCCTGCCAGCATTGACCATAAAACCTCTAATCAGACCCCTTGCACAAGATCTGTGGGTCACCCTCACAAGGGCATCCATTGCCCGGACAAACAACATCAGGGAAAGAGGGCAACCCTGCCTGACCCCTTTCCTAGGCTGCACCTAGCCTCCCACAGGGTTCCCATTAATTAGCATAGAGAAAGACGTCGTCGTAATACACCTCTCCATCCAATCTACCCAAACTGGAGGGAAGCCCCTCTTCACCAGGAAGGACTACAAAAAATCCCACTGAATGGAGTTATATGCCTTTGCTAAAATCAACCTTCTAAAGAAACATTGTCTTCTTTTCCCTCCTCCAAGCAACTGGAGCTTCCATAGAAACAACAAAATTATCCAAGATGCCTCTCCCCGGGACAAAGGTTGTCTGCACGGGCAAGATTAAGCCACCAAGAAGCCCACAAAGTCTGTTAGCCAGGCCTTTGCAACAATGAGATATATAGCATTAGACAAAGCAATTGACCTAAAATCCTTAATGGCCTTTGCACCTTTCTTAAGCAGAAGGAAATGGTAGAACTTATTAACCCTGTCAACGCCCCTGTTCCCTATTGCGAACTCCTCCATCACCTGCATTACCTCTTTCTTGACCAGAGACCAGAACTCCTTGAAGAAGATGACTGGAAAACCATCCATACCTGGGCACCCATCCACATTGAGACCCCACACTGCTTTCCTTACCTCATCCTCCGTAAAGCTAGTTGTCAGGGTCAATGCTTGATTCGCAAAGATGCTATGTATATCTTCCCCCTTCCATCTCCAAATCCCCCTCCTGCGCCTCCTTGTGAACTCCACAAAGAAGTTTGCCGCTGCTCTCCCTACCTCCCTGCCCAAATAAGTCATCCCATCCACCAGCAACTTCTTAATCCAGTTCCTTCTCCTCCTAGCTGATGCCATATGATGGAAAAATTTGGTGTTGGAGTCGCCCTCCTTCAACCACTTCTGCCTGGATCTCGTTTTCCACTCCACCCTTGCCTTCTTGTTGTCCTCCTGCACCACACGCAACGGTTTTATCCTGTGCTCTTTATCTTCTACTGCCAGTGATCCACAATCCTCTTGTTTGTCAATCCTTGTGATCTCAATGAGCACCTCAGTCTTCCTCCTATGCTTAGACTTCTTGAGCTCCCTCCTAAACCCCTTCAGGTGTTCCTGTAGACTGGCCAACTTCTTTGACAGTTGAACCGCAGCTGACCCTTTAGCCTCCAATGACCTCCACTTCTCCACCAGGCTCCTAAAGCTCACCTCCATCAACCAAGATCTACCAAACTTGAAATAGGTGCCAAAGAAGATTTCTTCATTTGATCTCCACATCAAGGGCATATGGTCCAAGAAAAGGCCGCTCCAAAGGTGAAACGTCTGCCAACGGGAATGCATCTGCCATCTCAATGTTGGATAAGAATTTGTCAATCCTAGACTTCTGGCCACTGGCGTTCCTCCACGTGTACGCACAGGATGCCGGGACCAAATCAACTAGCTTGTCCTGAGCCACAAAATTTGCAAAATGTTCATACTCGGGATCCTGTCTCCCCTACCCATCAGGCCCGTCATCAATCTGCAGCGTGATGTTGAAGTCCCCTCCAAGCAGCCATGGAACCCCATGGCAATCCACTGCCACCGTCTCAAGTTCCTCCCACATCATGCCCCTTGCTTGAGCTTCAGTCGGGTCATACACTCTTGTAACAACCATCCTGGCTCTGTTTCCTATTATCACCAGCTTGGCAGAGATGACAAGGTTTCCTTTGAAGCAATCCTCCACTGTGAAGACGCCCTTGCGCCACCCAACTAGTTGTCCACCCGCTCGACCAACTGCATCGAGGGCCTGGAATCGGTCCATCCACGAACCCCTAATTTCTCTCCACATCCTTCCATCACAGGCAATCAACTTCGTCTCCTGAAGAAGCACAATGTTCGCCCTCCACTGTCAGCTATATCCCCCCAGCGTCGACCTTGACGGGTCATTAAGACTCCTGACGTTCCATGAAAGAACTCCAATCATTAGGTACATATAGAGATCTCCCTTGTTGTCGGATAAAAGCCTGTCGCCTCTGCCATTTGATGCACCCCCACGTTAGATAGGTCCAATGCCCCCGATGCCCTTGACATCGGTTGCCCGGGGGGCCCCCGCGGCCATCCACCACCTCCCGGGTCTGGGCTCCACCTCGGTTAGCCCTTCAGAACCTCCATCTATTGAACTGGAGTCTTCCACTGCGATCCCTCTACACAATATGCGGATGCCACCCCGCTAGGCTCATCCCAGCCTGCGAGTCACCATTCCGGTAAGCTGTGAGAGTCGGTGACGTTGCCCTCCTAGAGGAAGCCTCACGCTGTGGTGACAATGAACAAATGGCCTCCTTCACAGCCTCCACTCTTTGTCGTGAAAGCCCCACTGTCGCTCCTGGACCGTACCGAACATGAGGGTGCTCCTCATGGGACCCCCCTCGACCTGCAGTGAAACGCTCCTTCGAGGGTTGCTTGTCACTCATAGTGCCCTCCTCCACTTCACATGGAGATGTGTGGGGGTCACTTGACGAGGGGCCGGTAGTTGTACCAGCGGTGTCGAAGCACCCCCATGGCTTGGTGTCCCTCTCAGAGCCTAAAGGGTCCGTCCCCTCTCTTAAGTAAGAAGGGCTTGCCCCTTGATAATCAGATCCTTGCCCGATCCGATTGGAGCTCCAACTCACTCAATCCCTTTGGAATCATGCGATCTTCCACGTCCTTAATGCACGTCAATAATCTCGGGGGCTCCCTCGTCCGTTCCGCTTCCTATCGTCCCTTCCACACCGCAGCCATCACGCATGCATCCGCATTCATGGTGCTTCCATTTGCAATCATTGTGGAAACCTTGAGCGACGACTCCAAGTCAGCAGTTGAACGATTCGCCTTCTGTTTGGGGTGCCAAACCCTAGCTGGCCCTCGTGGCGCCGCCACGACCTCGCCTCGAGCCGCTGGAGCTTCGTCTACCCCTTGAGCGTTTCGGCAAAGCCGCCTCCCCGTCGTTGCCATGGGGATCCTTGTGGTCATGGATGACACCACCCACGAGTCGCCTTCATGGCGGAGAAGGGCCTTCTCTATCAACGGGACTCCCACCTTTGGCTCGACAACATCCACGATTGGTTTTATGGAGTCCCGAGCCCCTGCACTCCTTAAGATGAGAGAATGGTGACACCACCGCCTCAATCACCACCACTGCCTTAAGCCACCAAGGGATCCCAGTAACCACCACCTCGACCATCGTCTTCTTTGGTGGATGTTCTCGCGATGCACCATAATGGAGACAAGGTCTCTGCCACCTCAAGCTCCTCGCCTCCAACCATAGCTCCTTGAAGCACAGTTGGTCCCTTTCCGACGAAGGGAGGCCTAACACCAAGAGCTTGTCATCAATAAAGGGAATTATCTCCACCTTCCCCCCGGATGACAACTCAGGGTAGCGGCAACCTCCTCAGGCTGCACCCGCCCCTCCACAACCTCTCCCACCAAGCCTTCATTTATTGCCATCTGTGACTTGACCACCCCCTTAGACCATGATGCATCAACCTCAGCTTGCGGCACGTGTCTCGTCGGTGGTGGAGGCAGGGCTTTGCCAACCTTCCCACGGGCACAGACCATGCTTCGGTGGCCAAGACCACTGCATTTCTAGCACCTCCACGATTCGTGGCAATCCCGAGCTTAGTGCTTGAGGCTAAAGGCACCTGTAGCATCTCCCTTCTTCCTGCACCTCACCTCCTTGTTCATGGACCTTAGCAGAGCTCCCTTCGACGCTGCTTGGGGGCACCCATCGCCACCTCCTCTGTGTGATCATAGTCCACCCATCCATCTCACGGTGGAACCCCAGCCTCTCCTCATCTCCCTCCTTCGCATGGTCTCTTTCCTTCCCTTGGGGTCTCTCTCGCTCACGGTCTCTTAGTTGTAAATCCTTCCTCTTGTTCCTGGATGGAGTAACTTCCTAGACTAGGTGATTCCTGCATGTCACTTAAGATTCAAATCTTGAATTCCTAAGTAAGGTGGTGTCTTCAATGGAGATTAAATGGGTGAATGGTTCTAATGAGGGCATTGTTGTGAGGGGATTAAGGCACTTGTAAGAAATTAAAGAATGAAAACTTGGAGGGCCATCTAAAAATTTTCCCAGATTATTAACTAATTGAGAAGCTAATTGGATAAGTGAACCCTACATCCTAATCATTATTGCCCCCTATCCTTCTCCTTCCGCCTACGAGAGAGAGAGAGAGAGAGAGAGAGAGAGAGAGAGAGAGAGAGAGAGAGAGAGAGGTTCCATCAACTCTAGAGGAAGAAGCTCCATTGACTCTCATCAGGCCCTACATAAGATAATGACCCATCCTCTTATTTTGGGTTCTTTCTTTTGATGTCTTGGGGGTGAATAGGTGGCTACATGTCGGATTTTTCAGGAGAGTTCGACGATCAGACCTTAGCTTGGTATTAAAGTCGAGTGAGGAGTTCGATTTGGGGCTCCTATTTAATTTGGGTGTTGCTATAAGTGTTGTTGCAACTAGTGGCAGTTGTGGAAGGTGAACAAGGGGTGTCGAGCTTCAGCGGCAGCAGTAACGTCCTTGACCCAAGGTAGGGCTAGTATTCTTTGATTTGAGTTTTGGGATGTGTTTCAGTCAACTGCTGGGGGGAGGGGGGACATACAAGTTTCCTCTGAGCAAAGGCTTTAAGTAGTGGGGTTTAGGAGCTAACCCCCAAAATTAAACTCCAATTGCATGTCATGAAAGTGGAGATTGGATGCACATTTATGGTGGCCTCCACAATTATTGGGTGTTAGGGGACGTTAACCTGTGAGTCTAGATGGTGTATGGATGATTTCCTTAGGTCACCAAGGCAATTGGAGTCGAGAAGGGACGAGTGCAGGAAGACATTATGCATTGTTAGTATTAGGTAACGTCTAAATTTGTTATTAAACATTTGATTATGGGTAATTAGACGACTTATGCTCAAATCAGATGGTTGTTGTCGGATATTTTCCCTTAAGAGTCGCAAGGGTTATAGATTTGGTTGTTTGACACTATGGTTAGACGTCTGATATTGTAACAGCGGACGTCTGATGGCTAGATTAGACGAACCCTGTAGCGAGTATATTTCGATCTTGAAATTCATGGCATCGATTACTTGATATGACTGATGTCTGAAGGGGTCTCTAGACGTTCAGACATGAGTCTGGACGTCTAATGGCAAGGGTATTTGAGTCAATTTATAATATGGCTTAGACGATGTCTGGTGAGAAGGTCAGGCACCTTATTTTGACATATACGACATTTGCTCAAACGACCATATGTTCGATTAAAGGAACCCGGATGTCTGATAATTGAGCAGACGCTTATGGCCTAGGGTTAGGGAGAGTGACCCTGATATTGCACTAAGCTGTTGTCTGATTTTGTGCTCGACATCTAACGAGCTAAGATCGGACACTTGACCATGATAATAGACGTGTGATACTATGATATTAGAATGTTGTTTCCAATTGCGAGTTTGTCATGCAGGAAGTGGTAAGACACCACTAGGGACTTAAGGATGAGTAACCGGAGAGGCAGTGCGACAAGGGCGCTTGATGGTATCTCTACGGGGAACCATTGGACAGACGATTGATCACCGACCAAAACAATTTCCTGTGAGAAGGAAAAACATTGGGATTACTCATGAAACCAACATGGGTCAGGAACTAATGGGTTAGACCTTGGATGCTAAGGCTGGGTGGCCGATGAGTGCGGCAGTTTGTAACCAACTCCTTTAAGGTGGAAGGTGACGTATGTGAGCACCAGATGGGCAGCCCAAACGGGGGCATCCGGTGACGTCTCCATGGGGAGTCACCAGGGTTTGAGGAGTTAGGCATCCACCGATGTTAGATCTGAATCATACCTGACCATGGTTATCTTGGGCAGTTTCTGGATTGGGGCAAGGGTGTAAGCCACTGAAGGCTAAGGTAGCCTAAATCTTGATTCCTAGGGAAGGAAGCGCACAACCTAGATCCACCTTGAATCCCCATATGAGGTGAGCTTGATTTGTTGGTTGACCGATAGGCCAATGTAGTGACAACCAAGACGAGTTGTGTCACAGGGTTAATGAGACAGGGGTAACTATGGGCATGGGTATAGGATACACATGAATAATGTAAACCTTAGCACACATATGGTATGTATATAATTAGTTATAGCCTTACTGAGTCACTTGGCTTACACCTACGATACTTCTTGGGTTTCAGGTCATAATGTTGGTGTAAAGGGTCACTTGTCGATTACATATTTGGGTCGTACAGAGATAGGCCCATCTATTTTGGGAGAGACTCCAGCTAGATGGATCCTCATCCTAGTACTACTGGAGGCGAAGGTTGTTTTTAACGGTTGGGGGAGTGAAGAGCTCATCAGGATGTGTCTCCGTGAGCTCATAGGAGTCGTCCACGACATCATAAACCTCCTGGAGATGTGTGGCTTGGTGTGAGATGCCACAGACGATGACTAACACTTCCTTTTTTCTATCTTTGTATAGCTAGCGAGTAGGTTGACTTCTACTTATGTTGCTTCCTGTAGGCTTGTAACCACACTTTTGATGTAATTATATACATATAGTGGTAGAAATACATGTACATGTTGATCTCAAGTAAGTACAGCTGTATATGTAAATATGTGGTGTCATGGATTGGAATTGTTGTTGATGTATAATGTTTCCTTCATGTGATGTGATGTAAATAGGGCAATGTGCTATTGTGTGGGTTAATTGATGTGTCGATGGAATTGAACGTATATGCTTTCATGCTTAGTTTCCTTTCCAAATTCTCGCTTTCGTATTTTGTTTGTTTGGGATGTATCGTGTAGTTGTGTATACATGTACAGGTATAGGTAAATCACAGGTCGTTTATGGTGTTGCGGGTTTCCATTTCATGTCTTGATATTACTCTTGTAATGAGTAAGGTGAGCTAATTTATGGATAAACTACGGAAAGGTGAATTGGGATGCGACCATGATGATCTTTAAGCACTTGAAGCCTGCACCAGGAAAGGGGCTGTTGTGCACTTGTGGCAAGTCTGTAGACGTGGTAGCTTGTATAGATGCAGATTATGTAGGGTGCCCCAGAGATAGAAAGTCTACCACTGGATTCTGCACATTTGTAAGAGGAAATCTGGTTACTTGGCGAAGTAAGAAGCGGATATTGGTAGCCAGATCTAGTGTTGAATTTGAATACAGGGCTATTTCCTAAGCTACTTGTGAGTTGTGGATCTGCTTTGTCCGTAGTGACTTAAGACATCAGTCGACCTAGTCCTATGACAATGAAATGCGATAATAAGGTGATCCTCTTCATTGCTAACAATTCAGTTTTTGATGAGAGGGCCAAGTACGTGGAAGTGGATTGCCATTACATTCGTGGATATTATTCGAAAAGGGTTCATTTGTACTTCTCATGCGGCCTCTGGAGATCAAACTACGGGCATGTTTACGAAGGTGCTTCCCTAGGCATCTTTTGAGTAGTTTCCAAACTGAGCAAGACATATATCCATGCTTTAGCTTAATAGGGAGTGTAGAGAAGTTTCGGATGTTTTGTTGTTTGCATTTTTGTCTTTTGTTATTTCCATTCTTGTATGCAATTTTTCCCGCAGTCTCTCTCTATAAATAGAGGCCTAGGATTTCCATAGTACAATAGAAACCAACTTATTCTCTCCCCACAGCATTCACATTGTAAAGAGAATGTAAGATACAATATATTAAGAGTATCAATACATGTCCTATGAAAAGAATATATTTTTTTTAAAGAAAAATGAAAAGAATAATATGTTTGTTCAAATTTGTTGAAAAAGATATGGTTATTTTGTTATTTCGAAAAGAAAGCCTTATCCCTCTTTATATAAAGAGGACTTAGGTATACAAGGAAACACAATAACACTCAATAATTCACTTATCAAAAATAAAATGACTAAAAATAGTATGACACTAAAAACTAACTAATTTATACCTAAAATATCTCACTCATTTATTTCCGAACACTTCCCCCAAGTTGGAGTGTGCAAGTAAAGTGAGTTCCACACATGCAGAGACCTCAGAGAAAATAATGAGTCTCCTCATATTTTCTTCTTTCTTCTTCCTTTCCCTCCCTTTTTTTTCTTTTCTTTTTCCCTTTTTTTTGTAATGCTAGCAAATAAAATCAGAAAGCAGAGGGCTAACAATGCAAAAAAGGCCCATAATCACCTCCCTCTTTTTTTTTTGATAGGGTTTGATGAACCCAATCATGTTGCTTAAAAGGAGAAACCGAGAGAGAGAGAGAGAGAGAGAGAGAGAGAGAGAGAGAGAGAGAGAGAGAGAGAGAGAGAGAGAGTGCATGTTTGTTGCCTAAGCGTCATTGTGGCTGAAAGTAGTGTTGGCGAATTTGTTGGAAAGCAGCACATGTTTAAGTGGAAGAGGTGGTGCTGTAGGTTGGAGAAGGGTCTGTATTCGACGCAGTAGGGAAGGAGGTGGTAATGTGTGGCTACTGGGGAGTCCTAAAGGGCCATGCGATGCGTTGGGAGGGGGCCACTGATGAGACGTGGCACTGTAGCAATGAGAGGAGGATTCGACCTTCGTGGCGGTGCTGAAGATCGGAGATGACCTCATAAGCAACACAATAAAGAGAGAGGTGGTGTTGCATGGCCATCAGAGTGCCCCATAGGGCCTAACGGTGCAACCTAGGTGGTTCATCGGAACCCTAGGGATCGAAGCTAGCGCCAATGGCCTTATTTGTCTGCCGCTCAGGTCACAGGAGAGAGATAAAGAGGTTGATCTTGACCTTAGTTGAGGAGGTAGAGGAGAGACCTTAGAGGGGTTGCTTGAAGAGAAGGGCCATTGGAGGCTCGCCAGTGGCCACGAGGCCTAATGGCACTGTTGGTGGCCCTCTCTTTAGGGCTTTCGGTGGGTTTCTCCCTTTTTGTTTTTCCAAATGAGATCAAACCTGCTCTGGCATCATATTAAAAAAGATCAACTTGGTTATTATGTTCTTTAGAAAAAAAAACCTTAGCCCTCTTTATATAAAGAGCGGGTTTAAGCATACAAGGAAACACAATAACATTCAATAACTCATCGAAAATAAAAGATTAAAAATAATGACATCGAAACCTAACTAATTTATCTCTAAAATATCTAACTCATTTATTTCCTAACATACATCAATGATGAATTCTTTAGATATTGGTAGCAATTCTAAAATTTCTAGTTATGTTTTCAGTTTTTTTTTCTCTTTTTTTAATTACATTTCTTTTTCTTTATAATGCAGATCATACGGTTTGGTGACAGAGTTATTCTTGAAGAGCCCATGGAAAAGTATGATGCTCTTTCTACCAAATGTTCTGTTGGTTCCCAATGGTTTATTTACCTTCATCATATGTCTTTCACCTAGTGATCCCACATTATACTGTATTTTGTGCATGCATTCACTAATTGGGCTATATTTCACTACTAGACCACTGGTATTGCTACGTCTTGTTTGCCTTTCCATTGTGTCATTTTGTGATGGACAAAAAGATTGTGAAAGTTGAATTTTCTATTGTAGAATACAAAGCAGTTAAAGCAGTTTCAGATTGTTTAATTTTTATATTAGTTACATTCATAGCAAATATTGTGTCATTTTCTTTGGAGTATTTATTTATTTGTGTGTGATGGTGCTGTTAATTTCAATTTTTGCTTTATGTTCAGTCAGAGAGCCATGGCCACGGTGAAGTGAGTTGTTTCTTAACCCTTACAGATGGTTCCTGGCCAAATTTGAGAAGGCCCAATTTAGTTCGGGTTAGTGAAGCAAAAAGGGAAAATTGCAAATATAAAGGGGAGTTTAAAGGAACTAAACTTATGAAACATTGGAAGGAATTTAGTTGAAATTTATAATAAGCGGAAGTATAATAACAATATATCAAAAGTATAAACAAAATCAAAGGAACACTTGGGTTTTACGAGGAAACCCCACTCACGAAGAGCAGGGAGAAACCTACGGGAGAAGTGCCCTTATGGGTGTGTTTTGCTTTATTTCTTCTTGAAGAATAACTGAGGGAGTACAAGTTTATTTATAGGTCATCACATACTCCAACAATCCACATTACTAGATATGACACTAAACACCACATGCTCCTCTCAACACTCCCCCTCAAGCTGGAGCATGAAATGCTTAGCTTGTAACAAAACACTATCTTCACTCTATAACAGAACACACTCCTCTCAATTGGTTTTCGCTTGTAGGTAGGAACAGAGGTTGGAGCTGCTGAAGGAACTGTTGATGTCTTTGACAAGGGCCTCTCCTCTGGAGATCTTAATTGGTGTTGATGGCTCACCATTCAGTATCTCTGTAATAGGTCTTCCTTTGAAGACCTCGAAGATAGATCTTCACTCTGGAGTCTAGGAAATTGGATCTCTTACATAGAAATTGGCTGGACCCTTCCTCTGAGGACCTTGAAATTGGATCTCCTTCTTAGGGGGTATTGGAACTCTGGACCTCCCGGAGTTTGGTTTCTTATGCGATGATCTGCATCAAGGGAACTCCCAAATTGGGGTGACTATAATAGGCATCCACACTCCTCCCTTCTCTCAGTATGGGAGAAGAAAATAACAAGAAGACAACAATTAAAATAAAGAAGAGCTTCTCCCTTTCTTTCCTTTAATTCAAACTCTCCTTTTTATTTTTTTTTTCTCTTTCCTTTTGTTTTTCTTTTTTTCTCTCTGTTCCTTTTTATTTTGATTTATCTTTTTTTTATTTTCCTGATTTTCTTTAATCTTCCCCTTTTTTTTCTCTATTTTCTTCTTTTTTTTTTCCTTCTCTTCCTGCCTCACTTCCTTTGCAATACTAAGGCTACATTTGGCAGGGGATAGTGCTATACCAGGATAGAATAGGAGTGGAATAAGTGTAGAAGATGTTTGGTTGGTGGGATTGTAATGATTGGTGGTATTATTAATAATTAGTATGTTGGTTTTGTGAGAGATGAGAGAGAGTTAGTGGATTTTGATGGGATAGTTATTAATTTTTTTTAATTTAAAAAATTAATTTTTTTAAAATTTTTCTCTCTCCAATTTCCCTCCCTCCCCACCCCCCTCGATTTTCCCCCTTACCCCGGAAACCCCCCAAGCCCACCCCAAACCCGTACGGTAAGCCCAAACCCACCTACTATTCCTGTGTCAAACACTGCCTAAGAGAAGTCCAATATGAGCTAAAAAAAATAAATATGAATTGGTTGAAATGACTTATTTCATTATAGAAAACCTTCGGCTCTCTTATATAGAGAGAGACCGAAGGATTAAAAGTGCAGAACTGCTCTTGAGGAACTAAACACCCATAGCTTGTACAAGGAAAGCATAAAAATAACAATATATGTTAACACTTCCCTCAAGCTGGAGCATAAATATCTATCATGCTAAGCTTGGATACATATGAATCAAATAAAGATCTGGCTAAGGGTTTGGTGAAAATATTTGCAATCTTCTCCTTAGATGTAACTGGAGTAGTATATAGCAACCCTTTCTGAATAATGTTTCCGGTATAGTGACAATCAACCTCAACATGCTTCGTCCTCTTGTGAAATGCTGGGTTGTTGGTAACGAAGATGGCTGTTCTGTTATCACATCACATCTTCATGGGACTAGAAAACTATATCTGCAAGTCAATAAGCAAGGATCTGATCCACATCATCTCTGCAGTCGCCTGAGCCATAGCTCTGTATTCAGACTCGACACTGGATCTCGCAACTGTGCCCTATTTCTTGCAACTTCATGTGATCAAATTCCCTACTAAGAAGGTGCAGAACCCAGTAGTAGATTTGCGATTCACATGACATTTGGCGTAGTCCGCATCAGAGTAGCCAACCAAAGACATAGAAAACCCCTTGGAGAAGAAGAGATCTTTCTCAGGAGCCTTCTTGACGTATCTGAGCACTATCAATGCGGCATGCTACTGCTGATGTGTCGACTTGGTCATGAATTGACTTAGTCTCCCTACCGCAAAGGCGATATCTGGTCTCGTGATAGTAAGATATAATAGCTTGCCCATAAGTTACCTGTACTGCCTACTGTCCACCACTTATGTATCCTTATCATAGAGTGGCATCTTGGGATCCACAGGAATATTGGCCTCTTTGGCCACAAGTATACCAACCTCCTGTAAGATGTCCAAAGCATATTTCCTTTGAGACGAGATCACGCCTTTTTCGCTGTGAGCAAGCTTAATACTAAGAAAGTACTGTAGAGTCCCCATGTACTTCATGACAAACTACTCTGCTAGGATGCACTTAACCTTAGCAACACTCTGCTCATCATCCCTTATGATAATTAAGTCATCAACATAAACAAGAAGTACGACAGTACCTCGTCTAGTCCTCTGATAAAGAGAGAAAAGTCAGTCGTCGATCTCCTGAATCTAGCTACCTTTATAACCTGTGACAACCTCTGGAACCAGGCTTTGGGACTTTTCTTAAGGCCATAGATGCCCTTCTGTAGTGGGCATACATACTCTCTTCGAGTCTCAAAGCTAGGTGGCTGCTGCATGTAGACTTTTTCTTGGAGATCACCATAGAGGAAGGCATTCTTCACATCCAGCTGATGCAAAGTTTAATCTAACTGAATTGCCACTACAACCAACACCTGTACTATGGGAAGTCTGGCAACTGGTGAGAAGGTGTTAAAGAAGTCCACCCCATAAGTCTGGGTGAACCCCTTTGCCACGAGACGTGCTTTGTACCTAGGAACACCGTCATCTGCTTGAACTTCACAGTAAATATACACCGACAGCCAACAAGTGTAGCACCATCAGGAAGTGGAGTGAGCTCTTAGATCCCATTGCCTCTAAGAGTGGCCATCTTATCCTCCATAGTTGCCTGCCATTTTGGATTAAGTATGGCCTCATGATGAGTAACTGGAATCTGAGTACTTGCCAACGCTTGAGTGAGTCTAGCAAATCCAGGAGCTAGGCTATTAGTTGCAAGTGCCTTAGCGGTGGGATAAGTGGTGCAAGTCCGTGGTTGCTTCCGAATAGTTATCGGAATATCAAGATCATCGCCTGCTACATCATCTGTCCTGTCCTTGTGACCATCACATGGCAAACATACGTCAGTGTCTAAACGACTCACCTGAGAAGCCGATGGTGAAGGCGAGGGTAGGGGTCCCTGAGAGGTAGTATGAGGGTGGACATATGTCTGGAGTGGCTCAGGAAGCCGAGGGAAGGGATGCGTAGCATGAAGTGGTGGTGGTGTAGTAGGGACAGGAATCTTAGGAAAACTCTCAAAGCGAATAAGGGTATATGGCATAGGCGCCATATCACCACCCTCAGAAGGCATCTCAGCTGCAGTTGTAGAAAAATGCACTTAACTGCTCTCGGTACTAGTTTATCTTGACCTGGTCTTAACAAATGGACAAAGGTAACACAACCAAAAGTCCGAAGGGTGACGTGAAACATGGGTCGATCATGATACATATCTTGCAAAGGAATCCGTTTATGTAGTGCAGCATTAGGCATCTATTGATCAAAAAATATGCAGTCAAACTAATGTCACCCCAGTAAATGGAGGGAATCGAATGGTGAATCAACAGAGTACAAGCGACATCAAGAATATGACGATATTTCCTCTCAGTAACACCATTTTGTTGAGAGGTGTGTGGGCACGTGGTCTTATGAATAATGCCATGACTAGAAAAGAAAGTATTTAAACGAGTAGTACAAAACTACAAGGCATTATCAGACCGAAAACGTTTTACAAAACAAGAATGCTGAGCTTTTATTTCTTTAACAAAGTTCTCAATGATTTGTCCCACATCGGACTTATTCTGCAAAAGAAACATCAAGGAAATGCGAGAAAAATCGTCCACTAATAGAAGATAATACTTATTCCCAAGTCGATTAGGAGTACGACTGGGACCTCACACATCCTTATGAATCAAGTCAAAAACAACAGTATAAGAAACATAAGTAGAATTAGGAAAACTAGCCCTATGATGCTTGCCCAGCTGACAAGTATCGCAGGTGAGAGAAGTAGTGGAAGGTATGTGCGACAAAATCCGTCTGAGGTGGTCAATAGGCAGGTGACTAAGGCGATGATGCCACTGAAGGGGAGATCCAGTGGAAGCAAGACCCTGAGTAGCAGAAGTAGCAACAATTGTCTGGCTCAGATGGTACACCCCCCCTTTCATCACACCCTCCACCGATCGTCTTCTCAGTGAGTTTGTCCTGCAAGACATAAGAAGACACATAAAAAATGGATCTACAGTTCAAATCCCTAGTAATACTTTTAACGGACAATAAACTCAAGGAAAAATCAGGCACATAAAAGACATCTGCCAGTATCAAGGTAGGAGATAGAGACATTTCCCTTGCCAACCAGTGGCGAATGTCTCCCGTCTGCCACCTTCACAGTCTTGGCTGGTGTAATAGCAGCTAACTGAGAGAATGCACTCTTGTCGCCACATAGGTGTGTAGATGCACCAAAATTAATCAATTAATCACCATAGGACAAGCGTAAGGTCATACTAGTCGTAGGTACCTATGAGGAGGTAGCAATGGTTGCAGTATTTGAAGACTGAGAGGATGAATCCTGTTCCAACTACGTAATCTGCTGTTGCAGGGTCTCAATCTCTGTACTCAGGGAGCTCACATCAGAAGTGGCAGGCACTCCATCTGTAATCTCAGTTGCCTGATTGGCCATAGGTGGCCTACCATGTTTCTGCCAGCATGTAGCCTCTTGATGACCAAGTATGTCATAGTAGGTACACGGGGTCTTAGTACGTGTACCAGATTAGCGTTCGCGTCCACGACCACGTGCAGGGGGAGGAGTACCCCTGCCACATCTAGGGATCACTGCCAGTGCGGATGTCTGAGTACCAGAGTCAGGAGTAGGAATACGTACTGCAACTCAACTAAGTCTGCTATAAGCTTCCTCCATGGTAGGAAGCTTAGGAGTGGTGAGAATTTAATCTTTGGCAGCAGTATACTCAGGTCCAAGACCTGCCAGGAAGAGAGAGACGGCCAATTGTCTCCGAAAATCCTTCCAGGAATCACAGGCACACCCCGGCAGATAGGAGTGATGCTTCTCCAACATTCCCTTCAAGAGGGGATAGTACTGTGGCAGATGCGTCCTTCCTAACGTAAGTAGAAAAGGTCGTAGAAGACTTGAAAGACTCGTGTAGAGTTCTTGGCATGAGAGTAGGTCTCATGCAAGGACTCCCACATCTTCTTTGCAGTGTCGTAATACATGATCTCATCCCTTATATGGGGAATAACTTTCTGCATAAGCCATGTTGAGACCATGGCATTGTCTCTGCCCCAAGTCGCGTTGGCACCAGTCTTGCTTTCAGGCTTAGGATATGTAAGGATGTGGCTCTTCCCATGACCTTTGATGGTCACGAGGAAAGTCTGAGACTACCGTGGGTAGTTGGTTTCGTCCAACTTGACGATAGGATGAAAAAATAGATTCTTTAGTATCCGATGTCCAAAGAAGTGCTTGAACTCACCTTGAACTGAACATCTGAAGCCATCCTTACAATCTTAGAGTCGCAATCAGACTTTTACATCCAAGAGGTCATCAATTAGGTCTGAAATATGAAAAATCAGACTAACATCTTCACAAAAAATTCCCTTGGATAAGCTTTAACTTAGCCCGGGTGCGGGGAGAGACCCGAGAAGGCCCCACTGGCGATGGCGGAGCCCTAGGCGGCGCTGACGAGGCCTGAGGTGGCACTGGTGAGGCTTGAGGAGGCGCTGGCGGTGCTGGGGATGCTCGAGGCGACGCTACTGCGGTGGTAGGAAGTGCTGGCGGTGTCGGTGGAGGTCAGGCGATGGCCTCCAAAGGCAGATTGACTGGCAGCGGTGGTTGATGGGGCTCGCTAGCAGCGGCGATGGCCCGATCGGTGGTTGGTTGCCGTTGGCAGAGGCTGGTGGCCGCCGGTGGCCGCTACTGGAGGCTCCTCCAGGTGCCTCCAAGAAAGATTAGGGTTTTGGTGGACGAGGTACGGAGGCTTGTAAGGGTCGGATATCGGAGCGTCGATCTAGGATCGTCGCTCTGATACCAAATTGGTTGAAATTACTTATTTTATTATAGAAAAGCTTAGGCTCTCTCATATAGAGAGAGATCGAAGGGTTAAAAGTATAGAATTGCCCCTGAGCAACTGAACACATACAAGAAAAGCATACAAAGGGGCAAATGATATAAAAGCAACAAACATATCTCTTGCAATATGCCCAAATTCTCATGATTTCTCGTTGTTCCTCCTTTAGCGTATCTTCTTTGTTGTTGTTATTGGTGCTTCTTCATCACCGCCATCATCATAGCCTTGCACATCAGGTGTGGTCCCATGCTGGGTGACACCTTGCCTTCCCTAGCACTAGTACTGTCGGGGCACCCTCGACGTCGACAAGCGCGGTAGATCTCCGATTTGTTGTCATCGCCTACTTCCATGCTGTTCGATCACCTTACGACAGTAGCAGCATCGTCGTGGGTGCCATAGTTGCCCCCTTGCGCCACCTCCTGCTGCATTGCCACAACCTCGTATGTCGCTTCTAGCGATCAGAGAAGATAGAGAAGTTTTCCATCTCACCTCGTTCGACTGCTTGAACGCCATCTACGTCTTCTTCCTTAAGATATTCCTGCTCTTCTTCTCTCCTGATCGTCGTTAGTAGGGGAGGCCATCGGTGTTGCAAACGGGGCATTTGCAAACGGGGCATTTGATCTTGTCCTCTTCTCTCGTAGGTTGCATTGCTCATGGGTTGCAGGCATGGTAGGAGAGGAACTTCCAGAAGCATGGATGCCCATGTCGACATTGGTGTCACCTGAGATTCTTCTTCACTTCTTTCGGGTTCGAAATAACCCAATAGGCAGTTCTCCTCGCTACGCCTGTGCTTGTTGCCGGAACTCCTTGTATGGAGACATTAAGGTCTTCCCACTCTCTTTGAAGATTGGAAACACAAATAAAGAAGATCCATGATAACAAGACTAATTGAACAAAAAGAACCCAAGAATGAATTGCTTTGATACCAAGTTTAATAAAAAGAACCCAAGAACGAACTGCTCTGATACCGAGTTGAATAATATGAGAAGCAGAAGAAAAATAATATGATATCAAAAGCATAAACGAAATCAAAGGAATACTTGAGTTTTACGTGGAAACCCCTCACGAAGAGCGGGAAGAAAATCACGGGAGAAGTACTCTATGGGTGTGTTTTTCTTTATTTCTTCTCAAAAAATAATTGAGGGGGTACAAGCATATTTATAAGTTACTACATGCTCCAACAGTCTACATTACTAGATGTGGCAGTAAACAGCGCACACTCCTCTCAACATACGATGAAACCTTTAATTGAGCAAGTTCAAATTGACGTAACATGAAGCCTATGAACAACAAAAATCAATAACACCCCCGGAATCGACCCTAATGAATCAAATCCCCTTAGGATTAAGGGTACTACGGTAAGAACAAAGAAAGTGCTAAACTATTCGTAAGATAGGTACTCTAGTGATTAAGAAATTGCAGCCTGTCGAATGAGAGCTAGCCAATCCATGAGTATACCATGAATTTATAAAAGTTGTTAGTGTTTTGTATGCGTGCCCTTTTACCATATGCTATTACACAAATATCTTTGCAAGGTTTGCATTTTCACACCCAACTGTACTAACATTGTTCCCATTTATTTTACATGAGAGACACAATTTGTTGCCTTTTACACATTATGTCCCATATAAAAAAAAAAATGTTTGAACCTGGTAAAATCAACAGCATGGTCTCTCTCTCTCTCTCTCTCTCTCTCTCTCTCTCTCTCTCTACCTTATATATTTGTATTCTTCAAAAATCTAAAAAGACATGTATATATCAATGAACAATTGTGAATTTTCGAGAGCATTATGTCTCCTAAAGAATGAAGGGAAATCGCGATGTTTTGGTCAGGTGAGTGGATTATATTTGGAAGCATTGCTGCAATGAACTTTGGCAAGTGGGCAGGTGGGGTTGGGGGTGGGGGACATTGTATCCAAGCATGATATTTAAGTGCCATAGTTGCAGTAGGTTTTTTTGCAATTGCTCTTTGTCTGAATTTAGTATGATCCGTCTTCCCTTTCAGAAAAAAGAAGAGGTGATCACTGCAGCTGGTGGTGTGGTGGTTGATTGGACATTGGGGGCCTTTGTAACACCTCTTCTACTTTTTTGTCGAAGTTGGGGCAAATGTGTGAGATATCATTTCATTGTAGAAAATGATGAATGGGAAGATTGCATGGAGTCTGAGGTAACTTTAGGTGCCATATTGAGGGTGATGTCAGAAATGTGATTTAGAAGGTGATGGGAAAAGAAAGGGGTGAGAGGGATTTAACAAGATGGTCATTCACAATGATGTGGTGTGATAAGTGTTGGCAAATTAGGTTTGGGGATTTTTTTCCTCATTTAGATTTTTTTGCTCTCTTTGTGCTTTGGATGAGTTCTATTGTGAGGTAGCATTGCAGTTTGGTGGCATTGGCGATGGTGGTGAAAGGAGAGCTGAGTAGAATACGATGGATGTGGAGTATTGTACATGGAGAATATTCTGCTCTAATACTAACTGATGTGGGGCGTGGTGGCAAGGCCAGATGAAGGGGAGGAGAAGATATTGTTGCATTAGAGACTAAACAAAACCATGTTGTTAATCATGAACTGTTTTGGATGAACCCAAAACTTGAATTT
The DNA here is from genome assembly GCA_037157565.1 of Thalassia testudinum. Taxonomy (NCBI): domain Eukaryota; kingdom Viridiplantae; phylum Streptophyta; class Magnoliopsida; order Alismatales; family Hydrocharitaceae; genus Thalassia; species Thalassia testudinum. Next base: position 78,981,530 of record JAZHRO010000022.1, on the reverse strand, counting down.
TGTGGGCTTAATCCACTTGATTATCAAGCTATGTGGCGGGGAATTAGATTGAAATAGAGTTGGAAAGGATCCCCAGAATAATGAATTAAAATCATGTAGATGAACCAAAGTAATTCATGACTTTCCCATGTTGCAAGAGGTTGGCTCCATGAACTCTTTGCATCCAATCTTGTGGTAAAACGCTTGGAATACTTAGTGGTTGCCTTTCAGTATTTTTTGGGTCTTTCCCACACTTACCTTGCTAATTTACCATGCAAATGTCTGTTATTTTTTCTTCTATGGTTATGCAGTCATTTTCTCTTTGGTGGGCACTATACATCTATTTTCCTCCTAATTCCACTTGTCTAGAAAGCGCAAGAGTAAGAATGAACTTGGACCGGATATGCTTTACTCTGTTACATCCAAGAGCACTGGCATCTTACTTTTTTCATGGTCTAGAGGAATTTTCTTTTCTCCCTATTCACCTTTTCAAAATGAATGGCCCCTGGTTAGGTAGCTTATATAGATATTTTCATTTATTTATATATTTGAAAAGGTAGCTTTTAAAATATTGAAAGTGACCCTTAATTAAATACAAGGGTTGACTGGGATTTTTCATCAAACCTCTATTTAACAAACAGGGTAATTCAAACTTGATCTATAATTTCCGTCTTCTGTTGTAAAAATCTTGTTCTCTTATCAATTTAAGGGGAAGTAGATTGTTGCACTGTTTCTCTTTTCCTTTTCTTGGAGCTGTTAACTGATAAATTGTTTAATCAAACACCATTACAATTATTATGAGTGTTCTCACTGGGTTAATCAACAAAGAGATTTCCACTTCCTTCCTTGCAAGGGTCCAGTGAATAGTTAGATTTGAACGTCATGGAGTGTTGAGGTTTTCCTTTTCTCTCTTTTTTTGGGAAAAGAGTGGAGTCTTTAATTGTTAACTTACTTTCATTGTCTTTGCAAAGTTCAGTTGGCCTATATGTGATTGCTTGATTGCTTTCTACTCCTCTGGTTATCCTCTCGAGAAGGTGGAGAAGTATGCAGCTCTGCGTGAGTAAGTTCTTGTTATTTGTGGTTGTATGTTGAACCTTTTTCTTTTGTATGTGTTTTCATTTGCCTTTTCCACAGAGGGATTATTATCTGCCTTTTATTGGATTTTCTTGCATGAACAAGTCCCCAAACATTTTTATTTAAGTTTTGAATATACTGACTGGTTTATCTTTAGCACAATTAAGTGCACAATCGGAGCATGATAATGTGATGTTATCGAATGAATACCAATATAAGTTTCATGAACTGATCTGACTTGTATTGGGTGGTCATTTGCACACCAAATCATGTGTTTACTGATAGAGTTAGATTATAATCTTTCTTTACTGAGGGGCCGTTATCACTTTCTACAATGAAATATCAATTGCAATCTCAAGCAATGCATGGGCCTTTGATTTTAATAGAATATTGAGATTATATGGAACAATGTTTTGGATCATAGCCGTCGATCGGATGTAGATTGTTGTGAATGGGTTTGGGGGATTTTGCTTGAAATTTTAGGCCTAAACTGTATGCTCAATTTTGTGCATTTTTGAACATCTTTTGGTATATTTTACAATATTAATTTGGAAATGTCTTGAGAAATAGCTCATTTGAATTCGGTTATCTGGGAAATGGCCTTGAGTAGTCATGAAATTTAGTATTTCATGATAGTAAAGAGAAAAATAATGGTAACAAAAAGCTTTCATAGCTCAAATCTTTTGAATCATTCAACACTAATAAAGTTTTTACAAAAAAGAAAACATCACTTTGAGGTTTGTCTCTCGGTTACAATGTTTATGCTTTCACCTTCATGATGTTTAGGCCTATTACATGACATTTCACTCATGTTTTGATTTAGATATGCATTCATTCTCCTAAGGTTTCCTTTAGCATAATTCTCTACGTTCAAGATCTTGATTTCCATGGCAGTTCATTGGGATTGGCCTCTTTACTAGTTAAATGTGAAAAATACTTTCCTTTATGGTGTTCTACAGGAGGAGATTTACATGTAGCGACCTTTAGGTTTTGAGTCTTAGGAGGAGTGTCGAAAGGTAAGCTGCCTTTGTAAAGCAATCTATAGCTTGAAGCAAAGTCCCACGACATCGTTTTAGAAGCCATTCGAGGTTGTTGGGACCCTTGGATTTCATAGGTCTTTAGTTGATTGGTCCTTATTTGTGCAGAAGACATCTCGGGGGATATTAGTGATATTGGTTTTTTTTTTTGAAAAGGGGAAGGGTGGTTATCCGCATGATAACCACCTGGGGTCATTTTATTTCAATTCCAAAACATCAAAGCAATTACATCAAGGTCATATCGTGGGCCTCCGAAACTCCACCTGGGATATAATGGAATAATAAACATTCTCAACATAGGGCCTCTCTCCCCTGAATAACACTCCATTCCTGCCCAACCATACACCCCACAACACTGCCAAAACTTTCACACGGTCCTTTTTGGATTTAAAAGCATTGTGACCCACATGAACACTACCCTTACGGAAAGATGACCAGAAGCTAACCTCATCGCGAGGAACAACCTAGCCAATCCCCAACTTTTGCCACACCTGTTCTACAAACGAACATCTGAAGAAGAGGTGCTGGACGTCCTCTGCATCACCATAGAGAGGACAACTCATGTCATCCATTTGGGTCCACCTCGCTCTCCACTTCGTCATTATCCTCCCCTGTCTCACCAGCCGTGCAAAAATCTTTATCTTCAATGGACATTCCGCCTCCCAGAGAAGTCTGCAGTCTCTCCAAAGATCTATGTTTGTGCCAGCCCCGTCGCCATTCAATCTGCAAAAGACCTTCGCCACTGAGAACTTGCCTTCATCCCAACTGTAAGTGTCACCCCCCACCTCTGGCTCCTAACCTTCCAACTCTTGTAGTAGCGTCTGAAAGTCTATGCATCTCTAGTCAGACAGCCCTCTCCAAAAGATAGGACACCAGTCCTCAGACCAATAGTCTCTTACTAGGGTTGTCGAGTTTGCCGCACATCCAAAAAGACGAGGAAACTTGTCTTTGAGGGGCCTACCAACTCCTTGACAATCGTTCAGCCAAAATCTGAAAGCATCACCCTCGCCCAACACGGGAGTGAAGAAGGGGCGCACCTTGCTCATCACAGCCGTCAGTCCCCTGAGAAAGAAAGAAGCTCCTGGAGGTGGTGATTCCAAAGGCTCCCAGGACATAAAGGAACCGTAACAACCTCTCATAGTATCACCAAACATGCCATTGTCCTGACCCACGAGCCTAGCAATCCACTTCATGAGGAGGCTAGAGTTCACCTTCCCCACCTCTCTGACCCCCAGGCCACCCTCTTGTACCGGCCTACACACCTCCTCCCAAGCCATTAGCCTCGCCCCTCTCCCCGTCGCTCCCACATTGGACTAGAAAAAATCACGCATCAATCCAGAGATCCTCTATCTGCTTCGGCATCCTAAACACAGACAAGAAATAGGAAGGAATGGAAGCCAGAACAACCTTCACCAGGACAAGCCTCCCCCCCCAGATAACAATCTTGCTGAGCATCTTGCCAATCTCTTCTCCATCCTTTCCAGCAGAGGAAGCCACTCACCAAACTTAAGCCTCCTGTCCGACAAAGGAAGGCCTAGATAGACCAGCGATAAGGATCCCACTTCCGTCGCAAGTGCTCCACCCACCATTACCACCTCCTCGTCCACCATGTTCAGCGGGACAAATGTCGACTTCTAGTAATTGATCTGCAAACCAGACGTTGTACCAAAAAGCTCCAGTATGATCCTCATCCTCCTAGCCTCCAACCTTCCTCCTTCAACCAAAAAGAGAGTATCATCAACATATTGCAAAATTGCAATTTAGTCGCTCCCTCCAGCCTGAAAATCGGTTATCAAGTCTCTCTCACATGCTTTGTGAGTTGCCCTTGCCAAAGCATCTGTTGCCAGCACAAATAGCATGAGGGGCTAGGGGGCACCCCTGTTTGACTCCTCTCCTAAGCTGCACCCAGCCTCCCGCCGGGTTCCCCTTAACCAGGACCGAGAATGATGTTGTTACACATCTCTTCATCCAATCAATCTACCTCGTGGGGAAGCCTCTTCTCAATAGAGATACCCAAAGGAAATCCCATTGCACCGAGTCATATGCTTTGCTGAAAGCCACTTTCCAAAGAAATGCTTGCTTCTTCTCCCTCTTCCAGGCAGCTAGCACCTCCATAGCACAGACAAAACCGTCTAGAATACCCCTGCCCGGTATAAATGCCGTCTGCATAGGTGATACCAGGTCTCCAAGGATAGCTCTAAGCCTGTTTGCCAACACCTTGGCCACAATAAGGTATACAGCGTTTGAGAGCGCAATCGGGCGAAAGTCCTGAATCTCCTCTGCTCCATCTTCTTAGGTAGCAAGAACATGTAGAATTTGTTCAGCCTGTTAAAACCCCTATTTCCTTCTGCAAACTCCTCCAACATCTCCATCACATCTGTCTCCATCAGCATCCAGAATTCCCTAAAAAAGAATACCGGGAAATCGTCTGGCCCAGGACAACCATTCGCATTTAGTCCCCACATTGCCTGCCTCACCTCGTCTTTCGAAAAGCTGGCCGTAAGACCCTCTGCCTGGGTCTCAGAGACCTGACAAATATCCTCCCCTCTCCAACTCCAACCACTTCTATTGCGTTTGCCTGTGAAGTCCCTAAAGAAGCTTGCTGCCGCCGTCCCCACCTCCTCCCTACCTGCAAACTCCTCCCCATGTATCGTCAGTCTCTCTATCCAGTTCCTCATCCTGGCAAACGCCACTTGGTGGAAGAATCTGGTGTTTGAGTCACCTTCCCTAAGCCATTTTTGACACGGTCTCATCTTCCACTCTATCTCAGCTTTTTTGTCTTCCTCCTGCACTACATGTGACATCTTCATCCTTGTCTCTCTATCCTCGGCTGAGATAGGGGCCTGATCTTCTTGTCTGTCTATCCTGGTGATTACTTGCAAAGCCTCTACCCTTTTGTCTTTCTTGGCTATTCTGATCTCCTTTCTGTACCACTTGAGGTGATCCTGTAATAAAGACAACTTCCTCGCTAGACGGGATGTAGCTGACCCTTCCACCACAAATGACCTCCATCTCTCCTCCACCATCCCTCGAAATCCCTCCTTGAGTAGCCAAGATCTGTCAAATTTAAAATACGTACCGAAATGAACTCCCTCATTAGGCTGCCACACCAGGGGGGTATGGTCAGAGAAGGGCCTCTCTAGAGGGTACACCTCCGCCATTGGGAATGCCTCCGCCATCTCCACATTGGCCAGGAACCTATCAATCCTGGACATCTGACTGCAGTTATTCCTCCACGTGTAAGCACAAGAAGACGGGTACATATCAATAAGGCCATGGGTGGTCACAAAATCAACAAACTCATCTGATCCAGGGTCTTGTCTCCCTCGCCCCCTGGGCCTATCTTCCAACTGCAGAGTCATGTTGAAATCTCCCCCCAACCAGCCAAGGACACCCTTGGCAATCTACCGCTACCGATGTGAGCTCCTCCCACATCACCCCTTTGGCCTGAGAATCTGCTGGTCCGTAAACCCCTTTGACCACCATCTTGGCCCCACCCACCCTTCGTAACAACTTCGTCGAGATAATATGCTCTCCCTCAACATAGTCCTCCAAAGAAAAAATGTCCTCCCGCCATCCCAATATCTGTCCCCCAGAGCAGCCAGTTGCTCCAACACAACGGAACCCTTCCATCCACAAACCGCCAATCTTCCTCCATGTTCTAGCTCTACAATCAGCCAGCTTCGACTCTTGCAACAATACAACACCCACTTTCCACTGCAGAATGTACTGCCCCAACATCCTTCTCGACAGATCATTGAGACCCCGCACATTCCATGTGAGCACTCCGTTCATGAGGGAACGGCAAACGACTCCCCCATTTGCAAACGGAAGCTGTAGGCTTTCGCAATGTGGATGACGTCGTCATCCTCAATGTCCAGAGAAGCTACCATCGAGACTTGTGGCTATGGGCTGCGACCATCCACCACCACCCTTCGTCCCCGATTAGACCCTCGATAGGTCCACTTTTGCTTGTACCGAAGAGCTCCGTCCCAGCCCCCCTCCACCATTCGTGGCTTTCACCTTGTCAGAGGCACGTCGGCTGAATGCCGTCGTGGCGGAACCTCCGCACGATCTGTTGTAGGCGACACCACCTCTGCTCCCAAGCTCGCAATCTCCTTCACCTAAAAAGAAGCACCCACATCGCTCTGGCATTCCTCCTTCGTCACCCTTTTGTTGCCCCCCCTTCGGCATCGCTCCTCTCCTTCGGCCGCGACGCCAGACTTCGCTGCAAAGGGAGGCTCCATCAGCTCCTCGATCGACCCCGATCATGTCTCTGGGTACGGGTCAGCTCCATATGCCTCCCCAGCGCTTCGCCCCAGACCTGAATCCTCGCTGCCCGAATCGGTGGCTCTAACCAGATTCGGCACGGATTCGACCCGTGTGCTCACCAGCTCATATAAAGAGCTCGCAGCTAGTTCAACTTCCAGAAACCTTAGTGCAAGATTTTCCCCTGCGCCGTGCGTCGAAGAAAGCTCGACCATTGAATGCTCGGGATCCACCCGCTCCTCCGATCACGGTGCCTCCAGTGCCTCTTCCACTTCCAGATGGTCTGCAATCAAAGGTTTACGCGCCGCATTCATTGGGTCCACGTCCACGTCATTGTCCTGACCCTTGGGATCGTGGGTGTCGACCGAAACCTTAGCCCTAGGGAGCGACGCTTCCGTCGCTTCGTTGCCTTCCCCTCGCCTCTCCTTTGGTCACCTCCGCGAAAGAGGGGCCCTTTCTGAGCTCGAAGGACCTTTTGCGAGTGCAAGAGATCACCCACAGGCGACCTCCATGGTGGAGGATCACCTTCTCCCTTAAGGCCTCCCCCACCTTCAACTCCACCTTCGCCTCTAGCGGTTCGGATGGAAGACTGGCCCCCCTACATCGTCGAAGACGTGCGAAAGGGGACACCAGCGCTTGGACGACCCCTATCGTCTTGAGCCACCACGGAACCCCTTCACCTTTAGCACCACCGACACCCTCCTCGGAGCTCTCTCCTTCCCCGTTCCATCATGTATGGAGGTCTTCCGCCAGGACACCGACCTCGACCTCAACCATGAGGTTGCGAAGCACAGCTTCCCCATTGTCGCCGGGGAGAGCCCTACTACCAAGACCCTCCCTTCGCTGACCGGGATGACCCTTGTCACAGCCTCCCCTGACCTCACACCCAGAGCCTCCTCTACTTTGGAGAGCCACAAAAGGCCTGTGGTCAGCATGCCTACCAGGCTGCCCTCCACCAGACTTTGAAGCGTGGTCGCATCTGCCGACCAAGGAGCCTCCACCTCTGTCAAGGGAACCTCCACCGGTGGCGGCGGTGAAGGAATTAGATTAACAATGTTTTAGATGTCCATAAGATTTACTTGGGTAGGCAGTAGGTTAGTTAAGCTTTTGCCAGCTTTTATTGGGAGCTTTTCCATCATGAACAGTAGAGGTGGTGGCATGTAGGGGGTTATTGGCCCTAATAATTTACCGAGGAAGATGCAAACTCCTTGACTCGTCCTTTCACTAAGGAGTAGATCTTGGCAGCATTGAGATCCTTGAAGTAGGGGTCTCGTAGACCTAATGCTTTTCCCGCCTTCTTCATTAAAGAATTTGGAACTTGGTCAAGGAGTTGATGCTATTTTTTATTCTCTTTTTGTTTGTCTGTAATTTCTTTTGAAGAATAAGCAAGTTCTTTCTCTTCTTGCTACCTAAAATGGAGGGAGCAGAGAGCATTAACTATTGTAGGCTGGTTGCGCTATAAGGTTGGGTGTGGAGGCATGGTGTGTTTTTTGTTAGGAAAGCGTATCTTGCTTTTACAGAGAATGTGCCTCAGATTGGTCAAGAGTTGGCTGTGGACTGTAAGAAGATCTAGAAGTGTAGAATCCTGTTGAAGATGAAGTGTTTTCTTTGGTTGTTGGAGGAGAGAGAGGCTGGTTACTTATGAGCATAGGAGATGTTGGGCCCTTACATGGATGTCACGTGTCCTTTCTGTGGATATAGGTGGAGAATACTAATCGCCCGTTCTTTGCCTGCTCTTTCGTCTTATCCTGCTGGATGGGTGTGGGACAGTGGTCCATTTTGCACACGTCCTTTGGGCTTTGGTGTAGCCTACATGAGATGCTCGCCAACGGGGAGACGATTAGGAGAGCTTTTACTCCGTTGTGGTGTATTTGGTTGCAGCTTAATGGGCCATTTTCAAGAGGGAGAGATCTTCAATTGATGAGTTCTTATACTAATACAACCTGATCCACAATTATTGATGTACCAATCTCCCTTCATTAATGACTCGGGGGGGTGTTAACGTCTCTTGTAACCGCCTTTTTCCAAATCAAAAAAAGAGTATATGACTAATAATTTCTTTTGTTTATTTTTTTGAAATAATTAAAAACACAAGCATAATAAAATGAAATATTGATCTTATAAAGTTCTTTTCTAAGTGCTTATTTCACTAATCTCTCATAGTTCATTTTACTTTGATGAGACGTTCAGTTTGGCTTATTTTCTATGTTTCTACTTGTTTTTGCTATTTTTGGTTTCTTTGAGGGTTCACTTATATAACTTTTACCAATCGTCTATATATTGAGGATTAGGGTTTCTTAATAAAAGTAAGCTCCTTATTTCTTTAAACTTAGTATCAAAGCAGTGGTCCTACGAAGATCAAGGGAGGAAGGAGCAGTGGGGATCTTGTCGTCTCTCCCTGCTGGAAGATCGTTTGCTATAGATGCCGTGTATTTGGCCATTTGGCGAAGGATTGCAGGTATCCTTTTCTCTGCCTCCGTTGTCGGAGATGGGGTCACAAGAGTTCTTGTCCATTGCAGATTCACAAGGATGTGTCCTCGAAGGATATTCAATTGCTTCCCCCACCTCCTGTGGGTGAGACACTTGGCGAGGGAGTGGTGATTTCGTGGCCGCACGTGATGAAGGCTTTGGATTCTTTGTTGGATCTTTCGTTGGTAGGGATTGCTCAGCATGGCGTGATTTATGTTAACGAGGTTAGATCTTTTATTTCGCACTGTGGTTTGAAATCCGGAGGGTGGAAGGTTACTATTTTATCGGAAAGGAGATTGTTGTTGTTTGGCCTTGAGAGATCCAATGTTGATCTTCTCAAGTTCAAAGAATTCTCTTTGGGGAAGTTTTTAATCTGTTGTTCTCTTCCTAGCATTTACAAAGGTGCTATTGATGAGGAGATTCCGTTACGTCCAACTATTAGATTTTGTATTTATGGCATTCCTTTGAGGTTGAGAACTGTTGGATCGGTTATTTTCATTTACTCATCCTTTGCGCGTGTTAGGAGATGTTTTGGAGTTGGGTTGTAGGAAGGAGTTGCATCCTTGGTGATGGTTGAAGGTGAGCTGTTGGTGGGGAGTTCCCTTCCTACCAAGGAGGTCTTGCGTTTCGGTGGTTGTGCCTGTGCCATATCGTTTGAAGATCTTGGCTTTGAAGGAAGGAAGAATCTCTCCTATGTAGAGGCTCTGGTGGTTGGGGTGCCTGCCTACGTGGAGTCTGGGCTTAGATCGAAGGATGTTTCGTTGATGGGGTCCCCAGCGACTGCTGGTCGATCTGCATTGCTAGAGGGTGCTGGCATGGAGACGATGAAGACCGTGCGAGACCTGGCAGCGAGCCATTCTCGTTGGGAATGGCACCCAATCAGGAAGATTTCTCCTGCTCTGGAAATTTGAATTCCAAATCATCGTTTGCCAACTCCAGCTGTCCCTGGTAACTGTCTCCCTGATTTTGGGGTAGATGGTTTTCCTTTTTTGGAAAATGACCGTCATTTGGGTGCTGATTTGGCGATTCCTAAGCAGTGCAATCGGGAGGTAGAGTCTGGATTCGTTTATGGATCCGGATTGGGTGAGTCCATAGACCCAATAGTTGATCACTTGAATGTAGGAGTTGGGACTGTGGGCCCAACTGCTGCTTTGGTTGACGATTTGCAGGAGGATCGTCTGCTGAAGGAGATTGGACAGGGATGCACGTACCTCCTTTGCTATTCGCAGGCTGCTACGTTGTGGAAATAGGAAGAGAGCCCATGTCCTATCGTTGACATGGGAATGTTAATGCGCTGTGCACAACAGGTGGAATCTGGATCCTTTTATGGATTCAATTTGGTGAGTTCAAGGATCCTTTTGTCTATCATCTTGCTTCTTCAGGAGTCGTCTCTGCGTCCTTCTGCTATTTTGGTTGATGAAATGCAGGTTGCTCTTATCTCAAAGGAGGGCAAGTTGCAAGGGAACGGCAACACCATGGTTTGTAGGAGTGATCCTATAGTTGGTTCAAAGGAGTGTCTAGGCGGTTCATGTCTTCTACAGGTGGACACCAGACCCATGCAAGGGTCCAGGGGGGTGAGTCTGCCTTTCTGACGAATACAATGCCTTTGACACAACATGTTTTCCTTTCTTTGGTACCGGGGTCTACTGCTACCTGTGTTGTTTTGCCAGAGGATGGTCTTCCCAAGGCCTTTGGGTCCATTTTCTATGGTAGTTTACTTGATGGTGCATCTGTGGATGGTACAAACTTCAATGAGGTTGAGTTGATAGGTGGTAGGACTGTGGTACATGCTCCCGATGATGTAGCATCCGATGTGAATGAAGGGGGAAATCTGATAAACAAATCAGGAGCCAAAATAAAGTCTATCAACCAAAGATCCTCTTCTAGCAAATCCTCTAGCCACATTAAAGTCATCCCACATAAGCACAAGTTGATTCTGAGTGCTTGTTACAAGCGTAAGAGGACCACGAAGAACATAACCACTAGTGGATGAACAATAGATGTTGATGTGCAGGTGGCAAAGGTCGTAGGAGCCATGAAGGTTCATAAAGGGGGTCCAAAAAACTTGAATGGTTAATGTACTATCTTGGAATGTTGGAGGCCTCAGGGAGAATGGGAGATCAATTTTGAAAAGGTACTTGGTGGAGTGGAGAGTGGATGTTGCATGCCTACAAGAAACTCATTTGGACTGCATGAGTCCTCAATTGAAGGCTGAGATGTATGGTGGTCTATTTACAAAACATTTGGAGGTGGAATCGGTTGGTAGATCAGGGGGCTTGATTATGTTGTGGCATGAAGACAGGATGGAGCTTTGTGCTTCCAGTACAGCTACTAGAATGATGACATCAGCCTATTCTAGAAGAACAGATGGTTTTTCTTATGCTATTACCAACGTGTATGGGCCTTGTGATGATAATTCTAGGATACTTTTTTGGGATGAGTTGAGAATGGCGTCTACTTTTGTTGATGACTTGCCTTGACTGGTATGTGGAGATTTCAATGTGACTCTTTGTCCTGAAAACATACCTGATGGCCGATGTGATGCTTCTACCATACAGTTTCAGCAGGTGGTCCATGAGCTTGAACTTGTTGATTTGTCTTCTTCAGGGTCTCGCTTTATGTGGAGGAATGGCAGTGGCGCTACCTCTTGCATAGACAGATTTCTTTGTAACATCTCTTTGGCAGAAAACTTTTAGGTGGCAGATGTGATTGCCTGTGAAAGGCTTGTTTCGGATCATACCCCTCTTCTGTGGCGAAGCAATGAAGATGTGAGGCACACCACTTATTTTAAATTTCATAAATTTTGGCTTAAGGAACCAAGCTTTATAGACCTTATTCGGGAGAAGTGGACTTCGACTCCGGTCTCTACATCGGCTACTCGTACTTTGCCTTGTAGAATTAAAGAAGTGAGATTGGCTATGATCGATTTCAAAAGAAACCTTATAGCATGTAGAAAGGAGAGGACAGCTGCACTTTCGAGAGTTACCTCTCTTGACAGGAAGGAAGAGAGGACTTCTATTACGGAGGATGAATGTCTTGAAAGATGTAGATCTCAATTTATTGTGGCTTAAGAAGACCATAAGGCAAAGATGGATTGGAGACAAAAATTGAGACAACTTTGGCTTAAAGAAGGTGATGTGAATACCTGATTTTTCCATATGTTTGCTCGTGCAAGGAGGAGGAAAAATATGATAGGTATGTTGAAAGTGGGGGATGATGTCCTGAAAAAAATAGAAGAGATTTGTGTTGCTTTTGAAAATTACTTTCATCTTTTTACTTGAAGGCAAGTGTGTGGCTATTGGCGATTGTCAAACTCTCATATGGAGTAGGTTGGGGAAGAGGCAAAGGCTTCTCTCATTAGAGATGTGGATGAAGAGGAGGTTTTGAGTGCTTTGCGTGGAATGAAAATAGAAGGGTCCCCAGGATCAGATGGGTTACAAATTATTTTTTATAGAGAATTGTGAGATGTGGTGGGATCTAATGTTATGGCCATGGTTAAGGAGTTTTTCAGAGGAAACAAAGGGGTTGAGAGATTGAATAAGTTATATCTTTTCTTGCTACCAAAGAAAGTGAGTCTGGAGAGGATGGAGGGTTATAGGCCCATTGCTTTGTCTAACAACATCTACTTGTTGGTCGCAAGGATTCTTGCAAATTGGCTGCGAAACATTCTCCCCGATATTATTTCCCCGGTCTAATCCGCATTTATTAAAGGAAGGTCTTTGTAAGACTCTTATGTTTTGGTTGAGGAGTTTTTGGCAGCCTGGAAAAGAAGATGCCCGACGTTCCTCTAGAAAGTGGACTTTTCGAAGGCCTATGACTTTATATCATGGTGTTACTTATGGGAAATTTTGAGCAAAAGAGGATTTCCTGAACCTTGGATTTTGTTGATGAAAAGGTGTCTCACTATCTCCCCATTTTCTATTCTGATTAATGGTAGAGCAATTGGTTCGTCGGTCCAGCTGCAAAGGGGAGTCCAGCAGGGGTGTCCTCTGGCACCTATGTTATACAACATTGCAGTAGATACGTTTGCAGGAATGGCCTTTAAGGCATGTGATGGGAATCTTTTCTCCGATTTTACAACAAGAGGTGATGGCAGAATTTTAACACATTCTGTAATATGCAGATGATACGACTTTTTTTATTAAAGGAAGAAGGAAGGAGGTCGAACATGTTTCTACTTTAGTGAGAATTTTTGCAGAGATTTCAGGTTTAAAAATTAATAGAAGCAAGTCGAGTTTGGTTCCTTTTGGTTTAGGGAATGTGAAGGAGAATGATATATCTTATGTTTTGGAGACCCCGATGGTAAGGCTATGTGTTAAATACCTCGGTCTTCCACTGAAAGGTAAAAAACTAACCTCTCGTGACTGGAAACCTCTGATTGATAAGTTCACGAGCATGCTATCTTCTTAGAGTGGTAGACTCCTTTCAAGAGGAGGAAGATTGGTGCTCCTTAAATCTGTTCTCTCGACCATTCCGGTGTTTTTTCTATTGGTTTTCTCACCGCCTAAGAAAGTTCTAAAGCAAATAGATTTGATTCGGAAAAGGTTTTTTTGGAAGGGACCTGATTTTGTGGGAAGATTTGCACACATGGTGCCTTGGGATGAGGTTTGCAAGCCGAAGAAAGAGGGGAGACTTGGGATTCGGCACTTGCTCTCTTTTAATAAGTCACTTCTACTAAAATGGGTAGTAAGATTGCTTTCAATGAGAATTCTTTGGTTAATCTTATCTTGAAGGATTCATATGGAGATAATATGAATATATTTCAACGTGGCAGTGCAAATAACCTTGGTGGTTCGGCTTTTTGGCAGTCTATTAGGCCTATTTTGAGGGAATTTGCTAACCAGTTCAGTCCTTGAGATGGATCTTCTTTCCGTTTCTGGCTTGATGATTGGTCTGAAATTGACACCTTCTCGAGCAGATTTTAGAGATTTTTTCATCTTGTTGAGAATAAAGAAGTGTTTGTCACTGAATTATGGGAGGCTGATACAGAGAGTTGGAATTTCAGACTGCCACAAAGTCTGTCAGAGCCTACTTGTGTGGAATTTTAGCAGCTATTACCGTGCTTGGAGGACTTCAAACCAACTGCAGACATGTCAGATTCCTTTCAGTGGAAGGTTGGGAGTTTCTCTGTTAACTGCGGCTAGAAGATCATGACTGCAGTGGATGTACAGTAGGATACTATTAGTGGGGATTCTAAACTTCTCTGGAGATGTAAGATCCCACTCAAGATCAAAATTTTCCTTTGGTTTCTAAGACAGAAGTGGCTTGTCACGAAGATATATAGGTCTAAATGGTGTCTGGATGGAGATATGAAATATCCTCTTTGCGACTACTCAAATGAAAGATATCCAGCATATCTTCTTTGATTGTGTGTTTTCTAGAGATGTTTGGGACCAATGTCAACTCTCGACGGTGGATACGAGGCACTTTGAAGGATTTTGGACAAGCTTCAGAGATCATGTCGATTTGGATATGGTAAGATGGGTGTAGGCTATTGCTTTCATTTGGAGTCTTTGGCTACAGAGTAATGCTAGTGTTTTCGAGAGAAAGAGGTGTTAGGTTGAAAATGTTCTAAGACAAGTGAGGTGGTTTTTTGATTTTTGGTTCCAAAACTTATAAGTCCGTTCCTTTTCTCATTTTAATACAAGTCTGGATGATTACCACCCTTAGGTAATCTTTCTTTTGTTCTTTTTTAACAGAAGTGGTCCTAGTCTAGTGTTCGATACTCATCTTGATTTCCATTTCCTTCTTTTTTCCTCCACCTAAAAAAATGGAAAAAGCCAACAAAGGGAAGCTCAAACCCTAGTTTCCTTGCAAAAACTGTCATACCTTCATCGGAGGGCGGTGCGGTTGTCGCTGTCAGGCCCCTTATTAGTTTGCGACCTTACTGTGTAAGCATCGCCAACCAACCTCCATAGTGAACTGGCTGGAACCAAATAGCTCATTGTCGCCTAAGACTTATTGCCCACCACCACTGTTAAGTCTCCTTTTGGTTGAGTTGACCCTCACACAGCTTTGGCCAGCCTACTAGGGCCTATTGTACATCAACTATCCCTTCCCAGACCACTTTAGGGTCTGGTAGAGGGGTTATCTTGGTGGTAGCAGCCACCAGTAGTCATTCTTGATGTTGTCCATGATTTGCTGCTGCTACCATAGGGCTCCACTAGCCACCTCTCACCTTAAGGCCCCGTTTGGCAACGGGGTTAGCCTAGGTTAATAGTTATCCCAAGTTTTTTCCAAGTTTTTCCCACTATTTCAACACAAACTCCTATATAATAATTTTCAATCATTTCTACTTTTATTATTAAAAAATACTTACTACACCCTCCACTCTTACTTTTAATATTAAACAAATATCCACTAACATTCTCCATTCCCACTTATACTATTAAACAAATGTCCACTAACATCACATCAGTACACCAATCATTTTAACCCTATACTTAACCCCCTCCTTATTCCACCACCCAAACAAACACCATTTCTACTTATTCTATTTTAACCCCACTTAACCCCAATACCAAACATAGCCTAAGTGAGTGTTGTTGAACTCTGCATCTACCGGTGGTACCTTGTTGGTCACTGCTAGCTTGCTAAATGGCTCGTTGGAGACTTGTTTTCGCTGTTTAGGGTCCTTGTTAGCCCCTTTGTCGATACCTCAGTTTTAATGCACCAAAATTATATTATTTGTCAGACTAATCTTTTCATTACTCTATCTTGACTCATGGAAATGAACAAAGCTCTTTGGATTCTTCTATTGTGTCTTTCTTTCTTTGAGTCTAGATTCTATGTACGAAACCTTAAAATTACTTCCGCAAAACACGATATACCTAAAAAATTAGTTCAAACATTAATTGAATGACCAAGTATTATAAATGATCGACCAAAAGCAATTGATCGACCAAACACCTAGGTTAATCGATCAAATTAAGTCAAATTAAGAAGTTCATAAAATCCCTTTCTAATCGATCAAAATAAAAATTAATCGACCAATCAATAATCGACCATCCAACTAGATTGATTGACCAAATTAAATTTTGATCAACAAAATAATAAAATTTGATCGACCAAATGCATTTGAAAAATTTCTTTTTAAGGTTGAATTTCAAGTATAAATAGAGGTCTTTGGCAACCTTTTTGTACACACAATTCAGAACGAAAATTCTCTAGAAAAAGTGCTTTTACGCCTTCATCTCTGTAGTACTTTTGTGCTTTTGCTTCCACACTTTTCCAAGCACTCCGATCAAATGCTTCTATGAAAAGCTTCGGTTTGATTTTTTTTTTTGAGGTTCCATTAGGATTACATGGTATTTCTTTCTTTATTTTTGATCTGAGTCTCAAGTTGTTTTGAGAAGACCTGTGTGCTTCGCTTCAGGTTTTTAAGAGAAGGGTATTTGTAAGAGATTGTGCTACCCTCGTTCAAGTGGTACAAAGTTTTTAGTGGATTGATTAGCTTGGTCTAGTTGGAAAAATTTTAAGCTGGGAGGCTTAGGTAGTGGTTTTCACCTATAAGGATTTCCACTATAAATTCAGATGCACTCGTGTTTTTGTGATTTGTGATCTTTTTATTTCCAGATTAATTTTTATTTGTCGTCTATACTATTCACCCCTCCCCTCTTGTATAGTCTATAGATCCATAGGCACTCTCTCTTGATGTTCGTTTGGATGATCTATTACAATGAGTAGCTGTTAGAGCCATCTTGGGGTTGTTTTGTGACACCAAAGGCCGTTTGTGACAACTCCAAGCCTTTACGGGTCAGTTATGTAACCTAATAACCTTATTTGGCCTCATTCCAATGCGTTAGACGCTTGATTTCATGGTTTCCAAGCCTGAGGTGACTTCGGTTGGAGAGAAGATGGTTGTTAGAGGTAGTTTAGAGGTGATAGCAAACAAAATAATGGAGATGGAGGCTAGTGAGAGATAGCTTCTTAATCCTGTGGAGAGCTTAGATATGGCCAACTATATGTGGTGGTCACAGACCTCCAGAATGGTAGTGAAGTGTTAAGGATAACGAGCTCATCTTACTTCAACCAAAGTATAGAGAGAAGACAGGCAAGAATGCACAAGCAGAGGTTTAGTGTATTGTGCGTGCATGAGGAGACTTTTAGCCATGTTGCATTGTTTATTTAGATGAGTAGTACACATGACTCTAATTGGCTTGTGGACTCTAGGCATCGTGATATTTGTGTGGTGATCGGCACTGTTTCAGTCGTTTCTAACAACGTCTTACAGGATGAACAATTTAGGTGGATGATGGGAGACATTCTCCCATCATTGGTTAATGGGGGGGTACCTTGACCATGTTGCTATTAGGCATTTTTTGTATTCTTGATTGTCCCATTAGCTTACTTTCAATCAACAGAATCATGATAAGTTGAACTGTCGTGTTATTTTTGATGCGTTTCATGCATTTTCCAAAGTATCTTGTCTGGGAAGATCATTAATGAAGGTCGTGAAGGAGTGTACTAACTACTTCAGTCCCTATTCATTGCTTATGTCGTGGTTCCTACATCATATGCATTTGATCTTCAGTGGTACTTGCACCTTGGTCATACTCCTCTTTCCATATTTATCACATCATTCCTCATATTTCTCTAAGTGCAATGATCAAGTGTGAAGCATGTTAGTTAGGGAAACACCACAAAAGCACATTTCCATTAAGTTAAAGTTGGAAATTTAGATCCCTATTTGAGTTCCTTCACATGGATGTCTAGGGTCCTAATCATGTTTTTGATAGATTTAGGCATCGCTACCATTGGGTATTGTCAACTATTCTCTGTTGGCTTGGGTGATCCTACTGAAGCAAAAATTTGATGTATAGATGATCATTAGGAACTTCATTTTGTAGTTGAGGACACAATTTGGGGCCATCACCAAGATTGTTCGTTTTGACAATATCTTGGAGTTTGACACCATGTTTTTCTATGACTTCTACAAGTCAAAGGGGATGATACATCAAATAACTTGTCCACATCCACATACTTCTCAGTAGAATGGCGTTGCTGAGCGTAAACACTGCCACATTTTAAATGTCGCCAGGATAGTATTGATCTACAAGTGTCTTTCAAACATATTGAGGAGATGTTCTTACAGCATGCTAACTTATTAAATGCATGCCATCTTTAGTACTTGATGAATAGATGCTAATACAACTATTGTATCTGTCAGGAATCGACGTAGTTCAGATCGTGGAGACTCCGTGTGCATCGGAAAATAGTCCACGTGTGGAACAGGGAGAGAGGAGAGTAGCCAGTGGCTGCTTGAAGGTGGACTTGGCTACCTTCTATGGCCGACGACCTTGTGGAGAGAAGAGTGAGAGGATAGGAGCCTTGAGTTGATTGGAAATATTATTAATGCTCAAATGAAAAATACAAGGGAAGACTCTCTTTTAAAGAGAGAACATGTCCACACACTTGTAAACAAATCATCTCTCTAACAAGGACAGATCTTATCTCTAAAGAAAGATCTTATCTCTAATAAAGAAATCAAATCCCAACATATTTTCCTAAAAACTCATTTACTAAAAATAACCAAACTTACACCCTAAGCAAAAACTCCAAACTTGGTCCCTTGGACCCTTGACTGCCGGCCCTCCTAGCCGACTGCCACGTGGACAGTCCACGTGGCCTATTGACTGCCACGTGGACAACCACATGGTTTTATTTTTGCTGTCGTATCACTATCCAAATGGAGAATTGCTCTCTATTTAGTCCTGTGTATTCAAATGCATAGCGTTTGTTCATCTTTATGGCCCTTGTAGAGATAAGTTGGCTCCTGAAGTAGAGAAGCATCTTTTTGGGATACTTGAAATTATAGGAGGGGTTTTAGTGCTATGCCCCTCTCCAGCATCGCCATTTTGTTAGTGTAGATGTGACCTTTTTTGAGACAGTTTCATATTTCTCCGCAATTGGATGGCTGTGAATATGGTTTCTAGTATGGTGCCTATGCTTGTGCTTCCTACCCCTTTGGAAGAGATTCTAGTCACTTTCGCTCCAAATCTTGGGTACCATGAGCTGTGGGAAATTCCTAGTCATCCCCCTACTCTTGAGCTTGTACATCCATTAGCCCTTGAGGAGAATACAGGTCTAGACAACTATAGATGAGCAAATAAGTGCTAGTGATAGTCATGATGTTAGAGCATGCTAGGATTGACTAATAGCTCTATGAAAGGGATGTTGTACTTGTACCATGCATCCCATTTCCAACTATCTCTCTATGGCATGCCTTGGGGGCTTAGGTCTTCTTTCAAGAAGTTCTCTTTGGCACTATTTGCAACGTCGATTCCTATATCTCATTGTCAAGCCTTATTGGATATGAAATGGAGACAAGCTATGGAGGCTGCCCTTAAGTCCTGTGGTACTTGGAAGCTTACTGATCCACTATCTTATGCTGTAATGTTAGGGTCTAAATAGGTTTTCACTGTGAAGTACTTAGATGGATCAGTCATGTGATACAAGGCCAGGTTTGTTGCAAAGGAATTCACTTGGACTTATGGGTTGGATTTCTTTAACACTTTCTCTTTAGTGGCTTGACTCCCCATGTTAGGATCTTGATTTCCATGGTAGTTCAATGCAAGGTTTGGAATGCCGATTTCGACGCCGTGTCGATGAAATTGTAGGTATGCATTTCGTGGGCATGCCGTGGAAATGCTCATTTTTTGATGGCAGATTTCGACGATTTCGATGGTTCGAAAAAATGACATTTCGAGACACGTCGAGGGCATGCCGATGCATGCTGACAGAAATGACAGAAATGATTAAAATTTGAAAGACAACTAAATCAAGATGTTAGAAACATATTTACAGTTGTATGTAAGCTTATATGAACAAAAAACAATTGTTATTTAAGCCTATATGACAAAAAATCAATGCGTGTGTGTGTGTGAAATAAAATTTCCCTCCAGTTCCTTTCAGTTTCCCACCACTCCCCCCGCATAGTAGACGGTCGGCATGCTGCCAGTTTCGTCGGCAACTGTCGGCATGCCGGCGAAACCCTCGGCATGCCGACGGTTTACCTGGTTCAACGGGAATGGTCTCTTCACCAACTATATGTGAAGAACACCTTTCATTATGGTGATCTACATGAGGTGGTCTACATGCAACAGCCATCAGGCTTTGAGTGTCACGAGGAGTGTCAAAGGTATGCTGCCTTCGTAAAGCAATGTATGGCTTGAAGTAAAATCTCAGGACTTGGTTTTAGAAGCTATTAATGTAGAGGTTGTTGAGACCCTTGATTTGCGTAGATCTTTTGCCGATCATCCATGTTCGTGCAACGGTCACATTAAAGGATAGTGGTGATTTTGTTTTATGTTGATGACATTATACTTACTAGGGATGAACTCAAGCGATCTATGCTTTGAAAAAAATTCTTGGTTGAGAACTTATTCATCAAGGACTTAGCTCTACTTCGGTACTTCTTTGGGGTCGAAGTTTCCTGTAACAGATGAGGAATAATGTTGTCGTAGAGAAAGTATGCTATTTATCCTTGACATGAGATTGGTATGTTGGGGGTGAAACCGAGACACCCCTCTGGACCCAAAAGTTCATCTTATGGTGAAAATGCAACACCTATGGATGCTTGTCAGCAGGAATTTAATTGGGAAGCTGTTGTACTTGATCATAATCATCGTGACATTTCATTAGAAGTTGGAAAGCTAAGTCAGTTTATGCAAAAGCCATCCAAAATAAAATGGGATGTAGCTATGATGGTACTCAGGTACTTGAAGTCATCGTTAGGAAAGGGACTCTTGTTCACAAACGGCACCTCCCTTGGCATTGTTGCTTAGTCAGATGTAGGCTATGCATGTTGTCTTAATGATATAAAGTCCACAACAGGTTTTTGCACGTGCTGTTGGGAATCTAGTGACTTGGAAGAGATCTTCAGGTTGAGTGCTGAGTTTGAGTATCATGCCATAGCTCAGATTGCTGCAGAGATGATGTGGGTACGATCTGTGCTATGTGATCTACACATCCCCATTGATTCTTTCATGGAAATGCGATGTGACAACAAAGTTGCTTCTTACATTGCAAATAATCCTATGTTCCATGAAAGGGCAAAGCACATTGAGGTGGACTATCATTATATAAGATATCTTATTTAGCAGGTTTTATTCATACCAGTTATGTCACTTCTCATGTCCAAACAACGGATATCTTTACCAAAGTACTTCCTAGGCCCTTATTTGACAGTTGTTGTTTTAAGTTGAGCATGATGGATATCTATGCTCCAACTTAAGAGGGAGTGTTGAGTTTGGCTCATTTTCTATGTTTCTACACATTTTTGCTATTTTTGTTTCCTTTGGGGGTTTACTTGTAACTTTTCCCAATTCTCTATATATTGAGGAGTGGGGTTTCTCAATAAAAGTAAGCTCTTCATTTCTTCTAACTTGAGGTATATTCTTTAAATGGGATAGTAACGTTTCCGTTAAAAAACCTTTAGGAACTACTTAGGTTATGTTAATTATGTTCCATAAATGAAGTAAATTTTCTTGAAGAAATGCATATTACTTAGTTTGTAATTGCTTTATTTGATGAGATTATAAAATACCGGGATCTAATGTTAACATAATAGAAAAAAAAGGACCAATTCTGAGATCTTAGGAATTGGAATTATGGTTCAGTTGTTTTGCTTATCTACGTTATAGTAGTCATTTCCATTTGTATAGTAATGTCCTTAAGTTTCATGGCTACATGGTCAAAGCACCCAACTCATTGCTTTCACCTTCTTAAGTTGTTATTGCCTCAGTTCTTATTTCTCCTAGTCCCCTTGTATTACAGCTTTCACCTGTCAGGTATGCGTGCATGTGTAGTGAATGGTGGGCTCAATTGAAATGTGAAAAATTTTATGGTTATAAAACTTTGAAGGAGGTAGTGATATCACTAACGGTGCACTGTACATCTTCATATCTTTATCTTTAATATTTACTATTGGTATTATTCATCCTTATGTTTTATATGTAACTATTATCCTGTCCCTTTTTTCAGGCCTTTCCTAGTTAATGAACTGGAAGAGCAACACTTGTTTCAGGATCGTAGGAAAGTATATGAGGTATTGAACACTCGGTTAATTAGTTGAACATGCATCAATATGAAAGTTCTCTTGGTACTGGTAGTTTGTTTAAGCTCTCTTTGATTTACCACTAGTTTAATTTTAAGGTCAAGCTTGTCATTTTTCTTCCTCCTTTCCTTTTCTTATAAATTTAGACATTGGATTTGGCCCCTTGCATATTGGTCATAATTATGGCTTAGTATAACTTAGTGAGCAATATAGTAATTGTGGTTTTGCATGACTTAGTGTGCAGTATATTTAAAAAAAGTAACATGGCCATTTATAGTTATATTAATGCTAATACATGCTTGCTAAGCATTTCATTGTTTGTTGTCAGTTTTCTCACATTGTTTTTCTTTTTTTGGCGGGCTGTTTTGTTGATTTGACATTGAGACTTTTTGGCCTGACAGAAGACAAGCAGTGCAGTGTGGTGGATGATGTCTTCTTGGTCAATTATTTTCGGTGGACTTTTTGAGAGTCCCAATTCGGTTGATCACTTGGTTTGGAATGAGGGATGCTTTATTGTTACTAGGGCCTACAAACTGCTAAAAGGGAGCATTATATCTGCTGATGATCTTGTGGTAGATTGTTGTCTTCTTTGGTGTATTAAAATCCCTTTGAAGTTCAAGATTTTTCCTTTGGCTTCTGAGGAGAAATGGGAGATGGATTGAGAGTTACGATGCCACCTCTAACTTGTGTGGTGATGGAAAGGAAGACATTCCTCATCTTTTCTGGATATGTGACTTCTTTATTGTTGTTTGGGAGTCCATGGGCCTTGTTGGTGTTGAGGTGACCTTTGAGGATGGTTTCTGGAGCTCTTTTGGAAGTGGGATTCAGACCAACGTCACTAGTTGTGTTACTGCTGTGGCTGTTCTTTGGTTTGTTTGGCTTCAAGGTAATGCTACCATTTTTAGGGGGGAAGAGATTTTGGGTGAATATTTTGTCGAGCATGTGATTGCGGTTTATCTAATATTACTTTTTAGTTATTAATAAATGTGGACGGTTATCAACCTCTGGTAGTCATCCTTTCCTTTTCAGAAAAAAAGATAACTACTACACATTGGTAACCATCTTGATATAATAAAGGAAAATGAAAGGGCTAGACTTCTCCATGATAGTTACTTCAGTATCAAGAGAAAAGCAGGCAGTTTTTTACAAGCATTATCACGATAGAAACAAGGAAGAATCACCTTTGAACACTGTAGAGTTGCTTTGCAGAAGTATCCTGAAGAAAGTCTGAAGGACAAGGGCAGTGGATTCTGACAGGAGAGGCTTGCTATGGAACTTCACCAGAAAGAGTATGATGATGAATCAATCCAAGAGATGGAGGCTTTTGTTCTGACCTTCCCAACAAAGGGGCATCTCAAGATATGGTAATCAACGTCTTCTTTCTCCATGTCACAAAGAGAACATATCTTGTCCAAACAGCTACTCACTTGCTTGACAGGCATCAAACACCTTTTTTGCCAAGCACTTGTGAGCAATAGCCTAGTGAACATTCAATCTTGAGAGGGAAATTTGTTGTTCATATTAGTGTGCAATCTCTAATATGGCTTCTTCCAAGGCCTCACCTGAAGGAACTGTCAAGCACCCTTGGACACGTAGGCAGCTTTAGTAGAGACAACCTGAACAAAGTTCTGAGTAATTCCTAGGTTTTTTTTTGAAAAGTAAAAGGAAGGCTACCGGAGGTCGGTAGCCGTCCAGCTCAAAACTAAAGGGGCATAATTGGACAATAAGTTGAAGCCAAATTTAAGAGGACCTAAAGGGGCTGAAAAGGGGTATCCAACAACCTCAGGTTCATTTCCAAACGTCCCAGTGAAGAATCTGCAACAACAATGTTTCAATATAAAACAAGGGAGAAGAGTCTTGTAGGCCCTGTCTACCTCCACAACCTCCAGTGAGGTGTTGATGTTTGTCCAGGAAGAACAGCATTCTGTTGTTTAGCTTTGGGAAAAAATTCACCAACAAGTGCATTGCAATACTGATACCCCCCTCAAAGAAAGCATGCAATGGAGAACCAATTTCTTGAAACCCAATTCAATTCCCTGCTATAACAAGAGATGAAAATTGAGCTTCCAACTTGAGTAGTGCTTAAATTGTGAGGTATTGAAACCCAATTCAATACCCTCCCATAACAAGAGATGAAAATTGAGCTTCCAACTTGAGTAGTGTTTAAATTGTGAGGTATTTGATCTCAAATGGATTTCAAGCTGTCTATGAAAAAAGATGGACACATCATCCCAAGTCAATATGACAAACCTCTAGCAGTTGTTTTTGCCCGTTCTAGAAGTTTCCTTATTTAAGAAAGTTAATGTGCATGTTTAGCTTCTTCCTGAGATGGAAAACCTACCTAGAAAAGATTGGAACAACAAGGAGAGACTCACACTCAAATAGCACCAGTCTGCCTCCTTTGAAAGAAGTGGAGAACTCCAACTTGCAGCCGTTGTTTGAGTTTATTAATTAACATGTTCATGCCCTGGGATCTAACAGTGAAATAGATAAATGTATACTGAGTTAAGTGATGGGTTATGAGCTCATGGGGGAACTCAGATCTCTGAAATAGAGGATGATTTTGAAAAATTAGTTGCAAGGCATGAGAGATCCCCAATAGATGAAGCAATTAAGCCATGTTCCTAGCCTTTTTGACACCTTGACAAAGCCAATGTATGATCTAATAATGAAGGCTAGGCACCAAAGGTGCATGTTGGCAGTGGGATGTGAGGACAGAGAAAATCCACCCAAGGATTTAAACAGAAGAGCTAGTAGCTGAATGCCACCAGCCAGCACAAATGGTTAAAGGGCTGGGGTTGGGGGGTGCTGTCCGACCAATCTTCTAGGTGAATCTGAGCACTCCTGTATTGACCATTAAATAGCACTGAAAAAGAGGTTGTCAACTCATGGTTTTGCACCTCCTAATTTTTTTTGAAAGAAACATAGGATGCCTATCGGAAGTCAGTAGTCATCCGCTTCATTCCAGTAAAAAGTAAAAGTTAGAACATACTTATAGGTGTTGTGTCTAAAAATCGGAGAAAAAAAAAGACTCTCACCACATTTTCTAACCACTCCCTTTCTACCCTAAAAATGGATCGATACTGCTGAAGCCACGAGGCCCACAACATTGCAACCAACCTGCTTTGGATGATAGGGTCTGCATGCTACCTATTACAAAAAGACCACACATCCATCGGTCTCGTTCCCTATTGCATCGGTAACCTGAAGGCAAGAAAAAGATCTCTCACTAGACCACATCTCATAAAAAAATGTTCACCATTCTTATCATCCACCTCACAAAGGGGACACATGGTATCATAATTTGGGAGTCATCTTCTAACCTGATCCTTGGTGGGTACCCTTCCTTTCCTCAACAAGCACATAAAAATCTTAATATGGAGGGGCACCTTCATCTTCCAAGCACTGGAGTAGTCAAGACCTAGGTACCCATCTTTGAAAACAATCACATCCTTCATCAACCTGTAAACCTTCTTAGTAGAAAAACTACCAAAGGACTACAACATGCAATCAGGAGTTCCTATTGTCAGTACAAACGCGTCAAGAACATGAAGTAACTCCTGCAACTCCTTAGCCAGAGTGTTAGGCAATGCTCCATCAAAAGAGGGCACTTAAGACCCAACTCCTCTTGTCATTTGTCCATCCCAAACCTGATCAACTGTGATATGCTTGATTGGAGACAGAGCATAAAGCCTAGGAAACCTGGAGGCAAAGTTCCCTTCACCCATCCAATCATCCTCTCGAAAATTGAAAGTCTGACCATCCCCTAGCTCTAGCTAAAAAAATTGCTTAACCTGTTCCATCACCACCGTTAGACCCCTCCAAAATTCTCCTCCTAACTCAATGACTGCCCATAAGCATCATGCATGACCCTGCTCCACAAGGTGCTGTCATTATGGAGAAGTTTTACAACCCATTTAACGAGTCAAAATCTCCAAAATATGATAAATGCAACACTCCCAATCCTCCCTATGTGATTGGGCTGCAAATCTCATCCTAGCAAATGCCCTTGAAGAAAATTGATGCATGAACTTGTAGTAGCTCCACATCTTCTTAGAGAAGAAAATTCAAATGCCATATGGTTTAATGGATATTTTAAAGGTCTAATTTGTCAAGGAAAATTTTTTGTCCTTGTTTCTTAAAGAGAAAGCACCATCATCCCTTTGTTACTTGGGTACATTGTTGCCAGGCTTATTGTTCTAAGCATAGGATAAGTATGTAAAAACACGTTTTCGTTGCATAAGCACGTAGAAACTTTTAAATTTATCTCAAGTCGAACTTCTAAATGTAGAAATTGTAGTTTTCAAAATGGAGTCCGAGTTGTTTGCAGGGAGGTAGTCGGAAAAGTTTGCTTTCCTAATGTTAAGAACTATATAAGAAGATTGAATGCGAGATTAGTACTATTAGAATGCAACAAAACTAATAGCATGCAACTAATATAAATACTAGAATAAAGCAAACAACTTGAAAGCAAGTTGGAAAAGAATCACTAGAATTTTTATTGAAATGATAAGAGTTTTGCACAAGTAGAAAATAGTTTTACAATTAGTAGAAAGATTCTAATTGCAACTAGAAGAAAGAAATTACAACTAGAAGAAAGTGACTACAATTGCAACTAGAATAAAAGTGATGTAGAATAGGGGCTTCGAAGACGAAGTTTGGAGCTGCGGCGTAGAAGTAGATGCGAAGATGCACCCACAATCTCCAAGGAGAAGTAGAGGATTAGTTCTAGTTGGTGGATCTATTTGGAGGTAGAAAACTAAGTAGGACAAGTTCATCCTAATGGGGGGGGTTGGCTAGGGTGTTTATGTAGAGGTCAAGAAGGCTCGTATTGGTTGATCCAAGTTGCCTTGGATCACCAAACTAAAGGGCTAGGATTAGGAGTCTAGGAATCAAGGGGTAGGATGAAGAAATAGGTGGATAGAATAGGTTAGGTGTTGTTGGAATTGATGGAGGGCTAGGATGGCTTTGAGAGGATAATGGAGGGTTATGATTCTCTTGAATGTTTAGTCTCTTTCTATTCCAAATTTCAAGTTACACATAAAAGCCAATTTGTAGCCCTCGAAATCAACTTTCCAATGCAACTAGAATCACTCAATTTGGATTTAAATTGAAAAAGTTATGGCCAAAATACTAAAGATGTGTCATGCTGATACGAATTTAGATATTAAGTTTAGGATTATGAATAGGATTTGGTTTAGGGATTTAAGATAGGGATTTAGGTAGGCAATTTAGGATCCTAGGATTTAGATTTAGTGGTGGATAAATTATGGTGTATTTTGACAATCCAAAATAGTATTTATTGGAGGATAAAAGGGATGGCCAAATAAAGTTTGTTTGGTTAGGATTTAGGACTAGGTTGGGTTGAAAATTAAGATTGGTTTAGTCATGACTCATAATAGATTGGTTGAAAATTAGAATGAAATGAAATTGTTTATGGGTGGTTATCCTCTTTTCAAAAAAAAAAAAAAGGTTAGACATTGAGGTGTGGTGGCTGATCATTATATAGGGAAATTAGGCTAGGTTGGGTGGCAGTTAGGTGTAGGGAATTAGTCTCCTAATTAGGCTAGGTCTAAGGGCTAATTGGGTTAGGAAATAGGTCCACCAAACTAGGTCTAGCCCTATTCCAAGTTCCAAGTAAGCTCAGCTCAAAAAGTCCTCCGAGCCTTGCTCCAATCAACCTACAATTTGGTACCTGCACATATAATAACAAACACATCAAGGTCCAGATATAGTTACTGGAAAAATTGCATAAAAATTCAAAAGTATGCATTATTTACAAAATGTCTTAAAATGACTAATCTAACCTAATTGATTGCAATATAACCCAAATTGCCCTTCAACTAACATTAGTTATGCATTAATTAACATAAATAAATATGGAAATATCACTTATGTTGTTCACTTGCCAAAGATATTGGTGTTATGCTTTATTTAGAACATGTAGAGTGTGGTATTGGCATGATGCATAATGTAGACTGTGGAATGAGTTCTCATTCGAAACACTGTTATTGTTTTAGCTAGAGAGATCATGGCAAATAGTCATAGAAAGGTCCGACATAGTACGACACCTTTTTTTTTCCCCTTATGAAAGGGTAAAGGATAACTACTTGAGGCTAGTAGTCATAGGTTTCACTAATAAGCATAAGTGTCAAACTTGACAAATGACCAGTTCAACTTGTACAAAAAGCTCCTCTCGAACAAAGTACAAAGACCTCAAGCAAAGCCAAGATTCACTTTGGTGGATCTTTCTACAAATTCATTCTGCAATGTAGGAATGTAGTTTGGATTAACCAATTCAAATAACTATGGATGGTCACTTATAATCCAATCTCTCAATAGTATCTTGATTCCTTTCTAAAAAAAGGATGTACATGATGGATGTGATGGCAAAGGAGCTTGAGTATCATCAAAGGTGTTAAGGTCCTGTTGCCTAGGAAATCATTTATGAAAGAAGATTTTGAGCATTTGGTGTGCACTTCAAGTTTTATTGGTTTGGTGGTTTGAGTAAGAGGAATAAGGTTAGTTGGATAATTTAATAACTTAGTATGGGTAAAGGTATTTTTTTCAAGGAAGAGTTTGATTGTAGAATTGATCCTTCATGCGAGTACAAAGGTTTTGTCTCAAACTCAAAGAAATTCCCATTAATACCCACGTAAAATTTTTATAATAGGAAATCTTAGCACCTATAGCCTTGTATCTGAGCATAACCCACAAATATTTATTTGATAGTTCTCAGAAACGATTTATTGGTTGGAAAAATATGAATAGTAGGTGCACCCAAAAACTTGAGGCATAAAAAGAAATGGCCTTTTATTTGGTAGATTGAAAATAGGTGCTTGGAGGTAGTTGAAATTTAAAATAAGCGGAAACGAATAATATCAACGCATAAAGAAATCAAGAATGCTTGGGTTTATGTGGAAACCTCACTCACGAAGAGCAGAGAGAGGGCCCCGATAAGGCTGAGATCTGTATTGATCTTCTCAAAGAAATAAAGGGTATATACCTATTTATAGGCTACTACAAACTCCAACACTCCGCATCTCATGATGTGGTACTAAACAAATGACACATTCTCCAACACTCTCCTTTAAGCTAGAGCATGGAATGCTCAGCTTGTACAACAATGAAATCCTACTCTATTCAACAGAACACAACTCTCAACTGGTTCTTGCTTGTAGTCAGGTGTGCTGATGACGACACATCAGCGAGGTATGGAGCTGCTGTAGCTAGCTCTAACAAGGGCCTCTCCTTTGAAGACCTCAATTGGTGTTGGTAGTTTCCCATTCAGTATCCTTGACATGAGTCTTCCTCTGAAGACCTCAAAACTTGATCTTTCTCTCTGGAGTTCATGAAATTGGATCTCCCACATAGAAACCTAACATAGCCCTTCCTCTAAGGATCTCGAAACTAGATCTCCTTCTTTGGAGACCTTGAAACTCTGGACCTCCCAGAGTTTGATTTCTCATGTGGTGATCTCGAACAAAGGGACTCCTAAATGGGGGTGCTTATAATAGCATCCACACTGCCCTTTTTCCCATACTCTATTGGGGAAAAAAATAAACATAGAGAAGACATAATAAAACTAAAGAAGAGTTTCTCTCCTTCTCTTAAACATAATCATCATTTTTTTTATCCATTTTTTTTTTACTTTTTTTTTCTCCTTTTTTCTTCTTTCCTTTTTTTTCTCTTTTCTTTTTCTTTCTAATTTTTCTTCATTTTTTAAATTCTCCCTTTTTTTTCTCTCCCCAATTTCCTTTGTACTATTAAAAAGGAGACCCAAAAAGAGTCTTGATGGAGATATAAAAGGAAGGGCAAATAAAAAGGTCACCTAAACATTGCTACCATCTTTGCGTGAGACCTCGCCACAATCACCACCGAGTCATCTCCATAATCTTCATTGAAGATTGCTCCTTGAGCGCTGGTGGAATGGAAGATCTCGTGCCTCCACCGTTATTACCATCGCCATCTCTATCCCATGGTCGCCATCGCCACACCATGCACCAATGTGCCTCCTGTGAGAAATAGCGGACCTAGTGACGTCACCTGAGGCCCCTAACGCTGTCACTGCCATGGCCATCATCACCTTTCTCTTCCTAGGGTTTAAAGGAACCCAATCAATATAGCTGCTGCTTCGATCCACGTCGCCTTGAAGGATGCAAGAACCTCATCATCTTCGCTGTGGATGTAAGCCTTGGCTCCATCCTCCATTGCTGAGGAGCTCCTCGCTCGTCGTCAGGATGGTCTCCTACAGCTTCCGTCTTTGCCTCTGTCGTAGGTTCCTCCGCCTCCGCTTTGGCTATCTCGCATGACCTCACGTGCCATAAAGTGCCACCGTATGCACTACTATGGGCACCATCATCTTCATCTTGAGGAGGCATGCGTGAGGAAGAAATTGGGACTCAAAAGATAATGATAAACATGGTAATCTTAAGAACGAAAAATGATGACCTAAGAATCGACTTGTTCTGATACCAAGTTGAAATTTAAAATAAGTGGAAACGAATATTATCAAAGCATAAAGAAATCGAGAATGCTTGGGTTTACGTGGAAACTCCACTCACGAAGAGCAGGAAGAAAACCACGGGAGAAGGCCCCAATAGGGCTGAGATTTGTATTGATTTTCTTAAAGAAATAAGTGGGGGGAGGGGGGTACATGCCTATTTATAGGCTACCACACACTCCAACACTTTATATCTCACGATGTGGTACTAAACCAACCACACATTCTCCAACAATGGTTAAGTCAGATGGTGAAACATGATAGGGAAATTTGCTTTGAAGTACTGCATTTGACCAAATAACCAAGGTGAGGGTTGGTTGGTGGAATTAGCAAAGTTGAATTACAGGAGGAATTGCTTATAAGTGGAATTAATCAAGGACTTGGAGGCTTTTCGTGTTGTGTTCTTTCACTTGTCACACTTCAAGGAAGTAGTGGATTTATGTAAGGAATAAACTAATTGCACCTTTAGTCTATTCCAGAATTGAGGGACAGCAACCAGAATAATCTAGCTCTGGAGTGAGGATGCCAAATGCGGAACTAAGGGGCCAATTCTAGGAAACAGATGGCCCTTAAAAGAATTTGAAAACCTTCATATGAAACATGAGTATACAATCTACATCTAGAAGATGTCTCCTTTGATTGAGTACCCTGTTTGAAAGAAGTGTTATAGCTTATCATTCATTGTGAGAATTTTATTGGTAGAGGAAAACTATGTTTATATTTTGGCAAAAATCTTAACAATTGGAAAAATCTCAATAATAGGTGGAGTTTCAGGTTTTTCCTTTAAAATTGTAGAGAGATATGCGGTGTTTTCCTTATTATTTCTTCTGTTGCTATTTGTTTTTCTTAGTTGGTTGGATCTACTTGTAATTGTTCCCAGTCCCTCTCCCTATGTATATGGGGTCTAGGGCTTTGTTATGAGATAGAAAAACATCTCTCTACATAGTATCAGAGCGGCAACCCTTGGCCGGAGCTCTGTATCTTCTTGGCCTCTCTCTTTCTTTCTCCACCAAATAACATAGGTTTTCTTCTAATTGTATATCAACTTAGGAGAGAAAAGGCTATTCAGACCCTTGTAAATGTTGCTAGATCTCCTTGCAAACTGCAACATAAAAGAGAAAAATGCTCAACATCTTTTATGGACAGAAGAAATGCAATGCTCCATCTTCTATTAGCAAACCCTAATCCTTTTTAAGAGAGGATGAAATAGAGGATTAGTGGGAAAATTAGGCTGTGGCTTGAAAAATAAAAGAGAACCGTACAAAATTAATTAGACAAGTTTATTGATTGACTACTAAACATGATGGATATTTAAGCTTCAGGTATGGAGTACAAAGCTAATGAGAATTCGATTAGCAATCATGTTAATGAATATTTGATTGCAAGTTACTGTAATCAGTGGATTGTCTGATTTAGCAGTGGAACGTGCTACTGTAGTCTTCTTCACGTCACAAGAGTCCCACCAACAAATATGAAATACCCTTTGGTTGACTTTCCGTCATTGAGAGATCCAACATAGTTTGCACATGAGTAACCAACTATATCAAGTGACCCTTTCATGGTAAACTATAGACCTCTACCAAGTGGGGCCTTAAGATATTTGAGAATCATAATAGTAGCTCCCTAATGACCTTTTGTTGGTTCATCAATAAATTGAGTACAAAGTGTGAAAATAGATCGTAACAAGATTTTTTTTGGTTATTGACAATAGTTTGCAATTGTAATTAATATATGCACTGTTTTTTTTTTTTGCAATTCTTGTCTACTGTTTACTTGTTTATGAATCAAATGAATGTTTAACTTGTAATCAAATATTCATTAACATGATTGTTAATCTAATTCTCATTAACTTCCAGTCGACACCCCTGGGTGGCACCTTACTCCAAACTTCCAAACAGAAATGGTCATCTCCATTTGATAGTCTGATTTAGCACTGGAATGTGCTACTGTATTCTACTTCATGTCACAAGAGTCCCACCAACAAATATGAAATACCCTACGGTTGACTCGCTGTCATTGAGAAATTCTCAAATCCAACATAGTTCACATATGAGTAATCAACTATGTCAAGTGACCCTTTCATGGTAAACTATAGACCTCTACCAAGTGAGGCCTTGAGATATTTGAGAATCATAATAGTAGCTTCCTGATGACTTTTTGTTGGTTTATCAATAAATTGACTACTCTTTCCAACAGATTTTCAGATCAAGTAACTGTTATTGGAGTTTCCCAGCAACACCTAAAGCTCCCAGGATCTTCTTCCTTTTCCGGGATTTTCTTCGTAAAGATAAGCATCAGGGTCCATTGGAAATCTCAGCTGGTTTTGCTTTGAGCACACCTGTCTCCAGGAAAAGATCAACAACATATTTCCTTCGAGTCATTAGACTCAGTACATTGCATCAGGAGTTCCTGGCTACCTCAATGCATAGGCAGTATTGAAGTTGCCCCAGGTCCCTCATAATAAAGTGCTGTTCTAAATATGCCTTTGCATGCTGGATTCCTTTTACATTATCACCCGTCAGAACTATGTCGGTTACATAAACTACCAAAACAATAACCCCAACCTTAGTATTCTTGACCAAAATGAATGGTTAACTGCTGACCTTTGGAACCCATCCTTTTCAGTAACTTTAGAGAACTTGAAAACCAAGCCTCAGGGTTTTGCTTCAGTACATGGATACCTTCTTCAATCTGCAGACTTTTTCACACTCATCTTGAAACTCAAATCTAACAAGCTGTTGCACTTAGATTTCTTCTGCTAAGTCCCAAATTAGAATGCATTTTTTACATCGAGCTGGTACAACTTCCGATACTAAATTTATAGTGATGGATGCTATAATTTTTTGCAATACTCATTGCACAATCGAAGAGGGAGTATCAAAGAAATCAACACCATATATCTATTTATGTCCTCTGCAACAAGGCAGCCTTTATATTGGTTGATGCTTTAATAGTGAGTACCCATCTACTGTCCACAATTTAAGCATCTGGAGCATGGTTTAAAAAATCACGCCTCGAGGCACTTGAGGTGTACACCTCGAGGCGAGGTGCCCAAAAAAAGCCTCGAGGCGGTAGCCTTGGCCTTGAACAGTGAGGTGTGCGCCTCAATTATGCGAGGCATAGATGAGGCAGTTGAGGTGGTGAGGCGTTGATGAGGCGTCGCCTCAGTGTTTTGGGCTTTAGAAGTAGTCATGTGACAAGCGCATGACATCTATTCATGGTTTAAAACCAAGAAATGACAAAAAAAAGCCCTAATGTCATCGTGAACTCCCCCCTTGACCTTGTTGAACCATCCCTGACCCCTTGTTGGAGGCTTGGAGCTACTTGTAGTAGCATCGGAGGAGGAGCATCGCCCGTGGTCAAACAACATCGCTCGTCGTCGAGCAATGCCGTCGGCCGTTCTGCGTCACCCCAATCGCCCCTTAGTTAGGGTTAGATTTTTCTTTCACTGATTAATGTCACTTTGATTTCCTTCATTGATTTCTTCTTTCACTTTGATTTCATTTTTTGACATTACATCATTTACACGCTTGTAGTTATGTTTAGGTTAGGTCTTTTAGGTTCATTTCTTTGTAGGTTAACTTACCTTGTTATATGATGTTAGGCAACTTGCATCATACATGTTGTGATAGAGAAAAAATGTTATGAAAGTATGTTGTTTACATTATTATTTTCTTAT
Source organism: Thalassia testudinum (assembly GCA_037157565.1). Taxonomy (NCBI): domain Eukaryota; kingdom Viridiplantae; phylum Streptophyta; class Magnoliopsida; order Alismatales; family Hydrocharitaceae; genus Thalassia; species Thalassia testudinum. The sequence continues at coordinate 78,947,463 of JAZHRO010000022.1, read as the reverse complement.
TAGCACTTAACAGGTATATATCATATCATTTTTCCATGTTTTCTATGCAAATCTTGAGGCTTACGCCTCGACCGTCTCGAGGGTTACGCCTCACCTCAGTGAAGGCAAATCATCTTAGTATCGCCTCACGTTTTTCAAAATCTTGATTGGGAGGAAGAATCACTATCATCAATAATAACTTCATTAATGTCTAGTTTCCTTTAATGTTTTCCTTCACAGGAGTCAATTGGTGCTATATGTGTGGAGGCTTGGCGAGTATAAGAGGAATTTGAAATCTGGCTTTAGTAGTATAGACTTCAAAGAGGAATTATTGTAATCACTTGTACGAAAAACCTTGAGACGAATAGGTGGTAGAGGTCAAGGCATGCTATCATTTTTGTTAAGAGGAGCACAAGACCCAGATGCAGAGAAATATGGCTTGTGCTTAAAATATGTAACATTGACACTATTATATTCTTGGCACTGAACGGCATCATAGCACATGTAACCCTTTTGAGCTCTTGAATAATCTATAATGTAGGTAAGACACTTTACAACTGATGTTGAAAACTTCTCTCCCAACTACTTGTAAATGAACAAAAGCAACACAACCAAAGATCCTTAGTTGCAATATAGACAACTTATTATGAACTAGAATGAAGTAAGGGATTTATTCATCTAGGGTAGTAGAAGGCATTCAATTCATAAGATAATAAGATGTAACTCCATATGAAGGTATGACAGTGGTTTAAAACATTATTTCTTTTGAAGATGCAGTATGAAACATGATTGTTGTGCTACAGCTAGAAAATGGCTATGCCTTCGTTCTACTATGCCATTATGTTGGGAGGTATAAATGCAAGAGGCTTGATGTACAATGCTTATAGAATTTAGGAAATTAGATAAAGCACTAGTATGAAACTGCTTAACATTTTTTGTGTACATATTTTGTAGAAGCATAAAAAGATTATTTATTTGAAGAAAATTGGTTGAAATGACTTAGTTTCATTAGAAATCCTAAGGCTCTCTTATATAGAGAGAGATCGTAGAGTCAAAAGTACACGAATGCCCCTGAGGGACAAAACAACCATAGCCCTTACAATAAGAAAAAGACCACACAACATATGCTAACACTCTCCCTCAAGTTGGAGCATAGATATCTATCATGCTCAGCTTGGATATACAAGAATCAAATGAAGATCTGGTCAAGGGATTGGTGAAAATATCTGCAGTATACTCCTTAGATGCAACAGAAGTGGTATATAGCAACTCCTTCTAGATAATGTCCCTAGTATAGTGATAGTCAATCTTAACATGTTTTGTTCTCTCGTGAAATGCTGGGTTGTTGGCAATGAAGGTGGCTGCTCCATTATCACATCGCATCTACATAGGGCTAGAAAATTGCACTTGTTGGTCAATAAGCAAGGATCTGATCCATATTATCTCAGTAGTCGTCTAACCCATAGCTCTGTACTCAGATTCGGCACTGGATCTCGCAACTGTCTTGTTTCTTACTCTATATGATCAAATTTCCTGCTAAGAAGGTGTAGAACCCAGTAGTGGATTTACGATCCACATGGCATTCGGCATAGTCTGCATCTGAGTAGCCAACCAATGTCATAGAAGACCCCTTTGAGAAGAAGAGACCGTTTCTAGGAGCCTTCTTTACATATCTAAGCTCCATTAATGCTGCATCCCAATGTTGATGTGTTGGCTTAGCCATGAACTGACTCAGTCTCCCAACTACAAAGGAGATCTCTAGCCTCGTGGTAGTAAGATACAGCAGCTTGCCCACAAGTTGATTGTACCGTTTGCTGTCCACCACCTGTGCATCTTCATCATAGAGTAGCATCTTGGGATCCATATGAATATTGACCTCTTTGGCCCTAAGCATACCAACCTCTTGCAAGATATCTAAAGCATACTTTCACTGAGGCAAGACCACACTGTCCTTGCTGTGAGCAACCTCAATACCAAGGAAATAGCGTAAAGCTCCCAGGTCCTTCATGACAAACTGCTCTGCTAGGATGCGCTTAAACCTTAGCAATGTCCTGCACATCGTCTCCTGTGATGATCAAATCATCAACATAAACAAGAAGTACCACAGTACCTCATCTAGTCCTGACAAAAAGTGAAAAATAAGCTGTCAATCTCCTAAATTCAGCTGCCTCTACAACTTGTGACAATTTCTGAAATCAGGCTCTGGGACTCTGTTTAAGGCCATATATAGCCTTTTGTAATCAGCATACATACTCCCCCTTACTCTTAAAGCCAGATGGCTGCTGCATATAGACTTCCTCTTGGAGATCACCATAAAAGAAGGCATTTTTTACATTTAACTGATTTGCCACTGCAATCAACACCCGGACTGTGGGAGGCCTGGCAATTGGGGAGAATGTGTCAAAGAAGTCCACCCCATAAGTTTGGGTGAACCTCTTTGCCATGAGGCGGGCTTTGTACCTAGTAATACCACCATCATGATTGAACTTCATAGTAATACCCATCGACAGTCAACAAGTGCAGCACCATTAGGAAGTGGAGTAAGCTCCCAAGTCCCACGGCTTCAAAGAGCGACCATCTTATCCTCTATGGTTGCCCGCCATTTTGGATCAAGCATAACCTCATGATAAGTAGCTGGAATCTGCGTAGTAGCTAACGCCTGAGTAAATCCAGCAAATCTAGGAGCTAGAGTATCAGTAGCAAGTGTCCCCGCAGTGGGATAAGTAGTGCAAGCCCGTGGTCACTTCCGAATGGCTATCGGAATGTCAAGATCATCGCCTGACACATCACCTGTCCTATCCCTGTGATCATCACACGGCAAACATACGTCAATGTCTAAAGGACTCACCTAGGAAGCCGATGGTGAAGGCGAGGATGGGGGTCCCTTATAGGTACGAGAAAAAAATAAAACCTGAAAAGCTAGAGAAGACTTCGTCTCTTTTCTTAAACATAAATCTCAATTTTTTCTTTCTTTTTTTTTGATTTTTTATCTTTTCTCTTTGTTCTTTTTTTCTTTTCTTTCTCCCTTTTTTTTCTTGGTTTTTTTTTTTCATTTTTTTGTTAACCTCCCTTAGGGTTCGGGAGAACCCAACAAGGAGACACGACCGCTGCTCCTACCTGGAAGCTCTCCCTCAAGCTTGGTGAGGAGCCTCCAGCGCCGCCTCGTCCTCGGAAAGTGTCGACGCGGATGCTACCGCTACGTGCTACGTTGTCTTCATCTACGACCGCTCCTGTGCCTCCTGCAATCAGAACTCCACACCCTTGCGAGATTTCTGTTGTGACCTCCACCAACTCAACCTCGTCTTGCGCGTGAGATTGACGCCTCATGCATTGCCCTGAGGATCTACTCCATCATCTCCAGGTCATCTCCTTTATCGTCAATCTAGCGCCTCTCCTACATCTTGTGACTATTGGGCAACGTTGCCATGAGAGCTCGCGACATCTCTATAGGGTTAAAAAAGAACCCATCATGTTCAGGTGAAGGTGCGATCTGATCAGCACCTTCGCCAACACAGATTTGATCCAGCATCATCGCGTCGCCAGCACCATCGGTCCATGCTCGTCACCCCGCCTCCACGAGGCCATCGTCGGCCCTCATCGCTTCGACATGCCCAATGAGTTCCATTAAGAGCCCTGACTAAGACCTCGGCTTTGGAGGCCCAGAAGATCGAGAGGGCGCCAAGGAACAATACCATCAGGTGAAAGATTCGATCTTAGATTTGATGGGTCCTTGCCTCTAACTTTGCTTGCTTCACCACCTGATAGCACCATATCTGGGCACTATGATCATTCTCTAAGAAATGCGTAATAGGCCTCAAGAATCAGGAATATAATGATAAACTTGAGAATAAACCCAAGAAACGACTTGCTCTGATACCAAGTTGGTTGAAATAACTTAGTTTCATTAGAAACCCTATGGCTCTCTTATATAGAAAGAGAATATAGAGTCGAAAGTACACGAATGCCCCTGAGGGACAAAACACCCATAGCCTTTACAATAAGAAAAATACTCACACGATGTATGCTTCCAGTGACTAGGAAAGGCCCCAAAGCTGCTGCAGTGCCGCCGTGATCAACCAAGACGCTGCAGTGCCAAGGGTTGCTCGCGGCGGTGTTGCGGTGCCCTTGGAGGTCGATCTAGCCTCCAGCGGCGGTGCAGTAGCAGCTTGGTGGACCTGCTACAGGCGATTGGTGGCGGCACAATAGCAGCTAAGGCTACTTGTTGGGCCTGCAACATCATGCTGCAGGCAGTGCTGATCCACAACAGCCACGCAGCGACTTTTGATGGCGTCGCTACAGTGATCTGCGACGATGCTTGGCGGCGCAGTTCGACAGGGAGGCAGTGTGCAATAATTTGATTGCTGTGTAGCGATTGTGAGGGGCTTTTTGCCTTGATTTAGGAACATAAGTTCGTAATGTAGGTCTGAACCTGTTTGATTTTCGATTGTGGATGATTTCATGGTGATAGTAGCTTGATCAAGGTTTCCGGATTGCAAAAAATGGCTTCAGATGATCAGTTCGAAGTGTCTTCGGGTTCTGTTTCTGACACCGGGGTACTCATGAACCCTTTTTTTGGTCCTGTTGTTAAGTTGGATGAGACCAACTACCCGCGGTGGTCTCAGATCTTTCTTATGGCCGTCAGGGGTCATAAAAAGAGCCATATTCTTACGGATCTAGAACAAGACAGGCACAGATGCTAATTGGGATAGTGACAATGCCATGGTTTGTGCATGGCTGATGCAGACGGTTATTTCTCGCATAGGAGATGAGATCATGTACTGCACTACTGCAAAGGAGATGTAGGAGTCCTTGAGTGATACTTATTCACATGCCAAGAACTCCGCACGAGTTTTTTAGGTCTTATATGACCTTTTCTATCTACGTCAGGAGGGATGCACGCTGTCACAGTATTACTACCTCATGAAGGGAATGTTGGAGAGGCACTACTCCTACCTGTTAAGGTGTGCCTGTGAGTCCTAGAGGAGTTTTAGGTGACAATTTGTTGTTTCTCTTTTCTTGGTTGGCCTTGAACTTGAGTATGCAACAACCAGAGATCAAATCCTCACTGTTCCTGAGCTTCCTACCCTGGAGGAACATATAGTAGACTCAGTAGAGTTACAGTACGCACTCCTACTCCTGACATTGTTGCTCAGTCGTCTACATTGGCTGCGATCCTTGGACGTGGCAGGGGTACTACTTTGCCCTGCACGTGGTCGTGAATGTAGATGCTCTTTTGGTACACATACCAGGATTCCATGTACTTACTGTGGCAGACTTGGTCACGCTGAGACTAAATGCTGGCAGAAGCATGGCAGGCCACCGGTGGCCAATCAGGCAGCTAAGATCTCCGATGCAGCTCTTCCTACTTCTAATATTAGTTCTTTGAGCACTGAGACTGAGAACTTGTGGCAACAGATTGCTTAGTTGACTCAGGCGTCCTCTCAAATTTCAGACACTGCAATTGTGGCTTCCTCTTCAGAGACACCTGCGACTGGTATGTCATCACTTTTATCTTCTAGTGAGTGGATGATTGATTCTGGTGCATTCAAGCACCTATGTGGCGACTGAGTCTCTTTCTCTCCGTTAGCACCTGTTGCACCTGTTAGGACAGTACAGGTGGCTGATGAGAGACACTCGCTACTTGTTGGCAAGGGAGATATGTCTTCATCTCCTACTTTGAGACTTTCAGATTCTATTACGTGCCTGATTTTTCTTTGAGTTTATTGTCTGTTAGTAGCATTACTAGAGATCTGAACTGCTGAGCTATTTTTTATGTGTCCTCTTTGTCTTGCAGGACAAATTCGCTGGGAAGATGATTGGTGGAGGGTGTGAGGAACATGGGGTGTACCGTTTGAGCCATAATGCTTTTGCTGCTTCTGCTACCTAGGACCTTGCTTCTGCTGGATCTCCTCTGCATTGGCACCACTGCCTTGGCCATCTACCCATTCATTGCCTCAGACATGTTTTACCGCACATCCCCTCCACTACTGTTCTCACCTGTGATTTTTGTCAGCTTGGCAAGCATCACAGGACTAGTTTTTCCTGTTCTACTTCTGTGTCGTCTGTTGTTGCATTTAATTTGATTCATATGGACGTGCGAGGTCCCAGTCGTATTCCTGATTGACTTAGGAACAAGTATTATCTTGTTTTAGATGATGACATTTCTTGTGTTTCTTGGATGCTTCTCTTGAAAAATAAGTCCGATGTGGGATAAATTATTGAGAACTTTGTCAAAGAAATAAAAACTCAGCATTCTTGTTTGGTGAAGTGCTTTCGTTCTGATAATGCCTTGGAATTTTGTACTTTGCATTTGTGCAATTTCTTTTCTAGTTGTGGCATTATCCATGAGACAGCATGTCCTCATACATTTTGCTGAGAGGAAACATCGCCATGTTCTTGATCTTGCTTGCACTTTGCTGATTCACCGTTCAGTCTCCTCTCTATTAGGGTGACGCTATTTTGACTGCTTGTTTTTTGATTAACTGGATGTCTAATGCTACATTGCATGAACAAATTCCTCTTTAGTTCATGTATCCTGATCGTCCCTTGTTTTACGTCACCCCTTGGACTTTTGGTTGTGTTGTCTTTGTCCATTTGTTGGGACCCAGTCAGGATGAACTAGCACCGAGAGCAGTTAAGTGTGTATTACTTGGGTATATCTGGACACAAAAGGGATATCACTGTTTTGATCCGCTTACTTCTCGGCACTATGTTTCAGCGGATGCTACCTTTCTTTTCTATGACGACTGCTGAATGCCTCCCGAGGGTGATATGACGTCTAGCCATATTCTCCCATTCGCTTTGGGAGCTTTCCTGAGATTCCTGTCCCTACCACACCACCACCACCTCTTGCTATACATCCATTTCCACGCCTGACTTGGCCACTCCAGACATATGCTAACAAAGAATAAAGGTTAACCTTGGAGGTATCTTTAACAAAGAAAAGCTATGAAATTTGAGAATAATCATCAACCAAAACAAGATGGTATTGATACCCTTTAAAAAAAGAAGATAGTACTGAGTTCATGATGACTATGTATACGATTAGTATTGGAGAAAATAGTCTTATTTAAATTAGGAACCTTAACCCCCTTTATATAGGGAGTAGGGTTAGAAAAATTACATAAAAGTGTCAACAGGAATGTGAATATGAAAAGAACTGGGACTCTCAAACCTAATTAAATAGATTAAACCTAAATATACTATGTTGAGTTATGTTTCTGCTGCAAGGGGTATTTTGTTATTTTTATTTTAGTAGTGGGTTTATGTTGTAACTTTTCCTTCACCTATATAGAGGTGTATGAGCTACTTAGTAAACTAAGAAGATTCATTTCCTTCAACTTGGTATTAGAGCCAAGCTGAGGACTCCACCAAGAATACCATAACCCCACCACCAAGCCCGCTGCCACCACCATTGCCACCTCCGGTAGCAGCGTCGGTCAGCAGTAGCACCGCCACTGCCAGCACCAGTAGCAGCACCGCTGCCTGCCACCACCGCTGCCGTCGCTGGTAGCGGCAGGGTGAGGGTAAAGGGAGCAGCGCCTACCCTTCTCCACCGCCCTCCTCTTGCTGCTGGACATCTTCCAGCAGTAAGGAGAGGGTTGTAGATCCCTATCTCCTTTGTTTCGGGGTCTAGGAAGATCTTCCTCGTATTGGTAATGAAGTTTTAGAGCGAGGATCTTTCGGAAAGGAGTTTGAAAGGTTTTCCTAGATGGTATGATCAAATCAGATCTTTGTGTCCGTTTGTTTTGGGGTGTGTATTCTCCTTTGACGTATGTTTTTCGGATGTGTATTTCCCTTGAGTATTGACCGCTTGTGAGCGGAGATTTTTGGGGTGTGTATTCCTCGGTTGGTATATTTGTTAGGGTGTGTATTCCCCATTTTTTGTCAATTTCAGATCTGAAGTGTGAAGAAATTCAAGGGTGTGTACCCTTTCTGTGGCACATTGAAATTAGTTTGTGATTGTGAAGAAATTAAGGGGTGTGTACCCTTTTCTGCAGCAGATTGAACTTAGTTTGTGGCAGTGTGTTACAGTGAATATGCCAGTGTTTTAGTCAGAGATTGCGCAAGGAACCGCCGTGGGTGATACTCCAACTGCTGGTGTGACGTGGTTGATTGATTCGGGCGCTTCCAATTATTTAACCGGGAATTTGCATTGTTTTGGACAGATTCAACCTCTCTCAAGGTCGTATAGTACAGGTGGCTAATAGGCGACTTGCTCCTAATAGTGGTCAGGGGGAAATTAATGTTACCCCTTCTATGCAGCTTAATTATGTCCAATTTGTTCCAGATTTGTCCATGAACTTGTTCTCTGTCAGTGAGATCATTAAGGAGATGAATTGCCGTGTCATCTTTGATGAGCATTGATGTATTTTCTAGGATAGAATGAGAGGGAAGACTATTGGTAGTGGATATGAAGAAGTGTACCGACTTTAGCAGGGTCCCATTGTTGCAGCATGTCGGGTTAGTACCACATCTGGGAGTGCTTTACAGTGGCATAGACGGTTGGGCCATCATTCTTTGGAAAAATTACGTAGGCTTATTCCTCATGTATCCCAAATGACAACTTTCCTGCGATGCATGTCAACTTGAGAAGCACCATAGATCTTCCTTTCCAGCTGCTATAGGACCACGTTCGACTTCGTGTTTTCAGTTAGTGCATCTTGATGTTTGGGGTCCCAGTAGGACTCCTGCTAGAGCAGGACATCGGTACTATTTGATAGCAGGACATCGGTACTATTTGATTGTGGTTGATGATTTTTTCAAATTGTCCTGGCTATTTCTCATGAAGAATAAGTCTGAAGTGGGTCCACTGATTGAAAAGTTTGTGTTGATGATAAAAAATCAGTTTGATGTTTGCATTAAGATTCTCAGATCTGATAATGCATTGGAGTTTTGTATTTGTCGGCTGTCTGAATTCTATGGCTCACATGGCATAATTCATCAGACCTCTTGTCCTCACACCTCTCAGCAAAACGGAGTCGCAGAAAGGAAGCACAGACATATCCTTGACATGGCTAGAGTGCTTCTTATCCATAACAGTGTGCCACAGAACTACTGGGGATGCAGTTCTCACAACTTGCTACCTTATTAATAGATTGCTCTCTTTAGTGATTCACGAGTAGATATCATTGCAGGTGCTTTATCCAATTGATGAGCTATTTGATCTTCTATCAAAGACATTTAGGTGCATGGCTTTTGTACATCTCTTTGGACTTGGGCGCGATAAATTAATACTAGAGTAGTTAAGTGTGTTTCTTGGCTACTCTCGTACTCAGAATGGGTATTGGTGTTTTGATCCCCTACACCAGAGACATTATATTAATGCAGATGTCACCTTTCATGAAGCTGTGCCTTATTTTTCTGTTGCTGCCAGGCAGGTGCGAAGTGTGCCAGAGTGTGCGCCTGTACCAATTGCTCATATACCATTTGGTATATTCATAGATACTAGTAGTTCTTCTCAGACTACTGAGCCACCTACCAACACATTTAGGCTAGTACCAGCAGATGAAGGGACCTTCAAGGGTCACACTTATCAGTTGCCAGTTGTGTATAGGGCAAGGCCCCCTCCATCTATTCTACAGACTCCTCAGGATAGTGTTAATAACCTAGAGGCAATTTCTACTCAGGAGGCTTCTTCATATACAGTTTCAGGAGATGTAAAGGGTGAGAGTTTGTCACCTGTGGGTGGTTCTCCAGGTCCTGATTCCATGGGTACTGATGAGGATATTCTTGTTGCTATCAGGAAGGCTCTACAATCTTGTGCCCAGTATCGTGTGGTTAGGAGTGTTATTCCTGCTGATTCTCTAAGTTCAAAGTTTCACGCATTCACAGCTACTGTATCCAGACTAGCAGGCTTTACTACATCCACACTGAAAGGCAGCTATGGAGCAGATGTTTGCACTTACTACTAGAGGTACCTGGGAGTTGTCACCTTTACCGTCTGGCGCGCACCTTGTTGGAGCGAGATGGGTCTTTGCCTTGAAATACAACTCAATGGGTCTATTTCAAGGTATAAGGCTCGCCTAGTGGCCAAAGGATTCACCCAGACCTATGGGGTAGATTTCTTTAACACGTTCTCCTCTGTTGCACGACTTTCGATTGTTCGCATCCTTATCTCTGTTGCAGCTCATTATGGATGGCAGTTACATCCGTTGGATGTCAAAAATGCATTTCTCTACGGAGATTTGGAGGAAGAGATATATATGCAGCAACCACTTGACTTTGAGGTTCAGGGGGAGTGTGTATGCAAGCTTGTAAGGCCATTTATGGTCTTAAGTAGAACCCCTGAGCCTGGTTCCAGCGCCTGTCTGTGGCATTGTCTGTTATTGGGATGCAGAGATCTTCATTGGATCATTCACTATTTGTGAGAAAGACCAGTTGGGGTACAGTGACTTTACTTGTGTATGTGGACGATCTTATTCTTACAGGTGATGATACAGAGGGTATATCTCAGATGAAGGAGTATTTGACACATCAGTTTATCATGAAAGATCTTGGCAAGCTGAGGTATTTTTTAGGCATTGAGTTTGCTACAAGTAAGCAAAGGACAATTATGTCGCAGAGGAAATATGCTCTTGATATTCTTCAGGAGACATGCATGCTAGAATCTAAAGATGCAAATATTCCTATGGATTCTAAAATTTATCTTTTTGAGGATAATGTAAAGCTAAAAGACAAGAAGGCATATCGACAACTAGTGGGGAAGTTGTTATATCTAACTATCACTAGGCCAGATATTAGCTTTGCCGTGGGTAAGCTGAGTCAGTTCTTAGATAAGCCCACTGAGGCTCATTGGCTGGTTGTGATGCAGTTGTTGAGGTACATCAAGGGATGTCCAAGTAGAGGCGTTCTTTTCCAAAAAAAGACACCTATGTCGGTTGTTGCATACTCAGATGCAGATTATGTAGGTGATGTTGGTGATAGGCGGTCTACTACTGATTTCTGTACCTTTGTTGCTGGGAACTTGGTAACCTGGAGGAACAAGAAACAAAGTGGTGTTTCACGCTTTAGTGCCGAGTTTGAGTACATGGCCATGGCACATACTGCAACTGAGATGATATGGATCACATCTCTATTACGAGATCTTCATGTTAATGTTCAGGAACCTTTGGAGATGTATTGTGACAACCGGGTTGCCACCTATATTACAAACAATCCTATGTTCCATGAGAGAACAAAACATGTGGAAGTGGATTGTAATTACACAAGGCGCTTGATTTAACATGGTCTGCTTCGTACTACTCTCTTGCCTCCTTAGACCAGATTGCTGACATGTTTACCAAGCCATTGTCACGCCCCCAGTTTGAGAAGTGTAGAAACAAGCTAAGCATGATAGATATATATGCTCCAGCTTAAGAGGGAGTGTCGAGTTATGTTTTTACTATAAGGGGTGTTTTGTTATTTTTATTTTAGTAGTTGGTTTATGATGTAACTTTTCCCTCACTTATATAGAGGTATAGGGATTACTTGGTAAACTAAGAAGATTCATTTTCTTCAACTTACTAGAACTCTTTATTAACTAATTCTAATACCCTGATACTCCCCTTCAAGTTGTAGCATGGATAACAATTACGTTCAACTTATTACAATCGACAAAATTTGACTCCCTTATATTGAGGATATCTTCTAGCTGGAGGAGTTGGCAGGTGCTAGAGTAGGTAGGCAGTAGGAGACGATCTCAAGCAGTAATAGCAGTAGTAAGAGATGATCTTAAGTAGGTAGTTGTAATAGATAGGCAGAAGTTGGAGATGAGAACTTATCTCAGATCCATCAATCATTAGAGTCAACGGAAGTTGTAGCAAGAGGAATAGAGGGTCCGGAATTTGAGGTAGTAGAGGTAGAATTTGCCACATGGCAAGTAGCAATAGTAGTGGTAGAGGATGGCTCATTCCTTAGTAAAGCCCTTAGATGATCTAACTCCTTAGTAGTGAATTGTACAAGCGATTGCTCTGCTCTAGTCTTAACCATAGGAGTTTTAGTGGTCGTTTGATTAGCCTTGGTAGGCCTTCTCGAGCTTCTCCCAACACTTTTGGGAAGGATGGTTTGTTTACTTGCAGTGCATGTAGGGTTAGTAGATACGATCGCAACCTCGTTTACGATTGCCAGAATGATCACTCTTCCTCTAGAGGCAACGAGGGCAGAGGTGTTAGAAATAGCAACAGGTGGGGCACCTACATAGATTTTTTGAAGACAACTGAAGATTTTCTAGATCCAGTATAGCATCAAATTATAGGAGTTGGTCCTTAGCTAACTGATAGTGAGGGCTAAGGCCATTGAGGAACTGTTATGTTTGCCACTTCATCCTCTGAGTAGTCTGTGCTTCACAACAACAGGAGGGTTGGAAGATTGCATTTTAGTGTAGTACTCAACCAACGATAGGACCCCTGGTTTGTAGGCCATATTTCACCTATATCGACAAGTTTGGAATTGTTGGACTTCTGGGAATATTTCTTGGCTAGGTTGTCTCAGATGCCCTTGGCATTCTTTTTGTAGAGCATATTTGCTGCAATTTTTGGCCCTATGATGTTCATAAGCCAATTCATGATCATGTAATTCTCTTGCTCCCACTTGTCATGGTCCTCTTTGGTATCAGGTTCCTCCTTGCTCAAGATGTAGAGCTTCTTCTGGTCTCTAATGAATATCTTGAATGCCCGAGACTAGATAATATAGTTCTGAGCACCATTAAATTTGATAGAGGTGCCCTAAACCATGATAGTAGTATTGGAAGCCAAAGTCTTGGCGTCTAAGGTAGTAGTAGAGGATGATCCTAGCATCGTCCTGTTGAAAGGTTATGCAGTTGACGTAATGGATAGAAAAGAGCCACATACGGGAGGCACGCAATAGACCTACAGTAGAGTAGTGGGTCGCATGCGTAGAGCGCATGATAGGGAGTCGGATCCATACGTGGTAGGTGCGTGATAGAAGAGGAGCACAGATGTGCTGCTTGCAATAGGTGTGCTATAGGCAAGCATGCGTGCGGTGTAGGAAAGGAACCACATGCTATGTGCTTGTGATAGAAAAAGAGATAGTACATGCTTGTATGATTGGGTTGAGTAGGGCAATGCGTGCTGCAGGTAGTCGTTGCATGTAGGGAGTACAAGCAGGGTTGGTGCACGTGCTATGTGCATGGTGGATAGAGATGTGACATGCGGTTTGATGTGCAATGGAGGGCTAGAGCCTGCGTGATGCATGCGAGGCAAGGGGAAGGTGTGCGGGTGGGGTGCACATAAGAGTAGGTCCATGGAGAAGGGTTGGCATGCAGGAGAAGGGGAGCTTCCTTGGAATTAGGAATCTTGCTCTGATACTATGTTGAAGACAATAGTCTTATTCAAATTAGGAATCCTAACCCCCATTATATATTACATAAGAGATGCAAGATATAGGAGATTGGCAAGCAAGAATAGTGTTGGCATATAATGTTTCTTATATTCCTTTCTTGTTTGGGCTTATGGGTGTTTAGCTCCTGAGGGGCAGTTCTGTATTTTTCAACCGTTGGTCTCTCTCTTTATAAGAGAGCCTAGGGTTTGCTATAATGGATTAAGTCATTTCATTTAATTTGGTATCAGAACACCGGTCCTAGACCATGGCTCTAGGTATCCCACTCCTCAAGGTCGTCTAAACCCTAACATCTAATCCCGATCGTCTCTCTCTCCTCCTCGGTGGCGTTAACAGCACTCGGCGGATCTCCAGAGGTGCGTAGCGCACATGCAGCGGCGCAGCGGCGGTGTGGGGGGCTGCTGTACTAGCCCAGCGGCACTTCGGCAGCGCGCAACAGCCACGCAGCGGTGCTATGGCGGCACGGGGGTCTGCCATGACAGCAGGCGGCGACGCTGCAACCTCAAGGAGCACTGTAGGGGTCTGCAGCAGCTAGCAGCAGGAGGCGATAGCTATCTGCAGGTCTGTTGCGACCTTGTGCAACACAGTAGCGGCGGTCTGAGGCAGCGATAGGCGGCGCAGACCGGCGGCGTAGGCGATGTTGGTGCTAGAGCACCACGATCATTTGTTTTGATGATAACAAAACACGTGTTATTTAACATTTGCAATTTGAGTCCTAGATTTCAGGTCAATTGCAAATATGGACGTGTTTAGACGGAGTTCGAGCTCGCATCCAGGACGGATTGGAGGAGCTTGACGGAAAACAGAGGAGGTTCGCGTGGAGCGAAAGATTGAAGATGGAAGGAAATGAAGAATATGATAGATTTCCTTCTTTTGTACTTGTATTTTTCGTTTCTTTTGTTGCTCTTTATTTCCTTAGATATTTCATGTTAAAGAGCCTCAAAGAACCCTAACAGTAGTCCTAGGAACACCGGCACAACCCTAGGATACTTAGGTTTTCTGTAGAATACTTAAAAAACCAATATAGGGTTCAAACAGACTTTCCAGACGTCTAATTCCCAAATCAGACGTCTGATAATGTATTTTAAGACGTCTGACTGTTGTTTCAGACGTCTGATAACTGTTAGGCTGGACATAATTAGTTCTGTCTGATGAAATCAGACGTCCAGACCTTAGACCAGACGTCTTAGGAGACGTCTGATGACTTTGCCAGACGTCCAATTAGTGGACCGTTGGCTGGCTTCGCAAACACTCCAGATATGACCGTTAGAGCCTTATCAGACGTCCATAGGACTGTCCAGACGTCTGATAAATGACCGTTTTGCCTCGGCTGACCTAAAATCTCTTCTCAGAGATTTTCTAGCCGTTGCAACGTTTGGAAATCAATTCCCACAGTAAAAGTAGGTTTCCAGACGTCCAGAAATAGTCCCAGACGTCCTGTATGTCGTCTGATAGACTTGCGTAAAAACCCTGTTTAGATCTGATCCAAGTCAGGGAGAGACCCGCCCAAAATCAGACGTCTTACCTTTGAATCAGATGTCTTATAGTGAACTTCCAGACGTCTGATGCTAGAATTAGACGTCTGATAAGCCTGTCAGAACAATGATTGTTCCTGATTTCGGGCTGATTCACTTGGGCTTTGTTCCCAACGGCTATAGAACCTTTCTTAAGCCTTTCTAAGGCCTCTATAAATAGAGGGGAGCCTTTACACACCTATATACACTAAGAGACACACAAGATACACACCTAGAGAGACCAAGATACACTAAGATCAAGTATTTCCACTCTCTTGTGTCCAAGAAGCTCTTGCTCTCTAAGCTCAAGCTCCATCATCTTGAGAGCATCATTCCCTTCGCGCACCCGCTCTCCCGCCGTTGTCTACGAGAGCGACATTGCGCCGTTGCGTGGCTGACGCACCCGCGTCATCGTCGACGCACTCCTTGCAAAGGGGAGTTTCCTAAATCCTATAGAAGCTTAGGTTTATTACTTTGTTGGCTCTATAGGTTTGTTGTTTATTTTACCTTTGTCTTTTGGTTGGGTATTCGCTTTGCGAATTCCCGTCTCCTTCGTGGGACAAAATCCTTCTCGTGGAGAGAAGGGGTTGAGGAACGCTACCCTCGTACTTGTAGCGTGGTTGTACTGAGGTTGAATCACCCTCGTTTTAAAGTGATTCGTTTAGTGGATTTGATCAACTAGGTTGATCGGAAAATCCTAACTCGAGAGGGTTAGGTGGTGGTTTTTACCTGGTTTGGGTTTCCACCTAAAAATTCCTGTGTACATTTTGTGATTGCTTATTTTTGTGAGATTGTTTATATTTTCAATTCCGCATTTTTTGTCACGCTGATCTCACCCCTCCAAGTAGGAAAAACTACACGCGAGGCATAGTACTTCAGTCCCTGTGCAGTGATCGTGAGGGGCTTCTTGCCCTGATCTAGGGGCTACAGTCCTTGTCCCAAGGAGAGTGTGTTTAGGTCTCCTTGGGGCCATCTCAGGTGTTCTTCTTGCACCTGGGTTAGGCCAACGTCTATCCAAGGGGGCCTCTTGTTATTGATGCAAACCTGAATCTGATTTTTTCAAATCTATTGGTGTTCGTCGAGCAGTGGTTTGGTTTTCTCCAGTTATATGGACTGTTTTGGGATGTGTATTTCCCTTATTGCATGATTTTTGGGGTGTGTATTCCCTATTTTCTTTGGATGTGGTTTGCTTGACACCTATGGCAGAATTTGAGTCTGGTGCATTAGGAGCATTACAGGAGCCACCATGGAGTAGGGTGGTTGATCGACTCTGGTGCGTCACAACATCTGTGCGGTGATCAGACCTATTTTCGTTCACTACAGTCCATTCCCCCAAGAAGGACTGTACAGGTGGCTGGTGGTAGATACATCCCAATTAGGGGAAAGAGGGAGGTGTCTGCTGCCCCCAGCTTGCAGTTGTCTGGTGTGTTGCTTGTGCTAGAATTCTCACTGAGTCTGTTGTCAATGAGCAAAATCACGAAGGATCTCAACTACAGAGTGATCTTCAATGATGTCGGATGTGTTGTTCAGGACAAGCTCATTGGGAGGACTGTTGTCAGAGGTACGGAGGAGAATGGTGTTTACCATCTAGGATAGGAGTCATTTGTCGGAGTTACTCGATATGGTAGCAAGAGTGTACTATAGTGGCATGGTTGTCTTAGCCACTTGTCTCTAGATCGTCTTAGGAGGGTGATACCACATATTTCCCCAGCTGCTACCATATAGTATGATGCTTGCTAATTGGGTAAGCACCATCGATCCTCTTTTCCAGCTAGCACCTCTCCTAGATTCTCTTCATTATTTCAGTTGCTCCATATGGATGTATGGGGACCAAGCAAAGTCCCAGACCAGATGGGACATCGGTACTACGTGGTTGTCGTAGATTATTTCTCTAAAGCCACATGGGTATTCTTGCTGAAAAGCAAGGCAAAGGTTGGAGGATGCATAGAGATTCTTCTTTTGGATATCAACACACAATATTCAGCCACAGTGAAGATAGTGTAGATTGATAATGCTCTTGAGTTTTGCACTGCCAGACTTAAGGAGTTCTATAGGACCGGTGGGATAGTCCACCAGATTACTTATCCTCACACTTCACAATAGAATAGGGTTATAGAGTGGAAGCACAGGCACTTGTTGGATGTTGCCCGTACACTATTGATTCATCACAATGTGCCGCAGAGATACTGGGGGGACGCAGTTCTGACAGCGACTTATCTCATCAAACAGGATGCCCAACTCAGTTCTTCACAAGTAGATATCGGCTCTTCTTCTGCATCTAGACAATGAGTTATTTCATGTGCTTCCCAGGACCTTTGGATGTGTTGCATTCGTCCATATGCCATCATTTGGTCATGACAAGCTGGTTCCTTGTGTTGTCAAGTGCGTATTTTTGTGGTACTCTAGGACATAAAAGGGGTACCGTTGCTATGATCCTCTACAGAACAGACATTATGTTAGCGCTAATGTGACTTTCCATGAGGATATACCATATTTCTCAGTCACTGGACAGAGGAGCTCTTGTGATGATGTCACCTTTCTTCCCCTGCTTGTTCCGTGTATAGAGACTCAGGTGTCTACTTCTCAGTCCAGACCTCTAGCTGATAGACAGATGAGCTTTTCCTCCTTTGATGACTTTGAGAGATTGCACGGGCCATTACATACCTATCACATGCATCACACCACTTTTCAGAGGCCTCCTCCCTCACCAGCAGTTGATGATTCACTGGTAGTTGAGAGGGTACCTGATGCCAGTGGCAGTTTGGTCAGACCTGACTCCCCAAACAATGCAGATCACCACCGTGGCGAGGCTCTTTTTGTAGCGAGTCAGTCAGAGGTATCGGATGATTTAGATCTCCCTATTGCTATTAGGAGGGCACTACGCACTTGTGAGTCCAGATACCGAGTCTCAGGTAGTTTGGCTACTGATGGTCTTGTTCCTCAGTTTAGCAGCTTCTGTCAGGCACTTACAACATCACATGTTCCGTCTACCTACTAGTAGGCCATGTTTGATCCAAAGTGGCGTTAAGCCATGGACGATGAGATGGCAGTACTTTGGAGTAGACAGACTTCGGATCTCATGTAACTTTCTACTGGTGCACGACTGGTTGACTCCTGATGGGTCTTTGCCTTGAAATACAACCTTGATGGGTTTATTTCGAGGTATAAGGCCATGCTAGTAGCAAAGGGATTTACTCAGACATATGGGGTGGACTTCTTTGATACTTTCTCCCCCGTTGAGTGGCTTGCCACTATCCGGATACTTATTTCTGTTGCTGCTTACAGAGATTGGCTGTTATACCAGCTTGATGTGAATAACGCTTTTCTTTACGGCGATCTTCAGGAGGAGGTTTACATGCAGTAGCTCGCGGGTTTCGAGGTTCACGGGAAGTGTCTGTGCAGATTAAGGAAGGCAATCTATGAATTGAGGCAGAGTCCCAGGGCGTGGTTCTAGAAGTTATTAGAGGTGCTCCACCAGATTGGTTTGAGGTGCTCTACTTTGGATCACTCCTTATTTATCAGGAAGACTGACAGGGGGACTATGGCACTCCTGGTATATGTTGATGATCTTATTATCACTAGGGATGACAGAGATGGGATAGACCAAGTCAAGAGGCACCTATTAGAGAAGTTTGTCATGAAGGATCTAGGACAGTTGAGATATTTCTTAGGCATTGTGGTTGCACGTGGCAGGGATGGAGTGGTGCTCTCGCAAAGGAAGTATGCTCTTGATCTTCTTTAGGAGAATGGCATGTTTGCAGTTAAGGCTGCAAATATTCCCATGGATCCTAAGGACTGTTTAAATGATGAGAAATCTGAGGTGGTTGACAGTAGGGGTTTGACCAAAAAACCAGGTGCCCAAGCTTCTAAGAATGGTACCCACTAGAGCTCCTAGTGGGCATTTAGATCTATTCCAAAAGCAAAGAATTTGGGGAGCTGATCTGGCAATGCTCCTCACTTGGTGTCCAATTATCAAGCCAAAGTTTGGAATATGTTTCTTCTTTAAGCCTTGCAAACACAGGCATTGCTAAAGGCTTAAGAAGATGAAGACCTCTTTAGAAAGAAGATTGCCACACGAATGGGGACATTCCCTCTTATATTATCACCCTCAGATGACAAGCAAATGAGAAGTTGATGACTGTATTGTCTTTCCTACTCATACTTCTAGCTATCCACTTCATGAAAAATGCTTGATTCATATGTCTAATATGTAGAACGCCTAGTCCCATTTTGAAGTCAACCAACATAACTCCTTCCAAGAGTAAAACTTCACCTTCATTTTGATAGGCAAGATTGACATAAAGAAGATCTGAATCACACCAAAGTTTATTATAGAGCGCCAATCTTCGACCTTACACTAGAAGGTGAGTCCTCCATCCCTCCAACTTTTCTTCAACCTTTCCATCATTGGCGTGTATCTTTGTAACCCTTTGATATCCCAACCATGTTTCTCCCACTTTTTCTTTAATTCTTTGGAGTCAATCACAAGTACATGTGTCACACGTCAAAACCCAGCACGAACTTGCTGCAAGTCTAGTAACCTACAAGACTAATGTGTACTTGCAACCAATCTAGAAGATAGCCACTAACTAGATTTGAAATTCGGAATTGTAATAACTTGTCTTTACTACACTACAACCTATGATGCTCCATATGACAAGTGTAGCTAAGTAACAAAGACAAATATAGTTACAACTTTGCAAGCTCAAATACCTACCGATTGCTCTATTTATGATGAAAAGAGTTATCCATCTTCATGGCCTACTTGCCCCCTTTAGTCTAAGCAGAAACTTTGTTAAAAATCATATAATGAGCGACACTAGCCCAGTAAGCAATCTATATGATTGTAAAAAAAGAGGGATGTCAAGGAATTGCATAATGAGCACGTAAGATATCATAATAATGAATAAAAATGGGATACAAGGCATACATATAAAAGCGTAGGTTGATTATAATAATAAAGTTTGGATCCAAAGATAGAGAAAGTTGTCAACTAGAGAACGCTTTATTAACATGGATGTTAGGCACCAGAAGGCTATAAGCAACTTACAACACATGGTGCTAGGCAAGGTACTAGCACAAAAGTAGATTCACATTTAGTATCAAAGATTCGATTTATAAGTCATTTAGTCAATGGGACTACAACCATGTCATTCCTGCGACAGGAACTGCGCATAACCCCCATGGTTGGGTCAGAATCATGTATTATTCTTGTGATTGGGTCAAGTGAAACTAGTTTCTGCATTACATATGGCAACATGTACACCGTTGGTGGGGTCAGATCATAGTCCACTTGGTTTAGTATGAAATGGAAAGAGGATGAAGGGAAAGAAGATGACTGAAGCTGAAAAGAGGAGGAAAGTAACTAATTAGGAAATCCGATGGGTTTGGACATAGGATTTCAGAGGACAAACAAATGGCTTCAACGACATCTTTGACAATGGTAGATTACTTACCTTATCCCATTTAAAGGAACAATTTCAAATTCGTTGCTTGCTTTGACACCTACGCAACACAACTAACAATTGTAGGTGAAGAGTTGTTGGTAGATTTGTAACTCCTTATTTCACCCTATATATGTACACTCCCATCTCCTTTCTCATTCTTATCCATTATTATCCTCATCGTTATCCTCATACACTTTTATCCTTATCCTCATCCATTGTCATTCTTATCCTTATCTCATCCATATCCATATCCACTTCCATCTTCATCCATTCCCATCCTTCTCTTCCATCCTTATCTACTCCCATCCTCATCATCTTCCTTATACACTCATTAAAAAGATAGGAAAATTGCACCCATGCACAAGCCCCTAAAGTTAATCTTTTAATTTATCTATTCTCACAACATGTAAGTCTAGTAATTTGTTATTGAAGAACACAAGAATGAATTAACATCCTCTAATCTTCTATCCTGTTTACAAAATCCCCCTCCAACAATCAGGATTTCTCTAACTTGAAATATGTAGACAGTCTGAGTTCCACATTAGATTTCCAAAGTAAAGGTTTTGGGTTTGCTTAAATATCTGTCAATGCTAGTCATTAGAAGTTGATGTTAAATGCAGCAAATTTTTGCAATTAACATGCAATATCAAGGTTCTAATCTATGGTTGAAATTGGAGCCATCATTATTTGACAGCTACTATTTGCCATGATATATCTGGTGCATTTAGGGAAGTTCAAATTTTCCTTACTCTGAGATCTGTATAAGTTTCTCTATATGTTTATAGGTTGGTGCAAGATCTGCTTATTTAGATGGCTCTTAGGTGCATTTTATTTCCAGATTGCTAACACAATCCAGGCTGATTTATGGATAACCAAATTATGTATCTACATTTAAAAGTTCTGTCATCCAGAGACATCTATCAAACCTTATATTTCGATCACAATATAAGGAACTATTATTATTTATCAGCCATGTGCATCGGAGTTTTCATACTGATCCAATGGGGTATTGAACTTCTTGTTCATGGGTTGAGTTTCCCTGTGCATGTTTGTGAAATTAAACTTCTCGTTGACTTGCACAGAAGCGACATTTGTAGTTCAACTTTAAACTTACAAATGGAAGAAGAATTTCAGTTACAAGAACCTCTTTTCCACAGTGCACATGATTGGCAAATTTTTTTCATTGGTATTATTCTTCTATGCTATCATGTAATTTATATGTGAAAACCGGGTCATTTAGTACTAGATTGTGACATGAAACACTTAATTCTGTTTTCTATTCAAGCTCATATTGCAACTAGACTATACTTGCTGACATTTTTCCTATTTGTATTCAAGTGCCTCGAGATGTTTGGAATACCTGTTCCAAATTATGCACTCGTAAATAGAGACTTTCCGCAACAAGAGCTAGATTATTTTTTTGAACAAGAAGATTATGTTGAAGTCCACGGCAAGCGATTTTGGAAACCATTTGTTGAAAAACCTGTTGATGGTATGCATTCCTTTATTTATTCATTCATTTTTTGTAATGGTACTCCTACTTTGTCAGCTAGACTTTGTTGGTAGACAAATAGAGAATCACACACCACCTCGAGGAAGTATGATAAATCATCTGCATGCTTGTGCACTGGAAAGAAAAAAATCTTGGCTTCCTTGGTTACAATAATCTCAAATGGAATAAAGTTTCTTTCTTAAAAAATTGCATCTAAAGCTACCACCTGGCACCGGGTTTTAATTTCTTATTCATTTTTACCTTTCATATTTAAGAAATACTGCGTTGCATGGTTTAATGAGCTTTCAAGTGGGTTCAGGTATGTTCCACATGCTTTTGTTTGTTTGTTTGTTTGTTTTCTTGGGATGGTGTGGGGGTTGCTTCTTTGCTATCATTTTGTTTTTTGTTGAATAATAAAACAAGAAGTATAACAAGAAAATAAGCACTAAAGAGAAGTAGGAATTATGTTTATTGTGATATTGCTGTGCTAATTCACTAGATGGGAGAAGATGCCTGATGGTTGACACAGTATCTTTCAAATTAAGTTTTACATGGGTCTTTGCATGGCCCCAATCCCTGATACAAATTCCAATTTTGAGTGATATAGGGCTTAACTCAAAACTGGCATCAGATGGAGCCAAAGAGGATCCAATAACCCACCTAGTTGTAAATAAAATTACTCGAAAAGCTCATGCTTGAGCTGGAGCGTACCATGACCAGCTTCTTTTGGAGTGAAACAACCCTGCATTTAGGTAAGATCAGGTGGATGGGCTGGATTGCAGATTGACATGCAGTCAGGAGATGGAAGACTATGCCAAGCTATGAGTTAAAGATGACCCAAAGAATATAGGAATGAAAAGTATTAGCAAAAATCATCTACCATCCTCCTTGGGATATAGGAAAAGACACCTTTCTTCAAATAGCAAATTCTCCCTCACATAAGAAGATTGTAGTGAGATGTGCCTTTCCTATGCGGTAACCTAAAGAATATGCTTGCCATATAAATAGGCTTAAGTAAGCCTCTCCCATGTAGAGGCCTTAAAGCAAGTGGGTCTCTCTCATATGGGTACCCCAAAGAAAATGTTTAGAGAGAGGGTTTTTCTTGTATGGGGACATTGGAAATTGGGTCTTCTTGTGTTGGGACTTCAAATAGGCAGTCCCATACAAAGGCCTCAAAGAGAGTTTGCCTCATATAGAAACCTCAAAGAGAGTGGATCTATCTCAAATGTGAACCAATGAAGAGTGGGTTGCTATCAAATATGGAGTAAAAGAAGTAAGCTACTTGGTTATGGAATTTTTTTGCTTATGTATTTGCCATTTAAGATTTGCTGCGATCCAAAGATCATTGTTACATTATTTTAAGTTGGGTCATTGCCTAGAGCAGCTAGTTGGATTAGACAGTGTTTGTTATGATTTTTAGTTGCTGTCAAGGGTCAAAGGGTCAATTCAATCGATTGAGTACTCATTAGGTAAGTCTGTCAAGGCATTGGCTTGTAGGTAGGGCTGCACATGGGTTGGGTTAGGTTGGGTTGGGACCTAACTTGGAACCCAACCCAAAGTCTTCAGGTTGGGATTTTTCTAATCCAACCCAACCAATCCAACCTAACCCATAAAACTAGGTTAGTTTGGGTTGGGTTGTTGACTAGTAAAACTTGATTGTTTTTTCCTTAATTTGATTACAAAGCTAATGAGAATTCGATTAGCAATCATGTTAATGAATGTGTGATTACAAGTTAAACATTCATTTGATTCATAAACAAGTAAACAATAGACAAGAATTGCAAAAAAAACATTGCATATATTAATTACAATTGCAAACTATTGTCAATTACAAAAAGAAATCTTGCTATGATCGATTTTTACACTTATTTTGTTCTTACCCTTTTTCTTTGGAGGTTTGGAATGACTCCAGTCTTTAGGGAAATTTGTGCATTGACTTCTCTTTGGATGATGGATTTGGGTCCTTAAGGGAATTTCCATCTTGTGGTGTTTTTGGTTGCAAAGGAATGAGGTTGTGTTTAAAGGGGAGCAGGCTTGGAGTGAAAATGTTGTAAGGGAGGGTCAAGTCTTGTTTGAGTTTTGGCTTTAAAATTTGTAAGTTTGTTCCTTTTTTATTAATATAATCTTGTGGATGATTATCGACCTCCGATAATCAACCTTTTCACTCTAAAAAAAGATTTATTACCAAAAAAAACTTGTTTTCCTGAAATCATTGGAAGGAAGAGTTGCATGCTTGGAATTGACAACTTAAATATTTATAACTACCACTCTTTAATAAATAGAAGGGGCAACAATATGATTTTTTACACTTAAAATATTTCATGAAACCAGAGCTTAGGAACTTGATTAGTGGGGAGGAGTGTTGCGGCGAGGTAGAGGGGAATGAGTGGTTGAAGGGTTGGGAGGGGAGGAGGGGGGTGTTGGGGTTATCTTGCAAGGTGGGGGTGAAAATGGTCGAAGTTGTTGGATTTGAACCTTGCCGTTGCCGGAGATAGAAGAATGCAGTTGGAGATGGAAGCTTGCCGTTGCCGGAGAGGTAGATGGAGTCGGCGGTGGAATTGGGAAGGGAAGGGTTTAAGTGTAAGGTTTGGTGTGTGTGTGTGTGTGTGTGTGTGTGTGTGTGTGTGTGTGTGTGTGTGTGTGTATGCTATAAGTGTGTGGGAGAATTTTGTTTTGGGGGTTTTGTTGTGCCTATGTGTGGGAAGCTTTTGTTTTAGTGGGGGTGGGATTTGGTTTAGGTAATTTTAAATTTGCTTGAGAGAGGAAAGGAGGGCATCATCAATATTTTACTTACATACACACACATGCATAACTATATATATATGTTAAAAAACTTAATGGGTTGAAATAGGTTTCAGGTAACTTAACCCAACCCAACCCAGCTCCAATTCCAACGAGTTAGGAGTTTTCCAACCCATTAAGTTGGATTGGGTTATGTTGGACCCCACCCATGTGCACTCCTTGTAGGGCATTTGTTCATGTGGCCTAATAGGTAAATACAAATAGTCATATCAAGATGCAACATAGTTGGCCCTGTTCTTGACCAAGTTCAAAATAAGCCTATTAAGATCTTGTTTTGGGTATGTGGGTCAACTGAATTGACCATATCCGACATATTTCAACTGAAAGGAGACTTTTAAGGGGTATTTTGATTATTCACATGCTATTTGTTGTTAACCTAGAAAATGATAATTGACTCATATTTTGTTGAAATCACATTTTATTGGTAGCATCTTCCTTCCATGGTTGAATTCAGTGCTTACGGGTAGAAATGGATAGTTATTAATGATTGGTTAGGGTTTTTCTTGTATGGTATTTATGCATATTCACTATTTTATACATGGAACTATTTATTTTTCTTAATGGATGGTGTTCATGTTTTGTTTTAATGCTTGCACTTTGTTTAGTGTAATATTACTTTATCATCTTGTATTTGTTATCGCTACTAAATTGGATACCTGATTGTGGGATTTGTAAGGTGGTAAAAAGTGTTGTTCTACATGAAAAATATGATTGTTTATAAAAAATTATTAAACACTCCAATAAATCGAAATTAGTATGGTAAGAGTCTGAGTCAAACAATATGACAGAGAATTAGTTCTGTATTGTCAATTCCAAGCATCAACAATTGGTAATACATGGTACCTCTTGTGGTTCTATTAATAAACAAGGACCAAACTTGTCTGGGGGATGATCTTGGTTGGAAGGACCTCTCTCTTTCCTTCTTTTTTGCTCTTTATTCCCCAGTTATTTCTTGCACAAGCGTCATTTCTGAAGTCCATCTTTGCTATTGAGTTCTTTGTTTCGTACTCTTTTATATGTGCCTATAGTGGATATAATTTTTCTTGCATTTTCTCTTACCTACCTTAAAAGTTAATGAAATTAGATTATATAAAAATGCAAAATAAAAATCCAAAAACTTCTATAAAAATAGTGAAAATAGGTGGAGAAATTATATAAAATCGTGATGCGATCAATACCCCCATTTACCAGTCCAATCCTAATACCCAATTAACTCTTGCCATATGAAAAAGACCCTCCCCTTTAATTTTTCTACAATAGATGCCACTTCCATCGGTAGAAGATGTCTTTAATAAGTCTTTTAGTTCTGTTTTTCTTTTATTTTTTGAAGATGACATACTTCCATTTGTTATTTATGTATTGGAAAGGACTTTGCCTCACAGTTGCATTTATTTTCCTCTCATTTGTTCATCTTTCATTTCCTCATCTTATTACCATCCTTTTTCAAACATTAGGGTGATAATACAAAGTTCATTTGTTTTCCATCATGGTCACAGTTCACAAATTGGATATAACACAAAAAATCTGTAAATATGCAATTGTTATGGCTACTTATTTTAGAGCTTTACCTATAGTCTGGATTTGTGCAAGTAATCATGTACTCGTAACATATTTCGTGAATATACATTTGTATATCAATACTCGACCGAGTAATCCTCAATTAATCCTGTGCATATCCTATACACTTTTGTTCATGGCCTCCCTTGCCGAATACCAAGTATTGGGTTTTGCAACCTTGATTATTATTAAAGAAAGGCAAAAACTACATACATATGGGGTACATACATGCCCCTGTATTTCATACTCAATAGTAGGTTACAAGTGACCTACCTGGCTATTGTTGGATCGTGCCTTTTTGAACCTTATTATTGGACCCAGTTGTTCACAACAATTGGTTGGATACAATGTTTGCACAATATTTCTGTTTAAATCTCATGTTTGGGGATGTGATTCACACCACTGTTATTTTTGTAACCTTACCCTATCCAGTTTCAGCTGTGATAAGATTATTAGAAGAGATTAGTGAATATGTGCAAAAATAAAACAATGTGCTTTTCCATCGGAACATTTGAATCAAACTCTGTTTCTAATAACTTTAACTATAAAAAACCGAATTGCAATATCTTTGGTTTTGAGCTGCAGATATTTTCCACAACAAGCCATTTCTTTTATGTTCAATCTCCAATTACACCTTTAAAGGCCCTGCTAACCAAGAAGGAAGCATCCCCATTTTCTCGTCTGTATAGTTTACAAATAGATAAGTATTCAAGACAAGGTTAAGAAACAAATCACTAGTGCAAATCCACAATCCTTGAAATGAGATGGATACAAAGAGCAAGTTTGTCACAGACTAACACCATCATTGCGTACTCATGGTACAGGCGAATCTGGTGGCATACGTGATAGATCCTTGTCTTTGGTATTGTGGGATGAGGTGTGTCAGCCGAAAGAGGATGGTGGTGTGGGAGTTTTAACTTGAGTGTGATGAGCAATGCCTTTCCAAGTGGGTTCTTTGTCTAATGGGGCCAGGCCTTCCTTTTTGGATGAACATTTTAGTTGAATCCTGTGGAGACACATTTTAGTTGAATCCTGTGGAGACACAGTTCACTCGGACGAGAGAAGTTTGGCAACTCGGGGTGCATCTTCCTTCTAGATATTGTTGCAGATGATACTGAGGGAAGTGAGACCTCTCTGTGGGGGTTACTTGGGGGATAGCTCCAGTTTTAGTTTCTGGACCCATGAATGGTCTCATGTGGGGATTATTGCCAATATATATCCCAGACTTTCTACTATGGAGATAAATCTGATGGCTGTGGTGGCAGATTGTTTTACCATGGGAGTCTGGTCACCTGCCCCTCTCACCTCTTTGTCGGATGCCTGAACTGCAGAGCTCCTTTTCCTACAGAACCTCCTCGGTACCCATTTTGGATCGGGTAGAGATGGTTGGATCTGGAGACATGGGGCCTTTTCAGTAAGGAAAGCATATGCTCAATTTATGGAGGGCCTTTCTCAGGTAGATCAAAACTTGGCAGCTAATTATAGGAAAATATGGAAGTCTAAAATCTCCTTGAGGGTGAAATTCCTTTTATGGCTTCTAAGGAGAGGGAGTTTGGCCACCGTTAGCTTCAAGATGGTAGTGCAACTTGTGTATTGTGTGGCAATGGAGTTGAGGATTTGAACCCCTTGTTCTTTAGCTGCCCTTTTGTGCACTCTTGTTTGAGGGGAGTTGGAGATTGTGGCCTATTAGCTTTGATTCTTTTTTAGATTTCTGGTCCGGCAAGGTTCGAAATGCCGATTTCGATGCCGTGCCGATGAAATTCTAAGTGTGCATTTTGTGGGCATGCCGAGGGCATGCCGTGGAAATGCCCGTTTTTCGATGGGCATGCCGATGAGCATGTCGAGGGCATGTCGGACAAAAATAGGAAAAGTAATTAAAAAAACCAACAGCAACCTCGGCATGGGCACCAATTTTGCCAGCATGCCGACCATGCCGACAATGCCGAGGGCATGCCGACGATATCCCTGTAAATCGACATTTTATTCATGTCGGCACGACCCTTGCTCGGAAATTGCTTGCCGACGGCATGCCGTCGGCATTTAAATCAATGTGGTCCGGCATCCATGGAACCTTATCTTATAGCGACTCTATCCAGAAGGCATATATCCTTTTATGATGTACTTGGTTACAACATGATGGGGTTAGTTCTTGGAGGGAGAGGTTTTCTGTTGATGGGGTTGTATATCACCATAATTTATCATGTAACCATTGATGTTCTTCGCCCTCTTTAATCAATGAACAGGGGGCTAACAATGCTTGTTAATCCCTGTTTTCCTTTTCAAAAAAAAATATAACAGTTTGTGTATTAAAGCAGCAAAGTTGCAAATGCATTCCTCCCACAAAAGCAAAGGTAGGTATGGAACTGAAATAGAGATTCTACCTAGAGGTTGGGAGGTTGGAGTGTATGGCTCTTGCAAGCTGCAGGTTGTTAAGCGTGAGTGTTGGGGTGGTTGACTGGTGGAGGGACGATGGTTGGGTTTGGTGATGGTAGGTCATGGTTGATGGACATTGTTTGGTAGTCTGTAGGGTGCTATAGGTATGTAGGGATTCTAACTTCAGGGCTCACACCAACCGACACCACCCACCCAAAGGGTACTGATGATCAGGTATGGGATACCGTCCCTAACGACAGTTCAACCTGCTTGTATCTGCTTTAGGCTTAGCTAGTTCTGTTGGGCAGTGTGGTCTGATCTACAAAACACTGTCACATAAAGCTATGCAGCTTCGACAAGTGCTCGAATATCATACTATGTAATTAGTTCTTTTATTGCTAACTCATTTCGTTTATTATTCTGTTGATGTGGATGTTCTATATTTCTTCCATCCACTGGTAACATGCATACGCATTTTCTTCTGAAACCTTGATGGTAAATGGACTAAGGTTATAATATTTTCTTTATTTTGAATATCATATTTTTGCACTTGTTTCTGTTTGCACAGTGCCATCTTCCTGAAAAATGCTATGATTTTTACTTAGAAAAAGCACCCTATGTTTAGTTAGTTCTGGTTAATTGGCTCCTCCTCTAATAGACTTGCTTTCCTATATCATTAAGGTGATAATCACAGCATTATGATTTATTATCCTAGTTCTGCTGGTGGGGGCATGAAAGAGCTCTTTCGCAAAGTAAGACATCTGCCTAGTTCTATATGGTGGTGTCCCTTTAAAGCAATTCAAAATGCATTATGCGCTTATGCCTTCTAACGTTTTTTGACTTCTAATTACTTGTGAAAAAATCATTTTTTCCAAAATTTGTGATATCATAATTTTAGGATTTTATATTGACAAGTGGAATTATCTATTTTCTCCTTCTGAATTGATTATTCTGCTAAACAATAATGAAATTGAATTTTCAACTTATGCCTTCAAGCTTTATAATTCTAGGAGGTTGTGAAGATTTATTATCTTCTGAGATTTTATTTCCTTCTTCATCGAAGTGACTATTAGTGCTGCATCTAGGAAGATAAGTTCTACTCATCTGAATTTGATAATGAACATCTTATATTTCTAAAACTGTAAGCTGAAGGCGTCATATGACTTAATTGCTATCAGCAAACTCTTATTTGTTCTTTTTGACAGTGTAAAGAGGCATCCCCATATTTCCATTAAAAGGGTAGCTCAATGCTCCATGTATTAAGTAACGCATCACCCTTCAACAAATGAACTGTCGCCTCTAAAGGCAACAATATTATGCTTCATCCACAATAACAAAGTAGAATAAAAGTCCTCTGTAGTTGGTCATCATCAGCCCTAAAGAATTTCTTCAAAAGCTTCCCTAAAAGGTCTCTTCAAAGCTGAAGTCCAATGTCCAAGCATTTGTCCCAAGCAGTAGCCAAAAAGGCAAACTAAGAAGAGATGGTTGGTGTCCTCACATTTGAGCCACATTGTGTTCCCATCTAGAATCACTCTTGTCAACTATTCCCTAAATAGGAGAATAACAATTTCCAATCCAAACCAAACCGTGGAGGTTCTGTATCTAGATCCAAGTCATATTTTTCCTCAATGCTTTCCTCTTCGCATTCCACTTTTTCTTTTGTTTCTCCAAGGTCCAATTTCGGAGGCAAAATAACGGCCTCAGTTTCACATTTGGCTCACTTAATGCCAGTATTTTGTGATCTCGGAATCAACCTGCGAGTTCTCAAATAAAAGAATTCCCAGCTTGAGCGGGAATATTTTCTTACTCATTCCGCCAGCTCAACATTAATTTGCTGCCCTTCTGTGCCGTAACTCGTCTCTCTTAGCGTGAAGACAACGATCGCTCTACTCTCGTCCTCTTTAGGACTCTCTACTTTTTCTCATCATCCTCTCGTTCAATTACCTTTAGTTGATGGCGAAGGGCAACGATGGGGCTTCCATGAGAGATTGAGAGGCATTTATTTGTTGTTTACAAAGGTTAATGCTATGAGATCAAAGATAGGCTCCTTTTTCCTTTTTTTTTTTGGTTTATGAATAGATGATATTTCGATTATCTTTCAATTGTCACCTTTTTTTTTCTTTCAAACGATTCCCATTCTTTTGTCTCATAGCATTAAAGCCAAATATCATTGGTGACTTCAATTTTGAACCAAATATTGAAGACGCATGATTGGACACGGTACCATTGCGGAAGCGTAAAATTGGGTGTTTTAAAAAATTTCAAATTGACGATTTATTCAATGCCCAAAATCAATCATAATACCTTAGAACTGGAATCACATGAGTGAAACTAATTTTCTCCCATTCTATGATCCCACAAGGTAGATGTATACCTTTGCAGGTGGCGTATTATAGCACCCCAAGAATGATGCTTCCTACTATAAGTTTTGATATGGGGAAGACCTTTCTTCTCAACTAGTTGATGAGATCGTTCGTGTTGAGAACACTTGATTCTTGAACTACGTGAATCCTAACAAGGATGTTCACTCTCATCCTTAATCCACCTGGTTCTCCAGGGAGAGGAACAATTTCCTCAAACCTCTAGGAGTAGGAGATAGCCATCGGGAGCAAAGGTCGTCTAAGGCCAATGCTTTGGAAGTCGAGTACTCACATTGGACTTCTAATGGTTTCTCTGGAAGTCCAGACTAGGGTCTGGATGTTTAAGATGACGCATAAAGGAGAAAGGCGGTGGCCTTTCTTTCTGTGAAGATTTGGAAGGGTAGCGTGGAGCCCTTCTTCAATAGTGGCGCATATGGAGAGAGGAGAGAGAGAGTAGTTGGCGGGAAGAATAGAGGAGGGAGTTTTGGAAACTTAGAAAATATTATTGCAAACTTAAGAAACAAATGAAGAGTATTTATCTCCCTTTATAGAGAACCAATCTCAATAAATCAAATCACAATCCTAACAAATTACTAATCCTATTTCCTAAAACAACCAAATCTCTAAATAAGGACTCAAATAAATTAGCCATAAGTGGCACAAATTATGTTAGAAAAACAACTAAACCTAGAACAGGGTTTGTTGAGTTGTATTAAGGGGCCTTTTTATTAGTGTTTCTTTCTATGTGGGTGTGTTATATTATTTTTCCCCTGTACCTCTCTATATAAAGGTACTAAGGTTCTTAGAATAAAATTGAACTGTTTGTTTTTCCATCATGGTATCAAAGCAATTGTCCTAGACTAGTGGTCTGGTATCCCACCAACTCTAGCCCTCCCACACATCCACCAAAGCCCTAGGTGCCTCTTTCCTTGTGTCGCTACCCATCTCCGATGGTCCTCCACCCTTAGCGCTGCTGCCAACAGCACCTCTCCTCCTTCCAACATCACCACCAGTGCTGCTCCACCCTCAGTGCCGCCGTTAGTGGCCTCTTTCCTCTCTTCAGCATCATCGCCGATGCTCTTTCTTCCTCCTGCGTCGTTGCCCACACCTGGAGGTCCTTTAAGCTACCACCTAAGGCAATGCGTGGATCTGGTGGTGTTGCTGGGGGCCTTTCTTGGCCTCTAGCGGCATTGATGTCGCTTTTATAGGCACTGTAGTCCCTTGCTGCATTACCTTAATCTCTCTCCTAGGCGTAGGAGACCTTGATCTTGACTGGGAGGGGTATAGCCTCCTTCCCATGGCCTGAAGAGCTACCGTTCAGATCTCTTTGGTGCTTCGTAGGAAGCACATGATCTGATTTTCGAGTTTGAGAGTGATCCGACGAATTAGATTCATATGGTGGAGACAAAGGATACCATAAGCGACTCGATAGGGAAATCATCCACCACGAGTGCATCCCCACACATCCAGGGGACCTCTATCAAGTTGGACGGATTCAACTTTTTGCTATGGTCTAGTTCCTTTTCTCGTTTTGTTGGGTCCCATCGGAAGAAACTGAAGATGAGCCCACTGTGAAGTCTGCAGATTGGGAGGCAGATGGCGATTGGGTTGTGACATGTCTTCTGAATAGCATGACCTAGACGATAGCAAAGTAGGTTATGGCATATGCTTTTGTTACGAAAATGTGGGAAGTGTTGCATAAAATACACTCCCATAAGAGTAACATCACTCGGCTGTATCGCGTTGTGGAAGATATGTATACTTTCTTGAAGGGCTCTATGCCTCTAACAGAATATTATGATACAATAAAGAACCTGTGGGATGAACAAGATGCATATCAACCCATATCTAGTGATGCAGCCGTTATAGTGAAATAGTGGGAGGTCATCCATTTATCTAGCTTCTGTTTGGCCTTAGCCCTAAGTATAAGACGGTGAAGGATCTGTTTATAACGATGGATGAGATCCCCACGCTTGCTCAGATATATGCTTGTTTGTCGGGACTAGAGACCTTTGACCCTGTTCCTGTGTCAAATTCCTCTACCATGCCTGCTGTTGGCTATGGTCGAGGGAATCTTGAAGGTAGAGGTGGTCGCGGTTGTGGTAGTGCATGTGGTGGTCATGGCTATGGACGGAGCTCCCTGTTCTGTAAGTACTGTTACAGAAACGATCACACAGTGGATCGTTGCTAGGTGAAGCACTGATATCCTTAGGGATGGATCTGCGTGCTCACCAGGTTGTTATAGATGATTCTTCTTAGATGCATGAAGATGATTGTCAAATCTCTATATCAAGAGCGAAGTACAAGTGATTTATTGCTTCATAGGCATCTACCTTAGTTGGGGCCTTGGTTTAGAAGTATGTAGGTATATCAGTCATGTCTGTTAGATCCCAAGCTCCTGCCTGGATTGCAGATTCAAGTGCCTCTTCGCATATTACTGGTGACACTAATTTATTTTCACCTCTTTAAGATTTGGTTACCCCCTTCTAGTTCCAGGTTAAGGTAGCAGATGGTGGGCTGTCACCAGTTACTGAACTTGGGAATATTTCTGTCTTCTACTATGCTTTTATCTAATGTTATGCATGTCGCAAAGTTTGCCCTTAATTTGATGTTTATCCGTCAGATTACTGGAGATCTTCAATGTAGAGTAGTTTTTCACGGCCAGTATTTTTTCTTGCAAGGCCTCCATACAATGAAGCAGATCGATAGACCTGAGCAGAATGGCCTTTACTACCTCCACAGTCCACCATTGTCTACTACAGATGCTATCTGTGCCACTACTACCCTTTAGTGGTTCCTCCGCCTTGGTCATCCTAGTTTGCCCGTGCTACATCGTCAGTTTCCGGAGTTATCCATTCCCGAGCCCTTTCGCTGCAAGGCTTTCCAACTTGGCAAACATCCTAGGTTGTCCTTTTCTTCTTGGAATAAATGTGTTGAGTCTGTATTTGAGTTGATTCATGCTGATGTTTGGGGCCCGTGTAGGGTCCATAGTCTTAGAGGTTTTCGATATTTTCTCGTGCTTATTGATGAGTGTACTGGGATGTCTGGGTTTTTATGATGAAAGAGAAGTCCGAAGTTCCTATTCTTGTTCAGAATTTTATCCAAGAAATAAGGACTTAGTTTTCCGCTGTTATAAAAATTTTTAGGAGTGATAATGGTTTAAAATTTGTGAATGCCAGGCTTACTTAGTTTTTCCAGTCTCGTGGGATTATACATAAGACATCTTGCATTCACACCTTCCAACAAAATGGTGTAGTTGAACGTAAGCTTCGCTATCTATTAGATGTGGCTCGTATTATCATGTTTTAGATGAATGTTCATCTTTTTGGGTTGATGTGGGTTTGACTACTTCCTATTTGGTGAATCGAGTTTCCTCATCTGTTTGGGTAGTAAACCCCTGCATTTTGTTTTGTTTCTTGGTAAGGATAGTTTTGTATCACTCTTGCTTTTTGTGGATGTATGTGCTTCGTTTATCTATTCAAGGTGGACAAAATCTCCCCTTGGTCTGTCAAGTGTATCTTTGTAGGCTATTCCAGGATGGAAAAAGGGTACCGGTGTTATGACCCTATAGCATGACATTTTTATGTTTTGACAGATGTTACTTTCTTTGAAGAGATTTCTTAATACCAAAAAGGTGGAAAGTCTTCCACTTAGGTCATACTTAAAGAAGTCCCTATTCCCATGCCTTCTAAGCCACTACAACCCTCTGAGCCTCCTTTACAGAATGCAGATCTGCCTGATCCTAGTGTTTTTCCACAACACCTTGATATTCCAGATACCTTTCCTAGGCATTTTTAGTGCAGGTTTGTGGATACTCCTCAGGTGGATGAGCCTTTGTCTACCATTCCTGCTCAGTCCTTTTCAGCTATTAATGACCCATCTGAGGATTAGGTATCATGACTTCTGATAGCACAGACCTAGACCTTCCCATAGCATAAAGTAAGGCTTAGCATTCTTGTGTCAAGTATTCTCAAATAAGGACTCAAATAAATTAGGACACAAATAAATTAGGCATAAGTGGCACAAAACATATTAGAAAAACAACTAAATCGAAAACAAGTTTCCTAACAAACACACATAATTCACGTACCCACATAGTGGGCCCATCGACTGTAGTTGCCACATGGCCATCAACTACTGCTGCCACATGGCACTTGCCATGTGGCTTTATTCCCATGCTGACACTTTACTTAGGTGGTGATGGTAGGATTAGGTTTAGGTAAAAAACAATAAAGGTTTCTCTTTCCCTTTGGGATGTATATATATATATATATAGGGATTTCAAAACTAGTCCTAATATGATGGGAATGGGATAAAATTCTACTTGATTTTACAAGATTAGCTTATAACAAATTATGGGGAGTTTGGATTTAGTATCCAAACTATGTTTAATTGTCATCCAATCCTTTTGGATCATGCCTAATAAATTAGGTTCATTTAAACATTGAATGAAATGTTATTTTAACTCCTTAAATAATTGTCAATATTTGCAAATTTGGAGTGTGGAGGCTCCTAGGCGTGGGAAAAACAATCCACAAGGGACTGTTCCACATTGGAACAAGGAGAGGAAGAGCAGTAGCATCAGCCATCTGTTGTGGGATGGTGGTCGGCTGGCGATGATGGTGGCCGACTACTATTGGAAGAGGGGGAGAGGAGTTTGTGAAGTTGGGAAATATTATTGTTAACTCAAAGGCAATTACAATAGGAAGGTTCTCTTTTATAGAGAGAATATATCCTCTAAAATAAGAAATAAATTAATCAAATTTTATCTCCTAAATAAGAAAGAACAAATCCTAAATAAAACAAATCCTCTAAACAACTTTCCTAAAAATAATATACCAAATAAACAAAACTTGTAACTTAAGCAAAGACCAAAATAGGACTTTTAGGACTCCAAAATTGGCACCCAAGTGGCTCTCTGAACAACTGCACCACGTGGCCTAATTGGCTACCATGTGGCACACTTTATTCCCAACAATAACAATTGATTTCGTTACAAGTAGGGATACATCGAAACCACTATTGGTTTCATTATCCTTATAGCAAAGCATTTAGGATTCTTGAAATTATGGCATTATACCTCCCTAGGTATTTCGAATACCTGTGAATCCTTTACATATGGAGGAAAATATTATCCCTGAGGCCTAATCTCATTCGATAGCTATCATTCTTCCTTTGATAATATTATTTTTGACATCTCTTTACATCATTAGGATGAAAACGAATATTAGTTCTTTTCCCAAAGGACTGTACTCTTCTAGTTCATGCGTGAGTTTGATCAAGACTCTGCAACTACATCTAGACTTTGTCTTTTCTAATATACTTAGAGTGAACTCTCACCTCCAATCTGTTGCATATAGCTATGGAGCAAGTTTGTGTGATTCCTTCGAAAGATCATGTATCTCTTGTTCCCTTTCACATGCACTAGCTTTTCAGTATCAACACCAAGGTTGGCCTCTCCACTGTGGCAACTACGGACAGCACTACCTTTTGGAAGGCGTTTAGAGAAAACTATACTTTTGACGTGACATGTTGGGTCAAATGTTTTACTGTGGTGTGGTGTATGTGAAATGAAAGGAATGGCAACATTTTTAGAGGGGAAAGATATTGGACTGAAAATGTAGTGAGTGAGGCGAATAGCCTATTTGAGTCCTGACTGGAAAATCTGTAAGTCCATTCCTTTTTGATGATTAATATATTCTGTTGGATGATTACCGATCTCAGGTAATCTTCCTCTGTTTTCTTCAAAAAAAAAGAAAAAACACCAAGGTGAGTGCATCTACCATTGGTCTGCTAAATGCCTATGTTGGGATTTTTGGGAAATATGGACTTTATTGATTTGAAAATGGAGGCCTTTGCCCTCTTTATATATAGAGAGAGGCTTTGGCATACAAGGAAATCTAACTAAACATTTACTAAAAAAGAAAAGATTAAATTTGGAAGTAACAACTAATAAAATCCCTAATTTGATTTCCTAATACTCCCCCACAAGTCGAGATGTGATAGACGGCGAAGACTTGGATCAACAGTACTTGACGGTGGTAGCGGTACTTGATGGTGGTAGAGAAATAGTCGGCTTCAACATCTGTATCAACTTGTTATGTTTCTACCTATACATCCCGCGTAAGGCGTTGGGTACGTGAGAAATCATGGCTAAAACTCAGGTGTCGCTGCTCCCATACCCAAGAGTTTGAAGATGGGTAGGCTTAGTCTTCTTGAGTGCACATAAGGTCACACGTGTGCCATTTCTTCTGCACCCTGCGAGCCAACGTACTATGCTTGGTTTCTCCGGGAGTGCATCAGGTCACCTTCTCTACCATTGTTCCTACGCTTTAAGAGCCAGCCGAAACGCTTTAGGTGCGTGAGAGTGCAACCCATCTACTTGTTCATGCCAATTTGTGTCTTTCCTCTTCTTTAAGTTACCTTAAAACACAGGTGTCTCTACTTATACGCCCTCACAGAGCGAGTCCCTGCTTGGTTTCTCTTGAGGTGCATGAGAGCACTGCCCGTAATCCTGGGTATCACCCCTGTTGCTTGTTGCTAGGAGTGTCATCATCGGAATGTGGCAGATCTTCTGGATTTGGATCCGTGAGGAGAGAGCAGATTGATAGCAGGACCTTAGATATTGTCAAAGTAGGGATCCATTGCTCTTTCAGAATGTCAAGACAAATGCTACCATTGCACTCGCAAATGGGCTATCAACAGCCCATTATTGTTGCTTGCTAAAGATACATGTCCTCACCAACAGGTCCAGCATTGCATGATACTGGAGGATTCTTCTACAAATCCTTCGACTCTTTCAAGATGCGCTTAGAAGCCGTTAACCCACAGCTCAACCTTTAAACTCCACCTCCAGCAAGGGCTCTGCTTGGGGGTTTTGCAAGTGCGTTCTTTCGTGGAGAGCGGAGGAGCTTCGCAAGGGCTCGAGCGGCGCTACAGTGGAAGAGGAGCATGGCGGTGCTTCGGCAAGGTCAAAGGTCGATTGGACCACCTTGATCCGGTAGCTTGGTTTTCAAGGAACTCAATGGTGCCCTTGAATCCTCAATCAAACGAAGTTCGAGGGGCCAAAATAGAGATTTGGATCTCTGTCTTTAGGGGTGGCGCTCTAGTCTGTTGGGGTTGCCAGCGGCGATTGTGTCAACCAATGGCTGTTGGAGAGGGTGTGGCTGGTCGACGATAGGTCGGTGATGCACCTCCCAAGTCAGCTAACGATTGGTGCTACAATGACGGTGGTGGGTCTATTCTTCGATTGGCAACAACAATCTTCTTCAGTGTTAAGAAGAGGAACGAAGAGAGAAGAAAAGAGGGAAAATCAAAGGAGAGGAGATGGCTTGGACAGGAGAGGATTCCCTGGAGGCTCGTCGGAGATCGTTGGCACCGTCGGAGGCCTCCTCCCCTGTCTAGGGTTTTTCTTTTTCTAAACCTAAGCCACAAAGATTGGTGGCTCTGATATCATGTTGGGATTTTTGAGAAATATGGACATTATTGATTTGAAAATAGAGGCCTTAGCCCTCTCTATATAGAGAGAGAGGCCTTGGCATACAAGGAAATCCAACTAAACATTTACTAAAAATAGAAAAGCTAAACGTGGAAGTAACAACTAATAAAATCCCTAATTTTATTTCCTAACGGTATGTTTTCATGAATTGACATCTGTCTCAGGTAAAAGGATATACCTTCTTCATGACAGCATTTGAGATGAACTTTGATTATCTTCTATTTCATCCTTGACTCGATCTGCGTGATAGTTTTGAATAGTTATTTAAGAACATTAATCAGGCGATGATCTAGAGATAGTTGTCATCCCTACTTTGACTAAAAACTAATCATTAAATTAGATATGATGTTTCTTGATGTACTATCGGATCCTCTAAATTATTTAGATCTCCGAGTTAATACATATCAGGTTTGTTGTATCTGGCTAAGTATGTCACCCTATTCGTATTAAGGGATTCAATTCATGTACTGGAAATAATCTAATTATTTTATTTAGATAAATCGTAATCTTATTATATTATTCAGATGGCTCTCTTAGGGCATACTAAAACCAATAAATATTATAGGTGATATTTGCTCTAGAATTGAGATCATAGGGGATGATATTTTAAATATCAACGGTGATATTTGATTTAGAATTGAAATCACGAGTGATGATATTTCAAATATCACCAGTGATATTTAGTTTAGTTCAGAACTGAAATTCATGAGGTGATATTTGAAATATCACCGATGGTCATAGGTCTGAACAAAAAATATGGGTGATATTTCAAATATCATTGGTGAAATTTGGTTTAGAACTTAAATATCACCGGTGCAAATTCGTTCAAAAGTCCAATATCTAATTTATTTTGCTAACATTGTTATAAGTATGCACTAGTTATTACTAAAGGAGAACCAACTAACTAGCCAAATTGATAGAAGGGAAAAATGGTCTATTCGTTACCTTTTAACTTTCTCCCTCTTATTCCCTAATTTATTTTGCCAAACAAACACCTCAAGTGGAATAAAACCTTTTAATTCTTGTAAGTCTGGTCCTTTTTGTTATTAATGAATTCTTTCGGATGACTACTGACCTTTGGTAACCATCCTTTTCTCTCTAAAAAAAACATCCTTTAATTCCTTGAAGAGACAACCAAATCCTGAAACCCTTCAACTCTTTCATTCTGTCCACTTCCATTTTTAATTCCTCCAAATAATTCCCCTTTCCAAACAGGCCCAGGAGCTGTTTTTACATCATAGCTTTCCTCCTCTCTCCACTTTTGTAACCCATTGAGTAGTTAACTTTATTTTTTTCGAAAATCCAACTTTTTTCTTGAAGGTATCAGTTCTATCCATAGTCTGAGCCAGACAATCTCATGATCAACTCAGGATGACCATACATGTCAGATAATCTGAACTATAGAATTCAAGGTTTAAATGTGGTGTTCTAGATTTATAATCTGCAAGCCACCCTACCATGAGTATGTCGTGTTAAGATGTATGCTTTTTCTCTTCAGCACACTGATATTATGCATTTTATTTATAAGAATATTCTTCTGATTCAGTTTTGAACTTGTTGGCAGGTGGGTAACAGGTCCAGTGAGTTTCATCCTGAAGTTCGTAGAGTCCGACGTGAGGGTTCTTACATTTACGAGGAATTCATGCCCACTGGAGGAACTGATGTCAAGGTTGAATAGTTAGTATGCTACTTATGTTGTTTTTCTAAGTCGGTAATTTCTCATAGTTAGTAAAGTCAACCTAATGTTTATCTTGCAAATTCATATTTGAATGATGTTCTCGAGTAGTTATAATTGGAATTCAAAAGTTGTAGGGGTTTCCTGGTTCACATTCCATGTATATGTTATTGCAAAATGAACAGTGTAGGCACTGTCATCAAAATGGTTGGTGAAACTGATGGAGGTACATGTTCTCCTTAACTCTTTTTCTTTGTTTGCAGGGGGGTTGTTAATTCAGTTCTTGGAGATGATTGGGCTGGTTATGCATAGAGCCTTGAGTTGCCAACTGTTCTGCTATATGGCTTTATTATTATTTTTTTGTGATTTTCAACTCACACCTTCCGCTATGGAGATCTCCAGGAAGATGTTTATTTGTAGCAACCCCTTGGATTTGAGTTAGAAGGGGAGTGTTTTAAGGTTTGCAAGTTATATAAGGCCATTTATGGCCTTAACTAGAGCTTTGCGTGTATGGTTTCAGGCATTTGCGTAAGTTTGTGTCCAATCATTCTTATCTGTGAATTGTGATGTTAGTTTATGTTGATGACATCAGCTTGACAAGGGACGGCATTAGTGACAACCTCTACCAAGGAATTTCTGGTGAAACATTTTGTCACAAAGGAACTAGGGCCACTAAGATATTTTCTAGGTATTAAAGTTGCTCACAATGCAATGGGCGTTGTACTTTCCCAGAGAAAACATGTACTTGATGGATCTTCACGAGGCAAGCATGTTGGGTGCCAAACCGATTTTCTTCTTACGGACCTTAATGTGCACCTATATGAAGATAATTCAATCCTGGTAGATGCAAGACAGTTTATAGGTCTTGTTGGAGAGTTGCTATATATGACAATTACATGACTCGACGTTGCCCTTGCAGTCACCAAGGTGAGTCCATTCATGAACAAACCTCGTAGAGTTCATTGGGATGTGTGGGTCATGATTCTGAGATATCTGAAGACCACTCCAAGGAAAGGACTATTGTCTACCCGAAGTGATTCCTTGAGGGTTGTTGAATGGAAAAGAATGACTTAACTTATTGAAAACCCTACCCTCTCTTATACAAAGAAGCATTATGGGAAAATTACATAAAGAGTCCAATAGAAAATAAAAATAGCAACTACAACAACAAAGCCAGCATAAAATAACTAAATAACACAACATCTAACAAGGGTGATAGCATTTATTGATGCAGATTATGCTGGATGCCCAAAGGATAGGAAGTCAACTATCGATTTCTGCACATTTGTATGAGGAAACATGGTCACATGAAGTAAAACAATTAGTAGTGGCCAGGTTGAGTGTAGTATTTGAAAGTAGGGCCATAACACGAGCCATCACTAAGCTTATGTGGATTCAATCAGTACTTATAGATCTTCATATTTCAAGTACTGATCCCATGGAGATGAGATATGACAGCAAGGTTGTCTCATTCATTGCTAACAATTTATCCTTCCACGAGCGAACTAAGCATGTGGAAGTAGACTGCCATCATACAAGGCATATGATCCAGTAGGGGTATGTCCACATTGTACGTGTGTTGTTAGGAGATCAGGCAACAAATATGTTTACCAAGGCTCTCCCTCATTCTACATTTGACAGATGTTGTGAGTTAAGCATGATTGACATCTATGGTCCAACTTAAGGGGGAGTGTTGAGAGTTGTCACATTTTTTGTTCCCTTTTTTTTTGTTATTGTCTGATTTTTTATTATCTTATAGTAAAGGGTCTTGTATGCTATTCTCCCTTGGGCTCCTCTCTATAAATAAAGGCCTAGGGTTTCACAATATAGATAGATGAAACATTTTTCTCAATAGAAGGTATTGCATCTGATTTTTGGAGTACATTTAAGAGATGAGTTTGGTTGGAAGGTTGGAGGGAGAAGTGTCTCGCAATATTTTGGGTGTTGTGGCATCAGAGGAATGATTTGGAATTATTGCTTAAACATGTGGGGAGACCCTTTGTTGTGTCGGATGATCGTCGCAAACGAAAGTTGAGTTTTGAAAATCCGTCGTCATAGTTTGATTTGCTAGAAAAACTATCAATAGATAAATTTAACCGAAACTTGAAAGGAATTCTGGGTTGAACACAGGGAGGTCGACGTTTGATTAAAAATTACGTTTGTTTTATTTGTTACAAAGCAGATTAGCCGATTGAATTGAATTTCAACTAGTTATCTACGTAAAGAATAAATAATAGAAGAAAAAGGGTGAATATTACAAATAAAGAGAAAACAAAGATAGAATAAACATGGATCTCATAATCACAAGCTGACGTTCATTACAATTACAACTACTCACTATACTAGAAAGCTGGAAATCTACACTAGAAAGCGGTAAAAGAGAAGGTAGAGAGAAGTTATCCTCCTCGACAGTTGCTTGGAGGACGAGCTGCAACGATGGAGCGCCTGAACGAAGGTGGTGAGATGCGGGACGAAGGAGAACGATGAGGGATGACGGAGAACGGGGCAGGACGACGTCGCAGCGGGATCCGCTTCTCGAATGGCGATGAGAGGACCACCGCGGAATGCTCCATGAAGGGAATGAGAAGGTGGAAAAATTATAATTTTAACTCTAATGGAGCATCCTGAGTTTGGGACAAGCTCTTAGAGCTTTGGAGGGGGTGAGAGAAAAGAGGAAGGGATGATGGATATGTGGGGGTCGTAAGGCTATTTATAGGTGAGGTTTAAATGGGCAAAAAGGTCATCTTATCCTTTAAAACATTAATGCAAGGTCTTTAGTGACGGATTTATTCGTCACTAAAGCCCTGAACGTGGGCGACGTGCATGCGCCTCCCTGTCTCCTCGCGCTCAACGCATAAGCCACGATCTCGCGATCTCAGCCATTCGGTCAGGAGATTAGACGACTTAAACGCACCGCACCCGTGCTTCATCGCGTGCTTGTGCGTCCGATGACGCGTGCAGAAATGCATCATCACGCACGTGCAACGCGGTCTTCATCTTGCGCGCTACGTCACCGCCTCCATGGCCGCTCGATGAGGATCGTGCGGCAGAATTTTGATTGTGCACGCCTGTTGCTGCCTTCGCCCCCCTCACCGCGATTTGAACTCATGCTTGCGGGTTGAGAGGCATGCTCAAGACCACTGCGGTGCCTCCGCAAATGGTCACGGTTTTAACTTAGGCTCAAGCGCGCTCGGCCGTTGGATGAAGATCCAACGGCTGAGAGCGCTTGAGTGTTGAATCTTCATTAGCGTGCGGGTACTCCTTTGGCCGGTTGGGCGGTTGGGATGGTGCCACGTGGCACCATCTTGGCCGTCCATCTTCTATGTGTTGTAGATGGTGTCACGGATGTTAGATTGAATCGATTTTCTCGCCGTTGGGCTGCGATCATCGATCCGACCCTATCCGTGCGGTCAAATTTGTCATCTGAAGTGCAGATTGACACCATCTTGGCCCTTGATCTCTGATTTTCCTCGGATTATATTTGATGCTACAGAAGTCCGATCAAGGCGATCTTGGAGTCGAACTCCAATCGTTGCCCTGATCAGATCCGTACGGTTGGATCTTCAATTCGAGGCCTCAATTGAATATCGCCTTGTTATCGGACCAAAAAAAGAGAAAATTAACCTAAAATTTATACTACCTAATCTAAATGCATAATGATGCATGTTATGTAATATTTATAATGTATGATGCAACTTAATGTTTAAAAACACACAAAAATAGATGGTTTATGTGATATAAACATGTTTATATCACCCTTTTCTATTTCCCCATATAAGACTAAATATATGATTAAGATACATATTCATACACAATGTCAATTAATGATTTTTGCATTATACCACCTATATGTTGTAGGCTTCCCAAAATTATATTGATGAAAGTTCGATAAAACAAGGGATGTTCTACCGAATTTTTCTTAGATCATTACCTTTGATTGCTCCTTTTTTTCATTGCCATAATAATTTCATTACTTTTTTTAATGTCTATGCATTATGCCCGTTTCTTCCAAGGTTTTCAGGTTCATTTTGTCCCTCGCAACAAAGTGTAGGCTAAAAACTGGTGTTGGTAGAGCACTCTAGTTATATTTTATTACTGTTTTGGAGTTTGTTATTGTTCTTGTCCTATTGGACTTATGATGTAATTTTCCCAACACCTCTCTATACAAAGAGGTATAGGGTTTCATTTGAGAATAAGACTTTTCATTCTCTCCGACTTGGTATCAGAGCGGCGATACTA
This sequence comes from Thalassia testudinum, assembly GCA_037157565.1. Taxonomy (NCBI): domain Eukaryota; kingdom Viridiplantae; phylum Streptophyta; class Magnoliopsida; order Alismatales; family Hydrocharitaceae; genus Thalassia; species Thalassia testudinum. The sequence continues at coordinate 78,903,189 of JAZHRO010000022.1, read as the reverse complement.
GATTAGCGTTGTAATATCCCACCCCTCACAAGCCTCTGAAACCTTCCAACAAAACCCTAATCGGCAAGCCACCTTCCTCCATCGACTCCAACAAGCTACTTGGGGCCTCTTCAGCCAGTGTTGCGGTGGCAGCAATCGTTGGCGATTGTCGCCGATGATTGCTGACCACAGCAGCGCCGCCACCGCCTCTTGGGAGGGCTGTTGTAGGCCTACAGAGCGTTGCCATCGACAGATCTCATCGCCAGCAACGCCGCCTCTGCCTCCCTGGGCTTGCTGTGGGTCTCCTGGGTGTCGCCACCGGCTGATCTCAACGCCGCAGCGCGATCTCCACCTCCCCGGGCCTACTACGGGTTTGCTGAGCGCCGCCAGCAACGTCGCCTTCATTTCTCCGGCAGACTGCATCGTCTCTTGCGGCCCTTATAGGGCTGGTGGTGTGATTTTGTTACTAGAAAAGGGGTGCACCACCTTGTAGAAGTGCTGTTAGGGTATTTCCTATACCCTAACATGTGCTAAGTCGTGGTCCAAAGGGTGTGCGTGACTCTTGGAATGTTTTCTAGGGTTTTTTGATCTTAGATCTCATGATCAAGAGATCATATCTTTCTGTTATGTGATTTTTCAGATCTGAATATTGGTTTCAGATCGTATCTGTGGCTTCTTGTGGCAGTCCTAAGGCATGATGGCCTCAAATTCTTCAGAAGTGTCATCAGTTACTGCTACGAACAATGGGGTTTACAAATCCCCTTTCTTTGTTCCTATCGCCAAGTTGAACGAGGCCAATTATGCTAGGTGATCTCAAACTTTCCTCATGACTGTTGAGAGGCATGATAAGAAACATCTATTGTTGGTGTTGGAGTCGTGTTGAAGGTGGAAAACTACATGTTCGCAGTTGGATTCGAAAATCAGTCGTAGTTCGAGTCGCGAAGAAATCCGTTCAATAAATAAAATTTATACCGAAAAATCCATAAAGAAGTTCCAAGTCGAGCACGGGGAGGTGGATGCTTGATTAAAAATAAGCGTTTGTTTGTTTGTCACGAAACAGAATAGCTGGTCGAAAATTAGCTATCTATTTAACAAATAATAAATAGAAGAGAGAGATAATATTACAAATAAAAGCAAAAGGGATGTATAATAAACATGGATTTCATTAAAAGTTGTTCATTACACTACTCATTACGACTAGAAAGTGAGAAATCTATACTAGAAAGCAGTAAAAAGAATGGAGAGAGAAGTATCCTCCTCAACGATCGCTTGGAGGACGAGTTGAACGGGACAACGCCTGGAAGACGGGGAACGGAGCAGGAAGGAGGACGAAGCGGGAGGAACGGGAATGAAGCAGCACGTTGTCGTCGTCGCGGGATCCGCTTCCCGAAGTAGAGAGAGGACAACCGCAGGATGTTCCATAAAGGGGGACGGAGGTGGAAAAATAATGATTTCTACTCTAAATGAGCATCCCAGGTGTGGGACAAGCTCTTAGAGCTTTGGAAGGGGTGAGAGAAGAGAAGAAGGGATGAGAAATTCATAGGGTAGGGGTCTCCTTTTATAGTTGCAAGGAGTGGGGGCTTTTTGGTCATTACAACATCAAAAACATTAATTTAAGACCTTTCGTGATAGATTTATCCGTCACTAAAGGCCTGAACGTGGCCGACGTGCGCGTGCCACGCGCCTCATCGCCTCCGCGCTCTTAAACGCTTGCGCACGATCAAAGGCTCCCAGCCGTCTGATTAAGAGATCGGATGGCTTAAAAAGCGTGCGCTCTCTCCTCTTCAGCGCCTCTTCCGCGTGCCTACGTGCGATGAGGCGTGCAGACACGCGTTATCGCGCATGTACGCGATAAACGACTCCCCGCGCGCCCCGCCTCCTCCCCTCGGCTGCCCGATCTCCATTTGACGGCCCAATCGCGCCCGCGCCCATCTGATTTAAAGCGCTTGGTGCGGCTCGAACGTGCGCCCTTCGCTCGCGAAGGGGCGCTCGACCGTTGCGCTGAGCGCTTCTCCTTGTCGCGCGGATGAATTTTTGCGCACGGCTTTATGGTCGTTGGATAGGCATCCAACGGTGGAGATTCGTCGAGCAGGTGAAGAAGAGAAGCGGGGGCGGGTCCTTGGGGTCGGTTGGGCGGCTGGGATGGCACCACGTGGTGCCATCTTGGCCGTCCATCTTCTGTGTTGTAGATGGTGGTACGGATGTCGGATTGGATCAATTTTCGCGCCGTTAACCTACGATCGTCGATCCGAATCCATCCGTGCGGTCGGATTTGTCGTCTAAAGTGCGGATTAGTACCATCTTGGCCCTTGATCTTTAGGGTTCCTCGGTCTCTATTTGGTGCTACAGATGTCCGATCAGGGCGATCTTAGAGTCATTAAACTCCAATTGTTGCCTTGATCAGATCCGTACAGTTGGATCTTCGATCCGATGCCCTGATTAACAAGTTGTCCTGTCCTTGGCCATAAAATAAGATAATTAACCTAAATTTTATGTAGACTAACCTAAATGCAAGATGATGCATGTTATGCAATATTTATAGTATGTGATGCAATTCTATGCTTAAGAAGACGCATAAATAGGCAGTTTATATGATATAAACATGTTTACATCAAGCCGCAAGATAAATCAGGGAAGAATGTCACATAGAATAAAGATAATTCAATGATTCGTGCTTGGATCATGAATTTGGTTTGAGCCTCAGATTGGTGATGGGATTATGTACTGCAAGACTGCCAAGGAGATGTGGGATTCTTTACATGACACATATTCTCATGAGAAGAATTCTAGCAAGGTGTTTGAGATTCATCATGGTATTGGTAGTCTCAAACAGGAGGGTCAGTCACTTTTGTAATATTATGCCACTCTAAAGGGGCTTCTTGAGAAGTACAATGCCTGTTGACCTGTCTGCACTTATGCCACTCAGAGGGCACATAGGAAGGAGTACGTTGTCCTACAGTTTCTTGACGGACTTGGACCAGATTATGAGGCTGTTATGTCTGAGATTCTTACTCTGGCTGAGCTTCCATCTCTAGAGGAGGCTTATAACCGTATGAGCAGGGTGGTTGTTAGGCCATCCATCTCAGAGATTGGACAGACACTTGTGCTTGTTGTTGTTGCACGTGGAGGACGTGGTGCTCCATCCACTAGGGCGAGAGGGCGTGGTGGTCGGGGTACAAGTAGTTGACCTCGCACCATTTGCTCGCACTGTAAGATTGGCAATACAGAGGCCTCTTGTTGGACGAAGCATGGTCGACATCCCATGGCCAACCAGGCTATTTCTTCAGAGGAGGTGGGCGACATGGTATCTCGTGTAGACTATGATGTTGTGGTCCAGTGCCTCTCCCAATTGACTCAGGAGACCACTATGCTGCTGAACTACCGCCTTGGCCACTTTAGGTATGACTTCTGTTTACAGGTCTGGTAACACTGATAATGCCTTGTGGTTGGTGGATTCAGGCGCATCTCAAATGGAGATGCGACATGTTTTAGACAGGTTCATGATGTTTCCTTAGGGAGATCTATGCAAGTATCAGATGGCAAGCAATGTAGGGTTCATGGCAAAGGAGATGTGGCAGTGACTCCTACATTAATGCTGCCTAATGTTCTTTATGTTCTAGAATTTTCGATCAGTCTTTTGTCTGTTAGTAGAATTACAAAAGACTTGCATTGTCATGCAATATTTGATAAATTGGGTTGTATTTTTCAGGACAAACTCATGGGGAGAACGATTGGTGGTGGATATGAGGAGGGGGGTGTGTATCACCTGATCCATACTCCATTTGCTGCTATGTGTCAAGACGATGTTGCATTTAGTGCTAGTATAACTCTTCAATGGCATCGTCGTCTTGGACACCCCTCACTGGATGGGCTTTGACGCATCATTCCTCATATTTCGCCAGCTACGGAGATTGTATAATGCATGCCAGCTGGAAAAGTATCACAGAGTCAATTTTCCTCCTAGTTCATCTCAGAGTTATACTGCTATCTTTGATTTACTGCACATGGATGTATGGGGACCAAGTCGTGTCCCAAATAGATTGGGTCACAGATTTTATCTACTTGTTGTGGATGATTTTTCCAGGATGTCATTGTTATTTCTTTTGAAAAATAAATCTGATGTTGGATCAGTGATTGAAATATTTATATTACAAATAAAGACTTAGTTCTCTGATATTGTGAAGATTGTACGGTCTAATAATGCTCTAAAGTTATGTACACTTAAGTTGGCGGCCTTCTATAGATCTTTTGGGATTGTTCACCAGATATTTTATCCCCATACGTTGCAACAAAATGGGGTAGTGGAAAGAAAGCATCGTTACGTGCTTGATGTGGCTAGGACACTATGATACAGCACAATGTGCCACAGGTGTATTGGGGAGATGCAGTGTTAACTGCATGTTATTTGATCAACAGGTTGCCCAACCTAGCCATACAAGAACAAGTTCTGTGGCAGGTCCTCTATCTTGAGAAGGATTTATTCACTGTCCCACCTCGGGTGTTTGGTTATGTTGCCTTTGTTCACATTCTGGGACATGGTAGGGACAAGTTAGCTCCAAGAGCAGTGAAGTGTGTCTTTTTGGGTTATAACAACACCCAGAAATGATATAGATGTTATGACCCCTGTGGTAAGAAGCATTATGTGATTGCAGATGTCACGTTTCATGAGCCTATTCCTTATTTCTCTACAAATGGTCATCAGGTGACATTTGAGGGAGGTTTGGCTCCTATGCCTGTTTCACCAGTTTCCTTGGAACAAATTCCTGTTACACATAGTGAGGAGACTACTATCACAGACACTCTTATAAGGCAGAAGGCTGAGATCACTCAGGTTTATAGGCTACCTGTGACATACAGACAGCATGCATGGCGAGAAGAACACACCCCCCACCACCTCAGCCACCTGTCTCCTCCCCTTGTCAAGTATGGGTTGATATTGACGTGAGTTGTCCTGGTGCTGTTTGTGCAGGTTCCTCTGATTAGTCTTCTTCTGCTGCTACTGTGCATTTTGAGGAGGATCTTAATCTTCCAATTGCTATTCGGAAGCCTCCACGGTGTTGTGCCCAGTATCATACTATAAAGACAGTCTCTACTGCTAATCTGGGTAGCTCATTTGCTAATTTCATTGCGGCTCTCTCTGCGACGCACGTTCCTACCTCCCATCAACAGGCCATGCTTGATCCAGAATAGCGTCAAGCCATGGAGGATGAGATGGCTGCTCTGCGTTCTAGAGGGACGTGGGACTTGGCCACCTTGCCTCCTAATGTCAAAACTGTTGGATGTCGTTGGGTCTTTGCTATTAAATACAACCCAGACAATCCTAAACATTTGGGGTAGATTTTTTTGATACCTTCTCTCCTGTTGCTTGATTGTCTAGTGTTCGGATTTTGATGTCTGTTCCTGCCCACTACGATTGACCTCTTCATCAGTTGGATGTGAAAAACATTTTTGTATAGAGATCTTCAAGAGGAAGTATATATGCAACAGCCTCCTGGGTTTAATGCTTAGGGGGAGTGTGTATGCAGATTGAAGAAAGCTATCTATAGCTTAAAGCAGAGCTCAAGAGCATGGTTCCAGAGACTTTCAGAAGCAGTACATGTTATGGGGCTTATACAATCTTCTGTTAATTACTCTTTGTTTGTCAAAAAGATTAAAAGGAGAGTGGTTGTACTCCTTGTCTATGTGGATGATCTGATTCTTACTGAAGATGACTTTGCTGGGATAGCTGAGGTAAAAAGGAAGTTGGCTGATGCCTTTGTGATGAAGGATCTTGGAGAGCTTAGATACTTTCTTGGGATTAAAGTGACATGTAGCAGAGAGGGTATTGTTCTTAGTCAACTCTGATATCTTGCATCCTCAAGATATGCCATTGATATCTTGCAGGAAACAAGAATGATGAGATCTAAATCTGCTAATATACCCATGGATCCCAAAGGATATCTCTTCGATGCTGAGTCTCCACCTGTAGATAGTAGATCTTATAGGCAGTTGGTTGGTAAATTATTGTATCTTACTATTTCTTGTCCAGATCTTTTCCTTGCAGTTGGGAAACTTAGCCAGTTCATAATTTGTTTCTTACTATTAGTTTAAGATCACCTTTCTTTATATAAAGAGATATAGGATTTTATTTGAGAATAAGATTTTCATTCTCTCCGACTACTGAAGATAACTAATTCAGGGTGGATCATGTATCTTGAAAATGTTGTTTTGGACGGTGGGCACTGGTGTCAGTTGTGGACTGAGTTTGACAGTCATCCTTCCCTCATACCGGAAAAATGAAAAATCTAGACTGCCAATATTTTGGAATAGTATTACTAATAAAGTAATAGAGTTAATTATAGTTTAGGGTACCGTGTGAATGTTGTACAGTAATATTTTATTCAACATTGTAAACCACATTAGTGGAAAGCTTATTTTCTCCAAAAAAAAAAAACAAAGCTCATTTATTGTCCCACATAAACGAAGATTTTTGCTATAGTCCTATTTGTTGTAGATGTTTTACCTGCAAGTTTATTGCTTTCTCTTGTTCATAGTGTGTAGTTGTGTATGCATCTAAGAAGCCAATCTGAACATTATCCATGCTTGGAAATTTGCATGTGATCATTTATATCTTCATTTGCTCTTGCATTGAATTTCTATCGAGTGAAAGTTACTGCTAGAATTTTTCATATAATACCTATACGTAAAATGCTGGCAAAGAGTGTGGACCACTATTTCTTTAATTGCCTCCTCCATAAGGAGTTCAGTTTTTTTAGAACTACTAATTAAAACTCCTTTGAAAATCTGACATTCTCTGGAAATATATCATACGATTAAGAGTTAAAAGAAGGCTTGTCAGGTATATACAGTTGGTCCGGAGTATGCTCATGCGGAAGCAAGGAAATCACCGGTTGTTGATGGAGTTGTAATGAGAAATCCTGATGGCAAAGAAGTATGTTCTTTTTTTGTGACCATTGTCTTTTTGTTGCATTCTCAATTTCATTATTAGCTTTTAATAGTTTCAGAAATCCTGATCGAGGCTTGTACAATGTTAAAGAATAAATTAGATTGGATATTTTAGAATCAGATTAGTTAAGGTCTAAGGCTTGCTTATGAATGAAACAACAAATATTATTTTTCTCAACATGATATCTCTCGATCCTAGATTGGCGATCTAATATCCCACCAAGCATGTTAAATGCCGACGGCATGTCACCGGCATGGTCATTTCTGGGAAGCAATCGTGCCGACATGAATAAGGTGTTGATTTACAGGGATGCCAGGGGCATGCTGACAATAGGGGCGGCATGCCGCTGGATGCTGACCATCTGGGGTGCTGTTGCGTGTCGGTAGATGCGTCTGGAATGTCTGGGTAAGGGCGGAAAAGCTACGATTTTCAATGTGGAAGAGCAGGAAAGTAGAAGAGTGGGAAGAGTTCAAACACACACACAATAGAGTTCGAAAATCTGCAAAAACACACACCCACCCAAACGCACGCACCCACACAAACACATACACACACACAACACGCACGCACACATGAAATCTTAGGTATGGTCATGATGAAACACTCTTATTGTTTTTGAAATTGATATCATTTTGACTACTTCTATCGTTGGTGTGCCCTCGGCATGCCCATCGGCATAGCCATCGAAAATAGGCATTTCCACAACGTACCCTTGGCATGTCTACGAAATGTACACTTAGAATTTCATTGGCACGACGTCGAAATCGGCATTTCAAACCTTGCCACCAAATATCCTTCTAGTGCTTGATATTCTAACACATGCAAGGATCATAACGCGATTATGATTATGCTATAGAGCACATCACTCTGGATTGTATGCCCTTCCTCACAGATCTGATTGTCCCAGCAAGTTGGGTGATGCTAGTGTTAATGGATGGTTCTTACCTAACAAGTCTGATCGTGTGCTCTTCCTGCTGCGATCTACTGCTGCTACTGTTGTAGTGATTTGATTTGTTGTTGCTGTTGCGTTTTCCCTACTGATGCGATCTAATCTGTAGTTTGGTGTTATTTGTTGTTCCCTATTGTTGCTGTTGCATTCTCCATGTTGGTGCGATGTTGCTGTTGGTGTTCTTATTCCCTTGTTGCTATTGCCACTAGTGTTGTTGCTCTTGTGAGTATATCAATAATGGAAGTGATGGATGCTTCCCCTATCGTGCTTGGGATTGTCTCCCAGTACCTACCTGTCCTCCTTCTGACTACCATATGGTCAATTGGAGGTTTGGCTGCATGCATGTGGCTGAACAAAAGGCTGTCATGGCAGTTGCTGAAAATAGAGTACAAAAGATTGCACGTATCATTGGGTAATTGATTTAGGAGCTCAGGTTTATCTCACTAGCAATACTAATCTCTTGACAATGTCTAAGAAGTTCAGGTGTGTGAAGCCAGTGAAGATGCCTAATGGATCCTATTCTCCTGTTACCGTAGTTGGTGATGTCCAAATTTCATCCAAGTTGCAGTTGTTGGAGGTGTATTGTGCTCTAGAGTTTTCTATGAATCTTCTGTCAGTTGTATCTGCATTGGTCTCCAATGTTAAGTTATCTTCGATGACAGGCATTGCTACTTGCAGAATAGACAAATTAACGAGATAATTGGCAGTGGTATCGAGAAAGATGGACTATATTTTCTTATCTTCTTGACATCCCATCACTATTTGCTGATATTGTATCCATCTTTTTAGATCCTTCATTGTGGCATCAATGCCTTGGTCATCCTTCCATGGGAAAGATGCAACAAATGTTCTCAAACCTTGCATCTAGTATCACCTTCGATTGTGAGGCTTGTCAATTGGGCAAGCATAATCGAAGCACCTTCCTTTGTCGTATTGAAGGGAACAACACCTCTTCCTTCCATTTTGTGCATTGCAATGTTTGAGGACCTACCAGGATTACTAGTGTTGGTCATAATTACTTTATGATATTTATGGACGGCTATTGTCGATCTACCTGGGTCTTCTTGATAAAGAATCGATTTAAGATTCTTTAGATTGTACAACGGTTCTTCACAGTGTTATAGATTGGAGACTCATCATCCATACATATTTTATGGAGGCTTAGAGGGTACTGGAGGCATAGCAGTATGGGTAATGAAATCTCCTCATAATTGGGCATGGACGGAGATGTCCCCTTAGGTGGAAGATATGGCAGATTCGCAAAAAAGGTGATGTCAACACTCGCATAAAATCGATGTGCCAAGGGGTCATAACACTTGTAGCCCTTTTGGATACGTAAGCATCCCAAAAATACACATTTTACTAATTGGGTGGAAAGTTTATCAACTTTAAAAAGATTAATTCAGCATACGCACCCAAAGATTGCAGGCGTAAGTGAGAAGCATCCTAGTCAGGATACAACATCGAGTAAGGTGTCTTACCCTTGAAAACAGATGAAGACACCCTTTTAACGAGAAAAGTAGCGGTCAAAAATTAGCTCAATAATGTGGTGAAACATTCATATGAAACATTATAGTTCTAGCCACATCAGTTAAATAGCGAAGCTTGCGTTTAGTCACCCCATTTTGTTGAGATGTATGAATACATCCCATGAGAGTTGAAGCAATCACGTAAAGAAAACTGAGTCTAAGTATTCACAAATTTCAAACCATTATCACTTCGGAAAATGCGAGTAACGCAAGAAAATTGAGCATTTATTTCAGCAAATAAGTTTTTAATGATTTCTGAGCTTTTAGACTTTTCTTTCAACATGAAGACCCATGTAACATGAGTATGATCATCAACCAAAACAAGAAAATATCTAAAACCTTGCAAACTTCGGACTCGACATGGCCCCTACAAATCTACATGAATAAGAGCAAAGGGTTTATCAACTCTTTTATTATGACCGGATGGAACTGAAATTCTATAATGCTTGCCAAATTGACACGCACCATAGCGAAAAGACTTAGGAAAGTAAACTCAGGGGACTAATTGCATAAAGTATAGATACTCGGGTGACCTAGGCGTAGGTGCCACTGTAAGGCAATGATGGCACAAGTTGTGGCAGAAGGGTCAGATAAGGATTGAAGGTGCAAATAGTACAAGCCATTTTGCTCAAATCTTCTACTAATCTGGTTCATCATCTGTAGATCCTATAAAAGAAAGAAGAAATCATAAAAAATTGCCCAACAATGTAGTGCCTTCGTAATCTGACTAATGGACATGAGATTCAAAGCAAAATGTGGAGCATGTAGAACATTCGTAAGAGGTGGAGAATCAGTAAGTGAAATTCTCCAAGTCCTATTATTGGGGATAAAACCTCATTAGCCACTCTCACATTAAACGAGTTTACAAAAGCATGCAAAGAAGAAAATACGGTGGCATCTCCAATGATATGTAAGGAAGCACTTGAGTCGGCAATCTATGATGGCTCATGTGAGTCAACAGATAATGCAATCATACCTTTTATTCTGACCACATAGGTACTATCAAATAAACCTAACTGAGAGGTTGCACTTGTGGTGGATACCTTCCCCATCAAGTCGCTACAGATAAAAAAGAAGAAATCTTCTCCTTGTTGAAAGTTAGATCATGTCACCACCATAAAGAACCAATCCAGTAGACATACCAAGACCCATCTGGAAACCAAATATTTAATGCAATGAGATAGAGAAGATGCCTTTGAATAAGATCTAAAAACAGTAGACCATCAATCAACACCAGAAAAAGGCTCATGGGGATCTGAAATTGCATAGTTCAAAAAGAAAAATCATTGTGGGGAAGAACAATCACATTAGGACATAAAGAGTCCCTAACGCATGCTGCTCCCCTCGATGACCGTACGTGACGTTGCGAAGCGGAGAATCATTTGCGATGTTGATTGTTGCCAATGGTGGTGCCTACTGGTCGGCGACGGTCTCTTAGGGGTTGCTACCAAGGCTACAAAAATCGGTCATCGGTTGATTAATCGTATGCAGTCGGGGATCGAATCACATGTCAATACTCGGGGCTATAATTGGGTACACCAACTAATCGGTCGATTATCTGATTAATCGATTGATTAGTTGCTTGATCGAACATTGAGAGTTCAATTTTTTGTCTTGATTGTCATGTTGAGGAGAAAAAGAACCCCACTCGACTTCTCCATCCCCCTCCCCTTGTATTCGAATCCTAATGAAACCCTAAACCTACGCCCTTCTCTCTGCTTCTCTTAATCCTCCATCACCACCACCCACCTTATCGCCTGTCAGGTCTCCTTGAGAGAATATGCATGTCAAAAAAATAATAGTAATACATTTGTGCATATAATTGTATATATAATTGTATTTAAATTTTTAAATGCTTAAAAATGCTTAACAATCCTTGGGTAATCACCCACATACCATATACTCCTTAGTCAGTGACCTCATCGACCGTATACCGATTATCAATTTCTACAACCTTGGTTACTGCTAGCTGGTGGCATCGGTGATGGAGGCAATTGGAGATTGGCGACGTTAATGGAGAGGAGAGAGGGATTTAGGTAATGGTGTTGGAGGCTAGGGTTATGGGATATCGGAGCCCCAGTTTAGGATTATTGCCTTAATACCATGTTAGGTGAAATGAGTAGAACCCTTTATATAGAGAGGTACCCTTGGGAGAATTATAAGAGATACACTCATACAATAATGAAAATAGAAATAATAACCTCAACAATGTCCATGAACATGTTATCTCTGTAGTAAAGTCCTAGATCAGGATTGCCCTTAAGGCATCTCAAGATGAGACATACCTAACACCAATGGCCATAGCAAGGAGCTTGCATATGCTGACTAGCTTTGCTAACTGCAAAATTGATATTTGGTTGAGTCACGGTCAAGTATAGTAGTTGTCCAACTAGGCTTTGATATTTGGTAACATCCTCATATAGGGGGTCATCCTCACCTGTGCCATGGAACTGCTATGCCTCAACAGGAGTGCCACACGGTTGCCAACTAATTAAGCTTTGTATCTGTCAACAGTGTCATTCGCTTGATATTTAATGGTGTAGATCCAACGACAATCTACCACTATAGCATTGGGAAATGGCACCAGTTCCCACATCCCCCTACAGTAAAGTGCCTGCATCTCCTTATCCATGCAGCACACCATCTGGGGTCTTGGGAGGCCTGAGAGAAGTCTTTGGGGACAACTGCAGTAGTGATGGTAGAGACAAACTATCTGATCTCCCCCTCCAAATGAGAAGTCACAATGTAATGAGACATTGGATGCAGTGTGCAGGATCAATTGGGCTTTCTCAATGCAATTGGCCTCTCCGTTAGAATTTGACTCATCTAGAACCACAGAAGTATAGGTAGGAGAGGAACCAAGAACCTAAGGAGAAGTAAGAGGAACAACCAGGCGTTCATGATAGACCTAGGTTTCCCTGGGAGGCAACTTAAAACTAGCACTCTTGTGGTAGTATGGTACCTTCTCAAAGGTCACATCTGTAATCCCTATAGAACTCTTGTGGACTGGGTCATAACATTTATAGCCCTTTTGGGATTGTGAGTAGCCCAGAAAGATGCACTTGATTTCTCTTAGAGAGAACTTATTTTGATTACCATGCACTTGGACAAACACGTGCTTCCAAATACCCGCAATGATAAAGCAAATGATCTGTTACATTTTAGAGCACAGAAGGGATCCTGTTGACCAAATAGGCAGCGTTATTTATATCATCCCCCCAAAAGAAAAATGCTTGGGCACCTTCATATGTATTATCAAGGTCCATGCAATATTTAGAAGATGCCTCAACTTATGCTCTACCATGCCATTCTGTTGAGATGTGTGAGTACAAGAAGTCTGATGGATAGTCCTATTAACATTGAAGAACTCTTGCATGTCCCTTTAAACAAATTCCAGAAAATTATCGCTCCGGAAAATTCGAATAGTAGTATTGTGTTTGGACCTCTGCAAAAAATCTTTGAACAACCTGAGGGTTATTCAATTTGGTCATCAAGAAGACCCAAGTGAGACGGTTGTGATTATCAACAAATATTGCGTAGTACCTGTCTATTAGTACTCGGTACTCTCGTTGATCCCTACACATCGCAGTGAACCAAGGCAAATGGTGTTACACCCACCCCCATCATGTTGCCATGGAAAGGTGCTCTTAAGATGTTTCAATCCTTACACTCCAATGACAACCTATTTGGTAACTTGGGATACATCTGACGCATCTTCCCAATTGATGGGTGTCCTAGTCATCTATGCCATAGCCAAGGATCACTGGCAATCGATATATCTCTAGCAAACGGTGTGGGTGCATCAAGACAGTAGAGGTTGCCTCCCTTTATTGCACCACCTATGATCTCATTGGTACTTTTATCCTGGAAATAACAATGTTTCTCATCGAACACCACTCTGCACTTAAGGTCCTTGCACATCTTGTCAATAGATAGTAAACTCATTGGGAATTTAGGGGCATAATGCACATCACTCACATGCAAAACTAGTGATGCCTGGACCTTTCCAATTGTGGTAATCGGAGAGGTTGCCCCATTGGCCACCCTGACTTCCATGATTCCACATGGCTTGAAGGGGTTCTTCAACTCCACGATATTTTCAGTAAGATGAATTGATGCACTCGAATCTATGACCAATGCTCCGGGCCTCTTGTTGCTCCTACTAAATCTCTCATGTACCGAGAGACCAATACCACATCGATCTAATTTTTGCTTTCTTCTTGGGCAAAAAGAACTTGATTTGCATAAGGGAGGGCTCATCATGCCAATAGTGAAAAATTTGATCACTACTTATGAGAGAAGACTCATCACTAACACAAATTTGGCATTGGATTGTAAGAGAAGGCTCATTACGTAAAAAAACATGGAGCGAACACCCGCTCCAACTTCTCTGGACATCCGACGCATGCATAGGCATAGCAACAAGCCCACGTTGTAGACTGCAGCAGGTGCAACCAGCAGACCAGCGGCGCTACAGCTGATTTGGCTAGAGTCGGTGGCGACACTGCTAGGATTCCTGGTGGTGTCACTACAACTGCGAGGTGCCCTTCATTGATCATTCTTTGGATCACCATGTCGTTAGTGATCCAAACATTTTTATTTGGTGGGATTTTGACATATATGCCCCTTTTAAATTTGGAAAAGACATATATACCCCCAATATTTTTGTATATACATATATACGTCTACAAATATCTACTTGTTCAAATGCCCTTATGAACTTTCCAGACTAGAAAATAAGTAATTTTTATGTTTGCATCCTTTATTTTATTTCTTTCATACTAACAACCCGTCCACCTCCTCTCCCTCTTCATCCACCTTTCCTCTTGCAACCCACCATCACCACACCCCCTACACCTCCTCCTCTCCTCTGCCTTGACGCACCACCACCTTCTTCTCCTCCAACGCACCACTTACACCACCCCTCTCCTCCGCCCACCTTATTCTTCTCCGACCCACCACCACTTCCTTCCTCCACCCACCTCTACTTAAGACCCACCACCACTACACCCCATGCACCTTCCTCCTCTCCTCTGCCTTAATGCACCACCACCTCCTCCACCCACCACCACTACTTTCATTCTCCTCTGCCCACCACCACCACCCCTGTTCCCCTCTGCCCATCTACTTCTTTGACCACCACCACCACCCTCCTCCTCTACCCACCTCCCTTTCCTTTGCCCAACACCACCACCCCCTCCTTCCACCTCCTATGACCTACCACCACCACCCTTGTTCTCCTCCGCCACCCAGCTCCCTCTCCTCCTCCACCCACCTCCTCCTGTGTCCCATTACCATACCCCTTACAACTCCCTCCTTTCCTTTGCCCCGCCTCCCCTTTATCCCACCCAACCCCGCTAGCCCATGCCTTAGCATGTGTCAATAGGAGGGTGAGGGTCACAGGGAGAGGGAACCAACAAACCAAAGGTTTGGAGTGATTCTACTATTAAAACATACATACTCCCCCACCCTCCTATAAGGCCATAACCATCTTTAGATACCAGGGTTGTAGACCCTGGAGAAGAAATGGCCATGAAAAAAGGCCTCAAATCGATCTCAAATCAAGTTGAGGTATCACAATACCTTATAGTCCCAAATCGAGCCTTCTAAGTCTAATTCTTTAATTTTCTCTTAAACTTTTCTCAGGGGCATGAAAATAAATTGAATTTTGTAGGGACGTTTATGCCTTTACAAAGGGTACATATGTATGTATGAAAACATTGGGGGTATGTATGTCTTTGTTAAATTTAGCAGGGGCATATATGTCAAAACCTTTTGTTTGGTGGATATTTAGTCAGATATCAGACTGCTGATCTAGGATTGCTACTCTAATATCATATGAAAGAGGAAATAATTTTCTCATTGAACAAAGAAACTCTAACCTCTCTTTTATGATGGAGACAAACTAGGCAAATTTCAGGGAATTCCAATAAATAGAAAAAAAAAGTTATAATAACCCCGCTCAAATTCATACGCGTTAATAGTATAAATATGGATAAATCTATTTTGTAACATAGTTTATTAGACCAAAGTTTATTTGCAGTGTCCATGAAGGTCGTTTTCGGTGATACTCCTTTAACATCGAAAGAGTTTTGCCATGCTTGCTGTGGAAGATACAAGTACTGTAAGGAAACCCACCTAAAGCCTAAGTAACAGATGGGAGCAATGCAGCTCACAGTTTCTAGGTTGAATTTCAACAAGAGGTACCTTAACTTTCAGAAAAAGGGGAAGGGTTCTGTATGATCTAGGCACGATTCTTAGTATTTTAATTTTGTAACACTGTAAGTTCTGAATTATGACTCGAAAGAAATGAAACTTTATAATTATTCAGTTGCCCCTACACCTCTTTATATAGAGAGAGGTAAGGGAAAATTTGTGAGGAGTCCAATAAAAAATAATAAAAGACATAATGACCTGCAACACATAACGTAATGTAACACTCTCCCTCAAGTTGGAGCGCATATATATCCACCATGCTCAACTTATTTTTACACTTCTCAAATGAAGAGCGAGATAATGACTTAGTAAACATGTCAGCTATTTGGTTCGAAGAAGCAAGACAAGTAGTATGAAACAGACCCTGCTGAATTAAGTTCCTGGTGTAATGACAATCCACTTCCACATGTTTTGTTCTCTCATGGAACATGGGATTGTTGGAAATGTATGTTGCAACTCGATTGCCATAATACATTTCCATTGGCTCTTGAATAGTAACATGAAGATCTTGCAACAAAGATCTTATCCATATCATCTTAGCTGCAGTATGTGCCATGTCACGGTACTCAAACTCACCATCGCAGCATGAAACAACAGTCTATTTCTTGCTCCTCCAGGTCACCAAATTTTTTGCTACAAAAGTACAAAAGCCGGTCGTAGACTTCCTGTCTCCAACATCTCCTAGATAATCAACATCTAAGTATGTAATAATAGACATAGGAGCCTTCTTCTAGAAGAGGATGCCTCTACCTGGACATCCTTTAATGTATCTTAACACATCACAGCCTGTTAATGATCATCGGTAGATTTGTCTAGGAACTAACTTACCTTTTCTACTGCCAAGCAAATATCTGGCCTAGTAATGGTCAAATATAGCAGTTTCCCTACCATCTGTCGATAGGCCTTTTTATCCTTTAATTTCGCAGAATCATCAAAGAGGTGTACTTTAGGATCCATAAGAATATTAGCATTCTTGGATCTTAACATGCTAGTCTCCTGGAGAATGTCAAGGGCATATTTTTTCTGTGACATAACTATCCCTTACTTGTGTCAATCTCAATGCCTAGAAAATATCTTAGTTTCTTGAGGTCCTTCATGACAAATTGTCATGCCAGATATTTCTTCACCTGAGAAATACAAGCTGCATCATCACTTGTGGGAATAAGGCCATCCGTATTTACAAATAGAACCACTGTACCACCATTGGTCTTCCTTACAAATAGTGAATGATTAGACGAGGAGCTCTACATCCCAATAACAGACAACGCCTCAAACAAGCGTTGAAACCTGGCTCGGGCTAAGTTTATGACCATAAATGGCCTTACGAAGCCTGCATACACTCTCCCTGAACCTCAAATTCAGGCGACTACTGCATATATATTTTCTCCTGTAAATCTTCATAAAAGAACGCATTTTTGACATCTAGCTAGTGTAGATGCCATCCATAATAAGCTGCAACAAAAATCAATATACAAACTGTGGAGAGTCGAGCAATTGGATAGAATGTATCAAAGAAATCCACCCCAGAAGTTTGGATGAATCCTTTAACCATAAGGCGATCCTTATATCGAGAAATAAACTCATCTGGGTTGTATTTCAAGGCAAAGACCTATCCGGCTCTAACAAGGTGCGTACCAGGAGGTAAAGTAGTAAGCTCCCAAGTGCTTCTGTCAGTAAGAGCAGACATCTCCTCCTCCATAGCTACCTTCCAGTGTGGATGTAGTAAAGCCTGTTGGTAAGAGGTAGGTATCTCAGCATTGGAAACTACATCAGTGAAAGCATGAAACTCCATACATAGAGAATTAGCAGAAACAACACTCCCAGCAACACGATACTAGGCACAAGATCAAGAAGCCTTTCTGATAGCAATGGGAACATCCTCATCTGTGGGCATAGAGGTAGAGCCTGGAGACACACTATCGGGAGAAGTATTGTCAGTATCCTCAACAAATACTTGAGTGGAGGAGGACGGTGGTGGCTCCGTAGGAATTGAGGAGGAGGGGGGTGTGTCTTCTCTCCATAACTAATAGGAAGTTGATATGTAGCACTCTTTTGTACAACTCTGAATGTACTCACATTCTACTTTGTAGTAGGTATACTATTGCTCTGAGAGAAATCCTCCATGGCAACAAGAGGTACAGGCATCGGCACAGCCATCTCAACCTCCTTCAACTGATGACCTGAAGTAGAAAAGTACGGAATAGATTCATGGAAGGTCACATCCGCATTGACATAGTGCCTCTGGTGTGTAGGTTCAAAACACCTATATCCTTTCTGAGTGCGTGAATAGCCAAAAAATGCCATGCAACCAAAAGTCTTTGGTGGCACAGTAAACAAATCTGAATAAAGAATGTTCCATGGGATCAGCTCATGAAGCACAGAGGAAGAAAATATGTTAATGAGATAACAAGTAGTGAGAAAAGCATCTCCGCAGTAACTATGTGGAACAATATTCTAGATGAGCAAGGCTCTAGCTGTATCCAGAATATGACAGTGTTTGCGTTCAGCAATCTCATTCTACTGTGACGTGTGAGGGCAGGATGTCTGATGTATAATGCCAAGTGACCCATACAAGGATGCCAAATTCTTAGTTTAAAATTCTAATGCATTATCAGTTCTGATCTTCTTAATGCACACACCAAACTGACTTTTTACAAACAGCACAAATTGCTAAATAATAAATCCAACCTCTAATTTATTCTGCATCACAAATATCCATGATAAACAAGAGAAATCATCCACAAGTAACATATAATATCGATAACTCTGTCTATCTGCCACACGGCTAAGACCCAAGCATCACAATGTAATAAATCAAAACAAACAGAACTATTAGACTTGATAGAAGCTAGACAATTGGCACGATGATGCTTCCTTAGTTGACAGGCATCAGACTGAATCTTCATGGCAGGCGAAAGATAAAGGATGATCCGACGTAGCTTGTTCAGTGAAGGATGTCCCAGTCGTCTGTGTGACTGCAAGGAACTCCCTGCAGTAGTACTCGTCTGATAGAATGCAGCAACAGAACTCTGAACTAGTCAGTATACACCCCCTCCTCATGGCCATCACCAATTGTCCTTCCCGTCATGCGGTCTTGAAACATACATCAAACCGCATTAAAATGGTATGGCAATTCAACTGCTTAGTAATAGTACTAACATACAGTAATTGTATTGCCATGTTAGGCACATAATAAACATCAGAGAGGTGCGTGAAGGGAGTAACTGACACCCCTCTCTTACCACAGATGAGGGCTTGCCTACCATTTGTAAGTTGTACTGAGTGATCCTGTGATACCTTCTGCATATTCCTAAAACACTAGGAATTCCTTGACAAATAATTTAAGACGCCTGAATCAATCAACTATGAACTATTCATACATGATGTGGAGGCATAAGCAGCAGTGCCTGAGGACTGAGGTTGCTAAAGGGTCAACTGAGCTAGATGCTATACGAATGCATCATAGTCTGCCTCTGGAAGGGTCACTGCCTTAGTTGACACAGCTGGAGGTGTAGTCACAGAAACTTGGTTGGCAACTGCAGGTCGTCCAAGTTTGTTCCAACACTTGGCCTCAATGTGGTCAATTCTCCTACAATAGGAGCAGGTGAGCTTGCCACGACCACCATCAGCACGCTCCCTGCCTCTGCCTTAGAAGGCTCCTGTCCGTCCTCCATGAGTATTCACAGCTGCATAAGCAAAGGAGATATGACTAGTAACAACCTGTGATGTAGACTGGACCTGCAACCTACTAAGTCTCTTGTATATCTCCTCAATGGGAGGAAAATCGGACAACGTCAAAATATGTAAGCGTGCTGCACAATATCTATCATTAAGCCTTGCCAGAAACATTTGTGCGGAGAACTCCTTCCTCTGATCCCTGCATGTGCTTGAGGTACACATGGACCTGCATGCATTATACTTCTTCAAAAGTCCCTTCATGATGGAATAGTATTGCGAAAGACTCATGGATTACTGCTTCAAATGACAGAGGTCATAATGAATTTGAAAGACCTGAGTGGAGTTAAGTTCATGAGAATATGCATCCTTCAAACCATCGCACGTCTATTTGGTAATTTTATAGTACATGACTTCATCTCCAATGCAGGGTATCACACTGTTTAGTATCCAGGCCCTTACCATGGCATCATCTCTGTTCCAGGTTGCATACTTTCCTATCTTCTGCTCTGGTGGTGCTTCTATGACGACATGTTACTTCTCATGTCCTTCCATAGTCACAAGAATTTTCTGAGAATAACGTGGGTAATTGGTCTCATCAAGCTTTACAATAGGAGCAAAAAATGGATTCTTGTAGACTACACTTTCTCCAATCTGTTCTGACGTTACCAGACTCTGACAACGATGAGGTCATAGTGAAGTACGCCATAAGCACCTTCAAAGATAAATCTGAATTCTGACAGAAACGAGGAATACACAGCCCAAAATATGCATCAACCAGGAAATACACACCCTAAAAACTCTGCTCACACACGATTCCAATATTTATCAACAATCTAAGGGGAATACACACCCCAAAACAGTAATCAGGACACTGATTTGATCATACCATCAAATATGAATTTCCAAGTACCTTCTGGAAGGTCCTTGCCTTAGAACTCCATCACCAACATGCTAAGGACCATCCTAGACCCTACTTCAAGGGAAAATAGGGCCTGTTGCCCTTTCCCTACCGCCAGAGGAGACTTGGGAGCAAGAAGGCGCTGGAGGAGAAAAGGGGGTCGAATCGACCCTCTTGCCGTTGCGATGACTTGGCGGCGGCGGTGTTGCCTATGTGGCAACACTACTGCCGACGACGGTGCTGCTACAAGCGGCGGTGCTATTGCTGGTCGGCGGTGGTGGCGGTACTCTACCGATGACGGCGGCGATGGTGAGGCTCTGCAATAAGGTTAGGGTTTACTTGGTGAAGTCCCTAACTTGGCTTTGATATCAAGTTGAAAAAAATGAAACTTCATAATTACTGAGCCGTTCCTAAACCTCTTTATATAGAGAGAGAAGCAAGGGAAAAATTATGATAAGAGTCCAGTTAAAATAATAAAAGACATAATAACCTTCAACACAATGTAACACAACATTATGTATGCAGTTGGTAACCAGTTTGAAGTGACTATTGTGGATACGATTAGTTTCCCATGTGAAATCTAGTTCTAGGACCATCAAAAACATGAAAATATTATATCAGGTGTTCAGAAAAAAAAGTTTATCACATAAGTGCAATCATTATGAGAATTAGAATAGTTTCATGTGCTGAAACCATGGGTATGGGATTAATCAGAGAACGCAAAATGAGTTGTGATCCAAGTACCGAGGGTTTGATATCCACCTCTGTATTATGAGATATCAGGTTCGCTCCCTTAGACTCATGGTCCCAACCATGGGGTCTTTAATTTGACATAAATGATGTGAGCCTTGTGTGGTTTCCTTTGTCACTAGAAGTCCCACCCAGGTGTCTTCCAGATACACATCGTTGAAAGACATTGAATTCCGGCAATAGCTCTCAACAGAAACAAATCAGTCTTGTTCATATTGATGGATGGTAGGAATAAGCTTTGTAATTTTATCAGTATTTGGAATGTTGGTTTGTGGTTATTCAGCTTACGCCACTTTGAAAAATGTTTATGTGGCATGTATATGGTGTATTGTTTTATTTAAGTAGTATGTATTGCTGAAAATTTGATATTTCAGTAAATATATGATTAATTATGCATGATAACATCATCGACAATATAAATGGCTGAGTTTGTAAGACAAATGAAAAAGAACCAAATTAGTTGTGTGGAGTAAATGCCACATGGATTGTCATGTGTCATAGTTGCTAGGTGGACAAGCCATGTGGTAGTGCGTCAGCAAGTCAAGGTCGTGTGGCCTATTTAGGATTTTAAGCTGGGGGCTTGCATGCCAAGTTTTGTGTCACATGTAGTAACTTCTTTTAATTAATTGTTTCAATTTAGGATTGAGTTAAATCATGAATAAGTTGATTGATCGGGTTGTTTAGGATATGATTTATTATGATTGAGGTTTGATTTAGGTTTAAGTTGGATCTCTTTAAATAGAGATCAACATTTACTTGTTTGTGTTGAGTTGTAATAATATTTTCTATTCCAAACTCTTTTCTCCGTTATTTTTAATTGGTTGAAATAACTTAGTTTCATTAAAAATCTAAGGGCTCTCTTATATAAAAAAAAAAATCGTAGGGTCAAAAGTACAAGAAAGTCCTTGAGGAACAAAACACATTAAGCCCTTACAATAAGAAGTAAACGACCACACTACATAAGCTAACACTCTCCCTCAAGCTGGAGTATAGATATCAATCATGCTCATCTTGTATATACAAGAATCAAATGAAGATCTGGCCAAGGGCTTGGTGAACATATCAGCCATCTGCTCCGCAGATGCAACAGAGGTGGTATAGCAACCCCTTCTAAATAATGTTCCTGGTATAATGACGGTCAACCTCAACATGTTTCGTCCTCTTGTAAAATGCTGGGTTGTTGGCAATGAAGGTAGCTGCTCTATTATCACATCGCATCTCCATGGAGCTAAAAAACTGCACTTGTAGGTCAATAAGCAAGGAGCTGATCTACGTCATCTCAGCAGTTTTCTAAGCCATAGCTCTGTACTCAGACTCGGCACTGGATCTTGCAACTGTGTCCTGTTTCTTGCTCCATGTGATCAAATTTCCTACTAAGAAGGTGCAGAATCCAGTAGTGGATTTGCAATCCACATGACATCCGGCATAGTCTGCATCAGAATAGCAAATCAACGTTATAGAAGACCCCTTTGAGAAGAAGTGACCTTTCCCAGAAGCCTTCTTGATATATCTAAGCACTATCACTGCTGCATTCCAATGCTGATGTGTTGGCTTGGCCATGAACTGACTCAGTCTCCCAACTGCAAAAGAGATGCCCGGCCTCCTGATAGTAAGATACAGCAGCTTGCCCACAAGCTATCTGTATCGTCTGCTATCCACCACCTGTGCATCCTCATCATAGTGTAGCATCTTGGGGTCCATAGGAATATTGGACTCCTTGGCCCCAAGCATACCAACCTCTTGCAAGATATCTATGGCATACTTTTGCTGGGACAGGACAACACCCTCCTTGCTGCAAGCAACCTCAATACCAAGGAAATACCGTAAAGCCCCCAGGTCCTTCATAACAAACTATTCTGCTAGGATGTACTTAACCTCAGCAATACCCTGCACATCGTCCCCTGTGATGATCAAATCATCAACATAAATAAGTACTACAGTACCTCGTCTAGTCCTTCTGACAAATAGTGAAAAATCAGCTGTTAATCTCCTGAATCCAGTTGCCTCTACAACTTGTGACAATCTCTGAAACTAGGCTTTGAGACTCTGTTTGAGGTCATATATATCCTTCCGTAATTGGCATACACACTCCCCCTAACTTTCAAAGTCAGGTGGCTACTGTGTATAAACTTCCTCCTAGAGATCACCATAAAGGAAGACATTTTTCACATCTAACCGGTGCAAGGGCTAATCTAACTGAACTGCCACTGCAATCAACACCCGATCCGTGGGAAATCTAGCAATTGGGGAGGTGTCAAAGAAGTCCACCCCATAAGTCTGAGTGAATCCCTTTGCCACGAGGCGAGCTTGTACCTAGCAACACCATCATCAGGATTAAACTTCACAGCGAATACCCATCAGCAACTAAGTGTAGCACCATCAGGAAGTAGAGTAAGCTCCTAAGTCCTACAGCCTCTAAGAGCGACCATCTCATCCTCCATGGTTGCCTACCATTTTGGATCAAGTATGGCCTCACGGTGAGTAGCTGAAACCTGTATAGCAGCTAACGTCTGAGTAAATGCAGCAAATCCAGGAGCTAGACTATCAGTGGCAAATGCCCCAGCTGTGGGATAAGTAGTGCAATATTGTATCGGAAAATCTGCGCAAATGGATTTGAGTTTGGAAAACCCATCGTTGTAGTGCGATCTGCGAGAAAAACCATTAACAGATAAATTTAATCGAAACAGGGAGGCAGACATTTGATTAAAAATGGCATTTATTTTATTATCACGAAGCATATTAACTGGTCGAATTGAATCTAAACTAGCTATCTAGTTAAAGAATAAATAATAAAAGAAAGAGAGAGAATATTAGAAATAAAGAGAAAATAGAGATAGAATAAACATGGATTTCATTACCATAGAGCAATGTTCATTACAACTACTTGCTACAACTACTCGCTACACTAGAAAACAGGAAATGTACACTAGAAAGCGGTAAAAGAAGGTGGAGAGAAGTTATCCTCCTCGACGGCTACTTGGAGGACGAGCCGCAATGACGGAGCGTCCGGACGAAGGTGGTGAGATGCGGGCCGAAGGAGAACGATGAAGGACGTAGCGGGATCTGCTTCCCGAATGGCGGTGAGAGGACTACCGCAGAATGCTCTACGAACAGGGTGAGAAGGTGAAAAAATTGTATTTTTAACTCTAATGGAGCATCCCGGGTTTGGGACAAGCGCTTAGAGCTTTGGAGGGGGTGAGAGAAGAGAGGAAGGGATGAAGAAAGTGTGGGGGTCGTAGAGCTATTTATAGGTGAAGTTTGAATGGGCAAAAAGGTTATTTTAGGTTAAAACATTAAATGAGAGGTTTTTAGTGAGGGATTTAAGCGTCACTAAAGACCCCACGTTGCTGAAGGACGTGCGCACGAGCTACCCCCTCCTCTTCCGCACTCAAAACACACATCCACGAACACGCAATATTAGCCATCTGATCACGAGATCAGACGGCTTAAAATCAATCTCACCCGCAGGTCTGATCTCGCGTGAGATCGAGCATCATTTGCGCGTTTGGCCGATCGGTTGATCTGTGCCGTTGGCGCTCGATCAAATGGCTGGATTTCGTTTCCGCGCACGATGAGGAGAGCGCAGCGTTGCGAATCGAACCCGCACTCGATGCTTACGTAGTGCCTTAACTGCTGCGCTATGCATGCGTTTGAGGCGTGCAGATGCTTTTGTGTTCAGCTAATCTCGGCCGTTGGATCTTCATCCAACGATCGAGATTAAGCATTGATGTTCACTTGGAGAGGTGGTGCGGGAGGCCTTGGCATGCATTGGGCAGCTGGGATGGCGCAATGTGGTGCCATCTTGGCCATCCATCTTCTGCGAGTTGTAGATGGTGCCACGGATGTCGGATTGGACCAATTTTCACGTCGTTGGGCTGCGATCGTCGATCCGATCCCATCCGTGTGGTCGGATTTGTCACATGATGTACGAATTTACACCATCTTGGCCCCTTGACTTTTGATCTTTCTCGGACTGCATTTAATGCTACGGAAGTTCGATCGGGGCGATTTTAGAGTCATTGAACTCCGATCGTTGCCCTGATCAGATCCGTACGGTTGGATCTTCAATATAAGGCCCCGATAAAATATTACCCTATTTCCTGACTATAAAAAGAGAAAATTAACCTAAAATTTGTACAACCTAACCTAAATGCAAGATGATGTATGTTATGTAATATTTATAATGTATAATGCAACTATATGCCTAAGAACGCGTAAAAATAGATGGTTTATGTGATATAAACGTGTTTACATCATGCAAGTCCGTGGTCACATCCGAATGGCTATCGGAAGGTTAAGATCATCACCTAACACATCACTTGTCCTGTCCCTGTGACCATCACATGGTAAACACACGTCAGTGTCTAAAGCACTCACCTGGGAAACCGAAAGTGAAGGCGAGGATGGGGGTCCTTGATAGGTAGCATGAGGGTCTACAGGAGGGGCCCAGTAGGTGGTGGTGGTGATGTGGTAGGGACATGTATTTTAGGAAAGCTCTCAAAGCGAATGGGAGAATATGGAATAGGCACCATGTCACAGAAAAGAAAGGTACAGTCTCATGAAAGATAACATCCGCTGAAACATAGTGCTAGGAAGTAAGCGGATCAAAACACCAAAATCCCTTTTGAGTCCGAGTGTACCCAAGAA
The DNA here is from genome assembly GCA_037157565.1 of Thalassia testudinum. NCBI lineage: Eukaryota > Viridiplantae > Streptophyta > Magnoliopsida > Alismatales > Hydrocharitaceae > Thalassia > Thalassia testudinum. The sequence continues at coordinate 78,877,597 of JAZHRO010000022.1, read as the reverse complement.
AAACACACTTGACTGCTCTCGGTGCTAGTTTATCCTGACCTGGTCCCATCAAATGAACAAAGGCAACACAACGAAAACTCAAAGGGATGACCTGAAATAAGGGACGATCAGGATACATGACTTGAATAGGGATCCGTTCATGCAATGCAGCATTAGGCATCCGGTTAATCAAAAAACAAGCAGTCAAAACAGCGTTACCCCAATAGAGAGAGGGAACAGAGTGGTGAATTGCAACCAACATCAAGAATATGGTGATGTTTCCTCTCAGCAACACCATTTTGCTGAGAGGTATGAGGATAAGTCTCCTGGATAATGCCACAACTAGAGAAGAAATTACGCAAACGCAAAGTACAAAATTTCAAAGCATTATTAGAACGAAAGCACTTCACCAGACAAGAATGCTGCGTTTTTATTTATTTGATAAAGTTTTCAATAATTTGTCCACATCAGACTTATTTTTCAAGAAAAACATCCAAGACACTCGAGAAAAGCCATCAACTAAAATAAGATAATATTTGTTCCTAAGTCGATCAGGAGTACAACTGGGATCCCACATGTCCATATGAATTAAATCAAAAATAGCAACAGACGAAACAGAAGTAGAACCAAAATAACTAGTCCTATGGTGCTTGCCAAGTTAGCAAGCATCACAGGTGAGAGTAGTAGTGGAGGGGATGTGCGGTATAACACGTTTAAGGCAATGAATGGGTAGATGGCCAAGGCGGTGGTGCCACTGAATAGGAGATCCATCAGAAGTAAGGCCCTAGGTAGCAGAGGTAGCAAAAGCATTACGACTTAGATGGTACACCCCATGTTTCTCAATCCCTTTATCAATCGTCTTCCTAGTGAATTTGTCCTACAAGACATAACAAGACGCATAAAAAATAGCTCAGCAATTCAGATCTCTAGTGATGCTGCTAACAGACAATAAGCTCAAGGGAAAATCAGGCACATAATAGACATCTGCAAGTCTCAAAGTAGGAAATAAGGACATATCTCCCGTGCCAACAAGTGGCGAGTGTCTCCCATCAGCCACCTGTACTGTCCTGGCAGGTGTCACAGGTGCTAACTAAGAGAGCCTCGGTCACCACATAGGTGCTTGGACGCACCAGAATCAATTAACCACTCACCAGAAGACAAAAGTGATGACATATCAGTCGCAGGTGTCTCTGACGAGGAGGCCATCATTGCAGTGTCTGGAATATGAGTGGACACCTGAGTCAATTGAGCAATCTGCTGCCACAAGTTCTCAATCTCAGTGCTCAACGAACTAATATCAGAAGTAGCGTCACATCGCAAATCTCTGCTACCTGATTGGCCACAAGTGGCCTACCATGCTTCTGCCAGCATGTAGCCTCAGATGACCAAGTGTGCCACAGTAAGTCCATGGGATCCTGGTACGTGTACCAGAAGAATGCCCACGTCCACGACCACGTGCAGGGTAAGTAGTACCCCTGCCACGTCGAGGGATCGCAACCAATGCAGACGACTAAGCAATAGTATCAGGAGTAGGAGCGCGTATTGTAACTCTGTTGAGTCTACTGCATGCTTCCTCCAGAGTAGGAAGCTCAGGAGCAGTAAGAATCTGATCTCTGGACGCCACATACTCAGGTCCAAGGCCAGTCAATAAAAGAGAGACAACTAATTGCTTCCTAAAACTCCTCTAGGACTCATAGGCACACCCTTGCAGCTAGGAGTAGTGCCTCTCCAACATTCCCTTCGTGAGGGAAAAATACTGTGAGAGCGTGCGTACCTCTTGACGCAAATAAAAACATCATAGAAGACCTGAAAAACTCGTGCGGAGTTCTCGGCATGTGAATAGGTGTCACACAAAGACTCCCACATCTTTTTTGCAGTAGTATAGTACATGATCTCATCCCCTATGCAGGAATAACTGTTTGCATCAACCATGTACAAACCATGGCATTATCGTTATCCCAATTAGCATTTATACCTGTCTTGTTCTCAAGCTCCGGATCCATAAGAATATGGCTTTTTTTTATGACCCCTGACGATCATAAGAAAGGTCTGGAACCACCATGGGTAGTTGGTCTTATCCAACTTAACGATAGGACCTAAAAAAGGGCTCTTGAGTACCCCCAGTGTTAGAAACAAAGCCCGAGGACACCTCAAGCTGATCATCTGAAGCCATCTTTGCAATTCGAAAGCCTCGATCAAGCTTCTATCACTACGAAATCATCCACAAATCTGAGATCAGACAAATTCATACCTGCATCACGGACTTACGCTCCTAAATCAAGACAAGAAACCCCTTTTCAATCACTGCACAGGGATCGGATCACGAAAAATCGCCTCCTTGTAGATCTGCACCACGACCACTGTAGCCGGAGCAGTGTAGCACCACCGTAGGCTCACTGAGCCACTACTGGGTTGCCACCGATGATCAAATCAGCCTCCAAGAGGTCGCAACACCGCCACGAGTGGCTCTTGGTGCTGCTGCGTCGCCACTGGGACCTAGGATGGTTGTGAGCGACGTAGTCGGTAATCAGATCAACCTCTAAAAGGTCATAGTGCTGTCGCGAGTGGCTCTTGGTGTTGCTACGTCGTCGCTGGGACATAGGATGGTAGTGAGCAGCGTCGTAGAGCCACCACAATTAGCGTGGTGACTGATGTGCCACCGCTGGAGGCCAAAAAGGCCCCAAAGCACGCTGCTGCGCTACCGTAAGTGCTGCCTGAGGGTGCTTCCGGCTCACTTGTGCTGCCGCAACACCACCGTGCGTGCTACAGCGCGTCGCCGGAGCTCCATCGAGAGCTTCTACTACTCTCAAGGGAGAAAGGAGAATTAGGGTTTTGGTAGTTAGGGATTTGGATGCTGTGAGGGGTGGGATACCTAAAACCACAGTCTCAGACCGGTGCTTTGATACCAAATTGGTTGAAATGACTTAGTCTCATTAGAAACCCTAGGGCTTTCTTATATAGAGAGAAACCGTAGGGTCAAAAGTACAAGAAAGTCCCTGAGGGACCAAACACATCAAGCCCTTACAATAAGAAGTAAACGACCACACTACATAAGCTAACATTTTCTCACCCAAACATTAAGTACCATTCACGCTATTGTTCATGTGAACAGGTGGCCCTCATCTTCATAAATTGGTTGAAATAACTTAATCTCATATAGAAAACCTTAGGGTTAGAAGCACAGAAATGTCCCTGAGGGACTAAACATCCATAGCCCGTACAATAAAAACATAAAATAACAATATATGCTAACACTCCCCCTCAAGCTGGAGCATAAATATCTATCATGCTCAGCTTGGATGCACATAAATCAAATAAAGATCTAGCTAAGGGCTTGGTGAAATATCTACAATCTGCTCCTCAGATGTGACTGGAGTAGTATATATTGACCCCTTCTAAATAATATCCTTGGTATAGTGACAGTCAACCTCAACGTATTTTGTCCTCTCATAAGTTGCTGGGTTGTTGGTAATGAAGGTGGCTGCTCTATTATCACATCACATCTCCATATGGCAAGAAACTACATCTGCAATTCAATAAGCAAGGATCTGATTCACATCATCTCTGCAGTTGTCTGAGCCATATCTCTGTACTCAGATTTGGCACTGGATTTCGCAACTGTACCCTATTTCTTGCCAATCCATGTGATCAAATTCCCTGCTAAGAAGGTGCAGAACCCAATAGTGGATTTGCGATCCACATGACATCCGGCGTAGTCCGCATCTGAGTAGCCAACCAAAGTCATAGAAGATCCCTTGGAGAAGATAGCCTTTGGAGAGTTCCTTTTGGAGATCACCATAGAAGAAGACATTCTTCATATCCAGCTGATGTAAGAGTCAATCTAACTGAACTGCCACTGTAATCAACACCCGTACTGTGGGAAGTCTAGCAACTTGTGAGGTGTCAAAGAAGTTCACCCCATAAGTCTTGGTGAACCCCTCTTCCACGAGGCGTGCTTTGCACCTAGCAACACTGCCATCTGGGTTGAACGTCACAGTAAATACCCACCGACAGCCAACAAGTGTAGCACCATCAAGAGGTGGAGTGAGCTCCTAGGTCCCATGGCCTCTAAGAGTGACCATCTCATCCTCCATAGCTACCCGTCGTTTTGGATTAAGCATGGCCTCACGATGAGTAGCTGGAATCTACGTAGTGGCTAACGCCTGAGTGAATCCAGCAAATCCAGGAGCTAGGCTATCAGTAGGAAGTGCCCCAGTCGTGGGATAAGTGGTTCAACTTTGTGATCACTTCCGAATAGTTATCGTAAGATCAAGATCATCACCTGCCACATCATTTGCCCTGTCCCTGTGACCATCACATGGCAAACATACGTTAGTGTCTAAAGGACTCACCTGAGAAGCCGATGGTGAAAGCGAGGGTGGGGGTCCTTGACAGGTAGTATGAGGACGGACATATGTCTAGAGTGGCTTAGTTAGATGAGGGAAGGGATGCGTAGCATGAGGTGGTGGTGTAGTAGGGACATGAATCTCAGGAAAACTCCCAAAGCGAATGGGGGTATATGGCATAGGCGCCATATCACCCTCAGAAGGCATTTCAGCTGCAGTCGTAGAAAAGAAAGGTATTGCCTCATGAAATGTAACATCTACAGAAACATAGTGCCGAGAAGTAAGCGGATCAAAACACCGATACTCTTTCTGTATCTAGATATACCCAAGAAAAATGCACTTAACTGTTCTCGGTGCTAGTTTATCCAGACCCGGTCCCAACAAATGGACAATGGCAATACAATCAAAAGTTCGAGGGGTGACGTAAAACAGGGGTCGATCAGGATACGTAGCCTGCAAAGGAATCTGTTTATGTAATGTAGCATTAGGCATCCTATTCATCAAAAAACATGCAATCAAAATGTCACCCCAATAAAAGGAAGGAACCAAATGGTGAATCAACAGAGTACGAGCAACATTAAAAGCATGGCGATATTTCCTCTCAGCAACACCATTTCGCTGAGAGGTGTGGGCACGTGGTCTCATAAATAATGCCATGACTAGAAAAGAAAGTACACAAACGAGTAGCACAAAGCTACAATGCATTATCTGATTGAAAACGTTTCGCAAAATAAGAATACTGAGTTTTTATTTCTTTAACAAAGTTCTCAATGATTTGACCCACATCGAACTTATTCTGCAAAAAAAATATCCAGGAAATGCGAGAAAAATCATCTACTAACAGAAAATAATATTTATTCCCAAGTCAATTAGGAGTACGACTGGGATCCCACACATTCATATGAATCAAGTCAAAAATAGCAGTAGAATAAACATAAGTAGAACTGGGAAAACTTGCCCTATGATGCTTACCCAGATGACAAACATCACAGGTGAGAGCAGTAGTGGAGGGTATGTGTGGCAAAATCCGTCTGATGCGGTCAATAGGCAAGTGACCAAGGTGATGATGCCACTAAAGGGGAGATCCAGTGGAAGCAAGGCCTTGGGTAGCAGAAGCAACAACAATGGTCTGGCTTAGACGGTACACTCCTTTCCCGACGTCCTCCACCAATCGTCTTCTTAGTGAGTTTGTCTTGCAAGATTGAAGAAGATGCATAAAAAATGACTCTACAGTTCAAAGTTCAAATCCCTAATAACACTTCTAGCAAACAGTAAACTCAAGGGAAAATCAAGCACATAAAAGACATCTACAAGTCTCAAAGGTAGAAGATAGAAACATATCTCCCTTGCCAACCAGTGGCTTATGTCTCCTGTCTGCCACCTGCATAGTCCTGGGTGGTGTAATAGGGGTTAATTGAGAGAATGCACCCCTGTCGCCACATTGGTGCGCAGATGCTCCAGAATCAATCAACTAATCACCAGAGGACAAGCATGAGGACATACCAGCCGCAGGTGCCTGTGAAGAGGTAACAATAGCTGCATTATTTGAAGACTGAGAGGATGAGGCCTGTGCCAACTACGCAATCTGCTATCGCAGAGTCTCAATCTCTGTACTCAGGGAGCTCACATTAGAACTAATGGGCACTCTATCTATAATCTCAGCTGCCTGATTGGCCATGGATGGCCTACCATGCTTCTGCCAGCATGTAGCCTCTGGATGACCAAATCTACCACTGTAGGTACACAGTGTTTTAGTACGTGTACTAGACGAGTGTCCGCATCCACGACCATGTGTACGGGGAGGAATACCCCTGCCACGTCTAGGGATCGCTGCCAATGTGGGTGTTTGAGTACTAGTGTCTGGAGCCGAAGTACGGACTGTAACTCTACTGAGTCTGCTATAAGCCTCCTCTAGGGTAGAAAGCTTAGGAGCGGTGAGAATTTGATCTCTAGTAGCATATACTCAGGTCCAAGACCTGCCAAAAAGAGAGAGACGACCAACTCTCTTCGAAAATCCCTCCAAGAATCACAGGCATACCCCGGCAGATAAGGTGATGCCTCTCTAGCATTCCCTTAAAGAGGGAGTAGTACTGTGGCAGAGTGCGTCCTTCCTGACGCAAGTAGAAAAGATCATAGAAGACGTAAATGACTGATGCAGAGTTCTTAGCATGAGAGTAGGTCTCACGTAAGGACTCCCACATCTTCGCAGAGTTGTAATACATGATCTCATCCCCTATACGGGGTATAACTGTCTGCATAAGCCACGCAGAGACCATGGCATTGTCTCTATCCCAGGTGGCATTGGCACCAATCTTGCTCTCAGGCTCCAGATCTGTAAGGATGTGGCTCTTCCCATGACCCCTAAGGGTCATGAGGAAAGTCTGAGACCACTGTGGGTAGTTGGTTTAATCTAACTTGATGATAGGACCAAAAAATAGATTCTTCAGTATCCCGGTGTCCAAAGAAGTGCCCGAATTCATCTCAGACTAATCGTCTGAAGGCATCCTTATAATCTCGGAACCGCAATCAGACTTCTATATCCAAGAGGTCATCAATCAGATCTAAAATATGAAAAATTAGGCCTGCATCTTCCCAAGAAATCCCCTTAAACAAGCTTTTTCCTAGCCTGGGTGCAGGGAGACCACTCGAGAAGGCCCCATGGAGATCCCCCCTGTGGTGGGAGAGGAAAGTAGCCCTAGAGAAAGGCTACAATCCTCTTAGATCTAGCTGCAAGTAGAGGATCACAGCCATGCGGCTCTTATCGCCGAAGCGCCATCGTAGTGATGCCGGTGCGCGTCAAGCAACTTTGCCATCGTAGGCGCACCGGTGCGTGTCAAGCAACATTTTCGTTGCGCAATCCACCGCCACTGGGTGCTAGCTACAGCCACGCGCACCACCCACCGTGCGCTACTGCAATCCACCGTGCACAAGCCACCGCTGCATAGATACACGTTGCCCAAAGCACGAAGTCGTTGCGAACGAGCAAGACTCCCTCTATTCGCAGCCGCCTATGTGCAGCCTTGCATAAGTGCAAGTGTGCCTTATGCGCGCGAGGTGCTGCGCCACTGCCGACTGCGGTGCACGGAGATGAGAGAGGGATTTAGGTTTGGGGTTTTGGAGGCCTTAAGGGTGGGATACCGAGAACCACAGTCTAGGACCTGTACTCTGATACCAAATTGGTTGAAATGACTTAATCCCATATAGAAAACCCTAGGCTTTTATATAAAAAGAGACCAGAGGGTTAAAAGTACAAAAATGTCCCTGAGGGACTAAACACCCATAGCCCGTACAGTAAAAACATAAAATAATAATATATGCTAACATCATACGATCCAACTTCATAATTCTCCACAAGTTGCATTAATAAAAAAATGCAATGCATGGATGGCTGCTTTTGCCTAGACATCCGTCGGCCCTGGAATGCATTTTGCTATACACATTTGTACATTTCTTTTGATACCGTTGAGTTTGGTGCGATCCAGAAGCATGGAGACTCTTCCACGTGAAGATAATGGGCAACAACAGGTGCTGCCAGCAGCCCCTGTTCTCACTGCAGGGAAGAGAGAGAGGGTGTAGCCGCCAGTTGGGAAGAAGAGTCGGAGAGAGAGAGAGAGGGAGTTGGTGGTGTTGGATTTTGTGGAAACAATAATGCATTCAACTCAAAATAAAAGAATTACAAATGCTCTCTTTTATAAAGAGAGAGCATATCATAATCCTCTAAAAATAGTAACAAACCCAATCCTAATCAAATCACATCTCTTAAAATTAGAAAAAATAAATCCTAATCAATCAAAGTAAATCCTCTAAATAAACTTACTAAAAAACAGCATACCAACTAAAACACTACAAAACTTGGACCTCAAGCCAACCTAAAATATCCTCAGGAATGGCACCCCTTTGGATGCCCACTGGACTGTCATGTGGCATTTTTATTCCCAACAGATACATTTTGAGCCTCCTCCATCTCAGTTTCCATCTGATGTGTGTAATATGACCTTTCCTTTTCCACGGTTTGGTATCAAGTGTTGCATTTATAAGATTTCTTTTTCATCCATTGCAGGTGAGATATCCAGTACTGCTGACTCCGGCTGAAAAGCAAATGGCAAGAGAAGTTTGTCTTAAATTCAAACAAATGGTATCTATAATCAAGTAAATTTTTTGTACTGCCTGGCATATAACCTGTTGCTGAATATTGGTACATTATACAGTTTTGATTTTGTTCCTTATTTAAAACTTCTTGCCTAATATTCTAATTTCCATTATGTTTTATTCACTTTCTGGAGAGTTCGTTACTATATCTTATGATTCTGCAATTTCACAAATCCTTCAGAAGGGTATATTTTTCAGTTCTAGTAGCTTTTTGGTGCATAGACATTTTGATTTTTCAATTGGGAAAGGGAAGGCTAGCAGAGATAAAGTATTAAATTTCATTTACATTGTTGTCTATTCTTTATCTCTCTGCTATCTTAATTATTTTGCATTGTTGTAAAAATCGGCCAACTAGGTAAACTATTCGGCCTAGTCCTAGTTGCCCCCCCCCCCCCCTGCCACTGTGATCCGAGTATTAATATTCAGAACAATAGTCAGTTGGCCCGACTACTCAGCTAAATAGTCAGCCTAGTCAGCAGACTATGAGGTCAACTTCTACATGCAGGTCCATTACCAAGTCCCAACCTGACCCCATTACAAGTTACAATGAATAGAAATTTTGAACTTATGTTTATTTTCATTATCTTGATGCTTTATTTGATGATATATCTTGTTGAAATCTTGAATTATGCAAGTACACACACACACACCTGGGCGAATACTCCCCAACTATTCCCCCATATACTCTATAGTCACTTAGTAACCTGACTAACTAAATGCCATCTACCGTACAACACTTATTTTGGCATTGCACATGCTCCTGAGGTGATTAGCATTTTATATGCTCACTCGAAATATCTACTTGTGAATGCAATTAGTTCCTCGGGAATTCATATTATTATGTCAGTTGCTTTATCCATATTGAGCTAATTTGTCTTAAAACATCATGTGGCTCTTCAATCCTAGAGTTGATTATGATTAAATCACATTGGCTTTCTGCTCGCATAGCTTTGTCATCTAAGTACATATATATAAAGATGCCTCCATCTTCCGTTATTTGTTTCATTGGTCAAATCTTTATTTTGTATGATGAAAATAGAGTGCTCTAGACAGGTAATATCCTTGGCATAATATTTATTATGACATAGTTGCAATGACTGTAATTGGCTAGTTTCTGAAAATCACCAGACAGAAGACTGAGGATAGGTTTGTGGAAGCACCACAATTTTAGATTCTCATGTCTGGAAATTAATACGCTTCATCTGTCAATAGTTGTTTGCTTAGATACTCCTGGCAAATTGGTTGTTTCGGACGTTTTCTGTCAAGGCAAAAGCATTGAATTCTAAGTGGGCCTTCTGATTTATTCTACAAAATTACATGTGACAGGTCTGTGGATTTGATCTGTTGCGCTGCGAAGGAAGATCCTATGTTTGTGATGTAAATGGGTGGAGTTTCGTGAAAAATTCGTACAAGTAATTATATAAATAGACATCCTACATCCAAATCTATATCTTGCTTTCATTCTGTCTCCAAGTACAGTGCAATCCTTGCACGTTTGATTTCATTCCTAAGAATTTCTGTTACGAGTTGCAGGTATTATGATGATGCGGCTTGTGTCTTGAGAAAAATGTTTCTTGATGCCAAAGCTCCACATCTTTCATCAACTCTTCCTCCAACACTTCCCTGGAAAACTAATGAGCCAGTCCAACAATCTGAAGGTTTAACACGCCAAGGGAGTGGAATCATTGGTGCATTTGGGCAGTCAGAGGAACTTCGATGTGTGATTGCTGTTATTCGTCAGTGAGTTTTCTTCGACTTCCTTGTAAAGACCAGTATTGGCCATTCATGTATGTAAAACATTCAATTTTGTGTAGTGGTGATCGGACTCCCAAACAGAAGGTGAAATTGAAGGCTACTGAAGAGAAGTTACTGAACTTAATGTTAAAGTACAATGGAGGGTGGCCTAGATCTGAGGTGTCCTTAAATTTGCAATATGTCAATTTCAAGATTTTCTTGTGTCAACTCTCATTTTGCCCTTTTCTATTCTAGACAAAGCTGAAAAGTGCTATTCAGTTACAAGATCTGTTGGATGCCACCAGGTTGCTGGTGCCTCAGTCAAAGTAAGCATTTCAACTATCACATTTATGCCATTGAAAGGCTTTCTACACAATGTGCTGCCTTCTTGTGTCAGGATGGATGTAGCAGCTCGAGTTGTTCCCTTGCAATTCAATTTTGTTCATCTTTGTAATTGTGAAGATACTAGAACGTGGAGTTTTTATTATTGTAGAAACTCAAATAGAAACAATGACATTTGGTCTGTTTATATAGACAGACCAATCCTACTTTCTAATTCTAATACAATCCCATAGACTAGGGAAAACATACCTCTAATCAAAACAAATCTCAAACATAACAGATTTTCCCAAAAGGATAATTTTAAAATTAGAAACCAAATTAAGGAAGCAAGATAACTTGGCAAGGTGGACTTCCTTGCCCTCCAATTCATGTGGGAGATCTCATGCTCTCCAACATGGAGATTCACGAGATCTCCAAGATCTCCAACAGTAATTATCAGAATGTGTTAGATCAATAATTAAATAATTAGTGTGTTTTTTTTTTAAAGTATTTTTCCAGAATATGGCAAGGTGCTGCTACCACCTGATTAATAGGTGGAGAAATTCTACGGATTTCAAGAAATATTGGTTTCAGTCAGGATTTTGAGTATCTTTGAGTTTTTACTGGGAGTAGGAGGGCAACTGTTTTTTATGGTTTTCATATTTAAGTTTTGGTGGTGCAAAATAAAATATTTGCATTGTTGGTAGATTAATAACAAATAGTTCACCATGAGCACATGATGTGATTTCTGCACGTCAGATAGAAAGCAGTAGGTTCAGATTTGCATTATTGATAGATCACTGTCAAATAAGTCACTGTTCATCACATGATATGATTGTGCACATCAGATAGAAAACAGTAGTAGATGCTCCAACAGGAAACCTGGGCGATGATAAAAAAAACTGGAATTGTCTTCCACCAATTGATATTTTTACAGGCATGCATGTATTCATGTATGTAGCTATGTGTGTGCATATGGATGGATTGATGGATTGATGGACACATGCATGCATATGTGTATAGAAACACACAAAACATCTGTTACTTCTGAATTTGATTTTAGTCTTAAAAATTAAAAAACTTCTGAATTTGATAAGCATAATCTTCTGATACGATGTTGCGATCTTCCTTTATGCACTTGTACTTATTTTGTTGCAAACAAAAATACGTTCGATTGATAAAAGCTAGAAATGTTTAAATGTCTACTGATTTTCTAGGTCTGGTCGAGAAAGTGACAGTGATGCTGAAGAACTTGAGCATTCAGAAAAGCTTCGCCAGGTTAAAGCGGTACTCGAAGAGGTGCCCATTCTTGCCAATACTTAAAACTCGTTTGAATAATTCAAGTGGGTTTCAATAATAGAAGGGGCAGTATCTGGTTACAAAAGTTGTCCACAAATAAATTTCATAAATAATAGAAGGGGCATTATTCCTTGTTTCATCTGGACTTGTAATATTGTGATAGTAGGGATTTGGCATCTAAATTTGACAATATCATTGAATATGGATGGAGTAAAATGGATGCCACTATAGAAATTTCTAGTAGCATGTACAATCTTTTTCTTTTGTGTGGAAGGCAAGATTTTACGTGCTGATTTTGACATTGTTTCGACGATTTTAGAATTATCTATTTTGAAGTCACACTAGAGGCATGCCGAGGAAACGTCAATATTTTGATGTGGAATATCAAAAACCTTGACACATCTAAAAATAAGCATTTCGCTGGAACATTGGAGTCATGTTGAGGAAACCTCAGAATTCTATAAGAATGATTAGTACTGTATTGAATCTATTACGTTATGTTAAGGTCTCTCTTGTCATTTGTTTTTATTTGTTAAGACTCTTGTTACAATTTTTCCCTCACGTCTCTTTACATAAAGAGGTGTAGGGTCAGCTTAGTAATTTGAAAACTTTCATTTTCTTCAACTTGGTATCAAAACCAAGATGGGGACACCACCCAACAAACCCCTAACCCTACCACTAACCTCTCTCTTCCTCGCCTTACTGCCGCCAGCCACTAGTCTTCAGCGTCACCTCTTTCTAGGGGCAAAGGGGGCAGCGCCGCCGGCTGGGCTTGTTCCCCTCCCTGTTGGGCGGTAGGGAGAGAGAAAAACAGCCGCACAACTCTCTAAGAGGGTCCTTGACCTTGGTATGATGTCTTGCTAAGGTCTAGGATCCTCCAGGAGATGATTTGAAGTGTTTCTACCGGATGGTATGATCAAATCAGACATCTAACTTTTATTTGGGGTGTGTATTCCCCTTGTTAATGAGATTTTTAGGGTATGTATTCCCCTTGATTCGTTTGACGAATTGTTGAAACCACATGTAAGCAGATTTTAGGGTGTGTATTCTCCAGTTTTATTCAAAATCAGATCTATGTTTGAAGTTGTTTGGAGGTATGTGTGTTGTAATTGCTTTATAGCCTTATCATCATCAAAGACTGAGATGACATCGGAACATATTGGAGATGGTATGGTCTACAAAAACCCATTTTTTGCACCGATTGTGAAGTTAGATGAGACCATTACCTCCGTTGGTCTCAAACTTTTCTCGTTACTGTGGAAGAGCATGAGAAGCAACATGTTCTTACAGAAGCATCACCAGAGCAGAAAATGGAGAAATATGCAACTTGGAACTATGGTATGGGCCTGAACATTAAACAGTGTAATACCTGTATTGGAGATGAAGTTATGTATTATAAAACAGCTAAATAGATGTGGGACGGTCTAAAGGATGCCTACTCTCATGAGTTGAATTCCACCCAGGTCTTTCAGATCTATTATGATCTTTACCATTTGAAACAAAAGTCCATGAGTCTTTCACAGTGCTATTCTACGATGAAAGGACTTTTGGAAAAATATAATGCATGCAGGCCCATGTGCACATCACTTGTGTAGAGATTAGAGGAAGGAGTTTTCTACTCATATATTTCTAACAAGACTTAATGATGACCACGCTGCTGCACATTCTCAGATTTTGACACTATTTGAGCTTCCTCCTATTGAGGAGATCTACAAGAAGCTGGGCAGGTTGCAAGTTCAATCCACTCATGAGGTTGTCACTAGTAACGCTACTTTTGCCCATGCAGCTCTGAATACACGTGGATGGAATGGAACTTTTCGAGGTAAATGCAGGCGACGTGGTGATGGTGGCGGTAGTAAGCCTACTTGCACTTATTGTGGGAGGATTAGCCATATTGAGGCCAAGTGTTAGAACAAACTTGGATGGCCTACTGTTGCCAACCAAGTTACTGTGACTGCTCCACAAGCGACATCTTCTGGTACAGTTAATCTTGCAGAGGCGGACTATGATGCAGTGGTGCAACACTTAGCATAGTTAACTCATGATTAGCCTCAATCTTTAGGCACAACAGCTTATGCCTAAGCATTATGTATGAGTAATTCTTGGCGGATAGATTCTGGTGCTTCAGATCATTTATTTGGGAATTCCCAGTGTTTTGACGATATGCAGAAGGTGTCACAAGATCGCTCAGTTCAGCTAGCAGACGATAGGCATGCCTCTATCTATGGTAAGGGAGGGTATCTGTTACTCTTACTATGCACCTTTCTGATGTTTATTATGTGCCTGACATGGCAATGCATTTGTTCTCTGTTAGTATTATCACAAAGCAACTGAATTGCCTTGCTATATTTGATGCGGTTGGGTGTACTTTTCAGGATCGCATGACGGGGAGGACGATTGGTGGTGGGCATGAGGAAGGGGTGTATATCGGCTAGTGTAGGGTCCAGTTGTTGCAGCGTGTCAGACAAGTACTACTGCGGGGAGTGCCTTGCAGTGGCACAGATGATTAGGCTATCCTTCTCTGGACAAACTATGTCAGATCATCCATCTCTCGCCTGCCATAAAGATTCAGTGTGATGCTAGTGCGATGCTTGTCAGGTGGGAAAGCATCACAGAACCAGTTTTCCTGTTTCTATGCAATCTAGTAGTTCAACATGTTTTAATTTACTTCATTGTAATGTTTGGGGTCCTAGTCGTCTGGCAGACCAACAAGGTCATTGTTATTACTTGTTATTTGTTGATGATTTTTCCGTCTATCATGGTTATTTTTGATGTATAATAAATCAGAAGTTGATTATATTATTCAGCAATTTGTGGCTTTTATCAAAACCCAATTTGGTGTATACATTATGACTATCAGAATAGATAATGCATTGGAGTTTTGCACCAAGAGTTTGGCATCCTTTTATGGGTCACTTGATATTATGCATCCAACTTGCTGTCCCCATATGTCACAACAAAATGGGGTTGCGGAATGGAAACACCGCCATATTCTGGATACAACTTGAGCCTTGCTTATCCAGAATAATGTACCACATACTTACTAGAGAGTTCCCACTACCTATTATCTTATTAATAGGCTTTCTTCTTATGTACTTCATGAGTAGGTTCCATGGAACATTCTATATCTAGATGCAAATTTGGTTTTAGTGCCCCCGAAAGCATTTGGCTATGTTGCCTATGTGTATCTATTTAGGCCTGGTAGTGATAAACTGGCTCTTAGAGCAGTCAAGTGTGTTTCTTGGTTACTCACGCACTCAAAAGGGATATAGCTGCTTTGATCCTATACATCAAAGGTATTATGTTAGTGCGGATGTGACATTCCACGACTCTATTCCATATTTTTCCACATCAGGCCATCAGTTGAAGGATGTGAAAATGATTGTACTTATGTCTATGCCTCCCCGGAGCCATGTAGGATTTTTCTCAAAGTAGTAGTCTTCCTATTACAGAGCCACTTGTGAGCACATTCAGAGTGGTACCACCAGATGAGAATACTTTCAAGGGTACCACATATCAGCTACCTGTCAGTTATCGAGAGAAGATACACCCTCTCCTCAATTCCTATTGAGCCACCACTGTCCTTCCCTACTCAGGTATGTGTTGAGGCTACTGACAGTACTTCTCTTATTGTTGCTTCTCTCGATTCTCTCTCCATGTCTATGGATGATGATATATCTATTGCTATTTGGAAGGGCTCCCCATTAATCTGCCAGTATTGTGTGGTTGGGGGTGTTGTTTTTGTTGATTCTCTGAGTACTGAGTTTCATGCATTCACAATTGTTGTTTCTAGTTCTGAGATACTGACTTTGTATTAGCAAACTCTCTTGAATTCACACAAGAAGTCTGCTATGGAGGAGATGTCTGCTCTCTGTGACAGAGGCACCTGGGAGCTTGCTATATTATCCTCCGGTGCACACCTTGTTGGCGCTAGGTGGGTCTTTACCTTGAAATACAACCCAAATGAGTCTACTTCTTGGTATAAGGCTTGCCTTGTAGCCAAAGAATCCACCCAAATCTATAAGGTGGA
Organism: Thalassia testudinum; assembly: GCA_037157565.1. Lineage (NCBI taxonomy): Eukaryota > Viridiplantae > Streptophyta > Magnoliopsida > Alismatales > Hydrocharitaceae > Thalassia > Thalassia testudinum. The sequence goes on along the minus strand of JAZHRO010000022.1, from coordinate 78,861,739 downwards.
TTTCTTTGGCTCCTCTTCGGTTGCTCGTTTATCCATCGACTATATACTTATTTTTGTTGTAGCATATTATGAATGGTCTTTACACTAACTGGATGTCAAAAATGCGTCTCTATGACGACCTTAAGGAGGAGATATATATAAAGTAGCCTTTTGGTTTTGAGGTTCAGGGGGAGTGTGTTTGCATGCTACGAAAGGTCATCTATGGTCTTAAACAGAGCCCTCGAGCTTAGTCTCAACATCTGTCAAAGGCCTTGGTTATTGTTGGGTTGCAGAGATCCTTGTCTGATCATTTATTATTTGTGAGGAAAATCAGTGATAGTATTGTGGCTCTACTTGTGCATGTTGATGACCTTATACTCACAGGAGATGACAGTTAATATTTCTTAGGTGAAGGAGTATTTAGCACACCAGTTTGTTATGAAGGACCTTGGGAAGCTCAGGTATTTCCTTGGCATTGAGATTGCTACGAGTAAGTAGGGTATTGTTATGTCCTAAAGGAAATATGCTCTAGACATTCTCCAAGAGGTAGGCATGCTTGGATCTAAGGGTGCTAATATCCTTATAGATCCAAAGGGTCGCTTGTTTGATGGCATAACGAAGTTGATGGATAAGAAAGCTTATAGATAGTTGGTGGGGAAGCTACTGTATCTGACCATCACTAGGCCAGATATTAGTCTTGCAGAAGGTAAGCTGTGTCAGTTCTTAGACAAACCTATTGCTGATCATTGGTAGGCAGTGATGCAGGTATTGAGATACATCAAAGAGTGTCCAGGTCGTAGTCTTTTATTCCAAAAGAAAGTTCCTATGTCTACTTTTGCTTATTCAGATGCAGACTATGCATGTGATGTTGGCGATAGATACAAGTTTCTGTACCTTTCTAGCAGGGAATCTGGTGACCTGGAGGAGCAAGAAACAAAGTGTGGTGTCATGCTCGAGCGTTGAATCAGAATACCACGCTATAGCACACACAGCAGCAGAGATGATATAGATACAATCTTTGTTGCAAGACTTTAATGTTACTCTTGAGGAACCCATGGAGATTTATTGTGGCAATAAGGCTGTAACTTATATTACTAACAATCTCATGTTCCATGAAAGGATTAAACATGTGAAAGTGAATTATCATTACACTAGGAGCCTAATTCAGTAGAGTCTGCTCCGTACTACTTACCTAGCCTCTTCAGAACATACTACAAATATGTCTACTTTAAAAACATATAAAGAGGTGTGGGGCCAACTTAGTAATTTGAGAATTTTCATCAATTAAATCCATATGATTGTGTTAGAAAAACATAGTAAACATATAAACATCAATCTTATCAAAAATATGTAGGCACTAAATCCTAAAATCTAACAAACTAACTCTATGAAACATTTAGATTAAACAATCGAAGTGTTGAAATAAATTGTTATCTCATTGGAAATAGAGTCCTTTGACCTCTTTATATAACAGAAATAGAAAATGCAAACATGAATAGAAATTAGACTAAACCAAATATTCTAAATAATGCAAACCTATAACCTAATAAACATAGTAACTTTAACACTCCCCGTAAGTTGGAGTGTGCGACGCCCAGCTTGTAGATGGGAAAACAAAATGGACTTCCCTTAATAAAAACCTTGTCTGGCTGGAGGAGCAGGTAGGCAGAAGTAATCACCTTAAACCAGTAGAACTCTTCTCTTTAAAAAAAAAAAAAAACTAGGAAGAACTATACAAGCAGAAGACAACAGGCAACTAGTAGGTAGTAGCCATGAGGTAGGGGTAAAGGGTTGAGATGACCCGCAATGCTCCCATCAATCAAGGTTTAGGAAGTCGATATCTAGTAGTTAGTCGGTTAGGTTACTGCATAGAGAGTATACGATATGTGGACAAGTATGCAGTTTTGTGTTTTTATTTTAAAAAATATAATATAATTAGTCAACTTATTAAAATTTGTGTTCACAAATAATACATAATTAATAAACATCAACCACAATTAAAATGAGACCTAAACTCACACTTAAAATCATTACAATCAATCTTACAACAAAATCAGCCCTAAATTATCTTTTTAAAAAAATCAAACCTAAAATATATTTTATCGCAAAATCGGCTGCCTACTCGGTCATCTCCTCGGGTCTTCAACTCAAGTAGTCGGCTTTGCCTGCTTAGTGGACCACCTAAGGATACTCAATGCGGAGATGGCAGTGTTGATGAGTATGCGGTCACATAGTCGGCCTACTCAACCGACTTTCTGAACACTTCCACCAATCATTTGCGTTTTCTACATCTCCGAAGGGATTTGTAGATGCATCATCATGAGTGAGGACAACAGGGAAACACAAAGCAACATCAGTTGCAGTCGCAACAACAATAGTAGAGGAGGATGGCTTGCTCCTCGGTTCCCTTTGAAAAAGAAAAAATATCCAATTTTCAATGGGAAAACCAAATGTATCCGAGGTCAGGGTGGAAGAATTATTGAAAATAAAGTCCCTTGACCTCTTTATATAGAGAGTCTGGGTGGAAGAATTACAAAGTAGTCTTAATAGAAATAGAAAATAGTCTAACCTAAATATTCTAAATAAAGCAAACCTATAACCTAATAAACCTACAACTCTAACAAATACCATGTTGAAAACATAAATTGTTCTCATTGAAAATAGAGTCTCCTAACCTCTTTATATAAAGAGTTGGGGTGGAAGAATTACAAAGTAGTACTAATGGAAAATGTTGACAGAGATGTGTGTAGTGTTATTTAGTCTCATACAATGGAGTGGGCCTTTTGTTATGTGTGTGGTGGCCTATAAATAGGCGTGTACCCCCCACCCATTCTTTTGAGAAGAATCAATAAATTAGTGTCCTATCGGGGCCTGCTCCTATGGTTTTCTCCCCACTTTTCGTGAGTGGGGTTTCCACGTAAACCCCAAGTGTTCTACATTATCTTTATGCTTCGATATTTTTGCTTCCACATTATTTTAGATTTCAACTTTGTATTAAAGCAAGTTGATCTTAGGTTGGTTTGTCCTTAAAGATTATTATTATTTATTATTCTCAATTCTTATTGGTTCATTGAGGAGGATTTGTCATGTTCATGGAATCTCCATCCACCGCTTGATGTGGGGCTATTCTCAGCATTCCCAGTGTTCATCCTTAATGGGGATCCCTCTCCCCTCAAGGCGAAGGCAAGGATCGAGAGGTTTTGCTACTCCATGGGGCTCGACTTTGACTTCGTAGACGATCCCGGCAGCATCATCATCGTGAAGCTCGGCTACGGTAGGAGCTCAGGCTTCGCGCGATCATGCGGAAGGGCATTGGGAAAGACCACGCCAAGTGGTTCCTTGCGGCGACCGCGACGTTCATCACGGATCAAAGAGAAGACGCCAGCGTCCAGGTTAGGGTTCTGCTACCTCCTTCGCTAGGGGCATGGCAGCGGCAAGAGCTTAAAGCTCGAGTCCTCTTGCTTCCTTCTTCCGATGGTGGACGAGAGCCAATCAAGGAGCGGAGGGGATCACAAAAGGAAGCTGGAGGACCCTCCCCTGTGGTGGTCCACAAGGTTCTCCTTAGTCTCCCCCAACACAAAAACCCCTCCCCCTTCCTACAACAGCGTGCTGCCATTGCCCAACGACATCCAGGTGGCGAAGCAGCAAGCATAGAAGATTGCCACCCACCACTTCAGCGATGCCAAGGCCAAGCGCCCCCACGTCGACAGCGGCGTCGCCCCCCAATCCGACAACTCCAAGCCCTTCTCCACCACCTCTCTGACCTCCTCGGCCACTACCTTCACTGTCCTCACTGCAACCCACGCCAACTCCCACGGCGGCGTGGAGAACGTCGAGGAGGAAGATGAACTAGAAGGCGACGATGGAGATCGAGAGCATCTCAACAGAGATCTTGCGAGGACAATGGCGTTCAAGACGAGATCACGAGATCAACAAGATCTGAGGGGAGATCGACGTGTGAAGAAGACCTAAGGTTTCCGTCCCTACCTTTTTCATTTTAAGTTCGTTTAAGTCCTTTATATGTTCGATTTTGGTAGAGCCTTATTTAAAAACAAAAGAAAAAAAGGGTGAAGGGAAAAGGTGCCTCTTGGTTTTTGGTGTTCGGTTCTATTATGACTAAGTTTAAAAAAAACAAAGAGGAAAAGAAAGAAAAGGGCAGAAGGATATCGAAAAAAAAAAGAACAAAAGGAAAGAAGGAAAAAAAAAAGAAAGAAAAAAAGGGAGAGATGAAAAAAAGAAAAAGGTGAGTTTGAATTGAAGAGAAGAGGTAAAGTCTTCTCTAGTTTCTATGATCATTATTTTGATTATATTTCTTTTTATTGTTATTTTCTTCTCTCATATGAGTAAGGGAGAAAGGAGGAGTATGGAAGCCTGTTGCAGTCACCCCCATTTGGGAGTCCCTTTTATTTCTCACGTCCTCCAGCAGTTGGAGTGACATTAGATACCACTATAGACTTTTGGAGTAGTTGATCATCACATGAGACACCAAACTCTGGGAGGTCCAAAGTTTCAAGGTCTCCAAAGAGAGGGAGATCTATTTTCAAGGTCCTCAGAAGAGGGGCCCAGTCGATTTCTATGTATGAGATACGACTTCGAGGTCATCAAAGGAAGACCCATGTCAGGGATACTGAATGGGAGCCACCAGCACCAATTGAGGTCTCCAAAGGAGAGGCCATTGTCAGAGCCAGCTACAGTAGTTCCTTCAGTAGCTCCAGCCTGGGTCCCCTCCTACAAGCAAGAACCAATCTAGAGAGTTGTGTTATGTTATGTAAAGTGGGTTTCTTTGTGTTGCAAGCTGAGCATTTCATGCTCCAGCTTGAAGGGGAATGTTGAGAGAGATGTATGTAGTGTTGTTTAGTCCCACAGTGGAGTGGGACTTTTGTCATGTATGTGGTGGCCTATAAATAGGCGTGTACCCCCCACCTATTCCTTTGAGAAGAAACAATATAGATTAGAGCCCTTTCTGGGCCTTGTCCCGTGGTTTTCTCCTCGCTCTTCATGAGGGGTTTTCATGTAAAGCCAAGTGTTCTACACTATCTTTATGCTTTGATATTTTTGCTTCTGGATTATTTTAGATTTCAACTGAAAAAGTTAGACTAAACCAAATATGCTAAATAAAGCAAACGTATAGCCTAATAAACCTAGTAAGTCTAACACAAAGAACTAGTTAATTTACCATAAACTTATGGATTTGCAAATATAATCGTTAAAACTCATAATAGGATCAGTAAATCTATTGTATCTTGAATCTAGATTAGAACATAAGAAATAAATACTATTGAACTTTGGAGAAGTTAAATTACTTTAAAGAATTAACAAATAGGGAGAGGAGACATTTACAAGGGTTCTTATCACTCCAACAAACATGCGACAATAGTAATGGGTGGAAATGAGTTACTATGGTCACCTTAAAATGTGGTAGTAGTCTAAGAATTGTACGTGCAAAATATCATTGACACTTCCGCATTTTGATGTTACATGTATGTCGATACAGCCTCACATAAGAAAAAAGCCATTTCGTTAGCACATCGTAGGCATGCCATGGGCATTTAAAACACTGGTGGAAGGTAAGAGGGGGATCAGCAAGGGATGTTAATCCCCTTGAAATCCATTAACAGGAGCTAGTTACACCAGGTACTACAAATGCAGCACACCCTCAACATTTGATGTTTCCCTTCTAAAGATAATCCCACTGTGCTTTAGCCAAACAACCGTTACAGCCGACAACAAAATGAAGGCTTTCCTAGATTGATCCTAATCAACATGTTTAGCCTGGAAGCTTCTCTAGAGCTCCTTGTATGAGCTGAAGTCTAAGTCCTGAGGACTTGTTTTGACTCAAAACTCCTTAAAAATAGGATAGGAGAAAAATAAATGATCCACAACCTCAGTGTCACAAGACAAAAGTCACAAGAGTCATCATCATTTGAGGCCCATTGTCGTCTAAAAATTCTAGCAATGACCTTCTCTCAAGCCAGATGAAGAATTTGATCTTCAAGGGGATGCACATGTTCCACAACCTCTTGAAATCTACCACAATTAGGTCATCCTGTGGTAGGTAGGCCTCCATGAATAGCAAATAAGCCTTCCTGGCCGAGAAAATGCCATGTCTTTAGAGCCATCCATCCCTTCCTACTCCAGTTTGGATGTTGAAGATTGCTTGGAGAGTAAGGGTAAGCTCCTCTGATCTAGCATCAGAGAAAGAAGGTGCCAAAGTAGATGTCCGAGTACCATCCTGAAAGAAATCAGCAGCGATGGCTAGAAGATTACTAGAAACAGGAGCAAGGCATAGGTATATCTCAAAGATGACCCTTGAAGCAGTCAAGTGATGAATCCAAGAATGAAACCTCTGGCCATCTCTAACCACAACTCTATAGTGGGGTCTGATCTTTCTTGGAAGCTTCATTTGACCCTTCCAAAAGCTAGAACAGTGCATAGTGGTCATTAATTTCTCCTTAGTCTATCTAATCACCATAGGGATCATCTTTGGAAAAGGTGGTTGGGGATGCAAAACATATAAGATCCACTTGGTTAGCATAGCATCATTCATCTCCCTCAAGTTGACACCAAGACCGCCTTCACTCTTCGACCTGGACACCTCCCATGCCACTAACAAAGCAGATAATTTCTGTTTGTCTCAAAACACAAGCCATTACCTTCAGAAGAGTAGTAAATCGGCATGGCAGATAGAACAGACTAAACAGGCACCAATCTTCCTTCTTTGGAAAGCAACCTTGCCACCTACCCAGTGAATGCTTCTCCATCCTCTCGAACACTAGAAACCAATCTCGCTAGGATAAGTTCCTTGAAGAAAGAGGAAAGCCCAAGTTTTTTAAGGGAACTTGTAGATTTTGAACACCTAGAACTTCTTCACACTGGTTTGCCTCCTCATCAACCATCCCAAAGGTTAAGGAATTGGCTTTTGTAAGCTGGTTTGCATCCCAAAAGCTTCATTGAATAACTCAAGTAATAACTTGGCCTTGTGTGCCTTCGGCAAAGGGCCCTTAATAAAAAGAATGGTATCATCAACATATTACAATAGTGACGCAATTTTCTAATTTTTTTCTGGAAGGTTAGAGTGCTTCCGAGGGGGGAAAGTTTGGTGTTGCTGAAGTTAGCCCTCTCGGCTGTTCCAATTTTCTATGTTTCAATTTTTAATCCATCAAAGAAGGTGATGAGGAGGATTGATGGTGTGTGACAAGGATTTTTTTAGAAGGGGTCAGATCATGAGCAGCACTTTTGGTGTCCTGTTGGCTGGAATGATATTTGTAGGCCTGAACAGCAGGGTGGTTTAGGTGTGTGCTACGCTTGCAGGATTTTATCAACTCCTTGTTGTCCAAATGGGTAGTAAGGTTCTTGGCAAGTGAAGACTCCTTATGGGTTTGTCTTTTGTAAGACTCACATGGAGTATCCCTCAGCTTGGTGGAAAGAAGTCGTGTTCCATGTGGTGTGCCTGGTTTTTGGCATGGTTTGTTTGCAGTTTGGAGAAGGGTTTTTCTGTTGTTAGATTCGATTATGAGAGATGGAAAGACTTTCAAATTTTGGGATGATGATTAAACGGGAAAGGGAATTCTAAGCCTCAAGTTTCCAAGATTGCATGCTCTTTCCCATGATAAATTTTGTTGTGTGGTGGATGCTTGGGATGATAGTTCAGGAGCTGGTAGTGGTTTACGGAGGCCCTCCTTTGGTGAGTCTTTGTCTAATGCCAGCTTTGTAAAATTTTTGGAGCTTTTAGATATGGTTGGGGAACATTTTCCCATTCATAATCAACTAGATGCTTTGTCTTGGAAGTGTGATAATTTCTGTGTTAAGAAGATATTCAAAATTTTCAGGGAACGGAATAATATAGATGATTTGTATCTTGGTCTTGACACCTCTCTTATTTGGAGATTAAAGATCCCTTTGAAGGTGAAGATTTTTTAATGGTTGATTCGAAGGAGAAGGCTGCAACAAAGGACAGTCTGCGAGTATGCAGTTGGAGAATGATTTTGCATCTTCTTTGGTGCTGAGTTGGAGGATTTGAGCCATTTATTCTTGTAGTGTTGTTTTGTCAAAGATATTTTTGCCCGCCTTGCAGTGCCAACCATAGGATGTAAGTCAATGGAAGACTTCCAGGCTTCAGTGCAGACAGGAGTGTTGGCAAATCCTTTGTTGCTGATGAAGACTGCTGTTGTCTTCTGGTCTGTTGGGCTGTAGTGGTGTGCAGTGATTTTTTTGTGGGGAAAGGTTCTACCTTAAAAATGCTGCGAGAGGATCTTCTAATTTGTTTTATTTTTGGACGCTTGGTCTGTAAGTGTCTTGTTTTCTTATAGTTTCCTCCTTTGAGGTAATACAGCGGATGGTTATCAGTCTCTGATAACCATCCCTTTTCCCTTTCACAAAAAAAAAACAACAGTGACACAATTGTCCTGCCCCTTTTAGAACCAAATCCACGTTAACTCCCTAACACCACAAAGAAAGAAGCATGCATCAACAAAGAAGTCAATTGCCAAAACAAAAATGATAGGAGCCAGGGGCAACTCTGTTGAATACCCCTGTTCAGTTCAATACAACTTCTTCAGGACAACCATAAATAAGAACGGAAAAGGACGTTAAGGTCACACAAATCTTTATCCATCCAATCCAAGATGCTAGTAATCCTCTAAAGTGGCGAGAAGACCATGAGGTCTTCCAATCGAGGCTACCATATGCCTTAGAGAAATCTATTGCCTAGCAAAAGGCCTTCCCTTTTTCTTCCAAGCTGAAAAGATCTCTAAGGCAACAATGTAGTTCTCCACAGATCTACACCAAATAAATGCTAACTAGACATGGTCAATCAATCTATCCAGAACAGCTGTTAGATGCAAGGTCAAGGTCTTTGCCACCAGAAGATATATCAAGTTAGAGAGTGCGATTGGCCTGAAATCCTTAACTGTTTCTGCAGCCTCACCCTTACGTAAAAGAAAGAAGAATCTGTTGCACTTTGCAAATACCTCCTCCCCACTCAGGAATAAAAGATGGCCATGATGTCTTCCGCGAGCAGATTCCAAAACTCTGTCAAAAAGAAAATTGGGAAGCCAACTGACTGAGAGAGCCTTCATGCTTTAGAGAGAAAAGGGTGTGCCAAACCTCCCATTCTATTGAAGGGCAGATCAAGGAAGCTGCCTCCTTCCCATCAACACACTTGGACAATAACCACTGAGATGCCAAACTCTGTACCCCTCAGTACAAAAAAGATTGTGGCAGAAATCAATGAAAGCATCTCTAGCCTGATGTTGACCTGAGCAAACCTCCATCCAACTGAAATGGAATCAATCTGGTTTTGTCTTCTTCTGCCATTGCCAAAGGTATGAAAAAATCTTGTAATTGCATCACCTTCCTGTAGCCACAATTGTCTAGATCATTCTCTCTAAGACACTTCGACCTTTCTATCCTCTTGCTGAAGCATCCCTAAACCCTAGAATGTACAATGCCGGAAGTACCTAAATAAGGATCATCATGTTTGTTGTAGTAATGAATGGGGAGATCAATATACCCAACCTAAGGCTGTTTGCACGCGCGCGCACTCACACACGTGTGTATAATAGGAGGTGTTGAGTTATGTATTAATGTAGGTCTTTTTTTTCATATTGTAAGTGAAAGGGTATTTGTGTAATTCCTTTCTCAGATGCCTCTCTGTATAAAGGACCAAGGTCTCTGATGAGCGAGATTTTGTATGCAAAAGGTTTGAGTTAAAAACCCATTAGATAAATTTTACCGAAGCTCTGGTGAGTCCCAGGTCGAATACGGGGAGGCCATGTCAATTTTAAATCCACAATTATATTTTTTGTAATTTTTCTTTTATAAAGAAATCATTCACAATGCTAATCTACATGCAATATAAATAAGAGAGAGAGAGAACTTTTATAACTAGGATAATGTCAATTACAACTACTTACTACAACTATAAAGTTGAAAATTTATACTAGAAAGCGATAAAAAGATAGGAGATGAGAGATTATCCTTCTCAACGAATGCTTGGAGGACGAGCTGGACGATCGACGCCTAGAGAAAGGAGAGTGGAGATGGTGGAAGGAGGGCGAATCTGAAAGAACCGGGGATGAGGTAGGGCGTCATCGTTGCGAGATCCGCTTCTGGAATGAGGGCAAGAGGATGGCTGGCGAGAGGTCCGCGAATGGGGTAAGAAGTGAAAAATTTTGTGTTTTTACTCTAGCGGAGCTTCCCGTAACTTGGAAGCACTAGAGCAAGCTTGAGAACGTTGTTCTTAGCTCTTTAGGAGGTTGAGAGAAGGGATGATTTGACGAATGGGCATGGGGTCCTTCTTATAGTTGTGGATATGGGGGCAAAAGAGGCACTTTACATCTTTAAACTTTTAATACATGTTTTTAGTGACCGATAAGTGTCATTGTAGCCGCACATCACTAAGGCCGCACGTTCGATCTCAGCCACTCGCTGCTGATCCGACGTCCCACGTTGCCGCCTCTTCTCCTTTATGCGTTGCGCTAAAGGCTCGATCTCGACCGTCCGATCAAGATCAGATGGCCATGATCACGCCGCTGCCACTTCCGCTTCATTAGTTAAACGGCTAAGTAAGTGCTCTCCCCGCCGTTCAATCAAGCATCAACGGCTGAGATCACGCTCGCCCGCGCCTTTAGATCGTGCCTCAACGCATCAGATCGTGCGTGCGATTTGGCGTCATCACATGCGTGCACATCCGACGCTCGATATCGTGCCACGCCACTGCTTGATCCACCACTCAATCTCGATCCAACGGGTGAATTTCGCCTACTCTTCTCACGGATTTAATCCACTCGCGTGAATTCGAGCGCACGTCGTGCTTTCCGTGTAAGGTGCTCGCCCACTGTTCTGTGCCTCACACTTTGTCGAGTTTTGGTTTTAACGCTCACGCGCCCTCAGCTGAGGATGCACGAGCTCTTGCCTTCAGAGATTTGTGTTGCGCTTGGGAGGGGCAACGTGGTTGCATCTCAACCGTTAAATCAAGATCCAACGGTCCACATTGGATCATGATGTGTGCTTTAAAGTTAAGCAGGGCTATTGGGGCACTTTGAATAGCTAGGATGGTGCCACGTGGTGCCATCCTGGTCGTTCAACTTCTTTGACTTGTAGATGGTACCACAGATATTGGATTGGACCATTTTCGCGTCGTTGGGATGCGATCATCGATCTGAACCCATCCGTATGGTCGAATTCCTTATCTGAGGTTTCGATCTTCACCACCTTGCATCTTGACCTCTGATCTTCCTCGAACTGCATCTAATGCTACAGAGGTTCGATCGAGGCGATCTCGAAGGCGTTAGACTCCGATCGTCACCCTGATTAGATCCGTATGGTTAGATTTTCAATCTAAGGCTCAGATAAATATCGCCCTATCCTCTAACCACAAAAAAGGTAAATTAGCCTATAATTTGTACAATCTATTCTAAATGTAGAATGATGCATGCTGTGCTATATTTATAATGCTGTATGCAATTATACGCCTAAGAACACACATAAATAGACAATTTATGTGAAATAGATGTGTCTATATCAGTCTCTCAGAATAAAGCTTATGACATTTCAACCTAATATGGTATTAAAGAAGTGGTCCTAGACCGGTGCTCGGGTACCCCACCTGAAACCCTGGCTGCCAAAACCCAGCACCCAAACCCCTTTCTCTCTCCCTTTCTCTACATCGCTGGCCGCCCTCAGGCCAGCAACACCACCAGCAACCCTTGCCGACCCTCAGATCAGGCCATCGCCTGCTGGATCTTGTCGCCGTTGCCCAGATCTCGCCACCATCGAACCAAATCTCGTTGTAGCTGGTCTCCTCACCTAGGACAATTGTTGTCCACCAGATCTTTAACCCAGCATTGCCCTATCATCGCCTAGGGCTGCAATTCTCTCCCCTGCGCCGCCCTAGCACCGCCTAGGGTTGCTAGGCTCTTACCAGCGTCGCCCTAGTGTTGCCTAGGGCTGCGGTTCTCACTTCAATGCCACCCTAGCACCGCTTAGGGCTACTGGGCTCATCAGCAGCCACTCCCTAGCACCACTGGACACTCATTAGCACCGCCAGCATCGCCCCTAGCGTTGCCCAGGGCTTCTATTAGTTAGGGGCTCTAGGAAGGTGTCTACACCCCTGATCTCCTCTTCGGAGACCTTGGGAGCGTACTACAGGAGCTAGGTCAGGATTTTCCAATCCCGTTTCATCTCAAGGCCTTCGACAGCAGCACTTCTTGGTGAAGAGCATCGCTAGGGCCTAATCTATGGCCTAACGCGTGCAATATTGTTGATTAAGCTTATATGATCTGATTTTTCAGCAATGTGAGTATTCTATTTCATGGATCACGACTAGGGTTGGCAAAAGAAACCGAACCCATTTAACCCAACTCGAACCCGACCCGATTAATGGACCCGAACCCATTAACAATAAACGGGTTTAAACCTGATTAACCCATTTAATAAATGGGTCGGGTTCGGATTTATGGTCATGTACCTGCTTAACCCGCTTAACCCGATAAGAAACCCCCTTACTTGAGTCCCCCATTCCCCCCATTTAACCCATTTACCCAATTTACCCATTTAACCCATTTTCTCATTTACCCATATAATCAATTTACTCAATTTCACCCATTTAACCCATTTAAAATCCATTTTAACTCATCTACCTATTTCACCCATTTAAAACCCATTTAACCCATTTACCAATTTAAAACCCGTTTAACCCACTGAACCCATTTAATTAAATGCGTTAAACATGTCGGGTCGAGTGTGACTATTATAATCGGGTCAGGTTTGGGTTTGGGTAAATGAACTCATTAAATAAATGGGTTGGACCCAACCTGACTCGACCCGATTATAATCGATTTTGGTCTAATCACGATGTAGGGAGTCATGGGAGACCAAAAGGAATCTGTGAGTGACTTGTTGGGGAAGTCATCCACCACAAGCGCTCCCCCACACATGCAAGGGACTTCTATCAAGTTGGATGGAACCAACTTTCTATTGTGGTCTACGCCATTCTCCAAATTCGTCGAATCCCATCGCAAGTACATATTGACAGAGGCAGAACCTACAGTAAAGTCTGCAGACTGAGAGGCAAACAATGACTAGGTAACTACATGCCTTCTGAACATCATGACCCAGACCATTGCAAAACAGGTCATGGCATATGCCTCTGCGAAGAAAATGTTGGAAGTGTTGCATGAGATTCAATCCCACATGAGCAACGCTACCCGATTGTGCCGAGTCGTAGAGGACATCTACACTCTTTGGAAAGGCACTATGGTCTTATCTGAATACTATAGCACAATGAAGAACCTCTGGGATGAGCAGGATGTCGACCAGCCTATTTCTACTAATGTAGCTGTTATTGCCAAGCAGGGAGAGGCTGTTCGATCTATTCAACTTCTGTTTGGTCTTGACCCTGAGGACAAGGCAGTGAAAGATCAATTCATGACCATAGATGAGATTTCCACACCTACACAGATGTACTCTCGTCTTTCTAGGCTCGACACTGTTAATCCAGTGCCTACGACTGATGCATCTATTATGGCCACAGTTGGTCATGGTAGGGGAGCTTTTGGAGGAAGAGGAGGTCAATTTCATAGTGGTACACGTGGACGTGGTTGTGGTCGGAACTCTTTCTTCTATGAGTAGGAATGGACACACTGTGGACAAATGCCGGGTGAATTACGGTTGCCCACAGGATATGGATCCACGCGCCCATTAGGTATCTGCAGAGGAGACCACCCAGGTGTAGGAGGATGATAGTCAAATGACTGTTTCTAAGGTTAATTATGAGCAATTCATGACTTCTTAGGTGTCTCCTACTTCTCTTCAGAAGTCTACAGGTACTTCAATGATGTTGGTTAATTCCCAAGCCCCTGCTTAGCTTGCGGACTCAGGTGTCTCCTTCCACATTACTGGTGACACAACCTTGATTTCTTCTCTACAGGACCTTGCTACACCTTTTCAGGTCAAAGTGGCAGATGGTGGTTTATCACCAGTGACTGGGCACAAAAATATCTCTATTTCTAGCTCTTTGGCTCTTTCAAATGCTATGCATGCTCCTAAATTTGCTCTCAATTTGATGTCTATTAACTAGATTACAAAAGATTTGAGATGTCGAGCTGCGTTCCATGGCCAGTATTTCTTTTTGCAAGACCTCTACACGATGAGGCAGATTGGTGGACTTGAGCAGAACGGTCTCTACTACCTTTATGTCCCTCCATCTTCCAGTGTTGATGCTGTATGTGCCACCTCTACTCTTCAGTGGCACTTCCATCTTGGTCATCCCAGTTTACATGTTCTGCACCATCAGTTTCCTGAGTTATTTTTTCCTGAAGTTTTTTTGTGTGAAGCCTAACAGTTGGTCAAGCACCATCTACCTCCCTTTCCACCGCAAAACAAAAGCCTAACATTAGTTCATGTTAATGTCTAGGGCCCTTGTAGGGTCAAGAGTATGAGAGGCTTTCGGTATTTTCTTATTCTTGTGGATGATTATACTAGGATGTCTTGGGTTTTTATGATGAAAGAAAAGTCTAAAGTCTTTGATATTGTCAGACTTAATTTTCTACTGTCATCAAGATTTTCCAGAGTGATAATGGTTTAGAGTTTATGAATGCCAGGACTACTACCTTTTTTAAGTCTTTGGGTATTGTTCACCAGACTACTTGTGTTCATACTTCCCAACAAAATGGGGTAGCTGAGCGTAAGCTTAAACATTTGCTTAATGTTGCCCGTTCCGTTGTGTTTCAAATGAATATTCCTTCATATTTTTGGGTTGATGTTCTTACTGCCACTTATCTGGTGAACCATGTTTGTTCGTCTGTTTTAGGGGGCAAAACTCCTTATTCCATATTATTTCCTGGCAAGGCTATTTTCTCTATTACTGCGATGGTCTTTGGCTGTGTGTTTTGTCCATCTTCACTAGGTTGATAAGATTTCTCGCCATTCCGTGAAGTGCATCTTTCTAGGTTATCCTAGAACTCAAAAAGGGTACCGTTATGATCCTGTTTCACAAAAATTTTATGTTTCTGCTGATATTACTTTTTGTAAGGTGATTCCTTACTATCAAAAACATGAAGAGCAACTCGTTAATTCTTCTATCGATATTCCTCTTCCTGTCATATTTGATCCACCATAGCCAAATGAGCCACCTTACAAGGGCTAGTCATCCTGATCATGGTCCTTTCCCGTGTCATCTTGAGGTTCCTGATACAGATACCTTTCCTAGACATTTTCAGCGTAGAGCTAAGGATGTCACTCAAGTGGAAGAGCCTTTGTCTACTGTTTCTGCTCAGTCTCCACCAGCTGCTGATAATTTGTCTGAGGACCAGGTACCTACTTTTACTGAGGACACGACTTTGGATCTTCCAATTGCACAAAGGCTCCACGATCGTATGCCAAATATTTTGTATCTCAGTTTATATCACTTAACTGTTTGTCTGTAGTTGGATGTCGGTTCTCTCTGGCTATTGACAGTATATAGGTACCACGGGATCATCATGAGACCTTCCGAGATCCATCTTGGGCCTTGGCAATGGAGGAGAGGGCTGCTTTACAGTCTTGTGGCACATGGGACCTTGTTGATTTACCCCCAGGTGCTACTACTGTGAGGTGTAGATGGGTGTTTACCCCCAAGTGTCGTCCAGATGGCATTGTGAACTGATACAAGACGTGTCTAGTTGCCAAAGTCTACACTCAGACGTTCGAAGTTGATTACTTTGAAGCATTCTCCCTAGTGGCTCATCTCAATTATGTTCGGATCCTGCTTTCACTTGCTATGAATAAGCATTGGACCGTTCATCAGCTTGATATCAAGAATGTATTTCTGTATGGCGATTTGGAGGAAGTCTACATGGAGCAACCACTAGGTTTTCCTACTCAAGGGGAGTGTCAGAAAGCGTGTAGACTGAAGAAGGCCATCTATGGACTGAAACAGAGTCCCAAAGCCTGGTTTGAGAGGTTTGGTACGGTGGTTCAAGAATATCGCTTCACTAGATCTTCTGTTGATCACTCTATTTTTACAATGCATGGGAAGACATGTACAGTCATACTTGTGGTTTATATAGATGACATACTTCTTACTGGTAGTGACAGGTAAGGCATAAAGAAGACAAAGAAGCTGCTTCAATCACAATTTGTTACCAAGGATCTAGGCCCTATCAACTATTTCCTTGGCATTGAAGTGCAACATACTGGAGGACTTGCGCTATCCCAGTGCAAGTATGTCTTTAACATGTTCAGAGACATGGGAATGCTGGGGTGCAAACTAGCATATGTGCCCATGGATGTTTCCTTGCCTATTGCAGATGATGATAGCCCTCTACTACAAGATGTGACCAGATACCATGCAATGATTGGGAAGCTCTTGTATCTAACCGTTACCCATCTTGACATTGCCTTTGCAGTTGGAAGATTGAGCCAATTCATGCAGTCACCAAGGGAAGTCCATTGGGATGCAGTTTGTCAGATTCTCAGGTACTTGAAAAGTGCACCTGTGAAAGGACTTCTCTTCAAGGACAACGGGCACTTGGATATTTGTGACTACTTGGATGCTGACTATACTGGCTCACATGAGGACAGTAGATCCACTACGAGATACTGCACATTTGTTTAGGGTAATCTAGTTAGTGCTGAGTCTGAGTACAGGGCTATGTCTCAGACTACTTGTAATCTACTCTGGGTTTGGTCTATTCTAGAAGAGTTTGGAGTACAAGTTTTTTGTTCTATTCCCATACATTGTGATAAGAAGGCTGCCACCTTTATTGTTAACAATCCTGTGAGAACTAAGCATATTGAAGTTGATTGTCACTTCATTAGAGAGGTCATTCTAGCCAAAAAGATTTATATACCTTACATATGTTCTGAAGACCAACTGGCAGACATTTTTACTAAAGCACTTCCTAAGAAGCGATTGCTCTATATTTGTTCCAAGCTAAGCATATTTGATGCATATGCTTCATCTTGAGGGGAAGTGTTGAGTTATGTATGGGTGTAGATCTTATTTTCATATTGTAAATGAAAAGGAATTATCTCTGGTGCCTCTCTATATAAAAGCCCATGGTCTCTCAGAATATAGTTTATGAGATATGTTTTATGCCCCATTTCCAGGGAGCAATGCTTTTGTAAATACTAGCTAAATCTGTTCCCTTAAGGAGTTCCACCTCTAATGATTTCATCAGCATCCCTCTTCGTCAAGATAGCATCTCATACTAATTTGCTAGGCAGTAGTTGTCATCGAGGAGTTACTTTGGAGCCTCCATTATCCTTGTCAATCAAGAGTACCAGGAACATAAAAGGGCTTATTTTTTCTGATTCTGCCATGAGTTTCACATAAAGAGGCAGAGTTCTGCTAATTTTCCATCTCATTGTCATCATCACTACTACTTTCTTGGCCTTGATTTTGATGAGTACCATGCTCCCTTGCCTTGTACTTGTTGCTTATTGTATTTGGAGATGTTGACGCTTGCCTTCTTTTCTTCTCGATTTAGTTTGAGCTCACCTTCTTGAAATCTTTCTATGGATTGTGTATACAACCTCTTTATTGGGTTAGGCTAACAAAAGTCTGTGGGAGGATGGAAGAGGAGTGAATTGGAAAACCCACCTTCTGGTGCTTCTTTTGGGAAAGTTGTCAGGAAGGACAATAATTCCCCATTCTTCTAGTTGTTAGTGACTTGGGGTGTCTGAAATCCCTCTCTGAGGCATGAAAGAAGCAAAGTTGGTCACAGTGAGGATGATTGAGGGGGCTGACTTTCGTGCATCATAATATTTCCTAGGTCTAGCGCATCTTATAAAGAAAGCAGCATCGAAGTCCAGGGGCTCAGGGAGGTGCTTAAAGCTGCACCAAGCTTAAGTGGATTGCACAGGTGATTCTGCCATATTAAGCTGCACCTTCGAGATATAGGCATCTTTGATCTTTTAGAAGCATTGATTGAGCTTTACTACAAGTTCGAGCAACCAATGGCATAGGCAGATTTCTATAGACATGAGAAATTTCGAGAATCATCTGTTAGGACCTGTGATGATTAGAAGATCACAATATCATCGAAGTTCATCTGATAAACCTGACACTACATCATACAGTGGTCTGAGAAGCCTCTTTTCAAACTAACGATCTCATACAGTGCTAATCAATGCTCGCTTTGCAGTTATCATGATTATTTCCAGGCTCTTTTATTGAACACTCTTGATACTCTTTGAGCAATGGATATTCTTCACTCAGCAAGAGCAAGGCCTTCCATTGTTAGTCGAGGTTGTATTCCATGTGAAAATATTTGCCTTTAAAAACTTTTCTATCAAACGGTAGATCTTCTCATATTTATGTTGCAAAATCCCTTTAATGTGTGGTCATTATGGATTTTTATCATATGTATATGTATGTTGCCAACTACGTATCCACATAATCTCTCTCCAGATACAGCAACCATTTACATTCTCCATTTGACAGGGTGGTCATTTTTCGGGAATTTATCGGAAAGTTCAGCTAAAACCATTAAAGTGGGTCAGGGTTCCTAGAAGCATTGATGATGGTGAGGAAGAGCGCCCAGTGGAAGCTTTGATGGTTCTCAAGTATGGAGGTGTCCTGACTCATGCTGGAAGGAAACAGGTAGTCTTTGCGTCTTTTAGCTTGCTGCTTAAATCCTAGATCATGCATCTCTAGTTAAGCTCATTACCAATATTCAAGCCCTTAGAACTAGATACCATGTCACTGATCGCTTTTCTTTCTTCTGTCAGGCCGAGGAGCTGGGACGATACTTCAGGAATAACATGTATCCAGGTTCATGTTTTCTTGCATTCTTCTAATATCATAGTATGTGCATGCTGCATATACTCCTTTTTATGGCCAGTGTTCTGTAACTTTTTGGGCAATGGGTAAGATGGGTAATTCTCAAATGTTTATCCACCTTATAGAAGAATCACATTCCATAACTTCCTCCCAAAAGAAGATATCATTCTACGACTCTCCATTGACTAGCTATATGTGTCTATCAAATTTGAGGTTGTGTACTTCTTCAAAATGGGTGAAAGTGATTCTCTTCCACTTCCGTTATACTTGTCGATGGAGGTTAATGTTTGAACCCTATCTGTGGCTATCATCTTCGTGGAAGAAGGCATGTTGTTTCACACTTATTATATGCAGTATTATTCAAGGTTTTCATTTGCTCTTCTCTGAGTCCTAGTTTACTTGGAGGGTTAACCCCAGTGAATGGGGGTTAACCTCCGTTTACTTGTGGGTTAACACGGCCTTCCAAAACCCGTGTTTTGGAGAAAAAACTCTTGTTTTACAAAACCCAAGTTCATGCTAGTGTTAAGATGGAAGTGATGTTAACCCTTCTCTTTTTACCTCTCCTTATTGACACTCTCGGTTAACACCTGCTTCAAGTAAACAAAAATAGGTGTTAACTCCTGCAACGTAAACAAAGAGGAGGCTTAACACCCCTCACACTTTTGTAAACCCGGGTTTTATAACACTTAAGTAAACTAGCCCTGAGGATAATTTACCAGTTTGCTTTCTGTCAACTACCAAATTGGAGGAAAATGCAGCTTTTTTATGTTGGTTGTTACTCAGCTTGTATTGCAACCATTGTGTGGTTTTAAGGGATTTTACTTCGTTTCCAGAATCATTGAATGCCTTGCTATGTGTTGTTCGGTAGTAATAATAATAACAACAATAATACTTGTGATGCCTGTATATCATGGTCATACTCATTTTATTATTTTGCAAATGATGTTAATTTGTCTGCCAGCTAAGCAGTTGGTAGGCAATATACCTTTCTATTGCATGCTGTAAAGATGATTACATAGCCAAATATCTATATTACAGAGATCAGATGCTATGGATAGTTTTGTAAGAAGTTTTTATGATGGTGGTTAAAATCATCGTTGCCTTGCGAAGTTGAAAACATTTTTCGCAAAGAGTGAGGGTGGGATTGGTCCACAGCCACAATATGAGATAATTGCAGGGAAGGTCTGCCGACAAGTCTTGGATCTACGTAGGTCACCTTATAATCAAGAAACGGCTCCCTTATTACCAAAGGTGACCACCTAGAAAATATACATACATACATACATATATGTTTGCACAGACATACACGTGTGCATGCACGTGCACAGACACACATATATATGACAGAGAGAGACAGAGAAGACTAAGGGGTTGACTCCTGAATTCCAAGCATCCCTGGCTTTGGATTTCTAGATGTTGAAAAAGGTTGTCCTACCTAGGGGAAGTGCATCCATTTCCCAATTATAGACTGAGTGTGCATGACTTGTCATGGCTATGCAAGGGGATTAGTATGATTTCCTCTCACCCTCTAGGGTCCTTGAAGCCCCTCAAGTGCTTTGGTTGTAGAATTCCAACTCTTTTTGTGGCTATACCTTAAGCACTTGTTCACTACTTTGTTCTTAATTTTGGACAGTAAACAGAAACTAATGTTCAAGAAGTTTGTATGCAGCGTTCGATTGAACAAGTCACTGCATAGTGAACACATGGCATTGGGACAAGTCTGCACTTTTGTATTTTCAAATAATTAAAATGAAAATAATCATTCCATACTACCAATGAAACGACACAGTAGAAGACTAGAATAAAAACATAAACACTCAAACATAAACATAGTACCGAAGTCACCTTTCAAGAGAAAGTTAAGCAATTCCACCAAAACATGAGAAAGGTCCTAAAACAAAGCATAAATAAAATTTTGTAACGAAATATCATGCCCCAAAGAAAGTTTAGTTGCATTAACTGCTCAAGCTTCATTTTGCTGAGGAGCTTCATTCTGAATCTTCAAAATTCATGTGAGCTTTATTCTGAATCTTTATTAGGAAATCGATGCTTTATTTGACTGAGTAGTCGTACTACTCAGCTGATATACTCAGTCGAGCCACATAATGGACTGTTTGGCATATATGTACTTTGGTCCCCAGGCCACCTAAGGCAACTTGACTGAGTAGGCGGGCCCAGGCAGTTTTTGTAAACATTGGCAAAGGTCGAAAAAGCACCCTGGGAGAATGCCTAAACACTGCCCCACTTTTCTACTAGACAAGACAATCTCTCTAAACCTCTTTATCCTGATTGGTTGAGCCTTTTTGCAGTTAGTTTCGAACTCAAAAGTGTATAGAGTTCACATCTCTTTTTATATTACCATTAATTTCTCTCTTCTAAAGTGCCAACTGCTTTTTTTTTATGGTTTCCGCTTTTGTCTAGTGACATCATAGGCATTCATCCCTTGGGCTTATGTATCCCAATCATTGTAGATAGTAGCATCGAATTTGGGTAACTATCCCGAAGTGATACCAACTGCCACATTTTTATCTAAAAGCTTGAGAAAGTAATTTTTCCACCTTGTCTTTTCATCTTCCCTAGCTAGGGCTTTTATCTTCATCTGCAATACATGTTATGTGTATAAGATTCTTTGTTTTCTACTCTATGCTATAATTAGTTTGGAGATTTTCCTTCTTTACAATTAAGCTTCCCTGTATATTCTCTCCAAGCCTTTACTGTCACTTCAAAAATTGCCTTCTTTGCTTCATACTTTTCATTTTTGTTATCTTTCAAGAGTTCATTAGTTTTATTATGATAAAAGGCTTTGAAGCACACTGTCTTAGATCTAAGCTTCCTTTGCAGTTTTCACTCCACCACCAAGCTACCTTTGCACAATGCTCCTTTTGATGCATCTGGCAGCTTTTTGACCATTCTGCCAATGCAAATTACCATCATCTTTGACATCATTTAAGTACTATCATGTTCCTAAGCCATCTTTTGCCCCTTAGGCATGTGCTCTTTCCATGTTTTCTACGTACTAGTTATCTGATACACTCATGGAGCCTTTGTCCAAAACAAATTTATGTTCCAAGATGAGCTTGATGAGTATCTATTTTTTCATTGAGTAATTATATGGTTATTTGTCATACCTTATTTTTGTAATGAATTGTCCTCTCTTATTCTTTACATACTAGGTAGCAGATACACTCATACGCCTTTGTCCAAATAGCTTTATGTTCTAAAAAGAGATTGAACATCTCTGTTCCATCTTAAGTAATTATATGTGTTGAGTTTCGGTTTATTGTTGAAGGGTTGGTTGTCGTTTTTATTTTTGTGTTGGGCTTATAATGTAACTTTTCTCTCAGCTCTTTATATGTAGAGGTGTAGGGACGGCTTAGTAAATTAAGAAAGTTCATTTTCTTTAATTTGGTATCAGAGCTAAGTTGAGGACTTCACCAATCCTACCACCAAGCCTGCCGCCATCGACAGCAGCATCGCCAACTCGTCGCCACCAGTTGCGGTAGGAGATGTGTAGAGGGGACGTCACTGCCTCTTCTCCACCTCCCTCCCCTTGCTATTGGGCATCTTCCAGCAGTAAAGAGAGGGTTGTAGACCCCTATCTCTCTTATTTCGAGGTCTAGGAAGATCCTTCGCTTGTCGGTGATGGAGTTCTAGAGCGAAGATCTTTCGGAAAGGAGTTTGGAAGTTCTACTTGGATGGTATAATCAAATCAAATTTTTGTTACTGATTTTTAGGGTTTGTATTCCCCTTTGATGCATGTTTTTGGGGTGTGTATTATCCATTTTCTGTCAGCTTTCAGATCTAAATTTGAAGTTCAAAGGTGTGTACTCCCCTGTGTTGCATTGAAATCAAATTTTGGCAGTGTGATTCTGTGAACATGGCAGCATTCCAGTCAAAGATTGTTTTAGGAACACGGCCATGAGTGATACTTCTTCAACTGTTAGTGTGATGTGGTTAATTGACTCAGGTGACTAATCATTTATTCGGTAATCTGCAGTGTTTTGGGCAGATTCAACCTTTTTCTCAAGGTCACACCGTACAGGTGCCTGATGGGCGACTTGCTCCTATTAGTGGTAGGGGAAATTAATGTTACCCCTTCTATGCAGCTTAATTGTGTCGAGTTTGTTCCATATTGGTCTATGAATTTGCTCTCTGTCAGTGAAATCGTCAAGTAGATGAATTATTGTGCCATCTTTGATGAGTATGGATGTATTTTCCAGGATCGAATGACAAGGAAGACTATTGGTAGTGGATATGAAGGATTTATTTACCAACTTCAATAGGGTCTCATGGCTACAGCGTGTCGAATTAGTACCAGTTGAAGAAAAGGCGTAATCTTATTTACCAAGCCATCCCTATGTCTCTTTATATAGAGAGAGAAGGGAAAATAACAAAATAAGTCCAACAAGGAAAAACATGATAACAAATAGCTCCTCACAATAAAACGTAACTTAACACTCCCCCTCAAGCTGGAGCATATATATCCACTATGTTCAGCTTGTTTCTACACTTCTCAAACTGGGGACGAGGCAATGGCTTGGTAAATACATCAGCAGTTTGGTCAGTGGAGGCAAGACACGTATTACGAATTAGACTGTTGAATCAGGCTGCTGATATAGTGACAATCCACTTCCACATGTTTCGTCCTCTCATGAAACATGGGATTGTTAGCAATATATGTCATAGCTCGGTTATCACAATGCATCTCTATAGGCTCCTAAATCTCAACATGAAGATCTCGTAGCAGAGATATGATCCATATCATCTCAGCTGCAATATGAGCTATAGCCTTGTACTCGAACTCAGCACTAGAGCATGAAACAACACTCTGTTTCTTGCTCCAGGTTACCAAATTTCTAGCCACAAACGTGCAAAAACCAATGGTAGACCACCTGTCTCCAACATTTCCTGCATAATCTACATTAGAGTAAGCCACTACAAACATAGGGCCCGTCTTCTTCTGAAATAGAATGCCTCTGCCTAGACATCCCTTAATGTACCTCAACACTTGCATAACCGCCTGCCAGTGAACATTAGTGGGCTTGTCTAAGAGCTGACTTAGCTTACCCATTGTCAGGCTGATGTTTGGCCTGTTGATGGTTAGTTACAATAATTTCCTAACTAGCTGTCGATAGACCTTCTTGTCCTTTAACTTCACTGTATCCTCAAATAGGTGAACTTTAGGATCCATAGGAATTTGGCTTCCTTGGATCCTAGCATACCTGTCGACTAAAGAATATTAAGTGCATACTTCCTCTGAGACATTATTATGCCTTGCTTGCTCGTGGCGATCTCAATACCGAGAAAATATCTCAACTTCCCAAGATCTTTCATGACAAACTAGCGTGTCAAATAATCCTTCACCTGAGTAATACCATCTGCATCATCACCTGTAAGGATAAGGTCATCAATATATACCAATAAAGTCACAGTACTAGTACTAGTCTTCCTAACAAACAGGGAATGATCAAAAGAAGATCTCTGCATCCCAAAAACAGAAAATGCCTCAGACAAATACTGAAACCAGTTTCGATGGCTCTCCTTAAGGCCATAAATAGTCTTACGAAGTTTACACACACACTCCCCCTGAACCTCAAAGCCAGGTGGCTGCTACATGTAGATCTCCTCCTCCAAGTCTCCATATAAAAGGGCATTTTTTAACATCCAACTGGTGTAGATGCCATCCATAATGAGCTGCAACAGAAACAAGAATACGGACCGTGGAGAGTCGTGCTATAGGAGAAGAGCGTCAAAGAAATCCATCCCATGGGTCTGGGTGAATCCTTTGGCTACAAGGCAAGCCTTTTACCGAGAAATAGACTCATCAGGGTTGTATTTTAGGACAATGACCCATCTAGCCCCAACCAAGTGCACCCCATATGGTAGAGTAGACATCTCGCAGGTGCCTCTATTAGTAAGTGCAGACGTCTCTTCCATAGCCACCTTCCAATGTGGATGTAGGAGAGCCTGCTGGTAGGAAGTAGGTATCTCCATACTAGAGACTGCAGCTGTGAAGGTATGAAACTTTGACCTGAGAGAACCTGCAGAAACAACATTGCCAGCAAGACGATACTGTGCACAGGATCTCGAAGCCTTCCTAATAGCAATGGGAAGATCCTCATCTTTGGGCAGAGAAAGGGACCCTGAAGACACATGAGCAGAAGAATCATCAGTATCTCCAACACATACCTGAGCAGAAGAGGACGATGGTGGCTCAGTAGGAACTAAAGAAGAGGGGGAGTGTGTCTTCTCTCTATAAGTGACTGGCAGGTGATATGTGACACCTTTAAATGTCTTCTCATCAGATGGTACAGGTCTGAAAGTGCTCACGGTATGATCTATAATAGATACACTACTACTATGAGAGAAATCCTCCAAGGTTATAGGAGGTACAGGCATAGGAGCAGCCACCTCTATCTCTCTCAACCGATGACCTGAGATAAAAAAATAAGGGATAGACTCATGAAAATTCACATCCACACTCACATAGTGTTTCTGGTGTATGGGATCAAAACACCTGTATCCCTTTTGTGTGCGTGAATATCCCAAAAATACAACTTAACCACCCTTGGTGCCAATTTATCACAACCAGGTTCAAGGAGGTGTACAAATGCCACACACCCAAAAGTCTTTGGTTGCAAAAGAAATAAGTCTGCATTAGGATATAAGATACTCCATGAGATCTGCTCATGTAACACAGAGGAAGGAAGCCTGTTAATGAGATAACGGGTAGTAATAACCACATCACCCCAGTAACTATGCAGAACACTATTCTAGATAAGTAAAGCTCTAGCTGTATCCAGAATATGGCGATGTTTCCTTTCTGCTATCCATGCTACTGCAACGTGTGAGGACATGATGTCTGATGCACAATATCCAGTGATCCATACGAATCAGTCAATTTCTTTGTGCAAAATTCTAATGCATTATCTGATCTGATTTTCTTAATGCATACATCAAATTGATTTTTCACAAATTTCACAAATTGCTGAATCAAAGAACCAACTTCTGATTTATTTCTCATCAAAAAGGTCCATGATAAGCGTAAAAAATCATCCACATATAATAGATAATATTTAAAATTCTAGCCGTTTGCCATACGGCTAGGACCTCAAACATCACAATGCAACAAATCGAAACAAGCAGAACCGGTAGACTGGATAGATGTTGGAAAACTGGCACGATGATGCTTTCCCAGTAGTCGTCTGACAGCCTTCAACAACTGAACTTTGAACTAGTCGATACACACCCCCTCCTCATTGTCACCACCAATCGTCCTCCCTGTCATGCGGTCCTGAAATGTGCATCCGACAGCAGAAAAAATAACACGATAATTCAACTGCTTAGTAATAAAACTAACAGATAGTAGTTGTACTGCCATGTCCGGCACATAATATACATCAGCAAGATGCATGGAGGGTGTAACAAATACCCCTCACCACGAATGGGAGCATGTCTACCTCCTGCCAGCTGTACTAAATGTTCTTGTGGTGTCTTCTACAATTCCCTAAAGCATTAGGAATTTCCTGTCAAATGATTAAATGCACCTAAATCAATTAACCATGACCCTTTTATACCTGATGCAGACGCATAGGTTGTAATGTTGGAGGATTGAGGCTACTCATAGGTCAACTATGCCAGCCATTGCACAACTGCATCATAGTCTGTCTCTGCAAAGGATACTGCTCACACCTGGAGATGTTGTAACAAAAGCCTACTTGGCAACAATAGGATGGCCAAGTTTATTCCAGCACTTAGCCTCAACATGACCAAGCCTGCCACGGTAAAAACATGTAAGCTTGCCACAACCACCATCAGTTCGGCCCCTGCCTTTGCCACGAAAGAAGCCTTCACGACCACCATGAGTGCTAACCAGCTGCATAAGCCGAAGACGTATTAGTAACAACCACATCATGAGTAGGCTGAATTTTCATCCTACTCAGCCTCCTATAAATTTCCTCAATAGGAGGAAGCTTGGAGAGAGTCAGAATCTATGAACGAGCCACGGAAAAGTGATCACACAGCCCTGCAAGGAACATGTGGGCTGCAACCTCCTTTCCTGTGATCCCTACATGTAGTACACATTGGTCTACATGCACTATATTTCTCCAATAACCCCTTCCCAGTAGAGTAGTATTGAGACAGACTCATCTCCTGCTTGAGATAGCATAAATCATAGTGGATCTGAAATA
Organism: Thalassia testudinum; assembly: GCA_037157565.1. Lineage (NCBI taxonomy): Eukaryota > Viridiplantae > Streptophyta > Magnoliopsida > Alismatales > Hydrocharitaceae > Thalassia > Thalassia testudinum. The sequence continues at coordinate 78,834,802 of JAZHRO010000022.1, read as the reverse complement.
CTTGAGTTAAATTCGACTCATATGAATCAGCAGTCTTCAAGCCATCCCATATCTCTTTGGCAGAACTATAGTACATAACTTCATCGCCAATCCTTGGAATAACACTAGTCAAGATCCAGACTCTCACCATAGCATCATCCCGATTTCAAGTTGCGTATTTTCCTGTTTTCTACTCCAATGGTGCTTCCATAAGCACATGCTTCTTTTCGTGACCTTCCACAATGATAAGGAAGGTTTCAGACCAACGGAGGTAATTAGTCTCATCCAATTTTGTAATCGGAACAAAGAAGGGACTCTTATACACCTCGCTTTCTATACTCTATCCTGAAGACACCTCAGAAGCATCTAATGCAGACATAGTAACTTCAAACACACAAGAATAAGCCCAAATGGCAGATATGAAATCCTGGATCAAATACCAACAAACTTGGGAAATACACACCCCATAATCCACAGACAATATCTCCAACACTTCACTGGGGAATACACACCCCAAGAATCAAGCAATCAGGGGAATACACACCCTAAAAAATCATTCACAACCTGGTATACACACCCCAAATCAGATCAAAAGATCAAAGAAGTCATACCACCAATAGGAAGGTTCTTGATTCAAATCTTCATCCCTCAATATTCAAGAACCTTCCTACGAAGTTCTTGGAGACACCGATCCTCTTCCGGAGACCTGGGCGGCGGCAAAACGAGGAGAGAATGACAGTGGCTACGCTGCACCTGCGACTCGCACTACTGCAGCACGTGCACCAAGGTGTGGTGATGCGCTACAGTGGCTTCAGGACAAGGCACAGCAAGGGTTGGGAGCAGTGCACAGATGGTGATCTGGCTGCAACAGGGCGGCGACGAGCGCCTACAGCAATGTGGCGATTACCTATTGCGGCGCTGCGGCAATCCGACTGCAGCAGCGATGATAATCGGTGATGCTACTACTGTTGCGGTGGTGATCCGGCGCCGGTGCTACCGTCGGTGGTGGTGGCTCCCGGCGATAGGGCTTAAGGTAGTGTTAGGGTTCTTTATATAGAGAGAGACAATAGAAAATAACAAAATAAGTCCAACAAGGAAAAACAAGATAACAAATAGCCCCTCACAATAAAACGTAACTCAACAGTACCACTTTAGGGAGTGTTCTAGCGTGGCATGGACAGTTGGGCCATCCTTTTTTGGAAAAATTATGCAAGCTTATTCCTCATGTATCCCCAACTACACAGCTCCCCTGCGATGTATGTCAACTTGCGAAGCACCATAGATCTTCCTTTCCAGCTGCTATGGGACGACGTTCGTCTTAATGTTTTTAGTTGATGCATCTCGATGTTTGGGGTCCCAATAGGACTCCTGATAGAGCAGGACATCGGTATTATTTGATTGTAATTGATGATTTTTCCATATTGTCTTGACTATTTCTCATGAAGAACAAGTCTGAAGTGGGTCCACTAATTGAGAAGTTTGTATTAATGATAAGGAATCAGTTTAATGTTTGCATCAAGACTCTCAGATCTAATAATGCACTAAAGTTTTGTACTTGTCGACTGGCGAAGTTCTATGGTTTGCATGGCATAATTCATCAGACCGCATGTCCTCGTACCTCTTAGCAAAATGGGGTTGCAGAGAGGAAGCACAAACACATCCTTGATATGGCCAGAGCTCTTCTTATTTATAACAGTGTGCCACAGAACTACTAGGGAGTTGCAGTTCTTACTGCTTATTACCTTATTAATAGATTGTCTTCCTCAGTGATTCACGAGCCGATACCATGGTAGGTGCTCTATCTAGATGATGAGTTGTTTGATCTTCCACCCAAGATATTTAGGTGTGTGGCTTTTGTACATGTTCTTGGACCTAGGCGAAATAAATTAGCATCTAGAGAAGTTAAGTGTATGTTCTTTGGCTACTCTCGTACTCAGAAGGGGTATCGATGTTTTAATCCCCTACACCAGAGGCACTACATTAGTGCAGATGTCACCTTTCATGAAGCTATATCGTATTTTTCTGTTGCTGCCAGACAGGTGCAGAGTTTGCCAGAGTATGCTTCTGTGCTAGTTGCTCCTATACCATTTGATGTATTCACAGATAATAGCAGTTCTTCTCAGGCTACTAAGCCATCTATTAACACATTCAGGCCAGTACCAGCAGATGAGAGAACCTTCAAGAGTCACACCTATCAGTTACCAGTTGACTATAGGGTAAAGCCCCCTCTGTCTATTCCACAATCTCCTCAGGCTAATGTTGATAACCTGGAGGCTACTTCTACTCAAGAGGCTCCTTCAGATACAATGTCAGCAGAGTAGAGGTTGAGAGTACGTCTCCTGTGGATGTTTCTCTAAGTCTTGTTTCCATGAGTACTGATGAGGATATTCCTATTGCTATCAGAAAGGCTCCACGATCTTGTGCACAGTATCGTGTTGCTGGGAGTATTGTTTCTGCTGATTCTCTCGGATCGGAGTTTCATGCATTCGCAGCTGCAGTCTCCAATGCTGAGATTCCTACCTCATACCAGCAGGCTCTACTACATCCACACTAGAAGGTGGCTATGGAGGAGATGTCTGCCCTTACTGACAGAGGCACTTGGGAGCTATCTCCTCTACCATCTGTAGCACACCTTGTTGGAGCGAGATGGGTTTTGCCCTTAACTACAACCCTGATGGATCTATTTCTCTGTATAAGGCTCACCTTCTGGCCAAAGGATTCACCCAGGCCTATGGGGTGAATTTCTTTGACACTTTCTCTCCAGTTGCACGACTCTCCACTGTTCGCATACTTGTCTCTGTTGCAGCTCATTATTTTTTTTTTTTTGAAAAATAAGAAGGGGCAATTATCTGAGAGATAACTGCCTAAATTCATTCCAAGAAAGTATCAGTACAAGACCATCCAGCTTACAAAGAGGACCCCCACAGAGATGATGTTCACATACTTGTCTTTGTTGCAGCTCATTATGGATGGCATCTCCGTCAGCTGGATGTCAAAAATGCGTTCCTATATGGAGACTCGGAGGAGGAGATCTACATGCAGCACCCACCTGACTTTGAGGTTCATGAGGAGTGTGTGTTCAGGCTTCGTAAAGCCATTTATGGTCTTAAGTAGAGCCCCCGAGCCTAGTTTCAGGACCTGTCTAAAGCGTTATCTGTTATCGAGATGTAGAGATCCTCATCTGAACATTCCCTTTTTGTCAGGAAGACTAGTACTGGCATTGTGGCTCTATTGGTATATGTGATGACCTTATTCTTGTATGTGATAGTGCAGATGGCATTTCTCAGGTGAAGAACTATTTGGCACACCAGTTTGTCATGAAAGACTTTAGGAAGCTGGGATATTTTTTGGGCATTGAAATTGCCACAAACAAGCAAAGGGATAGTGATGTCTTAGAGGAAATATGCTCTTGATATTTTTCAGAAGACAAGCATGATAGGATCCAAGGAGGCTAATATTCCTATGGATCCTAAAAGTTCATCTCTTTGATGATACAGTGAAGCTAAAGGACAAGAAGGCATATCGACAGCTGGTAGAGAAACTATTGTATCTGACCATCACTAGGCCAGACATCAACCTTTTAGTGGATAAGCTAAGTCAGCTTTTAGATAAGCCCACTGATGTTCATTGGTAGGCTATTATGCAAGTGTTGAGGTGCATCAAAGGATGTCCAGGTAGAAGCATTCTATTCTAAAAGAAGAAGGCTCCTATGTCTGTGGTTTCCTACTCTGATGCAAATTATACAGGAGATGTTGGAGGCAGGCGGTCTACTACTAGTATACGTTTGTTGCCGGGAACTTGGTGACCTGGTGGAGCAAGAAACAGAGTGTTGTTTCACGCTCTAGTGCTACGTCTAAGTACGGAGCCATGGCACACTTTGCAACTGAGATGATATGGATCAGATCTCTGCTACGAGGTCTTCATGTTGATATTCAGGAGCCTATGAAGATGCGTTGTGATAGCCGGGCTGCAACGTATATTGTTAGCAATCCTATCTTCCACGAGAGAACGAAACATGTGGAAGTGGATTGTCATTATACCAGGAGCTTGATTCAACAGGGTCTGCTTCATACTACTTGCCTTGCCTCATACCAGACCACTAACACATTTACCGAACCGCTGCCTCGCCCTCAGTTTGAGAAATGTAGAAACAAGTTAAGCATGATGAATATATATGCTCCAGCTTGAGGGAAAGTGTTGAGTTACGATTTATTGTTGATGGGTTGATTGTCATTTCTATTTTTGTGTTAGATTTATGATGTAACTTTTCCCTCACCTCTCTATATATAGAGGTATAGGGACGGCTTGGTAAATTAAGAAAGTTCATTTTCTTCAACTATTTGTATATGTATTGCACCTTGTTTTGTAGGGAAGGGGGCCAAGATTAAGAAGTGGAAACCATTCGAAAGAGACCTTTCACTTTGCACCTCATATCAAGAGAAAAAAGGGAGTATCATGTTGGCCCATATGTAGAGGGAATGGTTGTTCTTTTGTCAATTCTCCAGACAAACCTATGAGCTTGCGTTCCACTGTACTTCTTTCTTTCTTGTTCCACTCTACTTCGCAGCTACTAGTCAAGGACAAGGCCTTTAGTTGGCAGCCGATTCCACCGAGTAACCCTTTCTTCTTTTAAGAAAGTAAGTGAGCAATTCATCAAGCTTAGATGAAGAGATCAGAGAGTGTTGGTGCGGGGAATTATTCTGTTACGCAACTACCCTCCACTCTCCTAAATGAATAAATGGGAGGTTTGAATCAGGGTAGCTTGATACACCCTCTTGCGGATGCTTGGGAAGAAGCCTTAACTTATTGTTGTGGTCCACAGAAAGCACTTACCACCAACTGGCACCAACTCAAGGAGAAGGGGAACACAGCACAAGAAGGGAGCACATCCTGGTAGTACCACCCACCCAATAATAGGGAACCGTAGTTCTGCATACCTAAAATAGTACATAAAGAGAAAGGGTGGGTATGAGAACCATAACTGATCCATCAGATGAACATCAAGTAGTTGATATTAGACCTCCAGGAACTTCTTGTTTCAAAGAGTGAATCTATTAATCTTGATCAATCATTAACAAGTAATCTTAGTGTAGGGGGCTTTGGTCAGGGGGATGCTTCTATTCACTTCATTAATTTGTGGAGGATGAATAGCAAAAACTATCACTTCATTCCTTAGTAACATGGACATAAATTGTGACTATGTATAACCATGCACAATAATGTCTAGCATTTAGTTGTATTTCTGAGTGCATTTAGTGTCTGTAGGATTTGCTGGTTCAAATAGATCCAGAGCTTGCAAAGGACCATCGCATTATTTGGTGCAAGTAACCTTCTGAAGAAGATCAAGGTTTTCTTGTGGTTCCTGCACAGGAACTGCTTGGTCACCACGATACACAAGACACTGGGTTCCAAATATTTGCTCTTGTGTTTTCCGTAGCTACTACCTTGAGAACATTGATCTTTTTTGCAATTCTCTTTGATTGTTCAGTCTAGTTTGGCAATCGATTTGATTTTCAACACTGCTGCAGAGATTTTGGAGGAGTTTCTGTTCTGGTAGATCCATTCCATCCTTGAGCCTATGACTTTTAGATCTTATTTGGAGAGGCTGGTGCCAATCGCTTGATTTAGGCATTATGCCTGGAGAGAAACTCTAGTGTATTTGGCAGCAGTAGATTCTATGTGGCGAATATGTTGCATTCTGCTTCTTCGCTTTTGGAAGCTGGAGTTATTCTTTGTCGGTGGCCTTTAAACTCAAAATTGAAGTGCTCACTTCTAATAAGTAGCATTTTCTCAAGAAAGAAGAGAAATTCTAGTGGTGGATTGAGTCATGCTTCTTGAACCACTTCAAAAGCATATTCTTCTTGTTTGATCATGTGGGATATATCATGGCTTGACAGAATCCTCCCTATATAGCGGAGATGAAGAGTGGGAGGTGTCAAAGATAGGTTTCAAAAGATCAGAGGATGTTTTCATACATGAAAGAGTAAAGTCCTTACAAATGTAGAAGAAATATGGATACAACTAATAGCTGCAAGTCTACTCGTCTTCTTGTTTGTGAACATTCAATATTAATGTGGAAATCCCTGTTCATCATCATTTTTTTATTTTTGTGGTTTGCCATATCAAATTGTTTATTTTTCTTTTAGTTTATTTAAAGCATGTTATGTGGTTAATTTACAGGGGCTTCCTTTAATGGAGGGGGCCTTCATAAGTCAAGTTATTGCCATAAAATTTCTATAGGCCTTAATGGCAGGAGGCTATTGTGGATGACTATATGTTATCGTTGTTTAATAGGTGAAGGAACTGGCTTACTGAGGCTACATAGCACTTATCGCCATGATTTAAAAATATACAGCTCAGATGAGGGTCGGGTTCAGGTACAACTGGGTTCCAGCTTGACCTTTCAAATCTGATTTTTGTCTGTATCCAAGTTCTGGTCCTAATGCCCATTCCTGTTACAAAGCTGTAATGAGAGGAATTGCTTCTCAGTAGCATCTATTTGTTAATCATTTCTGATGGGATGTTTGACCTTGATGCCAGATGTCAGCTGCAGCCTTTGCTAAAGGTCTTCTAGATTTGGAGGGGCAGTTAACACCAATTCTGGTCTGATCTGCCTACTCTTGTTTAATGCAAAGCAAGATAGAAATCAGTCCTAACCTTCAGATTTTATTCCAGGTTTCACTTGTTAGCAAGGACTCTTCCATGTTGGATGGACTCGAAAATGCAAGTGCAGAAATGGATGAAGCAAAGGTCTATTGGTCTTCATCAATTACCTAATCATTGCCCTAAAGAATTTTCACTAGATTAGCATAAAAATTCTTTTTGGCAGAAATTTTAGTTATCATTTTGGTGGTAACTCATTTGAATAATCATTTGATAGTAAGAACTTATTTGACAGATCATCTGGTCAATATAATCACATGGGTACCTATTCATGCTATTTGTTGAGAGAGATGAATGTTGTTAGGTAATTGGGTAGTGGGAAATCCAATTATATGATGTTTTTGTCCCACAGTGGAGTGGGAAAGGAGAGGTGTGCGGTGGCCTATAAAAGGGCTCTCGTACACTTCATTATCCTTGAGAAGAAATATTTGGAGATCACACGTATTGGGGTGCTTCTCACATGACTTCCTCCACTCTCTTCATGAGAGGAGTTTTCATGTAAACCCAAGCATTCATGATTGTAATGCCTTTGATATTGTGTTTATTTTATTTCGCTTTTTTATATTCAAACATGGTATCAGGGTAGTCAATTATTGGAAATTATTTTTTTCTCATTCTAGAGATTATATTATCATTTTTATTGATTTGTGTTCCTGGAGTTCTTTGTGCCACGAAGATCTACAAGGGTCTTAACAAGTTGATGGTGGGAACGCACTGCCCACGAAGAAGACCAAGGGCAAGGACATGAAGAGGAAGCCGATGTGCGATGAGGAAAGGAGCGAGATAAGCTCCAACCACATGGAGGAGCGTCGTCACACTAGATTGCAACCTCGCTAAGATGACCCATATGGCTGTTGACAGATGCAGCAACCTTTGCCACATGAGAGAATGGGTGCACGAAGTGCACTAGCTGCAAGGCTAGTGCAATCAGCATCGCAAACCCGAGTCACCTTAGGCCTTTGTTCGAAAGAGGGCTTCGAGCACTTCTTCAACTTCAATGTTGAGGGTTCCCTTGGTGAGCATTACTAGACCCACCAGAGTAAAGCTACATGGGCGTCAACGAGTACTTAGTTGTCTTTGGCTTCGACGACCATCCTCCTCGAGCAAAGGGCCCTGCTGCGAGATCGGTGACTCCTCGAGTTAAGGACCTGCAATCGCAGTAGCTCTCTCCTTGAGTGTTGCCGCGAGGGGAGCGAGGAAGAAAGAGAACTTTTAGGCGAGATTGGTGACACACGCCACAAAGAGCTCTGAGATCTCCATCTAGTTCTTTGCTTTGGCCTCAGCGATGGAGATGGTGGCACGAAAGGTCTCTCGAAAACCCTAATTCGATGAGAATGGGAGTAGCACTGGCAAGGATCTTGTTCTAGGATCCACAGATCTTGCGTTGGATTGCAACCTTCGCAGAATGTCTTCAATGGCAGTTGTTGTTTGGGTTCTTTTGAATCCTAATAGACAGGCGTTTTCTTTTGGGCATTTTGCATCTATGCCGTTTCCTTTTTTTATTGTTATTTATGTCAAAAAAAAGAGGGGAGGAGAAGGGAAAAAACAAAAAAAATGAAAGAGAAGGAAAAATGAGAAAAAAAGGAGAGAGATGGTTGAAAGAAAGAAATTGGAGTTAAAGAAAAAAAATGAGCTAAAAAAAGGAGAAAAAAAGAAGGAAAAAGAAAAAAATGAAGTGGAAGAGAAGAAAGGGAGAAGCTCTTCTCTATTTATTTTCTTCTCCATATTTCCTCTCTCATAAAGTATAGGAGAAAGGGGGAGTGTGAGTATGAGAGCTTATTGTTGAACCCATATGAGGGACTCATTCTTCGAGGTTCTCACATGAGAGAAGTTCATTGGTTCCTATATGAGCAGAACATATTCCTGATCCTTATATATGAGAAGTCTACTGGGAGATTTCCACATAGGAGAGGCCTACTTCGAGTTCCCATGTGGGCGAGGCTCGGCCTCGAGGTTTTCAAGTGAGAGACCCGCTTCTGAGATCTCTAAGGAGGAGGGCACTAACACCATTTGAGGTCTTTAAGAGAAAGACCAACCCATTTCCTTCCTATCACTTTAAGCACACTCCAAAAAAAGGAAGGGGAAAGAAGGAGAGGAGGAGGAAGCCAGAGCGGGGGGGGATCCTATACCATCGTAGGATAGTGAAAAATTAGCAAGCAGAACTTATGCTACCAACAGCATTATCTAAACTCAGTGGGAAATTTTTGCAAGAGGTTTCTTGGTTCAAACATCTCAATCATAACTTATAAGTTTCAGTCATTGCCCTTTTTCAGATTAAATCACTTTCCTTCCTATTGCTTTAGGTATGGATGCATGAAGTTCTGTACTGTACTTTTTCTCATTGATTCCAGTATTATTGCCTTTCTAATAGAAGATAATATGAAGCATATTTATGCCATCTTCAATTTGGCATGTATAAGCTAAATTTGATGTTTACATGTAAAGGAAACTTTAATTTATGAACATTGATGAAGACATGGAAGACTTATTTAAAGTAGAAATAGAGTTGCTGAGATAGTTTATGCAAAGATATTATGCAAAGATAGAACGGTGATATGTATGGTTTGCTTTGGCAGCTATCATTGTTTTCTCTTTAAGAAATCTTATTCATTTCTAATCTCAGGCAAGGTTAAATGAAATTATCACATCAGATGTGAAACATTATAGTAATGGATGTGTGGAACCACCATGGATGGCTGACGGTGCTGGTGTCCCGCCTAATGCAAAACAGCTGCTTCCTAAGATGGTATTACAAAACAGCATAATTCCTGTTATGTTTTGAAATAATTTATGGTTTTTAATTTGCTTCCTGTCTTGGGTATTTACAGACAACTCCAGTTAGTGTAATTGTTCTCTCTCTTCCATTCTCAGACCTCTATGATTTACTCCATTGAGTTGAAAAATTGGTTTTGTTCCTTGCATTATATGCATAAATGGAGACAGTAGCTGCTTACTGGTTATAATGATGCCCTTGCAAGTGCAGATTTTTCTTCTCATATTTTAGTTCTTATGCAATATGCTGATATTTCTTCCATCTTTTTGCTTCTATTATTGGTATGTAATCCTAATCCTAATTGACTCTTTCCTAAACAACCCAATCACCACACTTAACCAAATAAAGAAAACTTACACCCGAAGCAACAACTCACGCCAACTCATGCACGCACATACACGCGCACATGCGCACACATGGGCACACCCACAAGTTGCAACATGGCACTGCCACATGGCTGATTTTTCCAAACTTCACAGTATGCATGCATATTCAATTTTTTTTACATCTGACCTCTCTTTATGTGCTGATGACTATGGAATTTTTTTCTAATATTTTTTATTTTACTAGGATTGCTATTGATTTTTCAATGGTCAAGCAGCTGCCTGTCTTTCTGTTTTTGGTGGGTACCAAAGCAAATAAAGCAAAATATGGGGTCCGTTGATATTGCAAACTCATGTGGGCTTTTAATTATTCTTTCTTGCTTAAGGTCATTTGCGTGCATCGATCTGGAGTCCCTTGCAAACTTAGAGCTTCTTGTTATTTTTTGCAAAAATTAGGTTATTAAGATAGAATGCTGATATATGTATCTTGCTGATAAGATAATTCATGTTGGTTTGTTGGTTTTCTCATCTTTTTCATGCCCAAGTGTATCGTCAGTATGAAACTGAAACATGCAACATGGTTTTTTTTTCCCAAAATGGTTTCCCAACATAAAAAATAAAAAACAAATAGCCACAGAATGAATGGTAACATAGTTTCCATCATACAAAATGAATTCAATGGTGCAAGAATGACAACTCTTTAAAATAAACAACCGATGATACTGTTCCACGGTTCGACCAGTGGACTCCAAAACTCTAACTGGGTAATAATTCCATAAATAAGAGTAAAGCTACTTGGGAGAAAGAAATAACGGAAAACTTACCAAATACAACTGAGACAATCGTATTGTGCCTTCTCAAACTGTTGGTTGCATTGCCTTAACCCTTGAACATTCCACGTTGCTTGGCTCAGAGGCTGCATCTGCCCTTCCATCTGGGTAAACAAGTGAGTATGAGCCAACTGCCTGATATTATTCTAGATAAAACCTGGGTAAGGCCAATAAATAAAACCAAGAGTAAAAGTTTAGTTGGGCTCCTAACTTAATCCCCTCATCGCTGCCTCGTGCAATTTTCTTTAAATTTATTACAAATGATTCTAGTTTGGGATCCTTGAAAATCATTCCTCATTCATAAAGCTGATGTCAATGCAAAGAGTTTTTAGAGAGGCCAGCTTGCACGGCTGTGGAGATCTCACAACGGACCATGCTGGTACCTGATAGCAGATATTCCAGGAGGGGATGTCATGGGACTAAGAAAATCCCACTAGAGCGGTGTACACACTCTTTGGTGAGAGAAAGAAAGGTGCATTAGTGCCAAGAAAATGCCATCTCTAATGCTTAGTTGGTTTTCTAGAACCTTTCCAGAGTCATTACCGGTGATAAATACTCTTACTCGTGATTCCTTGGTAAATGGGCTAGGCAAATCTCTCAACACCCTCAATTTGCACCAAGATTTTCAATTTTCCTATTTGTGGAAAACCTTATTAACCATAGTTGAAATTTATAAGACAGGGAAGTATGATATCAAAAATATAAAATAAATCAAATGAATACTTAGGTTTACGTGGAAACCCCACTCACGAAGAGCGGAGAGAAAATCATTGGAGAAGTGTCCTATGGGCATGTTTATCTATTATTCTTCTCAAAGGAATAAGTGAGGGATACACGCCTATTTGTAGGCCACTACACACTCCAACAAACCACATCTCTAAATGTGGTACTAAACACCAACCTGCATTCTCCAGCACTTCCCCTCAAGCTGAAGCATGGAATGCTCAACTTGTACAAAAAATGAAACTCACTCTACACAACAGAATACAACTCTCTGGACCGGTTCTTGCTTGTAAGTGGGTGTGTTGATGACAACACATCAGCGAGGTTTGGAGCTGCTGGACAAACTATAGCTGGCTCTCACAAGAGGTCTCTCCTCTGGAGATCTGGTGCTGGTGGCTCCCCATTCAGTATCCCTATAAAGGGTCTTCCTCTGAAGACCTTAAAGATGAATCTCTCATATAGAAATTGGTTAGGCCCTTCCTCTGAAGACCTCGAAATTAGATCTCCCTCTCTGGAGACCTCGGAACTCTAGATGTCCCAAAGTTGGGTTTCTCATGTGATGATTAGCTACTCCAAAAAATTCGTAGTGGTATCCGATGTCACCCATCTTGCCTTGGGATCGCAACAAAGGAACTCCTAAATGGGGATGAGTATAACGGGCTCAACACTCCCCCTTTCTCCCATATTTATATGGGAGAAGAAAATAACAGTGAGAAGACATACAATCAAAATAAACAATGATCATGACAATACTAGAGAAGACCTTCTCCACCTCTTGTCTTCAATTCAAACTCCCCTTTTTTTCTTTTTTTTTCTTTTTTGTTCTTCCTTTTTTTCTCCTTTTTTTAATTTTTCCTCTTCACCTTTTTTTTTCTTCTCTTTTTTGAATTTTTCCACCACTTCTGGTTTTTCCTTTATTTCTTCTCTCCCCCTTTTTATTGAACTAAAGGCAAATAATAGAAAGAAAGGAAAGAGGAAGATGCAATTTTTACCAAAACCCCTTTAGGGTTCGTGAGAACCCAACAGGGTAGCAACACAGCCGCCTTCTTCATCTTCCTCTGATTACTACTTCCTCTTACCCTTTACCGAGTCTCTACCATCTTCGTCCGTAGAGGAAGACGGCTACCTCGCAACTACTCCGACCCAGCATTGTCCTCTCCTACACCGCCGCAGGCCTCTCCACACTCTACGTCTTCTGCTAACTGAGTTCGTCGTCGAGATCTCCGCCGGTGACTCCTTCCTCTGCGTCAATCTCAGCGAGCTCGTCGCCTTCGTCACCGTTGCCAACACATGAGAAATTGGATAAGTGGTGAGATCCAATGCAACGAAGGCAGTGAGATCTCTACCTCCATTGCTAATGCCATTAATGCTCGCATGAGCGCTTTTGCCACCATCGCGTGCAAGGATCCATGCCTTTGTTGGGTCACGAACCATGGACGCTACTCTCCTCAACAACAACAGCCATGCCTCGCATCGATCTCCATGCTCATCGCCTCTCCTCCACAAGGCCACCGCCGACCCTCATCGCTAGCGCTACCTCCTTTTGCCACCACTGCAGCAGTCTCTCACGACTCGAAGATCTTCTACCTCATCGCCATCTCTTTCCACTGGATCTCTATGTTGCATAAAGAGATTAGGGTTTTCCCCTCTTTCTCAAGATCAGGGATAATATGAGACATAAACAACAAATCTCAAGATAATGATAAAAAAAAAGAACCCAAAATCAAAAATCACTTTAATACCAGGTTGAAATTTATAATAAGTAGAAGCATGATATCAAAAGCATAAAATAAATCAAATGAATGCTTAGGTTTGTGGAAACCCTACTCACGAAGAGCGGGGAGAAAATCATGAGAGGAGTGTCCTATGGGCATGTTTCTCTATTATTCTTCTCAAAGGAATAAGTAGGTGGTACACGCCTATTTATAGGCCACTACACACTCCAACAAACCACATCTCTAAATATTGCACCAAACACCAACCCGCATTCTCCAATAATCATAGATGCAAGTAGCACATGCAACATGAGCCATGGCATGGGTCCCTATGTATTAATCCAATCTATTTTATCAACTCACCGGCATTATTTATCGTGATTTATTCCCCCTCAACCAAGCATTCAAATTGTTGAAATTTCTGGGTATCTATGATTTGGCCTTTTCAAGACATACGTTCTAGCGATCAACAGTATGGTTTGTCTTATGGTAGTGCTCACAAAAAAGTGGGTATGACTACGACCATGGCTACTACCACGTCCTCTAGTAGCACCACCTCTCCTTCCTACAGGGGCTCCTCGACCACGGCCAAAGGAATACAGGACAGCATTAGATATCTCCAAGTGTAAAAGACGAGCATAAATTTGGGTCGATGTGAGAATCTCCTCCAAGGTCAAAAGTTAGTCTTTCACAGCCCTAAACTTAGGACCCAAGCTTACTAGTAACTGAACAAATCTGATGGCTTCCCATTGCTTGGCCATAACAAAGACATCTGATGAAAGTGACTGATGGATGTCCTACTCATCTCAGAGGTTCTTCATAGTACCATAATATTCTGCCAAACTCTGTTCCCTTCTGGGCATGTATCTTGTCAATAACCTGGTAAAGGCAAGTAATATTACTCTGATGAGAATGAATCTCGTGAGTACTTCCCACATCTTTCTGTCTGATGAATAGGGCATCACCTAGTCATAAAAGTAGCCACCCAATCATTATCGTCCTCTCGATCCTCTATTTTAATGGTTGCTTCATCCCTCGTCTGGACTTAAACTATATTTCTTCCAATGAGAGCCTACAAATCGAGAGAAAGAAGTCAACCGTAAAAGAAAGTCGGTTCCATCCAACCTAATAGAAGTACCCTGCATGTGAGATGGTGCACTCGTGATCGATAACTTTGCCACTAAGTTGCTAAGGATCTCCTTTTGGTCAACCATGATGCCTCTTTTCTTAAAGGAGGAAGACGTCCTTGCACAAAAATCAGATCATGTGCCAATCACAAAGAGATATAAGGTTTGAAAAACAACGATTTCAAACCATATAAGACTTTTAGGGAGAGAGATATTGATTGAGTTGATTTCTATTTAAGTCGTTATATTTAGTAGGTGTTAGTTGTGTTTCCATGTATGCCAAGGTCCTCTCTATATAAAGAGGATTAAGGCCTCTATTTTCAAATCAATAAAGTTTATATTCTCCCCAAAATCCCAACATAGACAGCATGAGTCCTCACGATCCAAAAACATGAAATTTCAAACCATAGAACAATAGAAAAACTTGTTGTGGGAAGCGTGATCACATGCTAGGTCATGAAAGGGGCCCTAGTGGTGCCTCTCCCTACAGCAAACCTCCCTGCGATGTGCTTGGCAGCGAGGAGGACCAACAGCATTGATTGTCACCGGTCTAGGCAAGTTGTAATGCCGATGACAAGGGGAGGTCGGCAACACTGATACTAAAGGAGAGAGGGATTTGGGTGGTGGTGTTGGAGGCTAGAGTTGGTGGGATATTGAAGTTTCGGTCTAGTACCATTGCTCTGATACCATGTTAAGAGAAAATGAGCAATCAATCTTGTTCCACAACCCTAAGATCCCTTTATATAGAGAGACTTCAAAAGGCAAAATTACACTCTAAGTACCAATGGAGCCCTTTCTTAATTAGACTTGAGTTTAGGCTCGGAGTACAAATGGTATCAGAGCCATGAAATAGTTGGAAATATGGAAACTAAGTACTATGTAGGACTAAGTGATACACCATGAAAGTAATGGTGAGAACCATCTCTAAAACCTATATGAGCCCCCTTTAGAATCCCACATCACCTAGTAATTGATTAATTAATTGATCATATGAATCCTAATGAGGACGTCAAAATTTCGAGTGAGTGAGATTGAAACAACCAAAAAAAAAGTCATACCACATACGATACTAATGAAAATGAGTAGTGGGATATAAAGGATTAAGAATTACTATTTAATAACTTTGGCTCAATGGCAACACCCTCCATTAGCATTTAAGAGGTCATGGGATCAAATCCCATGCCTTACACATTTACCTTCTCAAAAAAAAAAAAACAACTTGAGCGTAAGCATTTTTTATGGTTACTATGAGCCCATTGGGCCCATACCCAACAAGTTTAGGCTAGGGTCATTGCAGTTAAGTTTTGGTTATCAAAGGAATAGCAACTCTTGCCTTCACCATGTGGTTGAGATCAATGAGAGGAGGTGAGTGGAGGAAGGTAAGAGGGCGTGGTTGGCAAGGGAGAAGCGGCTCCTCTCACCTTCACCACGTGGTCTGTTACAAGTGCAAGAGATTGGGGCATCTAGCTAAGGATTGTCACAGTCCTACTCTGTCTCTATTGTCGTGGGTGGGGGCATAGGAGGGAATGTCCTCGGAGGTCCCGGGATGATCAGTTGATTAGGAGTGGAAGACATCTCCCCCCTCCAATTGGGGAGACGCCAGGGGTTGGTATGGTGGTTTCGTGGACACCAAAAGTGAAGGGGCTCTACTCGACGTTGGATTTTTCCTTGATAGGAAATCTCCATCATGGATGAGTCAACATTGATGAGGTTAGATTGTGTTTTCCGTTGTGGTTTGGTTTCGACCACGTGGAAGATTATTGTTTTATCGGAGAAAAAATTTTTGCTCTTTGGTCTTGAGAAATCGACCATTCTTAAATTTAAAGAATTTTCGGTTGGCGATGAATTGGTTTGATGGTCTCTTCCAAGTACTTATGAAGGAGCTTCGAATGAATGGATTCCTTTGCACCCAACTGTTAGATTTCACATTCTTGGAATTCCCTTAAGATTGAGAACCTAGAGACGATTGTTGCTGTTTGTTTCTCTTTGCACGCATTAGAAGATGTTTTGGGGTTGGTTTGCAAGAAGGAGACGGCTCTTCAGTTCAGGTGGAGGGCAAACTGTTGGTGGGAAAATCGCTTCCTTCAAAGGAGGTTTTGCTCTTTGGAGGGTGTGCGTGTGTCATCACCTTCAAGGAGTTGAGCTTTGAAGGAAGAAAAGCTCTTTCTTATGCGGAGATCGTGTCATCGGGAGTACTAAGAGTTGATGCTTGTGTCAAGGTGCCGAAGAGGGGTGCTGCTATCAGATCACCGGAAGCTCCTGTGGTTCACGTCACCGGTTGCTACATCTGCTCCAATGGCTGCAAACTTAACACTGTCGAAGTTGGAAGGTCGATTTTCTCGCCATGATTCTCGGCTGGAATGGAGGCCGAAAAGGTTACCTATCGTTTCTGCTGTTGGGATTCGAATTTCGAATCCCACAACTGGTGCTATTTCAAATGTAGGAGCTAATATGGAATGCTTTAACCAACGCTCTGAATAGGTGGCATTCGGATCCATTTTTGGATTTGGATTTGGTGAGTTTCCCAATCTGATCGTTAATCATTGCCAATCTCAGTTTGTTGAGGAAGATCAAGTCCCATTAGCTGCCACGTGTCTTTTGATGCAAGACCCTATGGTGTGCGAGAGGTGGGCTGCCAACCCAATTGGAACTCAGGCTCGAGAAGCTCTCCAGGTTGCTCGCGAGGATCGTGCCTTTGCTGTTGCTCAATCCTTTGGCACACGCAGGTATGTTTCTGTTGATCATGATGAGCATGGGGTTGATGCCTGTCGCATTTCGCAAGTGGATACCAGACCCGATCAAGGGTCCGATCGCGATAAGCCTACATGCTTTATGTCTAACGTACTCGAGGTTTGCTGCGCCATCCCGAAGGCTGCTGCTGCTTCTAATTTCGTGCAGGGGGAGAAACTACCCTTGGCTTTTGGGTTTATATTCGAAGAATTTACCACTACATCATCCCTTGGCGCTAACGGGAGATTAGCTAACATGCGTGGGGAGGCTAAAGCAAGCACTTTTCACTCTTCACAGGTGGAGGCCGGACCTAAACCTGGGTCCGGATGTGGTGAGTACACCTGCAGTGTGCCTGAAATCAATGATTTATGTTGTGCGATTCCTATGTCTGCTGCTAATTTTATGCAAAGGGAAAACCAATCTTTGATTTTTGTTTCCATTTTAATGGAACATGTGTTGTTGATAAACCAAAGGCAAACATTTTGTTGCAAGGAGATGAGCTGATCGGCAATGTACAAGCGCCAAAACTTACACCTGATGATGTAGGGTTGGATGTGAATGACAAGGGCACGCTAAGCATCAATTCAAATATCAAGTCTAGAACCAGCCACAGGAAAACCTCATCCAATAGATCTGGCAAATCACCTAGGCTTATTAATGCTTTTCCTCAGAAGCATAAATTAATTCTAAGTACTTGTTACAAAAGAAAAAGGTCCACATTGAGTTCTGCTACAAGTGCACAAAAGGAGGATTTCGATAACCAGGTTGCCAAAGTTGTTGGGGCCAAAAGGGTCCACAAGGGGGGAGTGACTATGCAAATCAATGGTTAACATCCTATCTTGGAATGTTAGGGGTCTCAAAGATGACAGGAGAAGACATATTTTGAAGAGATATTTAGCTGATTGGAGAATTGATATTGCATCCCTTCAAGAAACATATTTGGAGGGTCTTACTCAATTAAAAATCAATATCTATGGTGATCGATATAATAATTGTTTAGACTTGGAGGTGGTAAGTAGATCAAGGGGTGTGCTTATGCTATGGCACAATGACCTTTTTGAGCTCTGTTCGTCTAGTAAGGCTAGCAAAATGATAACTATGGTCTTCTCCAGGAAGCCAAATGGTTTCAACTTTGTAATGACTACGATTTATGGACCATGTGAAGATAGTTCAAGGATGATTTTTTGGGATGAGATTAGGCAGGCCTCCTCTCTGATAGATGGCATGCCTTGGCTAATTTGGGGTGATTTTAATGCAACTTTATGGTCTAAAGAAGGACCAGATGGCAGATGTGATACTTCGACTAGTCAATTTCAGCAGGTGGTACAAGATTTGGATCTCATCGATTTGCCTCCTTCTGGATCGCGATTCACTTGGAGAAATGGAAGTGGAGATATGTCGTGCATTGATAGATTTTTATGTAACATTGGCATGACAGAAAATTTTAAGTTGGCAGATGTGATTGCATGCAATAGACCTTTTTTGGTTCATACCCCCCTCTTATGGTGCAGCAATGAAAATTTGAGATACTCCACCTATTTCAAATTTCACAAATCGTGGCTTAAGGAACCAGGTTTCAAGGAAATGATTCGGGATAAATGGAATTCTACTCCCACTTCCTCGGCCACACGTATTCTATCAAGTAGAATCAAATCAGGTAGATTGGCTATAATGGAATTCAAGCGTGACCTTAAACTTCATAAGGAGGAGAGACGGTGTGATGCACTTTTGCAGATTTCGAATCTAGATAAAGAGGAGATTGCTCTACTCTCCAATGATGATTGTCTTAAGAGACGAAAATTCAAGGCAATTGTGTTTGAAGAAGATCATAAGGAGATGGATTGGAGACAAAAGTCAAGACAACTTTGGCTTAAAGAAGGTGATGTAAACATGAGATTTTTTCACCTAATAGCTAGTGCAAGAAGGAGAAACATGATAAATAGTGTAAAGGTTGGAGATGAGGTTTTGAAAAAAAGAGAAGAGATTTGTATTGAATTGGATAAAATGACTTAACTTGAATTAGAAACTCTAGGGCTCTCTTATATAGAGAGAGACCGAAAGGGTGGAAGTACACAAAAGCTCCTGAGGAGCAAACCAAACCCAACATAAAAACAGAAATATAAGATATGTGCTAACATATTGCTTTCAAAAATTATTTTTAAGACTACTAGAAAACAACAATGTGGTGATTGGCGGCTAGCAACTTTGGAAATGGAACAAATTTGGGAAGATGCAAAGTTGGCTCTTGTTAAGGACGTTGAAGAGGAGGAAGTTCTTTCTTCCATGCGTGGAATGAAGGCAAAAGGAGCTTCAGGCCCAGATGGTTTACAAATAATTTTCTATAAGAAATTATGGGATGTTGTTGGAAAGGATGTTGTTATGATTAAGGAGTTCTTCAAAGGCAATGAAGGTTTGAGAGGTTAAATAAGTTATATTTATTCCTGCTTCCAAAAAAAGGTATTCTGGAGTTGTTGGAGGATTTTAGACCCATTGCTTTATCGAATAATATTTATCTTTTGGTTGCAAAAATTCTGACTAACCGATTACATCTCATTCTACCAAATATTATTTCCCTGGTCCAAACTACTTTTATTAAAGGGAGATCCTTACAAGATTCATATGTTCTAGCCGAGGAGTTCTTAATAGCCTGGAAGATGAGGTGTTCCTCTTTTCTTTGGAAAGTGGATTTTTCGAAGGTTTATGACTCAATCTCATGGAGCTATTTATGGGAGATTTTGAAGAGAAGAGGCTTTTCAGATCTTTGAATAATGTTAATGAAGAGATGTGTTACTACTTTATCTCTTTCGATGTTGATAAATGGGAAAGCAAATGGGTTTTGGATACAATCGTAAAGAGGTGTCCTTCAGGGATGCCTGTTAGCTCCAATGTTATTCAACATTGCAGTGGATTCTCTTGTAGCCATGGCATTCAAAGCTTGCAACGGTGATCTTTTCCAAGGCTTTACAACTTCTAGAGATGGGAGAGTCCTAACTCCCATACTTCAATATGCTGATGATATGACGTTTTTTATTGAAGGAGGGAGGGAAGCAAGGCATACGTCTTCTTTGGTGAGAATTTTTTCAGAAATCTTAGGTCTGAAAATTAACACTAACAAATCAAGTTTTGTTCCATTTAATATGAGGACATTGGAGGAGAATGACATTTCTAATATTTTGGAGACACCGGTTGTTAGATTACCAATTAAATATATTGGGCTCCCTTTGAAAGGAAAAAGATTAACTTCGTCGGATTGGAAGTTACTGATTGAAAAGTTTTCAAATAGGCTTTCTTCTTAGAGTGGTAAACTCCTTTCTAGAGGAGGAAGATCGGTGCTTCTTAAATCTTTTCTCTCGATCCTGATGTTCTTCTTGTCAGTGTTTTCACCTACAAAGAAAATCCTAAAGCAGATTGATATGATTCGGAAGAGATTGTTTTGGAAAGGGCCTGATTTTGTGAGTATATTTGCCCAACTTGTTACCTGGAATGAGATTTGTAAGCCAGAGAAAGGTGGGGTTGGAGTTCGTCATTTATTGCATTTTAACAAGGCCTTACTACTAAAATGGGTGGTCAGATTACTATCTAATGATAGATCTATGGTTAATTCCATTTTCAAAGATTCATATTGGTGATTGTATGAACTTGATACAGAGGATGATTTTAATATAAATGGTGTTTCTATAGTTTGGCATTCCATTAAACCATTTTTATCTGAATTTTCATAATAGTTTCTGCCTTCTTTGGGCAATGGATTATCTTTCAGATTTTGGCATGATGATTAGACTAAAAATGAGACTTTTTCATAGGTTTATTAGATACTTTTTCTGCATATTCTCAATAAAGATGCCATGGTTAAGGATTTATAAGATGTAAATCTTAATCGTTAGACCATTTTCAGTGATTGCAGCAGCTGCTACATGCAATTCACGGTCTTCCCCACTGCTGCAAAACTGGACTACCATCTCTGGAAGCATGGAACCTTTTCGGTTAATCGTGCATACAAGTTGATTGCTAATGATGATGTTAACCGCAATCTAATTGATGGAGATTTCAAATTGATTTGGAAATGTAAGATCCCTCTCAAGATGAGACTCTTCCTTTGGTTCTTTAGAAGGAGACGGATAGTTACAATAATGTACAGATGCAAATGGGTTATGAATGAAGATATTATTTGTCCTCTTTGTCTGAATGCTAATGAAGATGTGCAGCATCTGTTGTTTGAATGCGACTTCACCAGAGATGTTTGGGCATAGTTCAATCTCCACACAGATGACACGACGGATTTTGAAAGATTTTGGATAAGCTTCAGAGATCATATTTTTCTTGATATGATGGATTGGTGTTAGAGTGTTGCTATTATATAAAGTATTTGGCTACAAAGGAACGGCAAGGTCTTCCGTAATGAGCGTTGTTGGGTTGACAATGTGATTAGAGATGCAAGGTGTTTTTCTAATTTTTGGCTGCAAAATCTGCAATTATTAATACAAATTATGGATGATTACCATGCTTAGGTAATCTTCCACTTTCTCTCAAAAAAAAAAAAAATAAAGAAATAGTAGATGCCTTAAAAATGATGAAAATTGGGAGGGTTGTTAGGCCTAATGATATTCCTATGGATGTTTGGCAAGTGATGGGAAAAGAGTATAACTTGGCTCACAAAATTATTTACTGCTCTTTGTAGAGGCAAGAGGATGCCAGAGGAATGAAAGAAAAGTTTTGTGATACCTTTATGCAAAAACAAATGAGATATACAAAATTGTTTCAACTATAGAGGTACCAAAATGATGAGTCATACAATTAAGCTTTAGGAGAGAATAATTGAAAGAAGGTTAAGGCAAGTCTCTATAGTAACTGCAAATCAGTCTGGATTTATGTTAGGTCGATCTACTATTGAGACAATACACATCCTAAGGTGTATAATGGAGATATATAAAGCTAAGAAGAAGGATTTACATATATTCTTTATTGATTTAGAGAAGGCCTATGACTCTGTCATAGAGAGAAGAGACATGTATTAATTATATATATTAACCTCATTTAGGATATGTATTGTAGAGTTGCAACTTATGTACAAATTTAGGATGGATTGATAAAATACTTTGATATCATCATCGGTCTACATCAAGGATCAGCTTGAAGCCCTTACCTCTTTATCTTGGTCATAGATGAGTTGACGAAGCATATCCAAGTTGAGGTGCTATGGTATTTGCTTTTTGCTGATGATATTGTGTTGGTTGATGAGATAAAAGATAGAATGAATAGAAAGCTTGAGCTTTGAAGAGAAATCCTAGAAGCTAAAGGCTTGCACCTAAGCAGGAGAAAGACTAAATATATGGAATGTAAGTTTAGTAGTAGAGGGAACAATGAAGGGATGGATGTAAAAATTGGAGAAAAGTGCATTTCAATGAAAGATGTTTTTAAATGCTTGGGATCCATTTTTCAACAAGAATGGTGAAATTGATGGAGATGTTACGCATAAAATTAATGCATGGTGATTGAAATGGAGGGGAGCATCTAGTGTTTTATATGATAAGAGGGTTTCTTTGAAAGTTCAAGGAAAGTACTATTGAGCAATTATAAGACTTGCCATGTTGTATGGGTTTGAATGTTGGGTCGTCAATTATAGAGAGGTGCAAAAGATGTTTGTGGTAGAAATGAAGATGTTAAGATAGGATGTCATCATACAAGGAAAAATTGTATGTCAAATGAGATTATTCGATAAAAGGTTAGGGTGGCATCAATAAAGGATAAAATGAGAGACACATTTAAGGTGATTTGGACATTTACAGAGGTCACTAAATACCCCTATCAAGAGATGCGAAAAGTTGGGGGTTGAACCTGCTAAGAGGGGGCAAGGAAGATCAAAGAAATGTTGGAAGAAAATTATTAAGTATGACAGCAATTACTTCAATTTAAGTTTAGAAATAGCTCAAAAATATCTAAGTAGAGGCAAAGAATCCACATAGCCAGCCTCACTTAGTGTAGGAGAGAACTTGATTGTTGTCATAGTTACATGCTTCATCAAATATTTTATTCATGGTCCTGAAGACATTCTACAAGCTATTCAACACACTGATATCCATTTCCAAGTGTGTGTTTGCATGTCACACGGATATATATCTAATCTGTAGATCTATATTTGTGTGTATATGTGGATCTACAAATATGTGTGTATCTGTATATTTGTGTGAGAGATCACAAGCCCCCTTAAAAAAGGAATATCTGTACGGGTATTATGTTGTCCTATCTGTAAATCTTTGCATTACCATCCATTTTTGGATTATACTTACAACCACATTATCTATTCATGATTATAACCTTTTAGTCTTACCTAAGCAATTGACAACAATATTCGTATGCTGGATATATCTATGCTAGTATGATATTTGTTATCTTGAAAGATTTTTACATCCTCCTCCATATACCGGTATCCAATTTGAATGTTTTACCTGTGCTTTTAGTGTATGCCAATATGTTCTTCACATGCGTAAGTGCTTGCTTTAGCATCCACATGTAGGCTAAATAGATATCAACATGGTAAGCCAATATGCATATGCAGAGGTTTGTACCCATAGTTGTCAGGGTAAAAATAACTTAAGAATACAACTTCTGAAGCATCTAAAAGCTAGTCCGCAGGTTATTCAACACTTGTGTTAATATTGGTTTCATTCATACCCTGCCAGGAGAGTGCTTTTACAGCTTACTTTAGTTAGGATTGACACAATTGTTTGTAATAATTCCTTCTCATTTGCTTAATATATTGCATAGGTGAAACTCGTAAAAAGAATAACAGAACAAGTGAAGTTGCTTGCCGAAGATGACAATGAAAAGCTTGCAAAGACAGGCACATATGTTGCCCTTCCTCCATATGATCAAGCCAAGGCCCTTGGTAAAACAACTATTGATGTTGCTCGTATTTCTGCTGGATTGCCTTGTGGCAGTGAGGGGTTCCTTCTTATGTTTGCACGCTGGAAGAAGCTTGAGAGAGATCTCTACAATGAGAGGAAAGAGTATGTCTTTTTCTTCCAATGACAGTCTACTTGAACTGCCTTTTCTAGTCACATTTTATCCTGTAATTGGTATACGGTAAACTATCTGTGAGGATTTGCAGTGCTAGCATGGCCTCTTGAGCGTGTGATGTACATGCATGGGAGAGAGAGAGAGAGAGAAGCCGTCAATGAAATTGTAGAGGGAGAGGAGAGGAGTTCAAGAATGATGGAATTCTTATTTTGAAATTCAAAGCTAAAACAAGAGATTGTACTCCTTGTATAGATAAGGAGTCAATCAATAACAAATCATAAAATGACTCCTACTAAAACAAGGACTCTTGACTCTTTCCTATTTCAACAAATTAACTCTTTCCTAGATAACTAGACTTAATGACCGAGCAACAAAACAAACAAATCTCTAAAATAGAAATTTTACCACATTTTGGGCCAAAATTAAGTTGGTGTGGAGCTAACTTTACACGCCCACATGGGACTCGACTCAATGACTCAGCGCCATGTGGCACTGCCATGTGGCCTCCAAAACTTCACACCAACACTATCAAGCTAAAGAATCTTGTTTTATTGTTATTACATGTAAACATCACTTGTAAGCTTCATATTATTATTCAATGACGGTACTGTGGATGATTGTTTTTCCATTGACCAGTGGAAAACCAGAATCCCATGTACAGTAAGTCTTATTCTGAAGCATTAAAAATCCAAATCCTGCAAGTAAATGAGTCTTATGTTAAAACTGATTTTAAATGTCCTGTGCAGGCCAATGCACCTGTCTTGTTTTATATGGCTATTCTCATTTTGGCATCTTTCTGTTCATTTTGGTTTCCTCTAAATTATCTCTTCATTATTTTCTGCAGTCGGTTTGATATCACTCAGATCCCTGATGTTTATGACTCCTGCAAGTGAGTTTTCTTCTTTGTGAGTCATGCATGTGAAGCTTCAATTCTATACATTGTTTTTAACTTTTTAGAATCACACCAGGTAAAACACATTTACTATGCATGATTCTCAACTAACTGTTTATTTGTGTATTACCTTGCACTAATCTCACGGATGCCTTTGATGTCTATCAATTAGAACCACTGAGGTGGATTATGTGCTAGCATCTATAATTACCAAGATTTGAAGCTTTGTGGTTTTTTTTTTTTTTTTGAAAAAGGGAAGGGCAGCTACTAGAGGTTAGTAACTGTCCAATTCATTAATCTAAAAAGCGAGAAGTTACAAATGATTCATCCAAAAATTAGAAAGACCCAAAGCAACTACCACAAAGGCTCTCGCTCCTTAAAACGGTTGCATTGCACTGCAACCAGATACACCACAAAGCAACTACCACAGTAATACACGCTTGGGTATTTGCCTGAATATTGTTTGTGAAGGAAGTCCAGAACTCATCCACAGAAGAAGCATTGATGCTTGTCAAGGCAAGTGCTGCCCAAAGATCCTTCGAGAAGTCACACATCCAGAAGTATAGAAGCTCTGTTTTTGTTAGTATAGAAGTATTTGCATGGGAGGAATCACGCATGTAAATAAAGAAAGGTCAACCACAAGAACAGGAGTTACAGGGCTTTTATATACTTTCACCCTTTCAGTCTCTCTCTATATAAGAGAGTTCTAGGGTTTCTAATTGAATTTGAATCGTTTCATCCAATTTGGTATCAGAGCACCAGTCCTAGACTATGGCTCTGAGTATCCCACCCCTTACGGCCTCCTAAACCCTAACCACCAAACCTTAATTGCCTCTCTCTTCCTCGTGAGCGGCAGCAACACTTGGCGAAGCTCTGGCGTCGCGCTGCAGCACGTGCAGCGGTGCTACGACGACGCGGAGGGGGCTGCTGCACCATCAGCGGCGCTTGGGCGAGCTTAGAGGCCAATTGAGCCTCTGGTGGCGGCACAGCAGTTAGTCTATAGGTTGGGCCTGCGACATGGTGCTGCAAGCAATGCTAACCTCCAGCAGCCACGCAGCACCGCCAAGATCGCGTAGCAAGGCCTGGCAACACTGATCCAGCCACTGCGGTGACCAACAACACTGCATAGCGACAGCGGTAACCTGTGCGGCGACGACAACGGTCTACAGGGCAGTGCTCCTCGTGGGGAACAACAGGCCAACTGTGCTCCTGACCGTGCAGGGGGGGTTGCGCAAGGCTAAGCAATCCTGGTTTGGGCTACAGGCAGTGGCTATGAGGGGCATGTAGCCCTACACTAGGGATTGTGCTCCTCGTGATCACAAGGAGAGGGAGTCTAGGTCTCTTTGGGGCCACCTTGGGTGTTCTCCTTGCACTCAGGTAAGGCCAACATCTGTCTAAGGAGGCCTCTTGTCAACAATGCAGATCTGAATATGGATTTCTTCATTAATGAGTTCGTTTCATTGGGTGTGATTAATGGATGCCTTTGGATCAGTTCGTTTCATTGATTGATGAGGAGTTATTTAGCTCCCTTTGGATATGTTGAACTCATTGAGAATTGTTGAGTTCGTGATGGAGGCCGCTATGGAAGCAGGACAAGTTAGTCTTGACAAATACTGTTGTGTCAGACAATGTCATCTGAATAGACGAGGAGGCCCTTCTACACGAGGTAGGGGGTGCCATCATTGACAGCGTAGCAGGCAGTGGACCACTAGTATGTTCCCTGGCAAAATAGGTCATGTTCAGACTGTGACTGAAGCTACAGAGCTTGCTAATAGGATTGTTAGGAAAGAGGATGCAGTTGTTGTGTCTACCACTTTAGATACTGCAGCGCTTGCCTCTTCTGTAGATGATGGATGGCTAATTGATTCTGCGGCATCCAGGCATCTTAGTGAAGACCGGGAGTGCTTCTGCATGGTGTGTGATGTTCCTCCTGGCAAGACTGTTCAGGTGGCTGATGAACATCTTTCTCAGGTTCAGGGCGAGGGGGTGGTTACTATATCCCCTACCTTGAGACTACCTAAGGTTCTATTTGTTCCTGATTTTTCAATCAGTTTGTTATTAGTTAGTAAGATTACCAAAGAGCTCAACTACAGAGCAATTTTTGATGATGTGGGGTGTGTTTTCCAGGATAAATTCACAGGGAAAACTATTGGTGGTAGACATAAGAAAGGAGGTGTATACCGCTTAGCTCAGTCTCTATTGGCAGTTGTTGGACAGGCAAATGTGGCATACAAGGTAGGGACAGCACTTCAGTGGCATCGTCGGCTGGGAGATCCTTTTCTAGATCGACTGAGATGGGTTATTCCTCATTTATTACCTGCTAGTGATCTTATTCTCCTAACATTACGGTCGCATTATCTGCATGTTTTGACTTACTCCACATTGACATATAGGACCTGAGTCGTACTCCAAACAAGCAGGGATTCTGCTTTTACTTGGTGATCGATGATTTCTCCAGACTATCATAGACCTTTTTGCTTCGTAGTAAGTCAGATGCAGGAAATACGATTGAGATGTTAATCAGATCAAGACTCAATTTTCTACAGTTGTAAAGATTGTTATAATCAACAATGCACTTGAGTTTTGCACCAGGAGACTAGCCCAGTTTTACAGCTCCCTAGGCATCATACATCAAACCTCCTGTCCCCATACATCCTAGCAAAATGATATGGCAGAAAGGAAACATAAACATCTCTTAGACGTGGCTCGGATATTGTCGATACATCACAATGTTCTATCTTCCTACTGGAGAGATGCTGCCTTAACTGCTTGCTACCTAATCAACAGGATGTTTAGTTCGGTCCTTCATGAGTAGATTCCATATCAGATACTGTATCCAGATAGAGATTTGTTTGTCATGCCTCCTCGAGTTTTCAGCTGTGTTTCATTTATTCACATTCTTGGTCCTGGCAGGGACAAGCTTACTCCCCGTGCGGTCAAGTGTGTACTTTTGAGTCACAGTGCTACTCAGAAAGGTTACAAATGTTATGATCCCATTGGTAGACAACACTATGTTAGCATCGATGTCATGTTTCATGAGGTGGTGCCTTATTTTTCTATGAGGAGCCACCGGATGTCTATTTTAGATGCACCTACCCCGATGCCCTTTCCTCTTGTCCAGTTTGAGGATATTCCTATTTCGACTCTCCCGCCTCCCGCTTTAGATTCCAGGGAGTTTGTGGATTATTTTGAGAAGCTACATAGTCCGATGCACATGTACAATAGACCTCACTTGACTCTGCAGAGGCCATCTCCGTCTACACCACCAGACTCACCTGCACAGGTGCATGTTGACTCCACTAAGCTGCCTGTTGACGATGGTTCCACAAGTCACTCTACGGTGCCTGATGCTACTGAGGATCTTCCTTTTACTATTAGTAAGGTTCCACGCTCTTGTGTTCGCTATCATGTTAGAGGTGATCTTCCTAGTGCCCATCTTGGGAAGTCGTTTGTCCAGTTTACTTTTGCTTTGTCAGCTACAGAGATCCCCACTACCTACCAGCAAGCCATACTTTATCCAAAATGGCAGGCTACCATGGAGGACGAGATGGCTGCACTTCGGGGTCGTGGGACCTAGGAGCTCACTCCACTCCCCGACGGAGTTATTGTTGTTGGCTGTAGATGGATATTCACAATGAAATTCAATCCAAATGGGAGCATTGCCAGGTACAAGGCATGTCTAGTAGCAAAAGGGTTCACCCAGACCTATGGGGTGAATTTCTTTGACACCTTTGCACCAGTTGCCAGACTTCCTACTGTATGGGTGCTGGTTGCAGTGGCGGTTCAGTTAAACTGGCCTTTAGATCAACTGGATGTAAAGAATGCCTTCCTTTATAGGGATCTCCAAGAGGAAGTCTATATGCAGTAGCTGCCTGATTTTGAGGCTAAGGGAGAGTGTGTATACCAACTACAGAAGGCCATCTATGGCCTTGAGCAGAGTCCCAGAGCCTAGTTCCAAAGACTATCACAGGTTGTAAAGGCAGCTAGGTTCAGGATGTCAACAGTCGACTTTTCTCTTTTTGTCAGGAGGACTGGACGAGGTACGGTAGTACTTCTTATTTATGTTGATGACTTGATTGTCACAGAAGATGATGAGCAGGGTGTTGCTGAGATTAAGCGCATTCTAGCAGAGCAGTTTGTCATGGACTTGGGAACTCTATGGTACTCTCTTGGTATTGAGGTGTAGGAGATTGGCATGCATGGAGCCAAGGAAGCCAATATTCCTACGGATCCCAAGATGCGACTATATGATGAGAATGCACAGTTGGTGAACAGCAGGCAGTACAAGCAGCTTATGGGCAAGCCGCCATATCTTACTATTACGAGGCCAGACATCTCCTTTGCAGTAGGAAAACTAAGTCAATTCATAGCCAAGCCAACATACCAGCATTGGCATGCAGCATTGATGGTGCTCATATACATCAAGAAGGCTCTTGGGAATAGTCTTCTCTTTTCCAAGGGGTCTTCGATGACCTTGGTTGGATGCTTTGATGCGGACTACGCTGGATGTTATGTGGATCGCAAATCCACTACTGGGTTCTGCACCTTTCTAGCAGGGAGTTTGATTACATGGAGGAGCAAGAAGCAGAGCAAAGTTGCGAGATTTAGTGCCAAGCCTTGAAGATAGGGCCATGGCTCAGACCAATGCAGAGATGATGTGGATCAGATCCTTGTTTGCTGACTTGCAGATACAGTTTTCTAGTCCGATGGAGGTGAAATGTGATAATAGAGCAACTGCCTTTATTGCCAACAACCCAGCATTTCATGAGAAGACAAAGTATGTTGAGGTTAACTGTTACTACACCAGAGACATCATTCAGAAGGGGTTGCTTTATACCACGCCAGTCACATCTGAGGAGCAGATTGCTGACATCTTTACCAAGCCCTTTGCGACATCTCTATTTGATTCTTGTGTATCCAAGCTAAGCATGATAGATATCTATGCTCCAACTTGAGGAGGAGTGTTAGCATATATTTTCTATTTTCTATTTTTTCATTGTTATATGACTATTAGGTTTGATTTGCTCCTAAGGGACTTTTATATACTTTCACCCTTTTGATCTCTCTCTATATAAGAGAGTCTTAGGGCTTCTAATTGAATTTGAATTGTTTCATCCAATTAAACTCTCTTCAGTGTACCGATATTGTGTTTTTTTTAATGGTAGATACGACCTGCTGCATAATGCACACCTTAATCTTGAAGGTCTAGATGAGCTCTTCAAAGTGGCCCAGGTATCTTTGTTTGGTTGTGGGATTATTTTCGCTTTGGTTTATTCCGTTGGTACATAGATGCATGCTTTTAGTTATAAAACTTGAGTTCATTGTTTGTTAGTATCATTTTATCTTGATTACTGATTTGTTTGACATTTACCCATTGGCTGTTTTAGCTGCTAGCTGACGGTGTCATTCCTAATGAGTATGGGATCAACCCAAAGCATAAACTTAGAATTGGTTCAAAGGTACTCTTTGCTCCTAAACCATTTGGAGTCATTTGTCATGCCTTTATAATTAGAATTTTCATGTTTTTCAGGTTTAATTAAGATTTGCCATTGTATCTATTGAAGACTTAAGTAGAAGCATTCGCTTATCGGCACCTTTTAACCAGTTTTCATTTTCTTTAGATTGCCCGTCGTTTGCTGGGTAAGATCTTGATTGACCTGCAAAATACTCGTGAGGAAGCTATCAGTGTTGCTGAACTAAAAGGTAATCAAGATGAAGATTCTGTTCCATCAATGACCAGTAACGAGGACAGGGACTACAATCCAAGATCTCTACACCAGAATGAAGAACCACGAAGAGTCAGTTCAAGTGAGAGGTCATTGGATCAAGATGAAGACGATGACGATAAAGAAACTAAATACCGTTTGGATCCAAAGTATGGTATTAAGTAATAGAGTTACTTTTATCGCTAAATTCATTTTCTGACATTGGGTCACTACATTACCGGTCTTGTCATATGCATTATGTGTTCTGCTAAATACCAGGTATGCTAATGTGAGGACACCAGAGAGACATGTCCGCACCCGCTTATATTTCACATCGGTATGTACGCAAAGTTTCTTCTCAAAAAATGTATGCAAAGTCTAGAACTCAAACAAAATTTTAGATCATGTAACTAGATTTCAGCCAGCCTTCTCTTTCTTCTTAGTAAATGCATTAAGAGGCTTTGCATCCATATATTCGAATGCGTTTCTTTGTATTTTATGGATGTTGATTGCCTTCCAGAATAATTATATGCATGTATACCTGAGCCAGATATGACCGCACACCTGAATTTCACTGTAAACTCTAAATCTTATGTATGTTCTCTAATGTGTTTTCCATAACAGCTTAGACTTCTGAATTATTGTTGCAACAAGCTTATTAATGGATCTTTTCTCACAAATTACGTGGACCTAGTACCACATGATTTATGGTTAATTGTCTGTTCCTAGTAACCTTTTATGTCCATGTAAATGCCAAAAACGGACATACAAGACAAAGCATGGGTGGGAATCATAATTCCTCACAGTATTCCTGAATCGCCAATGAAATTTCTCATGCTTATCCCCATAGAATTTTGCAGAGTTTTTTGGTTGAATGTGGTGGAATTATATATTCTCTTAGTACTAATACATTTTGTCAAGCACTTCCATATGTTTCTGTATTTTCAAGTTTATAAAATGTTGATATATTTCTCCTTCCTCACATATTCTATTTGTCTATATTAAACAGGAATCCCACATACATTCTCTTATGAATGTCCTTCGCTACTGTAACCTGGATGAGACATTGCACGGGGAGGAAAGTTTGGTCTGCAAGGGTGCACTGGATCGTCTATCCAAAACTCGCGAACTTGACTACATGAGTTATGTTGTTCTGAGAATGTTTGAAAATACTGAGGTGCCTTTCTTTCCCAGATGGTTCCCTGAGTATAATGCCCCACCTGTTTTGTCCATAGTGTTTTGAACTGTATTTACGTATATTTTTTGGTGATCTTTTCTTCTCTAGGTACATTTCGTCCTATATGTGCACTATGCTTAGCAAACTGACTGAAATGCAGGTTGCTCTGGAAGACCCAAAAAGATTTCGGATAGAGCTAACATTCAGCCGTGGTGCAGACCTAAGTCCCCTAGAGGTAACTTTGTCACCATCTCACATGAATGCACCATTGCATATTATGTTTTGCAAACTACAATCGAGGCCAACTAATCAACACCCATGTCAAGCAGCATAACGAAGGAGAGTCTGTACTACTACATCAAGAGCATACGCTACCAATAAACGGGCCTGAGCGGTTGCAGGAAGTCGGATCCTATCTCACATTAGATAAGATGGAAAAGATGATGCGTCCATTTGCCATGCCCGCTGAGGATTTCCCGCCCCCCACCACCCCACAAGGCTTTTCTGGCTATTTCTCCAAGAGTTCTGGGGTGCTAGAGCGCCTTGCTAACTTGTGGCCATTCTACAAGCAATCTGCACCTAACAAGAGTAGCTAAAATATCAAAACTGTTCAAGAATTTCGCAAATCACTTCTTGAAAGCACTATGGAGCTTCGAAATGCACAAATCTAGTGGCTGCTTGCATGTTCTTTCTAGTCACTTGGTGTCTAGGGTGAGAAAATTTTGGGAAGTAAAGTTTTGCCATAGGTAGAACTTAGATATGCCTTATTCTTTTTGCATTGCATCAACAGTTAGTGGCATTCTTTTTGACCAAAAGAAGAAAAAAATATGAGGCAACAAAAGATGTTTCTGACTTTAATTTTGTAGTCTCTTTGCCGCATCGCTCGATTCGAACTGTTCCTTATTAAATTTATTGAATTATTAATTAATGCCTTTTTATTATTTTCCTTCACATTCCCTTCCTGCTAATTTACGTTTATCGTATTTTGCTTATTTGCCTCAAGCCGTTTATGGTGGAAGGGCTCGTGAATGTTTAAAAAAAGGATGTTCAAAAAAAGACTGTTAAAGAAAAAAAGAGTGCGATCCAATTTCAGGCACTTCGAACCATTGTCTTAAGGATTAGTTTATTTTGCAGATCATGAACATGGTGTTAATAAATGTAAAATTAGTGATAATTTTTATTTTTATTTATTTGAATGATATGTTAACATTAATTTTTATTTATTTAAATTAATATTAAATTATGATGTTAACTTTTATAGTATTTACTTGAATTTATGTTAATATTAACTTTTGGAGAGTGAAATTTAAGTGTGACGGAGTTACAAAATTAACATTAATTTTATTAACATCCTTTAAAATTAATATTAACAAAATGAGTGTTAATCTCTAAAATAAATGTTAAGATTACAGGGGTTAATCTTTCAATTAAATATCGATTAACTCCTCAGAAAAAATAGTTAACCTCTTAAATAAATTAAACCTAAAATTGGATTCTAAATCTATCATATCATGATTTATTTCTCCAATTAATTCCCTCCAACATTTTAAAATGCGCGTTCTAATGCCAACGGTAGAACAGATTTGTAGAGTTTAAACGCATTGATAGACCTATCCTTTTGCTGTAAGTTCATATGGAGTATAAATATCTTGAGGATGTAATCTAAGCTGTAGGGATCACGTTAGACGGTACGTTAGTGACTATTTTCACCTAATGGGCCTCCATGTTAGGGTGGAGTATTGAGCTGCTCGAATTAAGTAAGGTCCAATTTTATTTGGGTTATGAGATCGGTTGATGATTCAAAATTTTCAATCATTTAACGCTTGGATCCAATGGAAGGCTCTTTTTTTTTTAGCACAAATTTGAGTCTGGTTGAGCTTAAAAATTAACTTTGTATGTATAGGATTTAAAGTTTATCCTCTATACATAATTGATTTGTGTGTTTTTCTATAAAAATAAATTTAAACTTTTTTTAATAAAAATTATATGAGCTTGTCTTAAATGTATTTTGGTTTTTTTAATAAATATTAAATTTAAGAATTAATATGAATCTTTTTTTTGTTACAATCGTTTATAATTTTATGATTTAATTACTTTTTTTGTTACTTATTTTCGTACTTTATAAAATTAAATTTTAACTATTTTATAAATTATAAACAATCAATAAATTTATAATTGTGAATATTTTAAAGATAACTTCACAGTAAATATTTTTTTAAGCTATTGGGCATGGTTCAAGTTCTAGCCAATCATGGCTCCACCTGGTTGAACTTAAATGGATCTTAAAATAAAAGCTTAGTTTTGGCCAACAAAAAATTCAAGTTCAAGTTTCTAAGAGCTGTGAGTA
This sequence comes from Thalassia testudinum, assembly GCA_037157565.1. NCBI lineage: Eukaryota > Viridiplantae > Streptophyta > Magnoliopsida > Alismatales > Hydrocharitaceae > Thalassia > Thalassia testudinum. The sequence continues at coordinate 78,800,801 of JAZHRO010000022.1, read as the reverse complement.
GAGGTAGGGATTCAATTGATTTGGATGGATTTGGATTGTTCAATTTAGGTCATATTTGATTTAAATTGATAAAAGAAGTATCCATAATTCACTTAAATTAGATTGCATTTGGGTCGGCTCAAAATAGATTTAGGTTGGTTTAGCACGGGTGATTCAAATTTTGCACATTTTCATTGAAAAATGATGATTTTTTTATGACAAAATATTTTGTAACATAATAGTGAATAATCACTTCTTCCATTTCATTTACCATTCAATTCACCTCTCCATTTGAGTACGATTCATGTAGGTGCATGTGACCCACAAGCCAACCAATTCAGTAATTTAGATTGTTTCAATGTATCATATTACATATCTTGATCCATCGACTAATCCAAAATTTATATAAATCTTACGATTCAAATCTTAGCTCGGCTCGTAACCAAAATCAAACGATCAATTTCTAACCATTTGAATGTATTATTTGAATTGACCTGTGTAACGCTCACCCTACCTATCACAACTCCAAACTACTACTATATAGCATAAACTTAAATGGGACTAGATGATAGATTGCAGACATCGAAAATTGCATAATGACCCGAAACACATCTAAAGCTCGAACCGAAATAAAAGAGATGATGGGCAGAAGTTTCAGTACTGAAATTACATTGAGTCCGAAAATTTTAAAAAAAAAGGACAGAGATAGCAGGACGCTTCAGCGTGAAAAATACCTCACGAAGTCCGAAAGGTAAAACGAATTGGTTTCATCTCACACGACAGGGGGGAGGGACTCTTTGCCTCTCGGCACGTGATGACCCGTAAAGGCCAACTCAGCCACACACACACACACACAAATCAAACGAAGGGCACAACGGTGATTTTACACTACTCTGACAACGTCATCTACCCTTCCTGGACACGAACAATATTACAGGACCCCAAGCAAAGATGCGGAATTAAGATTAACCCCCTCCCCTCTCTAGAGGAAGCACCAGCAGAGCGCTGCGGCGAGGACTACCCGGAGGGCCGCCGCGGCGGGGCGCGAGAGCAGCGGCGCGGAAACGGAGCGGAGGGACTTGGGGGGAGGGGAGGGAGGGGGCACCTTCTGGGCGTGGATGTGGACCTTCATCCCCTGGTAGCAGTACCCGTAGCTGCAGATGAAGTAGTAGTCCCCCGTGTGGTTAAGCCGGAAGGCGTAGCTCCTCCCCCTGCTCCAGTTCCTTATGGGGTCCTTCGCTTCGCATTTCTCGTAGTTCATCTTGGTCACCTGCACCACGTCCCCCCTCCCCTTCTCGAACAAGAACACTGCCCATGCACACCAAAAAGACCAAGTTGGTTCTTAATTAGCTAGTTACGTGCAGCAGTGGTTATATAATGGACGGCGTCGGTCGATCACCGCTCTTCTTCTTACCGAGCCAGTCGCCGACGTAGAAGGTCTTGTTCTTGACCCATTCGGTGTAGTTGCCGTTGGGGGTCCAGTTCTGCCTGCCGCCCACGTTGTACCGGTTGAAGGCTAGGGAGAGTGGGACGAGGGTGGCAAAGGTGGTGAGCAGTACCACCAGTGTGGTAAGGAGGACGGCGACCCAACTGCCGCTGGCCGCCATTGCTTGCTGCTGCTTTGCTCTCTCTCTCTCTCTCTCCTCAACGTTTTGGGGATGGTGTGATGGGAAGAAGGTGGGGGAGATCTTTGGATCTTTATCTCTCTCCCTCTCTAGGATGTGTAGGATGGCATCTCGGCTTTTCTTTCTCTCTCTCCTTTTTTTTTTTATTTCTTTGTTATTTACTTTCTCCCTCTCTACATGTGTGTGGCGTGTCTGTCACCCTGTGCAGTCGGTGAATGGCCAGTGGCCACCCTGTGCGGCACATGGGCTGCTTGGTGGGGAGTGGGGTGAGTTGGATTGCGTAGTGGGGAGCGGTGGGGGTGTGCCGGGATCCGCTGGTGACGCGCGAGAGAGGGCTGAGATCGGGTTGTTTGGCTCTATTGGGATGAGTGAAGTGGGATTTTTTTTTTTTTAATCGTTTTTTCGTTTTTTTTTTGTGTGTGAGAAGTAATTTTCTGGGTAGCAGTAAACAGTAACTTTGCCCAACGACTTAAGCACACGGCCAGCGTTTTTAACGCGAGCTGCGAATCCCCCGCCGCTACTACGTCAGGTACGACTCCATCAACGATCATACGTGGATGTTCGTCGTCCCGACCGGAGTCGATAATTCAGGTATTCACGTGCCCGTATTTTTATTTGTCGTATTTTTAATTTTAGATATAATTTGTGATTTTGGATCAGGTTTTTAATAAAAATAAAAATAATTCATATATTCAATTACTTAGTTGCTTTCACGTCGGATTCGGTTTGCCTATTAGTTAGTTGATTTATTCGTTTATTTCCATATTTCCGTTAAGCTTAATATTTACGATTTCATTCTGAATTTTTGTATTTATTTTTTGCATATCAAAAAAATTTTAAACAAATTAGGCTATGTTATTATATGTTAAATTAAAATACTCACAAAATTTTATTCAAAAATTTCCTACATAAAGATTAAAAGTCAATTCTCATATTATTACAAATTAATCCTATTATTTTTTATTGAATTTTTTTCATATGTTTTATATCTTAGTTTTATGTGAAAATTAGTAGGAATCGTAGATAATACCTCCACACGAGGATACCTGTCATCACCAATTATATTTTTTTATATTACACCAATGTCCGATATACTTTGATTCATTCTTAAATATCAAGAGTGTAATTTAATTCAAGTTAGATGCATGAACTTTCACGTTAAAAAACATTTGTGTTTTAAAATTTCTCCTTAACCTGTCGATCCACTACATCATTGCATTTCCATCATACATTCTATGTATATCGACATAAGATATATTTACTAAAAACCTAATGAATATAATAAAAATAAAAAGAGATTTTTACATTCATACTTTTGGAATCTTTTTCAATTACATCTATATTCCTATAAAATCTTTATTTACTTTTATACCATTATGAAGTTTTTACCCGTTACAAATTATGCCCATAGGTTAAATGATTATCAAGAAAATATTAGTCCAGGTAGAATATTTTGTTAAGTTTAATGATATTAATTTTGAAAATTACATTTAAACCTCCATGTTTTTCTTCTTGTTCTTTCTTCCTCCTCCTGCACGCTTCCACCCGCGAGAGAGACCCGCCACCAACCCTTTCCTTTAGACCAACACACAAACACAACATAGAGAGAGTTCCAAAAAGCAAGAGACAAACAAAGAAGATGTCAAAGGACATGAGCATGGACTCAAAGTTGACAAAACACCACCTAGTCAAGGATTACACGAACCCTCCTTTGCCGTTGCTCTTTGACCCCACGCTCTATACAAACGCACATGTATGCGTGAGTACTCGTCTAACGAGTTTCACTCGTGCTCCCCATCCAAGGGAGCACTCGTTCCACTCATTTCATTCGTTAAACTCGTGTCAACAACTAAGAGATTCATTCGAGGAATACAGAGACTAGTTGATGAAAGTAATGAGCCTCCCAGTATGGGAGGCTCATGACTCTCATTGAGATAATCAACAATCATTTCCCACTTTCCTCCTCACACAACTCCTCTCACAACCATCCCCTCCACCTCGACAACCACCACCCTCGCTCCCACCACCTCCTCCACCCTCCTCACTTGACCCCTCCTTGCCTCCAACTACCATTGTGAAGTTACTGTGAAGCTATAAGCCAAAAGGTGAGGGCCATCTGCAAGGGCCTTTGCGAAGGTGGGGGCCATTTGCAACAGTCGAAAGGTGAGGACCACCTCCACCGCTTCAACCCCTTCTCCTCCTCAAGGGAAGTTGTTGACCATCTGTGAGGGCATCAACGAGAGTACGAGAGGAGGAGCATGCTTGCTGGCAACATCCAATCCTCCCACTCATAGGAGTGGTGGGGGCTAAGGAGGAGGCATAAGACCGTGAGGAGAAGAAGCAGCACCAACAACAGAAGAAAAGGAAGAGACGAAAAGGGCATCACTATCATTGGAACCTAATAGCACCAACTTCTTTCACTCGGCACTCTTTTTTTCCTTTTTTTAAGAGTAACTATTGAATATAGTTATATCTCAATCATAGTTAGTACATTATATCGTTAAATACTAATGAAAAGATGTAAGTGATAAACAACATAAGTTTACAAGAGGTATACAGAGGTTTTATGGGGGTATGAATGTAATTGGAAAATATTTCAAGGACCTAAATGCAAAATTTTCAAGTAAAATAAGTTTTAAATAACTACTCAATAATGAAATAAATGAAAAGGAAACTATCAATGACTAACAAAGCAACCGTTTGATTATATTATTAGCATTATTTATTCCTTTATCTATTTTCTAGACTACATTCACCATCTATTGAATCACTTTGTATTTTATCTTCCATTACCTGTTTACTTATATCTAATCTACTCTTTCTTTACTGTGGATGGCTATCTATCTTTAGATTCACCCTTCACAACCTATAAATATATGTGTGTGTGTGTTATATTCTTGGCTACCATCGTATACTTTACCCTTTCTTTTCTAAGGCTTTTTGTGATGTTTCTTTCTTTAATATAAGAGCGGTAGGTATATATGACCCACCACTTCAGAGTCTACTAACAATTAGGTGCAATAATACATTGTTAGTAATCGGACATAAATCTCTAAGTACCATTCAAGTTTGTGATTAGTAGGATCCAATCATTTTATGAGCACACAAGATGTTGTAAATAAGCACGCAAACATATGATAGTATAATATAGTTTGTTTATTCAATTTCACCTCACAAGTTATACATCCAGGAGGGCATCAAACCTTTAATGCACTATAGTAAGAAAGAAAGGATTACAACCGCTCTCTCATTCAATACAAAACAAAATTATTTGTTATCTTTCACTCTATGTCTTTGTCAATCGTTCACCACCTCTATAAATATCTTTGTTCCTCATGTATAATCATGAGGCACTTACTTTCAAAGATATTCTTCTCCACTCCTTCCATTATCCACATTCTAATCATGATTAGCCGTAGCGTGGTTTATCGTGGATGATCTTGTTATCTGTCTAATTACAGTGTATGGAATCCAAAGTAAAATAAAGATAAAACATTTTCATATAGAGATATTGTGACACCTACATGCTCCATTTTCCCATGTGTGTGTGTGTTCAACTCTCAATTTAAGTGGATCAAAGAAATTTAGATTCATGGATTGAGATTAGATAATAAAGTCACACTAATTTTATTTTTTATCCATGATTACCAAATCAATATGTTATAGGAAAATCCTTAACCCTCAACGATGAATCTCTTCTTGATTCTTCTCAATTATATGTAACTCAGGCAAGTAGATGCTTATCACTTTAACTTTTGTTTCTAGTATCTTGAACACCTACTAAATGCAGTATGGAAATACATTATAGGAACGTGCCCAAGAGTCAATTGTTTATGGTTGGATGGCCGATCCTTTTCAACATTCTTCTCGAACTTGTATGCCCTTCAAAGACTTAATGTCGAAGCCATCATATAAATTCAATTCAAAAAATAGTGTTGGCATCATTTAAAATTTGTCATATTAATTATCATTATTAATCCATGTAGCTGTCAAAATCATTCCCTCCATATTTTCCCTTAATCTATAAAGATTCCTATACAATTAATTTAGAATGAAAAGGTTGAACCAAAGCATAATAATCCAACTGAAGGATTAAAAAAATAATATTAAGAAATATAAAATTATAATTATATTTATTCGTAAAGTTATGTTAACATCAATCTGTATTTACTTAAATTAATGTTAATTTATGATATTAACCTTCCTGACATTTATTTAATAGTAATATTAAAAATATAAAATATGAGTGATGTTAAAGATATAAGTGATGTAGAACTTTAAAATAAATTTGATTAACATTAATAAAAATTAATATTAGATAAATCCATGTTAAAAGGACGAAACTTAAATTACTAAATGAAAAATTAGGTATTCCAAATTTATTTATCACTTAACGCTCTTACCACTGGCATCGAATTGAAAGAAATTAACTCAGACGTAAACTTATTTCACCACCTCCTCGAACGGTCAAAGGAATAAATATTAACTCTGAAAGGTTAAACCCCTCAAGTAAAGCAGCCTATCCCTCCGACGTTTTGAAGAATCCGAAGCGCCCCTCCCGTCACGGTGTCACCCTATCCCTCCGACGCTCCCCACCCACCGCCGAAGGCCCCGCAAAAAGATGGCCTCCAAGGGGTGCTTCCTCCGCACGCCCATCCCCTTCCCAACCTCCCCGACCTCCCTCCCAACAGTCCCTCCTCCCAAGCTCAAACCCTCCTTCCTCCCCCTCCGCCCCCCACACGGCCCTCCCTTCCCCATCCGCTCCCTCAGATCCCCATGCGAGGACCACTCCCAAGACGCCATCGACCCATGCGAGGACTCCCAATCCCAAGACACCGTGGTGGAGAGGCTCCTCTCCAACCCCTCCAAAGTCCGCGCCCTCATGAAGATGCAGAGGCGGCCCGACCCCGCTTCCCCCGCCGCGGGCCGGTGGTTCCCGTACCTCGACTCCTTCTGTGTGGGCCCCGCGGCTCACCTCACCAGCTGCGAGGTCCTCGACGCGCTCGGCGGGTACATTCTGGACGCCCGCAGGGAGAGGATGCGGTGGGCCGTGGCCGGTCGGAGCTACGCCGTCTCCCTCGTCGTCGAGGGCCTCTCCGACTACGGCAACGTCTCCGCGGCGTTCCGGTCCGCCGACGCCCTCGGGGTCCAGTCGGTTCACGTCATCTCCCTCGATATTAATAAGAGGTGATTCATGATTGCGGTTTTGTGTTTTTTTTTTTTTTTTTTTGCCCCTCCCATTTTCTTGGATTACATTGTGGTACCTTGGATGCTTTAAGTCTAAGGACTTTTCGTGTGTGCTGGTGTAGGTATAGGAAAAACCGACACGTGAGTAGGGGGGCGGAGAAGTGGCTGGACATCGAGCTGTGGAGCTCACCCGCGGAGTGTTTCGCGGCGCTGGGATCGCGGGGGTACCGCATTGCTGCGACGCATCTTGGAGGCGATACGGTATTGCGAATGTATCAATTGGAGTTGTAGCGGTGGAATATGTGGAGTTTTGACATATACTTATGGGGGTCACCATCTTCAACTGGGAGATGGAAGGTGGGTAGGGAGGGAGGGTAATACCTTATGTACCATTTGGAGAGGGGAAGAAGGGAGGTGGAATGATTCGAGGAATATGTTCTTATTTCTATCTAAGCAACGTTTTTGCATTTGGATGAGGTTTGGTGTTGAATCAAGGAATAGGAAGAAGTTTAAAATGATATTTGTTTCAATAAATAGGATGTCATCGTGCTTTGTATGACTATACTTTATGTTTACATTGGAAAATTGGTACTTGATTTGCATTGCGTCGAGGAATAAGGTGGTTGAATAGACTTCTTCAACCATTGGAATAAGTTTATTTTCGGGGTGGGGATGCCAATTACCAGTTAAGTTAATCCTGGAATAATTCAACGACAACAAAACCTTTTCCCACGCTAAGTTGGATTGCTACATGGATTCTTTGACTCCACTGATCTATTTTGAGCTATTTGTAGAGTTGAGTTAAAGTAATCAAGCTCATGCTTAATAGTTTCCTTCTGACATTTAATTGCCGCCCCTCCTCCCTCTCCCTAAGTGGTTCAATATCTTACTTATCTTGGAATAATTTGTTCGAAAAAATTAAACCTGGAATAAATCTGACCAAGCACAGGATAAGGAGATTTATCTCCCTTCCAAAAGGTCCCTAAAGCCTAGTTTGGTTACTAGGATATTTCTCAAATGGGTGGGATCTTCAATACTCTACAAAGGGGTGGATATCCTAGTTTAGTTCTAAGGGAGGATGTTTCCTGAATTGATCGGAATACTAATTTTAGTTTTGAGTAGGAATAAGTTACATCCTTCTCTTATGGTTCTCTCTCCTTCCACTACTTATTCCGGGTTCTAACCCCAATACCCAACCAAACAAGAAATAGGGTTATTTTAATCACACAAAGGTTATTCTAGAACTATCATTTCTTCAAACAAACCTGAGCTGACAAAATCTCATCGTCGTTTGAGTTTACTTCTGTTTGCATACGTATCCCAAGGACAACATTGCATTAATGAGTTTTTTTTTTCTCAAAAAATTAATGAGGAGTTTTTATTGACTTTGCAGGAGTCAATTGGTTAATATGATTAGTGTCTCATCGAGTTAGGTAAGGGGCTCATTTTGTTATGAAATTTGACTTTGTCACAAGCTAAACTTTTTTGGAAACTTTCAGATCCTTGTACTTAGGTTCTGTTAGACCTTTCTCAGGGGTCGTCTTTCCTCTTTGATTATTTCTAGGCTTAGGACCCCTTCACTGTTATATTCAACTCCTTTGTGAGTGTGGCCTAATGGATTTAAGGATAAGAGAGTATGCTAGTGGAACTTTCTATGATGTGAAGATGAGAAGCATTTGCAGGCAACATTAACCATATGTGGATTATGGAGCAAATTCTAGAAGAAGATTGGGAGGCTAAAGAATGACCTGAAAGGGTTATGGGGAGGCATGGGGGGAGGGGGAGCCAATTAACAAAGTTCTGGAAAAGGTCAGATTAATTTCAATTATGAAGACGGATGGTGCTGCAGATAGGACAAAGAGCAGTGGGCATGGTTAGCAGCTGGGGACTAAATTTTTTTTTGAAAAACAGCAGCTGGGGGCTAAATGAAGAGTGGAAAATATTAGGATCTGGCTAGGATCCTTTTCTGTCAATAAAATTCCCCTTCCATGCTTTCACGGTCCTTTGTTTTTGAGCTGAAAAGTGTAAGACCAGTTGTGACAGAATATATAGAGAGAGAGAGAGAACTCCTTTTTTTATTAATGTGGAGAACTCAAATAAACATGGTGGGTAGTGGTTTCTATATATAGAGGTCCAATCCCTTAACAAATAGGAAACAGTAATCCTAACAACTCAATAATAAAATTTGCCCAACAAAATCTTTCCTAGCAAGCCATAACTTGACTCTTAAGTAAACTAATTACTTGGCTAATAAGCCAACTTAACAAAACCGGCAAGGGGACTTCCTCCACGAACACTCCCCCTAAGTTGGACATCTCCAACTTGCTAGGGTGTACAACACCAGCTGGAGAAGAATAAAAAAACTGGATAGAAGACTCTCATCGATGGGGCTTAGTTCCCCCACCATTGTTCTTCATCCTCCTCATGGAGAACATGGATTGGATCTTTGGCTTCGTCTCTCGTGCCAAGTAGTTACACGTAGACACTTGGTCACCCACGGATTGTAGCACAAATTTGAATGGAGATCGTAGCAGAGATAGCGGTCACACACGAGAGGTGTTCCCAAGCAGTGGAGGAGACCTTGCTCCTCATTTTTTTCTCTTCAATTTTCACAGGCCAAAATATAGCTTCAAGCCAGCTGTATCCCAAACATGGTCTGAGGAACCCGATAGTTTTGTGGTTCCTTGAATTGGTATAGAGGCTGAAACTTTGGCCTCAAAGATCACCATTGAAGACTCTTCGTCAACCACAACAGAGGTAGTCCAAGCTTCAAGTCTTGTCAATCCTTCAAGCAAGGTGAGAATCATCATGGAGAGTAGCACTATACAACACATGGTGTTGCACACAAGAGCCAAGGGGTTGCGCATGCACCCCATGGTTCTGTGCAAGGATTCGTAGGAAATTTGAGGTAGACTCGGCCAAAAACTACCAATCAAATGTAGAAGAACCCAAAGCACGTGGGCCCTTCCATTCACACAAGAACCGCAGAGGGTAGTATTTACCCTCCTACTTGCGGCGACGCAACAGGAACCTAGGGGTGATCCCCAAGGCATGCTCCTTCCTCACGTGTGGAAGTTGGCTTCCACGTAGAGAAAGATCCCATGTGGATCTAGGCCCATGGTTTTGGGGCTACGCACTTAGTGAAGCTTGCTATGATACCATGTGATAGAATAGAGAACTCAAGAGAGAGGGAGAGAGGAGCATGGTGGAGAACTCAAGAGAGAGGGAGAGAGAAGCATGGTGGAGAATTCATTTTTTTATTAATGTAGAGAACTCAAATAAAGATGGTGGGTATTGGTCCCTACATACAGAGATCCAATTTGATAACAAATATGAAAGAGTAATCCTAACAACTCAATAACAAAACTTGCCTAACAAAGTCTTTCCTAACAAACCATAACTTGACTCTCAAGTAAACTAATTACTTGGCTAACAAGTCAACTTAGCAAAAATGGCAAGGGGACTTCTTGCCATTTAATGTTCATGAGATCTCCATGATCTCTAACACCATTGTAACTAGGAATTGAGCTATTGGGCATCATACCCTTTTTTAACATTTAGTCTAGCCAAATGATGAAAGCACCTATCCAAACATGACGAAAACAAGTTGTTTTTATTGCTGGGATATCGGCTTGTCCTTCTCCACCTAAACAATGTCAATGGCATGTAAATCAATTTGTTAATCTTTAGGAGGCAAATGAATGACAATAGGTAGTTTTGTATGGTAGGATCAGCCCAGATATATTTATGTATGCAGTTAAGTTGCATGAAAAAATTGAACTGTGATGTTTGATGTATTTTGTTTGTGATGGTTAAAATTTAAGCAAGTCTCCTAACTGTTTGCAGGTTTCTATATATGACATGGATTGGACAACGCCGCTAGCTTTAGTCGTGGGAAATGAACATATGTGAGTATGTTTTATAATAAGTTGATCATTCCTTTGTCTTCTCCAGCCTATGAAGTTATATACTATGAAGCTTTCTTATATCTGGATAATATGGTAATAGTGCAAAGAAAAATAAGAGACAGATGTTGCGGAAGACACTTAGCAACCAATTCAGAACTATGCAACAGAAAAATTCAACTAAGTACTTCGTATGATGTGACCACAGTCTTTATTATGGACATGTTCTTATATTGAAAATCAAGTCAACTGCACGAAACTTTTAAACTTATTGGACCTTGACTACTTTTGTTAAACACTTTGATGTTATTACCATTGCTGACAAGTATGTGATTTTGCGCTTAGGCTTCTGTCTGATTTTTAAATCTTTGCAGAGTGGGGAAAACTGCATTTGGGACTAAAGGGGAATTACATGTAGGTTTCAGAAATGTGTTTAGGTCTATTTATCAATAATGTATCAGTATCACTTCTTTCCCACCAAGGAAGAATGTCTTTCTGAAAAGTGAGGGATCAAGTTAGCATATTTCAATATGCTCGGAAAAAAGGAAAAAAAAATGAGTTACATCTTTCAAAGTTTGCACGCTACTGAAAATGTGGTGACATTTGAGGTCCTTTGTAACTTACCTCGACAATATCTAAAGGTAATTGCTTTTATGAAGCAAAAAGGACTTGCAAAGCCCTAGGGAGTTCTTTGAAATTTGTTTATGTGGACGTACTTCAGAGTTTATCATGAAAATGCACTTGAGCAAAGGGTGAATAGTATACAATAAAATGTATCAATGACAAACAAGTTTGTTTCACTCCTAAATGTGAACACTTGAGCAAGGGGTGAATAATATTTTTTTGTATCATATGTGTTGAGTTGTAAGGGGGTGTATAATATTTTATTCATCTTAAGGGATTTCTTATGTAATTTGTCTAATTCTCTTTTATATAAAAAGAGTGCTAGGGTTTTATTTGTGAGTAATGCATCTTTTGATTCTCCACATGGTATCAAAGCAGCAGTCCTAGGCCGATGTCACGATATCCCACCAAAAAATCTATCAAAACATGTTTAGATCACCAAGTCAAAGGTGATCTCATAAAGGACGATCTTTGCATCAACCCCTCCATCATTGGTGGCAAGCGCGTCGGTCTACAGAGGGTCAGCAGCAGCACCACACAACCAACCACAGATGGCTGCATCGCCCAGCAAATCATTGGCGCAAACAACTCACCCAGCAAGTTGCCAGTGCTGGTGGCGCCGTCGTCGAGTGGTGGTCTATCAGCTAGTACATGCAATTGCTGGCAACAAGGGGTTCTATTGCTGGTGATCTCTTTATTTGTGGCCTCTTGTGCGTGATGAGTCCTCTCACATCTCCCATCGATGGTGTTGCGCCTTTTCTCACCTGGACTGAAGGAAGTTTATTCAAATAGATCAACTTCAGATTTTGTTGGACTAGTGTGTGCAGCCTATGAAGTTGGGATGAGGAAATAAGGGGCCAGAAGTGCATGGATAATTGACTCCGGTGCCTCTGTTTATCTTACTAGAAACAGGGATCGCCTGAAGAACCCTGTGTCATCACGTTGGATTTATGATATACGGGTGACTAATAAGGCAACTTCCTCGGTGATGACTGTTGGATGTGCAGATGCTACATCCAAAAAGAGGATTGAACAAGTATATTATGCCCCTAAATTTCCCATGAATCTCATGTCAGTCAGTAAAATTTGCAGAGATCTGGGATGCCGTACTATTTTTTTATGAGAAGCATTGTTATTTCCAAGACCAGATCAAAGGGGAGATTATTGGTGGCGGAATAGAAAGAGATGGCTTATATTATTTAAACACGCCTACCTTGGTTGTTTGAGGCTGTCTATTTTCCATGATCCTTTACTTCGACATCACAGACTTGAACATCCTTCCATGAAGAAGATGCATCAGATGTACCCACAACTACCTGATTCCTTGACCTTTGACTGTGAATATTGTCAATTAGAGAAGCACCACAAGAGCAGCTACCCCAAAAGAGATGATGATGCGAGTTCCGTGCCTTTTTCTTTGGTGCCTTGTGATGTCTAGAGGCCTTCAAGAGTGCCTAGTACTAGTGGACACAGATACTTTGTAGTTATGATTGATGACAATAGCAGATTGACCTGGGTATTTCTGATGAAGGCAGGAGTGAGATTCCTATTGTTGTTCAGCAGTTTCTGTCAAAGGCGTAGACACAGTACGATACAGGTGTTCGTATTTTCCATAGTGATAATGCATTGGAGTTTATGCACAATGATTTGTAGAAAGTGTTTCGTTTCAAGGGAATCATTCACCAGACATCTTGTGCTCATACTTCCCAGTAGAATGGGGTAGCATAGCTTAAATTGCGCCATTTGCTTAATATTGCTAGGACCTTGATGTCTCACATGAGGGTTCCTAGACAGTTCTGGGGAGATGTCATATTGTCTGCAGCCTATATGATTAACAGATTACCATCTTCAGTGCTTCATGGTCAAATTCCCTATCAGGTTCTGCATCCTGAGTGTGACAGGGTTTTCCCATTGCCTCTACGAGTTTTTTGTGGCTACTTTGTTCAGAACTATGGTATACATGATAAATTTGTTCCACGTTTCATGAAGTGTATCTTTCTTGGGTATTCTAGGACCTAGAAGGACTACAGGTGCTATGATCCAGGTCACGGGCGGTATGTTGTCACTGCAAATGTGACCTTTTTTGAGAAGGTTCTTTACTTCTCAGAGAAAGGTTCATCCATAGAGGCTACTATACAAGACACACAAGTTTATCAGAAGAGATCATAGCCAGATGACATCACAAATGAGGAGCCAACTCAGTTTGTTAACCCTAGACATAGGGGTGACTCAGGTGGAGAGGAGGCTGTGCAGAGGCAACATGACACCACCCTTCACCCTATTTCTCGTTATACTACTGTATCTCATCTCTAGGAGAACAGGCAGTTTGCGTCTGCCATTACCACAGCAGTTGTCCCTAGGGACCTTGGTTAGGCTCTCCATGATTTGCGGTGGAAAGCAACTATGGATGAGGAGATGCATGCACTACAGACCAGGAAAACATGGGATCTCGTTCCATGTCCTGAGGGTGCCACGGTTGTTGGTTGCAGATGGGTGTACACCATCAAATATAAATCTGATGGGACAGTGAAGCGATATAAGGCAAGACTTGTTGCTAAGAGATTCACCCAGGCATATAGGGTGGATTACCTTGAAACCTTTTCTCCTGTTGCGCGCATTACCTCCATAAGGATTATTTTGTGTAACGTTGTGGTTAAGGGGTGGCTCCTGCACCAGTTAAATATAAAAAATATTTTTTTATATTGTGATTTAACTGAGGAGGTGTACATGAGACAGTCACCAGATTATGACCGTTGGAGGGAGATTGTTTATCGCTTATGGAAGGCCATCTATGGCCTGAAGCAAAGTCCACGAGCCTAGTTTGAGAGGCTCAATTTAGAAATCAAGAAAATTGATTTTCAGAGATATACTATTAATCATTCTATATTTGTTAGGAAAACTAAACATGGTAGAATCCGGAGAGTTGTCATTTTAGCAGCATATGTTGATGATATGATATTTACAGGTGATGATGATGATGGGATAGCAGAGACAAAAGCCTTTCTTTAGTCCATTTTTGTCACCAAAGAGTTGGGTGATCTTCGCTACTTCCTGGGGATAGAGATTGTTCGTCGGGAGGGTGGCTTATCCTTATCACAGAGGCAATACTCCTTACAAATTCTAAAGGAGGCTGGACTTCTTAGGTCCAAACCATCAAGGATACCAGTTGAGGCACCAGTCGATCATACATCTGATGAGTTAAATCATTTATTTAAGGATGCTACCAGGTATCGCAGTACAATTGGTCGTTTGTTATATCTAACCATTACTAGATCAAACATTAGCTTTGCAATCAGTTATGCTAGCCAATTTATACAAAGTCCCAGGTACAGCCATTGGCATGATATGTGTCTTATCTTGAGGTACCTGAAGAGGACACTAGGGTGAGGTCTGTACTACAATGTGAGTGGCATAATTGATCTTGTGGCTTACTCTGATGCAGACTCTGCAAGATCAATAGAGGACAGATGATCTACGATAGGCTTTGCTGTCTATTTGGGAGGAAATCTGGTTTCGTGGAGAAGCAAGAAACATAGCGTTGTCCGCTTCAGTGCTGAGGCAGAGTACAGATCCATGGCACAGGTTTTATATGAGATCATGTGGATGATTGGTTTCCTACAAGATCTAGAAGTGATAGTTGATACACCATTTCCTCTCTACTGTGATAATAAGTCAGCTGCATATATTGCTTCCAACCATGTCTTCCATGAAAGGACAAAACACATTGAGGTCGATTGTTACTTTATACGGGATGCAATCCTGAAGAATAAAATAAGTACCCCTTATATGTCTTCTGAACTACAAGTTGCTGATATTTTTACCAAGGCCATCAAGAAGAAACATCATGATTTTCTAAGCAACAAGTTGGATCTCATTGACATATATGCCCCAACTTAAGAGGGAGTGTTGAATTGTAAAGAGGTGTATGATATTTTATTTATCATGAAGGGGTACTTATGTAATTTACTCAATTTTCTTTTATATAAAAAGAGGGGTAGGGTTTCATTTGTGAGTAATGCATTTTTTGATTCTCCACTATATATATGTACAATCATCGGTATATTTATGTACATGCCTTCTCAAATGTTAATATATGTGACCATTGGCTGTGAACTCGATAATAGTTTGCGATGACACGGCCAACCTCTTCTCTTCCATAATACTCATTCCCATCAATCACCACCCTTCAATCCTGTTCTTCCTTTGCATGCCCAACATTGCCAAATGAAAAAAGCATGTTTTGGTCACTCTCCTTAAGCCACCTCTGCCTTGATTTTAGCCGCCACTCATACCTCAATTTTCCTATCTTCCTCCTGCACAGTCCAAAGATGCTTGATTTTCTCCATTTGTTTCTCTGCAGAGATGACTCTACCATCATCCACACAATCAAGCCTCTCAATTAGTGCAAAAGCCTCAATCCTTCTCTTGCTGCTCTCTGCCTAGATATGCTTCTTGTATGTTTTCAAAAAAGATCAGAGTTCTGCTAGTTTTGCCTCCAACCTAGCTGCTACCAAACCCTCTGGATGGTAGGAATGTCACTTCTGCTCAACTAACTCCCTGAAGCTATCCTCCAGCGGCTAGGATTTATTAAATTTGAAGTAGGTCCCATCTTGTCTCCCCTTATTGGAATGTCACATCAGAAGGGTGTGGTTGGAGAACGGTCTCTCCATAGGAGGCACAGCTGCCATAGGAAATGCCTCTGCCAGTTCCACATTACATAGAAAATGATCAAGTATGGACTTCAGGCCCAAAGAGTTCCTCCATGTGTATGCACAGAAATTAGCCAGGAGGTCAATCAGGCCATGAAGTGCAATAAGATCTGTGAAAGCCTCAAAGTCTCGGTTCCATCTCCTCCTTTGCCCCAGTCTGTCTAAAACCAACAACATGACATTGAAATCTCCATGGAGTACCACAGTAGGGATCTGCCACCTCTGTCCAGTCCTCCCAAAGTTGACTCCGAAGCCTACTTTCAGTCAGACCATGGACCACAGAAAGAACCATGTTGAAATTGTCTCTCCGTCTAAGCATTTTTACCATTAGGACATGCCTGCCCTTCTTGATCTCTTCCACTATAAAATTATCCTCCCTCCACTCAAGTAGGAATCCCCCTGGCCTTCCCTGAGCATCAATCATGGTCACTCCATCCATGTAGTCCCCACCCACCTTCCTCCAAATGTTCCAAGTGCACGACTCCGGCTTTGTCTCCTGTAATAGAACCGTATCAGCTCCCCATGAGCAGGCATATCTACCAAGGATGGAGGACAACCCCCTCACATTCCATGAGAGGATAGAGGACATGGAGTGAGGGTGTGCACTCCCCCATGGCCCCACCTAAAACCAGAGGCCTCTGCTACTATCATCACTTCGGCATCCTCCTCGTGCACCCATCTGTGGGAGGAAGAGCGTCCTCCGGCTTGATGGGGGTGTGGCTCCACGTTGTCCCCTTCATTTGCACCATCTCCTCCCTCCCACCCCCTTGACTCTTCCTGGCTGATCACCTCGTACCTGAGGACGGAGGTCCTCCTGTCATGGCACCTGAAGCTCTACCGTGGGTGGTACAGGATGCGACACACAGGGGATTGCGTAGGCTTCCAACTCACTATCCAGACCCTCCCCACATCATCGTCTTCTGCACCCCCAGATCTGGGTACCGCCTCAGTTGGGGCACATTGAATAGCTACTGCAATATTAAATGTAAACATGGCATAGGACGTCTTAATAGTCCTGATGTTTGTTATGTATGTGAACAACAAATCAACAATGTATTAGGAACATGGGCATGAAATCACCAGGAGGCCAATCATTGTAAGGGGACAAAACCTGTATCTGCTGCCATTGTGTAAGACTTTTCTCCTAAAATATGAAATATTGCAGAGTATCCTACTTGAGCTAGTTCCTTTGTACATCAGGGTGAGATGAACTTTACAATAATTACTTTTGTTCTTTGTTAGATATCTCCGTTCCTTTCACAACTAGTAATGGTTCACCTAACCTGCATGTATTTATCATTGGGTGACAACCTCTAAATGGTGATGTGGGAACAGAGTAGCTGGATGGTGCTGGAATGAGTTGGTGAAGTTATGAGGTTGTAAGAGGACGAGAATGAAAAATCTCAGATTGTGTTTAGGGGTGTCAAAAGGGTCTGGTCTAACCCTCTTCATGCTGAACCTGACCTTAAACTGGTCAGGTTGGACCCAACCCATGAACCAAATGAATCCACTTTGCTCACACTTGACCAAACTAATGAACCAAACAGGTTTGTGGGTCCATGGATCCAGATGCACTCAAGGCCTGTCTCGTTAGCCAAATGGCTCATGTTTGATACCCAAGTCCTGACATATGGATCAGACGGGTCTGCTTCAGGTCCAGTTATGTTTAAAAAAAGAGATGCTTCTGTTGAATATCTATGTTTGGTCAGTCAAGTTTATTTCCAGTTATGCAGTTCTCATCATTCTTGTGAAGCCTTGGGTATCCAATTAAAACTCTCAGATCTTTTCATGCTTTGAATGCCTGTTTGATGCAGTAACTACGTTGCTCCAGGGGCATAAGTGATGAAGCATTGAGCTTGTCAGACTTGCATTGCCACATTCCAATGAACGGCATGGTTGGTTCATTTAATGTTTCGGTTGCTGCAGGCATACTCATGCACCATGCTGTTTCTCAGAGACTCCAACACTTTGTAAGAATTTTGCAACTTTTTCAAGTTTAAGGGGAAGAAAAGGCTGTTGGTGGTCTCAACTGCTATTGATTAATATCAAAATTTGTATTTCCTTGGAAAATGCTTAAGGTAATGTTTTTAGAAGGCGTTTCACAGACTTTGTTAACTTACTATATAAAAAGTAGTTACCTGAAGGCTGCAGTAAGTGTCCTTAGATAGCTGCTTTTGTCGGTGGATTGGTGCTATATGGTCCATCTTTTGGAGTCAGAGATTGAATCGCTGGATGCTGAAAAACGTTTGGCCACACATTCTGTGAAATTGCTTCTTATATGCAGAAAGTCTCCCCTTACAGCTGCATCCTGGCATTGTCACAAGCCCAGAAAAACTTGGGAGGTCTCCTGCAATGATCTGATAAAACATTGCTTGGAAGCAACCAATCAAATCAGCCTTCTATGAAACAGTGACGACAACGTCTAGTAAATTATTATCATTGTTATTCATTGTAAATTTCTAATTTAGGCACTTACTGAAAATTAAGTTTTGGAGACCAAGGCTTTTATGTGTCTGTCGATTTTCCTATATTGTTTGGACTTTAGAGCTTCATGTTTGTTTGGCAAAAGTCTGCTTGCTATTAGCGTTGCTCTTAATGGAATGCAACTAGACCAAAAAATGTTTAGTTTAAAACTAAGGAATATTTGGCTCAAAAGAGGAGTTCCAAAGTGGTCTTGTTGTTCTCTCTTGGTATCTAGAGATGGATTAGTTAATGCAAATAGACTTGAAAGATCGGGTGCTTAGAGTGGAAGAGATAGCTTGGAAACTCTTCAATGAAGGAGAAGAATCTGTGGAGAACTTTTTCTTCCTCTGCACCTTAAGTAAGTTGGAGTTGGGGGAGGCATGCAGTAGAGTGGAGATTGGGCATGTGGTAGCAGATGACGCCATCTTGTGCTTGAATTGGGTGGAGGTGGAACTGGAGGAGACATGGAAAAGAAGATGGAGGCCCCTCAGCTGCCATCTGGAGAATCTGGAAAGAAAGGGATGAAGGCGTGTAAGGACAAGCCCACTACCCTCAAGGGCCGTATCTGGTAGCCTCCAAGCCTTGTTGGATGTGGGAGAGTTTGTAGAAGTTGGTTGATTGTATCGTGTAGCAGGCGAACAACCAAGACCTACTGATTGCCAAAGATAATGCAATTTACTTTACACTAAAGAACAAAATTTACTTCACTGTCAACTTGAAATCATTGCATTCTTTGAATGCAAGAATTTCTGTTAGGTCTCTGCATTATTTTCTCAATTATCACTCAAGTTCCTTGAGAAGCTATGGACGACAGAAAGTAAATTTGTGACTATATTTCTGACTTTAGTGAGAATGCAGTTCCCTGTCGTAATTTTATACACAATATGGGTGGTTATCATTTGGGTAACCACCCTTACACCCTTCAAAAAAAAAAATTATACACAATATGTAGAGGGCAGGGATTATGCAGCTTAGCTGCATATAACTTATCCTGTTTAGTTGATATCTTTATATACAAATAATATTTCAAAATAAAAATTTAGAGATCGAAACCATTTATGAAAACATGAAGCATACCTGATGAATTGTCCCAAATTTCTTCGAAATTGGACAGCTATAGCACCTCTATCAAATAGACTAAATTTTGTATTGCTTTTGCTATTGAAATTGATCCTCCTCTGATGCAAGGGATAGTAGTATTGGATTGGTGTGAAAATTTGTGTATTACATCCTCACACTACTTGCTGCGACTGATATTAGCTAAGCTCCATGTAACTTATATGCAGTTAAGTTGCATATGCCTTTTTTTTATAATATTGAGGAAAATATCCTGATTTAAGTAAATTTGATTGATCTATTAACAAATATTTGTAGGGTTCTCATGGGGATCTAACACCTGAAGAAAGACAAATCCTTTTGGCAGAATTCTGTTTGCGGCATGGGGAGGGATCTATTGGGGTTGTCAAACGGTATGCAAAGCAGAAAATGGAGGAGATTGCATCCAACTCCTCAATTTTGGAAGGTATAATTAGCCAGCAACTAAATGAGGAATAAGGTGAAATTTCTTATTTCTTAAATAAGTGATCTTATTCTTGTATTTTGTTGTTAGTGTTTTTTCCATTTAACCATACAGAATCTATTTTGTTATATCATCAAGCAGAACACCATGGGATTGCACTTTGATCTCCTCAAGGCTTTCTTCATAACAAGATAACATCCCTGCCCTATTCGCATTTTTCCCATTGCATGCAAGTTTTGTTTAATCCACAATTGAACCAACCAGGTCAAATTTTGGGAGTTGGACTTGGTGGCAGAGAGATCAAGCATGGTGTTCTTGAAGCAGCTTCTCTTGCTTAAGAAATCTGTACAAAAGAATTTTCTCATAAACCAGTAATAATATGTATAATGGCTGTTTTAGTCTAATGCATGTACCTGCTTTTACAATCAGAAGTGCCCAATATGTTTTAAGGGTGCAGCTCATGTTGTGAGATGTGTTGAGTCCAAATCAAAGTTGAATATGACAATAAAAGATGATGTACACGCAGAGGGACCATGCTCACATATGGAAGAGCTGAGAAATGCAAAGGGACCGTGCTCAAGAAGGAAATACATGAGAATTATAAATTCAAACTGGATTAGGAACAGAAATGCTTCTGAAATTTGCATAAAGTTTCCCTTAACTATGTGAATATGCTATGACAATCAGTTGGTTTCATAACATTTGGCCTTTGATGAATGTTCTGTTCGTTTTTCAGGTCAGATTTACTGAAGCATGTTGTGCCACGGATCTTGAACTAGACGACTTTAGAAGGCTGTCAATTCTCACAAGTGATCTGGAAAAATTCTCGCATGGAGCCAGATGACCTCGGTGAAACATAGAAACAAAGCAACTGCTGAGTCACTTATTGTTTGAAATCTGGGGTATCTTGTGTAGAGTCTGTTTTTATGTTGTGCAAGCAATTTAGCCGTGAGGCGCATTGGCAGAGGCATATTCTGCCATCAGTTTTATCACGGTGGGCAGATCTAGAGGGAACTATCAATTAAGTGTAATCTTCCATCATAGCTGAAATTTTTTTGTTAGGTAAGGAGTTGTGCGCTTTTATGTATTTTGTCCTAGGCTCTTCAAAATATTTCCCAATTGGTATATGCGTTTGTGTTTGCAAAGATAGGTGCTGTTCCCATCCCGCTTTTTATTCATGATTGGACCCTTTTGTTCCATTTAACTTCGGCACGTCTATTCTCCATTGGAGCTGAGAGCAAATTGTTGCTTGTGAATTATTGAAGGGTAGAAAGCATTTGCCTATGAAACCAATGTTTCATTCTTCTCATCATTTACAAGTAAGGTTTATAATTTTTCCACTACCTTTCTTTGCTAGATGTTTGACGCAATCTTTTTACTTATCTTTGGATATGATAGAATAGGGCTTCTCTATATGCACACTCCTAAATATTTTACAACTACGATGGAGTTCTTGTTGAATATTCTTGATTGTATATTTCATTGTCTATGTCGTGTGCTTATGTAAACCTACGTTAAAAAAAAATTGATTTGCTTTCCAAAAGAAATAAAAAAAGGTTTGCACTAGGACAACCACGACCTTCAACATTTGTCTTTTCATAGAATGAGCCTCTGCTCTTATTAAACTTCACCGCTAAGTCATTCCTGTCATTTGCATGTCTTGTACTGCCAGGTACAAGCCTACAACATGGAACATTGTTCTTGCTCCTTGATCTCATCCACCTTTTCTAGCTTAACAAAGCAATTATCGAGACTTGCAGAATGTATGTTGCCTTCTACATACAGATGTCATGGACCGTATATTTGCTTGAATTAAACCAATTTTTCTTGCATGATACGCCTAGATGAAGGCCAAACAATGTTCGTAGTCTATGTATCTTCTCAATGGCGAGGACGTGTGGACATGGTTTGCAAAAGAGATGAATTTTCAACTCTCTTGCATCCCTGGCAAGACATTTGCCCCATGTATAGATTCTACCCATGTGAGTTACACTGTTTCTCCCATCTTCTAGTCTTCACCCATGTGAGTTCCATTGTTTCCCCCATTTTCTTTTTTCCTTTTTTATTTACCAAGTGTGTTTCCCATTTTCTAGACTTCTCCAGACTTGCTCTCTTTGGCAGGGTCTGGAGGCCCCCAGTTATATTCCAAGAATACCATACAATCTAGGTCTTTTATTCCCCAAATTGAGTGAAGAGGATAACTACTTGAAAAGTCCATGCACTGTTTTCTGAAGTGTCTGTTCCTCAACCATCAGCCACTGTCCACTGCATGAAAAGTTGCTTTATGTACTATATCATTGGAAGCACAAATAAGAAGCTCGAATGAAGATCACAAAGACAGTGAGAGGCTTAAAGGTTTCCAATATTCTAACCCCTATTTCGTTCTTAATATTATCCTGAACTTCGAGATATGCTGGTTCCATCGCTAAATTTTTAATATCGGTAGTGGTGTCCTCATCTTCTTAAACTTCTAGACATATCCTTTCTTTTCCTTTTGCGAGGAACCACAAGGATCCTTCGCGGAAGACAACGAAGACGGGAACCAAAGTGGCCTGTCGAAAGCTTGGAGACTAAATTGACATCCTTGCGAAAGTTCGATGGGAAACACAATATATGAAGTGCAATAGCACGAAGTGAGTTAGCTCGCCTTCTTCCTATGTGGTTTGCATCCACTAATCACAAACTCACTCCTACTGGCATTGTTGGAAAAAATTCTGGGAGAATATCACTCGCAACCCTCTAGAGTGTTTTCACACATTGATGATAAGAAAGGAAGATGATCATGCAAATGTTAACTATAAAGTGCCGTTTGGATAAGTAAACAATGGACAAAGAAAGAACAAAACGAGAGCACCAACAAGTGTGGTTCGTTACAGTCCCTCGGTCTAGATGGTAGATAATGCCGTATCATGACATAAGTTGGCGAGATAAAGTCATTCCGTCTTTGAGGAGGAATAAGCTTATTCCTGGATCTTCCTAAAGCCTGTTTGCTTACCAGAACAACAATCCTCATTCCCCGTCTAGGAATGTCTTTTTTCTTGCAATTTCAACATAATTGAAATTTTACTCACTTGAATCATCTCTCGATTCGACCTAATTGCCTACTCTATGATGTGACATATTACATGCCCTACTATACCATAATTATTTCTTATCCATTAAATCAAATACTGATTTCAAGTAAGGGTTTCATATGTAACTTTACCCTTAAAAAAAATGTTTTTTTGAGAAAGAAGAAAGGTGCCAAAGGAAATACCGTACCCATTTATTACAGGGAAAAAAAAGTGCTCTATCTTGGAAACAAGTTTACTTTCCCCTTCCTACTACTGCTCCCTCCGCCCCAATAGTTAGACACCGTCACCATCGCCCCTCCCCATTCAACCCATCAAACTTTGGCATGAACATACAATCGTATTCGTCCAAATCTGAACCATATTACCATACTCTATTAAGTGACATAATTTGTACTGCATTATACCATTATTATTTCCTATCCATTAAAACAAACACCAATCGAAACTTACACTTTGATTTGTACCTTTTAGAAGAGGAAAAAAATTGTGAAAAGATAGTACTCTATTTATTCAGAGGAGGCAAGCAAGTGAACTATCAGGAAATCAATTATTCTTTCCTCCATGGAAAAAAATTTCGTGGACTTTGTTACGTACTCAATTTAAGGTTGCCCATCTTGGTGCCAGTGTTGACCGTAGAGCAAGAGGGTGGTAGCTCCTTTTTGCTTTGCCAGTGGGATGTGAAGATGAGGCAACAAGTGATCGGTAAATACATACTCATTTTCCTTCCAAGGTGTTGCTACAAGGACATTGATTTGTTCGTTAAAGTATGCACCGAATCTCACCTCTCCCCTACCAAGAACCAGTAGAACTCATTTTCGAGGCAATTCTCCCTACTCGATAAGGGACGTGGGATTTGATGTGTACTTTAATATACAAATCGATATCGTCCAAATATTTTCCTTTTAAAGAGCTTCCATGTCTCTGTTTCCACAGAGGAAGTAATGTTTGAGAAGGCAAGAAAAAAAAAAAAACAATGATAACGGAAGTTGTGTGTATTGTAGTACACAAGTAGCACAATGGTCTTAAGCATGATTTGACTAATTGGCAGGCTTTAAATGGCCAATTTAGTGTACATCATTTGAATTTCTTGCCATTAGCCTCCCCTTTGCTCCAATTGTCCACTCGCCTCAATGGAGGATAAGTGCCCGTGGTTGTTTTATGCTCTTTTATATAATGCACAGGAGCATCCACCATGTCCGAGGAAGACATGCTTTTGAAGGGGAGATACAACTTCTCCCAATCCATTAATCAAAATCAACGTTAAATCATTTTATTACATTACATAGAAATTAATATATATCAAAATATATTTAACTCTAACATAATATAATTATTAAAATATATTTACTCTATCACATCAACCCAATCGCATTTATATCATAATACTAAAAAATCATCCGGTAACATCACATTAACATACACTACTTATTCCAACACTCCAATAAATATGTTGCTCTAATTATCCCTACAATACTTTATTCCAAGATAACTCAGCCTTAACAGGACGAGAGGTGGGACCTAAAAGGTTAGTTTAGATGGAGGAATAGATTTCATTAGATAATTTTTTTGTAGATAGGTTATTCTATATTTTTGTTTAGAAATCATAAATGTTATCCTTATGGATTAATCTGCAGCTGTTTAAAAAATTTCTAGATTAACTTACAAAAATATATAAGATAATAGATAAAAATAATTTATCATACATAACTTATCTCAAATTAAATTCTTTTTACCTGAGTCAATACTTGACTTCTATTTTGACGAATTATCACCTTACCAAACTAAACCTAAGTATCCTGTGAGCAGCTGAAAGATGCTCTCACGTGCAATGGGAACCGAAATTTCTCCAGCTTTCAGGCTATGACTTGACATTTAAAAAGGTTTTCCCACAGCCCTCCTCCTAACCCTACCTGTAGCACCAACCACCCCGACCAGGGCCACACCCATCGAAATTGCACGAAAAGGAGCCTTGCATACAATGGGCCCACATCAGCTCTTTGCGGTTGGAAGGTATCATGCAGATTGATATCGTTTACGTCGTGGGGTTAGCTGAGAGGAAAAACCATTATTTGAAAGAAGTTATGGACAAACTTGGCAGTCAAAGCGTTCACAAGCATGTGAGTTCGATTTGGATCACGACGCCCCATGGAAGGCACACAAAACTCGACCGCCGAAGAATTATCTGACCAACATGCTTCTTTTCCGTTTCATACTCAAAACTTCTGATAAAAAAACGTGAGATTTTAAGCCAAGAAACACAGGCAGCATACCTCGCGTTCCAATTGCCGAGAGCACAGCCCCACCTTGGACAGCTAAAGGTTTCGAATTTTAATGTCCGATAGTCATCATCTCAAAAAGAGTTGAGTATATCCCAGCCACACCTAACTATTAAGGATGTAATTTTTAGTAAATTCAACCCGTACTCGAATTCAACCTAAAAAGAATGGATAAAATCAAACCGATGGACCAAATTCGAATATAAATTTCATCAAAAAGATTTGACCAAATTTGAATATGAATACAAATCTCTACTCAATTACCCTATTTGAACAACAAAATAAAATTCTCATTTATCTAAGATATAAAAATTCCATCCTAAATCCCCCCATTCCACCAACCCTAATTCTTCGTAATTCCTTACATGATTTCAAATGTTGAAAATAATTTTAAAACTTATGTTTAACATTTATTTCATAGATAAAATTTGTTTTGCTTAAAAGACACTTATATTTAACTTTTCTTTATATTTTTTATATTTTTATTTTTAATATATTCTCCTTAAAAGATTTTATAATAATTTTAACGAAAACAAATAAAATTAAAATAATCCAAAAATTTATTAAAAATAAATAATTAATAAATTATATTATATATTTTTATTCTTTTTAAATTTTAATATAACATAATTTGATTATAAGATCAATTTATAAATAAATATTTAATAAATAGAATGATATGAATTTAAAGTTTTATACTTGAGTAAATGAATATGATATGAATATAAATTTTGTAAATGAATATGATATGAATATAAATTTTGTAAATGAATATGATATGAATATAAATTTTGTAAATGAATGTGGATATAGATTTAATCAAATTCAATCCAAATTTGGGTCATTTACATGTCAACCACCTATCCTAACATCTTGCCGAAGCATCATACACAGCATATGACTGCACACGCCGTCACCACCACCGCCACTGGCTTCCTCCCCTCGTGATCCTCCACCTCCCTGCAGGCAACATCCCACTGCCATGAGAGCAGCACAGCCATCGACGAAGCAGTACCACCACCAACCTCCTTCACTCTCCCTTCAAAAGCATCCCACTACCATGACAGCACTCGTCACCACACACACATCACCCTCATCTCAGCTACCATCTCTGCCACCTACCGACAACTTCAACAGGGAAGCAAGAATGAGGAAGACCAATGGGGAAGGCACCAACTACAACATACTCCAGTAAAAAAGATTAAACCAGAAAATAAATTAAAAAATCGATCCAATGCAACTACAGATAAAATCTCAAATACATTGAAAGGATCAAAATCAATATAAGACGATTGAAAAAAGAGACTTGTGTTATACGCGCCCTATGTTGTAAAACTTAACACAAAGCAAAACACATCACATAACACACCAACACCAAATTTAAAAACACAATGCATCACACACTACGTCAAATTTAAAAATACAACACATTACCTTAGGAAGAAATAATTGTTTATTAGATTCAATAAAATCAGCATAGGAAAGGAACAATTTTTATTGGACTTCATTAAATGCCTTAGGAGGGGAAGAGGGCGTAAATTTGAGAGTTAATTGGATTTTTGTTTTTCATTTTTTCTTTTAAAAAGGAAAAGATTTGACTCTGAAAAAAAGGAAAAAGATTCAACAAAAAGAAATGTTAACGGTCTCCAATACCAATGAGAACCATAATCTCTGATCAAAAGAAATGGTCTGCTACAAAGGAAAGGTCAGGCCGATTTGACAAAAAGGAAATGTTGCACCAAGAAGGTGAAGCATCTTACAACCAATCTCAGGATTACATCAAAAAGACAAGATAAATACCTTTTGCATCCCAAGATACATAGCTAAAGACAGGCAAGGTAGTTATGTTTATCATGCTGCTGGATTTACATGGCTGGCTGAAGATGAGAAGGTGGGAAGGGTTGGTAAGTTTGACGTATTGGCTGGCCTCACCCAGGCTTACTTCGGGTTCCTCAGAACAATGATAACTGAATCGCCACGCAGGAACATCTTGCTGATGAACCGGTCCTTGTTAACAGGAAGAGCCTTCTTCTTCCCTTTCCCAGTCTTGGGTATCTGCATCGTTATGGATCTTTTTGTTATATGCAAGGAACAAAAAAGTGTCAAATTAAGGGACCAGAACCTCTCCCAATATCTGCACCAATCTTGTGCAGCCACGCTAGCAAGCATATGGTGCAACCATACAATTAAAAGGGATATGGTTGCAACAAATCTATGCTGCAGCCAACACAACTTTGGTGCTCATTCTGGACAAGAGCCATCAGACTATACAAAAGTTAGGGGGGGGGGGGGGGGGGGGGGGTGGGGTGTTGTGTTGTAATTCCTATCCTCACCTCAGTCCACATCTCCCTTACATTCTCGAGGACCATGTTACAGTGACGATCAAATGCTCTAACACGCCCAAGGAGCTTTCTGTTATTCCTACAATTGATGAGCACCTGAAATAAGCCAATCATTCATTAGTTTGGTAATGTCAAACTGCCTACAAGGTTA
Source organism: Thalassia testudinum (assembly GCA_037157565.1). NCBI lineage: Eukaryota > Viridiplantae > Streptophyta > Magnoliopsida > Alismatales > Hydrocharitaceae > Thalassia > Thalassia testudinum. The sequence continues at coordinate 78,772,947 of JAZHRO010000022.1, read as the reverse complement.
ATTTTTTTAAAAGATAAAATGGGTCCTGCAACAGAAAAATGTGAAAAATATATAACGAGGTCATATTCGTTTTCTAACGTCCAGAAGAAGGTTAAAAAAATGATCTCACTAAAGAATCTGCAAAGCAAAAAAATGCTCCAAAAAAGATATGAAATGACAAAGAAGATCAATCTAGGAGAAAATTGCTGGTTTTGTTGCCAGGATATCCCTATGTTCTAACCTAAATACCCAGCCAAAGAAGAAATAGGGTTCACCTTCGGGGGAAAAAAAAATAGAAACAGGGTTACTTCACTTGCATAAAAGCTATTTCTATTACTCCATCAAATAAACTATAGACCATAAAGGGACATTGAAAAGGTTCCTCAACGACCACAAAATATAAGGCTGAGGCTCTAGGAGAAAGTTCAGAGTTAACAGATAACTTGTGCCATCCACAGAATAAAGCATAAATTTAAAAAAAAAATGCAGAAATGAAGAGAAAATAATGTCATCCAATAAAGCACAAAAGTTCACACAGCATCACTTGAACTAAATTACACCGGTGATATTTAAGTATAGGCCAAATTGCATCAGTAATATTTGAATATCACCGGTGCAATATAATCATCACTGGCGGTATCTGCTTCTTGAAAGGTGAGTGAACTTTTGCACGAGTTTTTACATTTTTAAACCACTATCCTACCCTAAATTGAACAGCCTAATGCATGATCAGATATTTGGAGGAGAAAACTTGCTTATTTTCGATTGGGCATAGAGTCCAATCAGGTTACCTGAGTATTGTTTTTGACACTCATCATCAATACAGAAAGCGGACCTGTACTGAATTCCTCCTCCTCTGTCTTCCCCTGAAATAAGAGTGACATGTATAGTCGATGTTAAAAGTTACCTATTGTCCAGTAAAATTTAATGACATCACATGAAAACAGAACGTTCAAAGATGGCAAATCCATAATAACAAATTAAACTAAAAGGGCAAGTACATTGTGACTAAATACTGTTTTGAACAACTTCGATTGGTATGAATTTTAAGTATAAAACTATAAGCTTTCCTTAAACAAATCGGATCTCTTTCATTCCTAAGACGCTAACATATTTCATTGCTTCCAAACCAGGGAATCATCATTGCTCAAAGTCAGGAAAAACCAGCAGTAAATTATAGTGGGGAAATAACAAAGCACAACAGGAGGACGTGAACACCAATTTCATTCCTGCAGTAAGGAGTTTAATCAGTTCCTCCATCCAACAGCTATGGCTCTTATGGCCAATCAAGTTTGCAAGAAACTACACTTGCCCATTAGTCAGCACCCATTTCATGTAGGGAGGTTACAATATCATAGCAACGACTCCGTGGATACCACTACATTGAATATTTGCTTGTAAGACATTAAGAAGGGTTCCAAAGGCCTCTGCCCTCCCTCTATCAAGGGATGAAAGGACAGAGGCTTCAATAGGCATTGTTCTGGGAACATCATTTCCACCTTTCTTGGAGGGGCTTCAAATCATCAACCGAGTTTGCTGAAGAATAAATCCTAATACATGGTGTTTCACGATAGTGGTTCAGTTGAATGCAGATTGTGCCTCAAAAGTACAATGTTGCTTGACCCTATGCCTTTGCAGAAACTTGCTACTTCACTGCATTTTTTTAAACTTTATTAGGCTTACAAGCACGAGAAGCCCAACTTAAATATTTGTTATGTCAACGACAATGGAGTGCATTGAGTCTACTTCAATTGATTATCGTATTACTTTATACCAAAAAAATGTGAGATGTATTCCTCTTAGAATGCATCAAGTCGAATAATTCAATTGCTTCAAAAAGGTATCTTTTAAAAAAATTAATTCAAACAGGTTCTCTAAAATATGAGCTTAAAAAACTGTGAAAATATGATAACATTAATGGTCCACATAAGAAGCAACCAAACAATTACTTCATGGCAGGAACACTACTGCCCTCTGATAAAGTGAGAGCTGATGTTGCCAACAGCCAAGTATGCTGATGAGGTAACTAGGTAAAAGAATGGAGTTGAACGGGCGTGGCTAACCATACCAAGAACCATTAATAACTTTAGAGGTCCATTTTCACCTAATCCCACTTGCTGATGTCTTCCAATAACACAAGACTTGTTCTGGATGATTCTGCTAATTTCACTGCTAATCGTGCTCAAATTTATTCCAACCATATTAAACTGCAGAGAGGCCATGTAAGGAATAAGACATATTCTGCCAATCAGTCAAGCTGAACACACCAGAAGGATTTCATAGTTGTTAGAGATAATTTAGGAGTTAGGATTAGGAAAGTAGAATTCTCTTTCTCCAAATTGTACTGGTATGATTTAGTGTGTTTGAAATGTGATTTGTTTCCATGTTTAGGAGTAAGAATAGGATCAATCCCTCTTTATATAAACAGATGAACTCCATTTGTCTTCTTCAAGATTTGAGATGAATGAATTCTAGTTATAAATGTCTCAACATGATATCAGAGCACATCTAGCACATCTACCCTGAAACCCCAACGTGTTCCACCATGCTTTAGGGTTACCACCAAAACCTCCCTACCTCAGGGTAAGTGTGCAACCCCCATGGCTTCTATCTGCAACACCATGTGCCGCTCTACTATCGAAATCTTCATCTCGGTTCTCCTCTCTACTCAATCTTCATCCCACCCCAAGCATCGCCAAGCATCACCACTTGCCGTATCTCAGACACAACGCTAATCAAAGAGGACCAATCCAATTCCTGCACCGCTACTTGGGCCCCTATCACACGGCAAGGGCTACTACGTGACTAGGCAACACCATGTGAGAAGACCAAACATATTGTGGCCTAGTTCAGCAATCCAATCCAACAACCTTCATCGCCTCGATCAGTATTGGTGTTGATGATGATGATACTATTGTTGTGTCGCCTAAACACAGATGTAGGTTCAACATGCTGGACTTGGGATCCGAGTAGTCTAATGATATGTTTCAAAATTCGTTGATCCCTATTGAAAATTGGAAAAAAAATCATAGAAATTGCCTCGCCAATGATCTCTTTTAGAAAATGAGGCCTCCTTTACTATTAATGTTGCCACAAATCTTCTGGCTAATACTACTACTTGGGAACATTTCCCATGTTTGGTCACTGCTACTGCTACAACTGTTGTATGACTGCTACCTCTACTATGATTTTCATGTCATTTTGCTACTCTGCTACAAAAGCTACTATGACAACTACCATCTCTGCTACAATCAACACTACTCTATGCTCCTCCAACAACCTGCATTAAGGGAGAGTTCTACAATCTTAAAGGGCTTTACTAAAGCCTCGAGCCACACGATTGACGCTGAAGATGCCGATGAGTGGAGTAACTGAGCCATACGCTCAGCCCCATCTATAAAATCCCTACATTTTTTTCTCCTAGCGTGAAGAATTTTTCGTTGGTGTAAGGTGACTATCAATACTTAGGATTGCCTCCCATATCAATAACAATGCTTGGGATCGTTTCTTATATTAGTTTCAGTACTTTGGATCGTCTCCCATGTCAATGCTTGGGACGATCTCCCCAATGGTATGATGCTTGGGATCATCTCCCATGTCAGTGCTTGAGACGATCTCCCCAATGGTATGATGCTTAGGATCATCTCGTAACTAAAAGTGTCAGTTTGTACTGACTACAAGAGAGTTGGATATTCACTAATGAAGAGACAATTGTCTACATGACTGAAGATCAATCCGTCTGCACGCCAAAGTACCTGCGTATCTCTACTTGCACGCATGTCTTCTTGCTCCAACCTGAACTATGTCGGATAAGGAGAGCCCTACTACTAGTGCACTATTACATGTTGGACGTTGTACACTCCAACTTGAAGAGGAGTGTCATAGATAATTTAGGAGTTAGGATTAGGAAAGTAGAATTATCTCTTTCCATGTTTTTTTTTTTCAAATTGTAGAGATATGATTTAATTTATTTGAGACGTGATTTGTTTCCATATTTAAGAGTAAGATTAGGGATCAACTCTACTTGTTTTCTTTGAATTCCGGTTATCAAAATCTCCTCAATAGTAAAAAATTATGCAAAAATTATCCAGCCTTTTCTCTGCTAGCATAGTGTTAGTAATCACTCCTAATCAATACAAGCTTTGGCCATTAAAGACGACCTTGGATTTTTGCACCAATTACGAGATAACACTGGAAATTGGCAGTAGCTCTAGATCTTTGTTTCAAACTTTCTACTGTAAAACACATACCTTTTGCTGCCAGAGCATTAAGCAGTACAGATATATTAAACTGAGCCTACCCCAGCATAGTACGGATCCCCCAGAGGTACCACCATATCAAGCAGCATTTTATGTTGGACCTCACATCTCTGGTCTTACAAAATCAACTCTTTTTAATGAAAGATAAAATTCTCAGACAAAAGTAACATTCCGTATTCTCATTTTCTTCACATATTTCTGTAAACATATAATGTAAAATTAAAGCTTGATATCAAATGCATCTTTACATTAAATTTGCAAATTATTAAGCATAGGCACTTACAAATTTCTTATATATAACAAGTATCTAAAGTCAACCGATATAGCGGGTGATGCTAATCTTTAAAATTTTATACTTGAAGGGATTAAATACCCACGAGGTTTGTGACTATGTGCCCCACGGGGAAACTTTAAATTCAACGTGACAAGAATCATGGAGCATTCAAGCATTGAAAACTTAGGCAAAACTGAGGGAGTTTGAAAATTGTTTCCTAAATGTTTTTTTTTAGAAGAATGCTTCCAAAATGTTTGCACCTGAAAAGCTTTCGATATCATCACATTGAAACAAATTTAATAGCCACGTGTAAGTACTCTTACTAAGCTGAGTTGTTACATATGTGTACCAGAAGCAATTAGCGTGCTACTTGTCAATGATCAAGAGCTCCTACAAACATGCTATTTGCTAATATTTGGCATCAAAAGAGATTTCCCCGCATTAAATGGCCAGTTGATTGGACCCTAGTCAACATTTTAAGTCCAAGCTCATACCTGCACTTGTATGCTAGAATCAAATGAGTAAGATCATGCTTTACTCTTGCATGCCGCTTCCCAACCACCCTTCCTCTTTCATAAAGCACACGCTCCAACCTTACACTTGACCTAGGCATCATCTGGTTGCACCTATGTGCAAACAACCTTCACTGTGTCTGCCATTTCAACCTTTGTTACTGTAGAGATTTTTGAGGTGGGTGTAGACGGAGCGTAGAGGCTCCTATGCGTAGACAGATCCAGAAATTTTAGGCACGACACTTAGTTATGCGTTTAAGACGTCTGAAACGTCTACTAGATGTCTGATCTAGGTGAGCAGAGAGTCTAGGAAGATGGCAGCGGTAAGATGAAGAGAGTGCTCCTAGGATACCGGCAGGAATGACCAGCTGGGCTGCCAGCAAGGTGGCCGACCGGCTGGTGGTTGCCAATGATGAAGGTGGCCAGCGGTAATGGTCTCTGGTGAGAGAGAGAGAGAGAGAGAGAGAGAGAGAGAGAGGAGTCTTGTTGTTGGAAGAATTAATTGTATTGAGTCAACTTCAAATCATAGGAAAGGCTCTCTTTAAATAAAAGGCACATATTCCTACTTGCCAAAAATACTCAACTAACGAGATCTAGTCAAATCTTCTAGATTTGGTAAAAACCAAATCTTACAAAATCTCCTAAAACAAATAAACCAAATTAAACTTGCCAACTAAGAAAAACAACTCCTACTTAACTTAATTGGACTCCAAAACCGGTGGCCCTATTGGCCCTTGGATAGCTGCCACGTGTCATGTGACACGTGGCCTGATGGCTGCCACGTGATCTCTTCATCATTCCAACACCCCCCTCAAGTCGAAGGTTGTGAGGCCAATGACTTAGTCATCCACGGGTGAAGCTAGACGCCCCACCACTCATTTTCTTCTCCGAGGGCGAAGATCTCAATCTTCTTAGCCAAATCGATGATGAGTTCTTCTACAACTTTTGAAGCCGTTGCTTCTACGGCAACCTGGGTTGTTATCGCGATTGTTGCTATAGACTTGTCTTCCCGTAGAACTCGAAGCTTCTCCAAATCTTCAAAAGGGAGTCGATACGCGAGGTGTTAGTAGCCCCACGTGGTGGTCTCCCTTACTTCACCCAACACTTGTCTTGTTGATGATTATTTCGTACACAATGTTGGCACTTCAGGTAAACACAGCTAGATCAACGTCCACACCCTCGTCCTTGTCCTGCACTTGCTTTTGATATAACGAGTGCGGAACTCTCGCTCTTTGGCTCATCTGCCTCCTCAAGGATTTCCATCTTGAGGAGATGGCAGAAGATGGTCTCCATATCCATCTTTCCTTCTCAAGCGAGAATTTGATCAAATGCGACACGATAGTGGGAATTTAATCCCAACAAGAACTTGGTGGATTGCCACACCGCAATTGTTTCCCCCTGTTTGTCGCAACAAAGAGGCTCATAAATTTCCAACTCCTCGAACAGCGCCTCCATCTTGTAGTATTTTGTCAAGGAGAGATCTCCTTGACTGGCCGTCCAAATACGGGTGTAAAGCTCGATGATGCAAGCGTTGCTCGAGGTGCGAGCATCTCTTCTTGAGGGCCATTCAGATCTTGAAGGCGCTCTTTTTATAGAGCATGTTCAAGGTGATAATTGGGTCCATCGAGTTCATGAGCCAATACATGACGACATAGTTCTCCTTCTCGTGCTTCTTTTCGTCCTTTAAATCCGGTGCCTCTTCCAGGAGAATACTAAGTTTCTCCTGTCTGCCAACGAAGATCTTGAAGGCACGAGCTCACAAGACATAGTTGGCAGTGCCATTTAGTTTGATAGTTGTCCCAAAGACAACTACCTTGCTCTCTCTCCAAGGCTGAGCGTAGCATCTCCTACAGTCATAGTAGATTCCATCATCTATGGACGTTCTTTTCCGCGCAACTCATTAGATTTGAGGACTTCTTTGGATGCGAGAAACTCCAAAGAATAATCGAATCTCCTACACACACAGAAACCTAGAACATAGGCTCTGATACCATGTAGAGATTTCTGAGGTGGCATAGACAGAGCGTGGAGGCTCCTATGCGTAGAGAGATCCAGAAATATCACACACAACACTAAGTTATGCATTTAAGACGTCTAGAACGTTTACCAGACGTCTGATCTGAGTGATCAGAGAGTTTGGGAAGAGGGCAGCGGTGAGATGAAGGAGCAAGTGCTCCTAGGAGATCAGCTGGGCTGCCGACAGGGTGGCCAACTGGCTAGTGGTTGCTGACGCTTAAGGTGACTGGCAATAGTGGTCTCTGGCGCGCGCGCGAGAGAGAGAGAGAGAGAGAGGAAAGACGAGATGAGTCCTGTTGTTGGAAGAATTAATTGTATTGACTAAACTTCAAATCATAGGAAAGGCTCTCTTTAAATAAAGAGTATATATTCCTATTGCTAAAAATAGACTCAACTAACAAGATTTATCAAATCTTCTAGATTTGATAAAAACCAAATCTTACAAAATCTCCTAAACAAATAAACCAAATTAGACGTGCCAACTAAGAAAAACAACTCCTACTTAACTTAATTGGACTCCAAAATCAGTGGCCCTATTGGCCCTTGGATAGTTGCCACGTGACATGTGACACATGACCTGATGGCTGCCACGTGGTCTCTTCACCGTTCCAACAGTTACTATGATCATTTTCTGCAATAGCACATGCACCTTCAACAACAGATAGACAAGTTAACAAATCGATAGCCCAAACTAAACCTCACAATCCATTTCACATACATCTTTATTTCTCCACGACCGAGAATCTTGCTCCCCCTGGATTCTCATGCTTCCTCTAGAGTCCTTGTCTCAACAACTAAAACAATTCCATCTTAGAATGTCAATGCATTGATGAGACTTGTCCTATCATTTGCAATCGAAACCAAGAAATGAAACACGAGATGAATACAAGTCAACCACCCATGATGCACGCATATCCATTATAGCACATATGACAAGCATGGCCGCCACTTTTACAACACATGAAGAAAGCATGGAGGCAACGTCAACACACTGATCTCCTTGGACGACCATCCACCCACATCTCGGGCATCCATGGGATGTCCCAAGGCTTTGCTTCACATCTCACTCTTGAAATTCAAAACGGTGGCATGGCGAAGAACTTACGTCCATGATGGGCCGCGGAGGAAGCAGCCGCAGGAGAGGTTGCCGGTGATACTGGTGATCGAAGGGATACCTTGGTAGCTTCCTACAGTAAAGGTCCTCAAGGCGATGGTATCCCCGTTCGCACGCCTCCGACAGTGCGAGGGGATTGGTCTCTCTGCTGGTCAACTTGTGGCGATGGTGGAGTTGAAGGTAGGGGTGTCAGTGATGGAAGAGGTGCTCCTTCATCATGGAGGTTACTCATGAACCCGCAAGAGGGCCTACGGGAGGAAGGCCTTGTATGCGGAGGTGGCCAGAGGGGTGGCAAGCTCGAGCGGCACGGTAGGGAACCAAGCTAAGGTTTCGCTCGAAGACCGGGAGCCCAAGTGTCCGAACGCTAATGTAAAGCCAACCCCATTGATCACGGAGCAGCAGCCATTGATTGCGGACATTGCGGCTGCCTCGGAGGAGATGCTGCTTTTGGAAGGCAAGGAGACACTGATTGCCACGTGGCCGAAGGAGCGGGAGGCGATGCCCGTTGCACGCGAAGATGAGGGCTTACAGCTGGAAGACGCATTGACACCCACCTATAAGGAGTCGGCCGTTCGGGTCGGATCCCACCTGGATCCAATTAGAGGCAACGTTTCGGGTAACAGTGAGAACCGTGACCCAACTTTGAATATTTTTTCAAAGGCTTAGAGCTTGAATGCCCCCTCGTCTCCGATAGCGGCTCTACTCGAGGATGTTGTGTCGGTCCCTCCCGATGAGGTGGGGGTTGCTGACACCGGAGAAGGTCGACTTCCGACCTCGCTGGGACGGAAACGAGGGAGGTTTTCACCTGTCACCGCTTGGAGATGGAGGCCGGGGGCTTCGATGCGATGATGGTGGAGCAGGAGCTGGGTCCCAATGGAGTATCTTCACAGTAGCAGGCAGAGGTCATCCCCTTGGCAACAGGCAACCGCATGGTGGTCCCCTCGTCTGGGTGGAGACCGCGCGTGGTGAATGGTGGTCGGGGAGGAGTTTTCCATTATAAACAGAAATGGAGATATCGAGGATCGATCCGAGGTCAAAGGATGATAGTAGACGGTCGTGGCAAAGCGTCACAACCCTCTGTGACAGCAACTCTGGATCATGATGATGAGGAAGTACGTCGGACTGCGGAAGCATGTGGCTTCTGTTTGACGATGAGGGAGACACCCACATGAACAGTGTTGTTACGTGGAATGTGCGAGGTCTCAATGACCCATCAAAGAGGGCAACGATGGGACAGTACATTCACGTGTGGAAAGCAGATGTGCTATTACAGGAGTTGAAGCTTTCCGATTGTGATGCTAGAACTTGGAGGGAGATTGGAGGCTTATGGATGGAAGGCTTTGGTTATGTTGGAGCAGCTAACCGCTCCGGAGGGCAAATACTGGGGTGGCGGGGAGATGTCTTCTCCTTGGTCGACTACTTCAAGGGTGAGCATGTCATCTCAACAAAGCTATTACGGAAACTAGGAGGTGACAACATGGTGATCATGAGGGTCTACGGTCCGTCAGATACCTAGGCAAGGGGGGTGATGTGGGAGGAACTCACATCGGTGGCTGTGGAATGTCATAGAAGCCCCTGGTTGATTGGAGGAGATTTCAACATTACCCTACAGTTGGAGGATAGACGGGGGAGGCGGGGGAGGCAAGACCCTAGATCTAGCGAGTTTGTAGAGTTTGTGGCCACGCATGGCCTTATAGATTTGTATAGATTTGTATCCGATGTTTTGTGCCTTCACATAGAGGAACAACTGCAGTCAGATGTCAATGATTAATAGGTTTCTCTCTAACGTGGAGATGGTAGAGACCTACCCAATGGCAGAGGTGTCCCCTTTGGAGAGACCGTTCTCCAATCATACACCCCTAATATGGGACCTAATGAGGGACTGCACTATGGCACCTACTTCAAGTTTGACAAATCTTGGCTGCTGGAGGAGGGTTTCCAGGGTATGGTGGAGAGTTGAAGCTCTTTTGTGGTGAAAAGATCGGCTACGCTTCGTCTAGCAAAGAAATTGGCTATGCTGCGAGACCACCTGAAAGAGTATAAGAAAGAAATCCAGGCAGTCAGAAGGGGTAGAAAGGAAGAGGTTCTGACAGAGATTACCAAGATTGATAGACTGGAGGATCGGCCCCTATCTCACTGAGGATAGGGAGGTCAAGCTAAAGATGACGTGTGTGGTGCAGGAGGAGGACAGGAAAGCAAAGACAGAGTGGAAGACAAAATCGAGACAGAAATGGCTAAAGGAGGGTGATTTTAATATCATGTTTTTCCACCAAATGACATCCTCCAGGAGGAGGAGGAAGTGGATAGAGAGGCTACTGATCCACGGGGAGGGTTTCTCAGGTAGGGAGGAGGTGGGTAGAGCTGCAGCAGACTACTTCAGAGAGTTCACAAGCAGACATGGAGGGGGGAGGACGTACAATGCGTTACTAATGCCCAGGCGGAGAGCCTCACGACCAACTTCTCAGAGGATGAAGTGAGATGGGCAGTTTGGGGTTTGAATGCGGAGGGTTGCCCTGGACCAAACGGCTTCCCTGTCTTCTTCTTTAGGAAATTCTAGTCTTTGGTGAGGACGGATATAATGCAGATGATAGAGGAGTTCGCGGTAGGGAATAGGTTTGACAAGTTGAACAAATTTTATATGTTTTTGTTGCCTAAGAAGGACGATGCAGAAGAAATTCAGGATTTCCATCCAATTGTGCTTTCAAATGTTGTCTACCTCATTGTTGCTAAGGTTTTGGCGAACAGACTCAGAGAACTTCTTGGAGACTTGATTTCCCATGTGTAGACGACCTTCCTGCCAAGGAGGGAAATCTTGGACGGATTTGTCGTTGCTATGAAGGTTTTAGTTACTTGGAAGAGGGAGCAAAAGCAAGCATTTTTGTGGAAGGTAAATTTCAGTAAGGCATACAACTCGGTACAGTGGGAGTTCCTGTGGGCGTCCTTATCAAGGAGAGGCTTCCCCAATGTGTGATGACGACGTCTTTCTCGATCCTCATTATTGGAAACCCGACGGGAGTTGGGTGCAGCCTAGGAGAGGGGTAAGACAGGGGTGCCTTTTTGCACCGATGCTATTCGTATTGGCGGCGGATGCCTTGGCAAGGGCAACTCGCAAGGCATGTGATAGGGGTCAGATTAGAGGTTTCCGGGCTGGAGGGAATGAGCAAATGGCGATCCTATAATATGCTAATGATACCCTATTTCTGATTAAAGGAACGGGTCAAGAGGCTAGGAGAATGAGAATCATTCTGGAGCTCTTTGGTGCTGCATCAAGGCTACAGATTAATTATCGGAAATCAACATTTGTCCCAATTAACCTGGTGGCGGAAGAGGTGGAGACGGTGGGTGGTGCACTTGGGACAGGGGTGGGATCCTTACCACTGGTATACTTGAGCCTTCCTTTGTCAGATAAGAGGCTTAGACTACAAGATTGGCTTCCTTTGCTGGAGAGGATGGAGAGAAAATTGGCAGGATAGTCATCTAGACTGTTGTCTAGAGGTGGGATATTGGTTTTGGTGAAGGCTATTCTAATGTCTGTACCATCCTACTTCCTCTCTATTTTTAAGATACCGAGACAGGTTGAGAAGAAGATCTCTGGGTTGACGAGAAACTTTTTCTAGTCTAACATGAGGGCAGCAAGAAGAGGGGCGAGGTTGATGGCCTAGGAGGAGGTCTGACGGCCAATGCAAAAGGGGGGCCTAGGGGTTAGGGAGGTGGACAAGGTGAATATTAGCCTCCTAACGAAGTGGATTGCCAGACTTGTGGGCTGTGAGCAGGGGTTGTTTAGTGATGTCATGCGGCATTGCTATGGGTCGTTTACATCTTGGGGGCCTCTGGAGTCTCCTACTTCAAGGGCCTCTTTATTTCTCAGGGGGTTGGCAGTGGTGGCAAGAAAGGTGTGGTCTTTCTTTTCCCCCACGCTGGGTGAGGGAGATGTTTTCCGATTTTGGCTGGATGACTGGTAGGGGGTCAGGTCACCTCTCACTACCAGGTATCCTCATCTCTTTAGGAGTGTGGTGGACCCATCAGCCTCAGTGGGAGACTGTTCGACAGAGGCCTGGCGTCCAATCTTTTGGGGGGCCTCTCTGACCAGAGGTGTGAGGATTTCCAACAATTATTGCAGGAGCTAGATGGATGGGAGCCAGAGGAGGGTGGTGATTCATATTCTTGGGAAGAGGGCAATTTTTCAATGGTGAAGGCCTTCCGTAGATTGAGTAGTGGCGTGACCAACCCGAACGTCGACTTCCTGAGAGACTGCAAACTTGTCTGGGAGGCAGAGTGCCCACTAAAGGTGAAGATTTTCGCGTGGTTGATGAGGGGGAGGATTATGACGAAGAGGTGGAGAGCGAGGTGGGCCTAGATGGATGATGTGAGTTATCCCCTTTGTGGGGCAGCGGAGGACATTCAGCACCTCTTCTTCCAGTGTCCGTTTGTGGTGCAGGTATTGCAGAGAATAGAGATCGACTAGATTGTCCTTCGAGACATGACTAGCTTTCGATCTTCTTTCCACAGGGGGAATGCTAGAGAGGACCATATCTCTTTTAAATCCAAGAAAGATCGAGCTAAGATTTTGACTGTCTTATGGGATGTTTGGCTGGATAGAAATGGGGTGCTTTTTAGGAGGGAGACATCCTATGTTGAAAATTTTTCCTCTTCCATTAAGTCCCAGGTAGAGTTCTGGAAAACTAATATGTAATTTCTAATGTAATCTTTTTTGGTGGAATGGAATGGAATGAACTTAGGTGGTTATCACTTGGATAACTACCTTTTCGCTTTCAAACAAAAAAAAAAACTTCGAAACACTGATTTCAGCATGTCTCTTACATCTTCCCACCTTGCATTTCACTTATTTATCTGAAATCTTTAAGTAAATTTGACCAAGTAAACTGAAGAATTCCTCTTCACAAACATGGAAAATTTTGCACCATGCTTTTAGTGCACCTTTTCTCAAACCCTGTTCTCCTTTCATTTTTATCTCGCATCTAGTAGTCATTTCTATAAATTTAGGCCCAAAACCCAGCTCTTTCCCACCAATCTCATTCAAAGTAAGATTAGTAATATCATCAATTCAAAGTACAAAATACAAAAGATGCATTGTCTGAGCCTAGGTAACATGTCATCACATCAGCTATCTATACCAACTTGACTTTTATATTAGCAAGTAGCTGGTTAGTGGCATCCTAGCGTGAGACATGTTAGACAACGGAATGGCTTTCATCTTTATGATAGTGATGTTCAAACCTTCTCGCTAAGGTGACCCTAGAAAGGCTCTTGCATTTTGTGAGGACATAGTCGACCAAAAATTGAAATGATGAATTTGTCAAAGATTGGTCAGAATTGGTAGCTGTAGGACATAGTACAAGAGAGAGGTCTCAGCAGAGGTACCTGAGGTTTCTAGTTGTCCTCTTGTCCTGGTTTTAATGTGTGATACACATGTTTGTAGGTCATGAAGAACATGATTTTATGGTATACCATTTATTCAAGTAGTAAATCGGAGCAATTTTAATTTGACTTTAGTTATATATATTTGGTGGCTTCTCGTTAAAATGCAATAGTTATATCTGTAACAGCTGTCAACATTAATTTAATAAAATTTACAAGTTTTATCGCATGGAGTTTAAAGACACAGCAGCAGAAACCAGCAACTCGGAATGCTAGAACCAAAGCCCAAAAAGATCTGCAAACAGTGGCTAAGGGAAGGATCAGATTACCTAAGGGTCTGCCAAACCATTACCCTGCCATCCTTAAACAAATTGTTAGCTTTTCTGCCAAATTCCGAGATCTTTGCTCAGTTCACACCACCACAGCTCCCTAGGGTATCCCCTCTCACACATCTCTGCACCTGTGCCACCAAAGGTGAGCAAAGAACCTATTCCTGCACCATGAGTAGAGATTTCTTTAAATTAATCAAATCTCCTCATGGCAATTCAATCTGATCAGCCTTCAGATGATCCTCCTCTTCAGGCCCCAGCACTCCTCTCAAATTCTCAGTCATACATCCACTTGTTTATGAATGCTTCTTTCTCTGATCTCGAATCAGATTCTCTGCCCAAATACCTCCATTGCAAGCAAAAGAGCAGGACTTCCTTCACCCACAATCTTTTTCTGCAGGGATTAACAGATCTCCTCAAGTGATTCAATCTGATTATCCTACAATCTTCCTCTATTCTCCACTTCACAACAACAAAGCATGCCACTATAAAGTAGAAAAGGCTCTAACTCATGCACCAAAGATCAAAAATCCTTCAAGAACTCTTTTTGATGGCTGTTCAGAGCATAGCAGGTTAAGAAATTTGATGGAAGAATGCCAAAAGCACAAAAAATCAAACCTCAATGAGAGATAGCAGTGTTCTTGCTGAATGGGGTGGAGACGGTGCTCTTGATGGACAAAGTAAGTGTATTGTTATGTTATTCTTGCATTTATTAGTGTTTAAGTTTGTAACTTCATGATCAATCTTCTTTTGACGTTTCTACTTTTCTGGAACACTCACCCCCCAGCAGCATAGCCCCAACATGTACCCTTCCCCAAGCGATAGGACAACACTGGCACTGAACACAATACCATCAGATGAAAGCTGAATGTAAGCTGATACCAACAAGAGATTATCAGTCATCCCTACACTAGTCATCTGACTCCTATAATAAGCTACTACAAGTCTGTCTGATACACCCGTCCTTAGTTTCCTTTTTCCTAGGAGAGAAACACCTTCCATAAGGCTGCAATATGAAAAAAGCACTCATCTCATTTATTTACAAAGCTTCTTCAACAAGAAATACATAAACCAAAGAGAAAAAAACTCAGATGTCCTAAGCTTTAACTAAAGATAAGCTAGTCCCCCAATTTCACCCAAAAAAGGTATGTTTAAAAAAAATTCATAAAATCCTTCCTGATCATGTTTTGACATTTTATTTCTAGACTAAATTTTACTTCTGCTAATAACCGATTCCATCCAGTGTATGACAGAGAGAAATCATGCAAACACTGAAGTAGGGAGATGCTTGAGCAATATAATGCCATCTCCAGTAAGAGTTAAGAGGGTACTTTCTTAAAAACAAAAGCAGAAAAAAGTGTCCCATGCCCATATATTCTATTGTCAGCCATAGGCTAAGTAAAGGATTCAGCACCAACCAACGCATGCCACAGGATCTACGTATCCATAAGACAGCAAAATTCAGCAATAGAAATTAAAATATAAAGCAACCTAGAAACAAAGGTAGTTGATGAATCACAAAAGGCAATAGAAATTCTGGTCAAGAAGGGACTTACTGTGTTTTCCTCTTCCATTGGCATCCTGCAAAAAAGGGGGGCACAAAGGGGGGGAAAAAGGATCAGACAAACACATTGGAGGAAACACTGCACATTGGTGAAAGATTTCAAAGACAACTGGAATTCTATCATCTTAATCTTACGACATGTGCAATGCAAGAGCACACAAGACGCATGCAGGTAATGAACAACACAATATCCAAAACAAATAAAATATGGGATTCACGCTAGCAGCACTTGAGAACAAATCAAAGAAAAGGAAAGCAAAGCAAATTTGTGTGGTTTAGCTAGGTTATCAATGCAAGACAAGAGGGCAACCATGAATAACATCACCTGCAAGATTCGACAAAAAATAGGGTGGGTAGCAGATCCTAGTAGAGAAGGTGCCTGGAAGGGAATTAGGGTTTCGGAAGCTCCTTTTACAAGAGATGCAGATCCCAAGTTTGGTCTCTCTGGATCCAGTGAGGTATCACCAGAGTTTGTTTACTTGGACAGATCTTCCATGGATAAAGGGAGTTAGATTTCTTTTTTGGAAAAGATAAAAGGAGTCATATTTTAGAGCTTTCTTTCTTTTCTTTTCTTATGGCCTCAAAGCATATTCATTTAGCAAGGAGAAACTTAACTGTGCATGAGAGCAGTGGAGAATCCAGGATTTTAGGACAGGGAAGGGGCACCAATAACTAATGAAAATTTTCAAAATTCCATTGAAAAAAAAGGTTTTTGGAGAAAAGCATCTCACAATGAAACGAATTCCTCATGATATCATATTAATGTTAGCACGATATAAGGATGTGCTTGGAGATAATAAGTAAGAAATCAACCAGAAATAATGTACCATCAAAACCTCTTAGGCTTAAATAATTGAATGTTAACTTTCCATTGCTTACAGCGGAACTCACTATTTCTACTCCCAACTTCTTGTTTTTTATGAAAAAGAGAAGGACAACTGCTGAAGGTCATTAGTCATCTAAATCAATAAAATATTCTAGACTTCTTCTTGTGATGGAGAGATATTGGGTCATCATGATTCATAAAATACTTTTTAAACACCTTCTCCAGATTCTATTAGGAGATGTTTTTAATCTAATGATTTCACTATTATATATTTTTGGAGATATATATAGAAATGGTAAGTTGTTATTTGATCCCAGTGATTTAACTACCACATATTTTGAAGATATATCAACTAAAGCATTCCTCTCTCTCAAATTGTGAGATGTTAGGGCATCATATGGTTTGCAATCAGCACCAGTTAAAAGTAATGGCCCTGCAACGAACAAAAGGACATGCATATCGCAGAGTATTGGCTACTTGGGAGACAAATCTAACAACACATGGTACCCTGTATGGTTAAAAAAAACAATGATGGAAAAATGAAACTCGGTAAAAAGTACAAAAAACAACCCCGTATCAGGAGGACATGAAAGGGCAAAGAGCCACACTGAGGATGAGGGCAGGATGGGTAGGCCAAGGTTGGGTGGTGGTGGCATCGCGTTGAGGGAATGCTTGGTAGCCTATAGGTAAGGGCAGTTTTGTGGTGGGGAGGGAAGTGAATGAAAGGGGACTAACGAGAGATTTGATAAGGGGGAGGTGGGGCCTAGGTTGTAGTTGATGTGAGGACTGCGGTGGAGGATGGCTGGATGGGTGGTGTTGGAGAATGAGGGGTTGGAAAGGGGAGACATGGAACATGGGGGAAGGATTCGGGGCAATATTTTCCTTCTTTAACATGTAAATAATGTGTAAATATTTCCAAAAATTTAAAAATGACGCATGTGCCCCACCCACTCTAAAAGTGGGGTAAACCTCTACATGGGAGGATGTATTGTCAAAATAGAGGAAGGATGGAAATAGGTGCATCAGTGGGAGCCAAGTCCCTGAGAGGTAAGTTCCAATGAGATTACGCTATCCCGTTTTGAAATTCACGGCAGTCACTGCAACGACCCCACAGAGTTGCAATAGGAACTAGATTTGGAAATATCCCATCATCGAAATTCAAAACCGCATAACATTTAACACGGATGGTGCGCATGATGATACCATGTGAGTCATTCATCTGGGCCACGCATGGTGAAATGCATAAGAGGAAAACATCCGTTTCTAACAACGCAATGGTGATTCCCCAATGGAAACGTGTGGCGAATTTGAGATTGACAACAGCTCAAGTTAACCGGGGCAGAAAAGAGCAAAATAGGGAAGGAGGAACCAGAAGCGTGACACTGGATTCTCCCCGCAATGGCTCGAGACTGATCTGTTTGTTTTCACAAGAGACGTGCAGTTCTCCCTTGAACCCCTAGCTCGGTTCCGAATTCTACTACTTTAGGAGAGAGATTGCCTGCGAAGGGAGGAGAGGGTTCGCTACCGGCGAGCGGCGACGTCACCCTTCTTGGAGGTGCTGGGAGGGGAAGAGGGTTTTGGTAGGGTCCGGCATCGAGCCGAGATCCCGTCAACCGATCTGGACATTTTTAGATGTGAACAAGTGATTTGGCAACTGATAACTACGTTAGATGCTGTTATGGTAATTATTATATTTCAGGCAACCAATGATCTTTTCCGCCAGTTCTCCAGCACCGTTCTTCGAAGTCTTCGCTAAAAGGAACACGGTCCTTACCGGTATGGGCTACATTGTTACTAATGATCGACCTGTAAAAAAGCACTTGAAGAAGCTATTGAAGGAGAGGAATGGAGGAGGAGGGGCTATCGACGGTGGGCAGGAAGGGAAGGGGGGTGGGGGTGTTGTGGGGGCGCGGACCGGGTGGGGTCGGGACGGAAGAGCCTGTGAGGTCGACGCAGGAAGGAGGAGGTGGATCCACGCAGCACGCAGGGAGGAGGGTATAAGAGGAAGAGAGGGAGGATGTGAACTCACTTGGATGGTGGTGAACGCGAAGGAGCCGAAGAGGAAGACGCCGGAGATGGTCGACGACGGAGGAGGCCGGGAGGACCGCGCGCAGCGACGAACGGCCAAGGGGTGTGTGCGCGTGTGGTTTTAGGGAGGTGAAAGAAACAAAAACCCTAACTGCAGAGGGCCATTTATATAGGGATGGTCCGTCGGACCTAACACGGGCCTTTGCGGGTACGGCCAAGCCTGGGCCGGAATCAAACCGGCCTGTGTAAAATTTCATGCTCAAGTTGGTTTGGGATTCGGATTAGTCTGGCCCAATGCCCTTGGACCCCACTTTGCCTAGATTTGTTGAGGATTGATTTTCTTCCTGAGGTGATGAATCGAGAAAAAAGCATAAAATTCTTATAAAGCTAAGAACTATGCCTAATTTGAATGATGTGATTACCTAATTGAATCCATTTATAATTTGATCTAGTCACATTCAGAGTTTGTGCATCTAGAAAAATCTAACATAAAACCCTCTACCAAGGGAATTTTTAAAGGAAGGGTACAAAATATTACATGTAATGACATATTTTAAGTTGGGAAAGAGACAACCAAAGGTTTGAAGCTTTGAGATTATAGGACCTTTGCCTTTTGGGTCATTTTCAACAAATCAGATCAGGGTATTTTGGATGTGAATGATATGTGCAAGCTCACCCAATAAAGAGATCATTTTGACCTTGAGCATAGTTGAACTTGCCTGATCCATGTTTCTACCCAAGCCCAATCCACATACAGGTTGGGTGAATAGAGCCTAGTTGACTGGCTATGTCTGTCAATAGTACATTAAGAAATTTTAAAGTGCTCTGATGATTCTTCTTTTCTTCTCATAGTTCTATCTTATGTTAATTTTAAATTTAACAATTCTCTACTAACAAACTCATCTTATGTCAAATCAAAAAATTACCACTATTCAATTCCTCCAAAAAGATGGAGCTAAACTTATTCTAAAGAGTAATAGTAAAATGATGCGAGATCCCATGTCCTTTTCAAAGTCATAAGTCTTATTCATTGCTTTCGCACGACATGACAAAAGTTTGGAACAAATTTACCTTTTATGTTCTTTCTCTGATAAGAGGTGGAGATGTGGATTAATTTATGAATTTTAACTTAACTAAAGCATTTCTCTATTCTAAACCTCTTTCAACATCACATCATTGTTAGATTATTTTTTTTTAAAAATATCATTCCTCTCATCCAATTTCATTTTAAGTAAAGTAAAGAATGATTTCCTTCCAAACTAACGCTTACATGCTTCTCCAATTGTTCAATAAAGTTTCCTTCCTTAATTTCTTCATAGTTATTATTTCATCTTTGTATGATTATATATAACTGTAATGAATCTAATATTTCAAGTTTGCATTTACTGTATGTTTTAATTTTCAAATTTGTTTTGTTAGATTGAAACTTGTATGAATGTCTTTTACATCTTCCTGTAATCTCATCCATTGTTGTAAATTATTTTTTTCTTATCTTATAATATAACATAAGTTCATTAAAATCTCCACATCATGATTCAAAATTACTAATGTGTAATTTGCACCCTTACTTTCTATCACCAATATACCAATGCTTACATACTTCCTTAATTGTTCAATAAAGTTCACTTCCTTGGTTTCTTCATAGTTATTATTCCATCTTTGTATGATTATATATAACTATAATGAATCTAATATTTTAAGTGTGCATTCATTGTATATTTCAAATTTTAAATTTGCTTTGTTAGTTTGAAACTTGTATAAATGTCTTTTACATATTCCTGTAATATCATCTATTGTTGTAAATTACTTTCTTCATGTCTTATAATATAACATAAGTTCATTAAAATATACACATTGTCATTCAAGATATCAATGTGTAATTTGCACCATTGCTTTCTATCACCAATATATTCATTATGGGTAAGCACTTGTTGCTCTGATAAGTGGTAAGAATTGTTTAACTGAAAACGGACATCGCCTTGTCCAAGTATTAGTTGTAGAGCAAGATTATCATATTTTTAGCGTATATATTCTCATTTTGTTTCTTGGGGAATTATGTGATGGTTATCTTATTTATTCGACTTCCAAATATTTGAAATTATTCATAATATTCACGCTTCGCATGCTTTGGACTTGTTATTTTTGAAGTTAATACACATATTATTGAATTTTAGTCATTTTCTTTTGCAAATGAAATAGGATATGGAATTGGTTACTTTTGAGCATATAGTGAGCCTATTTACAAGAAAATATTATTTTTAGGAATGAATCCCTTCTTTACGGTGCTTCTCAATTTTTGAAGACAATATTTTGACTCTTTTCACCCAAGCACCTAATTTAGTTTTAGCTTTTTATCTAAAGCAAAAAAGTTTCAAATTCCCCTTTTAATTCTAGTTTCTTTTTATTCTTCTTGCAATCCCTTTATCTAAACAACCCCAAGCCTAATCTGTTCTAATGTCGTAAAACTAGACATCTAGAGAATTATTTGGGCCAAATGTCACATGCCTAAATGGGGCTGCTGCTCTTAGTTAGCAGCCTAAGGTAGACTCTTCACGTGCAACAGACTAAGGAGATGAGGAGTGATCGACTAGGACTCCTACCTTTTGTGCAACAATGAGGAAGAAAACACCACTCACCTATTCTTTCCTTGTCCCTGTGCTTACATGGCTTGGAAGAGAGTTTGTGAAGGTCCGCTCCCTTTAACAAATCCTTCGATGTCTCCCTTACCAGTGTAAAATGTTGTAAAGTAAGATGTGATCTATATTAAGCAGTACTCGAGAGTATACTAGAAGCCTACCAACATTATAACCAAATATATTATTGGGAACATTCAAAGCTTGTTATAAGATTTTGAACTTGTTTCTTTTTATCTTAATATTTTTTTTCTATTATTTTATATAATTGCTCTTATTTTTGGGTGCTCACACCTTAATAGATATATATTTATCCTTCCACTTAAAAAAAAAAAATAAAAGAAAAAAAAAGAGAAACTGACTTCTTAACGCAATTTGGATAATCCCAGTAACAGCTTTCAGGTGCGCAAGAAGTTAATGAATTGCTGCTTTTGTAACATTGTGCTTGCCTACTTCTCCCGTTGCTTTGGTCCCGGCCCCACTCCCTCCTTTCCACCCCGCGCGAACAACCACCCTATAAATTGCCAGGCACATCCACCTCTACCACCCGCGCCACACTCCCCAAACCCTCCCCTCCACGCCAGAGTCTGCGTAAGGCAGCTGGAAATGGCAATGGAGGAGGATCTGCTTCCCCTGGCGCTAACGGACGACCACCGAACCCCTTCCTACTCCTCCTCCCACCAGCACCAGCACCTCCTTCCCGAGGAGTGGGAGGTGGAGTACTCGCGCTTCTTCGACTTCCCCCCTCGCAGCTCCCTCCCTCCTCTCGGCCTCAAGCCCCTCCCCAGGAGCAAGTGCCTTCCCGGCGGTACCTGGATCACCGCCTCCTCCCTCACCCTCCTCCGCCTCTGCCGCCCCCGCGCCGCCCCCTCCGTCCCCGTCCTCACCGTCTCCGTCCCCGGCCTCTTCTACGTACGACGATCATCTCACCTTCCTCTCCGTAACCTCGACTCGTTCGATCTCACACGTTAATTGTTTCCGGATCATCTCGCGTTAATTAGTACCCGACGTTCGTTTGAGCGTCTTAACTGCCACTGGAGGTCGACTTTGTGCAGGAAATCTGTTTATGCCGTTGCGGCGCGTATTGTACGGGTTACCGCGTCCGCATTGTCCGATTGTGAGTGTAAGGGAATGCTCTTAGCTTTTGTGATGAATCGGAATGGAGGTAGATGTGGATATTCTGGTGGTTGATCGGTTGACCTTTGGTTATACTTCTCGAGAAAGATAGAAGGGGGGAGATATTTAGCTAAACCGGCTTCTGTTTTGTTTTTTTTGTTTTTTTGTTTTCGGGATAAATAATTGCTTGATTTGCATACGATGATGCAGTGAACACGTTAGAATTACAGATCGGTTCCTTCGGTAGCGTCTTCCGTTATTTTGCTGTCTACTCGTAAATCTGTCTCTTCAGTCTCTGCTAGCTCTGATCTAGTCTTCCTTTCCGTGTTTGTTGTTCTTTTAGTTGTCCCGTGTGTTTGCTTTGTGTATGGGGACTTCTGTTGGTTTTGTGATGCTGCAAAAATGCCTGATTGTTGGTGTGAGAAAATGCTGTCGCTCTTGCAGTCCAAAGGAGGTGGTTTCGGTGTAGATTTTGCCACTTCTTTGTGGCCGTGATGAAAGTTGGGAGATATTGTAGCTATGCAGTTGTTCTAGTGGTTGAGCAGCTGAGCTCAAGTTATTGTTCTCAAGAAATGTGAACTAGGGAGATATTTGGTGAATACAATTTTGGTTGTTTTCGTTTTTGTGATAAATAAATGCTTGATTTGCTCATGGTATTTGTGAATATGTTAGAAGTGAAGATCAGGTCTGTGTAATGGGAACATTAACTTGGTAGTGTTAGCCTTTCCTCCGTCTTCTAGTATTTTGCTATCTATTTGTTTGTCTGCCTCCTCTTCCTGCCTTCCCCCTCTCTGGTTAAGCCTCTCTCCTTTTCCAGTTGTTGCTTTCTAGTCATCCTCCGGGAATTAAGTGTCTCACCTTGCCTCCTCATGATTTTGCCCATATATCGAGCGTATTTCATTGTTAGATGAGAAGCTGTTGAATATATTTTTCTTGATTATGTTGTTGACTGTGAAGTGGTTCGATTGTACCAAGTGAAGAGTGAGTGGATGTAGAATTTTCTTGAGAGAAGTTTTGAGATGTTGAATGCAGTTTCCTTTTCATTTTGTAATTAGTTGCTCGTGGGCATTTTGAGTTATCCAATAGCATATGCTATTACCTATTTTGCATGCTTCCCAGAAGAAGCCGCTCAATAGTTATCATAGGAATGGGTAATGCTTGATTGAAGGTGAGATTCTACCAAGTTTAAGTTACACCTTGTCATTTGAAAGGTTTCAATATACAGTAAGAAGTCTCAGATAGCTTCTAGTCTTCTTTGTATATCGTATTGGAAAATGGAAATGGATGTTGGTTGTTTTAAGTGTTAGGTTGGGCTTTTAATATTGGGATGTGATTCTTTTATATGTTGAAAGTGCAAAGAGAAAAGGTAACTTCGTTCTATGTATTCAAAAAGGTTCTACGATACATGTTTTATAGAAAGGAAAAGATAATATACAAGGAAAGGCTAAATGGGGAAAAAGGGAGAAATTGGAGGAGAAGAAATCTCTTAGCCATTGCAGCCAGCTGGAGACTACAGCTCTCTAACACATGTCATTCTACATTCTTATTCAATTAATTATTATGCTTGTAACTTCTAGCAATGACCATTATATATTTTCCCCTTTTCACTTGGCCACCTGAAACCACACAAGAAAACCCTCAATTGCATGTCTTTCAGCTAATTAACATTTGATGTGGCTGATTCTTATAGCATTAGTTGCAAAAGCTTTCTTGCTGCCATGTGAAATTCATTGAAAACACCTGGAAATGTCAAATTGCACCTCTTTTGCAGGAGGAACACTTCCTTTCAAGCTTGCACATCTCTTTGCCTCGACTCTCTTGTGCTTCTCAATGTTCTGGAGGTGGAAGTAGAGCAATATTTTTGAGTTTCAGAGATTGCTCTAACCAGGTAGGGGTCAAAGTGCACATCTCATTGCACTTCTCAATGTTTCTGTTTCATTTTTCCTCTACATTCCGCTAGGAAGGCGGATTTCATGAATATCCAACATGGTTTGTCACAACTAATGGATTATGCAATGGTCATGATATTCTAACCAACGTGCTTCCCTTGGTTTTGGCATCTCTTATGGATGCATCTGTATATATATGTCTAAGTTTGTTACATACTGATATACTTCACATGAATGGTACTTTTTCATTGTCCTTTCACCAACAAGGAGAGTGGCTTTTGCTGATGACATCTGAGGGATGTCAAGTACTATGTTGGCCTCATAATTTGCCTGAGGATCCAGTGCACTTGTCCAAAGTGAATAACCCATTCGCAGCATTTGGTTACACTTGTCATTGGTTCATCTCTTTAGAAGGATCATAGCTCTTCGACAGTTTGGTTTTTGATTTGTTTTTCCCCTTTTACTTGTTAGTTTTCAACTTGTCTGACTTTTTGATATTCCGATCACTGATTATGATCAGCATTTTATTCCTGTTTGGGGGCTATTACCAACAGTCATAAACTATCGTTGCATTATTCTTTCAAAACTACAATCTGAAGTACATCTTTTGTAATTTGCAGGTCCAAAAATTTGCTTTAAGATTTTCTACATACTGCGAAGTGCAGAGATTCTTAGATTATGTGAAGGTGCGGTGGATATCTTTTCAATATTCTTTTATTATTAGCACACTTTGTTTGTTGTGCTACCTTTTCATCTCTAGGAAATTTCTCTTGTCAATCAATCCTTGTGCTCACATCAATTCATTTTGGTGACTCACAGAGTCAAGTCCGTATTGTTGGAACATGTTTGGTTTGTCATTTTGCCAAACCTTGTTTACCACTTTTTCCAGTACCCTCAAATTTGGATCAGCTTTATTCTCAAAATTCTGCTCAAAGTGGCCCTTATATATATTGATAGATTTTAAGCAATAAAATAGGACAAAGAAACGTGAATATCAAGAGTATCACAATAAGAGCAATTGGGTTTACGTGTAAATCCCTCTCATGAGAAGGGCGGAAACCATGGAAGAAGTGCCTCTTTGGGCATGATCTCCTATCATTCTTCTCAAGGAACAAAACAGAATACATGAACCTTTATGCATGCCAGTAGACACCTCTCAAGTTCCACTTATACGATATGGGAACCAATTGCATAGCAACCCATCAACTACAATTTATCTCTCCTAACATTTTTCATTTTCTGGTTGCATTCTCCGGGATAGGTTTTAATGAGATAATTTTGATAATGGGCTTTAGGTAACTAAACATGAACTGGTACTGTTGAGAGATGTGTTTGTTGGAGTGGTACATTTAGTACCACATAGTGGAGCGAAGAAAAGGTGTGGTGTGTGGGAGCCTATAAATAGGCTATTATATCTCGTCATTTATTTTTGAGAATAATAAAATTATCTCACCCTATTGGGATCTTCTCCCGTGATTTTCTCTCTACTCTTTGTGAGTTAGATTTTCACGTAAACCCAAGCATTTCCTATTGTTATGCTTTGATAGTTATGTTTTGTTTCTGCATTATTTATTTCTTAACATGATATTAGAGCAAGTCGATCTTGAGTTTATTCTCATTGTTATTCTTGATTTTTTTTCCCATATTCTATTCTTCATAATGAGTTCTTGGAGGATGTGATGGAATCTCAATGGTCTCAAGCCACTGGCGATAGAGAAGGTCCCATGCTCATGATAAGAGCACCACCAGATCATGCTTACACAGCGGAAGTGTGGTGGTGCTCTTAGTGGCAAGGGTGAGGGCAACATGGCTGGAGAAGGTGGTAGCGATGGTGGCGATGGTGCTGCTCATGGAAGATCTTGCGGAGGAATCTTGAGCAGCAGCTTGGCGTGGTCCTTCCACTCAAGAAGTGCGAGAAAAAAAAGAAGCAAGGTGATGCCCATAGCTGTGTGCACACGAGGTTGTATGTGAGGAAGTGGGTTCGAAGTAGACTGAGAGAGGACGAGGGCATCGTAATCGAAGATGAGGGCATTGTGGCGAGATTGTTGCAGCATCGGTTGATGACAATGCTGATGGTGATGGCGTTGAAGATGATGGTGTTCGCAGCAGTGTAGCTAGCAATGCTTTAAGGCACGTAAGATAATGCGAAATCGCTGATGAAGGCAATGCTAAGATTGGAGCCAATGTTGGCAACGATCGACTCCAGCAGAAATCGGTGATGATTATGTCAAGAACAGTGGTGGTTGCTTGTCACTACTGCTCCGGTTGCATGCAGTGATGGAGGTGCTGAAGGAGGATTGTGTGCCAAAGAAGAAAGATCAAAGAAGGCCACGCAAGATCTTCGAGCAATAGTTTCTTGTTTTTTTTGTTTTATTTGAACCTAGTGTTTTTTTTTTTTAAGGTACTTTTACATCATTTTCCCCACAGTTGTCGTTTATTCCTTTTATTTTATGCTCATGTTGGGCCTCTTGTTAATATTACAAAGGAAGGGCAAGAAGAGAGAGAAAAAAAAAATGGAGAAGAAGAAAATCAAGAAAAAAAGGGGAAGATAAGAAAAAAAGAAAATAAAAAAGGAAGAAAATAAAGGAGATAAAAAAAATAAAAAAAGGAAAATAATGATGATGATGATGATGAGAAGAGGAGGAGGAGCTCTTCTCTATTTTATTTTCTTCTCTATGTTATTTTTTATTTGCCCATACAAGTGTGGGAGAAAGGTAGAGTGTGAGAGGTTATTTTGGAATCCCATGCATCACTAGATCAATCGTCTACGAGTTTTCTTTTGGACTCCTACCTGCAGCCATCTACAATTAAGTTGAAAATGCAAAGAAGCTGGTGCCACAAGGCAGCCGTGACCTGACTGTAACAGTTAAGGATACAAAGAAGTCGGAGACACAAGAGGCATGAGGAAGTTGTGACCTAACAGCATCATTTTATTTGTGTTGTGTTTTTTGCTTTGTATAGTGGGAATATCTCGTGTGCAAGTTGAGCATTTCATGTTGTTGAGAGATGTGTTTGTTGGAGTGGTACATTTAGTACCACATAGTGGAGCGAAGGAAAGTGTGGTGTGTAGGAGCCTATAAGTAGGCTATTGCACCCCGCATTTATCTTTGAGAAGAATAAAATTATCTCACCCTATCTTCGTGAGTAAGGTTTCCACGTAAGCGTTTATTATTGTTATACTTTGATATTTGTATTACGTTTCCGCATTATTTATTTCTTAACAGGTACCATAGGCACTTTGATGTTGAAAGAGGCCAAAAAGCAGTGCATAGAAAGATTTGGCGTCACTCACTAAATTCTGTGGTTAATAAGATTTGTAGATTGGTGGTTCCTGCATGGAGAAGAATAAAAAAGAAACCATCTCTATAAGCATTATGTGCATTTATCTTCATTAATTACATTTTTATCCAGCTTTTATGAAAGGTGACAATACTTTTTGACGAAGAAAGATTGTTTTCGCAAAATAAGTCCAATCGGTTCATGTTCAGACAAGCAAAACTTGCTTGGACTTGATCTGCGTGGGAATGCGAAGAGGCGTGGACCACAAAGTGGTTATGAGTCGATGCAATAGCTCTCTATTATCTTTTCATAACTTTCCATTACTGTGGTCGTTACACCCTCAAATGTGTAATCTCCCACATTTGTATTTTATAAATTGGTTCCAAATCCACATGGAAAGGGGACACAGGCAATGTTTGGCAACCCAAAGGCTCTACAGCCTATTATTTCATGTATCATTCCCACCTATAGTGGATATTGAGGATTAGATCCCTTCTCTAGATGTATGCCCATATCGGGTGGAAATAGGTCAACAAATTTCCTTTTGTGTGGATTTGTGTTCATTTTTATTTCTTCGTGGCTATGTTACGTATCCTACGTATATAAATCCTTTGATGGCCTTCGGTAGCCTCGACAGCGGCCTCTGAGGCCCATTAACTTTGCTTAGCATAGATGATGCACATATCAAGTGTTGGTGCAGCAGTGACCTTGGGATAGAAAGATTTACACTGTGTCTAAAGCAATGAACAATCTAATCACATTTTGCATTCAGATCTACAGCATGTTAAAAAAGTGATGCAATAACGAACATATTTTGAAAAAATGGTCAGCATTTCAGTTTTGAAGAGAGCTCCTAACTATGATGCTGATGAATTGATATGAGGGATTGTTCTATTCCGAGGGTCTTTGGTCTAGATTGGATTAAGTTGTCCATTTAACCTAGTCTCAGTGATTTTTTTATGGGATTGCATCCAAATTGTGCAGGATTTTAACATGCTGTATACTAATAATTTGACCATTTAATCCAATGTTATTGATCTTTTTGGGATTTTTACTTGATCTAAACAATGAAATAAAGAATGGACTAGACCATAGTGGTAGCATTGGCTACGAGAGCAACATGGTTGTGCCACCCGTAGATGAGTGAGGCATGGGTCATTGTGATGCTGAAAGTTGTTTTTTCTCCTGGAATGACATTTGACTGGTGACTGATTCTCTTTAATGTCTTACTTTGAGTTTCTTATGGATCAGGAAACTTCCCAGGATATTACAGAAACAGGAGCCCATCATTTTGCATGTGAAAATCCAGGATCATCTTTAACAGGTTCTCCAATCATGATGTGTAATGAGAATCCGCCTTACTTGAGGTCGCCCTTCTTTGAATTTTTGTGAATATTTTGAACTGCAAAAAATTGAATAGACAGTTAAAAGGATGTTGTCATTTTATGTTCAGAGATAAGGAGCCAAATGTTGGGAAGTCTGCTAGTGCATTGACAATTAATGATATGGCAGCGGAGTCTTGTCAGCCTCAATTACTTTCCAATGCCAGTACTGCAGTTTCACCGGCTCTTCCTCTTAGCTTTACGGAGTTTCTCTTGAACTGCTCTGGCAACGGGCAAGAAGGTATGGTTACCAGCACCTTGTGCACCCTTCCGATATGATGACAAAAATTGCATTCTTTTTCTTGATTTTTTCTCTGTTGACATTGTCAATTGCTTTCTTTCCAAACAAAAAATCCATTTCTGCATAAATTAACCTGTGAACACAACAGTTTGAAGTGCTAGTTGTAAGATTTTCCAATCTTCCACATGATTTGCATCAATATTTTGTGTTTCAATGTAACAGATAATAAGAGATTATGATTTTGATGGCCTCTGAAACTCACTGTTTTCATATGCTGGATCAGGGTTTTGAAGAGATCAAGGGTAGTTCGCTTAACTGCTGTTAGCATGGGGGCTGGATGGTAAAATAGGTAGCCCTCAACACACTCCCCTGCATCCGATGAAAAGAAAATGTAGAAATTTCTATACCACAAGAAAACCTGCAATTTGAAAAGTGAACAGTGGAGGTATATATACGCTAATATGCCATAGCATTCCATATAGAGTGAGAGTCTACCTTAATGCGATTTGTCGTTTCAGATAGAAGACATGATTCTTGTCTGTCAAGGTAGCATCCTAATTGTTGTGAGACAATCGTAAGTTTATATTTCTTCTCTCCGAAAAAAAAAAAACTAGTAATTTTCCCTTGGAGTGCACAACATCCACCCCCCCCTCTCCCGTTTATCTCCTCCCTCTTCCCTTCGTCTTGTCTTCAGTGTGGTGGTCCCTGCGTTTGTGTACCACATTATTGATGACACCTCCTGCTTTTCAGTTTTGATGGCAGCTTAGTTGAAGCCATGCTATTCAATTCCAACTGTCCTGTCGAGGACGATGAGGAAGACAAGATGATGAGGAGGAAGATGGGTTGCTATGAAAAGATGGGTTGGTGGTTTCCAATGGATCTACAAATACTCAGGCTAGGATTTTTGTGAGTACAAAGTCTAGTGTTGCCTGAGAAGGCCTCATCTCCTGCTACCAGCAGGAGCCCCAGTGGGACCTCTCCTGATAGTTTACTGCCAGAGACGTCTATGGAACTTGGTTTGAGCAGCTATATGCCTTGCAGGATCAGCCCCTCTAGCTGGTTCCTGCGTATGAGGGGATTGAGAGATACCAGTGAGTTGAAATCTCTCATACACCGACTCCACCTATTTGTTACCTCATTATCATAATCACTAGATGGATCTCTGAGCCCTCCCAAACCAATTTGGAGATCATCCACATACATCCTTGTTTTGAACACAAGATTCTCTCAAGGAGCATGACATTTGGTCATATGATGGACAACAGAGATGATGATGCTAATGGCCTCTGATTCATCGGAGAGGAGTCAGCAATTAACAGGCAGCAACATAGCCGAGATCTCACTAGGGGAGTGTTTTCAACAGGGCAGCAACAGGAAGGAGGGGTAAGGCAGGGTATGGCAAGAGAGGGAGTGCAGGAGGCAGCTTGGGGGAGGGGTTGGACAGGGTGCAGGCAAGGTGCTCGAGGGTGATGGTAGCAGGCTGCGATTTTATTTTTATTATTTTTATAGGAAGTGCGTGCGTGTGTGTGTTAATTTTGGAATTGGAAAAATGGTTAAAGCAAGGACTTTGTGTGTTTCTCATTTAATCTACACTTGCATGGCAAGACAAGCATAAAACTCCCAAGTTTGGTGTTTGTCACTCTTTTCTTTTGAAATGTATAAAGAGCTATCAGTTGGACAGCACTAGTGCAGTTACAACCTCAGCATTGGACTGAAATTTTATGACATATTTATAAATACTACATACAAAATTGGTTTCTCTCCTTGTTTCCTGCCCATTTACTTGTTTCTATACCTTACAGCATCATGTATCTTTCGTTTTGGAAGGCTGTAAATATCAAGTACGGATGCAATTCTAAAGTAACTTGATTTCCTTTATTTGTATCTGGTGAATTTTCACTGCATCTTTTACATTTCCTAGCTTTCACTGTCATTCCTCCCATCACTGCGGCATAGTATTCTTCAAAAAATTGTAAGATCTGTTGTCTTTGTTCAATTTTCACCCATTTCTTTTTGATATCATGTTGCAGAGCAGTCAAAGCAGCCAGTTAATTTAACTTGTAATCCCGAGGTGAATGTCCCACCAATACTTTTCCTATCCATGAGTTTCTATCAATATTTCATAGCTATGTCAGTAAAGAACAAATTATTGTTGTGCTTTTCTGTGCAGCTAAACTTACTGGAGTCTCTAGCAAATGGTATTTTCCACAGCCACTCTGGTTATCGTTCTTTAGCAAAATTAAAGCTGGAACTCACTAGGAGGTTGATTGATGCAGCTTCTGTGTCTGAAATGATCAATAAACTGGCGGATCCAATTTCAGAGATGGCAGTGAATGCAGAAATAATGGTAATGGTATAGTTTTATGTCTAGGATACTTTGCATATCTCACGTACAAGGACTATTGATTTGTTGGCTGGCCTAAGTCTGTGCTCATGGCTTATTTGAGAGGGCGGTACAGCTTTATTTTGGCATCAGGAGGCCTGAAAATGGAATAGATATGAAATTTGAAATATTATTATGTACATACCCTCTCAAAAAAGTGCTGATCACATGGCTTATACTTAGGCCAAGCACCATCTGTAACTTTCTATTTCTTTAGCTGGTTGTAACCTCTGACTAATCTACATTTTATCTGTTTCCTTAAATTATCTACTTTCTCCTACTGCAGAAGTATGCATCAAATGCTTCTTTTCAAGGTATCTTTCTTACGTTGGATTTATTATCAGCCCAATTTTCATGGGCATTGGCCTTCATCGAAGAATAACTTATTCTATTTGTTTGTTTGACATGTGGCCCTATATTTTCTTACCAGACATGCTAACCAAGATCGAGGGCGTCATTGAAGAGCTGGGAGATGATATGTCCCTGTAGAGCTCATCTACATTTTACCTGTGAATGATAGCACCCATGGCTTTTCAACAATTTTGAGCGAACTCATTACGTAACTGCAACAATACTAACATACTGGATGATTCTTGCTGGTTGTCCATACACAGGTATCTGTTATCACTCTCTTGGTAGTGACACTCTAGATAATCTTTGACACTAAAATATCTTTATAGAATCTTAGACTTTCTACTTACAGAAGGCCACTTGAGGACTTTTTAAAAGTGCCGGCACTGATCCCTATATGGTGGGGCGAAAATTTACATTGTTGTTGATCAATTTGTTCATTATTTCCCACCAGGGACTATTAGCTAGCGGTGCTTTTAAAAATTCTGGTCCTAAATTTAGATGGCATTTCCAATGAAGATTCGATCCATCGCCGTCCTAGATGTTCTTTGTTGACGGCATGGCTTATTATCTTTAATCTTGATAAACTTGGTAAACCTCTGTACAGCATAGGCAATTTGAATGATGGGAAGAAAAATGTGAATGATAATTTTATGATATATATGGTGAAGGATAAATGGCAAACAAAATATCCTAACATCTTGAGTATGCGTTGTACACCTTAATATCCTAACATCTAAATGCTAACGTTAGTTAAATTGTCTGGAAAATAATCAGTGTATCGGTGAGATCAGACGTAGATGTTTGTTCCAAAGGAAGGTGTTGTCTTCATGCTGGGTGGGGAAAGTAGGTTGCCGTGCTAAATGGAATAGCGAAGACTTTGTAATTTAGGTACACTACCTTTGGTTTAAAGTTGTGTGGTCGTGAATTTTGATTAGTTTGATCTATTAGAAAAATCCAAAGTTATGAGACTTAGGTGGTGTTTGTTACCATTGGATTTTGCACATAAAAATTGTCTGCCTCTTTTGTGTGGTGATTTCAATTATGCCTATTTCAATTTTCTTAATCTTTATCTGATTGCACTAATCCCCCCACCCCCCTCTTTCTTAGTGTATTCTCCTATTGTAAGGTTGCGAGTACTTAATTTGATTCATAAAAAAATGATCTCTACAAGAACAATAGTGGAACAGTTGTGTTACATCTTAGGTATTCATAGATTATAGGTAGCTTGATTTATTTGGCTGATTATACTAGACCAGGCTTTCTCAATGTATATATAAATTGAGCAGATATATGGGTTGTCATAATCGTACTTATTGGAATGTCTTATAGTGAGTACTTAAATACTTGAAGGAAATTATTTTTCTTAATTTGTATCATGGTAAATATGTTTTAATTTTGGAAAAATATAATGATGCAAGTTGGATAGATTAAATGTAGGATTTCGAAAGTAACGATGCTATAGGGTATGCTTTTACTCTTGAAGGTGGTGTAATCTCCTAGTGGTTTGTGAAACAAATCATTTTAGCTTGGTTTATCATTGAGGTTGAGTTATGTATTTAGATGCCACTAAAATTGAGATTGAATAACTAAGGGACCTTCTATTTGAAATATCGTTGGTGGGTAAGCTAATTTTACAATATCTTTGCATTGTGATAATATAACTATAATAACAAAGTTTAAAAGTTAAAAGTTTAATTAGAAAACAAAGAGATGAAAGTTATACTAATTTTATAAGAGATTTACTATCTCAAGAAGTGGTCGTTGTGAGTTTCATTGAATCCAAAGATAATATAGTAGATTTGTTTACGAAAGGACTTGATAAACCTTTAATCCTTAAATCTAGGCTTGAAATGAGATCAAGATTTGTTGAGAGTTCACCCACAGGAGCAATGTAACTTAACTAAGTAGAGATACCAAAAGTAAGTTTAATATGGTAATAATAAGCTGCATGGGGAAGTGGTTAGCATTCAATATTAAATGTTTTTGCATCTGAATCCAATCATTGGAAGCTCGAGTGCATTAATTTGCAAATGTAGGAAGAATGAAAGCTTTAAATGGGTTCAAGCCTTTTTTTTTTTTTTGTAAATGTTGGCAATGCATCTTTGGAGAATGCCACCACGCGAGTGTTACTGTAGGTCGTAGTTAAAAGAAGATGGTCTTTTTTGAATACACTATGAAATAAGATAGGGTGCATGGCCATTGAGGATATCAATCCTGAAGATTATCACCAATAACTTGTACTTTGTTGTTACCACTATATAACCCACAAAAAAGGTTTAATGCTCAAAAATATTTTTATTTTATTATTGTGGTGATGAAAGTGAATGATTTATGTAAAGATTCAAATAAGAAGGTAACTTTATTGAAAATAAATTGTGGTAGTTGAGAATTTATTTCTCTTCACGTTGAATTTCAATAATGAATTGTGGGGTAATATTGATGAAGGCACTAGAGGAGATGATTAGTGCTAAAAATGGTAAATATAATACTAATTGAAATTAATATTGATATAAAAGATAACTAAGCAATCTATAAATATATCATCAACCACAACACAAGCTTGTATAGTGGAAATGCAAATTCGGGTAAAAATCACTACCTAGACTTCTCCATCAAGGGTTTTGTCACGAGTCACTCTCGGAATACTAACTGGTATTTATAGAGTATCAAATCATTTTACAAATTCTCTTGAGTAACCCCTCTCACTCGAGAGGAGAGAAACCTACAACCCGAGTCCTCATATTTACAATTTGATGATATAATAAAATTGAAATAAAATAGACCTTTAGCTTTTATGGATAGCTCGAAAAAGGTATACAATAATTCTTATGAAATAGCTATCTAGGATATTAAAATGAACTTCCTTAGTGATTGTATGAGGGTGACAAAGTAAGGAGTTGAGGTGGCTGAGCTTCAAGGAAGGTGGACGTCAAGAGCAAGAGCTCAAGTCACCTCTAATGAACACCAAATGCTTGAAGTAGTTGAATGTGAGCTTGAAAGAGCTTTAGAGTGTATTATGAGGTGTTCTCTAACCACTAAAGAGTGGAAAATGCTATGATCTATATAGAGGGGTGTTTGGACTACTTAGGGTGTGCCTAAGGCCCCTCTTCAATGGTCAAATTGTTCCTAATTTGATTTGCCAATGGCTAGTTAATTTGGTCAAAAAGTACTTTAACTAACGTTAGGTAAAAGTCATCTAACGTTAGGTTAATTATCTAACATTAGGTGCTCAATTAGATACAAAGTTTGCTATCTCCTAGAGCCAGTCAAGTTGGCTCAAAATGGTTGACCTAACATTAGGTCACTCTTGTGTAACGTTAAGTCAACTACTTAACATTAGGTGTTCAATTCAATGCAAAGTTCATTATCTCCTGCATCACCCAAATTGACCTCAAACCTACTAACTAACATTAGATGAACTGTAAAAAGTCTTCGAACTATCCAAATGAGATTTAAGACACTTATGAATTTCTAGGATAATTCACTGACATCTAAATATAAGTTTTATCATATTGTTGACTTATTTAACTAGAGTGTGATAAATTTTAATGACCTATGTAGGTGATGCTCCAGTAAAGTAATGTGATGCTAATCTAATTGGGACTTTCCTTATATTTTAAAGAAAATAAAATTACAACTCAATTCCTATAATATAAAGAAACCTAAACTTGATTTTCTCCTTCTTGGTTTCGGATTTTGTCAAAAGATGTTCAACCTGAAAATCAATCTTGCAATATCTATGTATAAGATCCAATTTTAATCTTAATTACTTGATATGTTTTTTATTATCAAAATCATCATTAAATACTAATGTGGTGCTTAATTACTTATATACCTACATTCTCTCCCTTTTTGATGATGACAAATATTCAATGGAGAGGTTGAAAAGTCTTCCCCTCATTAAGTGCTCTCTTTTAAAAATTTAAGAGAAATAAATGAAAAGCACATATACTAGAAGTATATGCTTATACAAGAAGTACATGTTGATATACAAAAGTTCAACCTCATCATCTCAAATCTCATATCATTCTCCCCCTCTTGACATCATTAAAAAAATCGTGAGAGATTTAGCATGTATCAATACAAACAACATATAGTTCATAAGTTGATAGATCTAAATAATGTGGAAGCAAAAACATCAAAGTATAAATAAATAAAGAATGTTTGGGTTACATGCAAACCCCACTCATGAATAGTGGGGAAAAAAATCATGGGAGAAGTGCCTTTGGGGCGTGTTTCTCTGTGTTTCTTCTCGAAGGAATGGGTGAGGGGTACATGTCTATTTATAGATCACCACACACAACACAGAGTCCCACTCTACTATGTGTGACTAAATCACTACACAATTCTCTCAACACTCTCCCTTAAGCTGGAGCATGGAGTACTCAGTTTATACCATAAAGAAAATCTCTCTACACAGCAGAACAAGCAACACTCTTAATAGGTACAACTGACTCTCCTCTGCAGATAACAGTTGCACTTTATTCATGCCATAGGCAGATAAGGTAATGACGGCACATCAGACTGACTAGAGCTTGACAATAAATTGTTGTAGCTGGTTCTAACAAGGGCCTCTCATCTGGAGATCTCAACTAGTGCTAGTGGCTCCTCATTCAATATCTTTGAAATGGGTCTTCTTGTGAAAATCTCGGAAGTGAATCTTCCTCTCTGAATTTCACGAAACTGGATCTCCTACATAGAAACTTGAAATGGACCATTCCTATGAGGACTTTGAAACTTTAGACCTTCCAGAGTAATATGATTTTTCATGTTTAGTCCAAGAACAAAAGAGATTCCCCGAATGGGGGATGACTATAACAGACAACACTCCGCATTTCTTCCATACTCGTATAGGAGAATCAAATGACAATAAGAAGAAATATAATAAATAATGATCATCATAAAAATTCGAGAAGAGTTATTCATCTCTTCTCTTCGATTCAAACTCACACTCTCTCCCTTTTTTGTGTTTTTTTCTATTTTTTTTCTTCTTACTCCTTTTTTTTGCTTTTCTTTCCTTCTTCTCTTTTTTTTGAATTTTTTTTCTTCTCTCCCTTTTTCCTTTTTTTTGCTTTCCTCCTTTTTTTTTTCTCTCCTTTTTTTTTTTCACTCATCTATCTCTAGAAATATGAAAATAGAGGATAAAAAATGCAAAAATACCCAATTCTCCCCCTTTAGGGTTCGTGAGAATCCACAACAATAGCACAACTGCCACGCATCTTCTCCTTTAGGTCAGGAGCATCCTCCCCCTCAGGTCCATCCCTGAGGGTGCCATCGTCTGCAACGTTGAGCACCACTTGCGCCACATCGATGATCTTCGCAAGAGGTGACTCCTTGAACATCTTCATCCACGGATTTGTGCCACTACAATCGAGGCGAATGCCCTCTCGAAGTAATCCACGAACCTCATGGATTGAACGTTCGGTTGCATCTTGAACGATGCAGTGATCTCAATGAAGAAGGCAGCGAGATCCGCGGCGTCGATCTTCGAGGCAGCCTCGATGCTTACACGATGAGATCGTGTTTTAAAAAAGACATTTGTTGTAGTGTAGTTTGAAATCGTCGTATAAACAAATAACAATTTTATTACTTGAAAAGTCAAACTATCCGAGGTTGAACTCAAGGAGCAAATTGATATATTAGAAACTAAAATTACAACTTTGAAATTACTCAAAAGATGTTCAATAGCGTAATTCAATGTTTATGAAAGCTAAAAAGAGAATATGCAAAAAGAGGAGAGATTGAATGTTCTATTTTCTTCTTCCTTGATGTCTTTTTCTTGTGTGGATCAGATGTCTGATTCAGAATCAGACATCTTAAACTCGCATTGCTATAGTGCTTTATATGTGATTTTTTTCTCTCTTCTTTTCTCTTCCTCTTTGCTTTGTTCTTTGGCTGCTGCTTCTTCTCTTTTCTTCTTTAACTTTCCTTGTCTTCTTCTTCTGCTTAGCCACCCCTGCTTTCTCTCTTTCTTCTGCCCTTGCTTTCTCTCTTCTTTCTCTTCTTTGTCTTTCTGCGGCTAAATCCCTTCCTCTCTTCTTTTCTTCTTCAGCTACCTTCTTCTTCTTCCCTTGGTCTGCCGCTCCTTTGCTACAGTGCGTCTCTTTTCTTCTTTTTCCTTCCTTGCCGCAGCTACCTTCTTCCTTGCTAAGTCCCTCAACCGCTTCCTTCTTCCTTTTCTTCTCTTACTGCGCTTCTTCCTTAGCTTCTTCCTGCACAACACCACGCAGCAAAACCTACCTCCTACCCTCCCCGCGTCTCTTTCTCTCTATTTCTCTCTTCGGTACGCTCTCCCAGAGCTGGGTAATCTGGTCGGGTGCACGCCTGAGTCCAGGCGCACCGGCGTGAGTGTGATGCGCAAGGAGTGCTAGGTTAGATAATCGGGTCGGGTGCCAGGTCTATGGGGGCAGGTTGCGGATGAGGTGTGAGTAAGGGCGAGGGACCTCACTCCTTTGTGTTGGAGGCAAACAACACAAATTACAAAATCAATTTAAACTACGTAGGCAACTCGAAACTTACTGAGGTGGGACTAAAAGTCGCACCCGCTTCTTCGCGTGCTTCCGGAGGGGATGTCCCCTAATTGCTGCAGATGCGGAATGCTTTGGCCCTCGATAAGTGGCTGTTGTGGTTCGTGGAGGAAAGCTACGAACTTGGGACTTGGTCTCCTGGGGCGGGGCCACTTGATGCAAGCTTGCAAGCAAGCTTCAGTTCGTCTCCAATGGCGGCGAGGGGTGACCCCTGTCAACACGAATATGACCTTACGACCTTGTCACACCACAGGAAAACCTTCGCCATATCACGGCGAAGGTGAGGCGGGGGTCGGTGTGGCTCAGAACGGCCTAGGCGTGCGTGCCTAGGTCGGACTGTGACCGTGTGTGTGGGGTTGTTCAGTGGAGGTGTGGAGCGTGTGTGGCAGGCAGTGAGTGGGCGGAAAGTGGATGGAGGCAGAGCTTGTGAGGTGGTTGGCGAGGTGTGTGGATGCGTGGAGTGACGGATGCGCCTCGTCGGAGGTCAGCCGGAGATGAGGAAGATGAGGGTGGACAGTGCCAGTCAAGGGGTGGTTTGTGAAATAAAAGGAGGAAAAATAAAGAGTAGGAGAAGATGAACTTATCTGGGGTACTTGGAGCGAAGGGGAGGCAGAGGAGACAAACGGCGCGTATGTGCCGTTGTCGGAGAAGACGGCCCTGAGGTGGAGATAACGGTGACGAGGAGGTCAGAGAGGCGTGCGCTGGTGCGGCGGAATGCGGAAGAACGAGGCGAAGCGAACCTTGCCACTAGTCTGGTGGTAGAGCGATAAGAGGAGGGAGGGAGAGTCGCCGGAGCTTGTGGGCTTCTTGGCCGGAGAGGGGAAAGAAGAATTTTGGGGAATTCTTTGGCCAAATCAAGCTTACCCCAATCGGCCGGACTAGTGCTTCTTATATAGGCACGGGTAGAGGGTCAGGCGCAAGGAGGCGACCAAAAGTCCTTGCCTGAGGCATGGTCGGAAGTGATACCCATACCTCTCAAGCGTTCGCACGAGAGGTATGGGACGATTCAGGGCATGGGCAGCTGCTCAGGTGGTAGGGGGTTTTGCAGAGGACTCCCCTTTCAAATTTGGGAGCTGCTCCCTGGGGAAGTGAGGAGAAATCCTCCTGGAAACCTCGTTGGAGGTATGGGTCTCTGCTGCAATGGCAGAGGGACCTGAATGCGAAAAGTGACGAAGAAGTTGAGGGGGTCTTCGCAAGGGTTTTCAAAAGTTAGGGGTCAAAATGTAATTGGGTGGATTATTGTGCAAAGTAGGTTAAAATGGCCTTCTCTTAGGTCTAAATTTTGGTACAAACCTAATTTGGACCTAAAGAATCCAATAGTGAAGTTGGATTTTAGGTTTGACCATGTTTGATTGGATATTTTGCATAAAAATTCAAATTAGGTCAAATATTGGGCTTGGACCTCAATCTAGGTCAAAACAGGTTCCAAAGGTCAAATTGAATGTTCTAGACCCTAGGGGATATTTTTCCATGAATTTTATAGGATTTAGTTGATTTTTATCCTGCCTGAAACCTTGTGAATTTAAGTGGGTTTGTTTTAGGGTTACAGAATGTCATTTAATTTTTAAATTTCACAATAACCCTTTTCTGACTGAACCATCCCACTTTTTCTCTTATTAAGTCCAATTGACCTATGTCTAGACCCTAAGAAATCTTATTGATGCACTGCAATGGTAAAATTGCAGTTTTACCATTTGCTTCATGTTTTCTTCCTAGATTAGTGATCCTTTGAATTAGGCCTTGCGCTTAGTTATGTAGGAGCTTTTGTTCTCTTTTTTAGGTCGAAAAGAGCTAGTTAGGGCTTATGATGAGGTTCTCATCACTCGACGACCATGACCTTGGGCTTCTTTGGCTTCTTCTCCTTTGGCTTCTTCACCTCTGTGCCCTTTGCCTTCTTTGCCTCCTCGCCTGTCACGCGGCTCACCATTGCCTAGTAAGGTCACCACTGGAGGAGCGACGACAACAGCAGTAGGAAGCTCTTCTTCTTGTCACAGTTGGAGAGGAGGGTGTAGGGGAGAGCTCCTTGCCTCAACGTGTTGCCGGCATCCCCCAGATTGCTGACGCCATCCACCAGCGCCTCCTTGAGATTGGCCACCCCATGGCCCTCGTTGACCTGTACACCTTCCGCACCGCCATCGCGGGACAAGCACGTCAATCTTGCGGACCAACATGGAGGGCTCGCGTTGCTGTCTCCTCCTTCCCTTTGATTAGGTTGTCTCCCCTCCTCTACTGCTTCGTCCACCAATGGGGTTGCCGCTGAAGGACAGGAAGACGATCCCTGGGCAATGGAGTCTTTGAACTCGGAGGGCTCAACACCCTTATCCTTTTGGATCATGATCTCCACGGAGATCTTCCTTGAGATCCTTCTTCTTGGAAGAGAACTCTAAGTACAAGAACAAAAAGATAAAACATAATAACCAAATAAACCCAATAATCGAATGCTCTGATACCAAGTTGACAGATCTAAATAATGCGGAAGCGAAAAACATCAAAGCATAAATAAATAATGAATACTTGGGTTTATGTGGAAACCCTACTCACGAAAAGTGGGGGAAAAATCACGGGAGAAGCACCCTATGGGCGTGTTTCTCTGTATTTCTTCTAGAAGTAATGGGTGGGGGTACACACCTATTTATAGGCCACTGCACACAACACAGTCTCACTCCACTATGTTGGACTAAACTACTACACAATTCTCTCAACATCATGCATGCATATCATTAACTTAATGAGCTCAACATACATTTCAACATAGAAGTTATATATATTTGTATAGCTCAACATAAACATCATAAGTTCAACATGATTCATAGAAATAGCAAAGGTAAGTTTTTTAAGAAAATGAAAGAGCTAGCTATTACAAACCATAGAAATTATCTAAAGATGTTTGTGTAGCCCAAGTTTGACAAATACATGAGATGTCAATACTAAAGTACTAATAAGACTACATATGATTAATCTAGACTAAAGCTAGAGATGGAGACACAAGGCTAATTTTGACGCTTCCTTTTGCCTTTTCCCTTGGATAAGGTGTAAACGTCTTCCTTGATTTGGAATACGTCTTGGCGTACTTCAAAAAGATCATGAGCAAATTGGTGATGAACATTCACAAAATAGTTGTTGTACGCCTCGTTTTGAAGGCGCATGCTCTCAATAGAACTAGCCAAATAATTAATTCCGGCGATGATGTCTAGCACAGTGTAGTTGTCATAATCCGTGCGTGTGTGAGGATGTGTCTCAGCCCACTTCCAAGGTTGGGGACGTGGGATGTCCTCCGGATAATAATCATAGAGGTAGGATGGCTCATGAGAGCTCCCACTTGCCTCTCCTTGATCATCCTCATCCATATCATCGTCGTCCTCCTCCTCCTCATCATCATCCATGATATGCATTTTCCTTATCGTGGTGACATTGAAGCAATCATGCTTCTGGATCTTGGTGCATTGGAGGGAGTCAAGACGAACACCATAGCGCAAAGCGATGCACGCTATGATGTTGGAGAAGGGTAGGAAATTGACAGGTTCTTTTATCATTACATCAAGAACAATTTTAGCCCAATAAAGTGGTTTGTTAGTGAGCATAGCATAGGTGACAAAGACTAAGAAGAAATGTGATTAAATCTGCTTGATTTCTTTTTCGGAAAGAGACTATAGTAAAGAATCATAGCAATCAACTTTGGGAGAGGATACATCATGTTGGGTGCCAAACGGTAATTTCCTACAAACAATAGCACTTTCTAGGGGTCCTAAGCCTCTTAGGATTCTATGGTAACCAAGTTCATGGGACAGATGGTATAGCCTGAGTGAGGGACCCAAAAAATCCTGGAAAGTCGAATAGAGTCAAGCGCAATGTTTTTGCTAAAAAGTTTGGTCTTAAGAATTTTTCTAGATGAGGGATGGTTAGACTAAGTCATATTGGTGTACCAGACTTTGGTAAAAAATGGGTAGTGAATGACATTTTGATTGTAATCAAAGTAGGTGGAAAAGCCATTCACATCAAACATTGATTTCAGATCGAATTTTTGGAAATCATCCCAAATGATGGATTGAATGGGATAAGTAGCAAGGGCTCTAAATTTAGTAAGATGCTTCTTTGTCTCATCAGAATGGGCATACTTGAGGAGCTTCGATTGGAACGGGTTAGAGGGCGCATCGCTAGAGGATGCCGGTCCCTTCCCTTTGTCCTTTTAGGATTTGGGTGCCATAGGAATGACTAGCAACACCCTTGGGTCAAGAAGTAAGTGAAATAGGTTATGAAAGGGTCAAGACAGACTAACTAACGTTAGGTCAGTATGATTTAATGTTAGTTTTGATAACTATTGTAGTTTGGTAGAACAGACGCCACCTAACGTTAGGTGAAGACAACCTAACGTTAGCTAATGGGCAGCATGTAGGTCACAACTGGAAAACAAGGGTTTTGATGCACAAAACAAGGATTGAAGATGAATGATGATGTAAACCTGCAATAGACATCACAAGCACCATTCGAAACATATCTAAACATCAAATCCCACAAAAGCCTTGATTTTTAGCCTAGATCAAGATTGAAATCGCAAGGAATTTCAAAAGAAGGGAGAAATGGAGATTATACCTTGAGATCCCTTCTTAGAGGAGTGAGATATAATGTTAGATCTCCTCAAGAGTAAGATTCACACCTTGAGATGGAGGTGTGGAGGGAGGATACAATGCTCTCCTTTGGGTTTCTCTCCTGGATTGAAAAGTGATGAAGGTGGAAGTGAAAAAATGAAGGTCAAATTGATGGGATGATATGGGTTGCAACGGTTAATAGGAATAAAGAAATGGGATGATATGGGTTGCAACGGTTAATAGGAATAAAGAAAATAATGTACTGAAATAATTGTAACCACATAGTCAAGGATTTTGGAAATCAAATGTAACATAACTAATGTGCCATATCTCCAGCTTATACCTAATGGTCCCATTTAAAGTATAT
Organism: Thalassia testudinum; assembly: GCA_037157565.1. NCBI lineage: Eukaryota > Viridiplantae > Streptophyta > Magnoliopsida > Alismatales > Hydrocharitaceae > Thalassia > Thalassia testudinum. Next base: position 78,729,910 of record JAZHRO010000022.1, on the reverse strand, counting down.
TTCTAAGTTGAATGTAATCCTATTAGGCTTTGATGTCACTAATTTTATATAGACCTAATTTTCTTCTAATTTCACCAAATCTCTCATAATTGAGTGGTTTAGTGACTATATCAACTAATTGATATTCGTTAGAGATAAATTCTAATTTAATTTAATTTTTAAGCACATTATCTAAGAAAGTGGTGCCTAATATTAATATATTTTGTGCTAGAATGATTTACCGGATTCTTTGAGAGTTTTATTACACTTGTATTATCACAATTAATGATTGTGTAATCTAAATTTAAATTAAAATATTTAAGAGTTTGTTTCATCTAAAGTACTTACGAACAAGCTAAGGTGGCCATATATTCTGCCTTGGTAGTTGATAGAGCTACACAATTTTATTTTTTGGAAGAACAAGAGATTAGTGAATCACCTAAGAAGTGATAGGTGCCACTAGTACTCTTACGATTCATTCTAGAGCCCACGTAATTTGCATCACTATAGGATGTGAGATCAAGCTTGCGGATTTGGGGTAAAATAATTCAACATCACAAGTATCAACTAAATATCTAAAATCCTTTTAACAACATTTAAATGTGATTTTTTAGGATAAGATTGAAATCTATCACAAAGACATGTTGAGAATAAAATATCCGATCTACTTGCTGTTAAATATAAAAGAGAGTCAATTGTACCTTGATATTTCTTTTGATCAATACTCTTACCATTTTCATTTGCATCCAAATAAGTAGTGGTACTTATTGATGTGTTTTTCCTTTTTGATCCTTTTGTTTTGCATGGCTAGATCGTGTTTAACCGGGTATCTCATTGCAATATAGATGAACTCTTCGCGAAAACAAATAAAAATTTATAACTCGAAATTTAAAATATCCTGAGGTCGAACTTAGGGAGCAAACTTTGATTCTAGAAGCATACAAATCCACAATTCAATATACTACTTTTACAAAAATTAAAGAGAGAGAGTGTGAACAAAGATCCTTTTCTCTGTTTTTCTTTTCTTTCTTTCTTTCTTCTTCTCTCTTCCTTCTCTTCTTTCTCTGCCTTTCCTTTCTCAGAAAAGAATCAGATGTCTTATCTGCCCCTTTGCTACAGTGCCTTGCAGGCTCTTCTCTTGGTTTCTTCTTCTCCTCTCTGCAGCTTCTTCCTGTCTTCTTCCTCTTTTCTTCAGCTGCTCTGTGCGGCTAAGTGTCCTCAGCCGCTCCTCTGCCTTGAGTTCTTCCTTCTTTCTTCAGCAGCTGTGGCTCTTCTTCTTCTCTTTTGCTCCGCTCTTCCTCCTTTCTTCCTTTCCTGTGCGGCTAAGTCTTCAGCCGTTCCTCCTTTCTTCTTCTCCTGCTTCCCTGCACGTTACACAGTTAGGCAAAACCTAACCCCTACCCGCCCCGCGTCTCTCTCTCTCTCTCTCTCTCTCTCTCTCTCTATTTCTCTCTCAAAGGTTCTCTCTCAGAACATTCGCGGGTATACGGGTCGGGTAACGCGCTCGGAACCAGGCCCACCGGTGTTCGGTGGTGGGCGAGGAGTGCTTAGCCGAGTAATCAGGTTCGAACCCAGGCCCGCGGGGCGTGAGTGCGGGCGAGGGCGGGTGTTGGTGCTAGAGCACCACACGATCATTTGTTTTGATGATAACAAAACACGTGTTATTTAACATTTGCACTTGGAGTCTTAGATTGCAGGTCAATTGCAAATGTAGACGAGTTTAGAAGGAATTCGAGCTCGCATCCAGGACGGATTAGAGGAGCTTGATGGAGAACAAAGGAGATTCGCGAGGAGCGCTAGATTGAAGATGGAAGGACAAGAAGAATAGGATAGAATTTTGTTTAATCCTTTCATGTACTTTTATCTTTATTTTGCTTGCTCTTTTTATTTCCTTAGAACATTATGTTAAAGAGCCTCAAAGTACCGTAACAGTAGTCCTAGGAACACCAGCACAACCCTAGGATACTTAGGTTTTCTGTAGAGAACTTAGAAAACCAATATAGGGTTCAAACATCACTTCCAGATGTCTAATTCCCAAATGAGATGTCTGATAAAGTATTTTAAGACGTCTGACTGTTGATTCAGACGTCTGATAACTATTAGGTTGGACATAGTTTTGTCTGATGAAATCAGACGTCCAGACCTTAGACCAGACGTCTTAGGAGACGTCTGATGACTTTGCCAGACGTCCAATTAGTGGACCGTTGGCTGGCTTAGCAAACACTCAAGAATATGACCGTTAGAGCCTTATCAGACGTCCATAGGATTGTCTAGAGGTCTGATAATTGACCGTTTTGCCTCGGCTGACCCAAAATCTCTTCTCAGAGATTTTCTAGCCGTTGCAACGTTTGGAAATCCATTCCCACAGAAAAAGTAGGTTTCCAGACGTTCAAACATAGTACCAGACGTCCTATATGTCGTCTGATGGACTTGCACAAGAACCCTGTTTAGATCTGATTCAAGTCAGGAAGGAACCCGCCCAAAATCAGACGTCTGACCTTAGAATCAGACGTCTTAAAGTGAACTTCCAGACGTCTGATGCCAGAATTAGACATTTGATAAACCTGTCAGTGAATGATTGTTCCTGATTTCGGGCTGATTCTCTTGGGCTTTGCACCCAACGGCTATGGAACCTTTCCTAAGCCTTCCTAAGGTCTCTATAAATAGAGGGGAACCTTTGCAACACAAACACACACCTAGAGACACCAAGATACACAAGAAACACTTTGTAATACACTTTCCACTCTCTTGTGTCCTAGCTAGCTCTTGCTCTCTAAGCTCAAGCTCCATTCTCTTGAGAGCATCAAGCTGTTGCGCACCCGCTCTCCCGCCGTTGTTCACGGGAGCGACGTTGCGCCGTTGCGTGGTACACGCATCCGCGTCGTCGACGCACTCCTTTCAAAGGGAAGCATCCTATTTCCTATAGAAGCTTAGGTTAAATATTGCTTTGTTGGCTCTATAGGATTACTTGTTTTATCTTTGTTATTTGGTTGGGTATTCGCTTTGCGAATTCTCGTCTCCTTCGCGAGACAAAATCCTTCTCGTGAAGAGAAGGGGTTGAGGTACGCTACCCTCGTCTAAGTAGCGTGGTTGTAATTGAGGTTGAATCACCCTCGTTTTAAAGTGATTCGGTTTAGTGGATTTTGATCAACTTGGTTGATCGGAAAATCCTAACTCGAGAGGGTTAGGTGGTGGTTTTCACCCGGTTTGGGTTTCCACCTAAAAATACTTTGTGTACTTTGTGTGATTGCATCTTGTGAGATTGTTTATATTTCAATTCCGTAACTATTACGTCACCCCCTCCTGGTAGGGAACCTTCAACGGGTGCGAGCGCGTAGTGCGCTACGTGCGTAGGCGAGGGATCTGACCCCTGTGTATCGAAGGCGATAAGCCTAATACACTTTTTCGATTTATATGACGCGTCGCGCTTAGCTGTTTACGAGGTGGGACTAAAAGTCCCACCTAAATTTCGCGCCCTCACCCACAACAGGAATCCTCGCGATTGTAGTGGTATGCGAGCTCTCGCCTTCGATTGGGGACCTGGGATCGTGCGTGAATCTCTTCCGCACAGCCTGGGTCTCCCACCTGGGGCAGCAGAGGCCTAGAGCTGCTAGCAGGCTTGCTCCAAGCTCGTCGGCAATGGCGGCTAGCGTGCAGAACCTGAAAGCACGAGCACTGCCTCGCAGCTCCGTCAGAACATCAGAAAACCTTCGCCGTATCACAATGAAGGTGAGGCGGGGGTTGGCTGGCCGCGAGGTGGCCTAGGCGTGCGTGCCTAGGTCGCCCTGTGGCCGAGAGGATGGGTTTGTTCGGGGGGTAGTTTCAGTGGGTGGCGTGGTCGGTGGAAGGGCGAGAGGTGGTCAGTGGGAAGTGGTGAAGCTTTTGAGGTGTTTGGCGAGGTGGATGGGTAAGTGTAATGATGGAAGCACCTTGCCAGAGGTCTGGCCGGAGGTGGAGAAGGTGGCGATGGACAGTGGATGTCGAGGGGTGGAAACAACAAATTAACAGGGGGAATAAAGGAGAGAGTAAGGGGAAGAGTTTTTACCTAGCTAAGCGGACAAAAGGGAGGAGATGGCAATCGGTGCCTCTTTGCCGTCGCCAGAGACGAAGGTGCAAGAGGGGGCGGCGACGAAGAGAAGGGGTCGGAGAGTGCCAGCTGGTATGGCCTAGTGCGGAGGAGAATGGCGGAGCTAGCTCTGCCACTGGTATGGTGGCAGAGCGACGAGAAGAGGTAGGAAGAGTCGCCGGAAGCGTCGGGCTGTTGGCTGGAGTGAGGAGGGGACGAATTTGGGGGAATTCTCTGGCTAAATCGAGCTTGGAGCAACCAGCAGCCCCTGCTGCTCCTTAAATAGATGTTGGCGAGGATGAGATCTCGAGGAGGAAGCGTGGGTAGGCCGCCGGAGAATGGCCGGAAAAGAGACCCATGCGTCTCGCGTGTTCGCACGAGAGGTATGGGCATCGGCAGGGAATGAGAGGGGGTCCATGCGGAAGAAGACAACGTAGGGGACCCCCTTCTCGTTTCTGGGGCCGGTCCCCATACCCTGTGCGGTGCCATCCTCCGCGCAAAGTTGCCGGAGGCATGGGCAGCTGCTGCGGGTGGTAGAGGGACCGGCTTGCAAAGAATGAAGGGAAAGTTGAGGGGTTAAGTGCAAGGGTTCAGAAAGCTAAGGGTCAAAAAGTAATTCTTGAGGATCAATTTGTAAAGTAGGTCAAAATGACCTTCACTTAGGTCCAAAGTTTGGTACAAACCTAATTTGGACCTAAGGAATCCAATGGTGAAGTTTGATTTTAGGTTTGACCACGTTTGATCGATCAATTTGCATAAAAACCCAAATTAGGTCAAAAATTGGGTATGGTTCTCAATCTAGGTCAAGATAGGTTCCAATGGCTAAATTGAAGGTTCTAAATCTTAGGGGATGTTTTTTCATGAATTTTAGAGGGTTAATTGATTTTTATCTTGCCTGGAACTTTGTGAATTAAAGCGGGTTTATTTTAGGGTTACAGAATGTCATTTAATTCCTAGAAGCTGCTATAACCCTTTTTAGATCAAATAATCCCACTTTCTCTCTTATTAAGCCCATTTGACCCGTGTTTAGACCCTTAGACATCCCGTTTGTGTACTGCATTGGTAAAATTACAGTTTTATCCCTTGTGAGTTGCTTTATACTCAAATTCATAGTTCTTTGATTTAGGCTTTCCCTTAGGTTTTGTAAAAGCTTTTGTATGCTTATTTAGGTCAAAATGTGTTAGTTAGGGTTCATGATGAGGTTCTCATCACCTTCAATTCTAAATTTCTTGAGCATCTCCCTTGTATACTTGTGTTTGCTAAAGATAATTCTTTTATCAAATTTAGCAATTTGGAGACCTAAGAAATACTTGAGTTCTCCCATCATGCTCATCTCAAAGTTCTCCTGCATTGATTTGACAAAATTTTCGCACAAAGCTTGTTTAGTAGTACAAAAAATTATGTCATCCACATAAATTTGCATAAGTATGTCTTTACGTTTTCTTTTAATAAAGAGAGTGGGATCAACTTGATCAGCCTCAAACTTAGAATTCAACAAGAAGTTTCTTAGTTTCCCATATCAAGCTCTAGAAGCTTGCTTAAGGTCATAAAGAGCCTTCTTAAGTTTATAAACATAGTCTGGATGCTCTAGACGCTCAAAATCGGGTGATTGCCTCACAAACATCTGTTCTTTAAGAACCCCATTTAGAAAGGCACTCTTCACATCCATTTGAAAGAGCCTAAAATTTAGAAAAGAAGTAAAAGTGAGAAGCATTCTAATTGATTCGAGTTTAGCAACTGGAGCATAAGTCTTATCGAAATCTATGCCCTCCTCTTGGTTATAACCTTGAGCAATGAACCTAGCTTTGTTTGTAACTACCTTTCCGAACTCATCCCATTTATTTCAAAAGACTCATTTTGTACCAATAATGGTGTGATCTTTAGGCTTAAGAACCAAATTCCAAACCTTATTCCTCTCAAATTGGTTGAGTTTTTCTTGCATAGTTAGAATCTAAGATTCATCACCACAAGCCTCTTCAATAGATTTGGGTTCTAATTGAGAAACAAAGGTGTCAAAAACAAACTCCTAAATTTTGATCTTATTTGAACACCAGTTGATACATCACCTAAAATGACATATTTGGGTGATCTCTTTGAAATGTCTAATCCTTTGTCAAGTCATGAACATTCCAAGTGCTTGGAATGTTAGAAGCATCAATAGAAGAGGGTGCCTCCTCATCATCATTAATTATTGAAGAGGAAGTTGATGTGAATGATTTGTCAAAAAACACATGTAATGTCTCCTCTATGGTTAATGTCTTCTTATTGAAAATCTGGTATGCCTTGTTATGTAAGGAATTCCAAACAAAAACTCCATCATCACACCTACGATCAAACTTATCCAAGTTGTCCTTAGTGTTACCGATGAAGCAATTACAACGAAAAACTCTAAAATAGGAAATCTTGGGAACACGATCGTGAAACAACTCAGATGGGGTTTTCTTAAGAATGGGTCTAAGGAGGATACGGTTTAACACGTAGCAAGCCATGTTAATCGCTTATGCTCATAAATATTTAGGAAGGCCCAATTCTATCAACATTATTCGAGCGCATTCTTGGAGTGTGCAGTTTTTACATTCAACAACTCCATTTTGCTGTGCCGCTCTTAGAAATGCAAACTCATGGTGGATCCTGGAAAACTCACAAAACTTGATAAAACTGTCATTCTCAAATTCTCTACCATGATCACTTCTAATATAAGAAATACAAGCACTCTAACCAGTTTGTATTCTCTTAGCTAACCTAGAGAATTCTACAAAAGCCTGATCCTTAGACCTAAGAAAAATTACCCACGTAAAATGCGAGAAATCATCGACAATAACAAAACAAAAATGAAAAGCATTAAGACTTTCATGTTAAGTTGGTCCTAACAAGTTTAAATGGAGTAGTTCAAGTGGTCTACAAGTTGACACAACTCCCTTATTCTCAAAAGAGGCCTTAGTTAGTTTTCCTTTTTCACATGCATCACAAAAATGATCCTTTTTATAACTAACTTTAGGCAAACCAATAACAAGTTCTTTTCTAACAATTTTTATCAATAAGTCTCATATTGACATGGCTTAATCTTCTATGCCATAAGTTATTTTCTTCATTAGAGGCAAACAAGCAATCAACTATTTCTTCCTTATCAAATTCAAGAACATAAATATCTTTTTCTCTTCTTCCTATCAAAAGAATTTCTAAAGTTTCTTTATTAATAATTTCAAAATCATCTTTATCAAACACAACCTTATATCCTTTATCACAAATTTGGCTAACACTAAAAAGATTATATTTTAAGCCATCAACTAAGGCAACATGTCTAACTTGCTTAAAGGAATTACCTACCATACCCTCATCAATAATACGTCATTTTTTGTTGTTGCCCATAGCAACGTGTCTTTCGTTGGCTTTCTTGAGCTATAGGAATTGTGTGGAGTCTCCCATCATATGCCTTGATCACTCACTGTCCACAATCCACTTGTTTATCTTCTTTGAGGCCTACAAAATAAGAGTTGAGAACATTTTTAGATACTCATGCCTTCTCGGGTCCTTGAGTGCTAGAATACCTTTCTCAGAAATAGTTCATTTTGGGAATCCATTTGTTCTTGACCTTTTGGCTAAAAGCATAAGCATGGTGAGGTTATTTTTGAGCTTTATGGCTGAAAACATATGCATTGTGAGGTTGTTTTTGAGCCTTATGGCTATATAAGTATGCATGATAAGTTAGTTTTTGAGTCTTGGGTGCAAAGGCGTTCTTATCTTTGGGCTTCACAAAATTTGTTGGTTTCTTGGTTGTAGAGGAAGATTTAATATAACTAAGATCATGTCTAGAAGTAGATGGCAATTGACTTGCAAGTATCTTTTGTAAGTTCTTGCTACCATTAGTAAACTTAACTAAGTCATTAATCTACCTATTTGTGTTTATCTTAAGCTCATCCATATTTTTCTCTAAACAAGCAATTTTATTTTTTAACTCACTAGTCTCTTCCATCAACATGTCTTTTTTAATAAGCAAGCTAGTGTTGGAAGCAATAAGATTTTCATTTAATTTAGCTAAGTTCAGAGATGTGCATTTTCCTTTTCTAAATTTAATTTCTTATTGATAAGAAGCTCATAATTATTTAGTAAGTCATTCTCTTTTGTTTTAAGATTTTTCAATGCTTTATTTTGATGCTTAATTTTCTTGCATTCATGCAAAAGCTCATCATATGCAGTAAGTAGTTCATCAAAAGAAGTAGAGTCTTGTGCCTTAGTCTCATTTGCCATGAGACACACATGTGCAACTTTCTTCTTGCTTGAGTCAGAGTTGAAGTTGGAGTCGGTGTTTTCGCTTGCGCTTTGGTCTGAGTTATCCCAAGTTGCCGTAAGTGCCTTCTTCTTCTTCTTGAGAAACTTCCTTCTTCATTTGTCATCCATCCTTCTTTTCTTCTTTTCTTTCCTTTACTTTCTTACCTTCTTGTCTTTCTTATCCTCATTTAGTAGAGGATAATCTTTCCTTATGTGGCCTTTCTTCTTGCATCCATGGTAAGTGGTAGTTTTGTCACCTTTTCTCCTTTTGAATTGCTTCCTTATTCTTACATATTTTTCAAATTTTATAGAGAATGTTGCCATCTCTTCATCATCTTCGTTCTTATCCTTTTCATCAAGGTCATAATTACTCTTAATTTTGGCTTTGAATGCTAAACTCTTCTTCTTGGAACTAAAAGCTTTATTTTTCTCCTTCTTAGATAGCTCAAGCTTCACTTCATGAGCCATTAAACTTCCAAGTATTTCATCCATGCTAATACTCTTTAAGTTCGCTTCCTCAATTGTGGTGACTTTTGGCTCCTATTCTTTAGTTAGAGTTCTCAAGAATTTGGATACCATCTCATTTGAGAGATAAGTCTTCCTAAGTTCCTTGAGAGAATTGATGATGTTGGTGAACCTTGTGCTCAATTTCTTTATGGTTTCATCCGACTTCATTTTGAACATCCCATACTCTTGAGTAAAAAGACCAATTTTAGTCTTATTCACCCTTGAGGTTCCCTCATGTGTCACTTCAAGACACTTCCAAATCCCATGTGTCGTCTCAAGTTGCGAAATTCTATTAAACTTATCATTAGAGAGGGCACAATCAAGTATGCTCATAGCCTTACGATTTATCGCGATTTTCTTCTCATCTTTCGGCTTGTAGTATCCGGTGGTGGCATCTACTTCCAGCATCTTGAATTCCTTTTCTACCATCTTCCACAGTGAGAGATTTTCGGTGATTGATTTGAGGTAGATTGCCATCTTCCTATTCTAATGTGTGTAGCCATTTCTGTCAAAAGTATGGAGGTCGGTGGGTCGACAATCCCTCGGTACTCATGTTGCTCGATTCCTCCATTGTCGGTGTGAGGAAGTTACTTCAAAGTACACTAACCTAAGCTCTGATACCAAATGAAAGCACTAGAGGGGAGGCGATTAGTGCTAAAAGTGGTAAAAGTAATGCTAATTGAAATTAATGTAGATATAAAAGATAATCAAGCAATTCACAAATATATCACTAACCACAACACAAGAATGTACAGTGGAAACCCAAATCCAGATAAAAACCACTACCTAGATCTTCAATCTAAGATTTTGTCCCGAGTCACTCTCGAAATACTAACCGGTACTTATGGGATACCAAACCTTTTTACAAGCCCTCTTGGTTTTCCAATCAAGAGTAACCCCTTTCACTTAAGAGGAGAGGAACCCACAACCCAGGTCCTCAGATTTACAAGTAGATGATAGAATGAAACTGAAATAAAACAAACTTTTAGCTCTTATGGATAGCTCCAAAAAGATATGCAATAATTCTTATGAAATAGCTATCTAGGATACTGAAATGAACTCCATAGTGATTGTATGAGGTGACAAAAGTAGGGAGTTGAGGTGTCTGAAGTCCAAGAAAGGTGGACTTCAACAGCAAGAGCTCAAGTCATCTCCAATGAACACCAAATGCTTGAAGTAGCTAAGTGTGAGCTTGAATGAGCTTTAGAGTGTGTTACAAGGTGTTCTCTAATCACCAAAGAGTAGGAAATGCTTCATATATATAAAGGAGTATTTGGACTACTTTAGGTGTGCCTAAGGCCCCTCTTCAACGCCCAAATTGTTTCCCAATTTTGCTAACGGCTAGCTAATTAATTTGGTCAAAAAGTACTTTAACTAATATTAGGTAAAAGTCATCTAACATTAGGTTAATTATATAACATTATGTGCTCAATTAAGTACAAAATTTACTATCTCCTAGAGCCGATCAAGTTTGCTCAAAATGGCTGACCTAACGTTAGGTCACTCGAGTCTAACGTTGGGTAAAATATTGAATGTTAGGTGCTTAGTTCAATGCAAAGTTCGCTATTTCATGGATTCGCATATTGACCTTAAGCCTACTACCTAACGTTAGATCATTACTACCTAACATTAGATGGACTGTAAACAGTCTTTTAACTGTCCAAATGAGGTTTAAGACACTTATGGGTTTCTAGGATGATCCACTAACATCTAAAAATAAGTTTTATTATGTTTTTGACTTATTTAGCTAGAGCGTGGTAAATTTTAATGACGTTAATTTGACGTTAATTTAATTGAGGCTTTCCTTACATTTTAAAGAAAATAAAATTACAATTCAATTCATATAATACAAAGAGACCTGAACTTGATCTTCTTTTTGGCTTTATTTCGTAGAGCTTCAACCTGAAAATTAATTTTGCAATATTTATCCGTAAGATTCAAATTTAATCTCAATTACTTGATATGTTTATTATTATCAAAACAATTATTAAAGGATAATGTGGTGCTTAATTGTTTATGCACCTACAATTAATTCTAAAAGGTTACATGCATCGATTGGTGTGCGTATGTAGGGTGATGATATGGGAATTCATGTTAAAATCAAAGAGAAATGGGTGGAAACTTTAGGGCTATATAATAAGTGGGTAAACCTCAAGAGGAATATATAAGGACTTTGGTTCCTATGACTCATTTATCAAAGGGCTAAGGGAGGGGTTGGGGACCACACACGTGTATTCGCATGTGTCACCCCGCCCCTTCCAACCTAGCTTTGGCTTCGATTTGAGTGAGAATTAATTTGAAACTTGAATATTTTTACTACAAAAATCTCTTTGATTTTTATCTTGTTTCAATCGAGTCACTCATTTGTTTTGAGCCATCGATTTTCCTAAACGTTACGACTTGGTCTCCTCGGTTTTTGCCTCTATTACGTGGATTATTTAAGCCAAAAAGTAAAGAAACATATTATGTAATGCGTTTTGTATTGTACGGATTTGAGTTGTGGTTTCAACCAGTGTATTTTGATTTTCCACTGTCGGAAGTCACTTTTCCCTGGTGAAAAATCACTTTCCAAGTGGAAAATTGCTTTCTATAAATGTAAAAATCATGTTTTAAGTGAAAAATCATCTTTTATCGGTGAAAAAAAATATATCAGTGTATTTTTATTTTCAACTGATGTATTTTGATTTTCAACCGATTGGAAACTATTTTCGATCACTGTATTTTAGTTTCCTTGATTTTCAATTGGTTAATTCTTGAATCGGTTGATTTTGATTTTCAACCAATTGATTGTTGATCGTGTATTGCAAAACATGTTACAATATATGTTTTCGTACTCGTGTCCATTATTTAAGTTGTGTGAGGATTTCCATGGCCTACCATGACTACTCTTATTCTCTCTTTTTTGTGGTCATCGTCATTGTGGGATGCTCTCCCTCTCTCAACTGTTGTTCTCCAAGTGATTTTTGAGGACGCTTGTGATCGGAGTGTGTTGTTTAAGAAGGTGGATTGCTGAATCTTGGAAGAAGCACGTTGGATTCTGTCGCATTGGTATCATTGAGGGCAATAGCTTTTTCAAGAGGCATCCATTATGGAAATTTTGATAAGAGTAAATTTTAAACTAGTTTTATTTTGTTATTATGGATTTTTGCCTGTCCTTTGTTCCATGTATTATTTTAGATCTTGCCATTTTATGCCTATACATATTGAACTGGTTTATCTTATATTTTGATATGATATGTTGGAAACACAATATCTTTATGTATTCCACTCTTAATGAAACTCGTTCTAATGACATGAAATTAAATTTTATCTTGCTGTTTCATGTGGGTTATGTATATGTGTATTTCAACAACTCTTTCTATTCTCTCTGTCTCTCTCTCGCTCTTGTTTGATGCTTAGTCTACCTACCTCATTCACCATGATCAGAATTAAGCACGGGAAAGGATTTACATAGAAAAGGTGCCTGTTGAATTACATTAGGACTATGACAAAGTATCGAATGAATGAGATCTTAAGCTGAATTGCACGCTAGAAGAGCCAAGGATTAGAGATTGAGAAACGTATGAACTATTGAAGTTTCAAGTCACTAGAAAATTGTTTGGCAGAGGCAGAGTCGAAGCAAAAAGGAAGTTCGATAAGAGGTTTTTTTGTTCAATATAAATGACGGTTAGGATCATCTATGGTCTCTTTCTTCCTTTCATAAAAAGGTGAGATTCCAAATTAATAACAAATACCGAATCTTTATCGCATTCATGCATGTTAGGCTACAAAAATCAAGTCATTTATCTCTTGGTGGTAAGTGTTGTTGAGAGGTTATTTTGATTTTAGAGTCTTATTGCATTAGCTTGGATATAATTTGAGGATGATAGCATTAAAAATTTATGTTGAAATTAAAGAAATTTGGTGGAGACTTTTAATGCTACATTAGAAGTGGACAAACCTTTTAATAGATATAAAAGGTTTTTTGCCTCTTATAGCTTAATTATATAGCAAGGAGTGAGAGGTAGAGTTGGAGAGGATATAAGTATGGAAATACGCATTGCGATGCGTTTTACAACGTACAGTCAGAATCAAATGGTTGAAAATTAGAATCAATCGGTTGAAAATCAAGCAGATCAAAACACACCAGTTGGAAATGACTTTCAACTGGTTAAAAGTCAAAACACACTTGTTGAATCGGTTAAAAATCAAAATACACTAGTTGGAAATAATTTTCAATTAAAACAAGCTAGTTGGAAATGATTTTTAATCGGTTAAAAATCAAAATATACCGACTAGAAATGATTTTCAACTGAAATACATCGGTCGAAAATAAATTTCCACCAATTGAAAATCAAAATATACCGGTTTGAAATGGTTTTCAACTAGTTGGAAATGATTTTTGACCAGTTGAAAGTCAGAATATATCGGTCGAAAATGACACCGGTGTATTTTACCTTTCTATTGATGGTAAATGATTTTTCACCGTGGGAAGTAGTTTTCATTTACAAAGTAATTTTTCATCTATGGAAAGTGATTTCCATCAGTGTAAAATTAAAATACATTGGTTAAAATCACTACTCTCACTTTTTGCATTGTAAAACACGTTGCAAATGTGCATTTGTTTACTTTTTGACAGTTAGGGATCACACATGCACGTGAGTGTGTCTCGTCTCGACCTAAGTTAGGCTTGGATTTAGATGATAATTAATTTGGAATGATTTTTGGATTAATTAATTATTTAATTGAGTGATTAATTAATTGGTTAATTAATTAAATGTTGAATTCTGTAATATTTGTAATGTTTTACGTTAACATGTTTTCGAGATTTCGAGATGTAATGACTTGTTACATTTTTAGACATTTAAGATGTCTGGAGTTTCAGTCAGACGTCTGGCATGTGTCCGGACGTCTGAAAGTGAGTTTTTTTGTATTGCGCGGTGCGCTCTGCGCACATAGACCCTCTCTCTCTCCTTCGCCCCTCACCTGAACCTTAACCCCTCTCCTATATATACCCCCCTTCATTCTCCTCTCCTCTCCTCACACCACAGCCATCGCCACCTCCACCTTCTCCTACGACAGCCACCTTCCCATCCCTGCTGCTGCAGCCATGACGAGGAAGAGGGAAGCCGGCAAGGGAGAACGGGGAAGAGCGAGAGCGAGAGAGTGAGAGCGGGGGAGGAGGAAGACAACTGCGGGAGCTCGGTGGAGCTCAAGGAGGAGCTCATAGGAGAGAGGAGGACGTCGGTGAAGAGCTGCTTAAGCTCTTGCAGCGACTGGAGCTGCCGTTGCGGGCGAAGGTGCGAGTGGAGCGAGTTGCGAGAAGGTTCTGATACTGGATGTTTTCTAGTATCAGACGTCTGGAGTGAAGTCCAGACGACTGGCGAGGCACCTGGACGTCCGGAGCTAAGGCCGGACATCTGAAAGCATGTATCATGCGAGGTACGTACGTTTCTACGCTAATTTCTTCCATGCAGAAGATCTCAGCGCAGGAGTTGTTGGGTTGAAACTGTGCTGGCGTTTTCGTACACAAGGCAGGCTTTGGGAAGGTGCGGGGTGTGTTTTCCCAAGTACTTTTGGACATCTGATCATGTCGCCAGACATCCGGAGGTGTTTCCAGATGATCGGAGACCTTGTCTGATGTCTGGAATTGCCCTCAGACGGCCGCAGAGGGAGTTTGGATGTCTGAATCAGCCGTAGGAAACATAAGGTGAGTTCTGATGTCTTTTAAGACATCTGGAACTAGTCCCAGACGTCTTATTTTGATCAGAAACCATGTTTTTGACCTGTTTAAGGTCCAAATGGAATCGGATTTTCGCAAACGAAGTATTGTTGTTTTCCACTCGAGTTCCTCTACGTATTTGTGTTTGGTATCTACTGTTTTGAGCTCGTCTAGTGTACGTTAGTCACTGGTATAGGTTACCAGTCAATAACGTGTTCAGGGCCCGCAGAGATGAGATCTGCGGCACATGCCCCTATTCTTCCCATGATACCCGGTAGAGTGGTTTAACTTAGTTGTTAATATTTAAATAAGAATATACTTGGTTGGAATAGTCTGATTGAACTCTCGGATGTAGAATGAACTCTAGGGTAGAAATGAATGAGCCTGCTTGAACTGTACTGTTTACTTGAATGTATGGTTAAGATAAATTGCTAGCAAATGCCCTTAGTATAATTACAAGATGCATGTTAAAATATATACTGCCTGTATATAAATGAGAATTGAACTGTGAAATCACAACTTGCTTGTTGTAATTTAGAACTAAATTATGGAAACACGACCTGCCTGTATATGGATGAGGAACGGATTATGAAACATGAGATCTGGACCTGGATAAATGAGATGGACATGAGCATGAACCCTACGGGGAATTAGGAGTAGAACTCCTGTGGATAAACGGGATCTAGAATGTAGACGAGAAGTGTGTTGGCCCTTGTATACGCGATACCAAGGAGAGCAACTGTCCCTTTTTAGTGTAGAGCGAAACTAGCCTCCCTTGGGTTGAGACCTAGGGTTAGGATTGACTACTCTATACCAACTCCTGTTGGCTCTCGCATATGCAGTACCGAGGTGTTTTACTAGTGTAGGGAGGGAGCTAGCTACCCCACGAGGCCCGGGGTTCAGCTAGCCACCCTGCATCGACTTTGTTAGGCTCCTGGGCAAACCGAGGTAGTCGGACGAGGGTACGTGGACTATGGAAGGGCGAGACCCCTGTTTGATTCTGAGGGACAAGATCCCTGTTCTAAGAGGACAAGGTCCTATACTGTTCCGTGTTATACTTTGTGCGTACCTGCTAGCGGAAATGACTGATCGCATGTCAGTGCGAGGTAGCTACCCGTGCGCTTATCACGCGTGCCGTAGTCACCGCTACGTATCGATAGTGACCTCGGGGTAGTTGACTGGGTGTAGGATTACCACGGGGGACTCTCTCGGTTAGGAGAGCACCATGTGTATCTTCTACTCTACGGAAAAGACTGCAATCAAGATCGTTCCCATGAGGAACATGCAAGATCAAGAAATACCTAGATACTTGAGAAATAAATGAACTAAAAACATATAAATGAGATAAATAGAAATGAGAAATAAACATGTTTTACTGTACTTGCACTTAAATAATGTAAACACCACTCTACTCAATGTTCGCTGACTCTGTCTTTGCATAACACTGTTCAGGATCAGGAGTTGAGCAGCCCGAGTTCCCGGCTGCAGAGGGTGTTGGACCCAGCTGAGCCCAGTTGTAGTCGTTCTTTCAGCACTTTCTTTTTTTCTACTGTTATAGTAAGTAATTGACACATGGTTTACTATTTCGATTACTTCTGTTTCCTTTACATTTTCTGTTGTGTTGTGGTGGCATGTACTACGTGTTGAGACTATTGTTCTATCTTCTTTATTGCTTCATGCTTTTCTTCTGTTTAGTTATATTACTTGTGTGAATGTGGTTTATTTTTCCTACTTTTGATTATTTCTTATTAGACGACTAGGTCTTAGAATTAGTCGAGGCGAGTCGATCTCGGATTCTGTAGAGATCTAGGAATCAGGTTGTAATATGAGATCATAGCACAATTTCTCTTCTCATCTCTCTCTTTGTACACGAATGCAGATTGATTGATCAATTCTCATTTTGATCGATTAATTTACATAAGATGCAACAAGGATCAAGATTTGATCGATTAATTGCTTATTTTGATCTCAATATAGAGTTTCTATTAATCAATTTGTCTTGGCTGGTATTCTCTTAAAGTGATATTTGAGAACAATTGCGATTGGAGTGTGCCTATCTTGATGGTATGATTGTTGTATATTGAGAATAGATCGCTGGACCAATTGCATCGATGTTATGGGAATGAATTTTCTATAAGGAAAATCCTTAAATTCAATGGGTACTTTGATCATATTCTATTCTAATCTCATCGTTATTTTATTTTATGTATTCATGCATGTATGTTATTCCGTGATTCTTTCTAAATCATACACTATTTGATTTTAAAATTGATTATAGATGTGGTTATGTTAAGATTTTATTTTTATTTGTTGTACATGCTCAATGGAATATGCCTAAGGCGTAATGTCAATTCTCACGATCCTGTTTAATTATTTAAACAATGAAATTGTACATTTCTATATCTATTTCAGATTTTGTTGGACAAATTTATCACTGTCATATATTTTGCATGTTGGTTACTGTTGTCGTGATCGTTGCCATCATGGAGAATTCATATAATTGCCGTGCAATCGTGCCTCTTTTGAGAGACAGCTCATCTTTTATGCATCAGAGAGGTTGTTAATCATTCCTGCACATTACCATATGTAATACTTATCGTCTGATTTGGAAGTGAGGCAATCCACCTGTCAGTATATTTCTTCTATTTTTTAATCATCCGTAGATTCTTCTTTATATCGTTAAGATGATGTCAGCCAACTCATTTTAAATCAATCATCCAACCCTCACTATACCTATCATGATCAAGATGTCGAGGTACCTTTTCTCTGATTGATTGCTTACATATGTAGCTAACATATAATCAAATCCCAACGGGTTTCCTTTTTTTATCTTTTTTTTTTTTTTCTTTTTTCTCTTTCCCTTCTAGATCTGGATCTAGTGGAGGATTTTTTTTTTTTTTTTTCAGTTTGCTGCATTTTTAATTTTGGAAATGTGTAATAGATGGCATCCGGTGGTCTTTTCAGAACCGCTTTTCACGTAAACAAACCTTCTCTTTTCCTAATCTCAACAACAAAGAATCTCACGGTCCTGCATGTACTCACGCCGTCGAGTTGGTGAAGAAGCGACGTAAGAGAGGGAAATTAGGTAGGGATTTAGCACCTAAGCATGGAGGAGAGGGTTGCTTTTCACAGGGTGAGCACAGAGGAGTGGGATCTCACTTGCTAAGTCCAAATTTTAGGAAAAAGGCTGAAGGAATTGTAATCTATAACATTGATATTATAACACATGGTATAACATTGAATTGGTGTTGTAGCACCGAGTGGTTTGCACGAAGTATGTTAGAAGAATATGTGATGGAAATGGTTTTGAGGCATGCGCTACTTACTTTCCTAAAAGTGTTATTGCAATATATATTGAATAAAAGCGATATACTCTTACGATACAACAAAGTTCTTTTGAATCTCCCAGAGAAGGTGTGCTCAACTTATATGGGGACACATATAAGAAATTGGATCCTAGATGATGGCTTTTTTCTAAATGAATGGTAGTTCCAATTATTGTAAGGACATAATTATTGGGTCATTATCTTTAACATGGAAAAATCACAACTTTTCATAATTTTCAAATTCCTTGACATCAAGGTTCAAGTGTACTCGTTAGGATATATTAATATAAAGGCCTAACTTATTCCATTTCCATTTGAATTTATTTCTATTTAAGATATAAAGAGAATTTTCATAAATATACTCTTTGAAATCTTTTCAGCCATTGATGTGAGACTATTAAACATTACAAGCTCCAACAAAGTGTGCTGCCCTTGGTATAGATGTTAGCATGGGAAAAAATTCATGCACAAACAAGCTTCTTCCATTTTACCAAAAAATACCTGCAAGTTCGATGCCATACTTATGCTAACTCTTTTGACCATCACCAAGAATAAGAGTTGGATATGGTATTTCATTTTTTATATCACATACCATTTACTGCATACTCATTTCCAATTCACCTTAGTCATTGTTGAAGGCTACCCCTCATTAGTAGGCCTAGGTATTGAGTCAAATGAGTTGAACTAAATTTGACTTGAGCTTGAGCCAACTCAGCTTGAGTCGACTCAAGAGGTAAGTTGAGATCACATGGTACATCACCTAAATGACCTTGAGCTTTGCTCATCTTAATTGATTTAAGTCAAATGAGTTCATCTATTACTTACATGACCTCTTAAGTTTGGTTTGTTGAGCTTAATTGAGTTCATAAGCCAATTGGTCTCACCATCACTTAAACGATCTTAATTTATTTTTTAATTTTTATTATAAATTTATAAAAAAATAGCAATTGCTTGAATTATAACCAACAAATTAGCTAAAGTACCTCATTAACATTTAAAAATTTCAAAACTATGAAAAAATTATGCCCCACATAATACATAAATTTATGGGACTTTTGCATTGAAACTATTAGCTATAGTGGGATTTATTTATTACTCTATATGCTGTATTTTTATATATATATATGATAAATTTTAAATGAGTTAATGATTTGAGTTAATGAGTTGAGCCAAGCTCAATTAGAGCTCAACTTGATAAGAAAATAAACTAGGATCTCTAGTTTGAGCTTAGTTTGAAAACTCAATGGGTCGAGCTCATATTGTGGACTTGAGCAACTTGGCTCATCTAGTTTGAACTACCTAGCCACCCCAACTTGTCATGTTATCTATCATGCAAGCCATACAATCGCCTAACTTGAAAATAAAGCTATATCCCTTAAATTCTATTTAACCTATCGAAGCAAAAAAAAAAAAAAATGAAATCATCAAACAAACTTTGAAATCCATCATAATCCACGATAGGAACACCTTTTGAGAAACATTTCTAAAGGAGCAATAGAAGATACAAATCCTTTTTTAAGCCCCTTCCCACACCCTCCAACCCATATATAACCCCCGCTCCCCCCACATGTAAGCCCACTTGCCCTTGAACCACTTGTGCACCTATGGGAGCACATAGCACGTGCCAGTGTGCTGCCTACCATCATCTCTAGCTAACACATGTGTAACACATCCATCGCCACCACCTCCTCCTCCATCCTTCAACCCTCCATCACTGATCACCATTCATTCAGCCACCTCTTCCTCATCCTTCCCTTCTAGCAACCAGCACCCTCCTCCTTTCCTCCTCCTCCACCTACCCAACCAAGTCCTTGTCCTCTCCTCAGTGTTTAGGATCTAACACATTAGCAACATCATCATTATCTCAACACTCTACTAGGATACCCTTGCAGGGGAATTTTGGCTTCCTAAAAGAAAATAAGAAAAAAATGAAACTAGAAAAGAGAACCTCAAGAAAGAATCAAATGAAAAAATGAGTCTATGATTGACCTTAAAAAAGTTTTAAGAACATTGGAGAAAAAAATAGGTTGATGTGTGTTATCTCTCACTTTCACACACATAATACACATGGTACATTTAAATGACTGTAGCACATCAAAAATTTAAAATTTTAATAATACAACTCATATGTAAATCAGTACATACATGACATCCATGAAAACCCGTTGATTAGTTTCACTGAGAATCTGGGAAAAATATCTTCAGCCGTGCTCAAAATATGGAGCGGTTAGCACAACTTTGGCACAAACCTCCAAACCAAGCCACGCCGTACGTTTCTAATCATCAGAACGTCCCCCGTTATAATACCTGCATCGGGCTTGGATCTCTGGCAGATCTCGCACCGGTGCCCTACAGAACACGATCCACTTTATTCTCTTTCTTTACAGCAGAGATCCGGTTTATTCTATTCCTAGTTACAACAAACGGTCCCTGCACTTCCATGTCTTCCGTCAACCATCCTTTTTAATCCAAAACAAACGTTACTCCTGTTAATCAACCTCGTCGAGAATCCACCACCTTCGGTCGTTAGCCGTTGAAACTAACCACCAGGAAAAAAAGAAGAAGCCACGGAGTCCCACAGCCGCTGCGTGGGTGGGAGTGAGACTGTGAGAGTCCACCATCTACCCCCGACGGATGAAAGTGAAGAGCGCGACTTCCGCGAACCCACCGAAAGGGGAGCCCCCATTACCCTCTCCCCTCCCGCCCACTTTTTTACCAAGGAATCTCCCCCACTTTTCCTACCCCACGCTCCCTTTCCTGAAAAGGCGCACACTCCCCGCACGCGGCGTCCCACTGCGCGCCGCACCCACCGCACCGCCCCCGCTTTGCCTCCGCGCTGCCACGCCACAGCGAAAAGCCGAGATGGGGTGCGCGCAGTCGAAGCTCGAGAACGAGGAGACGGTTGCGCGGTGCCGCAACCGCAAGCGGTACATGAAGGAGGCCGTCGCGGCGCGCAACGCCTTCGCGGCCGCGCACTCCTCCTACGCCGTGGCCCTCAAGCACACGGGCGCCGCCCTCAGTGAGTACGGCCAGGGCGAACTCGGTCCCCTCCCCTCCCCTAGCCCTCCCCAGACCGCCATCCCCCATCAGCCCACCATCCGCCCCCCTCCCCGCCCCGACGACTTCTCCCCTCCCCCCCTCCAGCGCTCCCTCTCCATGCCCGACCTCCCCGCCCCCAAACCCTCCCGCAAGGCCCCCCCGGGCGCCAATCCCCCCATCGCCGAGGAGGAGGACGAGGAACCCTCCTCTCCCGGGAACGCCGGCGAACACATCCCCTCCCCCTCCCCCTCCCCCTCCCCCGCCGCCCCCGCCCCTCCTCCCCTTTCCCCCAAGGCGCCCCCCGCCCCCCCTCCCCCTCGCGAGGAGCGCCCCCCCACCCCGGAGGGCATCTCCACGTGGGACTACTTCTTCCAGCCCGACGAACGCATCCCCGCCCCGTCCCTCGCCGGGGACAGCGCCCCCTCCCCCGCGCAGGAGGAGCCCCCGCCGCCGCCGCCGCCGCAGCAGCAGCAGCAGCAGCACTACGAGAGGGCGGTGAACTCCGCGCCCAACCCTGGGGCCGTCGAGGCGGCCGCTGCGGAGGTCAAGCGCGAGGAGCAGGAGGATGAGGAGGAGGAGTCCGCCCAGCAGAGGCTGGTGAGGAAGAAGCCTGTGGGGGCCGGCGGGGAAGGGAAGCACCACCAGAGGACCGGGTCCACGGGTGGCGGTGGCGGCAGCGGTAAGGGAAAGGCCGTTGGGCACGTCACGGCCAGCGTGAACCTCGTGCAGATGCTGTTTGAGGCCGACGACCACTTCCTCAAGGCGTCTGAGAGCGCACAGGAGGTCACTAAGATGCTCGAGTCCACGAGGCTGCACTACCACTCGAACTTCGCGGACAACCGCGGTAAATTGCCGAGCTTTTCCCATCGCCTTATGGAAATTTGATTTGACATGAGTGTGATGCAATATGTTCAGGTGGGCTGCTTTTGTAATGATTTGGGTCTACGCCCAAGTCTAATTGAGAAAACTGATTCCGAATTTCTGATAATATGTTAGATGTGGGCATAATGGACCCAAATCCACCATCAAGAATGCTTAAACTCAGTTTATCAAGTAGTAATCTTGTACACTTATAATCACACCTCATCTTCTTCAAAAAAAATAACACCTCATCGTGTTTGAATTTCCAATGCGATACTCTTTTGGAGACGTTAAAGTCAGTTGAAAACTTGAAGTTAATGGAAATGAGTTGAATCGTCCACCCATAGTATTGGTTCTACTTGGTTGCAATTTGATGCTTGGATTGTTATTATTTGTCACTTGAGGGATTGAGAAGCTACCTTTGAGAGCGAGGTCCAGTGTTAAAGTAAATTTCAAAGCACCGGTCATCAGAATGTTCCAAAGATCACAAGACATGTTGGTTTTGCAATGCATAGGTGGTGGTCAGCATCCCAGTAATTCCATTCAACTTCATTAAACCAAGCGTGCAGAGTCAAACTGTTATGTCATTCAAGAGAAGCTTAGATGCAGGTTAAAATTTTCTCCCTCTCTACATATGAAAATTTGGAGATATGAGAGAGGTACTTTTGACAAATGGACTTGCACAAAAAGGTTGAAAGAGTTCATGAACAAGCTGTGAATGACAGATCCTTTGTATGTAACCTTAGCATATGCTGTGTAGACTACTGGATAAGGTTCTCACTTAGATGGATAGTCTGTGCATTAATGGGTCTTGTGTGGTTTCTTATCTCGTAGATCTTGAGCTGCATTGGTATCTCCTGTTGCAAGCCACTAAAGTTGAGGTGTACTGTGTATGTTGCTCCATAATGCTTGACTGTAGGCTTTGATCTCCTTTCTGATGTTTCTCATGCCAGATTCAAAGACGTGCTTCTTCCCTCTCTTCGTTAGGTGTTCAATGGCCTCTTCCCTGTACTGAGAGCTGAAGATATATGCTCATCACGAACGACATCCAAAGTAGTCAGTGACCTATTATTTGAGGGTCATCTTCCTACATGAAAATGCCTGAAAATTGGAATTGTAGTTGGTGGCAAACAATACATTGTAGTATTAGTAGGAGGTGTCAGGATAGACCAGACACCAGATAGGCCGCATCAATACATGAAGGACTAAATCCTCTTCCTTTAACATAGAATCGTCTTCTTCTTGCTTTGCTGTTTTCTGACTGCTCTAATCATCTTTAATGAACCTTTGTATTCATGATTTTTCTATATTATTGACACTGTACTGACAAATGGTAGAGATGGAATTTAGGAAGTTGCACAGGGATAAATAATATCTCACATAAATCCTTGAATCTTGACCTGAACTCCACTTGGAAAATTTAGAATTGTTGTCTTAACTTTTCTTTGGTAGCTTGTGATTCCTTTAATTTTAGTTTATAGGAAACACTTCTTCCCCACAAAAAGGTTACTTCTGTAGAAGTCACTCAGTGCTTTTATGGTTGGGAATTGTTTCATGTTTTTATCATATGATGAAGTCTACCTCTTTTAAAAAGAAAAAACAATGAAGTTCATGATAATGTTGTGCCTGATTACAAGTTGCTATGAACAGGACACATCGACCATTCTGCGAGAGTCATGAAGGTCATAACCTGGAACAGATCGTTTAAAGGATTACCTGATGCTGATGATGGGAAGGATGATTTTGATGATGAAGAATGGGAAACCCATGCCACTATTTTGGATAAGTTGTTGGCATGGGAAAAGAAGTTATATGATGAAGTCAAGGTAATTCAAAAACTTATATGCTCTTGTTTCTGGGATTTGGACCTACTTTATATCTTTTTATCTTGATTTTTTTTTGTTTTTGCTAAAAAAAAGACATGCGCAGCTGCAACTTGTTCTTTGTTATTATTATTATTATTTACACCTTCTAAAAGCCATATTTGCATATTGATCATTTGTACGCTCTATCAAAATGGACACCGTTGTATTAAGATGAGGTTTAAATAATCTATTTGCTTGTCTTGTTCCTAAGATAACAACATCCATCTGATCATGGTAGGTCTGCATTTTTTTAGGTAAAATACCCATTTAGAGTTCCAATGAATAATTAGATTTTTAATATCATTTGCATTAATTTTAAAATACTAATATATTAGATTTCTTCCTTATTTAAAAGTCAATACTCTAATGGACCTAGACCCCTCTTACAAAGGTTGTAGCCATTCCATGTGCTAAGGACCATGATATGAATCTCTCTCTCAGAAATGATACTCCTTTCTTTTTAGAGTGTATTGAATCGTTAATAATAGATTTCATTCTCTAAAGTTGCGCTCTCATTTTTACTCATATGTCCATTTTTCAATCACAAGCAATGAAAATAGAGGTCTAGGCTAGTTTCTATTTATTGTCTCCAGAGGTCTGTGCTAGTCTTCAATTTGTTCTCTCTTTCTCTCTCTTGTGCTTTTTTAAAGTTCCTTTAAGAGAATGGGCCTTGACGATGTTAATTTTTCACACCTTCTCTTTCTTTCGTCACCTCACTTTTATACCTTCCTTCATCCTTCATCACATCCTTCTCCATCGTACCTTCCACGTCTTCATTTGTCTCTTGATAGGATTTGAAAATACTAGGCACATACAATAGAGGGAGAGTGAATAATGGGGGGTAATTAATATGAGTAATAAAATGTAATCCACAAAATATAGACAAGTGATGTAAAGTGGTTCTCTATGAATGGGTCACTACCCAAGTCTTTCAACTTGGGATTTCGAACTTATTCTTCTCCTCTTCATAGAGAGCCAAAATTTGCTAATTAGGAGCCTGAGGTAATTAATGGGTTACCTTAACTGAAGCACAATATGAACAAAGAATGAAAATATAAAGTACTAGGTGCCAACTAAAGCGCAAGCACAAAAAATGAATCTTACAACAATGCTTAATGCCTCCCCTAAAAATATAATTAAAATTATATCACCAAAGGCTTGGGAAGGTATAGGGAAATTGAGTGCACTATGCAGGATGAGAATTAGAGCATGGCTAGTGATTGAAATGCCGTCAGCGTGCCCTCGGCATGTCGGCGAAATGAGGGTTTTTGACGAGATGCCATATCGACACGACATACTTATCGAAATGTAGGAATGTCTCCGGCATGCCGACAACATGCCACCAAAATTCTTAGCAAACCACTTTTGTAAGTGATCAAATGATCTTTTCATTTTTTTAAAGAAGGTATTTACTATGAAAAGATCATAAGCCATTGCGAAATCAAATACGCTCTTCCCTTCATTTCTGTCACCAAAGCCATGATTCCCATGTACTCTTGCATGCTCTAAAGCATCTTTTCTCACATGCCCATTTAAATCTTCGTCGAAGAAAATCATCTCTTTGTGGGATCCCTAAATTATCATATCAAACTCCTCACAAAATTCTTTCTTTATTCTTTCCTCGAAATCAACTTGAGGTGCGTAAATTGAAATGACTTTCTTGATCTCATCTTCTAAGACTACTTTTATCAAAATGGTTCGATCACTCATCCTCTTAACCTCAATTGCATTTTGGTTAAAATCCTTTTGATCAATAATTTCAACTCAATTTCTAGCTTTGTTCCTTTTCATGTACCACAATTTGAAGCTTGCCCTCTAAATTTCCTACTTAGTTTTTGGAAGGTAAAGAATTTGAATCTTTCTTCTATCTACAATCTCTAGGAGCTTTAAAAAAAAAAAAAACTAATCTCTATGAGCTTGTTGGTTAAAGTGCCAACATTCCAACTTTCAAATCTCAACTTCTTTTGTGGCACACTTCAATGGCAAAGTGACAGAACTAGCTTCTTTACTCATGCGTTTCTCATGTGAGATCCTTTGCTTATTTTGAACTACATCTATGTGACGATGTAGTAAAACTAGCTTCTTTATTTGCATGCATTTTTCATGCAAGGACCCTTGCCCATTTTTTATTACACTTGGACGTTGATGTAGCGTGTTGCAAGTAGGGAACATCGCAACGAAATCAAAGTGCTTGCATGAATCGATGTTTAAAGATTTGACAAGTAACCCTCCTTCACTTGGGCTTGCGACTGGCAATGAAAAGGTGCAAAAAGTTAAACATCGATGGAGTTGAAATGGGAACTTTTCAGGATGTCACCCACCTTAGTACTACTATTGTCCTAAATAGATGGGATCTGGTGCATTCGTGCGGTTATGATCACACCCACAAGTGCTGTTATAAATGGAATAAACAGTGATATTTATGTCCAAGTTTAATCCATCAGATTTTTAGAAGGTGATGAAATCCATCCAATTCTCACAAGATGCTAAGGTGATATCACCATCAACATGCACTTTTAATGGAAGGGCATTTTTGGTCTGTCACCTGTGCGTTATGTGAATTCAAGATTTATCCCCTTTCCGTTGGAAATCAAATTCATTCAGCTCTTGGCAATTATGTTTGATGGTAATGTATAATTCTGGGGATGCGACTACTAAACATGATATATTGCTATTCCTACCTATAGAATTCATGAGAATGTGCCCTTTCGAAAAAAATCATGGGACTGTGTACATACCAAAACCCCCTATTGATTTATGCCGAATAACTTGTGCTGGAATTATCAGCTGGGATATCCCTTTTTCTGATGGATGTCATATTTACATTTATTTTTTCATGCAATTGATTAAAACATTAAGAATGGCAAAAGATTAAATGTGGAAGGGTCAAAAGGCAAAAATATGCTATGAATATATAGCCTGCTGAGTCATAGAAATGTTGTCATTGAATATTGTCCTGAAAGCAAGTCTCCTGGTTTTCTTTTTGTGTTGCCATGTCATGTCTAGCTGCCAACAACATTGTTCCTAATCATTCCTCCACTATTGAACTAAGCATGCTGACATAGACCAACATTCCATTGCGGGAACATTGATAGTGGCTTATCCTAAACCCAGAACCCAGACTGGGAATCACTTCATGTGCCTTGACATAAGGCTCCGAAGAATCACAATGGAAAGACAAATGTATGCGAATTTCCCATGATCATAATTAGGGTGCTGTCATACTTCATTGTTTCTCATTCTTGATGTACAACAAATCTTGTGTAGATCCATATTTATGTGCTATTTAGCTTTGTTCTTACACATTATGAGGAATGTAGTCTTCACATGATTTATAATCTTTGCTGTTTGTTTGATGAGAATAAGGAATTCTGGAGTGTCATGTGGAGGTTTATTCTTGTGGGCCATGTATTTGCAGTTTAGGTTTTGGACTTAATGTGCCATATCTTTCTCCCACTTTTGTAAACTTCTTCAGTTGCAAGAACTTAACAGTTTGCAAGTATTCTGATTCAAGATTCTAAAAATGTTGTCAGGCTGGTGAAGTTATGAAAGTTGAATATCAGAAAAAGGTGGCACGATTGGAAAAATTAAAAAAGCGCAACACAAGTAATGAAGCATTAGAGAAAACTAGAGCAGCAGTAAGCCACATGCAAACACGATGCATTGTTGACATGCAGTCCATGGACTCAACAGTTTCTGAAATTCAGCGGCTGCGTGACGAACAACTTTATGTGAAGCTATCAGCTCTCGTAGATGGGTAAGACTTAAAATTCTCATTACTCAATCTACAAATGTAGAAGCTTTAATATTCAAGTTTGTATAACTTGTCTTTGTGCCTTGTCTCAACATCACTTTTCAATTGGCTGCATCACTTTTCATGCACGGTCCTAACTAATGTATAAGTTATTTAACACTTCTTGTAATGTAAAAAGGGTATCAGTATTTCATGTGAAACTTGTAAGGGTAGACTGTACTTTGAATTGAGTTGGCAATTGTACAAACTTGCTCTTTCTGTGGGAATTTTTCTACATAGATGATATGATCCAAGCAATGTGGAAGCTGCGTTGGCACCATGTGGAATCCACCAGCGGCTCTCCATGCTATGCTGGAAGATTGATGTGGAAAGATGTTGGTCTCTGCGTTGTTGTGGTGTGAGTTATCTTGAAGAGCGGGTCGAGATTAGTGTGGTCTTCGTTGGTTAGTGGAGGAGTCCTTGGTTGGGCATTGTATGGCCTAATTGGTGCAAAGGGCTGTGCCCCATGTTGGAAGGTTTTAAATATCGATATCGATATCGTATCGACAAGTTAAAAAATGGATATATTGCTGATATAGATGAATTTTGGGGAAATCGCTAAAAAATGCATAAAATATTAAAAAATATTTAAAATTAACATTTTTATGAGTAATACATCATAAAGAAATGCCTAAAATGTGTGTGTGTGCCCTTCTCAGCCTTCCCGCCCTTCCCTCTAGCCACGCAGCCCTCCCATTTTTCAACCCAGCCCTCCAGCGGCAATTTGAATTTCAAACCTCCGGCCCAAACCCAACACCAACAGCTCCCATAGCGCCGATATCTCGGCGATATCTCCCCATATCGGCGATATATTACTGATATCCTAAAAAATCGATACTGCAGGTGCTATCGATACACCCAAATCTAGCGAAACCGATATATCGGCGATATATCGTCGATATATCGCCGATACATCCAACCTTGCCATGCTATGGAAGAATGGTTGTCATCTTATGAGTATGGTGCTGTGTAGTGCATCTATGTATGGCATGTACCCTATTGTTTTTTTTTATCATCAATGAAATTACTTCATTTTGTGTGAGTTAATCCATTGCCTATTTAGTGGTCACAGGTATACCTCTTGTGATGGGGAAAACACGAAACCGCCCACCTCTTCCCATCCGGAGGTTGGAGTGCCTACGTAAGAGAGAGGAATGTATCGAAGTGGTATCAGAGTTGGCTACAAAATTGGGATCCATGGCTGATGAGTGACTCAACACTCTCGTGCAACTCCAGCATGACACTCTTGCTGCGATTCAACAGAACAACACCATGCTTGGGGAACTCCTCAATCATATCCTTGAGGTTAAGAGTCCTGCCAAGAGCATGGGGCACGTAGGGTCGAACGAGGGTGGTTCTAAAGTTCGAAATGCTGATTTTGACGTCGTGCTGATGAAATTCTAAGTGTGCATTTCGTGAGCATGCCGAGGGCACGCAATGGAAGTGCCCGTTTTGCAATGGCCATGCTGAGAGCATGCCAATGATAGAAGTAGTCAAAATGATGTCAATTTCAAGAAAATCTACAATAAGAGTGTTTCATCGTGATTTCAATGTGTGTGTGTTCATCCGTGCGTTGAAATGGTCGGCATACCACCAGCATCCCTGTAAATCGACACTTTATCTGTGTTGGCATGACCACTTCCCGGAAATGGCCTGCCATGCCGTTGTCATTTAAAACACTAGGTGGTTCAAGTAGGCATAGGAGGATCCCAACACCCTCAAGTCTATGTGGAGCTTGACATCCTCCTCATCCTTAAGAATTTACGTGGGAGATATTTTTTTCCTGTGTTTGACCGTTAGTTCAAATGTTAGTTGCATATAGAATTAATATGATGGCTATTTTGGAATGTATTGGGCAATTGAATGCAAGTATAAGCTCATAAGGTTGCTGGAAATATACATGGACCTGGGGGTGGATTTGGTTGGCACTACCTTTTCAAATCATATTAAAAAAATGTTTTTTGCTTAAATATCATAAAAAACTTTAAAAATTACTTAAATGCCATAAGAAAAATTCATATTTACATAAATACCATAAAAGTCAACTCCATTTATATAAATGTCAATTCCTGTGCTAATCTTCATCTCAATCAAGATGAAATCGGGATTTTGTCAATCCCTATATCAATGTGAGTCTGAAAGTGTGGATGAATGGTCAGATTTTAGCTTAATTGAGACAGCGATTGACATGAAAATTGACATTTATATGATTTTTGTTATAGCATGTAAGTAATTTTAAAGTTCTTGATGACATTTATGTAAAAATCCTTAAAAAGATCTTTGTTTTCTTGATTGTTTCACAATAGCAGGTGGCACTCCAGTTACACATACATGTTTGCCTATAGTTGGATATCTTGTAAGGAATTTCTTTAGGTACTTGAAAGTGGGATATGTCATGCTGGAAATACAAGCTGACCATTTGTTTGCATTTCTGTCTAAAAGGAAATGCATGGAATATATTTTGATTGAGAATTTCATGCAAGCCCTCAAAAAAATATAAAGAACCAAAACCAAAGAAAAGAAATTCAATAACAATACATGTTAGAAGAGGAAGAGATCGACTTCATTGAAAGATTTCAATCTCAATATATAAAGGATGGAAAAATTACAAGTGGGTCCTCCTAAAATAAAAACATAAGAAAAATGAGGAGGAAACATGGAAAGAGTCAACTCTTAACACTCTTCTTCAAATTAGAGCATAGATATCTATTATGCTTAACTCAGAACATTTATCAAATAAAAGCCTGGGAAGTGCTTTGGTAAAGATATCTATTGTTTGATCTTGAGAAGAGATGTGGATGGTTCGAATGAGTCCCTTTTGAATAAGATCTCTTGTGTAATGGTAGTCTACTTTAACATGCTTAGTCCTTTCATGGAACATAAGTATATTCACAATATAGGTAATAGTCTTGTTGTCACATCTCATTTCTATGGAAGAACTAATGGAAATATGCAAATCACATTGTAGAGATCGTATTCACATCATCTCTGTAGCAGTATGAGCCATGGTATGATACTTGGACCTGGCACTTGATCTGGACACAATTCTCTACTTTTTGCTCCTCCAAGTCACTAGATTCCCAGCAACATACATGTAAAAACCTGTTGTCGACTTTCTATCCTCTAGACATCTTGCATAGTCTACATTTGTGTAGGGAAGAATGTCAAGAGAGGTGCCTTTTGTGAATTAAAGTTCCTTTTCCAGTGACAACTTTAGGTACCTAAGTACCATCATAGTTGCACTCCAATGTACCTTGGTTAGCTTATGCATGAACTAACTTAGCTTCTCAACTGCGAATGTGATGTCAAGACATGTTATGGTCAAATATAGAAGTTTCCCCATTCAAGGTTTGAACTGGCAAGCATCAAGAGGTGTCGCATTCTCATCATGAAGATGAATTTTTGGATCTATAGGAATGTGTGCTGGTTTCGCTCCTAATATACTAGTCCCCTATAAGAGATCAATAGCATACTTTCTATGGGATCACACTATACCCCATTTGCCATGGGAAACTTCGATTCCAAGAAAACACCAAAGTGAACCTAAGTCCTTGATCACAAAGTTCTTAGCCAGGCATTTGTTTTAGTCATAGATCCGTTGAGTATTATCATTAATACGAATGATGTTGTCCACATAAATCAACATCACCACTATCCCTCGAGATGTCTGTTGAACAAATATGGAATGGTTTATTGAAGATCTACGAAAATCAAGGGTCTCAACCACCTTGGATAACTTTCGAAACTATGTCCTAGGAATTTGTTTCAAGCCATAAATCACTTTGCGAAGGTGTCATACTTTCTGACACTGCCCTTAAGACTTAAAACTTGGTGGTTGCTGCATGCAGACCACTTTTCTAAATCGTTATAAAGAAATGCGTTCTTCACATCCAATTGGTGAAGAAACCATTCCTTATGGAGTGCTATAGAAAGCAAAATCCAGATAGTAGGGAGTCAAGCCATTGGTGAGAAAGTATCAAGGAAATCCATATCATAGGTTGAGGTGAATCCCTTTGCAACTAGCTTAGCCTTGTATCTTGCAACTGATTGATCGAGATTGTATTTAACGGCGAAGACCCATTTAGACCCTACCACAATGGCATCGGATGGTGGTTTGGTAAGTCCCAGGTACCACTGGACTTAAGGGCAGACATCTCCTCCTCTATAGCATGTGTCCATCGTGGGTTTAACAAGGCCTGATGGTGAGATGTAGGAATTGACATCGTAGATAGTGCAAGAGAGAACTTCCTAAATGAAGGTCCAAGGCATGCCATAGTTATATGGTTGGAAATGGGATGCATGGTGCAAATACGACGTCCCTTCTGTAGAGTTATTGGCCAATCCCAGTTTGTTTGATCCTTATGACTGTTACTAGCACTTACTTATCTGCAGGTGAAGTATCTATCACCTTGGTATTTGACATATCATCCACCACCACATCATTTGGACCATCTAAACCAATATTCTCCTTAGGAACTGATGGATATGCAGGCTTAGGAATAGAAGGAAGACGAGTAGAGATCTTCTGAGGCTCATTGTACTTAGGATTTGTGGTAACAACAGCACGAATCTCTTCTAAAGGGGTAGGAGGCACTAACACAGGCACCATGTCAGGAGCCATATGTAGACGTGATCCTGCAGCAGAAAAATATGGAAGAATGTCACATTTACACTAACATAGTGGCATCGCTGGAGAGGATCATAATGAAAATAATCCTTCTGTGACTTGGAGTATCCTAGGAAGGCACTTCACTGTTTCTATGGGCCAACTTGTCTCTACCAAGACCATGAAGATGAACAAACGCTACATATCCAAATACACAAGGCTGAACAAAGAACAATTCTCCATCTGAATATAATAGCTGTATTGAAATTTGTTCATCAAGTATTGAAGAAGGCATGCGGTTAACAAGATAACATGCTATTAGAACCACATCTCCCTAAAATGTTTGAGGGGTATTGTTATGAATCAATAGTGTTCTGGCCACATCCAAGATGTGCCGGTGTTTGCGTTTAACAACATCATTTTGCTAAGAAGTATGTGGACAAATAGTCTGGTGTATCATCCCCTGTGACTTGTAGAAGTCATGGAGAAACATGGTGCATAACTCTAGGGTATTGTCAGAATGAACAATTTTGGTAATGGTCCTAAATTGTGTCATCTCCAAAACAAAATTCCTGGTGATAATCTCTACATTAGATTTCTCCTTTAGCAGGAACACCCAAGCTAAGTGAGAATAATCGTTGACAATTATTAAATACTAGTGATGCCCCAGTCTATTAGGAGCACGATTGGGACCCCAGACATCCACGTGAAGGGGCTCAAATAGGGATCTTGATCTACGTGTTTGACTGGATGAAAACATGCTTCTGTGATGTTTCCTTGATTGGCATGTTTCACACTTGATCTTTGCACCTGGAGAAATTTGAGGAATGATGAAGTGAAACTTGAAAAGGTGAAGATGACCTAGTCGCAAGTGTCACTGAAGATCCTGACGATGTAGGAACTATAGCATGGACAATAAATGGAGCCTAAAGTAGTTGGTACACTTCTC
This sequence comes from Thalassia testudinum, assembly GCA_037157565.1. NCBI lineage: Eukaryota > Viridiplantae > Streptophyta > Magnoliopsida > Alismatales > Hydrocharitaceae > Thalassia > Thalassia testudinum. The sequence continues at coordinate 78,696,949 of JAZHRO010000022.1, read as the reverse complement.
CTTCTTTACAACCATCACCAATGATCTTTCCAGTTAAGATGTCTTGAAGCATGCATGAAACACTGTCAAAGATAGCATGACCCTTCAACTCTTTCGTGATTTTGTTGACTAAAAGTTGGCTGATGGGGAAGTCAAGAATATGTAGAACGCCTAACAATCGCATGGTCAGGGTAACCATGACCTCCTGTTGACTAGTGATGGGAGAATGTCTTCCATTTGCCACCTTAACTGTCTGTCCTGCACGAAGCTGTGGAAAATAATTGAAGCAATGCCGATAATCACACAAATGACGTGATGCACTCGAATCTACAAGTTAATCAAAATTATGTGTACTATCCATTTAAATAGACATAGCAATATGTCTTTTAAACAAAAACACAGCAACATGAGTAGAATTCTTCTCTTGCATGCACTCCACGTCGAGGCTATGGAACTCTTCTTGTGCATTTTCGCTACCCTTCTTTGCAGGCTCTAGTTTGAGCAAAATGCGCCCCTTGTCCTGATCTTCTACCATCATCCTGAAGGTTTGTGACCATTATGCATGGCTAATCTCATCCAACCTCAACAAGGGATTGAAGATGCTGCTCTCATGTGCCTCTTCTTCATCATTTGCACCGATTTCTCCTTTGACAAATCTTCAGAAGTCATTTTCTCCCTAATTAAAGCCACAAATAATTGAGAGGTAGCCCAAAATGAAGCGAAAACGACTGTCTAGTACATCAAAGCAATACCAAACAGAGCTGAGAAATCACATAGGCATTAAACAAGAGTCAATGGTATCTCAACATACTTCAACAATAATCAAACAGTTCTAATCCGACCAAAACTTGGTCAAATAGGCCGAATCCGACCACAAAAGTCCCTTTGGTGAGCCCATTGGTCGGCCTTCGATGGCTGGCAAGGCCTTGCTGATTGGGGCAAAGGTTGGCGACCCTCGTTGGACCCCGACGGCAGTTGGCAAGGGTCAACAGTGGTAGCAATAGTCAAAACAAGGTCGTTGTAGCCCTACTACCTTCAGATCTAGTGGGGATTTAGCTAGTGGCCGCTGGCTAGGGTTGGTGGTTGTGGTAGGGCAGCACAACCTAGTTGGTCGGTGCTTGGTTTGACAACCCTGAGGTCAATGGCTACTATTTGGGGCTCCAAACCCTAGTTTTTGGGCTTTTTTTAATCTTCCTTTTAGGCTTTTTTTTGGGTGGAGAAAAAAAGAAATGAGAATCGAAGCAGGTACCAGACACTGGCTTAGGATCATTATTCTGATATCAAGTTAGAAGGAAAGAAGAGATCAACTTTATGGAAAGATCCTAATCCTCAATATATAGATGATGGAAAACTTACAACTGGACCCTTCTAAAATAAGAAAATGAGAAAAGAACGAGGAAATATGGAAAGAGTCAACTTTCAACAATACATGATTTATGTCTCTAGAGATTTTGGTAGAAATCTTTTTTGTGCACTTGTTTTTCACATGCTTCTATTTCTCAAGAGGAACTCTGCATCATGTCCCAACATCGTATTGATTCTTCATTTCTACCCAACTAGCACTAAACTGTTAGTTGGACCTGAAGAAATTCGGGGAACTTGCCTTATGGTTTTAAGAAGGTGTTGTCTAAGATTAGTTCAAGATGACTCAGTTTTTCTTTCACATTCACCTATTTCATGCGTGACTGTATTTGATCAGTTTCAAGATGATCTTAAAGTTTTAGATTTAGAAGTTTGCATCTCACATATTTTTGATATACCTGTTTGTTACTTGTTAGGATGGCCAATATGTGGGAATCCATGCACAAGCATCATGAATTCCAGCAACGTATTGTTGGCGACCTTAGGGCACTCGACATCTCAAGTACTCCCAAAGAAACCACCCCACAACATTACACTCGGACTGAGCAGCTGTATCGCATCTCAAATGACTGGCACACACATTTTAACAATCTGATGAAGCATCAGAAAGATTATGTTGCAGCCCTTGGTAACTGGTTGAAGTTTAATGTCATACCAATTGAAAGCAACTTGAGGGAAAAGGTGTCCTCACCACCCAGAATACAACGCCCTCCCTTGCAGGCTCTTGTACATAGCTGGCTTGAGCAGATGGAAAGGCTTCCATATGATTTGGCAGAGAGTGCTATTTCCGGTTTCACTGCAGTGATCAAGTCCGTCATGGACCAGCAGCAGGAAGAGTTGAAACAGAAGCAACAATGTGAAGAGATGAACAAAGAACTCAAGAGGAAGGAGAGGGCCTTCAATGAGTGGCGTGCGAAGCATGTTCCTTCTGGGGTGCCATCACAGGAAGCTGATCCTGAACAAGATGGTGATGGCAGCCAACAGAAGGATTTAGTGGCTGAGAAGAGTCAGGTTGTGGACTTGGCAAGGCAACATCTGCAGCAGGAGGAGGAAGAGCTCCGGAGAAAGTGCAAACAAGTTAGGGAGAAAGCAGTGGGGAGTCTGAAGTCACACTTGCCAGAGCTCTTCCGGGCCATGACGGACTTCTCGCTTGCATGCTCGGATATGTGCAAATATCTGAGAAACACAGTGAAGCAGAGCCAGGCTGGACCTGGTGCATAGTCCCGGAACTCCATTCCTTACAATGTATCAATCCTGCAAGAGCAGAGCCAGAGGATTCCTATTATGGTCTTCCTGGTTTGTGTAGTGTATAATTTCACTGTATAATGTGAAGCATTCTTGTGTTTTCCTATTACAGTGAGAGGCATGTATCTGTTCCTGATTGTCACCTATTGGGATAATTCTTATGCACGTCATATTTGAATAAAATTATTGGTTGTGGCTGTTTTCACAGATATTTTCTGATTTTCACCCAGTTCCCAGAGAGGATCCAATCCACGCCGTCTTCCATCTTTCTGCTTTGAGCTCGACCCAGCCCCACAATTCCAGGAGAGGACTCTCTTGACCTAATGGCATCATTGACCTCCGCTGCAGGTGATCTTGAATCTCATGTCTTCAATGTTATATTCTTTTTCTCAATATATAATAAATATTTCAAGGTAGTTCTGTATTGAAGAACATGAGTATTTTACTGGATGAGCAATTGTCCTTTTACCCAATCATGAATAATGGTTGGCTTTTATTAAATTTTTAGATTTTTGAGTATACATGTAATGAAGTAATTTGAAAAATGGGTGGATAATGCTAAAACCAAGTCATGCATGACTCGGAATTTGCTGTTCTCCTGGAGAAAGTTGCCCTTGCTATACTCTATGGTCGCCATTACCTGTACTCCGTTGCGGGAGTAGCTTGATTAGTTTATACAAAAAAGTTACTAAATTGACGATTACGGCAAAATTGCAAACAAAAAATGCAAGTTGTATGGTAATATAGAAATGTAAAAGTAATTTATTATCTAGTTATTCTTTTACTTTTTAGGTAACCATTTAAAAAAAAAAAGATCATGAGGCCTCTCATAATCGAGAGAGAGAACCTTTCAAAAAATAATGGAGAGAGAGAAAATAATGGATTTTTGCTAAATTTATGTTAATAGATTTTTTGAAGTGATTTTTTAAATTATTTTTTTTTATTTTCAATTTTCTCCAAATTTTTAGTTGAGTTAATTTAAAGATTTTTCTCTCTTAGACTTCAATAAAATTTTTGTGATTGATCTTAATTTAAGACCTAACACATTGGTTCATTTTTTTTCACATTTATTTGATTTTGAAGGACCTATATTTGAGAAAATAAATTTAAATTTTATGTAAACTTAATAACTTTGACTCAATTCGTTGATTTTAGGATCACAGTTATTATTACGAATGATTCAAAGTACTTTCATCTCTTTTTAACTGTTTGATTAATTTGATCTCATCTACCAGCTTGGTGCCGCGATGAAACTCTATGGTTGCCTCGGACTGATGAGATAGTTTCTAGTTTCGTCGTCCAATACATGATGTAATATTGTGGGCCTCACATATGGAAGGCACGTTTTTTTTTTTTTTTTTTTGATTTCTCTGTTTGAAAAGAAGCATGATTCTTTTTTATATACCTTAAATCTTTTTAGGAGAACTTAGGCCTAGTTTAGTTAAGTGTCTAATCTATCAAAAAGAGGGTTAAACTTTTATTTTTTGACTATTTAACTTTTTATTTGATAACTTAGGTTTAATCGAATTTGACTATTTAATATCATTGATGTTAAAGTTATACACTAATCGTATTTTTAATATTTTTTATATTTTATATTTCTAATATCTTTATCAATTAAATATTGTAAAAGTTAATATTATAATTTAATATTAATTTAAATAAATATAAAATGATGTTAATCTCATTTTACAAGAAATTATAATTATAGGTTAATATTAATTTTATATTTTTTTAATAATACTTGCCTGATTCCCAGAGTAAACTAACCTTTAGAAACAAATGTGTATACGATTCCAGAGAGAGAGGGCAAGGGTAGTAGGGAGAGCTGTCAGACTGTTTGGATGCGCGGATATTGAGAGAGAGTTGTGAGATTGTCAAGATGTCTCTGAGGTTGCTAGTGGGAGAAAAACATATATTGTGGGAAGGAAAGGGGAGAGCAGAGGAGCAGGAAGGGATATTACGATGAAGTTTCCACGTGTCAAAAGATGGGATAAAGGACGGGATGCACCCACCTTAGTAATATTTCTTGTAAGCTGATCTGCACTTTGTAATGGATAGTTGTCCAAAGATTATTAGATTAGCTAAAATTATATTTAGTTAACTTATATTATTTTAAAAAATATAATCTCTTTTTGTTTATTTAGATTGGTTGATTGTTATATGTATTTGCGTCATAAAGTGATAAATGTATTATTTATAGACATTAATTTTTAATGGGATCTATAGTTTAGAAAGTGATTCTATAGATAGAAAATAATGGGATCTTATTTTCACTCGTGATTATCGATCGGGCTCTCTTTTTTTCCACCTCTGCCTGCTCCATCGTTTCATGTCGCGGTTCCTTCATCTGCTTTGACTCCTCCAGTAACCACCCTCTTCGCCTCTCCTCTCCGATCCTGACATTTGACATTTCGATGTAGGACTTCCAACCCGCTCTTGGACTCATGGCAGTGGTGACTCTCCTCCCTCTTTGTCCCTTTTGTCGTGGGGATGGAGTTGGGGGGGAGGAGTTTCGGTGGGTTGGGGCATGTTGCTCGGCTTTACCTTCTACCTTCGTGGCTCCTTTGCATCTGGGCCACACCAGAGGCCATAATTACATATGGCTGAGATGCTGCCGAATCTTCTTTGACTTTCGAGTTTCCTGGATCTTATTGGCGTGGATCGTTGGAGTCTCATCTTCAGCGACGTCGTCGTCATTTTACAATGTAGGACAATCGTTCTGGGTTATTGAGTTTGTGTTATGAGGGTGCTTTCTTTGTATTTTTTTTCCCCTTTCTTCTTTAAATTTTTCTTATTTTGTCTCTTGTATCGAAAGTTCCCCTTGTCCTTATGGTGGGACATTATTTTCCTCCGTTCTTGAATATAGTCAATTATCTTTCTTTATTTTCCCCTGAGATTTAGTATTTTTGTAATATTTGTGATCTTGTTCAATAAAAAATTTGTTTAAGATAAAAAGTCATATCTCATTTAGATAAAACTTATCCACAAACTGTCTCCGTGTAGAGAGATAAATAAATATGTTGATGTTTTTTTTAACAAAAGTTAACTTCCAGTAAAAAGGGAAAGAATATGAAACAAGAGATGTAAAGGAGAGATTAGAAACACCTAACTCTTAAGAGGGTAAGAAAAATGTTTCATAGAATAGGGAAACTCACACAAAACAACAAGATCAAGAAATAAAGGAGAAAAAAAAAAGAGATGTTTTGAATTCAGATATCAGATGATCTCTCAAAAGATATGGATCTAATGCTCTAAAATCTGGTCGGAAAATTTTGTTGGAAGAAGTACATGATCACATAAGATCCCAACAACATGTTGGATCTTTTGATATACCATATTTAATTGGAATCACTTTTGTTTGAATGAAACGAGAGTTCACCTTATTTGGCAGGATATAGCTGGCAAGGTTGACCTGTTTGACTTTTCAACAACGTGCATTACTCAGCTTATTCTGATTTTTGAGGTTAGTTTATTTGAGGTGTCAAAGGAACTCAACTTTCAAATGTATCTCTTTTTTTGGTTTATTTTGCAAAAGGGGTTAATATATATTTTTATTTATTTGAAATAAATGTTAATCTTAAGTGTTAAGGAGTAAAAAGGTAAAAAAGAAAAGGTTGATATCAATTTTGATTTAATATTTCAAGTAAATTAAACCTTATACAAAAAGAGACAATGCCCTGTTATGGTCAAACAAACAACCCTCTCGCTCTCTCTCGAAAAACGTATCTGTCATTCCTTCCCCCATAAACAACCTGCCCCAAGCAACGTGTCCCTTTTCATCAACTCATGTTACCCATCAATAAAACCAGGCCAACCATCTTTTTCTGAATTAAGAGGATAGACACGATAACGTTTTCTTCCATTTAAGCTCATGTAAACTATCAAAGTTACATAGGAGACCGCACAAGTTTCGCATTTCATTTCTATGCTTCCAAAATTACTCCAGTTTGCATGATTCACATTTCTGATACCTTGTCCTCTAAATTAAATGAGTTTGATCCAACTTTGTAGTTGTGTCAATCATGCATTCAGTGCCCAAATGCAATCTTTTCCTCTCTCTCTTTCCCCTACTTACCTTCCTCCCCAACACCCCCCCAACCTCGCTCTTTCCCCTAACTTTGACACCACCTTTTCCTTTCTCCTTGCACCTCTGCCTCACGTGATTGCATCATAGTGATAATTTTGTGGTCATGTTAATCATGCAGTCTAAAGTGTGCATCCACGGGTCCACATGCGAAGCTTCTCTCTTTTGCTTGCTTTCTCATGCTCTTGGCATCTCTTTCCCCTTCTCCTTGTACCTCTACCCTAAATCAGACCCATAATTTTGTGGTCACGTTATTCATATGAGCTTAAATGCATTTTAGGGTCCAAGTACAAAAAACAACACCTCCCCCCCCCCCCCCCCCCCCCCCCCCCGTGTGTCTGCATGTGCTTGGCTTGGTTGAGTCCTTCAGCATGCCATGGGCATGAGGCACTTGCATCAATGTCTGCTACAGCTCAGTGGTATTGTTTTTTTTTGATGAAGTAAGAGCTACGAAGCTCTACAAAGCAATCTGCATCTAAGATGGGTTTTCCTGCATGATAGGGCATTGCGAAATCCGCAAACAATCGAACACCTAAGATAATGCTATCCTCGATGGAACTTACTCAAGGGGCATCTTCAATTAGGGTAATGCAAACATAACCGAAAAAGTGGCTTCTTTGATAATTAGTTCACTGATCGGTTGACTAGTGATGAAAAATTGAATTTTTTTGTGGATTCTTAGTTTGTTAATGACAAAATCCCAAATGGATCAAAATCAATTTTCTCTTGACCATAGTACATATATGCAGGTGTAAGTATCTGAACGTGTGGTTGACTAGGGTCAGTCCTTGGACGTAAATTGGGGATGCGAAATTAATGGAGGTAATGATTATCAATCAGAATACAGGAGCACTGAATTATGGAGGTAAAAATAGGCAGGGCATTGTGGGGGCCGTTAATACCACTAGATGTTTAATGGTCTCGCATGCTTAGGCTTTACAAAACTTCGGTTTTCCAACCCCCAACATGAGTTTTGATTGGCCTTTTAACACTGGGGGCAACTCCTATTTTGAGGAGGTTGGGATCCCAAGAAAAGTAGTCTTAACCTGTCACGTTACAACCCAACAACTGATGGTAACATTTTACCCATAAGAAATTTTGAGTCGTTAAAGAGAAAAACGAAGAGCAGTCTTAAAACTCCCATATTTAAATTGCAAATCATTGTTTAACTCCGCCATTCCTGCAAACGACGGTACCAAACCGGGAAATTCAAGTTGCCCGCTCGAATCGGTTCGGCTCGGGATCCGGATATCCGGTTCTCCTAAAAAATTCATGCGAAACCCGCACCGGACCGGGTCTTGCGCAGCCTTCTCCGCAACCAAATCCTACAGGGCCATAGGTACCAATAAAAAAAAAAGAAAAAACAAAGAACAAGAGAGAAAGTCCACGCTCCTCCACCACCACTCCCGTACTCGTCCTTCCAGGAATGGCCACCCCACTCACGACTCTCACCCGCCTACCCCTCCTCCCTCCTCCCCCTCGAGTATTCGGTACGTCACAACATCCACATCTACACATCCAATCCCCCCACATCTCTCTCTCTCTCTCTCTCTCTCTCTCTCTCGTTTTATCTCCAATTTCTTCGCCCCATCCAAACTCTCGAGTCCTCCTCCTCCTCCTCCTCCTCCTCCTCCTCCTCCCAAGTCATATATATATATTATATTCGAATTAGAATCAGATCCTCTCGTTGTCGTTCTCCCCCATCCAATTTGATGCCCGCGGGGTTCTTGACTTGTGGTTAGACGCTGTTAGGGTTTGGATCGGCGCGCAGCTCCAGCAACAGCAGCAGCAGCAGCAGCAGCAGCAGCAGCAGCAGCAGCAGGAGGCGACGAAGGCCGCGGGGGCGATGATGATGGCGACGAGGCTCGAGGGCGTCGACGAGGGGCTCCGGAGGATCGTCGACACCGCCAACCTCGACCACGCCGCTGAGCGCCGCCGCCTCCGCGAGGCCTTCAAGGACGTCCAGCTCGGCATCGACCACTGCCTATTCACGGTCTGCCCTCCTGTTTCATCCCTCTCGTTTCGTCTCGCGTTGGGCGTCGAACGCCCCGTTTTCCTTCTCCAAGATGGTTGGGCTTTTTGATTGAGAGCGGTAAGGAAATGGCTTAACCGGAAAATTCCATAAGAACACGATTTTGAAGCAGGCTTTTTTTTTTTTTTTAAAGTTTATTGAAGAATGATGGGTGGCCTTTAATTTCTTAGTACCTGGGTTGAACATCTCATGTGTTTTGCTCTTTGACTAAGAATCTCGTGGAAAGTCTGGATTGTGTATCCAAATATCTTGAGAGAATTGCTGCACATGGCTTGTGTAAGGATGATTAAGTTGTAAACGAATATGTTCCACCGTTGGTTGGCCATATGCTGACCGTGATACAGGATTAAAGAAGCTTGGACTTGGTGACTTGCTATACCAAACTTACTCGTAGAATATCAATTTGATATCTTGCAGAAGATAGAAGAAATCCACTATAATGTGGTCTAGTATAGAGGTAGCGTAACACCTCCAAAAATAGTCAGTCTCACGCGGTAAACTTATGAAAGTGAGTAGTGAGACATAAGGATTGAAAATTACTACTTGTCATCTTCGACTTAAGCATTTTGGGTGGTTGTTCGAGTTTATGGGCCTATATCCAACAAGTTGTCAAGGATGGTTTTTCTCAATTAGATTTGGATCTAGACTCACATCGTTATAAATGATATCAGAGTTAAACTCTCTCTATTAGGAGGAAAGGGTTGTCGAGTACGGCATGAGGTGGAGCTGCCAGTACTACTATTAGGAGTAAATTGATTGATTAATTGAATCCTAATGATGACGATAGGATTTCAAGTGGGGGAGGTTGTAACACCTCCAAAAATAATCTCACATAGTAAACGTATGAAAGTGACTAGTAAGATATACGGATTGAAAATTACTACTTGTTAACTTAAGTTTAAGCATTTTGGGTGGTGGCTTGGGTTTATTGGCTTGTTATCTTTTTTTTTTTTTGGATTTAGTTTTGTTGCACTTTTGGGATAATCTCATAAAAGCAAGTTTTTTCGGACATGGATGATGTAATTTCCACGTAAATGCATTCTAAGTAATATGTTCTGTTTTACAAGGCTTTACTTGATAGTTACATAGCTACTCTATCAGGTATAGCCGCTTAGTCTTGTGATTGTATTCAATCGCATTTTACTTTTTACTTGGCAAATACTCTAAGTGGTAATGTATAGGTCTTGTGCAGCAATTGACCTTTCTGTTTATTTGGGCTCATTGCAGGCTGGATACACTGGGCTGCAGTTTGAGGAGGTGATATTTCTTCTATTTTAATGACGTGCAAATGTTTTCTCACCAGAATTAGATTCCTGATGTCTAAGGATGACCAAGATACAATGGAAACAAGCTAAGATAAGCGGTTAGAGTAATGCTGAGATGCTGCTTTAGAGAAGGAACCTGAGTTAGATGGAGTGACAGATGAGGTGGACCTTTCAAATTGGCGGGTGGGAACTAGATGCCCTGACTTTTGCAATCTAAAGAAACTTTTGGTTTTTAGACCTAAACTAGACCAGCTGATTTTGGGTGATGATGAAATGAATAGTTGACTCAACTTTTTGTCAAATTGGAAACATTGGACCTTTCACCAAGTTTTGGGATGCATCTAGGAGTGCTAATTTTCATTAATTGTAACCTTATTCGACGCTATACATTTAAGAGCTATCACCCCTTGTGGTTTATGTGGCTTTTATTACTTTTGCATAATCAATTACTGCACTTATGTCTCTTGACAGCAGATATATTCTCTTCTTCTTTGCAGTCTTATGAGGTGAATTCTAGAGGTTTAAATATTTTCACCAAATGTTGGCTCCCAGAAAATTCTAAGTTGAAGGCTCTTATTTGTTTTTGTCATGGCTATGGAGATACGTGCACATTCTTCTTTGAAGGTACATATGTATATATATTTACTTTTTTAGTGATAATTAATGAATCTCTGAGATAAAATAAGTTATTGTTAATATTAATTTTTGCAGGGATTGCTAAGAAGCTGGCCTCGTCAGGTTTTGGAGTTTTTGCTATGGATTATCCTGGATTTGGCCTTTCAGATGGACTCCATGGCTATATACCTAGCTTTGATGATCTTGTTGATGATGTTGTTGAATATTTTTCCAAAATCAGAGGTGATTTGATAGATTCATCAAATTTTGATTTTTCATATTGTATCACATGACTACATGATATACTTGCTATATGTGGATGCAGATAAAGCTTATTGTTATTGGGGAAATAACGTGTTGTTTTCCTTGAACTTTCATTCCATCTTCTCCGACTTATTCATTACGTTTCTGCTTACTTAGAATATTTCAGACAAAATACAAGAAAGATGATGTTTACTCTTGGGACAAGTTTTACAAAAGTGTTCCTTTTTCAAATAATAATAAAAAAAAAACTCATACTAGAGTTTTACTGGATCGTGCTTGTAGTTTTCTGTCTTTCTTTCTTTTGTTTTTTTGTTTTTGAGGATACTGATAGATATTATGTACTGTGATTTCTCATATGGATTTATGTTGCTATGAATTAATTTGGACAGAGGATCCCAAATACAAAGGTCTACCGAGCTTTTTATTTGGACAGTCCATGGGTGGAGCTGTTGTTCTCAAGATCCACTTTAAACAGCCACAGAACTGGGATGGTGCTGTTCTTGTTGCTCCCATGTGCAAAGTAACTTCTTATGCTTGCATTCAAGAGTTATGTGATCCTTATATCTTGTGACTTTATTTAGCTTTCAATAGATTGCAGATAATGTGGTTCCACCTTGGCCCTTGCAACAAATCCTGATTGCGGTTGCTAAAGTGCTTCCCAAGGAGAAGCTAGTTCCTCAGAAGGATTTAGCAGAGATGGCATTCAAAGACTTGAAAAAGAGGAGTCAGGTTTAATACTTGTTCTATATGTAAATGGTAGTTGTATATGCAAAAAAATTTTGGAGGTAATTCATGCATCAGAATCCAATCCTCTTACATGTTTTGGGACTTTTTGTTTGAATCACTACTTGTTGAGGTTCAAGGATCTGCACCAGGCATCAAACCAAAAGAAGCTTCCATAGTAGTTCAGGTTTAATATGATTTCACCAGTGGTTTGAACTGGTTGGACCAGTGGCCATGTCAGCATTGCATTAGCATTCATATGTGTCGGGAAAAAAATAGAACCATCATTTTTTAGGGGGCTGATCTGGTTGAACAGGCCTTCTGATCCAGATATTACGAGATATGATCAACATAAACTATGGATTTAGGTTTTAACAACATTTAAGCAGAAGGAGAGACATAATATAAATGATATGACCATTTCTCTTCAAAAATATCTATGCAATTGGACCAATATAACTTGCACAATTACTCGATTACTTTAAATATAAAAAATACACTGACAGGTCTAACTAGAAATCTAAAATGCAGTATTGGACATTTGGAGAATGTAAAGATGACCATACTAAATATAAAAAGAAAATTCTTTTCCCTTTTCAAGAGAAAAAAAATAGTGCCCTTTCCAAAAGGAAAAAGAAAAAGAAAAGCACACACCTCATAGTTATGGGTTTATCAGGTGAATTAAAACCGCCCTCCTTGTTAATTAATCTTAGACCATCACCATCTCTCATAAGAAATGAAGGCAAAATTGTAGCAACCAGACAAATAAAGAAAAAGGTAAAAAGAAAAAGACAGACCATAGACAAATAGATACACTTCTAATCCTATACTCTCATAGTTTGCCATCATGCGAGTTGTATTTAAGACAATCATCCAAATGTCAAGATGAAAATACTAAAAAATAAGAAAATATCCAAGGAAGAATACAAGCAACTTCCAGATTATGGAGGCATAAAGCCAGTGGGAACTCTGTGGGACTTTCATTCTCAGAACCTTCGACATCTCTGCCTGATGGTGAGAATGTGAGAGGTACGTACAAGTGGGAGAGAGTATGGGTGGGAGAGAGGTGCGATGGAGGGAGGAAGGGAGTGAACGATGGGGCTTCTACCACAAGTGATGCCTGAATTGGGTTTTAGTGGGTTCTAAACAAGAGTAACACACCCTGGAGTTCTGGTATTGCTTTAAGTAGGGAAACGAGGCAATTACTGGTCCTTTTAACTGGTCAGTTCATTAGCCAAACTGATTTTGACTGGTCTTACAAGAAATGAATCCAAATCTTCAAACTGGGATGAACCGATGAATTGGCCACTCAAGTTGTTTAAATGTTGCTACTGGTAGTAACCAAGTATTTTACACCTTGGAACATGATTGTTTGCCTTTTATGGTTGCTTCGTATATAGCTTAATCCATGAAGGGCCCATTTGGCATACAGAGATATTGCAAGCAATGCTCGCTCCGCACCTTGAACCTTTTCTTTCCAAATTCCTAACAACGTTTTTTTCCCTTCTGGAACCAGTGTTCCTTTAACGTTATTGCTTACAAGGACAAGCCACGATTGAGGACAGCACTGGAACTCCTCCGGACAACACAGGAGCTTGAGCGCAAACTGGGAGAAGTATGACTTATTTTCCATTTATTATAGCTTGTGAAAAAACAGATGAAAGCAGCATTTGCTCGATATCTATGATGTAAACATATTTTTAATTGCTTGCTTAGCATTTAGGTATGATTGCCTGTTTAGTTTATGTTGGCATTTATATTTATGTTATTCTAAAGTAGAATGACTGGCCTCAGGTTGCACTACCACTTTTTATTTTACATGGGGAGGCAGACATCGTCACTGATCCATCAATAAGCAAAGCACTGTATGAAAAGGCTTCCAGCTTGGACAAAAGTATTCGGCTTTATCAAGATGCCTATCACTCTATTCTCGAGGGTGAATCTGATGAGATGATATTTGAAGCTCTCGGTGATATAATCTCTTGGCTAGATGCCCACAGTGATAGCGAAGTCTCAAATTAATCTGGTTTTTCTGGAAACCTTGCAGGAAATATTTCTTTCTGTACCAGGCTGCTAAGTTATTCTTTAAGATCAGATATCATTTTATCCTTGTGTAACATTAATTTGTTCGCATTGTTTCCTATTACCTTGTAATCAATCACTGATTTAGGCAATACATTGATGGAGTGTTGGTAGTGCAGTGAATAAGATTTGTTGTTATATCTTTGCCATTTAGGACGGATACAAGTGGAATTTTATTTTACTCCTTGGACCTCTGATTGTGCTCCCACCCCGTTAAAGATGGTTTCTCATGACATTTGTGGAGATGGCATGTGAGCAATGTTGGAGACCATTGCTTGTGTTACCGGTCAGTCGTGCAGAAATGAGGACCAAAAAAGCAGTTGAAATCTAGGATAGTTATCACTGTTATTCAGTTTCTTTATTGGTTTTTTTTCCTTGAAAACCTTTTTCATTGTGGTTACCACCACCACCACTATTACCGCCATTATTGTTATTTTATCGGTATCAAGTCTCCTTATGGCAATAAAATTTCATGAATTTGGTTTGCTTTTGATAAATGGTTTCTGTGTTTTATTCCGTTCTCATTCCACTCTTCCCATTAGTCCAACATGCTTAGACTTTTACTTCATCTAAAAAGGTATGTCTATTTTAACAGTCTTGGCCTGCACCTTTATGATCAACAAGGTAACCAAATTCCATTGACCTTTCTTGTACGTTTCCAAATTGCTTCATGTATGATTATTTCTCGTGGTCATCCCATTAGAGGTGTTTCCATTTACATCTTTGACATCTTCGGTTGTAGTTTACAACCTTTATACGAGTCCTCTTCCTTTCACTGTAATATAACTCTCTTTTAGTGTGGTATATTGCGACATGAAACCTGGTGAACTCAATCGGGGAACCATGGTGATCTCTTGTAAGTATCTGTTGAGATAAAGGAATCATCCGGAAAATGAGCTTACATTATGTAAGTAGATTTCCTTGTTTCTCCATGTGAAGAGATGATTGACCTTCCATTTCCGATTTTTCATTAAGTTCAGGAAATAGAATATCTCATAATGTTCTTAATTCAACAGGCCATATGGAGGAGCTTCGTATATATTTGTTTAAAGTCTCTGGGAGAAGAAGGTTTTCTTGAATTTGACTATCACAACATTCACACCCCTGAGAAAAGTTATCATGACTGTTTTGTTAGAAGTCATTCATTAATAGAGGCCACAGTAATTGTTCCATCTTATTGGGATAGAAGTCATCTAAGTATTTTCACTTGAAATTGATACTCCATAAATTCTGTGAAACCTCCTTTTTTTTTTTTTTCTTCCCCCTCTGGTAGAGGTGTTAGAATTTGAGGGTGTCATGGTCAGGAGATATTGAGGAAGTAGTAAGATTCCATTGGTCTTGGTAAGCTACTTCCTGATAGACCTAATCGTAGGAAATTAGAGGAGTAATTTGCGAGATCATCCACAAGTCTGACTTATGTGCATGAATCCTTTGGTCTCGAGTTAGAGTGGTGATGGATTACTTGGGTTGGGGAAAGTTGATAATATGGAAGGATTACTCGATGAAATAACCAAATTTGGAAAGTTACCCGAGTAGGGTTTGTCTCGATGGGATTGGGATGGTGAGAAATGAAATATCAAAATGTACCACAAAGCTATATGTCATGGTTGAAATGGCTAGTTCATGGACATTGTCCCTAGAACTGAGTGTGGAATCAGAAATGTTTCAAATATTGAGGGACTTGATGGCTCCATAGGTTGGTTAGTAAGGTGTATGTTGAACACCTTAGAGGATAACTAGAGGAGTCTAGCTCATAAAAGAATTGTCGATGGCTTGAGATAGAGAAATGAGTTAGAGAATACGGAATTTGTAGGTTACATTAGTGTGTAGTGGAATAGTTTTATCAAGAATAACCTAGTGGGACAAGGGAGGTATGGTTGTAGAGAAAGGATGCATGCATGGTAGTGGTGAGATACAATAGAACCAAAAGCCATATGAAATTATACATATATTAGTTATCTTTACTTGGTTTTTTCTTTCCTCGCTGAGCTTTAGCTCGTTTCCTTTTCTTTTGTGTTTGGTTAACACTCATCTAGGTGATAGTGGAAGGCTACGTGTAATGTCCTGCCTCATTAACCCTCACTTAGGGGGTGAGTCAACGAGTGGGTGTTGATCCTTTTGCCCAACTCATGTGACCTATTAAACCTACACAAATGAACACCTATAGCATGTAATCACATGATTTATATGACCTTCGCATGATAAATTCATAATGATCCACAGTTACACCGTAAGTGGGTACACCCTGCCAGCCACAATTACACATAAAAAAGGAAAGACAATTACTAGAGAAATGACATCAACAACTTCTCACTGCTTAGCATAATTATAGATGTAAAGTATAGAGAGTTAAGGCCAATATTTACACTTCAAAATATAGCCCTTACAAGTAGTTTAAGGATACTTAAGAGTTCACCATCATACAAAAATGAAGACAATAAACATGATAAGAATGGTGTACAAGCCTTCAACAAAAATAACTATTTATACACAGTTGACATAATGATCTACATAATGCTTTTCGAGAACTCCTATACGGTCTTTGGGAATTCCATGATTTTCTCGACGTTGAGGCGGCATTTCTCCCTCCACCTTGTCAAAATAATTCTCTTGATCTCTAGGCACCAGGAACAAAACACAGGCCACCTCCAAGTGGTAATTATAATGCTTGGATCCAGAGCCTACACGGTACTGGCACACTTGGCATTGAGATGGGTGAGCTAACTAGTTTAGTAGGGCATTATGCGATGGTTTACCAAGAAAAACAGGTAGTGTGTTTTACAACTTGGTTCCCCATTTCTTTAACCAATTCCATACAAACTTAGGTGAAATCTTAATAATACAACTCAATATTTATAGTCAACACAATTGATGTGTAAGCTACCAAATACCAAAGACATGTATGGTCCAAGGAAGGAGTAGTTCCTATGTTAAAATCATCCCTAGGAATCATTCAATGATAATGAGTAGGGATAATTGGTAACTCATGCCACTCTAACTCACATACAAAACTACATGGGATTAACATCCATTCTTTACATGACAAGTATACACCACAATTCAAACATTTTAATATGCTAAAAATTAACTAATTGGATTAAATCAAAACTTCAATCAAATCTAGTCTAATTCATAACCTAGGAAATTTTAATCGAGTATATGGGATTGCTTTAAGGATTGGTTATCCCCAAGGTACTCTTTTAATTTGGGCTTTGAATTATATATTGCCGTGAAGATAGATGGATAAATTAGTTAATATAATAAAAAGGTGTTTCAATGTTCATATGGAAACTTCCATCCACTTCACCAAAAGGGTGTCAATTTTTTGTGATATTTACATTGTTAAAATTTTGACATCATTGATGGAGAGGTGTGATTGTCTAATTGAGTTGAATTTTTTTTTTTTCTTTTTCAAAGGAAATTGGAAGTTAATCTTATTCATCCCCACTCTCCACAGGCAAGCAAATGGTAGAGGGATCAAACCTAAATCTACCTGATACAAAGAAAGGTGGACCACGACTCGTGGCTTATTACATAGCAAACCAATAGCAAAACCAAACAAAAAGAAATAGCAGCAGAGGGACCAACTCACAACAGTAGACAAGACAAGAAAGACCCCAAAATATAAAAATCCAGAGATGACATATAGGAATTGGATTCTATCCAATTGAAGAATCCTTTGTAGACGGATTGGAAGGTGCGAAGAGTGGTCGATAACACTCCAATTAGTAGTAGTAGCGCCTAATTCAGCAAGTTTTGAAGCAAAAGTGTTGGCAACTGGACAAATAAAGGAAACAGAATTGATTCTATGCTTGCTCCTCAAAATATGTTTGAATTCCTGTTGTATTATCCATGGAATTTGAACTTTGCCATTTCACCAATAATGCAGTAAGGTGGAATCAGCAGTTGAAGGTGAGGAAAATCTAAGGAGTTGTTAAGCACGTGGATGATGGTCCCAATCAGGGCTTTCTCTTTGACAACAAAATGCGACCTGCAAAAACCAACTCTGGTAAAGCCTTCGTTACAATCCCTAATAGCCCAAGCCATGTAGGTTTTGAAATCTTTGTAATGAACAGCAACATTCAATTTGAAACCAACAGAGGGACGAATCTAGGTAACAGCAAAAGTGATGGGCTGCATGCTCTAGAACCAATGGGAGAAGTCAAACTTATACTAGTTGAAATCCAAGAAGTGGTTAATTTGCCCATTACTGAATTGATTGTTTTAGAGTTTATTCGTGATCCACCACACATTAAACCATATAAATGCAATGAGACCTTTTAGGGCCCAACCTCTACCATCTTTAGCAGAAGATCTCATAATTTGGAAGAATTGGCTAGAGTGTATAGGACGAATGAGGCATTTAGAGAAGACCCAATATGAAACTTTAGTCACAAGCTGACTGCAAGAGAAGATATGACGTAACGTCTCCATGGACGGATTCATGGGACAACAAAAACATTTCGAGGGTAAAGAGAAACCTAGTTTAATGATATCGTCATCCGTGGGAAGCTTAAAAGGAAAAATTCTTCAAGTTTGGATTGCGATTCTAAGGGGTAGTTGGATCTTCCATAAGTCCCTAAACATAGGAATTTGAGAGCCAGAATTAAAATGGCCATTAAATGCAAAGGCAACGGAAAAGTCCCCAACAAGCACTACTACATACAGGACTTTTGCTGTCAGTTTAAAACCGACAACAATTCTATATAATCGATGGCAATAAGTAATGTCGTTAATACCGTCGCTATTTAGATTTGCTGTCGATTACAGGGATAATCCAACGTGGAAATAATATATGACCATCAGACGAATTAAAACTTTCGACGTCGTTTTACAATCGACGGTAAGAACAATTGCCGTCGGTTATTGAATAACTGATGGATATGTCAGTCACTTTTTCCCGCCTTTACGCGCCCTTTTTTTATTTACGCCGTCGTTTAATAACCTTTACCATCGGTTATAGAAGCGACGGGAAAAATATTATTACTGTCGCTTATTCTGATAACCGTCGATATAACATTACAATAGTAATTTTATCGAACCCTAATTGCCGTCGCTTATTCATATAAGTGAGGAGAAAAATATTTTTCCTGTCGCAGATATGCCGTTGCTTATTTGAGTAAGCGACGACATATGTGCAACTGGGAAAATATTTTTTCCGTCTCTTATATTAATAAGAGACGGCAATTGTATAGGTTTTTTTGTTTTAAATTACCAGCGGATGGAAACTACCTACTAAACCCTAAATTTTAGTTATGCTTTTATAGAAAACCAAGTAATGCAAATGAACAAAAATTTATATTTCATAAATATAAAATGTAGTACATTAAAAGTTTGAAAAAGAGATATTTACATAAAAAGGATTACATGAAAAAGAAAAGAAAAGAAAATGCATAGAAATCAAAATACAGCTGCCCTAATGCTACCTCCACCACCCATGGAGTCGTCATCGTCTCGTCTGCCCCTGCGAGGATCTACAGAAGATGGATGCTCTGACTGACCCTTATTATGAATAAGGGCTATAAGCTGCTGAAGCTTATCATCCATCGCATTCATCTTATTCTTCATCTCTACATCTCTCTTCTCTCTCTCCTCATCTTGTCTTTGCAGTTTGTCGATCTTTTGATGTAGCTGATCAACAACACTAGCTGAGACGACACCTTTCCTCCCATACCAGGTGGATAATGGGTATGCCCTCCCCACACTACAAACGAAACCACTGTGGTCTGGTGGCATCACTTTCGTAAATGCTTCCTTTGCATCCAAAGGTTGCTGGACGCTGTCGGAGGCCTCATCAGCGAAGGATGTACTAATCGTACCATTTGATCCTAAATGTATTACATAATATTATTATAATATATATATACAAAGTTATAAATTTTTTGAATTTGGGAAACTTACGTGTTTCTCCTGGTATGACTGATGAATTCACTTATGAGCACCCTCAGCTACAGCTTTACTGTGGGAGACCTTGTAGATTTTCATTTTAGTCATTTCCATCCCATCATGTGTAGCGGACTAAAAAAATAAAAATGATACAATTAGGTTAAAATAACTTAAAATTTAAGTAATATTTAATTAAAAAGTAATTTCAATACTTATATAATGGCTCCTGACTGTCTCGATGCTCCTTCAACCCAAACAATGAGTCTGTGGTGGATCTTTAGCCCTATTGGCCTTATTTCTTTGTGCTTGCTCCTGTAGACATACATAATAATATTTTTTTATGAATTTAAGATATATGAAATTAATAGAATGACTTGTAATCATTTACTAATTTCCATCTTTGGATTCATCCAATGCTCGTATGCCTTCTTCCAATCTTCAGGCATGACATCAGGAGGATAATTCTCCATTGCTTCCTCGGGTGAACTCATGTTCGAGGAAAACTAAATATGAAATATAAATTGTTAGAAATAATATAAGACATTATGTATATAATAAAAATGTAAATGTTTAAAAATTCTTATACTTGTCTTGGTTTACGTCCTCCAATCTCTGTGTATTTTTGCGGCGTGCTTAAGGATGTATCGGGAGGCATTGGGATCGTCACCTCAATTGTAACTTTGCTACATTAATTTAAAAAAAATATGCCAATGTTACTTTAAAGTAAATTTAAGATAAAATTATAAAAGAAATAATTTTTGTAAATGAAATTACCTCCAACTGACAGATCAACTACCTCTTCAGCTCTGTGGGTACCTGATGAGTGGCTACTCATCATAGCTAAAAAGCTAAAGTTAAGCTAGAAACTTGGTTAAACAAAAAAGGTTAAGTGTGGGAATCAAAGAAAAAGACCTAAAAACTTAATTCTGTGTTAAAATTGCATAATTAGGTCATAAAATGAGATATTCTTGAGAAAAAGGTCAAATGGTGATCCAAGTGTTAATTGAACGCATAAACAAGTTTAAAAGTCCAAATCAAAAGTATAATTAATTTTTTAAATGTTCAATTGAGCACATATAAAAACGTGAAGGCATTTAGACATCATTAAGGCCTTGAAACTTAGAGTTTACATTTAGGTCCTTTATACATCACATTTTTTTCTTTAGAAAACTTTCCTAGACCTATTTGTAACCTGTAGGGACCTCTTTGAAAGCCTTTAGGGTCTGTTCGATTATCATTTCTTACCACTTATGGACCTACCTATAATTTTTCTACCCCTTTATAAGGGGTCTCTCCCTGCAATTTGCCCAATAGATCCGTCCACCTGCTGCCCCCGCGCGTGCACTGTAGCGTGTGAAGAACACGGAGGATCTCGGTCGTCCAATCTCCCTTGATTATGATCTGCGGCTCGATCTAAATCGAAGCTTCGCGCGAAGCGGCGCGTGTGCTCACCCAACTCCTCAGATCCCATCCTACGGTCAGATTTCAATTTGGCAGCCTGCTCGCTCCTCTCCTCTCATCCTTACAGCCGATTCCCTCGACGATTATCTTCACCCACACGATGATCTGAGCGACTGAGATTGCTACTTAAGCACCTCAGTGGTCGCGTGTGCAAAGGATCGCTCGCTCCTACCTTCATAGCGATCGTTCTTCCACTCCAGCTACTCCTCCCCACCAAATCCCTGATTTCATAGCCACCGGCTGTGAAATCCTCGACTTCTCTCCAACCCTCCTCGTCGCTAAGGACCTCATAGCACTTGAGGACGACCCTGAAGCTTCACTAGAAGGCTTTTCCCTCCGCTGGAGCTCACCACCCTCCCTTCTTCCTCCTTAGCCATCGGCTAAGGACCCATAGGTCCCATTCTTCCTGTTAGAATAGTTTTATTGTTTTGTAGTTTAGCTGTAGCAGTAGTTAAGTAGATTAACAGTAGAATTAGAGTTAGAGTTAATGATTAATTTGTTGTTCTATTAGTTTAGTAGTAGGAGTAGAATTAGAGTAAATTTCTCCCCTTCACCTCCTCTGATCATTTCAGATTAGAGGGGATGGTTTCACACAGTCACTGATCATGAATTTTCTCCCTCTTCATGTTTTCCATATCGCTTTTGATTCCCGCGATTTATTTCTCGCAATTCACCCACTCATTAGACTTAATTTTAGATCTGATTGGTTTCTAACCTCAGATATGAAATTAGCGTAAAAAATCATAGTAGGGGCTTCTCACTCATTCCATCTTGTTCACAAAAGCCCCTGATCTGAGCTAAAAAGTGAATCGGTTTGCCGGATTTTCTCTGAATTCAGATTTCAAAGATTTTTATTCATTTGGGCTTTGAATGCTTTTATCTTGCAAACTGAAGAATTTTGATTTTGATACACTGATTGGCAAGGAATCTGAGGTGATTTTGAAGTCAAAATTTACCTCAGAAGAGCCATAATCTAATTTGGATTTTCGTGATGATTTAAACGTCATGAATGCATGGTTGAGTCAATGAAAATCACTTAGTTGATTTGAGACTACCTTGCATCTTCTAAATTGATTTTGAGGTGTAAATCTGATTTACTAACCTAAGGAATTCTCCATATTCCTTAAGGTCCAGAGTTTTGGGATTGAGTGTATGATTTAAATTGACTGATTTAATTCTTTCTACATGCTGTCTATAGCATTAGAAAGAGTTAGATCAGCTTCTCTTTTAACTTTGATTTGATAAGATGCTACTGACAAGGGATCTTGGTTTTGATTTGTATTCCCGAGTGGTTTTTATATGAATTGAAACCCTTGTCAGATTGTGTTGAGGGAATTTCTGATTTGTGTTTTGTGTGTGCAAATCCCAGACTTATAGCAATCTGCTGCAATTGCAGCTACATTTCCCCTAAAACCCAGCTAAGTAATTCCTGGAACAATCACTTAAAATTCCTGATCAGGTTTTCTATAGTCTGATATGGAATTTGATTGGCCGATTCAAGCTATTAGGTAGTTGGATTTAGGTTCTGAGTTCTCCCTGTTGTAAATCTAGTTTTATGGAGTATGTCTTAACTACAGTAGCAGTTAAGACATCTAGAGTCCAGTCTATTGCAGTGATTGGAGTTTAGCAGCTTCAGCTGCTACTATTTTTTTTGTAGCTGGACTTCAGTTCTGCTGGATTTCCCGCAGAAGAATTTCAGTAGCTGGTTTGCTGTTGTTGAGTTGCTATTGTTTCTGTTCCAGCAGCTTTTGCCTGAGAAGATCTGTGGACAGTAGCCTAGGATGTAGTTGGTTAAATAGCTGATTATTGTATAATGTTGTGTTTAACTTGTATATAAGCTTTCTTGTTTTGCAATTTATTTTTAACATCCTTTGAATGCTTGTAATGATTATTTAAATCCTTCATTAGCTAACTATTAAGTCCAACTGTCCATTAAGTGTAATTAATTGAAATCTATCTTGATTTGCATGCTTAATTGCATATATCCTTTCCATATTTCATACTGAATATGTTCAAGGCAGTTCACTACCTTTTAGACTCCTAGGTTCCATCCTAAGCCTTTAAGATACATTAGACAACCCATTAAAGGCTTAGGATGAGTGAAGTTTGGAATTAAATAAAAATTATATAAAAAATTTAAAAAAATAAAATAAACCTGTCTGATTGAAGATTAGGTATTTCCGTAAATTCATACCATGTTTCATGGTATTCTGAATCCCCGACTTGGTAGAATATACCAGCCGACGGTTCTGTATACCATGGAATTTAATAAAAGAAACTACACTTAAAAACACCAAAAACATCTCCTTTTTCTCATCCATTTCTTTCCATCTCTTCTCCTACCTCCATAACATATATAAAACTCATAAAAAGCTAAAAAAAACTCTAAAACACCTAAAAATCCTTTGTATACTATGTATATAGGTGTATATATAAGCTATATTTTAAAGCTTATTCATTTATAATGTAAATTATACATATGTAGGGTATAAATAGCTTAGGTATATATTGTAGTATATCAATTAAGTATTTAAGTTGGATTATACTGTGTATATCTCAAGTATATAACTATTTATTAAGTAAACTAATTTATATGTACTAAATAGCTATGTAAATTAATACCTTCTATAAATGACCATATTAAGTTATAATACTGTATATAAGTATTTATATGTAAATAATAAACATACTAAACCCTGTACCTTAATTTAATTATATACATAGAATAAATAATTAATTTATTAAGTTAATAGTTAATTTATTAGATTAAATTAAAATAAATTAGTAGATTAAGTTAAAACTAAGTTAATTTATACTGTATATGTATACTACTATATTTTAAGTAAGTTAACCTAATTTAAGTATATTTATAATGTATACACTATTTAAATTTAATTTACAAATAAAACAGTCCAAAAAGTTGCTATTTAAGTGTAAATAAAATAGAAATTAAACCTGTAAAATGCAATAAAAGTGTTTATAAAACATTTAGACATGTATACTAACTCTCTATAAGGTCAATTAGACCATATAATAACTAATTTTTACGTAATTAAGGAACAAAACCTAAAATTAAGTCTGTATAAACTGTGTACTTTAGCTAATTTATTTATATAGTAAATATAAGTAAAAATATAAATTAATTGTACAATTAAGCAGTATTATGTAAACACTTTATTTTTCCATAATTTATTTTTATTTTATAATAAATTACGGCCCTCGAATTGAGGGCCAAAATCCTTAATTCTACACGGTTGCACCTGATTTCTAGTGCTGCGCAAGCGCCTATTTAGTCCCACATCGTGGGCGGGCGAGCGCGCAGAGTACTTTAAGTTGTTTTTGTCATATAGGACAATTAGTCGTCACGGGCGTTGGGCGCCCGAACAACCAATCATCCCATATGAGCATTGAGTATATTCTGAGCATGTGTGTGCGGGGTCGAGGGCCTGTGTATGCGAGGGCTTGTGTATGCGAGGGCTTGTTAAGCCTAATTGTGTGTGAAAATAGATAATTAAGTAGCCTAATTAAGCAATTAGGGCACTCTTAGTAGAGGTCTGATCCCACCCAGTCTCTGGGTGCTGTGTATCCCCTCGAAAAGCATGCCCGCAAATTTAACAAATTTTTGATTAAATAAGAGCCCTAATGACACTTCAAGCACGGAGAAGAAAGAAAGCTAAAAACGCCTAAGTGTTAAAATGAAGAGTGAAATTGAGAAGAGAAGAGTTAAAAACACCTAAGTGTTACTGAGAACATATGAAGAATGAAAGAGAGAAGTATGCATATGTATAATATATAATAGAAATCCGTATAAATAGTCTTTGTAAATAAATATGTATAAGACAAATAAAGTATATATATATATATATGTAGTATAGCTGTTTACATATATATATAACTTAATATTTTTACTGACAAAATAGAATGTCACTGTAGGTGAAATAACTGTTGCTATAGACCCTTATTTCCTTCTTACATTTTGTATATAGTTTTTTAGGGTCCAACGACGTTTATATCTGTCGCTGTAGCTATTATATATGTTACTGTATATATCAGTATATTAAGTTAAGTTAGTATGCTATGTAATATTAGTTAGTAGTGTATATTTATGTAAGTATTAGTAATATAACTTATAAATAAATAGTATGGAATATACCTATAAATAAATAGTATAGAATATACCTATGTATTATTTGATGCTTGTTTGTAAGTAGATTTTTGCAAGTATTTTTATTGACTCTTTTTCTACATAATGGAACCCTTAATTCATTCTTTATGGATTCATTCGTTCATTATTGATTGTATATAAAATTAATCATTTTTGGAATTAAAGAATAATTTTGGACCTAGAGAGTGATGTATATCAATAACTGCTCCCAGTGAATAACTTGGAATAAACTAGTAAAAATTAGGTAATTAAATAAAATTGTTGTGATAACGATTTGTATTTCCAACATATACTATAATAACAATGACAATTTTTTTATATGAACCGTGGATAATCATATAATAGATTCCATTACCATCAATTCACAATCATCACCGAGCATAAGTGTATAGAATCATCATCATTATTAGGACCTTCCTTCAGTCGAAGTAGAAAATGGGCACAATGGACTTAACAATTACTCCCACTCGACTGATAAAGCCTGGGTAATTCTCCGCCTCCCCTTCGGATCTGAGCCTAATCGTTAATCTAGCGCTCTCGGGG
Organism: Thalassia testudinum; assembly: GCA_037157565.1. Taxonomy (NCBI): domain Eukaryota; kingdom Viridiplantae; phylum Streptophyta; class Magnoliopsida; order Alismatales; family Hydrocharitaceae; genus Thalassia; species Thalassia testudinum. The sequence continues at coordinate 78,671,240 of JAZHRO010000022.1, read as the reverse complement.
ATATGCTGGAGGTCTAGATTTTTTGTCTTCCCCTGTCCTCTTCTTAGTCTACCTGCATAAAAATTAATCATATTTATTATATATTTTTGAAGGTATATAATTTAATTCCTAAAGGTATATGATTTCTTACCAAAACTTGAGCTCGTCGGTGAGGGGTCGACATGAACTGGGGACGTACTCATCATCTCATCCTCCGCCTCCTCGCCCTCCTCATCTCGCTAAACCTCATCTGATCCTCCATAATCTGGATCATCCTCTGCTCAGTCTGGGAAGGTCTGAGCAATCTCCTTCCCTTTTCCCTTCCCCTTGCATGTAGTGAACGTGCCATCTTCCCGGGTCATACGAAACATGACTGGGCGGGTGGCTGAAGCTGCTGTTGAAGAGGTGGTTGAGCCTGAAGAGACGGATCAGGCTGTGTTACGACTCGGTTCCCGAATCCCTTCGGGACCCGAGACCGGCTCGGCTCGACTAATCTCAAGACCCAGTCGCTCAACAAGAAATAACCAAAAAGCAGGAAAGTAAACTACATTCACATATGCAATATAACTAAGCAGTAAAAACATACAAAGCAGTAAAGGAATGTAAAACTGCTGTTCCATTACATACCACCACAATAATAGAACAACGGAAACGAAAGTAAATAGTAACGACAACAGTAGCTAAAAGTCTGAAACTCACTACAACAGTAAGGGGAAACAACGAAAAGTGTTGAAACTACAGCTGAGCTCGACTGGGCCCAGCACCCTCCGCAGTTGGAAGCTTGGGTTGCTTAACTCCTGGTCCTGAACAGTGTTATGAAAAAGATAGAGTCAACGAACGCTGAGTAGGGTGGTATCTATGCTATCTAAAATAGTAAAAGCAGTAAGTTTGATTCTCTTTTCTATTTATTTATTTTATGTGTATTTCCTTTTCACCTATTTTTCTCAAACATTCAAAAATTCTTGATCTTGCATGTTCCTTGTGGGAACGATATTGATTGCAGTTTTTTCCGAAGTGTAGAAGGTACACGTGGTGCTCTCCTGGCCGGAGAGTCCCCTGTGGTAGTCCTACACCCAGTCAACCACCCTGAGGTCACTGTCAAGACGTAGCGGTGACTACGGCACGCATGATAAGTGCACGAGTAGCTACCCTGCACTGACACGCGGTCAGTCGTTTCCGCTAGCGGCTACGCCCAAAGTACAGCACGGAACAGTATAAGGCATAGCTCTCTCAGAAACAGGGGTCTTGCCCCTCAGAACCAAATAGGGGTCTCGTCCCTTCACAGTTTGCGCACCCTCTTCTCACTACCCCGGTTTGCCCAGAGGGCCTAACAAGTCGGTGTAGGGTGGCTAGCTGAACCCTGGGCCCCGTGGGGTGGCTAGCTCCCTCCCTACACTAGTAGCTTGCCTCAGTACCGCGTACACGAGGGCCAACAGGAGTCGGCGTAGAGTGGCGAATCCTAATCTCGAGTCTTAACCCAAGGGCAGCTAGCTCCGTTCTACATGAAAAGGGGACAGTCGCTCTCCTTGATACCACGTACTCAAGGGCCAGCACACTTCTCATCTACATTCCAGGCTTCCAACCAACCATAGGAGCTCTACTCGTAATTCCCCGTAGGGTTCATGCTCATATTCACCACATTTATTCCGATCCAGATTCCACCATTCACAATTCAGTTCTTATTTACATATATACAGGTAGCTCGTGTTCCATACTTCGATACATGCAACTGGTGATTTCACAGGCAATTGGTTATACATGCAGCTCGTATTCTAACCAACAATCCATAATTATTTTACAGGCAATTGCTAGCAGTTTATCTCAATTTTTGCATACAAGTACCTTATACCATACAAACGGTGCATTCATTTCTCTACCCTAGGTTTCATGCCACATCATAGGGTTCCAGTCAGTTAATTTTACAACACATGCTTATTTGAATATTATTAAAGGCATTAAACCACTCTACCAAACAAGTCGGGAGTACTGGGGGCTCGAACCGTAGACCCAGGTGTCTCTACGAGCCTCAAACAGGCAGTAGTTGGAAACCCTATACCAGAGAATACATCACAAAAAGAGAATTCAGAACAGTGTATGAAGGTTTCTAGTACGTAGAGAAACTCACAAGGAAACTACGGGTACTTCATTTGCATAAAACGGATTCTGATCGGATGCCAAACGGGTCAAAAACGTGTCTACTAACCAAAATCAGATGTTTGGGAACAAGTCCAGACGTCTTAAAAGATACAGAGCCTCACCTCAAGTCTCTGCGGCGTCCTCAGACGTCCAGGCCTCCTCTGCAATCATCTGAAGGCAGTTCAAGATGTCTGACCACTCCTCCGGTCATCTAGAAACACCTCCGGTCGTCTGGTGAGCTGATCAGACGTCTGAAAGTGCATGGGAGAGCATTCCATGCTCCTTCCCAAGGCTGCTCCTGCGTATGACAGTCGCAGCCACCAAATCAGGCCCAACAAACATTCTGCGGTGCGGCCTGCATGGCTGTAACCGCGAAAAGAACGTACCTTCGCGATAAAGGAGCTTTCAGACGTCTGGTCTTGACTCCAGACGTCCAGATGCTCCGCCAGCCGTCTAGACACCGCTCCAGACGTCTGATACTGGAAAATTTCCAGTATCAAAACCTGCTCCCAGCGCTCTCTGTCGCACTACTCCTCGCTCCGCCGCAGCTTCAGCCACTGTAGACAGTCGAGGCCGCCTCTCCAGACTCTCTCCTACTCCCTCATGTGCCCGCGGTGGCCGTACGAGCTCCGTCGAGCTTCCACCGAAGCTCCCGACCTTGGCCTCCTCCTACTCCTCCCGCACTCCCCTCCTTCTCGCCCTCTCGCTCTCCCTCGCTCGCCTCCTCTCGCAGCTCTGAAGGTGGAGGTGGTGGTGTGTGGAGTGGAGAGGAGAGGAGGGGAGGGGTGGATTTTATAGATGCTGGGGGTTTAGGGTTCGGGCAGGAAAGAGGAAAGGAGAGAGAGGAAAAAGAAGTTCTGCGCGTCGCTCTCGCGCAGAGCGCAGAGCGCGTATAAAAATTTCATTTTCAGACGCCTGGGAAAGGGTCCAGACGTCTGGACAGGCGTCTGACTGAGACTTCAGACGTCTTAAAAGGCTAGAAGTGGAACGGGTCTTTACAGGTTGCATGGAGGGCTGTCTCAGGAGGACCCTTTCTTTTGGATTTTTTCTTAAATAACTTCATCTGTAACAAGTAAAAATATAATAATTAATATAGTTAAGAATCACTAATATATAAATCATTAATAAAAAAATTTGCTAAACGTAAAAAAAATAATTTAAATAGAAATGAAACAAAGTAAAGAAATTGTTACTAACATTTTATGTTAACATCTATTACAAAACAAAAAAGAAAATTTAAGAATTTCAGCAGAGTTTTCCCTTAGATTTGGAGGTTTCTCTAAAACCTTGCATATTTAAATTAAAATAGGCACACCCCACATAAAAAAAAGTGCAAAGATAAATTATAAGTGCGCACACCCGACAAAAATAAACAATGCAGTTAATGAAAAAAAGACATTATATACAATCTTGATGAGATCAGAAACATCCCATCCATTTAAACTATATCATAAAACAAACCCATGTGTGACATCCCATTGATTTAAACTATATCGTAAGCATCAACCATGAGTGATGGAGATGAGTGCATTTTATTACTTTATTTTCTGATGACCTTAAAGAAATCCTATCTGGCTAATTAGATTGTCAAATGCCTGCTACCACAGGGCCAGCATCTAGAGTTACCATAATAACACCTTGTACAGAAAGAAATCATTGATGGAGCACAGGCCAATGGAGTCCCAAAAAGACAATTTGTAGAAGGAAACAGTGAGAGATTGAATGCTATGTCAAAACCTGAAAGGATTAGTACAAGCCTCTCCATTGTTTAGATTATGCTGCATGATGGTTTTTAACCATGCATTGCCGTAGTAGGCTCTTTACTTTGATTTAAGGTTTTTGTTTGGCAAATATATTCGACAAAAGATATTTTGATGGCTTCGTTGCGAAGAAGCTTCAAAAAGCCAGAAAGACTTTAGACATATGGATAAAAATTATTTACTTCCAACATACATGGCTTCCTGCATTTTCAGAAAGTGTAATATTTCTTTTTATAACCTTGTATCTTTGTCTACTTTTAAATCTTGATAAGTATTGAATGTCTATCTACGATTCTTTATGGTATATTGAAAGGGATGTTGTTCAGACCCGGTTAGGTTGTGTTAATATGGTGATTTTATCGTTGAAGTGTGTATAGTGGTTAACCTAAATCGAGCTTAACCATTTCTTTACAAAATTTTTTACCTGGTCTACTTGATTTTATCTTGGTCACTTTTAGGCCCAGGGTCGAACTTAGGGAAGTGGGGTTAGAAATCAAGTTTCTACACCTTTCCTACAACGAATCTCTTCTGTTCGTTTATTGTGTTTTTGGTATTTTTCTATTTAGATTTTTTTTTCTTATAATTCTTGTCCTTGAGGCACACCCTCAAAATTAGGTTCTTGGCTTTGAGCCAATTCAGGGTTCCAAAACGGGTCTTGCTATTCGCAAGATGGAGTACCTGCAAGTCAATGATTATCTTCTCTTTTATATATTTTTTATCTCTTTATTGGCAGGAAAGAGAAACAAAAATAAAGTAAATATAGTGTGTGTATATATATATATATATATGCATATATTATATATGTATAAAGGGGTGGGGGTGGAGGCGGAGATGGAATGCAGCACGGTGTTGAGTCAGTCGTCATCTAGAAAGACGTAACCAACAGGATGAGGTGCCGCGTGGAGTGTAGGATGGATGGTGGAAGATGTATGCGAACACGCTTTTTGTACGTGTGTATCGGGAAATATCAGCAACTGGTGCAGATATTTCCGTGATACAATATATGGTAAGTAATATAAATATAAATATATATATATATATATATATATATATATGTATATATGTAAATATATCTATATGTATATATGGTTATAGATATATAGGTATATGTGTATGATAAACACCAGTTTATCATCATTTTTATTCATTTAAACAAACCTAGCTCTTAGGATTTTACTCCGCAAACGGGTTTTTGGGCTGCATTTAGGCATAAATTTGGTTGGGCATGCATTGCATTTTTTATTGTCTTTTTGATATGTTTTTGTGAGTGTTAGGGATGAACAGATATACAGATCCCTAAAACCCTAGCACTCAAGAGGGCAAATGGTGAAGGAGAAGCCCAGACTAGCTGGAACTCAGCTTGATCCAGCTCACCACAGCTGGAACCTAGCTCACTTGAACTAGGGTTAGCTCATCCCAGTTCCATTCAGCTAATCTCAGCTGAATGGCAACTCAAGAGAGTTCATCTTAGCTCACCCTAGCTCAAGTCAACTCAGATCCAGTTCAACTTAGCTGAGTCTAGCTCATCTCAGCTCCCACTAGTCCACCGGGAGCTCTAGTTAGCTCAGCTGAGTTGATAGGAGTTCACCCCAGCTCAGATCCAGCTACATCCAGCTCTACTCAACTCCAGCCAGCTGAAGAAGAACTCATCCTAGCTCAGGAAGCTCAAGTTCAGCTCCCGGGGACTCAGCTTAGCTCAACTCAGTTGAGCTAAGCCACCTTAGCTGCCTCAACCAGCTTGATCCTCCCCGGAAGCATCAAGATCTAGCTCACCTCAGCTCATTATGGTAGAAGCTAGCTCACTTTAGCTTGTCTTAGCAACTAGCAAAGAACTAGCAAGCTAAGCCAGCTAGAGTAGCCCCATGCCAGCCTCTTCAACAGCAGCCAGCTCCAACTCCAGCTCCAGACTTCTCCTCAGCTCCTCCCTCCAAACTCTAGCTCCAACACCTCTTTCTCTACTCCCCCTTTAGCTAAGCTAGCTTAGCTTAGCTAGCAACCAGCTCCTTGGCCATTCACCACCTTCAATTCAACCCTAGCTAGCTCCACCAACTTAAGCCCTACCTAAGCTAGCTACCCTACTCATTTTGGCGCCCCCTCTTCACCACCTTTCACCCCTCAACCAACCACCAAAAGACACCAAAAGTTGGCGCCAAAACTAACCCTAACCACCTGCCTTTTGGCGCCAACTTTCAGCCCCTTCATCCACCCTACACCTACCCACATAACCCATCCTAGCCATCCACATACCCCCCTTCTAGAACCCTAAGGTGGCGCCACCTAATGGCCTTCTAGAAGGCCCATTTTGGCACCAATTCTAAAGGGCACCAAAGCCTTAACTACCCCCCTAGGTGTCCCTTAGGGTGGCGCCAATTGACCTTGGCCATTGGATCCCCAACCACCTCCATCTCTTCATCTTAGCCCTCCATTCCAAGAGTCACCTTATCCCCCTTCCTATTCTATAAAAACCCACCACCTACCACCATTTGAAGGCATCCTCCATTAGTGTATTTTGCTACCTATACCACCTATACCTACGGCCAAGAAGAAGGAGTAGAGAAGGAGATTAAAGGGGCACATCACCAACCCTTTTGGTGCCTTCTTCTCCCCACTCTCTTCAACTTGGGCCACGCCAAGGAGGAGGACTCTTCCACTTCAAGGAGGACGGCCAGGCAAAGGAGAAGGACCTAGGGTGGACGTCCACCCTTGGAGAGAAGCTTAGGGCACGCCCCCTTAGGGCTTGCCTTGGAGGACATCACCATGGCGGAGCACAGCAAGGAAGGAGTTGGAGGACTCTTTTCAAGCCTGGGAGCTACCAAGCTTGGAGCAAGAAGCCCTCTTCTTCACCATCTATCTAGAGGATTTGTGTTTGCTTTTCTTATTTGCAATTTTCTAGTAGTAGAAGCATTCCTCTGCTAGGCCTTTTTGTAAAAAACTTTTTCATTTATCTAGTTTCCTTCTTTGCAATTTCTTTATTTGCATTTCTAATTGCTTTGTTTTTAGCATTCTTCACTCTCTCTCCCTAATTATTCTAGGCTTCCACTTGCCTAGAGTGAGCTTAGGGAGAAGTTCTACTTTCCACTTTAGTAGTTTATTAAATTTGAAGTGTAAATCACTTTCCCACCACCATTTCGCATGTTGTCTTAATTCAAAAATAAAAAAAAATGATATATTGAAAAATACCAAAAAGAAAGTTGAGATTTGTATTTCAAGCAAGAGAATCAATTTTGCAAACATTTGGCCTCCTTGGACGACCTTAGATACCCCACTATCTAGGTTTATAAATTTAAGAGTTGATCGATTTTGTGAGTTACAACGACGTAATTAACAAACCGCGTAAAATCGCTATCAGTGTACTTATATATGCATATATGTATATATTGAAAGTTCCCTACTTGGAGGGGTGAGATCAGCGTGACAAAAAAAATGCGGAATTGAAAATATAAACAATCTCACAAAAATAAGCAATCACAAAATGTAAACAGGTATTTTTAGGTGGAAACCCAAACCGGGTGAAAACCACCACCTAACCCTCTCGAGTTAGGATTTTCCGATCAACCTAGTTGATCAAATCCACTAACCGAATCACTTTGAAACGAGGGTGATTCAACCTCAGTACAACCACGCTACAAGTACGAGGGTAGCGTTCCTCAACCCCTTCTCTCCACGAGAAGGATTTTGTCCCACGAAGGAGACGGGAATTCGCAAAGTGAATACCCAACCAAAAGACAAAGGTAAAATAAAACAACAAACCTATAGAGCCAACAAAGTAATTAACCTAAGCTTCTATAGGATTTAGGAAACTCCCCTTAGCAAGGAGTGCGTTGACGATGACGCGGGTGCGTGAGCCACGCAACGGCGCAACTTCGCTCTCGTGAACTACGGCGGGAGAGCGGGTGCGCAACAGCTTGATGCTCTCAAGATGTAGAACTTGAGCTTGGAGAGCAAGGGCTAGCTAGGACACAAGAGAGTGGAAAGTGTAATACAAATTGTTTCTTGTGTATCTTGGTCTCTCTAGGTGTGTATGTCTTGTGTATTTGTGTTACAAAGGTTCCCCTCTATTTATAGAGGCCTTAGGAAGGCTTTGGAAGGCTTGGAAAGGTTCTATAGCCGTTGGGTGCAAAGCCCAAGAGAATCAGGCCGAAATCAGGATAATGATTGCATTTGACAGGGTTATCAGACGTCTGGAAGGCCACTTTAAGACGTTTGATTTCAAGGTCAGACGTCTGATTCTGTGCGGGTTTCCTCCTGACTTGAATCAGATCTAAACAGGGTTCTTGTGCAGGTCGATCAGACGACATACAGGACGTCTGGCACTATGCCTGGACGTCTGGAAACCAACTTTTCCTACGGAATGGATTTGCAACGGCTAGAAAATCTCTGAGAAGAGATTTTCGGGTCAGTCGAGGCAAAACGGTCAATTATCAGACGTCTGGGAATACCTATGGACGTCTGATAAGGCTCTAACGGTCATATACTGCCGTGCTTGCTAAGTTAGCCAACGGTCCACTATCTGGACGTCTGGAAAGTCCATCAGACGTCGTCTAAGACGTCTGGACTAAGGTCTGGACGTCTGATTTCATCAGACAGGAAACTAGGTCCAGCCTAAAAGGTTATCAGACGTCTGAAACAACAGTCAGACGTCTTAAAACACTTAATCAGACGTCTGATTTTGGAATTAGACGTCTGGAAATGGTGTTTGAGCCCTATATTGGTTTTCTAAGTATTCTACAGAAAACCTAAGTATCCTAGGGTTGTGCCGGTGTTCCTAGGACTACTGTTAGGGTTCTTTGAGGCTCTTTAACAGAAATATCTAAGGAAATAAAGAGCAACAAAAGAAACGAAAAATACAACAAGAACAAAAGAAGGAAATCTATCCTATTCTTCATTTCCTTCCATCTTCAATCTTTCGCTCCACGCGAACCTCCTCTGTTTTCCGTCAAGCTCCTCCAATCCGTCCTGGATGCGAGCTCGAACTCCGTTCTAAACACGTCCACATTTGCAATTGACCTGAAATCTAGTTCTCAAATTGCAAATGTTAAATAACACGTGTTTTGTTATCATCAAAACAAATGATCGTGGTGCTCTAGCACCAACAATCTCCCCCTTTTTGATGATGACAAAACCGTAAATAATAATGCATAAAAATCCTCCCCCTTTTTGACATTATCAAAAAGGTTTGATTGGTTTAAAATTCCTATAACTCCCCCTTAAAACATGCTCTTCTATGAGTTTCTTTTAACAAAGGTAATATCCTCCCCCTTTTTGTAACAATGAGATAGCTATTATTTTTCTCCCCCTTTCTAAAGGAAATTTAGCTACCTTATATCTCCCCCTTAAAAATTGACAATTAGCTCATTAATTTTTAACTCCCCCTATCTAAATGCTTATAAAAAGATAGGGTTAAGAATTTTACCTCACCTACCATGGCCAATAAAATGGCCCAAATGGTGGTGGTGGATGCCACATCGGATGGGGCTCCCATCCGTAGCTTGGAGGCCCGGGCATTGGCGCCGGTCTCCAATCTGGTGGTCGACGTGCGGCGGGTCCGTCGTTTGTTCGCCGTCTCGTCGGTCTTCTTGTTCTCCTCCTTGGTCTACTCATTGGTTCTCCCAACTTAAGTTGACCAGCCTTGAGTTTGTAGGTCCAGTCCTGTGTATTGTAGTTATCCCTGAATCCTACAAAACAAGATTCCAAATTTTTCTTCGGTATCCAAGTAAGCTTGGATCCGGATTTGTTAGTGGGTCTCCTTGACGGAGATCCTTTCTCAACCTTAGGGCTATAAAAATTATCAACTTTGTTGATTAATTTGTTAGAATTTTCCCTAAGACATGCGATTTCTTTTTCTATAATATCCATCTTAGTCTTTAAATCAGAAATTTCTAACTTTAGACTATTATTTTCCTCAATCAATTTATTATTTTCATTGATGAGGTCTTGATTTTCTAATAACAGGTTATTATCCTTAGGACTAGTCTCTATATCCTTGAGTTGTTTTTCTAACCTATCATTTTCATTTCTAAGAAAACTAAGGTTCTTTTTAATGCTTTTATTTTCTACCCTAAGTGATTTACTAATCTCAAAAAGTTCATTAAAAGCTTCTTGTAAATCCAGGTTTACCTCATTGTCGGAGTCGCTTTCGCTGTCGATGTCGCTTTCTCCGATTGCCATGAAACCAAGGCACGTGGTTTCCTTCTCTCCGAGATCTTCTTCCGAACTCGTCTCCTCATGAGTGCCTTCCAACCTCCTCCATATCTCGTGAGCGGTGGTGCACTCTTGGATTCGTTCGAATTCTTTCGGACTCAACGCGCAATACAAGGCATTCATTGCCTTTGCGTTGAGTGAGAGATCTTGAATCTGCAGCTGCGAGTAGCCTGCATCCGGTCGCTTCGGGATCTCGTATGAGGCTTCGCAACGTCCCCATAGAGCGAAGTCCGTGGCTTGAAGCCACATCCTCATCCTCAGCTTCCAGTAGCTGTAGTTGTTCCCGTCAAAGTAGGGCGGACGGGTTGTGGACTGTCCCTCCGAAATCCTACACGCGGAACTGCTTCCCTCCATTGATCTTCTTGCTTGGTTGTTACGCCGAAACAGCAAGACCTGCTCTGATACCAATTAAAAGTTCCCTACTTGGAGGGGTGAGATCAGCGTGACAAAAAAAATGCGGAATTGAAAATATAAACAATCTCACAAAAATAAGCAATCACAAAATGTACACAGGTATTTTTAGGTGGAAACCCAAACCGGGTGAAAACCACCACCTAACCCTCTCGAGTTAGGATTTTCCGATCAACCTAGTTGATCAAATCCACTAACCGAATCACTTTGAAACGAGGGTGATTCAACCTCAGTACAACCACGCTACAAGTACGAGGGTAGCGTTCCTCAACCCCTTCTCTCCACGAGAAGGATTTTGTCCCACGAAGGAGACGGGAATTCGCAAAGTGAATACCCAACCAAAAGACAAAGGTAAAATAAAACAACAAACCTATAGAGCCAACAAAGTAATTAACCTAAGCTTCTATAGGATTTAGGAAACTCCCCTTAGCAAGGAGTGCGTTGACGATGACGCGGGTGCGTGAGCCACGCAACGGCGCAACTTCGCTCTCGTGAACTACGGCGGGAGAGCGGGTGCGCAACAGCTTGATGCTCTCAAGATGTAGAACTTGAGCTTGGAGAGCAAGGGCTAGCTAGGACACAAGAGAGTGGAAAGTGTAATACAAATTGTTTCTTGTGTATCTTGGTCTCTCTAGGTGTGTATGTCTTGTGTATTTGTGTTACAAAGGTTCCCCTCTATTTATAGAGGCCTTAGGAAGGCTTTGGAAGGCTTGGAAAGGTTCTATAGCCGTTGGGTGCAAAGCCCAAGAGAATCAGGCCGAAATCAGGATAATGATTGCATTTGACAGGGTTATCAGACGTCTGGAAGGCCACTTTAAGACGTTTGATTTCAAGGTCAGACGTCTGATTCTGTGCGGGTTTCCTCCTGACTTGAATCAGATCTAAACAGGGTTCTTGTGCAGGTCGATCAGACGACATACAGGACGTCTGGCACTATGCCTGGACGTCTGGAAACCAACTTTTCCTACGGAATGGATTTGCAACGGCTAGAAAATCTCTGAGAAGAGATTTTCGGGTCAGTCGAGGCAAAACGGTCAATTATCAGACGTCTGGGAATACCTATGGACGTCTGATAAGGCTCTAACGGTCATATACTGCCGTGCTTGCTAAGTTAGCCAACGGTCCACTATCTGGACGTCTGGAAAGTCCATCAGACGTCGTCTAAGACGTCTGGACTAAGGTCTGGACGTCTGATTTCATCAGACAGGAAACTAGGTCCAGCCTAAAAGGTTATCAGACGTCTGAAACAACAGTCAGACGTCTTAAAACACTTAATCAGACGTCTGATTTTGGAATTAGACGTCTGGAAATGGTGTTTGAGCCCTATATTGGTTTTCTAAGTATTCTACAGAAAACCTAAGTATCCTAGGGTTGTGCCGGTGTTCCTAGGACTACTGTTAGGGTTCTTTGAGGCTCTTTAACAGAAATATCTAAGGAAATAAAGAGCAACAAAAGAAACGAAAAATACAACAAGAACAAAAGAAGGAAATCTATCCTATTCTTCATTTCCTTCCATCTTCAATCTTTCGCTCCACGCGAACCTCCTCTGTTTTCCGTCAAGCTCCTCCAATCCGTCCTGGATGCGAGCTCGAACTCCGTTCTAAACACGTCCACATTTGCAATTGACCTGAAATCTAGTTCTCAAATTGCAAATGTTAAATAACACGTGTTTTGTTATCATCAAAACAAATGATCGTGGTGCTCTAGCACCAACAATCTCCCCCTTTTTGATGATGACAAAACCGTAAATAATAATGCATAAAAATCCTCCCCCTTTTTGACATTATCAAAAAGGTTTGATTGGTTTAAAATTCCTATAACTCCCCCTTAAAACATGCTCTTCTATGAGTTTCTTTTAACAAAGGTAATATCCTCCCCCTTTTTGTAACAATGAGATAGCTATTATTTTTCTCCCCCTTTCTAAAGGAAATTTAGCTACCTTATATCTCCCCCTTAAAAATTGACAATTAGCTCATTAATTTTTAACTCCCCCTATCTAAATGCTTATAAAAAGATAGGGTTAAGAATTTTACCTCACCTACCATGGCCAATAAAATGGCCCAAATGGTGGTGGTGGATGCCACATCGGATGGGGCTCCCATCCGTAGCTTGGAGGCCCGGGCATTGGCGCCGGTCTCCAATCTGGTGGTCGACGTGCGGCGGGTCCGTCGTTTGTTCGCCGTCTCGTCGGTCTTCTTGTTCTCCTCCTTGGTCTACTCATTGGTTCTCCCAACTTAAGTTGACCAGCCTTGAGTTTGTAGGTCCAGTCCTGTGTATTGTAGTTATCCCTGAATCCTACAAAACAAGATTCCAAATTTTTCTTCGGTATCCAAGTAAGCTTGGATCCGGATTTGTTAGTGGGTCTCCTTGACGGAGATCCTTTCTCAACCTTAGGGCTATAAAAATTATCAACTTTGTTGATTAATTTGTTAGAATTTTCCCTAAGACATGCGATTTCTTTTTCTATAATATCCATCTTAGTCTTTAAATCAGAAATTTCTAACTTTAGACTATTATTTTCCTCAATCAATTTATTATTTTCATTGATGAGGTCTTGATTTTCTAATAACAGGTTATTATCCTTAGGACTAGTCTCTATATCCTTGAGTTGTTTTTCTAACCTATCATTTTCATTTCTAAGAAAACTAAGGTTCTTTTTAATGCTTTTATTTTCTACCCTAAGTGATTTACTAATCTCAAAAAGTTCATTAAAAGCTTCTTGTAAATCCAGGTTTACCTCATTGTCGGAGTCGCTTTCGCTGTCGATGTCGCTTTCTCCGATTGCCATGAAACCAAGGCACGTGGTTTCCTTCTCTCCGAGATCTTCTTCCGAACTCGTCTCCTCATGAGTGCCTTCCAACCTCCTCCATATCTCGTGAGCGGTGGTGCACTCTTGGATTCGTTCGAATTCTTTCGGACTCAACGCGCAATACAAGGCATTCATTGCCTTTGCGTTGAGTGAGAGATCTTGAATCTGCAGCTGCGAGTAGCCTGCATCCGGTCGCTTCGGGATCTCGTATGAGGCTTCGCAACGTCCCCATAGAGCGAAGTCCGTGGCTTGAAGCCACATCCTCATCCTCAGCTTCCAGTAGCTGTAGTTGTTCCCGTCAAAGTAGGGCGGACGGGTTGTGGACTGTCCCTCCGAAATCCTACACGCGGAACTGCTTCCCTCCATTGATCTTCTTGCTTGGTTGTTACGCCGAAACAGCAAGACCTGCTCTGATACCAATTAAAAGTTCCCTACTTGGAGGGGTGAGATCAGCGTGACAAAAAAAATGCGGAATTGAAAATATAAACAATCTCACAAAAATAAGCAATCACAAAATGTACACAGGTATTTTTAGGTGGAAACCCAAACCGGGTGAAAACCACCACCTAACCCTCTCGAGTTAGGATTTTCCGATCAACCTAGTTGATCAAATCCACTAACCGAATCACTTTGAAACGAGGGTGATTCAACCTCAGTACAACCACGCTACAAGTACGAGGGTAGCGTTCCTCAACCCCTTCTCTCCACGAGAAGGATTTTGTCCCACGAAGGAGACGGGAATTCGCAAAGTGAATACCCAACCAAAAGACAAAGGTAAAATAAAACAACAAACCTATAGAGCCAACAAAGTAATTAACCTAAGCTTCTATAGGATTTAGGAAACTCCCCTTAGCAAGGAGTGCGTTGACGATGACGCGGGTGCGTGAGCCACGCAACGGCGCAACTTCGCTCTCGTGAACTACGGCGGGAGAGCGGGTGCGCAACAGCTTGATGCTCTCAAGATGTAGAACTTGAGCTTGGAGAGCAAGGGCTAGCTAGGACACAAGAGAGTGGAAAGTGTAATACAAATTGTTTCTTGTGTATCTTGGTCTCTCTAGGTGTGTATGTCTTGTGTATTTGTGTTACAAAGGTTCCCCTCTATTTATAGAGGCCTTAGGAAGGCTTTGGAAGGCTTGGAAAGGTTCTATAGCCGTTGGGTGCAAAGCCCAAGAGAATCAGGCCGAAATCAGGATAATGATTGCATTTGACAGGGTTATCAGACGTCTGGAAGGCCACTTTAAGACGTTTGATTTCAAGGTCAGACGTCTGATTCTGTGCGGGTTTCCTCCTGACTTGAATCAGATCTAAACAGGGTTCTTGTGCAGGTCGATCAGACGACATACAGGACGTCTGGCACTATGCCTGGACGTCTGGAAACCAACTTTTCCTACGGAATGGATTTGCAACGGCTAGAAAATCTCTGAGAAGAGATTTTCGGGTCAGTCGAGGCAAAACGGTCAATTATCAGACGTCTGGGAATACCTATGGACGTCTGATAAGGCTCTAACGGTCATATACTGCCGTGCTTGCTAAGTTAGCCAACGGTCCACTATCTGGACGTCTGGAAAGTCCATCAGACGTCGTCTAAGACGTCTGGACTAAGGTCTGGACGTCTGATTTCATCAGACAGGAAACTAGGTCCAGCCTAAAAGGTTATCAGACGTCTGAAACAACAGTCAGACGTCTTAAAACACTTAATCAGACGTCTGATTTTGGAATTAGACGTCTGGAAATGGTGTTTGAGCCCTATATTGGTTTTCTAAGTATTCTACAGAAAACCTAAGTATCCTAGGGTTGTGCCGGTGTTCCTAGGACTACTGTTAGGGTTCTTTGAGGCTCTTTAACAGAAATATCTAAGGAAATAAAGAGCAACAAAAGAAACGAAAAATACAACAAGAACAAAAGAAGGAAATCTATCCTATTCTTCATTTCCTTCCATCTTCAATCTTTCGCTCCACGCGAACCTCCTCTGTTTTCCGTCAAGCTCCTCCAATCCGTCCTGGATGCGAGCTCGAACTCCGTTCTAAACACGTCCACATTTGCAATTGACCTGAAATCTAGTTCTCAAATTGCAAATGTTAAATAACACGTGTTTTGTTATCATCAAAACAAATGATCGTGGTGCTCTAGCACCAACAATCTCCCCCTTTTTGATGATGACAAAACCGTAAATAATAATGCATAAAAATCCTCCCCCTTTTTGACATTATCAAAAAGGTTTGATTGGTTTAAAATTCCTATAACTCCCCCTTAAAACATGCTCTTCTATGAGTTTCTTTTAACAAAGGTAATATCCTCCCCCTTTTTGTAACAATGAGATAGCTATTATTTTTCTCCCCCTTTCTAAAGGAAATTTAGCTACCTTATATCTCCCCCTTAAAAATTGACAATTAGCTCATTAATTTTTAACTCCCCCTATCTAAATGCTTATAAAAAGATAGGGTTAAGAATTTTACCTCACCTACCATGGCCAATAAAATGGCCCAAATGGTGGTGGTGGATGCCACATCGGATGGGGCTCCCATCCGTAGCTTGGAGGCCCGGGCATTGGCGCCGGTCTCCAATCTGGTGGTCGACGTGCGGCGGGTCCGTCGTTTGTTCGCCGTCTCGTCGGTCTTCTTGTTCTCCTCCTTGGTCTACTCATTGGTTCTCCCAACTTAAGTTGACCAGCCTTGAGTTTGTAGGTCCAGTCCTGTGTATTGTAGTTATCCCTGAATCCTACAAAACAAGATTCCAAATTTTTCTTCGGTATCCAAGTAAGCTTGGATCCGGATTTGTTAGTGGGTCTCCTTGACGGAGATCCTTTCTCAACCTTAGGGCTATAAAAATTATCAACTTTGTTGATTAATTTGTTAGAATTTTCCCTAAGACATGCGATTTCTTTTTCTATAATATCCATCTTAGTCTTTAAATCAGAAATTTCTAACTTTAGACTATTATTTTCCTCAATCAATTTATTATTTTCATTGATGAGGTCTTGATTTTCTAATAACAGGTTATTATCCTTAGGACTAGTCTCTATATCCTTGAGTTGTTTTTCTAACCTATCATTTTCATTTCTAAGAAAACTAAGGTTCTTTTTAATGCTTTTATTTTCTACCCTAAGTGATTTACTAATCTCAAAAAGTTCATTAAAAGCTTCTTGTAAATCCAGGTTTACCTCATTGTCGGAGTCGCTTTCGCTGTCGATGTCGCTTTCTCCGATTGCCATGAAACCAAGGCACGTGGTTTCCTTCTCTCCGAGATCTTCTTCCGAACTCGTCTCCTCATGAGTGCCTTCCAACCTCCTCCATATCTCGTGAGCGGTGGTGCACTCTTGGATTCGTTCGAATTCTTTCGGACTCAACGCGCAATACAAGGCATTCATTGCCTTTGCGTTGAGTGAGAGATCTTGAATCTGCAGCTGCGAGTAGCCTGCATCCGGTCGCTTCGGGATCTCGTATGAGGCTTCGCAACGTCCCCATAGAGCGAAGTCCGTGGCTTGAAGCCACATCCTCATCCTCAGCTTCCAGTAGCTGTAGTTGTTCCCGTCAAAGTAGGGCGGACGGGTTGTGGACTGTCCCTCCGAAATCCTACACGCGGAACTGCTTCCCTCCATTGATCTTCTTGCTTGGTTGTTACGCCGAAACAGCAAGACCTGCTCTGATACCAATTAAAAGTTCCCTACTTGGAGGGGTGAGATCAGCGTGACAAAAAAAATGCGGAATTGAAAATATAAACAATCTCACAAAAATAAGCAATCACAAAATGTACACAGGTATTTTTAGGTGGAAACCCAAACCGGGTGAAAACCACCACCTAACCCTCTCGAGTTAGGATTTTCCGATCAACCTAGTTGATCAAATCCACTAACCGAATCACTTTGAAACGAGGGTGATTCAACCTCAGTACAACCACGCTACAAGTACGAGGGTAGCGTTCCTCAACCCCTTCTCTCCACGAGAAGGATTTTGTCCCACGAAGGAGACGGGAATTCGCAAAGTGAATACCCAACCAAAAGACAAAGGTAAAATAAAACAACAAACCTATAGAGCCAACAAAGTAATTAACCTAAGCTTCTATAGGATTTAGGAAACTCCCCTTAGCAAGGAGTGCGTTGACGATGACGCGGGTGCGTGAGCCACGCAACGGCGCAACTTCGCTCTCGTGAACTACGGCGGGAGAGCGGGTGCGCAACAGCTTGATGCTCTCAAGATGTAGAACTTGAGCTTGGAGAGCAAGGGCTAGCTAGGACACAAGAGAGTGGAAAGTGTAATACAAATTGTTTCTTGTGTATCTTGGTCTCTCTAGGTGTGTATGTCTTGTGTATTTGTGTTACAAAGGTTCCCCTCTATTTATAGAGGCCTTAGGAAGGCTTTGGAAGGCTTGGAAAGGTTCTATAGCCGTTGGGTGCAAAGCCCAAGAGAATCAGGCCGAAATCAGGATAATGATTGCATTTGACAGGGTTATCAGACGTCTGGAAGGCCACTTTAAGACGTTTGATTTCAAGGTCAGACGTCTGATTCTGTGCGGGTTTCCTCCTGACTTGAATCAGATCTAAACAGGGTTCTTGTGCAGGTCGATCAGACGACATACAGGACGTCTGGCACTATGCCTGGACGTCTGGAAACCAACTTTTCCTACGGAATGGATTTGCAACGGCTAGAAAATCTCTGAGAAGAGATTTTCGGGTCAGTCGAGGCAAAACGGTCAATTATCAGACGTCTGGGAATACCTATGGACGTCTGATAAGGCTCTAACGGTCATATACTGCCGTGCTTGCTAAGTTAGCCAACGGTCCACTATCTGGACGTCTGGAAAGTCCATCAGACGTCGTCTAAGACGTCTGGACTAAGGTCTGGACGTCTGATTTCATCAGACAGGAAACTAGGTCCAGCCTAAAAGGTTATCAGACGTCTGAAACAACAGTCAGACGTCTTAAAACACTTAATCAGACGTCTGATTTTGGAATTAGACGTCTGGAAATGGTGTTTGAGCCCTATATTGGTTTTCTAAGTATTCTACAGAAAACCTAAGTATCCTAGGGTTGTGCCGGTGTTCCTAGGACTACTGTTAGGGTTCTTTGAGGCTCTTTAACAGAAATATCTAAGGAAATAAAGAGCAACAAAAGAAACGAAAAATACAACAAGAACAAAAGAAGGAAATCTATCCTATTCTTCATTTCCTTCCATCTTCAATCTTTCGCTCCACGCGAACCTCCTCTGTTTTCCGTCAAGCTCCTCCAATCCGTCCTGGATGCGAGCTCGAACTCCGTTCTAAACACGTCCACATTTGCAATTGACCTGAAATCTAGTTCTCAAATTGCAAATGTTAAATAACACGTGTTTTGTTATCATCAAAACAAATGATCGTGGTGCTCTAGCACCAACAATCTCCCCCTTTTTGATGATGACAAAACCGTAAATAATAATGCATAAAAATCCTCCCCCTTTTTGACATTATCAAAAAGGTTTGATTGGTTTAAAATTCCTATAACTCCCCCTTAAAACATGCTCTTCTATGAGTTTCTTTTAACAAAGGTAATATCCTCCCCCTTTTTGTAACAATGAGATAGCTATTATTTTTCTCCCCCTTTCTAAAGGAAATTTAGCTACCTTATATCTCCCCCTTAAAAATTGACAATTAGCTCATTAATTTTTAACTCCCCCTATCTAAATGCTTATAAAAAGATAGGGTTAAGAATTTTACCTCACCTACCATGGCCAATAAAATGGCCCAAATGGTGGTGGTGGATGCCACATCGGATGGGGCTCCCATCCGTAGCTTGGAGGCCCGGGCATTGGCGCCGGTCTCCAATCTGGTGGTCGACGTGCGGCGGGTCCGTCGTTTGTTCGCCGTCTCGTCGGTCTTCTTGTTCTCCTCCTTGGTCTACTCATTGGTTCTCCCAACTTAAGTTGACCAGCCTTGAGTTTGTAGGTCCAGTCCTGTGTATTGTAGTTATCCCTGAATCCTACAAAACAAGATTCCAAATTTTTCTTCGGTATCCAAGTAAGCTTGGATCCGGATTTGTTAGTGGGTCTCCTTGACGGAGATCCTTTCTCAACCTTAGGGCTATAAAAATTATCAACTTTGTTGATTAATTTGTTAGAATTTTCCCTAAGACATGCGATTTCTTTTTCTATAATATCCATCTTAGTCTTTAAATCAGAAATTTCTAACTTTAGACTATTATTTTCCTCAATCAATTTATTATTTTCATTGATGAGGTCTTGATTTTCTAATAACAGGTTATTATCCTTAGGACTAGTCTCTATATCCTTGAGTTGTTTTTCTAACCTATCATTTTCATTTCTAAGAAAACTAAGGTTCTTTTTAATGCTTTTATTTTCTACCCTAAGTGATTTACTAATCTCAAAAAGTTCATTAAAAGCTTCTTGTAAATCCAGGTTTACCTCATTGTCGGAGTCGCTTTCGCTGTCGATGTCGCTTTCTCCGATTGCCATGAAACCAAGGCACGTGGTTTCCTTCTCTCCGAGATCTTCTTCCGAACTCGTCTCCTCATGAGTGCCTTCCAACCTCCTCCATATCTCGTGAGCGGTGGTGCACTCTTGGATTCGTTCGAATTCTTTCGGACTCAACGCGCAATACAAGGCATTCATTGCCTTTGCGTTGAGTGAGAGATCTTGAATCTGCAGCTGCGAGTAGCCTGCATCCGGTCGCTTCGGGATCTCGTATGAGGCTTCGCAACGTCCCCATAGAGCGAAGTCCGTGGCTTGAAGCCACATCCTCATCCTCAGCTTCCAGTAGCTGTAGTTGTTCCCGTCAAAGTAGGGCGGACGGGTTGTGGACTGTCCCTCCGAAATCCTACACGCGGAACTGCTTCCCTCCATTGATCTTCTTGCTTGGTTGTTACGCCGAAACAGCAAGACCTGCTCTGATACCAATTAAAAGTTCCCTACTTGGAGGGGTGAGATCAGCGTGACAAAAAAAATGCGGAATTGAAAATATAAACAATCTCACAAAAATAAGCAATCACAAAATGTACACAGGTATTTTTAGGTGGAAACCCAAACCGGGTGAAAACCACCACCTAACCCTCTCGAGTTAGGATTTTCCGATCAACCTAGTTGATCAAATCCACTAACCGAATCACTTTGAAACGAGGGTGATTCAACCTCAGTACAACCACGCTACAAGTACGAGGGTAGCGTTCCTCAACCCCTTCTCTCCACGAGAAGGATTTTGTCCCACGAAGGAGACGGGAATTCGCAAAGTGAATACCCAACCAAAAGACAAAGGTAAAATAAAACAACAAACCTATAGAGCCAACAAAGTAATTAACCTAAGCTTCTATAGGATTTAGGAAACTCCCCTTAGCAAGGAGTGCGTTGACGATGACGCGGGTGCGTGAGCCACGCAACGGCGCAACTTCGCTCTCGTGAACTACGGCGGGAGAGCGGGTGCGCAACAGCTTGATGCTCTCAAGATGTAGAACTTGAGCTTGGAGAGCAAGGGCTAGCTAGGACACAAGAGAGTGGAAAGTGTAATACAAATTGTTTCTTGTGTATCTTGGTCTCTCTAGGTGTGTATGTCTTGTGTATTTGTGTTACAAAGGTTCCCCTCTATTTATAGAGGCCTTAGGAAGGCTTTGGAAGGCTTGGAAAGGTTCTATAGCCGTTGGGTGCAAAGCCCAAGAGAATCAGGCCGAAATCAGGATAATGATTGCATTTGACAGGGTTATCAGACGTCTGGAAGGCCACTTTAAGACGTTTGATTTCAAGGTCAGACGTCTGATTCTGTGCGGGTTTCCTCCTGACTTGAATCAGATCTAAACAGGGTTCTTGTGCAGGTCGATCAGACGACATACAGGACGTCTGGCACTATGCCTGGACGTCTGGAAACCAACTTTTCCTACGGAATGGATTTGCAACGGCTAGAAAATCTCTGAGAAGAGATTTTCGGGTCAGTCGAGGCAAAACGGTCAATTATCAGACGTCTGGGAATACCTATGGACGTCTGATAAGGCTCTAACGGTCATATACTGCCGTGCTTGCTAAGTTAGCCAACGGTCCACTATCTGGACGTCTGGAAAGTCCATCAGACGTCGTCTAAGACGTCTGGACTAAGGTCTGGACGTCTGATTTCATCAGACAGGAAACTAGGTCCAGCCTAAAAGGTTATCAGACGTCTGAAACAACAGTCAGACGTCTTAAAACACTTAATCAGACGTCTGATTTTGGAATTAGACGTCTGGAAATGGTGTTTGAGCCCTATATTGGTTTTCTAAGTATTCTACAGAAAACCTAAGTATCCTAGGGTTGTGCCGGTGTTCCTAGGACTACTGTTAGGGTTCTTTGAGGCTCTTTAACAGAAATATCTAAGGAAATAAAGAGCAACAAAAGAAACGAAAAATACAACAAGAACAAAAGAAGGAAATCTATCCTATTCTTCATTTCCTTCCATCTTCAATCTTTCGCTCCACGCGAACCTCCTCTGTTTTCCGTCAAGCTCCTCCAATCCGTCCTGGATGCGAGCTCGAACTCCGTTCTAAACACGTCCACATTTGCAATTGACCTGAAATCTAGTTCTCAAATTGCAAATGTTAAATAACACGTGTTTTGTTATCATCAAAACAAATGATCGTGGTGCTCTAGCACCAACAATCTCCCCCTTTTTGATGATGACAAAACCGTAAATAATAATGCATAAAAATCCTCCCCCTTTTTGACATTATCAAAAAGGTTTGATTGGTTTAAAATTCCTATAACTCCCCCTTAAAACATGCTCTTCTATGAGTTTCTTTTAACAAAGGTAATATCCTCCCCCTTTTTGTAACAATGAGATAGCTATTATTTTTCTCCCCCTTTCTAAAGGAAATTTAGCTACCTTATATCTCCCCCTTAAAAATTGACAATTAGCTCATTAATTTTTAACTCCCCCTATCTAAATGCTTATAAAAAGATAGGGTTAAGAATTTTACCTCACCTACCATGGCCAATAAAATGGCCCAAATGGTGGTGGTGGATGCCACATCGGATGGGGCTCCCATCCGTAGCTTGGAGGCCCGGGCATTGGCGCCGGTCTCCAATCTGGTGGTCGACGTGCGGCGGGTCCGTCGTTTGTTCGCCGTCTCGTCGGTCTTCTTGTTCTCCTCCTTGGTCTACTCATTGGTTCTCCCAACTTAAGTTGACCAGCCTTGAGTTTGTAGGTCCAGTCCTGTGTATTGTAGTTATCCCTGAATCCTACAAAACAAGATTCCAAATTTTTCTTCGGTATCCAAGTAAGCTTGGATCCGGATTTGTTAGTGGGTCTCCTTGATGGAGATCCTTTCTCAACCTTAGGGCTATAAAAATTATCAACTTTGTTGATTAATTTGTTAGAATTTTCCCTAAGACATGCGATTTCTTTTTCTATAATATCCATCTTAGTCTTTAAATCAGAAATTTCTAACTTTAGACTATTATTTTCCTCAATCAATTTATTATTTTCATTGATGAGGTCTTGATTTTCTAATAACAGGTTATTATCCTTAGGACTAGTCTCTATATCCTTGAGTTGTTTTTCTAACCTATCATTTTCATTTCTAAGAAAACTAAGGTTCTTTTTAATGCTTTTATTTTCTACCCTAAGTGATTTACTAATCTCAAAAAGTTCATTAAAAGCTTCTTGTAAATCCAGGTTTACCTCATTGTCGGAGTCGCTTTCGCTGTCGATGTCGCTTTCTCCGATTGCCATGAAACCAAGGCACGTGGTTTCCTTCTCTCCGAGATCTTCTTCCGAACTCGTCTCCTCATGAGTGCCTTCCAACCTCCTCCATATCTCGTGAGCGGTGGTGCACTCTTGGATTCGTTCGAATTCTTTCGGACTCAACGCGCAATACAAGGCATTCATTGCCTTTGCGTTGAGTGAGAGATCTTGAATCTGCAGCTGCGAGTAGCCTGCATCCGGTCGCTTCGGGATCTCGTATGAGGCTTCGCAACGTCCCCATAGAGCGAAGTCCGTGGCTTGAAGCCACATCCTCATCCTCAGCTTCCAGTAGCTGTAGTTGTTCCCGTCAAAGTAGGGCGGACGGGTTGTGGACTGTCCCTCCGAAATCCTACACGCGGAACTGCTTCCCTCCATTGATCTTCTTGCTTGGTTGTTACGCCGAAACAGCAAGACCTGCTCTGATACCAATTAAAAGTTCCCTACTTGGAGGGGTGAGATCAGCGTGACAAAAAAAATGCGGAATTGAAAATATAAACAATCTCACAAAAATAAGCAATCACAAAATGTACACAGGTATTTTTAGGTGGAAACCCAAACCGGGTGAAAACCACCACCTAACCCTCTCGAGTTAGGATTTTCCGATCAACCTAGTTGATCAAATCCACTAACCGAATCACTTTGAAACGAGGGTGATTCAACCTCAGTACAACCACGCTACAAGTACGAGGGTAGCGTTCCTCAACCCCTTCTCTCCACGAGAAGGATTTTGTCCCACGAAGGAGACGGGAATTCGCAAAGTGAATACCCAACCAAAAGACAAAGGTAAAATAAAACAACAAACCTATAGAGCCAACAAAGTAATTAACCTAAGCTTCTATAGGATTTAGGAAACTCCCCTTAGCAAGGAGTGCGTTGACGATGACGCGGGTGCGTGAGCCACGCAACGGCGCAACTTCGCTCTCGTGAACTACGGCGGGAGAGCGGGTGCGCAACAGCTTGATGCTCTCAAGATGTAGAACTTGAGCTTGGAGAGCAAGGGCTAGCTAGGACACAAGAGAGTGGAAAGTGTAATACAAATTGTTTCTTGTGTATCTTGGTCTCTCTAGGTGTGTATGTCTTGTGTATTTGTGTTACAAAGGTTCCCCTCTATTTATAGAGGCCTTAGGAAGGCTTTGGAAGGCTTGGAAAGGTTCTATAGCCGTTGGGTGCAAAGCCCAAGAGAATCAGGCCGAAATCAGGATAATGATTGCATTTGACAGGGTTATCAGACGTCTGGAAGGCCACTTTAAGACGTTTGATTTCAAGGTCAGACGTCTGATTCTGTGCGGGTTTCCTCCTGACTTGAATCAGATCTAAACAGGGTTCTTGTGCAGGTCGATCAGACGACATACAGGACGTCTGGCACTATGCCTGGACGTCTGGAAACCAACTTTTCCTACGGAATGGATTTGCAACGGCTAGAAAATCTCTGAGAAGAGATTTTCGGGTCAGTCGAGGCAAAACGGTCAATTATCAGACGTCTGGGAATACCTATGGACGTCTGATAAGGCTCTAACGGTCATATACTGCCGTGCTTGCTAAGTTAGCCAACGGTCCACTATCTGGACGTCTGGAAAGTCCATCAGACGTCGTCTAAGACGTCTGGACTAAGGTCTGGACGTCTGATTTCATCAGACAGGAAACTAGGTCCAGCCTAAAAGGTTATCAGACGTCTGAAACAACAGTCAGACGTCTTAAAACACTTAATCAGACGTCTGATTTTGGAATTAGACGTCTGGAAATGGTGTTTGAGCCCTATATTGGTTTTCTAAGTATTCTACAGAAAACCTAAGTATCCTAGGGTTGTGCCGGTGTTCCTAGGACTACTGTTAGGGTTCTTTGAGGCTCTTTAACAGAAATATCTAAGGAAATAAAGAGCAACAAAAGAAACGAAAAATACAACAAGAACAAAAGAAGGAAATCTATCCTATTCTTCATTTCCTTCCATCTTCAATCTTTCGCTCCACGCGAACCTCCTCTGTTTTCCGTCAAGCTCCTCCAATCCGTCCTGGATGCGAGCTCGAACTCCGTTCTAAACACGTCCACATTTGCAATTGACCTGAAATCTAGTTCTCAAATTGCAAATGTTAAATAACACGTGTTTTGTTATCATCAAAACAAATGATCGTGGTGCTCTAGCACCAACATATATATATATAGGTATGTAAATATATATATATATATATAAGTATATAATAGTGTATAGGTGAGAGTGTGTGTGCGAGAGTGAGTGTGTGTGTATGTGTATTTGTAGAGAGAGAGGGAGAGTGTGCTATGAGAGAGAGAGAGAGAGAGAGAGAGAGGGAGAGAGAGCTGGAGTTGGCGTGGTTAAGGCGTTTGAAGCTTCAGGCCCGACGTCTGGAGTCCACGTGCGCATGCACAAGCACGTAGGTGCGTGGAGAGGCGCACGCTGGAGGGAAGTGGGCACGGAGAGGACCGCAGTGCACAGCGCTGCATGGAGAGGCTGGAGCGGGCAGACGCAGGCGTGCGCGGGTGAAGGGAGCGGGCGGGTGTGGGCGACGCGGGCGCACGCAGACACGCGGGCGGGTGCTGGAGCGGGCGCGGGGCTGGACGCGGGTGCGGGCAGTGGCTTGTAGCGGCGCATCGGGTGACCGGTTAAGTGAGAAACTTACCGGTCACCGCACTGTAGCCACAGTGTTCCGTTGACTGGCGTGAACAGTGGCTATAGTGCATGGCCGAGCTGCGCGATCGCCTGCGTCCGGTGCTATGAGTGCGAAGGGCGTGGACGGCTCGGCGTGCGCGCGGAAGAGTGGCGCCGCTGCTGTCTTGCGGCGAGGTGGTTCGCGACAGGGCGCGCGGAGAGGGTTGGGTCGCGGGCGAAGGAGCGCGACAGGGCGCGCGGTGGCCTGCGGGTGTTGGCTGGTGTGCGCGGTGAAGCTTGGCCGGCCACTGCAGGGGCGCGCGGTGGCCAGGTACGGGCGGAAAGGTGAGTGCAGCGCGAAGAAGCTTGCGGCTGCTGCCGCCTTGCTACTGCTACTGCGTGCAGAGCTTTGAGCTTCAAAGCTTGAAGCTCCTGCTCCAATGGCTGAAGTGGCTTGGACGTTGAAACAGGGAAAGAACCACCACGCCCACCGGCTCTTTGATGAGCTGGGCGATGGTGGACTCACGGTGGTGGTTGTGCACCACCGTGAGGTACTCCTGCCCGCAGAGTGTCTCCTTAGAGGAGGAGGGCCTGCGTATGGAGGGAGAGGGGAGGAGGCGGCCTGGAGAAGAAGAGAAGCTGCTATGTGTTTTTTTGTTGGTGGACCAGGCTCAGCTTTGCAAGAAGAAGCTGAGCTCTTTTTATAGAGGAAGAAGGCATGCACAGCCATGCCTTGGCTGTGCATGCGGCTGTGCATGGCTTGGCAGGGCATGCGGCTGCAGGGAGAGCTGTTTGCAGAGCATGGCGCAAGGAGGAAGGTCTAGCCATGCCATGCAGCCGTGGGAAGAATTCAAAGTCAAGTAAAATTAAAAATAAAAAGATGGTGAATTTTGCAAAGCAGCACTTGAGGAAAAATGTTAATTGCAAGGCCATTTATTTCACTCTCCTCTCCTCTCAATTAAATGCATGCATGCAAGTATTTTTACAAATGCGACTATGGATACCTAATATGCACTGGTAATGCTAGGAAATAGCGTAAGACGACACAATTGCAGGTGTATTTTTGTGGTGCAATCATATACACTTCTTGGTGGCTTCCTATATGTTATGGCTGCCAGTCATAAGAATATTATTAAAAATCAATTGAATTACTATTGTTGTTGTTGGTTGTTTAGTTCTCTTGTAGTAACAAGCTTAATCTGAAAGTTATTTTTAATAATATTGTTGAATTATTATTGTTAGTTTTTTCCCTACAAAGGATGTATGTCTTGGGAAACAAAGGAGCTCCAAAGTTCACTGCTTTAGAGGGTGTATTCTACTAACAACTCTAACTAGGGTCTTTTATAACCTGGATCCCTTTCATCGAAGAACAAAGTCAATGGAGATGATCAATTACCTGATATAAGGTCATGTCAAGGGCAAAGCTTGACAAAAAGCTTTATTGATTTATTGACTTTCTTACTAGTAATCATGTTTCTGTGACATAGATTTTGGTAAACTTAATTTCTATTAGTTGGATAGCTTTACAAACATTGCCCTATTAGAAATTTAGTTCTTTTCTTCCATCAGACTTAAGGTATGGAAATGTCTGTTACAAAACAAAAGAGGAAAATTTAAAAATGTCCCCTTAAATTTGGAGGTTTCTTTAAATACCTGCATATTTAAATTAACGTGGGCACACCCCACATAAACAAAAAGTGGGTACACCCTACATCCATTCAAATAAAACATGTAACACAAATGGGTACACCCCCATCTAATTAATGAAATAAAAAATAATATGTGGGCACACCTCACATCTAGAAAAAATCTATAATTTCATCCAATCAAATTTAAAAAATTGAAATTATACCTCTAAGTACAACAGCCTTCGAGTATGCCTGGTGAGACTTGAATAGGTTTTGTTAATATGGTGATATTATCGTTGAAATTAGTATATATATATAGTTGTACATGTATATAGATATTTATTTGTGTGTATATATATTTATGTATATATGTAAGCGGATATATATATATGTGTGTGTATGTGTGAGTGTATAAGGGTGTGTGTGAGTGTGTACCAGTGTGTGTGAGTGTACGAGTATGTGTGTACTGGCGGAGGAGGGGAGCGCAGCAGATAAGCTGTCTGCTGCGCTGCCCCGTCGTCTGATGCGCACAGATACGCGGGCACAGGAGAGAGAGTGCGCTTGGTGCGCTGGGGAAGCGCCTGTGCTCTCTTCGTGCGCGGGGCTGGTGCGGGCGAGCACAGCGCAGCACACTGCGCAGTGCTGCGGGCGGGCGTGGTGAGGTGCAGGCGACCGGCTGGAGCGGGTAGCGGGCAACCAGTGAGAAACGAGCCGGTAGCTACAGTGTCGCGCTGAGAGGCGTGAACAGTAGCTACAGTGCTGCGCGGAGCGAGCAACCGGTTCTGCTTGCGCGGGCGGGCTGTGGAGTGCCTGCGCGGATGGAAAGAAGCTGCGCACGTCCTGCAGGCGCACGCGCGGTGGCCAGCGGTGGCTTGCAGGCAGGTGCGTGGCTTCTTGAGCTTCTTTGCTTTGAGAGCTCGAAGCTCTGGCAATGGCGGAGAAGACGACAACAGTAAAAACAAAAGGTGAATCCACCACACCCACTTGCTCATGAAGGAGTTGGGCGGTGGTGGGACTCACAGTGGTGGTGTGAGACCACTGTGGGCTTTCTCCTGCCCACGGTGTGTCTCTTCTCAGTGAGAAGAGATACTGTGTATGAAGAGGGAGAGGGGAGGTGGTTGGCCCAAGGTGACGGTGAGGTGGATGAAAGTGCCTGCAGGTGCGTGAAAGTGTCCCCCCGCACAAGGGAGAGAGCAAGGCATTTTAAAGAGGAGACGGCAGCCACAGCCATGCTGCTGGCAGTGCACACCCTGCCATGCTTGTTGGCAGGAGGAGAGGCGCGAAGAGGCGCGCATGCCCCATGCCTCGCAACCGCGCGAGAAGAAAAATTCAAAGTAAATAAAAAAGTGAAAATTGGTGAAATTGCAATGCTGCACTTAATGAAGATGTTAATTAATGGTAGTGGAATGGATGGCCAATTATTCACACTCTCCTCCCCTCTCTATAAATGCATGCAGTCGTTTATTTACAAATGCAATTATAGCTACATATGATGCAATGGCAATGCTAGGGAATAACACAAGATGGCATATTTACTGGTGTATTTTTGGTGTGCAAACAATGCCTGTCACCGATAAACTGTAATTTGAAAAATAGAAGTAATTAAAATGCCAGTAGAGCAAGAGTAACAAATATTGAATGTGTGTGTTTAATTGGTTTAAGTTTAGTTATTTTTAATGTATAGAAAATGCCGATTGTAGTTTAGGTTTCTTAAATTTTAATATGATTTTGATATAAACAGAAATGAATTAAAGTAAACAAACTTTAACTAACCTTAAATGTCCACATCTACTGCATTTGAATTTATATGATTTTATTCTGTTAATTCTTGGTATGTTTTAGACTGTGCGTCAAAATGGCTGCGCGGTACTGTTCTTATGGGTATAATCCATCCCCTTTGGTAATTATCCGGGACATAGAAAACTTGTGTCGCTTGATATACCAATGTAAATGGTCCATCAGACTGAAGAATTTGACGATTAGGATTTAAACTCAAGAAATCGTGTTTCTTATCAATTTTGAAACCGCTGCCCTATTTGTAAACATCAAACCAATGACATTTAAATATGACAACTCTACGATCATATCTGAAGCTGATCTCCAAAATTTCTTTAATTTTACCATAGTATCCATCATGACCGGTGGAAAGATCTAAATCAACAATAACTCTGGCCTGTTGTGTAACCTTCATATCATCAATTTCTTTTATTCTGAATTTGAACTCATTTATTATATACTTAGTGTGGTAATGTGCATGATGTAATGGTGAATCAGCAATTACATCAAAATTTGGTATCCATTGTGGGTCCTTATCCTCTTTCAATTGATGAACCTGATCTTTAAACCAATCTAAGAAGCGAAATTTGTTTGTCCTAAAAAGAGATAATCGTTCGAATTCCTCATAAAATGGATCAATTTCAGGAATTTATTTTAAAATATATATATGCGTGCAATATCTGTCACTTTCTAAAATGGCCTTGTACTCTGTATGAAGGATTGATTTTCCTCTGATATCAAAAATTGATAAACATTCTTCATCAATGTCATTTTATTCTCTCTCATAATTTCTTTGAAGTTTATTAAAGCGGTATTCTGTTTCATTCATATACATGGACGTAAAATTAATACACTCCTCCATGAGATAGCCTTCTACACTTGATCCTTCTGGCTTTGCCTTGTTCAAAACATAATCTTTAAGCTTTTTCAAAAATCTCTCCATAGGATATATCCATCTGAATTGTATAGGTCCACTGATTCTCGCTTCATTTGCAAGATGCAGTGTGAGATGAACTATTACATCGAAGAAAGCTAGGGGAAGAATCTGTTCCATCTTATAGAGAGTAATGACTATTTGTTTATCCTAGTATTCCAGCATATCATTTTTTAGCGTGTTCGAACAAACAGCTTTGAAAAACCTGCTCATTTCTGTGAATGAATCAACAACTGGCTGTTACAGTATTCCTCGTATCGCTAATGAAAACAATGCTTGTATATAAACATGTGAGTCATAACTTTTCAAGCCAGATATCTTTTACTGCGCTTCATCTCCTTTACATATAAAGTAGTGTAATGCTGCCACCACCCATTACAAATGCAGTGCTCGAGCACAGTATTATGATCATGCAATGAACCATTCAAACATCTTCTGCATGGCCAAAAGATATTCTCAAATTGACCTCCTCGCCTAAATATCTTCCTATTGTCATCAAAGGCCCAATTCAGGAATGAAATTACTCCATCCTTATATCTGGTG
This sequence comes from Thalassia testudinum, assembly GCA_037157565.1. Lineage (NCBI taxonomy): Eukaryota > Viridiplantae > Streptophyta > Magnoliopsida > Alismatales > Hydrocharitaceae > Thalassia > Thalassia testudinum. Next base: position 78,640,774 of record JAZHRO010000022.1, on the reverse strand, counting down.
TAATTTGAACCCCGCAATCCAATCCAAGATTTATCCATTGTAACTTAAAATTTAATGTAAACAAATCACTTATTAGGAAGGGAAAGGACCTAATGATGTGTATCTTGATTAAGATTTTTATTTTATAGCCCATCCTTAAAAATTTGATCACAACTTAGGCTTGCTCGTTACATGTAATCTTAGTGCGGTGAAATTTCGGCAGCATCTCCTCGCACTTCTCTAGTATACCCCCCATTACTATCCTTAGCTAGATTTCTTTTAACACCCAATTAAGGGCAACGTAGGAAATTAGATAAGATTAGTTGGTATACTAGAGAAGAGTAAGAAGAAGCAACCGAGATTTTATCGCACAAGATTACATGTAATGAGCAAACCTAAGTTGTGATCAAATCTTTATGGACCTTCTTTAGTTCGATACTTCACCGAACTAAAGTTGATTGAGTCTTATGGCATGCTACAAAGACAACACATCATGCATTTAAGTGAGGTATACATACACTTCCTGCATTGTCTATATAACATAATCATACGTCTCGATGGACGAGTAATTTGGACACATTTTGACTTGGAGGACTTTTGCCCTAAGGGTAAGAATACTTAATGTTTGGCCTCGCGTGCACAAATCTTCTTTAGCAAGTGTGTGTATCTAAAAATAACTAATTTAAACATTAAAAAAATTTACCAAAAAACTAAAAATCATTCAATTAAATTAGAAAGATTGAATGTATATATATATATACCTCAAACTATTGAAGCCTCAAAATATACCCAACATTGATAACCTGCAATTTCAAAAGTAAAATTAATTAAATAACAAATTCTAATTATAATCTTAAACCCTAACCCAAACTAGACATGCAAACCAAACAAGAGAGCAAGCGAAAACCCTAACCTTGACCCAAACTCTTAACAAATCATAAAACCCTAACCTTGACCTAAACTAAGGAGGAGGGGTTCGGCAGTAGTAGTAGTAGTAGGAGGAGGAGGAGGAGGGCGGTAGGAGGAGAAGGAGGAGGGGTTAGCAGGATGGAGAGGAGGTGGAGAGGGGTGGTCAACGAGGGCTTTATAAAGTTGAGACATGAAATCAAAGCCTTGAAAATTCAATCTAAGCTGATGGAAAGAATAGGTATAACATTATGATGGCACCTTCTCGGTGTAAAGCATTCCCTATGCAAATCCAATCTGCTAAAAAACAAAGGGCATCAAAGAGAAAGGAATCAAGTAGTTTGAAATATCAAATTAGAGCAAAGATTCACTTTTCATTTTGCTTGAGCAATATAAAGGATCGAATCCTCATCCCATATGACCTTAGCAGGCCTTACCCCTCAAATATGGTAATAAGACACAAGAATCAAGACATTTCAAACTATCACCTTAGTGTTAAAAATCTTTGATTCTTGGCTTGCATTAAGTTCGACCTAAACCTAATAAGTCATGACACACTTCCTCTATAGACTAGAATCTAGAGAAAGGTTATTAGATCAAAGCCAAAATCAACCAGATATGTCTGTTCAAGGCATCCTCTGGTGGTTGGTCCTACTATAACTTACGGCACATTCCTATCGAGTAATTTCCACCTCTAAAGTAGAGCTTAAGCACTTCAAACAACAACTCGATACAGTTTCAGGATTGGAAGGAGCAAATTTGATTTGAAGTGGTTATACCTAGTCGATTAGAACTTATGCTTGAAGCATTACACTATGACTAACTCTTCATTGTTTTCAGGAAAAGAAGGTTTACCTTCGGCAAGATATAAGCAAATTAACCTCATTGGCATGTATTTAGCTATGATACCTTGACTACATACAATAAATCTATGATGCTCTAGATTTGTAAGGAGTTAGGAGGAGGAGGGGAGGAACCAAGGAGGGGGAGGAGGAGGGGGGTGATAACTCTACATTTTGTAGCGATAATTCTATCAATCGAGATTTATCTTAAGGATAACATGCACAAATAACACATTATAAATGGGCAAGGGAGCATTACATGCATTGCACATTGAAATTGCTAATAAATCTATGTTAATGGCCATTTGTACAAGTTCATGTCAAAACAGGCTTCAGATGAGCAATCGGACCGCACGGATGGATTCACAATGATGAACGGAGTCCAACAGACTCAAAATCGATCAAATCCAACATCCGGAGCTCCCGCAACTAGCCCAAGAAGTTCTTACCGTTGATCTGATGATCAATGGCCCACAGGCAGCCACGTAGCGGCATCTGATGCGCCCGCACCCGTGGCGCACCTCGTCATCACACCAAGCATTTTAAGCTGTTCGATCGTTTGAGAAGTCACCAGCTCGCCGCACACACCTCGTCACCGTGCGTCTTCAATCAGATCTTGACCGTTGGATTTTCATCCAACAGTCAACTCGTGCCGCACCCGATCTCGTCGCCGCGACAAAGCGAGGCACGCAGCACAGCGGTTCACGCCTTCGCACAGAGAGGCGATGGTTCGACCCGCTCTGTGCCTCACTCGTCGACCCTGTGCGCGCTGCGGCTAAATCAAGCCGCTCGATCAGCAGTGAACGGTGCAGATGGAAGCCATGCGGCACAACAGATGCGCATGGACGTTCATGCGCCCGATAATATGCGAGGCACGCGCTGCGCAAGCGCAATCCTTAGCGTGCTCTCACACGAAGCCTCAACCGTCCGATCTTTGATCGGACGGTGCACAGCAAGCGCACGCGAATCGTGATCGTGGTGCGCGGGAGGAAGAGTAGGTGGGCATGGAAGACCAGTAGGTTGGGGCCTTGACCAACATTTCTGGGGCAGTTTTAGCAACATCTTGGATGTCCCTAAAGCCCCTACTTAATTTAGAAACCCCTTCTTCCTATATAAACCCCCTCCAACTACCCATGGAAAGGCATTGAATACGCTTGCAATGCTTCTCCCCCATTCCTAGCTTCCCTTAGCACATTTTGTACTCGTCAGAGTTGATGATCCGCCTACGGAGCCCTCCTCCAGTGCTGTGGCTGCCTCGCCTTTTCCTTTCTCTCTCTCCCTTTACTCTAGCTTTACTTTACTTTTTTTTAAGCATTTAGCTGTTGTTATATCTGTAAAACTCAAGTTGCATGTTGAATGATTTTGTTTCTTATATAGCTACTGCCTCACTCTTTTGATTGGGTTTTTCTTATCTTAATATGCACGAATGTTGTGATCAAAAGACTCTAACCCTACCCTCTCTCTCTCTCTCTCTCTCTCTTACTCTCCTTTCTCTCCCACGTTTTCTTGTGCGCAAGCAAAACTCGCCATTTCCGTGACAACTAAGTCACAGAAAAAGCCGATTTCACGCCTCCCTGTGTTCGACACTCAAACCCACCTCTGTTTCTACATTTAAAATCGACATTGCGAATGCAAGCTACAATGCCTATTTAGACATACGCGTCCATCTCACGTTAGTTTTTGGTGCCGTTGCCAAGGAGGCAACGGATTTATTTTGTCACTTTCATTTTGCATCTAAACTCACATCGTCTACCTCATTTTCTTCCTCTGCTTGATTGGCTGGAGGAACTCGACACCTAGGCGGTGAAGGAGTGCGATTCGTGATGGTGGAGATGGAGTGAATGCAGCAAAGACTGGTTGTGAGTATCGCTCTACCCGTGGTTGTTTGCTTGCCTAAAAAAAAATCTAAAAAAATTAAAATTAGAGAAAAATCGACGTGGTGAATGACTGCTTGATCCGCATCCTAAACCCATCACCCAAAAAAAAAAAAAAAAGAACTCTAACATTCTTAAAGACATAATCTCTTTGCAGTGTTCTTTTTCTGTTTGAGTGAGGTTTGCGAAGTCACCATGACTTGACTTGGGCCGCATCACTCACCTTAAAATCAACTCACCTAGTAGATTGCATGAACAGTAGGATGAGAACATTAGGGTTGTTTCCTAGGGCCTCCTCACTCTAAAGGAATCCACTCTCACCCGTTGTGTATAAAACTTGGCGTGCCCACTTGAAACTTGTTTGAAAACACTAACGCGCTGCAATCCTAAAAGACATTAAAGTAAGGACAAACGTTAAAAGACACTACATCTTAAATCCTTGCTTGAAAACCATGTCTTATTTTTTGCACACATGAATCAGATAACTAAGAGGCACCACTCCTATCAACGCCTCGTCACATGTCTTGAGCACAAGCACTGACCTAAGCCCTCATTAAAATAGAGTAGATGTGTCCTAGGCAGGTGTTGGGAGAGCTTGATCGAGTTTTAGAAAAGTCACGTTGTACTACAGTTGAAAAAGCGTATGAAACAAATACAATTTATTACTCTAATTTAAAGTCCGAGGTCGAACACATGGAGTAAATTAGGGTTTAGAAATCAAGATCACAACTTGAGAATTTGAAAGAATAGAATGTGCAATAAAAATCAACATTATAGTATAAAAAGATAAATGTAAGCAAAGAATATTAAATAAATCAATGTATGTGAATAAGCACAAAATTGGATGTCTGATTTGTGAATCAGACGCCTTAAATATGTGGATGCTACAGTGCTTGATCTTTTTTCTTCTCCTTCTTCTCTTCTCTTCTCTACCTTTGGATGCTACGTTCCTAGGACCAGGCCCACCGGCGTGCGGTGGTGGGCGAGGACGAAGGGGATGCAGAAGCATCGGCGGGTACTACGCGACGCAGACGAACGTGAGGGAGAGGAACCTGCCATCGGTATTGTGGCTAGGCGATGAGGGAAATCAAGGAAGGTCACCGGAGCTTGATGAGCGAACTGGTCGGAGTAGTGGTCAGAGGTGAAGGGGATGATGGTGGTGGAGTGCGACAGTGGTCGTTCAAGGGAATAAAGAAAGGGAAAATAGAGTAGAGGGTAAGAGGAATTATCTGGGAGTGAAGAGACGAAGAGTGAGGTAGGGATGGCATTTGTGCGTATCGCCGACGTCGGAGACGAAAGTGCTCAGAGAAGGTGGTCGGCAAGGACGAAGGGGATGCAGAAGCGTCGGTGGGTACTACACGACGCGGATGAACGTGAGGGAGAGGAACCTGCCACAGGTATTGTGGCTAAGTGACAAGGGAAATCAGGGAAGGTCGTCGGAGCTTGATAAGCGAACTGGATGGAAGAGGAGAGACGAATTTGAGGGGTTTTCCCGGTCAATTTCAAGCTTGGGAGATGCGGGGTGATTTGGGTTTGCTTAAATAGGCTTCTGAGGATGGATTTGTGCTTGGAAGTCAAGTTTCCAAGTAAGGGAAGTTTGCCGGAGATGGCAACTCGAAAGAGACCCGAATCTCTCATGCGTTCGCATGAGAGATTGGGTACCAAACAGGGCTTCTAATTGGGTTCACATTGGAGGAGATTTCTCAGAGAATCTCCCTTTCAATTTTGAAGGGGATTCTCTGAGAGATCAGGAAGAACTTGCCCTCGCAATCTCGCCGGAGTAGGATCCCCTTCGATATAATGGTGGAGGGACCTAATTGCAAAGACGAAGAAGAAGCTAGAGGGTTTCTGCAGATGTTTTCTAAAGATAGGGGTAGAAATGTAATTGGGCTGGACCTATTTGCAAAGTGGGTCAAGATGAATTCCTCTTAGGTCCAAATTTTGGTACAAACCTAATTTGGACCTAAGGAATCCAATGGTGAGCTTGGATTTTGGGTTTGACCACATTTGACTAGGAAATTTATGCAAAAACCTAATTTAGGACGAATATTTGTCTGGGACCTCATTCTAGGTTAAAATAGGTTTCAATGGCTAAATTGAATGTTCTAAATCCTAGAGAATATTTTTCTATGATTTTTAGAGGGTTTAGGTGAATTTTATCTTGACTGTAACCTTGTTAAATCAAGTGGGTCTATTTTAGGGTTACAAGTAGTCATTTAATTCCTAGGGTTCACACGAATCCTTTTTTGTTTAATTCAACCCACTTATTATCCTGTTACAATCATTTGACCTGTGTTTAGCTCATTAGAAAATCCGTTGTTGTATTGCAATGGTAGAATTATAGTTTTTCCTCTTGTTTCTTGATTTTATCTCAGAAAGATTATTCAGTGAATTAGGACCTCTAGTTGGTTATGTAGGAGCTTTTGTTCTCTTTTATGGGTAAAAATGAGCTAGTTAGGGCTCATGATGGTGTTCCCATCATACCCCTATGCTTAGCTTTTGCTAGTCCCTTAGCAAAATTTTAAGGTTTTAACTTCGATTCTAGACCATGAGTTCTTTGATGTTCAAAACTATGATGAGTGTTTTTTTTGTTTTGATTAGGTTAGAATGCCGATAGTAGGCCTGGAGGTACTCAAGTACCAACTAAGATCCGGACTTGACCAGCTCTAGTCTCAGTCTGCTGCGAAGGTTTTTAAGGCTCACAAGAACTATCCTATGGTTTGTTGGACTCCGCGGTTAAAGCACCCGTGCTTGTAACATATTTTAGCCTTGGTTCAATTTGCAGTGAGTTTTTGTAAGAGAGAGACATAGGATTTTCTTTGTTTGGAGAGTTTTTTCTCCCTTTTCTTTTTATTTCTAACTTTAGATTGGCTTCTCAACACGGTCTATATAGGATTCCTAGTTCCCATCATCAATCCTTGAAGGGTCCCTGGCAATCGATGCTTCGTGATAGCACCGCCCATGGCAACCCCCAGAACCCTGACTTTCGAGATTTCGAGATAATCCTGCCCATGGTGTTCTGTAGCTAAATCCTGACCCTGGCAATCGACATTTCGAGATAATGTTGCCCATGGCATCTGAACCAGCACAGGGTGCTTACATGCCCCCAGTAGAATATGTAAATATCCTAGGAGGCAAGCACCGAGGAGACGATATGTGATTGCGCATCTTCGAGGGGAATTTCCCACCTCTCCGCGTTGGGAACTCATCCAAATCAACTTTTGTCGATTGGCCGCTCCTAATCTAGGTGACTTTTCTCAAAATAATTAAACGCTTTTGCTTGATTTTGATACTCATGCGCACTGAACCAGATTGTGTGTGGATTGGGGTGCTTAGGTTACCGAGTCCCGCAAACCAGAGGTCAGTTAACGAGGCCGAATACTCCCTAAGCCTTAGACCTAATACTTAAGCTTTGCATTTTCCCCAACCTCTTGAGGACTATCCAGATCTTAGCGGATACTTGAATTTTTGAGCTTAGGAGTCTAGCCCAAGAGGCCTAAGATCAGCGTTCCTACTAATCTCTTCTGTGTTTCCTTAGCTCTTTTTTTTCTTTCATTTTCTTTTTCTTGATATGGTCTAGAACTTAGTTAATCCCTTAATTTCTTACTAATGACTATCTCTTCTTTTTCTTTTCATTTTGTGCTCCTTTTTGACAATTGTCACTTTTTCCCTTTTTCTCCTCATGATTTGTATGGCCTCAAATTTTTCTCTCCCCTGAGAATTTTTTTGTTCTTTTTCAAGAATTTTTTCTTTTTTTTTTGGTGTTTTTGTGATATGTGATTTTTTTGTTGAAACCTTTTCTTGTGAGATGAGTTTTCATGACGTTTTGCACTTTCATACCCCCCATGCCTACGATTTGCAATGTCCCCATTATAAATTAGGTGGGTTCGAGTTCCGCTTAGGTCATTCATTAGAACAGGTTTTGGGTGGACGAACGGGTCGAGGTGACTATTGCGAATGATTTCAAAACTCGGGTATGGGTACCTGAGGTGGAGTCAGCTGTTCTATTTGATGAACCCTAAAATGTAATATAAATTCAGTATAGGAATGTCAAGAAAGGTTTCGGGTTTTTCAAAAATTATGGGTTGCCTCTCATTAAGTGCTGAGTTTTACGCCATCGGTTGGGCGCAATGAGCTCAGGGAGAATGGAGGGTAAAGGATATCTCAGCCAAATTTGTAGTGGTCAAGTCAATGAACGGTTTGAGTCTCTGACCGTTCACGACGAAAGGTTGTGAACCGTGGCTGAGTGGACTAATCTCGATGGCTCCATTTCCAAAGATTCGTCAGACGAGGTAAGGCTCGATCCATTTTGATCATAGTTTTCCTGGGAATAGTTTAAGCTTGGCATCAAAGAGTAGGACTTTTTGACCAGGGTGGAAGATCTTTTTGGATATGTGCTTGTCGTGAAAGACCTTAACCTGCTCTTTGTAAATTTCGCGAGTTCTCATATGCGTCGTGGCATAATTCATGGATCTCGCTCATTTGAAGCTTTCTGTGGGCTCCTTCCTTAGAAAGATCTAGGTTGCAGTTCCGTACTGCCAATAGGCCTTGTGCTCCAATTCGACGGGGAGGTGACATGCCTTCCCGTACCCCAATATGAAGGGAGACATACCTGATTGGGTTTTGTGGGTGGTCCTATAAGCCCACAAGGCTTTCGGAAGTTGGGATGACCAGTCCTTCCTGTTAGGTCGAACAGTAACCTGGAGGATTTTCTTGATCTTCCGATTTGATAGCTCAGCTAAACCATTAGTTTGGGGGTGGTAAGGAGTAGAGATTCGGTATGACACCCTGTATTTGGTCATTAGTGACCTGAACTGAGCATTAGTGAAATGGGTCCCTCCATCAGAGATTATAGCACGCAGAATCCCGAACTGCGAAAAGATGTTCTGATGAATGAATTTGATAACTACCTTATGATCATTGGTTCGGGTCGGAATGGCTTCGATCCATTTAGACACGTAGTCAACAGCGAGTAGAATGTACTCGAAGTTGTCCAAAACAGGAAAGGGTCCCATAAAATCAATCCCCCACACGTCAAAGATTTCGCATACGAGAATCGGCTGTAAGGGCATCATATCATGATGGCTCATGTTTCCTAAGGTCTGGCAACGAGTGCATGCCCTACAGTGATTGTATGCGTCTTTGAAAATTGTGGGCCAATAGAAGTCGCACTAGGGGACTTTCGCTGCGGTTTTATGACCTGAGAAATGTCCACCACATGCCTGGTCATGGCAGAAGGACAATATGTCCTGAATTTCCGCTTCTGCGACACATCGTCGAATGATTTGATCAGCACTGATGCGGAAAAGATATGGGTCTTCCCAAAAGTAATACTTGGCATTGGAAAGCAATTTGTCCTTCTTGGCTTTCGGCCAATCGGACGGGATCTGATGTGATGCCAAGTAGTTTACTATATTAGCAAACCATGGAAGCCCTATATTGATAGTTAGGAGGTGCTCATCAGGAAAATATTCCATGATGGGTCCGGAAGGGTCGATGATCTCAGAAAGAAGGCGGGACAAGTGATCAGCTACCACATTCTATTTTCCCGCTTTGTCACGAATCTCAAGGTCAAACTCTTGCAACAGTAAGATCCAGCGGATTAATTGAGGTTTCGCGTCCTTCTTTGTAAGGAGATGCCTCACAGCTGTATGATCCGAGTAAATGATAACACGGGAACCCAGGAGATATGATATGAATTTTTCCAGGGCAAATACTATGGCTAGAAACTCTTTCTCCGTAACTGTGTAGTTACGCTGAGCCTTGTCTAGTGTCTTTCTAGAGTAGTAGATGACTAAGGGTTTCCCATCAATTTTCTACCCGAGTACTTCTCCCACAGCGAAATTAGATGCATTGCACATGATCTCAAAGGGTTGAGACCAATCAGGGGACTGTAGGATCGGAGCTTAGGTAACTCGATCACGGAGAATTTCAAATGCTTGAGTGCATTCCTTGGAGATTTTGAAAGGTACATCCTTAGAAAGTAGAGTGGTCAGGGGGCGCGCGAGCTTTGAGAAATCAGGAATGAATCGACAGTAAAATCGACGTGCCCCAGAAAAGATCGGATGTCCTTGATTGAGCTAGGCATAGGGAGTTTGGAAATCAAGTTCACCTTGGCTCGATCGACCTAGATGCCTTTTTCTGATATGAGATGTCCCAGGACAATTCCTTCAGGCACCATGAAATGGCTCTTTTCCCAAGAAAGAACCAAATTCACGTCAATGCACCGCCTGTGGATTTGGACCAAGTGTAGGAGGCAATCGTCAAATGATTCTCCAAATACTGAAAAGTCACCCATGAAGACTTCTAGATAATCACCTACCATACCTGAGAATATGGCAAGCATTAATTGCTGAAAGGTAGCGGATGCATTGCAGAGACCGAATGACATCCTTCGGAATGCGTACGTCTCGAAGGGCAGGTGAAAGTGGTCTTTTCTTGGTCCTCAGGATGGATTGCCACTTGGTTATAACCGGAGTACCCGTCCAAAAAGTAGAAGAACCTATTTTCCGCTAGTTTCTTGAGTATCTGATCAATAAACGGTAGTGGGAAATGATCCTTCTTCGTGGAGGAATTGGGTCTTCTGTAATCAATGCAGGCTCTCCATGAGTTCGCCACAAGGGTTGGTATGATTTCTCTGGTTTCAGTCTTGATCACGATGAGTCCTGCCTTTTTAGGCACAACCTGGATTGGACTCTCCCACCGACTGTCAGAGATCGGGTAGATGATCGCTGCATCTAATGTCACGACTCGGTCCCGAATCCCTACAGAATCTGAGACTGGCTCGCTTTGGTTTATCCCAAGATCTAGTCGTCCAATAAGAAATAACCAAGTAACATTCAACAAACCACAATCACACAAGTATAGTAACTAAGCAAAAAGAAAGTTTCAACAAGTGGAAAGAGAACGGTGATATTACAGCCATCACATCAAAGAGTACATGTAACAGAATACAAACTATAAAACTCACTATCAGGCAGTAGAACTAAAGCTAGGCTCGACTAGGCCCAGCGTCCTCAGCAGCCAGTGGCTCGGGCTGCTCAAATCCCTGACCTGTACAGAATATATTTGACTGGAGTCAGTTAAAACTGAGTAGAGTGGTGGCAAAGAAGTAACATGCATTAACATAAAGTTTTCCATTTTCTAATTATATTATACATGTGGGTGCGTAGAGATCTCTAATTAGGATTTGTTAATTAATCTTCTGGTTTCCTATAGGAACGATTTTGCTTGCAGCTTCCCGTGATATAGGATGCCCACGTGGCACTCTCCTGGCCGGGGGAGTCCCATTGTGGTACTCCTATACTCGGTCTACTACCCCGAGGTCATGGTCGTGACGTAGCGGTGACTACGGCACACGTGATAAGCGCACGGGTAGCTACCCCGCACTGGCATGCGGTCAGTCGTTTCTGTTAGCGGGTACGCCTCAATGTGCAGTGTGGAACAGTGTAGGGCCTTGCCCTCTCAGAGCAGAACAGGGGTCTTGCCCCTCCTCAGTCCGCGTACGCTCGTCCGACTATCTCGGTTTGCCTAACGGGCTGACGAGAGTCGGTGTAGGGTGGCCATTCCTAGCCCCGGGCCCCCTGGGCTGAATAGTTCCCCCTACACTAAGTAGCTCACCTCGGTACCACGTACACGAGGGCCAGTAAGAGTCGTCGTAGAGTGGCCAAACCCACCCCGGGTCCCAACCCAAGGGCAGCAAGCTCCCCTCTACACTACAAGGGATAGTTGCTCTCTTCGGTACTACGTACACGAAGGTCAGCTTACCTCCCTTAACGTCTATCCATAGGTAGCAAATTTCCAGAACCATCTGGTTCTTCGAGGTACGGTGTTCATGTTTACATTCCCCGTGGGGTTTGTATAGGAATTTCTTTATCACATCCGGGTTGGAATGTTCGGGATAACAGTTCAATTTCCATTTTATTACAATAGGGGTCCATTTTAGCTAAAAACAGGTAGTTTTCGATTACTCAATTATTCACATGCAGTAGGGGTCCATTTTAGCTAAAAATAGGTAGCTCTTGCTTACACAATCATTCACATGCAGTTTCTTCTAACCCTAGTGTTCATGCCAAGACCTAGGGTTCAAGAATTTATTCTTGAATATGCGTTTATTCTTTCCTAGGGTTCATCTCAAGTCCTAGGATTACTTACTCGCATGTATTAAATTAGAGATTAAGGTTGTAACCACTCTACCTGGGTAACCTGGTGGAATGGGGGCTCGTACAGTGGCTCCCGACGTCTCCACAGGTCCCGTACACTCGACAAACTGGGGACCTAAAACATGGATTGACGGGCCAAAAGGTTTAGAAAGATATAAACGAGGTAGCATTATACAGAGAAACTCATATGGAAAACAGAGATAATTCGTTCATGAAAAAGCAGTAATGATAAGGCCTTACACAGCCCAAAATACGTTATCAGACGGAAATCAGACCTCTGGGAAAGGTCCCAAATGTCTTAAAATAGTTCTCAGGGATACCTTTCTTGGTGTTCCGCTATCAGACGTCTAGAACTCAAAATCGACGTCCAAGGACTTTGTTAGACGTCTGGGGGTGCTCCCGGACGTATGAAACTCCCTCGGCTATGCTTCCACCCTCTGACACATACACGTACGCTATCAGGACTTCTCAGAGAGGAAAAGTACGGAAAGTAGATCTCTACCAGACGTCTTGCCATACCTTCGGACGTCTGGTGAGACGCCTGGGTGTCTCTTCGGCTATCTGATTCTACGGAAAAATGACTTCTGCGGAACCGCTCTAGCTCCCCTTGCCTGCAGGTGCTGCAGCAGAACGGCGCTGCAGCCTTCTCCCTCGCGCTTCCTCTCGCTCGGCTCTCCGCTCTTTACTCGTTCTCGCCTTCACTTTGCTCTCGGCTGCGAGTGGGTAACGAAGAGGAGGGGGAGAGGTTTATAAAGAGAGAGGAGGTGAGGGGGACGGAAAGGCGGAGTATGGTGCGGAGTGGCATCGCAGGAGAAGGCGCGGTGAGGCACGGTGAGGGAGGAAGTATGGCGCTCGTACGTTGCACGCTAAAAGCATTTCCAAATGTCTGGTGAACATCCCAGACGTCCGGACAGACGTCTGGTGAACATCCCAGACGTCTTAAATGGCCAAAAGGGGTGGTGGGTCGTTTCATCTAACCACTTGATGATCTCCTTTTTCACGATCTCCTGCAGGTTAGGATTCAAACGTCTTTGCATTTCATGGGAAGGTCGTGCGCCCTCGTCGGTGTAGATACGGTGTGTGGAGTAAGAGGGGCTGATACCAGTCAAATCATTAAGAGTCTAGACAATGGCTCTACGATGTTGCTGGAGAATTGTAATTAGACGGGATTCCTGGTCAGGTGTGAGTCTAGAGTTGATAATCACAGGAAACGTCTGATTGGAACCCAAAAAGACATACTTTAGATGGTTGGGAAGAGGCTTGAGTTCCAAAACAGGGTTATTAGCAGGAGCGGGCGGTTCGGGGTGTGTGTCAGGAGCAAGGGAAGGAGTTATGGGTGTTTCTAGGTCAGGTTCGGACTCCTCTGATTGCAGGTTTTGATCCTCTTGTGGTTGATCGGAAGTTGTATGGTTTTCCTCAATATATGGATCATCAACCACAACCTTGATATCACATATCTGTGCTATAACACTGCAATTAATCCCTTGTTGGGCCTTAAAGATGTCAATCTTTAGTGTTTGGTTCCCGAATTTCAGTTCAATTTGACCCTCCTCACAATTTATATTGGCCTTAGCAGTGGCGAGAAAGGGTCTCCTAGTATAATTGGTGTATCCCTTGGATTTTCTAGAGGATCCATATCTAAGACTACAAAGTCCATTGGGAAATAGAAATCCCTCACCCTAACAATGACATCCTCAAGTACTCCTTAAGGTGACTTAATAGATCGGTCAGCCAACTGCAATGTCACCTCTGTTGGTTTGAGCTCAGATTTCTCAAGATGGTCAAGGAGGGATGTAGGTGTTAGGCTTATGGAGGCTCCTAGATCTAAGAAAGCTCTGTCAAATCGGGTATCACCAATGGTACAGGAAATCAGGGGACTACCTGGGTCTTTTGCCTTAGGTAGGAGTTTGCTCAAAATTACAGAGCGGCTTACTCTGACAGTACAATCGGACTCATACTTTTGGTTCGTGGCTTATGCTTAGGTGTACACACATCTTTCAAAAATCGTGCGTAAGCTGGTACGTGGCTGATTGCATCCATCAACGGGATGTTTATATGGACTTGTTCAAAGAGCTTGACCAGATCCTCCTCAGGTGCCACGGGTTTATTTATCCTCTTTCCCTTGGTCAAGGCCTCGGGAAATGGAATCTTGGATGGTTCCTGATGAGAACCTCATCATGAGCCCTAACTAGCATATTTTGACCTAATAAAATATGCAAAAGCTTCTACATAACCAAGAGAAAGGCTTAATTCAAGGGATCATTAATATGGGAAGAGAACATAAAACAAGGGGTAATACTGCAATTTTACCATTGCAATGCATCAATGGGATTTCTAAGGGTCTAGACATAGGTCAATTGGACTTAATAAGAGAAAAAATGGGATGATTCAGTCAGAAAAGGATTATTGTGAAACTTAGGAATTAAATGACATTCTGTAACCCTAAAATAAATCCACTTAAATTCACAAGGTTTCAGGAAATATGAAAATCAAATAAGCCCTCTAAAATTTATTAAAAAATATCCCCTAGGTTTAACAATCTTCAATTTGGCCTTTGGAACCTGTTTTGACCTAGATTGGGGTCCATGCCCAATATTTGACCTAATTTGGATTTTTGTGCAAAATATCATGTCAAACGTGGTCAAACCTAAAATCCAACTTCACCATTGGATTTCTTACGTCCAAATTAGGTTTATACCAAAATTTGGACCTAAGGGAAGTCATCTTGACCTACTTTAAAATTTGGTCCACCCAATTACATTTTGGCCCTTAACTTTTTGAAACCCTTGCAAATCCCCCCTCAGCTTCTTCGTCACTTTCTTCACTTTGGTCCCTCTACCATCGCAGCAGGGAGCCATACCTCCGGGGACTTTGCGCAGAGGATTTCTCGTCAGATTCATAGGGAGCTACTCCTAGATTTGAAAGGGGAGCTCCCTACGAAGCCCCCTGTCGCATGGGCAGCTCCCCATGCCCTGAAACGTCCCATACCTCTCGTGCGAATGCTCGAGAGGTATGGGTCTCCACCGTCCATACCTCCAGCGTGGTCTTCCCACCGTTTCCTCGCGCCTTTTCACTCCGCCCTTGCCTATTTAAAGAAGCTCAGATCTCTCCGCTTCCTTCAAGCTTAATTTGGCCAGAGAAATCCCCCCAAATTCGTCTCCTCCTCACTCCGACCAACTGCCCGCAGCTTCCGGTGACTCTCCCTCCCTCTTCTCGTCGCTCTGCCACAGTACCAGTGGCAGAGCCATCTTTGTCGTGTTCCTCCGTGCCGTGCCGTACCAGCGCACGCCCTTCCGACCCTCTTCCTCGTCGCTGCTTCCTCACCACAGGGTCTTCGCCTCCGGCAACGGCAGACACCCACCACTCGCCTTCCGCCTCCTCCCTTCGCTCCATACCTGTCAGTTAAGTTCCTCTTCCTCCTCTCTTTATTTCCCCCTTATCAATTTTTAGCTTCGATCCCTCGACTGCCACTACCACCACCATCGTTTCCACCTCCAACCACCAACTCCGGCGAAGCCGCTCCACCTCCACAGGCCATCCCACCCCTCGCTGATAAGTCCATAAGCATCCCCTCACTCCACTCAACATTTCCCCTCACTCACACCACCACTCCACTCACCCAAACACACCCCCGAACACACCCACACATACGCACACAATGTGCCCTAGGCACGCTCGCACAGGCACCCCCGCGCCACGCCACCCACTGCACCACCTTTGCCTTGACACGGCGAAGCTACCCAAGTGTTTTGACAGGGCCACGAGGCCGTGTTGGTGCTTTCAGGTTTTGACGCCCCTCCGCCATTGGAGCAGAGCTTGAAGCAAGCTTGAAGCAAGCTCCAGACTTCACTAGCCCCAGGTGGATACCCCAGGTCGTGCGGAACATATTCGCGCATGACTCCAATCCACCATTTGAAGCCGCAACCCCTTGCAGCTTATCAGAGGGAATACCTGCTACTGCTGCGCGCGCGAAGCGGGTGGGACGTTTAGTCCCACCTTGGAAGTTTTCAACGCAGGTGAGCAACTTAAATTGAATTTGTGTTTCAGCTTGGTTGCCTTTGAACACGGGGTGAGGTCCCCTCGCCCGTATACCCGCCTCGTCCACGACCCACACTACGCAGACCTGGTTGACCCGTTTACTCTGCACTCCTCGCGCACCACCCACGTCGGTGCGCCTGGACCCGGGTGCGCTCGACCCGACCCGAGTACCCGAGAAGGCTCTGGGAGAGCTGTCCTGAGAGCGAAATAGAGAGAGAGATGTGGGGAGGATAGGGGGTAGGTTTTGCTTCTCTATGCTATGCAGGGAAGAAGGAAGAAGAGGAAGTAGTTGCAGGGAAGAGGAGCCAAAGAAGAAGGGCAGCTGAAGGAGAAGGAAGGACTTAAAGAAAAAGGAGGAGGTGCAGCAGCTCAAGAAGAAAAGAAGAAGCCAAAGAGGAAAGCCAAAAGAAGAAAAGAGGAGGAAGGAGCTGCCACAGAGAAGGAGCTGTAGCAGAGAAGAAAGAAGATGAAGAAGGCTGAAGCACTGTAGCAGATCACCAGTTAAGACGTCTGATTCACATAATCAGACGTCTGAAGAAAGGAAAGATAGAGAAAGAAGAGAAGAGAGAAAGCAAAGAGGAAGAAAGAGAGAAGAGAAGAAAGAAGAAAAGAGAAAATTCTATTTCTTTTTACTCTCTAGATTTTTATATACATTGCATTATTGTTGAGAATTGTGATTTTTACTTCTAAATACCAATTTGCTCCTTTAGTTCGACCTCAGAATGTTTTTGAATTTCGAGTAATAAATAAATAAAATTTGATAATCGTTTTCGCGATGATACTACAACGAATATATTTTTTAAAACACGCGAAACACAAAGCGATTATTAGTTCCTCTAGAATAGGTCCAGGTTCTTGATCTGGAACAGGGGTGTCCCGGATAACTATCCTAGGGCTTGGGTTACTACCAGGCTGAAAGTGGCTTGGATAAGGTGGGTCTTATGTTGCTTTGCCACTACGGGTTGTTATAGAATTCAGTCCTACCTAGTTTTGATTTGGAGTTGGTAAAATGGGTGGCTGCTATTGAAATCCCGCATACGATGTTGAAGCTTCCATTCTGTCGGGTGATGGAACAGAAGGGGTTTGATAAATCATGTAGGCTTGGCCCGAATTTGGGTTCATAAAGCTCCTCTGATTCGACACGTTATTTGGATTCGGTAGAGGTTGCGAAGGGAGTGTGCCAGGTTGGAGGGAATTCGCCATCTGGGCGAGTTGATTGTGAACCTCTGTGATCTCGTCCTTGTGCTATTTTTGCATAGCCGCATTCGTCTTCTGAATGTCAGCCAAAGTCTGAAGGATAAGAGTCATTTGATCTATTTGAGTTGGCCCAGATTGATAGGTAGGGTTGGGTCGAGGTTGAGGCGGCTGATATGGATGAGGAGCTTATGGACGAGGTTGATATGGTGGTCTTTGATTCTAATTATTTCCCACCCACAGGAAGTTGGGATGATTCCGCCATTCGGGATTATAGGTGTTAGAGAATGGGTCATTCTGGATGGCGTTGAGGTCCTCGCAGGTCTGAGGAACCTCAGGGAAGTCAGAGTACGAGGGTTCAAAGTTCCCTCAACTAGAGTAGGTCGGATCGGAGTTTCCTCCGGTCCGAGAGTCAGACGGGGGTGGATACGGGTCCATCCCTTGAGAAGATCGGTGATAGATGTTATGCATAGCTTCCCTCCTAGAAGCCGGCTGTGTAAATGGGTTTTGCGCAGAGGTGGCTCACTGCAGATGTCAAGTCAGCTCATCTACCTTCTTCTCAATGATGGAGACCTTGTCCAACCGACTGGCCATCAATTCCAAGTCGACGGATGCAGATAGGCCCTGCGTCTCATATGCTCCCCTTGGGTTCGTCGATGTGCGGGCATTCGTCCGGTTGAATAAGCCCATTGAGTCATTATTGATGGAGTTCTCACACATATTCTCAAGAATCTCCCACATGGTGTCTTCGTGTTGACCCATGATATTTCCTCTGTAGGTTGCATTGACGAATAAGTGGATATCTTCACGGAGTCCCTGGTAAAAAGACTGGACTTGTTCCCATTTAGGAACTCCATGATGGGGACACTTTCGCATGAGATCCAGGAAACGATCCCATGCTTCATCAAGAGGTTCTCCAGATTGCTGGGTGAAGTGTGTGATCTGGTGTCGTAAGGCATTCGTCCGACCAACTGGGAAGAACTTTTTCAAGAATTCGGATTGTAGTTCATCCCATGTATTGATTGGACGCGTTTGAGTATGATACGAGTGAGCTGCCTTGTCCATGAGAGAGAAGGAGAACATTTTCATGAAAAGAATATCCCGATTTTGGACATCTAACCCAAAGGTCTGGGCCAGATGTTTGAGTTGTTTGATGTGCTGGAAGAGATCCTCGAAATTAAGCCCATGAAACTTTGGAATAGCATGAATTATGTTGGGCTTGAGTTCAGAATTAGGACCTCCAGCCGGGATTTGGACTTGAGGTTGGATCGCCACCACAGCGGGATTATAGTGATCTCGCATCATAGGATGCTGTGGTGGGTTTACAAAGGCTTGAAATAAATCATTAAGGCGTTGGAGTTGGTTCTCAAGGTTATTCTCTTCTTCTACTGGTTGTTCCATGATGATGGAAGAAGGAGAATTTGGTTCAGATGAATCAGAGGAGATGTTTATGTGGTGGGGTTGCTGTACAAACACGGATGTCGAGGCCTGGCCTCGGCGGGAGTGAATTGCTAAAGGAAGCCTCAAGGATGGTCTTAAGGACCTCCTACCGAACATGCACCGATGGTTTGGACGAGAGTAGAATGTGATGGACCTAATCAAGACACCCAAAAATTTGGATGACTATAGAGGTTCGGGGTGGATGATACCTCTTAGTCAGAAAGTGGTCCACCTGAGAAATACTTGGGCAGCCAGAGAGGGAGAGTCCCGTAAAGACCCATACATGGTAGGGCTTCCTCATGAATTACAGGGTTTCCCCCACCCGACCTCTCTTGTCACTGATGTTCCAGGCAGAGCAGAATGGGGACTTTGACCTCTTATGTCTACCAGTTTTATTTAAGAGCAAAGGTGCTTAAGATTCCACTTGAACTTTAGATGTATTGAGTGCAAAAGTGACCTAATTTCAAGGTTGGTTGACCCAACAAGGGGGTCAACTTCACCTATTTGTCCTTTGAGAAGTTTTAAATCTTTTCTTTTAGGATTCAAGTGAGATTAAGAGCCTAAATTTTTAGGGTTTTCTTGAATAAGTCTCTTCGACCAAGGCTTAGGCACACCTCTTTTTGGAGAGTTGATCCTTGCTTATGAAGGTGTGTCTCTAAAACTCTAAATTGAAATCCTTAATGTGGCTCTAATCTTGGTCCAATTTAGTTTGCCAAGATATGGTATCTAGGGCTCAATCAAGAAGGTAGTAGCCCTAGTTACCTTAAATGGGTGCACAAATTAGTATTTGTTGTTGAAATCAAATCAAGCAACTTTGGTGAACTAGCTAGAGATGGAAAGCAGGTAGCCCTAATTGATTTTATCTTATTTTTCCTTTTTAGAATGAGGGGCTTAAGAGAAAGAGATTAATCAGAAATTACCTGGCCCGGGCGTGTTTGCTGTGCGGCCGTCTTCCTTTGAATCTTCTCCCTTGAAACAATCACAACAAAATAGATATATCAAGTTAGTACCAAATCAGCACTTGTAATCAAGATTTCTAAATCCCCCGTTACTCCCCGGCAATGATGCCAAAATGTTGGGAGCACTTGATCGAGTTTTAGAAAAGTCGCGTTGTAGTACAGTCGAAAAAACGTTCGAAACAAATACAATTTATTACTCGAATTTAAAGTCCGAGGTCGAACACAGGGAGAAAATTAGGGTTTGGAAATCAAGATCAAAACTTGAGAATTTGAAAGAATATAATGTGTAATAAAAATTAACGTTATAGTGCAAAAAGATAAATGTAAGCAGAGAATATTAAAGAAATCAATGTATGTGAATAAGCACAAAATTGGACGTTTGATTTGTGAATCAGACGCCTTAAATATGTGGATGCTACAGTGCTTGATCTTCTTTCTTCTCCTTCTTCTCTTCTCTTCTCTGCCTCTGGCGACTGCTTTCTTTCTTCTTCTTTCTTTCTCTTCTTCCGATTCCTTGCCTTAGCCTTTCTCTTCCTCTGCCTTCTTCTCTGTCTCGGCTGCCTTCAGCTTCTTCTTCTTCTACCTTCAACCTCTTCTTTCCTCTCTCTGCTTCAACTCTTCAACTCCTTAGCTTCCTCTTTAGCCTTGTCTTCTCCTTCCTTAGCTTCCTCTTTAGCCTGCTCCTTTTTCTTCCTTGGAAGAACAAAACCTATCCCCTACCCCTGCACGCTCTGTTCTCCACTTTCTCTCTTAGGTTCGCTCTCCTAGAGCCACTTCTTAGGTAATCGGGTCGGGTACGTGCCTGGGACCAGGCCCATCGGCGTGCGGTGGTGGGCAAGGACGAAGGGGATGCAGAAGCGTCGGCGGGTACTGCGCGACGCGGACAAACGTGAGGGAGAGGAACCTGCCACCGATATTGTGGCTAGGTGACAAGGGAAATCAGGGAAGGTCGTTGGAGCTTGATGAGCGAACTGGCCGAAGTAGTGGTCGGAGGTGAAGGGGATGATGGTGGTGAAGTGCGCCAGTGGTCGTTCGAGGGAATAAAGAAAGGGAAAATAGAGTAGAGGGTAATAGGAATTATCTGGGAGTGAAGAGATGAAGAGGGAGGCAGAGATGGCGTCTGTGCATATCGCCGACGTCGGAGACGAAAGTGCTCAGAGAAGGTGGTTGGCGAGGACGAAGGGGATGTAGAAGCGTCGGCGGGTACTACGCGACGCAGACGAACGTGAGGAAGAGGAACTTGCCACCGGTATTGTGGCTAGGCGACAAGGGAAGTCAGGGAAGGTTGCCAGAGCTTGATAAGCGAACTGGACGGAAGAGGAGAGACGAATTTGAGGGGTTTTCCCAGTCAATTTCAAGCTTGGGAGAGGCGGGGTGATTTGGGTTTGCTTAAATAGGCTTCTGAGGATGGATTTGTGCTCGGAAGCCAAGCTTCTAAGCAAGGGAAGTTGCCGGAGATGGCAACTCAAAAGAGACCCGAATCTCTCATGCGTTCGCATAGAGATTGGGTACCAAATAGGGCTTCTAAACACATTGGAGGAGATTTCTCAGAGAATCTCCCTTTCAATTTTGAAGGGGATTCTCTGAGAGATCAGGAAGAACTTGCACTTGCAATCTCACCAGAGTAGGATTCCCTTTGCTATAATGGTGGAGGGACCTAATTGTAAATAACGAAGAAGAAGCTAGGGGGGTTCCTGCAGAGGTTTTTGAAAGATAGGAGTAGAAATGTAATTGGGCTAGACCTATTTGCAAAGTGGGTCAAGATGAATTCCTCTTATGTCCAAATTTTGGTATAAACCTAATTTGGACCTAAGAAATCCAATGGTGAGGTTGGATTTTGGGTTTGACCACGTTTGACTAGGAAATTTATGCAAAAACCTAATTTATGACAAATATTTGTTTGAGACCTCATTCTAGGTCAAAATATGTCCTAATGGCCAAATTGAAGATTCTAAACCCTAGAGAATATTTTTCTATGATTTTTAGAGGGTTTAGGTAAATTTTATCCTGACCAGAACCTTGTTAAATCAAGTGGATCTATTTTAGGGTTACAAGAAGTCATTTAATTCTCAGAGTTCACACGAACCCTTTTTTGTCTGATTCAACCCACTTATTATCCTGTTATGACCATTTGACCTGTGTTTAGCTCATGAGAAAACCCGTTGTTGTACTGCAATGGTAAAATTACAGTTTTATCTCTTTTTTCTTGCTTTTTTCTCAGAAAGGTTATTCAGTGAATTAGGACCTCCAGTTGGTTATGTAGGAGCTTTTGTTCTCGTTTTTGGGTCAAAATGAGCTAGTTAATGCTCATGATGGTGTTCCCATCAGTAGGACTGGTTTAAGTCTCGAAAGGCGTGATGTCGGTTGTTAGGTACTTAGCCTTCATTCCCTTCGTAAAATATGGTGATTAGGCTGTGGGGAAGTGTCAAGCGACCGCAATTGTGGGGTCTACGGAACTGGCGATGCAAGCCAAAGGAAGAACCTTCCCCACAATCCCCTCGTAATCAACCTAGCCAGATTAGCCTTGGGAAGGGCGGTTACATGCCTACAGTCTTGATCGTTCCTTTTGAGATTTCTAGGTCCCCTAAGGAATACACTATAAGGACTAGTCTTATCTGCTTGTTTGAGCACACACGCTTCTCGCATCTGTTTCTCTCCGCATCCCTCCCCGTTATTCTCTAGTGTATGCACGGGAGACGATCACTTCATCCCGAGCTGTTTATTTTGTGATGGGAAACCCAGGAGAGACTTGATCTTGCTAGAGATATGGCCAAACCTAGAGTAGATGAGGTTGAGGACCAACCTCCACCAGATATGATGGCCATCATCCAGGCCTAGATTAATGCAAACTACCAGCTTCAGCAGCAGCAGATCCACACTATCATGCAAACCATACACCAGTTGCAGAATCTGTAGGGGCAACCACCACCTGATCCACCACAATTCCAGAACCAACCCAGGCCCCTCTGTGACTTTTACGATCCGTTTGCTATTCGGATCAAACCACATCTTAGGGCCCCCAAAGGGGGAGATGATTTTGAGCTAAAACCTAATGTCTTGAGCCTGATTCAAAGCCACTTCCATGAAAGCTCAAATGAGGATCCCTTTCAACACCTAGAGGACCTTGATCGGATCGCCCAGACTGTCAAGCCCAGGAACATCAGCTTAGACATTGTTTTGATTAAGATGTTCCCATTCTCATTGAGAGACAAAGCATTTCACTGGCTTAGAACTTTAGGAAGACCTATCTCCACCTAGGAAGAATTGAGGCATGCATTCTTAAAGAAATTCTTCCCCATCGGAAAATCGATGCCCTCTGAAGAGCTATTACCACCTTTACACTCTAGGGCGGGGAACAATTCCATGAGGCGTGGGAGAGATTTAACGAATTGTTGAGGAAATGCCCACACCATGAGGTTCCAAGGTGGCAATTGTCCCAGATCTTCTACCACGGTCTGGACAGCAAACTTCGGAACTTTGTCGATGCCTCATGCGGAGGAAACTTTCTGAACAAAGATGAGGAAAGCACGTTTGAACTTTTCGAGTCTATGAGCAAAAATTTGCTCAACAATGCCTCCATGACCTAGTTCAATCGATCCAGTCAACCGCGTGGTGGGATCTATGAGGTACAAGCAAATTCTAGAATGGTTGACATGGATATCATTGCCAAGAAGTTGGATCGAGTGGAATTGGTGGATAAGAAGATAGATGAACTATTGAACCAGACCAGGAACTCATTACAAACTCTCTCCCTAACAAAGGGAGCTCACAATGTCGACCTAATTCAGCCACTAGGCCAGATGCACCAGGAATAACCCCTGACCATGTTCCAGGGAGGGACCTTTGCTCCCTCAACCCTTGATTATTCTCTTCCCTCCCCCTCGGCACCTTCTATCTTTGAAGATGTCCAGGCTATCCAAGGTTATTCCAAACCTGACCCCTTCTCCAACACCTACAACGTCGGATGGCGTAATCACCCAAACTTCGCTTGGACGAACCAATTTCAAAACCAGCCTAGGCCAAACCATCGGCCAAACCCGACTTCCTATCAGTAAGGTCCATCGGTTAGACCCCCCTATAATCCGAATAGGACGATCCCTCCCCCACAAAACCAAATGGACACCTTGATGAAAATGATGGCTGACATGAACCAGAAACACTAGGAGGAAATGGCATTAGTGAAGGGACAGTTGAGCCAACTGTTGGATTTTAAACAACAGGGATCCCTTTCTTCTCAGCCACAGCCGAACCCGCGAAACGTGATTAACAAAGGCCCCAATTTGCAAGGGTTCCAAGGCAATCCCGGGCAGGCCCACATGGTCCAGCCTGCCCCACAAACACCCCTTGGGTTTGGTGCTTCTTCCTCTTCTTCTCAAGGATCAACCCATGGTCCCAATGCCTTTGCAAATGCAGTGACCTTAAGAAGCGGCACTAAAACCCAGGATCCCAAGTGGCCAACTCCTCCCGTGACCTTACTCCCTGAGATACCCCACTCTGAAGACAAACAGGAAACACCCAAGGATCTGGAGACCGACCCAGTTCAAATTCAAACATTGTACCTCGAGGCCTTGGAGAAGATGAAGATAAAGAAAGCGGTTGTGGAAAATGAGGAGCTTTTGGAATTTTTCAAGCAGGTTTAGATTAATATCCCGCTCCTTGAGGCAGTCAAGCACATTTCGGCTTATGCTAAGTTCCTAAAGGATTCCTGTACGCCGAAGCATAAGCCAAGACACCAAGCACCTAGGAAGGTTATGCTCTCAGAGCAAGCGAGTTCCGTGATATCGAGCAACCTTCCGCTCAAACGAATAGACCCAAGAGCACCCCTGATATCTTGTAATATCAGGGACATGACATTTAATAGAGCACTCATGGATTTAGGTGCTTCAATCAATTTGATCCCAACAACCCTATATCACCAATTTGGATTCGAAGAATTGACACCCACACCTGTGACTATCCGATTGGCTGATCGATTTGTGAAGACCCTAAAGGGGGTTGTTGAGGATGTAATTGTTCGGGTCAAGGACTTCTACTTCCTAGTCGACTTCTTGGTGCTCAACATGGAAGTCCTCGAACAGCTACAAAACACACTCACCATCCTGGGCAGACCTTTCTTAGCTACGACTAAGGCAAACATCGATTGTGACATGGGATGCATGGAAATCGCCTTCAGAGACAGGAAGATGTAGTTGGATATCTTCAGGACGACTAAGTCTTTCGATTATGATTGGGTTGAGGAACACGATCCCGTGTAGCCTCTGGTTGAGAAATGCCTCACCCTTAGTTCTGTATCAGACCATTAGACCCAACCCTGTGACGACTGTTCTGGCCCATCCCTGTCTATGCACGTTGACCTCTGTAGAGCTGATTACCATCAGCAACCACCGTTTGAGGAGATTGATGCTGATCAGCTCCTGCCTTTCCCCTACCCATCGAGTGTTGTTCCACCCACACCTGAGCTGAAGCCGCTACCCGAAAATCTAAAGTACGTCTTCCTTGGGCCTAACCGGACCTTCCCGGTGATTATCAACACCCATCTAACCAAGGATCAGGAACTTAGGTTGACCGCGACCCTATCAGAACATCGGGCAGCCGTTGGATGGACCATCTCGGATTTGTGAGAAATTAGCCCCGCCTATTGCACCCACAAGATCTATCTTGAAGATGGGGCTCGACCTTCCAGTCAGATGCAGATACGATTGAACCTGAATATGCGGGAGGTCGTTAAAAAGTAAATCATCAAGTGGCTTGATGCTGACATCATCTACCCAATCTCTGATAGCCGCTAGGTGAGCCCCACTCAAGTGGTCCCTAAGAAAGCCGGGCTCACTGTTGTCACCAATGAGCATGGCGAATCCATCCCCACCCGCACCACCACTGCATGGCGGGTGTGCATTGATTATAGGAAGCTCAATGAGGCGACCAAGAAAGATCATTTCCCTCTGCCATTCATTGACCAGATTCTTGAACGATTAGCAGGACAGAAATATTTTTGCTTCCTGGATGGACTCTCAGGATACAACCAAGTCACGATTGCTCCTGAAGATCAAGAGAAGACCACATTTACTTGCCCATATGGCACATTCGCATTCCGTCGTATGCCATTTGGGTTATGCAACGCACCCGCTACCTTTCAGCGTTGCATGCTAGCCATCTTTTTAGAGATGATGGGTGAATACTTGGAGGTCTTTATGGAAGATTTTTCAGTGTTTGGGAACTCATTCGACCATTGTCAGAGCAACTTGGAGAAAATCCTGAAGCGATGTATCGAGGTTAACTTGGTTTTGAGTTGGGAAAAAAGCCATTTCATGGTTCAAGAAGGGATTGTCCTCAGGCACATCGTATTGCATAGGGGCATTGAGGTGAATCAAGCTAAGGTAGATTTGATTTCCAAACTTCCGCCACCTAGCTCTGTCCGGCAAATTCGATCTTTCCTAGGATACGTTGGTTTCTATCGAAGGTTCATTAAAAACTTCTCCAAACTCTCTAAACCCTTGACCGACCTTCTGGCCAACGACGTCCTGTTTCACATGACACCTGATTGCATCCAGGCTTACACCACCCTCAGGGAATCAGTCTCCACTGCACCTGTGTTACAGCTTCCAGACTGGTCCTAGGATTTTGAAATTATGTGTGATGCATCAAACTTTGCCATCGGCGCAGTTCTGGGACAGAGAGAAGAAAAGAAACCCGTGGTGATCTATTACGTGAGCAAGAAGACATTGGATGAGGCCCAACGGAACTATACAGTCACAGAGAAAGAGCTACTCGCCGTAGTTTTTGGACTCAAAAAGTTCCGATCTTACCTCCTAGGATCCCACGTGACCATTTATACAGACCACTCGGCCATCTGGCATTTGCTGGCCAAAAAAGATGCTAAACCCAGGCTCATCAGCTGGATCCTGCTCGCGACAAAGCAGGGTCCAAGAATGTCATGGCCGATCACCTGTCCAGACTCCACCCAGACCACATTGAGCCCTCCTTGGCTTTGACTGATACCTTTCCTGATGAACAACTTCTGGCTGTGCACGAAAGGAAACTACCCTGGTATGCCGACTTCGTCAACTATCTGGTAGTAGGACAGACCTCGCACAGCTGGTTCAGACAGCAACGGGACAAGTTCTTAGCTTAAGCCAAACATTATTTATGGGATGATCCCATGCTGTTTCACCTCTGTGCCGACCAAATTATCAGGAGGTGTATTCCGAAGGAAGAAGTTCAAAGTGTGCTATCCTTTTGTCACGACCAAGCATGTGGTGGCCACGTTTCGGGGAAGAAGACAGCTGCAAAGGTTTTGTAGTCCAGATTTTACTGGCCTTCCTTTTTCAAGGACATACACAGCTTTGCGAAGACTTACTCTCGCTACCAGACTTTAGGGACCATGACCAGAAAAGACATGATGCCCCTCCAGCCCATTTTGATTGTCGAGATCTTCTATGTTTAGGGGATCAATTTCATGGGCTCCTTTCCACCATCCAACGGCTTTGAGTACATCTTAGTCTCAGTAGACTATGTCTCAAAATGGATTGAAGCTGTCGCCACTTGCAGATGTGACCATAAGGCTGTCATGGATTTTGTTAAGCAAAACATCTTTTCTCGATTTGGAATACCGAAGGCCATGATCAGTGACGGTGGAAGTCACTTTATCCACGCCCAATTTCATGCCCTACTCAGAAAATACAGGGTTAGTTACCGCATTGCCACACCGTATCATCTGCAAACCAATGGGCAGACTAAGGTCTCCAATAGGCAGATTAAGAACATTCTGTAAAAGTCTGTGAGACCTGACAGGAAGGATTGGTCCATACTACTGGATGATGTCCTGTGGGCATACAGGACCGCTTTTAGGACCCCGATAGGAATGTCGCCGTATCGCCTAGTCTTTGGCAAAGCTTGCCACCTTTTGATCGAATTGGAACACCGGGCTTACTAGGCTGTTAAGCAGTGTAACATGGACTCTCAGTTAGCCGATGCACAGAGAACGCTCCAACTCTCCGAGCTCGAGGAAATTCGTCGGGATGCATGTTAGGACAGTCGACTTTACAAGGAAAAGATGAAAGCCATCCACAATCGACTCATCCATAGAAAGACCTTCGAGCTTAACCAGCAAGTCTGGCTTTTTGATGCCTGACTTAAACTTTTTCCCGGGAAGCTCAGATCCAAGTGGATAGGGCCATATCAGGTGGTCAAACCTTTTTTTCCAATGAGGAGGTTGAAATTGTAGATCTAAACACTAGGCACGCCTTCATGGTAAACGGTTAGAGATTAAAGCATTTTCTTGCCCAGGTTCCCCCAAAGGAGGTTGTCACCCTCATCGAGGGTTGACATGAAGTATTGCCCAGCTGGAGGCATTAAACTCAGCGCTTCCTGGGAGGTAACCCAGCAGATTTAGACTGATTAGGTGCACGACATCACTCAGGTGACCTCTTTCTGAACCCCCTTTGCATCCATTTACTTGTCAATGAGGACATTGTTCAACTTAAGCATGGGGAGGATGGTAATTTGCATGTTCTGAGTTCATTTTATAAGTCTGAATAGAATAAAATAAATTAATTTAAAAAAATGATGATGAATTTAGAAAGAAAAACTTAGGCATTAGGAACATGTCAACAGTAGGAAATAATACGAAAAGAACCTGAGCACTTAGACTTTTCAGGCCTTCAGGCTAAATCAGCCCTGGTGTCTGTTAAAATATGGATTTAGCCTTGAATCCTCGAAACCTTAATTTATTATAATTTGCCAATAAAGTAGAGTGATAAGTGTACGACTTATCAACGTGCCCTCTGACTTGGAGGGACTTTTAGTCTAAGCATCTACACACATTTTCGCACTAACTCACTTCTCGGAGATTCTAACAGAAATTGGGTAGCTAATGAACCTTCTAGTGCGGTATGGCTAACAAGTTGTCATGGGTAACAACCCATTGGCTGGTTGTCCAGAGCCCAGCCACATGACCACTTTCCCTTTATTGCCTCTAGGTAAATTTGAGATCAGGGAAGCCACCTACTAAACAACAAAAGAAAAAGAAAAAGAAAAAATGGGAGAAATAGAAAAAAATAGAAAAATAAGAAAAAGAAAAAAATAAGCCACACTTCACCGCACGAGTATGGCTGGCAAGTGGTCGTGGGTAACAGCCCATTGGCCGGTTGTCCAGAACCCAGCTCACTAAATGCACAAAAAGTCCAAAACACCTAAGGAAGAAGCGAGGAAGTAGAGCAATCCGGGGAGATATACATTGGAAACACCCTTGTGTTGACCTCAAATAAAATAAAAGTAGGGAGAAAGCTACCAATCGGACATATACACCTTCAGGCATGCACTTCCTTTTCTGGTCACCTAGGGGCGTAGAAACCCAAAGTTTGTTCCAATTACCATTGAGTGAGTCTATCATAATATTCACACCAAGATGCTAAGCACTAAGAGTCTTTTTCGAGTTTTTGATGGGTTGGATAGTTGTAAAAATTTACCAACACACTCTCAACTCTAAAAATCCAAAAACTGAGAAGAGATGAAAAATAAAAGAAATATATATGTATGCCTTAAAGCAAGGATTCAGGCGATTCATATTTTGGCAGAAACTCGAGCGTTGTTTAGTCTCTGTAGATCAGGCTCTTAGTATATTTCCTCCTGTTGACAAGTAACAAAATGTCTAAATGTTCAATTCCTGAATTCTGACTAAGAATAATGGTTGGGATGAACCTTGCTAGGGACTAGCAAGGAATGAGCATGGGGGTATGATAACTCTACATTTTGTGGCGATAATTCTATCAATCGGGGTTTATCTTAAAGGTAACATGTACAAATAACACATCATAAATGGACATGGGAGCATTACATGCATTGCACATTGAGATTGTTTATAAATCAATGTTAATGGCCCTTTGTACAAGTTCATGTCAAAATAGGCATCAGATGAGAGATCGGACCACGCGGATGGATTCAGAATGACTAACGGAGTCCAACGGACTCAAAATCGATCAAATCCGACATCCGGAGCTCCCGCAACTAGTGCAAGAAGTTCTGACCGTTGATCTGATGATCAATGGCCCACAGGAGGCCACGTGGCAGCATCTGATGTGCCCGCACCATGGTGCACCTCATCATCACAATGATGCGAAAGATCACGTGATTTGTAATTAGGGTTTTTAAAGTCGCTATAACACGCGAAATCGCATACCTTTTTAAATTTTTATTCCTAAATAGGGGAGTATCTAGGGTCGTCCAAGGAGGCAAGTTTGCAATTCAATTCTCTTGCTTTTAAGGGAAACTAAATCTTTCTTTTTGGCATTTTAAATATATAATTTTTATGTTTTGAAATAATGAGGACAAAATGAGAATTGTTGCTGGAAAAGTAACTAACACCTATAATCAATAAGCTAAAATCTAGGCGACAAATATGACCCCTTCCTAAGCTCACTCTAGGCATGTGGAGGCCTAGAGTAATTAGGAAGTGGCAGTGAAAAAGTGCTAGAACAAATACAAAGCAATTGCAATAGAAATTGAAAAGAAAGCAAATTGATTTAGTAGAATTTGTGTTTTTTTTTAACAAAAACATGTAGAGAAATGCTTCTACTAGAAATGGAAAATATAAAAGCAATAAAAAGAAACACAAATCCTCTTGTAGAATTTGGTGAAGAAGGGAGTCCTCTTGCTCCAAGCCTAGCTGCTCCTTGGCTTGAAAAGAAGGTCTCCTTCTTCTCCTTCCTTGAATGCTCCTCCAAGGTGGATGCACTCCACCTCAATTCTTTCCTCCAAGGGTGGGCATGCACCACCCTCAAGCTCTCCTCCAAGGTGGCATGGACCACCTTCAAGACCTCCTCCAAAGGTCTTCCTTGCCTGGCTTCTCCTTTGGCTGGCGTGGGCACAAGAGAGAAGGGAAGAGGGGAAGGCACCAAGGGAACATAATATCCCCTTAATCTTCTTCTTCTTCTTCTCTCTTGGGCGTGAGATTTAGGTGGAATATGAGAGGTGTTTTGCTAGCCAAGGATGAGTTGTAAGGTGGTGAGTGTTGGTCTTTTTATAGGGTAGGATGAGGGGTTAAGGTGACTCTTGAGATGGATGGCTAAGATGGGAAGATGGGGGTGGGTAGGTGATCCTAAGGCTAAGGAGAGTTGGCGCCACCTAAGGGATGTAAGGGGGGTAGTTATGGGTGGCCAAGAGTCACCTAAAAGTGGCACCAACCATGGAGAGGTGCCATGGGTTGGCGCCAACTTCTAGGCTTCTAGAAGGGGGTTGAGGTGGATGGTGGATGTGGCTTGGAGGGGTTATGTGTAGGGTGGATATGGGGGTCGAAGTTGGTGCCAAAAAGGGAGGTGGTTAGGGTGGTTTTGGCGCCAACATCTAGGTGTCTTTTGGTGGTGATTGAGGGGTGAAAGGTGGTGAAGAAGGTGGCGCCAACTTGAGTAGAGGTGGAGCTAGCTTAAGTAGGCTTAGGTGGACTTGGAGTGGAAGGTTATGTAGATGGGGTTAGGGTTAGGTTTTTGGTGCCAGGGAGGTGGATGCTAGCTAAGCTAAGCTAGCTTAGCTAGTTATGGAGTAGAGGAGTATGCATGTGGAGCTTAGGGTTTGAGGAGAGGAGCTGGATATGAAGAGTCTGGAGCTGAATTGGAGCTGGCAGCTACTGAAGAGGTCAACATGGGGCTACTCTAGCTGGATTAGCTTGCTAGTTCTTTGCTAGCTGCTAAGTCAGGCTAAAGTGAGCTGTCTTCTGTTGAATGGAGCTGAGGTGAGCTGGGTCTGGTGCTCCCGGGGAGGATCAAGCTGGTTGAGGCAGCTAAGGTAGCTTAACTCAACTAAGTTGAGATAAGCTGAGTCCCCGGGAACTGAACTTGAGCTTCCTGAGCTGGGATGAATTCATCTTCAGCTGGCTGGAGTTGAGTGGAGCTGGATGTAGCTAGACCTGAGCTGAGGTGAACTCCAGTCAACTTAACTAGATCTCCCTATGGACTAATGGGAGCTGAGATGAGCTAGACTCAACTAAGTTGAGTTGGATCTGAGCTGACCTGAGCTAGGGTGAGCTAAGATGAGCTCTCTTGAGCTGCCATTCAGCTAAGATTAGATGAATGGAGCTAGGATGAGCTGATCCTAATCCAAGTGAGCTAAATTCCAGCTATGGTGAGCTGGATCAAGTTGAGTTCCAGCTAGTTTGAGCTTCTTCTTCACCAGTTGCCTTCATAAGTGCTAGGGTTTTAAGGATCTGTATATCTGTTTATCCCTAACACTTACAAAAACACATTAAAAAGACAAGAAAAAAAATGCAATGCATGCCTATCCTAATTTATAACTAAATGTAACCCCAAAAATCCATTTGCGAAGCAAAACCCTAAGAGCTAAGATTGTTTTAATGCAAAAGAATGATGATAAACTAGCGTTTATCACACACCAAGCATTTTAAGCCTTCTGATCTAACGATCGGACGACTGAGAAGCCATCAGCTCACCGCACGCACCTCGTCACCGCGCACCTTCAATTAGATCCTGACCATTAGATCTTCATCCAACGGTCGACTCGCGCCGTGCTCGATCTTATCTTCGCGACAAAGCCAGGTGCGCAGCACAGCAGTCCGTGCCGTGTCCTTTCACAGAAAGGCGGGGATTCGACCCGCCCCGCACCTCACTCGTCGACCCTGCACATGCCGCGGCTAAATCAAGCTGCCCGATTAGCAGCGAACAACGTAGATGGAAGCCACGCGGCGGAACGGATGTGCACGGATGTTCATGCGTGCGATAACATGCAAGGCACACGCTGCGCAAGCGTAATCCTTAGAGCGTTCTCACGCGAAGCCTCGATTGTCCGATCTTAGATCGGATGGTGCACAGTGACCGCACGCGGATTGCGAGAGCAGTGTGTGGGAGGAAGAGCAGGTGCGGGCAGAAGACCAGCGGGCAGGGGCCTTCACCGACATTTCTAGGGCGGTTTTAATTTAGAAACCCCTTCTTCCTATATAAACCCCCTCCAACTACCCATAGAAAGGCATTGAATACACTTGCAATCCTTCTTCCCCATTCCTAACTTTGCTTAGCACATTTTGCACTTGCTGGATTTGACGAGCTGCCGACGGAGCCCTCCTCCACCGCCGTGGCTGCCTCGCCTTCTCTCTCTCTCTCCCTTTATTCTAGCTTTACTTTACTTTTGTTTAAGCATTTAGCTATTGTTGTATCTGTAAAACTCAAGTTGCATGTTGAATGATGTTGTTTCTTATATAGCTATTGCCTCTCTCTTTTGATCGGGTTTTTTTTATCTTAATTTGAACGAATGTTGTGATCAAAAGACTCTAACCCTACCCTCTCTCTCTCTCTCTTTCTCTCTTACTCTCCTTTCTCTCCCACATTTTCTCATGCGTAAGCAAAACCCACCATTTTCGTGACAACTAAGTGACAGAAAAAGTCGATTTCACACCTCCCTGTGTTCGACACTCGGACACACCTCAATTTCTACATTTAAAACTGACGTTGCGAATGCGAGCTACAATGACTTATTTAGACATACGCATCCGTCTCACGTCAGGGGGCTTGCTAAGGAAGTGGAACAGGAGGGAGGAGCTGTGGAGGAGGGGACGATCAAGAGGAAGATGGCGACACCGGCGAGGAGGATGAGGCCATTGGCTTAGGAGGAGGAAGGTGAGGAGCTGTGGAGGAGGAGGAGGGGGAGGAACTAGGGAGGAAGGGGGTGCAAGAGGAGGAGGAGGATGGGTCAGAACTGAAATAGAAGAGGAGAACGAGGGCGTCACCAGGCTGGGAAGGAGGAGGATGACGGTGCTGGTGGAGGAGGAGGGCGAGGGCATCGACGGAGGAGGAGGAGGGAGAGGTCGCTGGTGGAGGAGGGGGAGGAACTAGGGAGGAAGGGGGTGCAGGCAGAGGAGGAGGGTGAGGAGTAGTAGAGGACGAAGAGGAGCAGGGCGAGTTGCCGCAGAGGAGGAGGGGAGTGGCACGCGGAGGAGGAGGAGGAGAAGGAGGAAGGGATGACGACGACAAGGATGGGGATTCACCTGAGGAGGAGGGGGGCGGCGTGAGGAGGACCACGTGGAGGTGCTCGGTGCGAGGGGGCGGCATGAGGACCTGCGTGAGGGCTTAATGGGAGAGGGTTTGGAGGACGAAGATGAACAGTGTGCTGCAGCACGGTAATAAATTTAGGAACCTATACCGTCGGTTATATTAATAACTGATAGCAAAAGATGAATTGAACTGCTCCTAAAATTTGGGAATGGTGCCTAAACCCTAAATTTTTTCTGTCGCTTTTTCATAAAACAGATGACAAAGTGTCAATTATAAGACGTCTGGAAAAAGTGTCAGACGTCTAATACTAAGATTCTTTCCTTCCTGTTTTCACAAGATTGAAATAGGGTTCTAGATAAGTTGCCTAGACAATAGGTTGGACGTCTGACAATATGTTGGATGTCTGGATAGAGAAATCACTGTGGAAATGGATTTAGGACAGACGAATACATTCCTTTACCATTGCTTATTATATCAACCGACGAAAAGAATATATTTGTCGTCGGTTACTAAAGCGACGTCGAATATTAATGACAGCTGTGCACCTGATCGCTTTTCTTCAACTGGCAATCGGTAGAGTACAGGCATTCATTAATGCCGTTGATTACTAAAGCAACGGTGACTATTAATGACAGTCGCGCGCCCAATCGCTTGTCTTCAACTGGCAGTTGGTTAATTACAGGCCTTCGTCGACGCTTATTTGAATAAGCGACGGTAAAAATATTATTTTTGTCAGTTTTATAAACCGACGGTGAGAAACTGACGACATATCACATTTCTAGTAGTGAAGGTTTGGAGACCATATATGTTTATCCTTACTATTATCAAGGATAATTTAAAAGACTTGTTGTCAATTTCCCAGAGGAATATAGTCAAGATATGGGTGATGAGATGAATTGGTTATAAAATTCTTGACCAAAATAGGAGTAAGAAGCGCATGTTCAGGAAAGAAATCTTTAAGCTTAGAGTCACCAATCCAGAGATCTGTCCAAAAGTTGACCAATCCTTCATGTATTTCCCAACGAATGAGAGATCTCATTCTGTCATAGGTATCCCAAAGGGTCTTGATTCTAGCAGGCAGTTGAGTAGATTGGGATGGAGGGCCATAGAGCTAGTGCATAAGGGTAGCATAAGGCGAGTCAAAGAAAAGAATATTCCACACACGTTTCATTCTAAGGGCTGAGACAAATAAAATGAGATCATGAATACCAAGCCCTCCGAAACTATAAGGTTTAGAGATTTGTTTCCAAGAAACCCAGTAATGTTTACGCCCAATGTTAGATGTCCCCTTGAAACATATGCAAAAATGGCCTCCAATCTCTTGATTACAGTTTTAGGGACTTCAAGCACAGATAGTATGTGAATGGGAACAGAAGACAAAACATGTTTTATAAGTAGCAATCTGGAAGCAAACGATAGGAGGCTAGCTTTCCAACTGGCAAGCTTGGATTGAATTTTGTCAATTATAGAATAGAAGAAATTGACCTTAGCCTTGCCGGGATAAATCGGGCATCTAAGGTAAGTAAAGGGGAAGGATCCTAGTTGAGTGCCAAGAATTTGGAGAATACAGGGTAGTCTACCAGGAGGAAAGCTTTTCCCTATATAACAGAAGCTCTTGGATAGACTCATGCGCTATCTGGAACTATCCTGAAATGACTTCAGGAAATTGGCGAGATTAGAAATAGTTTGAATATTTCCATTAAGAAAGAGGACTATATCATCTGCATAGAGAAGGCCAGCAGGTGGGATCGTTCCCCTCCTGATAGAATAAGACACGATTTTATTTTGGAAGACAAGTTCTTTGAGACTGCATATGAGGGGTTCCATAAATAAGTCAAATAGAAATGGGGATAATGGATCCCCTTGGCGAAGACCCCTAGAGATTTCAAAGAAAGGAGAAGATCCATCCACAAGGACTGAGGATCCTTTGTGCTCCACAAAGGCCTTAATGAGGGATACAACAGTAAGGGAAAAGTCGAATTTATGGAGAATACGGTATAACACATCCCATTCAACTCTATCATAGGCTTTGTGGAGGTCAAGTTGAATAATAACATTGGAACCAAATGTTTTACGATCAATCCTTTGGGTAAGTTTGAAGATAGTCCCAATATGGTTGAACATGGACCTACCCTTAACAAAGCCTGCCTTCTCAGGAGAAATGAGCTTAGGAAGAAGCAAAGATAATCTGTTGGTAAGGATTCCTAAAGCAACTTTATACAAAACATTACAGAGGCTTACAGCAAGGTCAACCACAAAGGGCTTTTTAGGGATGAGAGATATGAAAGTAGTATTAAATGATCTTGGGCATTGATATATATGAAGAGTAGAAATGAGAGATATAGCCTGAACAATTTCATCTTTGATTAAATCCCAGATGTTAAGGAAAAATTCAGCATTGAAACCATCTAGGCCAAGAGTATAGTTACGGGACATTTGTGAAAGACAATTGAATATCTCAGTTTGCTCCGAGATAGCAAGTAACAAGTCTGAATCCATCTGGGTAAGAATAGGAGGGATAACATCCAAGAGAGAGTAATCGAGGGAATGTTGTTCTGAAGTGAGAAGGGATTTAAAGTAATCAGATGCCTTGGTAGTGGCCGCCAATGGTGGAAGTAAGATTAGATTTTTGTCTTGTAGCAAATCTTTTTTTAATATTAGAATGTTGTTGTTAGCTTCCCCATTATTAGCCCATTCAACCTTGGCTTTCTGAAGGAGGAAGACAGTGAGCTTAGCTTGTGCATCATCGAGTTGTATTTGAACTTCACCGAGCTCAATAGCAAGGTTTTCATCCCATTGGGATGCAAGTTTAGAATCAAACTCATCATGTCGAGTTTCAAGGTTTTTGACAATAGAATGGATGTTCCCGAAAGTATTTTTGTTCCAAGATTTGAGAGCCCTCTTGAGGGCGTACAACTTATGTAAACTTTGGAAATAGTGTCCTGAGTATGATCAACATAAGTGGTGTTCCAAATGTTTTCCACAAACCGATGAAAGGATGGAGCCTTAAACCATATATTTTGAAAACAAAAATGGTGCAGACAGCAGAAATAGTTTGCAGTAGATTTTAAAATCATAGGGGAATGGTCCGAGTTTCTTCTAGAGGCAAAAGAAGCCGAGGAAAATATATGCAAAGACTCAAAGTTGAGAAGAATTAATACGATCAAGCTTGTGGTAAATATAGGAACTATTACGATGCCTGTTACACCAGGAAAATTGAGAACCTGCTATAGGCATTTCTAAAAGAGCTAGGCTATGAATGCAGGACCTAAGATGTACAGATTGGGAATCACTATAAGGCCACCCTCCACTCTTCTCAGAAGCGCGAAGTATGCAGTTAAAATCTCCACCAAGCACCCAAGGGGAAGGACCTAAAATGGAGATATGAGAAAGATGATCCCAAAGTAGCAGACGTTGATCAGATTCACCAGATGCATAAACAGCTGAGAATTTGAAACAATGGTTGCCCACCAGACATTGGACCGTCATGGACTGAGACATAGAAGATAGGGGGGATATGGAGACACTATCCTTTCATAAGCACCAAATCTTGGGGCATTGAGCAAGAACGATAGATGAGTGAAAAGCAATGGAGTTCATAATGGAATCAATCGCTGAAGGGTGGGCAAAAGGCTCCAAAAGGAAGACAACATTAAGATTATGCTGAGAGATGAGATCTTTAAGGCGGTTCAGTGTCGGGTCATTCAAGAAGCCCCTACTTGTACTACTCAAATCCTACTTGTACTACTTCTCTCTCTTAGAGAAGATGCCTCTTGTTGAGTTGAAATCTAATATAATTCCTACTCGTACTACTCATATCTTCAATATTTCATGACAATATATAAATTTATCAATGTTAAGAGCATTAAAGGTTGCTAATTAGCTCCATTATACTCATTATAATATGTATCTATACAAGGGAAACACATATATACACAAATACACAAACATCATATTGATAATTGATTTGATAACTTACCTAATCCAATGGTAAAAGATCTCCCCATCTTCCTCCCTAGCTAGCCCTAAGTTTTCACCCCTTTCGCCTCCACTACACACCTACCAGTACTATAACCCATAACATGGAGCATTCATCCTATAAATCCTTCCAACAACTTACAACTTCTCTCTCCTAGTATTGCTGATTAATGCTCCTCTCTTTACGAAGAACCTTAGATCTCAATTTGATATATTGATCTTTGTAACTTTGTAATAGCTTTTAGGACAATAAATGTAGAAGGTTATGTATCGTTTTTCCAAGGAAAGGAAATGTGATTCAATTTGATGGAATACCAATTTTCATAGATTAAATGAGATGGAAAAAACTCAATCTCATGAGGGTAGATTGGATTGTGAATTCCAAAAAATTAGATCGCATTCGATTCGTGTGAACTTGTAACTATGCCTAATAATCCATTTTATTTTTTTAATATTGTAATAGTATATGGTTTCTAAGATGAAGCGGCTACAAAAATATAAAAGCTGATATAAAATGTAATGCAAGGAGGTATAATATGATCCTCACTTGAAGTATTTTTCTTTTACATAAAAAAGTACCGACATGTGGTGGGGTTCATTACTATTTAAATCGACAACAAATTTATTTTATATTGATCTAAAATAAGATTACATCCGTATATTTTGACTTAAAGTGATGATGATGGCTTTCATAAATATTTTTTTATTGAGATTATACATATGTAAAATCATTTTGAGACGTGTGCATTTTGATCAAAATAATGGTAACATTTTTAAGTATTGTGGAACCCATTGCATGATAAAACTTACATTTTTATTTTTATTTCAATACATTAAATACTAATCATCAAGAGACCACGTTTACGACTCGTTAGTTACATTTTTACCGTCACCTTTTACATTTCTTTATATTCTGATGCATGAATTTTTCACCGCCTTCTGCGTTGAATTTTGATTTAATTTGCATTCTTCGCCGACTTTTTTTGCTCGAATTCCGGAATGAAAACCAATCACGTCGACCTATAGATTTTGGGGGCACTGGAGTCACCAGCACGTATTTGAGTTTGGTCGGATTGAATAGAATATACGTAATGTAGGTAGGCTAATTTGGAGCTACGTACCTACCTGTGATTATTAAATTCTAAGAAATTCTCCTTATTCTCTTGCCCTTCAAGAAAATCTCGTGGTACATATGTATATAACGTGATTAATCATCCATTCACAAGGTTCGTGACTTTCTACAATCGACTTCAAAGTTCACTTG
Organism: Thalassia testudinum; assembly: GCA_037157565.1. Classification (NCBI taxonomy): domain Eukaryota; kingdom Viridiplantae; phylum Streptophyta; class Magnoliopsida; order Alismatales; family Hydrocharitaceae; genus Thalassia; species Thalassia testudinum. Next base: position 78,602,144 of record JAZHRO010000022.1, on the reverse strand, counting down.
GGTTTGATTCATTGGAATTTGATTACCACTTGTACTTTAACATTAGGCCAAGGCCTACTGTCAATCGGTTATATGGGAGCTAGAGTTGAATGTACAATGTATTTGTTTTTCAACGTAACTTTTCCATGTTTAAATATATAAAAATGTTATAGTAACTTCCACGGCAATAGGTATCATATATATCCAACCAGTCATATATTTATCATACCATGCGGCCAGGCACCACAACCATTTCCCAGACGACTAACTTATCCCGTTGCAACCTTTCCCAATGCCAAATGCAGGCTAAGGTCATTCAAGAAGGACCTCTAAGTTAAATAATTGTTCCTTTTTTTTTTCTTAAATTAAATTGGGATGTTCACCCCCGGTTCTCTCCGGGTACTAAAAAAGGGAGAGAAATTAAACCAAAACCGACCGGTACAGGCAAAGAAGTGGATTTCGACTTGTGGCCTTACAGAAGCGAGACAAGATAGAAGAAAAAGAAAACAATAAAAAAAAGACGAAATGCTGACAACGGGCATGACAGTAGCTATAAACCGACCGATAGGGATCGACGAGCTAAGTTAGATGTGAACATAAGGCAAGTGCATGGTGCTCGAAAGGGAAGTTCCATGTACGAGTGCTTGGTGGGAGTTGGTTGAAGTTAAGGTGGGGCAGCTAAGATCTAAACTCCGTATCCACAACTCATTTGGAAATCCGACTGGCAAGAGAATTAATCATTCTATGAATTAGTTGCTTAACAGACGAAATCAAAGTAGATGAAATCTCAAGCCTAACAAATAGATCCTCGTAGCTCCAAGGAATATGAACCAATGGGTAAGAAAAGAGGAATTTGTTTTAATATGGAAGGTGGTGTGCAAATCCGTATTAAAAGAAATCGCTTGCAAGATGATATTGATGATGAGCACTTCCCTAGGTTGGGGGTTAGAGAGCGAACCGAACAGCACGCACCAGAGTTTCATGCTGATCTCTAAGGACCTGATTATGGCTACAATTGTTTGAAATATTAGTAATGTCAATATTCAACTTAAGACCATTAGGAGGCTTAGTCGAATTAAAGTTTAAAGGAGCACCTTGGTGTTCTTTAGCCTACATCTTGATGTGAAGCAAGGCCCAAAGATGGTCCATAATGGTCTGAATTCCCTAGAAGGAGAAGGGTCATGTTTGACTTTGTTTTTGATCAACAAAATAGCAAACCAACTAAAGGAGTAGAGACCCATTTGAGATTAGCGGAGGCAAAGTTGGACCTAGAAGAGAAATATCTAACGGTTCTAATAAAGGCGAGTTGATAGGAAAATTATCCCTCATCTAATTGTTCACCTCCTTACTAATGTGGCTATTAAAGAAGAGGTGCTTCGGAGTTTCAATGTTGGGGCTGAAGGACAACAGTATCAATAGGAGGGAAAGGGGATGCCAAGCATGTGAAAAAGATTATCCGTGGGAAAATTGCCCTTAACGAGGGACCAACCACATAAATAAAGAGATACGCAACGACAAATAAAGGGACCAAAGATTGCAAGCCCACCTAGCCTTGCCTTTGAGGTTGGCAACCTATAGGTAAGCAAAAGTGACAGTGAAAGCACCATTGGGGGCTGGGTTTCCAAATAGAAGAGTCAGGTGTAGAATTGAGGTTAGCATTGAGGATTTTGGCTTGTAAGTCTACTAGAAGGGCTATTTAGAGCACTGAATCGGTATTTAAGAATATCGTGTTGTAGTACAATCGAAAAAATGTTCAAAACAAATACAATTTTATTACTCGAATTTGAAATCCGAAGTCGAACACAGGGAGCAAATGGAATTCACACACTAAACTTAATAATAAATACAAATTGAACACATAATACTACTCAAAATCCAATTAAAAATATAAAGTATGAGTATATGAAGAATAAGAATAATTGTAAATAAAACAATGGAGAGCTTATGAAAAAAGATGGATGTCTGATTACAAAACCAGACGTCTTAAAGGTTATGTGCTACAGTGCTTTCCTCTTTCTTCTTCTTTCTCTAATTTCTCTTGCGATCTCTCTTCTTTAGCTTCTTCCTTTGCCTTGCGAACCTCAGCTTCTTCCTTTCTTCTTTCTTCTTTCTCTTCGTTGGCATCTTCCTTCTTTTCTAGTCCTTCTCTTTCCTTCTTCTTCCTTAGCCTTCTCATCCTTAGCTTCTTCCTCCTTCTTTCTTCTTCGCTGCCTAACCTTTTCTTCTTCTCTAAATTTGGCTAAGTGTGGAGCGAAGCTTTCCAAGGCAAAACCCCCCTTCCCTTGCATAGCATTCCTCTCTTTCTCTCTTCTCTATTTCGGTTCGCTCTCCCAGAGCCACAGTCGGTTCGGGTAATTGGACCTAACGGAGACCCGGGTCCAGGCTCACCAGTGTGGGTGGTGAGCGAGGAGTGAGTCAGTCGGGTGAACGGGTCATGGCCAGGTCCGTGTGGGCAGTGCTACGGACGAGGCCATGAGAAGGGGAGAGAGGGACCTCACCCCGTGACTTGGAGGCGACAAAGCTATGGCATAAATTCAATTTATGTGCACACAGCCGCTCGTCCAGTTCCGAGGTGGGACTAAATGTCCCACCTCCCTTGCGCGCGTCGCAGCAGCAGGTGTCCTCTTCAATTTGCGAAGCTGCAAGGGCTTTTGGCTCAAATTAGGAACCTGAGCGCGTTCATGCCTCAAGTCTGCATCACCTGGGCCTTTCGCCTGGAGCAGTAGCAGCTGGAGCACAGCATGAGAGCTTCAAGCTATTTGTCCATGGCAGGCGATGTGCCTGAACCTGTAAACATGAGAACGGCCTTGCGGCCACGTCAAAATGTCCAGGGAGATTTACCGAGGCACGGCGAGTGTACTGCAGTGGCTGGCGTGGCGTGGGGATGGCTATGGTGGCGGATCTAAGGTTCTCTGTGGGTGTGTGAGTGGGTGTGTTCGGGGGTGCTTTTGGGTGGTTGATGGAGTGAATGGAATGGTGGGAGATGATCAGTGCGGTGTTGTGGATGTCGTAAGGTGGTTGGCGAGGTGGATGGAGGTGCGGAGTGACGGGGGTACCTCGTCGGAGGTATGGCCGGAGGTGGAGAAGGTGATGGCAATCAGTGGCGTCGAGGGGTATTTTTGAGAAATAAAGAGGGAACGGGAGTAGAAGAGAGAGAGAGTCTAATACCTACTTCTAAAGGACGAAAGGGACAGGGTAGACGTCGGGGCTGGTTTGGCCGACGCCGGGGATGAAGATCTCCGTAGATGAGGCGGCGGTGAAGACGAGGGTAGAGGCGGTGTTGACCGGTGTTGCGCGACGTGGATGAAGGAGAGGAAGACAACCCAACCACTAGTATTGTGGATGGGCGACAAATGAGTGAGGGAAGAATCGCCAGAGCTTGCGGAGGGTTGCGGTAGGCGAGGAGAGAAGAATGTGGGGGATTCTGGCCCAATTCCAAGCTGAGGAGATGCAGTTGAACCTGGGGCATCTTAAATAGGCCTTTGGAGAAGGATTTGTGCTTGGAAGCTAAGCTTCCAAGCAAGGTATGGCTGCCGGAGTTGGAAGCTTCAAAAAGACCCAAATCTCTCATGCGTTTGCATGAGAGATTGGATAGGAATTAGGGCTCATCAATGGGTTCAGATTGGAGGGGATTACTCAAAGAATCTCCTTTCCAATTTTCGGAGGGATTCTCTGAGCAATCAAGGAGAATTCTCCTTCTAAAGCTCGTCGGAGTAGGATCCCTCCGCTATAATGGTGGAGGAACCTATTTGCGAAAACGATAAAGAAGGTAGGGGGCCTTTTGTAAGGATTTTTGAAAGATAGGGGTACAAATGTAATCAGGTTGGACTTATTTGCAAAGTGGGTCAAGATGAGTTACCCTTAAATCCAAATTTTGGTACAAACCTAATTTGGACCTAAGGAATGAAATGGTGAAGTTGGATTTTTGGTTTGACCACGTTTGACTGGGTAATTTATGTAAAAACCTAATTTAGGGCAAATATATGTATGGGACCCCATTCTAGGTCAAAATGGATTCCAATGGCCAAATTCGAAGTTATAAACCCTAGAGAATATTTATATATGACTTTTAGAGGGTTTAGGTGAATTTTATCCTAACCATAACCTTGTTTAATCAAGTGGGTCTATTTTAGGGTTATAAGAAGTCATTTAATTCCCAGAACTCACACCAACCCTTTGCTGTCAAATCCAACCCACTTTTTATCTTGTTAAGACCTTTTGACCTGTGTTTATCCCTTGAGAAAACCCATTGTTGTACTGCAATGGTAAAATTACAGTTTTACCCCTTGTTTCTTGCTTTTCTCGTAGAAAGGTTATTCAGTGAATTAGGACCTCCAGTTAGTTATGTAGGAGCTTTTTTCTTCTTCTATGGGTCAAAATGAGTTAGTTAAGGCTCATGATGGTGTTCGCATCATACCCCCATGCCTAGCTTTTGCTAGTCCCTTAGTAATATTTTAAGGTTTTAACTTTGATTTTAGACCATGTAATCTTTTTTATGCTAAAAAATTATGATGTGTGCTTCTTTCTGTAGATTAGGGTAGAATGCCAATAGTAGGCCTAAAGGTACTCAAGTACCAATCAAGATTCGAACCTAACCAGCTCTAACCTCAGTCTGCCTCGAAGGTTTTTAAGGCCCACAAGAACTATCATAAGGTTCGTTGGACTCCACGGTTAAAGCACCCGTGCTTGTAACATATTTTAGCCTCAGTTCAATTTGCAGTGCATTTTTTTTGTAAGAGAGAGACAGAGGAATTTTCTTTGTTTGGAGAGTTTTCTCTCTCTTTTCTTTTTATTTCTAGCTTCGAATTAGCTTCTCAACATAGTCTGTAACGGATTCCTAGTCCCCATCATCAATTCTCAAAGGGTCCCTGGTAATCGATGCTTCTAGATAGCATCGCCCATGGCAACCCCGGAATCCTGGCTTTCGAGATTTCGAGATAATCTCGCCTATGGCGTTCTATGGCTAAATCCAGACCCTAGCAATCGACATTTCGTGATAATGCTGCACATGGCATCTGAACTAGCACATGGTGCTTACATGCCCCCAGTAGGATATGTAAATATCGTATGAGACAAGCACCGAGGAGATGATATGTTATTGCGCATCTTCGAGGGGAATTTCCCACCTCTCCGCGTCGGAAACTCATCCAAATCAACTTGTGTTGATCGGCTGCTCCTAATCTAGGTGACTTTTTCAGAACAGTTTAAACGCATTTGCGTGATTTTGATACTTAAGCGCACTGAACCAGACTATGTGTGGATTGGGGTGTTTAGGTTACTGAGTCCCACAAACCAGAGGTTAGTTAACGAGGTTGAATACTCCCTAAGCCTTAGACCTAATACTTAAGCTTCGCATTTTCCCCAACCTCTTGAGGACTATCCAGATCTTAGCGAATACTTGAATTTTTAAGCCTAGGAGTCTAGCCCAAGAGGCCTAGAATCAGTGTTCCTACTAATCTCTTCTGTGTTTCATTAGCACTTTTTTTTCTTTCATCTTCTTTTTCTTGATATGGTCTAGAACTAAGTTAATCACTTAATTTCTTACTAATGACTATCTCTTTTCTTTTTCTTTTCAACTTGTGCTCCCTTTTGACATTTTTCACTTTTCCCCTTTTTCTCCTCAAGATTTGTATGGCCTCAAAATTTTCTTTTCTCCATTTTTTTTGGTTCTTTTTCACAATTTTCTATTTTTTTGGTATTTTTGGGATATGTGATTTTTTTGTGAGAACCCTTCTGAATTTTGATTTTTGTATGTTTGCACTTTACCACCCCCCCATGCCTAAGTTTTGCAATGTCCTCAATATAAACGGAGGGTGTGAAACAGGTTTGGGTTCAGGAATTTTAGAATAGGATTTATCGGGTGGGTGAACGGGTCGGGAATGACTGTCGCAGATGATTTGAAGCTCTGGCACGTGTACCAGTGGTGGGATTGACTGTTCTAAAAATCGAACTCAGGGTGTAATAGACGTGAAGTACAGAAGGATAATCAGAAGGATCTCGAATTTTTGGAATGACGGGTTGCCTCTTGTTAAGCGCTAAATTCAATGCCTTCAGCCAAGCAGGAAATGGTATGGAGAGGGAGTGGTCAAATCAGCTGAGTTTTGTAGAATAAGCACCTTGATCAAAAGCCTGGTTAGTCCAACCAGGTTCTTGTTCAGATCAACAGGCTAGTGATGCATCCCAAACCCAATCAATTTGGTGCATTGATAAATGTAGATCAAGAGGTATGGAACCCACCATATACTATGGAGCTCGGAATGATACGGAAGTGTGAATCCGGGGTTTGGCTGAGTTGAATCAGCATGGTTAGAGTAGGGATTCTCAAAATAATTAGTGGATGATGCGAAAACCCTACAGGAGTGATTAAAGAAGGCTGGAGCGTGATTTGTAGTCTGATCAATGTCCGAAACCCGATAAAGATGTGGAGGTGAATCATCTGCAATCGGCTCAGTAAGAGGGGAATCAGAATAGAAATTGAGTCCGATTACGGGTCGGGCTTGAAAATGGGTTTGGATGGGTTCTGTATATGTAGACGAGGTGGCATCAATAAGAATTGTGTATGAGGGCTCCTCTAAAAAGGAATTAAAGGTGGGTTCATTTAGAGAGTCCTCATAGTAGCCATCAAATTCAAAAGTGAATGCCTGAAGAGTGTTTATAGGATGAAGAAAATCTAGGTCAAGAAGAGATTCGAATTCTAGGCTGTAGTCACTCTCGGCACTTTCTGATTTTGATTCCTAAGGATCGAAAAGAAATGATTCCATCTCAATGAAACCTGAATTTAAATTAGTGATCTTGAGATTAGGGACCTTAGAATCGGAGTCGAAGAATGAATCATGTGAGCTGAGGTTGTAGATTAGCTCGTAGTCATCAGGAAACAATGGTTCTCTGACGTGCGGAAGATGCGTATGTTTTAAAAGAGTGATTATAGCTTGCGCTCACAACGTCGATTTTAAATGAAGAAATGGACGTAAGTCCGAGTGTCGATCTCAGGGAGGCATGAAAATTGGATTTTTTTTGTCACTTAATGCCAAGGAAATAACAAGTTTTTGCTTGCGAGAAGTTGTGGGTGAAAAGCGAGAGAGAGAGAGAGAGAGAGAGAGAGAGAGAGAGAGAGAGAGAGAGAGAGAGAGAATAGGGTTAGGATTCTTTTCACTCACAGCATGCAACTTAAACATAAAAGAGGGAAAGTAATTGAATAGGAAACAACTTCATTTGACATGCAACTTTAGTTTTATAATTACAACACTAGATAAATGTTTAAACACAAGTAAAGCAAAGCTTAAGATAAAGAGGGAAAGAGAGAGAGAAGACGGCGAGGCAGCGACGGCGGTGGAGAGGCGCTCTGTTGGTGTCTCGTCGGCTCTGGCGATTACAAAGAGAGCTAATGGTGGCTAGGAGTGGGGTATATCACTTGCAAGTGGATTGAATGCCCTCCATGGGTGGTTGGATGGAGTTTATATAGGTGATGAGAGCCTCATCATGAACCCTAACTATCATATTTTGATCTAAATAAGTGTACGAAAGCTCCTATAAAACCTAAGGGAAAGCCTAAATCAGAGAATTCTAAATTTAAGAATAAAACAACACACAAGGGGTAAAACTGTAATTTTACCAATGCAGTTCACAAACGGGGTGTCTAAGGGTCTAAACACAGGTCAAATGGGCTTAATAAGAAAGAAAGTGGGATGACTTGATCCGAAAAGGGTTATAGCAACTTCTAGGAATTAAATGACATTCTGTAACCCTAAAAACAAACCTGCTTTAATTCATGAAGTTCTTGGCAGGATAAAAGTCAAATAAATCCTCTAAAATTCATGGGAAAACATCCCCTACGATTTAGAACCTTCAATTTGACCAGTGGAACCTGTCTTGACCTAAATTGAGAACCATACCCAATTTTTGACCTAATTTGGATTTTTGTGCAAATTGACTGGTCAAACGTGGTCAACCTAAAATCAAACTTCACCATTAGATTCCTTAGGTCTAAATTAGGTTTATACCAAAATTTGGACCTAAGGGAAGGCCATCTTGACCTACTTTACAAATTGGTCATCTTGAATTACTTTTCAACCCTTATCTTTTTTGAACCCTTGCATTTTGCCCCCCAGCTTCCCTTTCATTCTTTACAGAACGGTCCCTTTGCCACCTCACGCAGCTGCCCATACCTCCGGCGACCTTTCGCGGAGGATGGCGCCGCGCAGGGTATGGGGGCCGCTCTCAGAAACGAAAGGGGGGTTCCCCACGTCGTCCTCTTTTGCAGGGACCCCCTCCCATGTCTTGCCATTGGCCACTCCTCTCGTGCAAACGTGCGAAAGGAATGGGTCTCCATCTTCGGCCAACTCCGGCAAGCTCTCCACGATCTCTCCTTGAGATTCTCTTCTCACCAGCTGCTATTTAAGGGACGGCAGGGCTCTCCGGTCGTCTCAAGCCTATTTTGGCCGAGGGTAACCCCCAACCTTCGTCTCCTCCTCCTTCGGTCAAATGCCCACAGGCTTCGGTGACCCTTCCTCCTCCCCTTCGTCACTCTGCTGCCATACCTGCAGCAGAGTTCACTCCGCCTCGTCCTCCCGTGCCAGGCCGCACCAGCTGGCATCTTCCTGACCTCCTCCTCGTCGCCGTTACCCCCCTCTGGGCATCTTCGTCTCCAGCATCGACAGTCATGCACCGAGTGCCTCCTCCTCCCCTTTCGTCAATTAAGTAGGTAAACACACTTCCCCTTACTCTCTCCTTTATTTCCCCCTTATTAATTTGCTGTTTGCACCCATCGACCACCACTGTCCATCGCCACCTTCTCGATCTCCTGCCACCCTTCGGAGAGGCACTCCCGCAGCTCCATGCCTCCATCCGCCTCGCCAGCTACCCCTTAAGCACCGCGACACCTCACTGACCGTAAATCCGCACTCCATTCACCATGCCACACCTCCAAAACACCCCCCGAACACAGCCACTCTCACGCATGCAGTGTGCCCTAGGCGCATGGCCACAGGCACTCTCACGTCTCGCCGACCACCTCTACACACTCGCCACACCTTGGCGAACCTCCCTAAGCCTTTTGACGTGGCCGCGAGGCCGTTTTAGTGTTTTCAGGACCTAGGTGCTCGCCGCCATTGTCAAGTGAGTTGAAGCTTGCTTGGGAGCTTCACCCAGGTCTCCTTGCTCCAGGCAACAGGTCCCAGGTCGCGCGGAATCTCTTCGCGCATAGCCTTAGCCAAGCAATTGGCACTGATGCCCCACGTAGCTGCTGTAATCAGGGAACTTCCTCTGCAGGCGTTCACGAAGGAAGGTGGGACAACATAGTCCCACCTCGGAAAGTCTTGAGTAGGCATAGTGATATAAGAGGAAAAAGTCACATAGGCTCTTTGCCTCGAAACACTGGGGTGAGGTCCCTCGCCCTCACTCACCGGGTCTCGTCCGCGGCACTGCCCACGCGGACTTGACCCGCGACCTGATTACCCTGATCCGTGCACTCCTCGCGCACCACCCACACCAGTGTGCTTGGACCCGGGCACGCGACCCGACCCGATTACCCGGCTCTGGGAGAGCGTACCAAAGAGAGATTCAAAGAGAGAGAGAGAGAGAGACGCGGGGAAGGGTAGGGGTAGGTTTTGCGTTCGCGTGTGTGCAAGGAGCAGGTGAAGAAGAGAAGGAAGGGAAGCGGCGAAGACTTGGCCGCAAGGAGAAGAAAAAGAAAGAAGGTGAGGACTTAGTTGCAGCAGTCGAAGAAGAAAGAAGAAGAAGAAGAAGAGAAGACAACAGAAGAAAGAAGAAGGAGGTACTGTGGCAATAGGGCCGATAAGGCGTTTGACTCGAAGAATCAGACATCCGGAACAGGAAAAGGCAGAAAAAGAGCGAAAAGGAAGAAGAAGGAAGGAGCTGCTGAAGAAAGAAGGAGAAGAAGATGCAAAAGAAAGAAGAAAGAAGAAGAAGCAGCAGCAGAGAAAAGGAGGAGAAAAAGAAGAACCGCAACAGAGGAGAAGAAGAAAGAAGAAGGCAGAGAAGCTGACTGAAGAAGAGAAGGCACAGTAAGAGAAGGGAGAAGAAGAAGAAGCAAGAGAAGAAAAAGAGAAAGAAAAGAATCGCGGCTGCTGAAAGAAAAGAAGAGAGAAGAAGAAGCCAAGAGAAAGAAGAGAAGAAAAAGAGAAATTTTTGCTCACACTCTCTCTCTTAAATTTTTGTAACAGTATTATGAACTTATATGTTTCTAGAATAACGTGTGCTCCCTGAGTTCGACCTCGAGATAATCTAAATCTCGAGTAATAAATAAATTAAACTGGTGATCATTTTTTGCAATATACTACAACGGACGTAATCTCTATAACACCGCGAACGACGAGCCAGCCAATTTTTTGGCGTCGTTGCCGGGGAGCAACGGCCATTCTAGAAGCTATTTATTCACAATTTTTTATTTACTACTGACTTAAGCTCTTCTCTTTTGTTGTGCAGGCACAGGGAAACAAGAAGGAAACAAGCAGCCGCACAACAACCACGCCAAGAGATAGGTAATTTTCTATCCTCTCTTTTAAGCCCCTAAAATTCTAAAGAGGAAGAAAAAGAAAAAAATATTTTAGGAATAACCTGTCATCCATACCTAGTAAATCAGAGAAGTTTCCTGTTTTCAAATTTCAACACATTCTATCTGTACATCCACTAAAGGCATTTAGGGCTAAAACCTTCTTGCTTGAGCCCTAATTACCTAATCTTGAGGCAACTAACTGGACCAACTAAGAGCCAACTTAAGACTCAATGCTAGGGTTTTAGAGGCACACTTGCTAATCAAGAATTGAGAATTCTCAAAAGAAGTGTGCCTAAACCATTGCTTGAAAACATTTATCAAGAGAAACCCTAAGCAATTCGGCTCTTAAGTCACTTGAACCTTAAAAGACACGACCTAATAAGCTCTCAAAGGAACTAATAGGTGAAGTTGATCCCTTGGATCAACCAACCTTTAAATTAGGTCACTCTTTGCACTCAAAAGGTTAAAGTTCAAGTAAAACCCTAAGCACCTTGATCCTAATTAAAAGTGGTAGACTTAAGAGGTCAAGGTCCCCACTCTGGTCTACCTGGAATCTCAGTGACGAGAGAGGTCGAGTGGGGGAAACCCTGTAACCCGTGGGGGTGCTCTACTATGTAGGGGTCTTCGCGGGACTCACCCTCTCTGGCTTCCCAGGTAATTCTCAAGTGGACGACCTTCTGATTAAGGGGTACCATCCGCCCCGAACTTCTATTGTCACCCAACATTTTGGGTGTCTTGATTGGGTCCAGCACGTGCTAACCTCGTCTAATCCATTAGTGTATGTTTAGAAGGAGGTCCTTGAAACCTCCTCTAGAAATTCATTCTCCCCGAGGCCAAGCCTCGGTACCCTTGTTTTTGCAACCAACTCTTCACATAGACCTCTCCTCTGATTCTGAACCCAACTCACCTTCTTCTACCACAATGGCTCAGCTAGTTGAGGAAGAGAATAATCTTGAGCACCAGCTCCAGTGACTTAATGACCTCTTTCAGAACTTCATGAACCCACCGTAGCGTCCCATGATGCGAGATCACTATAATCCCGCTGCGGTGGCAATTGAGCCTTGAGTCAGAATCCCGACTGGAGGACCTGATTCTGAACTGAAGCCCAACATGATTCATGCCATACCTAAATTACATGGACTTAATTCTGAAGACCCCTTCCAGCACATCAAATAGCTAAAGCATCTGGCCTAGACTTTCAGGTCAAATGCGCATAATCGGAATATCTTACTCATGAAGATGTTCTCTTTCTCCTTTATGGACAAGGCAGCTGATGAGAGCCTCATCATGAACCCTAACTAGCACATTTTGATCTAAATAAGTGTACAAAAGCTCCTACAAAACCTAAGGAAAAGCCTAAATCATAGAATTCTAAATTTAAGAATAAAATAATTCACAAGGGATAAAACTGTAATTTTTCCAATGCAGTACACAAATGGGGTGTTTAAGGGTCTAAACACAGGTCAAATGGGCTTAATAAGAAGGAAAGTGGGATGATCTGATCCGGAAAAGGTTATAGCAACTTATAGGAATTAAATGACATTCTGTAACCCTAAAAACAAACCTGCTTTAATTCACGAAGTTCCTGACAAGATAAAAGTCAAATAAACCCTCTAAAAACCATGGAAAAACATCTTCTAGGGTTTAGAACCTTCAATTTGGCTAGTAGAACCTATCTTGACCTAAATGAGAACCATACCCAATTTTTGACCTAATTTGGGTTTTTGTGCAAATTGACTGGTCAAAAATGGTCAAACCTAAAATCAAGCTTCACCATTAGATTCCTTAGGTTCAAATTAGGTTTATACCAAAATTTGGACCTAAGGGAAGACCTTCTTAACCTACTTTACAAATTGCTCCTCTTGAATTACTTTTCGACCCTTATCTTTTTAAACCCTTGCGTTTTACCCCCAGCTTCTCTTTCATTCTTTGCAGAACGGTCCCTCTGCCACCCCACACAGATGCCCATACCTCCAGCGACCTTGCGCGGAGGATGGTGCTGCGCAGGGTAGGGGGGCCGCTCTCAGAAACGAGAGGGGGGTTCCCTACGTCGTCCTCTTTCGCAGGGACCCTCTCCCATGGCCCGCCATTGCCCACTCCTCTCGTGCGAACGCGCGAGAGGAATGGGTCTCCATTTCCGGCCAACTCCGGCATGCTGTCCACGATCTCTCCTCGAGAATCTCCTCCCGCTAACTGCTATAAAAGGAACGGCAGGGCTCTCCGATCAGAGCAAGCCTGATTTGGCCGAGGAATTCCCCCCAACCTCGTCTCCTCCTCCTACGGTCAAGCGCCCACAGGCTCCGGTGGCCTTTCCTACTCTCCTTCGTCGCTCTGCTACCATACCTGCAGCAGAGTTCACTCCGCCTCGTCCTCCTGCGCCAGGCCGCACCAGCTGTTACCTTCCCGACCTCCTCCTCGTCGCTGTTACCCCCCTCTGGGCATCTTTGTCTCCGGCGTCGATAGGCACGCGCGGAGAGCCTCCTTTCCCCCTTTTCGTCAGTTAAGTCGGTGAAACTCTTCCCCTTACTCTCTCTTTTATTTCCCCCTATTTCCACCCACCGACCACCACTGTCCATCACCACCTTCTCCATCTCCGGCCGCACTCTGGCGAGGTGTTTCCGCCGCTCCACGCCTCCATCTGCCTCGCCAATCACCCCTTAAGCACCGCGACACCTCACTGACACTAAATCCTCCCTCCATTCACCACGTCGCACCTCCAGAATACCCTTCGAACACACCCACTCTCACGCACACAGTGTACCCTAGGCACGTGCACTCCGGCCACCCCACGCTGCGCCGACCCCCACACTGTCTTCACCGTGCTCTGGCGAAGCTCACCAAGTATTCTGACAGGGCCGCAACGCCGTGCTGGTGGTTTCAGGTCTCGCACCCTCGCCGCCATTGACAAGAAGCTTGGAGCATGCTTGCAAGCAGCTCCAAGCCTCTTCAGCTCCAGGTCTGTAGCCCAGGTCGTGCGGAAGGGTTTCGCGCACACACTCAGGACTTCAGTTGGGGTCGCAGGCCTCTGTCGCTGCCCCAATTGGAAGAATTTTCCTCCCGCAGACGCCCGAGATCAGAGGTGGGACTTTAGTTCCACCTCGGAAGTGTGTGGACGCGCACCCACACATAAGAAGAAAAGGTCGCATAGGATTTTCGCCTCGAAACACTGGGGTGAGGTCCCTCCTCACCTATTCACCGGGTCTCGTCCGTGGCACTTCCCATGCGGATCTGACCCGCGACCCGACTACCCCCACTCCTGAGCACTCCTCGCGCACCACACCCACGCCGGTGCACCTGGACCTGGGCATGCGACCCGACCCGATTCATCGGCTCTGGGAGAGCGTACACAAGAGAGATTCAGAGAGAGAGAGAGACGCGGGAAAGGGTAGGGGTAGGTTTTGCGTCGCGTGTGTGTAGGGAACAGGTGAGGAACAGAGAAGAAGAATCGCAGCAAAGAAAGAAGGACGAAGAAAAAAGAAGGCAGACTGAAGAAGAGAAGAGGGAAGAAGAAGAAGAAGCAAGGAAAGAATCGGCTGAAAGAAAAGAAAAAGAGAGAAGGAGAAGCCAAGAAAAAAGTGTTTTTCTTTTGCTCATTCTCTTTCTCTTAAATTTTTGTAAAACAGTATATAGTCAATTGACGTGGTCATCTACTACGCTAGCAAGACACTTGACGAGGCTCAGCGTAACTACACAGTTACGGAGAAAGAGCTGCTAGCCGTAGTATTTGCCCTCGAAAAATTCCGATCTCATCTCCTGGGTTCCCACGTCATCATCTACCCGGATCACACTACTGTGAGGCATCTCCTTGCTAAGAAGGACGCGAAGTCTCGATTAATCCGATGGATCTTGTTATTGCAAGAATTCGACCTCGAGATTCGCGACAAAGCGGGAAGATAGAACGTGGTAGCTGACCACTTGTCTTACCTTCCTTCTGAAATCATCGACCCTTCTGGACCCATCATGGAACATTTTCCTGATGAGCACCTTTTGACTATTGGTACTAGGCTTCCATGGTTTGCTGATATAGTAAACTACCTGGCATGTCGTCAGATCCCGTCTGATTGGCCAAAGGCCAAGAAAGGCAAGTTGCGCTTCGATGCCAAGTACTACTTCTGGGAAGACCTGTACCTTTTTCGCATAGGTGCTGACCAAGTAATCCGACGATGTGTCTCGGAGGACGAAATCAACAACATTCTCTCCTTCTTCCATGACCAGGCATGCGGTGGCCACTTCTCTGGGCACAAAACCGCATAAAAAATCCTCCAGTGTGGCTTTTACTGGCCCACTATCTTCAAAGACGCATACAGTCACTGTAAGGCATGCAGTCGTTGCCAAACATTGGGCAACATGAGCCACCACGACATGATGCCTTTGCAATCGATTCTCGTATGCGAGATTTTTGATATTTGGGGGATTGATTTTATGGGCCCCTTTCCTGTTTCGGAAGGCTTCGAGTACATTTTACTCGCTGTGGACTACGTGTCCAAATGGATCGAAGCCATTCCGACTCGAACCTGTGATCACAAGATCGTCATCAAATTCATTCATCAGAATATCTTCTCACGGTTTGGGATTCCTCGTGCAATCATCTCTGACGGAGGGACCCATTTCACCAATGCTCAGTTTAGGTCACTGATGACCAAACACGGGGTGTCTCACAGAATCTCTACTCCTTACCACCCCCAAACTAGTGGTCTAGCTGAGCTATCAAATCGGGAGATCAAGAAAATCCTGCAGGTTACTGTTCGACCTGACAGGAAGGATTGGTCGTCCCGACTTTTGAAAGCTTTGTGGGCTTATAGGACTGCCCACAAGACCCAATTAGGTATGTCTCCTTTTAGACAGGTGTATGGGAGGGCATGTCACCTTCTCGTCGAACTGGAGCAGAAAGCCTATTGGGCAGTACGGAGCTGCAACTTAGATCTTTCTAAGGCTGGAACCCATAGTAAACTTCAGATAAGCGAGATCGATGAATTACGCCTTGATGCGTATGAGAACTCGCGAAGCTACAAAGAGCGGGTTAAAGCCTTCCATGATAAGCGCATATCTAGAAAGATCTTCCACCCTAGTCAGATGGTCCAACTCTTCGATACCCGACTCAAACTCTTCCCCGGGAAACTGCTATCCAAGTGAGTCAGACTGTATCTTGTCCGACAGGTTTTTGGAAATGGAGCCGTCGAAATCAGTCCTCTCAGCCACGATTCCGAACCTTTCATCGTGAACAGTCAGAGACTCAAACCGTTCATTGATGTAACCTCTACAGATTTGGCTGAGTCATCATTTATCCTCCATTCTCCCTGAGCTTATTGCACCAAGCTGATGGCATAAAACTCAGCGCTTAACGGGAGGCAACCGGTCATCTTTCTGAAAAATCTGAAACCTTTTCTGACACCTCTTTGCACTTTAGGTTCATCCTTTAGGACAGTAGACTCCACCTCAGGTGCTCGCATCTGAGATTAGAAATCGTCCGCAACAGTCACCCCGACCCATCCACTCACTAAATTACTTGTCCTAATGCATGAACCAAGCTAAATAAAAACCCTCCTAATTTATAATGAGGACATTGCAAATCTTAGGCATGGGGGGGTATGAAAGTGTAAAATGAATAAAAACTCATAAGAAAAGGTTTCAACATAAAAAAAAAAAATTTGTAAAGGAGGGAAGAATTCTAGTGGATTTTACAAAAGGAGGAGAAAAAGAGCTAAATGATAAAAAGGAGCACAAAAGGAAAGAAAAAAAGGATAGTCATTAGTAAGAAATTAAGGAATTAACCAAAGTTCTAGACCACATTAAGGAAAAGAAAAAGGAAAGTGCACAATAAGATTAGTAAGAATGCAAACCTTAGGCATTCTTGGATAGACTCTTAGTACCCATTAAGATCTAGATACTCCTCAAGAGGTTATGGAAAATGAAAAGCTTAAGGATTAGGGAGTATTCAGCCTCGTTAACTGACTTTTGGTTTATGGGACTTAGTAACTTAACCACCCAAATTCACACACACAGTCTGGTTCAGTGAGCATAAGTATCAAAATCACACAGAAGCGTTTCAAATATTATGAAAATTCACCTAGATTAGGAGCAGTCGATCAACACAAGTTGCTTTGGACGAGTTCCCAGCGCGGAGAGGTGAGAAATTCCCCTCGAAGATGCGTAACAACATATCATCTCCTTGGTACTTGTCTCTTAGGATATTTACATATCCTACTGGGGGCATGTAAGTACTCTACTGATTCAGATTCCATGGCTGGCATTATCACGAAGTGTTAATTGCCAGGGTCTGAATTCAGCCACGGAACACCATGGATGGGATTATCTTGAAATCTCGAAAGCTAGGGTTCTGGGGGTTACCATGGGCGGTGCTATCTCGAAGCATCGACTGCCAGGGACCCTTGAGGATTGATGATGGGAACAAGGAATCTGATACAGATCGTGTTGTGAAGCCAATCCTAACCTAGAATTAAAAAGAAAAGAGAGAGAAAACTCTCCAAACATATAAATCTTCTATCTCTCTCTTACAAAACGCACTGCAAACTGAACCAAGGCTAAAAATATCTCAAGCACTGGTGCTTTAACCACAGAGTCCAATAAACTTTGAGTTAGTTCCTGTAGGCCTTAAAAAGCTTTGATAAGGACTGAAGTTAAAGCTAGACAGATCTGGATCTTGATTGGTACTAGAGTACCTTTTAGGCCTATGATTGACATTCTGACCTAATCAGGGATACAAGAGGAAAAGCACTTATCAAAACTTGATGGAAGAAGTTCATGGTCTAGAACAAAGGTTAAAACCTTAAATATTTTGCTAAGGGACTAGCAAAATTTAAGCATGGGGGTTTGATGAGAGCCTCATCATGAACCCTAACTAGCACATTTTGATCTAAATAAGTGTACAAAAGCTCCTATAAAACCTAAGGGAAAGCCTAAATCAGAGAATTCTAAATTTAAGAATAAAACAACACACAAGGGGTAAAACTGCAATTTTACCAATGCAATTCACAAACGGGATGTCTAAGGGTTTAAACACAGGTCAAATGGGCTTAATAAGAAAGAATGTGGGATGACCTGATCCGAAAAGGGTTATAGCAACTTCTAGGAATTAAATGACATTCTGTAACTCTAAAAACAAACTCGCTTTAATTCACGAAGTTCCTGGAGGGATAAAAGTCAAATAAACCCTCTAAAATTCATGGAAAAACATCCCCTAGGGTTTAGAACCTTCAATTTGGCCAGTGGAACCTGTCTTGACCTAAATTGAGAACCATACCAAAATTTTGACCTAATTTGGGTTTTTGTGCAAATTAACTGATCAAACATGGTCAAACCTAAAATCAAACTTCACCATTAGATTCCTTAGGTCCAAATTGGGTTTATATCAAAATTTGGACCTAAGGGAAGGCCATCTTGACCTACTTTACAAATTGGTCATCTTGAATTACTTTTCAACCCTTATATTTTTTGAACCCTTGCATTTTACCCCCAGCTTCCCTTTCGTTCTTTACAGAATGGTCCCTCTGCCACCCCACGTAGCTGCCCATACCACCGGCGACCTTGCGCGGAGGATGGCACCGCACAGGGTATGGGGGCCGCTCTCAGAAACAAAAGGGGGGTTCCCTGCGTCATCCTTTTTCGCAGGGACCCCCTCCCATGTCCTGCCATTGCCCACTCCTCTCGTGCAAACGTGCGAGAGGAATGGGTCTCCATCTCCGGCCAACTCCGGCAAGCTCTCCATGATCTCTCCTCGTGATTCTCTTCTCCACTATTTAAGGGACGGCAGGGCTCTCCGATCGTCTCAAGCCTGTTTTGGCCGAGGATAACCCCCAACGTTTGTCTCCTCCTCCTCCTGTCAAACGCTTGGAGGCTCCGGTGACCCTTCCTCCTCCTTTTCGTCAATCTGTTGCCATACTTGCAGCAGAGTTCACTCCGCCTCGTCCTCCCGTGCCAGGCCGCACCAGCTGGCATCTTCCTAACCTCCTCGTCGCCGTTACCCCCCTTTGGGCATCTTCGTCTCCGACGTCGGCAGGCACGCACGGAGCGCCTCCTCCTCCCCTTTCGTCAATTAAGTAGGTAAACACTCTTCCCTTTACTCTCTCCTTTATTTCCCCCTTATTAATTTGCTGTTTCCACCTACCGACCACCACTGTCTATCGCCACCTTCTCCATCTCCGGCCACCCTTCGACGAGGTGCTCCCGCTGCTCCACGCCTCCATCCGCCTCGCCAGCTATCCCTTAAGCACCGCGACACCTTACTGACCCGACCTAATTACCCAGCTCTGGGAGAGCGTACCAAAGAGAGATTCAGAGAGAAAGAGATGCGGGGAAGGGTAGGGGTAGGTTTTGCATTCGTGTGTGTGCAGGGAGCAGGTGAAGAAGAGAAGGAAGGGAAGCAACGAAGACTTGGCCGCAAGGAGAAGAAGAAGAAAGAAGAAGGTGAGGACTTAGCCGCAGCAGTCGAAGAAGAAAGAAGAAGAAGAGAAGACAACAGAAGAAAGAAGGAGGCACTGTAGCAACAAGGCCGATAAGGCATCCGACTCGAAGAATCAGACGTTCGAAATAGGGAAAGGCAGAAAAAGAGCGAAAAGGAAGACGAAGAAGGAAGAAGCTGCTAAAGAAAGAAGGAGAAGAAGATGCAGAAGAAAGAAGAAAGAAGAAGCAGCAGCAAAGAAAAGGAAGAGAAAAAGAAGAACCGCAGCAGAGGAGAAGAAGAAAGAAGAAGGCAGAGAAGCTGACTGAAGAAGAGAAGGCACAGTAAGAGAAGGGAGAAGAAGAAGAAGCAAGAGAAGGAAAAGAGAAAGAAAAGAACCGCAACTGTTGAAAGAAAAGAAGAGAGAAGAAGAAGCCAAGAGAAAGAAGAGAAGAAAAAGAGAAATTTTTGCTCACTCTCTCTCTCTTAAATTTTTGTAACAGTATTGTGAACTTATATATTTCTAGAATAACGTGTGCTCCTTGAGTTCGACCTCAGGATAATCTAAATCTCGAGTAATAAATAAATTAAACTGGTGATCGTTTTTTGCAATATACTACAACGGACGTAATCTTTATAACACCGCGAATGACGAGTCGACCAATAGGCAAAAGGGTTTTCCAATTTAAGTATGGGCTTTAGCGACGTCTAGGACGTCGCTAAACCCATACCAAATCCATCGGTGTAGCCCCCTTTGCCCGCTAGTCACTTGCGTGCACGTGCTTCTTCACGCACAATCCGTGTGTGTGGCTTGAGGGCCGTCCGATCACGGATCGGACGGTCGAAGTCAGTCGTGGTGCACGCACATGGATCGCACCTACGCCCCTCGCATTATCGCGGGCATGAGCGTTGGACGCGCGAGATCACGCCGCGTCGCTTGCTGCCTGCCGCTTGATCACACATCAATGGCTGAAATCACGCGTGCGTGTTCTTCCTCGAATTTACGCTGCGGTCGGCGCCTCGAACCTGCGTCTCGCTGTGTGGGGATGAGGCACACACCGCTGCGCTGCGCCTGCTGCTTTGTCGCGGAGACGAGCTACGGTTGCTGCGTGGATGGCCGTTGGATGAAGATCCAACGGTCGGGGGCTGCTGCTGCGGCTAAGAGGGGCGCGGATGCGTGGTTCCCATCTTTCCGATGCGCGATCGGACAGCTTAAAATGACGCCGCGCGATGAAGGCGGTTGCGGGCGCAGCACAGCTGACACGTGTTAGCCCCATGGCCTTTGATCATCAGATCAACAGTCAGAACTTCTTGGGCCAATAATGGGAGCTTTGGATGTCGGATTTAGCTGATTTCGAGTCCGTTGGACTCCGTTCGTCGTTCTGAATCCATCCGTGCGGTCCGATCGCTCATCTGAGGCCTGTTTTGACAAGTACTTATACAAATGGCCATTAATACTATTCTATAAGCAATCTTGATGTGTGATGCATGCAATGCTCGCATTCCTATTTATGATGTGTTATCTATACATTTTTCTCTTAAGATAAACCCTAATTGACAGATTTATCACCCAAGATGCAGTATTATCATACCCCCATGCTTACTCCTTGCTAGTCCCTATCAAGGTTTATTCTAGCCTTTATTTCCAGTTAGAATTTAAGAAGTAATTACTTGGACACTTCGTCACTTGTCAATAGGTGGAAATATACTAAGATATTAATCTACAAAGACTAAGCAGCGTCCGGGTGTCTGCCAAAATATGAATCGCTTGAATCCTTGCTTTAATGTATGTATATATATATTTTTCTTACTTTTAGATTTTTTTTGGAGTTAAGAGTGTGTTGGTAACTTTTTACAGCTATCCAACCCACCCAAAACTCGGACAAAACTCTAAGTGCTAAGCACCTTGGTGTGAAGATTGTAGTAGACTCACTCAACAGTAATTTAGACAGACTTCGGGTTTCTACGCCCCTAGGTGATAGGAAGAGGAAATGTTTTGCCTGAAGGTGTATTTGTTCAATCGGTAGCTTTCTCCCTACATTTATTTTTCTTAGGGTCAACATTAGGATTTTTCCAGTGTATATCTCCCCGGCTTGCTCTACTTCCCCGCTTCTTCCTTAAGTGTTTTGGTTCTTTTTATGCATTTACTGAGTTGGGCTCTGGACAACTGACCAATGGGCTGTTACCTACGATCACTTGCCAGCCATACTAGTGCGGTGAAGTGTGGTTTATTTTGTTCTCTTTTTTTCTTCTTCTTTTCTTTTCTTTTCTTTTTATTGGGTAGGTGGCTTCTCTGATCTCAAATTTACCTAGAGACAATAAAGTAGAGGTGGTCCCATGGCTGGGCTCTAGACAACCTGCCAATGGACTGTTACCCACGACAACTTGCCAGCCATACCGCCCTAAAGAGTTCATTAGCTACCCAATTTCTGTCAGAATCTCCGAGGAGTGAGTCTATACAAAAATGTGTGCAGATGCTTAGACTAAAAGTCCTTTTGAGTTAGAGGGTGAGTTGATAAGTCGTATACTTATCAACTTATTTAGTTAGTGGATTAGAGTAGCTTAAGGTTGTAAGGATTTGAAGCTAAATCCATATTTTAACGGACACCAGGGCTGATTAAGCCTGAAGGCCTGTTTAAGTGTTCAAGTTCTTTCCGTATTATTTCCTACTATTGACAAATTTCTAATGCCTAAGTTTTTCTTCCTAAGTTCAATTTTTTTTTAAATTTTATTCCATTCAGATTAAATGAGCTCAGGATCATGCAATTTACCACCCTCCCATGCTTAAGTTGGACAATGTCCTCATTGACAAATACATGGATGCAACAGGGGTTTGAAAAGATATTACCTAAGTGATGTAGAATACCTGATCAGTTTGAATCTTTTGGGTTGCCTCCCAGGAAGTGCTGAGTTTAACGCATCCAGCTAGGCGGTGCTTCGTGTCATCCCTCGATGAGGGTGACAATCTCCTTTGGGGGAACCTGGGCTAGGAAGTGTTTCAATCTCTGGCCATTGACTGTGAAAGTGTGCCCAGTATTCGGATCAGCGATTTCAACCGCCCCATTGGAGTGGGGCTTGACCACCCTAAATGGTCTTGTCCACTTGGACCTGAGCTTCCCTGGAAAGAGTCTTAGGCAGGCATCAAAAAGCCAAACTTGTTGGTTAGGCTCAAAGGTCTTTCTATGGATGAGTTGGTCGTGAACGGCTTTCATTTTCTCCTTATACAGCCGACTGTTCTCAAAGGCGTCCCGACGAATTTCTTCGAGCTCAAAGAGTTGGAGCATCCTCTGCTCATCGGCTAATTGGGAATCCATGTTACACTGTTTGACACCCCAGTAAGCTCGATGTTCCAACTCAACAGGAAGGTGGTAGGCTTTGCCAAAGACCAGGTGATAAGGCGACATGCCGATCGGGGTCTTGAAAGTGGTCCGATATGCCCACAGGGCATCATCTGATCGTGCGGACCAATCCTTCCTGTTAGATCTCATAGTCTTCTATAGAATGTTCTTGATTTGTCTATTTAAGACCTCAATCTGCCCATTTGTTTGCGGATGATACGGGGTAGAGATGCAGTGGTTAACCCCGTATTTTCTAAGTAGGGCACGAAATTGGGAGTGAATAAAATAACTTCCACCATCACTGATCATGGCCTTTGGTATTCTAAACCGGGAAAAGATGTTCTGCTTAACAAAGTCCATGACAGTCTTATGATCGCATCGGCGGGTGGCGACGGCTTCAATCCATTTAGAGACATAGTCTACCGAGACAATGATGTACTCAAAGTCGTCGGATGGTGGGAAGGGGCCCATAAAATCAATACCCCAAACGTCGAAGATCTTGACAATCAAAATGGGCTAGAGGGGCATCATATCTTTTCTGGTCATGGTCCCCAGCGTTTGGCAGCGAGAGAAAGTCTTGGTAAGGTTGTGTGCATCCTTAAATAGGGAAGGCCAGTAAAATCCAGACTGCAGAACCTTCGCAGCCGTTTTCTTTCCTGAGAAGTGGCCACCACAAGCTTGGTCATGACAAAAAGATAGCACACTTTGAACTTCATCCTCCGGGATACACCTCCTGATGATCTGGTCAGCATAGAGGCGAAATAGCATGGGATCATCCCAGAAGTAGTGCTTGTCCACGACCAAGAACTTGTCCCATTGCTGTCTGGACCAGCTATGTGGGGTTTGTCCTACAACCAGGTAGTTGACATAGTCAGCATACCAAGGTAGTTTCTTGTCTTGCACAGCCAAAATGTGTTCATCGGGCAAGGTGTCGGATAAAGGCAGGGAGGGTCCAATGTGGTCTAGGTGAAGTATGGATAGGTGGTCAGCCACCACATTCTTTGATCCGGCTTTGTCACGGATTTTCAGGTCAAATTCTTGCAGAAGCAGGATCCATCTGATGAGCCTAGGCTTCGCATCCTTTTTAGCCAACAGGTGCCGGATGGCTGAATGGTCAGTATAGATGGTCACGTGGGATTCCAACAGGTAAGATCTGAACTTCTCAAGTCCGAAAACTACAGCAAGCAATTCTTTCTCTGTGACCGTATAATTTTGTTTGGCCTCGTCCAACGTCTTGCTCGCGTAGTAGATCACCACGGGTTTCTTGTCTTGTCTTTGTCCCAAGACAACGCCTATGGCAAAATTTGATGCATCACACATAATCTCAAAGTCCTGGGACCAATCCGGGAGTAGAAGTACAAGTGCTGTGGAAACTAAGTCCCGGAGGGTGTGGTAAGCCTTGATGTAATCAGAGGTCGTGTGGAATAGGGCGTCGTTGACCAGAAGGTCGGTTAAGGGTTTGGAAAGCTTGGAGAAGTCTTTGATGATCCTTCGATAGAAGCCAACATGTCCCAGGAATGATCGGATCTGCAGAATTGAGCTAGGTGGAGGAAGTTTGGAAATCAAATCAACTTTGGCCCGATCCACCTCAATGCCCCTATGCGATACGATGTGACCGAGGATGATTCCTTCTTGAACCATGAAATGGCTCTTTTCCCAACTTAACACAAAATTAACCTCGATACATCGTTTCAGGATTTTCTCAAAGTTACTCAAACAGTGGTCGAATGAATTCCCAAATACAGAGAAATCATCCATAAAGGCCTCTAGGTATTCACCCACCATTTCTGAAAAAATTGCTAGCATGCAACACTGAAGGTAGTGGGTGCGTTGCATAACTCGAACGGCATACGACGGAATGCAAACGTGTCGTACGGGCAAGTGAATGTGGTCTTCTCTTGATCTTCAGGAGCAATTGCGACTTGGTTATATCCTGAATATCCATCCAGGAAGCAAAAATACTTTTGTCTTGCCAATCTTTCAAGAATCTGGTTGATGAACAGCAGGGGAAATGATCTTTCTTGGTTTCTTCATTGAGTTTACTATAATCAATACACACCTGCCTTGTGGTGATGGTGCGGGTGGGATGGATTCTCCACGTTCATTGGTGACAACAGTGAGCCCAGCTTTCTTTGGAACCACTTGAGCGGGGCTCACCCAGGGGCTATCAGAGATGGGATAGATGATGTCGGCGTCAAGCCACTTGATAATTTCTTTCTTAACGACCTCCCACATATTTGGGTTTAACCGTCTCTGCATCTGGCGGGAGGGTCGTGCCCGTCTTCCAGGTAAATCTTATGAGTGCAATAGGCGGGGCTGATTCCTCTTAAGTCTGAAATGGTCCATCCAATGGTGGCCCGATGTTTCGAAAGGGTCACGATCAACCTGAGTTCCTAATCCTTGGTTAGATGAGAGTTAGTAATCACAGGGAAGGTCTGGTCAGGTCCCAGGAAGACATACTTGAGGTTCTCAGGTAGTGGCTTTAGTTCTGGTGTGGGTGGAACAACAGTCGAAGGAAAAGGGAAAGGTGGGAGTTGATCAACATCAACCTCCTCAAATGATGTTGTTTGATGGTAATCAGCCCTACAGAGGTCCATGGGCAGAGATGGTGATGGGTTAGAACAGTCGTTACAGGATTGGTGGTCCGAGACAGAACTAAGGGTAAGGCATTCCTTGACAAAAGGTTCCACGGGGTCATGTTCCTCGACACAGTCACAATCAAAAGACTTGGTCACCTGGAAGATATCCAACTGCATTTTCTTGTCTCCGAAGGAGATTTCCATACATCCCATGTCACAATCGATGTTTTCCTTAGTCGTAGTTAAGAAAGGTCTGCCTAAGATTATGGGTGCGTTCTGCAGTTTTTCAAGGACTTCCACGTCGAGCACCAAGAAGTCGACCGGAAAATAGAAGTCCTTGACCCGCACAATCACGTCCTCGACACCCTCCTTCGGGGTCTTCACAGATCTATCAGTCAACTGGATGGTAACAGGTGTGGGCGTCAGCTCTCCGAAACCAAATTGGTGGTACAGGGTTGTTGGAATCAGATTGATGGAAGCACCTAAGTCCAAGAGTGCTTTATCAAATGTCATGTCCCTGATATTGCAGGATATCAAGGGTGCTCCTAGGTCAGTTCGTTTAAGTGAAAGGTTGCTTGATATTACGAAACTTGCTTGCTCTGAGAGTACAACCTTCCTAGGTGCTTGAGGTCCTGGCTTACGTTTAGGCGTACTGGCATCTTTTAAAAACTTGGCGTAAGCCGGGATGTGCTTGACGGCTTCGAGGAGCGGAATATTAATCTGAACCTGTTTAAAGATCACCAAAAGCTCCTCAGTTTCCACAACACTTTTTTTCTTCTTGATTGTCTCCAAGGCCTCGGGGTAGGGTGTCTGAACATGGATAGGATCTATTTCTGGGTCCTTGAGTTTTTCCAGTGCCTCTTCTAAGTCGAGTGTTTCAAACGGTGAAGTCTCGGGAAGAGTCGGCCATTTGGGATCCTGGGTTTTGGTGCCGCTTCTCAAGGTTACCGCATTCGCAGAGGCATTGGGACCATGGGTTGATCCTTGAGAAGTCAAGGATGAAGAAGCACCGAACCCAGGGGGTGTTTGTGAGGCTGGCTAGACCATGTGAGCCTGCCCTGGATTTCCCTGAAACCCTTGCGAATTGGGGCCTCTATTAATCATGTTTCGCGGGTTCGGTTGTGGCTGGGAAGGCAGGGATCCTTGTTGTTTACAGTCCAACAGCTGGCTTAACTGTCCCTTTACTAAAGTCATTTCCTCTTGATGTTTCTGGTTCATTTCAGCCATCATCTTTATCAGGGTGTCCATTTGGTTTTGCGGGGGAGGGGTCGCCCTATTCGGATTATATGGGGGTCTAACTGGTGGTCCTTGCTGATAAGGGGGCAAGTTTGGCTGCTGGTTTGGCCTGGGCTAGTTCTGGAATTGAGGTGATTTCTGGTTTGTCCAACCAAAGTTGGGGTGATTACACCAGCCGGTGTTATAAGTGTTGGAGAAAGGGTCAGGTTTAGCATAACCTTAGACAGCTTGTACATCTTCAAGGATAACAGATGTCAAGGGGGAGGGAAGAGAGTAATGAAGGGTTGAGGGAGCAAAGGTCCCTCCTTAGAACGTGGTCAAGGGTTGTTCCAGGTTTAGTTCGCTTAAGGGCTGGACCAGGTCAACATTGTGAGCTCACTTTACTAGGGAGAAGGTCTGTAATGGGTTCTTGGTCTGGTTCAGTAGCACATCTATCTTTTTATCCACCAATTCCACTCGATCTAATTTCTTGGCAATGATATCCATGTCAACCATTCCAGAATTTGCTTGTACCTCATAAATCCCACCATGGGGTTGACTGGATCGGCTAAATTGGGTAATGGAGGCATTGTTGAGCGAATTTTCGCTCATAGACTCAAAGAGCTCAAACTCACTCTCCTCATATTTGTTCAGGAAGTTCCCCTCGTATGAGGCATCGACGAAGTTCCATAGGTTGCTGTCCAGACCGTGGTAGAAGATCTGGGCCAATTGCCACCTTGGTACTTCGTGGTGTGGGAATTTCCTTAATAGTTCATTAAATCTTTCCCACGTCTCATGGAACTGTTCCCCACTCTGCAGTGTAAAGGTAGTAATGGCTCTTTTGAGGGCATTGGTCTTTCCTATGGGGAAGAATTTCTTTAAGAATGCATGCCTCAGTTCTTCCCAGGTGGTGATGGGTCTACCTAGGGTTCTAAGCCAGTGAAATGCCTTATCTCTCAGCGAAAAGGGGAACATCTTAATCAAAACAATGTCAAGGCTAATGTTCCTAGGTTTCATAGTTCGGGCTAACCAGTTAAGATCCTCTAGGTGCTAGAAGGGATCTTCATTTGAGTTTCCATGGAAGTGGCTCTGAATCAAACTTAGGACATTTGGTTTTAGCTCAAAATCATCTCCCCCTTCAGGGATCCTAAGGTGAGGCTCGACTCGAATAACAGAAGGATTGTAGAAGTCGCGGAGGGGCCTAGGTTGGTCTTGGAATGGTGGTAGATCAGGTGGCGGTTGCCCTTGTGGGTTCTGCAACCGGTGTATGGCTTGCATGATAGTGTGGATTTGTTGCTGCTGAAGCCGGTGGTTTGCGTTAATCTGGGCTTGGATGATGGCCATTGTGTCTAGTGGGGGTTGGTCCTCAACCTCATCTTCCTTAGGTTCAGCCATGTTTCTAGCAGAATCAGGTCGCCTGGATTCCCGTCCCAAAACAAATAACTTGGGATGCAGTGATCGTCTCCCATGCATACACTAGAGAAGAACAGGAGGGGATGAGGAGAGCGACAGATGCGAGAAGTGTGTGTACAACCAAGCAAACAAGCCTAGTCCTTATGATGTATTCCTTAGGGGACCTAGAAATCTCCAAAAGGGTGATCAAGTCCGTAAGCACTGGACTTCCCATCCTAAAGCTAATTTGGCCAGGCTGATTACGAGGGGATTGTAGGGAAGGTTCTTCCTTTGGCTTGTGCCGCTGGTTCCATAGACCCCACAACCGTGGTTGTTTGACACTTCCCCGCAGCCTAGTCACCAGATTCTACTAAGGGAATGAAAGTCAAGTGCCCAGCAAACAAAACCCCGCCTCTTGAGACTAAACCTAGTCCTGCCTAGGGCACGTCTACTCTGTTTTAAAAGGGCTAGGATAGTGCTTGTGCTAGGGTTATGTGATGAGGCGTTGATTGGGGTAGTACCTCTTAGTTTTCCAATTCCAGTGTGTGTGCTTCTATCAAAACATGGTTTTCAAGCAAGGATTTTTTTAAGATGTGGTGTCTTTTAATGTTTCATCCTTACTTTTGTGTCTTTTAGGATTGACATGTCTTAATGTTTTCAGACAAGTTTCAATGGGCACGTCAAGTTTTGCATACAATTTGGTGAAAGTAGATTTCCTTTTGTTGTGTAGAGGCTCTAAAACCCTAATGTACTCATCCTAGTGATCATGCAGCTTCTATTAGATGAGTCGATTTTAGGGTTGAGTGGTGCAGCCCATGTCAATTCAAGGTGGCTTCGCAAACACCACTCAAAAAGAAAGAACACTCCAAGAATCTTAGATTCTTCAGAATGTTAGAGTGTATTTTCTTTTTGTTGGGTAATGTGTTAAGGATGTGGATTAGGCAATCATGCACCATACCAATTTTTTTAGTTTTACAATTTTTTTAGATTTTTAAGTAAGCAAACAATCATGGGTGAAGAAATACTCACGACTAGTCCTTGTTGCGCTTACTCCCTCGTTACCATCATGGGTTGCACTGCTTCGTCGTCCAAGCGTCAAATTCCTGCAACCATCAAGTAGGAGCCAAGGCATTAGACGATGTGAGCATGGATGTAAAAATGGAAGTGACAAAATAAATCTGTTGCCTCCCCGGCAACGGTGCCAAAAACTGACGTGCGGAAGACACGTATGTTTTAAAAGAGTCGTTATAGCTTGCGCTCGCAATGTCGATTTTAAATGAAGAAATGGACATGAGTCCGAGTGTCGATCTCAGGGAGGCGTGAAAATTAGATTTTTCTTGTCACTTAATGTCAAGGAAATAACGAGTTTTTGCTTGCAAGAAGTCGTGGGTGAAAAGCGAGTGAGAGAGAGAGAGAATAGGGTTAGGATTCTTTTCATTCAGAATACAACTTAAACATTAAAGAGGGCAAGTAATCGAATAGGAAACAACTTCATTTGACATGCAACTTTAGTTTTATAAGTACAACACTAGATAATGTTTAAACACAAGTAAAGTAAAGCTTAAGATAAAGAGGGAAAGAGAGAGAGAAGATGGCGAGGTAGCCACGGCGGTGGAGAGGGGCTCCGTTGGCAGCTCGTCGGCTCCGGCGATTACAAAGAGAGCTAATGGTGGCTAGGAGTAGGGTAGAGCACTTGCAAGTGGATTGAATGCCCTCCATGGGTGGTTGGATGGAGTTTATATAGGCAAAAGAGTTTTCTAATTTAAGTATGGGCTTTAGCGACGTCCAAGACGTCGCTAAACCCATACCAAATCCGTCGGTGTAGCCCCCTTCGCCCGCTGGTCGCTTGCGCGCGCGTGCTTCTTCGCGCACAATCCATGTGCGTGGCTTGAGGGTCGTCCGATCGCGGATTGGACGGTCGAAGTCGCTCATGGTACGCGCACATGGATCGCGCCCACGCCCCTCACGTCATCGCGGGCGTGAGCGTTGGACGCGTGCGATTGCACCGCGTCGCTCGCTGCCTGACGCTTGATCACACATCAATGGCTGAAATCACGCGTGCGTGTTCTTCCTCGAATTTGCGTTGCAGTTGGCACCTCGAACCTGGGTCTCGCTGTGCGGGAGTAAGGCGCGCACCGCAGTGCTGCGCCTGCTGCTTTGTCGCGGAGACGAGCTGCGGTTGCTGCATGGATGACCGTTGGATGAAGATCCAACGGTCGGGGGCTGCTACTGCTGCGACTGAGAGGCGCGCGGATGTGTGGTTCCCAGTCGTCCGATGCGTGATCGGACGGCTTAAAATGACGCCGTGTGATGAAGGTGGTTGCAGGCGCAACACGGTTGACACGTGGCGGCCCCATGGCCGTTGATCATCAGATCAACGGTCAGAACTTCTTGGGCCAATAATGGGATCTTCGGATGTCGGATTTAGCTGTTTTCGAGTCCGTTGGACTCCGTTCATCGTTCTGAATCCATCCGTGCGGTCTGATCGCTCATCTGAGGTCTGTTTTGACAAGTGCTTATACAAATGGCCATTAATACTATTCTATAAGCAATCTTGATGTGTGATGCATGCAATGCTCCCATTCCTGTTTATGATGTGTTATCTGTGCATTTTGCTCTTAAGATAAACCCCAATTGATAGATTTATCACCCCAAGATGCAGTGTTATCATTGTCCGAAATCATGGTAAGATTCGAAATCATCGGAGAAATTGCGAGAATCAAGTTCTGAGTTGGAATAGAGATCAGAGGTTCCACCACAGAATAAATCACAAGATGTAGACTCTGCAGCCTAACTTGGGTCTAGCCTATTCTTAGATTCTGAGCTTAAAAAGGTGTCCTTATAGGGTCCAGGTTCGAGTTCTAGGCTTGTAGGAAAGATCCAATCAAAACCCCACTCTTCCAACTCCTTGATTTCTGTATTGTAGATTGGCGTGACTTCTGAAAAATCAATCTGTATCTCTGAGGATGTTGGAAAGGGACCTTCATCAAACAAAGGCCCAGAATCATAATCCCAATTTAAACTTTGATCTTCGTCGTAGGGGGCCTTGTAATCATCCGAATAAGATCCTAATTCTAGGTTGGAATCTAGGTCAGAATTGCCTTTGAGGGTCACCTCATCAAAATAAAGGGCGGGAGTTACACCCTCGAGAGGTTCTGTTTTAATCTCATCATTACAGGAGTCTCAGAATTATATGCTTGGTGAACCGGGATTTTGGTTTTCTAGGGCTGGCTCAAAATCGTGTTCTCCTGCAATTGGGACTTCCCAACCTACTTTAAGATCAAGCATGTTATATTCCATCTGGGTTGGGAATCTACAACAACCTTGTGTCTCAAACCTGGGATTTGGGAAATCAGATTGATCCTCAATATTAGTCCAAGATGTTTCATTAATTATTTGGATAAATGTACGGGTATTTTTGATTGATAACTTGTTTCAACAATCTCATCATTTCTTCCCATTTTTCAAGATCATCTTGGTGTTTTTCCCAAAGTACAGGATTTGTCATGCATAGGAGATATTCAAAGTTATGTGTTAAGACCCGTGCTGTTAGAGCCCTCTAAGATGTCTGGGATTTGGGTCAGACATCTTGGCAGATGTCTGGACATCTTCCCAGACGTCTGGAAATCAAATTTTTCGTGTACGACCTTGCGTCTACGCGCATGCTGCGCGCAGATAGTACGCAGCCTTGTTTTCTTCTCTCCTTCTCTGTCCTCTCGCCGATGAAACCCTAACCCAGTGCCTACTTAAACCCCCCTCCTCTCCCTCGTTCACCGCACCTTCAGCCACCCTCCTCCTTCCTCCAGCGCTAGAGCAGTGAGTGGCGAGTAGCGGGCAGCGGGCGTGAGTGGCGTGAGAGGAGAGGAGCAGCGAGGGGAAGAGAGGAGAGCAATCACGCGAGCTCGTGAGGGAGCTCGCTAGAGAGCTCACGGCCGGTCGGGCGTGCACGAGGTGGAGAGGTGCATCAGGGAGGTCCTCCCCGACACTGCTGTAGCCGGAGCAGTGGGCGAGCGGGCGCGGCACGGCCGCACGTGGCACGAGAAGGCGAAGGTAGTTTCTGGTTCTGGGATTTTCCCAGAATCAGATGTCTGGATCTACATCCAGATGACGCAGACGACGTCTGGAGGAGATTCCAGACGACTGAGAGGTAAGTTCCGTGACGTACACCTTCTTTGTGGATACGGCCATGCAGGCTGTTCCGCCAAGACACTGTTTCGTGCCATATTGAGGAGATTTGCGTCGATGCGTGCACGATTCGCTTCGGGAAGGCGCGGGACACCCTCCCACGCAGTTCAGACAACTGGGCGAGGTACGAAATGGCAGAAAGCGTCTCCAGACGTCCGGAGAGGTGGTCGGACGTCTGAAACTGGGTCTAGACGGTTCAACAGGGTTCCTGGACGTCCGAGGAGTAGCGCAGAGTTGAGGTATGGTTCTGGACTCTTTTAAGACGTATGGAAGGCGTTCCAGACGTCTGATATGAATCAGAATTACTATTTTTGACCCGTTTAGGGTCCATTGAGGTCCGATTTCTGCAGTTAAGATTCTGTTGTTCTCCGTATAAGTTCCTCTACTTGTTGGATACTTTTATGCTGTTTTGAGTGGTCTCTTATGATTGATCCTTGTGGTAGGACCTTGTTCCGTTGCGGATTTGGGGTTTGCTGAGGCACGTGGACCTGCCGATCAAGCCCCCATTACTCCTAGGTTTGCTGGTAGAGTGGCTTTCCCTAGTTTAATTACAAACATGAATGCATATGTGGAATGAATGTTAGATCCTAGGGTATGGCATGAATCCTAGGACTAGAAACACTGGAATATTTGTATTGAATGTATGAATTGCAGTCTTGGATGAGTAAATAGAATAATAACAATTGCCCGTAAATGGATAACAGCTGCCTGTGAAATGTAAAGTACTGTTGTTAGCAAACTGTTGCATATAAATTCCTGTTATTTACGATCACATACGAGCTGCTTGTATATGAACTGGAAATGGAAGATTGAATGTTGGAAACACGAGCTACCTGCGAATAAACCGGGAATGTGAATAATAAAGTTACATGCTACATGTGTAGAACCTGAGAAATGGAAATAGAAATGATGAAACCTAGTATGGCTTGGCCTCAGAAACATGAGCATGAACCCTACGGGGAATTAGGAGTAGAGCTCCCGGAAATAAATGGAATGGAACTGGAAATGTGAATGGGGAAATGAGCTGGCCCTTGAGTATGGAGTACCAAGGAGAGCGACTGTCCCCCTTTTTAGTGCAAAGCGGAGCTAGCCGCCCTAGGGTTGGGACCTGGGGTTAGGATTGACCACTTTGTATCGACTTTTTGGCCCTTGCGTACACTGTACCGGGGATAGCTACTAGTGTAGGGAGAGAGCTAGCCACCCCACGTGGCCCGGAATTCAACTAGCCGCCTTACACCGACTTGTTATGTCCACTGGGCAAACCAGGGTAGTCAGGCAAGGGTGCGCGGACTGTGGAGGGGCGAGACCCCTGTTTGGTTCTTAGGGGCTAGACCCCTGCTACTGAGAGGGCTTTGCCCTATACTGGTTCCGTGCTGTGCTTTGGGCGCACCCGTTAACGGAAACGATTGACTACGTGCCAGTGCGAGGTAGCTACCCGTGCGTTTATCGCGCGTGCCATAGTCACTGTTACGTCTGTCAGTGACCTTGGGATGGTTGACTGAGTGTAGGACCACCACGGGGACTCTCCCGGCCAGGAGAGCACCACGTGCTACTTCTACTCTTCGGAAAAGACTACAATCAAGATCGTTCCCATGAGAAACATTCGAGATCAAGAAAGAGACCTGATAAATAAACCAAGTGATGAAAGAAAGAATAATTAGTTAAAGAAAGAAATTGAAAAACAACAGCTACCTGTCCACCTTTACTGTTTTAGTTAGCTGGTTGCCACTCTACTCAGCGTTTGCTGACGTTTTGTACTCATAACCTTTTTCAGGTCCAGGTGTTGAGCAGCCAAAGCCTACAGCTGCAAAGGGTGTTGGGTCCAGTAGAGCTCAGTAGTTGTAGCTTTCTATTGTACTCTGTTTCCTGTTGTAGTGAGTAGTTGTTACACTTCTGTACTCTATTATTGTGAACTTATATTCCTATTCTAGTTTACTTCCTTACTGTTGTGGTGGTGCGTACTTTAGTAGTTTACTTTTTTAATGCTGTACTTTTGTTACTGTCAGTTGCTTGTATGGTGAATGTGGTTTATTTTACTACTTTTTGGTTACTTTCTCGTTGGACGACTGGGTCTTGGGATCAGTTGAGTCGGTCCGATCTCGTGTCCTGTAGGGATTCGGGAACCGGGTCGTAACATTATGCAATTTTTTGATCTCAACGTATCCTGTTATGAGAATGTCCCGGGTTGATCCCTTTATTGCTTTTGTTAATAACAATTGGGCATAGTTTATGATGAAGGTTGTTGTTGTTGATACACTAACCTGAATGTCTTCTACTGGTTTTGAGGTTTTGTACTCAATCTCATAAAATTCAAGGGCATCCTCAATCATTCTATCTCTAATGGATCTTTGTGATTTAGGTTTCTTTAACGGTATTCCTAAGTATCTAGGCTGCATTTTTGAATCGGATGGTGGAATCAAGATGTAAAATCAGAATTCAGGTTTGGATCGAAGTGATTTGATCTAATAGAGAATCCCACTGAAGATATGTGTGTGTGCTCTAAAGAGAAGAGATGAGGGACTGGATGTGATGTTGACCCAATCAAGGCACCCAAAGATTTTTGGATGACTATGGAGGTTCGGGGCGGATGATACCCCTGGATCAGAAAGTCGTCAACCTGAGAATTACTTGGGCAGCCAGAGAGGGAGAGCCCCACAATGACCCCTACACGATAGAGCGCCCCCACAGGTTACAGGGTTTCCCCCACCTGACCTCTCTTGTCATTGAGGGTCTAGGTAGACCAGAATGGATAACTTGACCTCTTAAGTCTACCAATTTTATGTCCTAAATTGTGCCTTTGATTTCACTTGAATTAGTAGTTGTTTTGACTTGTGACCTAATTTGGAGGTTGGTTGGCCTACAATGTAGTCCAACTTTACCTGACCTGCCCTAAAGATGGCAGAATGATTCTAGGTCAAGACCAAGAAATCACCCTGATTTGATTCCCAGGTTTATTAGGTCCCAGGATTTTAAGGTTTAAGTGATTTTAGAACCTGATTTTAGGGTTTTTCTTGATTAGATCTTTTCAATCAAGGGCATGGGTGGCACACAAATGCGGGTGGGTTTGTTTTCTTTTATGCAGGCAAGTGTGAACTAGCACTTCAAAACCCTAATATAGAAACCCTAATTGGCTTTATTTCCCCTTTTGATTTAAAAAAAAAAAGTTCTCCTTAGACTTCAAACAAGAAGTGCGTAGTCCAAGAAGATTAGAAATTAAGCGTAATCCCTAATAGGCACAGGAATTTTGGGGTAGGATCTCTAAATAGAATCGCTTCAACTTCAATGAGATTTGAAAAAAAAAAATTTTGCAAATTAGGAAACTAGCATTTTAAATGATAATTACTATGAAAAATAAGGCAGATGATTCCTAATTGATTGCTTCCTTTTTGTCTTCCTAAGATTAGGAGGTTGATTAGGGAAGAATAGAGAAGTTACCTGCCCTGGAGTGGTTGATTTGCGCGGGAGATCTCCTCGTGAAGTACCTCGCAAAATCACAATAAAACCAATAGAGCATGTTAGTGCTCAAATGTAATAAAAAAATGTAGAGAATAATGGTGAATTGCACGTTGCTCCCCAGCAACGATGCCAAAATGTTTAGAGCATTGAATCAGTATTTAAGAATATCGTGTTGTAATACAACCGAAAAAGTGTTCAAAATAAATATAATTTTATTACTCGAATTTGAAATCCAAGGTCGAACACAGGGAGCAAATGGAATTCATGCACTAAGCTCAATAATAAATACAAATTAAACACATAATACTACTCAAAATCTAATTAAAAATATAAAACATGAGTATATGAAGAATAAGAATAATTGTAAATAAAACAATGGAGAGCTTATGAAAAAAGATGGACGTTTGATTACAAAATCAGACGTCTTAAAGGTTATGTGTTACAGTGCCTTCCTCTTTCTTCTTCTTTCTCTGCCTTCTTTCTCTGATTTCTCTTGCGATCTCTCTTCTTTAGCTTCTTCCTTTGCCTTGCGAACCTCAGCTTCTTCCTTTCTTCTTTCTTCTTTCTCTTCCTTGGCGTCTTCCTTCTTTTCTGGTCTCCTTCCTTCTTCTTCCTTAGCCTTCTCGTCCTTAGCTTCTTCCTCCTTCCTTCTTTCTTCTTCGCTGCCTGACCTTTTCTTCTCTGAATTTGGCTAAGTGTGGAGTAAAGCTTTCCAAGGCAAAACCCTCCTTCCCGTGCGTAGCATTCCTCTTTTTCTCTCTTCTTTATTTCAATTCGCTCTCCTAGAGCCACAGCTGATTCGGGTAATCAGACCAAACGGAGACCCGGGTCCAGGCTCACCGGCGTGGGTGGTAAGCGAGGAGTGAGTCGGTTGGGTAAACGGGTCGTGGCTAGGTCCGTGTGGCCAGTGCCGTGGATGAGGCCGTGAGAGGGGGAGAGAGGGACCTCACCCAGTGACTTGGAGGCGACAAAGCTATGGTACAAAATCAATTTATGTGCACACAGCCGCTCGTCCAGTTCCGAGGTTGGACTAAATGTCCCACCACCCTTGCGCGCATCGCGGCAGCAGGTATCCTCTTCAATTTGCGAAGCTGCAAGGGCTTTTGGCTCCAATTGGGAACCTGAGCACGTTCGTGCCTCAAGTCTGCGTCACTTGGGCCTTTCGCCTGGAGCAACAACAGCTGGAGCACAGCACGCAAGCTTCAAGCTCTTCGTCCATGGTGGCCGGTGTGCCTGAACCTGTAAACATGAGAATGGCCTTGTGGCCACGTCAAAACGTCTAGGGAGATTCGCCGAGGCACAGCGAGTGTACTGCAGTGGCTGGCGTGGCGTGAGGATGGCTATGGTGGCGGATCTAGGGTTCTCTGTGGGCGTGTGAGTGGGTGTGTTCGGGGGTGCTTTTGGGTGGTTGACGGAGTGAATGGAATGGTGGGAGATGATTAGTGAGGTGTTGCAGATGTCATAGGGTGGTTGGCGAGGTGGATGGAGGTGCAGAGCGACGGGGGCACCTCGCCGGAGGTATGGCCGAAGGTGGAGAAGGTGATGGTGATTAGTGGCGTCGAGGGGTGTTTTTGAGAAATAAAGAGAGGGAGCAGGAGTAGAAGAAAGAGAGAGTCTAATACCTACCTCTAAAGGACGAAAGGGACAGGGGAGACGTCGGGGCTGGTGTGACTGATGCCGGGAACGAAGATCTCCGTAGATGAGGCGGTGGCGAAGACGAGGGCAGAGGCGGTGTCAGCCAGTGTTGCGCGACGCGGATGAAGGAGAGGAAGACAACCCAACCACTGGTATTGTGATTGGGCGACGAATGAGTGAAGGAAGAATCGTTGGAGCCTGCGGAGGGTTGCGGCCGGCGAGGAGAGAAGAATGTGGGGGATTCCGACCCGATTCCAAGCTGAGGAGATGCGGTTGAACCTGGGGCGTCTTAAATAGGCCTCTGGAGAAGGATTTGTGCTTGGAAGCCAAGCTTCCAAGCAAGGTATGGCTGTCGAAGTTGGAAGCTTCAAAAAGACCGAACGCATGAGAGATTGGGTAGGAATTAGGGCTCATCAATGGGTTCAGATTGGAGGGGATTACTTAGAGAATCTCCCTTCCAATTTTGGGAGGGATTCTCTGAGCAATCAAGGAGAATCCTCCTTCTAAAGCTCGTCGGAGTAGGATTCCTCCACTATAATGGCGGAGGAACCTATTTGCGAGAACGATGAAGAAGCTAGGGGGCCTTTTGCAAGGATTTTTGAATGGTTGGGATACAAATGTTATCAGGTTGGACCGATTTGCAAAGTGGGTCAAGATGAGTTCCCCTTAGGTCCAAATTTTGGTTAAAACCTAATTTGGACCTAAGGAATCCAATGGTGAAGTTGGATTTTGTGTTTGACCACGTTTGACTGGGTAATTTACGTAAAAATCTAATTTAGGGCAAATATATGTCTGAGACCCTATTCTTGGTCAAAATGAGTTCTAATGGCCAAATTGAAAGTTATAAACCTTAGAGAATATTTTTTTATGATTTTTAGAGGATTAAGGTGAATTTTATCCTAACCAAAACCTTATTTAATCAAGTGGGTCTGTTTTAGGGTTACAAGAAGTCATTTAATTCCCAGAACTCACACGAACCCTTTGCTGTCAAATCCAACCCATTTTTTATCTTGTTAAGACCTTTTGACCTGTGTTTAGCCATTGAGAAAATCCGTTGTTGTACTATAATGGTAAAATTGTAGTTTTACCCCTTATTTCTTGCTTTTCTCTCAGAAAGGTTATTCAGTGAATTAGGACCTCCAGTTGGTTATGTAGGAGCTTTTGTCTTCTTCTATGGGTCAAAATGAGCAAGTTAAGGCTCATGATGGTGTTCCCATCAAGGGCATATAACAAAATGGAAGAAGGGGCATGAGGGAGGGAATCGCGAACAGAGGTTTTAGAAAGATCAATGTTAAGTGGAAGATGATTTCTGTTAAGACCCGTACTGTTAGAGCCCTTTAAGATGTCTGGAGCTTGGGTCAGACATCTGGTCAAACGTTTGGACACCTTCCCAGACGTCTGGAAATCAAAATTTTCGTGTACGTCCTCGCATCTACGCATGTGATGCACGTAGACAGTACACGACCTTGTTTTCTTCTCTCCTCTCTCCTCTTGCCGATGCAAACCCTAACCCAACGCCCTATTTAAACCCCCTCCTCTACCTCGTTCACCCCACCTCCAACCACCCTTATTCTTCCTCTAGCGAGAGCAGTAAGCGGCGAGTAGCGAGCAGCGGGTGTGAGCGGCGTGGGAGGAGAGGAGGTGTGAGCGACGTGAGCGGCGCGAGAAGGCGAATGCAGTTTCCGATTCTGAGTTTTTCCTAGAATAAGACGTCTAGATCGATGACCAGATGACGTGGACGACGTCTGGAGGAGGTTCCAGACGACTGAGAGGTAAGTTTCGCGATGTACACCTTCTTTGTGGATACGACCATGCAGGCCGTTCCGCCGAGGCACTGTTCCGTGCCATATTGAGGAGATTTGCGTCGACACGTGCGGGATTCGCTTCGGGAAGGTGCAGGACACGCCCTCCCACGCAGTTCAGACATCTGGGCAAGGCACCAGACGGCGGGAAGAGTTTCCAGATGTCAGGAGAGGTGGTCGGACGTGTGGAACTGGGTCCAGACGGTCCAGCAGAGTTCCTGGACGTCTGAGGAGTGGCGCAGGAGTTGAGGTATGGTTCTAGACTCTTTTACAACGTCTGGAAGGCGTTCCAAACGTCTGATATGAATCAGAATTTCTGTTTTTGACCCATTTAGGATCCGTTTGAGGTTCGATTTCCGCAATTAAGATACCGTTGTTTCTCGTATAATTTCCTCTACGTGTTGGAATACTTTTTATCCTTTTCTGAGTAGTCTCTTGTGAATGATCCTTGTGATAGGACCTCTTTCCGTTGTGGAGTTTGGGTTTGCTAAGGCATGTGGACCTGTCGATCAAGCCCCCACTACTCCTGGGTTTACTGGTAGAGTGGCTTCCCCTAGTTTAATTACAAACCTGAATGTATATGTGGAATGAATGTTAGATCCTAGGGTATGGCATGAATTCTAGGACTAGAAACACTGAAATATTTGTATGGAATGTATGGATTGCAGTCTTGGATCAGTAGATAGAATAATTGCAATTGCCTGTAAATGAATAACAGCTGCCTGTTAAATGTAAAGTACTTGTGTTAGCAAACTGTTGTATGTTAATTCCTGTTGTTTACGATTACATACGAGCTGTCTGTATATGAACTGGAAATGGAAGATTGAATGTTGGAAACACGAGCTACCTGCGAATAAACCTGGAATGTGAATAATAAAGTTACATGCTACATGTGTAGAACCTGAGAAATGGAAATAGAAATGATGAAACCTAGTACGGCTTGGCCTGAGAAATATGAGCACGAACCCTTCGGGGAATTATGAGTAGAGCTCCTGAAAATAAATGGAATGGAACTGGAAATGTGAATGGGGAAGTGAGCTGGCCCTTGAGTACGGAGTACCAAGGAGAGCGACTGTCCTCCTGTTTAGTGCAGAGCGGAGCTAGCCGCCCTAGGGTTGGCACCCGGGTTAGGATTGGCCACTTTGTACTAACTTTTTGACCCTTTGTACACTGTACCGAGAAGAGCTATTAGTGTAAGGAGAGAGCTAGCCACCCCACGGGGCCTGGGGTTTAGCTAGCCGCCTTACATTGACTTGTTAGGTCCACTGGGTAAACCAGGGTAGTCAGGTGAGGGTGCGCAGACTGTGGAGGGGCGAGACCCCTGTTTGGTTCTTAGGGGCTCGACCCCTATTACTGAGAGGGCTATGCCCTATGCTAGTTCCATGCTGTGCTTTGGGCGCACCTGCTAACGGAAACGACTGATCGCGTGCCAGTACGGGGTAGCTACCCGTGCATTTATCGTGCGTGCCGTAGTCACCGTTACGTCTGCTAGTGACCTTGGGGTGGTTGACTGAGTGTAGGACCACCACGGGGGACTCTCCCGGCTAGGAGAGCACCACGTGCTACTTCTACTCTTTGGAAAATACTGCAATCAAGATCGTTCCCACGAGGAACATTCGAGATCAAGAAAGAGACCTGATAAATAAACCAAGTGATGAAAGAGAGAATAATTAGTTAAAGAAAGAAATAAATTGAAAAACAACAGCTACCTGTCCACCTTTATTGTTTAGTTAGCTGGTTGCCACTCTACTCAGCATTCGTTGACGTTTGGTACTCATAACCTTTTTCAGGTCCAAGTGTTGAGCAGCCAGAGCCTACGGCTGTAGAGGATGCTGGGCTCAGTAGAGCCCAATAGTTGTAGCATTATGTTGTATTCCGTTTCCTGTTGTAGTGAGTAGTTTGTTACACTTCTATACTCTCTCCTTTTGCACTTTATATTCCTGTACCTGTTTAATTTTCTACTGTTATGGTGGTGTGCACTGTAGTAGTTTACTTCTTTACTGCTATACTTTTGTTACTATTAGTTGCTTGCATGGTGAATGTGATTTATTTTACTACTTTTTGGTTACTTTCTCGTTGGACGACTGGGTCTTGGGATCAGTCGAGTCGGCCCAATCTCGTGTCCTACAAATATTCGGGAACCAGGTTGTAACAAGATGGTATCAGAGCAAGGTCGTCCCTAGTAGTGAACCAACTAGCTAGATAATAACCAATTCATGTGCTTGTTACTAGAGTAACCGCCACAACGTACCTTTTGACATATGTTCTGAGGTTCTTTCGTTGAATGTCGGTTAGATTTGACGTCTTCCTGTTCTGTGTTCGCGTCTACTTGCAGGAGATGCATCGACGTGGAGTCAGTGAGGCGGGCCGCGGATGCGGCAGAGGTTGAGGTCGGAGGGGCAGATGTGTCGAGCCCAACGTCTCAGTGGACCAACCACTACTTCCGGGCGTTCAGGCCCAGGACCTCGCCCAACTGATACGGGAGATCGTACGAGAGGAGCTTCATCCGCCTCCACGGGCGCCTTTTCCTGGAG
The DNA here is from genome assembly GCA_037157565.1 of Thalassia testudinum. NCBI lineage: Eukaryota > Viridiplantae > Streptophyta > Magnoliopsida > Alismatales > Hydrocharitaceae > Thalassia > Thalassia testudinum. Next base: position 78,561,118 of record JAZHRO010000022.1, on the reverse strand, counting down.
CTGCGGAAGGGGAGTCCTCTATGGGACCGCGAGACAGACATAGTGCTGGATGTGGGGGAGGGGGTGGCCCTCCACCGCCCCACCTTCCTCTGACACTTCCGAGCATGAGCCCTCCTTGCTTGGAGGCGTACCAATTTCTCCACTTCAGTGCCATTACGAGATTTTTGGACAGTTCCGGAAGCTGTAGCCCCCCTCCTTCAAATGGGATGAGGTCCCGACCGAGGTGGAAGACTGGCTCGAGCAGATTGAGAAGGTGTTTGACACCCTTCGCCCCCCTATAGAGTGCCGCGTGGCCTTTGCCACGTATCAGCTGGAGAGCGCGGCAACAAGTGGTGGAGGGCAGTCAAAGGTCAGGAGAGGGCTGAGCCGACTTGGGACCAGTTTGTCACCCTCTTCTGTGAGCAGTACTTTCCCTAGACGTGACAGGACCAGAGGAGGCGGGAGTTCCACACTCTCCGCCAGGGAACGATGATCATGAGCGTGTACCACACGCGTTTTCTGGAGCTGTCTCGTTTCTCCGCGACAGCTATAGCTACTGAGGAGGAGTGCTTTTAGAGGTTCACCGAGGGGCTCCCGCCTGCTATTCGAGGGTATGTCAAACCCCTGAAGCTACCTATGTTCTCGAGGGTGGTGGAGGCAACTATGACATATGAGGAGACCAACTCGGCCGCACGTGACACTGACAGCGAACGGAAGAGGCCCTACCAGCCAAACTACTCATAGGGCCGGCGAGAAAGGAGGCTCGCGACACTCGTAGGAGAGTCGTCACGCTTTGCGGTGCCGTCGCTGGCCTTTGGGGGCCCCCGACTGGGGCCAGCTGCCAGCACCGGACCCCCGCCCAGCCGTCTGCAGGGACCTACTGAGGGTGGGAGTCAAGTTCCCCTTTGCTACCAGTGTGGCCAGTCGGGCCACATCAGGAGGGACTTCCTGCCTAGGGCTGGAGGTCAGCAGATGCTCCCCGCGCCGAGCACTGGAGGACGAGCAGGAGGCCGCTGTTCCCAGGTGTGTGGGGGAGGACAGTAGTCGCCGGGAAGGTACCGGCCAGCGGCTACCCGTCCGAGACAGAGTGTGGCTGCTTCGTCTGCACCTAGGGCTGAGGGACGTATCAATGCCCTAACACACAGAGTCGCCAGAGCTTCAGGTTCAGTGGTGGCAGGTATGGTTACAGTTTCCGGCAGACTAGTTTACACACTTTTTGATTCCGGCGCCACGCACTCGTTTGTCGCTGCTAGTTTTGCTGTCAGTTTGGGGTAGGACTGTGTGTTGTTAGAGGATCCATTTATGATTAGAGGTCCGAGCGGTCAGCTGTTTGTAGCTGAGGAGGTTTACACCGGTTGTGAGGTCAGTGTTGGGGGATACAACCTCCCCGCTGATCTGATTGTGATACAGATGTAGGACTTTGGCGTGATTCTGGGGATGGACTGGTTGTTCGCTTACCACGCTTTGGTAGACTGTTTCGAGAGGAAGATCGTCTTCTCCATACCGGAGATGCCTTCTTTTGAGTTTCACGGACAGCCAGTGGACGGAGGCTTCAGGTGCATCTCTACACTTCGGGCGGCAAGACTTTTGGGCCAGGGATGTGAGGGCTTTCTGGCCTGTGTAGTGGCAGAGCCCAGCCCCGTGACAGATTTTCAGAGTATCCCGGTAGTCAGAGAGTACCCCGACATGTTCCTAGAGGAGCTGCCTGGACTACCGCTCGAGCGTGAGATCGAGTTTGAGATCTCACTGGTACCGGGGACCAGCCCCATTTCTACAGCACCTTACAGGATGGCACCACTTGAGCAGCGAGAGCTCAAGTCCTAGTTGTAGGACCTTCTGGAGAAGGGTTTTGTGAGGACTAGTGCATCCCCGTGGGGAGCCCCGGTATTGTTTGTGAAGAAGAAGGATGGTATCCTACGCCTTTGTGTGGACTACAGACAGTTGAATAGGGTTACCATCAAGAACAGATATTCGCTGCCGAGGATTGACGACTTGTTTGACCAGTTGCGAGGTGCCACGGTATTCTCCAAGATAGACTTGAGGTCTGGCTACCACCAGTTGATGATCAAGGAGACCGACGCCTCCAAGACAGCTTTCCGTACCTGGTACGGATACTACGAGTTTTTGGTCATGCCGTTTGGGCTGACCAATGCCCTCGCTGCCTTCATGGATTTGATGAATCGGGTGTTCAGACTGTATCAGGATTAGTTCGTGGTGGTAATTATTGATGATGTGCTCATCTACTCTCGGGATCAGGCACAGCACGGACAGCACTTGCGGATGGTTTTGAACACACTGAGAGGACGTAGGCTGTACGCCAAATACAGCAAGTGCGAGTTCTGGTTGAGGGAGATGACCTTCTTAGGTTATGTGATTTACGGGGATGGCTTGGCTGTGGACCCAACCAAGGTTGAGGCAGTGCTCAGGTGGGAGCGACCACGTACAGTGATAGAGATCCACAGTTTCTTAGGACTGGCAGGCTACTACTACAGGCGATTTATCAGGGGTTTCTCACATATTGCACGTCCTATGACACAGCTGACCCTGAAGGACATGCCCTTTTCTTGGACAGATGCTTGTGAGGCGTGTTTTCAGGAGTTGAAGGAGAGGCTGACTTCGGCTCCTGTGCTTACCATCCCAGACAGCAGTGGCAGGTTCGTTGTGTACGCGGACGCCTCTTTGCAGGGGTTAGGGGGTGTGCTCATGCAGCAGGGTCACGTTGTTGCTTGCTCTTCGCAGCAACTGAAGCCCCATGAGCATAGCTACCCTACCCACGACCTGGAGCTGGTAGCTGTCATCTTCGCGCTGAAGACTTGGAGGCACTACCTGTACGGTGAGACTTTTGAGATTTTCACAGATCATAAGAGCCTCAGATACTTGTTTGATCAGAAGGAGCTCAACATGAGACAGAGACGTTGGTTAGAGCTCCTGAAGGACTATGATTGCAACATTTCCTACCATCCGGGGAAGGCCAACGTGGTGGCTGACGCCTTGAGCCGGAAGGTGCCCGCCCACTTGGCCAGTTTACAGGCGCAGAGTTGGAGACTCATGGAGGAGATGGGTAGTTGGCAACCCCTAGAGTTACTGGGGCACTGTGGGGCAGTGACTCTGACACGACAGACGAGGCCAGAGCTGATAGACCGCATCATCACAGGACAGATGGCCGACCCGTACCTGCAGTCGTTGCGTGACAGAGTACTGTCAGGAGACCCTGGAGACTTCTCCTTTACCGACGAGGTGCTGCGCATGAGGGGACGTTTGTGTGTTCCTCGGGACGAGGAGCTGTTGAGAGAGCTCCTGACTGAGGCACACGGTTCCAGGTTCACCATACATCTCAGGAACACAAAGATGTATCATGATCTGAGATGCAACTTTTGGTGGAGTGGAATGAAGCAGGATGTAGGTGAATTTGTGCAGCAGTGTTTGGTGTGCCAGCAAGTGAAAGCCAAGCATCAGAGGCTTGCAGGGTCGTTGCAGCCACTTCTAGTGCCAGAGTGGAAGTGGGAGAGCATCACCATGGACTTGGTGGTAGGCTTGCCCGTTACCCAGCGAGGACATGATGCAGTCTGGGTGATTGTAGACAGATTGACGAAGATGGCACGTTTCTTGCCGATCCGAGTCACTTTGGGACCAGCACAGTTGGCAGAGAGGTATATCCATGACGTGGTACGTCTGCACGGAGTTCCGTGGGAGATTATATCCGATCGGGATACCTGCTTTACGTCCCAGTTTTGGGCTGAGTTTCAGCGGGCCTTGGGGACACGGTTGAGGTTCAGTGTAGCATACCATCCCCAGACGGACGGACAGTCAGAGTGCACGATATAGACGCTTGAGGACCTTTTGCGGGCCTGTGTACTGGACTGCAGGGCTCTTGGGAGGAGCACTTGCCCTTGACGGAGTTTGCATATAATAACAGCTATCACTTGAGTATCGGCATGGCACCCTATGAGGTTCTGTACGGACGGAGGTGTACTGCACCCTTGAGTTATGTTGAGGCAGGGACCAAGTGGGAGGTTGGCCCCAAACTGATCCGGCGAGTCAGGAGGTGATTGAGCAGATTCACAGGTGACTTCGCACTGTCAGGAGCAGACAGAAGAGCCATGCCGATCGGAAGCGCAGAGAGGTGCAGTTTGAGGTTGGGGATCACGTCTTCCTTCACATTTCGCCTATGAAGGGCCTGCAGCGTTTTGAGGTGAAAGGGAAGCTCGTGCCAAGGTTTGTGGGGCCCTTTGAGGTCCTAGAGCGAGTTGGACCCATTGCTTACAGGCTTGCCCTTCCTCCCCAGCTTTCTGGTGTGTACGACGTGTCCAACCTCAGGAAGTACGTCGCCGATCCCAGTCACATTCTGAGCCACGAGAGCGTCGAGGTGGGTGACAACCTGACCTACCTTGAGCGGCCAGTGCAGATACTAGACAGAGCTGTCCGGAGTTTGAGACGGAAGCAGGTACCCCTGGTAAAGGTCATGTGGAGGAGCCAAAGATACGAGGAGGCTACCTAGGAGCCTGAGGCGGCGATGCGAGAGCGATACCTGGAGCTCTTTGAGGGTACGTCTTTTCGGACCGGCTTCGGTCCTCTTTGAGTTTGTTATGCGTATGTTGTTCTTTTTCCGCACCCTAGCTAGCTCAAGTTTCAGGGACGAAACATCCTTTGAGTTTGTTATGTTGTTAAGACCCGTACTGTTAGGGCCCTTTAAGACGTCTGGACACCTTCCCAGACGTCTGGAAATCAAAATTTTCGTGTACGTCCTCGCGTCTACGCGCGTGCTGCGCGCGGACAGTACGCGACCTCGTTTTCTTCTCTCCTCTCTCCTCTCGCCGACGCAAACCCTAACCCAACTCCCTATTTAAACCCCCTCCTCTCCCTCGTTCACCCCACCTCCAGCCACCCTTCTTCCTCCAGTGAGAGCAGTGAGCGGCGAGTAGCGAGAAGCAGGCGTGATCGGCGTAGGAGGAGAGGAGCAGCGAGGGGAAGAGAGGAGAGCAAGCACGAGAGCTCGTGTGGGAGCTCACCGGAGAGCTCACGGCTGGCCGGTGCATGCGCAAGGCGGAGAGGTGCGTCAGGGAGGTCCTCCCTGACACTGCTGCAGCCGGAGCAGCAGGTGAGCAGGGGCGGCGAGACCGCACCTGGCTCGAGAAGGCGAAGGCAGTTTCTGATTCTAGGTTTTTCCTAGAATCAGATGTCTGGATTGACGAACAGACGATGTGGATGACGTCTGGAGGAGGTTCCAGACGACTGAGAGGTAAGTTTCGCAATGTACACCTTCTTTGCGGATACGACCATGCAAGCCGTTCCGCCGAGGCACTATTCTATGCCATATTGAGGAGATTTGCGTTGACGCGTGCAGGATTCGCTTCGGGAAGGCATGGGACACGCCCTCCCACGTAGTTCAGACATCTGGGCGAGGCACCAGACGGCGGGAAGCGTTTCCAAACGTCTGGAGAGGTGGTCGGACGTCTGGAACTGGGTCCAGACGGTCCAGCAGAGTACTTGGATGTCTGAGGAGTGGCGCAGGAGTTGAGGTATGGTTCTGGACTCTTTTAAGACGTCTAGAAGGTGTTCCAGATGTCTTAAAAGAGTCCAGAACCATACCTTAACTCCTGTGCCACTCCGTTCCAGACGTCTGATATGAATCAGAATTTCTATTTTTGACCCGTTTAGGGTCCGTTTGAGGTCCGATTTCCGTAATTAAGATACCGTTGTTTCCCGTATAATTTCCTCTACGTGTTGGAATACTTTTTATCCTGTTTTGAGTAGTCTCTTGTGAATGATCCTTGTGATAGGACCTCGTTCCGTTGCGGAGTTGGGGTTTGCTGAGGCACGTGGACCTGCCGATCAAGCCCCCACTACTCCTGGGTTTACTGGTAGAGTGACTTCCCCTAGTTTAATTACAAACCTGAATGCATATGTGGAATGAATGTTAGATCCTAGGGTATGGCATGAATTCTAGGACTAGAAACACTGAAATATTTGTATGGAATGTATGGATTGCAGTCTTGGATGAGTAGATAGAATAATAACAATTGCCTGTAAATGAATAACAGCTGCCTGTGAAATGTAAAGTACTTGTGTTAGCAAACTGTTGCATGTTAATTCCTGTTGTTTACGATTACATACAAGCTGTCTGTATATGAACTGGAAATGGAAGATTGAATGTTGGAAACACGAGCTACCTGCGAATAAACCTGGAATGTGAATAATAAAGTTAGATGCTACATGTGTAGAACCTGAGAAATGAAAATAGAAATGATGAAACCTAGTATGGCTTGGCCTGAGAAATATGAGCACGAACCCTTCGGGGAATTATGAGTAGAGCTCCTGAAAATAAATGGAATGGAACTGGAAATGTGAATGGGGAAGTGAGCTGGCCCTTGAGTATAGAGTACCAAGGAGAGCGACTGTCCCCCTGTTTAGTGCAGAGCGAAGTAAGCCGCCCTAAGGTTGGGACCCGGGGTTAGGATTGGCCACTTTGTACCGACTTTTTGGCCCTCGCGTACACTGTACCGGGGAGAGCTACTAGTGTAGGGAGAGAGCTAGCCACCCCACTGGGCCCGGGGTTCAACTAGTCGCCTTACACCGACTTGTTAGATCCACTGGGAAAATCAGGGTAGTCAGGCGAGGGTGCGCGAACTGTGGAGGGGTGAGACCCCTCTTTGGTTCTTAGGGGCTCGACCCCTGTTACTGAGAGGGCTATGCCCTATACTAGTTTCGTGCTGTGCTTTGGGCGCACCCGTTAAAGGAAACGATTGACCGCGTGCCAGTACGAGGTAGCTACCTGTGTGTTTATCGTGCGTGCCGTAGTCACCGTTATGTTTGTCAGTGATCTTAGGGTGGTTGACTGAGTGTAGGACTACCATGGGGGACTCTCCCGGCCAGGAGAGTACCACGTGATACTTCTACTCTTCAGAAAATACTGCAATCAAGATTGTTCCCACGAGGAACATTCAAGATCAAGAAAGAGACCTTATAAATAAACCAAGTGATGAAAGAAAGAATAATTGGTTAAAGAAAAAAATAAATTGAAAAACAAGAGCTTCCTGTCCACCTTTATTGTTAAGTTAGCTGGTTGCCACTCTACTCAGCGTTCGCTGACGTTTTGTACTCATAAACTTTTTCAGGTCAAGATGTTGAGTAGCTAGAGCCTACGGCTGCAGAGGGTGCTGAGCCCAGTAGAGCCCAGTAGTTGTAACATTATGTTGTATTTCGTTTCCAGTTGTAGTGAGTAGTTTATTACACTTCTGTACTCTCCCGTTCTGCACTTTATATTCCTGTACCTGTTTAATTTTCTATTGTTGTGGTGGTGTGCACTATAGTAGTTTACTTCTTTACTTCTGTACTTTTGTTACTGTTAGTTGCCTGCATGGTAAATGCGGTTTATTTTACTGCTTTTTGGTTACTTTCTTGTTGGACGACTAGGTCTTGGGATCAGTCGAGTCGGTCCGGTCTCGTGTTCTGCAGGGATTCGGGAACCGGGTCATAACAATTTCTCAAAGGAGCGTCCCCAATCCAGTAGTCATACCAAAAATCGATGGCTCCTTCAAGGACATCCTAGCTAATATGGTTGTTCATGTTATGGTAAGTGTCCCAAAGAATGTTGCACTAAATTGGAAGGTTACAATAGGGAGGCAGAGGGGAGCCATAAAGGTTTTTATAAAGGGGGGAAAAGGGGGAGTTTCCAAAAAGGGTGTTACATACTCTCTTTATTTGAAAGGCATTAATAAAATAAGAGAGGTTGTAAAACCTATGCATCATGATCCTTGTTCAAACAAAAGGACTTCCACGAAATCCAATGATGGGCCTAGACCAATGAGTTAGTACCCTTCAAGAAGTTAGCAAACATAGATTTAATTTTCTTGATAATTGCTTCCGAAACCTCAAAGACGAAGAGTGATTAATACTACAACAAAATATATCTTTAATGATCACAATTTCAAGATAGGCTTAATTTTAGTGAGAAAAAGAAATGTAAGAGAGTAAAAATGATCACCCAAAATTTATTACTTTTTTAAAAATAAATTAAACATCTCCCAAATTTGACCACATTTTTTTTCAAATAACTTTCCCTCCAACCCTAATTTCGTCTCCCACCAAAACTAATTTCTCATCTCCCCTCAGGGCCCTCACGCCACCCTCTCCCGCTAGAGCCCCCTGAACACAACCCTAACCCGTCACCTCCCTCTTGCTGCCATGGCAGAGAAGAAGCGCAGGCCTTTCCCCTCCTCCGGAACCCCTCGACCCCCTGTTCCCCGCTCCTCTGGCACCCTCCCCGGCCCCTCCAAGCCCCACAACCACCCTCGCAAGGACAACTACTACTCCGCCACCACTGCCCTTCCCTCCTCCCCTAAGAGCCGCTCCCGCCGCCCCCGTCCCTCTGGCCCCCCCTCCCTGCTCGTCGTCATCGAGAACAACAGCGGCGTCAGACTCAAGTGTGATCGCCTCGTGCTCCTCCCGGAGCCGACATCCATTGTGCCCTAGAGGGAGCAGGTGGCGAAGGTCGTGCCCTCGATGGATGTGCTCATCAAGGTGTTCTGCATGCCCACGAGCCCATTGTGAATACTTTGTTGGGGGAAGGTGCTTCTCTGCAGGAAGGTGTTGATATCATCCTTGTACTTTATTCCTCCTTCATCATGCCTCCATCCTGTGTCAGCGAGTGAGCGATGGGCATCAGGAGGTAATTGAGTAGGTGTGTCTTTTGTTGCCGTTCTCTCTTTGTCACCATTTCTCTCTATAGTTTTCTGGATCTTCTCTTTATTCTACTTTCACTCATTCTAAACCTAGTGAGAAAAGCGATTTCTTTTCTCCAAATGGGGACTTGTGCTGCAACAAATCTTATTTGGCATGAGTTCAAGATATTGTAGCCATTAGATGCTTGTTTAGACAATAAGTTCAGAACCATTTGCATCCTTACGTTTCACCAAGGAGCCAGCCTTGGCCCTTGAGATAGATGGTGAATGCCAGCATAAGTAGATCTATCTTTTTTCTCCAAATCATACATGGACAGACATGGCTATTTGTTTATTGTGCGAATTGACAAATCTTGACGCCTCATATCTTATGTTTTTTATCCCTGCAGTTGGCAAATGCAGAAGGTGCAAAGAAGTAGGACATGATTAGGCTACTGAAATTACATGGAGCTTTATCGTTTGTAAGTTTCTATATTTCTTTCCCGTCCTCTGTTTCCCCTTTTACTTTTCCCCGTTTTTCTTTGGATGGAGTTCTTTTTCTTTCTTTTTCATGAGCGTAATAAAGATGTAGCTCTGTTAAGGCAACTATCAAAAAAAGCCCTATCTATTCGTACCAGAATGTGCAACGGTTACAAAGTTGCCAACGTCTACCTTAGCTTGCTCTCCCACAATCTCCCACAATCTCAATTGAGATCGTGCATTGGGCACGTAGGCAAATCATGTGGGTTTAATTATAATAAGAGCAACATTGGATCTAACTTTCCACACATGTTTCTTGGTTTGAGTCTTGTTGATACAAAGATATGCCTTTTGACTTAGTTGTTGATTTAATTAAGATTAACCTGAAGCAACTTGCGTTATGGAAGTAGAATAATGAGTGGAAACGTAATCATCTTAGGAGATATAAGCATGACCATTGTATCTGTTGTAAGGCTTTTTGATTAAGATGAAAAGTTTAGCATTTCCATCCAAGCCTTATAAAAAAATTAGGATCTTGGCTAATAGTTTTATAGAATAATGTTTTTACCAACATTATAGTAAAAATTAGAGTCCTTGTTTATCCATAATGGATAATTTTATTCTACCATTCAGAGTAGAACTTTTGTACCAGAATTTCAGTGTTCATCCACATGGATACTGAAATTTATATGCTAATGAAGATGCTGGACATCCATTACGTGCATCATAGAGTCATCAAAAATTAGATTTCATACTTATGTGTTAATAAATAGATGCAGGCTGAAACCAGAGAATAAATCTGAGAGAGAATGGAAAATAGTTCAGGAGATGAAACAAAAATATTGAATCACTTAGGCTTTAGAACATCCGTCACAAGAACAATCAGGAAGTTAAATTATCATAAAAAAGAGCTTCTAGTGGAAGAATAGACTTATTTAATTTTCCAAGTTATTCTCACATTTTCTTGTCTCAGCAAAGAATTTTCCTCTCCTATCAATCAACAACATTGTCAAGAATACAATGTTCATCATCCCTTTCATCTTCCGCTCTTGTATGTATGTTTACTTTCAGCATCTTGCGACCGTAGGTCACTATTATGTTGGTAGATATTGTTTGCTGGCAACATATATCTAACTTTTACTGATGGTAGCAGGATTTTCTCTTGGAGATAAAGGTGAAATAGAGTAAATCATAGCAGCAGCAGCAACAGCAAAATATTATGCACTTATGGATGCTCTCCACCAGCGCAGGTGTGAACGTTTGGTTATTATGCTCTTTTGGTATGCTCTCCTCCAGAAAACATGAATTTGTTTTTGCATTGTTACTTGCATACAAAATTATGCAATTTGAGTTTTTCTTGTGGAGCTCCAACCTTCCATACGTCATTCTTATGGATTCCCTATGTGGCTGTCATTCTTATGATTCTTTTTCTCATGTCAGGCATCACCCAGAAGAAGGATTTAGCAATGCACTGATACATACTTTCAATTATACATCCTTTCTTTCTCATACTTTCTTGCTTCATTCTTGCTTCATATTCAAACTTAAACCACATGCTGACATTAGAGGATAATTGATGATTTTGTAGGTAATCAACACATACCATTGGCTCATTAACCTGTTTCTCATCAAGAGGATGTTACTTCAGTTCTTGAAACTGGCATTGATGTTATAGCCTTTAATGGTTCAAGAACACTGACTGATTTGCCACCTTTGGGGTTTGTCTCGGAGATCTGTCTAATAGGAGTGCTGAATCAAGTTTTCCTTGCTTCAGTAGGAGTGCAGAAGGCATATCATGGCAGGTAAAAATACTCCCAAATTCTTTTCAAAAAAAAAAACTCCCAAATTAAAATATGGCTTTCTATTTTTCTTGAAAGATGTCTTTTCATATGTTCACGTAAGATTTACCTTATAGAAGGATTCTAAAAATTTTTTGAAATCTGGATAAGTATTTTTAAAAAATGGAGCTATCTTTATTTAAAGTGCAGTATTGCTGAATTACTTAATGCTAATTTCATTGTGCTTTCATCTAAGATAGTTCGCACTGTTCGCTTGGAACACATTCGATGAAACCCCCTTATTTTAGGTGGTCATGCTTTTTTTTTTTTTCCTTTCACTCTTCTTATTCTGCTCACTTTTCTCTTTATTAGACATCATTATTAGACTTTTAATAGGTAATATATCCTATGCATTTTTCTTTTTTTTGTTTTTTTTTTCCTCTAAGTATCCCATTTTAGGACATTACTTTTTGTGCATATTTTCAGGATGAATCTTAGGATTTTTATAAGAAGCAACTAACTCCAAGAGCTTGCAGTGTTAAATTCAAGTTTCAAAAAGGATAGCCTTCATCAAAATGGTGATGATATTTTTTTCACATTCTAGAAGTGCAACTGGTAGTGCATTGAAGCTTGGAAGTTGCTGTCAGATGCAAGATGGGATAGCGAGAATTTTAAGTTATTTCTTTGCTGCTGCAATTGGTTAACTGTTAGTTGTATTTTTTTGTATTTTTATTTGTCTTCTGTAAAAAATATATATTGTGACTTCAAGCAGGGCATACTTGTAATTGATTTTGAATTTAATAAATTAGAGTAATTCAAATCCTTAAGTTTGTGTAACATGAATTTTATATTTAAAATTTAATAAAAGTGAAATCTTATAATAAAGGTCAATTTTGATAAATTTTTGTGTGTTTGATTATTATTGAAAAAAAAGTAAAAATGATGTTTGGATGTATATTTTATTATAATTATGTTATATTCACAAATTAAGTTGATCTCCAAGAGATAATTAGAGATAATTATTTTTGTCTCTAAAAATTGTGAAGATAAAATAATTTGTTCCTAAAAACTTTTGTTCGGTCATCACTGTAATTTTGTGTCCAATTTATGATGATTAATTTTTTATCTTTAAATTGTGATGATAGAAAATTTAACTTCAAAAGTTTTGATGTTCATTTGGGGGATAGATTTTTAAGGATAAAATTTTTATCATCCGTCCTAAATTTCATCTCCAAAACTTATAAATCCATCCCCTTAGGTCGAATCCTATTTTGTTGTAATGTAAATAGGTAAAGAGGGGAGAGGACATGCTTAACGAGGAGAAGATGGGCACCGGTAGAGAAGAGATTGACTTTTCAACTAGTAAGTTCCTTTTGAATTTTATTTATCATAGAGAAGTAAGAAACTTTGACCTAACCTAAGAAGATGGGACAACTATGAAAATTGAAGGGGAAGGACCCAACCTGACATCCGAAAATTCGAAGGACACTTGAAATGTGGCCAGCTGGGTCGGAAGTGACGCCCCCACAAAGCAAAAACCTTTAAGCAATTAAGCTTTTGGCCCATGGCCTTCTCAAACTTCTTGATAAAATCAGAGATGAGAAAGATATCGTTAGCATGTCCACTTGTAAAAAGGATGATGCAACATAAAGGAGAGATGATACCACTTTCAATAGAAAATGCAAGATGATCCCTAGGGAATCCATATGGTTAAGATGTGGAATAAAAAATTTCACAAAGATGTCAATGAGATAAGGAGAAAGAGGATCACCTTAACAAGGATGATGGGAAACCTTAATGAAATGGGAGGATATCCTGTCTACCGGACCGAGGAACTTTCGTGTTGGACAAAAATCTTAAAGAGATCAATAATCTAAGGGAGAAGCCAAAAACATGAAGGACCTAATAAACAATGGTCCACTCGACTTTGTTATAAAATTTTTCAAGATCTAACTGAAAATTAAAGCTGGAGCTGAAGACTTTCCAATCGGTCCTATGTTATTTAGCTACTTACAATCTCTAGTTGCTTGAGAAGGAAAAATCCGTGAGGTTGTATAGCTTAATTTGCTTCTTGCGCGTTGAAGAAAGGTCAGTTTAAAGAGGAGGCAAAACGATGCTTAGACGCACGCACACACACACACACAGGGTACTGTTCACGCATACAAACATAACTCAAGCTGCAATGAGAAATATTCAAATGTAACTGACTCTATAAAGGTAACTTTCAATCGTTGGAGATTGCCTTCACAACCAATCCTCCAAACGATGACAACTCTGTTCATATCCGTTTGCCAACCCATTGGTACAGGCAAACGTGTCAGGAATCCATTCATACGCGCACGCGCCCACACCCACACACATGATGTATATATATGTAAGCAAAACCCCGAGTGCCTTCCATACATCACACTTCTCTTGGTTTTGCAGAGCCATAGGAAGGAAAAACAAAAAGGAGACTAGAGAAGCTTTGCATGGCACATCTAGCTGGGTGCTCCTCCCAGTAGGTTATTAATGGAAGGTACAAGGGGCGCCGACGACACAATTGAGAACCCCAGCATCAGCAGTGACCATCGGTGCCATCTTCCCTGGCACTGGTACGATCATCTGCGAGGGGGAGTAACCGGGATCGCAGCTTCCTCGTCCCGACGGAACGAAGTACGCGCCGCCCACGAACTCGTCCTCCGACGACCTCCACTTCCACGACTTCCATCCTTTGCCACCCATCCTACGGGTCACCTGAGGGCCGGAGACAAATTAATATTGCATGTGATTGATCTACGAGTACGCATGATTAATGTATACTCAAGTTAATGCAAGTACCGAGTGTGAGTGGACATGATGTTTCGAAATGAAAAATATTCAGCATACCCTCGATCTCACCCAAAATCTTTACCTCATGAAATCATGAGGTAAGATTTTTTTGGGTGAGATAAAAGGCTGTGAATTAATAACACCGTGTAGATGGAGGGAAGAGTACGTGCCTCTAATGGAGAGTTGAAGTAGTTGGCTTGGCTGAAGATGGTGGCGTCGGCGCTTCCGCCAATGGCGTACATTTCGAATGGGTCGTACATGTTGTTGACCACGTGAGCGTATCCCCATCTCACCCTATCCATTCATGCAGATGCGAGGGGCTGTGATTAGAACTTGTAAATTATGCCGTTGCGAACACTTCTCTTTTTTTAATTAATAAAAACAGAACACCTCACTTCCATATCCATTTATTTATCCCCTATCGTTCAATTAATCATCGTTTAGGCTGTGTGTGTGTGGATATGATGCTTTCGATGGAAGAGAGATTATACAAAAAAAATACCAATAACGATGGCATTTATGTTTGATTCGAATAATTAGCTAATAGAGATTGTTATCATTTTTTGTAAAGTTATAAGGAAATAGTGGAGAAATTAAGTTAAATCACACCATGCAAAGAGAATGTATAAATCAAGTAGGATGTTGGGATATGCTTCCATTGGGTCAGATAATGAGGAGTTTCGTGTCACTAATTCTTTCAATTATGAAATTATTTTCTTTAGAAAAACAGTTGATAGAACATGGTAGGACTTGCATGCATGCATGTCAATTTTCAGGAAGGCTAATATTATATCCATCACCTACTTGGATCAAAGTACAACTTTCAAAAAGATTGTAGTAGTATATACTATGTCATATTTTGACGAATTACGTGAATTGGTTGCATCCAACGAAAGTATTTTTTCTTGTACGTCTAATCGCTTGTAGATGAATATCTAATTCGCATGGTTGCAATGGAACTAGTAGATACTGCCGTCGTGAAAGTCACAACTTTTAAAGGTGCTTGTTACGGTTTTTTTTTTTTTTTTTGGGTATGAGATAGTTGTAAGCAGAATTAACAATACATTACTTTCAAATCGACCTTTTAGTGACGTGCACATAAATATAGATACGTTCCAACGTCACTTGGAGACATGTCGACATCACTCTTAGGATTGCTTACTGGTTTCATTCCTCTCACGTTGCTGTTACGTCATACTCCTTAGACTTCTGATGACTAGTGTGTAATTAATGTCACGTTTCGGAGATTTTAAAAAGAAAAAAAATGTGAGGTTACATGGTGAAGTTGGTTTAACGGCTAGCAATGTAGTTATACTTATTATTAATAATTGTACGTAGATAAAATGTCCTACCTTTTCTTTTCGGTCTTTTGGCCGATGTGATCTGACTTGCACCGTCCCTTCTTATATTTGATCGGTTAATACATTATTAATTACTTAAAAAGAAAAATATGGATACGTTCCTGTCTCTTGAAACCTAAATATTTAATTATGTGGTAAGTGACATGTCAACTTGGTGGCAGTTAATTAGAGCTAATTATGGGAAGTCACCTGGGCATTCTTTGCACCAATCCAGGGCCAAAATGGTTGAATGCGATTGTGACCTTCATAATCTTGTCTTCCTCGAAATCATCATCATGTCCAAGCAGCATCACCTACATTCATCACCAGTAACTGAGCTCAAAAATCTTAAATTGCATGTGCCTAGGATCAACCATCTCGACAATTTGACGAAGTTGCAATAAAGATGCAAGTTAATGGAAGATCCATATTTGTTTAGAATATGATTAATTTCTGTGGATTTGCCGTCGTAGACACGTCCTCTTTACATCATCATCATAATCATCGTCATCACATCACCCCTTATACTTTACGTATTGCAGAACACATCTTCATCAATAAGGTAGACATTGATTTAACCTCTTCAAGTTGGCGAAACCTTAAACATAATTCGGGTAGCTTTTTGTGTTGCAGTTTGTAATGTTATGATCCCACATCAGTGGGAAAAAGGTGTTTGGAGACTTTTCTCTGTGAAAACTGTTTTTATATTCAAAATATAAATAAATTCAAACGAGAATGGAACAAGTTAATTAGGAATTATATATATAACATATATAGTTTGAATTTTAATTATAATTCAAATTCTAAGTTAAAGATAATGGCCAATAATTGTATCCTTTCAATTGGAATTTCCATTTAGTTATTAAAAGTTAGTTACGTTGGCTCACAATTTTGTATAAATATATGTTCCCTAATATGAGTTGATATACCTTCATTGTGAGATTTCAAAGGATTTTATTGTAGGCAATAATACCTTCAAAAGAGTGATCGATAGATGTCTCAAAGCCAATTCTCTCATTTTCTATCACTTTTTAGCCATGCATTAGTTACTGACAATCGCCAACAAAAAGAACGAGGGCATGCATGTGCACCTATTTATAACTACAGGGGGTATATTTTAAAATAACGACACAAGGAGTATATATATGTTAATATGTTATGATTTTTTTTACAGAAATTTGGGGTGGACACCTCTTTGTACACCAAAATGTACATCGTTTCTAGCCCCATATACAAAGTGATGTCCTTTGGCAACGTCCGTTTTTTATCATCTGTCAAAAGAAATTGTGGCATACACACCCTCAGAGGTTTTTATATAAGCATATATGCAAATATTGAATGTAGGAGTGACCTACCGGCAAAAAAAAAAAAATCCATGCACGCAAAGATTTCACCTTGTCGTGGTGGGCGAAGTAGCAGTTGGAGATGGTGACTGCCGTGGAGGCATGGATGACGTCGACGAGCCCGTCGTGGCACCTCTGGAGGGTGCAGTGGTCGATCCACACGTGGGACGACTCGAACACGGAGATGCCGTCCCCGTCGGAACCCCCACGCCTGCTGAAGTGCCCGGGGGCGATCCTCACCATCCCCTTCTTCCCCGGCTTGCAGTCGTGGATGCTCAGCCCGTGCACGATGACGTGGCTCACCCTCTGGATGGTGATGCACGGCCCGCCGGCGATCTCCACCCTCGCGCCGCGCCCGTCGATCGTCTTGTAGCTGTTGACCATCAGCTCGTTCTTGAGCCTGAGGGTCATGTCCCGCTCGAAGACGATCCAGAGGGGCTCCTCCTGGATGACGCCGTAGCGGAGGGTGCCCGGCCGGGGGTCCATGGGGTCGTCGGAGGTGTCGTTGACGACGTAGACGGAGCCGCGCTTCCCGCCGAGGGCCTCGCCGCCGAAGCCGAGGGCGCAGTCGGCGAGGGCCTGGCGGTACTCTGCCCACACGGGGTTGGCGCGCCAGCATATGTCTATCTGATTGAGGATCGACGATTGGGCTCGAGGGAGGAGGAGAGTGAAGAAGAGGATCACTGCATGTGATAATGCCTCCATCCTCATCTTAATTTGTCGTGTGTCTTAGCTACGTGCAACTGCAAGTTCTGTTCCTTCTGCGTTTAATTGTAAGTACTTAATTAGCTAAAGCGCCTAAACATCTATATATAGGGAAAGAGAACTTAGCTGCTTGTATATTAAATTGTGCCGACTCCTAATAAGAAATTGTCGCGTGCAACCTTTTGTGTATATTTTTTTCGTTAGTGCCGGGAATTAATTGACACCTTTAGCCCTTACGTACATGACTAGGTGGAAACCTTCCGTCTGGACAAAATTGGAACCCCATGTAGATGTGAGGATCGATGGAGGCACAAAACTTCAGTTTCTCGATCCCATGTGTTAACTCTCGCAAGTAACAACAATTTCTAGCAAGCGGTAGGGTCCAATTATCGCGCATTCTTGTTAAGCACCCACCAACGATGGGCAATCTTGACTTCCTCCTTCTCGATTATCTTATTTTTATTCCCTTACGTGTCATCTGTCATTTTATTTTACCAAAATATATAAAACACATAACGTGATATATTTTACAATACACAGATACAATGAACATAGATCTCCACCGTCAAGTTAGTATTTAATGTAAAATAATTCAAACAATAATGTAAGTTCTGTTTAGATTCATCTCATTTAAAAGATCAACCATTACTTTGTAAGTTAATGAACATCATAAATTAGAATGTATTAGTGTAAAATAATTGTAAATGTGATTTTGATAATTTTATATTGGTATAAAATTTTTACCAATATAAAATAATTTTAAAGGTGACTTTGATGATTTTACTTTAATTTAAAATGATTTCATTTTTTATTTAAAAGTAATTATACCTTTTTAAGCAACAATGTACCTTATCTCATGAAGATACTTGTAATACTTTTTTTTTTCTAGGTAGAGACACATGATACGGTTTTTACCTTTAAATTTATTTTTCTAGTCTTCACCTTTTTTATCTTGCAAAATATATCACCTTTTTTTTTTTTTCCACCAGCATCCTTTTGTTTTCACGTACACGATTGCAACTCTACTTGTTGACAACGTGAGTGCACGAGTGCTGAGTTTTATAATGAAATTTTTTTTAGAATAGCAAATGATAATAGGTAAATTAGATCTAACGGAATTTTGATTCTCTAATTGTCGACTTTTCGTGCTCGGGAGTGGCCTCGCTTCATCTCGCATTGGGTTGCCCATCACTAGACAACTTTGACTTCCTCCTAGATTATCTGTTTCTTCTTACATGCCATCAATCATCATTAATTTGTTTCCATGTACACGATTGTGCCTCCATTAATCTGTTGGCAACGTGAGTGCACGAGTTTTGAGTTTGATAATGGATTTTGATCTAATTTGCCTCCCATTGCCGAGTTTTCGTGCTCGAATTCCGGTACCAAAACTAACCACGTTAAAACTTCGTTGGATGAATGTCTAGATTTTTCTATTTATATTTATATTTTCTGAAAAATGATAAGAATCTACATTTTGGGGGCACTGGAGTGAGGAGCATGTCTTCGCGTTTGGTCAGATGGAATGTATGTCGGTAGACCAACGTGGAGGTAGAATCCCCTATAATATTTCTGTGATTATTAAATCCTGGAAATTAACTTTCCTATGTTTTGCCCTTTTAAGAAAATCTCTTTGTATCTCCCGTAATTAATCATCCATTCACAAGGTTCATCACTATTTATAAACTATTAAGACCATCGATGGTTTCTAAACTTCAAGGTCCACTTGAGTTTGAGCCATTGAAAGTTTGATTTTGTCTTGAACATTAGGGCAGACTCATTTGAATGAAAGATTACTAGCTCTTCGTTTAATCAGAATAGCCCACAAATTATCCAACCCTCTATGGTGTCCTAAAGTTTGATAACATTACTCATTCTTTACTACAATTTTCTCTAAGTTCAAATATAAATAATATCATAATCACTTCCACCGCAACAATTATCATCCAATTACCCTAATTCCACTTGCAACCTCTCCTGGTGCCAAATGCAGCCTAGAAGTCAATCAAGAAGGACTTTTCATGAACATATGGATACAATTAGAGTACTACATCTATGTATGAAAATTGGTAGAGAATTTAATAAGATTTTATCGATAATAATTATTCCTTAACTTTGAGGAAGAAAAAATTATACCCAATGAAAGAGAAGTGGGACAACCCCAAAAACGTAGGGCCTAAGTACAGAAAATAGACTCATTATGCCCAACTGACCCTAGGCTTGTTAGGCCTAGGTGATCGAAAGCCCATTGAAGCTATAAGCTTAACCAAAGATGGAACCTTACTAGGTCTGGTTGCAGGCCAGCATAGGCATCTCAGATATTGTTAAGACCCGCGTTGTCCTGAGCCTTTTAAGACATCTAGTCAGACGTCTGGACACCATCCTAGACGTCTGAAAATCAAAATTTGTGGATACGAGCTCGCATCTGCCCACAGACAGTACCACCACTTTTTACTTCCCTTCTTCTATCTCTCCCCACCTCCAGCAAACCCTAACCCACCAGCCTTATAAACCCCTTCCCCCTCTCTCGTTCTCCCTACCCCTGTAACGACCAGATTCCCGAGTCCCTACGAGACACGAGGACCGGACCGACTCGACTAATCCCAAGACCTAGTCGTCCAACGAGGAAGTAACCAAAAGATTAGTAAAATAAACCACATTCAGCATGAATATAACTAACAGTAAGAAAATACCGCAGTAAGGAAAGAAACCACTACAGTATATACCACCACAACAGTAGAACAACATTCATAACATAATATGAACTGCAGGTAAAGAAAAGTACAGCGGTAACAAGAACTACTCACTACAGTGGAACAAAAAGAGGTACAAGAGAACAGTGGTAACTCTACTGGATCCTACTCGGCCCAGCGTCCTCTACCGCCGCTGACCTTGGCTGCTCAACACCTGGTCCTGAAAGGTAACGAGTGTAACACGTCAGCAAAACGCTGAGTAGAGTGGCAACTAAAACTAAAGAAACAGTAGAGTGTACAGTAGCTGTTATGTTCTGTTACTTTCTTTATTTACGTCTTTCAATTGTCTCACGATTTCATTTATTTCTTAGATCCTTTACTTGATCTCGAATGTTCCTCGTGGGAACGATCTTGATTGCAGTCTTTTCCAAAAAGTAGAAGTAGCACGTGGTGCTCTCCTGGCTGGGAGAGTCCCCCGTGGCGATCCTACTCTCAGTCAACCACCCTAAGGTCACAGACAGGCGTAACGGTGACTACGGCACGCGCGATAAACGCACAGGTAGCTAACCTGCACTGGCACGCTGTTAGTCGTTTCCGTTAACGGGTGCGCCCAAAGTACAGTACGGAACCAGTACAGGGCAGAGCCCTCTCAGTAACAGGGGGTCCAACCCCTCCACAGTAACCAAACAGGGGCCTTGCCCCTCCACAGTCCGCACACCCTCGCCTGACTACCCTGGTTTGCCCAGTGGGCCTAACAAGTCGGTGTAGGTGAGCTAGCAGGACCTCGGGACCCGTGGGGTAGCTAGTACTCGCCCTACATTAGTAGCTCTCCTCGGTACTGCGTACACGAGGGCCAGCAAGTCGGTACAAAGTGGCCAGACCTAACCTCGGGTCCCTGGGGCGGCTGGCTCCGCTCTGCACTAAATAGGGGGACAGTCGCTCTCCTTGGTACTCTGTACTCAAGGGCCAGTTCACTTCCCCAATTCTATTCCATTCACCTTCCAGGAGTTCTACTCCTAATTCCCCGTAGGGTTCCAACTCTTTTAAGTTAGCACATTCAGGTTTCACCTTTCCAGTTTCACGTTCATACATCCCATATTCTCAGACATGCTCATTTATTCATAACAGGTAGCTGTTAAACCAATTTACAGGTAGCTATTATTTCCTTTCCACATTTTCCAAGACTGCAGTATTCATATATTCTACTAGTTCTTCCCATCCTAGGATTCATGGCATACCCTAGGATCTATCATACAATCTAGTTTTCCAGCCCTAAGATTCATGCAACACCCTAGGATCTACCATTTATTCTAGTTTCTCATTCCTAGGGTTCATGCAATGTCCTAGGTTCTATTTATTGTTCCATAATTTAACAGATTATACTAATAAACTTAAAAATCACTCTACCAGTTACAACAGGAGTACTGGGGGCGTGGTCGGGAATCCCGCGTACCTCTGCAACCCACGAGACTGCAACGGAACGGGGTCCTATCACAAGGATCAAACACAAGGAGTTTCTCAAAATAGTATACAACTACTGTAGATGGGTAGATGATTTAATTCCGAAAAGCACGCAACTCGAAACGCGGAAAATGGACTCCGAACGGGCCCTAAACGGGTCGAAAACAACGAAACAGTACAAAATCAGACGTCTGGAACTTCTTCCAGATGTATTAAAAATGGGGATCAGATGGTACCTTGTCCTGCGTGGTCTCTCAGACGTCCAGAAGCTTGCGGGGGCGTCTGGCCTAATTCCCAGATGTCCGATGGTCACCCCGGACGTCTGGAAGTCCCTCCAGTCGTCTGGCACCACTGCCAGACGTCTGATTCGCGTTGGATGCGAATCTCAGAACCTGCACGTACCCATTCCTCGTGCTCAGTACGGACGGTCGAAGGAAAGGAAGAAGGCACGAAAATAACTTACCTTTCAGACGTCTGGACTGTCCTCCAGACGTCTTCCCCGTCGTCTGGTTGGAAACCCAGACATCTGATTCTGGAAAAACTTCTAGAATCAGAGCGTGACTCACCCTCCTCCCGCGACGCACGGCCGCACCGCGCCTCGCCCGCCTGCTGCTCGAGCTGTAGCAGGCCTCCCGCGTCACCCCGCGTCTGCTGCTCCCCTGCCGGCCGGCTCTAGCAGCCCCGGCAAGCTTGCCCTCATGGCCGAGCACCTCCTCTTCTCGCGTAGCACCTCCTCCTGCACTCGCCGCGGCTGCCATCGCTGCCGCTCGCTCACTCTCGCACTGGCTGGAAGGAGAAGAGGAAGGGGCGGAGGCGATGAGAGTGAGGGAGAGGGCGAGGCTTTTTAAAGCCGCGCGGGGAGAGAGAGAGAGAGAGCGAGACGAGGGCAGCCTGTGCCCGCAGGAGAGAGGGAAAAAGCGACCGCAGGTCTGCGTGCGCAGGCGCGCAGACGCAACCGCACGTGCCGCCGAAATCGAATCCCAGACGTCTGGGCCACCTCCCAGACGTCTGAAGCCACACGTTCGTAACAACCCCAGCCACTCCTTCCCTTCCTCTTCACCCCAACGCGAGAGCTAGCACGAGCGAGTGAGCGTGAAAGCGGCGATGAGGAGTGGTGTGAGGATAAGAGGAGTTGTGCTTGTGAGCTCTTGTGGGAGCTCACCGGAGGGCGCACGGCCAGAGCGGCGTGTGCGGGAGGAGTGTGTCGGCGAAGTCATCCCCAACACTACTGCAGCCGGAGCTGCAGGCGAGAAGACAAGCCACGACCACACGCGGCGAGAGCAAGCGGGAGCAGGTTCTGGTTCTAAGTTTTTCCCAGAATCAGACATCTGGAGTGACGTCCAGAAGACGGAGCGGATCTCTGGAGGCGGTTCCAGACATTTGAGGAGAGAGCTTCGCGAAGGTACGTTCTCTTTGCAGATACGACCATGTAGGTCGCTCCGCAGGAACACTTTGCGTGCCTATTTTGAGGAGATTTTGTGGTGGCATCCAGGATTTGCATTGAGAAGGCGCGGGACATGCCCTCTCATGCATTTCAGGAGTCTGGGAGGTTTACTAGACAGCTGGAAGCACTTCTAGAGGTCCGGAAAGGTGGTCGAACGTCTGGAGCTGGGTCTAAATGGTCTAGATGAGTTCCTGGATGTCTGAGGTTGACACAGAACTTGAGGTGCATTCCTGGACACTTTTAAGACGTCTGGAAGTCGTTTCAAACGTCTGATTTGAGTCAGTAGCCCTGTTTTTGACCCGTTTATGATCTGTTTGAGGTCCGTTTTACATAATAAGATACCGATGTTTTCCTTGTGAGTTCCTCTACTTACTAGAAGGCTTTCCATACTGTTTTGAATGTTCCATTGTAATTGTTCCTTATTATAGAACTTCGTTCCGTTGCGGGTTCGGGGCTTGCTGAGGCACGTGGGCCTGTCATTCAAGCCCCCAATACTCCTGGATTGACTGGTAGAGTGGCTTCCCCTAATTTAATTATAAACCTAAATGCATGTGTGGAATGAATGATTAGAACTTAAGATATGGTATGAATCATAGGACGAGAAACACTTGAAATGTCTGTATGTATGTTTGAATTGCAGTCTTGAATGAGTAGATAGAAAACAACTGTCTATTAATGAACAAGAGTTGCCTGTGAAATATGAATTAATTGTGCTAGTGAAACAGTTGCATGTAACCTTTCCTGTTGTATACATTAAATGCTGGAATACGAGCTGCATGTGTATAACCTGAAAATGGAAACGTAAGTGATGTTGGTGCTAGAGCACCACGATCATTTGTTTTGATGATAACAAAACACGTGTTATTTAACATTTGCAATTTGAGTCCTAGATTTTAGGTCAATTGCAAATATGGACGTGTTTAGACGGAGTTCGAGCTCGCATCCAGGACGGATTGGAGGAGCTTGACGGAAAACAGAGGAGGTTCGCGTGGAGCGAAAGATTGAAGATGGAAGGAAATGAAGAATAGGATAGATTTCCTTCTTTTGTACTTGTTGTATTTTTCGTTTCTTTTGTTGCTCTTTATTTCCTTAGATATTTCTTGTTAAAGAGCCTCAAAGAATCCTAACAGTAGTCCTAGGAACACCGGCACAACCCTAGGATACTTAGGTTTTCTGTAGAATACTTAGAAAACCAATATAGGGTTAAAACAGCACTTCCAGACGTCTAATTCCCAAATCAGACGTCTGATAAAGAATTTTAAGACGTCTGACTGTTGTTTCAGACGTCTGATAACTGTTAGGCTGGACATAGTTAGTTCTGTCTGATGAAATCAGACGTCCAGACCTTAGACCAGACGTCTTAGAAGACGTCTGATGGATTTTCCAGACGTCCAGTTAGTGGACCGTTGGCTGGCTTAGCAGACACTCAAGAATATGACCGTTAGAGCCTTATCAGACGTCCATAGGACTGTCCAGACGTCTGATAAATGACCGTTTTGCCTCGGCTGACCCAAAATCTCTTCTCAGAGATTTTCTAGCCGTTGCAACGTTTGGAAATCAATTCCCACAGTAAAAGTAGGTTTCCAGACGTCCATACTTAGTGCCAGACGTCCTGTATGTCATCTGATGGACTTGCGTAAAAACCCGGTTTAGATCTGATTCAAGTCAGGGAGAAACCCGCATAGAATCAGATGTCTGACCTTTGAATCAGACGTCTTAAAGTGGCCTTCCAGACGTCTGATGCCATAGTTAGACGTCTGATGACCCTGTCAAATGCAATCATTGTCCTGATTTCGGCCTGATTGTCTTGGGCTTTGCACCCAACGGCTATAGAACCTTTCTTAAGCCTTCCAAAGCCTTCCTAAGGCCTCTATAAATAGAGGGGAACCTTTGCAACTCAAAAATACACTAAGAGACACACAAAACACACAAGATATACACCTAAAGAGACCAAGATACACTAAGATCAAGTATTTCCACTCTCTTGTGTCCAAGAAGCACTTGCTCTCTAAGCTCAAGTTCTATATCTTGAGAGCTAAATTTAGTTTGCGCACCCGCTCTCCCGCTGTTGTTCACGAGAGCGACGTAGCGCCATCGCGTGGCTCACGCACCCGCGTCATCGTCGACGCACTCCTTGCAAAGGGGAGTTTCCTATTTCCTATAGAAGCTTAGGTTTATTATTTTGTTGGCTCTATAGGTTTGTTGTTTATTTTATCTTTGTCTTTTGGTTGGGTATTCGCTTTGCGAATTCCCGTCTCCTTCGTGGGACAAAATCCTTCTCGTGGAGAGAAGGGGTTGAGGAACGCTACCCTCGTACTTGTAGCGTGGTTGTACTGAGGTTGAATCACCCTCGTTTAAATTGATTCGTTTAGTGGATTTTGATCAACTTGGTTGATCGGAAAATCCTAACTCGAGAGGGTTAGGTGGTGGTTTTCACCCGGTTTCGGTTTCCACCTAAAAATTCCTGTGTACATTTTGTGATTGCTTATTTTTGTGAGATTGTTTATATTTTCAATTCCGCATTTTCTTTGTCACGCTGATCTCACCCCTCCAAGTAGGGAACGTTCAATTGGTATCAGAGCAGGTCTTGCTGTTTCGGCGTAACAACCAAGCAAGAAGATCGATGGAGGGAAGCAGTTTTGCGTGTAGGATTTCTGAGGGGCAGTCCACAACCCGTCTGCCCTTCTTCGACGGGAGCAACTACCCTTACTGGAAGCTGCGGATGAAGACGTGGCTTCAAGCCACCGACTTCTCAGTCTGGGCCAGGTGCGAGACCCCCTTCGACATCCCAGAGAAACCCGCCAGAGGATACTCGCAGCAGCAGATCCGGGAGCTCTCTCTCAACGCGAAAACAATGAACGCGTTGTATTGTGCGCTCAGCCCGGAGGAGTTCAACAGAATCTCGCAGTGCGCCACCGCATACGAGATCTGGCACACACTCGAGGTAACTCATGAAGGTACCTCTAAGGTAAAAACTTCTAAACTCAATTTACTTTCACAAGAATTTGAGGCTTTTTCTATGAAAACTAACGAAACTTTAAGTGAGATGAACACTAGGTTCACTCTCATAGTAAATAACTTGAAAGCTTTAGGGAAGACTTTCATCAAGGGGGAGCTTCAAGGGAAGCTTCTTCGTTCCCTTGGACCGGAATGGGAACAGAAAGTCACCGCCATCGAAGAGGCAAACGAAATGGAGGAGCTCAACATGGAAGATCTCCTAGGCAATCTGATGGCCTACGAGACTAAGTTGAAGCAGAAGAAGAAAGATACACCAGAGCCTAAACTAAAGAAGACTCTCGCCTTCAGAGCCGCGTCGGATAGCGAGGTAAGTTCCGACGACGAAGACTTTAGAATTTTACTTAAAAAATTTTCCAAGTTTTGTAGGGAATTAAAGAAAGAGAAAAAGGAGAAGGAAAGCCTGAGACGTTGCTACCACTGCAACGGGAAAGGGCATCTGCGACCAGAATGCCCTCTTCTCAAAAAGGAGAAGAAGAAGGAAAAGGAGAAGAAATCTAAGAAGAAGGCGTTCCAAGCCACTTGGGACGATTCTAGCTCGGAGGAAGAAGAAGAAAAGACCATAGAAGAAGAAATCGCTTGCTTCGGCTTCATGGCCAGAGGAAGCGATAGCGAAAGCGAAAGTGACTCAGACAACGAGGTAAATCTCGATCTTCAAGAAGCTTTTAATGAACTTTTTGAGATTAGTAAATCACTTAGGATAGAAAATAAAAGCATTAAAAAGAACCTTAGTTTTCTTAAAAATGAAAATGATAGGTTAGAAATAAAACTTAAGGATTTAGAAGCTTGTCCTAAAAATGATAACCTATTATTAGAAAATCATAACCTCATCAATGAAAATAATAAGTTGATTGAGGAAAATGATAGTCTAAAGTTAGAAATCTATGATTTAAAGACTAAGATGCAAACTATAGAAAAAGAAATTGCATGTCTTAGGGAAAATTCTAACAAATTAATCAACAAAGTTGATAATTTTTATAGCCCTAAGGTTGAGAAAGGATCTCCATCAAGGAGACCTTCTAACAAATCCGGATCCAAGCCCACTTGGATACCGAAAAAAGAATTAGAATCTTGTTTTGTAGGGTTCAGGGATAATTACAACATAAGGGACTGGACCTACAAGCTCAAGGCTGGTCAACTCAAGTTAGGGGAACCAAGGAGTAGACCAAGGAGGAGAACAAGAAGACCGATGAGACGGCGAACAAACGACGGACCCGCCGCACTTCGACCACCAGATTGGAGACCGGCGCCGATGCTCGGGCCTCCAAGCTACGGATGGGAGCCCCATCCGATGTGGCATCCACCACCACCATTCGGGCCATTTTATTGGCCATGGTAGGTGAGGTAAAATTCTTAACCCTATCTTTTTATAAGCATTTAGATAGGGGGAGTTAAAAAATGATGAGCTAATTGTCAATTTTTAAGGGGGAGATATAAGGTAGCTAAATTTCCTTTAGAAAGGGGGAGAAAAATAATAACTATCTCATTGCTACAAAAATGGGGAGGACATTACCTTTGTCACAAGAAACTCATAGAAGAGCATGTCTTAAGGGGGAGTTATAGGAATTTTAAACCAATCAAACCTTTTTGATAATGTCAAAAAGGGGGAGGATTTTTATGTATTATTATTTACGATTTTGTCATCATCAAAAAGGGGGAGATTGTTGGTGCTAGAGCACCACGATCATTTGTTTTGATGATAACAAAACATGTGTTATTTAACATTTGCAATTTGAGTCCTAGATTTCAGGTCAATTGCAAATATGGACGTGTTTAGACGGAGTTCGAGCTCGCATCCAGGACGGATTGGAGGAGCTTGACGGAAAACAGAGGAGGTTCGCGTGGAGCGAAAGATTGAAGATGGAAGGAAATGAAGAATAGGGTAGATTTCCTTCTTTTGTACTTATTGTATTTTTCGTTTCTTTTGTTGCTCTTTATTTCCTTAGATATTTCTTGTTAAAGAGCCTCAAAGAACCCTAACAGTAGTCCTAGGAACACCGGCACAACCCTAGGATACTTAGGTTTTCTGTAGAATACTTAGAAAACCAATATAGGGTTCAAACAACACTTCCAGACGTCTAATTCCCAAATCAGACGTCTGATAAAGAATTTTAAGACGTCTGACTGTTGTTTCAGACATCTGATAACTGTTAGGCTGGACATAGTTAGTTCTGTCTGATGAAATCAGACGTCCAGACCTTAGACCAGACGTCTTAGAAGACGTCTGATGGATTTTCCAGACGTCCAGTTAGTGGACCGTTGGCTGGCTTAGCAGACACTCAAGAATATGACCGTTAGAGCCTTATCAGACGTCCATAGGACTGTCCAGACGTCTGATAAATGACCGTTTTGCCTCGGCTGACCCAAAATCTCTTCTCAGAGATTTTCTAGCCGTTGCAACGTTTGGAAATCAATTCCCACAGTAAAAGTAGGTTTCCAGACGTCCATACTTAGTGCCAGACGTCCTGTATGTCGTCTGATGGACTTGCGTAAAAACCCTGTTTAGATCTGATTCAAGTCAGGGAGAAACCCGCATAAAATCAGACGTCTGACCTTTGAATCAGACGTCTTAAAGTGGCCTTCCAGATGTCTGATGCCATAGTTAGACGTCTGATGACCCTGTCAAATGCAATCATTGTCCTGATTTCGGCCTGATTGTCTTGGGCTTTGCACCCAACGGCTATAGAACCTTTCTTAAGCCTTCCAAAGCCTTCCTAAGGCCTCTATAAATAGAGGGGAACCTTTGCAACTCAAAAATACACTAAGAGACACACAAAACACACAAGATATACACCTAAAGAGATCAAGATACACTAAGATCAAGTATTTCCACTCTCTTGTGTCCAAGAAGCACTTGCTCTCTAAGCTCAAGTTCTATATCTTGAGAGCTAAATTTAGTTTGCGCACCCGCTCTCCCGCTGTTGTTCACGAGAGCGACGTAGCGCCATCGCGTGGCTCACGCACCCGCGTCATCGTCGACGCACTCCTTGCAAAGGGGAGTTTCCTATTTCCTATAGAAGCTTAGGTTTATTATTTTGTTGGCTCTATAGGTTTGTTGTTTATTTTATCTTTGTCTTTTGGTTGGGTATTCGCTTTGCGAATTCCCGTCTCCTTCGTGGGACAAAATCCTTCTCGTGGAGAGAAGGGGTTGAGGAACGCTACCCTCGTACTTGTAGCGTGGTTGTACTGAGGTTGAATCACCCTCGTTTAAATTGATTCGTTTAGTGGATTTTGATCAACTTGGTTGATCGGAAAATCCTAACTCGAGAGGGTTAGGTGGTGGTTTTCACCCGGTTTCGGTTTCCACCTAAAAATTCCTGTGTACATTTTGTGATTGCTTATTTTTGTGAGATTGTTTATATTTTCAATTCCGCATTTTCTTTGTCACGCTGATCTCACCCCTCCAAGTAGGGAACTTTCAAGTGATAGAAATATGAGCTACACGTATATAACCTGAAAATGGAAATGTGAATG
This sequence comes from Thalassia testudinum, assembly GCA_037157565.1. Lineage (NCBI taxonomy): Eukaryota > Viridiplantae > Streptophyta > Magnoliopsida > Alismatales > Hydrocharitaceae > Thalassia > Thalassia testudinum. The sequence goes on along the minus strand of JAZHRO010000022.1, from coordinate 78,531,935 downwards.
ATGAAACCTGGTATGGAATGGCATGAGGAATATGAGCATGAACCCTACGGGGAGTTAGGAGTAGAGCTCCTGGAAATACATGGAATGGATCTGGAAATGTGACGGGAAGTGTGCTAGCCTTTGAGTACGTGGTACCAAGGGGAGCACATGTTCCCTTTTAGTGTAGAGGGGAGCTTGCCGCCTTCGGGTTGAGACCCGAGGTGGGTTTGGCCACTTTGCATCGACTTCGTGGCCCTCGCGTACACTATATTGGGGAGAGCTACTAGTGCAGGGAGAGAGCTAGTCACCCCACGGGACCCAGGGTTCAGTTAGCCACCCTACACCAACTTGTTAGGCCCACTGGACAAACCAGGGTAGTCAGGCGAGGGTGTGCGGACTGTGGAGGGGCGAGACCCCTGTTACTGAGACGACTAGGCCCTATACTGTTTCGTGCTGTAGTTTGGGCGTACATACTAAAGGAAATGACTAACCGCGTGCCAGTGTGGGGTAGCTACCCGTGCGCTTATCGCGCGTGCCATAATCACCGTTACGTCTGTCCGTGACCTTGGGGTGGTTGACTGGGTGTAGGATCACCACGGGGGACTCTCCCGACCAGGAGAGCACCACGTGTGCCTTCTACTCTTCGGAAAAGACTACAATCAAGATCGTTCCCACGAGGAACATTCGAGATCAAGAAAGAGATTCAGAAATATATAAACCAATGGGTGAAAAGGAATAACTTGTAAATTAAAGAATTGGAATAGTTAGTTTACCTGTTAGCTTACTGCTTTAGTTAGTTGGTTGCCACTCTACTCAGTGTTCGCTGACTTTATGTACTCATAACCCTTTTCAGGTCTAAGTGTTGGGCAGCAAGAGTCTGGGCTGCAGAGGGTGCTGGGTCCAGTAGAGTCCAGTAGCAGTAGCTTTCTCTTGTAGTTCCTTTAGTAGTAGTGAGTTCAGACCCTTGTACTTTACATTTCATACCTTTATGTTATGTACTTTTATGTTCTTGTACCTTGTTATTTTTCTGTTATTGTGGTGGTGATATGTACTGTAACAGCTTTTACTTCTTTACTGCTGTACCTTTTTACTGTTAGTTGCTTAGCATAGTGAATATGGTTTACTTTCCTGCTTTTTGGTTACTTTCTTGTTGGACGATTGGGTCTTGGGATTAGTTGAGTTGGTCTAGTCTCGGATCCTGCAGGGATTCGGAAACTAGGTCGTAACAGATACCCGCTGAGAAGCCCGAGCCAAATAATTGAAGTAAGCCCACCAAATGGACTACAGGATGATCGACGACATGGGGCTGGTCAAAGCAACTTAGCTGGACTGAGCATGACTTCAGCTAGCCCATTGGACATGAACACCCCAGGTAACCAAGATAGATTGAGGAAAGCGCTAGGCAATTCGTCAAATGTCACAACTCAGACAATCAAGGGAAATCGAATGGATAGCCAGGCAACAAATGCTTGATGGATTTAAGAGACTAAATGACATGACAATTGGGTTATTGTGGAATGAAACGGTCCATAGCTTTCTCGAGGACAATTATAATCCCTGTAATCATTACCATGAAAGGTCTTATAAATGGGAGATATACACTTTCAATAGTAACCAACCCCTCTGTAATAATACGCATATTGTTTACTCTTGAGGGTTAGATCCCCTCCCTAAATATATATCGTAACGGTGGAAATAGGTACCGATTTCGTGCCTTTTTGTGTGTGATTGAATATTATTCAGATCAGGTCTCACAGACTAGATCATATACCAATCTGAAAACATTTCGATCCAGGCTCAATATTGTTTGACCTATGGTTGAACACAATTGAGTCGACAATAATGTCAGCATGATATCATTATTCATATAAATTGCGATAAAGCTGAACTATGGTTGAACACAATTAAGTCGATAATAATGTTAGCATGATATCATCATTCATATAAACTACGATAAAGCTTAATCATCAATTTTTAATTGCTTAGACCAATTAGACAAGTTTTATGAACCAAGAATAAGACTAGATATTGGACTCTGTACCTATAGGTATGGTTGGTTAACTAGATTTGGCAACAATCTTTAAAGTGTTTGCCTAACGAGATATGTCAAAGCTATACAAGTAGCTTCTGGTCAGTACTTGCGTAATTATGTATTTGATTAATGTTTTATGTTTTGTTTGCTTGGTTAATATTATTTTATAATTTTGTTGAGTAATTACAGATCCTATGGTTAGATAAGAGTTTGTATTTGATGATTCCAGTTCCATTGGATTAGTTGATTCAGTGGGATCGAGCCGGGTCATCACACCACGATCCCAGTAGTTGGAGGAAATTCGCAACCCCATTTGCAATTTTAAAGAAAGGAATGCATGAGTATGTGTTTATGCTTAAAGAGAACATGAAAGAGACAAACACAAAGGGTGCTTAAAGAGAATGCAAAAGAACGCAAAAGCCTGCTTTGAGTGTGTGTGCATATACATATACAGACACAAACAAACACACACACACATATATATTGTGTTCTATAAACATAAATTGCATTGAGTATTCAAAGGTAAACTAATTCTATAAACATTTTCAACCTTTGGAGATTGATTTCATAATAAATACTCCAAACATTGAGTGCTCTATGCATATCTGTCTGCCAATCTATTGATACGCAAAGATGTACGTGCATCAGTAGATTACATATACACTTACACATATAAGCAAAGGTAACTAATTTTATATCACCCCCAAACCAAACCCCAAAAACCTACCCTTCTCATAAAAATTATAGGGCACACAAACCCAATCATTAGTCGAATGGAGAACTTTGACCTTCCCCTTCCCTTTAACATAGTTGTGAAGGAATTGAAAGCCATAGTAAGGAATGACAAAAGGAGAATATATATATATATATATATATATATATATATATATATATATATCGAGAGACATTTTCGTGGAACATCTAGGTAGCAGCTCCTCCAAGGTTATTGGAAGACACAAGGGGCACCGATGATACAATTGAGAACCCCAGCATCAACGATGGCCATTGGCACCATTGCCCCAAGCACCGGTACAATCGTCTGTGAGGGGGAGTAATCAGGTTCGCAACTGCCATATCCCGATGGAATAAAGAATGCGCCGCCCACAAACTCGTCCTCCGATGACCTCCATTTCCATGACTTCCATCGGTTATCATCTTGCCTATGGGTCACCTGTGGACATTATTGCATTGTCAAATTTTACCGTCTAGGTGGTAAACATGTGATTGATCAATGAGTACACTTCCTGATCTCAGTTCTTACTCAAGGTAATGCAAAATATTGGAGGGCACATGAGGGTGGGTGGAGATTGTATTTGAGAATGTGAAAAAGTAAAGAAATGTATATTGCAGTATTTTGCAACATGTGAAGTGAGTTAACATGGTGGATCACTGTTCGTGGTAGTTTTAATCTATGTATTTTAGTATACTTTCTCTGAGTAAAAAATCACCTTTTATAAGTAAAAAAATTAACTTTTAAATGAAATATTATCTTTCATCAGTTGAAGGACAACACATTGACATATGTTCATTTTAATATAAGTGAGGGCAGCACTTACAAAATACATTACAATACGTATTTCCCTACTTGGGTCTTGAGAAGAGTATCTACCTCCAACAGGTAGTTGAAGTAGTTGCCTTGGCTGAAGATTGTGGGGTCCGCGCTTCCTCCAATGGCGTAATTTTCAAATTGTTCGTGATTTTTATTGACCACGTGAGCGTATCCCCGTCTCACACTGTTCATCCATATACACGCACGATCGAGGTTGCGATTAGAGCTTGCAAATTAAAGCTTTTCAAATAATTAACAATGACATCATCGTGATCGCGATGCGTAGAGCTCAAACCGAGTACCTCATCTCAATACATGTTTATTGGTGGTAGACAAAACTGGAAAATTGGGAGGTGCATCATAATTTCTTCATAATTACTTAATTGCACGTCTTTCTACTTTATACTGCAATGACCATCAATGAAGACGGATCTATTGAATGTGACATGGAAATCTCATTAGCATAAAAAATGTCAAGGGAGATGCACGCACTAGACTAAAAGCACACACACACACACACATCCTAGAAAAATAGTACTAGTTAGCACGATAGACAAGGTATTTCGCAAAGAATCAAACGATGTTATTTTCACTTACCCTATTTTTCCAAGTAAAGTATGATTTCATTACTAGCTTCTCTTAACCACCAGACTATCTAAGTGGGTTTGCATTTATACGTACTCGAAGGAGTCCTAGTTTGTGGTCTCCCAACATCCACGGATGCTCGATTCCCATTAGTCGGGGTATAGGTAAAATTGCAAAGAAATCCCCCTTGTGGCTGTTGCGCCCCCTTTTTACTAGGTGATGGGGGTCCAAAGGGGCAGCCAGTAGCCTTTTTACTTCAGATTTTTAACTAGTATGGAGTAATTAGTATCATCTTTTTGAGTAAGATAAGATTTGAACTTTTATCATTTGGATTTGAGGGTACTTGCTCAACCACCAAACGAATCAACTGGATGGAGAGTTCTGTTTTCTTTCATAACATTACAAGGAAACGGTTGAGAATCTAAGGCCCGCTTCCATTTTGAAAGTATTTTCTGTAAAAGACAGTTGATAATACAAGTCAGTTAGCATGCAATGTACATGTCAATTTCCCGGAAGCCTATCATATATATGTCAGCTACTTAGACGACAATTATCAAAAACTCGTAGTAATATATATTATAGAGGCCGGATTCATCCTGTGGTTTACATGAATGGGTTGTACAAATCCAATAACTGTAATTTTTCTTGTACATCTAGTCTAATGTCTAATAGATGAAGATCCAACTCGCATGGTTGCAATGGAAATGGTAGAAAACAGAACCTGTCAGGCAATATACAGTGGTCGTGGAAGCCTCAACTTTCGAGTACTCGTTACCTATATATTTTCCTTAAGAGATAAGCGAGCTGAACTGATATATATTACTTTCAGATTTACCTGTTAGTGACATGCGGGCCGGAATAATTAGTTTTTTTGCTTGATACCTAAATATTCACTCATGTGGAAATTGACAATTAAGTCAACTTTGGTAGCAGTTAAGTGTTAATTATCAGCATTCACCTGGGCATTCTTTGTACCAATCCAGGGCCAAAATGGTTGAACGCGACGGTCACCTTAATGATCTTATCTTCCTCGAAATCGTCGTCACGTCCGAGCAGCATCACCTGCAATATTTGTCACAGATATTCAGCTAAAAAATCTTGAACTGTATGTGCATAGAAACTAATGAATTGTTGGAGGTACCAAAAAGGCTACCAACAATGGAACCCTCTCCCACCCGCCCCCCAACTCAAGATATTGGATGTTTGATTGGTCGCTATCTTTTCCACTTTCCTAAATCCCACGAATCCACGACTCACCTCCGTTTGATGGGCTTTGTTGTGTCATTTTCTGTATGGTAAACAATGTCATGGAACTAACCATCTCGATAATTTGATGAAGTCGTAAGATGCAAGATATATAACATGGGAAGACTTTTGTGAATAATCTTGTCTTACATGCATATGCTTCGCATGAATAATTTTTGTGAGAAGGGAAAATAAATATGGTGGGGAGGGAAGGGTATGAGCGGGGGCAGGAATGGTTGGGGGCAAGGAAACAAGTTTTCCAAAAAAATATTTATATAATACTTTCCAGGGGCATATATAAAAATATTGAAACTTAGAGGAACATATAGGCAAGAGAAACAAAATCCATGCACGTAGAGATTCTATTTTACCTTGTCGTAGCAGTTGGAGATGGCGACGGCCGTGGAGGCGTGGACGACGTCGACGAGCCCGTCGTGGCACCTCTCGAGGGTGCAGTGGTCGATCCACACGTGGGACGACTCGAACACGGAGATGCCGTCGCCGTCGGAACCCCGGCGCTTGCTGAAGTGCTCCGGGACGGTCGTCACCATCCCTTTCTTCCCGCGCTTGCAGACGTGGATGCTCAGCCCGTGCACGATGCCGGGGCTCACCCTCTGGATGGTGATGCACGGCCCGCCCGCGATCTCCACCCTCGCGCCGCGCCCGTCGATCGTCTTGCAGCTGTTGACCATCAGCTCCTTCTCGAGCCTGAGGGTCAAATCCCGCTCGAAGACGATCCGGAGGGGCTCCCCCTGGATGACGCCGTAGCAGAGGGTGCCCGGCCGGGGGTCCATGGGGTCGTCGGAGGTGTCGTCGACGACGTAGAGAGAGCCGCGCTTCCCGCCGAGGGCCTAGCCGCCAAAGCCGAGGGCCTGGCGGTAGTGGGCCCACATGGGGTTGGCGCGCCAGCATATGTCTATCTGGTTGAGGATCGACGATTGGGCTTGAGGGAGGAGGAGAGTGAAGAAGAGGAATACTGCATGTGATGGTGAAGGTGCCGCCATCCTCATCCTTGTTGTGTCTTTAGTTATGCAAGTGCAACTCCTGTTCTCCTTGTGTTTAATTTAATTGTAACTACGTAATTAGCTATCGCCTGACATGTATAGATAGGGAACGCGAATTTAGCTGTTGTACATTAAAATGCGCCGACTTCTAATATGATAACGTTTCGTGAATATTTAAATGCAACTATGAGTACATTTTGTTGGTTGCATAAATAGCACCTTTCGCCATCATTCTTTTTACGGAAACAGGCCATCGATTAATTAATTAATTAATTAATTAATTAATTAATAATATTATTATTTTATCCGAAAACTCCTTTCTTCATATTAGGAGGAAAATGGCAACGCGCGCGAGACACCAATCCCTGGATAGATCTCTCGTGTCAAAGTTAGAGCTTTCAATGTCTCCTGACATCTATTCCAGTAGAATAGAGGTGAACTCCCCTATTTATAATTAACAAGGGATTTGAGCACTATGTATCGCACCTCAAAAATAGCGTAAATTCATAAAATTTGACAATAAAATACAGTATTGACAATTACTATTTGATAATTTAAATCTAAATATTTTAAATGATTGTCATAATTTTATTGATTATGTAGAAATAAATTATTAAAAATAAATTTTTATATGACTCGAATCAAATTAAAGTCTAAATCATTGTAAATAATATTAGAGTCAAGCTTTTTCTAATAGGAATAAACGGTTGTCTTTGAGATGGTAAAAAAGTACATGAAATTGACATTATTATTAGGTGTACATTGATAAAATCGTAATGAGGATACTATAAATTTAAGTGAAGTAAATTATAACGTCCCAATAACAATACACTCACGAAAATGCATTAAATTTGAGCATTTTGGATATCTTTCATCGGTTTACCCAATTACCCATATCTAATAAATTATTAAGGTTAATTTTTCTTAATTTACCTTAGGTTTATACCTAGATTGTTACATTAGGTCAGAATTGGACCAATGTTATATGATACGAGACATTCTTGAAAACTAAACCACGGGATGCATCTCCCAAAATTAACTTTTAAGTTGTGCATGGTAGTATGTTAAATCTACCACCAGGTAACTTTTTGGAAATGTTACCTGAAATACTAGTTAGTTATGAGATTACATACGCACTAAGTTAGAAGTAATGAGTGGAGGATCCAAATGCCTATCGTTTCTCCATCCATGTTACACCCCCCCGGCTCTCTCTCATAGCAGCATTGTTTAGTGGGTGGCGAGGATGAGATTGTGATTGGCTGAGGAGTAACTTTATCTTACGATAGGAATAGGTTTAATAATGAAATAGAAATAATTGATATACGGATGTAATGTCAGTGAATAATATTTTAATATGATATTATGTAAGTCAGATAAGGTAATGTAACATAGTAAGTACATATTAATGATTTTTCCATTAGGGTAGACATTTAAATGTATATTAATGTTGATACAATGTTGTGAGAAAGGTTAAAAATGAATCCTTCGATAAATATTAATGACACGAGGGAATAAAATAAGTGTTATTCAACCTATTTGAATGATTATTTTGTAGAATATTCCGATCGAAGTAATATCGAAGGGGTTTAGGTTTTTGACCCAAATTCTCGCCAAATGTCCACCAAGGATGGGTCCCAATCACATCACTGACCTAGCGACGACCAAATGGAATGGATGAAATCTCTCTTTAAAAAAGCTATCTCACATTCTTTCTCAAAATATTATCTTACATTATCTAGCCCAACCATATATGATAGCCCTAATAAAGAAACATTGACGATAGAAGAGGTTGCATGCAAACTAATTGGAATTTCCACTTCCAAGTGCATCCATATAACTTAACTTTACATGATCACTGTTAAGGGCCGGGACATTTGCAATTAATTAGATTTCTTGAGGAGGATTCCGCAAAAAATTTTGTCGAGATTGGAGGCCTAATGTGTTTGTTGCACTCACGAATGATGTGATTCTGGTGTAAGGAGATATTCTGACTTCCTCTTTACCTTTTTCACTCTTTTGCCATCAATTATCATTTTGTTCCTATGACAAAAATTGGTATTAACAATTAGTTGATATGAGCGTAACAAGTAATCACCAAAAATATTTAAATATAAGCTATTAAGTAATAATTTTTAATTCTTATATCACATCACTCACTTTCATGAATTTTCAATGTATGACTATTTTTTTTAAGTGTTACAACATCCCTGTTATGACCCGATTCCCGAATCCCTACGAGACACGAGAATCGGACCGACTCGACTGATTCCAAGACCTAGTCGTCCAACGAAAAAGTAACCAAAAGAACAGTAAAATAAACCACATTCATCGTGCATGTAACTAACAGTAACAAAAATACAGCAGTAAAGAAAAGAACTACTACAGTACACACCATCACAATAGTAGAGAATTAAACAGGTACATAAACATGATGCTTACAATAAAAGAGTACAATTGAAATAGAAAATACTCGCTACAACAAAAGAAATGGTACAGTAGGTACAACACAAGTAAAACTACTGGACTCTACTAGGTCCAGCACCCTCTGCAGCCGCAGGTTCTGGCTGCTCAACACCTGGTCCTTAAAAGGTGACAAAGGTGACATGTCAGCGAAACGCTGAGTATGGTGGCAACCAACTAGCTAAGAAAAACAGCAAAAGTGGACAAGTAGCTGTTGTTTTTAACTTCTTTCTTTATTCCTCTATTTAGTTGTTCTCGAATTATTTCTCAGATCTTTCTTTTCATCTCGAATGTTCCTCGTGGGAACGATCTTGATTGCAGTCTTTTCCGAAAAGTAGAAGTAGCATGTGGTGCTCTCCTGGCCAGGAGAGTCCCCCATGGTGATCCTACCCTCAGTCAACCATCCCAAGGTCGCTGACAGGCGTAACGGTGACTACGGCACGTGCGATAAGCGCACAGGTAGCTACCCCGCATTGGCACGCGGTTAGTCGTTTCCGTTAATGGGTGCGCCCAAAGCACATCACGGAACCAATATAGGGTAGAGCCCTTCTTAGTAACAGGGGTCTAGCCCCTCCACAGTAACCAAATAAGGGTCTTGCCCCTCCACAGTCCACGCACCCTCGCTTGACTACTCTGGTTTCCCCAGTGGGCCTAACAAGTCGGTGTAGGAAGGCTAACAGAACACCAGGGCCTATGGCGTGGCTAGCGCTCTCCCTACACTAGTAGCTCTTCCCGGTACTACGTACGTGAGGGTCAAAAGTAGGTACAAAGTGGCCAGACCTAACCCCGAGACCCTGGGGCGGCTAGCTCCTCTCTACACTAAACAGGGGGGACAATCGCTTTCCTTGGTACTCCGTACTCAAGGGCTAGCTCACTTCCCTAATTCCATTCCATTCACCTCTCAGGAGCTCTATTCCTAATTCCCCGTAGGGTTCATGCTCATATTTCTTTAACCAAGCCAATTTAGGCTTCATCATTTCAGCTTTATTTTCATATAGCCATGTTCTCAACAGTTAATATCCATTCATATACAAGCAACTGTTATCCAACTACAGGCAATTATCATTATTCTATCCACTTTTCCAATACTGCAATTCATGTATTCACGACGTTCATTTCAGTGTTTCTGTCCCCAGGATTCATGCCACACCCTAGGATTTATCATTCAATCTAGTTTTTCAATCCTAGGATTCATGCCATACCCTAGGATCTATCATTCAATCTAGTTTTCAGCTACTAAGATTCATGCCATACCCTAGCATCTATTAATTATCTCAAAGATGCATTAATGTTGGTAAACAACCAAGCGAAGCCACTATACCCGTAAAATCGGGAGTACTGGGGGCGTGATTGGCAGGTCCACGTGCCTCTGCAACCCCCGGATCCGCAACAGAACGAGGTCCTAACAAAAGGATCAAACACAAGGAACTACTCAGAATAGGATACAAGTACTTTAAACAAGTAGAGGAACTAATTCTGAGAAGAACGAAATTTTAAACGCGAAAATCGAACTTCGAATGGACCCTAAACGAGTAAAAAATGACAATACTACCCCAAATCAGACGCTTGGAACACCTTCCAGACGTCTTAAACGATGGTTCAGATCATATCTTACTTCTGCGCAACTATTCAGACGTCTAGGATCCCGCTGAACTGTCTGGACCTAGTTCCAGACGTCCGTCTAATACTCCAGACGTCTGGAGACGCTCTTCACCGTCTGGTGACTAGCCCAGACGTCCGATTTGTGTGGGAGGGCGTGCCTTTGCGCCTTTCCGAACGAACCCTGCACGCGTATGCAATCGATCTCAACACGGCAAAGAGGCAGAACCTTCGATGGAACGACCTGCATGGCCGCATCCGCAGAAAGGAAGAAGTAGAGAAATATTGTACCTTTCAGACGTCTGGAGTGTGGATCTCACTCCAGACGTCCCCTGCGCCGTCTGAACGTAGGTTCATACGTCTGATTTTGGGAAAATTTCCCAGAATCAGGACCTCCTGTTGCGCACGGCTATGCCGTGCCGCGCTCGCCTGCTGCCTGAGCTGTAGCAGCACCGAGGCAACTTCCCCAGCACCTCGCTATCGCTGTGCGCCTGCCGGCCGGCCCTGGCTGCTCCGGCGAGCTCGCCCTCTCTTCCTCACGCGCTCTGCCTCTTCTCCCTCTCGCTGCACCTCCTCCTCCTCGCGTGCACCCGGCAGCAGCTGCTACCCTCGCTTTCTCACTCTCACGCTGTCACTGGAATAAGGAGGAGACGGTGGGGGAAATGGGTGATTGAGAGGGAAGGGTATTTGAAGGCATGGCGGGGTGGGGAAAGGTGTTTGCAGGACGGGGAGGGAAGAGAGAAGAAAAGAGAGCGGCGGGTTCAGTTTGCGCGTGCATACGCGCAGACTCGCAATCATACGCTGCAAAAATTAAATTCCAGACGTCTGGGAAGACGTCCAGACATCTGGACTTACTCCCAGACGTCTTAAAAGACGTTTGATGCCGTGAGTCTTAACAATCCCACACTTGAAATCCTAGCATCCTCTCGTCAGGGTTTGATACTCACAGTAGTAGTGGTAATTTCACCTCATGATGTATTCTTTTGTCGTCTTACGGATAACTCTTTCCTTCTATTAGATGGAGTTTGATTTTAATACCATTTGTGATAATTCAAACCTAAATCGAAATTTAATAAAAAAAAATTAATCTTGAAAATTTATTAAATATACACATTATAAATTCAAACAACCATCTAAAATTATCAAATCTAAATTGTTAAGTGTCAATTTCAAATCTTTATATCCCATCATTTAAATTTAAATGATAGATTTTTTTTTTTTCCTAACAACGCGAGTCCAAAGGAAGAAAAACAGAAATTATGGACAACGTGAGGGCACGAATTTTGGGTTTGATATTGATTTTTTTTGGTTTAATTAATTTGCCGTCCTTGCCGACATCTTGCGCGCGAAATCGGGATCAAAAGCTAAGTCACGTCAATTTCCTTGGATGGTGGTCTGGATTGGCACCGGAGTCAGGGTCGTGTACTGCTGGAGTTTGATTTGATATATATATACACAGGTGAGTCAACGCCGAGTAACAGAACCCTCGGCAAGTTAAATTTTACTGGAGATGTAAATTTGGATTCATCTGACCATTTGAATGACACTCGACTCAACCTAATTAAAGTGGATAAAATTTGATTAATTTAGCTTTTAGATAGGTATAAGTTTTGAGATTTAGAAATTGAAATGATTTTGAATTTAAGAGGTCATCCATTTATCCAATCTGATTATCTAACTCATTTATTTGACTTATTTATTAGTATAATTTCTTAAATATTTTATATTATATCTTTACTTTATAATTATATTACGATAAAAAATTAATACTTTATTACTTTGATTTTAACTTGTGATTTTTGATGTGATTAATATCACTAAACTTCTTAATCTATTATAATATAAATTAATTTTTGTGTTATATAATTCATATATGAAGATGAATATTGCAATATCCATCACAAATAATCCACACTTAATCCATTTGCATCTCTAAACTTTCCCTAACTGCTTGTCTTTTAAGAAAATTTCTTAGCACTTTCCGTGATCAATCGTTCATTCATTCATGGTCACTATCTACACACCACTAAACCCGTCGAGAGTTTCTCAACTTCAGAAGTCCGATTGGGTTCAATTCATTAAAGTTTGATTTTGAGTTGAAGTTGAACATTAGTAGTCCAGGCTCATTTGAATAGTCACTATAATTTCCTGTTTGGTCGTGGGATAGCCCGACGGTTAGCCAATCTCTACAGTACCATCAGTGAGTTATATGCATGGAGAAGAAAGTCGGAAGTGCAATGCAATAGGTTTGTAAGAAATTAAAGAACAACAACTCTCATACCACAATTAAACCAAATCCAAAGGCGCACCCCTTCTCATGAAGAAGCCATCATTTCCACTATAAAACTACCATTTAATTCACCATTAATTTATCTTATGTATCATACAACTAAATACCTTAACCCCAATTATCCTACTTATCAAACCAACTTAGTTGCAAGTTATCACAATACCAAATACTCTCCGGAAGTCATTCAGGAACGACTTCTCGTGCATATATAGATACAGCTAGAATACTGTATCTAAGCATGAAAATCGCAGTGTAGAACTTAACACAATAATAATTGCTCGCCAACCCTCCACGCGCGTTAATAACCTGACTCACCTCTCTCCAGTACTCTCCACTGGCTTCTCCAGTCTAACGATTGCCCAAAGAATTAAAAAAATAAAAAAAACTCAGCGGTCTGGCACGATACTCAACCTAAACTCAATCTAACCCAATCCGAATGTGTTGAGCTAGGATGGATTGGATTGGATTATATTAACATTTTTTCAACTCTGTAAAAATTAAGTTGAATTAGGTTTAAAGTTTAACTAACTCAAACCCAATTAATTATAATTCACTCGACTATCAAAGTCCATCCACGCTCAAGTCTAATATTTTAGATGTTAGAATCATGATACGAATCTACATATATTATTATTGTGAAATTATACGTTAAAAATAAATATATTTAAACATCACATTTAAGATCATTAAAGTGATTTAAAAATGTAAATTGACCATTTACATCTCATTAAGATATATGATTTAATGCATAGAAATTTTAAAGGTAACTGCAATTCTATGATGGATAGAATTGTCATTTTATTTTAAGTGGTTATGTTCCCTTGAAAGGTAAGGACGAAGTGAGCATTCGATTTTTTACATCCCATCGTAGAAAAATTATAAATATAGTCCATGACAGAACCCAAGAGGTACAGTCCCATTAAGTTCTTTTCCTCTCTCGTTCTCTAAACCCTTTAGAAGTGTCATTATCATCGACTCTCGTTGGAGAATCAAGCCTACGATTCCAGAAGATTTTCGTGATTTCTTCAACGCCTTCGTTAGGATGGATTCAGACATCCTTCTATCGTTTTCTTTCCCGTTTTTATTTTGATTGATGGTATAGAGAATATATTGTTCTTGAGATTATGGAACATTTGATTTTTAATTTTATTCGATTTTAATTTCACCGTCAAATTCTCCCTCACATTGTTTTCCTTTCACCTCTCTCATGTCCCAAATTTAAAATTCCTCTACCTCTTTCCCAAATTACATCCAAGATTTTAATTTTTTTTTTCTTATTTTATTTACTTTTTAAAAGATAGAAGTTATTTATAAATTTAAAATATTTTATTATAAGTATCAAAGATATAAAGTATATATAAGGGATAAATATATTTTTTAAATCTTTTAACTAGTCAATAAATTGTTTAATCTAACCTAATCCGTCCTGATTTTTATAAGTTGAGTTGAATTGAATTTGATAGTATAATGTGTTAGATTATATTGGAAACAATTTTCAACCCAAAAATCTTAAGTTAGATTTAAGTTGAATTTCAACCTAACTCGATATATGTACACCCTTAATTAATACCTTATTTGGGATACACGAGCTGAACGGCAAATGAAGGTGCTCGATATAATTTCCCTCTCGTGATAGTTTAGATTTTGTCATGTACAAACACGCCTTACGAGGTCTCTTTGCGGCCAACTGAACATTATCCCGTAATTATGATTTTACGGTCCGGTTATTATTAAGGGTAATTTACTTCTCCACTTAACCTCTTGAAAGGGGTGTTAATCTCTATTTATTTCTCAACTTAACTCCATCCTATCTGCAAAATTTGAGTGTGAGTTGTGAAAACCTTATATATAAAAATTCTTGTATGTATTTTCCGCAATATCGTACCATCCTTCTATTTAATAGGCTTGTGCACGTTATCAAATAGCCAATCAGATTAAGACGTTGAACCTCTCAAGAATCTCAATGTGGCTGTGTCCGAAGTAGCCCTCAAATACGACTACTAATCGAAATACATTATTTGATTTTGATTCAAATAGTTCAACTTAGTTCTATCCTAACCAAATAAATTATCTATGAATCTTATATCTGAATTTCATAGCTTCAAGAATTGAATACCATTTTGGTACTTTCTAGATTCATGTCTCTAAAAATATATCTATTTACTTCCAAACCTCATTATACTTACCTTAAGTCTCCGTTAAATTTGTAAAAAATTATTTTCAGTGATCAGTTATATTAAATGGATACTTCATCAATATTTTAAAATTATATCAATATCTCTTTCTGTATTTTCTTTTCCTTTACTTTGTTCTTCCGTCACTCCTTTGCTTCTTGTCCATGTTGACAATTTTGAGATCTTCACTAGAGGTCACCTTCTTCTTCCATATTGACAATTTTGAGATCTTTACTAGAGGTTGCCTTCTTCTTCCTCCCTACTCTCTAACTGTCGCAACTCCTGCCCCTTCGAATCACTTTCCCTTCTCATTAGGCATTACCCTACCCTCCAACCTTGTACTATGCCTCCCTTCCAAGAAAACTTTTCATTGTTTTATTTGGAGGGAATTTGGATATAATTACAAAACATTTGAGTGACATGAATGTAAAACTTTTAACATGCATTTTTGTTAACCATGATGAGAAGTTATATATTAACTATAGTTACTATCATTAAATGTAATGAAAACGACAAATATGTATTAAACGATACAAGTCTACGAGGATGTAATAATAAAGTATTGGGATGTACGGATGTAACTAGGATTGTTTAGAGGGATTCGATGCAAACATACCTACTATTTTTGTTGAATTTGATTTAATAATTTTTATTCAATTCCCCCAACGTGTGTGTATGTATTTATGCTATATAAGCATGCATACAGAACAATTCTCATTTAAACCCCAACCTACGTTACCCTCATTCCCGAGTATGTATTAAAATGGAAAAAACAAAAGAAGAAACCTAAAATCTAGAGGTCGAAAAATTAATTTGATTAATTGACGTCAAATTACTAACCCCTACCCTCGATGCTGCATTATCCTTGTGCCACGTGGATCTCTTCATTTGGATGTGATGTAAAGATTATCTCACATGAATAGAATAACTTGTGAGATAGGAAAGAATTATTTCACATACGTAGATACTTATGTAATTTGATTTAATTACTCGTGTTGACAACTTTTACTATACCTACTTCTATGTGATCGTTACTTATGTTATTCTTATATACATTGTAACCCACGAAAAATTCGATCTCATTACAATTAATCATACTATTCATCTTAACTATGACATGTCAGCTATCTACTTACTTATCCTACATCCAAATGAAGTATATGTCATGCCTTATCCTTTCCATCTGACCACCTCACATTGAACTGCCTGTATATGAGTCCTATCTATTTCACGTAATGTTATTTTTTAATTTTTCATATTTTGTTTACCAAACACCTATATTTTGTGTACCAAATCAAAGCATGAGCCTAAAAAATTTAAACTTGTCACTAAGCTTAACAACAAACTCAAACTGGACCTACCAAAACTTATCAAGCCCAAGCCGGTTAAGGCTTATTGAACTTGAACTTGAAAAGAGCCAACCTCATTTTATTAAGCTTGATAGACAACCTTAAAGAGAAACATCTTAAAAGTCGAATGTGTACCACAAGTGTTACCATCGGGAAGAGTTGCTGAAAATATGATGGCAAAGAACAACTAGCTTGGGTCAGACATAACTATCCAACCCAAAGAAGAGTCGGTGAGTCACCATGCTCAATCAATCTTTACTTGCTTGGGTAATTAGAGATGGACCTTGATGTTAACATGTGATAGACCAACATTTGACTAAGAGTTCATGCCTTTAAGTTAAATATCAGTACTTGAACTAATTAAGAAAAAGTCAACCAAGTCACTCAAGCTTTACTTGGTGGCAATGAGGATGGACCTCACCCACAACATATGCCTGCACCATATGCCATCAAGCCATGCTTTATGTTCCCACCTAAAGTTATGTTTCTCCTTGCTATTATTGTTTTAATGGGTTGGCTACTTCTTCTGGTTCGAAACTTCTTTATTTTACCTATCAACTAAGGCATTTTAGAACATTTTTTCTTCTTTAAGAGATGCTGGTTTTCTTTGGCTTTATTCTAATCCTAACTTTCTTCCTTTCTCATCATGTAAGACTCAGCCCAATAGACTTCTTTTTCATTGAATTAAACACATCTTGGATATTAATGTATGCACTTTGATAGAGTGATTTGAAAATTTTTTCCACGACCCTCTAGTTGAAACCCTAGTTTGTAAATCACTCTTTACCGTCTCCTTTGCCCCTCGTTACCCAAAACTAGTGGGAGAGTACTCAAAATATTATATTACATTTCAGCGGAGGAAGAGGGAAAAAATGCTCAAAATGTATTAAGATTTTAAAAATGATATGTTTTGTAATGCATGGATGTAGTAAGTATAGCTTTCATGTTACACATTGACATTTAATGTGTAAATTTATTAAATAGGTCTCACACATGAAAAGAAATATAAATATTGTCATGTGGTGAGGCCTATCGTCACTTAAACAGCCACCATCACTTATGTGTGAAGAAGTTATTGATGATTTTTTTTGGACACAAGTATGGAATCACATGTTGCAACGTGTTGTAGAACGCGTGATCAGAATTAACCGGTTGAAAATGAAAATCAATCAGTTAAAAATCAAGTAGATCAAAATACACTAGTTGGAAATGATTTTTAACCAGTTTAAAATTAAAATGCATTAGTTGAAAATCAAAACATATCTATTGAAAATGAAAATACGTCGATGTATTTTAACTTTCTATTAGTGGTAAATGATTTTTCACTTAGAATGTAATTTTTTACATATGAGAAGTGATTTTTCATTTAGCAAGTAGTTTTTCATATATGAAAAATGATTTCCATTGGTGGAAAACTAAAATATACTGGTTGAAACCACCATATTCACTTTGTGTGTTACAAAACACATTGTAATGTGTATTTATTTACTTTCACATTTTTTATTCTGAATGAAAACACATGAGTGACTTTTTATTTTGAATAAAAATACATAGGTATTTTTTATTTTAAATGTAAATGTACATGTGATTTTTTGTTCCAACAAAAATGCACCAGTGATTTTTAGTTTTGCATAAGTGTAATTTGATTCTAAGCTAAAACACATCGGTGATTTTTACTTTGCACTAGTGTAATTTGGTTTAAAATTGATGGTGACCTTTTTGAACCCAATTTGGGTTTAGTTTAGAAGTGGTTGTGGCTTTTGAAATGGTAGTGGACCTCAACATGTGCCAGTACTTACGTTATTTTTCACATTACTTTTCTGAAGATATTTTGAATGCATCAATGCATTCCGTTGATAAATCTCACCCAGGTGGAGAGAGTGTCCACATGAGAGGGACGTGTGACGTGATACGTGTTTTTGCATTTCATTTTGCATTGCAAATAACATTTTTGTACTCTTGTTCATATATATATATATATATATGGGTTTTATTCCTTTGAGCGTAATGTTTAAAAACTACTAAATAATATAAGCGTCACGTGATAATTATTAGATAAAGATTTAATGATTGAAACTAATACCACTTAAATTAACAAAGTAACACATCGATATTAATGGGAAATTACAAAACAAAAATACACATATCATTCTAATGATAAAACATTCATAGAAAGTAAATATAGTTACAATTAATCCAAATATACATTCTATAAATAGATAGTGAATTAATCAGTAACATGATAATATTATTAATAATACAAATGTGATAAAGGAAAATAACTAATTAATAAGCTTAAATGATATGCATTTCAAGAATACTAAAAAGATCTAAAGAATTCCTAATGTTTGATCGTTCAAATCAAGAAATGAATACATGTTAAATCAATGAAATACTCTTGTAACAACAAGGAACCTTTGCAATATGAAATAAATATATTTGTAATGTATAAGCATGCTGGTTGTAACAAATGCTACGTGTTTTGTAATAAAATGATATGCATGTTGTGACAATGAACATCAAATTTGCATTACACAAAATAGTATAATGAAAATAATAAATACAATTGAACTTGTAATATGAATATGTTATAGTTGTAGCATGAATAAATATTTATTGGTTAGTGGTAATGATATTGAATGCAAATTACCTTATTAAAGTATCTAGTACTGTGACCATAAAATTGTATTGCAAAATAGTACAAGATTGATGTCATTTCATTTGCTATAAATATATCGTAAAAACTTGTGTTACAAGTAAACAACTCAGTTGTGCCACATATGATAAGCTTTTATTACAAATATTTACTGTAAAAGAGGTACAAGAACTTATAACACAAATGAAAATATACTTGTATTTGCCTTATAAATTAGTATTACAATTGTTTATTATAATGGAAGTGCAATAACATGTAATTTCAAGTGAAATATTAAATTATAATACAAATTTATCTTAATTAAAATAGAAAATTTGTAATACATAGGCAAGATTATTTTATTACTCATTTTAATAGTAACAATATTTTATAAACATGTTATTCATAAATAACTTAATAAATTTAAATAAATAAATTTATAAATAATAGATAATTTTGAATGCATAACACAAAAGCCCTACGGTGATGAATTTATTAATTAAAAATATGATCCAACGATCATAAAATTATGAGCACAGTATTGATTGACCACTCCTCATTTCTTCCTATTCAACGAAATAAAATAACGAACCCCACCAACCTTAAATACCCTGACTATCATCCCCACGAAAGTTCCCCCAACTCAACCTTCGGAATAAATCCCATTTTCCCAATCCTCCGAAAGAAATTGACTCGGCAGCTTCCCATGAATAATTATTTTCAGATGCCCTCAAAAGGTTGCAGTTAAAAAATAAGAAAAAGGAGACAAAGCAGAAGACTCCGAGAGAGGAACAACGGAGAAAAAAAAAAAAAAAAAGAGGCCAACTAAAACAATAATAATAGAAGAAAAAAAAAAAAAAGTTCCCCTGGATCCCTCCGTTACCGATACATCATCGGTACCCGCACCGCCGGATCCGGTCACCGCTCACGTCTCCTGCTGTGGCACGTCCGGGACCATCACCTCGTACGCGCCAGCCGTGACTTCCGTTAGATAAAAGCCCGGAAACAGCATCTGAATACAAACGTCGGAAAACATCAATCAACCGCTAAGCTTTTGGAAAGTGGTACGCTCGAAAGTTTAGATAATAATTAATCGGTGATAAGAGAACAGTGCATACGTCAAGTTGCCTCTTCAAGGCTCTCGACCGCTTCTTCGGCCGCCGCGAGGCACGTCGCCCGGTGAGAATGTAGATGTCCTCGTCGATCTCCTCCCTTGACAACGTGACGGACAACTTTCGCCTCCCTTGCTCCATAGGCTCCTCGTTGTCCGCCTCCCCCAATCTCCGCCTTAGAATTCTCGACGGAAGTGGGGGAGGAAGAAGATCTCTGATGGCTAAATCTAGATCCTTATTGTGGATCTTGACGGGACGTACATAGGTGGCTCTCCTGGTCCTTAGGCTCCACGTGACATCAAAAGAGGGGAAAGGCAAAGGAGGGTGATTTTTCAAAGGATTATCATTGTGATGGAGGATCACTTTTTCGTGAATTTTATGTTTTTTTGTGCCTTCATCCTTGGAGTGATTCCTCGAAGTTGCATATTTTCGATCCAAGGATGCTCCTCCACTGCCATCAGGATCCTTGAGAAGGCAATTCTCGGAGACCTTGACGCATCGGAGGAGCCTTTGGCTTCCCCATGTCTTGAGGATCGGAGGGGAGAGATCAAGAAGGTCGGATTGTTTCAACCCATTCTTGACGTTGGACAAGTTAGAAGAGGAGGCCATCAAGGAATTGGTGTCGACTCAGGAGAGCCCCCAATCGATCTTGACCTTACCATTGCATATCGGATCCCAAGGGGCGTAGGGGTGATCGGATCAAGGTTGAATGGATGGAATTGATGGAGAAGGGGAGGTGAAGAGGAGGTGATCAAGAAGTGATGGAGGAAGGGTGGAGGGGGGAAAGAATGTTGGCAAGTTTTGAGAGCGTGGGAAATGAAGTCCGTTGGTGTTGGTTGGTTCCTCCTTTTATATTGGGCCTAGATATAAATGCCACATTGAAGGTTTATTTATGAAAGGATCCTACGTTTCTTTTTTGGAGAAGTTCCAATTTGGCCCCTCGATATTAGGGTTGGTTATGCTCCTACCCTTCAGCAATATTTTGTTGCAACTCGAAGCGATTCTCCACATACGATGTTGCTCTTCTACTCATTCGGGGAAGTGTTGCCTTAGGTGTTGTTGAAATCAAATCGAAGTGTAGGGATCACTTTGGAATTGGGTTCAAAGTTGAGGGACCTTTTTGGAAATTACTTATACAGAGCTGTAAAATGATGGCTGAACTTGAACTTGACTTATGTCCAATGACAGAATCCTAGGAGGTGGGTTTTTAATGGATGCAGATGAGATGGTAGAGGATTAATGGAAGAGTGGAGCTGAGAGAACTTTATGGAGAAAGTACAGAGAAATCCCTTTAAGTGTAGGGCATGTTTTGATGGCATCCTCATCGATCGATGATCCATACGATTATAAGAGTTTTAGTGCACCCTTAGGAAGAAGGACAAGTGCCTTAATTAGTTCATGTGCTGAAGGCAATCTTTCACTGTATAGTTCAGGAAAAATACCGCCATATCTTATGTGTGTGTTAGCGAACTCTGTCCAAAGCAACCACAACCTTGAAACATCGACGTTTCGAGACATGTATAGGTCGATGTCTTAGGGTTTTCTCTTACTCTAATCCGAAAAGCGTTTTCTTTGTGACTAGAATATGTATGACGGAGATTAGTTGGAGGGGGACGTATTTGCCGAGAAACGGGGATCACGATGGCATGTGGGAAAGTACATATGCCCAGAAAAAAAAAAAACACTTCGTGTATATGAAAATATATACAGAATTGTACACATATTATATCTATCTTCTATTAAAAAAAAATTTATCTAGCTAGACAATTTTATGTTGGACAAATAACATTATATTTTCTATATGAATATATAATTTTGTGTATAAAACTGTTTACGCCGAAGAGATTTCCAACTACAGTGTATATCGGGAAAAGTCAGTCCGCTTGAAATGGGTGTTCTTGGGAATTCAACGTGGAGATAATTTGTACAGAGATGACGTTGGACTCTCCACTTGCACATGATTTCAAATTTGGCGATGCAAGAAGGGAAGGAGATGATGCTATTAATTTTATTTGGAGTACAGGTAAGTAATTGCTTTCGTACTTCGATGCGGTAGATGACGAGCTCTTTTTTTTAGTCTTTATTTTTTGTAACCCCCGATCCCCCTATCGAGTAAACTGAAGGACTTGTTCTCCACGACACCACTCGTGGATAATTAAGATCTCGAATTCAGAATCCTATTGTTATATGTCAAGCGTCGACATCAACTGCGATGCCTAACGGGACATAAATAAGGAGTTCTTCCTATAATGGTGATAACGTGTGTGAGATCAACATCTTACGGGTATGGAAGGGTTAGAAAATTAATGCTAAAAATTATGAAATTGACATTAACTGGCAATTGCGATTATTTGCAGACAAGTATTAATATCAATTTGTATTTATTTAAATTAATATTAAATTATGGTGTTAATCACATTGACATTTACTTGATAGTAATATTAGGAAAATGAAATGTGAGACGTATCAAAAGTGTGAGTGATGTATAACTTTAACGTAGGTTTAGTTAAAACTAATGAAAATCAATGTTAGACAAATCTATATTAAAGTGTCCAAACTTGAGTTATTAGATGACGGACTAAGTAGCGAAGTAAATGACCTCAAGCAAATTAGGCCTGAATTTCAAGGGAGGGGAAAAGGAACAACTTTATGAAAAGACGTCTCTCATGAAATGCAGCAGTTGAAGAGACAAAATATTTCTTGTGTTCGCAAAAGAAGAAAAGGAGAAATATTTCTGATTTTGGGTTGAAAGGACATTTGTCAAATAAAGAAGAGATTGTTAGTCATATTGGAATTTTATGATTGAATTTTAAGAGGAACTTGAGGGATAAGGATTTGGTTTCATTATTGAAAAATTGTACCAGGTGCTTCAAATCCAAATGATTATGTCGAGAACAAGGCCATGAGGTAGTGTCACGTGGTAGATCTATCGGGCCACTTGGCAGTTGAAAGCGTCGGGGCAACCGGGTTTGAGGGTTTTGTTATAACGTTGTAGTAAAGCCGGTTATTACCAACATTTCAAATATAAATTTTTTACTCGGAAAATGAAAGAGTTCCCGAGGTCGAACTCAGGGAGCAAGTCGTATTCTAGAGATATACATGTTTCTTTTACAAAATAAAGAGAGAGGGAAAGAATTTGTTGTGATGTTCTTCTTTCTTTCTCTTTCTTCAGATCTCCTTCTTCTTCTTCCTTGGTTTCTGCTATGGTGATAATCTTCTTCTGCAATGGTGATGCTCTTCTTCTTCTTCCTGCTGTTCCTGCGTTGGTGATGTTTTTCTTTCTTCAGAGCTCCTTGTTCTTCTTCTTCTTTGGTTTTCTGCCTTGACCTCTCTTCTTCTTCTTCTGCAATCGTGGTGATGCTCTTCTTCTTCTTCTTCCTGCTTTGGCCGTTGCTCTTCCTTCTTCTTCTGCAATCGTGGTGACCTCTCTTTTTTTATGGCTGCAGAGCTTCTGCCTTCAGCTACTAAGTCTTCCTTCCTTCTTCTTCTGCTTTGGCCGTTGCTCTTCCTTCTTCTTCAGCCTGCCTTCTGTGTTGCTCTGGCTGCTGACTTTCCGTCGTCTGACCCGGTGCTTCGACGACTTAACTGAGCATTTGCTACAGTGCAGCTCCTTCTTCTTCGCCTGCACTTCTTCTTCCGCGGGTCTTCTTCTTCTTTGGCCTGCACACTTCAGAGTTTTTCGTCAAGAGGCAAAACCTACTCTACCCTCCTCCCCCCGCGTCTCTCTCTCTCTGAAACCACTCTTGGGAAAGCTCTCCCAGAGCTACCGGGTAATCGGGTTCGGGTCAGGCCCGGGTCCAGGCCCACCGGCGTGCGGTGGTGGGCGAGGAGTGCAGGTCGGTTTAATCGGGTCGGGCCAGGTCCGCGGAGCGTGGTCACGGACGAGGCCGGGTCGGGTGAGAGGGACCTCACCCCGTGGTCAGGAGGCAGACAGCATAAGGCACTTTTTGCCTTTATGCGTCCGCGCGCCTCCGAGAAGTTCCGAGGTGGGACTAAATGTCCCACCCCAATTGAGCGCCCGTCGCGGAGGGAGCAGTGGGCGATCGTGTCTTCACGCGCGGCTTTCGCCCCATCTGCGAGCCTGGGACGTTTCGCGGAGACTCCCCGCGCCACCTGGGAGTCGAACCTGGGCGAAGGCGTGCCTGCACCTGCAGGTGAAGGAGCTCTGCCTGCTCAGTAATGGCGACGGCGGGCGAGTCACCTGGTCACAGAAGAACGGCCTCTCGGCCAAATCAGACAGGCGGGGGACCTTCGCCGTGGCACGGCGAAGGTGGTCAGGGGGTCTGCAGGGGGCGTGATGGAGCCAACAGGTCGTCCTAGGTCAAACTGTGAGCGAAGAAGTGGGTGTGTTCGGTGGATCTGCAGAGGGTGTTTGGTGGGAAGTGGAGGGGCGGAAGAGGATCAGGGTGAGGAGGCGGAGGTTCTGCGGTGGTCGGCGAGCCGTGTGGGTCGCTGAGGTGATGGGAACGGCTCGCCGGAGGGTGGGCGGAGGCGAAGGGGGTGAAGGTGGTCAGGGTCGGTAGAGGGTTTAATTGAATAGATTGAAAGCGGGGAAAGAAAGAGGAGGAGAAGGGGAGTAACTCTAGCTTACTTGCAGGGACGAAGGGGGAGGAACAGGGCGACCGTCGTATCGACTGTCGCCGGAGAAGACGATGCTCAGGGAGAGGGGCGGCGGCGAGCAGAGAGCCGGAGAGGCGCCAGCTGGGTGCGGCGTGGCGCGGGAAGAACAGGGGAGGAAGTCTCTGCTGCTGGTATTGCGGCAGAGCGAAGAGGTGGAGGGGGAGGAAGCCGCCGGAGCTGGTGAGCGTCTGCCGGAGGAAGAAGAGAAGAAAGCTGGGGGTTTTCTCCGTCAGATCCAGGCTGCCCTGGTCGGTGGAGCAGCGGGGGGTATTTATAGGGATGAAACAGGGAGGAAGGCGGAGGGAGACGACGTGTCTCCCTCGCCGGAGAATGGTCGGAACACGAACCCATACCGTCCGTGCGTTCGCACGGCCGGTATGGGGGGCTACAATGACCAGGGGGGTGCCCCTGCGACGGCTGACGACGCAGGGCACCCCCGGTATACTTGCCAGGTCCCCTACCTCACCCTGCGCGGCGCCATGCTCCGCGCAAGGTCGCCGGAGCATGGTGCTGGCAGGGTTTTGCAGGAGGGACCTGATTGCAAAGAACGAAGGAGAGTTAGGGGCTAAAATGCGAGGGTTCAAAAGTTGAGGGCCAAAGAGTAAATATATGAGGACCAAAGTGTAAAGTCGGTCAAGGAGGTTTCTTCTTAGGCTCAAGTTTTTATACATGACTAATTAGGACCTAAGGAATCTGATGGTGAATTTCATTTTCATATTAAACCTTGTTTGACCGGTCAATTTGCGTAAAGACCCAAATTAAGTTATTAATTGGGCATGGTTCTCAATGTAGGTCAAAATGGGTTCTAAAGGCCAAATTGAAGGTTCTAAACCCTAGAGATTATTTTTCTATGAATTTTAGAGGGTTTATTCTATTTTTACTTTGCCTCGAACCTTGTGAATTGAAGTGGGTTGTTTTAGGGTTACAGATTATCATTTGGTTCCTTGGAAGTGCTGTAGCCCTTACTAGATCATCTCATCCCACTTTTATTCTTATTAAGCTGTTTTGACCTGTGTTTGGGCCCTGAATTACCCTGTATGCAGATTATACTGGTAAAATTGCACTTTTACCCCTTATGACTGGTTTTCTTCTCAAACTCAGAATTCTCTGAGTTAAGCCTTTCCTTGAGATATGTAGGAGCTTTTATCCTTTGTATTGGGTCAAAATGAGCTAGTTATGGCTCATGATGAGGTTTTCATCATACCCCCATGCCTAGCTTTTGCTAGTCCCTTAGCAAAAACTTAAGGTTTCAACCCTTGTTCTAGACCATGAAGTTTTTAATGGTTTTAGATAAGTGCCTTTTTTATTTGAGCATAGATTAGGTTAGAATGCTGACCATAGGCCTAAAAGGTACTCTAGTACCAATCAAGATCCAAATCTGTCTAGCCTTAGCCTCAGTCTTTTAGCAAAGGTTTTTAAGGCCCGCAAGAACTAACCTAAGGTTTATTGGACTTCGTGGTTAAAGCACCCGTGCTTGAAATGATTTTAGCCCTGGCTCAGTTCGCAGTGCGTTTTGTAAGAGAGAGATAGAAAGTTTTTCTGTTTGGAGAGTTTTCTCTCTCTTTTTCTTTTTAGTTCTAGCCTAGGATTGGCTTTTCAACACGGTCTGTATCAGATTCCTTGCTCCCATCATCAATCCTCAAGGGTTCCTGGCGATCGATGCTTCGAGATAGCACCGCCCATGGCAACCCCCGGAACCCTGGCTATTGAGATTTCGAGATAATCCCATCCATGGTATTCCGTGGCCGAATCCAGACCCTGGCAATTGACACTTCGAGATAATGCCATCCATGGAATCTGAATCAGCAGAGTGCTTACATGCCCCCCGTAGGATATGTAAATATCCTAAGAGACAAGCACCGAGGAGATGATATTTTGTTACGCATCTTCGAGGGGATTTCCCGCCTCTCTGCGCTGGGAACTCGTCCAAATCAACTTGTGTTGATCGGCCGCTCCTATTCTAGGTGTTCTTTTCAGATTTTTGCGACGCTTCTGCGTGATTCTGATTTTTACGCTTACTGAACCAGGCTGTGTGTGAGATTAGGGTGCTTAGGTTACTGAGTCCCGTAAACCAAAAATTAGTTAACGAGGCCGAATACTTCCTAAGCCTTAGACCTAATACTTCAGCTTTTCATTTTCCTCAACCTCTTGAGGAGTGTCCAGATCTTAATGGGTACTAAGAGTCTATTCAAGAATGCCTAAGGTTTGCATTCTTTACTAATCTTATTGTGCACTTTTCTTGAATGAGGTCTAGAACTTAGGTTAATTCCTTAGTTCCTTACTAATGACTATCACTTTTTCTCATAATTTTGTGCTCCTTTTTCATTTTGTTTCTTTTCTCCTTCACAAAATTTTCCTTCTCCTCTTTTCCTCTTATTCTTTTTCGAAATTTTTTTTTTTTTTTTTTTTAATTTTTATGGTATTTTTGGCATATGTGAATTTTTGTTTGAAACCTTTTCTTACAAGTTTTTGCACTTTCATACCCCCCCATGCCTAAGATTTGCAATGTCCTCATTGTAACCTAGGGGGTCTTAGTTCATTCCTTAAGACAGAAATTTGGATGAGTGAATGGGTCGGGTTGAAATTTTTTTTTTTTTTTTTTTTTTTTTTTGCGGACGATTTCAAATCCCAGATGCAAACATCTGAGTTGGGGTCGGCTGTCTACAAGGGTGAACTTCGAGTGCTGAAAGGTGTCAGAACAAGTTTCAGATTTTCAAAGAGAATGACGGGCTGCCTCCCGTTAAGCGCTGAGTTTTACGCCATCGGCTGGGCGCAATAAGCTTAAGGGGAAAGGAGGATATAAGATGCCTCAGCCAAATCAGTAGAAGTTACATCAATGAACGGCTTGAGTCTCTGACCGTTCACGATGAAAGGTTCAGAATCGTGGCTGAGTGGACTGATTTCGATTGCTCCATTTCCAAAAACCTGTCGGACCAAATATGGTCCGACCCACTTAGATCTCAGTTTTCCTGGGAAGAGTTTGAGTCGGGCATCAAAGAGTAGGACCTTTTGACCAGGATGAAAGATCTTTCTCGAGATGTGTTTGTCGTGGAAGGCTTTAACCCGCTCCTTGTAGATTTACGAGTTCTCGTACGCGTCTATGCGCAATTCATCGATCTCGCTGATTTGGAGTTTTCTGTGGGTCCCAGCCTTAGAAAGATCTAGATTACAGTTCCGTACTGCCCAATAGGCTTTATGCTCCAGTTCGACGGGAAGGTGGCATGCCTTTCCGTACACCAGTCTAAAGGGAGACATGCCTAATTGGGTCTTGTGGGCGGTCCTATAGGCCCACAATGCTTCCGGAAGTCGGGACGACCAGTCCTTCCTGTCAGGTCGGACAGTGACTTGCAGGATTTTCTTGATCTCCCGATTAGACAGCTCAGCTAGACCATTAGTTTGTGGGTGGTAAGGAGTAGAGATTCGGTGAGACACCCCGTATTTGGTCATCAGTGACCTAAACTGAGCATTTGTGAAATGGGTTCCCCCATCAGAGATTATTGCACGAGGAATCCCGAACCTTGAGAAAATGTGTTGATGAATAAATTTGAGAACGATTTTGTGATCACAGGTTCGGGTCGGTATGGCTTCGATCCATTTGGACACGTAGTCCACAGCCAACAGAATGTATTCGAAACCATCCGAAACAGGAAAGGGGCCCATAAAATCAATCCCCCAAACATCAAAGATTTCGCATACTAGAATCGGTTGCATAGGCATCATGTCGCGATGGCTCATGTTGCCCAAAGTCTGGCAACGACTGCATGCCTTGCAATGACTGTATGCGTCTTTGAACAGTGTGGGCCAGTAAAAGCCGCACTGGAGGACTTTTGATGCGGTTTTATGCCCGGCAAAATGGCCACCGCATGCCTGGTCATGGCAGAAAGAGAGGATATTGTTGACTTCCCCTTCCGGGACACATCTCCGGATGATCTGATCGGCACCTATGCGGAAGAGGTACGGGTCTTCCCAAATGTAATACTTGGCATCGGAGCGTAATTTGTCTTTCTTGGCCTTCGGCCAATCGGACGGGGTCTGATGAGATGCCAAGTAATTTACAATATTAGCAAACCATGGAAGGCTAGTACCAATAGTCAGCAGGTGCTCATCGGGAAAATGCTCAGTGATGGGTCCGGAAGGGTCTATCATTTCAGAAGGAAGACGGGACAAGTGATCAGCTACCACGTTTTGTTTTCCCGCTTTATCGCGAATCTCGAGGTCAAATTCTTGCAACAGCAAGATCCATCGGATCAATCGAGGTTTTGCGTCCTTCTTTGCAAGGAGATGCCTCACAGCCGTGTGATCCGAGTATATGATGACATGGGAACCCAGAAGGTACGATCTGAACTTCTCAAGGGCAAATACTACAGCTAGCAGCTCTTTCTCAGTAACTGTATAGTTACGCTGAGCCTCATCGAGTGTTTTGCTGGCGTAGTAAATGACCACAGGTTTCTTGTCATTTTTCTGCCCCAAAACCGCTCCTACAGCGAAGTCGGATGCATCACACATGATCTCAAAGGGTTGAGACCAATCAGGGGACTGTAGGATCGGGGCTTGGGTGACTCGGTCACGCAGGATTTCAAATGCTTGAGTGCATTCCTTGGAGATTTCGAAGGGAACATCCTTGGAGAGAAGAGTGGTCAGGGGGCGTGCGATTTTTGAAAAATCAGGGATAAATCGTCGATAAAAACCGACATGCCCTAAAAAGGATCGGATGTCCCTGATCGAGCTAGGCATAGGAAGGTGAGAAATCAGATTAACCTTAGCTCGATCCACTTGGATACCTTTCTCCGAAATTGAGTGTCCCAGGACAATTCCCTCAGGCACCATGAAATGGCTCTTTTCCCAGGAAAGAACCAAATTCACGTCGATGCACCGCCTGAGTATCTGGACCAAGTGTTGGAGGCAATCGTCGAATGATGCTCCGAAAACTGAAAAGTCATCCATGAAGACTTCCAGATAATCACCTACCATATCTGAGAATATGGCAAGCATGCATCGCTGAAAAGTAGCGGGTGCATTGCAAAGACCGAAAGGCATCCTTCGGAAAGCGTATGTTCCGAAGGGGCAGGTGAACGTGGTCTTTTCTTGGTCCTCAGGATGGATTGCCACCTGGTTATAACCGGAGTACCCGTCAAGAAAGCAGAAGAACCTATTTCCCGCTAGTTTTTCGAGAATTTGATCAATGAAGGGTAGTGGGAAATGATCCTTCTTCGTGGAGGAATTGAGTCGACGGTAATCTATACAGACTCTCCACGAGTTGGCTAATCGGGTAGGAATGATTTCTCCGGTCTCAGTCGTTATAGTGGTGAGTCCTGCCTTCTTAGGCACGACCTGAATTGGGCTCACCCAACGACTATCGGAGATCGGGTAGATGATCCCGGCATCTAACCACTTGATGATCTCCTTTTTCACAACCTCCTGCAGATTGGGGTTTAAGCGTCTCTGCATTTCACGAGAAGGTCGTGTGCCCTCTTCTGAATAGATATGATGAGTACAATAAGAGGGACTTATTCCAGTCAAATCATCGAGGGTCCATCCGATGGCTCTGCGATGTTGCTGGAGGACAACAATCAGACGGGATTCCTGTTCAGGACTGAGGTTGGAATTGATGATCACAGGAAGGGTCTGATTAGAACCCAAAAAGATGTATTTCAAATGAGCAGGAAGGGGTTTCAGTTCGAGGATGGGGTTTTCAGCAGCAGCGGGTGGTTCAGTATAGATGTGAGGTTCAAGGGTGGGAGTTACTGGGTTGTTCACATCTGGATTTGACTCCTCTGTTTGCGGGTCAAGATCCTTCTGTGGTTGATGAGGCATACTCAAGTCATTCTGGAGGTGTGATTCATCAACCAAAGTCTTGATGTCACAAATTTGCTCGATGACGCCGCAATTAATTCCTTGTTGGGCCTTAAATATATCAATTTTCAGTGTTTGATCTCCAAACTTAAGTTCTATTTGGCCCTCCTCACAGCTGATGTTGGCTCTAGCAGTAGCCAAGAAAGGTCTCCCTAGAATGATTGGTGTATCCCTAGGGTTCTCAGGTGCATCCATGTCTAAGACTATAAAGTCCACTGGAAAATAGAAATCCCGCACTCTCACGATAACATCCTCGAGAATCCCTTTTGGTGACTTTATAGATCGATCTGCTAATTGTAATGTCACCTCGGTTGGTTTCAGCTCAGATTCTTCCAGATGGTCAAGTAAGGATGTGGGTATCAAATTTATAGATGCACCTAAGTCTAACAATGCTCTATCAAATTGGGTACCACCTATCTTACAGGAGATCAGGGGAGTTCCAGGATCTTTTGCCTTGGGTGGGAGTCTACTAAGGATTACAGAGCTGGCTTGCTCTGACAGAACAATTGGGCTCCCTCCCTTGGTTCGCGGCTTACGCTGGGGTGTACATATATTCTTTAGAAATCGTGCGTAAGCTGGTACGTGGTGGATTGCATCCATCAAGGGGATGTTTATGTGGACCTGCTCAAAGAGCTTGACCAGGTCCTCCTCAGGGGCCACGGGTTTGGTGGTCTTCTTTCCCTTGGTCAGGGCCTCGGGAAACGGGATCTTGGTTGGTTCCTCTAGGATAGGTCCAGGTTGTGGGTCTGGAACAGCGGTACCTTGGCTAACTATCCTAGGGTCATGGTTATCAGGCTGGGAGTGGTTTGGATAATGCGGGTCCTGAGTTGTCTTACCACTACGTGTTGTTACAGAATTTAATCCGGCCTGATTTTGGTTTGGGTTTGGTAGGAGGGGTGGCTGCTGCTGAAATCCCGCACGCGAAGTTGAGGCTTCCATCTCGTCTGGAGATGGGGCAG
Source organism: Thalassia testudinum (assembly GCA_037157565.1). Classification (NCBI taxonomy): domain Eukaryota; kingdom Viridiplantae; phylum Streptophyta; class Magnoliopsida; order Alismatales; family Hydrocharitaceae; genus Thalassia; species Thalassia testudinum. Next base: position 78,500,490 of record JAZHRO010000022.1, on the reverse strand, counting down.
TAGGGGCCTGATAAATCCATTGAGCGTGGCCTAAATTTGGATTCATAACGCGCTTTTGGGTTGGCACGTTATTTGGGTTAGGAAGAGGTTGGGAAGGGAGTGTGCCTGGCTGGCGAGAATTTGCCAACTGGGCCAGCTGAGTTTTAACTGCAGTAAGCTCGTCCTTGTGCTGTTTTTGAATGGCCGCATTCGATTTTTGAATGTCAGCCAGAGTCCGAAGGATTAAGGACATTTGATCTTGATTTGGCCCCAATGGATAAGTAGGGTTGGGCCGAGGCTGAGGCGGCTGGTAGTGATGAGAGGGCTGTGGGCGGGACTGAAAAGGTGGTCTTTGGGTTTGGGGATTTCCCGCCCACTGAAAATTGGGATGGTTTCGCCATCCAGGGTTGTAAGTGTTGGAGAATGGGTCGTTCTGGATGGCGTTGAGGTCCTCGCAGGTCTGAGGAACCTCCTGAGAATTAGGGAAAGGAGGAATGGAGTTCCCCCGGCTGGTGAAGAAAGGATCGGATGATCTTCCAGTCCAAGAATCAGATGGGGATGGATATGGATCCATCCCAAGGGAGGATCGGTGGAGGATGTTTTGCACAGTCTCCTGTGTGGAAGGAGGTTGTGCAAAGGAGTTACGCGCAGAGGTGGCTCGCTGCAAGTGCTGAGTCAGCTCATCCACCTTCTTTTCAATGATTGAGACCTTGTCCAATCGACTGGCCATTAATTCCAGGTCGACTGATGCGGACAGGTCCTGCGTCTCATGTGCTCCCTTAAGATTCGTCGCTGCGCGGGTATTCGTCCTGTCGAATAATCCCATGGAGTCATTGTTGATGGAGTTCTCGCACATGTTTTCGAGAATCTCCCATACGGTGTCTTCATGTTGACCCATGATGTTTCCTCCGCAGGTTGCATTGACGAAAAGGCGGATGTCCTCACGGAGTCCCTGGTAAAAAGATTGGACTTGTTCCCATTTAGGAACTCCGTGATGGGGGCACTTCCTCATGAGATCCTGAAAACGATCCCATGCCTCATGGAGAGGTTCTCCTGATTGTTGAGTGAAGTGTGTAATCTGATGGCGCAAGGCGTTGGTCCGACCAACGGGAAAGAACTTTTTCAAGAACTCGGATTGAAGTTCTTCCCAAGTGTTGATCGGCCGGGTCTGAGTTTGATACCAATGGGCGGCCTTGTCCATAAGAGAAAAGGAGAACATCTTCATGAGAAGAATATCCCGATTTTGCGCATCTGATCCAAAAGTGTGGGCCAGATGCTTTAGCTGTTTGATGTGCTGGAAGGGATCTTCAGAATTAAGCCCATGGAATTTAGGTATAGCATGAATCATGTTGGGCTTTAGTTCGGAATCAGGTCCTCCAATCGGGATTCTGACTCGAGGCTCAATGGCCACCGCAGCAGGATTGTAGTGGTCCCGCATCATAGGACGCTGTGGTGGGTGCACGAAGTTTTGGAAGAGGTCATTGAGTCGCTGGAGCTGGTGTTCCAGATTATTTTCTTCCTCAACTGGCTGAGCCATGATGGGGGAAGAAGAAGAACTTGGTTCTGAATCAGAAGAGAGAATAATGTGAGGGTGTTGCTGCACAAATACGGGCGTCGAGGCTTGGCCTTGACGAGAGCGAATTTCTAATGGAGGTCTTAAGGGTGGTCTTAGAGACCTCCTTCCGTACATGCACAGTTGGGAGAGGTAAGTTTAGAAGGTGCTGGACCCAATCAAGACACCCAAAAATGTGTTGGGTGACTATAGAGGTGCGGGGCAGATGGACCCCTTGATCAGAAAGATCGTCCACCTGAGAATTACCTGGGCAGCCAGAGAGGGAGAGTCCCGCGAAGACCCCTACACGGTAGAGCGTCCCCACGGGTTACAGGGTTTCCCCCACCCGACCTCTCTTGTCACTGCGGTTCCAGGTAGACCAGAATGGGGATCTTGACCTCTTAAGTCTACCAATTTTTTTAAGATCAGGGTGCTTAAGGTTTCACTTGAACTTTAGTCTTTTTAAGTGCAAAGAGTGACCTAATTTAAGGTTGGTTAACCCAAAGGGGTCAACTTTACCTCTTGTTTTCTTTGAGAGCTTTTTGGGTCCTTTCTTTTAGGGTTCAAGTGTTTAGAGAGAGCCAATTGTTTAGGATTTTTCTTGTTAATTATTTTCAATCAATGGCTTGGGCACACCTCTTTTGGATTTCCTCAATTCTTGATTAAGGGGTGTGTCTCTACTGAAATCCTAATGTTTGACCTTATGTTGGCTCTACTTGGTCCATTTAACTCTTTGTTGGGCAATTAGGGCTCAAGCAAGAATGTGTTAGCCCTTAAACACCCTTAATAGTGTGCAGGAGTGATGAGTTGAAAACATGCAACTTTTTATGGTTACTAAGTATGGAAGACAGGTTAGCCCTATATTGCTTGTTCTTTTCTTTTCTTCCTCTTTAGAGTGTAGGGGTTAATAGTGAGAGAAAAGATTTACCTGTCTTCGGAGTGGTTGTGTGGTTGCTTGTCTTCTTGAGTTCCTGTAGCTGCACAAAAGAAAGGAGATTATCAGAACTTAAAAGAAACATGAATGTTTACCTCTAGAATAGCCGTTGCTCCCCGGCAGCGGCGCCAAAATGAAAGCGTCGGGGCAACCGGGTTTGAGGGTTTTGTTATAACGTTGTAGTAAAGCCGGTTATTACCAACATTTCAAATATAAATTTTTTACTTGGAAAATGAAAGAGTTCCCGAGGTCGAACTCAGGGAGCAAGTCGTATTCTAGAGATATACATGTTTCTTTTACAAAATAAAGAGAGAGGGAAAGAATTTGTTGTGATGTTCTTCTTTCTTTCTCTTTCTTCAGATCTCCTTCTTCTTCTTCCTTGGTTTCTGCTATGGTGATAATCTTCTTCTGCAATGGTGATGCTCTTCTTCTTCTTCCTGCTGTTCCTGCGTTGGTGATGTTTTTCTTTCTTCAGAGCTCCTTGTTCTTCTTCTTCTTTGGTTTTCTGCCTTGACCTCTCTTCTTCTTCTTCTGCAATCGTGGTGATGCTCTTCTTCTTCTTCTTCCTGCTTTGGCCGTTGCTCTTCCTTCTTCTTCTGCAATCGTGGTGACCTCTCTTTTTTTATGGCTGCAGAGCTTCTACCTTCAGCTACTAAGTCTTCCTTCCTTCTTCTTCTGCTTTGGCCGTTGCTCTTCCTTCTTCTTCAGCCTGCCTTCTGTGTTGCTCTGGCTGCTGACTTTCCGTCGTCTGACCCGGTGCTTCGACGACTTAACTGAGCATTTGCTACAGTGCAGCTCCTTCTTCTTCGCCTGCACTTCTTCTTCCGCGGGTCTTCTTCTTCTTTGGCCTGCACACTTCAGAGTTTTTCGTCAAGAGGCAAAACCTACTCTACCCTCCTCCCCCCGCGTCTCTCTCTCTCTGAAACCACTCTTGGGAAAGCTCTCCCAGAGCTACCGGGTAATCGGGTTCGGGTCAGGCCCGGGTCCAGGCCCACCGGCGTGCGGTGGTGGGCGAGGAGTGCAGGTCGGTTTAATCGGGTCGGGCCAGGTCCGCGGAGCGTGGTCACGGACGAGGCCGGGTCGGGTGAGAGGGACCTCACCCCGTGGTCAGGAGGCAGACAGCATAAGGCACTTTTTGCCTTTATGCGTCCGCGCGCCTCCGAGAAGTTCCGAGGTGGGACTAAATGTCCCACCCCAATTGAGCGCCCGTCGCGGAGGGAGCAGTGGGCGATCGTGTCTTCACGTGCGGCTTTCGCCCCATCTGCGAGCCTGGGATGTTTCGCGGAGACTCCCCGCGCCACCTGGGAGTCGAACCTGGGCGAAGGCGTGCCTGCACCTGCAGGTGAAGGAGCTCTGCCTGCTCAGTAATGGCGACGGCGGGCGAGTCACCTGGTCACAGAAGAACGGCCTCTCGGCCAAATCAGACAGGCGGGGGACCTTCGCCGTGGCACGGCGAAGGTGGTCAGGGGGTCTGCAGGGGGCGTGATGGAGCCAACAGGTCGTCCTAGGTCAAACTGTGAGCGAAGAAGTGGGTGTGTTCGGTGGATCTGCAGAGGGTGTTTGGTGGGAAGTGGAGGGGCGGAAGAGGATCAGGGTGAGGAGGCGGAGGTTCTGCGGTGGTCGGCGAGCCGTGTGGGTCGCTGAGGTGATGGGAACGGCTCGCCGGAGGGTGGGCGGAGGCGAAGGGGGTGAAGGTGGTCAGGGTCGGTAGAGGGTTTAATTGAATAGATTGAAAGCGGGGAAAGAAAGAGGAGGAGAAGGGGAGTAACTCTAGCTTACTTGCAGGGACGAAGGGGGAGGAACAGGGCGACCGTCGTATCGACTGTCGCCGGAGAAGACGATGCTCAGGGAGAGGGGCGGCGGCGAGCAGAGAGCCGGAGAGGCGCCAGCTGGGTGCGGCGTGGCGCGGGAAGAACAGGGGAGGAAGTCTCTGCTGCTGGTATTGCGGCAGAGCGAAGAGGTGGAGGGGGAGGAAGCCGCCGGAGCTGGTGAGCGTCTGCTGGAGGAAGAAGAGAAGAAAGCTGGGGGTTTTCTCCGTCAGATCCAGGCTGCCCTGGTCGGTGGAGCAGCGGGGGGTATTTATAGGGATGAAACAGGGAGGAAGGCGGAGGGAGACGACGTGTCTCCCTCGCCGGAGAATGGTCGGAACACGAACCCATACCGTCCGTGCGTTCGCACGGCCGGTATGGGGGGCTACAATGACCAGGGGGGTGCCCCTGCGACGGCTGACGACGCAGGGCACCCCCGGTATACTTGCCAGGTCCCCCACCTCACCCTGCGCGACGCCATGCTCCGCGCAAGGTCGCCGGAGCATGGTGCTGGCAGGGTTTTGCAGGAGGGACCTGATTGCAAAGAACGAAGGAGAGTTAGGGGCTAAAATGCGAGGGTTCAAAAGTTGAGGGCCAAAGAGTAAATATATGAGGACCAAAGTGTAAAGTCGGTCAAGGAGGTTTCTTCTTAGGCTCAAGTTTTTATACATGACTAATTAGGACCTAAGGAATCTGATGGTGAATTTCATTTTCATATTAAACCTTGTTTGACCGGTCAATTTGCGTAAAGACCCAAATTAAGTTATTAATTGGGCATGGTTCTCAATGTAGGTCAAAATGGGTTCTAAAGGCCAAATTGAAGGTTCTAAACCCTAGAGATTATTTTTCTATGAATTTTAGAGGGTTTATTCTATTTTTACTTTGCCTCGAACCTTGTGAATTGAAGTGGGTTGTTTTAGGGTTACAGATTATCATTTGGTTCCTTGGAAGTGCTGTAGCCCTTACTAGATCATCTCATCCCACTTTTATTCTTATTAAGCTGTTTTGACCTGTGTTTGGGCCCTGAATTACCCTGTATGCAGATTATACTGGTAAAATTGCACTTTTACCCCTTATGACTGGTTTTCTTCTCAAACTCAGAATTCTCTGAGTTAAGCCTTTCCTTGAGATATGTAGGAGCTTTTATCCTTTGTATTGGGTCAAAATGAGCTAGTTATGGCTCATGATGAGGTTTTCATCAGCAGTTCCACCTCGTAGGCCTTGAGTCTTCCTAAGGGGTGTCGGCCCTAAGAGATTTTGTGAAGGTTCCTTTGAGTCCAACTTATCTATTTTTTGTATCACTACAACATATTTTACTACAACTAATGGCAAAACCCAAATAGCCGATGCCATTAAGCAACGTCGTTATTATCGCCGTTCTTTCATCTTGCCATCAGTTAGATGACACATCCAACTTTAAAATAATGTTTGACCATCGGACGGATTGGATGTTTCGACGTCGTTTTAAAATCGACGATAATTGTATTTGACATCGCTTATTTTCATAAGCGACAGCAAAATAGTGCATGACCACTGGATGGATTAGATGTTCCGACGTCGTTTTACAACCGACATTAATTGTATTTGCCATTGCTTATGACATAAGCGACGGCATATGTAAGTCACTTTTTCCCACCTTTACGCGACCTTTCTTAATTTTCATTGTTGTTTAAGTAAATTTTCCGTCGCTTATATAAGCGACGACAAAACTATTTTTGCCATCACTTTTCCCTAAAATGACGTCATATAGGTGACGGCAAAAACAGTTTTGCCATCGCTTGCCGTCGCTAATTTGAATAAGTGACGGCATAGATGTGATGCTAAAAATACTTTTTTCCGTCACTTATCCTAATAAGCGACGGCATAAAAGCGGAGGTGTGATTCTCTTGAACCGTATATGTCGTTGCTTATTAGGATAAGTGACGGGAAAACTATTTTAAATGTTACCTCTAGACGCCGCTTATTCAAATAAGCGATGACAAATGTATGGGTTTTTTTTTTTTAAAAAAGATTACAAAATGATAGGAATCACCTACTAAATCTACTTAAAAGACTTGCTTTTATAGAAAAATAAGTAATGAAAATGAAGAGAAGTTTATATTTCATAAATATAAAATCTAGTACAGAAAAAGTTTGAAAATGAAATATTTATATAAAAAAGGTAACACGAAAAGTATAATAAAAGAAAATGGATAAAAATGAAAATTCAGCTGCCCCGATGCCATTGGCTCCACCTTGACCACCTATGGAGTCATCGTCGTCTTGTCTGTAGATGCTGAGATCTGATGAAGACAGATGCTCTAACTGACCCTTCTTTAGAAGAAGGTTTAGAAGTCTTTTGATCTTACTATCCGTCCTATTCATCTGTGACTGCATGACATCCATCTGATTCTTCATATATGTCTCTCTCTTCTCCTTCTCTTTCTCTCGTCTTTGTAGTGTGTCGATTTTTTGATGCAGCTGATCAACGACACTAGATGAAATGACACCTTTCCTCCCATACCAGATGAATAACGTGTGTGCCCTCCCTGCACTACGAATGAAACCATCGTGGTCCGGTGGCGTCACTTTCCTAAATGCCTCTTGAAATGACCCTTTCCTAGGGTCATTTGGCATTTCCGAAATTCATAGGGGTTTTTGTGCAATTTTTAACCCCCTAGGTCTTTGTTGTGTGGTTTGTGAGGGGGAGAGGAAAATTGCAAGGGCATCCCCGCAATTTTCCCCACCACCACACCCCTACCCACGCACACCCTCTCCTCCCCCCTCACCCCTCACTCACGCTGCACCATCCCCCCTGCGACACGCTCACCTCCATCACTCTCCACCATCCCCTTCTCCATACCTCCCAACTCCATAACCCCCTCCGTCATCCTCCATTCACTCACCACCCAGCAATTGAGCGAGAGGAGAAGGAGAGGGAGAGCGGAGAGCAGAGATTGGAGGCCGAGAGTGGAGGACTCGCGAGGGAGTGAGGCAGTGCTGCAGCTTCTGCGGCGAGAAAAGGCTCGCAAATGGTTCTGCGGAATCATTTTTCCGCAGAATCAGATGTCTGGAGTGTAATCTCAGAAGTCTAATGGTGCATTTTTTTGATTATTTTTCCTGCCAAAGTTCTGACCATGCACGCGCGTATGTCAGGGGATTGGGAAGTGCACTAGTGCGAGGATCGAGGCAATTTTAGACGTCCGAAATTATCTCCAGACGTTTGAAGTCACCCTCAGGTGTCTGCACGGAGTTTTAGACGTCCGAAAAAGGCACCTCGAGCAAGGTGAGTCCCTGAGATCGTTTAAGATGTCTGGGACTCTTCCCAGACATCTGATTTTGATCAGGATTGGTGTTTTGGGCCCGTTTAGGCTCAAACGAAATCAATTTTCCGCAAACAAAATATTGTTAGTTTCCATTCGACTTTCTCTACGTGATGATACATTGTCTATGTCGTTTTGAGCTCATTTGACCTGTCAATCTCTGTCATAGGTCTCCAGTCCATCGAGTATACTGGACCTGTGGAGATGTCGGGAGTTACCATACGAGCTCCCATTCCACCTGGTTACCCTAGTAGAGTAGTTCTCACAATAATCTCAGAATTAATAATTAATTGCATGCGTAGAATTAATTGAACCTAGGTTATGTGATGTTACGACCCGATTTTCGAATCCCTATAGGACACGAGAATCAGGCGGACTCGACTGATCTCAAGACCTAGTCGTCCAACGAGAAAGTAACCAAAAAGCAGTAAAATAAACCACATTCACCATGCAAGTAACTAGTAGTAACAAAAGTATAACAGTAAAGAAAGAACTACTACAGTACACACCACAACAACAGTAGAGAAATAAAAATAGGTACAGAAATATGAAGTTACAATAAAAGAATACAAAGGTGTAACAGAAATACTCACTACTACAGAAAAATGGGTACAACAAAAATACAACTATTGGGCTCTACTAGGCCCAGCACCCTCCGCTGCTGTAGGCTCTGGCTGCTCAACACCTGATCCTGAAAAAGGTGACAAATATGACACGTCAGCGAAACACTGAGTAGAGTGGCAACCAGCTAGCTAAGGAAACAGTAAAGGTGAACAAGTAGCTATTGTTTTTAATTTCTTTCTTTATTTCTCTATTTACTCTTTCTTGATTTATTTCTCAGGTCTTTCTCTTGATCTCGAATGTTCCTCGTGGGAACGATCTTGATTGCAGTCTTTTCCGAAAAGTAGAAGTAGCACGTGGTGCTCTCCTAGCCGGGAGAGTCCCCCGTGGTGGTCCTACCCACAGTCAACCACCCCAAGGTCGCTGACAGACGTAACGGTGACTACGGCACGCGCGATAGACGCACGGTGAAATGAACACTAAGGTTAGAAGAAATGCATGTATAGTTAAGGAATGATTAAGTTACCATGAAGCTTCTTGAAAAGAAATAAATCATGAGCTGCATGTACTACCTGTAATGAACAACGTCATAAGTGAAAATGCATGCTTGTACTAAATAATAGATGGTGGAATTTGAGTTGCATGTTCTACGTATAATGAACCAGATACGGAAATAAGAAAGTCCATGCACGAACCCTATGGGGAATTTAGAAAGAAACCAGGAATACGGTAGTACGAAAAACTTGATGGTTTTGGGAACACATCGCCTATGGGCGGCTGTTAGCCCTTGGTTAAGGGAAGTGAGCTGGCCCTTGTGTATGTGGTACTGAGGAGAGCAACTGTCCCTTTAGAATAGAGGGGAGCTTGCCGCCCCTTGGGTTGAGACCTGGGGTGGGTTTGGTCACTCTACGTCAACTCCTATTTGGCCCTCGCGTACGTGGTACCAAGGTGAGCTACTTAGTGTATGGGGGGGAGCTAGTTGCCCCATTGGGCCCGGGATTAGGTGTAGCCACCCTACACCGACTCTTGTTAGCCCGTTGAGCAAACCGAGATAATCAGACGAGGGTACGTAGATCGTGAGGGGCGAGACCCCTGTTCTGAGAAGGGCAAGGCCCTGTGTTGTTCCACGCTGTATGTTTAGGCATACTCGTTAGAAAAAATAACTGACTGTGTGCCAGTGAGGGGTAGCTACCCGTGCTTTTATTACGCGTGCTGTAGTCACTGCTACGTCACGATTGTGACCTCGGGGTAATAGATCGGGTGTAGGATTACCACGGGAGACTCTCTTGGCTAGGAGAGTGCCATGTGTACATCCTATATCGCGGAAAAACTGCAAGTCAGATCGTTCCCTTAGGGATCAAGAAGATTGAAAAATGTCATGGAACCTGATTAGAGTACTTAGATCAGAAAAATGATAATTGGAAACAGATGATAATCAGTAAGTCGTTAAATGCATGTTTAGCTAGCTGCTTGTTTAAATTATATGATTTAACCACCACTCTACTCAGCGTTAACTGACCATAGATTTTATAACCTTGTTCAAGTCAGGGATTCGAGCAACCAGAGCCATCGGCCGCTGAGGGCATTGGGCCCAATTGAGCCTAGCTGTAGTTTTCTTCTATTTCTCTTACAGAGAGTTTTGTGGTAGTGAGTACCTATAGCTCATAGTTATTTTCAGTTATATTGTGCCAGTTTTTGTTGTGATGGCTATGTTCTGTACTCGTACTTCTCATTGATGGCCTGTAATATTATTGTGGTTGCCGTTCCCTTTCTTTACTGTCAGTTTTATATTTCCTGCTTAGTTACATTACTTGTGTGGTTGTGAAATAAGCATGGTATTTGGTTGTTTCTTGTTGGACGAATGGGTCTTGGGGTTCATCGAGGCGAACCGTTCTCGAGTCCTGTAAGGAGCCGGGAGCAAGTCGTGACACCTCCTTTAGATCCAAAGGGTGGTGGACGCTGTCGGAGGTCTCGTTAGTTGGGGGATATATTAAGTGTATCATTTGCTCCTACATGTATTAAAAAATATTATTATATATATAAAGTTATAAATTTTTTGAGTATAGGAAACTTACGTGTTTCTCCTATTATGACTCATCAATCCACTTATGAGCACCCTCAGTTGCAGCCTTACTATGGGTGATCTCGTAGATATCCATTCTATTCATTTCCATCCCATTATGTGTAGCGAACTGAAAGTATAAAAATGATACAATTATATTAAAATAACTTAAAAATTAAGTAATACTCAACAGAAAAGTAGTTTCAACACTTACGAAACGGCTTCTGACCGTCTCGATGCTCCTTCGACCCAAACAATGGATTTGTAGTGGAGTTTTAGCCCTATTAACCTTATTTTCTCTTGCTTGCTCCTGTATATATACACAATAATGTTTTTATGAATTTAAGATATAGGAAATTAATAAAAATAATTTTTAATCATTTACTAACCTCCGTCTTCGGATCCAGGTAATGCTCGCATGTCTTCTTCTAATTGTCAGGCATGACATCAGGAGGATAATTTTCCGTTACCTCCTCGGGTGAACTATAGTTCTAGAAAAACTAAATACCAAATATAAATTGTTAGAAATAATATATGAAATTTTGTATATAATAAAAATGTAAATGTTTAAAAGTTATTACATTTCTTTTAGTCCACGTCCTCTGATCTCAGTAGATTTTGGTGACGTGCTTAAGGATATATCGGGAGGTATTGGGGTCGTCACCCTAACGTAATTTGCCTACATTAATTTTTTTTAAAAATATGTTAATCTTACTTTATAATAATTTTAAGAACAAGTTATAAAAGAAATAACATCTAACTGATGGAGGAACTGCTTCTTCGGTTCTACGGCACCTTCCTCAAGTCAAAATAGCAAATGGGCACAATAGATTTAACACTTGTGCCAACTCGACCGATGAAGCCTGGGTAATTCTCTACCTCCCTTGTGGTTTTAAGCCTGATCGTTATTCTCAGGCCCTCGGGGATGCACTGGAGGTCTAGATTTTTGTCTTCCCCCGTCCTCTTTTTATTTTACCTACGTAAACATTGATCATATTCATTATATATTTTTGAAGTTATAATAAACTTTAAACTATATAAGTAATTTACGACTTCAAGGTATATGAGTTCTTACCAAAACTTGTGTCTACCGCTAAGAGGTCCACATGAACTAGGGACGTACTCCCCACCATCTCATCCTCCACCTCCTCCCCCTCCTCTCCCTACTCTCCCACCTCTTCCCCATCCTCCTCATCCGATGCTCCATAATCTGGATCATCCTCTACTCGCTCTGGTAAGGTCTAAGTAATCTCCTTCCCTTTTCCCTTCCCCCCGCATGTAGTCAACGTGCCATTTCCCTGAGTCGTACGAAACGTGACTGGGAGGGAGCCTGGTGCTGGAGGGGTGGCTGAACCTGCTGTTGAGGGGGTGGCTAAGCCTGAGGAGATGAATCAAATTGGATGGATGGTTATGTCTAACGGGGCCCTTTCTTTTGGGTTTTCTCTTAAACAATTTCATCTATAATAAGAAAAAATGCAATAATTAATAAGTTGAAAATTATTAATATATTAATCATTAATGAAAAAGTTTGCCAAACATAAAAAAATATTTAAAAATTTCGATAAAGTTTCCCCTTAAATTTCTCTATAAACCTACATATTAAAATAAAAGTAAGCATACCCCATAGTATCCATTTGGATCGGTGGAAAGATCTGAATCAATAACTCTGACCTGTTGTGTAACCTTTCTATCATCAAGTTTTTTTATTCTAAATCTGAACCCATTTATTATATACCCAAAGTGGTAATGTACATAATGTAATGGTGAATCGGCAATTACATCAAAATCTGGTACCAATCATGGGTCCTTATCCCCTTTCAATTGATTAACTCGGTCTTTAAACCAATTTAAGAAGCCAAATTCATTTTTCCTTGATAGAGGTAATTGTTTGAATTCCTCGTAGAATGGATGAATTTCAGGAATTTGCTTTAAAATATATACATGTGCGCAACATCCAACATTTGTCATTTTCTGAAATAGCCTTATTGATGAGAACCTCATCATAAATCCTAATTAGCAAAATCTAGTCTAAATATGTGTGAAAAAGCTCCTACAAAACTCAAAGAGAGGCTTAACTCAGCGAATTCTGAGTTTAAGAATAAAATAAATCATAAGGGGTAAATTGCAATTTCACTAATGCAGTATGCGAACAAGGTAATTAAGGGTCCAAACACAGGTCCAACAAGCTTAACAATGAGGGAAGTAGGTTGATCTGATCTGAAAAGGGTTATAGCAACTTCTAGAAATTAAATAACATTCTGTAACCCTAAAAACAAACCCATTTCAATTCATGAGGTTCGAGGTAGGATAAAAATCAACTAAATCCTCTAAAAATCATAGAAAAATATTCCTTAGGGTTTAGAACCTTCAATTTATCCTTTGAAACATATTTTGACTTAAAATGAGAACCATGCCCAATTTAGGTTTTTGCGCAAATTGGCCAGTCAAATATGGTCCAACCTAGAATTAAAATTCACCACTAAAATCCTTAGGTTCAAATTAGTCTGGTATAAAAACTTAAGCATAAGAAAAGATCCCCTTGACCGACTTTACAATTTGGTCCTCTTTATTTACTTTTTGACCCTTATCTTTTGAAACCCTTGCATTTAGGCTCCCAACTTCTCATCGTTCTTTGCAAAACGGTCCTCCCTCCCACTTGTGCGCAGCACCATACCTCCGGCGACCTTGCGTGGAGGATGGCACCGCGCAGGGCAAGGCTGCCGTCCTCCAGAACAGAAGGGGGGTTCCCTGCGAGGTCCTCTGTCGCAGGGACCCACCCACGACCTCTGCCATCAACCATGCCGTCCGTGTGAACACGCGGAAAGCATGGGTATCCCTTCCGGCCATACTTCGGCGAGGCTGGCACGACGCCACCTCGTCCCTCTCTCCGCGCCAAGCCCTTTATAAGGAACGGCAGACCTTGCCGACTCCTTCAAGCTTTCTTTGGCAGAGAAACACCTCCTCTTCATCCCTTCCCCCTCCGGTCAGAGAGACCGAAGCTTCCGGCGATCTTCTCCTCCTCCTCGTCGCTCTGCTGCCTTACCTGCAGTAGGGTTTACTCTGCTCTGTCATCCGCGCTAGGCTGTACCCGCTGGCGCCCTCCGACTGCTTCCTCGTTGCCGAAACCCTCCTCCAGGGCGTCTTCGTCTCCAGCTCCGGCAGGCACGAGCCGGATGCTCCTCCCTCCCCCTTCGTCGAGTAAATAGGTAAATAGTCTCTGCTCCCTCTCCCTTGTATTTTCCCTCTTCCAATTTGTCATTTCGACCACCCGACTGCCACTGTCCAAACCCATCTTCCCCACCTCCGATCACCCTCTCTGGCGAGTCCATCCCACGTCCACAGACCTCTTCACCCCTCGCCGACCAGCCCAGAAGCTCCCCCACACTCCACTGCACCGATCCCCCCTCTCCATTCACTGCCAAGCACCGCCCAACCATCCCACGAACAAACCCATCTTTCCGCCCACAGTCTGACCTAGGTCGACCTCCACTCGCACTCCTGCGCCTCGCCGACCATTGCACAGGCTTCGCCACAATCTGGCGAAGCTTTCCACGTGTTCTGACTTGGCCGAGAGGCTGTCACTGTGATTTCAGGTTCGCGCCCTCTCGCCGCCATTGTCGACCTGCTGCAGCAGCTCCACCGACAGCTCCAGGTCTTCCCCAGGCCAAGCGCACATCCCAGGTTGTGCGGGCAGTCTCCGCGAAGGCATCCTGGCTTGCGATTTGGTTCGCAAGCCTCGCAGCTGCTTCAATTGGCCGCGGACTCCTCGCCTGCGAGCACAAAATCGGAAGGTGGGACTTTAGTCCCACCTCAAAAGTGTGCGGCTGAGCGCCCACACTTAAATTGCAAAAGTGCATAGGGCTTACTGCCTTCGAACAAAGGGGTCAGGTCCCTCTCACCCGCACGTAGCACGCTACGCGCTCACGCCCCGTGGGTCTGGGCCGAATCCGACTACCCAACCCCGCACTCCTCGCCCACCATCGCATGCTAGTGGGCCTGGTCCCGGGCGCGCTACCCGAACCCGAATACCTGGCTCTGAGAGAGCTGTCCTAAGAGAGATTCTGAGAAAGAGAGAGACGAGGGGAAGGGGTAGGTTTTGCTTTGACCTCTGTGAGTGAGTGTAGGAAGAAAAGAAGAGAAGAAGAAGCCACACTGGGCAACTGAAGAAAGAAGGAGGAAGGCACTGTAGAAAAGGCACAGATAAGTCGTCGGAGCACTGCATCAGACTCGGAATCATCACAGCCGCAGAAGAAGAAGGAAGGAAGAAAAGAAGAGAAAGAAGAAGAAAGATACAGCCGCAAGGAAGGAAAAGAAGAAAAGAGAAGAAGCAAGTGGAGCAGCTAAGAAGAAAAGAAGACTCTACAGCTAGAGAAGAAAGAAGAAAGAAAGAAAGAAGAAAAGAGAGAAAAGAAGAGAAGAAGAAGCCAACAAGACTCTCTCTCTCTCTCCCTCTCTCTTATCTTTGTAACATAATTGAGAACTTATATATGCTTCTAGAAACATAGTTGCTTCCTGAGTTCGACCTCAGGAAAACCTTGTTCTGAGTAAAAAAATCTTGTAGTAATCTGGTAGCTGTTTTGTCACATACTATAACGACTGATTGTAAAGACGAGACCTAGCAGCATTGCCAGTTTTTGGCGCCGTTGCCGGGGAGCAACATCTATTCTAAAAGCCATAAATTCTCTATTGAGTTTCTATTAATCTCTTCTCTTTTTGTGTGCAGGCACAGGAAATCAAGAAGACAAGCAGCCGCACAACAACCACTCCGAGGACAGGTAATTTTCTATCCTCTCACTATTAACCCCCAAATTCTAAAGAGGAAGAAAAAGAAAGAACAAGTAATATAGGTCTAACCTGTCTTCTATACTTAGTAAATCATCAAAAGCTGCATGTTTTCAATTTCAACCCACTATTCCTGCACACACTATTAAGGGTATTTAAGGGCTAACACCTTCTTGCCTGAGCCCTAATTACCCAACAAAGAGCTAACTAGACAAAGTAGAGCCAACATAAGATTCAACATTAGGGTTTTAGAGACACACTTCTTAAGCAAGAATTGAGAAATCCCAAAACAAGTGTGCCTAAGCCATTGATTGAAAATACCAATTCAGAGAAACCCTAAGAAAATTGGCTCTCTAAAAACACTTGAACCCTAAAAGACAAGACCTAATAAGCTCTCAAAAGAACTAGCAGGTGAAGTTGACCCTTGGGGTCAACCAACCTTCAACTTAGGTCACTCTTTGCACTCAAAAAGCCTAAAGTTCAAGTGAAAATCTAAGCACCTTGATCTTAAACTAAAAGTGATAGACTTAAGAGGTCAAGATCCCCATTCTGGTCTACATGGAATCTCAGCGACAAGAGAGGTCGGGTGGGGGAAACCCTGTAACCCATGGGGACGCTCTACAGTGTAGGGGTCTTCGCAGGACTCACCCTCTCTGGCTGCCCAGGTAATTCTCAGGTGGTGGATCTTTTGATTAAGGGGTCCATCTGCCCCGAACCTCTATAGTCACCCAACATTCTGGGTGTCTTAATTGGGTCCAGCACCTGCTAAAGTCATCTTCTCCATCAATGTATGCTTGGTAGGAGGTCCTTGAAACCTCCTTTAGAACTTCACTCTCCTCGAGGCCGAGCCTCAGTGCTCTTATTTGAGAAAACAACACTTCACATCGACCTCTCCTCTGACTCCGAACCCAACTCACCTTCTTCTTCCACAATGGCTCAGTCAGTTGAGGAAGAGAACAATTTGGAGCACCAGCTCCAGTGACTCAATGACCTCTTCCAGAACTTTGTGCACCCACCACAGCGTCCTATGATGCGGGACCACTACAATCCTGCTGTGGTGGCCATTGAGCCTCGAGTCAGAATCCCGACTGGAGGACCTGATTCTGAATTAAAGCCCAATATGATTCATGCCATACCGAAATTCCATGGGCTTAATTCTGAAAACCCCTTCCAGCACATCAAACAGCTAAAGCATCTGGCCCAAACTTTTGGGTCAGATGCACAAAATCGAGACCTTCTCCCTTATGGACAAGGCCGCTCATTGGTACCAAACGTAGACCTGGCCGATCAACAATTGGGAAGAACTTCAGTCCGAGTTCTTGAAGAAGTTCTTTCCTATTGGTCGGACCAATGCCATGCGCCATCAGATTACCCACTTCACTCAGCAAACGGGAGAACCACTTCATGAGGCATGGGATCGCTTTCAGGATCTCATGAGAAAGTGCCCCCATCACGGAGTTCCTAAATGGGAACAAGTCCAGTCTTTTTACCAGGGACTCCGTGAGGATATTAGGCTTTTTGTCAATGAAACTTACGGAGGGAATATCATGGGTCAGCAAGAGGACACCGTGTGGGAGATTCTCGAAAATATGTGCGAGAACGCCATCAATAATAACTCCATGGGATTATTCGACAGGATGAATACCCGCGCATTGACGAACCTTAGGGGAGCACACGAGACACAGGGCCTGTCCGCATCAGTCGACCTGGAATTGATGGCCAGTCGATTGGACAAGGTCTCTATCATCGAGAAGAAGGTGGATGAGCTGACTCAGTACTTGCAGCGAGCCACCTCTGCGCATAGTTCCTTTGCACAGCCTCCCACACGGGAGACTGTGCAAAACATTCTCCACTGACCTTCTCTGGGGATGGATCCGTATCCACCCCCATCTGATTCTCGCATCGATGGATCCTCCGATCCTTTCTACACTAGCCAGGGGAATTCCATTCCCCCATTATCTGATTCTTTGGAGGTTCCTCAGACCTGCGAGGACCTCAACGCCATCCAAAATGATCCATTCTCCAACACCTACAATCCTGGATGACGGAACCATCCCAACTTCCAGTGGGCGGGAAATTCCCAAACTCAGAGACCACACTTTTAGCCCCATCCACAGCCACCTCGTCCTTACCAACCGCCTCAGCCTCAGCTCAACCCTACTTATTCATCAGGGCCAAACCAAGACCAAATGTCCCTCATCCTTCAGACTCTGGATGACATTCAAAGAACGAATGCGACTATTCAGAAACAACACAAGGACCAACTTACAGAGGTTCAAAATCAACTGGCTTAGTTGGAAAATTCCCGCCAACCAGGCACACTTCCTTCCCAACCTCTTCCTAATCCTAATAACGTGTCGACCCAGCGGTGCGTTACGAACCCAAACCCGGGCCAAGCACACATGATTTATCAGGCCCCCTCTGTTCCTTCACCTGACGGGATGGAGGCTTCCACTTCTTATGCAGGCTATCAGCAGCAACCCATTCTATCAAACCCTAACCAAAACCAGGCAGGACTAAATTCTGTAACAACCCGTAGTGGTAATGAGACCCAAGACCCACCTTATCTAGACCACTCCAAGTCTGGTAGTGATCCCAACCTTAGGAAAGTAATCCAGGACGTTCCTATCCCTATCCCAGATCAAAGACCTGGACCTATCCTAGAGGAACCAACCAAGGTTCCATTTCCCGAGGCCTTGACCAAGGGAAAGAAGACAACTAAGCTCGTAGCACCAGAGCAGGACCTGGTCAAACTCTTTGAGCAGGTCCAAATAAACATCCCCTTGACGGATGCAATTAGCCACGTACTGGAGTGGGAGTCCAATTGTACTGTCAGAGTAAGCCAGCTCTGTAATCCTAAGCAGACTCCCACCCAAGACAAAAGATCCTGGTACTCCCTTGATTCTTGTACTCTTACATTTTGTATTTTATATTCTTGTACCTGGCTACTTTTCTACAGTTGTGGTGGTGTGTTCTGTAGTAGTTTTACTTCTTTACTACTGTACTTTTGTTACTGTTAGTTGCTTAGCATAATAAATGTGGTTTACTTTCCTACTTTTTTGTTACTTTCTCATTGGACGATTGGGTCATGGGATCAGTCAAGTCAGTTCGATCTCGTGTCCTGTAGGGATGCAGGAACCGGGCCTTAACACGGACTGGACAAGCAAGCTTTCCTTTAGTGCTCCAACCTGTAATTTGGGTACACCGGAAAGTCGTTTATGGTCTATGTTACGATCCAGTTCCCGGATCCCTACAGGACTCGAGCACTAATCCCAAGACCTAGTCATGCAATGAGAAATAACTAAAAGCAGGAAAATAAACCATATTCACACATGTAATATAACTAAGTAGAAGGAAAGAACGAAGCAGTAAAGAAATGTAGAACAATAGTCTCAAAATAGTACATGCCACCATAACAACACAGAGGAAAAAAAAAAGAAAGTAACAGGAAAAGTAACTCAAAGGTCCAGTACTCAGAACTACAGTAGAAACGAAAGAGCTGGAAAGGAAACTACTACTGTGGCTGGGCTCGACTGGGCCCAACTCCCTCTGCAGTCGAAAACTCGAGCTACTCAGCTCCTGGTCGTGAATAGGGTTACGAAAAGACGGAGTCAGCGAACGCTGAATAGAGTGGTGTTTACATTATTTATGTGCAAGTAAAGTAAAAACCACAAGTACGTTTACTTCTCATTTCTAGTTATCTCATTTATGTGTTTTTGGTTCATTGGTTGGGTCGCTTAGGGTTTCATGTGTTTTGAAGTTCTTAGACGTTGTAGTATATCACGAAAAGCTACTACCAGTTTACAATTTATTACTCAGAATTAAAAGTTCCCGAGGTCGAACTCAGGGAGCAAACTATGATTTCAGAAGAATATGAATTCACAATATATATTGTTTTACAAAAATTAAGACAAAGGAGAGAGAGAGAGAGAAAATTCACTTCTTGGCTTTTTCTTCTTCTCTCTTCTTCTTTTCTTTCAGTCGGTTCTCTTCTTCAGCCTGTCTTCTTCTTTCTTCTTCTTTTTTTTCTTTGTTGCAGCTGCTATGTCCTTCTTCTTCCTTCTTCTTCTCTTCTTCTTTGATTTTCTTCTTTCTTCTGCGTCTTCTTCTTTGTTGCAGAGGCTCCCTCCTTCTCTTTTCTTTTTCTTTTTCTCTGGCCTGTTGTTACGACCAGGGCATCAAGCGTCGTTTAAGACGTCTGGGAAGTGGCCCAGACGTCCGGAAGCCTTCCCAGTCGTCAGGTATTAAATTTTTTCGGCATACGGGTTCACGTTTGCGTGCCTGCGCGCGCAGAGTCAACCCGCCGCCCTCCTTCTCTTTCCTCTCCCTCCCTACAGACGCAGCCTTTCCTCTTTCTCTCTCCCCGCGACTGCCTTACAAGTACGCTTCCCCTCTCCCTCACCCTCACTTCACCACCTTCTACTTCTCCTTCTCCCGGCCAGCAAGAGAGCGAGCGAGCGAGAACGGCAGCAACGACTGCTGCGAGCGTGTGGGGAGGAGCTGTTGCGAGAGGAAGAAGGAGCTCGACCGCGAGGGTGCGAGCATGCCGGGGTAGGTAGAGCCGACCGGCGGGAGAGCAGCGAGCGTGTGGTGCCGCGGAGGAGCTGCTGCAGCTCAGGCAGCAGGCGGATGAGGCATGGCACGACTGTGCGCTGCGGGCGAAGAGCGAGAAGGTGCTGATTCTGGGAAAATTTTCTCCTTTTTTCTCGTGTACGGCCATGCAGCCGTTCAACCGAGGTCTTCTGCACCCTTTCGTAACGAGAGTGGGTGTGTATGTGCGGGACTTGTTCAAGAAGGTGCAAGGGCACGCCATCCCACACAGATCAGACGTCTGGGCACAGCACCAGACGACGGAGAGGGCCTCCAGACGTCCGGGGTGACAATCGAACGTCTGGAAACTAAGCCCAGACGGTCCAGCGGGCTTCTAGATGTCTGAAGGATTGCATAGACCAAGGTAAGACCTGAGCTACCTTTTAAGACGTTTGGAAGAAGTTCTAGACGTCTGATTTTGGAAAGACTGGTTGTTTTTTATCCGTTTAGGGTCCGTTCGATGTCCGTTTTCCACGTTTCAAGTTTCATTTTTCCCAGATTTAGTTCCTCTACCTGTTTACAGTAATTGTATACTGTTCTGAGTAGCTCCTTGTCTTTGATCCTTGTATTAGGACCCTGTTCCGTTGCGACTCTGGGGGTTGCGGAGACATGCGAGATTGCCGACCATGCCCCTGGTACTCCCGGTTTGCGGGTAGAGTGGCATTTTCAATTATTTATAAAAAATTATGCAATTGTGAAATAATTAATAGAGTCTAGGGCATTGCATGAGTCCTAGGGCTGAAAAATTAGATTGAATGATAGATCCTAGGGTATTGCATGAATCTTAGGACTGGAAAACTAGATTGAATGATAGATCCTAAGGTATGGCAAGAATCCTAGGACTAGAAAAACTAGTTGAATATATATACATTGCAGTTTTGGAAAAGTAGAAAGGAAACGATAACTGCCTGTAAATTGGCTAACAGCTGCCTATTTATGAATGAATAATTACGGTTGAGAACATAGGTTATATGGATATAAAGCTGGAACGGTGAAACCTAAATTGGCTGAGTTAAAAGAGCATGAACCCTACGGGGAATTAGGAGTAGAACTCCTGGAAAGTGAATGGAATAGAATTGGGGAACTGAGCTAGCCCTTGAGTACGGAGTACCAAGGAGAGCAACTGTCCCCCTATTTAGTGCAGAGCGGAGCTAGCTGCCCTAGGGACCCGGGGTTAGGTCTGGCCACTTTGTACCGACTTTTAGCCCTCGTGTACACAGTACCGAGGAGAGCTACTAATGTAGGGAGAGCACTAGCTACCCCACGGGCCCCGGGGTTCTGCTATCCCTCCTACACCAACTTGTTAGGCCCACTGGGCAAACCAGGGTAGTCAGGCGAGGGTGCGCAGACTGTAGAGGGGCAAGACCCCTGTTTGGTTACTGTGGAGGGGCTGGACCCCTGTTACTGAGTGGGCTCTGCCCTATACTGGTTCCGTGATATGCTTTGGGCACACCTGTTACTGGAAACGAATGATCGCGTGCCAGTGCGGGGTAGCTACCCATGCGTTTATCGCGCGTGCCGTAGTCACCATTACGTCTGTCAACGACTTTGGGGTGGTTGACTGAGGGTAGGACCACCACGGGGGACTCTCCCGGCCAGGAGAGCACCACGTGCTACTTTTACTTCCGGAAAAGACTGCAATCAAGATCGTTCCCACGAGGAACATTCAAGATCAAGAAAATGACCTTAGAAATAATTCAATAGTGAATAAATGGAAAAATATAAAGAAAGAAATTAAAAATATAACAGCTATTGTCCACCCTAGTATTTCTTAGCCTTTAATTGCCACTCTACTCAGCGTTTCGCTGACGTGTCACCTTTGTTACCTTTTGAGGATTAGGTGTTGAGCAGCCAGAGTCGGCGGCTGCAGAGGGCGCTGGGCCTAGTAGAGCCCAGTAGTGTTACTTGTAGTACCCACTGTACTTTTCTTGCTGTTGTTGTGAGTAGTTTCTGTTACCCCTGTACTCCTTTCATTGCAAGCTTCATTTTTATGTACATGTTTAATTCTCTACTGTTGTGGTGGTGTATACTGTAGTATTTCTTTTCTTTACTGCTGTATTTTGTTACAGCTAGTTATATACATGATGAATGTGGTTTATTTTACTACTCTTTTGGTTACTTTCTCGTTGGACGACTGGGTCTTGGGATCAGTCGAGTCGGTCCGATTCTCGTGTCTCGTAGGGATTCGTCAATCGGGTCGTTACAAGATGGCATCAAAGCAAGGTCATCCCGAGAAATGAACCAACTGACCGGAAAATAACCAATTCACGTGTCTGTAACTAGAGTAGCCACCACAATGTTTCTTTGGACATAAGCTCTTAGACTTCTTCGTTAGATATCATTCCATATCGACGCGTTTCCGTTCTATTTTCGCCTCTCCTTGCAGGAGATGCCTCGACGCGGGACTAACGAGGCAGGCCGCAGGCGCGACCGAGGACGAGGTCGGCGGGGTAAGCGTGTTGCGGTCGACGTCTCAGTGGAGCAGCCACTGCTCCCGAGCATTTAGGCCCAAGACATCGCCCAGCTGATACGGGACATAGCGAGAGAGGAGCTCCACCCGCCGCCACGAGCGCCTCTCCCTGGGGCTGCGGAGGGGGAGTCCTCTGTGGGACCACGCGACGAACGTGGCGCTAGACGCGGGGGAGGGGATGGGCCGCCACCGTCCCCACCTTCCTCCGACACTTTGGTGCATGAGGCTTCTTTACCTGGAGGTGCACCAGCATCCCCACTGCAGCGCCACTTCGAGCTTTTCGGCCAGTTCCGGAAGCTGAAGCCCCCCTCCTTCAAGGGGGATGAGGACCCGACTGAGGGCGGGAGTCGGGTTCCCCTCTGCTACCAGTGTGGCCAGCCGAGCCACATTAGGAGGGACTGCCTGTCTAGGGTAGGAGGTCAGCAGATGCTTCCCGCATCGAGCACTGGAGGGCGAGCTGGAGGCCGCGGTTTCCAAGCATGAGGAGGAGGACAGCAGTCACGGGGAGGGTACCGGTCAGCAGCTACCGGTCCGACGCAGAGAGTGGCTGCTTCGCCCGCACCTAGGGCTGAGGGGCATATCAACGCCCTAACACACAGGGATGCCAGAGCCTCGGGATCAGTGGTGGTAGGTATGGTTTCAGTTTCCGACAGACTCGTTTACACGCTTTTCGATTCCGACGCTACGCACTCGTTTGTCGCCCTAGTTTCGCAGTTAGTTTGGGCCAGGATTATATGCTGTTAGAAGATCCGTTCGTGATCAGAGATCCGAGTGGTCGCTATTTGTAGCTGAGGAGATATACGCGGGTTACAAGGTCAGTATTGGGGGACATAGCCTTCCCGCTGACCTGATTATGATACAAATGGAGGACCTTGGCGTAATTCTAGGGATGGGCTGGCTGTTCGCTTACCACGCCTTGGTGGACTGTTTTGAGAGAAGATCGTCTTCTCCATACCGGAGTTGCCTTCTTTCGAGTTCCACGGGCAGCCAGTGGACGAAGGCTTCAGGTACATTTCTGCACTTCGGGCTACGAGGCTTTTGAGCCAGGGGTGTGAGGGCTTCCTAGCTTGTGTGGTGCCAGATCCCAGCCCTGTGACAGACTTCCTGAGTATCCCGGTGGTCAGAGAGTACCCCGACGTGTTCCCAGACGAGTTGCCAGGACTACCGCCCGAGCATGAGATCGAGTTTGAGATCTCACTAGTACCAGGGACCAGCCCCATCTCCACGCACCATATAGGATGGCACCACTTAAGCTGCGAGAGCTCAAGTCTCAGTTGCAGGATCTTTTGGAGAAGGGCTTTGTGAGGCCCAACGCGTCTCCCTGGGGAGCCCTGGTACTGTTTGTAAAGAAGGATGGTACCCTACGCCTTTGTATGGACTACCGACAGCTGAATAGGGTCACCATCAAGAACAGATACCCGCTGCCTTCATGGACTTGATAAACCGGGTGTTTAGACCGTACTTGGACCAGTTTGTGGTGGTATTCATTGATGATGTGCTCATCTATTCTCAAGATCAGACGCAGCACGGGCAGCACTTGCAGATGGTTCTGAACACACTGAGACAGCGTAGGCTCTACGCCAAATATAGCAAGTGCGAGTTCTAGTTGAGGGAGGTGACCTTCTTAGGTCATGTGATCCCTATAGATGGCATGGCAGTAGACCCAGCCAAAGTCGAGGCAGTGCTCAGGTGGGAGAGACCGTATACGGTTACTGAGATTCGCAGTTTCTTAGGACTGGCAGGCTACTACAGGCGGTTTATCAGGGACTTTTCACAGATTGCGCGTCCTATGACACAGTTGACCCGAAAGGATGTGCCCTTCACTTGGACTGACACCTGCGAGGCATGTTTTCAGGAGTTGAAGGAGAGGTTGACTTCGACTCCCGTGCTCACCATCTCAGACAGTAGTGGCGGGTTCGTTGTGTACACGGATGCCTCTTTGCAGGGGTTAGGGAGTGTGCTCATGCAAAGGGGTCACGTTGTCGCTTACGCTTCGCGGCAACTGAAGCCCCATGAGCATAGCTACCCTACCCACGACCTGGAGTTGGCAGCTGTCGTCTTTGCGCTGAAGACCTGGAGGCACTACTTGTACGGTGAGACCTTCGAGATTTTCACAGATCACAAGAACCTCACATACTTGTTTGATTAGAAGGAGCTCAACATGAGACAGAGACGTTGGTTGGAGCTCCTGAAGAACTATGACTGCAGTATTTCCTACCACCCCGGAAAGGCCAACGTGGTGGCTGACGTCTTGAGCCGGAAGGCGCCTGCACACTTGGCCAGTTTACAGGTGCAGAGTTGGAGCCTTTTGGAGGAGATGGGCAGTTGGCGACCCTTAGAGCTACGGGGGCACTGTGGGGTAGTGACTGTGACGAGACAGACGAGGCCAGAGCTGATAGATCGCATCATCACAGGACAGATGGCCAACCCGTACTTGCATTCCTTGCATGACAGAGTACTGTCAGGAGACCCTGGAGACTTCTCTTTTACAGACCAGGTGCTGCGCATGAGGGGACGGCTGTGCGTTCCCAGAGACGAGGAGCTGTTGAGAGAGCTCCTGACTGAGGCACACGGTTCCAGATTCATCATACATTCCGGAAACACGAAGATGTACCATGACTTGAGACGCGACTTTTGGTGGAGGGGGATGAAGCGAGATGTGGGTGAATTCGTGCAACAGTGCTTAGTGTGCCAACAGGTGAAAGCCGAGCATCAAAGGCCTGCGGGGCCGCTACAGCCACTTCCAGTGCCAGAGTGGAAGTGGGAGAGCATCACCATGGACTTGGTGGTGGGTTTACCTGTTACCCAGCGAGGACACGACGCAGTCTGGGTAATCGTTGACAGATTGACGAAGACGGCGCATTTCTTGCCGATCCGAGTCACCTTGGGACCAGGACAGTTGGCAGAGAGGCATATCCGAGATGTGGTACGTCTACACGGAGTTCCGTAGGAGATCGTATCCGACCGGGATACCCACTTTATGTCTTAATTTTGGGTTAAGTTTCAGCAGGCCCTAGGGACGCGGTTGAGATTTAGTACAGCTTACCACCCCTAGACAGACGGACAGTCTGAGCGCACGATACAGACACTTGAGGACCTTTTGCGTGCTTGTGTACTGGACTGGAGGGGCTCTTGGGAGGAGCACTTGCCCCTGGTGGAGTTTTCATACAATAACAGTTATCACTCGAGCATTGGCATGGCACCCTACGAGGCTCTGTACGGACGGAGATGTATGGCACCCTTGAGTTGGGTTGAGGTGGGGACCAAGTGGGAGGTTGGCCCCAGGCTGATCCGGCAGAGTAAAGAGGTAGTCGAGCAGATTCACAGGCGACTCCGCACTGTCAGGAGCAAGCAGAAGAGCTATGCAGATCGGAAACGCAGAGAGGTGAAGTTTGAGGTTGGGGACCACGTCTTCCTTCGTGTTTCACCCATGAAGGGCCTACAGCGGTTTGGGGTGAGGGAAGCTCGCGCCGAGGTTCGTGGGGCCCTTTGAGATCCTGGAGCGGGTTGGACCCGTTGCTTACACGCTTGCCCTCCCACCTCAGCTTTCTGGTGTGCACGACGTGTTCCATGAGTCCAACCTTAGGAAGTACGTCGCCGATCCCAGTCACGTCCTGAGTCACGAGAGCGTCAAGGTGGGCGACGACCTAACCTACCCCGAGCGGCCAGTGCAGATTCCTGATAGAGCCGTCCGCAGTCTGAGACGAAAGCAAGTACCCCTGATAAAGGTCTTGTGGAGGAGCCAGCGGTACGAGGAGGCTACCTGAGAGCCTGAGGCGGCGATGCGGGAGCGGTACCCAGAGCTTTTCGCGGGTACGTCTTTTCAAACCGTCTTCGGTCCTCTTTGAGTTTGTTATGCATACATTGTTCTCTCCTGCACCCTAGTTAGTGCAAGTTTCGGGGATGAATCTTCCTTTGAGTTTGTTATATTGTTACGACCAGGGCATCAAGCGTCGATTAAGACATCTGGGAAGTGGCCCAGACATCTGGCCAGACGTCTAGAAGCCTTCCCAGACGTCTGGGATGAAATTTTTTCGACGTACGGGTTCGCGTCTGCGAGCATGCACGCGCAGACTGAACCCTTCGCCCTCCTTCTCTTTCCTCTCCCTCCCTGCAGACGCAGCCTTTCCTCTTTCTCTCTCCCCGCGACTGCCTTACAAGTACACTTCCCCTCTCCCTCACCCTCACTTCACCGCCTTCTTCTTCTCCTTCTCCCCACCAGCGAGAGAGCGAGCAAACGAGAGCGGTAGCAGCGACTGCTGCGAGCGAGTGGGGAGGAGCTATTGTGAGAGGAAGAAGGAGCTCGACTGCGAGGGTGCGAGCTTGCCGGGGCAGCTAGAGCTGACCGGCGGGAGAGCAGCGAGCGTGTGGTGCCGCGGAGGTGCTGCTACAGCTCAGGTAGCAGGCGGACGCGGCGCAGCACGGCCGTGCGCTACGAACGGAGAGCGAGAGGTGCTGATTCTGGGAAAATTTCCCAGACTCAGACGTCTAGACTTTCATCCAGACGACACCGGAGACGTTTGGAAGAAGGTCCAGACGTTTGATAGGTACGTTATTTTTATTTTCTCCTTTTTACGCGTGTACGGCCATGCAGCCGTTCAGCCGAGGTCTTCTACGCCCTTTCGTGACGAGAGCGGGTGTGTGTATGTGCTGGACTCGTTCAAGAAGGCGCAAGGGCACGCCATCCCACATAGATCAGACGTCTGGGCACAGCACCAGATGACGGAGAGGGCCTCCAGACGTCCGGGGTGACAATCGGGCCTTTGGAAACTAAGCCCAGACGGTCCAGCGGGCTTCTGGATGTCTGAAGGACTGCACAGACCAAGGTAAGACTTGAGATACCTTTTAAGACGTTTAGAAGAAGTTCCAGACGTCTGATTTTGGACAGACTGGTTGTTTTTGACTCGTTTAGGTTCCGTTCGATGTCCATTTTCCGTGTTTCAAGTTTCGTTTTTCCCAGATTTAGTTCCTCTACCTGTTTACAGTAATTGTATACTGTTCTGAGTGCATGAACCCTACGGGGAATTAGGAGTAGAACTCCTGGAAAGTGAATGGAATAGAATTGGGGAACTGAGCTGGCCCTTGAGTACGGAGTACCAAGGAGAGCAACTGTCCCCCTGTTTAGTGCAGAGAGGAGCTAGCCGCCTCAGAGACCTGGGGTTAGGTCTGGCCACTTTGTACCGACTTTTAGCCCTAGTCTACACAGTACCGAGGAGAGCTACTAGTGTAGGGAGAGCACTAGCTACCCCACGGGCCCCGGGGTTCTGCTAGCCCTCCTACACCGACTTGTTAGGCCCACTGGGCAAACCAAGGTAGTCAGGTGAGGGTGCGCGGACTGTAGAGGGGCAAGACCCCTGTTTGGTTACTGTGGAGGGGCTGGACCCTTGTTACTGAGTGGGCTCTGCCCTATACTGGTTCCGTGCTATGCTTTGGTTGCACCCGTTAACGGAAACGATTGACCGCGTGCCAGTGCGGGGTAGCTACCCATGCGTTTATCACACGTGCCGTAGTCACCGTTACGTCTGTCAGCGACCTTGGGGTGGTTGACTGAGGGTAGGACCACCATGGGGGACTCTCCCATCCAGGAGAGCACCACGTGCTACTTCTACTTTCGGAAAAGACTGCAATCAAGATCGTTCCCACGAGGAACATTCAAGATCAAGAAAAGGATCTGAGAAATAATTCAATAGTGAACAAATGAAAAAATACAAAGAAAGAAATTAAAAATATAACAGCTACTGTCCACCCTACTATTTCTTAGCCTTTAGTTGCCACTCTACTCAGCGTTTCGCTGACGTGTCACCTTTGTTACCTTTTCGGGACTAGGAGTTGAGCAGCCAGAGTCGGCAGCTGCAGAGGGCGCTGGGCATAGTAGAGCCCAGTAGTGTTACTTGTAGTACCCACTGTACTTTTCTTGCTGTTGTTGTGAGTAATTTCTGTTACCCCTGTACTCCTTTCATTGCAAGCTTCATGTTTATGTACATGTTTAATTCTCTACTGTTGTGGTGGTGTACACTGTAGTATTTCTTTTCTTTACTGCTGTATTTTGTTTCTACTAGTTATATGCATGGTGGATGTGGTTTATTTTACTGCTCTTTTGGTTACTTTCTCGTTGGTCGACTGGGTCTTGGGATCAGTCGAGTCGGTCCGATTCTCGTGTCTCGTAGGGATTCGGGAATCGGGTCGTTACACCTGTCCTCTGCACTTCTCATCTGCTTCACTCGTTCCTTTCTTTCAGACGTCTGATTCAGAAATCAGACGCCTTATCTGATCAGCCTCTCCTTTTCTTTCCTCTTGACTTCTCTTGCTTCTTCTGCTCCCCTCCTTCCTTCCTTCTCCTCTCTTCTTCTCTACAGCTAAGTCCCAGCCGCTGCTCTTCCTCTACTTCTTTCTTTCTTCCTTCCTTCTTCTCTTCAGCACCTCCTTGCTTCTTCCTTCCTCACCTGTTCCCTGCACACACACACAAGCTCAGCGCAAAACCTACCCTACCCTCTTCCCGCGTCTCTCTCTCTCTGAATCTCTCTTTGGTATGCTCTCCCAGAGCCAGGTAATCGAGTCAGGTTGCGTGCCCAGGTCCAGGCGCACCAGCGTGGGTGGTGCGCGAGAAGTGCACAGGAGTAGGGATAGTCGGGTCGGGTCAGGTCTGCGTGGGAAGAGCCGCGGATGAGACCCGGGTGATAGGTGTGGAGAGACCTCACCCCAGTGTTTCGAGGCAAAATGCCTAGAGCACTTTTACAATTTAAGTGTGGGCGTGCGCCCACACACTTCCGAGGTGGGACTAAAGTCCCACCCCGCTCCGCGCGCCTGCAGGCAAGAAGCTGCGAGCAATTGGGGCAGCAGCGAAGGCCTGCGACCCCAATTGAGAACCTGGGCACACTCGCGGAAGTGTCCCGTGTTGCCTAGGGCCTGCACCTGGTGCTGAAGGGGCCTGGAGCTGCTCGCTAAGCAGCTCCTGCTGTTCGTCAATGGCGGCGACGGGGGCGGGACCTAAAAGCACGAAAACGGCCTCACGGCCACGTCAAACAACTCAGGAAGCTTCGCCAGAGTACGGCGAAGCTGGTGCGGGGGTCGACATGGCGGGAAAGTGCCTACGGCCGTGTGCCTAAGGCACACTGCAGAGGTGCAGGTGGGTGTGTTCGAGGGGTGGCAAACGGTGGCGACAACTAGCTTTTGTTATAGCGTTGTAGTACAGATAGTTATTGCCATCATTTGCTAATATTTGTTACTCGGAAAATAAAGTTCTCTCGAGGTCGAACTCAAGGAGCAAGTCGTATTCTAGGGGTACAAATTCTTATTACAAAAATAAAGAGAGAGAGAGAGAGATGGAAATTTAGCTTCTTCTTCTCTGGTTTCTTCCTCTTTGTCTTCTCTTCTTTCTGACTCTTCTTCTTCTTCTTCCCCGGCAGTCCTTCCTCTCTTCTTTTCTTTTTCTTTCGTGTTTCTTCTTTTCCTTTCTTCGGATCTTCTTCTCGTGCTCTTCTTCTTCTTTCTTTCTCTGTCTTCTCCTCTTTGGCTCTTGAATCTTTTGTTCTTCTCGTGCTCTTCTTCTTCTTTCTTCTTCTTCTTCTTCTGATCTCTGCAGAGTCTTCACTTGGCCTCTCTGTGTTCCTCTCTTTCCTCTGCCTCTCCTTCCTTCCTCTTCTTTGCCTTCAGGACGTCGTCTGATTGGAAAATCAGACGACTTAAACCGCTTGTTGCTACAATGTCTCCCTTAGCTTCCTTCCTCTTCACCTGTGCCTGCACGCTCAAGAGTTCAGAGTCAGAGGGAAAAACCTACTCTACCCCCCCCCGGCGCGTCTCTTTCTCTCTCAGAATTCGCTCTTAGGATAGCTCTCCCAGAGCAACCGGGTAGTCGGGTACGCGGGTCGCGCCCGGGTCCAGGCCCATCGGCGTGCGTGGTGGGCGAGGAGTGCCGGTCAAGTCGGGTCGGGGCGGTCGGATCCGCGTGATGAGCTCGCGGATGGGCTGGGTGAAGCGGTGTGAGAGGGACCTCACCCCGTGTGCTGAGGCGATAAGCCTACAGCACGTTTTCAATTTATATCGGCGCGCCGCTTCAGAGCCTTCCGAGGTGGGACTAAATGTCCCACCCCAATTTGGCTGCCTGCGCGGAGGAAGCAGCGAGTAGTCGAGGGCCAATGCGAGGGCTTCGCGTGAGGGCTTCGCCTCAGCTGCAGCCTGGTACTTCGCGAAGACACCCCACGCAGCCTGGGAGTCGGACCTGGGCGAAGCGCACCTGGAGCTGCAGGTTGAAGGTGCTTCTTTAGCGCAGCAATGGCGACGGCGGTCGAGATACCTGTCCACAGAGGAATGGCCTCTCGGCCTAATCAGATACGCGGAGAACCTTCGCCATGGCACGGCGAAGGTGGTGGGGGGTCTAGGAGGCGGCGGGGCGGAGCATGAGGGTCGCCCTAGGTCAAACTGCGGGCGGGAAATGGGTTTGTTCGGGGGGTCTGCAGAGGGCGAGTGGTGGGAAGTGGAGGGGCGGAAGAGGATCAGGGTGAGGAGGCGGAGGTTATATGCAGGTCGGTGAGCCGTGTGGGGTGCTGGAGCGATGGGAGCGGTTCGCTGGAGTTTGGCCGGAGGTGGAGAAGGTGAGGATGATCGGTGGGAAATCGGTGGTGACAGTAAGGGCTTCAGTATGGAAAAGAAAGAGGGGAGGAAGAGGAGAAGTTTTACCTACTTAGCAGGACGAGGAGGGGCTGGAGCAGGCGACAGTCGTATCGACTGTCGCCGGAGAAGAAATTGCCCAGAGGAAGGGGCGGCGGCGAGGAGAGGGCCGGAGAGGCGCCAGCTGGGTGCGGCGTGACGCGGAAAGATCGAGGGAAGGTAACCCTGCTGCTCGTAGTGCGGCAGGGCGACGAGGAGGAGGAGGAGAGGCCGCCGGAGCAAGGGGGCGTCTGTCGGAGTGGGAAGGGAGGAATTGAGGGGGTGTCTTCGTCAGATCCGAGTTGGGAAGAACGGCGGAGCGACGGGGGTATTTACAGGGGCAAAACCAGAGAGGAGGGCGGAGGGAGACAACGTGTCTCCCTCGCCGGAGGACGCCGGAGAAAGGATACCCATACCGTCCGTGCGTTCGCACGGCCTGTATGGGTGGGTGCAGCGCTCAGGTTGGTGTCCCTGCGGTGGCTGACGACGCAGGGTACCCCCTATTGACTTGCCAGGGCCCCTCCCCCACCCTGCGCGGCGCCATGCTCCGCGCAAGGTCGCCGGAGCATGGCGCTGCTCAGGTTCTGCAGGAGGGACCTAAACGCAAAGAACGAAACAGAGTTAGGGGCCAAAATGAGGGTCAGAAAGTAAATATATGAGGACCAAAGTGTAAAGTTGGTCAAGAAGGTTTCTTCTTAGGCCCAAGTTTTTATACATGACTAATTAGGATCTAAGGATTCTGATGGTGAATTTTATTTATAGATTAAACCTTGTTTGACCGGTCAATTTACGCAAAAACCCAAATTAAGTTGTTAATCGGTCAAGGTTCTCAATGTAGGTCAAAATGGGTTCCTAAGGCCAAATTGAAAGTCCTAAACCCTAGAGATTATTTTTCTATGAATTTTAGAGGATTTAGTTGATTTTTACCTTACCTCGAACCACGTGAATTGAAGTGGGTTTGTTTTTATTGTTACAGGATGTCATTTAATTCCTTGGAGTTGCTGTAGCCCTTATTGAGTCATATCATCCTAATTTTCTTCTTATTAGGTTGTTTTGACCTATCTTTGGACCCTGAGTTACCCTATTTTCACATCGGATTGGTGAAATTGCATTTTTACCCGTTAGTTTCTATTTTCCTTGCAAACTCAGTGTAACGACCCGGTTCCCGAGTCCCTACGAGACACGAGAACCGGACCGACTCGACTAATCCCAAGACCCAGTCGTCCAACGAGGAAGTAACCAAAAGACAGAAAAATAAACCACATTCAGCATGAATATAACTAACAGTAAGAAAGTACAGCAGTAAGGAAAGAAACTACTACGGTAGGTACCACCACAACAGTAAAACAACATTTATCATATAACAAGAACTGCAGGTAAAGAAGGTACAGCGGAAACAAAAACTACTCACTAGAACAGAAACAAAAGGGGTACAAAAGCTGTGGTAACTCTACTAGACCCTACTCGGCCCAGCGTCCTCTGCAGCCGCCGACCCTGGCTGCTCAACACCTGGTCCTGAAAAAGGTAACGAGTGTAACAAGTCAGCAAAACGCTGAGTAGAGTGGCAAACTAACTAAAGGCAACAGTAGAGTGTACAGTAGCTGTTATGTTCTATTACTTCCTTTATTCACATCTTTCAATTTTTCTCACTATTTCATTTATTTCTCAGATCCTTTACTTGATCTCGAATGTCCTCGTGGGAACGATCTTGATTGCAGTCTTTTCCAAAAGTAGAAGTAGCACGTGGTGCTCTCCTGGCCGGGAGAGTCCCCCGTGGTGATCCTACCCTCAGTCAACCACCCCAAGGTCACTGACAGACGTAACGGTGACTACGGCACACGCGATAAACGCACAGGTAGCTAGCCCGCACTGGCACGCGGTCAGTCGTTTCCGTTAACGGGTGCGCCCAAAGCACAGCATGGAACCAGGGCAGAGCCCTCTCAGTAACAGGGGTCCAACCCCTCCACAGTAACCAAACCGGGGCCTTGCCCCTCCACAGTCCGCGCACCCTCGCCTGACTACCCTGGTTTGCCCTAGTGGGCCTAACAAGTCGGTGAACGAGGCTAGCAGAACCCCGGGGCCCGTGGGGTAGCTAGTACTCTCCTAACACTACTAGCTCTCCTCGGTACTACGTACACGAGGGCCAACAAGTCGGTACAGAGCGGCCAATCCTAACCCCGGGTCCCTGGGGCAGCTGGCCCCACTCTGCACTAAAACAGGTACAGGTACTTCCCATGGTACTGCGTACCCAAGAGACAGTACAAACTACATCTCAGTTCCATTCCTTTTCTTTCCAGGAGTTCCACTCCTAATTCCCCGTAAGGTTCCAGCTCTTTATCTCAGAACATCATATGTTTCACTTTCCAGATTCACGTTCTCAAATTCCATGATCTCAAACATGTTTCTTTATTCATAACAGGCAGCTGTTAATTAAATTTACAGGCAGCTTTATATATTCCTTTCCATTTTTTCCAAGACTGCAGTAATATACATTCCACTAGTTTTTCCATCCTAGGATTCATGCCATATCCTAGGATCTATCATACAATCTAGTTTTTCCGGCCCTAGGATTCATGCAACACCTAGGAGCTATCATTCCATATATTTCTCATTCCTAGGATTCATGCAATGCCCTAGGTTCTAGTTATGGTTCCATACTTTAACAGATTTTATTAATACTTAAAGCCACTCTACCAGGTACAACGGGAGTAATGGGGGCGTGATCGGGAATCCCGCGTGCCTCCGCGACTCTCAAGACTGCAACCGAACGAGGTCCTATCACAAGGATCAAACATAAGGAGTGTCTCAAAACAGTGTATAGCTACTGTAGGCGGGTAGAGGAATTAATTCTGAAACGAACGCAACTCGAATCGCGGAAAACGGAGCCCAAACGGGCCCTAAACGGGTCGAGAAAGACGATACTGTGCAAAATCAGACGTCTGGAACTCCTTCCAGACGTCTTAAACGGTGGATCAGAGAATTACCTGCTCAGCTTGGTTCCCCGGACGTCCAGAAGTCTGCGGGGACGTCTGCCCCAGATCCCAGACGTCCGATGGTCCCTCAGGACGTCTGGAGGTCACTCCCGCCGTCTGGTACAACTTCCAGACGTCTGATTCGCAAAGGATGACGAATCAGCGAACCTGCGCACAGCCAACCCCCCCTCCCTCAGTACGGTCAGTCGACAAGAAGGAAGAAGAAAGCGGAAACTCACCTTTCAGACGTCTGTATGATCTTACAGACGTCGACCTTGCCGTCTGGATATCAACCCAGACGTCTGATTCTGGAAATTTTTCCAGAATCAGAACCCTGCTCGGCCTCCGCTCGCGACGCCGCCCGCGACGCACCTCGCGCGTCCGCTGCTCCGACCGCAGCAGGTCCCTCTCCGTCCGCGCCCCCTGCGCCCTCCGCCGGCCGGCCAAGCCGCTCCGGCGAGCTCGCCCTCACGACAGAGCCCCGCCCTCGCACGCCGCAGCTCCTCCGCGCTCACTGCGGCTGCCGCTGCCGCCCTCACGTCCGCTCGCTCTCGCGCACAGGAAGGAGAAGGAGGAGGAGACGGTGGATACGGGAGGGGAGGCGCGCCCCCTTTTAACGCCGCGCGGAGAGGAGAGAGAGAGGGCGGTCGCAGCGCGCCTGCAGCCGCAGAGAGAGAGAGAGAGAGAGAGAGAGAAATCGCAGGTCTGCGCGCACAGGCACGCAGGCGAATCTCCCGTGCGAACATAACTGTTCTCCAGACGTCTGTAAAAGATCCCGGACGTCTGGTCAGACGTCTGGATGTGATCCCAGACGTCTGGTCCGACGTCTGGGCCACCTCCCAGACGTCTTAAAATGCGTCGGGGGCACGCGTTCGTTACACTCAGAATCTCTCTGAGCCAAGCCTTTCTAGAGTTATGTAGGAGCTTTTTCTTGCATATCAGGGTTAAATGGTGCTAGTTTAGGGTTTGCGACGAGGTTCTCATCACACCCCCATGCCTAGCTTTTGCTAGTCCCTTAGTAAAAACCTAAGGTTTTAACCTTTGTTCTAGACCATGATATTCTTAACAACTCCAGGTAAGTGCCTTTTCTTTTGAACCTAGATTAGGTTCGAATGCTGACCATAGACTTAAAAGGTACTCTAGTACCAACCAAGATCCAGATCTGTCTAGTCTTAGCCTCAGTCTTTGGCAGAGGTTTTTAAGACCCACAAGAACTAACCTAAGGTTTATTGGACTTTGTGGTTAAAGCACCCTGTGCTTGAAACGATTTTTGCCCTGGTTCAGTTCTCAGTGCGTTTTGTAAGAGAGAGAGGTAGAAAATTTTTCTGTTTTGGAGAGTTTTCTCTCTCTTTTTCTTTTTAATTCTAGCTTAGGATTGGCTTTTCAACACGGTCTGTATCAGATTCCTTGCCCCCATCATCAATCCTCAAGGGTTCCTGGCAATCGATGCTTCGAGATAGCACCACCCATGGCAACCCCCGAAACCCTGGCTATTGAGATTTCGAGATAATCCCATCCATGGTGTTCCGTGGCCGAGTTCAGACCCTGGCAATTGACACTTCGTGATAATGCCATCCATGGAATCTGAACCAGCAGAGTGCTTACATACCCCCAGTAGGATATGTAAATATCCTAAGAGACAAGCACCGAGGAGATGATATTTTGTTACGCATCTTCGAGGGGATTTCCCGCCTCTCCGCGCTGGGAACTCGTCTAAATAAACTTGTGTTGATCGGCCGCTCCTACTCTAGGTGTATTTTAAGAATTTTTGCGACGCTCCTGCGTGATTTTGAATTTTTTATGCTTACTGAACCAGGCAGTGTGTGGGGTTGGGTGCTTAGGTTACTGAGTCCCGTAAACCAGAAGTTAGTTAGCGATGTCAAATACTCCCTAAGTCTTGGACCTAGTACTCAAGCTTTTCATTTTCCTCAACCTCTTGAGGATTGTCTAGATCTTAATGGGTACTAAGAGTCTATCAAGAATGCCTAAGGTTTGCGTTCTTACTAATCTTTACCAAGCACTTTTCATTTCTTTTCTTGAAAATGGTCTAGACTAAGGTTAATTCCTTAGCTTCTTACTAATGACTATTACTCTTTTCTTTCATCTTTTTGTGGTCCTTTTCATTTTGTTTCTTTTCCTTCTCCTCAAAATTTCCTTTCTCCTCTTATTCTTTTTATTTTGAAAAACTTTTAATTTTTATGGTGTTTTTGGCATATGTGAATTTTTTGTTTAAAACCTTTTTTTTTCTACAAGTTTTGCACTTATACCCCCCCATGCCTAAGACTTGCAATGTCCTCATTGTGATTTAGGGGCTTTTATTTACTTAATTTATTCCTTAAGACAGATATTTTTGTGAGTGAATGGGTCGGGATGAATTCTGCGGATGATTTCTAATCTCAGATGCAAGCATCTGAGGTGGAGTCGGCTGTCTTAAAGGGTGAACCTTAAGTGCACAATGGTGTCAGAAAAAGGTTTTAGATTTTCAAGAAATGACCGGCTGCCTCCCGTTAAGTGCTGAGTTTTACGCCATCGGCCGGGCGCAGTAAGTTCAAGGGGAATGGAGGATGAGGGATGATTCAGCCGAATCAGTAGAAGTCACATCAATGAACGGTTTGAGTCTCTGATCGTTCACGATGAAAGGTTCGGAATCATGGCTGAGTGGACTGATTTCAATTGCTCCATTTCCAAAAACCTGTCGGAATAAATACGGTCCGACCCACTTGGACCTCAGTTTCCCCGGGAAAAGTTTGAGTCGGGCATCAAAGAGTAGGACCTTTTGACCAGGATGAAAGATCTTTCTCGAGATGTGCTTGTCGTGGAAGGCTTTAACCCGCTCCTTGTGAATTCGCGAGTTCTCGTACGCGTCTAGGCGTAATTCATCGATCTCGCTGATTTGGAGTTTTCTGTGGGTTCCAGCCTTGGAAAGATCTAGATTACAGTTCCGTACTGCCCAATAGGCCTTATGCTCCAATTCTACGGGAAGGTGACATGCCTTTCCGTACACCAGTCTAAAGGGAGACATGCCTAATTGGGTCTTGTGGGCGGTCCTATAGGCCCACAATGCTTCCGAAAGTCGGGACGACCAGTCCTTCCTGTCAAGCCGAACAGTGACTTGCAGGATTTTCTTGATCTCCCGATTTGATAGCTCAGCTAGACCATTTGTTTGGGGGTGGTAAGGAGTAGAGATTCGGTGAGACACCCCATATTTGGCCATCAGTGACCTAAACTGAGCATTTGTAAAATGGGTCCCCCTATCAGAGATAATAGCACGGGGAATCCCGAACCTTGAGAAAATGTTTTGATGTATGAACTTAAGAACAATCTTGTGATTGCAGGTTCGGGTCGGTATGGCATCGATCCATTTGGACACGTATTCCACCGCAAGCAGAATGTACTCAAAACCATTCGAAACAGGAAAGGGGCCCATAAAATCAATCCCTCATACATCGAAGATTTCGCATACAAGAATCGGCTGCAAAGGCATCATGTCGCGATGGTTCATGTTGCCCAAAGTCTGGCAACGACTGCATGCCTTGCAGTGACTGTATGCGTCTTTGAAAAGTGTAGGCCAGTAGAAGCCACACTGGAGGACTTTGGATGCGATTTTATGCCCTGAGAAATGGCCACCTCATGCCTGGTCATGGCAGAAAGATAGGATATTGCTAATTTCCTCTTCCGGGACGCATCTCCGAATAATTTGATCAGCACCTATGCGAAAAAGGTACCGGTCTTCCCAAATGTAATACTTGGAATCAGAACGCAATTTGTCTTTCTTGGCCTTCGACCAATCAGACGGTGTCTGATGAGATGCCAAGTAGTTTACTATATCAGCAAACCATGGAAGTCTAGTACCAACAGAAAGCAGGTGCTCATCAGGAAAATGTTCCGTGATGTTTCCGGAAGGGTCGATGATCTCAGAAGGAAGACGGGACAGATGGTCGGCTACCACATTCTGCCTTCCCGCCTTGTCGCGAATCTCAAGATCGAATTCTTGCAACAGCAAGATCCAACGGATTAGTCGGGGCTTCGCGTCCTTCTTGGCAAGGAGATGCCTTACAGCCGTGTGATCCGAGTAAATGATGACATGGGAACCCAGAAGATACGATCGGAATTTTTCAAGGGCAAATACTACGGCTAGTAGCTCTTTTTCCGTAACCGTATAGTTACGCTGAGCCTCGTCAAGTGTCTTGCTAGCGTAGTAGATGACCACGGGTTTCCCGTCAGCTTTCTGTCCCAGGACCGCTCCTACAGCGAAGTCAGACGCATCGCACATGATCTCAAAGGGTTGAGACCAGTCAGGGGATTGTAGGATAGGTGCCTGGTGACTCGGTCACGCAAGTTTTCAAAGGCTAGCGTGCATTCCTTGGAGATTTCAAAGGGTACATCCTTAGAGAGAAGAGAAGTCAAGGGGCGCGCGATTTTCGAGAAATCTGGAATGAAACGGCGGTAAAAACCGACATGCCCTAAAAAGGAACGGATGTCCCTGATCGAGCTAGGTACGGGAAGGCGAGAAATCAGATCAACCTTAGCTCGATCCACCTGGATGCCTTTTTCCGAAATTGAGTGTCCCAGGACAATTCCCTCAGGCACCATGAAATGGCTCTTTTCCCAGGAAAGAACCAAGTTCACCTCAATGCATCGCCTGAGTATCTGGACCAAGTGTTGGAGGCAATCATCAAAAGATTCTCCAAAGACTGAAAAGTCATCCATGAAGACTTCCAGGAAATCACCTACCATATCTGAGAATATGGCAAGCATGCACCGCTGAAAAGTAGCAGGTGCATTGCAAAGACCGAAAGGCATCCTTCGGAAAGCATACGTTCCGAAGGGGCAGGTGAATGTGGTCTTTTCTTGGTCCTCAGGATGGATTGCCACCTGGTTGTAACCGGAGTACCCATCAAGAAAGTAGAAGAACCTGGTAGTGGGAAATGGTCCTTCTTTGTGGAGGAATTGAGTCAGCGATAATCTATACAGACTCTCCACGCATTGGCTAATCGGGTAGGAATGATTTCTCCGATTTCAGTCGTTATGGTGGTGAGTCCTGCCTTCTTAGGCACAACCTGAATTGGGCTCACCCAACGACTATCGGAGATCGGGTAGATGATCCCGGCGTCTAACCACTTGATGATCTCCTTTTTCACGGCCTCCTGCAGATTAGGGTTTAAACGTCTCTGCATTTCACGAGAAGGTCGTGCGCCCTCTTCTGAATAGATATGATGAGTACAATAAGAGGGACTTATTCCAGTCAAATCATCGAGAGTCACCCGATGGCTCTGCGATGTTGCTGGAGAACAGTAATCAGACGGGATTCCTGTTCGGGATTGAGGTTGGAATTGATAATCACAGGAAGGGTCTGATTAGAACCCAAAAAGATGTATTTTAAGTGAGCAGGAAGAGGCTTTAACTCGAGGACAGGGTTATCAGCAGCAGCGGGTGGTTCAGTGTAGATGTGAGGTTCAAGGGTAGGAGTTACTGGGTTGTGTATGTTTGGATTCGACTCCTCTGTTTGCGGGTCAAGATCCTTCTGTGGTTGATGAGGCATAATCGAGTCATTCTGGAGGTGTGACTCATCAACCAAAATCTTAACGTCACAAATCTGTTCGATGACACCACAATTAATTCCTTGTTGGGCCTTAAATATATCAATTTTTAAGGTTTGAT
This sequence comes from Thalassia testudinum, assembly GCA_037157565.1. Classification (NCBI taxonomy): domain Eukaryota; kingdom Viridiplantae; phylum Streptophyta; class Magnoliopsida; order Alismatales; family Hydrocharitaceae; genus Thalassia; species Thalassia testudinum. The sequence continues at coordinate 78,461,171 of JAZHRO010000022.1, read as the reverse complement.
CTCCAAATTTAAGCTCTATTTGACCCTCCTCACAGCTGATGTTGGCTCTAGCAGTAGCCAAGAAAGGTCTCCCTAGAATGATTAGTGTATCCCTAGGGTTTTTAGGCGCATCCATATCTAAGACTATAAAGTCCACTGGGAAATAGAAATCTCGCACTCTTACGATAACATCCTCGAGAATCCCTTTTGGTGACTTTATAGATCGATCTCCTAATTGTAATATCACCTCGGTTGGTTTTAGCTCAGATTCTTCTAGATGGTCAAGTAAGGATGTGGGTATCAGGTTTATGGATGCACCTAAGTCTAGCAAAGCTCTATCAAATTGGGTATCACCTATCTTGCAGGAAATCAGGGGAGTACCAGGATCTTTTGCCTTGGGTGGGAGTTTACTGAGGATTACAGAGCTAGCTTGCTCTGACAGAACAATTGGGCTCCCACCCTTGGTTCGCGGCTTACGCTGGGGTGTACACACATTCTTTAAAAATCGTGCGTAAGCTGGTACGTGGCGGATTGCATCCATCAAGGGGATGTTTATGTGGACCTGCTCAAAGAGCTTGACCAGGTCCTCCTCAGGTGCCACGGGCTTGGTAGTCTTCTTTCCCTTGGTCAAGGCCTCGGGAAACGGGATCTTGATTGGTTCTTCTAGGATAGGTCCAGGTTGTGGATCTGGGATAGGGGTGGGGACATCCTGGATTACTGTCCTAGGCTTGGGATCACTACCAGGCTTGGAGTGGTTTGGATGAGGTGGGTCTTGGGTTTTCTTGCCACTACGGGTTGTTACAGAATTAAGTCCTGCCTGGTTTTGGTTGGGATTGGGTAAGATAGCTTGCTGCTGGTAACCTGCAAAAGAAGTGGAGGCCTCTATCCCGTTGGGTGAAGGAACAGAGGGGGCCTGATAAATCATATGGGCATGGCCCGGGTTTGGGTTCATAACACGCCGCTGGGTTGGCGCGTTATTAGGATTAGGAGGAGGTTGGGAAGGAAGAGTACCTGGCTGGCGAGAGTTTGCCAACTGGGTCAATTGGTTTCGGACCTCTGTAAGTTCATCCATATGTTGTTTTTGGATAGCCGCATTCGTTCTTTGAATGTCAGCCAGGGTCTGAAGGATAAGGGACATTTGATCTTGATTTGGCCTAGATGGATAAGTAGGGTTGGGCCGAGGCTGAGGTGGCTGGTAAGGACGAGGAGGTTGTGGGCGGGGTTGGAAGGATGGTCTTTGGGTTTGGGAATTTCCCGCCCACTGAAAGTTAGGATGGTTTCGCCATCCAGGATTATAGGTGTTGGAGAACGGGTCGTTCTGGATGGTGTTGAGGTCCTCGCAGGTCTGAGGAACCTCCAGAGGGTTAGAGAAAGAGGGAATGGAATTCCCCTGGCAGGTGTAGAAGGAATTGGAAGGACCTCCGGGCAAAGATTCGGATGATGGGTCCATCCTAGGAGAAGATCGATGGAGAATGTTTTGCACAGTTTCCCTTGTGGAAGGAGGCTATGCGAAAGGGTTATGCGCAGAGGTGGCTCGCTGCAGATGCTGAGTCAGCTCATCCACCTTCTTTTCGATAATCGAGACCTTGTCCAATCGACTGGCCATTAACTCCAAGTCGACTGATGCGGACAGGCCCTGCGTCTCGTGTGCTCCCCTGAGATTCGTCGCTGCGCAGGTATTCGTCCTGACGAATAATCCCATGGAGTCATTGTTGATGGAGTTCTCGCACATGTTTTCGAGAATCTCCCACACGGTGTCTTCATGTTGACCCATGATATTTCCTTCGCAGGTTGCATTGACGAAAAGACGGATGTCCTCACGGAGTCCCTGGTAAAAAGATTGGACCTGTTCTCATTTAGGAACTCCGTGATGGGGGCACTTTCTCATGAGATCCTGAAAACGATCCCATGCCTCATGGAGAGGTTCCCCTGTTTTTTGGGTGAAATGTGTAATCTGATGGCGCAAGGCGTTGGTCCGTCCAACTGGGAAGAACTTTTTCAGGAACTCGGACTGAAGTTCTTCCCAATTGTTGATCGGCCGGGTCTGAGTTTGATACCAATGGGCAGCCTTGTCCATAAGAGAAAAGGAGAACATCTTCATGAAAAGAATATCCCGATTTTGCGCGTCTGACCCAAAAGTCTAGGCCAGATGCTTCAGCAGTTTGATGTGCTGGAAGGGATCTTCAGAATTAAGCCCATGGAATTTAGGTATAGCATGAATCATATTGGGCTTTAATTCAAAATCAGGTCCTCCAGTCGGGATTCTGACTCGAGGCTCGATGGCCACCGCAGCAGGATTATAATGGTCCCGCATCATGGGACGCTGCGGTGGGTGCACAAAGTTTTGGAAGAGGTCATTGAGTCGCTGGAGTTGGTGCTCCAGATTGTTTTCTTCCTCAACTGGCTGAGCCATGAAAGAAGAAGAGTTTGATTCGGAATCAGAAGAGAGAATGATGGGGTTAGGTTGTTGTTCAAACACGGGAGTCAAGGCTGGGCCTTGACGAGAGTGAATTTCTAAAGGAGGTCTTAAGGGTGGTCTTAAGGACCTCCTATCGTACATGCACTGTTGGAAGAGATGAGTTTAGAAGGTGCTGGACCCAATCAAGACACCCAAAAATGTGTTGGGTGACTATAGAGGTGCGGGGCAGATGGACCCCTTGATCAGAAAGATCGACCACCTGAGAATTACCTAGGCAGCCAGAGAGGGTGAGTCCCGCGAAGACCCCTACACGGTAGAGCGTCCCCACGGGTTACAGGGTTTCCCCCACCCGACCTCACTTGTCACTGCGGTTCCAGGTAGACCAAAATGGGGATCTTGACCTCTTAAGTCTACCAATTTTTAATTCAAGAGCAAGGTGCTTAGGTTTCACTTGAACTTCTTAGGTGTTTTGAGTGCAACGAGTGACCTAAGTTGAAGGTTAGTTGACCCAAATGGTCAACTTTACCTGCTAGTTTTGCTTATTAGGTCTTGTCTTTTAGGGTTCAAGTGTTTAAAGAGCCAATCTTATTTTAGGGTTTCTTTGGATAGGTATTTTCAGATAATGGCTTGGGCACACTTCTTTTAAGGTTCCTCAATTCTTGTTTAAGAAGTGTGTCTCTAAATCCCTAATGTTGAATCTTATGTTGGCTTTACTTGGTCCAGTTAGTTCTTTGGTGGGTAATTAGGGCTCAAGCAAGAATGTGTTAGCCCCCTAAATACCCTTAATAGTGTACAGGAATAATGGGTTGAAAACATGCAACATCTTATGGTTTACTAAGTATAGAAGACAGGTTAGCCCTATATTGCTTGTTTTTTTCTTTCCTTCCTCTTTAGAGTTTAGGGGTTAATAGCGAGAGGAAAAAAAAAATTACCTGTCCTCGGAGTGGTTGTCGTGCGGTTGCTTGTCTTCTTGATTTCCTGTAGCTGCACAAAAGAGAGGAGATTATTAGAACTAAAAAGAAACAGGAATGTTTACCTCTAGAATAGCCGTCGCTCCCCGGCAACGGCGCCAACCGGCAAACGGTGGCGACAACTAGCTTTTGTTATAGCGTTGTAGTACAGATAATTATTGCCATCATTTACTAATATTTGTTACTCGAAAAATAAAGTTCTCCCGAGGTCAAACTCAGGGACCAAGTCGTATTCTAGGGGTACAAATTCTTATTACAAAAATAAAGAGAGAGAGAGAGAGAGAGAGATGGAAATTTGGCTTCTTCTTCTCTGGTTTCTTCCTCTTTGTCTTCTCTTCTCTCTGACTCTTCTTCTTCTTCCTCGGCAGTCCTTCCTCCCTTCTTTTCTTTTTCTTTCTTGTTTCTTCTTTTCCTTTCTTCGGATCTTCTTCTCGTGCTCTTCTTCTTCTTTCTTCTTCTTCTTCTGAACTCTGCAGAGTCTTCACTTGGCCTCTCTATGTTCCTCTCTTTCCTCTGCCTCTCCTTCCTTCCTCTTCTTTGCCTTCAGGACGTCGTCTGATTGGAAAATCAGACAACTTAAACCGCTTGTTGCTACAGTGTCTCCCTTAGCTTCCTTCTTCTTCACCTGTGCCTGCACGCTCAAGAGTTCAGAGTCAGAGGGCAAAACCTACTCTACCCCCCCCCCCCGGCGCGTCTCTTTCTCTCTCAGAATTCGCTCTTAGGACAGCTCTCCCAGAGCAACCGGGTAGTCGGGTACGCGGGTCGCGCCCGGGTCCAGGCCCACCGGCGTGCGTGGTGGGCGAGGAGTGCCGGTCAAGTCGGGTCGGGGCTGCCGGATCCGCGTGATGAGCTCGCGGACGGGCCGGGTGAAGCGGTGTGAGAGGGACCTCACCCCGTGTGCTGAGGCGATAAGCCTACAGCACGTTTTCAATTTATATCGGCGCATCGCTTCAGAGCCTTCCGAGGTGGGACTAAATGTCCCACCCCAATTTGGCTGCCTGCGCGGAGGAAGCAACGAGCAGTCGAGGGCCAATGCGAGGGCTTCGCGCGAGGTCTTCGCCTCAGCTGCAGCCTGGCACTTCGCGAAGACACCCCACGTAGCCTGGGAGTCGGACTTGGGCGAAGTGCACCTGGAGCTGCAGGTTGAAGGTGCTTCTTCAGCGCAGCAATGGCGACGGCGGTCGAGATACTTGTCCGCAGAGGAATGTCCTCTCGGCCTAATCAGATACGCAGAGAACCTTCGCCGTGGCACGGCGAAGGTGGTGGGGGGTCTAGCAGGCGGCGGGGCGGAGCATGAGGGTCGCCCTAGGTCAAACTGCGGGCGGGAAATGGGTTTGTTCGGGGGGTCTGCAGAGGGCGAGTGGTGGGAAGTCGAGGGGCGGAAGAGGATCAGGGTGAGGAGGCGGAGGTTATATGCAGGTCGGCGAGCCGTGTGGGGTGCTGGAGCGATGGGAGCGGTTCGCTGGAGTTTGGCCGGAGGTGGAGAAGGTGAGGATGATCGGTGGGAAATCGGTGGCGACAGTAAGGGCTTCAGTATGGAAAAGAAAGAGGGGAGGAAGAGGAGAAGTTTTACCTACTTAGCAGGACGAGGAGGGGCTGGAGCAGGCGACAGTCGTATCGACTGTCGCCGGAGAAGAAATTGCCCAGAGGAAGGGGCGGCGGTGAGGAGAGGGCCGGAGAGGCACCAGCTGGGTGCGGCGTGACGCGGAAAGATCGAGGGAAGGTAAACCTGCTGCTGGTAGTGCAGCAGGGCGATGAGGAGGAGGAGGAGGGGCCGCCGGAGCAAGGGGGCGTCTGTCGGAGTGGGAAGGGAGGAATTGAGGGGGTGTCTCCGTCAGATCCGAGCTGGGAAGAACGGCGGAGCGACGGGGGTATTTACAGGGGCAAAACCAGAGAGAAGGGCGGAGGGAGACGACGTGTCTCCCTCGCCGGAGGACGCCGGGGAAAGGACACCCATACCGTCCGTGCGTTCGCACGGCTGGTATGGGTGGGTGCAGCGCTCAGGGTGGTGTCCCTGCGGTGGCTGACGACGCAGGGTACCCCCCATTGACTTGCCAGGGCCCCTCCCTCACCCTGCGCGGCGCCATGCTCCGCGCAAGGTCGCCGGAGCATGGCGCTGCTCAGGTTTTGCAGGAGGGACCTAAACGCAAAGAACGAAGGAGAGTTAGGGGCCAAAATGTGAGGGTTCAAAAGTTGAGGGCCAGAAAGTAAATATAAGAGGATCAAAGTGTAAAGTTGGTCAAGAAGGTTTCTTCTTAGGCCCAAGTTTTTATACATGACTAATTAGGACCTAAGGATTCTGATGGTGAATTTTATTTCTAGATTAAACCTTGTTTGACCGGTCAATTTACGCAAAAACCCAAATTAAGTTGTTAATTGGGCATGGTTCTCAATGTAGGTCAAAATGGGTTCCTAAGGTCAAATTGAAAGTCCTAAACCCTAGAGATTATTTTTCTATGAATTTTAGAGGGTTTAGTTGATTTTTACCTTGCCTCGAACCACGTGAATTGAAGTGGGTTTGTTTTTAGGGTTATAGGATGTCATTTAATTCCTTGGAGTTGCTGTAGCCCTTATTGAGTCATCTCATCCCACTTTTCTTCTTATTAGGTTGTTTTGACCTATGTTTGGACCCTGAGTTACCCTATTTTCAGATCAGATTGGTGAAATTGCATTTTTACCCCTTAGTTTCTATTTTCTTTGCAAACTCAGAATCTCTCTGAGCCAAGCCTTTTTAGAGTTATGTAGGAGCTTTTTCTTGCATATCAGGGTTAAATGGTGCTAGTTTAGGGTTTGTGACGAGGTTCTCATCAAGGGGTGTTCTGGGTGTGTGGAGTGGTGGTGTGAGTGGGGGAAATGCTTGAGTGGAGTGAGGGGGAGCTTTTGGGCTTGTCGGCGAGGGGTGGAATGGCGTGTGGAGGTGGAGAGACCTCGCCAGAGCTGGTGGCTGGAGGTTGAGCAGATGGAGGTGCTAGTCGCAGTCGAGGGGTTAAAGGTGCCAATTTAAGAGGGGAAAATAACAGAGAGAGAAAGGGGAAGGTTTTTACCTACTTAATTGACGAAGAGGGAAAGAGGGGCGCCCGGCGTGTGCCTGCCAGAGCTGGGGATGAAGGTGCCCAGAAGGGAGGTAACGGTGACGAGGAGGGGATCTGGAGGCGCCAGTTGGTGCGGCCTGGCGTGGGAAGATGAGGCGGAGTGAGCTCTGCTGCAGGTATGGTAGCAGAGCGAGGAGGAGGAGGAAGAAAGATCGTCGGAAGCTTGGGTTGTCTAACCGAAGTGAGAGGAGACGAAGTTTGGGGTGTTCTTCGGCCAAAATGAGCTTGCCAGAAACGACTGCCCCTGCTGCTTCTTATCGAGGTGTTGGCGAGGAGAGGATCTCGAGGGGGTGACGTGGGGAGCTCGCCAGAGAATGGTCAGAGATGGAGACCCATGCCTTTCATGCATACGCACGAGAGGCATGGCCAGCTGCAGGTCAAAGGGGAGGGTCCCTACCAAAGAGGACGACGTAAGGAACCTCCCATTTGTTCCTGAGAGAGGCGCCCATACCCTGCGCGGTGCCATCCTCCACGCAAGGTCGCTGGAGGTATGGCACCTGCGTGAGGTGGAAGGAGGGGCCGTTCTGTAAAAAATGAAAGAGAAGATATGGGGCTAAATGCAAGGGTTTAAAAAGATAAGGGTCAAAAAGTAATCCAAGAGGATCAATTTGTAAAGTCGGTTAAGATGATCTTCTCTTAGGCCCAAATTTTTGTACCAACCTAATTTGAACCTAAGGAATTCAATGGTGCAATTTGATTTTAGGGTTGACCACGTTTGACTGGTAAATTTGTGCAAAAACCCAAATTAGGTCAAAATTTGGGCATGGTTCTCAATTTAGGTCAAGATAGGTTGCAAAGGCCAAATTGAAGGTTCTAAACCCTAGGGAATATTTTTTCATGAATTTTAGAGTGTTTAGTTGATTTTTATCCTGCCTATAACCTCGTTAATTAAAGAAGATTTTTTTTTAGGGTTATAGAATATCATTTAATTCCTAGAAGTTGTTATAACCCTTTTCAGCTCAAGCTATCCCACTTTATTTCTTATTAAGCTCATTTGACCTGTATTCAGACCATTAAACGCCCTGATTGGGCACTGCATTGGTAAAATTACAGTTTTATCCCTTATGACTTGTTTTATTCTTCAATTTAGAATTCTCTGAGTAAGGCTTTTCTTTAGGTTTTGTAGGAGCTTTTTCACACTTATTTAGATCAAATTGTGTCAGTTAGGGTTTATGATGAGGCTCTCATCATACCCCCATGCCTAGCTTTTGCTAGTCCCTTAGCAGAATTTTAAGGTTTTAACATTTGTTCTAGACAATGAATTTCTTATCAAGTTTAGATAAGTGCTTTTTCTCTTGTATCCTTGATTAGGTCAGAATGCCAACCATAGGCCTAAAAGATACTCTAGTACCAACCAAGATTCAGATCTGTCTAGCTTTAGCCTCAGTCTTTAGCAAAGGTTTTTAAGGCTTACAGGAAATAACCTAAGGTTTATTGGACTTTGTGGTTAAAGCACCCGTGCTTAAGATAATTTTAGCCTTTGTTTAGTTCGTAGTGCGTTTTGTAAGAGAGAGAGGTAGAAGATTTATATGTTTGGAGAGTTTTCTCTCTCTTTCTCTTTTTAATTCTAGGTTAGGATTGCCTTCACAACACGATCTGTATCGGATTCCTTGTCCCCATCATCAATCCTCAAGGGTTCCTGGCAGTCGATGCTTCGAGATAGCATCGCCCATGGTAACCCCCAAAACCCTGGCTTTCGAGATTTCAAGATAATCCCATCCATGGTGTTCCATGACCGAATTCAGACCCTGGCAATTAACACTTCGTGATAATACCATCCATGAAATCTGAACCAGCAGAGTGCTTACATGCCCCCAGTAGGATACGTAAATATCCTAAGAGACAAGCACCGAGGAGATGATATTTTGTTACGCATCTTCGAGGGAAATTTCCCACCTCTCCATGCTAGGAACTTGTCCAAATCAACTTATGTTGATCGACTGCTCCTAATCTAGGTGACTTTTCAGAAGATTTTGAAACGCTTCTGCGTGATTTTGATACTTATGATCACTGAACCAGACTGTGTGTGTAAATTTGGGTGCTTAGGTTACTGAGTCCCTTAAACCAAAAGTTAGTTAATGAGTCCGAATACTCCCTAAGCCTTGGACCTAATATTTAAACTTTTCATTCTCCTCAACCAAGCCTTGCACCTAATGGGTACTAAGAGTCTATCCAAGAATGCCTAAGGTTTGAGTTCTTACTAATCTTGTTGTGCACTTTCCATTTTCCTTTCTTAATGTGGTCCAGAACTTAGGTTAATTCCTTAATTTCGTGCTAATGACTATCACTTTGTTTCATTTTGTGCTCCTTTTTTCATTTTGTTCTTTTTCTCCTCCTCCTTTGTAAAGTCCACAAAATTTTCTTTCCTCCTCTTATTTTATTATTCTTTTTCAAAAAATTTTTTAATTTTTATGGTGTTTTTGGCATATGTAAATTTTTTTTGTTTAAAACCTTTTCTTACGAGTTTTGAACTTACATACCCCCACATGCCTAAAATTTTCAATGTCCTCATTGTAACTTAGGAGGATTTTTATTTAGCTTAGTTCATACATTAGGACAGGTATTTTGGTGAGTGGATGGGTCGGGGTGACTGTTGCGGATGATTTCTAATCTCAGATGCAAGCACCTGAGGTGGAGTCGGCTGTCCTAAAGGATGAACCTTAAGTGTGAGGAGGTGTTAGAAAAGGTTTCGAGTTTTTTTCAAAAAGAATGACGGGCTGCCTCCCGTTGAGCGCTGAGTTTTACGCCATCGGCTGGGCGCAATATGCTCAGAGAGAATGGCAGATAAATGATGACTCAGCCAAATTTGTAGAGGTTACATCGATGAACGATTTGAGTTTCTGACCGTTCACGATGAAAGGTTCAGAATCGTGGCTGAGCGAATTGATTTCCACGGCTCCATTTCCAAAAACCTATCGGACAAGATATGGTCCGACCCACTTGGATCGCAGTTTCCCAGGGAAGAGTTTGAGTCGGGTATCGAAGAGTAGGACCTTCCGACCAGGATGAAAGATCATTCTAGATATGTGCTCGTCATGGAAGGCTTTAACCCGCTCTTTGTAGATTCGCGAGTTCTCATACGCATCAAGGCGTAATTCATCGATCTCGCTAATCTGAAGCTTTCTATGGTTTCCAGCCTTAGAAAGATCTAGATTGCAGCTCCGTACTGCCCAATAGGCTTTGTGTTATAATTCGACGGGAAGGTGACACACCTTCTCGTACACCAGTCTAAAAGGAGACATGCCTAATTGGGTCTTGTGGGCGGTCCTATAAGCCCACAAAGCTTTCGGAAGTCAGGATGACCAGTCCTTCCTATCAGGTCGAACAGTGACCTGCAGGATTTTCTTGATCTCCTAATTTGATAGCTCAGCTAGACCATTAGTTTGAGGGTGGTAAGGAGTAGAGATTTGGTGACACCTCGAATTTGGTCATCAGTGACCTGAACTGAGCATTGGTGAAATGGATTCCTCGTCAGAGATGATTGCACGAGGAATCCCAAACCGTGAGAGGATATTTTGATGAATGAATTTGATAATGATTTTACGATCACAGGTTCGGGTTGGAATGGCTTCAATCCATTTGGACACGTAGTCCACAGCAATCAGAATGTACTCGAAGCCGTCCGAAACAGGGAAGGGGCCCATAAAATCAATCCCCCAAATATCGAAGATTTCACAAACGAGAATCGGCTACAAAGGCATCATGTCGTGATGGCTCATGTTGCCCAAAGTTTGGCAACGACTGCACGCCTTGCAGTGACTGTATGAGTCCTTGAATAAAGTGGGCCAATAAAAGCCACACTGGAGGATTTTTGATGCGATTTTGTGCCCAGAGAAGTGGCCACCGCATGCCTGGTCATGGAAGAATGAGAGAATATCATTGATTTCGCTCTTCGGGACACATCTCCGGATGATTTGGTCAGCACTTATACGGAAAAGGTACAGGTCTTCCCAGATGTAGTACTTGGCATCAGAGCGCAACTTGTCTTTCTTGGCCTTTGACCAATCAGACGGGATCTGATGAGATGCCAGATAGTTTACCATATCAGCAAACCATGGAAGCTTAGTACCAATAGTCAGTAGGTGCTCATCGGGACAATGCTCCGTGATGGGTCCAGAAGGGTTGATGATCTCAGAAGGAAGGCGAGACAAGTGGTCAGCTACCACGTTTTGTCTTCCCGCCTTGTCGCGAATCTCGAGGTCGAATTCTTGCAACAACAAGATCCATCAGATTAATCGAGGCTTCGTGTCCTTCTTGGCAAGGAGATGCCTCACAGCCGTGTGATCCGAGTAGATGATGACGTGGGAACCCAGGAGATAGGATCGGAATTTTTCGAGGGCAAATACTACGGTTAGCAACTCTTTCTCCGTAACTGTATAGTTACGCTGAGCCTCATCAAGTGTTTTGCTAGCGTAGTAGATGACCACAGGTTTCCCATCAACTTTCTGCCCCAGAACCGCTCCTACAGCGAAATCAGATGCATCGACATGATCTCAAAGGGTTGAGACCAATCAGGGGACTGTAGGATCAAAGCTTAGGTGACTCGGTCACGAAGGTTCTCAAAAGCTTGAGTGCATTCCTTGGAAATCTCAAAGGGTACATCCTTGGAGATGAGAGTAGTCAGGGGGCGTGCGATTTTCGAGAAATCAGGGATGAAACGACGGTAAAAATCGATGTGCCCTAGAAAAGAACGGATGTCCCTGATCAAGCTGGGCATAGGAAGTCTAGAGATCAGATCAACCTTGGCTCGATCCACTTGGATGCCTTTCTCTGAAATTAAGTGACCTAGGACGATCCCCTCAGGCACCATAAAGTGGCTCTTTTCCCAGGAAAGAACCAGATTTATGTCGATGCAACGCCTGAGTATATGAACCAAGTGCTGCAGGCAATAATCAAATGATGCCCCGAAAACTGAGAAGTCATCCATGAAGACTTCCAGATAATCACCTACCATATCAAAGAATATGGCTAGCATGCACTGCTGAAAAGTCGCGGGTGCATTGCAGAGGCCGAAAGGCATCCTTCAGAACGCGTATGTCCTGAAGGGGCAGGTGAACATGGTCTTCTCTTGGTCCACAGGATGAATTGCCACTTGGTTATAACCGGAGTACCCGTCAAGAAAGCAGAAGAATCTATTTCCCGCTAACTTCTCGAGAATCTGATCAATGAATGGTAGTGGGAAATGATCCTTCTTCGTGGAGGAATTAAGTCTTAAGTAATCTATGCAGACTCTCCACGAGTTGGCTATTCGAGTAGGTATGACCTCTCTGGTTTCAGTCGTAATGGTGGTGAGCCCTACCTTTTTAGGCACAACCTGGATAGGACTCACCCAATGATTGTCGGAGATCGGGTAGATAATCCCTGCATCTAATCACTTAATGATCTCCTTTTTCACGACCTCCTGCAGATCGGGATTCAAACGTCTTTGCATCTCACGGGAAGGTCGTGCGCCCTCTTCAGAATAGATACGGTGGGTGCAATAAGAGGGACTTATTCCAGTCAAGTCATCGAGAGTCCAACCAATGGCTCTGCGATGTTGCTGGAGAACAGCAATCAGACGGGATTCCTGATCATGAGTGAGCTTGGAATTTATAATCACAGGAAATGTCTGATTAGAACCCAAAAAGACGTACTTTAAATGATCGGAAAGGGGTTTGAGTTCAAGGATGGGGTTATCAGCAGCAGCGGGTGGTTCAGAGTGAGTGTGAGGTACAAGGATAGGAGTTATGGGTTTGTCTGAATCAAGGTTTGACTCCTCTAATTGCGATTCAAGATCTTCTTGTGGTTGATGAGATATAATCAGGTTATTCTCAAATTGTGTTTCATCAACCAAAGCTCTGACATCACAGATTTGTTCAATGGCACCGCAATTAATCCCTTGTTGGGCCTTAAAGATATCAATTTTTAGGGTTTGATTTCCAAATTTCAATTCTATTTGGCCCTCCTCACAACTAATGTTGGCCCTTGTAGTGGCCAGAAAAGGTCTCCCTAGTATGATCGGTGTATCCCTTGGATTTTCAGGTGCATCCATATCTAAGACTATGAAGTCTACAGGGAAATAGAAATCCCTCACCCTAACAATAACAACCTCAAGAATTCCTTTGGGTAACTTGATAGATCGGTCTGCTAACTACAATGTCACCTCAATCGGTTTTAGCTCGGATTCTTCTAGATGATTAAGTAGGGATGTGGGTATCAAGTTGATGGAGGCACCCAAGTCAAATAATGCTCTGTCGAACTGGGTCTCACCTATCTTGCATGAAATCAGGGGAGTGCCTAGGTCTTTTGCCTTGGGTGGGAGTCTGCTCAGGACTACAGAGCTGGCTTGCTCTGATAGTACAATTGGACTCCCACTCTTGGTTCGCGGCTTACGCTGAGGTATACACACATTCTTCAAAAATCATGCGTAAGCCGGTACGTAGCGGATCGCATCCATCAAGGGGATGTTTATTTGGACCTGCTCAAAGAGCTTGACCAAGTCCTCCTCAGGAGCCACGGATTTGGTTGTCTTCTTTCCCTTGGTCAAGGCCTCGGGAAATGGAACCTTGGTTGGTTCCTCTAGGATAGGTCCAGGTCTTTAATCTGGGACAGGTATAGGAACGTCCTGGATTACTGTCCAAGGGTTTGGGTCACTACCAGGCCTGGAGTGGTCTAGATAAGGTGGATCTTGGGTCTCCTTACCACTACGGGTGGTTACAGAATTCAGCCCTGCCTGGTTCTGGTTAGGGTTTGGTAGGATGGGTTGCTGCTACCGGTAACCCGCATAAGAAGTTGAAGCCTCCATCCCATCAGGTGAAGGAATAGCGGGGGCCTGATAAACCATATGTGCTTGGCCCAGGTTTTGGTTCATAATGCGCTGCTGGGTTGGCACGCTATTAGGGTTGGGAAGAGGCTAAGAAAGAAGTGTGCCTGGTTGGCGAGAATTCGCCAACTGGGCCAGTTGGTTTTGGACCTCTGTGATTTCGTCCTTGTGTTGCTTTTGAATAGCCACATTCATTCTCTGAATATCAGCCAGAGTCTAAAGGATGTGGGACATTTGGTCTTGTTTTGGCCCGGATGGAAAAGTAGGGTTGGGTCGAGGCTGAGGCGGCTGGTAAGGACGAGGTGCTTGTGGACGAGACTGAAAGGGTGGTCTTGGATTCTGGGAATTCCCTGCCCACTAGAAGTTGGGATGGTTTCGCCATCCAGGATTGTAGGTATTGGAAAATGGGTCATTCTGGATGGCGTTGAGGTCCTTGCAGGCCTGAGGAGCCTCAGAAAAATTAGAGAATGAGGGAGTGGAATTCCCCCAGCTAGTATAGAAAGGATCGAAGGTTCCTCCGATCCGAGAGTTAGATGGGGGTGGATACGAGTCCACCTCAGGAGAAGGTCGATGGAAAATGTTCTGCACAGTCTCCCATGCGGAAGGAGGCTGTGCAAAGGAATTCTGCGTAGAGGTGGCTCGTTGCAAGTGCTGAGTCAACTCATCCACCTTCTTTTCAATAATAGAGACCTTGTCCAATCGACTGGCCATCAATTCCAAGTCGACTGATGCGGAAAGGCCCTACGTCTCGTGTGCTCCCCTTAGGTTCGTCGATGCGCGGGTATTCGTCCTGTCGAATAGTCCCATGGAGTCATTATTGATGGAGTTCTCGCACATATTCTCGAGAATCTCCCACACTGTGTCCTCATGCTAACTCATGATATTCCCTCCGCAAGATGCATTGACGAATAGTCTAATATCCTCACAGAGTCCCTGGTGAAAAGACTGGACTTGTTCCCATTTAGGAACTCAATGATGGGGACACTTTCTCATGAGATCCTGAAAACGATCCCATGCCTCATGAAGATGTTCTCCCATCTGTTGCGTGAAGTGAGTAATCTGATGGTGCAAGGCATTGGTCCGACCAACGAAGAAGAACTTCCTCAGGAACTCGGACTGAAGTTCCTCCCAATTGTTGATCGGCCAGGTCTGTGTTTGATATTAATGGGCAGCCTTGTCCATAAGGGAGAAAAAGAACATCTTCTTAAGGAGAATATCCCGATTTTGCGCATCTGACCCGAAAGTCTGGGCCAGATGCTTTAGCTGTTTAATGTGCTGAAAGGGGTCTTCAGAAATAAGCCCATGGAATTTAGGTATGACATGAATCATGTTGGGCTTCAGTTCAGAATCAGATCCTCCAGTCGGGATTCTGACTCGAGGCTCAATAGCCACCGCAGCAGGATTATAGCGATCTCGCATCATGGGACGCTGCGGTGGGTGCATGAAGTTCTGGAAGAGGTCATTGAGTCGCTGGAGCTGGTGCTCTAGATTGTTCTCTTCCTCAACTGGATGAGCCATTGTGGAAGAAGAAGGTCAGTTGGGTTCATAATCCGAGGAGAGGTCTATGTAAAGTGTTGGTTGCACAAACAAGGGCACCGAGGCTCGGCCTCGGGGAGAGTAGATGAGTCTAGCAGGTGCTGGACCCAATCAAGACACCCAAAATGTTGGGTGACTATAGAGGTTCGGGGCAGATGGACCCCTTGATCAGAAGGTTGTCCACTTGAGAATTACCTGGGCAGCCAGAGAGGGTGAGTCCTGCGAAGACCCCTACACGGTAGAGCGCCCCCACGGGTTACAGGGTTTCCCCCACCCGACCTCTCTTGTCACTGAGATTCCAGGTAGACCAAAATGGGGACCTTGACCTCTTAAGTCTACCACTTTTAGTTAGGATCAAGGTGCTTAGGGTTTTCACTTGAACTTTAACCTTTTGAGTGCAAAGAGTGACCTAAGTTAAAGGTTGGTTGACCCAAGGGATCAACTTCACCTATTAGTTCCTTTGAGAGCTTATTATGTCTTGTCTTTTAGGGTTCAAGTGACTTAAGAGCCGGATTATTTAGGGTTTCTTTTAATAGTTGTTTTCAAACAATGGCTTGGGCACACTTCTTTTGGGAATTTTCCATTCTTGCTTAGAAAAGTGTGTCTCTAAAACCCTAGCTTTGAATCTTATATTGGCTCTAATTGGTCCAGTTAGTTGCCTCTAGATTGGGTAATTAGGGCTCAAGCAAGAAGGTTTTAGCCCTAACTACCTTTAATGGATGTACAAATAAAGTATGTTGAAATTTGAAAACAGGCAACTTTGGTGTTTTACTACGTATGAAAGACAGGTTATTCCTAAATTGCTTTTTTCTTTTTCTTCCTCCTTAGAATTTAGGGGTTTAAACGAGAAGATAGAAAATTACCTGTCCTTGGTGTGGTTGTTGTGCGGCTACTTGTTTTCCTCTTGATTTCCTGTGCTTGCACAACAAAAGAGAAGAGATTAGTCAATAGGAAATCAAAAAATTGTGAATCAATAGCTTCTAGAATGGCCGTTGCTCCCCGGCAACGGCGCCAAAAATCAGTTGGGTCGCTTAGGGTTTCGTGTGTTTTGAAGTTCTTAGACGTTGTAGTATATCACGAAAGGCTACTACCAGTTTACAATTTATTACTCAGAATTAAAAGTTTCCCGAGGTTGAACTCAGGGAGCAAACTATGATTCCAGAAACATATGAATTCACAATATATATTGTTTTACAAAAATTAAGACAAAGGAGAGAGAGAGAGAGCAAAAATTTTCTTCTTGGCTTTCTCTTCTCCCTTCTTCTTTTCTTTCAACAGGTTATCTTCTTCAACCAATCTTCTTCTTTCTTCTTCTTTTTTTTTCTTTGCTGTAGCTGCTATGTCCTTCTTCTTTTTCCTTCTCTTCTCTGATTTTATGCTCTCCTCCGTCTTCTTCTTCTTTGTTGCAGAGGCTCCCTCCTTCTCTTTTCTCTTTCTTTTTCTCTGGCCTGTCCTCTGCTCTTCTCTTCTGCTTCACTTCTTCCTTTCTTTCCGACGTCTGATTCAAAAATCAGACGCCTTATCTGATCAGCCTCTCCTTCTTTTCTTTCCTCTTGACTTCTCTAGCTTCTTCTGCTCCTCTCCTTCCTTCCTTCTCCTTTCTGCTTCTCTGCGGCTAAGTCCCAGCCGCTGCTCTTCCTCTACTACTTTCTTTCTTCCTTCCTTCTTCACTTCAGCAGCTCCTTGCTTCTTCCTTCCTCACCTATTCCCTGCACACACACACAAGCTCAGCGCAAAACCTACCCTACCCTCTGCCCGCGTCTCTCTCTCTCTGAATCTCTCTTTGGTACACTCTCCCAGAGCTGGGTAATCGAGTCGGGTTACGTGCCCAGGTCCAGCCGCACTGACGTGGGTGGTGCGCAAGGAGTGCACAGGAGTAGGGATAGTCGGGTCGGGTCAGGTCCGCGTGGGAAGAGTCGCGGACGAGACCCGGTTGATAGGTGAGGAGGGACCTCACCCTAGTGTTTCAAGGTGAAATGCCTAGAGCACTTTTACAATTTAAGTGTGGGCGTGTGCCCACACACTTCCGAGGTGGGACTAAAGTCCCACCTCCGCTCCGTGCACCTATAGGCAAGAAGCTGTGAGCAATTGGGGCAGCAGTGAAGGCGTGTGACCCCAATTGAGAACCTGGGCACACTCGTGGAAGTGTCCCGCGTTGCCTGGGGCCTACACCTGGTGCTAAAGGGGCCTGGAGCTGCTCGCTAAGTCGCTCCTGCTATTCGTCAATGGCGGCGGGGGGGCGAGACCTGAAAGCACAAAAACGGCCTCATGGCCACATCAAACAACTCAAGAAGCTTTGCCAGAGTACGGCGAAGCTGGTGCGGGGGTCGGCATGGCGGGAAAGTGCCTGTGGCCGTGTGCCTAGGGCACACTGTAGAGGTGTAGGTGGGCGTGTTCGAGGGGTGTTCTGGGTGTGTGGAGTGGTGGTGTGAGTGGGGGAAATGCTTGAGTGGAGTGAGGGGGAGCTTCTGGGCTTGTCGACAAAGGGTGGAATGGCGTGTGGAGGTGGAGCGACCTCGCCGGAGCTGGTGGCCGAAGGTGGAGCAGATGGAGGTGGTAGTGGCAGTTGAGGGGTTAAAAGTGCAAATTTAAGAGGGAAAAATAACAGAGAGATAAAGGGGAAGGTTTTTACCTACTTAATTGACAAAGAGGGAAAGAGGGGCGCCCGGCGCGTGCCTGCCGGAGCTGGGGACGAAGGTGCCCAAAAGGGGGGTAACAGCGACAAGGAGGGGATCTGGAGGCGCCAGCTGGTGCGGCCTGGCGTGGGAAGATGAGGCGGAGTGAACTCTGCTGCAGGTATGGCAGCAGAGCGACGAGGAGGAGGAAAAAAGATCGCCGGAAGCTTGGGTTGTCTGACCGAAGTGAGAGGAGACGAAGTTTGGGGTGTTCTTCGGCCAAAACGAGCTTGCCAGAAACAGCTACCCCTGCTGCTTCTTATAGAGGTGCTGGCAAGGAGAGGATCTCAAGGGGGCGACGTGGGGAGCTCGCCGGAGAATGGTTAGAGATGGAGACCCATGCCTCTCGTGCATTCGCACGAGAGGCATGGGCAGCTGCAGGTCAAAGGGGAGGGTCCCTACGAAAGAGGACGACGCAAGGAACCCCCTGTTCGTTCCTGAGAGCGGCCCCCATACCCTGCGCGACACCATCCTCCGCACAAGGTCGCTGGAGGTATGGCACCTGCGTGGGGTGGCAGGAGGGGCCTTTCTGCAAAGAACGAAAGAGAAGATAGGGGGCTAAATGCAAGGATTTGAAAAGATAAGGATCAAAAAGTAATTCAAGAGGACCAATTTGTAAAGTCGGACAAGATGGTCTTTTCTTAGGCCCAAGTTTTTGTACCAACCTAATTTGAACCTGAGAAATTCAATGGTGTAATTTGATTTTAGGTTTGACCACGTTTGACCAATAAATTTGCATAAAAACCCAAATTATGTCAAAATTTGGACATGGTTCTCAATTTAGGTTAAGATAGGTTGCAAAGGCTAAATTGAAGGTTCTAAACCCTGGAAAATATTTTTCTATGAATTTTAGAGGATTTAGTTGATTTTTATCCTTCCAATAACCTCATTAATTAAAGCGGGTTTGTTTTTAGGGTTACAGAATATCATTTAATCCCTAGAAGTTGCTATGACCCTTTTCGGCTCAGGCTATCCCACTTTCTTTCTTATTAAACTCATTTGACCTGTATTCAGACCCTTAGATGCCCTGATTGTGCACTGCATTGGTAAAATTACACTTTTACCCTTTATGACTTGTTTTATTCCTCAATTTAGAATTCTCTGAGTTAGGCTTTTCTTTAGGTTTCGTAGGAGCTTTTTCACACTTATTTAGATCAAATTGTGCCAGTTAAGGTTCACGATGAGGCTCTCATCATTCATCTATTTCTCAAAGTATCCAAGTATTTCTTGATCTTGCATGTTCCTCGTGGGAACAATCTTTATTGTAGCCTTTTCCATGGAGTAGAAGGTACACATGGTGCTCTCCTGACCGGGAGAGTCCCCCATGATAGTCTTACACCCATTCAACCACCCCTAGGTCACTGTTGAGATGTAGCGGTGACTACGGCACACGTGATAAGCGCACGGGTAGCTACCCCTCACTGACACGCAGTCAGTCGTTTCCGCTAGTGGGTACGCCCAAGGTACAGCACGGAACAGTATAGGGCCGTGCCCTCTCAGAACAGGGTTCTCGCCTCTCAGAACTAAATAGGAATCTCGCCCCTCCACAGTCCAGGTACTCTCGTCCGACTACCCCGATTTGCCCAGCGGGCCTAACAAAGTCGGTGTAGGGTGGCTAGCTTAACCCCAGGCCCCGTGGGGTGGCTAGCTCCCTCCCTACACTAGTAGCACGCCTCGATACCACGTACACGAGAGCCTACAAGAGTCGGTGTAGAGTGGCTAATCCTAACCCCGGGTCTCAACCCAAGGGAGGCTAGCTCCACTCTACACTAAAAGAACCATGGTGCTCCTTGGTAGTACATACACAAGGGCCAACTCACTTCCCATCTGCATTCCAGATTCCTTTCATACACAGGAGTTCTACTCCTAATTCCCTGTAAGATTCATGCTCATATTCATCTCATTTACCCATATTCAAATCTCATGTTTCATAACTCATTCCTTATCTATATAGAGGTAGCTCGTGTTTTCACAATTTAACTTGCAATCATATACATGCAACTTGTGGTTTCACAGTTCACTTTCTCATTCATATACAGGCAACTTGTATTTTAACATGCATCACATAATTTATTCACATACAGGCAACTCGTATTCTAACATGCATCTCATAATTACACTAATACCATTTGCAAGCGATTTATTTTAAACAAGCATCAAGTAAATAATACAGCTCAAAACAGGCTCATACATTTCTACCCTAGGGTTCATTCCACAACCTAGAGTTCGATCCGAGTATTCCAAACAAGTACATTCTTATTTAAATATTAACAACTGAACTAAACCACTCTACCGGGTACCACGGGAGGAATGGGGGCTTGTGCTACAGATCTCGTCGTCTCCACAGGCCCCAAATATGCCACTGGCTGGTAACCTATACGAGCGACTAATTTACATTAGTCGAGGTCAAAATAATAGATACCCAACACGAACAGGTAAAGGAATTCGAGTGGAAAATAGCGGAACTTAGTTTGTAGAAATCCGATTCCGTTTGGGCCCTAAACGGGCCAAAAACGCAGTTACTGACCAACATCAGATGTCTGGGACTAGTCTCAGACGTGTTAAAAGACATCAGATCTCACCTTGTGTTTCTTGCGGCATTCTCAGACACCTGGATCCCTTCGTGACCGTCTGGGAGTAGCTCTAGACGTCTCACCCTCCTTCCAATCGTCTGGAAGGGCCATCAGACGTTTTGCGATGCGATCAGACGTCCAAAATCACCTTGTAGTGCGCAATCAGCTCCTTCCTAACGCTCTGCGCCTGCATGCAAAGCACAGATCCATTTTTAACCCAACACCTCCTGCACTGCAATCTTTTGCTTGGTGGAAAGCAGCGTAGGAAGGTACGTACCTCGCGATATTGTGCTTTCAAACGTCCAGCTTTAGCTCCGGATGTCCTGGTGCCTCGCCAGCCACCTAGATGTCACTCCAGATGTCTTATACTGGAAAACTTCCAGTACCAGAACATACTCCACGACACTTCTCTCCTCGCAATGTCACCCACAACGTGCCGCAGCAGCTTCAGTAGCTGCAGATGGTCGGGAGGCTGCCTCCTCAAGCCCTTCCTCCTCACGCACACACCCGCCGCCAGCCATACGGGCTCCGCTGAGCTCCCGAAGGTCCTCTGACCTTCCACGCTCTTTGATGAGAACCTCATCATGAACCCTAATTAGCACAATCTAACCCAAATATGTGAGAAAAAGCTCCTACAGGACCCAAAGAAAGGCTTAACTCAGAGAATTCTGAGTTTAAGAATAAAACAAATCATAAGGGGTAAAACTGTAATTTCACCAATGCAATTTGCAAACAAGGTAATTAATGATCCAAACACAGGACAAACAAGCTTAACAAGAAGGAAAGTGGGATGATCTGATCTAAAAAGGGTTGTAGCAACTTCCAGGAATTAAATGACATTCTGTAACCCTAAACAAATCCTCTTTAATTCACGAGGTTCGAGCCAGGATAAAAATCAAATAAACCCACTAAAATTCATATAAAAATATTCTCTAGGGTTTAGAACCTTCAATTTGGCCTTAGAAACCTATTTTGACCTAAAAAGAGAACCATGCCAAAGTAATAACTTAATTTGGGTTTTTACGTAAATTTACCGGTCAAAAATGGTCCAACCTAGAATTAAAATTCACCATTAAAATCCTTAGGTTCAAATTAGTCTTGTATGAAAACTTGAGCCTAAGAAGAGACCTCCTTGACCGACTTTACAATATGCTCATCTTCATTTACTTTTTGACCCTTATCTTTTGAAACCCTTGCATTCAGGCCGACAGCTTTTGAAACCCTTATCTTTTGTAGAATGGTCTTCCCTGCAACTTTTGCACAACGCCATACTCCGGCGACCTTGCATGGAGCATGGCGCCACGCAAGGCAGGGCTGCCGTCCTGCAGAATAGAGGCGGGGTTCCCTGCGACGTCCTCTGTCGCAGGGACCCACCCACGATCTCTACCGACCACCATGCCTTCCGTGCGAATGTGCGGAAGGCATGGGTGTCATCACCGGCCTTACTCGCGCGAGGCTAGCACGACGCCAGCTCGCCCCTCTCTCTGCGCCAAGCTCTTTATAAGGAGTGGCACACCTTGCCGACTCCTTCAAGCTTCCTTTGACGGAGATCTACCCCCCTCTTCATCCCTTTCTCCTCCGGTCAGAGAGCTCGAAGCTTCCGGCGAACTCCTCCCCTTCCTCCTCGCCGCTCTGCTGCCCTACTTGCAGCAAGGTTTGCCTTGCTCCGTCGTCCGCGCCAGGCTGTACCCGCTGGCGCCCTCCGCCTGCTTCCTCGTCGTCGAAACCCTCCTCCTGGGCGTCTTCGTCTCCAACTCCGGCAGATACGAGCCGGCTGCTCTGCCCTCCCCCTTCGTCGAGTAATTAGGTAGATAGCTTCCTCTCTCCTTCCCTTGTATTTTCCCCCTTTTAAATTGCCCTTTCGACCACCCAACCGCCACTGTCCAGACCACCTTCTCCACCACCGATCACCCCCTCCGACGAGACCATCTCACGACCACAGAGACTCTCACACCTCGCCGACCAGCCCAGAAGCTCCCTCACACTCCACTCCACCGATCCCCCCTCTCCATTCACTGCCAAGCGCCACCCGACCACCCCCCGAACAAACCCACCTCTCCGACCACAGTCTGACCTAGGTCAGCCTCTCCACGCACTCCCACACCCCGCCGACCACCGCACAAGCTTCGCCTCACTCCGGCGGAGCTTCCTATGTATTCTGACTAGGCCGAGAGGCCGTAGCTGTGATTTCAGGTTCGCGCCCTTCACCGCCATTGTTGACAAGCTGCAGCAGCTTCACCTACAGCTGCAGGCATCCTCCAGCCCAGGTGCGCGTCCCAGGTATGTAGCTGGGGCAAAGACCTCGCGGGCTGCCTCAATTGGCCGCAGGTCGCTCACCTGCAGGCGCCAATTTGGGAGGTGGGACTTTAGTCCCACCTCGGAAGTGCGTGGCCAAGCGCTTGCACTTAAATTGAAAAAGTGCCTAAGGCTAATCGCCTTTGAACACAGGGGTCAGTGAAATTGCACTAGAGGGGGGGTGAATAGTGAAATTATATTGTATTGTAATACAACAAATTCAATCACACAATATACTCAATTATTTTTAGGTGGAAACCCAAGATGGGTGAAAACCACCACCTAAGCCAATCTCTTGACTTAGGATTTTCGATCACAAGGTGATCAATCCACTAACCACACTACTTAAACGAGGGTAGTGTACCTCAATTACAATTCCCACCTCCGATCCCTAAACGGAGGTTTCTCTCTTCAAGATGAAGAGACGGGGACCCGACAGGCCGGATACCCAAAATACAGAAATTAACAAGTAGAAATAACACCTATAGAGCACCCCAATAATTTAGTTGCTTTCTTATCTAGTAAGCATGAAAAGAACTCCCTGATGATTTGTAGAACGGAGCGAGCCGGGAGTATGGATTTGCCCTTTTATCAGAGTATTAGCACAGCACAAGGACAAGATGGAGCTTAGAGTAGAGAGCAAGAGATTTTTCTAATGGAATTGTATCTCAAGAGGTGTGTATTGCCAAAGAAGAGTTGTAGTCTATTTATAGGCAAGTTTGGAACCTTCAAGAACACTTGGGAGAGCTCTTCTAGCCGTTGGAGACAAATCCCAAGAGTTTAGGACGAAATCCACACAAAATCAGGGCAATGATGATTCTGACAGCAACATCAGACGTCTAATTTTAATATCAGACGTCTTACAGGACGTCTGATTTTTACTATGGTCGTCTAATATTGCAGGATATTCTTAACGGACTCTATTGGATCAAAAGAAGGACGTCTGATATTATGTCATAAGACGTCTG
Source organism: Thalassia testudinum (assembly GCA_037157565.1). Taxonomy (NCBI): domain Eukaryota; kingdom Viridiplantae; phylum Streptophyta; class Magnoliopsida; order Alismatales; family Hydrocharitaceae; genus Thalassia; species Thalassia testudinum. The sequence goes on along the minus strand of JAZHRO010000022.1, from coordinate 78,437,861 downwards.
ATTATTTTACTGGACGTCTAATGAATGGTACATTCGTTCCTGTTATCATCGGATCCAAACAGGGTTCTAGGTTTAGAGGATCAGACGTCGTTATGGACGTCTGAGGACATTACCAGACGTCTGGAAACCTAAATACTCTTCCTCCCTGCTTCTGCCAAAAGATTATGTGGCCATAGACAGATACGCACAGAAAATCATGGCCAACGGTTCAAAGGCAGACGTCTGTAAGTGTGTCAAGACGTCTAGAAATTATTTTTGCCGATAAAAAGTCTAACGGTTAGTATGAGGACGTCTGGGTAAAGGATCAGACGTCTGTGAACGGTTATCGACGTCTGAAAGTGAGGTCCTTCGACTGATGTTTATGAGGAGATGAACAAGGCAGAAATATTTGAAATTAGACGTCTGATACACATGTCAGACGTCTTATGATGGAAAATCAGACGTCTGGACTTTTTAATGGACGTCTGATAAAAGTATAAGTGTTGGGTTTTTTGTTTCTAATTTATCCTAAGTGTAGAGAGCCTAAGTTAGCTATTTATAGGTTATGTTTGGGGGCTCTTTACAGTATTTCTAGACTCAAATAAGATGAAAATTACAACCTTTGAAAGTTTACATGAAAAAAGCCTAAGACCTAATACTTTTGCTACACGTCTTCACGCTTTTAATCTCCCGTCTTGGAAAGCTTTTTGAATTCCTGCAAATATGTTATTATAGAGAGAAAACAATATGCTACGCTTTATTTATTATTTCATTTTCTACATTTTGTAAAATCATCAAAATATTTTATATGAGTAGTTGAACTAACAATCTCCCCCTTTTTGATGATTTTCAAAATATAGCTGTAGGTTCCTCTTTCTCCCCCTAAAGGTTGTACTTGATAGCCTTTATCTATTTATTATTCCTTAATTTCTTACCTACATTCTTCTCCCCCTTTTTGAATATCATCATGAAGGGTTGTTGAAAAGGAGTCAAAATCCAAACTACAAGAGTAATATCTACAAAGTAGAGTGCGTGAATAAAATTGCATGTTTAAAAGATAGCAAGGCATTAAGGAAAATTGATTAGGAATAGAAATATTTAAGCATGGACTAGCTATGTGTTCCCAAAAATATTAAGTAGAGAGTCAAGGCCTCTTAATACAAACTTAGAATAAAAGACAGAAAAATAGAAGCACTAAAACTATTCTTCTTGATCTTGGCGGCGGCGGCGACGAGCGGGTCCTTGTCCTATCTGCAAATTTTGAACATCTGATCTAAGTTCGTCGATGTCGCGGCGCATGCTTCCCATGTAGGTGTACATCTCGCCGGTTCGACGCAGCAGGAGGGAGATGCCGGAGGAGAGGGAATCTGTGGCTGGATCCCATGCTTCATCAAAGCTCGAGCGGGGAGCTTCTATTTGAAGGGGCCGTGGTTCATGGAAGTCTGGAAAGGGTGGAAGGGGCTCTTCTTCCATGGGTTCGTCGGCGGGCTCAAGATGTTCTCTAAGTATATGCATCTTGGCGGCTGTGGCCCGGTTGTAAGGCTCAATTTTCTTGTCAACAGCTTGGTCAGTTATGGAAATCCGATGGGATGAAAAGATTTTGGATAGAATAGACCCAAACGGAAGTGATGCCCCATGGTCCTCATTCATGACGCGAACAATGAGGCGGCAATAATTGAAAGGAATATGACGAACGGCCGCAAAAAGGAGAGCCTTGTGTTGGCGTGAGATGTAATCAAAGCCTCCTGATTTGTTTAGGAGGTCCCACCCAAAAATGCGAGAGAGTAGACGTGGAAGGGGTTTGAGATTTTTGCACGGTAGAGTGCCAAGGTTTTCAGCATATTTTTCCGGGAGAACTAACTCTTGATTGATGATTTCAGGGTCGTATTGCCTCAGTATGTCATTGAAATCATTTCCCTCATTGGGGATGGCTAGTAGGTCAGAGATAGTTTCAGATGTGATGTGTATTTCACGACCAAATAGGCGGGTATGGAGTTCAAGTTCATCGTTGCTGTAGTCCTCAACGATGTTGGCATAAAAGAGACGGCAAAGATCAGGGAACACACCAAGAGTTCCAATGCCGGAGTGGAATTGACGGTCAAAATATTGGAAAAGATGGAGAGTTTGGAAGTGTTCCCGAAGGTTCAAATGGGCAAAATCATTCCAAACAATAAAGCGAGGACATTTAACTTTGGCATTCGCGAAACGACGAAATCGCTGCCTAGCGATGTCACCCCGCAATTGATCTGCCAAATAAGTGGAAGAGGAACTGGAAGATCCCTCAACTTGCTTCCTACGGGGAGGCATATTTGGTGGAATGGGTGGTTAGGTTTAGGAGAAAAGAGTGGTGAGTTGAGGATGGAATACCTGCAAAAAAGAAACAACCATTCAACCAAGCAACATTCACCCAAAACATAGTTTGAAACACTGTAATCATCATAAAAAAAATGTGGCAGTATGCCTTGAGGCAATACAACCTGCCATGTAGTTGTGGCAATATACCTTTGGATGCAAGCCACTAAAAAGTCGGCTTGATCCTCATGAGGTAATACCCTTGCCATGGAAGATGCAGCTAGGGCTAAGAAGGTTTTCTTGACCGAGGGTTAGGGCTGACAACGAAATGCACATGTAGGTCAAGTGAATCAAGAAGTGAACTAGATGCTACAAGGCCGTGGGTAAAAGCAGTATGAAAATGCCCTGGGCGTTGAGAGGGTATACCCACGGGAGGAGGGAAGCCTCCAAATGCGCGGTCGAGAGGCAGGGACGACGCGCGCAGAGGAGCAGCAGTTCCGTCAGTCGTCGAAGAGGCGCGACGGTCGTCTGGCTGCGAGCAGAACTTCGCCAGCTGCTGCTGTGGGCCGTCGGGTGTGAGGGAGAGCGGCGCGCAGATCGTGTGGGGTAGGGATTTTGGACAGGAGAGTGGGACCTTTGCGAAGGGGATTTTATATCCCAAGGTCACCGAGCAAGTCTCCCCCTGAAGTTGGGGAGATTTGCATCTCAAACCGTCCAGAGAAAAGCCGCGACGCGCAGATTTTTCCCCGATCAGACGTCTGTAAACGATGTCAGACGTCGGGATTTGGCAGAGGAATTTTTGCCTATTTCAGGGAGACGTCTGTTTTATTCATCAGACGAATAATCAGACGACTAATTATAATATAGACGTCTGATTTCTGCAGGAATCTTCCCCAGTAAAAACATTTATTCTCCAGGTTGTCGTCTGATTTCTTACTCAGACGGCAATGAAGACGTCTAAATTTAATATTAGACGTCCGATTTCTGCAGACAGACCTTCCTGGATTTTCGTTAAAAGTTACAGGGTCGTCCGTTTTTCCTGCCAGACGATTCATACGACGTCTATCCATATATTCAGACGTCCGACAGGCAGTACATGTTCTGTCTCCGAGATAGACGTCTGTCAACACATTTGGACGACAGTTCAGACGTCTGTGTGGAGTACCAGACGTCTGAAATTACTATTTTGTTATATATAAAATCGTCGTCTGTCCCAGATGTTTAGACGACGGATTTTAATGTATAAGACGTCTGATTATTTAATCAGACGTCTGATATTGGACAGAGTGTGCATTTGGATGTTTGAATGAAGGCTTAGTGAAATCAAGGTTCAATCTATGCTCATGACAAAAGAGGTTCCATTAAAACACTAAATTCTTCAAATATCACTTAGCTTACATATGCCTAGTTTCCTACGTATATAATTAAAGCGATCATAATTCAAAGGTTTAGTGAAAATATCGGCTAACTGCAGTTCAGTACAAATAAATTCAACTTCGATTTCTCCCTTAAGTACATTGTCTCTTAGGAAGTGATGTCGAACATCAATATGTTTTGTGCGAGAGTGATGTACGGGATTTTTCGAGAGGTTGATAGCACTAGTATTGTCACATAATATTTTTATCTTATTAAATATCAGGTTAAAATCCTTCAAAGTACTTTTCATCCAAAGTACTTGGGAACATGCTAGTGCAGCGGCTATGTATTCAGCTTCTGTAGTTGATAAAGCTACACTAGATTGTTTCTTTGAGAACCAAGAAACTAGTGATTCGCCTAAGAATTGGCACGTCCCACTAGTACTTTTCCTATCAGTGCGGCTACCTGCGTAGTCCGCATCGCTATATGTAACTAAGTTGAATTGTGGACTCCTAGGGTAGAATAAGCCATAATCAGATGTGTCAACTAGATATCTAAATATTCGTTTTACAGCATTTAGGTGTGATTGTTTAGGATTTGATTGAAACCTAGCGCATAAGCAGGTACTAAACAAAATATCAGGTCTACTGGAAGTTAAATACAGTAAAGATCCAATCATGCTACGATAGAGCTTTTGATCTATGGGCGTACCTGATTCGTCCAAGTCTAAGGAAGTTGTGACACTCATAGGAGTGTTCTTCCCTTTACTTTTGTTCATATCAAATCTCTTCAACATCTCCTTTGTGTATTTAGATTGACACACAAAGGTTCCAATCTCGAGCTGAGTGATTTGCAAGCCCAAGAAAAACTTGAGTTCACCCATCAAACTCATTTCGAATTCTTCCTGCATAATTTCTGAAAACTTTCTACACATAGATTCATTAGTAGCACCAAATATAATATCATCTACATATATTTGAACTAATAAAATGTCTTTTCCTTTTCTTTTAATGAATAATGTGGAATCAGCTTCCCCTATAGAGAATTTTGCATTTAACAAGTACTCTTTGAGCCTTTCATACCAAGCTCTAGGAGCTTGCTTTAGACCATATAGTGCCTTGTTTAATTTGTAGACAAAATGAGGCTTATCATGAGACTCAAAACCAGGAGGTTGTTTTACAAAAACTTCCTCCTTAATGAATCCGTTAAGAAACGCGCTCTTAACGTCCATTTGAAAGAGTTTAAAGCCAAGAAAGGCGGCATAAGCAAGAAGCATGCGAATTGATTCGAGTCGAGCTACGGGAGCGTAGGTCTCATCAAAATCAATTCCTTCTTCTTGGTTGTACCCTTGTGCTACCAACCGAGCCTTATTTCGAATAACTATACCGGATTCATTCAACTTGTTCCGGAATACCCATTTGGTACCTATTACCGTTTGCCCTTCAGGCTTAGGTACTAGATCCCAAACTTCATTCCTTTGGAATTGGTTGAGTTCCTCCTGCATGGCCATCATCCAAGTTTCTTCGGAGCATGCTTCCTCGACACTCTTCGGTTCAACTTGAGATACAAAGGCGGAGAGACCAAAGGTGCAACTAAAACGAGATCGGGTTTTAACGCCATCAGAAACACTTCCAATGACTTGACTTTCGGGATGATCCCTTTGATATATCCAATCTTTTGGAAGATTATGGATATTGGAGTTTGGAATGTTAGACACATCAATAGTAGAATCATCTTCATCATCCATATTGACTCGGTCAATGGAGGAATGAGGAGATTCATCGAAGGAGACATGAAGGGTTTCCTCCACTGTTAATGTGGTCTTGTTAAAAACCCGATATGCCTTACTACGTGAGGAGTAACCAATAAAGATGGCTTCTTCACCTTTGGCATCAAATTTATCTAAATTAGAGCGGGTATTCAAGACAAAACATCGACATCCAAAAACTTTAAAATAACTAATTTTGGGTATTTTCCCATAGTATAGTTCAAAACAAGTTTTTCGCAATCCGGATCGAATTAAGGTGCGATTTAACACGTAACAAGCCGTGTTAACCGCTTCAGCCCAAAAATACTTCGGTAACCCCGAGTCTATGAGCAATGTTCGAGCACATTCTTGAAGAGTGCGGTTCTTTCTCTCAACCACCCCATTTTGTTGAGGTGTTCGAGGAAAAGAGAACTCATGAGCAATGCCGTGCTCTAGACAAAAATCATCAAACAAGGAATTTTCAAACTCGCCCCCATGATCACTACGGATACGAGTGATTTGGTAGCCTTTTTCAGTTTGAATTTTCCTACAAAAAATAGAAAAGACAGAAAACACTCTTTCTTTAGATCTCAAGAAGGAGACCCATGAAAACCTCGAAAAATCATCTACAATTACAAGGCAATATTTGCATCCACTGAGGCTCTCATATTTTGTTGGTCCAAATAGATCTAGGTGAAGTAGTTCTAAAGGTCTTGATGTGGATATAACTTCCTTGCTTTTAAAACTAGATTTTATAATCTTACCTAATTTACATGAATCACAAACAAGTTCATTTAAAAATTTTCTTTTAGGAAGACCTCGGACTAGTTCATGTTTAGCTAATTTTTGAACCAGCTTCATATGAACATGTCCTAGTCTTTTATGCCATATACTTAACTCATCATTTGCTATAAGACATTCATAAGTGCCATTTTTATCAAATTCTACAACATAAATGTCTTTAAATCTAGTTCCCTTGAGAAGGGTTTCATTGGTTGATGCATGCATAATTTCAAACATTTTAGAAGTAAACACTACTTTAAAACCCTTATCACATATTTGACTTACACTTAAAAGATTATGTTTTAGTCCTTTAACTAGAGAAACATTTGAGATGGGAGAGAGAGGGTTACCTATTTTACCAAGGCCAATAATATGACCCTTGTGGTTGTTGCCAAATGTAACTGTTCCTCCATCCGTAGGTTGGAGGTCCAAAAATAGGCGCTTGTCTCCTGTCATGTGTTTGGAGCATCCGGAGTCCATCACCCATCGGCCTCCTTGGTGGTGGAGGTTTCCTTGTCTTCCTCCTTGTAGACCTTCTTCCTCCTACAAAAGATCTTCGATTGTGACTTGGTGTTTCTATAGGTCTTTCTAGTTTGAGTCGTCCATCCTTCATTTTGTATATCCAATTTTTGACATTATGATGTCCTTTCATCCCTACAAAACAAAGTGAGAGTTGTCTTTTCGGTATCCATTGTAAAGTGGATCCGTATTTGTTAGTGTTCTCCTTTAGAGGAGGGTCCCTTTTTGGCTCACTTTGACTAGGCTCATAAAAGCCTAATCCAAATTTACTTGAGGAAGGTTTTTGATGGGCAATGAGTTTGTCCAAGTTATCTTTCCCCTTTGTAAATTTGGCTAGGTCCTCAAGAAGTTGGTTTGACTTTTCTTTGAGATGATTTATCTCTATTTTCATTATATCTAGTTTATCTTCTAATGCCCTAATCTCTACTCTAAGTAAGCCATTTTCATCCTTTTTAAAAGAGTTTGATTTTTCAAGCACATGGATTTTGTCGAGTAATTCTTCTCTATCTAAAAATTTTTGTTCACTCATTGCTGTATACAAATCATTTGTTAATGACTCTTTCTCAATCATTAGATTTTTTATTTGCATATTTAAAGCAGTGGTTTCTTTTGTAAGAATTAGATTCTTTTCTTCAAGATCATTGATTAATCTCTTATTTTCTAACTTTTCTTCTTTTAAAGCCTTGCTTTGGGTTTTAGTTTTCTTAAGATCTATATATAGTGAATCAAAGGCATCTTGTAATTCATCCAAAGAGTAGGGGTTTACCTCAGGTTCCTCAGATTCAGACTCGGAACCATCATTTGTTGCCATTAGTCCCAAGCATGCCGTTTCTTCATTTGTTTCCTCCTCCTCTTCTTCTTCGGAGGTGGAGTCATCCCACGTTGCTTGAAACGCCTTCTTCTTGAATCCTTTTGGTTTGGAGATCTTCTTGTAGTCAGAAGGCTTCTTGGGTTTCTTCTCATCATCCCTTTTGAGTAAGGGACAATCTTTCCTTATGTGACCTCTCTTTTTGCAATTATAGCAAATTAGAGGATCTTCTTCTCTTTTCTTTCCCTTGATCTCTCTTCTATTTCTGAGAAACTTTTTAAACTTTTTAGCTAATAAAACAAATTCTTCGTCATCGGTACTTACCTCATCATCCGAAGTAGCTTTGAAGGCTAAGGTCTTCTTCTTTGGCTCCGATGAGGTTGATTTCTTCTTTTGCTCCATTTTTGATTCGTAAGCCATGAGATTCCCAAGTAGATTTTCCATGTCTAGATCCTCTACTTGGTTGGCTTCTTCTATTGCCGTTACCTTTTGCTCCCACTCAGGTCCAAGGGAGCGAAGGAGCTTCCCTTGAAGCTCCCCCTTTATAAATGTCTTTCCTAAAGACTTGAGGTTATTCACGATTAACGTGAATCGGGTGTACATGTCCCCAAGTCTTTCATTCTCCTTCATAGAGAAAGCTTCGAATTCCTGTGATAGCAAGTTTATCTTTGAGGATTTAACTTTAGATGTACCTTCGTGAGTAACCTCCAAGGTTCTCCAGATTTCGTGGGCGGTTTCGCATTGGCTGATGCGGTTGAATTCCTCCGAGCTGAGAGCGCAGTAGAGTGAGTTCATTGCCTTGGCATTCAGTCCAAGGTGATGGATTTGCTCCACTGTGTAACCAGTTTCTGGTTTCTCGGGAATGACGTATGCGGATTCGCATTTCTCCCAAATGGAGAAATCGTTGGCTTGAAGCCACATCTTCATTCTCAGCTTCCAGTAGGTGTAGTTGGTTCCTTCGAAGAGTGGTGGTCGAGTGGTGGATTGCCCCTCCAATCTGCTTGTGGAAATCGCCTTCCCCTCCATGTGATCTTTTCCGCAGATGTTACTCTTGTAGGCGGAAAACCTGCTCTGATACCAAATGAAATTGCACTAGAGGGGGGGTGAATAGTGAAATTATATTGTATTGTAATACAACAAATTCAATCACACAATATACTCAATTATTTTTAGGTGGAAACCCAAGATGGGTGAAAACCACCACCTAAGCCAATCTCTTGACTTAGGATTTTCGATCACAAGGTGATCAATCCACTAACCACACTACTTAAACGAGGGTAGTGTACCTCAATTACAATTCCCACCTCCGATCCCTAAACGGAGGTTTCTCTCTTCAAGATGAAGAGACGGGGACCCGACAGGCCGGATACCCAAAATACAGAAATTAACAAGTAGAAATAACACCTATAGAGCACCCCAATAATTTAGTTGCTTTCTTATCTAGTAAGCATGAAAAGAACTCCCTGATGATTTGTAGAACGGAGCGAGCCGGGAGTATGGATTTGCCCTTTTATCAGAGTATTAGCACAGCACAAGGACAAGATGGAGCTTAGAGTAGAGAGCAAGAGATTTTTCTAATGGAATTGTATCTCAAGAGGTGTGTATTGCCAAAGAAGAGTTGTAGTCTATTTATAGGCAAGTTTGGAACCTTCAAGAACACTTGGGAGAGCTCTTCTAGCCGTTGGAGACAAATCCCAAGAGTTTAGGACGAAATCCACACAAAATCAGGGCAATGATGATTCTGACAGCAACATCAGACGTCTAATTTTAATATCAGACGTCTTACAGGACGTCTGATTTTTACTATGGTCGTCTAATATTGCAGGATATTCTTAACGGACTCTATTGGATCAAAAGAAGGACGTCTGATATTATGTCATAAGACGTCTGATTATTTTACTGGACGTCTAATGAATGGTACATTCGTTCCTGTTATCATCGGATCCAAACAGGGTTCTAGGTTTAGAGGATCAGACGTCGTTATGGACGTCTGAGGACATTACCAGACGTCTGGAAACCTAAATACTCTTCCTCCCTGCTTCTGCCAAAAGATTATGTGGCCATAGACAGATACGCACAGAAAATCATGGCCAACGGTTCAAAGGCAGACGTCTGTAAGTGTGTCAAGACGTCTAGAAATTATTTTTGCCGATAAAAAGTCTAACGGTTAGTATGAGGACGTCTGGGTAAAGGATCAGACGTCTGTGAACGGTTATCGACGTCTGAAAGTGAGGTCCTTCGACTGATGTTTATGAGGAGATGAACAAGGCAGAAATATTTGAAATTAGACGTCTGATACACATGTCAGACGTCTTATGATGGAAAATCAGACGTCTGGACTTTTTAATGGACGTCTGATAAAAGTATAAGTGTTGGGTTTTTTGTTTCTAATTTATCCTAAGTGTAGAGAGCCTAAGTTAGCTATTTATAGGTTATGTTTGGGGGCTCTTTACAGTATTTCTAGACTCAAATAAGATGAAAATTACAACCTTTGAAAGTTTACATGAAAAAAGCCTAAGACCTAATACTTTTGCTACACGTCTTCACGCTTTTAATCTCCCGTCTTGGAAAGCTTTTTGAATTCCTGCAAATATGTTATTATAGAGAGAAAACAATATGCTACGCTTTATTTATTATTTCATTTTCTACATTTTGTAAAATCATCAAAATATTTTATATGAGTAGTTGAACTAACAGTCAGGTCCCACTCCCGCACGCAGCGCGCCACGCGCTCGCTCGCCCTTGCCCACGCTCATGCCCCGCGGGTCTGGGCAGGATCCGATTACCCAAACCGCGCACTCCTCGCCCACCACTGCACGTCGGTGGGCTTGGTCCCGAGCGCGATACCCGCACCCGATTACCCGGCTCTGGGAGAGTAGTCCTAAGAGAGAAATCTGAGAAAGAGAGAGATGCAGGGAAGGGTAGGGGTAGGTTTTGCTCTGACCCTTGTGTGAGCGTGCAGGAAGAAAGAAAGAAGAAGGCAGAAAGGAAAAGAAGAAGAGAGGCGGCCGAAGCCTTAGCCGCTCAGGGCAGCTGAAGAAGAAGAAGGCAGGAAGGAAAAGAAGAAAGAAGGAAGGAGAGAAACAAAAGAAGAGAAGAAGAAAGGCACTGTAGCAAAGCCACAGATAAGTCGTCTAAGCACAGTATCAGACATCGAAATCATCATAGTTGTAGAGGGCAGGAAGGAAAAGAAGAAAGAAGGCAAGAAGAAAAGAAGAAAAAGAAGGAAGAAGACATAGCCTCCAGAAAGAAAGAAAAAAAAAAGAACAGAAAAAGAAGCCAGAAGAAAGCAAGGAAGAAGAAAGAAGAGAAACGACCAAGGAAGAAGAAGAAAAGAGAAAGAGAAGAAGCCAAGAGATCTCTCTCTCTCTCTCATTTTTGTAACATAATAGAGATCTTATCTAGACTTCTAGAAGCATAATTGCTCCCTGAGTTCGACCTCGAGAAAACCTTGTTCCGAGTAAAATTTTTTCATAGTAATCTGGTAGCTGTTTTGTCTTATACGAAACGACGGTAACAAAACTAAAATAAACGTAACAAGACAGAAACACAGAGGCTGTCACTCTTCTTTCCTCTTTCCCTTGCTCACCCTCTCGTCCTCCCTCGCTTGCTCTCTCTTTCGCCACTCTCGTTCTCCCTTGCCACGGCAGCAAGAGGTTGACGCTGGAGGTGGTAGTGGTTGGAGAGTGGTGAGGGGGGAGAAGAAGAGAGAAGCAGGGGTTTAAATAGAGTGTGTGCTATGGTTTAGGGTGGGGGTGCGGAAGAGAGAGAAGCCTCTGTGCATCGCCCGCGCACAGAGAGCAAAGCGAAGTACAAAATTTTCCACTTTCAAACGTCCAGGCATGAGTCCAAACATCTGGACAGATGCCTGAGTGAAACTCCAGACATCTTATCCGACTAAAAATGCAACGAGTCATTTCAATCTACAACAATGCTGCATGCATATTGTAAATTTTTTTTTTTTCTGCATCATACGTCTTCACGCCAGTGTACCACAACTATTTTAGTTCATCGATTAATGGTTGGAGATAAACACCTATTGCATTTTCAAGTTATTTTAGACCGAGGATTAATAGGGTGATTTTGGGTCATGACCCAAATTTCATCCTCCATCTTTTGGGCAGGTTAGGTGAAGTTGGTCCACTTTGTGGGCCAATCAACTTCTAAATAAAGTCACAAATTGAATAAATTTCTAATTAAGTGAAATTCAAAGCACAAATTAGGACTAAAATTAGTAGACTTACAGTCTCAATTCATACAATCCGGTCTACTTAGAATCGTAGTAACAAGGAAGGTCGAGTAGGGGAAACCCTGTGTTGAACGTTACGAACGCTACGCTAACGTATTCGATTTTGGAAAATCTGTCGTTGTAGTTCGAAAGCGAAGAATTCGTATTCAACAAATAAAATTTATACCGAAATGAATTCCGGGTTGAACACAGGGAGGCTACGTTGATCTATATTCGCAATTATATTTTTCTAGGATTTTTGATAAGCAAGGCGATATAATTATAATGGAGCTATCAGACTAAAATAGAGAGAGAAAGAGAACATGCATTCAATATTTCAACTGTTTATATAATCAAACTAAATAAAAGTTACACTAGAAAGCGGAAAATCAATTACACTATAAAGCAGAAAAATTCTACACTAGAAAAGCTGTAAATAAGAATGGGAGAGAGAAGTTATCCTCCTCGAGGATTGCTTGGAGGACGAGCCGAACGGGACGACGTCTGGACGAAGGAGAACGAAGCAGGACGAAGGAGGACGAAGCAGAAGAACAGGAACGAAGCAGCACACCGTCGTCGTCGCAGGATCCACTTCCGAAGGGGAACGAAAATTTAGACTTTATCTCGCGAGGAGCATCCGGGGTGTGGGACAAACTTCTCTTGAACTTTGGAGGGGTAGAGAGAAGAAAGTGATGAGAATTTCGTATGGAGGGGGTCTCTGTTTATAATTGCAAGGAGTGGGGGCAAAATGAACATTACAACTTCAAAACAACAAATGAGGGGTCTTTAGTGACGGATAAAACCGTCGCTAAAGCCTCCTTCGTGGGCGTCGTGGGTGGTTCGCGCGCGCCTGATCGCCTGCTCGCTCGCGCAACTCCTGCACACGACCGCTGGTTCTTAGCCGTCCAATTGAGAGATCGGACGGCTTAGATCGCGCTTCACCCGCTGCAGCCCGCCCGCCTGGCGCGTCCGATTGCGCGTCCGCGCCACGCGTTCAATCGCGCGTCGGCGCTATCAAGCGCGCGTGGCCGTCCGATCTCCATCTGACGCTCCACACGCCCGATAGCTTGCGCCCAATTTGAGGCTCGCGGGACTCGATCCTGCGACCTCCGCTTCGCCCGCGGCTGCGTCACCGCTGCGCTACGCCTTCGAAATGGTCGTGCGGATGAATTAGCCAGCCGCATCCACAGCCGTTGGATCTTGATCCAACGGCGGAGAATCGATGCGCTGATTGAAGAAGACGAGGTGCGGCGGCGCTGGAGGCCGTTTGGGCGGCTGAGATGGCACCACGTGGCGCCATCTTGGCCGTCCATCTTCTGGAAGTTGTGGATGGTGCCACGGATGTCGGATTAACTCGATTTTTGTGTCGTTGAGTTGCAATTGTCGATCCGAATTCATCCGTGCGGTCGGATTTGTCATCTGAAGCGTGAATTTTCACCATCCTGGCCTTTGATCTTCTAGGGTTCCCCAGTCACTATCTGATGCTACGGATGCCTGATTAGGGCGACCTTGGAGTCGTTGAACTCCAATCATCGCCTTGATCACATCCATACGGATGGATCTTTGATCCGAGGCCCCGATAAAATGTTTACCCTGTCCAAGCACATAAAAGGAGATAATTAACCTCCATTTTATTCAAACTACTCTAAATGCAAGATGATGCATGTTATGCAATATTTATATCATAAAATGCAATCCTATGCTTAAGAACAAGCATAAATAGACATTTTAAGTAGTGTAAATGTGTTTACATCATACCCCCATGCCTATCTTTTGGTAGTCCCTAGCAAAAACTATATGTTATTTATAAAAGAATTAGGTTGGATTATTTGGACCTGAGTTATTTTCAATCATTAAGAAATTGTCTACTTAAGAACTGAACTTTCAAAGACACAACAGTGCCCGGGTATCAGCCAAAATGCAGACCACCTCAAGCCCTCGCCTTATTCAAAGAAAAATATCTTTTTCTCTTTTTACTCTTTTCTAATTTTTTTGGATTTTCAAATTTTAGGGTTTAAGAGTGGCTTTCTACGGCCATTTAACTCACCCAAGATTTGATAAGAACCCTAAGTTTTAAGCATCTTATTGTGATTGTGATAGACTCGTTGACCTGCAATTAAAACGGATTTCGGATTTCTACGCCTCTAGGTGACCTTAAAAAGAATTCTGCCTAATGGTGTATCTTTACAACTGGTAGCTTTCCCCCTACTTTTACTTTTTACGGGGTCAACACAAGGGTGAATCCAGTGTACATCTCCCCGGTTTATTCTACTTCTCCGCTTCTTCCTAAGTGTTTTGGGAATTTTTAGTGCATTTACTGAGTTGGGTTCTGGACAACCAGTCGATGAGCTGTTACCACCGACAACTTGCCAGCCATACTCGTGCGACGAAGTGTGGCTTATTTCTTTTTGTTCTTTCTCCTTTTCTTTTTTGATTTTTTTTTTAAGTAGGTGGCCTCCCTGGTCTAAGATTTACCTACAGGCAGCAAAAAAGAGAAAGATCCAGTGACTGGGCTCTGGACAACCTACCTATGGGCTGTTACCCACGATAACTTGCCAGCCATATCACCCTAGAAGGTTCATTAGCTACCCAATTTCCGTTAGAATCGCCGAACAACGAGTCAGTGCAAAGAAAATGTGTAGATGCTTAAAACTCAAAATTCCCTCAAATCAGAGGGCAGTTTGATAAGTCGTGTACTTATCACCCAAACTTATTTATTCCAATTATAATAGAATTAAGATGGCGAGGACTCAAAGTTAAATCCACATTTTAGTGGATACACAGGCTAATTAAGTCCAAAGACCTGAGGGGTCTTTGTGTTCAGATCCTAATGTAAAATTTCTTAGGATTAAAAAGTCCTAATGTCCAACTAATCCTTCCTAATTTTTTTTTTTAAAAAAAAAGAAGAGAGACAATTTATATGGATTTCACAAAGCTGACCAAATAATTCAAGAATGAATCCACCCCCCACGCCTAGCTGATGCAATGTCCTCATTGAAAAAGAAACATGAAAGAAAGGGTAGAATATGAAAGATGTCACCTGGATATGAAGCTCGTATCAGCCTTGTGTCATATGTACAACTGCTGAGTTTAAAGCCGTCAGCTAGGCGAAGTCCAGCCAAAGAAGTCACAGAATGGCTAGAGCAACAGAGTCTGAGACGGGTTCTGGGAGATTACGGTCAACAACAGGCTTCAGACGTTGACCGTTGACATTAAAGTTGTTACCCGTCTTTGGGTCAAAAATATGAACGGCACCATTAGGAAAAATCTGATCAATTATGAATGGGTCATTCCATTTAGATCTAAGTTTACCAGGAAAGAGCTTAAGTTTAGAATCAAATAACCAGACCTTCTGGTTTGGCTCAAAACACTTGTGGGAAATCAATTGATCATGTTGAACTTTGGTCCGAGCCTTGTAGATCTTGGCATTCTCATAAGCATCATTTCAAAACTCCTCCAACTCAGATAGTTGGAGTTTCCTGGTCTTTCCAGCTAAATGCAGATCTAAATTGCACTGTTTGATTGCCCAGAATGCCCTGCGTTTAATCTCTACGGGTAGATGGCATGCCTTTCCATACACCAAACGGAATGGAGACATGCTGATGGGCATTTTATACGCCATACGGTAGGCCCAAAGAGCGTCCTCAAGCTTTTGAGTCCAATCCTTGTGATCAGGCCTAACCGTTTTTTGCAGAATGTTCTTGATCTCTCGATTGGAGATCTTGGCTTGTCCATTCGTTTGGGGATGGTAAGGTGTGGAAATTCGATAATTAACCCTGTATTTGGCCAATAAATTCCAGAATTAGGCATTAGTAAAATGAGTGTCACCATCACTGATGATAGCCCTCGGAATCCCGAACCTACTGAAGATATTTTTCTTGACAAAACTGATGACCACCTCGTGGTCATTGGTTCAGGTGGGAATTGCCTCAATCCATTTGGACACATAATCAACAGCAACAAGAATGTACTGATGTCCAAATGAAGGGATAAAGGGTCCCATGAAATCGATGCCCCAAACATCAAAAATTTCGACAGGAAGAATAGGGTTTAGGGGCATCATATATCTCTTAGGTATGCTCCCGAGTGCCTGGCATCGAGAACATGACCTTGAGAAATCCTGGGCATCCTTGAATAAAGACGGCCAATAGAAGCCAGATTGCAAGATTTTTGCAGCCGTCTTTTTCCCGGAGAAATGTCCACCACACCCAGATGCATGGCAGAACTCGAGTATACTGTTGAATTCATTCTCCGGTATGCATCGGCGAATAATCTGATCAGAGCCGATGCGATACAGCTCAGGGTCCTCCCAAAAGTAATATTTGGCCTCAGATTTGAGTCTATCCCGTTGTTGCTTGGTCCAAACCTAGGGGATTTGACCAATGGCCAAATAATTAACAATGTCAGCAAACCATGGAGTGTGGAATCCTAAAACTATAAGAATGGTTTCGTTCTGAAAAGTATCAACAATTGGAATGTCCGGACAAGAAGAATCACCTCGGAGTCTCGACAAATGATCTGCCACCACATTTTGTACCCCAATTTTATCCTTAATTTCAAGATCAAATTCTTGAAGAAGAAGAATCCAACGAATAAGCCGGGGTTTAGCATCCTTTTTAGCCAAGAGATGTCTCAAGGCCGAGTGGTCGGTATAAACGATAACATGAGACCCTAAGAGATAAGCCCTAAATTTTTCCAAAGCAAATACTACAGCTAGTAATTCCTTCTCAGTAACAGTATAATTCCTCTGGGCTTCATCCAGAGTTTTACTAGCGTAGTAAATGACAGAGGGCTTTCGATCAATTTTCTGACCCAGGACCGCGTAATCAGAAGCGTCGGTCATGATCTCAAATGGGGCTGTCCAAATTGGGGGTTGCAAAATTGGAGCACAGGTGACTGCCATTTTTAGGAAATAAAATGCCTTTCGGCATGATTCGTCAAAAACAAACGGCGTTTCTTTGGCAAGAAGATTGCACAAAGGGCGGGCAACCTTCGAGAAATCCTTGATGAATCTTCGATAAAATCCCACATGGCCAAGAAATGATCTGATTTGTTTAACAGATGTGGGAGGAGGAAGTTTAGCGATAGCATCAACCGTAGCTTTGTCTACTTCAATTCCCCGTTCAGAGATTACATGACCCAAAACGATGCCCTCTTGGGTCATGAAATGACTCTTTTCCCAGCTGAGGACCAGTCGTGTCTTGATACATCGCTTAAGAATCATTTCCAAATTAACCAAACAAGAGCCAAATGATTCTCCGAAAACAGAGAAATCATCCATGAAAACTTCCATAAACTCTCCCACCATGTCGGAAAATATGGCTAGCATACACCTTTAAAAAGTTGCAGGTGCATTGCATAACCCAAAAGGCATCCTACGAAAAGCAAAGGTTCCGTAGGGACAGGTGAAAGTAGTTTTTTCCTGATCCTCGGGATGGATAAGAACTTGGTTGTTTCCTGAGTAGCCATCAAGAAAACAGTACTTCTGCCCGGCTAATTTTTCCAAGATTTGATCAATGAAGGGTAGGCGAAAATGATCCTTTTTAGTGAATGTGTTCAGCTTCCTGTAATCAATACAAACTCTCCAAGAGGAAGCTGAACGAGTTGTGAAAGATTCACCTCTCTCTTTAGTCACAACAGTAATCCCGGTTTTCTTTGGAACAATCTGAACGGGACTTACCCAAGGACTGTCAGAGATTGGATAAATAATTCCTGCATCGAGCCATTTGATGATTTCCTTTTTGACCACTTCTCGCATATTTGGATTCAATCTCCCCTGCATCTGGCGAGAAGGGTGGGATCCATCTTCCAAAAATATTCTATGATTACAGTAAGAAGGCTCGATCCCCCTGAGGTCATGAATGGTCCAACCAATTGCCTCCTTATTTTCCTTTAGGACCTTAATCAATTTAATTTCTTACTCCTTTGTCAATTTAGCACTAATAATCATAGGGAGCATATTCTGAGGTCCTAAAAATTGATATTTTAAATTCTCGGGCAATGGTTTCAATTCAAGCTGGGGTGGGGTGATGATTGATGGTAGGGTAGATGCTGAAGATTCAACAAGAGGAAGAGGTTTTGAGTGAACAAAATCAGTAACCTCTTCCGAAGATGTCAGGTCAGAGGGTTGCAGGTCAAAATCATCAACCAAACAGGAACTTTCAATTGAAGAAACTGTCAAACAAGTTTCAATATTAACATTATCCTCATCAAGTTCCTCAATAAATCCACAATCCTCAAATTTGTTGATCGCCTTAAAAATATCTAGTTTCATTCGTTGGTCCCCAAAGGCGATTTCCATGCTACCGCTTTCACAATTAATGTTGGCCTTTGCGATAGCCAGGAACGGACGCCCCAGAATGATGGGCGTGTTCCTCAGATTATCTGGTACATCCATGTCAAGGACAAGGAAATCTACAGGAAAATAGAAATCCTTGACCTTAACTATAACATCTTCAATAACGCCTCGCGGGTTTATGACCAAACGGTTCGCAAATTATTGCGTTACTGAAGTTGGCCGAAGTTCACCTAACCCAAACTTCTCGTAGAGAGAAGTCGGAATTAGGTTGATGGATGCACCGAGATCCAAAAGTGATCTATCAAATGTGTAATCTCCGATAACGCAAGAAATCAAAGGAGCACCAGGATCTCTCTTTTTCTGAGGGAGGTAGTGCAGGATAACAGAACTAGCCTGCTCGGAGAATACCACCTTCCTCGGAACAGATTCTCTCGACTTACGCTTTTGTGTACATAATTCCTTTAAAAATCTTGCGTAAGCCGGTATGTGCTTGATAGCATCAAGGAGCGGAATATTGATCTCAACATTATTAAATAAATTCAGAAGCTCCTCATTACTATCAATAGACTTCTTCTTTGCTTTGGTTAAGGCTCCAATAAAAGGAACATGAGTCAGATCTTTGGAATCAGGTTCCTGAGCCTTGATTTCTCCTCTAGAATTCTCCTCTCTCTCCTCAGATTCTTCAGGATTCAAAAGATCAGAATAGTGTGGTTGTGGATCCTGAGTCTTCTTACCACTCAAAGTTATAGAATTTGCAGAAGCGTAAGAATTTGGGTCTTGGGGAGGATTAGGAAAGATTGGAGGGGCTCGATTGACCATGAATTGTTGATTTGCAGAAGAAGAAGACGAGGAACCCTGCTCAACTACTTGAGCATGTGCGTGCGGGTCCCTCTGATTTCCATACCCTTAGGCTTGATTGCCCGAATTCATAATGTTTCGCGGGTTGGGTACGGGGTGGGATGGTAGAGATCCGGGTTGACGAGAGTTAGCAATGAGCCCGGATTGCAAGTTGTCCAGCGAGTTTTTCATTTGCTGCATGAGTTGAAGCATAGATCCTTGCATCTGTACCATTTGACGGTTCAAATCAGCCTGCCCTGCGGGTTGACGGGCATTCCAAGCTGGCTGATTGACCTGATTCGGAGGCAACTGAGTATATACTTGACCCTGACCCATTGGTCGTTGTGGAGCATAGTTGCCAGGTCGGAATTGGGTCTGTTGCCCCGGATTTTTCCAAGAGAAGTTAGGGTGGTTTCTCCAACCTGGATTATAGGCATTCGAGTAGGGGTTGGATCTAACATTCTCTTGTACAGCACAAACATCCTCATAGGGTGAGGATGGAGAGAAAGAAAGGAAAGGATCAGAAAAACTGGGATAAAAGGCCCCAGTTGGGAACCCATCGGATTCCGAAAAATGCTGACTCATAGGTTGAGTCGTATCGAGTTGATTCACGAACTCCCGTCCAGAAGGAGCTCGTGAGGAATGGAATCCCGAATTTTGGGATTGAGTGGACTGAGAGTTGTTCATAGAATTGCCAGCCATCCACTCTTCCATTCTTTTAGCAACCAAGTCCGCTTTATCAAGTTTATTACAAATCAATTCCATATCAAATGAATGAGAGTCATGGACCTCATTGACATTTGATCTGGGTTGCTAGGACCGGTTAAAAGTATCCATGGAGGCATGATTAATTGAATTTTCACTCATTTCCTCAAATAAATCATGTGCACTATCTGCATCTTTATTAAGGAAATTGCCTCCGCAAGAAGCATCCACAAGGTTTCTGAGTTGCTCATTCAACCCATGATAGAAGATCCGCACGAGTTGCCATTTTGGCACCTCATGGTGTGGACACCTCCACAATAAGTCCTGGAATCGCTCCCAGGCCACATGAAACTACTCCCCTAACCGCTGGGTAAAGGTAGTGATTGCTCGTCTCAAAGCATTGGTACGACCGACTAGGAAGAATTTCTTCAGAAAGGTCGATTTCAACTCATTCCAAGTTGTAATTGGTCTTCCTATTGTCCTATACCAATGCGCGGCTTTATCCCTAAGAGAGTGGGGGAAGAGCCTCATGATCATTTGCTCCTCGCTAACGTTTCGAGCCTTGGTGGTCTGGACCAAAGTGGTCAAATCTTCCAAGTGCTGAAACAGATCTTCAGAGCCAAGCCCATGATAATGTTTCATCAGGCTTAACACCTGGGGCTTGATTTCTACGAAACCGGCTGGAATCTGGATGCCGGGACGTTCCCCGTAATTTGAAGGATCATAAAAATCCTTCAAGGGCTGAGCGCCCTGCATTCTCTGGAACCATTCCTGCATTCTCTGCATTTGTTCCAGCTGCCTTCGAAATTCTTCCTGTGGATTTTCAAGCAGAGGAGGCTGTTGTTCGGCCATGGGATGAAATTGACCAAAATCTAACTTGCGCCTCCTAGAATGTTCTAACGGTCCTTCCAATCGGAGATTCAATGACCGTCTTCCCAGCATAAACTAGGAGAAGGTCGGAAGGACTGGGGATAGGGACCCTGCAACACAACAAAACAAGGCTGTCCTTAAGTGGGGTAGCCTAAGGATCTACTGACTCCCAAAACCAACCTTAAGACTGTAAGTGATTTACTCTACTTGCGTCTGTTTAATCCAACCAGTTAGAAGGAGGGACTGGGGAGAAGGTTCTTCCTTTGGCTTTCGCCTCCGGTTCCTAGTGTACCCCCCAGCCACGGTCGTTTGACGCTACTCCCCTAGCTAGACATCAAATTAACCAGTATAAGTAGGTTAATCAAAAATAATCTCAGACTAGGCCCTGAAGAGCGAATCAAACCTTAAGGCCAACGTCTACTCAATTTTATTAAGGCTTGAGATTGTAGTACTTATGGAATGTGATGGGCCCTTACAATGGGTTGTGCCCTTAATGATTGATTGAGATTTGTGTAAGTGCGTGCACAACCAGGGTTTTCAAGCAAGATTATTGATAATGCGTGAATTTTAGTGTTCAAATATTGCTTAAGTAGCTTTTAGGGTTTCAAATTAGGTGAATTGCAATCAAGTTTCTAGGCAAACCAAGTTGTAAAACACGGGTGAAGATTGTTTTTCTTTAAAATCAGAAAGAAAGTGGAGTGCCTGGAATATACCTAGATTTAAAACCCTAAGGAGGAGCTACTTGATGAGTTAGTTTCAAATAAAGTGGTGCGGCCCAAACAACTCAAACAATCGGCCACAATTGCACCACTAAGTTAAGCACTCAAAGATGGTTAACCTAGAATGATTTCTAATCTGTTATGTGTTGCTTTGTGTGTACCGGTTCCACAGATCAGAACCCGGTTGAGTAGAAAACAAATCAAGTTGATCAAGTGCCTTGAACGTGGGTGTGTGTTGTGTATTTGTTGAAAATTACCCCACAAGATTATCTTTTTGTTATTTTTTTATGAATGAGGGTGGAATGAATGTGAGTGGAAATCCAAACAACCAAACTATTCCTAGGATTTATGCAAACACCTAAGTTAATTGGGATTTGGATTTAATGTGGCGAATGAAATCTATGGAGGGGGTAAGAATGGGGAAACACTTACAGTTGTCTTCAACTGCACTTTACTCCAGTCTACCGCTTGTTGATTCCTTGATGGAGGTCTCTGAAAACAATAAACACAAGAGAAAGCTAGTTAGAAAACAAATAAAGTGCAAGAAATGCGAAGAAAAGATCAGAAATCGTTGCCTCCCCGACAATGGAGCCAAAATGTTGAACGTTACGAACGCTACGCTAACGTGTTCGATTTCGGAAAACCTGTCGTTGTAGTTCAAAAGCGAAGAATTCGTATTCAATAAATAAAATTTATACCGAAATGAATTCCAGGTTGAACACAGGGAGGCTACGTTGATCTATATTCGCAATTATATTTTTTAGGATTTTTGATAAGCAAGGTAATATAATTACAATGGAGCTATCAGACTAAAAGAAAGAGAGAGAGAGAGAGAGAAAGAGAACATGCATTCAATATTTCAACTGTTTGTATAATCAAACTAAATAAAAGTTACACTAGAAAGAGGAAAATCAATTACACTATAAAGTAGGAAAATTCTACACTAGAAAAGCTGTAAATAAGAATGGGAGATAGAAGTTATCCTCCTCGACGATTGCTTGGAGGACGAGCCGGACGAGACGACGTCTGGACGAAGGAGGACGAAGCAAAAGAACGGGAACGAAGCAGCACGCCGTCGTCGTCGCGGGATCCACTTCTGAAGGGGAACGAAAATTTAGACTTTATCTCTCGAGGAGCATCCTGGGTGTGGGACAAGCTTCTCTTGAGCTTTGGAGGGGGTCTCCTTTTATAGTTGCAAGGAGTGGGGGCAAAATGGACATTACAACTTCAAAACAATAAGTGAGGGGTCTTTAGTGACGGATAAAACCGTCGCTAAAGCCTCCTTCGTGGGCGTCGTGGGTGGCTCGCGCGTGCCTGATCGCCTGCTTGCGCACGCAACGCCTGCGCACGACCGCTGGTTCTTAGCCGTCCGATCGCGAACGGCTTAGATCGCGCTTCACCCGCTGCAGCCCGCCCGCCTGGCGCGTCCGATTGTGCGTCCACACCGCGAGTTCAATCGCGCGTCGGCGCTATCGGGCGCGCGAGGCCGTCCGATCTCCATCTGACGCTCCACGCGCCCAATAGTTTGCACCCAATTTGAGGCTCGCGGGACTCTATCCCGCAACCTCCGCTTCGCCCGCGGCTGCGTCACCGTTGCGCTACGCCTTCGAAATGGTCGCGCGGATGAATTAGCCAGCCGCATCCACAGCCGTTGGATCTTGATCCAACGGCGGAGAATCCACGGCGGTGCTGGAGGCCGTTTGGGCGGTTGAGATGGCGCCACGTGGCTCCATCTTGGCCGTCCATATTCTGGAAGTTGTGGATGGTGCCACGGATGTCGGATTGACTCGATTTTTGTGTCGTTGAGCTGCGATCGTCGATCCGAATTCATCCGTGCGGTCGGATTTGTCATCTGAAGTGTGGATTTTCACCATCTTGGCCCTTGATCTTCTAGGGTTCCCCGGTTACTATCTGATGCTACGGATGCTTGATTAGGGCGATCTTGGAGTCATTGAACTCTAATCATCGCCCTGATCACATCCATACCGTTGGATCTTTGATCCGAGGCCCCGATAAAATGTTTGCCCGGTCCAAGCACATAAAAGGAGACAATTAACCTCCATTTTATTCAAACTACTCTAAATGCAAGATGATGCATCTTATGCAATATTTATATCATGAAATGCAATCCTATGCTTAAGAACATGCATAAATAGACATTTTAAGTAATGTAAATGTGTTTACATCACCCTGTAACCTGTGGGGGCGCTCTACTGTGTAGGGGTCATTGCAAGGCTCTCCCTTCCTAGCCGCCCAAGTAATTCTCGGGTGTGTGGATTTCTAATTCAGAGGTATCATCCGCCTCTAAACATCCTTAATCATCCAAAAAAATCTTTGGGTGCCTTGATTGGGTCCAATAAACATCAAGTCCCTCACTTATTCTCTAGAGCACATGCACAAGAAATGTCCTAGGTTTGATCTAGAGGCCTCCATTAGAGTTGATCGTTTTGCAGAAATTCTGATCTAATCTGATCAATTCGATTTGAGCCTGAATTTGATTCTACATCTAGATCCACCACCTGATTTGAAAATGCAACCTGACAATATAGGAAGATTATTTAGGAAACCTGAATCCCAAATGATCATGAAAGAGGAAATGATTGAGGCTACTCTTAGACATCATGATGAGTATTGCAAAATCTCAAATCCATCTAAGAACATTCAGGTTAATGTGTCAGAAACAACAACCCACATTATGAACCGTGTCGGAATGATATTTACAAAAATAATACATGGTTCAACCCGACACTCTCTAATGACAGCGTACATTGAATTAGAGAGATTGCACAATACTGAGTATATACAATGTTTGTCAAATCCACAACTTTGGGAGATACACCAGGGTCTCATTGAGAAATGTGGGTATATGCTAAAAACATTACAACAAGCCATTGATAAAAAATACCCATATCAACATTCAGAAATTGATGAGGCATCTTGGAGCAATGTTGAGGATCAATGTGATTTCCCAGAGCCCGGGTTTTAGATAAGAGGTTGTTGTGAACCCCCAACCCAAATGGAATCCAATTCGATCAAGATGTTGGTTGGCTGGACCAGTTCCAGGTGTTCCTGATTTTGAACCAACCTTAGAGAGTCATGAAGCTGGTTCATCATGCCTTGATTTCCCAAACACCTGTAGTGAGCTTGAATCAAAACCTCTCGAGGATGTAATTCCCGAACCTTATCCTGTTAAGGTAATCCTTAAGGGTGATTCTGACATCCCAATAGAACCATGTCCAGATTCTAATGACCCAATCCCTGCCCTTGACCTAGAATCTAGATCTGAGCCTATTTGGGATGATTAAAAGGCTCAATTTAATGAGAATCGGATTTTAGATCTGGATCATGATTCTAGGTCTGTATTTGATGATTACACCTCTCCAGTCTTCTCAGAAGTACAAATTGATTTATCGGAACTCACACCAATTTACGATACAGAAGCAGAGGAGTTGGAAGAGTTGGGATTTGATTGGATCTTCCTTAGGAGCCAAGAACCCAAGCCTATGCCTAATAAGGATACCTCTTTGAGCTTGGAATCCGAGACTAGGTTAGATCAAAGTTAGGTTATTGATTTCATACATCATGATTTGTACAGTGGTGGAAATCTTGACCATGAATCAGGTTCAGAAACTGATTTTCACAGATTCTTTGATGATTTTGAATCATACTCTGATTTCGGAGAACCTTTGTTTCCAAATGATTATGAGCCAATCTACGACCTCAGTATCCATGACCCATTCTTTAACTCCGACGCTAAGGTCCCTGATCTCGAGAGCATTAGTTCAAATTCCTGTTCTATTAAGTTGGAATCATTCTATTATGATCTGTAGGAATCAGAAACAGTAAGTGCCGAGAGTGTCCACAATCCAGAGTTCAAATCTTTCACTGACTCAGATTTCCAGGATCCTATAAGCACTCTCCAAGCATTTACATTTGATTTGGATGAACAACATGAAGACTCTCTAGATGAACCTATCTTTGAATCATTTCTAGAAGAGCCCACACCGCACTCTGGTTTCAAAGAAGCCACACCACGTACGGAGCCTTCCAAAATCCAATCCCAACCCCGACCCACCACCGAAATCAAGTTCTACCCTGACTCACCTCTCTTTGATCCAGTGACATATGATTTACCGCCATCTTTGGATCAGGAATCGGACATTGATCAGGTCGATAATCACATTTCATCCTTCTCTGATACCACCAATGGGGTTCCTACATTTTCCATAGATCCATTATCCTTTGAGGACCCCTACTTTGATCAGGCTGAACCGATTTAGCCAAACCCACACTTTGCATTTCCATATCTTTTCGAGTCGCAAAGTATCTGGTGGGCTCCACACCTATTGATTCACATCCATCAACCAACCAACTGATTGGGTTTGGTCTGCATCATCAATCTATTGATATGAACAAGCACCTGGTTGGACCAACTAGGCTACTCATCAAGGTGCTTGTTCTACAAAATTCCTCTGATTTGACCACCCCTTCTCCTTGACCACCTTCTGCTTGGCTGAAGGCATTAAATTTAACGCTTAACGAGAGGCAACCTGTCATTCCAAAAAATTGAGACCCTTCCGATCATCCTTTTTGAGCTACACTCCTACTGTACTTTTGAGTTCAACTTTAGAACAGCCTACTTCACCTTTGGTACTTGTATCAAAGCTTCAAATCGTCTGCAACAATCATTCTGACCCGTTCACCCACCCTTTGACCCTGTTCTAAACCATGAACCAAGCTGAATTCATACCCACCTAGTTTACAATGAGGGGTTCTTACAAAAAAATACATATTAAAAAAATAATGGAAAAAGGGAAGGAAAATTTTGAAGAATTGATTGTAAATCTTTCTTAAAGAGAAAATGAGGAGGAAATACAAAATATCAAGAGCAAAAATTTGAAAAATATGATAGTCATAGCAATTGATTATGGGACTTAAGTTCTAAACCTAATTAAAAGAAAGATTAAGTCCTGAAATCCTAGAGACAAGGAGATTAGTATGAGTGTTGATCTTAGGCCTCTTGGGATTGTTTTAGGGCTTAAACATTCACGTATTCGTTAAGACCTAAATTAGTCCTCAAGAGGTTGAGGAAAGTGTGAAGCTGATGTAGTAGGTCTAAGGCTCAGGGATTATTCGGCCCCGTTGCCTGCCCTTTGGTTTGTGGGGTAACTTAAGCACCTAAAATCCATACACTAGTCTAGTTCAGTACGCTCAATAATGAAATCATGCCAAAAGTGTTATGTTCTGAAAAGTTGTCCTGAAGATTTGGCTTAGGAGTAGCTTGACAACACAAGTTGATTGGACTCCCAGCACGGAGAGGTGGGAAATTCCCCTCAAAGATGCGTAATAACATATTGTCTCCTTGATGCTTGTCTCCTACGATATCTAATTATCCTACCGAGGGCATGTAAGCACCTTGTGCTGGTTTAGGTGCCATGGGTGAGATTATCCCGAAATGTCGATTACCTGGGCTCGAATTTAGCTACAAAACGCCATGGGCAGCACTATTCCGAAGTATCAAAAGCCAAGGTTCCGAGGGTTGTCATGGGTGGTGTTATCCCAAAGCATCGAAAGCCAAGGACCCTTCTAGGATTGATAGTAAGGATAAGAAATCCGATACATACCGTGTTTAAGGCCGATCCGAGGCTGAATTTAAGGAAATATAAAAAGAAAAGATAGAAAACTCTCCAAATGAAATATCTTTCTTCATCTCTCTCTTATCAAAACTCACTAACAAATTGAACCTGGACTTATTACATTCTACACACGAGTGCTTTAACCATTGGGGTCAACAAACCTCTAGGCAGTTTTTGCATGCCTTAGAAATCTTCACTACTGACCC
Organism: Thalassia testudinum; assembly: GCA_037157565.1. Taxonomy (NCBI): domain Eukaryota; kingdom Viridiplantae; phylum Streptophyta; class Magnoliopsida; order Alismatales; family Hydrocharitaceae; genus Thalassia; species Thalassia testudinum. The sequence goes on along the minus strand of JAZHRO010000022.1, from coordinate 78,410,878 downwards.
AGGCTGAAGCTGGTCAAGTCTAGATCTCGGTTGGTACTTAAGTACTTTTAGGCCTATTGTTGGCATTCTGACCTAATTTCTATAGAGTGACACAAATCAGGCATCTGAACATTAAAGCACGGTCTAGAGATCTAGTTCTTTCCATAAAATTTTGCTAGGGACTAGCAAAAGTTAGGCATGGGGGTATGATGGTAACACCGTCATGAGTCATAACTAGCTTTAATTAGTCATAATCAAGTAACAAATGCTCCAACATAATCGCATGAGAGTCATAATTCCATGCAAATCTATTCTAAGAAGAAAACATTATAATAAGGTTAATTCTGCAGTTTTAACATCACATCATGAAAGAAGAGTAACCACGGGATTTTCTAGGGGTTAATCTAAGGTTAAATGAGCATTAAAGTCCAATGAGTGGGTCCACACAGACAAAAATGGGGTTTCATGCATTCCAAGAATCAAACTAGAACCCAAAACCCTAATTTCAGACCCATTTAAATTAAAGAGGTTCTAATCAGGATAAAATTCATCTAAACCTTCTAAAATTCATAGAAAAATATTTTAAGAGGTTTGATACCCTTGGTTTGACCATCTGAACCCATTTTGATCGTAAACAGAATCGCAGACGGGATTTTGCCCTAATTTAGGCTTCTATGCAAATTACCCAATCAAACATGGTCAAAATTCAAATTAGGTTTGTACCAAAATTTGGGTCCAGTCAGAGTTCATCTTGATGTAATTTGGAACTCAGTCCCCAGACCTCTGTTCCGTGCACTTAAACCCTTAGCTTTCATCTTTTCCTTTCAAAGAGGCCCCTAGCTTCTCGTCTCTCTCGCAAACAGGTCCAACCGTCATCTTCTTGCTCACAATCAAACTGGGAAAGAAGCAGGAACTAACCCAAACCTGCTTCATTGATTTCAGCAAGTCGATTAATGAAATCTCAACCATAAATCGCCAAATTTGGCGAAATTGATCCTCAGATCAATCCGCATCAACCAAGGTCTTTCTTAAGGCCAATCATGGCCGGAAATTGCGTCGGCGAGCTCGAGAAAATAAAGCTCTTGAGGTGGCTTTAGACACCTTCCAAATAGGCATTCCAGAGGAGGGAAGTCTCATCTATAAAGCGGCCACATCCACCCAAGCCGTCTTTGTCTAGTCTTTCGCACGCACAGACTCTTTCCTCTTCTTCCGCCGTTTCCATTAACGACGACCTGGAGCTTCTTCAAATTCCTTCTTCGGCCGCTCCCACCTACGATAGGGAGAGGGCCTCTCCTCAACACTTTTTCACCGTGCTTCTAGACAAAGAAGGCGGCCCAATTACCCCCTCGTCGATTCCATCTTCACCTCCTTCGTCCACAGCTTCGGCGTACCTTCTGTAATTTCCTACTTGGAGGGGGTGAGATCAGCGTGACGTAAAAAATGCGGAATTGAAATACAAACAATCTCACAAGATGCAATCACACAAAGTACACAAAGTATTTTTAGGTGGAAACCCAAACCGGGTGAAAACCACCACCTAACCCTCTCGAATTAGGATTTTCCGATCAACCAAGTTGATCAAAATCCACTAAATGAATCACTTTAAACGAGGGTGATTCAACCTCAAATACAACCACGCTACTTAGACGAGGGTAGCGAACCTCAACCCCTTCTCTTCACAAGGATTTTGTCTCGCGAAGGAGACGGGAATTCGCAAAGCGAATACCCAACCAAATAACAAAGATAAAACAAGTAATCCTATAGAGCCAACAAAGTAATATTTAACCTAAGCTTCTATAGGAAATAGGATGCTTCCCTTTGAAAGGAGTGCGTCAACGACGCGGATGCGTGTGCCACGCAACGGCGCAACGGCGCTCTCATGAACAACGGCGGGAGAGCGGGTGCGCAACAGCTTGATGCTCTCAAGATGAATGGAGCTTGAGCATGGAGAGCAAGAGCAAGCTAGGACACAAGAGAGTGGAAAGTGTATTACAAAGTGTTTCTTGTGTATCTTGGCGTATTTTTGTGTTGCAAAGGTTCCCCTCTATTTATAGAGGCCTTAGGAAGGCTTTGGAAGGCTTAGGAAAGGTTCTATAGCCGTTGGGTGCAAAGCCCAAGAGAATCAACCCGAAATCAGGAACAATCATTGTTCTAACAGGCTTATCAGACGTCTAATTCTGGCATCAGACGTTTGGAAGTTCACTTTAAGACGTCTGATTTCAAGGTCAGACGTCTGATTTTGGGCGGGTCTCTTCTTGACTTGAATCAGATCTAAACAGGGTTCTTGTGCAAGTCCATCAGACGACATATAGGACGTCTGGCACAATGTCTGGACATCTGGAAACCTACTTTTTCTGTGGGAATGGATTTCCAAACGTTGCAATGGCTAGAAAATCTCTGGGAAGAGATTTTGGGTCAGCCGAGGCAAAACGGTCAATTATCAGACGTCTGGACAGTCCTATGGACGTCTGATAAGGCTCTAACGGTCACATTCTTGACTGTTTGCTAAGCCAGCCAACGGTCCACTAATTGGACGTCTGGCAAAGTCATCAGACGTCTCCTAAGATGTCTGGTCTAAGGTCTGGACGTCTGATTTCATCAGATAGAACTAACTATGTCCAGCCTAATAGTTATCAGACGTCTGAATCAACAGTCAGACGTCTTAAAACACTTTATCAGACGTCTGATTTGGGAAATAGACGTCTGGAAACTCTGTTTGAACCTTATATTGGTTTTCTAAGTTCTGTACAGAAAACCTAAGTATCCTAGGGTTGTGCTGGTGTTCCTAGGACTACTGTTAGGGTACTTTGAGGCTCTTTAACATAATGTTCTAAGGAAATAAAAAGAGCAAGCAAAATAAAGATAAAAGTACATGAAAGGATTAAACAAAATTCTATCCTATTCTTCTTGTCCTCCCATCTTCAATCTAGCGCTCCTCGCGAATCTCCTCTGTTCTCCATCAAGCTCCTCCAATCCGTCCTGGATGCGAGCTCGAATTCCATCTAAACACGTCTACATTTGCAATTGACCTGAAATCTAAGACTCCAAGTGCAAATATTAAATAACACGTGTTTTGTTATCATCAAAACAAATGATCGTGGTGCTCTAACACCAACACCTTCGACAAGCTTCTCTGAATCTCCATTCGTCCAATTACCTTAGGGTTCTCTATCTCTCTCCTCTAATTAGGTTTAGGTTAAATCTTAGGTCCCAATTCCCTCTCCTTCTCCTTCTTCGACTCTGACAACCACCACCACAACCAGCTCCATCGTCGGAACTCTTCCGCCCCGTTCCACCCAAATTAGGTTGGGCAAGAGTTCATGCACACCTCCACCATACTTTTGCCCAAGCTAATTTAATGCTTCAACGCCTCCATCACCTTCCCCGACTTCGTTCGCCAAAGCTCCGCCCACCTTCACGCTTCGGTCGCTCCATTGCACCTCGCACCAAATTGCACCTACCATTACCTTCACCACACCACGGCAAAGGTCACCGGCTATCTAATTGGGCCCTAGGCCGTACTTCTCTTTCAGGTCAACCTCGCCATCACCGTCGTCTACTCTGGTGACAACCACTGCCATACGACCACTGATCAATCTCGCTTCCAACTCCAAGACCAGCGGAATCCCTTGACGAAACTACATGCAACGTCAATCGAAGAGAAGAGAAGCTCCATCAGCTTTAATTAGGCAAGGAGGTTTCCCTGCAGCATCGCACGAAGACGCCCCAGCAGATAGTCCCTACGCACGAACACGGGGGTCAGGTCCCCACGGGGGTCATCGTGTGGGACAAACTCACAACAGTGCATAAATGGAATTCGTGTCATAGCCTATTCGCCCACGACAAGGGGGTCAGGTCCCCACGTACGGCCTCATGCACTCCTCACCCGCAATCATGCCCGTGGGTCTGGACCCTGTACGCGACCCAATTACCCGGTTACCATTCTGACCCATATACCTGAGCTTGAGCAAGAAATCTGAGAGGAGAGGGGTAGGTTTTGCTGCTTCTATGCCTTGGCTAAGTTCTAAATGGTTAAGTCATCTGACCTAGGGTCTGATGATTGATTGAAGATACTGTGGACTTATTTGCAAGGATAAGTGGTTGAGGCACTGTTGAAATATTTGGTTAAATTGAATGCTTGGGTTGTGCTTAAATTGAAGGGACTATTTGGTGATTTAAATCACCACTTTTTATAGTCCTTTCTATTCTTTTTTCCCTATTATTTCTTGAGGTACAATTTGGTTGATATTGAACATATTCTTATTGATTCATTTCATATTATTGTGCTCATTATTTTTGAATGCGATTAGTGTTATAAATTTCATTTCCTCCTTGCGAACGACCTCAGACTCACATTATTTTTGAGCTTTATAAATTTAAGTGTTTGTCGCGTTTTCATTGACTATACTACGACACATACATATCTTAACATTGACAGTTTCACGTTCAATAGCATGCAATTTCAAGGGGAGGGCAGGGGACCACGAGGAGGAGGCGGAGGACGAGGAAGAGGAGGGCAGGGGGCATGAGACGGAGGCTGAGGGGGGGCGGACGACCAGGAGGGGAGGAGGGGGTCGAGGAGGTGGTGGAGGGCGACAAGAGGGGGTTGGGAAGGAGGAGGAGGGCAGCAGGCCGAGGGGTCAGGGAGGAGGAGGGGGTCAGGGAGGAGGAGTAGGGGAGGAGTGGGGTGGCAGGAGGGGGTTGGGGAGGAGGAGGAGGGTGGCAAGAGGGTATTGGGGAGGAGGAGGAGGAGCATGGGAACGAGGAGGAGGATGACAAACCCGTCGGAGGAGGAGGAGGAGGGCATCGGGGAAGAGAAGTTACCTGAGGAGGAGGAGGAGGGGCAGTGACGAGAGCTCTGACAATGCTATGGGAGGATGGGTTTGGATTAGCTTTAGTGAAGATGAACAGTGATGGGAGGTCGGCCCGCGTGCGATAGATGAAACGATCTACGCTGTCAATTCTATTAGAAATCGACGGCAAAGGATAACTTTAGACCCTCCTCCATCGCGCCCAAATTTTGGCTGCTAATTTTAACCTACTTTTCGTAGTCGCTTCTTCCACTAATTGATGGAGGAAGTCACTAATCCTGCCCAAATTTTAGGTGCTAATTTTAACCATTTTTTCACTATCGCTTCTTAAACTAACCAACGGCAAAGGGTAACTTCAATCACTCCATCGCGCCCAAATTTTAACCACTAATTTTAACCTACCTTTTACTGTCACTTCTACTAACCAACGACAGAAGTCACTAATCCTACCCAAATTTATCTGTCTTTTCACCATTGCTTCTTACACTAATCGACGACAAAAATATAGTTTCCGTCACTTAATCAACCGACGGTAAATATTAATGACCACCGCATGCCCAATAGCTTTTCTTCAATTGATGGTAGGTCGAGTACAGTCCTTTGCCGTCGCTTATTTGAATAAACGACAGTAAAAACATCTTTGTCGTCAATTTCTATGATCGACGGTAAGGAACCGATGTCATATCCCATTTTTCTAGTCGTGTATGTTAAGGTATTAAATAATTAAGTTATTAGGAAGATATTTTGTTTAATATTTTTAGGAGATTTGATTGGATTTGTTTGTTGTTTTGAGATTATGATTTGCTCTCTTTAAATAAAGAGAACCTATGTATGTTCCCTTGGAGTTAATGCACGTTATTTTTCCAACACAACTCCCTCTCTCTCCCTCTCTTCTCCACCACTGGCTGCCATCTCTCTCTCTCCCTCCCTCTCTCTCTCTCCTAATCAGCACACGCAACCTCCATTGACAACCACCTACTATTGCCATCTCTTCCCATGTGGAAGAGCCTCCACGCCACGCTAACGCTCAAATCTTCACATGATATCAGAGCCTTTAATCTAGGCTCTTCATGGGAATTTTTTCTACATGCATAGGAAGGAGAAGAGAAGAAAATCCATGCACAACAACCTACGCGTGACTTTTCTTAGTAGGCAGTAGCCACATGCGTAGCCTTTCCTCTTGTCAGATCACGCACAAGAAGTCTTATTTTGTGTGTGATTTCCATGGGTATCAGAACCTCAAGTGTTAAGGTATCTTTGCCAACTTGTGAGTTCTCTCGAAAAACTCCTTGAAGAACCTTGGCACCTTATGCAAGGCCCAAGGAGACACGTAGGGGACTCTAGTAGGTGGCTTCCCTCATGTATCCATCACCTTACGTGAAGCATACAAGTAGAGGAAGGCTCACCTCTTGAGGGCGGAGATAGCTGAGAGCAAGAACCAAATCAACATCAGAGAAGAAAATGTTATAGTTCAAGGCATCAGGATTAAACTTCAGGGCATCTCAAACTATATCTTATGGGCTCAAGCATTCAAGATCTTCTTAGGAGGACATGCAAATTGCATGTCCTTCTCGAGGAGCCCAAGTCCAAGGACATGGTGAAGAAGAAATTGTAGAAGAGAGTCTATCAAGTTATACAAAGACAAGACGACTTCCAATAGTCACAACTTCAAAGGATGCCAAAGAAGCAACGACCACAGAGGTGGCAAGAGGATTCGCAGTTACATCAAAAGAAAATGGTGAAGCATCTGGTCGCACCATCAACGAAACAAATAGAGTAAGTCATCGTCCTCCTAGCCTCGACTTGAGGGGAGGTGTGAAGAATAAGGCCATGTGGCAGGTCTTGAGTCTTCCCAAGGGGCGCCAACTCTAAGGGATTTTGTGGAGGCTTCTTTCGATCCAAGTTATCTATTTTAGTATGTTAAGGTGCCAAATAATTAAGTTATTAGGAGGATATGTTGTTTACTATTTTTAAGAGATTTGATTAGATTTGTTTTCTGTTTTGAGATTAGGATTTGTTCTCTTTAAATAGAGAGAACATATGTATGTTCCCTTGGAGTTAATGCATATTATTTTTCTAACACAACAACTCTCTCTCCCTCTCTTCTCTACTGCCGGTTGCCATCTCTCTCTCTTCTGGCCCACGTGTGCCATTGATAGCCCACCTATTCATCTCTTCTCACGTGGAAGAGCCTTCACATATTAACAAGGAGTATTGCCAAATATAAACATCAAAATGGATTGGATAAAGTAAAGTTGAAGGTAGAAGTAAATCCTGGGCTTCACCCTTATAATTTGGGTTTGTTAAAACAAAATCCTCACGTTTTGTGTATCATTACAAAATAATGAGCTTATTCTGATGTTTATAGACGTTGCCATAGGTCCCATCTAATGTTGAAATACATCAATCTATATATTTAATTAACATCTATCAAGAATGATGATGTCAAGTTAGGGACTCTTTGATGTTAAAAAAATAATACAAAAAACTGTTGAGAATTCTTAACAATTTTTGACATTAAGAACAGTGTCAAAATATATGAGGTCGATATTGACATCTACAGGCATCGAGGACAATAGCATATTTCAATGTTTAAATGTCAGTTCCAACCAACCATGAGGTTGCATAAAATTAATTAAATAAGGTAAATCATGGTAGCCAGATGAGAGATATCCCTAAAACCCTAGACTTCCCGGATTGGTATGGACTCATAAAATGCATATTTCCAAGTAGTCTAACCCGGATTTCCCCATTTGGTATTAAAATGTTATTTTCTTGTTTGCACACGTTCCTTTCTCTTGTTGAGTTGGGAGTTGTCTAGGCATTGTGACTACATTTCCGTATGAGATACTTGAATACAGAGTATAACTGTTAGACATATGACCAACAAATGAAGTGTGTATATAAATGATGAATGGATAGAAGTGCTATGTAAATGGGTAACTCAAGCTAGTGTGAATAGAATCACATATTACAAATGCAGCTCTTACACAAGAATGACATGCCAGATGATATGCAAACCTAATTCCTAATTACTTACGATGATGAACAAGTTAAAATGTGAATTTACAGTCCTATTTATAATTGATGATGAATATGGACTATGGATGAATATAAATTTCATATATAGTTTCTTCTAATACATGTAATATGCCCCTACAGTTCGAGAAATTGCAAGAGATTCTTTTAGAGAGTAGGCCAGCTCCCTCGCGATTAGTGGATAGGCTACATGGCCAATTGGATAGCTTTGTGGATTAGGTGGAATATTATGACATGACATAATGTTTTTTTCTGAAAGGGACATGAAATGATATTGATACCACGTTTTTTTTTCCATGCCATGTAACAGGGAGGGATATCTATAGCTCTATATAGTTTACACCTCTATGCCTCTTCTATGAGATCTAGCCACCACTTTGTCAATGCTATTGATTAGTTGGTGTCAATGATGCATGATGATCTCTTAGGTTTCATTTGGTAAGGAAAATAAGTTTGTGAAATAAGTTAAAGGAGTGAAATAAATGGTGGAATAAATGAATTAACTCATTTAGATGTTTTGGTAGGTTAAAGTTATTCCATAAAGAAGGTGGAATAACTTTACATCGAGTTAAGTCTAATTAATCCGACGTAAATAGGAAGCAGGTTAAATGACAGGTTAAATACTTAACCCGCCAACCAAATAAATCCTTAGTATATCTTGTAGGATGTTGCATCGAGTTCTTCCCATGCCTTCCAAGGAACTTATTAATAAGATGATATTGATCGTAATGTAAAATGTGAGAGAATTAAATAGGATAATTAATTAATAATAAATGGAAATCATATTAAATGGACCAACTGTAATAGTATCAAGTTTCTGTTACATCATTTGCTTTTGTTAATTTCTCTCTATCTTGCTTTATTTAGCGCTTTGCTGACATTTTCACTAGATGACACGAGACTCAGGTGGTGCTAAGTAATAGAAAATGATTGCAACTACAACATGATCGATTACAATGCCACTGACTAGGCTATGAGATTGTATGGAACCTTTTTACCTTTTCATTCCGGTTGTACCACTGTAGCGGTTGTCTACTTTGCAATCTGTGGACTTAGATTTTACTGTTAACATGTCATTTGTTCCTTTTATTGATTTATAATTTATTTGTTCGGTTAATTTTATATTATGCGACTATCTTTTGGGTAACTGCCTGATAGAATGAGTTCACTTCATTGACTCAAATTTCAATCAAGTTCAATTAGTTGATGTGACTGAACTCGCCAAACAATCCCGACCCTCGTTTCGCTTAGCTTCACTTTGTAGGCTTTCTTCACCCCACTGTCAGTCACTTGGCTTCATCCACAAAAACTCCTCGCAAGAATGGACAGTTTTGAAGACCATGTTTAATTCATTCAATGTTCTCATTTCCTTTCTTGCTTATATGGATGTGAAGTGGATTTCCCCATGAGCAAAAGGAATAATGAGATGGTACAAGGCAAAACATAATCCTACTAGAAATAAATAAATAAAGATCAGGTGGTAGTTACATGGTAGAAAAAATTCCATGTGATCTCTCCAACTAAGCTACCTCCAAGTGCTACTTGAACCTTGTCAAGTTAGCTTCACTTCCTCTATAGGCTATTGATGAGGAGCAAAACATACCCTCGGACTCAAAACTCCACAAGAAGCCCATTTAAAAGACTTGGGTATAGGCGGGTCCAAGGACCTAACCTGCCTACACCCAGAAAGGCTCGAATACAGTCGAATCTGGACGACCCAACCCACCTAAGGATTCAATGGCAATAAAGAGATAATGGAAAAAGTTAAGCACGATCATGCCTCCAATAAATGATGGCATGACCGCTGTAATTAATAACCTGACAATATACATACCATCACAACGGGCGTATCCAACCAGAAGATCTCGCTAAAGGACCGACTCCAACACTATAAATAACTAAGAGATACCCTTGAAGCCCTCTCTCATGCAATTTTGAGAGAAAAAGAGAGATTGTAATCTTGCTTCTTGTTAGTACATATTTGGGAACATCATCCTCTCCCCAAACGTACACCCTTTTGCAGTGGAACTAGGCAAATAACCCCCTGCCTCTATATGATTGCTTGAATTGTTGAGTTGGACCTTTTGATTACCTAAGAGGTCTGATCAACTATCAAAAACGTAAGAAATTTTTGTGCCGATCCCAAATACACACTTCAGTATCTTCATGACAAGAATAAACCTAATCGAGCCTATGAGACTCAACAAGAGAGTAAGGATGGCAAGGTGGGAGTGATGCACCACAGTATGAGAAACAAGGAACGAGAGCTTGGTTACGCAGTTCCGCTGAATCGACGTACATCTGGGGAGGAGGTTCGACCCTCGAATATTAACTATCATTTTTTTTTCTTTTTTTTGTCAAAGTATTATAGAAGGGATGTCCCTTTTTGGATATAATCGTCTCCTTATACAGGGAATGGAGAGGTAATCATTCAATCCTCGGAGAGCGAAATAGGTGGCTTCAAGGCTTGCTCTATCACCTCGTTCTTTGTGTTACCACCTCGATTCTTGCTCCCTCACTTCGATCATTGGGCTGTCACCTTAAGTTGATGGGAGCAAGGTAGTGACCGAGATCGAGGGACCAGCCTCTTGGTGACTTCCCAATTGCCGCATCTTGGGTGGCCAAGTGAAGCGAGTGTTCCTGGTTGCTTTTGAATGGGGGATCGAACTGGCATCCTCAGGAAATTTCCCAAGTGGTAGGGAGCTTCCCTAGCCTCTAGAGGGGGCAAACTTTTCTTCTAGGCTTTGCTTGCTTTGTGGGCCAACTCTAGGCAAACCTAACTTTCTCTCCCCCATCAAAACCTCATCCAGATTAGCCAAGTGCATTGGAAAAGTAGAGGCATTAACCAATATCAATGTATACACCTTGAAAATGTTTCCTACAAATCATAAAAATTAAAATTAATAAGATATCAATAGGTAGCCAGGACATTTTTCATGATAAGCTATAACCCAACAGTGATAATCCCCCAATCAATTACAAAAAAAGTGAGATTTCTACTAAGGATTGAGAGAAATCAAATCATAACTAGAATATTCATCTAAAAATGAGAAAAAGATCAACCAACTCTACCATGTACAAGGTGGTCAATACGAGGTAGAGGGCAACCATCCACTAAGTAAATCCTTTCCAACTTGTTGAATTCCATACACATCCTCCATTTGCCATTCTTCTATTTGACAGAAACAACTTTAAACCTTTAGGCATTGAAGGCAATCTCCCAACAGTGAGGAGTTTCATTGATTCTTCTATTGCAACTTGCAATATCCAAGTGCTTGTTTCTATAGTGGTTGGTGAACTAAGCAGGGTGTATCGATTGGCACAAAGGCAGTGGTACATGACCTCAAGGTCACAGTGGACCATGCAATGGCATTGGCATTGGTCCATGACAAAGATAAATAAACGTCTTCATCAACAAGGATGCCACCTTGAATAAGGCAATAAAGTAGGTTTTCTTTCCTACCTTCAACCCTTTTTGTGGTCAATTTCAAGTTCTTTTGATTTCTCTAGATCAACCTGGGCCTTCGTGCTTTTGCCATTGGGCTCAATGTTCATGATCCTTTCAATATCCTTCCATTTTGGGAACAAAGGGTACTTCATGGTCAATCACTTCTATAATTTGGTTGTGTTGCATTCATAGGTCTTTCACTAGTCATACCAAACACCACCAACCCCTTTGAAGGTCCTGAATTTGATGACTTCAATGTATGAGGAAAGGGTGCAAGGAATTTACTAATGATTGGAAGCCTCATGATGAAGTTGAGCTTGGAGGCAAGAGGGACCACCAAGAACGTGGCTACTTGATGAGTTGTTTCTGCCAATTCATAAAAAAGAAAGAAAGCTCAATTAGACTAAAGTGTAGGTTTTGTTATTCTTGGATTTGATAATGGACAATTCATAGGCCTTGATTCTCATCATTGGGTGCATTATACAAAGCATGTAAAGTTAACTAACGTCAAGGATACTGTCCTCATCCACTCACACTCACTAGACCCTCCTCCTTGCAATTGGAAGGACGACACTGCTGGGTCAATGTTGTTGATGTGATTGGATCACATGGTGGCATTGCGGAAGCGTCAATTGGGCATTTTAAAATTTTCAAAATATAATTAAATCAATGCCAAAACTTGATCAAGCAATGAAATAAAATACCTTAAAAATCAAAACCACATAAATGGAGCCAGTTTTCAACCATTTCGAGTTCGCATAAGAGATTTACCTGCTGGGAGGCATAGAACAACACCACACAGGTAGTGTCTCCTACAATAAGTCCCGATGCACCCCACAACCCTCTTTCTCAACGAGTGGATGAAACCCCTCATGTCAAGAACGATCAATCCTGATGAATCTCGCAAACTCCTTCGCGAGAATCAAGGACGACTCCCGTCCTTGCTCCTCGTGGTTTCTTGACAATCAAGAGATCGTAGAGAGAAACTCCATGAATCAAAAGCCTGATGCGTGGATTGGACTTCCAATTAACTATTCCTAAATGTCCAACACTACTGTCAAATTTCCATAATGCTATCCAGCCTTCCGATAAGAAGCCTGGACATCCAATACTGAGACATTGGAAGGAAGTAGTCGATGCCCTCTTCTTCTTCTTCTCATTCTTTGATTAATTGATTGATTAAGGGTTTTAGGTTTGCCTTCGGGAGATACTCATAGGGATTCCAAACCTAATCCTAATATGATGGAATCCCTTGGATATCCATCTAAGTTATGAGATCCAATCCTACTTAAAATCTGTAGGATAAACCCACAACAACTTATGGGATGTTAGGATTTGGTATCCGAACATCAATTAATTACAATCCAACCCTTGGATTTAACGTAATCAAACTAGGCTCAATTAATTATCAAATAAAATGTAATTTTAATCTTTAAATAACATTTGATTTATTATACAAGTAGCAACCCACCAAAATCATTATTGGTTTCATCATGCTAATAATGAAGAGTTTGAAATTCGTGGAATTATGATACTATGCCTCATCGGATATTCCAAATACTTGTGAATCCTTCACACATGGATGATAATATTATCCTAAGGTCTAATCCCATTAGACAATCGTCATTCCTCATTAAATAATTTTTTTTTCAACATCTCTTTGTATCATTAGGATGAGAACAAAGACTAACTTCTTTCCAAAATAACTATCTTCTTCTCTTTCTTCCTTGAGTCTAATTAGGACTCTGCAACCACATGTGTAATTGTCTTTTCCAACATATTCGAAGTGAGCTCATTCCTTAAATTTGTCACATACACCTATAGAACACATTCGTGTGATTCCTTTGAGAAAACATGTATCTCATGCCCCTTCTCACATATATTAGCTTAACAGTATCAGCACCAAGGTGGGTATGTCTACTAGTGATCCACCAAATGTATGCATTCATAAATAGACATATATTTGTCTCAAGTCAAAGGATATGCCTTCTCTATAACAGCAATGGAGAACTTTGACTATCTTCTATTTCATTAGGTTAACTCTTTAATCCAACCCATGTAATAGTTTTGAATCCCCATTCTAGAACATCAATCAAATGATGACCTCTTAAGAAGGTTGTTATCCCAACTTAAATCGGAAACAAGTGATCAAATCATATGGTTTCGTAATATGCTATCGAATTCTCTAAACCGTTTAAATACCCAAATCAATATACATTGAGTTTATTCAAGCTGGGTAAGTACATTACGTTATCCGTACTAAGAAACCCAATTCATGCACTGGAAGATAATCTAATTATTTTATTTAAATGTAATATAATCATATTATACTATTCAAATGGCTCGCTTAGAGCATACAAAATCCAATAAATATATGACCCTTCGACCCTTGCCATGTCTTCTTCATGAAAGTGAAACCCAAACCATCATAGTGGTTAGTTGATTTGGCATTGCTTACCATAAAAGCCTAGACATAGGCATCTTGGTCAAAGGGTTTCTTAGAGAAGGAAGGTGTTGTTGATGAAACAACATAGTCAAACTTGTCCATAGGCTCGGATGGTAGTATCTCATAACAGTTGAGATGACGTAGGATCTACAGTCAAAAAAGCAATGGGTATTGACAAAATCTACTTCGTACTTGAAGACACTTGTAGGTTCATCTTTCTTGGTCCACCCATGATTGGAGTGAGAGTGTAGTGGCTTTGTTTCATTCGGAGTCACTTTGTCCTAGCTGTTAGTGGCACAAGAGGGGGGGGTTGAATTGTACAATAAAATTCTCAAACAATCGCAATAATACGCAAGTATTTAGAGAGAAAACCCTTGCGGAAAAAATCTCTACCTAAATCTCCCAATCTACGATTTTGCCCCTACCCAAGTAAGAATTGCTAACAATAATTAATTTTACAATTTCCCTCTTCCTAGACAAACCCCAAGAAGAGTTTTCCCCTCTACTAAGAGGAAATGAGAAACCCACAAACTGAGTACCCAAATAAACTATCAAAAATAATATATTCCTATAAGCCTTGAATGAAATATGAAATAAAAGGATTAAAATACCCCCTTATCAAACCTATGAGCAACAGAAAGAAAATTTGCTCTCAAGAAGCAATAGCATAAGTTGAGCACAAGAAAGCACACAAGAGAGCACAAATGAGATCAAGAGCTTTTCAAATGAGTAGAATGTATTTTTCTTTGTTGTATTTGCTTAAGGCTACCTATGGGGGTATATATAGGTGTAGGAGGTCGGATTTAAGCCTAGGTAGTCATTGGGATTTGAATTGGGATGGAATAAATTAAGGTAGAATGGTTACAAAGTAATTACTCAAAGTCTAACTAGATTAGATGTCTGAAAATGCAAGATAGACATCGGAAGAAGTCATTTCAAACATCTGAGAAAAGCCGAAATCTAAAAAACTTCAATGAGAAAGTAGTCGTTACTGGATTCCTCAAGATTTGGTACAGTGACGTCTGAACAAAAAGATAGACATCTGAACAAATAGTTTCAGATGTTTGAGAATAAAATAGGATGTATGAAAAAGCTTTAGGGTCAAAGTGTTCAATACTGGAATGAGGTTGGATCCAAACAACGATCTAAAAACAAATGATCAGACATCTTACTAGACATCTGGTAAAAAGTGTAAACGTCTTAAAAAGAATCATTAGACGTCTAAATAAATGCAAGGACGTCTGATGGCCTACAATGTTCCAAAATCAAAGAGAAAAGGATATAATCAATTATGGTCAAATTGAACATTGGATAAAAAAATGAACGTTGGTCATTTCTAAACGTCTCAAGAAGTCAATAGACGCCGAAAAGATAAGAAAGATTATGACCGTTGTTCTTCTGAAGTTAAAGAGATATCAAAAGCTTAAGGAGGTGTCTGAAAGACATTACTAGACGTCTGAAGTGGATCACAGACGTCTAAAATCCTAGGTGATAGGTCGAGAATTTTGGACAAGAATCTAGGTTCTGCACATAATCTTAGACGTCTGATGAAGTATATCAAACGTCTTATAAATCATACTCAGACATCTGAAGTGAAAATGAGATGTCTAAAAAACCAACAGAAGTACATCTTTACAAATTTAAGAATATGAATATGAATAGGAAGAGTCTAAACACATCCTAAGGATAATTCAAGGCTTTTTTACATTCTAAACAAATAAAATAAACTATAAAAAAATTTCTTTTGCCCTTCCTTTTTTCTTTGATCCTTTTCTTTAAATCCTTACAATAATATGTTAGTCTTTTCCAAGGACATATCTCATTTGTCATTATCAAAAATATAATTATAAACATTTTAACAATAACCTCCTTTTTTGTAATGACAAACTATTTATATGGTCCAACAATATGCTCCCCTAAATAAAAACTTATGTGCTCCCCCTAAAAAAAACTTAGATTACTCTTATCAATCATGTCTTCCCCTTTTTGGCATTAGCAAAAAAATAAATACTTTAAGACAAGGACATTCTCAAATATAAATCAAATTGACATGAGAAAGTTAAAGCAAACATACTGCAAGAGAGTCAATAAAATAACAAAGCAAAAAGAAATCATGATGACCATAACAAGTTTTTAATAACATTGAAAGTAGATTCCTAATTGGCGCAAAGCAGACATCTAAAGGCAAAAATCAAATTTTCTTCTTTCCTTTGGAGTATCCAGACTCCAAATTCTTCATGCAGTCTTCAAGATGAGAAAGCTGCAAAGCATATTCATTTGTGAAGCTCCTTAGATAACCATGATTTTCATGTTGCCTCTTCAGTTGAAGGTTCATTCCATTAAACATGACTTTTTGAAAAGCCTCTTGGTTTCCCTGCACATTTTCCCAAGAGTATTCCCAAGAAGTGAAATAGAAGGAATGAGTAGAAGGATCGGGAAACATGAGAGGGACTTGTGATGAAGTAAGAGAAGATTGAGAAGGTGGAGACTGAGAAACTTCTTCCTCTACTTGTTCTTCAATTCCTTTCTTAAGACCCATAAGAAGTAAAGTAATGCAGTCAAACTTCTTAATAGATTCATCTACAAATTGACGTTTTAAATCAAGGTTGAAATGAAGAAGCATATTGGAAATAAAGGCATCTAAAGGAAGGATCCTACGGTGTGTGCTACATAATGTGTCCATAATTAGATCACACCAATTCATTTTGGTGCAGTTTAATAAAGCATATAGGATGCAGGCAATCACCCTAGAAATGTGATCAAAAGATCCTAATTTTCCATGCAAGTTCCATGAGACAAGTTTAGCTAAAATGCGAGGAACAACCTTAAGATGACGAGATGCTAGTTTCATCCCTTCAAAATAAATGTCATCTTTAACTAATGTTTTTGTAACTATGGAGAAGGTTACTTCTTTTGCAATGTCCCACCAATGAACTCCTAAGTCGGCGGTGCAAGCAATAGAAGAAATTACTTTATTGGTCACCGTAAAAGATACGTTCAAAACACTAGATTTTAGGATAGAGGTAGTAGGTGTGGAGCCATTCACTAGATTGGCATAAAACAATTTCACAAGCTCAGGAAAGATGCCAGGAATTTTTCCTCCGGGAAAAAATTCTTCATCAAAGAAATGTTGAATTCCTTGGGCTTGAAATAGGGCTAGGAGACCATAATCCTTAAAGTCATCCCATATAATTGGTCTTCCACACCTAACCTTAAACTTCTCAAAGTTATTAGGTTTTTGGGAGGCCTTTTTGGTTAGGCAAAATTGTTCCATTACATTAGGTAATTCTTCTTCTTCAGGAGGCAAGTTACTGGTTCCAGCACTCTTTTGCTTCTTATGAGGCATAATGAGGAAAAGAGAGAAGAACAAGCTTAACAAAAACAGCCTCAACCAGACATCTGGCATGAAAGTCAGACATCTGAAATCACAAATCAGATGACCAAAAAATATACAACCAGATGTCCGAGATTTGAGAGACAGA
The DNA here is from genome assembly GCA_037157565.1 of Thalassia testudinum. Taxonomy (NCBI): domain Eukaryota; kingdom Viridiplantae; phylum Streptophyta; class Magnoliopsida; order Alismatales; family Hydrocharitaceae; genus Thalassia; species Thalassia testudinum. Next base: position 78,393,673 of record JAZHRO010000022.1, on the reverse strand, counting down.
AATCATAACAGTAGACGTCCGAAAAAGTACCAAGACGTCCAAAGAAAAAAATAGAAAGAATCATATCTAGAAGAAAGAACAAAGAGATTCCCAAAACAAAAAAAAATCATAGAAGAGAGTCAATCATGGGCACATATATATCCTCATAAAAGTTTGTTTTTTGTAAAAAAAAGTAAGAATATACTAGATCTAGGTGAGAAGATATAGTGATTACCAAAGGAAGAATATATGATCTTCCTTAACAAGAGGCCTTCTCAGATTTAGAGGGGAGGATGCGGCAACAGACGTCTGGTGAGCGCAAAAGACGTCTGGCAAGGCACAGGATGCGTCCAGCGAACACTAGGAGACGTCTGGTGCTCTCAAGTGCTCTTCAAATGATCAAAAATGGAGGAATGTAGATGAAGAAGAGAAGTGGATGTGAGAGAGCTCTTTGGAGTATGGTAGAAAGTGAAGAGAAAGAAATGGATATGACCATGAGGTGGTGTTGCACTTTAAGAGAGCATATCAAAAAGGGAGAAGATTTTATTATAAAGAGGTCAAATATCCATTGGTTAAAAGAAAGATATTGTTTCAAATTTTGAATCAAAGAGCATTCAAATATCAGATGTCTTTAGTTCAAGACAGACGTCTGAACATAGTTAATCAGACATCTGAAAGACCGTTTGAATTTGAATTCAAAACACTTCATTTGAAATTCAAAAAGATGACCGTTGAATGACCATTGAATGAATTATACAAAGGTCAGTTAGAAACACATATATCTGAGAAGGATACAAGACGTCTGAAATTCCCAGCAATCCTTTACGAAGGAAAAAAATGCACGCACAAGAGAATAAGATGTCTGAGATGGACATTCAGACATCCAAAAAACTTGATTTTCTAAATCTTTCAACTTGCAAATTCCTAGATGCCTTCTAATATGTGTATATCTTTCTAAACTAAGGGATTTGATCAAAATATCTGCAAGTTGATCTTCAATGTCTACAAAATCTAACTTAATTTCTCCTTTAAATACATTATCTCTAAGAAAATGATGTCTTACATCTATATGTTTAGTTCATAGGATTTTTTGATAAATTTATAACACTTGTATTATCACAACATATTTTAGTTTGTTTAAAGTTTAATCCTAAGTCAGATAAAGTTTGTTTCATCTAAAGTACTTGAGAATATGCCAAAGCAGCTGAAATATATTCAGCTTCAGTGGTGGATAATGCAACATAATTTTGTTTCTTGGAAAACCAAGAAACAAGTGCATTATCCAAAAATGGCAAGTACCAATAGTACTCTTTCTATCAGTCATACTACCAGCATAATCGGCATCATTATATGCTAGTAAGTCCAGTGTATGAGTTCTAGGATAGTACAAACCAAAATCACTAGTCTCTTTTAAATATGTAAAGATTGTTTTTCATGCAAACATATGAGATTCTCTTGGTGAATTTTGAAAATGTGCACAAAGACAAATAGCAAACATTATATCAGGTCTACTTGCAGTAAGATAGAATAATGATCCTATTATATCTCTGTATAACTTTTCATCAACTTGCTTACCATTTTCATCCAAGTTAAGACTTATGTTTGTAGCCAACGGTGTGGTTTTGCCCTTCATATTTTCCATTCCATATTTCTTCAATGTGTCATTGGCATACTTTGTTTGACATATGAAGATTCCTTCATCCATTTGCATGATTTGTAGTCCAAGGAAGAATTTTAATTCCCCCATGAGACTCATCTCAAATTCAACCTGCATAATCTTTAAAAACTCTCAACACAAACTATCATTAGTAGAACCAAAAATAATATCCACACAAATTTGAATAACTATTAAATCATTAAGTTGATTCTTAATAAAAAGAGTTAGATCTACCTTTCCTATTATAAAACATGATTTAATGAGATAATTTCTTAATCTCTTATACCATGCCCTAGGTGTTTGCTTGAGACCATAAAGAGCCTTCTTAAGCTTATACACATGATTAGAAAATTCAGAATTTTTAAACCCAAGATGTTGTGCTACATAAACTTCTTTTATAAATCTATTTAAGAAAGCTAATTTTACCACCATTTGATATAATTTAAGACCTAAATGCGATACAAATGCAAAAAGCATTTGAATCGATTTAAGCCTAGTTACAGGAGCATAAGTTTCTTCATAATCTATACCCTCTTATTGATTATAACCCTATGCAATAAGTCTGACCTTATTTCTTACTACTTGACCTTCTTCATTGGTTTTATTTCTAAAAACTGATTTAGTCCCTATAATAGAATTATCACTTAGTTTAGAAACTAATTCCCATACTTGATTTCTTTCAAACTTATTTAGTTCTTCTTGTATAGCAAGTATCCATGAAGAATCTAAACATGCTTGATCAACAATTTTGGGTTCAAGTTGAGATACAAAAGCAGTTAGAACATAATTAACTTGTGATCTAGTTTTGACTTTGTCATTAATCTCTCCTATTATTTGTTCTTTTGGATGATCTTTATGAAAACTCCATTCTTTAGGAAGATTATGTGTATTTTGATATTTAATGTATGATACATCTATAAAGGGTATGTCCTCATCATCACTATCTACTACTTCAACTTTTTTATTATCTATAGAAGAATTTTCATCAAACTTGATATGAAGAGTTTCTTCTACCATTAGAGTTCTCTTATTGCATACTCGATAAGCTTTACTTCGGGATGAATATCCTATGAATGTACATTCGTGTCCCTTAACATCAAACTTATCAAGATTTTCTTTGGTGATAAGCATATAATACTTACTTCCAAATATTTTGAAATAACTAATGTAACGACCCGATTCCCGAATCCTTACGAGACACGAGAATCGGACCGACTCGACTACTCCCAAGACCTAGTCGTCCAATGAGGAAGTAACCAAAAGAGCAGTAAAATAAACCACATTCATCATGAATATAACTAGCAGCAACAAAATACAGCGGTAAGAAAAGGAAATACTACAGTATACACCACCACAACAGAAGGAAAATAAACATGTACATTACATAAAATTCTCGATAAAGAAAGTATAGAGAGTAACAAAGAAAACTACTCACTACAGTGGAAGAAAAGTACAGAAAGAACTACAGGTAACCCTACTGGACCCTACTAGGCCCAGCGTCCTCTGCAGCCGCTGACCCTAGCTGCTCAACACCTAGTCCTGAAAAGTAAAGAGGGTAACACGTTAGCGAAACGCTGAGTAGAGTGGCAACTAAAAGCTAAAGAAGCTGTAGAATGTACAATAGCTGTTATATTTTTACTTTCTTTATTTACGTCTTTCTATTATTTCACTATTGATTTATTTCTCAGATCCTTCTCTTGATCTCGAATGTTCCTCGTGGGAACGATCTTGATTACAGTCTTTTCCGAGAAGTAGAAGTGACACGTGGTGCTCTCCTGGCCGGGAGAGTCCCCCGTGGTGGTCCTACCCTCAGTCAACCACCCCAAGGTCGCTGACAGACGTAACGGTGACTACGGCACGCGCAATAAGCGCACGGGTAGCTACCCCGCACTGGCACGCGGTCAGTCGTTTCCGTTAACGGGTGCGCCTAAAGCACAGCACGGAACTAGTATAGGGTAGAGCCCTCTCAGTAACAGGGGTCCAACCCCTCCATAGTCCGCGCACCCTCACCTGACTACCCTGGTTTGCCAGTGGGCCTAACAAGTCGGTGTAAGAGGGCTAGCAGAACCCCGGGGCTCGTGGGGTAGCTAGTGCTCTCCCTACACTAGTAGCTCTCCTCGGTACTGCGTACGCGAGGGCCAACAAGTCGGTGTACAGTGGCTAAACCCACCCCGGTCTCAACCCGAGGGCGGCAAGCTCCCCTCTACACTAAGAGGTAAGGTGTGCTCTCTTTGGTACCACGTACCCAAGAGACAACACACTTCCATATTTCACTTTCTCAGTTCCATTCTATTTTCTTTCCAGGAGTTCTACTCCTAATTCCCCGTAGGGTACATGTTCTTTTCGTTTGGCCAATTTAGGTTTCACCGTTCCAGTTTTACGTTCATACAACCCATGTTCTCAATCATATTTATTCATTCATAACAAGCAGTTGTTAATCAATTTACAGGCAGCTATTATTTCCTTTCTACTTTCCAAAACTGCAATGTCTGTATATTCAACTAGTTTTCCAATCCTAGGATTCATGCAATACCCTAGGATCTATCATTCAATCTAATTTCTCAGTCCTAGGGTTCATGCAATGCCCTAGACTCTATTAATTGTTTTAGAATTGTAACAAATTTTTGTTAAATAAATTAAAAAGCCACTCTACCAGCAAAACCGAGAGTACTAGGGGCGTGGTCAGCAATCCCGCGCGCCTCCGCAACCCCCAAGACTGCAACGAAACGGAGTCCTAACACAAGGATCAATCATAAGGAGTTTCTCAAAACAGTACACAATTACCGTAAACGGATAAGGGAAATAATTCTGGAAAGAACGCAACTCGAAACGCGGAAAACAGACACTGAACGGGTCCTAAACGAGTCAAAAACGACGAATCTGTCCAAAATCAGACGTCTGGAACCTCTTCCAGACGTCTTAAAAGGTAGATCAGGTCATACCTCAGTCTGCGCAGTCCTTCAGACGTCTAGAAGCACGCTGGAACGTCTGGCCTTGGTTTCCAGACGTCCGATTGTCACCCCGGACGTTTGAAGGTTCTCTCCATCGTCTGGCACTGTAACCAGACGTCTAACTCACGTGGGATGGCAAGCCCTCGCGTCCTCCCGAGTAGAACCTGCGCACACACACACACCTGCTCTCAGCACGACGAAGCGCAGAAGAACGCGGCGGACGGCTGCATAGTCGTACACGCGTAAAAAGGAGAAGGTAAATAAATCATACCTGTCAGATGTCTGGACCATCCTCCAAACATCTTAGCCGTTGTCTGGACGCACGTCTAGACGTCTGATTCTGGGAAATTTTCCAAGAATCAGGACCCGGTTCGCTCTCCGCCCAAAAAGCACGGCCGCGCCGCACCTCGTCCGCCTGCTACCCGAGCTGCAACAGCTCCTCCGCGCTACCCCACGCTCGCTGTCCTCCCGCCGGCCAGCTCTAGCAGCCCCGGCAAGCTCGCACCTTCACGGTCGAGCTTCTACTTCCTCTCGCAGCAGCTTCTCTCCCCACAAGCTCGCAGCAGCCGCTCTGCCGCTCTCTCTCGCTCGCACTCTCACTAGCAGGGAGAAGGAGAAGATGGGTGGAAGGGAGTGGGGTGGCATGAGGGAGAGGAGGGGTATATGTAGGCACGAGGGGGGCTCTGCAAGTCGGCGGGGGAAGAGAGAAAGAGAAGAGGGCGGCTGGGAAGTCAGTCTGCGCGCGTCTGCGCGCAGATTCGCTCCTGTACGCACGCAAAATTAATTTCAAGATGTCTGGGAAGGCATCCAGACATCTGATCAGACGTCTGAGCCAACTCCCAGATGTCTTAAAGCGATCTTGGTGCCTCGGGTCTTAACAACTAATTTTAGGTATTCTATTATAATAAAGTTCATAACTTGTTTTATTAAGTATAGGCCTAATTAGGACTCTATTTAAAACATAGCAAGCCATGTTAGTGGCTTCAGCCCAAAAATACTTTGGAAGACTAAATTCTATAAGAAGTGTGCAGGCACATTCTTAAAGAGTTCGATTTTTCCGTTCCACTACACCCTTTTGTTGTGGAGCTCTAGGAAATGAAAATTAATGTTTTATTCCTAGTTCTTCACAAAAATGAGAAAAATCTTGATTTTCAAATTCTCCTTCATGATTGGATCGAATTCAAGAAATTATATATCTTTTCTAATTTTGAGCAAGTTTTTAAAACTTGCTAAAAATTTCTAGGGTTTGGTCTTTTAAGTTTAAGAAAATAAACTCATGTAAATCTTGAATAATCATCTACAATTACAAGACAATATCTACTATCATTTAAACTACTTGTTCTAGTTGGTCCAAATAAGTCTAAGTGTAAGAGTTCTAAAGATCTAGATGTAGAGACTATATTTTTGCTTTTGAAAGAACTTTTATTCAACTTTCCAAGAGTACATGCATCAAAAAAAGTATTTGAATTAAACTTTTTCTTAGGCAATCCTTTAACTAACTCATACTTGACTACTATATTTAAGTATTTGAAATGTATATGACCTAGTCTTTTATGCCAAGTAAACATTTCATCATTGAAGCTACTATACAATCATAAGTTCCATTTTTATCTATTTCAACAATATATATATCTTTATATCTTTTTCCAATTAGAAGAATTTCATTTGTTATACTATTAAATATCTTAAAAAATTTAGCACTAAACAGAATATCATATCCTTTGTCACAAATCTGGCTTACACTTAAAAGATTGTGTTTTAATCCTTTTACCAATGCAACATGACTAAAAGAAGCATTAACTTTACCAATAATACATGTACCTATAATTTGTCCTTTGTGGTTGCTCCTGAATCTAACATAACCACCCTCTTTGTATATTACATCCGTAAAGAGTTCCTTGTTGCCCGTTATATGCTTGGAACATCCGTTGTCCATGATCCAAGTTCCTTTGTTTTTGTCCCACAAAATATGATCGTCTTTGAGTTGATCTTCTTGGCCGCTCTACTATCTTTCTATAGGCATGTAGTTCTTCTTTGGTTCTCTTAAAGATATATCTTGATAAATCTACTTCTTAACCTGCAAAACAAGATTGAACAAGTTTCTTTGGCACCCATTTTTTCTCGAGCCCATTGTGGTTAGTTTTTATTTTCATAGTTGAATATGAAAACTTTCTTACTTCCTTTTTGACAAGATATAAAACTTGTTTGTTTGCCTTTTGATGAACTAGCCTCATGAGAATATCCAAGACCAAATTTGTAAGAAAGAGATTTTTGTGATGACAAGAGTTTATCTAAGTTTTCATTCCCATTATAAACCTAGCAAGATCTTCTAATAATCTTTCAGAATTATTTTTAAGATCTTGAATATTAGTTTCAAGAAGTTCTACTTTATTCTTTAAACTTTTAGTTTCATCACAGAGAAAATCTTTTTCTTGCATAATCTTGTCTTTCTCATTTTGAAGATCTTGATATTTTTCTTTAAGATCTTTATTTGTTAACTTAGTCTTTTTAAAAGTATAATATAAATCATCAAAAGCTTCTATAAGTTCTTCTAAAGATAAATCATTTACCTCATCTTCTAATGCCATAAGTCCAAGGCATGGGACTTCTTTCTCAGTTGAATCAGTCTCAGATTTACTTTCACTTGAATCTGAATAGTCCCATGTAGCTTGCATAGCTTTCTTTTCTTGTACATGTTAAATGACTTCTTTGAATCATTCTCTTGTTTCTTTTGGCTCCTTTCTCCATCCTTCTTAAGAAGTAAACAATCATTTCGAATATATCCCTTCTTCTAGCATTGATAGCAAATAATTGGTTTCACCTTTAAATCCTTTCTTGATCTATTTTTCTTGAAATTCTTGTTATTCTTAGAAATTTTCTAAACTTACGAGTAAGCATAGCAAGGTCTTCATTTTCTTCATCACTATCTTTGAATTCTAAAAATACTTTAAAGGCTAGCCACTTTTTCTTCCCTTCCTCCATCCCTTTCTTCTTTTGATTGAGCTTGGTCCCATATGCCATGAGATTTCCAAGAAGCTGATCCATATTCAAGTTTTCAATTTCATTGGCTTCTTCTATAACTGTGACTTTAGGCTCAAAAATATTAGTCAAGAAACGTAAAATATTACCTTCAAGCTCACCTCTTATGAAGGTCTTTCCTAGAGCCTTCAAGTTGTTGACCATGAAGGTGAAACGAGTGTACATAACCTTCACACTCTTATTTTCCTACATTTCAAATTTCTCAAATTCTTAAGTTAGTAAAACAACTTTGGAATTTTTTACCTTATTCGTTCCCTCATGAGTAACCTCAAAAGTTTTCCAGATTTCATATGCATTTGTGCATTGAGAAATCCGATTAAACTTGTCGAGGCTGAGTGCATAATACAAGGCATTCACAACCTTGGAGTTGAGTAAAAGCTTCTTTTTGTCGTCATCCGTCAAGACTCCATTTTTAGGTTTCACTAGCCTTTCAAATGGTGTTTCCACCATTTCCCATAGAGTATAATCTCCAGACTAAAGTAAAACTTCCATCCTTTGCTTCCAATATGAGGAATTTGTACCATCGAAATAAGGAGGTTTTGTTGTTTAGAATCTACAATTGCTGCTTGTTGCTACCACCCTGGATGCCATTAGATCATCTTGCTCAGGTTTTGACACCTACACACAAGAATAAACCAACGCTCTGATACCAAATGTTAGTAGCACAAGAAGGGGGGTTGAATTATGCAATAAAATTATCAAACAATTGCAACAATACATAGGTATTTAGAGAGGAAACCCTTGCAGGAAAAATCTCTACCTAGATCTTTCAATTTAGGATTTTACCCCTACCCAAGTAGGAATTACTAACAACAAATAATTTTACAATTCTCCTCTTCCTAAACAAACCCCAAGAAGAGTTTTGCCCCTCTACTAAGAGAAAACAAGAAACCTACAAATCGGGTATCCAAATAAACTATAAAAAATAATATATTCCTATAAACCTTGAATGAAATATGAAATAAAAGGATTAGAATACTCCCTTATCAAACCTATGAGCAGCAGAAAAAAAATTTGCTCTCAAGAAGCAACAGCACAAGTAGAGTACAAGAAAGCACACAAGAGAGCACAAATGATATCAAGAGCTTTTCAAATGAGTAGAATGTATTTTTTTTTGTTATGTTTACTTAAGGCTACCTATGGGGATATATATAGGTGTAAGAGGTCAGATTTAAGCCTAAGTAGTCGTTGGGATTTGAATTGGGACGGAATAAATCAAGGTAGAACGACTACAAAGCAATTACTCAAAGTCTGATTAGATCAAACGTCTGAAAATGCAAGATAAACATCTGAAGAAGTCATTTTAAACATCTAAGAAAAAAGCTGGACGTTTGAAAAACTTCAGTAAGAAAGTTGTCATTACTGGATTTCTCAAGATTGAGTACAGGGACATCTGAACAAACAGATAGACATCTAAACAGATAGTCTCACACGTCTAAGAATAAAACAAGACGTCTGTAAAAGCTTCAGAGTCAAAGTGTTCCATACTAGAATGAGGCTAGATCCAAACAGGGATCTAAAAATAAATGATCAGACATCTTACTGGATGTCTGGTAAAAAATGTAGACGTCTTAAAAAGAATTATTGGACATCTGAATAAATGCAAGGATGTCTATTGACCTACAACGTTCCAAAATTAAAAAGAAACAGATATAATCAATTACGGTCAAATTGAACATTGGATAAATAAATGAACATTGACCATTTCTAGACGTCTCAAGAAGACAACAGACATTTGAAAGACAAGAAAATTTATGACCTTTGTTCTTCTAAAGTTAAAGAAATATCAAAAGCTCAATGAGGCATTTGAAAGAATTAGACATCTGAAGTGGATCACAGACGTCTGAAATCCTAGGTAACACAAGTCAAGAATTCTAGACAAGAATCTAGGTTCTGGACAGGATCTTAAACATCTGATGAAGTATATCAGACATCTTATAAATCATACTCAGACATTTGAAGGGAAAATGAGACGTATGAAAAACCAACAAAAGTAAACCTTTACAAATTTAAGAATACGAATATGAATAGGAAAATTCTAAAGACATCCTAAAGATAATTCAAAACTTTTTTACATTCTAAACAAATAAAATAAACTATAAAAGAAATTCTTTTACCCTTCATTTTCCTCAATCCTTTTCTTTAAATCCTTCTTTAAATCCTTCTTACAATATGTTAGTATTTTCCAAAGAAATATCACATTTGTCATTATCAAAAATATAATTATAAACATTTTAACAATGAGGATGAACACTTCAATTCAAGTTAATCTAGCTAAAGTTTATATGCTACACAAAGGCCTTAATAATATCTCAAAAGAAAAAAAAAAAAAAGCCTTCACCAGGATCCTCCGACAAATTCTCTCATCTTGTTCACTTGAAATCATTCAATTTCTCACATTACTCTTGCTCTTGAATTAAGGGAAATTGAACCTCTTCACTGTTTTTTTTGAGGAAGTAATCCTATTCACCGTTTCACCTATGTACGTGCCCTTTTTTTTGGTGTGCAAAACAGTATTAGCTCACAAGAAGCATTTTATCATCACTAGAAGTAAGATTGTATGGTGCATGGCAATAGCCATCAGAGACTCCAAGCACATGATCCAATCTGTTATTCCAACCTGAAATCAAATATCAAAACCTCAGGTTTCGACCACCTGAGCTGGTATTCTTAAGATTCAAGACCACAAGATTTGCCTTAATCTTAGTTTAGGTTCAAGTCACAAGAACTTAAAGACTTTTCATCAGATTTTCCTCTTCTGATCTATCCTCATAAGTGGATCGTTTCAAGATCTGGGAAGTCTGTCATCGATGCTAATGATCTTCACCATTGTGTTAGATACGCTCTACCACAACCCTCCTTCAGTACCACATCTAAAGGATGTCCCAGAGATTTGTAAACAGAAGCCAGAGATGGCCCTGGCCCAATCCATGATGAAAGCTAAGTTGGTCTCTAGATTACACAAGGGCTGAAAAACCTCCATTCCAAGATGCAATTTATACCTGCTAAACTAACAACAATTCATCACATAATTATAGCGGTTGCACCTTATTCTACCTCGCTAGACCCAAAACTGATCAAGAGTTTCAACAAACTGAAAAGTAGGAACACCACTTTTGACTTTTTTATCGGTTATTAGTCATACTAAGAAGAAACACAAAAATAGCATAAACAAAGTGACGGCAATGATATTCATGCATTGATGGAGAATAGGCACATAAAGTTGCGGGTGGACCAATCTAAACACTTTACTTTGCTAATGCATTCTGTTGACCAATCAAATTGATCATGTGGATTAACAAAATTTGATTGGCCATTCGTAGCATACAAACATAAACTCCCTTGTTAAGGAAGCTTGTGCCAATAGGAAAATATTTACAAGCCAGCAAAATACACAACTTGATCATGGCAAAACCATTTGTGTCTGCCTAAGAACCATTTGTGTCTGCCTTAATAACTCTTGTATTATAAGAGCCACAGAAGATGCATTTGTGATAAAGCCAATGAAAGTGTGATACTCCTTTTCTGTTGCAATCATTACATAAAATGTCCTGCGAGATAATAGATGAGATTGTGATATGTACCAGTCAGATAGAAGTTCGCTCATGGGAAAAGGTTTCTGGGGTAGAACAGGAAAATACCTGATATCTGTCCCTATATTCTTCAGGAAGCTGTTCAGCTGCTAACAGAGCATCAAGCATGCCAAAATAAACCTGGTGTTTAGAAAGGGGCAAAAACAAAAACATTATCATGCATCAATTAAAATAGGGACACAAGCATAATCAATAACAAAATACCATGAGCCGTTTCCTTTTTGAGAAGACAATATCCTGAGTTAAATTTATAGGAACAGTATTTTTTTTTTTTTAACGCTAAAAGAGGGTTACTCAAAAACAGTAAACCTCCAACTTCGTTGAATCAGTATCAAATGTACAAAGCCATTGGAAGGCAAATTGACCCCACCCAGACAGCATGGATCTAGCTCAAAGAATTACATTGACACTGTAGGGCCTAATCCCCTCAAAAACAGTCCCATACCACTTACATTTGACTGACCAAAGAATTGCCAAAGAAGAGAAGCCCTCTCTATCTTGTTTTAAACTGCACCATACTTTGGCGTCTGTTAACCCCAATGAAAAGATGACCAAAACCCCTGGAAGCAGTCAAAAGAGACCCACTCAAAATGGCAGTCCTCCCAAACCAACCTGGAAAAAAGGCATACAGAAAATAGGTGCTCATCATCTTCCACAGCTGCATCACAAAAGGAGCATGCTGCTGGTGAACCAGTCACCCACTGTTATCTGCTAGCTTTTGTGACAAGCTGCCTTTGATGTGTCTCCCAAGCAATGAACCACATTTTCAATGAAGCATTAGCCAACCACAAGAGCCCACAATCATGTACGAAGTCCTTGTCTTGAACCTCCAAAGGTGCATACAACAGTGCCCCATAAGCTTTACGTACAGTAAAGCCACCATCTGCCTACTCCCAACCATCCCTCCCACCTCATTATAAGGAGATGTGTTGGATTTCATCCAATAACTGAAAAAACTCCGTCTCCCATGCAGCACACTCCACCCAGAAAAGTACATGTCCAGCAACCGCAATCATCCAAAGGTCCATACCAACAATCCACAAGAGATACATTTGGAGCACGAGCCAACCCATTGAGGTGAAGATAAAACTTTGCTAAAGGGTCAATGGAGTGCCAAGGATCACACCAGAAGAGAACCATCACCCAACCACGCTCTAGGGGAGAACTCTTTTAGACATGGAAATGCACAGCCCAAATCTCTCCCAAAGCTGATTCTCCACCCAAAACATTCCTATGTTGATCTCAATCCAAAACTTTACCATAAATAGCCCATAGCAATCTAGTACACAAGCAGTCATCACAGCCCATAACACTCTCACACCACTTGCCTAATAATTCAAGACAAAGGATTAAAATCTCCCATGCCTAATTGGAATGGCATTTTCAGCCTTCTAAAAAAACTTGCAACTAAATCACATTTTACATAACGGTAATAGACGACTTTGGTTCTAAAAAAAATAGACGACATTAGTTCTAAAGATATTACATTGGTACTAATTATAGCTCTAGCATACATTCATCTAACTACTAGAATTGTATCTGAAGCTTACATTCCAGAGTGAAGAAAAACCTAATTTCCAACCTATCTTAAAATCTTAGTTCTGTATTACTTAGAAAATTTTGACAAAGGAGGGAGCATAAATATCTAAAGGTACCTAATCTTGAATCAAAGAATTCTGCAAGCACTCTCAACAAGGACAAACATAAATATCAAGAGTTCCCAGGGATCTATTTTCTTTACGTCATGCAACAAAACCTGTTCTCTGGTTCTTAAATATGCAACTTCATCTAAGCTCATATAGTTCCAGAAGCATTGATTCTTCCAACATTGTATTCAGACTTTTTTTTTTTTGAGAAGGTGGACATGGGATTTGATCCCATGACCTCTTAGATGCCATTGGGGCTTTACATTCAGATATTAAACTACAGATACATGCTTTCTGTTCTTGGGATGGAATTAGAGGATGCTTCTAGCACCATAGCTTTCTTCCTAAAAGTGGAGAAATCAAGCATTCCCAAGATTAGACATGGATTTCATGGTAAAATATTTTGCAAATATTGCCATGTACCATTAGCTAACAAGAAAATGATCTTACCTCCATGTTTCCCAAGGATTTGCTACATATGGGGCAAGTGTAGTGACTAGATGTATAAGCCTGGAAACAGCAAAGAGAAAAACATTAAATTGCTTAAGGTAAAAATTTCAAACTTATTTGCATATCATGGACTGCCTCAGCCTACACCCTAGAAAATAACCCAGGATGGTGATTGTGTATGTGCATGCATGTGTGTCCGTGTATCACCTCCAATACATCAGTACTATCTATATCTCTATGTGTATATGTATATACAAAATATATGCACGACCTTTTAGATGAGCCTTAGGCCCTAGCTTAAATGAACCAAAATTATTTGTAATTTTAAAAGAAATCCAACCATGTGGATTGAAAATTTGGTAATTGAATAAATCACATGTGAAATTTCATTGTTGGAGGATACATGTGGTTGATTTAGTCCCACATGGTAGGCGTGAGTTGTTGAGGGATGTGTAGTAGCCTCTAGAACGAGCTCAAAATACAATGTCTTCACAATAAGGCATTCCCATAAAAAATGGACCCATTCCATTCATGCCAGATCGCCCAAAGGACCCACAAAAGAGCATCACTCTCCTATGAATGAAACTGGACCGCTCCAGCTGATAGCCTACCACGCCGACAAGAAGTCCAGAAAGCATCAAAGGAAGCAGTAGAGGCCCACTCTGAAGGAAAACTTGTCCAAACTCTTCTGGCTAATTGGCATGCAAGCAACATGTGATTGCTGTCCTCTATCACATCATGGCAGAGGGCAAGAAAAAGACTAGTTTGGAACCCACTGCTGAAGCCTTGCCCTTGTAAGAAGCCACCTCCTACATGGTTCCCATGCAAAGAAGCGAACCTTTAGAGGAGCCTTCACAGCCCATAAGAGACGACAATCATGCAGTAAATCATTATCTGGATCCAGCAAGGGAGGATGCAGAGCCTTATACACCTTGTTCACAGAAAAATGGCTGCCATCCTCCCAATCCCATCAGTCCTGGGCAGCAGCAGAGAGACGGAAGGACTGAATAGAATGCAGAAGCTGAAGTAACTCATGTTCAAGGGCCTCTGAAAGACCACCCCAAAAGGTTGGTGTCCAACTGCCAGTACCACCCGTACCTAAAGGGCCCAACAAGCAATATGCTAAAGTGGAGCCTGTACCACTCTGCTAACAGCTCCATATGGTACCACAAGTCCCTCTAAAATAAAAAGCCTTCACCATTGCCAATTCTTGGCATGAAAAAGGCTTCAATCGTGGCAACAAGGAAGCCAAACCCTTCCAGAAGGTAGAATCTCATCTGGATGTATGTCCTCTGCAATCCCAATGAAGGACCAAGCCAAATAGGCGAATGAGTGACCTCATGCATAAGTGGTCATCACAAGACATTATCCGAAAACACCACTTCAAAAGCAAGGCATCATTCATCACACTTAGCCGCCTAAAACCAAGCCCCCTCCTTGACCAAAAGGTCAGCATACATCTTCCCAAGCCACCAAAAAGTCTCCTTGGCTATGATCAGCATTGCTCCCTTTCCAAAGAAACCATCCGCAGATCCTTTCAATGCGTTGCACCACCGTGGTAGGAAGCCAAAAAACTGACAAATAAAATACTGGGATAGCAAGGAGTACTGCCTTCAAGAGAACCAACTGTCCACCCTTGGAAAGGAGACACGCCATGAAGTCAGCCACTTCTCAATCTTCTCTAAAAGAGCCCCAAAGTCACACATCCTTGGTCGGCCAGAATATAGAGGAAGCCCCAGGTAAGAGATAGGAAGAGACAGCTGAGGCGTGGAAAGAACTGAACAAACGCCCTCCACCTCACTGTCAATCATTCTAAAAGGAACACAGGAAAACTTGTGGTAGTTAATAGCTAGCCCAGAAGCAACACCAAAAACGAACAACAATGCCGCAAACACTCTCAACTTCTTGAATAAAGCCTTCAATGAAGACTGTGTCATCAATATATATGTACCCCATGGATGCACCACCACAGGAAAAACCAGTAAAGATGCCAACAGAAGAGATTGCAAAACAAGAAATTACCAAGGCATCCACGGCCAAAACAAAGGGCAAGGAGCTAAGGGGCAACCCTGATGAACCCCCCTTCGTGGCTGAACCCATCCACCTTCTTGGATTACCATTTAGCAGTACAGACAAAGATGTGGTGGAATGTACCTCTTCATCCACTCTTCAGGGAAACCTCTTCTAACCAAGGAAAGCCAGAGAAAATGCCCATCAACCAAATCATAAGCTTTCGCAAAAACTACCTTTCATAAAAACCCTTTAGTGCCATTCCTCCGCCAAGCAGGTAAGAATCTCATGAGCTGTAACAAAACAATCTGCCAAAGAATGGCCCTTTGATGAAAGTAGCCAGAACATGTGAGATCAGAGTCCAGAACACCTTGCAAACGACTCACCAGGGCCCTTGCCACCATCAAATAAATAGCATTTGACAGGCCAATCAGGCCGAAAGCATCCACCACTTCAGCAGCCTCCTTCTTCCGGTGCAGGAAGAGAAGAACTTGTGCAGACGATTGAAACCAAAGTTCTAGGCAAAAAACTCCTGTACAACAGCAAGCACATCATCGCAAACAAGATCCCATAACTCCACATAGAAGAAGACCAGAAATCCATCCAGTCCAAGTGATCCCTTCAGCATTAAAACCTGACAAGGCGACTTTAACCTCCTCCTCAGTTACTTCTGCCACCAGTGAAAGCTTCTGAGCCTGTGCTAACTGCTGACACCTATACCACACCACCGCAATAGCCCAACACTTCAATGGTTATAGAACTGGCGGAAATGAGTAGCCAAGTAACCACCAAGCAATTCCCTTGAAGACACCTACTCACCACCAACAAGGAGCTGTGTAATCCGATTCCTTCACCTCCTCCCATTCGCAAACTGATGGAAGAATTTTCTGTTGCAATTGCCCTCCCAAAGCCTCAAATCACGAGATTTATGATGCCAAGTAGCCTTATCCTTCTTGTCTTCGTCCGCAACAACCAAGAAGTGTTGGGCGCACTCCTGAACCTCCTCCGCGAACAAAGGGAAAGAATCTTGAATGCAATCAAGGCGAGAGATAGCATCCAAAGCATCAACGCATCACCTAGCTCAGGACTAATTTTTTGTATTGCCACAAGGAGGTTCGCAAAGCAAACAGCCTGGACACAAGTGTATGAGCTGCCGAGGAGAGTAGGTAACACCACAAAAAGTCTCCTATACCAAGTCACGGAAACTCGGCTCCAGGAGCCAAGCTTTCTCCAGCTTAAAACGGGTCCCACAACGGAGATCCAGATTAGATCACCAACAGTCGGAGCGCGGTTCAAAAGGGGCGATGCAAAGGGACCACATCAGAAAAAGGAAATAGCTCCATGAATAAAGAAGAGGCTAAAAGCCTAGCAACATGGGAACAGATGTCACCCAAAGCAGAACTGCACCAAGTAAAACGACGGTTGGACACTGGGAAAATGGCCAGCTCAAGGTCTGCTATGAAATCACTAAACTCCTCAGCACTGTGATCCCACTTGAAATCACCTAATCAAAGTAATGATTAGGCTGATCCTCCACTTGAAGAGTTACGTTGAAATCAACCCCCAATAACCATGAAAGGCCCTGAAAAAGAGCCTCTGCCCTATCTGAACTCATCCAAGATCGTAGACTGCGCAGCATCAGAATGAGGTCCATAAACAGAGAAGAGGAAAGAAACACCATCAACCCTTGGAAGAATTAGGTCAGAATCCCAAGCAATTAACTGTCCCCTGACGAAACTGCAGCATTAAGAGGAACGAAGTCTCTCCATCAGGACCCATCCAAAAGATGCCATATCTGACACGAACAATGTTCCAATTCAGTTTCCTGAAAAAAGAATTATTGAAGGGCACCATTCATTGAGATAATGGCCTCGAGCATGTTGTCGATCAGGAGCATGAAGCCCTTGAGCATTCCAGCTAGGCACCTTCATGGGCTAAAGCAACATCACCTGACACTGGACCCACCAGACTTAGTCTAGCAAAGCCACCAGAAGCAGCCACACTCTCAATATCCTCTGGAGCAGGCCCACAACCAGCAGCCCCAGCAGCAGAGGTTGGCTCCGCCATCACACAACCCCAGTCAGGACCCAAGGAAGGAGTCACACCAGATGAGAGTGAGACACCCACAGCAGCAGCAGGTCACTGCCTCCAGCATCGTCAAGAGTAAACCTGAGAAGGCAACATAGCAGAATGCAACACCAGGGACGCGTTGGGAGCGCAGCACCGGAGACACAAAACTTGCAAGAGGTTGAGCAACCTCATTGGGAGCCAGAGCCAAAGAGGCAAAGTGTCATCTTGTGGCATGCCAGTGCTGCAGCGGGGCACAAAAGCCAATTGCAGCTGAGAGGAATTCAGCAGCAAACCAGTGGCACAGAGGGGTGGAGTACCCGATCGCAGCAGTGAGGACCCAGAGGAGAGCCCCTCGTGAAAAGAAGGGGTTTCAGACTTAAAAGGGCTGAACACATAGAAGAGGCCTAGTAAGGCCCCATCTCCTAAGCACATGAGATGCTCACCCCAACACGTGCAGCATTTACACACTGGTCACATAGGGTAGAGGCACCCATCGAAATATAGGCACATGATCCACAATCCAAGGCAACCACCACAGGTGAAACTCACAATCCCACAACCGCATGCAAAACCGCATTCATAACCACCACCAACGAGCCAACCTACACATCCCCTGAGTGTTGACTCCCAACAACCTGAACCTTGATGAAAAGAGGACACCCTCGCCGACGTTGAACACTCCCTGAGACAACCCCACCAACCTTCAACTCAATCTGCACAATCACCCATCATAGGTCACCAGCCCACACAGAGACGTCCTTGCGCAACTTCAGCCAATCAAAAGAGAAGACAACCCCCCAAAGAACCTCCACACTCCAAAGATCACCCATCATAGTGTTGGTGCTAGAGCACCACGATCATTTATTTTGATGATAACAAAACACGTGTTATTTAACATTTGCAATTTGAGTCCTAGATTTCAGGTCAATTGCAAATGTGGACGTGTTTAGACGAAGTTCGAGCTCGCATCTAGGATGGATTGGAGGAGCTTGACGGAAAACAGAGGAGGTTCGCATGGAGCGAAAGATTGAAGATGGAAGGAAATGAAGAATAGGATAGATTTCCTTCTTTTGTACTTGTTGTATTTTTCGTTTCTTTTGTTGCTCTTTATTTCCTTAGAAATTATGTTAAAGAGCCTCAAAGAACCCTAACAGTAGTCCTATGAACACCGGCACAACCCTAGGATACTTAGGTTTTCTGTAGAATACTTAGAAAACCAATATATGGTTCAAACAGCACTTTCAGACGTCTAATTCCCAAATCAGACGTCTGATAAAGTATTTTAAGACGTCTGACTGTTGTTTCAGACGTCTGATAACTGTTAGGCTGGACATAGTTAGTTCTGATGAAATCAGATGTCCATACCTTAGACCAGACGTCTTAGAAGACGTCTGATGATTTTGCCAGACGTCCAATTAGTGGACCGTTGGCTGGCTTAGAAAACACTCAAGATTATGACCGTTAGAGCCTTATCAGACGTCCTTAGGCCTTTCCAGACGTCTGATATTTGACCGTTTTGCCTCGGCTGACCCAAAATCTCTTCTCAGAGATTTTCTAGCCGTTGCAACGTTTGGAAATCAATTCCCACAGCAAAAGTAGGTTTCCAGACGTCCAGACATAGTACCAGACGTCCTGTATGTCGTCTGATGGACTTGCGTAAAAACACTGTTTAGATCTGATCCAAGTCAGGGAGAGACCCGCCCAAAATCAGACGTCTGACCTTGGAATCAGACGTCTTAAAGTGAACTTCCAGACGTCTGATGCTAGAATTAGACGTCTGATAAGCCTGTCAGAATAATTATTGTTCCTGATTTCGGGCTGATTCACTTGGGCTTTGTACCCAACGGCTATGGAAGCTTTTCTAAGCCTTCCAAAGCCTTCCTAAGGCCTCTATAAATAGAGGGGAGCCTTTATACACTTAGAAAAAAAAAAGACACACCAAGAGAAACACAAGATACACTTAAGCAACATACTTCCACTCTCTTGTGTCCTAGATAGCTCTTGCTCTCCAAGCTCAAGCCCCATCATCTTGAGAGCATCAAGCCTTCGCGCACCCGCTCTCCCGCCGTTGTTCACGAGAGCGACATTGCGCCGTTGCGTGGCTCACGCACCCGCGTCATCGTCGACGCACTCCTTGCAAAGGGGAGTTTCCTAAATCCTATAGAAGCTTAGGTTTATTACTTTGTTGGCTCTATAGGTTTGTTGTTTATTTTACCTTTGTCTTTTGGTTGGGTATTCGCTTTGCGAATTCCCGTCTTCTTCGTGGGACAAAATCCTTCTCGTGGAGAGAAGGGGTTGAGGAACGCTACCCTCGTACTTGTAGCGTGGTTGTACTGAGGTTGAATCACCCTCGTTTTAAAGTGATTCGGTTAGTGAATTTGATCAACTAGGTTGATCGGAAAATCCTAACTCGAGAGGGTTAGGTGGTGGTTTTCACCCAGTTTGGGTTTCCACCTAAAATTACTTGTGTACTTGTGCGATTGATTTTTTTTGAGATTGTTTATTTTATTTCCGCAATTATTACGTCACCCCTCCTCGAAGGGAGAACCTTCACATAGGTCACCAGCCCACACAGTGAGGTCCTTGCACAACTTCAGCCAATCAAAAGAGAAGACAACCTCCCAAAGAACCTCCACACTCCAAAGCTTCAGCGGCAGACCAAACAAATGCAACCAATGTAAAGGTTGTGACGGCACCATGGTAGATAGAGCCCCATCCAAAACCACCAGCAGCCTCCAACGGACAACCCCGTTGTTCCAAGAGGACTCAGTGAAAAGAAAAGCCTTCGCAGTCTGGGGGAAACCGGTAAGGAGGAACTTGCCTCCTTCTAAAAGTGCCACCAAAACAAAGTTCCCCTGGAGCACCTTCCCCAAAACGCCCCCAACTCCATTGATACCCAATCTCCCAAGTTCCCAACAATAGAGTCACCCACCAAAGAAGATTGTAGAATCTTCTCATTAGCGACAAAAGAAGGGGACCAAGGCGCTTGGACTTCCATGGCATGGCCATACTTGGTCTCAGGTGCGATGACATTGGAGTAGTTAAACCAACGGTGGCCCACACCCCCACAAGTGATGTACTTCACTGGGTCCCGACAAACAGCCCCGAAATGGCCAATCTCCCTACTTTGGAAACAGCGTACCTTCCTACGGAAGGGAGGAGACTGCAAATCTAAAACAACCCTCCTTGGTTGCTTCCAGCGAACAACCTGTCAGTTTCCATCACCCTCACTCTCTCCCTCAGAGCTTCCCCCCACACCCCCACTCGTCATGAACGCTACCTTCTTTTCATAGGAACAATGATTTGATCATCAGCATTCCTATCCTGAGAAGCCAAGTAAAAAATACAACCCCCATATCCTCCAAAAACCAAATCACCTATAGGGGGTGCACCTTCATTAACAGCCAATACGCCCTCCTAACAAAGAAAGGCCCATATCTCCAAATCCACCCATCCCTCCCAACTCCCTGACCTTACATCTAAGAGTGCCTAGAGAGTAAGGATAAGCTCCTTTAGATTGGCATCAGAAAGGAAGGGTAGTAGGGCAGGAGATCAGATATTGTCTCGAAAGCAATCTGCAACTATAGCAGGAGTATCAATAGCAAGTGCAGCTAGGCACAAATAGATGCTAAAGATGAACCTAAAGACCAGCAGTGAGACCAAAAGCAGAATCTTTGGCAGTCTCCAAAGGAAGCTCTACAATCAGGGGCAGCCTTCCTTAAGAGTTTCATCAGGCATTTCCGGAAGTCATTTCAATGCAGGATTGTTACCGGTCTTATCCCAATCTACCAGATCACCATAGGATTCGCATAAGCTTCTCTTCCAAAAAACCATCTGAGGACCCATAATGTGTAATATTCATTTAGTTAATAAATACATCATTTGTTTCTCTCAAGATGAGGATATTGAATCCACCTATGCTCTTCGGTCTTACCTCTTCCCTGACCACTAGAGGGAGAGACAAGTGCCCATTTCCTAAGGTTCACATGAATCTTCTTCCAATGTTATCTATATGGTTCAGTGCACTACTCGGAACCTTCAAGAGGGATTAGATAGGTATAACCAAAAGAACGGAGGACAAGAGGACCAGTCTCCCTCCTCTAGAAAGCAATCTCACCACCCATCCCCATCCTTGCAATCTCTTCTCCAATCTCTCAGTCACTGGCATCCAATCCTGAGGACAACTTCCTAAGGGAGATAAGGAAGCCCAAATATCTAAAGGGGTTTTGCAAATGTGAAACACCGATGCTCACCCTCCACTAATTGGCATCCTCAATCATCATCCTAAAAGACAGGAAACTAGATTTCTATAAATTGGCATGCAATCCTGAAGCTTCGCAAAAAAATTCTAATAGAAGCCAAACCATATGCACCTCTGCCAAAGATTTCGCAATGAAGAGATGGTATCATCTATGTCTTATAATGAAGGTATATATCTAATAAGAGAAGAAAAGAACAGGCCCAGCGATGATGGGCCCATAAAAGAATGAGCCTAGGACGAACCCATGAGAAGACCCTCGGGCCAAGCAGCCCACCACTCACCTGGCCCAGTAGAACAAGGTCCAGATCGGATGCCCACTAGAGGTCCCAGTCCAGAAGGCTTGACCTAGGAGGCCACTAGGGTACCTAATTTGGGATGCCGCAGAGAACCCAACCTGGATAGATGCCAAGGAGAACGATCCAGGGTTGTTGTGACCAAGGCCAAGGTAGCAAAACCTAGCAGGCATCTCAGTGAGCCTCCCAACCAAGGCATAGAAGATGGCTAAGTGAGTTAGGCAGTGCAAAATCATCCGGGAGACAAAACAATGCTAGAGGTCCCCCAAAGAGTGAAAGGGTCAACACCAAACGATGAGTGAGGGAATGATTACCACCCTGTAATTATTATTCCTGAGCACCCTATAAAAAGGGTTGGATTTTCTTTGTAAAGAGGGATTGAACCTTGAGCACTCGAACAAACTGTAATATGTGACATAATGAACATTTGAGGGTTAGATCCAGTTTCCAGACATATACCATTACGGTGGAACTAAGTCACCAATTCCTGTGTTTGTGTGATTGCTTGGTAGTTCAACTGTTAATTTAGATCGAGTCACTCAAGATCTGACCAATATCTCACTTTAATCAGAACCAAAGCTTCAAAGCTCACTTTAGGCATAGAGAGAAGCATGCATCACCCAAGAAATCCACCCCAAAATAAAGAGTGGAGCCAATGGGTAACCCTATCGCAGTTCCCTCCAAGGTTGTATACCACCTCCTTCAAGTCAGCCATTAATGAGAACAAAGAAAGACACTAAGATAGCCTAAGTCTTCATCCATCCAAACCAGGGAATGACCAAAGGAACCTCCAATCCATATTATCACCCCTTAAAGAAATCTACCTTCCAACAAAAGGCCTTCATCCCTTCCCTCTTCCAAGTAGATGGAATCTCAGAGGAGAGAATGAAGTTTTCCATGATTGATCCATCTTAGATAATAGCTGAATGCACTGGACTAATTAATTTATCCATGATTGATGACAAATGTAAACCCAGGATCTTCCCCATTAAAAGATAGATGGAGTTAAAGAGTGCAATTGGCTTGAAATCCCCCACTAATTCTGCCAACTCACCCTTTGGTAAAAGAAACAAATAGAACCTATTTAGCCTAGCAAATCCCTAATCTCCATTAAGGGGTTGGAAAATAGCCATGATGTCTCCCTAATAAGATGCTAAAACTCCTCTAGAATAAATTAGGGAACCCATCAAGACCAAGTGCTCCTTCCTACTTTAGGAACATAGAACCTACCACACCTCCTTAATGAAGATGCATATCAAAGATGTTGCTTCTATGGAGATTTTTCGAAGATAATAATAATGAAGGGTCCACATAGCACATCAGCCACAGGGCAATGTCATGTGGCAGTCCAGTCAGTCTGGGTGTCAGCCACTATTGGCCTAGGTCGTTGGCTTGCATGCCAAGTTATCTTTATGCTTTGTGTGACAAGTTTTGTTTAGATATTACGTGATTTTCTATATTTAGTTAATTAGAGTTGTTTAAGAGATAATAGTAGGATTAGGATTCAATTTAGGATTTGCAATCCCACTAATTGTGGAGTCTAGTTGGCATCAATCTTGAGGGCTCTCTCTTTAAATAGAGAGACACCTCTCCTTTGTTCTTTTGAGAGCATCAATCAATAAAATCAAGTTTCATATTTTGTAATCTCTCCTCTCCCACTCTACATTCACGGTAACCAGTGCACAAGTTATTGTTCATCATGAACAGTAGTTACATACACAGTAACAGTACCATACCAGAGCCTCCCTCTTGTGCTATCTCCCATGCACAACTCTCCTCCCATGTGTGAAGAAGAAGAGCAACTCCGTTGTGCTCCGAATTCTCCAAAACTTCAACTTCATCAACACGCTTCAGTTAATATCCCCCAAGATGCCAAAGCTTGGCCTCAATGCAAAAGAGGTTATGATATAAGTCTACAAAGATGGCCCTACCTGTTGTCTCTTAGAATGAACCTTTTGGCCAACAAAGATGAAATCTATCCAATTTTGTCTTCTCCCATTTGTATAGTCATGGAAATATCTAGTATTGACATCACCTTCCTAAAACCACAATTGTCGATACCACTACGTCCATGCCACCTCCTTTCTGCCCTCCCAAGTTAAGAGACCTTGTAACATGAGCCCTTCGTGCTTTCTCATCACTAGATAAGTTCTTAAAGTCCCCAATATGGTCCAATCAAGATATTCCTACAAGTGCATCCTCCTTGACCTTGTTTCGGGGTTCCATTAGCTCTTTCTTAAATTCCCAGAGTTCGTCTTGCAAATTTATGATCTTCTTGTGAAAGGCCTTAGGTAGTGGTCCTTGTGCCTCACACTTAAAGTTACCATCAACTAATTGGGCTCTCAAATTTGAATTATGGCCTAAGACAGATATCCACCCCCGAGGCCCAAGTTAAGGGGTGCGGTCTAATAATGGCCTCAGAAGGGAGAAATTGATTTGAACTAGACCTACTTACAGAGCGAGATGAAGTCAAAGGATCTATCGAGTTTGGATCTACTATTGCTTTTCACGAGCTTCTCCAAGAAAATCTATAGTTTCAAGCCTCCAATTCAATTGACGAGGACTAGAACCCAATCAACAAAGTCATCGCCACTCTTGTCTCATCCATGAAGACTCTTGCATTGAAGTCACCCACACATAGCCAAGCATTAGAAAGTTCTACCTAAAGAGTTGTTATGTTAAAAAAAAGCAAGGACCATAAACATTGATCACCTTAGAGCTATAACCATCAAATTTCTGTTCCAGATCCACCATCATCTAGAATGCACATTTGAGTAAGCCTACTTGGCTAAAAAGGGAGCCATTCCAACCTAAGAGAAGGCCACCTAACCTGCCCACTACATCCAAGGCCACAACTTGGTAGAAACTTCCACCACCCACCTCATGCCCCACCCAAAATCCTTTAGGGATGGTTTACGATAGGGGATAGCTAACACGGGATAATTTGCTTGCAACAAGGGATAACCCATATTTGTGTTTACTTGAGAGCAGGGGTTAACCCCTATTTGTGCTTACTGAATGAGTGTTAGGAATAGGGGTCATCCTGTGAGGTTAGAATGGAGGATAGGGTGGCAAAAGACTTGGAAATGGGGGTTAGAATGCAGGGAATAAACTTAGGGATAAGTTAACTCGTACACCAACCTATGTTAGCTTATCCCAGGATAAGGCCATCAAGGGTTGAGTTATTCCATAATGTAAACAGCGATTATCCCCCAAAAAGAGGAGATAACCCCACCATTAACCAACCGCTAATTTTGCTTCTTGCAATAACACATCAATTGTTCATTCTCTAAGATATTTCCCTAGTACCCCTCTTTTGTATTGTCTTCTCAACCCGTCCAATAATACACGTAAGATTCTTCAATTCTTAGAATAAACCACCTAACCTGCCACTACTCGATGCAAACTATCCGCAGCAATACTCCATTCCACCTCATGCAATCCTACGTTTCTAGCCACCTTCTCCATAGCCAGTGAATCCACTACGGAGGACACAAGTGGCGCAACAAGAGACAATGTTCTTGCCCACCCACATTTATGGCCCCTTCATTGGGAATACACACTACAAAAAGAAACCCCTCCTATACTCACTTGAACCCAAAGTAGCAAAGAGTCCATACAACAAATGCAAAGATGAACCAGGTAGCTTCTACCTCCACAGAGCTGCCTCTAATATTGTTGCCCCTAGTAGAGGAGAGCTTGGCATAGGGATATGGTGATTTATACGATGAAGAGAGCTACCTGCGACAGCTTGAGTGACCACTAAAGCTATAGCATAGGAGCCATTGCTTGAATCCCGATCGAGACGAAGAGAGACCCCTCCAATGGAAGGTAACAGATCCCATGTATCGACTAAGGGCATAAGCTTATGCAACTAATCATTGAATTTGTTGAAAGAGGGCAAAAATTGACCGTACACCAATATTTGAGGCGTTGGAGTCGAATATGTAACCCCATATTGGAAGGTTTAAATGACCTAGAGTAGAGGCTTCGATTAGGTGGCGGAGTAAGGCCTACAATCAATGGATCCGATCATCAAACTCCCCCCCTCTCCACACAAATCAACCCCACGAAACGTTTAGTCCAAGGGAGGTGCCACGATTGCTTCCTATGACAAAGGCAATCCAACTTCTCGAAAAGGAATCTTTGTCTAAGGATGAGACCTCCCTTGTTTAAAACTTAAGGAAAGCTCCACTGCAATGTCGTCTGACATCACTATCACTATCATTGTCCAGTTCAATGCCAGCACAGAGATGACGAGCAATGGCTTCCCCTTCTATGCAACCATCCCTCCACCTTGGAGATGCAAGATAGAGGACAGGAGACAACTAACAAATGCAAAATCCTTGGGAACAATAACTAGGGATGTGGATGTCCTAAATCATCTTCCCACCACGAAAGAAGCAAGAAAGCAAAGAAATTGCACGAAGGTCACCTCCCTTCCCATGAGCAAGCAAGCCCCTAAGTGCCCTCTTGTCAATCAATGAAGCATTTTAAGGTCCACCTTCAATGGCGTAGGGACCACCATGCATTGGACATGTTGCAACCTTATGGCACAAGCCAAAGAAGAAAAGATCACATTGGAAAAGTATGCCCACATAAGGTGCCCACGGGTGAGGCAGCGAAAACATCATAGGGAAGGCATCCAAACCAGTTCCTCCTATAGCTAGCCAAAGAATGGAAAAATCAAGTCTTCAAGTCCCCTTCCTTTAGCCAACATTACCTAGACCTCTACCTTCATGCCATATCTTGTTTTGTATATTCAATCTAAACTTTTGCCTATGTTCAACCCTCTCCCTACCCTTTTCAAGAAATAGGCCACAAGTATTCTCAATATGACCAAGTCTGAAGATCAAGGGACTCATCTTTGAGCTCGACACAAGCCTCCCTCAATTGCTTCTCATACTCCCATTGTTCTTCTGCAAGTATTGAGTGCAATAGACCTGTGTTGGGTAATCAGGCACATTATACTCCCTCCACTATTGCATTGCTCTGCCTTCCTTGGAAAGCCTTCCTCCAGTAGCCATGACCTTTCAAATCTGAAATAGGTATCAAGGACGATGTCTCCACCTAAAAGCCACTCCAAGAGAGTATTATAAGAGAAAGGTCTAGGAAAGGCTCTCTTGAAATTGAGAAGGAAGCCTTTAAAGAAGCTAATAGAGCCAAATAATTTATCAAGCATGGATCTAGATCCCCCTTCCTCAAAGATCCTCCACAAGAATCAGCAATTAGGCACCTCCACCTCAATCACATCTGCAATGGAAACCCAATCTACATAGTCATCTACACTCCTATCCCATTCTGCAAGGATCTGATAATCATCAAAACTCAAGGTGGCATTGAAATCCCAAGCACAAAACCAAACATCATCCATCACCTATTATCTCTTCTATAAGTGCAATGTCAATTTTCTACTCCTAGATATACCTACCTAGGATCCCCCGCCTATCCTCGTCCCCCAATCCTTTCACATTCCAAGAGAAAATATTCATTTCCTTTGCATAGCACCTCTTTCCGCTGCCTTCACTCTTCACGGTAAGTCATGCACGATACATCTATCAGTGGTTACCTCTGTGAGGAAGTAATTGATGGGATGGCAAAGGCATAGAGTGCTTGCCCACCAACACCTCCCTCCCCCTTCACAAGGTTTGTAATCGAACCAATGCTTAAAGTACGCTTTGACAGTAAACATGATAAGGTTCCAGATGCAATCGAGAAATCTAAAAAACTAACATCAAGGTTGCATTCCACATTGGGATCAACATCAAGGTTCAAGCAACAAGACTCCATCTCACTCACACAACTACCCTAGCACTACAATAGTCCATGAGCAAGAACATTAGGAGAGGTTACAGGGACCATACTGCTGGTGAATTAGAAGAAGTGCCATCAAAGTAGCCAAGCAATGAAAGAGGTGGGGCCAAGTTAACCAGGCAAAGCAAAAGGTGCCTCCTTTTAGTGAGCAAGACGAGTGTTTATGATCACCGAGTGTTTACAACATCAAGTATGTATGGACATGATCATCGGAAGAAGGGGAGACCATTGAAGCAATAGCTGTCGCTTCCTTCTGCAAGTTCTATACCATCGAAAACTAGGGCAATGGTTGGGCCACCGTAAAGCTCGAAGGGGCAATCAGAGGAATGGTCTGTGGTGAGGACTGGTACAAAAGGTCCTTTGTTCATCTAAACATGCATGAAATCGAGTACAAGAGTCCAGGCAAAGTCTGGAGACTGGTCATCCCGACAACAGGATAGTGGCAACGAGAGCCAAAATCAACCCACCACTACAGTCCAAATGCTCGCAATCCCTTACCCGGATCTGGAAGAACAAAAAGCTCTAGCTAAGTAGACAAACCCCAACAGGAACAAGTGGCAGCAGCCAAATAAATGCCCACAGTAACAGAACCAATAAGAGAAGCTACATCCTTCAAATCATCAGCCATACCAGATTGCATAACCGGTTCCATAAAATCTTCTCGGACATCGGGCAGGTCATACTATCATTGCAAGGCAATTCGCCTTCCATACAAGGGAGGGATCAGAAAAATTATCAAGGAGGAGCCACTAGCTAGCATAATATATTTTATAAAACAAATAAATTAGATAAAATAACCTACATTTATTTTTTTAAATAAGAAATAACCACTTAATCTTTATTTAAATAGAACATATATTTCCTAAAATGATATTCTTTTATTTAATTGACAAAATCAACTAAATATGCACTTGCTACCTTAGCAATTAAAATTAGTAGAACATTAACTTTGCTATAAGGACAATCAAATCATTGCTTGAATTTCTCATTGTCAGAGTATGTGTAATTTAGTCTCACATTGGTTAGTGTGGGACTGTGTGGTGTGTGGTAACCTATAAATAGGCAGCACACTTCTTCATTCTTCTTTGAGAAATTATAGACATACATGCCCTATCAAGGCCTTCTCCCGTGATTTTCTCCCTGCTTTTTGTGAGTGGGATTTCCACATAAACCCAAGCATTCTTAATATCTTTTATGCTTTGATTTATGCTTTTGCTTATTATATTTTTCAACTTAGTATCATAGCAGCTCGTTCCTTAGGGTATCATGTTTATTTGATTATCATGTTTTATCATTCTTGAACTAGGAGTTCTCTTCCAAGAAGGAGGATCTCCTTGGTGGAGATCATGATCTAGAAGGCGATCTTCCCGAAGGAGATCTTGAGGAGTCGTGCAAGGGTTGCAGTAGACTTGATCTCTCTGGTGGCTCGGTGTGAGGGAGCCCAGCAGGAGCAAGGAGATCAACAAGGAGGGCCCACGCAGACCGAGCGTGGGCGCATGCAACGGTGTTGGTCGCTACAGTGGCAGCTGCGGTCATGGCGATCGCGACCGAAGTGATCTCGCTGGAGGTGTCGACAGCGATCAGCAGCAGCAGCGTCTGCGTCAGTGGCCTCCGAGGACGAGGCCAAGGATGATAGCGGCGAGGAGGCGACCGAGCGACGTCAATCTCACGACTCAGGCGAGCACGGTCGCAAAGGTGGGATCATGAAGGAGGCCACAACATGCCAACAAGCAACGATGGTTGCTCGACCATGACCAAACCCTAGCAGCGGCGGTGGAGGAGGCCCTCTTCCGCTCCAACAATGGCCACGCGAGGAGGAGACAGCACAGGGGTCACACGCGTACCACATCCTCTCGGGCACGACGCCATAGAAGAAGGTAAGACCGGCAACATCGAGGAGCCCCTCGGGGACGCCATGGCTAAGGAACTGGAAGGCGCCGCTAGGGTTCAGGTAGACCCTAGCAATGTCGCTTAAGATGAAGAAGATGAGGCGGTGCTCAGAGGAGCTTCGCAAGGATGAGGAAGATCTCGCGTGATCTGCGCCATTGATGGAGGTGATGCATGAGGCGTCAATCTCATGCAAGAAAAGATCAAATCGGTGGAGATCGCTACGGAGATCTCGCACGAGATCGCGGCATGGAGCAGCGAGGATCACGACAACACGGCGGCGGTGACTTGGCATGTTGATGGCGTAGTCGATCTTAATCGAATGGCGAGGAAGCACAAGGATGTTGCAGTGCTCGAGAAAGATCACGCAGAGACGGCACAACTAGCAGCAATGATCCCGTAATCAGATTTGGCATAGTGATGGCACGATGTTCGCAGCACGATGATGGCATGATGATTGCAACGGTGATGTGGGGGACATCACCACCTCCCGCGGCAATAATGCCGGGTTCTTTCAAAACCTACGTTGAGGATGGTGATATTTTGGGTATTCCTAACCTTTTATATTATTTACTAAAACGAAATGAGTGAAACAAAAAGGAAAGGAAGGAAAGACAGAAGGAAAGAAAATGGAAGGAATAAAAAAGGGAGTACCAAAAAAAGACAAAGAAAAGACTATAAAAATAAAAAAGGAGGGGAAAAGGAGTGAAAAAAAAAGAGAAAGAAAAGGAAAAAGAAAGAAAAAAAAAAGAGAGAATTCAAGAGAAGAGAGGGAGAAGCTCCTCTATATATGTGTATTTCTTTGTTTTTTATTTCTTCTCCCATACGAGTATGGGAGAAAGGGGGAGTGCAGGCCTATTATAGTCATGCTCCATGAGAGAGTCCCTTATTCAAGATCACCACGCGAGGATTCACAACTCTGGGAGGTCCACAGTTTCAAGGTCTCCACGAGGGATAGCTAGTTTCGAGGTCCTTAGGGAAAGGGCCCATTTCATATTTCCCGTGAGAGATCCAATTTTGTGGACTCAAAGAGGGAGATCCACCTTTCAAGATCTTTAGAGGAAGGCCCTTTTATAAGGATACTAAATGGGGAGCCACCAGCACGTGTTGAAGTCTCCAGAGGAGAGGCCATTTGTCAACTATAGCATCCGGCAACTTCAACCCTCACTGATGTGCCGACATCAGCATACCCGCTTGCAGACGAGGACTAGCCGAGAGTGTATGTTCAGTTGTGTAGAGTGAGATTTGATTGTTGTACAAGCTGAGCATTGCATGCTCCGACTTGAGGGAGAATGTTGGAATGTGTGTAGCTTAGTCCCACATTGGTTAGTGTAGGACTGTGTGTTGTATAGTGGCCTATAAATAGGCAATGTACCTCTTCATTCTTCTTTAAGAAATTATAGACACATGCCTTATCAGGGCCTTCTCCCGTGGTTTTCTCCCCGCTCTTCGTGAGTGAGATTTCCACGTAAACCCAAGCGTTTTTAATATCTTTATACTTTGATTTATACTTCCGCTTATTATATTTTTCAACTCTAATAAATTAAAAGAATAACTGTTTATATTTTATGTCATTTTCTTAGAAAGATTATTTTATAAATATAGATGATTTTTGGAAACCATGAAAACTTTCAAGATCACTTAAAGGATAACATTCATAAAGATAACATAGTAACAAGAAAAACATTACACGAGAACCTAGAAGTGTAATGTAAAATATCTAATTAATTTATTATCATATTGAAAGCAAGATTTTAGCTATATTCCATGCATATGTATTTATTAATAAAAAGTTATTAAAGATAGTTGAGTGTCACATGTATTTATCATTAAAAAAATATTAAAGATATCTATCTTCCTCGTATTTCTCTCATGATAAGATTTACAACTCGATTAGGTATATTTTTCTTAACTAAACTAAGCATTTCCAATCTTTTTTAATGTGTAGACCAATACACAAAGGAGGGGGTCAACATGTAAAATAGTCAATACATTAAGAAGGACATGTAAGAGTTGAGGGGCCATGACCCCCCGATCCAACACTAAACCAATATACAAAGGAGGGGATCAACACGTAAAATAGTCAATACATTAAGAAGAACATGCAAGAGTTGAGGGGCCATGACCCCCCCATTCCAACACTTGGGTCTGCCCCTGCTTCCATAACTACCAGAGATTTTGTTTCTTAATTCCCAAAATACCCCCCACCAAGAAGCCAACGACGCTCTATCACCACAGCATCATCGTTTGTATCCATCACAAACACATCGTGCTTTCCTAGCAGTATTTAAATTTCAGTGGCATGCCGACGAAATAGGCATTTTTTAGATGGAGCCATATCGACATGAAAATAATGTTGAGACACAAGGGTTTAGATGAATGTTGTTGCTGTCAATACATTAAGAAGGACATTAAGAAGGAGGGGGTCGGCATTTTAATAGTTGTTGCTTTTGATGCTCCCATTCTTTGTTGTTGCTGTTATTGCTATGTTTTAAACCCCATGTTGTTGCACCTACCTCAAAAGAGATTCTACTTAAGGTTCAACTTATGCTTAGTTGATGCCGACAACTCCAATGACTAGTGGAGGAACTAAGTGTCATGTTCTTCCCCCCACCCTCTAGCTACCGGAATGCCCCATCCTAATTTTATCTTCTTAAGAAAATGATTTTTCGCTGACATGACACAACTACGACTATTGCTCTATTTTTCTCTTGAGATTTGATCCAATTTCATATCTATCCCTCTACACACTAGAGTCTACATTTACTATTATTACGAGCATATCGGTCTAATCACAATTTAGAATTGAGAAAATCTTTATTTAATTCCTAAAATAGTTATCCATTTAAATTGCAGGAGGCTTAATGGTGGAGTGAGGAAGTGCAGGAGAAGTTTACAGTTAAAAAAACTTGCTTCAGAGCCTTATATTGACATAAGACCGATGAAAACATGGAAAACTACAAAAAAAACAAAGAAACTAATTAGTGAAGTAAAAGCAAAAGCTTGAGAGCATTTTTATAAGAAACTTAAAATTGTAAAAATCGATCTATCGTATGCGGTCGGGGACCGAACCACATGTCAATATTAGGGCCTATAACCGGGTGACCGATTAATCGACAGATTAACCAATTAATCGATTAATTAATCATCCGATCAAACATTGTGAGTTGAATTTTTTATGTTTTTGTTGGCACGTCAAAGAGGAAAAGAACCTCATTCAACTTCTCTGTCCCTCTCCCCCTACATTCGAATCCTAATAGAACCCTAAACCTAGACCCCTCCCTTCGTTTCTCCTCAATCCTCCATCATCGCCTCCCACCCTTAAGAGAATATGCATGTCAAAAAAATAATACTAATACATATAGACATATTGCTAATATATATGTGTGTGTGTATGATATGTATAATAGTATATATAATTATATTTCAATTTTTAAATAGTTAAAAATACTTTACCAATTAATCATCCGCATATCATATACTCCTTAGTCGGTGACCTCATCGACTAAATACCGATGGTCGATTTCTGCAACCTTGAAGAAGCTTGATTATAAAGAAGGTGAGAGATATTTTCAAGCTAGCTAAAGCAAGAGGGCAGAAAATACAGGATCTTACGCATATAAGGTGTATCAAGGACATAGAAGAAAGGATGCTTAAACTAAGGATATAAAAACAAGATGAAAATGTCATTTTCATAAGCTTTTAATGGAAATCAAAAGAATGATATCTTAGAGGAATTAGCCAATTAAGAAGATTATGTAAATCGAGCAAGTTATCAGAAGATACAAAAGAAAGAGATAGTGGATGCTTTAAAGATGATGAAAATTGTGAGGGTTGTTGGACTTAAGGATATTTCTATAGATGTTTACAGGGTGATGAGAGAAGCATATAACTTGGCTGACAAAATTATTTAGTGCTATTTGGAGAGGCAAGAAGCTTCCAAAAGAATGGAGGAAAAGTTTTGTAATGCCGTTATACAAGAACAAAGGAGATATACAAAATTATTTCAACTATAAAGGTATTAAATTAATGAGCCATACGATGAAGCTTTGGGAAAGAATAATTAAAAGAAGGTTGAGGCAAGTCTTCGTAGTAACTAAAAGTCAGTTTGGATTTATACCAGATCGGTCTACTATTGAGACAATACACCTCCTAAGATATATGGTAGAGATCTACAGAGCCAAGAAGAAGGATTTACATATGGCCTTTATTGATTTGGACAAGGCCTATGACTCTGTCCCAACAAATATCTGATAAAGAATTTTAGAGAAAAGACAAGTATCAATTCTATATATCAACTTCATAAAGGATATGTACTATGGAATTGCGGCTTGTGTAAGGACTAAAGATGTATTGACGAACTACTTTGATATCACCATTGGTCTACATTAAGAATCAGCTTTAAGCCATTACCTCTTTACCTTAGTCATGAATGAGTTGACAAAGCATATCCAAATTGAAGTGCCATGGTGTATGCTTTTTGCAGATGACATTATGTTAGTTAATGAGACAAGAGATGAAGTGAACAGAAAACTTGAACTTGGAGAGAAGCCTTGAAAGATAAAGGCTTACGCCTAAGCTAGACAAAGATTCAGTATATGGAATGCAAGTTTAGTAGTAGAGGAAACAATGGAGGGATGTATGTAAACATTAAATAACAGTACATTTCAATGAGAGGTGTTTAAAAGTACTTAGGATCCATTTTCCAACAAGATGGTGAAATTGATGAAGATGTTACACATAGAATTTATGTAGGGTTGTTGAAATGGAGAGGAGCATATGGTAATCTATATGATAAGAGAGTTCCTTTAAAAGTTAAGGAAAAGTACTATCGAGCAGCCATAAGACTTGCCATGTTATATGGTTCTGAATGTTAGGCCATCAACTATAGGCATGTGCAAAAGATACCTATAGTAGAAATGAAAATGTTAAGATGAATGTGTAGACATACAAGGACGAACCATATTTTAAATGAGATTATTTGAGAAAAAGTTGAGGTACAACCGATGGAGGATAAAACGAGCGAGACACATCTAAAGCGGTTTGGACATTTGTAAAAAAGGTCACTAAATGCCCCAATTAGGAGATGGGAGGAGTTGGAGGTTGAACCTACTAAGGAGCAAGAAAGACCAAAGAAGTGTTGAAAGAAAACTATTAAATATGATTTCAACTACTTTAATTTAAAACCATAAATAGGTCAAAATAGATCTGAGTGAAAATAGAGAATCCATATAGCCAGCCTCACCTAGCGTGGGAGAAGGATTGGTTGTTGTGTTATCCATTTAAATAGGGAGTCTGAGATAAGGTTTAGGGTTTAAATGAAAATATTTATCCATTTAAATAGTTATTCTGAACATTCTAATCATTTTAACTACTTCTGACATTTTTATTGGCATGCATCAGCATGCCTCTGAAATATATTATTTTTAGTGCATCGAAATTATCGAAATCCGACGTCAAAACATGGGTATTTCCACTGTGTGCCCTCTACGTGTCAACAAAATGCGTACTTGAAAATTTATCGAAACGACATCAAAATCTATGTTTCGAACCTTGCTACTTGGGAACCCTCGCTACAACAACACGAGAGGTTCCTCAATCCAAGACACGAAACATTTGCCTTGGAGCCACAAGACAGGGCATGAAAACAATGGTGAGCTCCAAATGCTCTATGGCAAAGAGAGAGTCCTTGTTAAGTAGCCTTGACAGTCAATCTTGTATGAATGGTGTGAAGGAGGCGCACAACCTTGCAAAAAGTCATTGCCCTTGTAGATTCTAACGGAGGGGAGGTGAGATATGTGTGATACAAAATAAAATGCGGAAATAATATGACAATCACACAAAATGAGCAATCTTACAAAGTACACAGGATTTTTAAGTGGAAATCCAAATCAGGTAAAAACCACCACCTAAGCCTGTCAACTTAGGATTTCCCGACTGACTTAGTTGATCAAATCCACTATCCGAGTCACTTAAACGAGGGTGACTCAACCTCAAAACAACCCCGCTACTTTGAACGAGGGTAGCGTACCTCAAAACCCCTCCTCTTCACGAGGAGTATTTTGTCTCACGATAGAGACGGGAATTCACAAAACGAATACCCAAACAAGGACAAAATACGAAGTATCCTATAGAGCCACAAAGCAAATGTAAATCAACCTAGCTTCTATAGGCAAAAGGACTTCCCTTAGATGGAAGTGGTGCGACATGAAGTCGACAGCATGACGATGCTCTCGAATGGATGCTAGAGGGCTTGGAGAGCAACAGCACTTTCTTCTTTGATTCTAATCTCTTCTAGGACACAATATAAGCGGAAGAAGAATTCTCAAGGTGTGTCAAACAAAGGTAGGGTCCTCTATTTATAGATGACTTAGGAACCCTTAGGAAAGCTTTGGAAAACTTAGGTAGCCGTTGGAAACAAATCCAAGGCAAATCAGGTTGAAATCAGAGTCATTTATGATTCTGACAAAGGTATCAGACGTCTGGGTTGTCGTCTGATCTGAAGGTCGAACGTCTACTCTAGAAGGGTGAAAGATCTGAATTGAGTTGAATCAAGACAGACATCTAAGAATCACTTATAAAACGTTTGGGATACTAATCAAGCGTTTAATCCTAGACGAGTTCTATTCCTGTTTTCACAAGATCAAAACATGGTTCTAGTGTTAAGTTGTGCAAACAAAAAGTCAAACGTCTGGCAATAAATCTGGACGTCTTGAAATAGGATTCTCTGTGGGAATTGATTTTCCGAGGTTAAACGGCTATTAGGTCTGACAAAAGGTGATTTTGGTCAGATCTTAGCCCGACGTTTATTTATCAGACATCTGGGATGCTCTACGGACGTCTGAAAGTAGATGTAAATCAGATTAATGGTTAATCCTCAAAAATTAAGCCTGACAAGCCAATGATCCTCTAGTTAGACGTCTGGCAAGGTCCTCAGATGTCTTCTAAGATGTCTGGACTATGCGCTGACGTCTGAAGGTGGAAGACAAAAAGGGTTACCAACCTAAGTGTTTTAAACGTCTGGACAAAAGGTCAGACATCTTAAAAGTCAAGATCAAACGTCTGATGTTCAGATTGAACGTTTGATCTGGCTGTCTGAAGCGTATTTTGGTTTTTTGATTTATCTAAGAGTTTGTCTAAATGTCCTAAGGTAGTATATGTGTTCCTAGAACTATTGTTTGGTACTTTGGGCTCTTTAACAATTAATCCAAGCAAATAAAGAACAAAGAACAAATAAAAGAGACAAAATACAAGAACAGAATAAACTTTTATCATATTCTTCATCTCCATGCTTCTTCAAGCCTCGCTCCAAGCAAAGCTCCTTCTCCTCCATCAAGCTCCTTCAATCCACCATGGACGCGAGCTTGAGCTCCTTCATACTTGTATCCAAGGTTCGAAATGCCGATTTCGACGTCATGCCGATGAAATTCTAAGTATGCATTTCATGGACATGCCGAGGGCACGCCGTGGAAATGCCGAGGGCATGCCGACAACATGCCGACAAAAAATCACATAAATAATCAAAATAATATCATTTTCAAAAAATAATGATTTTGTAACAATAAAGGTATTTCATAATGACCATGTATGTGTCCTTAGACCCTTACATTCCCCAAGATCGACCTTCTATGTCCTTAGGATTCCAAAAACCGACCTGTGGTAGTAGCACCTTCGCCCAGCAACATCAGACTCGACACCACCATCGGCATCCGTCAGCATGCCATTGAAATTGTCGACATATCATCGACATGCCATCGGCATTTAAATCACTACTTGTATCCATTTGCATTTATTCTGAAACTATAACTCAAATGCAAATATTAAATAACAAGTGTTATCATCAAAATCAACGATCAAGGTGCTTTTGCACCAACATCCCTCCCAACCAACAACCCCCTTAATGCTCTTCCCCTATCCAAGTGCACCACCTCCATCAGCCCACCACCACCACCACTCAATTCCACTACTGATCACCTCGACCTCCACTATCACCCCACCCATTGATAGCACAGCCACATGCCACAATTCGCACCACCTCTGATCTCGACCATCTTCAACCCTTACTATGTGTGTCGCTCCACCACCCACCAACATGACCCACTCTGCACAGAAACTGCCACCAAGCCCCTCCGCCTATGCAACACTCCAGTCCCTTGCATGATTCATTGCCACCACCTCAACCTTCTCCAACCAACTTCAACCTCATGCAACCCTGCACATTCATCCCCAGCTTCTCTAGTTGGACTCTGCCTCCTCTCCGCCTACGCACGAGTTGTGCCACTTACCTGCCCCTCTAGTGCTCATCCCTACACCTCCTCTTCGATCCACATCCACTCGCACACCACCCTCTCTTCCCCAACCTCACGCCAACATCTCCACCTCTGCCTCCATACGCAAGGTGTCCCTATTCGCATCAGTCTTGCCACCATGCCACCTCCAGGCTTCCCTTTTCTAACTCTATGCAATGCCACCACCTTTGCACCCCCTCCTTCACTTGACTCCATCCTACCCTCCTTTCTCCAAATCTCCATCAACGAGGTTCATCATGTCCTTTTCTCATTTGGCTTATTTGGGGAAGGCTCCAACATAGTTCTCAACCATGGTTTACATATAAAATATTCCATTCAACTTCTAGCAAATTTAAGCACATTTCCCATGATAATTTATTCTCTGAACTGCAGATTCAAGTTTGTTGAGTGGTGTAAAACATTTGTATATAGGATATCGATCTTGGGTGTGGGTCCATGTATCTCATCCTCCTATAAATTGTGTAACACATACCCCCACCTCTTAAAGTTATCACAGTGACTTGAAAAATAAAAAAAGCTCTAGTTGCTAGTGGGCACTAGAGTGCCTGTGGATCTTGTCCTCCCGTGATTTTTCTCATAACAGGTTTTCCACATAATATCATGTCTCTCGTGTGTTTGTATTTCATTCAGCAAAGTTCAATAGGGTTCTATTAATCTACAAATTTATAGGATCCTATAATTGAAGTCTCGAATTTGTTTTTCTTTTTTTTTTTTGAAAACTAAAGTTTTGGACTTAAGGAACTTATACATAGGCTTCCATCTGCATCACATCACTTTCCATTGGGTTAGCACCTGCACTTTCCTTACCATGACTCGTCCTTCCTATCTCCTCCCCTCTTCCCTCCCAATTGGTGGTAGAAGTGCTAGAGTGAAAATTAGGAAGTCTTAGGGTGGTTGTGGGGTTGTTCCTTGGGTGGTTCCTTACCTCGTAAGCGATGTTGAAAGTGATAGGCCTCAATTGTAACCAATTATAGTAACGGTAGGAGGTCACATCCATGAATCTGTCAATGGTTTCATCGCTTGTTGCAGATGAATGACTCCAGTGCCTAGCAATCTAGTTTGGATAAGGTTATGCACGTCATTTCTCCCCCAAGCCAACAACATAAATTTCCATTGGCAATGATAAGAAGGGTTCAATGACAAAGTATTTTCCTCCTGCATCCAAAGGCATGATGAACTGCAGTAGAAAATGATTTATACGGTCTACAAGGAAAAAAAAGAAATAAGCTTCAAAAGTACATGTACTAAAATGAACAAGTTAGAAAATATCTCCAAATAGATGGTTGGATTCATGGTAGCGTTCATTTTTATAATTTATGTGCTTACATACTTTTGCTAGAATCCATGTTTAAAGATCCGACAAATTTTACGCTGGCTGTCGGCTACCTAACGCAACCCTCCTTTACCCGGGCTTGGGACCGGCAATGAAAAGGCACACACCTCGATCTGTGTGGAGGCAAAGAATCCATATAGCCGACCCCACTTAGTGTGGGAAAAGGCTTGGTTGTTGTTGTTGATGTGCTTACATACTTTGAGGCTTTCTAACTTCAAAGTGAAGGTTCTCAATGAAAACCCCTTTGTCGAGTCTTTGGGCTGACATACTTCTTTTTTTTTTTGGAAAAGGGCCGACATACATTTAGCAGGTAGCTAATGCTTCTCTTATCTAGATTAGATATAGATCGTACATTAGGGGGGAGGCTCACGCAATAAGTTTCCTTTCAATTGTAGTGATACATAAAAATAATATTTCAAAATATTTATCTCTTACTTCTGTGTTAAACTGAGCTTTATTTGCTAAGAAGTTAGCATCTACTCCTTCACCAAATAATCTGCCAACTTGACAATTGGTTGCACTTATTTCTGTTGAGTGGTGAAGAATTGTTGTGGACTATTTTAATCCCACATTGTGTGGGACAAATTGTGTGTGGTTTAGGTTGCCCCATGCATCCCCCAGTTTATCCTCTTAAGAAGAATACAAAAATAACCCGCCCCATAGGAGCCTTCTTCAGTGGTTTTCTCCCCGCGCTTCAAAAGTGAGGTTTCCATATAAACTCACATGCTCTTAATTACTATGCTTTGATATTATGTCCATTCTTATTCTGCTTTTATTCATTTCTTTGACTCCTTTAAATTCTTATACCATAGTTCTTCTTGGTATGTACAAGCTACCTAGGTCAATTTTCCTAGCTTGGATTTGGAAGCTATAAAATGAATTCTCTTACCAGTTTATATTACCATGCTTTTTTTTTGGTGACTTTGCATTAGTGGTTAAGTAGCTTTTTTTGATATCGATAAATTGAGCCATATAGTATATATGTACATTTATGTAGATATACATGGATGAATCCAGGAGGGCCAAGGAGGGCACGTGTCCTCCCTCCCCATCCAAGGTTTCCCATGTAATTAGTTCAAAGAAAAAT
Organism: Thalassia testudinum; assembly: GCA_037157565.1. NCBI lineage: Eukaryota > Viridiplantae > Streptophyta > Magnoliopsida > Alismatales > Hydrocharitaceae > Thalassia > Thalassia testudinum. The sequence goes on along the minus strand of JAZHRO010000022.1, from coordinate 78,353,294 downwards.
TTTAAATACCCTCTTACATCTTAAATTTTACGTAAAAAAAATGCTAGTATTTAAGGATATGAGTGTAAATTGAACAATAAAGAATCAATTCCAAGCATGTCATCCCCTCCAATCCAATTATAAATTTATCCCCTTTTCTGAATCCCATATATCCTAGAGCACAATAAAAACTCTCATAATATTGAGCACTACATCTATTTTTTTGTTAAAGACACATTGAATTACTTAATTATATCTTGTTCTTGTCATTCCCCCTTCCATCCAATCTCAATTTGTCCCTAAAATTTTAAAACGTAATAAAGCTCTCATAATATTGAATACTACATTTATTTTTGATAAGCACACATACTATTATTTAATGATATCTTGTTCTTGGTAATGTTAATGGCGTCAATTCATTTAAAAGGTATTGATTTCTCATAAAATAAGAATATATTTTCAAACTTCAAGAGACAATCTACATGTAAATGTGATTTATAAATATTATCGTGTCCATTTCAACTAAATTTTGCAATAAGGTATTTATTTTAAACTCATTCTTAAAAGTAAGTTACTAATAAAAGCTACAATTCTCTGTATGCTTTTACTCTATTTTGTGCCCCTTGATTTTTTGCTAGCACCATCCCTATAGACATATACATAAACCTACATTGTACATACATACATATACGTACATACACACATACGTGTATATATGAATACATATCATTTATATATGTACATATGTATATCTATGTACACGCACACATTTACTTATTCATAACCTATTAGAGTTTGTGTGTACCAGTATTATATGATGACCTATGGCTCAAATAAGCTATTTAAACCAACACAAATACTTACTCGAGTTTATAGAATGTGTAAATTACTTTATAGAGGATATAGTACACTATTAAAAAACCTAAACTTGAATACAAAATAACAATTGAATGGATGAAAGAAACCCAAAAATGGATTTTTGCTCTAGAATGACAAATTCAATAAGGACTATTCTATGGTTGATATTGGTATTCCTTAAGGCCACACTTCGACCATTGCAATTAAGAACCAAGATCCAATGATCATTCGTGCAGAGATTCTAGTCTTTTAACGTAAAGAAAGAAGGTTGTAACAATGAAAGGGACATGTGATCGGTCTACGTGTGGATCCACTTTGGCTCGAATTATGTGAAGGATGTTCATCAATCAATGGGGCAGTTTCAAGTATCAACGAAGTACAAAGTGTATGAAGTGAAGCTCCATTCTCTATAGAACTCGTACCTCTCCCTGCCATTCAAAGCTTCACTCGTACCTCACTCCGCTATTCAACACTTCACTCATACCTTGCCCGCTATTCAACACTTCAATCATACCTCGTTTCACTTCGCTCACTCGTTTCACTCTGCTACAAACTAACCTTTCACTCGAATCAAAAGGGCTCCAGCATCCTTTCTATGAAGGCAAGCAGCCCTCCTCTTGCTTATACTTGTTAGGGTCAGCCTTCGCCACCACAAATCCAAGAAGAATACTTATAATACTAGTAACACTTTTCCTCAAAGCACATAGATAAAGGAAGAGGACCACTCTAGTGGGGGCTCGAAAGAGGACACAATAGTGGATCGATTGTTATCATAAAATAGGGACAACCTCATTTCATAGTACATTTTTTGGCCAACTAGTGTGTTCGTTGGCTCAAAAGCATATTGGCGGTAACACACCCTATTAAACTCTTCCTCCATGGAAGTGCACTCTATGATATCATTGGCTTTCGAATCATACCATACAAGCAAAAGGAAGCACCCTCTATAAATGGGAGAGGTACAGACTACTAAGGTTAGGGACTTCTCTTTTGATGTTATTTCATTGAAGATGAATGCAATCTCATTCAAAGATATTCTAAAAGAAGCTCAAAACCAGTTTTGATATTCGAGGATTTTTGAATAAAAATCAAGGAGCCCATTTGTTTTGATTGTTTTCATATACTCTTTTACTTTGTTAGTTTTGATTTTCCCCATGCAGGGCACAACACAATTTTTTGTGGAGATCAATAAAGGGGTAGTTCAAGCCCCATTTTTCAGTGCATATATGTATGTACGTGTATTTACAGGTGTGTGTGTGTGTGTATTAATTATCAAACAAAAAAAAAGGGCTGTGTTCTCCACGCAAAAACATGCCTATAACAAGTGGAATAAAGCCAAGGCTCAAAAGAAAAACACATAGAAGTAGACCTGAAAGCAAGCAGAGTGCATGAAATGGCCACATGGGAGAGCTCTCACTGCTGCAGTAGAGGCAAAAAGACAATCATAACATATAGGGCAATTGGTCTCTAGTGCCTTTTCTCGGCACTTATGTTCCATAAGTTGCACTCCCAAACAGCAATTGCATGTCATGCAATGGAAAAAATCAATGCCAAGACCTTCTCCAACACGGCATAAGTTGCAAAATGGACAATGATACACTTTCCTGAGATTATAAGAAATAATAAATTAATTAATGAACAACCTATTTACTGTAATGTCCAACTAAAACAAAAAAGAACTTTTCATGGTCAACAAGAGAAAACAAACAGCAAAGGCAATAAATTACATCTAAAATTAAGTAAACAAATAGCAGCAAGAAACACCTATATAGTGATATTATCAGTATATTAAGCAATCAATTTTCCATATAAAGGGAGATAAGCATGAAAGAGTTAATGTAGTTTAGATCAAAGGTATCGAGATAGCATAGAAATTCCATATTTTGCTTTTTTAAACGAAATAGAGCCACCAGGAAAAAAAAAAAAGGAAAACAAAAAATGTTGATGGTTAAAGACGGAATGAAACTGTTAAGAAACCCTAGAGGCCATATAAAGAGACCTCTCTAGACAATTACAAGCATCACCCCATGCAATAAGAAAATAATAAAAAAGACCACATAAAGAGCACTAAAAACATAACTCTCAATACTTCCCCTCAAGCTGGAACATTGATATCTGACACACTCAGCTTGGAATACAAGTACTCAAGCCGTTTGCTAGGAAGTGCTTTGGTGAAGATGTCAACCACCTGGTCTTCAGTGGAAATGTATGGGATAGATATTTTCCCAATCATCACAGCATCTCCAATAAAATGACAGTCCACCTCGATGTGCTTGGTTCTTTCATGGAAAGCAAGATTATTTGCAGTAAATATAGCTACCTTATTATTACAATACATAGGCATGGCTTAAATATAGGAACACCAAGGTCATGGAGCATGAATTGAATCCATAGTAGCTCACAAGTGGTATGCCCATAGCACGATACTCATAGTCTGCACTAGACCAAGACACCATATTCTGCTTCTTACTCCACCAGGTAACAAGGTTGCTACCTACCAGCATACATGCAGTAACCAATGGTAGATCTCCGATCCTCATAAGCCCTAACATAATCAACATCGAAGTATCCTCATACATTCAGATAACCATGCTTTTGGAAAGATAAGCCTTTTCCTGGAGAATTCTTCAGGTATCTCAAAGCATGGCAAATACCAGTCCGATGAGCCTCTTGGGGGTGCTGCATAAACTAAGTCATCCCAGCACATAGGAAATATCAAGGCTGGTAACTGTAAGATAAAATAGCTTTCCAACTATCACACGATATCTAGTCACATCCTCCGGCTCAAAACTGTCAAAATCAACAAGATTAGCAATAGAGTCTAATGGAATGGTAGCATGCTTGCACCCCATCATCCCTACTTCTTGTAGCATATCAAGCATATATTTTCTCTATGAAAGAACTAGACCTCTATCTATATGATGCACCTCAATGCCCAAGAAGTAACTGATCATGCCCAAATCCTTAGTGACAAACTGAGAATGTAGAAAGGTTTTTGTAGCTGTAATACCTTCTTAATCACTCCCAATCAACAGAATGTCATCCACATATACAATAAGGGCAACTAATCCAATGAGTCTCTGCAGCACAAACACAGATTGGTCTGAAGATGACCGAGTAAAGCCAAAGTCCTAAACGGCATTGTTGAATCTCTCCAACCACACCCTCAGGCTCTGCTTCAGTCCATAAATAACTTTATTCAACTTGTAGACCTTCTAATACTCCGCTTGAGTCACAAAACCAAAAGGTTGATGCCTATACAACTCCTCATAAAGATCGTCGTAGAGGAAGACATTTTTGATGTCAAGTTGAAATACACCTCCTCATAAAGATCGTCATAGAGGAAGACATTTTTGATGTCAAGTTAAAAAACTTGCCAACCCAAGTTGGCTACCATGGAGAGGAGAATGCAGAATGAGTTCAACCATGCCGCAGGAGTCTCAAAATAGTCCACACCATAAGTGTGTGCATAGCCCTTCGCACCAGGTTGCACCTTATGGCACTCAACTAAGCATCAGGGAGGTACGTTAAGGTAAACACTCACCTACACCCCACAACAGCAACACTTCGAGGTAGGTCCACCAAGTCCAACGTGCCTTGAGACTTTCAAGTTGCCATATCCTTCATTGTCACTTTCCAGGTAGGATGTTGGAGAGCCTCTATATAGTTGCAAGGAACCTAGTGACTATCCACAACAATAGAAAACAGTTGAGCAATAATAGGTAATATGTCAAATGGCATATGCTAAGAAATAGAATAGCAAGCACAAGATCGTTGGACCTTCCAATGAGCAATAGGAAGGTCCAAGTCTAACCCTTCTATGGAAGGGGTTATCTTATCTCCATCAGACTCAACAGAATCAATAGAGGGTGGAGAAGTAGGAAGAGTAGAAAGTGGCTCCCACTAAGGTATATGAGGTGGCCTCTTGTGTTGATAAGTACGTAGAGAAGGAATACATGGAGGAGGTGGTGGTGGATCCCCAGAGGAGGTAGGCATAGGAGATGGCTTAGTGGACACTAATGGCATCGCAATAGGCACAGGAAGAGGGGGCTATCCTGGACCTAATGAGGATGTAAGGGCTTTTCCTTAGGTACAATAGGGAACATCCTCAAAAATTATGACATCTACACTAACATAGAACTTGTGCGTCAAAGGGTCATAACATCGATATCCCTCTTGCGTGCACAAGTATCCCAAAATACACCTGACAGACCTAGAAGCAATTTATCCACTTTAAACAAATGAACAAAACATATACATCCAAACACAACAAGTGTAACAGAGAAATCATCCCAACCAAACAACACAGAATAGGATGTCTTGCCCTTCAAAATAAAGGAAGGAACCCTATTAATGAGAAAAACTATCGCGACCACCAACCCAATACTAAGGAGTAGGAACATGTATCTGCAACATCATGATTCTAGCCACATCAAGTAAATGTCTCAGCTTGTGTTTAGCCACCCCATTCTGTTGGGAAGTATGAACATAAGAAGTCTGCTGACTAACACCCAAAGAGGTAAAAAAATTCAGCAATAGTAGCATTTGCAAATTTAAGGCCATTATCACTCCGAAATGTACAAATAATAGAAGAAAAATGACAAAAAATTTTAATAAGTGCAAGAGTTTTAGACTTCTCTAACATATAAACCCATGTAACCTGGGTACAATCACCCACGCTCTTCGTGAGCAGGGTTTCCACATAAACCCAAGTGTTTCTATTGTTGTGCTTTGATATTTATGTTCGTTATTATTCCACCTTTATTTGTTTTTTAACATGGTATCAAAGCAAGTCGTTCTTGGGCCTTTCTTGTTTGATTGTTCTTGTTATTAGGGTTGTCTTTGTGTTGTACATTTGATTTGAAGTAAGAGGGTTGGAACACTAATATCTTAGAGCACTCGAAGAAGAGAAGCTCAGGAACATCATGAAGCAGGTCATGAACAAGGCCACAATCGTGAAGGAGGCACTCAAGATCATAAGGAATGAGAATTCACGACTACACGACTCAGTTGCAAAGAAGGAGCTCAAGAACCTCTTGGCAGCGACTCCAGCATGGAAGCCAACAATTATTGCTCTAACGACAACGTCATAGAGGCAATGGCAATGGCAAAGGCAATCATAGTGGCGGCTAGGAGGTAGCATCAACAGAAGAAAAAAAAAGAAGCAGCCAAAGAAGAAGGCGATGGCAATGCTCAGGGGTGTGATGCATGTGGTGACGATGACCACCTGCATCGTCCTATATCTAGCAATGATGGCAGCAGCGATGGAGGGCACCAACATTGATCAAAGCGACAGCAAGCTCAAAGGAGGCATTGCTCTCGCACAAGATTGCTTGCAACAGATATGGCGACAAAGGAGGTGCTAAAGAAGGAAGTACAGCGAAGATGCCATTGTAGGGGACCCAACGAAGAAGAGATTGTGAGTTTGGGGTCTTTGAACCCTACAAAAGGTAGATCTTTGGGTTATTTGCATCTTTAAACTTGTTATATCGTTTAGGGGCTTCTTCTTAGTATTGCAAGAAGAAAGGGGCAAGAAAAAAAAGAAAGGATAAAAAAATAAATTGAAAAAAGGAAGAAAAATGAAATAAGTTAAATTTAGGAGAAAACAATACCAAATAAGAAAAAAATGATGATGAGAAGAGAAGCTCTTCTCTATATTGATTTCTTCTCTACTATACGAGTATGGAAGAAAGGGAGAATATGTGTCTCTTTGCGTATCCTATACGAGACTTTTCTTTAAGGTCCCTACATATGAGAAAGTTATTTTTCTTCTGGTCCCTATATGAGAGGAACAGAAAATTCCTGTATAGGAGAGACCACCCTTTAGGTTTCCAAAGGAGAGACCTCTCTGAGTTTTCGTGTGGGAGAGGCCCAATCTCTTGGTCTCCATGAGATACCCTCTTTAGAGTGTTCAAAATGGGCAACACAAGCACCAAAGCCAACTTCAGCAATTTGTCTCCAAACTGACCTATACTCACCTATAAGAATGAGGATGCAAGGAAGCCAGTGACCCAGCAGCATCATTAAAGTCTCTTGAGTGTTATGTTTTTGCTTTGTAGAGTGAGGATTTCTTTTGTACAAGCTGAGCACTCAGTGCTCTAGCTTGAGGGGCAATGTCAAGTAGAGAGTTGTAGTGAGGCTTGCTTTAGTCCCACATCGTGTGTGGGTAAGTTTGTAAGGAGAGTGGTTGCCCATAAAAGGCCTCATGTATCCCCCAATTTACTCTGGACAAGAATACAAACATCTCACCCTATAAGGGCTTTCTCCCGTGGTTTTTTCCCCCATTTTTTGTGAGTAAAGTTTCCACGTAAACTCAAGTATTCTTATTGTTATGCTTTAATATTTATGTTCATTATCATTCAGCCTTTATTTATTTTTTAACAAAAGTCATTGAGTTAAATCATGTAGATGTGAAAGCACATAGACAACCATCCTAATAATAGATTGCAATCAGCAACTACTCCATTAAGCACCAACAGCTAATCTATGAACAAGAATAAAGGATTGAAGCTCAATGCATGGAATATTCAAGCTATCCTCTTCAATTGTATCCCACCCTGTAAGAGTGCAGCAAGTGAGAGCAAGAGCTTGTAAGAGTACAAGTTGAGAATTAGATCCCCTCTTGGGAGTCAGGGTGTACACTCGATTGGGTAGAACCTAGTAAAAATTTTCTACCTTTACGTGATTGGTCTCTCCACCTTCATTCTCCTATTGCATCCTTTCTGGTTCTTTTTTGAAAAAAAAAATGAACGGAAAAACAAGTCATTCAAGATCAATGGTCCTCTTTCACTAAAGCATCAACCAATAGTTACAAGCATTCGGTCAACAAAGCCACTTATGTCACAAAATGGCCAACCATTGGACCCCAAATGGCGGTGCCTCAAGAAGAGTATTCTTTCTATCAACAAAAAATGCTCTACCTGAAAGATGACCCCTTCTACCATAACCGCAGCGCTTGAAGAATCACACAAGAAAATGCACAATCCTGACTTGACCTAAAAGGAGTCACACCAAAGATCCTCCAAAAGTTCATTAGAGAAGAATAATCTAACCAGATAAGAATAGCTCATTCATACACCTCCTAGGCCAAGAACAGTTGAAAGAAAGGTGAGACCGATCCTCCACTACACTACAAAGAAAGACATTTTGTCCAAATTAGGGGCAAACTTTAGAGGGTGGTCATGGTCGTCAACCTATCCCTCTTCAACAACCAAGCAAATAACTTCATCTTCAATGAAGCTTTCTCCTTCGAAATCAACCTGCATTCACAAAGGAACTCAACACCACACACTTGGCCACCCTTGTGCAAATGCCAGTAGGCAAACCTGACCTGATGGCAAAACGGTGATCCTCCCATCTCCAACCATCCCTCTCTTCTTCTGTACTGGATGTACATCTCTCACTTGCTACTGCAGGTGTAAAAATTCCTCCACCTATTCTTCAGACAAATTACTCAAGAAAATTGATGTCCACAAACAACCTCCCTTCTCCAGTCCTTCCAATAATTTGCAACAAACAGTCAGATACAATGGCATAGTGAAAAGACTTGCAAACCAATTTGAGAGGGTTTCCCTCGTCCAATTTTTCCCAACCAAAACCTGAATGAAACAACATTCCTCAACTTCACCTCAAAGAACTGTATCACCAAAGGCTTACTTGCATGAGGTCTTCCAAAATTCATAAGATCCCCTATCAAGAGCAATCTTTCCCAAGCAATCTTCCTGTCGTGATAGGCTATCAAAAGTGAGGTAACAACATGATTCCATTTGGCAAAAAAAGCATTATTCATGGCACAATTCATCACTATTAAATGCAACATATCCAGGCCACCGTAATTAATTTCCCTCATCCAATTTTGCCCAACCAAAACCTGAATGAAACAATACTCCTCAACTTCGCCTCAAAGAACTGTATCACCAAAGGCCTTACTTGCATGAGACCTTCCAAAATTCATAAGATCCCCTGTCAAGAGCATTCTTTCCCAAGTGTTGAACGTTCCGAATCGCTCCGCTAATGTATTTGGTTTTGGAAAATCTGTCGTTGTAGTTTGAAAGCAAAGAACTCATATTCAACAAATAAAATTTATACCGAAATGAAAATTCCAGGAGGAACACAGGGAGGTGGACGTTTGATTTAAAAACTACGCATTTCCTTTTATTTGTCACGAAGTAATTCAATTTAAACTATCTAATTATTTACAATAAATAGAAGAGAGAGAGGATAAGAGAGAGAGAGAATATTTCACATAGAAATCAAAATGAGATGAGGAATAAACAAAAAATTTATCATTAAGGAGATTGTTCATTACAACTAGAATGCATAAAACAATTGCACTAGAAAGCGATAAATTTACTCTAGAAAGCATTAAAAGAATAGAGGGAGAAATGTCATCCTCGACGATCGCTTGGAAGACGAGCAGAACTACTCTAGAAAGCAGTAAATCTATACTAGAAGGCAGTAAAAAGAATAGGGAGAGAGAAATCCTCCTCGACGGTCGCTTGGAAGACGAGCCGGACGAGACACCTGGACGAAGGAGGACGAAGGAGGACAAAGCAGAAGAACGGGAACGGAGCAGCACGCCGTCATCATCGCGGGATCCACTCCCAAAGGGGACGAAAATTTGGACTTTATCTCGCGAGAAGCATCCCGGGTGTGGGACAAGCTTCTCTTGAGCTTTGGAGGGGTAGAGAAGAGAAGGAAGGGATGAGAATTTCATATGGAGGGGGTCTCCTTTTATAGTTGCAAGGAGTGGGGGCAAAATGGTCATTACAACTTTAAAATAATGAGGGGTCTTTACTGACGGATAAATCCGTCACTAAAGCCCCCAATGTGGGCGTAGCTTCCGCGGCCACGCGCGCCTCCTCAGATGCCCGCTTCCAACGCATACACACGTTCTTTGATTCTCAGTCGTCCGATCGCAAGATCGGACGACTTAAGATGCATCTCCGCCCGCAGCACAACACGCCCGCCCGCGCGTACGATCACACGTTCAATCGCGCGTAATCTCGATTGGGCGCAGACGGTCGTCCAATCGCGATCTAACGCCCGCCCGCGCTCAATCGCCCGCGCCTTCCAGCCCTTTGCTGCGACTCGAACCAGCACCCGTAGCTCACGTAAGCGCGCTCGACCGCTGCACTACGAGGCGTGGATGGTCGAGCGGGAAAGCGAGCGGGTGCGAGGACTTCAGGGATTCATGCGACCGTTTGGGCGGCTGGGATGGCGCCACGTGGCGCCATCTTGGCCGTCCATCTTCTGGAAGTTGTAGACGGTGTCACGGATGTCGGATTGACTTGATTTTTGCGTCATTGGGCTGCAATCGTCGATCCGAATTCATCTGTGCGGTCGGATTTATCATTTGAAGAGTAGATTTACACCATCCTGGCTCTTGATCTTCTAGGGTTCCCCGGTCACTATCTGATGCTACGGATGTCTAATTAAGGCAATCTTGGAGTCGTTGAACTCCAATCGTCGCCCTAATCACATCCATACGGTTGGATCTTTGATCCGAGGCCCCGATAAAATGCTTGCCCTGTCCATGCACATAAAATGAGACAATTAACTTCCATTTTATTCAAACTACTCTAAATGCAAGATGATGCATGTTATGCAATATTTATATCATGAAATGCAATCCTATGCTGAAGAACATGCATAAATAGGCATCTTAAGTAGTGTAAAAGTGTTTACATCATACCCTTATGCCTATCTTTTGCTAGTCCCTAGCAAAAACTATATGCTACTTATAAAAGAATTAGGTTGGATTATTTGAACCTAAGTTATTTTCAATCATTAAGAAATTGTCTACTTAGGAACTGAACTTTCAAAGACACAACAGTGCCCGAGTATCAGCCAAAATGCAGACCGCCTCAAGTCCTCGCCTTATTCAAAGAAAAATTTCATTTTCTCTTTTTACTCTTTAATAATTTTTTTGGATTTTCAAATTTTAGGGTTTAAGAGTGACTTTCTACGGCCATTCAATTCACCCAAGATTTGATGAGAACCCTAAGTTTTAAGCATCTTATTATGATAGTGATACTCGTTGACCGGCAGTTAAAATGGACTTCGGATTTCTACGCCTCTAGGTGATCTCAAAAAGAATTCTGCCTAAAGGTGTATCTTTACAACCGGTAGCTTTCTCCCTACTTTTATTTTTTTACGGGGTCAACACAAGGGTGAATCCAGTGTATATCTCCCCGATTTATTCTACTTCTCCGCTTCTTCCTAAGTGTTTTGGAAATTTTTAGTGCATTTACTGAGCTGGGTTCTGGACAACCGGTCGATGAGCTGTTACCACCGACAACTTACCAGCCATACTCGTGCGGCGAAGTGTGGCTTATTTCTTTTTTTCTCTTTTTCTTTTTGATTTTTTTCTTCTTTCATTTTTTTTTTAAGTAGGGGGTTTCTCTGGTCTAAGATTTACATAAGGGCAGCAAAAAGAGAAAGGTCCAATGACTGGGCTCTGGACAACCTACCTATGAGCTGTTACCCACGATAACTTCCCAGCCATATCACCATAGAAGGTTCATTAGCTACCGAATTTCCGTTAAAATCGCCGAACGAGTCAGTGCAAAGAAAGTGTGTAATGCTTAAGACTCAAAATTCCCTGAAATCAGAGGGCGGGTTGATAAGTCGTGTACTTATCACCCAAACTTATTTATTCCAATTACGATAAAATTAAGATGGCAAGGACTCAAAGATAAATCCACATTTTAATGGATACACGAGCTAATTAAGTCCAAAGACCTGAAGGGTCTTTGTGTTCAAATCATAATGTAGTATTTCCTAAGATTGAAAATTTTCTTAAACCTAAATTCTCTTTCCTAATTCCAATTTTTTAATAAAAGAAAAAATAAATCTACGGAGCTGACGAATGAATTCAGAGATAAATATCCACCCCCATGCCTATCTAATGCAATGTCCCCATTGTATTAAAAAGACATAAAACAGAGTGGAAAAGCGTAGAAAGCACCTGAATTGCGTGAATGTCAGGTCCACTCCGAGATAATAACTAAAAAGAACTGTATATGTGCTGAGTTTAGTGCCTTCAGCTAGGCACACTATACAAAGAAAAGAAATGAAGAATTCACAAGTGCAGGTCAGAATTAAAATAAACAGAAGAATCTTCTAACTTATAAACAGAGGTCCATAGATGTGGACCAGATTGTGGTGCAGACCCATTCCCCACAATCAAGAATATCTTAGGTTCTGGATAAAAATTACCCAAAACTTAAAATCGGAATGCAAGCAAGGTCGGGCCAGCAATTTATGAGGATGCAACCTAAGACCAAAAAGTCGGGTTACAGAGAATTGAAGCTCAAAAGGATAATCGTTGAATGTGTGCTTGAGTTTGACATCCTCGAAACAAATGTCGTAAGGGTTCTGATTTGATAGTTTCACCTTAAAAGGAACCCTTCGCCCCAATCTTCCATTTCCTCCAAAATTAACTTCCCAAATCATAAATTCCCAACTCCTATCATCCTCATTCAGCATATCAAATTCCAGGACCTCTTGTATATCAATCACCCCGTCTGAAATCTTCAAGTCTAAATGATGTGGCAGAATCAGAATTGACTTGGGTCTAATTATCTCAGAAACAGAATTATCAATAAGCTCAACGGGGTGTAAGTGATAATCAGGGCATTGAATTGATTCCTCCAGAAAATGCGATTCTGCATCCGTAATGTGTGCCCTAATAAGATCAATTTCCTCAGTTATTGGGCTATCAAATGATCTATCAGATTCCTCAGGCCCAATCGTCTCACAGAAATCGTGTTCAGAAAACTCGCGTGAGACTTCGCAACTTGAATCTTCACCATCAAAGAAATCGGGATCTATATCAATGTATGTCCCAAAATCAATTGTCACTTTCTGTTCCCAGGAGACATACGTTTCCTCGTAACCCAACTCAGGGATCTCAGGTGAAGAAATCAGATCTACCTTAATTGGTTGCTTTAATTCAATTTGGTCAGCCTCATAATACGTGTTCCCCCCAACAAGTGCCTGAGCGGGTTCTGTCATTGGCTTTCCTGAAGAGGATTCATCCTATGAATCATCCCAAGATTGAATCAAAGCAACCACGAATCTCATCTTCAATTTCGCTAATTTCCCAAGTAGAAACTCACCCGGGTTCTTATCCTTAACGTCCTGGAGCCAATCCGACAAAGACTTATTCAAATCATCAACCATTTCAATCAGGGGCTCCAATCTCTCAATGCAAAGTATTGGCTGAACTTCTAAAGATTGTATGATATTCCTCAAGTTAGTCAGAACCTTATCTTGAACCTGATTAACCTGAACCAAATGAGTTGGTTCAGGGTTTGGCAGGTTTGGGCTCAATGCAGGGGAATTAATGAATTGAGATTCGTTATACCCTTCCTGATAATAGATCATTACAGATTGTTGAAAAGATGGTGATGACCTAAAGGCAGTGAAATCACGGATGGGTAAGGATCGGTGTATCCTTCTTGATTGTAGATCGTATTAGGCTGTTCATGAAAGGAAGACGATCTATAATCGATGTAGCTCTGAGAAGGATAGAAATCAGAATCAAAGTGTTCAGGGTTAGACCCTAAACACGGAGGTCCGGAACTGTATCCCCAATCTGAATTATCACAACTAACTGATGGTTGAATATAATACGAGTTGGGATAATCGTCATGTTGAGGATAATTCACAACAGGAGGGAAAGAGCGGAAATGCGTGAAATATGTGGAAGGCTTCATGAGACACGGGAGGAAGAAAGGTGCCCTGCAATACAAACAATTAAACATGTCCTTAAATGGGTTAGCCTACAGACCTACAGACTCCCAAAACCCGTCTTGAGATAAAGGAACGATTTGATCTACTTCTGTCTGTTCAATCCAACCAGTTAGAAGGAGGGACTGGGGAGAAAGTTCTTCCTTCGGCTTGCGCCTCCGGTTCCTAGTGTACCCCCAGCCGCGATCGTTTGACTCTGCTCCCCTAGCTAGACATCAGATTAAACAGTAGAAACAGACTAATCGAAAATAATCTCGTTCTGGATTCTGAAGAGCGAGTTCAATGCTTAAGGCCAACGTCTACTCTGTTTTATTTAGGGCTAGGTTAGAATGTGCTTTGGAATGTGATGGGCCCTTTAAATGGGTTGTGCCCTTAATGATTGATTGATTTGTGTGTGCGTACACAACCAGTGTTTTCAAGCAAGATTATTTTTGATGTGGTGAATTTTAAGGTTCAAATCTTGCTTAGTAGCATTTAGGATTCAACTTTAGGTGTTTTCAAACAGGTTTAGTTAGCACACCAGGTTTTGCAAGCACAGGTGAAGATGTTTTCCTTTAAAGCTTAAAAAGAATATGAAGTACCTAGTAAATCCCTAAGAGTTGAACCTAATTGGCAGCTACTTGATGAGTTGATTTTAATTGAAGTGGTGCGGCCCAAACAACTCAAACAACTGGCCACAAATGCACCACTATGTTAGGCACACAAAGATGGTTAACCTAGAATGATTTCTACTCTTTTATGTGTTGCTTTTTGTGTACCGGTTCCACAGATCAGAACCCGGTTGAGTAGAAACAAATCAATTCGGTTAAGTGCCTTTGAATGTGGGTGTACGTTGTGTGTTTGTTGAAAATTGCCCCACAAAATTATCTTTTTTTTTTATGAATGAGGGTGGAATGAATGTGAGTGAAAATCCAAACAACCAAACTATTCCTAGGATTTATGCAAACACCTAGGTTAATTGAAATTTGGATTCAATGTAGCGAATGAAATCTATGGAGGAGGAAAGAATGGGGGATAACTACAAAACCTTCCACAGCACTTTACTCCAATCTACCGCTTTTGCTCGTCTCAAAAGAGTACCTGCAATTACAATAAGGAGAAAAGTGAGGTAAATGATTTGTAAGTTACAAAACGAGAAAAGAAATCAAAGATCGTCGCCTCCCCGGCAACGGAGCCAAAATGTTGAACGTTTCGAATCGTTCCCCAGCAACGACGCCAAAATGTTGAACGTGCGAATCGCTCCCAGGCAACGTGTTTGGTTTTGGAAAACCCATCGTTGTAGCTTAAAAGCGAAGAACTCGTGTTTAACAAATAAAATTTATACCAAAATGAAAATTCCGGGTCGAACACAGGGAGGCGGACGTTTGATTTAAAAACTACGCATTTCTTTTTATTTGTCACGAAGTAATTCAATTTAAACTATCTAATTATTTACAATAAATAGAAGAGAGAGAATATTACACATAGAAATCAAAATGAGATAAATAAATAAAGAATTTATCATTAAGGAGATTGTTCATTACAACTAGAATGTATAAAACAATTGCACTAGAAAGCGATAAATTTACTCTAGAAAGCATTAAAAGAATAGAGGGAGAAATGTCCTCCTCAACGATCGCTTGCAGGACGAGCAGAACTACTCTAGAAAGCAGTAAATCTATACTAGAAAGCAGTAAAAAGAATAGGGAGAGAGAAATCCTCCTCGACGGTCGCTTGGAGGACGAGCCGGACGGGACGACGCCTGGACGAAGGAGGACGAAGCAGGATGAAGGAGGACAAAGCAGAAGAACGGGAACGGAGCAGCACGCCGTCGTCATCGTGGGATCCACTTCCGAAGGGGGACGAAAATTTAGACTTTATCTCACGAGAAGCATCCCGAGTGTAGGACAAGCTTCTCTTGAGCTTTGGAGGGGTAGAGAAGAGAAGGAAGGGATAAGAATTTCGTATGGAGGGAGTTTCCTTTTATAGTTGCAAGGAGTGGGGGCAAAATGCTCATTACAACTTTAAAATAATAAATGAGGGGTCTTTAGTGACGGATAAATCCATCACTAAAGCCCCCAACGTGGCCGTAGCTTCCGCACCCACGCACGCCTCCTCAACTGCCCGCTTCCAACGCATACACACATTCTTTGATTCTCAGCCATCCAATCGCAAGATCGGACGGCTTAAGATGCATCTCCGCCCGCTGCACTGCGCACCCGCCTGCACGTACGATCGCGCGTTCAATCGCGCATAATCTCAATTGGGCGCAGACAGCCGTCCGATGGCGATCCAACGCCCGCCCGCGCTCAATCGCCCGCGCCTTCCAGCCCTTCGCTGCGGCTCGAACCCTCGCACGCAGCTCGCGTAAGCGCGCTCGACCGCTGCGCTACGAGGCGCGGATGGTCGAGCAGGCACTTTTAAGAGCGGCTGACCACAGCCGTTGGATCGAGATCCAACGGCGGAGAGCGAGCGGGTACGGGGCCTTCAGGGATTCCTGCGGCCGTTTAGGCGGCCGGGATGGCGCCACGTGGCGCCATCTTGGCCGTCCATCTTCTGGAAGTTGTAGATGGTGCCACGGATGTCGGATTGACTTGATTTTTGCATCGTTGGGCTGCAATCGTCGATCTGAATTCATCCGTGCGGTCGGATTTATCATTTGAAGAGTGGATGGATTTACACCATCCTAACCCTTGATCTTCTAGGGTTCTCCGATCACTATCTGATGCTACGGATGTCTGATTAGAGCGATCTTGGAGTCGTTGAACTCCAATCGTCGCCCTGATCACATCCATACGGTCACGGCCCCGATAAAATGTGCCATGTCCAAGCACATAAAAGGAGACAATTAAACTCCATTTTATTCAAACTACTCTAAATGCAAGATGATGCATGTTATGCAATATTTATATCATGAAATGCAATCCTATGCTTAAGAACATGCATAAATAGACATCTTAAGTAATGTAAATGTGTTTACATCACCAAGCAATCTTCCTGTCATGATAGCCTCTCAAAAGTGAGGTAACAACATGATTCCATTTGGCAAAAAAAGCATTATTCATGGCACAATTCATCATTATTAAATGCAACATATCCAAGCCACCGTAATTTATTGGCCTGCACACCTCCCATGAAACCAAAGACACTCCCATCATCTGCAATGGATTCCTTCCAAAAACTCTTTTATAGGTGAACACCAACCGCTTCTCCACCTTCCATGGCACAAAGAAAACAAACATGTAAAGAATTGCCATGAGAATTGATCGACACAGCACTAGGAGATCTGTCTAGAAAGAAGGCATGAGCGCCAACCATTCAACCTTCTCCCCACTCTGTCAATTACAGGCAACCAATCCCCAAAACTAAGATTCTTGTCAGAAAGACACATCAAACATAGAATGCATCATGAAACATGCAGTACCTCCAAGGAACTGGCTTCCTTCACATCATGCATCCAAAATTACTTGTTTACTCTGAGTCCTGTAAAGTCACCAAAGAGATCCACAATAAAAAAGCGATTCAAAGCCTGAATCGATGCTTCAACAAAAAAGATCATAAGAATTAAGATCATGATCCTATTAACTCGTGGACTAAATCCGCTAATGAATCCACGTTACAAGTTGCATATACATATCCAGTCAAAACATTAGCCGCCAACACAAGTGATAATGGTGCAAAAGGGCAATCTTGCCAAACTACCGTCTAAGATTGTACTCAGCCTAGTTTCAAAAAAAGATTGTACTCAACCTCCCTCCAATCTTCCATTCACATAGATTGAAACAAAGTCAACATGATGTACCACTTCATCAATCTATTGATCTAAGAATCATGCTTACAAAGGCAACTCCACATAAAAAGACCAATCTAAAGAATGATACGGCTTAACTAACTTTCAAAAGAAAGCCCTTCCTACTCATGCACTTCCAAATGCAGGAATCTTAATATCCATAACCACACTATCAATAAAGTGCTTGCCCATTATAAACACCAAACGTGGCTGGTTAATCAAACCACCCACAACAAGGTAAATGGCATTTGACATGGATTGTCTCTTGCATCTATGGGCCTACAACAAATCAAACAATCAAGTGTTGTGGGAGGAATTTCAATAGGTGTTAGCCTTTGCGGATGGTAGGCCGTGGTTGATAGGTGGGGATTTTAATGTAACCATGTCTTCCGTAGGTAGGCATGGATGGGGTAACTACTGATTTGAGACGTGCCAAATGATCCTTAAGTCTTTAACCTAGTGTGGTCCAAACATGGCAAAATAGTTCTATGTTGCAATCCAAGATTGATCGATTCTTGTGTACTGTGACATTCAAAGCCTTTCAGGGGGCGTCTGTTTGGCAAGAAGAGGCTTTTTTCCGATCATACCCCATTGCTCTAGGACAGTAATGAAAGGGAGCTTTTTCTACATATTTTAAGTTCCAGGAGTCTTGGTTGTTAGACTCGAGGTTCCTAGACTTTGTGCGTAAGAACTGGTCAGCGGTCCCAACTTCCTCATCGACAATGCACACACTTGCTAATAAAATTAAGGTAATCAGCATGGCATTGATTAGGTACAAGTGAGACATTCAGGTCAGACATGACCAAGTAAGGAAGGTAGCTTTGGAGGTTGTCATTGAGATTAATGGGAAGGACGGAGGTCAACAGGTCTAGATGAATAGAGAAGTGAGACATTCAAGAGAGGTACAAGATGCAAGCCAAGGTACGAGAGGAGGATCTGAATAGAGTGATGGATTGGAGATAGAAGTCAAGATAGTTGTGGCTCAAGGAAGGTAACTCCAACAGTAGGTTTTTTCACATGTCAGCAAGTGCCAAAAGGACAAACTTGATCACTTCGCTTTGTATGGGTGAATCTATGCTGGACCAGAGGGAGTAGATTTATGATGTCATCCAAGTGCACTACCGAGATGTCACCAGAAGGAGACCCATGGGGGAGTGGTGGCTTGGGTCATCCTATAATGACACACCTTGATGGTCAAGCGAGGTTGGAGTTGGTTGGTGTGATCTCCAAAGAGGTGGTGGTAGCATTGCGTGGCCCAAAGGTGGAAGGATCTCTTGGTCCAAATGGGCTCCAGGTTTTGTTTCATAGAGAGCTATGGGACAATGTTAGGAAGGATTTTCTACATTTTCCTCCTCTCGAAGAAGTCTGATGCAGAGACAATTGATGACCATAGGCTTATAGCTCTATCTAACATGGTCTATCTCATTGTCGCGAAGGTATTTGCGAACAAATTGCGGATGGTCCAGCAGTTGATTTCCCTTGTTTAGTCCACCCTTATTGCGAGAAGATCATTGTAGGAATCTTTTTGTGTTGGCAGAAGAGATGGTGGCAGCCTCGAAGAGAGCGAAGGTGCCTTCCTTTGGAAGGTGGATTTCTCCAGGGCCTACAACTTATCACTTAGGCATACCTATAGGAGATCTTGAGATGCGTCATAACTACCTCATTCTCTATTCCAGTGAATGGCCGACCGTGCGGATCGTGGACCCAGCCTCAGCACAACATGCAGGTGTCCCTTGGCACCTCTTCTCTTCAACACTACAGTAGACACTTTGGCAGTTTTAACGTTCAAAGCTAGTAGGGGAGGTGTCTCTTCTCTGGTTTTACTCTACAGTCAAATGGATCTCTCCTGACACCTGTGTTGCAGTATGCTGATGATACCTTCTTCATCCAAGGGAAGATTAGGCAGGCTAAGCATGCAACATCCATGTTCAGAATTTTTGGGAATTTTTCCAGCCTATGTATTAATGGAAGGAAATATGTGTTTGTGCCCCTTAACTTGGAAGAGGCGATGGAAGGGGCCATTCCTTCTATCCTCGACACTCCAATGGTCCGATTACCTATCATCTACTTGGGTCTCCCCTTAAAAGGGAAGCACCTGCTGGCTAGGGACTGAAACCAGGTGGTGGAAAGGGTAACTAAGAGATTGAACGGGTGGCGTGGAAGGCTCTTGTCCAAGGGAGGGCGACTGGTCTTGGTGAAAGTTGTCCACTCTGTTGAGCCGATTTTCTTTGTCTCTTTGTTTAAGCCACCTCAGAAGGTCATGTCGAAGTTGGAGCTGGCACGAAAATAATTTTTCAAGAAAGGTTCAGACCATGTGGGACATTTCTTACAACTTATGCTGTGGAAAGAGATTTGTAGGACAAATAAAAGAGGGGGCCTTGGAATTCATCCATTAAAGGAGTTCATTGAGGCTTTGCTTATGAAGTAGGCAGTGAAATTTCTCAGTAATGGTGATGGGCTTTGTGAGAAGTTGTTAAGATTCTTAAGGGAAGGACACCGTAGGGGTTATTGGGGGTGCATCACGCCTATCATCAAAAGGGGGTTCCAACTTTCCTTTTTCCATTCTGTGATTCCTTTCGATTTTGGAAAGATGATTGGTCTGGGAATGGAGCCTCTCTTCCCATGTCTCTTTGGCTTGGCTGCCAATAAGGATGCTTTGGTTTGTGGCGTGTGGGATGAATCATCTAGCATGTGGTGCCCTGTTCTACAATTAGGGTTATCTGAGGCCAATTGTTTGAGTTCCAAAACCTGCTACAATTTCTAAATGGGGTCACACCTACCCTAAATATGTCGGACATATTTGATTGGAGGAATCAACAGTAGGAAAGGCCTACAAATTGTTGACTAAAGCTATCAAGGCGTTAGGCAACTGCAATGTGACAAACTCCTTAATCGGTCGAGGCGAGAGGTGACAAAAAGGCAATCACCTTATTAAATTGAGGCAACAAGCCTTTTTATTCCTTAAAATATTAAAGATGCTTAATAAACTTAGATGGTAGCATCAACTTTCATAAGAAACATATATGGTAGCATCAACTTTCATAAGAAACATATAATAATACTATTTAAGTGAAAAAAAAAACCACTAATCCTTTCGTACTTAAGTAACAATAACATATACATTTACATTATCATATAATGTGTAAGCATATGTATTACATTTATAGTTATAGGTTAAAACAAACAACCAAAATATATATTATATGTATCTACCAAAACAAGAGAATGACATGTATTTTTTTTTAAGAAGAAAAGGGTAAATGAGGGATGTTAACCCTCCACTACATTACTAAAAGGAGCTAATTACACCAATAATTACAAAGAGCATTATAATGATAAAATACTCCCTCTATTGAGACTCTTTCCCTATGGAAAATCACTCCATTGCATCCAAGCCAAATACACCACAATAAATTGAAGGCCTTCCTCAAGGTAGAGGCATCCACCAGCGGTCCGCAAATGCTGGACCAAAAGGTTGTCTCTAAGTAGTACTCAAGACAATAACGTGCATTATAATATACTAATTTACAATACAATACAAACTTAGTACCATAACTTATATTGTTACTTGGCATTAGAGAGTTGAAGACAATAACAAATATATACATACACATTATTAAACTACAATATATCATAATTATATCATTACAAAAATACAATAACGTATATGTATAACTTATCCATGTCTTAGGAAGAACACAAGGCAAAATTGAGCATATAAAAGTTGTCAATAACATATATGTATGTATGCATTATATAAGTTGAAGAAAATGAAAGATTTTATTTTACTAAGCCAGCCCTACACCTCTTTATAAAGAGAGAGGTGAGGAAAAATATAACAAGAATCCAACAATAAAAACAAATACCAAAATGGCCCTTAACCTAACATAACACTCCCCCTCAAGCTGGAGCATACATATCAACCATGCTCAGCTTGTTTCTACACTTCTCAAATATAGGACGAGATAATGGTTCAGTAAACATATCCGCAATCTGTTCCGATGAGCTTAAGCAAGCAATACGGAGCAGACCCTGCTGAATTAGGCTCCTCATATAATGACAACCCAGTTCCACATGTTTCGTCCTTTTATGAAACATGGGATTGTTAGCAATATAAGTTGTGGCCTTGTTGTCGCTAGGCTCCTTAAGAATAACATGAAAGTCTCACAACAAAAATCGTATCCATATCATCTCGGCTGTTGTATGTGCCATGGCGCGATATTCTGATTCAGTACTCGAGCGTGACACCACATTTTGCTTTTTACTCCTCCAAGTTACCAAATTTCCTACTACAAAGGTGCAGAAACCTGTAGCAGATCTTCTGTCCCCAACATCACCTGCATAATCTACATCTGAATAAGCAACAAAAGGCATAGGAGCTTTCTTCTAAAACAAAAGGTCTCAACCTAGACACTCTTTGATGTATCTCAACACTTGCATCACTGCCTACCAATGATCATCAATAGGTTTGTCCAAGAACTGACCCAGTTTACCCACTGCAAGACTAATATATAGCCTAATAATGGTTAGATACAGCAACTTCGCCACCAGCTGTCTGTAAGCCTTCTTATCCATCAATCTTCCAGAGTCATCAAACAAATGAACCTTTGAATCCATAAGGATATTAGCACCTTTAGATCCAAGCATGCTTACCTCCTAGCGAATGTCTAAAGCATATTTCCTCTGAGATATAACAATACCCTGCTTACTCGTAGCAATCTCAATACCAAGTAAATACCTGAGCTTCCCAAGGTCCTTCATAACAAACTACCATGCTAAATACTTTTCCACCGGAGAAATACCCACCAGGTCATCTTCTGTAAGCATAAAATCATCAACATACACAAGTAGAGCCACAACACCACAACTGCTTTTCCTTACAAACAAGGAATAATCAGACAAGGACCTTTGCAACCCAACAACTGCCAATGCCTCTGACAAACGTTGAAACCAGGCTCGGGGGATCTACTTAAAGCCATAGATGACCTTTCGTAGCCTGTAAACACACTCTACCTAAACCTCAAAACCAGGACGCTGCTGCATGTATATTTCTTCCTGAAGGTCACCATAGAGAGGCATTATTGTCATCCAACTGATGTAATGACCATCCATAATGTGCTGCAACAGAAATAAAAATACGAACAGTGGAAAGACGTGTCACAGGGGAAAAAGTGTCAAAGAAATCCACCACATAGGTCTAGGTGAATCATTTAGCCACAAGACGAGCCTTATACCGAGAAATAGACCCATTGAGGTTGTATTTCAAGGCAAAAAACCCATCTAACTCCAACCAGATGTGCACCAGCAGGTAACGAAGTAAGCTCCCAGGTTCCCCTATCACATAGTGCTGACATCTCCTCCATGGCCATCCTCCAGTGCGAATTCAGAAGAGCCTACTAATGTGAAGTAGGAATCTCAGAGTTAAAGACAGCAATTGTAAAGGCATGAAACTCAGCACTTAGAGAATCACTAGAGATAGCACCCCCGGGCACACGGTACTGGGCACACAAACGAGGAGCCTTCCGAATAGCAATAGGCATATCATCATATGTACTCATGGAGAAAGAACCTGGAGAAGCAACAACAGGAGAAGCACTGTCAGTAGCCTCAACACATACCTGAGCGAGGGAAGACGACGGTGGCTCAATGGGATCTGAGGAGGAGGGGGTCGTAGCCCATGGAGGAGGATGAGGGAACTAGTGGCTCAGTGGTACCACTCTGAATGTGCTCGTAGGTGGCCCTGAAGAACTAGAAGAACTACTACCCTGAGAAAAATCCTCCATGACTATGGGAGGCACAGGCACAGCCGTCTCTACATCCCGTAATTGATGAGCCGATGTGGAAAAATATGGAATGGACTCATGGAATGTCACATCCGCATTAACATAATGTCTCTAATGTATAGGAACAAAACACCTATATTCCTTCTAAGTGCATGAGTAGCTAAGAAACACACACTTGACTACTCTAAGACAAGCTTATCATGACCAGGCCCAAGCAAATGCACAAAGGCAATACAACCAAACGTTTTCAGGGGCACTAAAAACAAATCTGCATCTGAATACAAAATTATCCAAGGAACCTGCTCATGAAATCCAAAGGAAGCCTGTTAATAAGATAATATATAGTAAAAACTACATCTCCCTAGTAGGTATGTGGTACACTATTCTGGATAAGCATGGCTCAATCTGTATCCAGAATATGTCGGTGTTTCTGTCCCGCAACCCCATTTTGTTGTGACATATGGGGGTAGGAAGTTTGATATACAATACCAAGTGAGCCATAAAACGATGCCAAATGCTTGGTGCAAGACTCCAATGCATTATCTATTCCGATAGTCTTAATATACCCACCAAATTGGGTTTTGACAAAAGCCACAACTTGCAGAATAATAGAGCCCACTTCTGATTTATTATGCATAAAAAAAATCATGATAGATGAGAAAACTTATCAACAAATAACAAATAGTAACGATGACCTTGTCAGCCTGCCACACGACTAGGACCCCAAACATCACAATAAAGTAAATCAAAACATGTTGAACAACTAGACTGCATAGAAACTGGAAAACTGACTTTGTGATGCTTCTCTAACTAGCAGGCATCACATTGAATCTTCATGGTAGGCAAGAGATGTGGGAAGATCCGTCATAGTTTGTCCAGAGATAGATGGCCTAGTCGTCTATGCTACCAGAAGGCACTCCCCGCAGTAGTACTCGTCTGAAACGCTGTAATTGGACTTTGCACTAGCCGGTATACACCCCCCTCATGTCCACCACCAATCGTCCTCCCCGTCATGCGATCCTGAAAAGTACACCCAACCGCATCAAAGATAGCACGGCAATTCAGTTGCTTTATAATAGTACTAACAAAGAGCAATTGCATTGTCATGTCAGGAATATAATAAACATAAAAAATGTGCATAGTAGGAGTAACAAACACCCTCTACCACAGATAGAAGCACGCCTACCATCTGCTAGCTGAACTGAATGATCCTATGACACCTGCATATCCCCAAAACATTGGGAATTCCCAAACAGATGATCTGAAGCACCAGAATCTATCAACCAAGAATTACTCGTACCTAATGCGGAAGCAAAAGTAGTTGTGCCTGAAGACTGGGACTGGTCATGAGTCAATTGTGCTAGACGTTGTACTACTGCATCATAGTCTGCCTCTACAAGAGTAACTATCTCAGTAGAAGTCACTGGCAGAGCAATCACAGTAACTTGGTTGGCAACAATAGGCCGTCCAAATTTACTCCAGCACTTGACCTTAACATGGCCAATCCTCCTATAGTAAGTGCTTAGTAGGCTTACTGCGGGCTCCATCACCACATCCCTTGCCTCTGCCTCGAAAAGTTAGGTCGTCCAAATTTACTCCAGCACTTGGCCTTAACATAGCCAATCCTCCTATAGTATGTGCTATTAAGCTTACTGCGAGCTCCATCACTACGTCCCTTGCCTCTGCCTCGGAAAGTTCCACTCCATCCCCCATGAGTAATCACAACTGCGTGGGTAGAAACAGTGCTACTGGTGACAACCTCATGAGTGATCTGAACCTGCAACCTGCTAAGCCTCCTGTATATCTCCTCAATAGGAGGAAGTTCAGATATTGTCAAAATCTGAGAACATGCAGCAATATAATTATCATTGAGGCCTGCCAGAAACATGTAAGCAGAAAACTCCTTCCTCTGATCTCTACACGTGGCAAATGTGCACATGGGCCTGCAAACGTTATACTTTTCCAAGAGTCCTTTCATTGTAGAGTAGTACTGTGAAAAGCTCATGGGCTCCTACTTTAGATGGTAAAGATCATAATGTATCTAAAAGACCTAAGTGGAATTCAACTAATGAGAGTAGACGTCTTTCAGACCATGTATCTAAAAGACCTAAGTGGAATTCAACTAATGAGAGTAGACATCTTTCAGACCATCCCACATTTGTTTAGCCATTTTGTAATACATGATTTCATCCCCAATACAGGATATTACACTATTTAACATCCAGGCCCTCACCATGGCATCATTTCTATTCCAGGTTGCATATTTCCCCATTTTCTACTTTGGTGATGCTTCTGTAAGGGCACGTTGCTTCTCATGCCCTTTAACAATAACAAGAAAGGTTTGGGACCAACAAGGGTGACTGGTCTCATCCAGCTCACAATTGGTGAAAAAATGAGTTTTTGTGGACAACACTTTCTCCACTCTGTCACGAAGTCACCTCAATCTCTGATGATGAGGCCATAGTGCAATCACAACACAAACAACCTCAAGCAATCATTGAAACACATCTGATTTTGAATAAAATTGGCGAATACAGACCCTAAAATCCATTCACACGTGGTTTCAAAACTTCATCAACCAATCAAGCGAAATACACACTCCTAAAATCTCAGCAACAAAGGGGAATACACACCTCAAACAAACTCAGAAGTCTGATTTTATCATACCATACAATAGAAAACACTTTAACACATCTCCTGGAAGATTCTTGGCCTTAGCAAGACATCAAACCAAGGTCACAGACCTTCCAGAAGACAAGGCGGCAATGCTGCCCACCGCCCTGCTGCCCAACAGGGAGAGGCAGCGAGAACAAGGAGTCCCCTGCTCTTAGTGGAGGTGGCGCTGCTGGCGGCGGTAGTAGTGGAGAGGGAGAGGGAGGGGTTGGTGGTGGGGTTAGGGTTTTATTGGGTGGTGTCCTCAACTTAGCTTTGATACCAAGTTGAAGAAAATGAAAAATCTTATTTTACTAAGCCAGCCCTACACCTCTTTATATAGAGAGATGTGGGAAAAATATAACAAAAGTCCAACAATAAAAACAAATACCAAAATAGCCCCCAACATAACGTAACAATATATATACAATAATATATAACACAAACATATATATAATATACGAAACTTAAGACTAAATAAGAGTCTTATGGTCCTACCTAAAGCGAACTAAGAGTGAGGCAACGAAGCACAAGGCAACCCAAGCGAAAAGAAAGCGATTGAGCGATAGCCCATATGAAGCCCCTAACCTAGAATAGCTCCAAAGCGACCTTTGACTTTCTCACCTAGCTCAGTAGCCCAGAAGCCTAAGGCAATAGCCTTGACAACATTGTTGTTAACCATGGAAGAGGGGCCCCCATCTGAAGTTTGGATAGATTGTTTATCCATTTGAAGGTTGTTGATCCCGCTAAAGATTAGAGTATTTCTGTGGCTAATGAGATGGGGTAAACTTGTCAACAAGGTGTTCAGGAGGAAGTGGTCTAACAATGAAGATGTTTTATCCCCTTCTACAATGCTAGCGATGAAGACTTATCGCATTTGTTCTTTTCTTGTCAATTCTTGCAAGGTGTATGGACAAAGCTTCAGGTGAACGACACCGATTGCTCCCCTTTTGATGGCGTTTGGGCTTCTTTCAAGAAGATGATTCATGCTAATACAACCAGTCGAGTCTCTATTGTGGACGTCTTGTGGTCTATATGGTTGTAGTGGAATGTCGTGGTTTTTAAAGGGGAATGGACATGGGTTGATAACATTGTAAGGAAGGTTATTAGCCTATTTGAATTTGGTTGCAAATTTGTAAGATTGTTCCTTTTCTTTTAATGAAGGTCGCTAGATGATTACCGATCTTCAGTGATCTTCCTTTTTTTCCTCAAAAAAAAAAAAAGATGAGCCAAAAGCATGCAATACCATGAAGAATGACTCAGTCCAAAGAACGAAGCATTACATGTTCAACAAGCATTTGCACATTCAAATCCATAAAGCTAAGACAAAAGCATGGAATACCACAAAGCATTGCACATCCAAATCCATAATGTTGAGCCAAAAGCATTGCACATTCACAAATGTTGATTTGAAGGCATGCATGCATGTATATAGATAGATGGATATGCTTGATGGTAAAGATGAGCCACGTTACACTAATAGTATATTTAATGTAGGGTCTCATATGTGATATCACCTTAGCACAGCAAATTACCGTAACCTGCTTAGAAATATTAGGTTGCATGCTATTAAGCATCCATGTGGCAACTTAGTCTTTCTTTTTTCCTCTTAAAGAGCATTGGCCTCGTCATTCTATCCAAGCTCATCCTCAGTAAGGTATTTGTTCTTACGTTGGGAATTTACTAGTTACCTGGAGGAAGTCAACCATAGAGTCATTTGAGCTCAATGATGGCCCAGCAGAGAAATTTGTTCCATCAAGCTTCACAATGATACCTTGGATATTCTCTACATTCTCTCAAAAGTCAACTTTGCTTTAGTGACCATAAATCAAATAGAGAAGAAAAATATGATCAAAGCTTCATAGAAACCCACTTCAAGAAATAGTTTTCGCCATTAATACATGGTAGAGGTTCAAGAAATCAGAAAGCTAAGACCATTAGGAGAGCTTTTCTTATGATTTGGTGTATTCGAGTGGAGAGTAATGGTGTCAACTTTAAGTGGAAAGAATGTTCATGGATAGAGTTGCATATCACTTTAGCTATCTTTGTTATACCTAATGTAATTAGCTCTCCTTTTAAGGAAATTATGGGGGGTTAACATTCTTTGTTAACACCTATTTCCCTTCAAAAAAACAAAAGGAAAAAGATATATCTTGTGACCAAACAGACAAGAAACAATAGAGCATGAAACCATCACATGCTTAGTTGTGCAATGGTGCAAGGGGTTTCACCACATGGCGAAAGGGCCGCTTGCTACTCAAGTGTTTGCCTCATGCAAGAAGAAGGGCTTGCTACTTATGAAAGGGGGATTGCCTGGCCACAAGACTAGGCAAGGACTTGTCCTACTCGTGGTCATGGGAATGGGGCTTGGCATCAAGATGCTTGCTGCTATAGCCATAGGTTTGGACCATTCAGAAATGCTGCAACAATCCCTCACAGCCTTGGTTGACAAAAAGCCTAAATAGCAGCCCTTATTATTGTTCAAGAATTCCAATTTGATAACAAATAGCCTTAATGGTGCATGGACTAAAACTCCCGAAATGGCAATAAATGCAACCCCCTCGACCTAAAGTTCAAATAGCAACCAACACCCAAGAAGGATGGGCAAAGATTGACTCCACAATCAAAGCTTATCTTGGGCCTTTATTTCTCTCACTAGAGTGAGAAAATCTCATTCACACAGGGAGGGGCAATGCCGATTTACACAAGAACGAGAGAAGGGGGTGAGAAGGTTAGATTTGAGGCCATAGGGATAGATTACCAAGCATGAAAACTTAAGGAGTTCCCTTGCTGATAACATGTAGGAAGAATAAGTGAATACATTAAAGGGGTGCCCCTTTATCTGTATGCCAAAGAAGAACCCAATTAGGAAAATATATAACGAAAAAAGAAACAAAGAAGGAAGGTAAGAAATACAAATTAAATTATTGTAAAGCTCTAACAAAGAGAAAAGTCACTATTCCCAAGATAAGGATGGATGCAATCAACATTGTCAAGTATCCTATCTATGGTTGGAGAAAAGTTGAGTTGGCAAGTTAAGGATCAATGTCACTAAGCACCCTCTCTATATAATAGAAGGGACAAATTCTAAACTACCTTTACTGAGCACCTTTTCCAAAACAAGGAAAATCTCAACTAAAGTTATGGGTGAAACATTTTTTGTGAAGAATGTCATCGATCAAGCATAACATGCCTAGTAAAATAGGAGAGGCAGACACTCTTCTTTTCTATATAACCAAGAAAAAAACTTAGCCTCTTAAACGGTGGCGGAGGCGAGACGATGCCATTTCATCCTAGAGCTGTTCTACGAAGCATCAGGTATGTAGATCAACTACTCCAAATCGTCCTTTGTTCAATTCAGCATGGAGGATGGAGAGGTGGAGGCGTGCTCAGAAGCTTTAGGGACAGAGGTGGGGGCCCTACCCCTTCGTTACCTGGGGCTGCCCCTAACAGATAGGACGATCTCGATGCGGGACCGAGCCCCTTTGCTTAGAGGATTGAAGGTTGGCTGTCAGGATGGGCATCCAAGCTGCTGTCGAGAGGTGAGCGGCTAGTCCTCCTCAAGGCGGTTCTCTCGACAATACCAGCTTATTTCTCTTCGGTTGTCAAAATGCCGAAGAAAATTGAAGACAGAGTGGTGAGCTTGATGAGAAATTTCTTCTGGACGAACTATGGAGGGGGAGGGAGGGGGGTGAAATTGGTGGCATTGAATGAGGTGTGCATGCCGTATAAGGAGGGGGGTATGGGAGTCAAGGAAGTGGGGAGGATGAATGACAGCCTCCCTAACAAAGTGGATTGACAGATTGCTTGGGGGAGAGGTCTGTCTGGTGGGGAGGATCTTGCGCTCTTACTATAGGGGACCGACGAATTGGGAGCTTTTCGCCTAGCCCCCTGGAGGAGCTTCCCATTTTTTTAGGAGTTTATCGTTGGTGGCACCGAAGGTCCGACCGTTTTTCACCCCAATACTTGGGTCGGGCGAGGTTTTCGATTTTTGGTCGGATGACTGGATGGGGCTTGAAGTTTTGGCAAAGCGCTTTCCCAGACTTACGACGCTGGCGGTTGACAGGAGAGCCTCGGTGGTGGATATGTGGAGCGGCACGTGGTGTCCCACATTTGTATGCGCTTGGAGACATTGATCTAACCAGAGACTGCAAACAGCTATAGGAGGCTTCTTGCCCGTTGAAAGTTAAAATATTCGTTTGGCTCCTCATGAGAGGAAGGCTGATGACCAAGAAGTGGAGAGCCCGATGAGTGCCGGATGCAGACAGGTTCTGTCCACTTTGTGGTCAAGCGGAGGAAGACATTGACCATCTTTTCTTTGCGCACCCGATGGTGACATAGATTTGGGAGCAACTGGGGGACCGGTGGTAGGCCCACAACTCTCATGCAGGATTTTGGCAGTCATTCAGATGTGGGGGAGCCAACGGTGAGCGTCATGTGTTTCGGTCTAGGAGGGAGCGAGCTAGACCAATGGCAGTCTTGTGGGCTATCTAGCTAAGTAGGAATGCCGTGGTTTTTAGGGAGCAGCGTCCATATGTGGAGAATTTTGTTAGATCTGCGATGTCTTTTATTTTGGGGTG
This sequence comes from Thalassia testudinum, assembly GCA_037157565.1. Taxonomy (NCBI): domain Eukaryota; kingdom Viridiplantae; phylum Streptophyta; class Magnoliopsida; order Alismatales; family Hydrocharitaceae; genus Thalassia; species Thalassia testudinum. The sequence goes on along the minus strand of JAZHRO010000022.1, from coordinate 78,322,917 downwards.
GAGCTCTATCTTGTGATGTAATTTTTCTTTCTTATTTTTATTAATGAATTCCTGGGTGGTATCTAAAGGATCACCACCCTTTTTTCCCTAAAAAAAAAAAAAAAGCAAAAAACTATTAGCAAAAAACATAAGCTCAACAAGACATAGCGGCTCAATGGTTCAACCAAATGATAAACATGCAACTAACTTTCCATATCAATCTAGCTCAAGAAAGGGATAACCATCTTATCTAACAAACTTACCATGGCAGCAAGGCACTCTTAAGGAGCACCCAACCACTCTTCTAATGGATATTTCCACGCCAACAAACCTACCCAGAGATCAAGCAACCTTCTCTCTAGTAAACTTGTCATGTCATCATGATTTTGTTGGAGCTATTATAGGAGTATCACAGCCTATTTTGTAATCATTGGACTCCTTGTACTCACTTTCATTCTCATGAGTAGAAAATACAAGCTTTCTAATCACCCCAATTTGATAGTGAAAGCTTGGACTTGAGACATGCATCCATTAAGATGGAATTCAATCATAAATCTCTACATACATGGTCTGTTTGCTCTCTCCTAGTGAAAGGATGGATCAGGTTAAATCTCATCAATCCTTGCCTTTCAAATTTTTGGTTTTGGTTTGTTTACAGTCTCAGACACGTGACTTATGCATTCTTTAAAAGAACTATGATATGTGAAATCTCAATACCTTTCATTGTCAAAAAATTTGCAGATACTGCAGTAATATTTTGCCATCGAAAATCGAGTGCATGAAGGGGTTTTACATGTTGGCCCAATTGGTTGAACCTTCAGACAGCGCATGCACATCATTTCACTTGTTGCTTTCCTGGAGAAATATATTATGCAACCAGAAGAATAAAAAGAAATAAACATCAAATTTCTTTTTGGGTAACAATTTCTGATAAGCACTCTATGCTCACTACCTATCCATTGAATGGTCACTGACTTTATCATGGCAAAATCTGCATGTAAACAGCTTATTGCAACATGCTGCAACTAACTTGCAGTTTCTTTTGTAGTGTTCACAGCCATATATCTTCTTCTCGGGGTCGGCATATGAGGGGAAACATTCTTCTGGATCTCTATTACCAGAAGTTCCACTACTTAATGTCTGAGGAAGCTTCTGTTGTGTGGCTATCCAACGGCTGCAGCAATGCATTGCTGAATTTAAAACTTAAAAGTGGGATATCCTACATAAACTATATTAATATTTGTAAGTAAATGTAATGTACATACCTTGTCATCAGATTCTGAATGAGATAAGATTTTCTACGTGGATCAAGTGTTGAATCTTGTGAAACTTTTCTTATCTCCAACTCAAGCTCACTCTGATTCATTCGGAATATATCCTTCCATCCAGGCTTGAACATCAGATCATTTGGGTCAACACATGCCTGGTTATTCACACCTGACAAAGTATGTGGTACTGATTTGTAAGTCCATGTGGTCCTTAAGGTAACATACTACGAAGAAATATCAGCTTTCCTGTAAAAGATCATACCTCTTGAAAAGGTATTGCTACCAGGTGGCATTTCTGAAGCTGAACTTGGAGAGCTCTCCCACCACTCATGGAGCCACTCATCAAACATGGTATTCTTGGTTGCCTGCCTCCACGTGTCCATCACTTTATTCTGCTCCTCTTGAGTGAGGGCAGAAGTTACCCATGGCAACATTGACTGCAGTACTTCGGCTCCAGTTGACCCAATGATATGACCAAGAATCTTATCTTGTTCTTTAACAGAGAAGTGTTTGATAAATAAAGGCCACAGCTCAACTTCTTCTCTCTGCACATGCTGGTCCAGCGAAACTCGTAAAGATTTGCACATACCTTGCAGCTTGGTGACAAGTTCACTGTGTTTCTTCATCCAATCCATGTCATTGGTAGAAGACTTGGCTTTGTGTGCATTAACATCTCTAGAACCTAACCTGAAGCTTTCTCGAATGTATGAGAGGCCCAAGAGAACATCAGATATATCTTCAAACAGTTGTTGTTCTTGCTTATGATCAATTGAATAAGAGTGACTCACATTAAGAAGCGCTTCCTTGGATTCCAAGGCCGGAAAAACAATTGCATCTTCAGCATTACTATGAGCTTTATATAAACCCTTTAATAAATGAAACCTTCCAGTGAATTCATGTAGTAGGTCGTCATCACAACCAACGAGTTTTCCAGATTCTGTATCCAAATATCCCAGATCCTTATGAAGAGCTACATGAAATTTGAAAATGGTATCAATAGGATTTGATGTCCCAATGTTTGATGCACTGTCCAAGTCTGATAAAAAAAGGCTGGAATTAAATGACGGAACAGAAGAATTGTAGGACAAAAAACGCAGGGGCATCCCAGGAGGATGTGTTCGCTTCAATCGACTGTCCCCATCTACTCCTAGACCAGGAACACAACAAGGTCCCTTAGAAGTCGTTCTAATCCTTTCTGTACCAGGAAGCACCTCCGTGTGGCAATCATTCAAAGAATGCTGCCTGCTACAGTCTCCTTCCACCCCACACAATTCTGTTAATGGACATTCACCAAGTTCAGTTGATAGAATGCATATAAAACTGCCAGGTTTGTAGATGTCCCCACAACGAGCTTGGCATGCCCAGCCAGACAAAAGGGCAACAAGTGCTGAGTTGGAATTTGAAGCTGTAACAAGCATACCAGATTGTCATAAGAAAAATGACACATGGGAAATAGTTACTCCTGGCTAACTGTGTGGAGGGGCAAGGTTGAACCTGCTAACTTCATATTCTGAAGGACAGACCTAGCATCATCAATACTTACAGAAGCCACCAACCATGGTAAAACACGTTCTAGAAGTTTGAGAGGCATCACGCAGACACTCTGAAACAGAAGTTCTTGCTGCTTCCTCGGACTCAAGTACAACCTAGCTAAAGGAAGAACCTGAAATGAGGAAGAGTGAAGCCTCTTCATGTATCAGCAAAAAAAGTTACATTTTGGAAAGCTATAACAACTCTCACCTCAGTTTCTTCATTGTCAAAATGCTTCTTTATAATATCCATGAGCTGATCAATATGAGAACATAATTCCGAATAAAGATCAGCTGATGCTGAAAGGGTTCCAGTATTTTGCATAGATTCAACCAGGCTCTTGATCTTGTTGAAGTGGCTTTCTTCAGCATCATGTTCACAATCATAAGAAAATTCCCTGCTCACAGCTGGAAATATAATCTGGTCCTCCGCGATGCTGTAAAATCAAGATTAGCAAAGGTAACATATGTCTACATTTGTCAAAATGCTAGAATCTACACGATGCTTGTTGCTAGACGACAGAGGAGTTTTAAAGATGCGTTCGTTATAGTACACTTCTAAATCGTACAACAAGGCATTTAAATTTATAAACTCAGAATCTAAAGGGGTTGAGATCGTTCGTAGGGAGTAAATATAAAACTCACACATTAATCTTCATTCAGAATCAATAAACACAATAAATTGAACATTAAAATAGATATTCAATTAATACAATTTGTCATATTGTAATTCAAATGATGATGAGATAAAAAGAATAAAGAGAAGCTAAAAAGTGATTTAGATCACCAATTAGGTCCTCTAATTAAGCATGCATCTCATACTCAATCAATTTCATCAATGTTAACTATAGTACTTAAATAATTCAACAGTGCTCAAAATCAACTCAGATCAAACGTCGAGAGTACTGCATCAAACGACTTAAGCGTCAATAGGCACAAGGTTCTTCAAAGAGAGAGCCTTCTTCTTCTCTTCTAAGCTTTCTCCTTTTCTTCTTCTTCTTCAAAGCTTTCCTTACCTTCAATCAAGCACAGGGGCACAAGGATGGCGCAGCAAAACCCTCCCCTCTCTCTCTCAGAAATCCTTCCTATCTTCTCTCTCAAAGGCTCAGGTGTAACCAGGTATACGGTCGGGTTATCAGCTCGAGAACATGGACCAGGCTTGCGGGCATGTGTCGCAGGCGACAAGTGGATAGGCAAGTAATCGGGTGAGCGAGTGTAAGTGAAGCGGGGACCCGACCCCCGTGTACTTGGGCAACGAAGCTACAGCACAAAATCAATTTATGCCCAATAGAGAGCTTGCCAACTGACGATGTGGGACTATCCCACTCACTTCTTCCTTCACGCACAACAGCAGGTGATGCTACCTAATTGACGCAGCTGCTGAGGTTGGAGTCTTCGATTGAGGGACTGGAGGGCTTCGCAATCTTTGTCCGCAGCTATTGGAAGAGGTGGCAGGGTGTATGGCAACCGGAGAGAGGCGGATGACATCAGAGATGACGAAGGCAACAGTGGAGGACGACGATCACCTGAAACGAGAAATAAGGCCTCATGGCCACATTAGAATAGCTTAGGAGGATCACCAACTGATGGCAAAGGTGGTGGTCGTGTTTGCGTGGCATGTGGTGGTCGGGCGAACTCAGAGAAGGTGTGCGATGGAGCTTGAGTTCGATGGGTGTTTTTGGTGGAGGAAGTATGGAATAAGTAGAGTTTTGATGATGAGGTAGAGCTTCTAAAGGTGGTATCGTGGCATTTGGTGGTCTGTGGCATCGAGGAGGCTTTGCCGGAGCTTGACCAAAGCAGAAGAAGACGATGAGGGAGCGGGCGAGTTAATGGTCGAAAGAGAAAGAAGAGGAGCTAGGGAGATTAAGGAGACGAAGAGGGAGAGGATAAGACCTAATTTACTGGACTAAAAGGGCGGGAGAGGCGCCGGCTGTGATTGGCCGACACTGGAGATGACGAATCCTCCGGTGAGAGAACAGCAAGGAAGAAGAGGCTCTGGACGCTCCTAATTTGGCCTTCGAGGAGAAGAAGAATGAGATGAAGACGATCCCTCTGCCTATGGTATGTCGCAGAGGGTGACAAAGGAGGTTGGAGGAGCTCACCGGAGCTACGGTCGGAGGCGGCCGAAGAGAGGAATTTTTGAAGAGATGTGGCTTGAACCGAGCTAAGGAGCACGGATTTGCAATGAGGGAGCTTTTATAAAGCTCCAACCGAGCTATGGATCAAGAAACAAGCCTAATTTCGCTTGCTTAGGAATCAAGAAAAACCCACGGATCTTGTGAGTTCGCTAAGGCAAACAAGCGAGATTTGGGATCATAGATTGATCCCAATCAATTCTCCATGGTGTGAACATCAATCTCACCAAATTTAGTAGGATTTGATGAAGATTCGAGTAGGTTTAGGAGTTGTCAAAGGTCGCCTTAAGATCGGTTGACCTCCAATCACAACAAGGACCTGTTTGTGAAGAAGACAATAAACCTAGGGGACTATATTTGCAAAGATTTTGAAAGCTGAGGGGCTAATTGAAAGAGAAAAAGTCTGACTAGACTAAAATACAAGTTAGGTCAAGATAAACTCTGATTGGACCCAAATTTTGGTACAAACCTAATTTGGACCCAAGAAATTTAGTGGTGAAATCGGATTTGAGTTTTGACCAGGTTTGACTAGACAATTTACGCAAAAGCCCAAATTATGGCAGAATTGTGTTTGTGAATCTGTTTAAGGTCAAAATGGATTCTAATGATCAACACAAGGATACCAAACCTCATGAAATATTTTTTTATGCATTTTAGATGGTTTAGATGAATTTTACCTTGACCAGAACCTCAGTAATTTAAGCGGATCTGAAATTAAGGTTTTAAGTGCTATATCAATTCTCGGAATGCATGAAACCCTGTTTCTATCTATGTGGACCCTCTTATTAGACTTTAATGCTTATTAGACCTTAAATTAACCTCTAGCAAAGCCCGTGGTTACTTTGCTTTCATAATATGCTGTTAGAACTGCAGAATTAACCCTGATTTAATGTATTCCTCTCAAAATGGATGTGCAAGGAATTATAACACTCAAGCGATTATGTAGAAGCAATTATCAATTGATTCTGATTAATTAAAGCTAATTATGACTCATGATGATGTTATCATCAATGTTGTGGGATTTGGAACAATGAAGTTGGTTGATCAACATGACTAATTCATTCTACTTGCTTTACGGTAGGTGAATGTCTTTTCCCTTTTCTTGAAAATGAGAGTGAACCTTTTTTTATGAGAAAGTGAGAGGGAGAAAAAAGATATCTGAGAAGTTCAAATCAATACCAGAGCTGCAAATAACAATTTCAGCCATGGTGAATCATTGTTATTGGGGCTTGATGGCACGAGCCAGACAGGTAAAATTTCTCCAAAGGGTTTCCAACGAATTAAAACTCAAAAGATAGAAGCTTTTTCAAAGAAATGAGATGAGTCGTACCTATGAAAAATACAAACATCTGCAAGGAATTGAAGCCTTTTGCTGAATTCTAACGAATCAATGAAATCTCCAGACCACTTTGTATTTCTTGTTTGATCAGCCAAATTGCTTAACTCTCTCTTTATAGCATTATGCCATAATTGAATCTCATTTATTGGATGTGTTTCTATCTTACAGTCACTGCTAAATTCCGAATCTACAAGCTTCCTTTTGCTGTTTCTGGAAGAAGTCCGGGAGTCAGACTTATTGAAACTTTGGCATTCCATCCTGCCAGACCTGGATACTGAGCAGTGTTCTAACTGAGAAGATTCATCTATGCTTGATCTTTTCCCCTCTATCAAAGAGAAAACTACCTTGATTGACAACAAAAGCACAAAAGTGTAATTTCAAAAATAAATGGGAATTCATGTTTCAGGAAAAGATGCTGCAAAAGATGCACGAACTATGTATTGATGCTTACTTGCTTGAGAAGCTTTTCTTCTGGAATTATCTTGCACAGACACTTTAGAACATCCTCTTGTTCTTGAAGTGAAATAGATGAAGTAAGCCAAGGAAGAAACTTTGCCATTGTGTTAACAGGAATGCTACACAGAAAATGCCAAACCAATGCAGCCTGTTCTTTGGCTGAAAATTTCTTGATTAGCAATGGAAAGACCTGACAGAAAATAAGAACAAATAATATAAGCCACCGACTCCAGCTAGAAAGCTCTAGCCTTCAATACTAGAACCAGTCAATGAGAGATAATGTGCCTACACCAATCATAGTATAACAAACACGATACCAACTAAAACCCGCTATAAGCAATAACCACAATGCCACTTATAAAGGAGTCCAATTTAAATGGACCCTACAATTGAAATTGCTGGTATTATTATTCTTTTACACCCACACCTGTTATTTTTTATTTTCTTGCGGGTCTGCCTTTATTTTTCCCAACTAATCATCTACGTAGTGAGGATTAGGATTCTTGTTTAAACCACTTATTTTCTTCTAGCATGGTGTAAAGGCAAGGGTCGTAGACCAAAGCCCAATACCCTCTATACCAAAATCTTGTTTTTCAATATGATCATAAAAACACGATCCACATTAGAGCAGAAAACAATTGCCCCACCCAGCAGCAATAAGATCATCTATGCTGCCCAGCAGCTTTGAGATAGGTGGCCTCACCTGGCAGCAGCGCACCAGCAAATTTAACCCCAAGCCAGGTCACTGATTCAATCAAGTAGAGAACCTAATAAAATGATGCTCCATTCAATCCGCCTAGTCAGGTGGTGCCTGAATCTGGTCAAGCAGTGTCCTTGATGGCAACAAGAATACACTTTGATCACCAGCACTGATCTGATTAGTGATGCTTAGCGTCTGCTGACCAACCGGATTAATTAATGTGATCGTTGGTCAGTTGATCTTCAGCAATAATTGGAGTGTAGGCCATGCTCCTTGTTTATTGTGCTAATAACATGACTTAAATCCAATCTGCTAGGGTCTTCACAAGGTTTAATCCCATCTACTGGAGGGTTCTAGTCTCAGAGGTGCTTCAGACTCCAACATGACCAGATTTTATTAGATATCAGATCTTAATGCTAAGTCTGTTGTAGTATATAACAATCCCTTCTTCAATCTGATGATCAAGTTGGATGACACTAAATACACCTGCTGGTCACAGACTTCCATGGTGACAATAGAAGGTAATCTCGGAGCACATCCTAATTGACAAGAGCCTACACAAAAAAATAGATAAAATGCCACTTGGAAGGAGGACAACGCATGGTCCATACATAGATCACGATGATGTTTTCCCTTCGATCAGGATGGAGATCATATAGTATGAAATGGCTGAGATTCAAGGGAGCCTATGAGATACGTACTCCCATGAGAAGAATGCTAAGTAAGATTCTTTGTAATTCTCATTAGATTTCTCATGTAAGACAAGAAGGGATGTTTATCTCCCAATACTACTATTCAACTCCAAGGCTACGGTAAGGGCAAATGTTCAACTGGGGGAGAGCATGAGAGGAAGCAAGTAAGGAAGCAACTGGGCAAGCAAATATGAAATCATGAGAAGCAAACGGGAAAGGGTGAAGGGATGCGAGTGGAAGATCATGGGGGAGAGAATGAGTGCAATCTCCCCACAGGCAACACCTCTCAGACAGTCCTCTCTGTAGGCGATGCCTCCCATTTGGATCTCTCCCAAACAGGCGATGACGGTGGCAGTTGCCAGAAGGTAGGAAGGCATTGCAGAAGGCGAGTTGCTCCAAGATAGCCGCTGCTGTAGTGTTACCAGTCTTCAAGATCAGACTACTTGGCTTGACATCATCAAGCAAAAGTAATTGCCGCCGCTACCATGGACCAGTTACAAGGCAACATGGTGCACAGAGGGCAGTGGTCATGGCTCAGGGACACTACTTGAAAAGAGTAGGGTCGTGCTAGTACATAGTGAAGTGCTCAGGGGCCATCTTCTCAAGAAGTAACTACAAGTAACATCTTTTGTCTACATTCAATTGTTAGCAGGGGATCCACTTCAAACTTTCTTGCGACGGCCCCTCGAACCCTCTCATCGAGCAAAATGCAAAACTTCATCAAAGACTGTCAGGTTCTATTTCTCACCAACGCTGGTTCATCGTGTGTCAATGAATCACAACTAGTTGTTACCATCACAGTTGGTCATCCTCAGATTGCAATCAGAGGACTGTCATTGTTGCTGCAACCTCACAGGACAAGTCATCAAGTGGGGAGCTGTCCCTTAAAGGCCAACGACACATTAATGAGGAGCATTTCAGCCATTTCGAAGGAATGAGATGGTTAAGGAAGTTGAATCAATATAGGGAGCTGACAAGGAGAAAATTGCAGAATGTTCTGGCTTTGTAGGAAGTTTCTGGGTCAGGTCCACAGTTTATGGACCACATTAATTTGGCTTCCTTAATGCTGCTAGATAAGGGATAGTGACACCTCCAGATCCCTCTCCCCAGGCGGATCCATCTAGGGATCCAATTGTGATCTTTGAGGCTACAACAACAGCAGCCAGCTCTTCAAGTCAAGTGGGTGGAACCTCAGTCTAGTAAGAGTTGTCCCTCCGGACTCACCCTTTCCTTTCTCTCCAGGCGCACCATCCAGGCAAGCAATTGCTATCTCATCTAGGTAGCTGCTAATCATTTGGAGGTTACGCTTGCATTATAGCAACGTCCAAGGGGTGTGACAGAGGGGGCCAACGCCCCATCTAATATAGGCATTGATGGTCAAAGGTCCTCTGTTGCCGTTGGATTGCCGCTAGGAAGTATGGACCTAAGAGTGGCACCTGGTTGCCTTGGCTCTCATCTCATTAAAGTGGCCGTGCCAAAGGTGTTTCACAAGCCTTGTCTTAAGGCCACAACAGAAGTGGGTCTGGGTGAGCAAGCACACTGTGCCTCCATTGCTCCACCCTATGCCTATCGTGAGTCATGGATTCAAACTAGCATTACCTTGTATAGTAGGACATCGCATGATTGAGAGTTATATTGCGCAAGATAGGCCACGGCGATGCAGATTGCTAATTCCATAAGATGAAGGTGGTAACTTGAAGATGAAGACCAGGGTGTTGAGAAGATATTTGATGGACAGGTATGTAGATGTTGTTTTACTTCAACAGACCAAGTTAGAGGATTATGATATCCATCTATGGAATGAGATTGGAGCTTATGGTTTAATAAATTTGAAGCACTAAATGCGGTTGGTAGATCAATAGACTTTCAATAGGTTGGAATTGGAGCTGCTTTACTTTTGTGAATATGGCTAGATGATCTTTTTCATTGCCTGTGTACCTCGTAGTACATAAGAGTGGGATGTTCACCATCCAAGTGATTAATGTATATGGTCCATGTGCTCAAGATGACACGGAGGCTTTTTGGATGAAGATTACCTACTAGGTTGTGGGCAACACCCAGAAGTGTGGAGGCAATTTTAATTTCACACTATCTTCCAATGATTGACCAGCCTATATCCATGGCAATGATAAAGGAGTTGAGGACTCCATTAACTGGGTCGTTAGGGTTGGTGTGATTGAGTTGGAGGTTCCAATTGCTGCTTTTCTAGGTGATGTTCCAAGGGAGGAGGTCTTAGGTCTAGGATAGATAGATTTTTTTTGGTCTCCAACTCCTTCATGAAGAGCTTATCACTTGGTCTGGCAACAGCCTGTCCTAAGCCTTTCTCGAACGGTACTCCCTAGCTTGGGATTAGGAGGAAGGCATTCAATTCGAGACATATTTTAAGTTTAAGCTGTCTTGGCTTCTTGAGAATGCCTTAAGGAAAAGATGGAGGGTTGATGGCGAAAGTGCAACCCATCAGGCCATCTTTGTTGTGGTTTACCAAAAGAAAATTAGACTGGATTGCCTTGAAGATGATAGGGATCTAACTGCAGATGAGGGCAGGGAAAAGGCAATTGGAAGACAAAAATCTGAAGGTGGGTGACTTGGAGACAAAGATCTCGACTGGTTGGCTCAAGGAGGTTGATGCCTGTCAGGATTTGCACAAGTAGGAGCGTGGAGGCTCCTTGGCGTGGGAGAGTATAGTCCCACGTGGACTATGTGGCATGCAAATCAAGGAGGAGGAGCACAGTGGTTGGCAGCCTATGTGGTGCTGGCGCAAGAGGCCGTGGGCCTTGATGGTGGCCAGTGGTGATATTGTTGGAAGAAGAGAGAGGGAGTGGAGTAGTAAAATAGGAAATATTATTATTGACTCAAAGGAAATACAAGAGAAGATTCTCTTTATATAGAGATAACATACCCCAACATTTGGAAACAAAAGATCTTATTACCTAAGGAAAGATCTCATCATAAAATAAATCCCAAACATTGTTTCCTAAAAGTCATCTACTAAAAATAGCAAACTTAACAATTAAGCAAAAGACTCAACTTGATCCCTTGGACCACAATACCGTCGGCCCTGAGGGCCCTCTACTGCTTGCCACGTGGCACTGCCACATGGCCCCATCTTTATTCCCAACAATGCCAATACAAGATTCTTCCATGCTTTTGCGAGTGGTAGGACCAGTAAAAATTGAACAAATCCTACCAGGAATGAACAAGTCAAGAGTGGAAGGTAGGAGGTCATAGGTTGTCTGTTGACTTCTATCATCATCCTTTTTTTTTGAAAGGTGAAAGAGTGGTTATCCGATTGATAACCACAAAGAAATTAAATTAATCAGAGCCCATAAACACAACCAAATTACAAGTTACATGCCCAATAATTAACCAAAGATGAGATATAAGCAATAAAATTCTCGGTATAAGGATGCTACCCCGTGAAAATAGTCGCATTCCTTCCTAGCCATATGCCCCAAAGTACTGCCATAGACTTTGCCTTTCCTTCATCCTGAAAATGTTTTGACCATCACTCTGGTTTCCACTCCTAAAGGACCTCCAGAAATCAGCAAAGCTAGTATGTGTTAACCACTCCAAACAGAAGTGTCTCTAAACTTGTGTAGAAAATGAGCACCCAAAAAACAAGTAGTCCACAATCTCGTTTGTTGCATTACAAAGCGGACAAATCTTCTCTACCCCCAGCACCCATTTAGCTCTCTAACCTCTCAACATATGCCTACCCTTCCTAAGCAACCAAGCAAAAATTTTGATCTTCAAGGGACAAGAAGCCAACCAAATCTGTATGCAATCTCTAATGAAATCCACATCCATCCTCGAAACTCCATTTCCCAACCTTCTATAAGCCTTTCTTACAGAAAAACTCACCACCATCCCTAGGAAGGCGTCAACACCATTTTCCGATTGATAACCTTCCAACACTTGGAACAAGGTTTAGAGCTCCTTTATCCTCTAACCAGATTAATTCCCCATAAAGGAAGGGCACCAAGATCCCTCCCAACAGTCAGGCACCTTCACGTCCCTACTAGCAACCATTGCAAATAGCCTCAAAAACCAATCTTTCAACTTCCCCTAACCCATCCAGTCATCCAGCCAAAAATGAAAATTATCACCTGTGCCAATATACAAGGAGAAAAAGATTTGTATCTTGGGCACCACCAAAGATAAACCTCTAAAAAAAATGAGAAGCACCACTATGAGGAGACCAATTCATGGAGTTGCCATAGCAAGCCTCAATAATGTTCCCCAAAAGGTCCTCCCTATGCCCAAGGAATCTACTAATCCACTTAGCCATAAAACTATCATTTATCTTCCCCAACTCCCTTACCCCTAAACCCCCTTCTCTCACAGACCTATAGACCTCTTCTCAAGCCACCATCCTTGTTCCTTTCCTAACTGACCTATAGTTTGTCCAAAAGAAGTCTCTCATTAGACTCGAATTCTTCTTTTCAATCTTCTACAGCAGCTGTAGAACAGATGTCAGGTGAGAAGGCATGGACAACAACACCACCTTCAAGAGCACCAAACTTCCCCCTCCATATAGAACTTTGGAGGCACATCCTACCAGCCTCCTCTCCAATCTTTCTATCAAAGGGATCCACTCCTCCACAAAGACCCTATTGTCCAACAAAGGAAGGACGAGATAAGAGATGGACAAGGAGCCACTTGCCATATGTAAAGCCACATTGCACTTGCTAGCCTCCTCAAGCGACATCTAGATAGGGATAAAAGTTGACTTTAAGAAGTTTATCTGCAACCCTGAAGCCCCACACCAAACAACTCCAAGACAATGCGCATCCTCCTTACCTCTCTACCTCAAAACCTTCTATAAAGAAAAGTGTGTCATTGGCATACTGAAGCACTGGGAACTCTGCCTCATTCCCCATTGAGAAACACTTAATCAAATTCCTCTCGCACACTCTAACAGTGCATCTGCCACTAGCACAAAGAGCATTGATGCCAAAGGACACCCCTGCTTAACATATCTCCTCAATTGTACCCATCCGCCTGCCGAATTTCCATTAACAAGAATGGAAAAGGAGGTCGTCGTCACGCACTGCTTCATCCAATCCTCCAACCAAGGAAATCCCTCTTTACCAAGGAAGCCCAAATAAAAGACCACTGCACCGAGTCATACACATTTTCGAAATCCACCTTCCAGAGGAATGCCTTCCTCCTCTCCCTCCTCCAAAAGGCTAGAATCTTCGAAGCAATAACAAAGCCATTCAGTATATTACGGCTTGGGACAAAAGCCATCTGCACCGACGACACAATCCCTCCCTAGATCCCTCTCAACCTATTTACAAGAACCTTCGCCACAATGAGGTACATAGCATTGGACAACGCAACAAATCTGTGCTCTTCAATAGCCTCCACCCCATCCTTTTTAGGTAGTAGGAATATATAAAACTTATTGAACCTGTTGAAGCCGTGATTACCATCTGCAAACTCAGTCACCACCTATATAACGTCCTCTTAACAAGTGGCCAAAACTCCTTATAAAAATACACTAGAAACCCATCAGGACCACGGCAGCCATCAACATTCAATCCCCGAACAGCCTTTCAAACCTCATCCTCATTGAAAGGCAACGTAAGCTTGCCTACCTACTCCCCACTAATACCCAAGATTTCCACCCCTGGCCATCTCCATTTCCCCCTGTCCTTCAGGTGAACTCCCTGTAATACTCCGCAACCACACTACCTACAACTTCCTTGCCCACAAATTATGTTCCATTCACCTGCAATTTATCTATCTAGTTCTTCTATCGCCACCCTAAAGCCATCATATGAAACTATCGGGTGTTGGAGTCACCCTCCTTCAACCACTTTTGCCTGGATTTAGCCTTCCACTCAACCTCTACCTTTCAATCCTCCTCCTGAACCATATAGTGCGTAGCTCTGGCTACCCGATCCTCCTCAAATAGAAGCCCCAAATCCTCCACCCTATCCAGTCTCACAATCTCAGCTAATGCTTTACTCTTCCTCCCATTCCGCTCCTCCTTAACCCACTTCTTATAAGTCTTGACAAAGACCTGCAACTCCCAAAGTTTAGCCTCTAGTCTAGCCGCTATTGACCCACTCGGCTAGAGTGACCACCACTTCTCTACCTGCCTCCTAAACCCCTCCTCTAACAACCAAGATCTAGCAAACTTGAAGTATGCCCCAAACTACCTATCTTCATTCGACTACCACAGCAAAGGCGTGTGATTCAAAAATAATCTTTCCATGGATCGAACATTTGCCAATGGGAAAGTTTCCATGAGTTCCATACTAGAAAGGAATATGTCAATCCAAGACATCTGATCCACCATACTCCTCCAAGTGAATGCAAATGAACTCGAAAGCAAATCCAAGAGGCCATGCATACTCTGCAAACACCTTCGAGCCATCATCCCTCCCCCCTTCCCCAGCATCACCAGTACTCCCCCTTGCAGCTAACAGTGGTTTTAGATGGTTTGATCAATCGGCCACAATCCACTTTTTTTAAAGGAAGATGCATCCTAGAGAACTATATGGTGGGTTCTGAGACAATTTTCTTGGTAGGAGGGGAAGAAGGCCTACTGCTGAAAAGTTGACTTTTCAAAGGCCTAGGCAGTCTTGATTGGAAGTTCCTTGGTTGTTGTTTCTCCTAAGGGGTTCTCCACCATAATGGATTCCTTAATTGAGACCTTCATTACTTTAGTCTCTTTTTCTATTCATCAATGATCGCCTAAAAGGTGGTTGACTGCAACTAGGGAAAGGAGTCAGGCAGGATTGCCCTTTAGCTTTGTCACTCTTTACCTTGGTTGTTGATATCCCGATAGATGCCTAAATCAGAGGCTTGCTGCATTGATACCATGTAGAGGGTATGGTTATGTCCATCCTTCAATATGAAGACAACACTATACTTTTATCAAGTAATCTTCCTTAGAGGAGCAAAAGGTCAAGGTCCTTTTGAAGATCTTTGGAGAAGTACCAAACCTATGGGTAAACTTGTGGAAGTCTAGGTTTCTTCCTTTTGGCATGACAATAGACAAGGTTGCAACTTATGGAGACACTTTGAGGGCAAACTTTGCAATTGTCATTTAAATATCTTGGTTTTCCCCTTCGAAAAGACACATCACTTGCCATGTGCTAATTATAGAGAGGATGAAGATGTGCTTGCAGAGATGGGCAACTCAATTGCTTTCCAAGGGTGACAAGTTTTGTTTTCTTTTATTCTTTTTGCATTGCCAATTTACTTCCTAACGTGCTCAAGATGCCTAGGTATGTGCTAGATAGAATCCAAGTCTCGTTCAATCCTTTCCATTTCATTTTAGCCCATTTATGCCATTAATTGGTGAATTAGAATATTGAACCATGAAGCCATATTAACTCACTAATTACTCACATACTTCACCCCACATTTTCTCTTCGCAACCACACTTGTAGGGAGCTAGACCACACCATGCCACTCTCCTACCACCGAGCTTGCTACCCCAATTACATTACCATTCATGACAACACCCAAAACCACACCGTTGATAGTGCCTCTTGGGCATGCCACTTACACTAACCACTCAACTATGCAATTCACAAAGCAAATGTAAATCTCCCTTCATGAGATAATGTCTCGTGAAGGTGGTTGCTGCATATAGATTTTCCCTAAGTCTCAAAATCATGTGGCTGCTGCATGTAGATTCTCTCTTGAAGATCACCATAGAGAAAGACATTCTTCACATCCAACTGATGCAAGGGCCAATCTAACTAAACTGCCACTACAACCAACACTCGTACTATAAGAAGTCTGGCAACTGGTGAGAAGGTGTTAAAAAAGTCCACCCCATAGGTCTGGGTGAATCCTTTTGCCACGAGGCATGCTTTGTACCTAGCAATACCACCATCTGGGTTGAACTTCACAGTAAATACCCACCGATAGCCAATAAGTATAACATCATCAGAAAGTGAAGTAAGCTCCCAGGTCCCATAGCCTCTAAGAGCGACCATCTCATCCTTCATAGTTGCCTACTATTTCGGATCAAGCATGGCCTCACAATGAGTAGCTGGAATCTGCATAGTGGCTAACACCTAAGTGAATCCAGCAAATCCAGGAGCTAGGCTATCAGTAGCAAGTGCCCCAGCTGTAGGATAAGTGGTGCAAGTCCGCAGTCGCTTCCGAATAGCTATCGGAAGATCAAGATCCTCACCTACCACATCATCTGTCCTATCCCGTGACCATCACATGGCAAACAGACGTTAGTGTCTAAAGGACTTACCTAAGAAGCCGATGGTGAAGGCGAGGATGAGGGTCCCTGATAGGTAGTATGAAGGTGGAAATATGTCTGAAATGGCTCAGTCAGACGAGGGAAGGAATGCATAGCATGAGGTGGTGGTGGTGGTGGTGTAGAGACAGGAATCTCAGGAAAACTCCCAAAACGAATAGGGGTATATGACATAGGCGCCATATAACCCTCAAAAGGCAACTTAGCTGCAGTCGTAGAAAATAAAGGTATCGCCTCATTAAATGTAACATCCGCAAAAAACATAGTGTCGAGAAGTAAGCGGATCAAAACATCAATACCAAAGAAAAATGCACTTAACTATCCTCGGTGTTAGTTTATCCCGACCCGGTCCCAACAAATGGACCAAGGCAACAGAACCAAAAGTTCGAGGGTGACGTGAAACAAGGGTCGATCAGGATACATAACCTGCAAAAGAATCTGTTCATGTAATGCAGCATTAGGCATCCTATTGATCAAAAAACATGCGCTCAAAACAGCGTCACCCCAGTAAAGGGAGTGAACCGAATGGTGAATCAACAGAGTACGAACAACATCAAGAAATGGCAATGTTTCCTCTCAACAACACCATTCTGCTGAGAGGTGTGTGGGCACGTGATCTCATGAATAATGCCATGACTAGAAAAAAAAGTACACAAACAAGTAGTACAAAACTCAAAGGTATTATCAGATCGAAAACGTTTCACAAAACAAGAATGCTGAGTTTTATTTCCTTAACAAAGTTCTCAATGATTTGTCTCACATCGGACTTATTTTGCAAAAGAAACATCCAAGAAATACGAGAAAAAAAATCCACTAATAGAAGATAATATCTATTCCCAAGTCAATCAGGAGTACGACTAGGACCCCACACATCCATATGAATCAAGTCAAAAACAACAGCAAAAAAAATAGAAGTAGAACTGGGAAAACTAGTCCTATGATGCTTACCTAGCTGACAAGCATCACAAGTAAGAGCAGTAGCGGAAGGTATGTGCAGCAAAATCCATCTGAGGCGGTCAATAGGCAGGTCACCAAAGCGATGATGCCACTCAAGGAGAGATCCAAAGGAGGCAAGACCCTGGGTAGCAAAAGTAGCAACAATGGTCCGGATCAAACGATACACCTCCCTTTCCTCATGCCCTCCACCAATCATTTTCCCAGTGAATTTATCCTGCAAGACACAAGAAGACACATCAAAAATGGCTCTACAATTCAAATCCCTAGTAATACTGCTAACAGACAGTAAACTCAAGGGAAAATCAGACACATAAAAGATATCTACAAGTCTCAAGGTAGGAGATAAAGACATATCTCCCTTACCAACTAGTGGCTTATGTCTCCCGTCTACCACTTGCACTGTCATTGCTGGTGTAACAGGAGCAAATTGAGAGAATGCACCCTTGTTGCCACATAGGTGCGTAGATGCACCAAAATCAATCAACCAATCACCAAATGACAAGCATGAGGGCATACCAGCCGCAGGTGCCTATGAGAAGATAGCAATGGCTGCAATATCTAAAGACTGAGAGGATGAAGCTCGTGTCAACTGTGCAATCTGTTGTCACAAAGTCTTAATCTCTATACTCAGGGAGCTCACATCAGAACTGGCGGGCACTCCATTTGTAATCTCAACTACCTGATTGACCATGGGTGTACCATGCTTCTACTAACATGTAGCCTCTACATGACCAAGTCTACCACAGTAGATACACGTTGTCTTAGTATGTGTACCAGACAAGCGTTCGCGTCCACGATTACGTACAGGGGGAGTACCCCTGCCACGTTCAGGGATCACTGCCAATGTGGGCATCTGAGTACCAGTGTCTGGAGCCAGACTACGAACTGCAACTCTTCTGAGTCTACTATAAGCCTCCTCCAAGGTAGGAAGCTCAGAAGCGGTGAGAATCTGATCTCTGGTAGGTGTATACTCAAGTCCAAGTCCTGCAAGGAAGAGAGAGACGCCCAACTATCTCCGAAAATCCCTCCAGGAATCACAAGCACACCCCGGCAGATAAGAGTGATGCCTCTCCAGCATTCCCTTCAAAAGGGAGTAGTACTATGGTAGAGTGCATCCTTCCTGACGCAAGTAGAAAAGGTCGTAGAAGACTTGAAAGACTCATGCACAGCTCTTTGCATGAGAGTTGGTCTCACGCAGGGACACCCACATCTTCTTTGTGGTGTCGTAATACATGATCTCATCACTTATAAGGGGAATAACTGTCTGCATAAGCTACGTAGAGACCAGGGCATTGTCTCTGTCCCAAGTAGCGTTGGCACCAATCTTGCTCTCAGGCTCCAGATCTGTAAGGACGTGTAACGATCATGAGAAAAGTCTAAGACCATCGTGGATAGTTGGTCTCGTCCAACTTGATAGAACCAAAAAACGAATTCTTCAGTACCCTGGTGTCCAAAGAAGTGCCTGAATTCACCTCGAACTAATCATCTGAAGCCACCCTTACAATCTTGGAGCCGCAATCAAACTTCTATATCCAAGAGATCATCAATCAGGTCGGAAATCAGAAAAATCAAACCAGCATCTTCACAGAAAAACCCCTTGGACAAGCTTTGGCCTAGCCCAGGTGCGGGGAGAGCACCCGAGGAGGCCCCACCGACGCTGGCGAAACCCTAGGCAGTGCTAGCGAGGCCTGAAGCGGCCCTAGGCGGAGCCCTAGGGGTCGCTGGCACCAGTGGCGGAGCCCTAGGCGGTTTGTGGCAGCGCTAGGAAGCTTGAGGCAGAGGTGGCAGCGCGACAGCGGTGGTAGGAGGTGCTGGCGACACTGGCGGAGGTCAAGCAAGGTCCTCCCAAGGCAGTGCATGCTGGTGGGGGTCAAGCGATGGCCTCCCAAGGCAGCATGATCGACAACGGCTGTCGATGGGGCTCGCCAACGGCTACGAGGGCCTGATCTGCAACCGGTAGAGGCCAGTGGCTGCAAGTGGAGGCCCCTCTAAGTGCCTCCAATGTAGATTAGGTTTTAATGGACAAGGTACGGAGGCTTGTGAGGGTGGAATACCAGAACGCTGATCTAGAATCGTTACTCTGATACCAAATTAGTTGAAATGGCTTATTTCAATATAGAAAACCTTAAGCTCTCTTATATAGAGAGAGACCGAAGGGTTAAAAGTACAAAAATATCCCTGAGAGACTAAACACCCATAGCCTATACAATAAAAACATAAAAATAGCAATAAACGCTAACACTTATATTCTAAGTTGTATAGTAATTAAAACGTAGAAGTATTAACCATGTTGTTTTTATTATACTGCTTGAGGTAGTTGTATCATTATAACTTTACATATAACACAAATTTTAATAAGTTAACTAGTTATTTTATATTTTTTAAATAAAAAAATGCATACCCGCATACTTGTCCAAATACCGCATACTCTCTATGTAGTGACTCAACCGACCGCATACTGACTTCCTGAACCTTATCCTACATCATTACATTTAGTTGTTTTGGCGTATAATATATATGTAAAATATTCAACCCAAATATTTATAATACAAGTAACTAAATCATTTTGGTTGCACGCAGACCCACAAAAGCTTAAAGATCTTTTAATCTACAAAAATGACAAATATAATAACCTTGTTGTTTACATAACTGAAAATGGTAATTATCCTTTACAAGTCTTTTTTTTACTTGTACCAAATCATCTCGTTGCCCATGCTTTTAAAATAATTATTAAGTGAATCTCCCATTTACATATTGTTTTACATGCAATGATGAAATAAATAACGAGACCATGAATAAATGTGTCGGCCTAGCCTAGCCCAGCCCGAGCACTTTTTTTTTAGGTCGGGCCTATCCAAGCTTGGGTTAAAAAAATTTATTTTGGGTCGAGTCTTGGGCCGGGCCAAGCCCAGCTTACAAGGGCCCAACCCAATGCTCATCCCTATACAGAGTACATCAGTAGAAAGCGAGAAAAGTATAGGAGTGAAATCCTATATCTCACAACAACCAAAAGATGTGACTAAACCGTCCCGCCATTAAGCAATGCCCCGCTCCTGCAAAAGCTTCACAATGTCATGCAGAATCCCCAACAGCTCCTTTATGCATGTCCTAAACAGCTCCTCTCGCCCTACGTTTGAGAAGAAGGCCTCAAACTCTCTGAGCATTGGCAACAGATTCCTGGTCACCTACAATCTATCCCTCTAGTGTTGGGCATGACACTACAATGCCCTAATCTGTACACAGCGCGAAACACTCACCCATAGTCTGGGACCTCCCTCCCGCTATTTATTTACTATAACTATCCTTGTCCACACTTATATCTACCATGACCAAATAGATCTCTTTAAGCACCGACCTAGTTGGTCAACTCTAATTGTAATCATCCCTCGTGTTCACTTGAGGTAAAGGTAAATATCGTATGTGCACTTCCTTAACCAAGGTTCGAGGTTGGGTTTGGCCTTCGGTAACTCAATCCCCTAGGCTCAAGTCCAGAACTCATCCAGGAATATTGCTCCTCCAAACCCCTTCTCTTCATGATTCAAACCATGTGAATTCCATCTTTGTTCACTATTAACCATTAGCCAAACCACCCCTCATGCATAATCAAACCTACACACATATATGGGAGATAGCTTCATGCAGCAACTACACTGCCATGCTCATGATCCACCCCATTCTTTTTGCACGAGATTAATAACAACCGTGCACCCATTGTCACAACCAACCAAGACCTTATTACTGCACACAAGGAAGAGTAGGTTACTACCCTACCTGATTTTTTTTTGCAGGACCTTGCTGTGAAAGTTCCTAGTGGTGTGGTTCCTCTTCAATCCAACTCTTATCAATTTGCATCAGAAACATACAATCCACATTAGTCTTCTGCACAAATTAGGAGGAAAAAGACTAAATCAGAGGCTTCCCCTACCCCAAGGTGGGACATCTAGCCAAGGGACACCCACCACCCATGGAGCCCTCAATCCACATAAGGGAAATGGAGCTCCATACCTCAAGTTCAGGCTTGATAGAAGACAGCAAAGCTCTCTTCTGCCACCAGACTTTAGCAGGGAAGTTCCCTAAATCCACCTCCAAGCAACTCCTCCGCGCAACGATGGTAGACAATGGTCCCTCTGTTCTCGATAGAACAAGAGCAAATAATGTGGTGGAAGTAAGAGATCATATGGGATCTTGAGTTATTTAAGGAGGGGAAATTTTTCCAGGTGGCCCCTCACCTTCTTCTTTACCCCCACCTTACACCAATTATTATTTCCTTGATTGCAAGTCCTTTCCATTTCCACCTCACGTTATAAGAGTTTTGGTGCTCCAAATTTCCCCTTTTTTATCAAGAGTCCTTCCAAGGGCTAAATTCCACCTTCCCACTTAAGCCCCTTTTTTTTCCATAAGTTGTTGAACCCTTAATCAGTGACCTTAGGTTCCTAATCTTGTGCCCCAAGAGGTTTCCATTGTTTAATTTTTTAATGCATAATACTTTTTATTAGCCATCATAATTCCCTAATTAAGGCATAATTAGCAATAGGATCTAACACTCATCTTCATCCCCTATGACTCACAGGCTCACAAGTCAGTCCTTAATTAAGGTCAGGATTATCTTGAGTGAACAAAAGAGCCTCCCATAAGCACCTAAACATAGCATCCATAATAAGCATGTGGTGAGGTTGGAAAACTAGACATTCTGACATCTCTTGGTTGTATCTCCACTTGGTATCGGGAAAGACAGTCTTGGTTTTAAATCAAAAGGGAAAAATAATTAGTGTCTAGGATAGTAAACATATCAACCAATGGGCACGGCTGCATTTATGGACTTTACAATTAGACAATACTGATTATTCAGTGGTAATTAGTATGATATCTTCTTTTCATGGAAAGCCCCGTGATTAATAGTATGATTTCCATTGCATTAGTCACCATTTGAGAACACGATTTCAAAAGAAAATATGCATGAAATTTTTTTTTTCGAAAAGAAAAATATGCAGGGAAATTGTCAAAGCAATACCTGCTCCTCTTCCTTAGACATGTGTTGGCAAATAGATGTCCTGATAGCCCCAATGCATGAAGCAACCTCTCTACAAAAAGTTTCTTCGCGTTGCTTGCTAGAATTCAACAACCCAAAAAGCTCAGCAAAGAGCTCACTTTCTCCTTGATGCTCAAGAGAGTAGCCACGAGCAATATTCTTCACACGTGAATCAAGAGCTGGAAAGATTACCTGGTATTTGTCAAGGCAAAATTTGCTATCACGCTTTACAGGAAGAACATTCAGCTTGTTCAAAGAAACAAGTTGAACATATAGAAAAAATAACTGATTTTTCATAAGATATGTAATTCTTTGGAAGAATTATGCAGCTGGTAATATATTATCTTATGGAATAAAGTATAACCAATTGTTATAGAAAATTTCATGCTTCCTTTCCTCTGCCACAATCTGTTTGTAAACTATAAAAGGGCCTCTCTGCACCAAGCATTCGAGCAAAATTTCCTCATTAAATCCTTGACTGAGTTTTCTTCTAACATTTTTTATTTGAAAGAAGTTTTCTTGTAACTTTCAAAGGAGTATTCCCGATGCATAAATACTTTCACTTAACTTTTCACCTCTGCCCATCCAAGTACCCTCCCACACTGAACTTGCATTCCACATGTTTAGTTTTGATCATGATCAGAACTTCTTAGACTCAAAGGCCTCTCTTCATTGCTCAAATTTTCCATTTACTTCATTTATTACCTCGTCTGTGAACATAATGCCATCTGTAAAAGCATGCATCATGATACCTCACCGTTATTTCATTTCATCCATGAAATAAGAGAAGAGGTGAGGGAGGACACACAACCAACTTCGAGCAAACCTGGTAATGCTGATCCAGTAAGTCATCCCAGTCTAACATCCCCACCAAAACTGAGATTTACATGCTAATAATTGTTGGAGAATTCTAAAATTATAATTTTATTAGAATGAGAATTAATAAAATGAGATGACCCTAATCCTCTTTATATAGAGAGGGGATTACAAGGAATCCCAATCCTATTCGTACTATAGAAACAAACTCAATCTCGTCAATCATAATCAAATCAAATCAAATCAAATCACTAAAAATAAAAAATAAATAAAACACAACTTTTAACTAATCCTGAAATGCTTTTTCCTAACTTCTCTAACAATAATCATGCAACTCCATAAACAGTAATGCCACAGATTCCACTCACAAATACTGTCCACATAAATCATCTAGGAAAGATTCATTTCATTCCCAGAAGAGTCTATGAAAGAGATTGAACGGTGCCCCATATTCTTCCAGATCTAAAAACGGCTCCAAGGATATAAATCTGCCTCAAACTTGACGACTGCCAGAAGCTTGGATCTGTTAAATGGTTTCTTGGCCTGACAGACAAGCCTAAGGAAGCAGTATGTGTGACTACACCACAAAAAAGAAAAACTTGAAGGTGGAAAAAAAATGTTGCTTAGGTCAAATCCCTGCTGTGTTGGAAAATGTTGCATTTGCCCAAGTCCTGCTGTTATGGAAGTATATCCATCATATTTTTGTGCTGTATGGATGAATGGACCTTGCGTGTGCATCCATTTATTCCAAATATCTATATTGCCCTCACACCCAACCTTCTTATTTTATCTTAGTGAAGAATATCGTTACTACCTAGGTTGTGCTCATGTGGTTTTTCTGAGAAGGGGGTTTTCCACGGAAAACCTTGCATTTGAGTGAGATTATTTGGTGTTCAAATTATTACATATGGTGCAAGGTTGTGCATGAGCCACATAATGTGAATGCAGCAAGTATGGAGTTTTGCAGTTGTGTGAAAGCCTCGTGGGAGGGAGTGGCAAGACCAGTTAGCAAAAGCAGCGTGGTGAAGACTCGTGAGGGAGGCAAGATTTGGTTGTTGCAGGGTTCATGCAAGCACTTCTTGCACCTGCCCTGCCTCATCATTTCTAGTAGCACGGGAAGCACCAGCGGTCAAGCAACCTGTTCGTGGTCTGCTGGTGCAAAAGCAGCTTGCTTCCTCTTCTAGATAGCATTGTAGTGTTGTTTGAGCAAGGTGATCATTGGCGTGCTCTACTATGATGATATAGCGTGTTTACAAGGCAATGAAATCTGAGGCCTTCCCAAATGTTGCACATAGTGCTAGCACAAGGCAGCAAGGATTTGGGGATGCACGTGATGCCACATCACAGAATGACTTTTGCATACCCTGTTCTATTGAAGGTGCTATTTCGCACAACGCAGTACCGTTGACAACCATGGCGCTTCACCGAGCTATTTTGCGCTTGTGCTTTGTGGCGGTGCTCATGGTGCTTTGATTTAGTGCTGCTAGGACCTTTCCATTGTCGTTCGTATTTCTGGTGTAGAGCTGTAGTATGTCAATGTGGTGGCCTATGTTCCTATTCCTGTTTGTTATGACAAAGGCTGAGTCAAGTGCATTTGCTTTGGAAACAATCATGGCCTTCTCAGGGTTTTGGCACCTACTTCATTCACTCATTTGTTATTTAAAAAACTTTGATTTGGTTTGATCTCTGATTAGTATTTTGGTTGTTCAACTGCACTGCTATTATATGCCTGTGTGCATATCTGGTCGCTCCCTATTGCATTCACTGATATTTAGCATTCTGCTTTATTTTCCTGTTTCAAGGATGACTCTTGATATGCAAGAAGATTAAGAGTAGGGACACTGAGTTTCCCAGCTTCAAAGGTGGTGGAGCAAGACATCAAGTTTCCTAACTCAGATAATAAGTGAATGATTAACAGTGGCACCATACCAGGATTTTTTTTCTCTTGGTACAAACTAGGCCCAGTTCAAGTGGCAATGGTTGATGGGTCTAAAGTCACTGAGCTGGAAAATGAGTGATAGCAGTCCCTACAAAGTAAATTTATCCTTGAACTCCAGTAATAGTCGTTTGATGGAGGGAGGAGGAGAGCTGGGGAGAGGGGTGGAACAAGGAGAGCGTAGGAGAGGGGAGAAAGAAGGAGAACATGGGAACGGGGAGAGGCAGAGTGCTGCTCCCTCCGGCGCCCACCACAGGGACAAGTGAGGATCTTCGCCCTCAATGAAGGCAAAAGTCTTGGGGGAAGGGGAGGAGCCTGCAGACGATGAGGGGTTGGACACGAGTCCTTGGCAGGCAACGTCACTGGGAAAAGGGCCCTCCACAACCCAGAAGGAAGGGGGCTGGGGCCAAGGGGGCCCTTAACCACAAGTGGAGGTGCTTTTGTTGCCTCAGCTTCTGTCACTGAGCAGGTGAATGCAGGGACCCCCCCAAGTGCTGGACTTGTGGGGGTGTTGGACATCAAAAGGCAACCTGCAGGCATTGGTGGAGGAGGGTCCAACTGTGTGCTCTCCTCCCTCCGTCGCCTCCGGCCTCGGTCCCCTTGGCAGAGGTGGATGCCCCTTGGTCGAGGGAGGTGGAAGGTCTGGAAGCTGAGGTTGGTAAAGGCCTCGTTGGTGAGGTGGTGCAGGGGAAGGTAGAGCTGGAGGAGGTTTCTAGATGGGCTAGAGAGAGCCTGGAAGTGAGCTCTAAGCTGAAGGTGTTACCTCTTCAAGCGGGGTGTTTCCTTTTGCTAGGGTTGTCCTCATTGCGGGAGCACCTTTGCTTTAGTGGAGCACTGCATATGAGGAGGTGTGGTTCGGTCGCGACTCCCTTGCATCCATGATGGGGCGACGGAGGAGCAATCGCCAGAGAGGCTGAATCTTCGCCTCCGCCTAGATGGGGTGCCGTGCTAGCTGCTCACCGTGGTCGTCCTTGAGGCCATCATTTCCCCTTTTGCACACCTTTGGGAGGTTCACAAGACAAGGCTCTATGCGAAGCCACTCGAGGCAATTGTTGAGTTGAAGGTGGGTGCCTCCCCACTAGAGACGATGTTGCACCACCACGAGGCTTCTCGTAGGTGGTTCATTGCAAGTGCGATGCTATGGGCAAGCTGACACGAACCTTCGCTGAGGTTGTCGCCGCTCGGAGTGGACCTTCGTCGAAGATCGACACTATGGGTGCCGCTAGGATTTGGTAACTGATGTGCAGCCTGAAGAGAGAGCATCTTGACGTGGCTCTGGAGGAGCGACATGCTGACATAGCTGAGGAGCGACGTTCAGGTCCTACTAACGTGGTAGCTTCAACGACAGTTTTGGTGGTAGGCATGAATGGCAGGGAGTCGCATCACCTAGGGCACGCTAACGTGGTGGCCTCGAGGGTGGTGTCGACAATGAGTGCAGTGGGCGAGGAGTCATGCTCATTCGACCTCGATGTTGCAAGAGACTCACAGGATTGCGCCTCCATAGGAGCAAGGTAGTCAAAGGCGAGAGGCGCTAAAAGGCGAGGGGGGTCCAAAATGCCCGAGGTGCTAGGCGCTTGCCTAGGCACTCGCCCGAGAAAAATGAGGCGCTAATACACACACACACACACACACACAAATGCAACCATACATATATACACAGTAACCAAAATATGGTATGTTATGATTGCATATATATAATATACAAGATATAAGTGATTAGACAAACAAGCACAATGCACATACATATACACATTGATACATATCATAAGTGTGCATACAATTCCGTACATTTACATATACACATGTACATGTACACATTATATTTATATGTTATGCACATGCACGCATGTGTATGTACATATATATTTGTATGTATAAGTTGACATGGACATACAAACATACAAAATGTGTGTGTATGCATGTATGCATATGTGCATATACATACGCATAGGTGTGTGTTTAACTAAGAGATATTATCCAATGGTTTGAAAAGAAATTAAAACCCTTAAAAGTATTTAAAAAAAACAAAAACCAACAAACTTGGTTTAGGCACTCACCTGGGGCACCTAGCGTCTTGGTCCATGCACTCGCCTAGCCAGTGCCTCAGGCAAATCGGGCGAGGCGAGCCTTGTCGAGGTGCCAGGGCCTCGCCTCGCCTCAACCTGGCGCCTAGGCATGCCTTGACAACACTGCTTAGGAGGCACCCTTACAGGAGGCGTGGAGGGTTGTGCATGCACAGGGTAACAAAGGGTTGCACCCCCACCCTTACTTATGAAGCTGCCCCCCCCCCCCCCCATCTATAAGGACTCCCCCCTTATTTCATAACCTCCTTTCTTTGAGGGTGCCCCCACTTATTCGAGGATGGTGTGGCCCCCCTTTGGGGGTCCCAAGTCGAGTCAGATGAAGGCAACCCGGTTTAGCTCCCCCCTACCAGTCTTGCGTTTAGCCCTAACTGTAAGAGGTGCTCTCGTGGGAGCTCACCCCACCGAGATCGACTGATGGAGGAGATAGCCACCCAAACCCTTAGTAGGCCGATCGATGACGTGACAGAGCTAGCAGCGTAGCATGACCATGAGGATGGAGAGATCCTTGCCTCTAGTGGGGTGCATGATGAAGCACGCACCATGGTCACCCACTCGTACATCGCATCATCGGTCAGGGTTGCGACTAAAGATGTGGTCATGTAGGAACCTTGCCCAGGCCACCGTTCAGGAGGAGTCATTCAATTCATCAACCGATGGTCCTACCATGGGAAGAAGGATGGGACAAGCCCACCCCGTGATGTGATAAATGCTAGGTTGCAAAGAGACGTCGTGATCGGAGATGGAGACGTTGACAGCCATGGCGGTGAGGACGAGGCCATTGTAGTCTCCAACACAGCTGGCTTCAAACCGGCCGCCAAGGAGGTGCCCAAGTTTGCCCCATCCTGAAGATCCTTTCATGGAATGTGCATGGCCTTGACGACCTCGCGATGAGGGCGGCACTAGGGGTATACCTTAGGCAGTGGGGAGCTAACATCGTCCTACTCCGGGAATCCAAGCTCACTTGCTGTAACGTTAGGACCTAGAGAGAGATCGGTAGTACTTGACTAGATGGGTTCTCCAAGCTTGACACGGTGGAACGAGTGGGAGGTCAGTTGGTAGGATGGCGGGAGGACACCGTGTCACTAAAGGACTCCTGCGTGGGAGAGCACATCATCTCCACGAAGCTCCTTCGCAAGAGGGATGGCGCCTTGCTCGTAGTGACTGCAGTTTATGGACCTCAGGACAACATTCGCAAGACCACCTTTGGGAGGAGCTCACCTCAGTCAAGGCTACCACTCATGGATGCCCCTGGTTGGTGAGAGGCGACTTCAACACCACTCTACAAATCAAGGACAAGCCAGATCGCTGTGGATGTCAAGACCCAAGCTCAGAGCAATTTGCTGAACTTGTGGCAACCTTCGGCCTAATTAACCTTGTTCCCGCTTCCTACTCCTATACGCAGAGGAATGGAAGTGGCCAATAATCGCGCATTGATAGATTCCTCTCCAACATTGAGCTTGTGAAGCCTTTCCATTGGCGGTCGTCTCGCCAATGGAGAGGCCTTTCTCCGATCACAACCCCCTCCTTTGGCAGTCCAATGAGAACCAAAAGGTTCGCACCTATTGCAAGTTTGAAAGATCTTGGTTAATGGAACTAGGATTCAGAGAGATGGTTGAGCACAGGTGGAAATCATTAGAGGCGGAGGGGACAGCAATCTCCCGGTTGGCTGCAAAGCTACTCTCCTTGAAGAACTAGCTTAGAGAATATCGAAGGACACTGGGGCAGAGGAGAGAGCAGAGAAAAACAGAAGCACTAACCGAGATAGGCAAACTTGACAGGTTGGAGGATGAGGGCCAGCTTTCAAAGATAAACAGGGCTCACAGGACTACTGAGATGAAGGTGGTTCAGGAGGAGTATAAGAAAGCAGGGGTGGAGTGAAAGACTAGATCCCGGCAGAAGTGACTTAAGAAGGTGACTACAACACTAAATTCTTCCACCAAATGGCCTCAACTAGGCGGAGAACCAATTGGATCGACGACCTGCAGGTAGAAGGAACACGACAGTGGGAGGATGTTGGGCAAGCAGCGACTAGCTATTACCATGATTTCTCCAGCAGGCGAGAGTGCCGGCACATGGCGATGGATAGAAGAAGATGTCAGGTGTATTTCGAGGCTACAAGGGGAGGCCCTTGTGAGGGGGTTCTCGGAGGACAAGATAAACATGACAATTTGGGGACTCAACGCAAACGAGTGCCCGAGGCTGGACGACTTCCTTGTTTATTTCTATAAGGAATTCTATCCCTAAGTAAAGGAGGATGTGATGTAGATGGTGGTCGAGTTCGAAGCAGGGAATGCTAGTTTTGACAAGCTGAATAAATCCTCTTCTTGCTCCCAAAGAAGAAAGGGGCTGAGGCGATTGAAGATTGTAGACCGATTGTGCTCTCCAATGCTCATATCTTATTGTCACCAATAGCAAACAGGCTGAGGGGACTCCTACCCGACCTCGTCTCTCAGACACAGACAACTTTTGTCCCCGGAAGGGGAATTCCGCATGGCTTTGTGTGGCCTTGGAGGCCTTGGCCAGTTGGAGAAGGCAGAAGACCAGGGTCGTCCTTTGGAAGGTTGATTCCAACAAGGCCTTCGACATGATGCAGGAGTCTTCCTCTGGCCTTCTCTGGCCAAGAGAGGTTTTCTGAGCAGGTAGATTGATTGGATGAAATGCTACATCACCACGGCCTCCTCCATGTGGGTCAACGACAACTGTGTTGGGGACTAGGTGCAACCGCGAAGGAGGGTTAAGCAGGAGTACTCCTTACCCCCCATGCTCTTCATCCTGGCAACGAATGCGCTAGTGAGGGCCGTGACGAGGTCCTGCTCGTATGGGCTGTTCAGAGGCTTCAGGGCATGAGGTGGCTGCAAAGTTCCAATCCTACAATATGTTGACAATACTCATGCTTGTGGAGGGTGTCACCTCAAAAGCATGGAAGGTTCGCCTGGTTTTGCGCATGTTCAGGGAGGCGTCAGGACTGCAAATCAACTATACAAAATCCACCTTCATCCCCCTCAACTTGTCGTCACGGGAGCAACAAGCATGTGGAGCCGCCCTTAGCACGAAGGTTGGGAGGCTACCACTTTCCTACCTTGGGCTGCCCTTGATTGACAAGAGACTTAGGCTACAGGATTGGCTCCCACTTCTAGAGCAAATGGAGAGGAGGCTGGCAGGGTGAGCATCCAGATTGCTTTCCAGGGGAGGTAGGCTAACTCTCCTTAGGGCGACCTCCTCTATGCCGTCGTACTTCCTTTCAACCTTCAAGGCCCCCTGACAAGCTGAGAAAAAGATCGACCTCATGCGCGACTTCCTCTAGATCAACTATGGCAATGTTGACCATGGAGTGAGGTTGGTCGCCTAGGAAGATGTCTACAAACTCCTTCAGGAGGGGGGTCTCGAAGTCAGGAGCGTGGACAAGGCCAACATAAACCTCCTCGCTAAGTGGGTCTCCAGGTTGGTGGGAGGAGAGGAGAGCCTCTTGGGAGATGTCATGGGGGGATGCTATGGCACCTTCCTATCTTGGGAGACTTTCATCACCTCCCTAGCTAGGGCATCACCTTTCATTAAAGGGCAAGCTAAGGTAGCGTCGAAGGTTAGAGGCTAGTTCACCCCTATGCTTGGGAATGGCATCAACTTCATATTTTGGATGGATGGACGGCTGGTAAGGAGATGACTCGTTGAGCAGTAGGTTCTGACAAGGGGGCATCTGTTAGGAGCTGTTGGGAAGGCATCTAGTGCCCGACCTTCCAGGAGGCCCTCTCAGATCAAGGATGTGAGGATTTGCAGGAGATGCTGCAGGCCCTCAAATGATGGGAACCGGAAAACAACAAGGATGCGCTAGGCTAGGATGATGGGGCTTTCTTCGTGAGGCAAGCATGCCGCAAGTTAACATCCACCACTCAGCCAGTGGACCTTGATTTCTTAAAGGATTGCAGGCTTCTCTAGTTGGCAGACTGCCCATTGAAAATCAGGTTTTTGGCTTGGCTCCTAAGGCGTAACAAAGTTCTTACAAAGGTGAGGAGAGCACAGTGGGTGCCTTCCGAGGACACCTCTTGCCCGCTTTGCATGCAGGCAGAAGAGAGCAGTGACCATCTCTTCTTCCACTGCCCCTTTGCCTCACAAGTGTGGCAAGGTATGGGACCCAGTTGGGTTAACCCAACCTCTTCTGAAGCATTCTGGGCGTCCTTCCGTGGCGATGCGACGCAAGCGGGATGTAACACCTTCAAGAGCAAGCCAAGGTGTTGGTGACCCTTTAGGGTATTTGGCTGAAGAGAAATGGGGTGGGGACAACCCCTATGTTGAGAGTATTATTTCTTCAATCTCCTCCCAATTGGTGTTTTGGGATACTGCTTCCTAATGTATTTTTTTTATATAACGCCCCTTTGATTTAATGAACATAACTAGGTAAGCAAATTTTAAGGTACTCTCCCTTTTTTCACCTTCAAAAAAAATGTTAATTTATCCTCTGTTTAGTTATTCCTGATCTTCCTCTTGTCAATCTCAATTTGGTGAAAAAGTATATTACTAGACTACTCCCTTACACAAAAATAGCATAAATGCATTGATCATCACACTAGAAGGAAATGTGTTGCCAAGGAAATAATGTTTCGAGAAAATTACATAAAAGTCCTGAATCTTTTTTATGAGATTTTAATGTTGTCCCTAATCTGCAAATGCCGTCCATGTCATCCCTAAACAATCTTTTCAATGTACTCCCCCGTTCTCCAAACATCTACCGTCATTAGCCTTTGATAACATTTGAGGAAAATGCCATGCTCTTATCCACAAAATGGAGAGAGGAAAAAAGAAAGAAATAAACTACCTAAAAACATCCCCAAACAAAAACTCTCAACCTCTCCCAATCCTAAGCCATTCAAACCATAGGTTAATTAGGAGTTGGCAGCTGAGTTGGAAGTGTTGGCAACAAAAGCATGTCACACTGAAGGAGGGGAACAACTTCGAGATTTTATTGACCGAAGATTTAAGATTGAGGAGGCCATATGAGTTGAGATCTAAGGTAAGGGAATTTGCCTTGAACATTGAAGATAAGGGATTGGGGATGCGTATAGTTCAAGAATATGTTATGGAAGAGGTTAAACTAGAAGGTGATAAAGGGGATGGAGCGAGAGCGAGAGAGCGGGAGAGCGAGACCAGGAGAGCGGTTCTGTGAGCGAGGGAGAGCCGAACCTCTCCAGTAGCGAGAGGACCGAGATAGTGGTCTCAGAGGCTACAGGGTGGTTGTCCGAAGGAGGGGGAAGCTGGAGGACCGTGCCAAGGCGGTCCGGGGGCGAGCTGGGGTAGCGGCGAAGACGTGTGGTGCGGCAGTCCGGAGGAAGATCGAGGCTGACCAATGCTTCAAATGTTTGGGAGCCAGACACTGGGCGGAGACGTGCCGTGAACCAGTGAGATACCGGGGTTGCAGGGGTTTCGATCGTCGTCGAGTACGATGTTGGGGTGCTGGTGGTCGGAGTGTGACGAAGAATCCGAAGGGGTGCCTTCCGCCACCGCCACCGATGGAGGTGCCCTTGGTGGAGGTTGAGGCTCGCTGGTCAGCAGATGCAGCCGCGCTTTGGAGCCAGGTGGAGGGTGGCCTGGTGGGTGTATTGACCTCAGGCCATTTACGGCTCCCTAAGGTAAAGGAGGCTCTTGGTGTGGGGTCAGAGGAGGCTGCGAGGAAGGTCATCCCGGTGGGCGAAACAGGGGTTCTGGTGGTATAGCTCTCCCTGGTGGAGGCGAGGAGGTGTGCTTCGCGACTTCACGTTTGAAGTTGGGATCGGTGTCCTAGCAAAAGACCTTCGTTCATGATGGAGCGCGGAAGGAGCGGGCCCCGAAGAGGGTGCCGGTGGTGTGAAGGTTGACGGGGTCCGTGGTAGATCAGGACAGGGGGGAGGGGTTGTAAGAGCGCTATTGTCACCGTTCGCGAGGCTTCATCGATGTAGGGGGGCTGGTCTTCCGACCGACTGCTGGAGGCGGAGGTAGAGGTGAAAGTGGGGGAGGTCTTAAGGGAGAAGGTGATCCTCCGCCATGGAGGTCATCGGTGGGTGATCTCTTGCACCCGCAAGAGATCCTTCGAGATCAGGAGGGATCCCTCTTTTGCAACGGTGGTCGAAGGAGAAGCGAGCACGGTCAATGAGGCAGCGGAGACCCCACTCCCCAAGGCTAGGGTTTCGGATGGCACTCGAGATACCAATCATCAGGACGCTGACGTGGATCTAGGCCCGATGATTGAGGAGGACCGGCCATTGATTGCAGCTACCTTGGTGGAAGATGTGCAGCTGGAAGCAGAAGAGGCACTGGAGGCGGCACAATCGAAGGAGCGGATGGAGTACTCCCCGACGCATGTTGCGGAGGTGTTTTTCGAATTGAAGTCTCTGGAAGCTGAACGATTGCTAGGTCCCTTTTATGGGCTGACGGGCACGCAGACCAGATCCGCGCCGAATCTGGTTACAAACAGCATTTCAGGTGGCACTGAGCCAGGTGCGGAGCTAAACGATGTGAGGCCATCTGGTGTCGACTTCTCCTCGACGCTGAGACCAGAGTCGGTCGAGGAGCTTGCGACAGCTTCCCTCGTGGCGAGGAGGGGTGCCACTACCGTAGAAGAAGACCAGCGTCGAAGGATGGAAGAGGAAGAAGACGTGGGTGCTCCTTCCCAAGTGGTGGAAATGGTGAACTTGAGACAAGAGGTCGAGATGCCCGCGGCAGTTCGTGCGGAGGTGTCGTCGCGAAGACAGATGGCAAGCATCCCCTTAAGAGGAGGTCTGCCTCTGACAGGGTGGAAGCCAAGAGTGGTAGATGGGAACCGAGACAGAGCCTTACGATATAAGTGGAGATGGAGCTACCGAGGGTCTAATCGAGGGCGGAGGATGGTGGTTGATGGCCGCAGTGTGTTGCCACAGGCCTCAGCGGCAACAACTCTGGACCCTAAGGATGGAGAGGTCATCCGAACCGCAAAAGCTCGTGGCTTTCTTCTACAGATGGGGGAGTCATCTGCTATTCCCTCATGAACGGAGTCTTTAAGTGGAATGTACGGGGTCTTAATGACCCATCGAGGAGGGCATTAGGGCAATACATTTGGCCGTGGAAAGCGGATGTGGTACTGTTGCAGGAGTCGAAGCTAGCGGAGTGTGATGCAAGGATGTGGAGGGAGATCGACGGTTCGTGGATGGAAGGATTCCGATGTGTTGGAGCAACTGGCTGCTCTAGAGGTCAGATATTGGGGTGGCGGGAGGACATATTCTTGGAGGACTGTTTTGAGGGGGAGTATGTCATCTCGGAGAAATTGTTACGAAGGCTGGGTGGGGCCAGGATGGTAGTCACAGGGGTCTACGAACCAGCAGATTCTCAGGCCAGAGGGGTGATGTGGGAGGAGCTCACTTCGGTAGTAGCAGATTGCCATGGGTGTCCTTAGCTGGTTGGAGGAGATTTCAACATAACTTTGCAATTGGAAGACAGGCCCAGGGGGTGAGGGAGACAGGATCCTGGGTATGATGAGTTTGTTGATTTTGTGGCCACTCATGGTCTTATTGATCTGTGCCCAACTTATGCGTATACATGGAGGAACAACTACAGCCAGATGTCCAGGATTGACATATTTTTGGCCAATGTGGAGCTAGCAGAGTCTTTCCCGATGGCAAAAGTGTCCCCTCTAAAGAGGCCCTTCTCTGACCATACGCCGTTGTTGTGGCGACCTAATGAGGGAGTGCATTTTGGTATGTATTTCAAGTTTAACAGATCTTGGCTGCTCAAGGAGGGGTTTCGAGGGATGGTGGAGAGGTGGTCTTTCGTGGTGGAAGGGTCAACTACGTCTTGTCTAGCGAAGAAGTTGTCCTTATTGCGGGACCACCTCAAAGTGTACAAGAAGGAGATCCGAGCAGCCAGGAGAGGCAAAAGAGAAGAAGCTTTGCAAGTGATCACCAGGATAAGCAGACAGGAAGACCAGGCCCCTATTTCAGCTGAAGATAGAAATGTCAGGATGATGTCACGAGTGGTGCAGGAGGAGGAGAAGAAGGCTGAGATAGAGTGGAAGACAAGGGCGCGTCAGAAATGGCTCAGGGAAGGTAACTCTAACACTAGATTCTTCTATCAAGTGGCATCTGCCAGGAGGAGGAGAAACTGGATGGAGAGATTAGTGATTCATGGGGAGGCTTTTGCGGGCAAGGAGGAGGTGGGGGGTCGTGGCAGACTATTTTAGAGATTTCACAGACAGGCAAAACAAGTGTGGTTGGAGTTGGAGGGGGGAGGATATCCATCAGGTTTCTGTGACTCAGGCGAAGGGCCTTATGGCCAGTTTTTCGGAAGATAAGGTTAGGCGGGCGGTGTGGGGGCTGAATGTGGATGGCTACCCTAGGCCGGACGGCTTCCCAGTCTTCTTCTTTAAGGAATTCTAGTTGCTGGTGGAGGCGGATGTGATAGAAATGTTGGAGGAGTTCGCAGAAGGGAATAGGGGTTTTGACAGACTGAACAGATCATACTTGTTTTTACTGCCTAAGAAAGGTGGAGCAGAGGAGATTCAGGATTTCCACCCAATTGCACTCTCAAATGTTGTCTATCTTATTATAGCAAAGGTGCTGGCGAACAGGCTTAGAGTTGTCCTTGGTGACTTGATATCCCCCATGCAGACGGCTTATGTACCAGGAAGGGGTGTTTTGGACCGATTCATCGTTGCTATGGAGGCTTTGGCTACTTGGAGGAGGGAGAAGAAGCAAGTGTTTCTCTGGAAGGTGGATTTTCGCAAGGCGTATGACTGAGTACAGTGGGATTTCCTATGGGCATCCCTTTTGAGAAGAGGCTTCCCCACAAGGTAGATTGACTAGATGAAGAGATGCATGACGACGACCTCTTTCTCGATCCTGATCAATGGGAACCCGGCAGGAGATTGGGTGCAGCCTAGGAGAGGTGTTAGGCAGGGGTGTCCTCTAGCCCCTATGCTCTTTGTGCTGGCAGTGGATGTACTGGTAAGGGCAACCCACAGAGAATGTGAGAGAGGTCTGATCACTGGTTTCCGGGCTAAAGGGAGCAATCAGATTGCAATTGTGCAATATGCTGATGATACCCTCTTTCTGGTTGAAGGAGGAAGGTTGGAGGCTAAGAGGATGAGGATCTTACTAGAGATTTTTGATGCAGCATCTGGACTGCAAATTAATTACCAGAGGTCAACGTTTGTCCTGATGAACATGGCAGAGGAGGTAACGAAGCTGGTGGGTGGAGCATTTGCGACAAAGGTGGGATCCTTACCACTGGTCTATCTGGGCCTTCCTTTGTCGGATAAGAGGCTTGGATCACGTGAGTGGCTTCCTTTGCTGGAGAGGATGGAAAGGAGGTCGTCAGGGTGGTCGGCCAAATTATTGTCTAGGAGGGGAGGCTTGTCCTGGTGAAGGCTGTTCTAGCGTCCATTTCTTCTTACTTCCTGTCTATGTTTAGGATGTCGAAACAGATAGAAAAGAAGATCCCAGGGCTGATGCGTGACTTTTTTTGGTCCAACGTGGGAGCTACGGAAAGGGGGGCAAGGTTGGTGACCTAGGAGGAGGTCTGTAGGCCGATGTGGGAGGGGGGCCTGGGGGTCAGAGAGGTGGGGAAGGTTAATACTAGCCTCCTCACGAAGTGGATTGCTAAGCTCATGGGTCAGGAGCTTAGCATGTTTGGTGATATCATGAGAAGGTGCTATGGATCCTTTACGTCTTTGGGGCCTTTGGAATCACCACCTCAAGGGGCATCTTTCTTTCTTAAGGGGCTGGCGACTGCAACGACGAAGGTGCGGTCTTTCTTCTCTCCTGTTTAGGGTGACGATGATGCCTTCATATTCTGGCTGGATGATTGGCAAGGAACTAGTGTGCCCTTCAAGGACGAGTTCCCCCGTCTCTTTGGGTGTGCGACTAACCCAACTGCCCTGGTCAGAGATTGTTGGTCTGGGGCCTGGTGTCCTATCTTTCCGAGGGAGCTGCCTAATCAAAGATGTATAGACTTCCAGAGACTGTTACAGGAACTGAAAGGTTAGGAGCCAGAGGTGGGGAGTGACATTTACAGCTGGGATGAAGGTGAGTTCTCAGTGGCAAAGGTCTTCCGCAGATTGAATGGCAGTGGGACTGACACAGACGTAGATCTCTGGAGAGACTACAGGCTTCTTTGGGAGGCGGAGTGTCCGCTGAAGGTAAAGATTTTTGCGTGGCTGGTGAGGCAAGGAGGATAATGACAAAAAAGTAGAGAGCAAACTGGACCCAGATGGATGACATAAGCTGTCTCCTCTGTGGCGGTGCGGAAGAGGGCGTTCAACACCTCTTCTTCCGACGTCCGTTTGTAGAGCAGGTGTGGCAAAAGATGGGGATTGACTGAATTGTTCCTCGGGATGATGTTAGTTTCTGGTCGTCTTTCCGCAGGGGGAGTGCTTGCGTGGGACACAATACTTTTAGATCCAAGAATGAACGCACAAAAGTTCTGACAGTGTTGTGGGGTGTATGGTTGGGCAGGAATAGAGTGCTATTCAAGGGGGAGACATCCTATGTTGAGAATTTCTTTTATTCTATTGTATCCCAGGTGGAGTTCTGGAAGTCCAAACTTTCGCCTTAATGTAATTTTTTGATGATCTGGTTGGAATGAGATGATTGCGGGTGATTATCGTACGGATAACCACCCTTTCCCTTTTCGAAAAAAATCACTAGAAGGTTATTTCCAGCCAAATATGATTGAAAGTTGCTCATCTCACCGTCAACGGAATCCTAATGGAAGGCCTACATCAAAAAAGTTGGAAAGTTTGGGGATGATACTAACGATGCCAAAGATTAAGGACTATATTGAAATCTCACAAAAAGACCAAGAATTTTTTTGAAGGGGAGTTCTACTTCCCTTCCAAATTGCATATAGGAAGAGACTCCCGTCTACATTAAAGAGGATTTCAAAATTCTAGAAGATAATATGTTTTTTATTTCCCTCTCTTAAGTACTAAACCAAGAACTGACGAGCAATGGCAAGAATAACGATTAAGCTCACTTGGTTCCTTCTATTAGTACCAAGTCAATTAGTGATAAGCAAGGGGAGAATAATGTTGGCGCTAATAGACTTGATAAAGCCCACAGTAGACAGATTATAGACCAGCGGACGTGCATCAGGCCCAACTCTTCCACTTCTGATCCAATTCCCTCCTTATATCAGACTTAAGTGAAGTTTGACCACCAATTTATCTCCTATGGTTTTCAGTGGTGATGAGAATCTGAGATTGTAGACAGGCATGAATGAAGATGATTGCTCCCTGAGAGGGAGTCAAAGTAAATAAGGAACCCTATAATATATGAGGAATTATCTCATTTTGCTCAAATTATAAATGCATTTAATCATTACTTGCCCTAAAAGGGTGCCAAGTCAAAAGCAAGCCCTCAGTCCATGGTTGGCGTCGTTCAACAAAATAAATGATAAGCACATGATAACATCCAAAAAAAATGGAAAATGGCAAAAGACACCCTGATTTTGTGTGTGTGTCGGTGTTGTGGGGGAGGGGGGGTGATACCATGTTATTTTCCGCATGAATCCACATTGGAAGGACATAATACCAAATATAATTAGGACCTCAACATGGTTCTATCTTGTTCATGTAATCAGAAATTTATGTTTCTTTTTACCATTTTTGGGGATTCTTTTAATTCCTGTTGGTAGCCAGGGTAGAGATTGGAGGTGTTCAACCCCCAAAGAGGTTCTAAATCCTCGAGAAAAGCTTTTTCTTAATACTCTTATTCTCCATTTAACTAAAACTAGCACAACTTGGGCTCATCATGCTCTTCCCAAGGAAGGGAAAACAAGCAATTACACTTTATTAGCTACCATTTTACTGGCTCTAACTTTCACAAGCTTTCATGGAATGGAATATTACCAACCACCTCCACTGTTTCAGATTGTCTTTATGATTCTACTTTTCTTTCTCATCAACTGACATTCATAGTTTTCATGTATAAAGAATCCCTGCCTATTTTGCACTACATCAAGGTACTAATGTAGCACCCTTGCCAACTTTCCACTGCATTCAAGTAGCGCATCACATCACTGGTTTCTTTTTTTTGGAGAAGAAGAAGAAAAGAAAGATTCGGAGATCCGTAATAATCTAGAGCATTGCATTAATAAAAAATGAATGGATGGACAGGTTGTTAAGCCAAAAATCAGATAGGAAAGAAATCTCCCCGACTATATTTTCCACTCAGCATCTCTCATTTCTGAAAACTTTGGCATTCCATTGAAGCCAAATGCACCAAAGGGTTACAAACGCTCTAATCCATCCTACCATATCAAGGTCAAAATGTCCTCTAAAAGATCTCCGGAAGCTATCCACATCAGAGCAGTCCACTGTTTGGAGATCAAAACACCGCCAAACCTCCACAGAGAAATCACAAGAAAAAAAGAGATGTGAAACATCTTCTTCCGCTTGAGCAGAAAGGGCAAGCCACATCCCCATCATCATTCCATTTTTTCCTAAAACATTTCATGACCAATCGCCCCCTTCTAAGGAGGCATAAAAAAAAACATCATCTTCATAGGTAATCTGCATTTCCAAAAGATTCTCGAATCAGATCTAATTTCATCCAAATCAGTGTCTGCAGCAATCAATCTGCAGTATGCTTTCTTGACAGAGAACGCGTCGTCCTTCCATAACAAACTATCAACACCACTTTCAGCTGGACTGATGTCTGAAATAGACTGCATCAATTGCTGAAATTCAGCAAAAGTTGAATCTGACAGGCCTGGAGGTAAAATGATGTTCCATGTTTTCAACTGATTATCCCACATGTCCTCTTCAGTAGCTTCCTTATCATTCACAAGCTGAAAAACCCGTGGATAAAGGTCTGCAAAAGTACTCAACTCACTCCAATCATTCAACCAGAACCTGAAATTTCCCCCATTGCCAAGGATGGGACCAAAATTTGTTGCATATTCTTGCATGATTAGCTGAATAGCACACCAAAAAGAGGAGGCACCTCTTCTTGACACCATCCTTTCAAGTAGATTCATGTTCATGCCATATGAATCATTCAACAACACCGTAACTAGAGAACTCTCCCCAGACACTGTTCTGACAACCCACTTCAATAAAAGAGCCTTATTCAATGCATCCATCTTACACTAAAACCATCCTCATTCTTGGTCCTACACACCTCATTCCACGGCACCAACTACAAGAAATCACCCTTTGAATCCACACCCTTCCAAAAGAATCTCTTTCTAATCACCTCCAACTTTTTCAATACCTTCTAAACAGAAAAAAGGAACACCGGTATGAAAGATAAAATCGACTTAAGAAGAATCAGCCAACCCCCTCTAGGTAGTAACCTTCCACTCCAAGACGAGAGTCTATTAGTGATCCACTCCACTAAAACATTCCAATCGGAAGCCAGTAATCTCTTACCGCTCAAAGGAAGGCCCAAGTACCTGATTAGCAAATGAGCCACCAGCATCTCTAAAACATTGGATATCTCTTCAACCTCTACATCAAAGATAGCAAAGGGAACAAGAAGAGGCTTTCTCCTATTAATCTTCATACTAAAAATTGCTACAAAGATCCTTACTAGGGATGACACATGTACCGCTTCCATCCTACCTCCCTCAATAAAAAGCATTGTGTTGTCTACATACTGCAAAAGAGGAGTAAGGAGAGATCCATCCTTTTGACTTTTGAAGCCAGAAAAAAGATTCCCTCTACATGCCTTAAAAGCCAACGAGGCGAGTGTGTCAACAGCGACATCAAACAACAAAGGAGCTAAAGGACAGCCCTGTCTCACACCTCGTTGTGGCTGAATCCAGGATCTATTTGACCAGCCATTAACCACTATCTAGAAGGAAGAAGTTGTAATGCATCTTTTCATCAATTTGATCCACAACTCAGGGAAGCTTCTTCTACTAAGGATATCCCAAAGATACGTCCATGATATGGAATCACACGCTTTAGAAAAATCTACTTTCCACTACAGACCGACACCCCTCTTTTCTTCAAAGAAGCCAACATCTCCTTTGCAATCACAAATAAATCCTGCAACGATCTACCTCTAATAAAGTCCAATTGGATCGAGGAAATAATATTCGGCATAATTGAGCGCGATCTATTAGCAAAAATCTTAGCCACCAACAAGTAAATGGAGTTGGAAAGAGCAATTGGTCTAAAATCATCAATTAACTCTGCTCTAGGTTTCTTCGGCAAGAGAAACAAGTAAAAACGATTCAATCTCTCAAAACCCGCATTACTCATAAAGAATTCACGTCACTAGTAAGGGATGCTCACAACAAAATTCAAATGAATGATGCAATCCATATTAAAAGAACCAACCAAGTTTATATTGGCTGCTCATGCAACCATCCTCTATCCAAGCTTGGCACGAGATATGGAAAGGCAACAACCTTACAATAGATAAGAGTTGCCAAAAAAAAGGCACTCTAAATCTTTTTGAAGAGTGAAAAGATCTAAGTCCCGATGATGTCTTGGATGAAAGGCCAAATGGTCATTGATTATTCTATACAGGGGGATCAAAGAATCAAGGAAGCTTTTTTTTTTGGTCTTGTAACATCGAGTCTATCTGGGGAATTCTACTATGCTAGGAGACATTGATCTTATGAGAGACTGCAACCAGATCTGGTCAACAACGTGTCCACTGAAGGTGAAGATATTTGGTTGGCTGCTTAGGAGAGGCAGAATTTTGACAAAGGAGTGTTGGGCTAAGTGGGTTCCGAAAGCGGACACGAGATGCCCCTTTCGCCTTTCGAAGGACGAGGATGTTGAGCACCTGTTTTTCAGTTGCCCTTTTGTGATGCAGATTTGGAACCGGTTTGATGCCTAATGGTGGACTCCGACCTCCTTTCACGATTTTTGGCAATCCTTCAGATGTGGAAACAGAGACGGGAGCCACACAGTCTTCAAGACAAAGAAAGACAAGGCGAGGCCTCTCGTGATTTTGTGGGGCCTGTGGCTGGAGAGGAATGCAATGGTGTTTAGGAATTGGCATCCTTATGTTGAGGATGTTGTGGAGTATGTATCTTCGCTTATCTTTTAATGGAACTCTAACCTGTAATATGGCCTAAGGCCTTTTTGTTGAAATGATATACTTGGGTGTTATCATTTGGATAACCACCATTTCCCCTTTCTAAAAAAAACACCAAGTCTATCTACTAAACAACGTACATTAATCAGATCATAATGCAAAAGCCTCTTCATAAAAGCGAAATAACTCAAAAGGTATCGAAAAAAAGCAATATGAGCTCAAGCTTACACAACTAAAATCTTATGTTGGAGCCATATTGTTTCAAACCCAATAATGACAACTGAAAATTTCTCCCACCACATACCACATGCCATCTAGAGGTCAGACTAGAAAAGAGCATTCCAATTGCTATCTCACCCATTGGTCTACAGCTACCTCTCAAACTCAACCATTAGACTTTTTGTAACCACCTCTCCTCCCATTACATAAGAGGAGAGCAGGTGCAAACCAGAAGCCGGAGGGACATTGAGGAGAACCAACCAACTCTCCTCTTACCCAAGGCTAGTTTACTCGAGGTGTTAAAAAACCTAGGTTTTCAATAATCCTCTTCCTTGTTTACCTTGCGGGAGCTAACACCAAGTGTTGCCACATTACACTCAACACCAGTAGAAACCCACGTTTTGAAAAACCCATACAGTCTTGAAAGCTGGTATCAACCCGCAAAATAAATAGGGGTTAAGCCCGAAGCAAATTACCCCTCACGGACCACTCTCTCCCACTCTACTTCTGTTCCTTTCCACTCCTCTCTCCCCATCTACCTCGGCATGCATCCATCAACACGGATGGAGCTGTTCCAGGTGCTGGACCAGTGCAACCATCCAAGAATTGCCCCGTTATTGCGGGACGACACCTCGTTAAAATCTCATCACACCCTCCGGTGCATATGCCCGCGGATGCGCATTTCCAATGCTCGCATTTGCCGAGAAATCTCGTCAAGGAAACATCCTAATAACCTCCAGACGCCGACGCGCAAGCGAAACCCGAGAACATGTACGCGGCATATATACCTCGTCCTCGGCGATGCAGTGGTGCTTGTAGATGGCGAAGAGGAAGCGGAAGCGATCGGCGAAGTCCCCGAGGTCCCTCGTCCCCCCGGTCGCCACGAGCTCGAGCGCGGCGCGGTGGATCCTCTCGAGCTCCGCGCGGATCGCCTTCTGCGACAGCAGGAAGATCAGGATGGGGTGATCCACCACGGAGCCGCCGCCCGCGCGCCGGTCCCCTCCATCGCCACGATCGTCCTCGTCGTCGACTCTCGGCGTCGGCATCCGGCGCACGGTGAGGTCGTCGGCCAACGGCGTCGCCATCTCCTCCCTCCGCTCTCTTCTGCGATTTCTTTCTCCTTTCTCTCTCTCTCGTCCCCCCCACTTTGGATCTCCTGTGTTTCCCCTCTTCCTTGAAATTCAACGTCGTTCGCTCCTCCTTGTCTTCGAGATAAAATACGTGCGAAGTCCCCATCGGAGCTTCGATTTTATTTGCGATGGTGTGGCGGTGTGGAATGCAAACGTTACCAGATGTGTCAAATCGGAGCGGGGGGGTGTGGTGTTGTGTGTGTTTTCTTCCATCTTCTGTCCTTTTCCCTTCTCTGGCGAGGACGTACGTGAATACATGCGTGGGCTGTCAGGTTATTCCTAGTTTGGTGAAGCAACTCATCGGGAGTATCTAATTTTTCCTTGTCGATGAATTAATATTTGTAAGTCGACGGAGAACGAATGTAATAGTTTGCGCGAGAAAATGGTTTTCCATATTTTTGCGTGTGCATCCAAACGAATCTTCTTGATATAATCCCGCTAAAAATCTCGTATTTCAAAAGGTTCGTAATTTCATCTCTGGGCATATATAAATGTGAAAGTACAAGGAACGTTTGATATGGAATAAATTATGGTCCATGATTCACTCTTAAGAGCTTTCATCATCTGTGGGGGAAAAACCTACGTATGCGAGTGAAGAGAAGTGATCAATCTAGATCCTCTATAATTCAAAAAGATGTGTCTCTTACCTTCTCAGTCAGACCCCCATGTTCGATCAATCTCAAGTAGAAGATTGCTAACATAGTAAACTCAAATTGTGGGATAGAAATAAAAATGATCATATCATACCCATGACATGAATAATTAAGCTACAATAGAAAATAAAATGAACATGAATTGGATCCTCAAAATAAAATGCCAACTCCGATATTAACTTCAGTCAAGCATAAAATGAGGAGAGATTGTAGTAGTCTTCAACGATATAGATTGAGACCTTCGAAAAAACTTGAGTTGCAATGGAAAACAGTAACTCCTTCAACGAAAATAAATCTGGGATTGTCTACCGAATACTGAAAATTAATGTAGTAGAGGTTTAGGTTGAGCAAAGCAGTAAGTTGCATGCAAACCAAGTTAATCGGGTTTCAATCACTAACCTAGAATGCATCGTGTTATGGAAGGATAGTAGGTGATCTCATGGGTGATTCAAGGTTGAGGAGATTATCCCCCGCCACAAAGAAGCTCTTCTATGGAGAACTCTACCTAGGATTCACAACAAAGTGTCATTAAGACAAGGGTGATAATTTCAAGGTGATAATCCTAGAGGTTGTGA
The DNA here is from genome assembly GCA_037157565.1 of Thalassia testudinum. Classification (NCBI taxonomy): domain Eukaryota; kingdom Viridiplantae; phylum Streptophyta; class Magnoliopsida; order Alismatales; family Hydrocharitaceae; genus Thalassia; species Thalassia testudinum. The sequence continues at coordinate 78,278,191 of JAZHRO010000022.1, read as the reverse complement.
AACCTAAAGCCTAAGACAACACCATCTCAGAGGAGTAGTATGGTTAACTTGTGGAGATCCGCATGAAATCATAATCGATCAACAGAAAATTAAAATACTATGAATAATTAAAATACCATGAACTCCAGAAAAGAGTCATGATTAAGTAAGCATGTTAGCCTATCAATTAACACTAAGGATAATAATACTTGAGACAAGAGAATTAACACGAAGAGAGAGAATGGAAACTAGATAAATGTCGAGATGGGAATGAGTATATAGGGGAAAAATGAAAAATGCCTTGCTAAGCCATTTGGCTCACGCTACGTTGGCCAAACTTTTTTTCAAGTCAGGATGTTGACACGTAGGCCTACACTCATTTGACCAATCCTCCATGCCCTACATGCTCACCTGCAAAACCTGCACAGACTAGTGTAGCAGCTTGCACTGCATATGAGCCTCATCTCCTCCCTAATTTAGAGGTTAGGCTAGAGAGCTATCTCACCTTCCTCTGCGGGACAAGGCAGAGCTACTATTTGGCTCTCACCACATTGGGAGTGCCAGGGTGGTAGGTATAGCTGATAGTGCAAGGAGTTCATTAGCTTCATTTTGGGGATGATCGTATATATAGCTCTATATATAGCTGATGACGGAAATACAACCTGCATTTCACTCTAATTTTGTGTTGTAATTCCTTTTGACTAGGTCCCTTCTTTTTCTTTTAGAGAGAATTTTGTATATCTTTTTTGTCCGATCATATATTGGAGAAGGGCCATATTATATAATTGAAAACAACTTACAAAGATATGGTACTTTGATATTGTAGTATTTTGTCATCACTTTGTGGTTCTATGTTAGCAAGATGTGCCCACACGTGTAGTTTCTCTTATTTCATGTAGCATGTGAATGATTTCTAAATATGCATAGTGATGTGAATGGAAGAATGCATGCAGGGTGTGCTCACTAAATATTGTATTTATATATATGATGCGCAACAATTCCTAAATTCACAATTATACTATGATGACATAGTTCACTATAAAGGCGAATGATAGGAAGCCATGTGGTTGTGGTGCTAATATTGAGGATTCAACATTACAGTCCTAACATGCATGCCTTCACTTTTTAAGTTCAACCATTTTTCGGATCTATATATATTAGTGCATCTTTCATGGAGATTATTGTTGATTGTTGGATGAAAGGAAAATGTTAAGGCAAGGCATAGCTTACGGTTGAATAAGTTGTTATTTCTGATTCACGTAGGACACACCCCACTCCCATGGCACCTCCTTTCTTCATTGACCACACTTGAACCTAGATGCTTACACAAATGGTTGCATTAGAATCAATATGAAATAAAATCTAGTCGTTGTAGGTGAAACGTTTGCAAACACTTTTGAAACTATATCGAACTCACGAAGAAAATCGATGAGAGCTTGAGTCGATCTTGGGAGGCGACAAAGTTCACTCATTCAAGCACTCATCTCGTTATTATATTTTTGTCTTTTAGCTTATATCAACTTTTTTTTGTCTTTTATAACGTGAGAATAGAATAACGAGATTTAAAACAAGATGCTACACTATTATACCAAGCAACAAAATAAACAAAGAAAGCAACAAGAGTAAAGAGTAGAGAGTGAAGAAGAGATGGAGGAAGTAGAGATGGAGAGAAACCAAGCTAATATACGACTACACTAAGTATAACCAAAATGAGAACCACACATGAAAGTGAAAGAGAAATGAAATCAACAACTATTTCCATTCATTGAAATAAAAGTTTACATTATAAATAATAAAATAGCTACAATAAAAGCGAAAATAAGAAAGCAGGAAATAAGACCTTTAGGTGAGCTCGCAAGAGAACGGGGTCTCCCAATGCAATCACCAAGGATTGATTTACTAGAAAATAAAAGGAACTACTATAGGAATAAAATAACAAAAGAAAGAAGTAAAAAACAAGAGTGGTGCTCACGAGCAATGCCTCATGCATAGAATGTGAGCACTCAAAATGCCTCCTCCTCGATGGAAGCTTGGAGGAGTGATGGCATGGATGGAGTGGAATGGGAGAGGAGAGGATGATGGAGATAGGAGGTGGTGGCGTTGGGAGTGGAGGAGAGGAAGGGAGATGGAGTGTGTGCTTGTGTGTGTCCAAATGGAAGGGGGGGTGTGTGTAAGGGATAGGCTTTTCATAGATGAGGAGAGGGGGGGTGGCTAGGGTTTGGTGAAGGCCTGTAAAATACTCTAGAGTTTTCTAGAAAGTGAGGGAATGTGTGCACATCCATGGTTGAGAGGTGAGTGTGAGGTGGAGGTGAGTTGGAGAGGGGTGGTGAGGTGGAATGGTGGCTAGGATGCTGATGTGGCAAAGGTTTTAGTTGCAACATTAGGAAAAAATAGGAGGTGTCATGCAGGGTTTATTGGTGTAGTTAGGCTTAGAGTGGAGTTTGGGATTGGGGTTAAATGGTGTTTACTTATGCAGGTTGTGCGGATTCAATGTAGGCTCCTCGTATTGCCTTGAGAAGCATGGGCCTTATTCTTTATTCGACTCCCCAGCTCCTATAATCGAAGATGCACATGTGTCAACATAATTATTCATTATTAACTCTTAAGTGCATGCATGGCCTAGGGGTGCATGAATGCATGAAATGCAATGTATATTTACGCATGAGTGTCATGCGTTCTAGGTTAGCAAGCACAAAATAGGCATATTATAGATGCTAATCATGATTTGATCGACGATTGAGTTATTGGCCAATGTGCTTCACCCTTGGCTTGCCGGTGCTTCTTAGAATGAATCGTAAAAATCATTGAAGAAGTCCTCACTAACAACCATTGTCATTTTGTGGTGTGAATCATTTGTTGTGCTTGCTATGCTCACTTGTCACTTTGGCAACTTTCTTTTATCTATTTTTGTTGTATTTTTTTTGTAATTATCCTTAATTTTGAGTTTCTACAAAAGTGGTGTGAGTTTCCCTCTTATAGGACTGCAACGTCTACTTCTCCCCCTTGCCCTTTGGGGTCGCATTCTATCATACTAATTTTCCTTCACACTTTATGTATTATGTCTTTTACAGCAACAAAAAACAAAAAAAAAAAAGGAATGACTTCCTATGTAACAATGGATTTATTAACACTAATGTTAATGAAGAGTAGGTAGAGACATTATCCACATGTGACATGAGATCCCAAAATCTTGGCAGGTGAATTTAGTAATTATCAAAAGGCAACATGTAAAGAAACTCCATTTGCAAGAAAAGTGCAATGTGAGTTTCAAAAGGGATACATGACTATCCGCTCTCCTTAAATCACATGCTAGGTGAGCCCTACATCGTTGTTCACCAACTTTAGAACCAAACATTGGTAATTTTTGAATCAAATATCATTTGTGATTTTCACATCTACACCAAATATCACCAGTAATTTTCGCATTTAAACAAAACATTACAGGTGATTCTTGAAATATTATTAGTGATTTTTAATTTTGAATCAAATATCGTGGTGATTATTACAATTGAATTAAATATTACTGATGATTTTCAATATTATACGTGGGAATCACCGGTGATTTATTGAGATTTGATAGGTGATGGGTCCCATCACATGCACCGTAAGGAACGCGTGACATTTCACATGACAATGACAAATATTACCAATGATATTTAAACCGTTAGATGCCCCTAGATGAAGAAAGTATACACATTTTCTAGAACCAAAAGGGGAGTCAAAAAAAGAAAGAATTATAGTATATACAAGCTTCTTTCCATGCTACTCGCGACCTATAAATGTCCCACATCCCACATGCGACGTCTGCATAGGATCATCATCCACCACATAGCATTGTGCCACAGGTGCGGTTCGGTCCCTACACAGAATGAGCACCCACTCCACCTTTCCTCCCACCCTTGCAAACAGCACGTAGCTAGCAGCACATAGCCACTGGCCACTGGCACACAACCCCAGCTGCCAGCACACAACAATTGACAGCTCAATGCTGTGGCACATGCAGAAAGAAGCACACAGCACCGCCCCAATGAGCATAACACATCCCCCCTCCACTAAAAGTAGGAACAACACACGCCTGGTAATACAAACAATTCTCTTCTCCAACCAAGCAGTATGTTACCTTTTAAGGATACCAATTGTCAATGAATACTGATGTAAACATGTTTATATTACATAAAATGTCTATTTATGCATGTTCTTAAGCATATAATTGCATTACATACTATAAATATTACATAGCATACACAATCTTACATTTAGATTAGTCTAGATAAAATGGAGGTTAATTGCCTCCTTTTATGGTTAGAGACAAGGCGACTGTTTATCAGGGACTCGGATCGAAGATCCAACTGTACGAATCTGATCAGGGCGATGATTGGAGTCAACAACACCAAGATCGCACTAATCGGATATCCGTAACATCAGATAGAGATCGAGGAACCCTAGATGATCAAGGGCCAAGATGGTGTTAATTCGCACTTCAGATGACAAATCCGACCGCACGGACGGATTCAGATTGACGATCGCAGCCTAACGACGCGAAAATCAACTCAATCCAATACCTGTTGCACCATCTACATCACCTAGAAGATGGACGGCCAAGATGGCGTCATGTGGTGCCATCTCGGTCGCCCAACCGGCCGCATGCAACCGCTGAAGCCCTTAGCGCCAACGCCTCTCCACCGTTGGATCAAGATCCAACGGCTGTGAATCGCCCGCGCTTAAGTTAAGCGCTCGATGCAAACACACCCACAACGCGTTGGTCGAGCGCCTTAACTTAGCATTAAGGCGCAGGTTCGAGCGCGAGGAGCATCTCCTGGAGCGGGCGAGCAAGCGCATTCGACCGCACGATGGAGATAGGGCGGCTGTGCGTGCCCAATCGGATCCATGCGCCATCTGACGCGGCGAGGTGACGCGGCATCGCACGCGATGAGGCATGTGGATGAGGCGAGCGATGGAGCGCTCTCAGCCGTTTGATCTCACGATCAAACGGCCGAGATTGGAAGATCGTGGAGGCGTGTTGAGGCGTGGGGAGGTGAGCGGGTGTGCGCAAGCCGCCCACTACGGCCACGTTCAGGCCTTTAGTGACGGATTATCGTCACTAAAGGTCCTGAATTAATGATTTTCAACATGTAATGACCAAATTGGCCTCACTCCCTGCAACTATAAAAGGAGACCCCCTCCATACGAAATTCACATCCCTTCCTTCTCTCCCTCTCCAAAGCTCAAGAGAAGCTTGTCCCACACCCGGGATGCTCCTCAAGAGATAAAGTCAAATTTTCGCCCCCATTTCGAAAGCGGATCCCGCGACGACGACGATGTGCTGCCTCATTCCCGTTCTCCATGCCTCGACCTCCTTCTTCCCGCTCCACTCTTCATCTTCTAGGTGTTGTCCTGTCCGGCTCGTCCTCCAAGCGATCATCGAGGAGGATAACTTCTCTCTCCCATTCCTTTTTCCCGCTTTCTAGAGTAGAATTTTTCTGCTTTCTAGTGTAATAGTTTTCCTGCTTTCTAGTGTAATTTCTCGCTTACTTAATTGTATAAACATTTTAAAGTATCAAGTGAATGTTTTCTCTCTCTCTCTTATGCTGATTATTTATAGTGCTTCATTGTAATTACTCTGCTTTTTAACAAAAACCCTAAAAAAAATATAATTATGAATTTAGATGACGTAGCCTCCATGAGTTCAACCTGGGATTTCCATTCCGGTACAAATTTTATTTGTTAAATACGAGTTCTTCGCTTTCAAACTATAATGATAGGTTTTCAAAACCAAATTTGATAGCGTAGTAACCCGTAGCTTCAACAAATACTGTCGCAGGCAAACACAATGCAAGGCACACATGACATAGGCCAATATATTGCAAGTGCAACCATATTGCAGAATAATGCTTGAAGAAAGGGAAGCAATAAATTGGGATATGCATCTGCTCACTTGGATACATTTGCATTACCCATATACTAAAGGAGTACTCTCCTAATAAATCCTTCTAATATCTTCTTAATTAATATGTCACTTTATCGCATATTAATCCATTTATTAACCCAATGCAAACTGATCCAAAGGGGTGTGACTTAAAGATAAGTGTTCAAGCAAAGGGAATCCTTGCTATAGATTTGATTGCTCCTCAACAGGCCAGATGAGAGATGTTGTCTACTATTGGTGAACAAAATAAATGAACTCAAGAATTACAATAGCAAGATCCAAGGGAGAAATTCACAACTTGAATGAGACAATTGCAATCTCTGAAGCCACGATTCGAGATTTAAAGGATGAAAAAAGAGATTTCTGGCACAAGATCCAAGATACAATAGACTTCTATTATGACCACAACTCAGGTATGCAATCATACATGACGTCATCCATCTTTCTAAATGCTTACGCATTTTTATCTATGCATAATATTAGAAGCTTTTATGTTGTACATGCACTTCGTATGATACCTTATCATTTCTAGCTTAAACACCCTTACATATGTCTGACATCCAATTACATAAATATCATTCAAATGCTACCATTGAAATATATCCACCACGTACATGCTACCTAGACATTCCACATCAACGATGCACTAACAAACTAACATCCAATAGTAGGCATCTCACACCCTCTACTTAAAACTCTAATACAACAACATGAAAACAACCATAAACTATAATCAAAATTACACAACAACACAAAAAATAAGAAAACAACTTACTAGACCCAAGATCTTCGATAAAGTGAATGACTCATCTACTAACATGCATCGCACATTCAACCTCCACAATATCACAAACATACAACTTCAACTGTCTATATGTAGGATATAGCCCTACAAAATCGTAGAACGTCGCAATTCCACACATCCAACAGGAGCAAAGCATGGAAATGCGTACACAGCCTACATAGGAGAGAGACAAATCAATACACAAAATTGCATGAATGCACATACATAGCATAAGGCTATTCACAAATGCACGTAGAGAAGACCGCAACAAAACCTCATCTCATAAATGCACTTAGTCGAAGCACTCAAGAAACATCACTAACAACGATGACCACCACGACAAGTCCACCCTAAATATCGCCAAGCACAAAATAAATAGGCTAAATCATAAACAAAATAACCTTCTACAAATATTATAGCAAACATAAATACTATAATTTATAATCTCACACGTACACAAATGTAAGCTTACTCTTCTATTACATCACGATCCAAGTGCCATTATCTACTAAATTTACTTGAACTATGATACAACACTACTACAAAAGGTGCATTTTGCGATGCAATTTTTGCGACAGTTTTCCAACAGTCGCAAAAGATGCCTATCGGCGATGATTATTTATATAATCGTTGTGTAATGTGGCATTGAATCCCACACCAATAATGGCATGAAGGGTGAAATATCATGCAATCGGCGATGGTGCTGTATATATCTAAGAAGCAGTTGAGTTGTACATATCCAACACGTACAACAAATCAACTGACAGAAATGTAGATAGTTGCAGTTGAGAAGCAAACCGCTCTCACCAAACATAACAGTACAAGAATGCAATCTTGTACACACCATAGACAACACACCAAACGACAGGATAGATAGAATAACCTGGTGTGAATATTAGGTTAATGACAATTTTACAAATTATAATCTTACACAGATAAAAAACTTAATTGCACACGAAGACATGACTGCACTGCTTACTACTACCATACAGTCAACTTCCACATCACCCACTATCAATATTATACTAATAATTAACAAAGATTGTAATTAACAGTATATAAAGAGGCTTCAACTCTATTTATCTATATCTGAAAATTGAATATACATATAGTAACAATAAACAAGACTGCTCGATAAACCAATATCAAAACTCAATGGATGAACAAATGTACATATATTAACAGAAAAAAGAAATAATATAACACATATTCCATACCTTATTAAAAATTCCATATATCTATATCTCAAACAATAAATGTAAACATGATTCATTCCGAACTCATCTCGAAAAACAAGACCCACATTCGCTGCATGACAAGTTTCACATAGCACATGCAAAAAAGATCACCATCACATTCTAAAGTTGTGAGGAATCAGGGAGCGTAGCGTGGTTCTTGGATGTGTGAAACACCCACAAGTGGAGAGAGAATCATCAAGCTGTTACTGTTTACGTGAACAGTAATAGGGAGAAGAAAACACGTTGAGGGAGAGGAGAGGTGAAGTCTTCCTGTTGTTAGAAGAAATAATTTATTAACTCAAAAATCAATGAAGATGATGGTCTTCTTTTAAAGAGATCACCTCTTCTAAATATATTAAATGAGATAATATTATTTCTAAAATAGTAAAACATCAAACCTATTTATGATTTACTGAAAACAGAAAACAACAAATTCAATTAACAAAATTTACTACAGTTAACAACAAACTAACTTGGCATGCAAGCCAATTATTCCTATGGCCTTATGGCCGACTCGTGTGCCACGATGTGGCACACTGCAATGCCACGTGGATTGCTCACTGATGACTCTACATTTAATTATAATAATTCCATCAACTAGAGTCAATCTTAAGGACATATGTGCATTAATGACATATCATAATGGGCTTGGGAGCATTACATGCATTATAATGAGTTGAGATTGCTTATAATCAATATTTAATGGTCATGTGTACAAGTGCTTATTGAAACAGGCCTGAGATGAGCAATCGGACCTCACGGATGAATCTAGATCAACAATCGGAGTCCAACGGACTCAAAATCACCTCAATCTGACCTCTGTAGCTCCCACAACAAGCCTGGGAAGTTCTGACCCTTGATCTGATGATCAACGGCCTAAAAAGTGTCACGCAGTGCCCGCCAAGCCTTCACCAGTGCACCTGCAGCTCCTCCAGCATGAGATCCTGACCGTTGGATCTCCATTCAACAATCGTCGTCGCCACGCACGCCGATCATCTTCGTGACCAACTGTGAAGGCAGCGCAGCGGGCAAAGCTTTACACTCATTAGCAGTGGTGAGCGTTTGAAACCTCGCGTGCAGCCAAATCTCCTCGTGAAGGCACAACGAAATACGACCGTAGATGCAGGAGCGGATGGTGCTGATGGCGGCCACGCGGCGCACTCTCGCGCGCCCGATGCAAATGTGCCAGGTGACGTGTGCCCAAAGCACTCAAGGCGCGATCCAACATGCGACAGCACGCGCGATCAGACGGCCATGATCTTCTCTCGCACGATGGGCACGGTGAGTGCAGAGCTTAAGTCGGCTGGGAGCAATCTCAGTCGTCCAATGGCAATCTGCGCCACACATTCAACGCCTGAAGTTGCAAGCACATGGCACGCGAAGAGAAAGCACACTCGCATGCATGGACCAGTGGGCGAGAGGCTACATTGACACTTTTAGAATGGGTTTAGTGATGCCCTAGGTGTCGCTAAAATCCCTACTTGATTTAGAAACCCTTTCTTCTCTATAGAAACCCCCACACTTACTCCATTTATGAGCATTTACTCATAGCTTCTTCCTAGCTCTACCAAGCACACTTCACACTCTCCCGGAGTTGTTGAGTCGTCGACGGAAGCCCCATCCACCGCCATGGCTGCCTCGCCTCTCCCTTTTGCATTTCTCTACCATTGTTTAATGTTTACATTGTTTTAAGCTTTCCTCTATCATTGTAATTGTAAAACAACTCTATTTGCGCAATATATTTCAACATGTCATGTTTCATATCTAGCTAAGTAATCACTATGCTGTAATCTCAAGTCTCTAACCCTACTCTCTCTCTCTCTCTTTCGTTTTTTCGCAAGCAAACAAAACAATCATTTTTATGACATCCTAAAGCGGCAAATTAATCTGATTTCACTCCTCCTTGTGTTTGACACTTGGACTCACCTAATTCATATCTTCATTTAAAATTTATGTTGTAAACGCATGCTATAACGACGGATTTAACTTAACTCATTTCGTCAACGTCACTCATGTGGTAGTCCACGAGGCATTTTATTTTCCACATGCTCCCTTAAGTCGAGGCCAATGGAGGTTGAAGACTTGCTCGGCATTGGTGACGCTAAAGGCCCCACCACTCTTCATCATCTTTCGAGATGGTGTAGTTGCTCGAGTCACCTTTAGTTTAGCTCGCAGTAGCCACGGTGAAGCCTTTTACAACCTCTGAAGTCGTTGCCTCCTTGGCAACCTTGAAAGTTGTTGCAATAGCTACCGTGGTCAACTTGTCTTCTCTTAATAGGTCCCGAAGCTTCTCTAGATCGACTAAGGAGAGAGTGAATTCCCGTAGGGTAGTAAACATCCCACGTGTAGGCCTCCCATGCTTGTTGATGATGTGGTAGAACGAGAATCGATCCCAAGCATGATGATGAGTTTAAGGCTTTTTCCTTCGAAACTTAGAATCTTCTTAATTATGTCTCCCACTTTTTCATCTTCACTCCTTCATGCAAGTCTAGGATTTTATCTGTAAGGATGTGAAGCTTCTCCTTATCTTCCAAAAAGACTCTGAAGGCACTTGCCCACAGGATGAAGTTCAAGGCCCCCATCAACTTGATGGTGATACCTTGAACAAGGATCTTTGTCTCTCCAATAGTGATTTGTGCTTTGGCTTCCTGCATTTTCGCCTTCGAAAAGCAAGATCTTATCTCTACTTCTATACTCTGCCTAAGTCGCTAGATGCATGAGAGATGAGTCTTTACGGGAATCTTTTTCTTGATTCCTTGGGCCTTGCATAAGGTGCCTTTGGTCCTTCAAGGAGTTCTTGAGAGAACTTCCACCTCGGTTGAAGATGCCGCAAACCACAAAGCTTGTTGGCATGTGTGGATCGAGTTCACGCATAAGAGAAGGCTTTTGTGTGTGGATCCTCTCCCTTTTCCTTCTCTTGATCCACACATGTAAGACCTGGAGGAATCGACTCTAATATCATGTGAGGAATTCGGGAGCGTAGCGTGGTTCTTGGATGCGTGAAACACCTATGCATGAAGAGATAATCACCATGCTGTTACTGTTCACGTTACATGTACTGTTCACGTTAAATAGTAACGTGTACTATTCACGTGAACAGTAACATGGAGAAGAAACCAGGTTGAAGGAGAGGAGAGGTGGAGTTTTGTTGTTATTGGAAGAAATAATTTATACACTCAAGAATAAATAAAGATAATGATCTCCTTTAAAGAGATCCCCTCTTTTAAACATGGTAGATAAGATAACCCTAATTCTAGAATAGGAAAAAAACAAAACCTATTTCTAATCTACCAAAACAAGAAAACAACAAAAACCTATTTCTAATTTATTAAAACCAGAAAATAACAAAATGTATTTCTAAATTAACAAAATTTGCCACTTTTGACAACAAACTAACTTAACATGCAAACCAATTATTCCCATGACCTTGTGATCGACTCCTATGCCACGATGTGACACACCACATGACATTTTGTTCTCCACAAAAGTAAATGGACAAAACCTCCATCGAGGGTACCATCTACCACAGGATGCTCTAAACATTCAAACATGAAGGAGAAGAGCGCATCAAAGGAGACAAATCGCGAAACACACGCAACCATCCAAAGCAAGGAGGGAAAGCAATTGCTAGACGAGACTTTCAAACATGAAGGAGAAGAGCACACCATGTGAGAACATCAAAAGAGACAAATCGTGAAGCACATATAGCCATTCAAAGCACATAGGCAACATATGTAGGAGCACATCCTAGCAAAGGAATCAACCAAAGGATCCAAAGCACATGGCCAGCCCTGAAAGGGGAAACCAAACAGATGAATACAGTCAAAACCCGCCACCAAACCGTCACTTACAAATGTGCACGAAGGGCATTCAAACACAAAGCACAAATGCACATCGTAAAGCACACACGGGTCTCGCGGGCAGGCATGCAGATGCAATTGCGCGAGCGAACACCCTCACCACGTCACACAGGGCCATTTAAGAAGCCAATGAAATCGGTCTTCCACCGTCGCCTGATGCCACGGGACATAAATGCTTCTCCACAAACACATTGACGCGGGAGCAAAGCAGTGGCGTCACCATGTGCCGTGAAAACCAACGGCATCTCATCCATTTTTCAAAAACAAGAGTGAAGGGGTGTTGGCTCCCTCCTCTCCACGTCAATTCCCCTCTCCACTTCAATCCCCCTCTCCATCCGCTATTCCCTTGAGTTGACCACTCCCCCACGATGAGGACTCTCGCGTTTTCCCACCAATCTCCACCGCGTCCGCAGACACAATAACACTCCTCCCCTCCTCCTCCTCCTCCTCCTCCTCCTCCCCCTCCGCCTCCTACCCCACAATCATGCACCACCTCCTCCTCCTCCTCCTCGTCCTTTGCTCTGTCGCGCATGCCGAGCTCTCCGCACGCTTGGGCGACTGCGCGCCGAAGAGCTGCGGCGGAACGAGCCCCAACATAAGCTTCCCGTTCTACCTCAAGTCCTCTAGCAAATCCTACTGCGGTCACACGCTCTTCGCGGTCAGCTGCAATAACGGTCTCCCGGTCATGACCTTCTCCGGAGCCAATTACTCCATAACCAACATAACGTACGATAAGAAGGCCTTCACCCTTCGGCAGGCCTCACACCTGGAAGCCGGAGGCGGTGGTCGACGTTGCTCCCTCCCTTCCAGGAACTTCTCGCTCGTGGACACCTTCTTCGAGCCCTCCCACGGGTGGCTCTACTTCCACTCCAATTGCACCCACTTGGAGGGGAAGTCGAGTGGTACTGGCGGGCACGATTATATTAACCTTACGTGTGGGGGAGCGGATGGTGAGAACGGCACGAGGGAATATTATTACGTTGGGTGGAAAGAGGAGCGGAAGGATATGAGTTGCCGCTCCGTCGTCAAGTATCCGGCGACGGATGCGTGGAGGCCGGGCGTTGTTGGCCCTCGGGATGTCTTGAACCAGAGCTTCGGCCTGAGCTGGAAGGGCCTCGAATGCGGGAGATGCACGGCGAGCGGAGGGGAGTGTGCGTACGATCACAACAAGACGAGCTCGGTGTGCATCTGCGGCCACGGGGTCCGCTCGATCCATTGCGGTAAGGTTGTGTTGGTATGATGCAGAGCGCCTCTGGTTTTAATTCCTCGGTGGAACAAGTTGGTTTTTTTTTTTTTTTTTTCACTTTTTGTTTTTTTAGATAGAACGTACTGCTAAGGTGGACAAGTTGCTGATCATACGATGAAGCTAATTATGCAATTTAACCACGGTTGATATCGGTATGGTCAGGCTTTATATCGAACGCGGAGTCAAAAGCGAACCACGAGTCAAACAGAAGAAAGATCCTGCACAAACAGGCAGCTTGTTTAATTCCCCCAGACCTATAGCCATAGGTTCCTCGCGAGCTTCTTCACCTGTGGAGCTATCCAGTTGCACCACGTGAGTGTACGGTGCGGGACATATGGCGAAGAGGATGCGGGTTAACTCGTTCCGCTTCCCTTCGCTCTGTAGTAGAAACGAGCACCGCTGTGGTTGATTCTGGTACGGCATGGGCTATGTGCAGCCTGTTTGGTAGAGGAACAGGGAAGCAGCGGTAGAATAAGTAGATTTTAGTATTTCAATGTTTAGGTGACCTAATTAAGGTTATTGGATACACAGAAGAAGTGGAATAAGACACAAGTGACAAGCGATTTAAGTTGTGAATAAATGTAGATTAACTCATTTAATCTGTTTACCAAATGTATCCCAACTTGTAGCTGGATCCAGGACTCGTTGGAGCTGGCTCCCAACTTATAGTTTTAGGTCATTTTTGGTTTTAGAAGCTTGCTCTCCGAGAGGTCCCCGTGTACAATAAAAAGGTTCATCTGATATTGTTACCTTGGCATTTCTTGAAAATCTCCCGTTAGAAAAGTTGAAAACCATAATCTATACTAATGTTTTTGAAGCAATTACAAGGCAACTCAAGTACCGGTCCTTATGATTTTCTAATTTAGGCACACTATATATAGATGAATCCTTCCAGCTATATGTAAAGTGTCTCTCCAGGGAAGTATTTATGATTTTCTAATCTAGGCACACTATATATAGATGAATCCTTCCTGCTATACAGTGTCTCTCCAGGGAAGTATTTGGTTCCTAATTAATTTGCAGCTTCTCCATCTTCATTTCATCTCATCCACGTGCCTGCTCATCTTTCTCCTGGGATGTTTCAAACTCCCATTACAACTTCCTTTCATGTCATTCACGTGCCTAGCTACTCATCTTTGTATCTTGCGATATTTTTGTGAAATTGGTATATACGCTATCTTTTTGGTGAAACTTTGGGCTACCAGATTTATGGCATCCATCATAATTCCTGGTTCAACTGCCTTCAGTGCCTCCAAAAACCATTGTATACCATGGAAGCGAAATGATTAATTCTACTCTACATGTTATGATATTTAAATGAAAAAATTCAGAATCGAAGTTTCGATTGAACAGCTTGGGTTACCAGGAGAGACATATTGTGAAGGTTCAGCTGGATTTGTCAAAATAGCTCCCGACTCCTGCTCCTTGGTTAATTCTGTAAGGCATATGCATTTTTGGTTAAATGGAGGATAGATAGAGATAGCGTCTCTTGGTATTCATTTGATTGGATTCACTTATTCAAGCTTTCCATGTAGTAGTCTGCTTGCATGTAACAGAATTATCTTCATGGTATTAGAGTCTAAACTCGAAAGAAGTCATCTAGAATATTGTACGTGGGAAGATCGTTCAGTAGGGGTAGCTAATTAAGTATTTGATTTGAGTACAGTAGCTTGCCTGCGTTAGCCTGTGTTACTTGAACCAAAAAAAACTTCAGCTTTGGAAAAAAAATAGTTGAATCATTATGCCCTATTAGTCTATATAGTTGCAAACAGGAGTATTACATTAAATTCTAACTGCCACATTTATTCCTACAAACTTGCAGAAAAGGAAGGTGGAGCTAAAGAAGCCAGGCTCATAGTATGTAAGTATATACGCAATTCATGTTATTTTATTTTATTGTATTATTTTGCAAGCACATACCATTGCACAGGAAGGCGAGATGGCACACTTCCTAGGATACAGGTTAAGCTAGCATCTATAGGTATATTAACGTCACAGTTTCTCCTGCAGGGCAAGTAAATAGTTTTGCAATTGAAAATTGGAAATTTCTTTGGAAGGCAAATATGATGAATCCTTCAGCTTTTAATAGTTTCAATAAAGAAAAAAACAGACAGCCTGCTTTCAAGTTCTTTTCTCTACCGTGGATTAAATTTCACACGGCATCCATCGTAGTTCAAGTTTCCAAACCCCTGGATTAAATCCTTTTGTTTTTTTTTGTTTTTTTCCGCATCTGTTCCAAATGAGCCTCTGTATCTAAGAAGTGTCTAAAAGCACGGAACAACATGCATCTTGCCACAATGTTCTTGAATCTCACAAGCACTTTTATCGTTGCAATGGTACTGCCAATTATCAGGGGCTTCCTCTGTCCATGCTTGTTCTACCCAAGTCTTAGGTTAGGTGCATCAAGAAAAAGGACACTTTCTAGGCACTCTTCTGCTTTATGCAAGCCACAGAAGCCCCCTTACCTCAGAAGTGCCTAAAAGCACTAAACAGCACGCATCATGCTAAGATTTGCCAGATCTTCATGAAACTTAAAAAAACTCTCCCTCTCATTGCAGTGGTGGTATCGTTGATTACTGGAAGCTTCCTCCTGGCATCCTTTCTGTTCGTGCATCTTGTACACATCAAGAAAAAGAACATTTCCTTCCGAGGCACCTGCCTGCAAGGGATATCATCCAACGATAATTCAACGAGGGAGCGGGAGCTTCTGGAAAATCATTTCCAGACGCATATGTTCTCGTACAGAGAACTTGAAGAAGCCACCGATGGTTTTGCTTCCTCCAGAGAGATTGGTAATGGAGGCTTTGGCATAGTGTACAGAGGTAAGATGGATCCGCAAAAGAAGAAACGTTTTCGCTGATATTCATTATGTTCTGAGCCCATTCTTCTTCAGGGAAACTTCGAGATGGCCGCGTCGTCGCAGTCAAGCGGCTTTACGAGAGAAGCCGCAGAAGGATGGAGCAGTTCGCCAACGAGGTCTCTATCTTCAGCCGCGTGCGCCACAAGAACCTTGTAAGCTTGTATGGATGCACCAATTGCAACAACCGCGAACTTCTACTTGTCTACGAGTACATATCCAATGGAACAGTTGCTGACCATCTTTATGATGATGGCTCACGAGAAGAGCAACCTCTTACTTGGCCTATGAGGATGAGCATCGCCATCGAGACAGCAGAAGTACTTGCCTATCTCCACACGATTGAGCCACCCATCATACACCGCGACATCAAAACCAGCAACATCCTTCTCGATGATCACTACCATGTCAAAGTCGCCGACTTCGGCCTCTCACGGTTATTTCCACCAGATGCCTCCTACGTGTCCACTGCGCCTCAAGGCACGCCAGGGTACCTCGACCCCGAGTACCATCGGTGTTACCAACTCACCGACAAGAGCGACGTATACAGCTTTGGCGTCGTTCTAGCAGAGCTGGTTTCGTCCAAGCCAGCAGTTGACATATCAAGGGATGTTAGCGAGATAAATTTAGCTGACATGGCGATCAATAAGATACAGAGTGGTCTTATTCACGAGCTTTTCGACCGCCTGCTTGGTTTCGAGACATACCCTGAAGTTGGAACGACGATGGAAGAGGTGGCAATGCTGATCTTCAGGTGTCTGCAAGCTGAGAAGGTGTTGAGACCTTCCATGCAGGAGGTCACCGAGAGATTGAAGGAGATAGCCACCCAATTGAAGGCAAGGGATGAGATAGACTCGCAAATGCTGGCAGGGAAGTGGCACAAGAAATCCGTTTGCTCGGAGGTTTAATACAGAAGCTCCCGATGCTGCGTGGGCAAAGTCGATCCACTACTCCTAACGCAAGCAGCTGATGTGCTGTTTCTTTGCAGTTTTCCACTTGCAATGGTACAATGATCTTATTAATTTCTTACGACTACAAAATAGGTACGTATGGTATTGCATACTGGTGTGGTTCATGTATAGAAGTTGTTCATAGACTGCAGTCTTGCAAGGCATGTCAGAGGAACAAAAAGAGCCAGGCGGTATGATTTATTAAGGAGAGGGATGTAAGTCAGTTTACGGGAATAAACAATGGCGTGATGCCTGATGTGTTTTAAGATTCCATCGGTGGGAAGTCTTGGAACATCCTGACTTGCAAGTTGTGCGGCTGGCAAATTACGTGTAATCCAGTTTTATAAGAACTTGGACTTCTTATAGTGATTTTTTCTTTTTTTGTTTTCCGGGTAAGGGCTTTTTGCAGTAATTTTAAGGGGGTTAATGCTAGACGTGCGGGGTTGGTCAAAGTTCTTAGTAGCAATTTTAAGGGGTCTAGATTATACAGAGACGTGGTTTCTACTGTCGTGCGGGCATCATATTTCTCCAACAAATAATTATGGAATTTTTACATCTATGTTCTTAACAACATACTTAATTACATCTATATTCTTATATACTTCATAATTACATCTATGTCCCAAATAAACTTCTATCTCATGACTATTATATTTTTAAGTTACGTCTTTCTTAGATTTCCCCTCAATATTTTCCAATGGTTGCTAAAGTAAGCAACATAAAATTCTAAACTTATATCAATACCCGTATTGTTGTTTTGAAATTTCATTAGGATACCTATTTGCTTTTTTTTCCCCTTCTTCTTTCTGATTCATCCTTTCCTCCTCATCTTCTTCCTCTTAGGCTTGGATTGCACCTCTCACTAGAGGTCACGAGAGCCATTGCTGCCAAACTTTTGCCCCTCTCCCTCCCTCCTCCCTAACTATTGTCGCTCCTCCTCCTCCTCTCCAACCTCAACCCCTCCTCCCTAAGCATGCCTACCCCACCTCCTCCATCCTCCTCAAGTCATTGCCCTCCTCTTTTCTCTCGCTCCCCCTTCCAGGAGAAAATTTAATTTTTAAGGAATTTAGATGTAATTAAAAAAATTTCAGATGATTGTAAAAGTTTTAAATTTTTTTATTAACTATGATGAGTAGTTACATATTACCACCATCATTTATTAAATGTAATGATAGAGACATATATATATATACATCACAAATTTGTAGGAGTTTCAATGAAGTCTTTAAGAATATAGATGTAATAAGCTATATACCTTGGAGCATGGATGTAAAAATTCCAACAATTAAAGGTACGGGGAGATCGTCCGTTGGCTACAATCCATTGTACCGTTGAGATATAATTAAAACTGAACATTTTGAGGTTAAAAATACCCTTCTACCGTTCGCTTCTTCTCTTAAACCCGAATAACCCTAAGCACAAACAGACTTCACCTTTTCTCAACCATCAATTTCTACAAATGATCACCGGACCCCTTGCTCAATATCAGCCTCTCTCCATTACGTCGTTTCAAGAGTGAGCACGAAAGTTAGAAAGGGAACTTAAATTTGATTCCATTGCATTTTAATGACAAGTAAGGATAAGATGAGGAGCACCATTAATTCCAATGGAATAAGTAAATTTACCTAAGCTTGACTTCGAAACATACTCCTTTTTCTTATTAAGAGAATGGCACTTCGAACAGGTACGTACAAATGAGAGTACAGATATATAAGTACAAAAACTCGGTCTTTACATGCTTGTGCACCAGGACAAGAGTGGGCTCGAGAGCCTCATGGTGGCTGACACATGGAAGTGATCTAGATTCTTCCCCAAAGCGTTGCAAGTATTTTCCTAATTCTATACACATATCACACATGCACCGTGACTCAGCTAAATATGTGACTTAATTATATGCTATCAGATTATTAGGCTTCGTTCTTGACGAGAAGACCACGCCAAACCCACCTAACATACTTCTAATGTGAAATGGATAGCGGATAGATTTCATCGAATTGTATTATTCAATTCTAATATCATAAGCATTTCATAATAGATGTCCGAAGTATGTGCATATTACATGTACATCCGTACGTTTAGTTTTCTTATAGATACATGCCTCGTAAAGTTAGTTGATATTATGCCCCTCCATAGAACTTAATTCCAGGGAACCTACGTAAAGGATTACGGACTTTATAAGGGTGTGCACATAAACATGGAATCACATGTGTATTACTACCTTTATACGGACATCCGTTTATAGTTTTTGCCTGGGGAAAGGGGGGGTTGTGTTTAAATTGCAGTGAAAATAGCTGTTCGTTTACCAAATTTTAAAATTTTAGGGTTAATTTATCTGAGAGATTAATCTATATAATTTTAATATCTATTTTAAAAGATTAACCTCCTACTTTACTGACATTAATTCTAAGAGATATTAATAAAATAAATATGAACTTCACCATTCCTGCACACTCAAGTTCTATTCTTTAAAAATTGATATTAACATCATTTCAAGTAAATAACACAACAACTAATATAACATCTTAACAATAATTTAAGTAAATAAAAATTAATATTAATATTACCATGCAGGTAAAGAGAATAAGGAACAATGTCAATTTCCTAACTAAACTCTCTAGAAGTAAACTGGCGCTTATACTTCACATGTTCATTGTCGTGACATAGGCTAACGTCTGACCGAACATCAGGGTGTTGCTTAGCGTACGCGGGATATCCATCCTCGTTCAGACTGTTCCCGCTCACTCGCGTTGACTTTCAATCACCGAAATTCCCAATCCGTTTCCTACTCCTGTACTTTCTCTATTCGCTGGTTACGAATTAGGATTAGGGGCTGGGTAGGTTGCGTTAGATTAGGACGATTTGACCCAATGTCTATCTGTTAAGAATTTTTTCAATTCAAATCAACACATTTTTACCATCTAACCCACTTCAATTCAACTTACAAAATTGGATCGTCTTACATATTTCCTATTTCATGATGAAAAATTACAAACTCATAACCCAACTATATAAGTTACAAGAAAGCAAACCAAATAAGTAAATATTAAAAAGAAATTTAAGGAAAAATTGAAGACCTATGAAGATTTGAAACACGAAAATCTCTAGGGCTAGTACTAATTTACTTGAGACCTAACCCTTATGTACTTAAGAACTTTCATGATTACAACATAGGTTTTAGGATCCTTGGCACGGTTCGAAAGCAAAATTAAGGTTAACTTCGTACCTTTTAAAATATTCCTTTTTCTTTCTCCTGAAATGCCACTTCTTCTCCAACAACCAATAAGCATAACTACCATTCTAAAGGTGTCCAAGGCAATGCATCGCTTATCTCACCCCTGCAACATGCTTAGTAATTCCCAGGGCAAGCTGACAAGTCATTCCTCCTTTCAGTAAACACAAATTAGGATTACCACTCTCATCAGCCCTCATGCAAAATAAATATAAACAATGGATATCCCCTATTCTGTGACTGCAGACCCAACTTCTCAAACTTTTACTTATAAGAAATCTAGTTGAGGTGCCATGCAGCTTTGATGAACAGGGATCGAGGGTTAAGATTACTGCCATGCAAACGTACATTCAGATTAAATCAGCTCCGTTCCGACTACTCATGTGGATCTGGAAAAAAAATTTACGTGCAAACAACAATCACTCTGCCTGCAACAACGGTAGAGATAGAATATGACCACGCCCATATCTAAGTTATATCAAACCTCATTGAACCAGTGCATGCTCCCTTTCCCTTGGAAAATGTGGGAAAAGCCATTCCTTTGGCTTTACAGTGTTACAGAAAAGTTCCTCGGTAAAGGGTCAGCGATAAAAAGATACCAAATATTATAAAAGGTGTACAAGGAAGCAGCCGAAATCAGTATACTACAATACTTAGACTTCCCGTCCCATTATTATCGGCAAAAACCCACTTCCACTGCCCCTCTGGTGCCCTCTTGGTCTTTTATCTCGTTTTCCCTTAATTTTTGCCTCAAATCACAACCTTCTTTTCTACAGGGGTCGATAAAACAAATGGCTAGGTTTTGCAGCGAAAATAGTTGAAATTTGGTAAAATAATAAGGGTGAACAAAAGAGAGCTGCGAAGTTGTCTTATCATAGCAAAAGATAAAAAGGCATCTTTTCACATGTTACGCTTAAAAATGATAGGTTAATTGACCTGCTTATAGTGTACACTACAGTGGATGTGGTTTGCAATGCATAACTGGTCCAAATCGAAACTAACCTTAAATCAAATATAAAGTAAATAAACTAAAATTGCCACTCCCCTACTAGTACCTCATCCACTCTCTCGATCACATTAAGTTCACTACTTATGCTGCACCAAGTTAAGAATAAAAGAATCAACTAAATATCAAATAAAAAATAAATAAACTATAATACTCAATTCTCTACTCATAATGCATCAATCCACCTACCACATATAATGCACTACTCATATCACCATCAAACCATGCTCCTCCTTCCCACTTAACCTTTCATAAGATTTAATCAATCTAACAATTAACCAGTCTATGGTTGATTTTTTCAGAAAAATTTAAAGTGAGCAGACCAGTGATTTGAATGAATATTGATTTGATCCTGATAACATCAGCATGATGTAACCATTTGAATAAATTACATAAAAGCAAGCCGTGAAACTCTTGGTATGATTTGCACACATGGTTCCAAGAACTGCTTGACCATACAAGAAGCTAATATATTCTGTTGACATACTCTCTTATTCTTACTTTTCTATTCTTTCTGTAATATTTGCTCTTTTATATTTTCTTCCTCGACTTATGTTGTTTATCTCTCCTCCATATAAAGAAGTGTAGGGTTCTTTGGAAGAAGAAAACTTATTTTCTCCTAACTTGGTATCAAAACAACAATCCTAAATCGGTGTTGTGGTACCCCACCCAAAAAATCCCTCTGAAACCCTAATACCCTAGCCCCAGCCTCTCTTTACCACCAAATCGCAACCGCCGGTGCCTCCCCACTAGTAGCAGTGACCTTTGGCGATGGTGGAGACGCGTTGTTGTTCACCTGCAGCCAATCGACCCTATTTTGGCCCTCAGAACCACTGCCACCTTAGCTACTAGGGATTACTTATAAAGTTGCCAGTTACCTATAGACAACACACCCCCTCTTCCAGTCCCACCATCCTTCCCAGGTCAGGTATGTGTTGAGCTCACTGATGTCATTGATGGTGATGGTGATTGTGCAGGTCTAGGTGGATGGTATTCCTGAGGATGATGTTCTAATATCTATTCGAAAGGCACCTCGTTCATGTGCACACTACAAAGTTGTTGGTTGTGCTGTTTCTACATCATGTATTGGTTTTGCATTTAGATCATTTACAGTTGCACTTATCCCACTGCCTACCAGCAGGCTTTACTTGATTTAAACTGGCACAAGGTTACGGAGGATGAGATGTCTGCATTAAAAGATCAACAGACATGGGAGCTGACTCCTCTCCCATCTGGTGCTAGTCTTGTGGGATCCAGATGGATCTTTACCTTGAAATACAACCCCGATGAATCTATCTCAAGGTACAAGGCCAAGCTAGTGGCAAAGGAATTCACCCAAACATATGGGGTAGATTTCTTTGATACCTTTTCCCCTATTACACGCCTCTCCACTGTCCGAATCTTGGTCTTTGTTGCTGCTCACTTCAGCTGGAAGCATCATTAGCTTAATGTGAAGAATGCATTTTTGTATAATGACCTTCAAGAGGAGGTGTATATGCAGCAACCTCCTGATTTTGAGGTTCAGGGAGAGTGCGTGCAAGTTGAAAAAGGCCATTTATGACCTTAAGCAAAGTCCCAAGACATGGTTTCACAAGCTGTCAGAGGCACTTGCCAGGATTGGTTTGTAGAGGTCTTCTTCATATCACTCTTTATTTGTGCGAAAAATAGAGTGGTGTGGTGGCCTTGTTGGTTTGTGAATGATTTGATTATTACATGGGATGACAGGAATGGTATTTCTAAGGTTAAGAAGTTCTTGGCACAGCAGTTTGTAACCAAAGATTTGGGGCAACTCCGTTATTTTCTTAGCATAGAAGTAGCATACACTAAGGAATTGTCTTGTCTCAGCACAAGTATGTGTTAGATGTTCTCCAGGATATTGGCATGTTGGGACCCAAGGCCACTAATATTCCTATGAAACCTAAGACACATTTGTATGAAAAGCAGAGGCAACAGATAATAGAGCATACAGGAAACTGATAGGAGTATTACAGAGTAGCAAGTGGAGCTTACTTCTCCTGGTGCTACACTTGTTGAGTGCCGCTGGATCTTTGCTTTAAAGTATAACCCTAATGGATCTATTTCAAAGTATAAGGCACTCTTGGTAGTAAAGTGATTCATCCAAATATATGGGATGAATTTCTTTGATACCTTCTCTCCAGTTGCTCATCTGTTTACTGTTAGGACACTTATTTCTATGGCCTCTGATAAGGATTGAAAACTCCACCAGCTTGATATTAAAAATGCACTCCTGTATGGTGATCTTCAGGAAGAGGTGTACATGCAATAACCTCCTGGATTTGAGGTTCAAGGGGAGTGTGTACGCAGGTTAAAGGCTATTTATGGACTCAAGCAAAGTTCAAGAGCTTGGTTCCACAAGTTTTTGAGAAGATGGGCCTGCAAAGATCCTCCTCAAATCACTCACTATTTGGTAGGAAGACAGAGTGAGGTGTGGTAATTCTCCTGGTTTATGTTGATGATTTAACTATTACAGGAGGTGACAAAGTGGAATTGCAGAAGTAAAAAAATCTCTGGCGAAGTTTGTTATGAAAGATCTTGATCAGTTACGGTATTTTCTGGGAATTGAAGTAGCAACCGAAAGAGGTGGGATAGTTTTGTCCCAAAGGAAGTATGCCATCGATGTACTTAAAGAAATAGACATGCTAAGATCCAAACCTGCTAACATACTTATGGATCCCAAGGCACCCTTGTATGACAGAGAGACAGAAGTAGCTGATAATTATTCATCTAGGCAGATAGTTGGCAAATTATTATATTTAACTATTACTAGACCTGATATTGCTCTGGCAATTGGCAAGTTAAGCCAATTTATGGACAAATCTACTAAGTTGTATTTGGAGACAGCTATGTAGGTGCTTAGATACTTGAAAAAAGCATTTGGTCGTGGAATATTTTTCAAGAAGGAAACTCCTATGATAGTTGTGGGATGTTCAGATGCTGATTATGTAGGAGATATGGCAGATAGAAAATCTACAACTGGCTTCTACAACTTTGTTGCTGGAAATCTTATCACTTGGAAAAGTAAAATGATGGTTGTTATCTCTAGGTCTAGTGTAGAATCAGAGCATCGTGCTATGGCTCATACTACTCTTACGAGATCTACATGCCCAGATTAATGGTCTTATGGGAATGAGGTGTGATAACGTGGTAGCCACTTACATTGCTAACAATCAAATGTTTCATAAGAGAACGAAACATGTGAAAGTAGGTTGCCACTACACCAGAGATCTGATACAACAGAGAGTGTTACATACTACTTTTGTTGCTTCAGAGGACCAAGTCACTGATATATTCACCAAGCCACTGCCACGAGGACCATTAGACATGTGTTGTTCCAAGCTGAGTATGATAGACATCTATGCTCCAGCTTGAGGGGGAATGCTGACTTACTCATGCTCCTTGTCTTTATTTATTTTTGTTATATTGTTTTGTGACCTTTTGTTATTTTCTATTTCTTATCTGGACATGTGATGCAATTTTTCCCTCACCTCTCCTTTATATAACGAGGTGTGGGGTTTATTGAACAAATAGAATGCTTAATTTTGTCCTAAACTCTTATATTTGACCATCACCAAACCTGATATTTCTTTAGTTGTAGGCAAGCTAAGTCAGTTCATGGATAAACCAACCTACATTGATAGGCAGCATTGTAAGTGCTTAGGTACTTGAAAGCACTTACACGTGGTATCTTGTTTCAAAGAGGAGCACCTATGACTATGGTTGGATACCCTGATGCTGACTATGTAGGTGACATGATAGACAGAAAATCCATCACAGGTTTCTGTACTTTTGTTACTGGGAACTTGGAGACATGGAAAAGCAAAAACCAGAAAGTTGTATCTAGATCTAGTGCAGAATCTGAGTATAGAACCATGGCTCAGACTGCCACTGAAATGATGTGGATCTAGTCCTTGCTACGGGACTTGTATGTTCAAGTTGAGGAACCTATGGAGATGTGCTATGACAACAGGGCGACTACCTACATAGCCAACAATCCTATGTTCCATTAGAGGACAAAGCATGTGGAAGTGGATTGCCACTACACAAGAAGTTTGATACAACAAGGAGTTCTCAATACCAGTTTTGTTGCTTATGAGGATCAAACTGCGGATATCTTCACGAAGCCTCTACCACGGCCTACCTTTGACACCTGTTGCAGCAAGCTGAGCATAATTGACATCTATGCTTCAACTTGAGAGGGAGTGTTGGCATACTCTCATATTCTCACTTTTCTATTCTTCCTGTATTATTTGCTCTTTTATATTTTCTACTTTGACTTATGTTGTTTCTTCCTCAACACCTCTCTTCTATATAAAGAGGCGTAAGATTTTCTGGAAGAATAGAACAACTTATTTTCTCCTAATTTATTCATTATGATAAGGCACTTCTGTAATGTAGTTACATAACCTGATGATTCAGATTTAGACAGTCCAATGGGTCAAACCATTTTCTTTTTTGAAAAAGGAAAGGGTAGTTATCCAAAAATATATATAATAGAATCAACAATAAATAATATTACAACAGGCAGATGCCAAGGTCCCCCACTCACAAGGATTCAACCCAAAGAGAAAACAAGGAGTTAATAGACTCAACAACATTCTCTACGTAAGATCTCTGGCCCCTGAAAACCATCGCATTTCTGCCCAACCAAATACCCCAAAGAACTGCCAATGGCGTGGCCTTCTCTTTCTTCGTACGGAAAACGAAACGTCCACCAACACCACCTCCACTTTTGAAACTATGCCAGAATTCCTCAAACAGCCGACACTCCCACCACCTCCCGCCCATCCTGCCCCAAATTTGGACCACAAAAGGGCAAGTGAAAAAAAGGTGGTCAACATCCTCACCACCCCCACACAAAGAGCACACCTTACAATCTCCAAGAGCCCACTCGCCCTCCACACCTTAGTCACCAGCCTTCTCCTAAGTAGCCAAGAAAAAATCTTGACCTTCAGCGGAAACGCGGCTTTCCAAATCTGTCTGCAGTCCCTTACCAGATCCAGCTCCACCCCAGGACCAACAGCGAACAATCTCCTATATGCAGCCGCTACCGAAAACTCACCTTCGTCCCAATCAAACATGTCCGTACCAGCCACCGGATGCAGTCCCTCCAACTCATCAAGTAAGACCTGAAAGTCGTGCGCTCTCGCATCTGATAGACTGCCAACGAAGCGCAGGCACCACCCATCTTCCCATACCTCAGCCACAGACGTCATTTTGTTCTGGGACAAGGCAAACAGTCTCTGAAACCTTCTGCAAAGTGCTCCATCACCCGTCCAGTCATCCTGCCAAAATCTAAAAATCTCCCATGTTCCAAACGCAGGAACAAAGCAGTTCCTCACCTTAGGAGCCACTGTTGACAAGCCTTTCAAAAAGTGAGGGGCATCCCTAGGCGGTGACACCAGGAGATCCCACTGCATCGGACTACCATACGCCGTCTCGAACACCTTGCCCATCATATCCCCCCTTCCTTCCAACAGGCACCCCACCCATTTCGCCAACAGACTGTCATTAGATCTCTCCAAATCCCTTACGCCGAGCCCCCCATCTTTCAACGGTCAGCAGACCTCCTCCCAAGCAACCAACCTGGCACCCTGTCCACTCGTCCCCTTATTGGATCAAAAGAAACTCCTCATAGCTCGCTCAATCTTTGCAATCACCTGTCGAGGCATCTTCAGCACGGAAGTGAAGTACGACGGCATTGCTGACAGAACCGCCTTGAGCAGGACCAACCTCCCACCTCTAGACAGTAGCCTGGACGCCCACCCCTCCAACCTCCCTACCAACCTCTCCACCAGGGAGGCCCAATCTCTCACCAAAATCCTCTCATCTGACAACGGTAAGCCCAGATACCTAATCGGAAGCTTACCCTGTTCTGTGCCAAGACCCAAACTGCACCCCCTCGCCTCCGTCTCAGTCATATTGAATGGGACAAAATCCGACTTAGCCAGGTTAATCTGCAATCCTGACGCCTCACCCAGTAAGAAAACAAGGAACTGCATTCTTCTGGCCCCCTTTTCTCCACCTTCA
This sequence comes from Thalassia testudinum, assembly GCA_037157565.1. Classification (NCBI taxonomy): domain Eukaryota; kingdom Viridiplantae; phylum Streptophyta; class Magnoliopsida; order Alismatales; family Hydrocharitaceae; genus Thalassia; species Thalassia testudinum. The sequence goes on along the minus strand of JAZHRO010000022.1, from coordinate 78,251,068 downwards.
ATGAAGAAGATCGTATCATCCGCATACTGAAGCAATGGGATACTCGTCCCATCTCTCAAGGAGAAACCTCTCATCAAGTTTCTCTCACAAGACCTCTTAGCCGCCCTAGCAAGAGCATCCACGGCAATCACAAAGAGCATCGGGGCCAACGGACAACCTTGCCTCACCCCCTCCTAGGTTGGATCCAAACCCCAGCTAGGTTTACGTTGATAAGAACTGAGAAAGACGTCGTGGTGACGCATCTCTTCATCCAGTCAATCCACATCGGCGGGAACCCCCTCTTCACCAAGGACGCCCAAAACGACCACTGGATCGAGTCATAAGCATTGCTGAAATCGACCTTCCATAAGAAAGCATTCTTCTTATCTTTCTTCCAGGTTGAAAGGATTTCCGAGGCCATCACGTAACCCTCCAAAATATTCCTGCCAGGAACAAAGGCCGTCTGCACCGAGTCTACAATCCCACCCAGAGTCCTCAATCTATTTGCCAAAAGCTTCGCCACCACCAAGTAGATAGCATTCGAGAGAGCTATCGGTCTGTACTCCTGAATCTCCTCAGTGCCCTCCCTCTTCTGCAACAGGAACATGCAAAATTTGTTCAGCCTATTAAATCCCAAGTTACCCGCTCTAAACTCTTGCACCACCTGCATCACGTCTTCTTTCACCACCGGCCAGAACTCCCTGTAGAAGGCAACCGGAAAGCCATCCAACCCTAGACAACCATCCGCGTTCAACCCCCAAATTGCCTCACGGACTTCATCCTCCCCAAAAGAACCCGTCAAGAAGTTGGCATCTGTCTCCCGGATCTGTGGTATCTCAAACCCTAACCATCTCCACCTTCCCCCTCGTCTCCACCCAGTAAAATCTCTAAAATAACTCGCAGCTGCCCCTCCCACCGCCTCTCTTCCCACAAACTCCTCCCCATCCACCATCAATCTGTCAATCCAGTTCCTCCTCCTACCTGATGCAGCCATATGAAAAAATCGGGTATTGGAATCACCTTCCTTCAACCACTTTTGCCTAGACCTCACCCTCCACTCCACCTCCACTTTCCAGTCTTCCTCCTGTATCACCTGAATCTGTCTCGCTCTGTGAACCCTGTCATCGTCTGAAAGGAGCCCAACATCCTCTGCCCTGTCCAGATGTGCAATCTCAACAAGAGCCTCCTATTTCTTCCTCCCACGTTCCTCCCTAACCTGCTTGATATGGGTCTTCAAGAAAGATCTCAAACCCCTCAGTTTCGCTTCCAATCTGGCAGCCGCCGAACCATCCGCCTGAGAAGACCTCCATCGTTCCTCAATCAACCCCCTGAAGCCCTCCTCCATGAACCGCACCTTGTCGAACTTGAAGTAAGTACCATGTCTCCATCCCTCGTTCGATACCCACAGTAAGGGGGTGTGATCCGAGAACGGACGCTCCAAAGGTCTAACCTCCGCCATCGGGAACAACTCTGCCATCGCCGTTGTACAGTAAGTACCAGAAATCTGTCAATACGGGATCGCTGCCCTCCAGAGTTCCTCCATGTGTACAGACAGGACAACGGAGGCATATCAACCAGTCCCTGGTCTGCCACAAAGCCTGCAAACTCCTCAGAGCCCTGGTCCAAACCCCCTTAGTCACCCGGTCTGTCATCAGCCCGCAGAGTAACATTAAAATCGCCACCAACCAGCCAGGGAATCCCCTGAAAAGCAGCCGCCACCTGGCTCAGATCTTCCCATAAGACATGTCTTCTCCGACCCTCCGTCGGGCCATAAACCGAGGAAAGGAGCATACATGTGTCATCCCGGCATCTCTGAAGTCTAACAGTGACAACATGGGACCCAACCAGAGTGTCTAGCAAGGAAAACTCCTTCCATCCCACAGCAATTCCCCCCGCACTCCCATCCGCATCCAGGGCCAAGAAACCCCCACAAACTCCTCCCCCCACCTCCCTCCACAACTTTCCATCACAACTCCCCCACTTCGTCTCGTGGAGAAAGACCACATCAGGCCCCCATCTCTGAATATACCCCCGCAAAGCTGTCCTCCTCGACGGGTCGTTCAGACCCCCTCACATTCCATGACAAGACCTTAGTCATGAGGACTTCCAGGAATCACCTCCAGGCGTCAACCGCCTAAACCCCATCATTGCAGCCACATCATCCTCCTCTTCCATCAACAAACGCTGGTCATTCGAGCTCCCCTCACCACCACCCACCTCCCCTCCTCGCCCCGCAGCCTCCATACCTTCTACAGCCAACAATCTCGCGTCCCCCAGCACCACAGCCTCGCCCTCAGGCAGCCCAGCCACCGCAGCTGTCCTCCTCCCTGCACCCGCATCCACCATCTCCCCAGCTCCACCACCAGCACCCGCCGCCTGTCACCCCTCCGCCACCGCTGGGGACCCTGGAGCAGAGAACCCCCCGTCGTCGCCCCCAACAAAAGCCGCCGCAGACGACCCAACTCCATCAGAAGCTCCCAGCCCCGTCGGCGACCGATGTCGGTCGACCCCAGCCACGCCCCCAGACGAGGCCTTCCGAGCCAGCCCCCTACGGTAAGACCACCGCGGCCTGTAGATGAGCCGCTGCGAGCCAGACAGCCTCCGCTCTCGCCGTCGCCCACTCCCCTTCCTGCCAGTCGCATCCTGCCCCGCCGCCCGGATCGGACCGGCCAAGGTGCGCCTCGAATCTCCAACAACAGTTCTCTGCCCTTCCTCCACAGAGACCTGGAGTCGTGGAGTCGAGTGCGCTGGAGGACCCGAACAGGCACTAGCATCGGAGCCCCCAACTCCCGTACACAGGTCTCGCCCACCACGAACTTCTCCCACAAAAACGGGGGCCAACGCAGTGCCACCAACACACCTGCAGTCAGCGGGGACGCCTGACCTCAGCGTCGCATTCACCTCTATACCCCCCCCCCCCCCCCCCCCCCCCCCCCCCCCCAGGCGAATGGGGGTAGGTGGCCAACTTGATTTTGGTTAAAGAAAGCATTTTCCCTGAGCACTAAGTTAATTGTTAACAACAATTCATCCCCAACTATGCCTCCACTAACCAGATTAACCACAATATCTCGAGGGATTATAACACAAGAAAGGAAAAGAAAGATTTGGTTCGTTTAAAGAAGATAACATGAGAGAATGATTCCTCTATAAAATAAAATAAGTGTCAGGGTCCGCTAATAGCACTGACATCCCACTTCCATGTCAAGAGCACATCAAGCAGAAGTTCCTATTGTGACTAACGAGCATCACTTAAACCTTGCTTGCTGGTTTTTGGTATTTTATTCCTGCATCTGCCCAGATTATGTAGGTAATTTTATTTGCTTTGGCAAAAAAGCATTCTTTCTTTTGTTTTTAAAGATTCCTGAAGCTATATTTTTGCAAGAGCGCTCTACAAAATTGCTTTTTTAAAGCAAAAAAAAAGGGGCGGTTACTGAGCTGTCCGCTTCATTCAATAATAAGAGAGGTACAATTACGTAGATTGCAACCATCACCTCCTAATCATTATTTTCCAAAGAGACTTATTTGCTTATGTTCTTGCATCAGTTCAAAGTTAAGTTTATTTCTCACAAAATGAATATGATATCAATTAATTCTGTGACCATTATCCCCCCACTTCTTACCATTCCTGGAATTTCAACTTCAACCAGCTGACTTGATTCAGTTTTTAAAAACACTGTTTTACATAAGGGTGCTAGATTTAACCATTTGTTGAAAGTTCATGTCATATATAATGGTCATCTGAGTGTTAAATAGACAGAAGTGATGTGAAGGGATTATAGTAATAAAAGGCCAAAAATCTACAAAGAAACAGAGGTCAGACATTGTAGCTGGCAGAAATTAGGGAAAATTTGAATACCATATGCACAAAGGGAAGGTACGGAAAGCTATCTCTTACCTTGAATGGCAATTGCTTCCTGAAGCAGCTTCATGGAAGTGACCCATAGATCCTTTGCAAGGTTGTTGTTGTAGGAAAGTGCCGATGAACCGATTATTCTTCCACCACCCCCAAAGAAGTACTCTCCGCTGTTTCCCTAGAAAATTTTAGAAACACAAAAGAATTGGAAAACCATCACTACACATAATACATAACATTTTTTGGTTGGGGAAGGATGTAGGGTGCACCACAAAAAAAGAAACTTACAGGAGGGGCTAATGCAGCATCCATTATTGAAGCAACCCCAGATTCAGGAGATTGCAAAAGGTGCACCAGCTTTAGTGCAAAAAAGGCAAATTGAGAAATGTGTTGAGGAAGTTCTCGCATAATGTTAGTCTTCACTGCCCCAGGATCTGCTGCCCTGAAATGGAATGAAGAAAAACTCACTAAGACCAGATACTGGAAAGATAATCAGAAGAAATGTTGGTGTAGCACAAACACAGATGAACAACATTAGATATGATTGAACAAGTTCTGCATGTCATGCAGTAGCTACTTTAGGAGAATCTTGTGGGCAAGTTGAATCCCATGCAGGAGATTCAACATTTATTAGCAGATGAAACTAAGCACTTGATTAACTGCTTCTATTTTATTCATACAAGGGATTTTCAGAAAATTCAATTCAAGGCAATTCCCTTCTTTAACTCCCCGTCTACCTCCATGGATACTTTTTCTCCACCTCTATTTTCTTTTATTTGAGAAGGGAGGATATTAGATGCCTACATTTGGATGCCAGGTCTATAATATCTGCATGCTAAACTTACAACACATCAGTTCACCTATCACATACAACCATTACTCTACCTTTCAACAACATAAAAACAACTCAATGTCCAATGTAAAATATATCAACTGCAACTCTCGCTATCTCAATCACTACAACTCACACATCAGTATATCACACCAAATGCACCGTGCATCCCACCAATAAACCCAACACCCTCTACAATTTAGCACTTCCTAAAGCTTATCAGTCATAAAACCTAACTCCCAAAGACAACTCAAGGAAGTCATTCCCACAATACAACGACTCTGTTTTGCATCCTTCCTCTACCCTTCTCCTATGGATATTTTTAATACGTCTACTTCTACATCAAATTAATATTGGAAAAAGCTGTAAGTAAACTCTATGGGATGGCTAGATATTAAGGCTCTTTCCACAAGTATCTGTCAAAAGCAGATAATGCACCAAATAAATAGTTTGATCTAAACAAGTAATGTAGGCTCAGAAGAAACAAATTAATTACTCTTTGAGGTTCAGGGACATACATGACAGAGAGTTTACATGAAGGATCCATCAAATAGAACTTCTGATGCAGCTCATAAGTGAATAGCAACATGTACACTGAAAACAAGAAAAGCAAGCATGCATCACATACGAAAATGAGAAGAACAGGATAACAATCTATGTCATTATTTCCTTTACTAGAGTTAGCTTACATTTGGAGCATTCATATATTTGAGCAAATGGATAGTTTCCCACTGACAAGCATTTCACGTTTTGCTCAGTGATTGACGACACGGCTGAAACTGCAAAAGGGCAAGTTTAGTTGCCTGATCTGGTCCACTATATTTCACGTTGTTTCATGTTCTGCAATAATTAAAAGATTAAAAAAACTATTGGATTATCTATCCAAAATATCGAACCTAATATCACATACAGACACTGTAGAAGAAGAAATTCTATCACTTGGCCATTTTTTAAATTTACCGCATGGAAGACAGTAAGTAGAGATTTGCCTACTTAAGAGAATTTTAACGACTGATAAGTACCAGAAGTCGAAAAAAAGTTAAGAAATGCTGAGAGGAACGTGCCACCCTGCATTCAGATGCTGCTTGGTGAAATCCAGAATGGTTCTGGTAAGATGGTTTTCGGGCCTTACACTTGGTCACACTCTCACAATGAATTAACGGGCAATCATCACACTACCCCGTGGAGCAATGTTTGCCTCCTTTCAACCCTTTATCCTTGCAATGACACGCAATGGAGAGAGGGGATGGGATAGGAATGGGCTTTGGGAAAAACATAAAAGAAGGGCAAAAATGGATATTAGAAAAGTGGAACTAATGTTAGAATGGATGGGAGAGAGCGTATGAGAGGCAGGGGAGGCACACAAAGAGAAGAGAGAATGGGATAGGAAGCAGTTACGGGAAAGCATTGAAGGACAGATATTGAAATTAGAAAACAAAACTAACAGCGTCCACAACCTACGTTAAATAGTAAGATAGGCAACCTTTTTTCCCTGATGATTTTTTTGTTTTGTTTTTTGAGTAATTGCTGGTGATTACGTAAACATGTATCTAACAATGAAAGACATCTTAAACAATCTTCTAATTTTCAACATAAGACAATAAAAATGTACAATTTTATTGAATAAAACCTGCTGATCATGCCTTTCAAAAAAAAAAAAAAAAACCTGTTGATCATGCTTCTCACTCATGTACCGCACATATTACAAAGCCATGAATCAAAACTAAATCCAACAATATATATTCCATAAACATGTAACAGGAATATTATTGGGATGTTGGAGTTTATTTCAGTTATTAAAGCATAGTTTATATATATATATAAACTGAAAAGCAGTCATCCTCATTCTTAACTTCCAAGCATTGATAATCACGAGTCACAAAGGCAGCAAATGGCCTTTTTCAAGTTGGTGAACAGACTTCAGCATGTTGGTCCTTACACAAGATATGGAAATGGAGCAAGGATTCAAATCAGCAGTAGTAGTCCAACAGTGATGTCTGGATGGTTGTGCAACCACATATGGCACAGATCCACACCAGAGCCAAAAGAATGCTTACGAAAATAAAAGGATAATGATGATTGAAAACGCCTGCCCCATCTAGGATGCCAAAACCAAAGCTTTCAAAGACAAATGAATGAGCAATTCCAAATGCTTTCTGCATGTGAGTAAAGTAAAGGTTGACCAATGTTACTCATAAGTCATAAGATCTACATCCCATACAGAATGGGGGTGGAAGGGGCATCTCAACTCATCTGGCAGAATAAGCCCAGATAAGCATTGTCGTGATGATTGAAGCATAGATATGATAGTAATTGTAGCTTTCCTTCTTAGAGTAGCCAGTGAAGCTCCAGCAACAACAATAATAACAGAATTTTTCCACGTTAAGTGGGTCGGCTAAATGGAGCCTTTCCATCCAGTCAGATCTATTTGAGTTGCTTTCTGGATTAAATCAAAATAATTGAGATCATGTCTAACCGTTTTCGTCCAACATTTGTCTTCCTGAAAGCCTCAACATTCAACATCCACATCTTTTGACTGGGACATTAACTATTCTGCTTTGCAAAAAAACACCTTAAATGATTAATTTTATGTCTCAAATTTCCATTAATTTCTCCATCTTGCTAAAAATGGATCCAAAATATTCAAAACCATCTTTCTTCATAGTACAATCTACTCCAATTTTCATATATGTCCCCTCTTTAATTCCTTTACCACTAAACCTACATTCCATACATACACAGCCCTTGTCCTAGTTAGTAAGAAGCCCTTAACTTGTAAGGCATCTATAAAGCTCAAGTTTCTTATTTATTCCATCTCTTGTCTCATCAATTGGCACAATGCCATCAACAAGAAGATGTATCATGGCACTTCATGTTGAATGTGCTTCATCAACTCATCAATAACCAAGGTAAAGATGTAAGGACTTAAAGCTAACCCTTGATGCAAAATAATGGAGATACCAAAGTAGACTGTCAACCTAGCCTAAGTTCTTACATAAGTTGTAGCTTCATCATACATATCTTTTATAAGGTTGATATAGAAAACCAAAAATTGTCACCTCTTGAAAATTCTCCTTGGGATATCCCCTAGAACAGAAAGCCCTCTCCAATTTAATAAAAACCATAGGCCTTCTTTTTAACTCTGTTGATCTTTATCATACACCATAAAAGATGTATTGTTTTAATATTAGACCGACCAAGCATAAACCCAAACCAGTTCTTAGTCATTCTTGAGACTTGCCTCAGCATTCTTTTGATTATGATTCATAAAACTTTTCCTATATTCCTTTGTCATTCTCATGCCTCACAAAATAGCATTAAATAAATTTGTGAACCACATTACACCTTCTCTTGCATTAAGTTCCATACACCTTCAGGAATATAGCCTTCCCAAATTTTATCATCTTTAGACCATCCACTACTTTCCTTTGTTTCCTTGATAGTTTGCATAGTTCAAATAAGCTTATGAATTTACTAACTCCCCTTAAGTGATATCAACCATCTTATTTTCACCAAAGGAACATATGAAAATAATTATTCCACCCGGCCTTTATATCTTCACTAGCTATGAGCACTCTTCTTCATCATTGATATACCTTGTGTCCCAATTTGGACTTAAATTTAAGAATTGGTGATGTCTCTTCTTATTTATTTGCATGTAAAGTGTGGAAGAGAATAAAATGTCTTAAACTCCAAAGAAACCCTAGCCTCTCTTATATAGAGAGGGAAAAATTACAAGGGAGTCCACTGTGAAGAGAACATGATAAAAACATAACATATATTCTAACACTCCCCGTCAAGTTGAAGTGTAGACGTCCATCAAGCCTAACTTGTCACGCAAAAATAGATGTCTCTTCTTCAATGTCTTCATAAGGATGTTGGCATTCTAAAGGTCAAGGTAACATGAGGAGTTGTGATATTTCCTTCCATTACTGCATTTCCGATAAAGTCACAGCGCACCTCAATGTATTTCTCCTGCTCATGAAATACTGGATTTCAGGCAATATAAGTGGACTTATTGTTGTAGAACATAGGGACTAGAGTCTGTGTGTAAATCCCAAGATCTGCAAGGAATGGGGTGATCCACATCACCTCACAAGCCGTGGAAGCCATCGCTTCGTACTCTACCTCTACATTGGAACGGGCAACCACTTACTGTTTCTTGCTATACCAAGAAATAAGGTTGCCTCCCAAGAATACAGCATAGCCTCGACAAGGTGCTCAACTCACCTTCCCAAGAATACAATGCTATCAAGGCACTCGCCTAGGTGCCAGCTTGAGGCAAGGCGAGGCCCTAGCTCATCAACAAGACTCGCCTCGCTTGATTTGCTTGAGGTGCTACCTAGGCGAGTGCCTAGGCCAAGGCGTTAAGCGCCCCAAGTGAGCGCTTGAACCAATTATTGAGCACTCTCAGTTAAACACACACACATGCTTATGTATGAGCATATATGCATAGATATATACATATACATGTGCTTAAATAGATATATACATGTAGTAGATACATATATGCATACATACACATTTTTTATGTTTGTATATGTACATGTCAGCTTATACATACAAATATATATATACATACACACACGTGCATAAGTATAACAAATAAACAAAAAAGCATATAAATATAATGTGTGTATTTACATATGTGTATATGTAAATATATGAAATTGTATATACACACCTATCATATGCATCAATGTGCATATGTATGCATATTGCGCCTATTTGTCTAATCATTTATATATCATGTATATTATATATATGCAATCATAACATACCATATTTTCGTTATTGTGTGTGTGAACCATGTTTGGACTTTTCTTGTGAATTGTGAGAACAATGCTCACTAGATACTTTTCCTATATATCTCATTTTTTCTCGGGTGAGTGCCGAGCGCCTTGAACGTTTTGGACCCCCCTTGCGTATTAGCGCCTCTCGCCTTTGACAACCTTTGGCTTGTAGTGGATTTTTTGTCCTTAACTGATCTAACATAATCTGCATCTGAATGAAGCATATGTCAAGATGCCCATTGGTTCTATAGTAGACCCCTTTCCAAGTGTCCCCTTCAGGTACTTCAAACTAAAACAAACAACACTCCAATGATTGTAGCATGGTCTATCCCCTGTATGTATGAACGTCCTCAAAGACGGGATCATCATCAATCTCTGGATGTCTCCTCTTTTGCTCAATAAGTATAGTTGATAGCTTGGTGCTTAGAAGTCCTACCTTAAGAATCTCTAAAGTGTCCCTTCTCTAAGAAAGTTCAAGACCATCTCTTATCTCACTGCCTCTATCTCCAAGAAGTATCTCAACTCTCCCAAATCTTTGGTGACAAAGACTTTTTGCAAGAAGTCATTTACCTCTTGAATACCAACATTGCCATCTTATATCATCAACATACATAGCTAAGACAACAACCCTAGTGGTGGCCTATCTAATAAAAATAGAATGATCCAACGGAGATCCCCTGAAACCAATCTTCATAATTTCTACACTCGACCTATCAAACCAGGCCTGAGACCTCTATTTAAGACCATACATAGCCTTATTCAACCTACAAACATGCTCCCTCTCAACCTCATAGCCAGGAGGTTGCCGCACATGCACCTCCTCAGTTAGATCTCCAGACATGAAGACATTCTTAATATCCAACTAAAATAGGGACCAATTCTTATTGATTACAATGGATTAAATATATGTATAAATGAGACTCATGTTACACATGAGAAAGTCTCAAAATAATCAATGTCATACGTTTGGGTAAATCCTTTGACCACAAATCTGGCCATGAATCTATCAATAGTACCATCTACTAAATACTTTACAGTGTACACCCACTTACAATCAACAAGTTTTGCATCAAGAGGACAAGGCACAAGTTCCTATGTGCCACAAGAAGTTAAAGCCTCCATCTTTGTGTTCATACTGTTGGACTTGCAGGATGCTATTTGGCCACAATAACAAGAGCAAGTATAAAAATATTGTGTATGTAAAGATGAAAAAATTAAAAGCAATCATGTAAAGTATACAATGATTTATTATGGAAAACCTTTCATTTAAAAAGCACTACCTAAGGCCCCAAGCTTAGGATTTTTCCAATCAAATCCACTAGTACGAGAGTTATGGGTTATCTCAACCCAATACGAAACCCCAAGGTAAAAATCAAGTCACCCTAATCCAATACGATTCCGAGACAATTATTGGGTCGTCTCACCTAAGTAGAAATAAGAAAATAAGAAATACAATGATTAATGCAATATACAACAAATTGAAATATTCTTCTAATACCCCTATGCCTCCAAGAGATGCTTATGAACAAATTCAGATCAGGTGGCGGTGCGGCTTGGTATGAAAGAGAAAATGAAGAATTGAATGAGCAAAGCCTTGATCTTTGAGTATACATGATAGTGTATTATTCTTGTATATTAAAAGTGTAGAAAAAGGCCCTATTTGTAGGTTTCTGTTACGAATCGCATGCATGGAGCGTGGGAGCTCCCTTAGGCATGGGAAAACAATCCACAAGGGGACTACCCACATGGAGATCAAGGTGAGGAGCAGCAACCAGTGGCTTCTCGTGGTGGCCGATGAGTGGCTATATGGAGAAGAAGAGAAAGGAGAGGAGTCTTGGAATTTGAAATATTATTACTTGACTCATAAACCAATTACAGGAAGGCTATATAAAGAGAACATATCCCAACAAAATAAGAAACAAATCATACCTTTAAAATAAGAAAGATTAAATCACTAAAACATCTTTCTTAAAATCTTAACAAAATACCAAACTTGTAACTTAAGTAAGCACAAAATTAAGTCCCTTGGACCTTAACTGCCGGCCCTATGGGCCTCCTGACCAACTGCCACGTGGCAGTGCCACATGACCTTATTCCTAACACTCCCTACCAAGTTGAGGCCAGGAGGACAACGACTTAGTCTTCAACTTGTGAAGCTAGATGCCCCACCATTCATCTTCCTCAAGAATCATGCTCTCAGACTTCTCCTTGGACAAGTCAACGGTGTAGCCTCTTGCGACCTCCAAAGTCGTGCGTCTGTGGCAACTTGAATAATTGTCGCGACAGCTGCCATTGACTTATCTTCACGAAGCACAGCTCGTAGCTTCTCGAGATCCTCGAGGGTCAGGGAGTCTACACGTAAGGTGCTAGTAACCCGACGTGGAGGTCTCCCAAACTTGTCACGGCACTTATCTTGTGGATAATTGGTATGTCCACAATGCTGGCACTTCGGGTAAGATGCAACCAAGGCCTCGGCCACACCCTCTTCCACGCCCCCCACTTGCTTCTAGAATAGCAAGTGCGGAGTTCTCGTCCTTTGGCGTAACTTTGTCTTCAAGTACCTCCATCTTCAAGAGACAACAGAAGATGGTCCCGAGGTCCACCTTCCCGTCGGAGGCAAGGATCTGATTGCGAGCGACTCGAGAACGAGGATGCAACCCCGATAAAAACTTAGAGAATTACCAATCCGCCCATGTCTCCCCCTACTTGTCGCAACATAATGGCTCGAAGATCTCCAACTCCTCGAATAAGGCCTCCATCTTCTCGTAGTACTTGGTCAAGGAAAGATCTCCTTGACTCGCTGTCCATATATGAATGTATAAATCAGTAATACGAGCGTTGCTTGATGTTTAGGCGTACCTTTTCTCAAGGGTCGTCCAAATGTCATACGCGCTCTTCTTGTAGAGCATGTTCGAGGTGATGGAGGGGTCCATTGTGTTCATGAGCCAGTTCATGACAGTGTAATTCTCCTCGTACTTCTTTTTCTTGTCATCTTTCTACTTCGATGGGTACTCAAGGAGAATGCTAAGTCTCTCCTATACTTTGACGAATATCTTAAAGGTGAAAGCCCACAAGACATAGTTGGAGGCACCATATAACTTGATGGTTGTCTCAGAGACAACCACCTTACTTTCTTTTGGACTCAACGTGGTGTCACCAACCGTCGTGGAGGCTTCTGTCATCTTCTACTGTCTTCCTCCGTGTAAGGGGCCCGATTTGTCGAGGAAGACTCTCTCCGAAGATGCAAGCCACCTACGTGCGGTCAAAAACCCACACGCACCAAGAGAGCCTAGACCGTAGGCTTTGATACCATGTTACGAATCATGTGCGTGGAGCGTGGAGGCTCCCTTGGGCGTAGGAAAACAGTCCACAAGGGGACTGCCCACATGGAGATTAGGGAGAGGAGCAGCAGCCGGTGGTTGCTCGTGGTGGCTGATGAAGGTGGTTGGCAATGGTGGTGATAGCCGACAGCTACGTGGAGAAGAAGAAAGAGGAGAGGAGTCTTGGAATTGGAAATATTATTACTTGACTCAAGAACCAATTATAATAGGAAGACTCTCTTTATATAGAGAGAACATATCCCAACAAAATAAGAAACAAATCATATCTCTAAAATAAGAAAGATCAAATCACTAAAACATCTTTCTAAAAAACAACTTAACAAAATAACCAAACTTGCAACTTAAGCAAACACAAAATTAGGTCCCTTGGACCTTGACCGCCGACCCTATGGCACTCCTGACTGCCACATGGCCTCCTTATTCCTAACAATTTCCATAGGCATAGGTTCGAAATATAGCCATTAGAAACAAAATAAAAACAAATCAATCAAGATTAAGAAATTGGAACTGCCCCAAGAGTTACATGTATCGATATAGATTCATGTACACCGATACAAGTCATATATAGTTTGGGCCTTGTCCAAAAAGTAACTCAAACCTACAGCCCTCTTGTACCGACACAGATTCACGTGCACAGGTACATCATGCTCACACAACATTTGGATTGTGACATACATGTACCGATGCAAAATTTTTATATCGATACATATGCACCAAATGTACTTGTGCAAAAACTTGGTACCTGTACACAACACTTTCTATGTATAAATTATAAAATTGATTTTAAGTCATCTTCAATCCCTTTTATCTTAGTTCTTTTGAAGGTGTTTTAGGATATTCTTAAGCTATTTCTAATGACTATTTGGAGGCTTACAAAATTTCCAAAACTCAAAGAAAATCCTAATTTAAGTAAGATCTTGAGCTTGGTCTCGAACACGTTTAGCGTTATTCTTGAGCTTCCTTGCTTTCATATTTTGTTGAAATAAATAATCAAAAGAAAAAAATGAACAGATAATATCAAAGTAACACAGTGAAACACTTGAGTTTACATGAAACCCCTATCACAGAGAGGAGAGAATCACGGGAGAAGTTCCCCTATGAGCATGATCGTTCAATATTTCTTCCCAAAGACAAATGTGGGGACAAGAGCCTTTATATAGGCCACCATACACACTCCCCTTCCCACTTCCACTATATAGGACTAAACAACTTGTAATTGGATCTCACATTATCTAATTACCCAACAACAAGCCTACATCTCGCTCAACACTCCCCTTAAAGCTGGAGCATAAAATGCTTAACTTGTACACAACATAATTCCTTGCTCTCACAAGGAGAACACGACTCTCAACTAATGCAACCGGTTCATAGCTCTCCTCCAAGCGAATGACAATAGATGCATCCCAGTTCTTGCTAGTAGGAGGGCATGCTGATGATAGCACATCGGTGAAGGCTGGAGTTTGGTAGATAAACTGTTGAAGCTAGCTATGATTGGTCTCTCTCATAGAGACCTCAAAGAGCACTAGTGCCTTCCCCATTGGAGACCTTAAGAGTAGGCCTCTCCCTTGGAGACCTTAAGACTAAGCCTTTCCTACACGGAAACTCGAAGTAAGCCTCTCTCATACAGAAACCTCTTAGTAAATTTCTCTCATATAGGAACTAATATTAAGCTTCTCTCATGTAAGGACATCAAAAAATGAGTCTCCCCATATGTGGTTCACAATAGGTTCTTATACATACCTGACACTCCCCCTTTCTCCCATACTCGTGTGAGAAAAGAAATTACATGGAGAAGTAACTAACTAGAGAAGAGTTTCTCCCACTCTTCTCTTTCACTTTAATTTTTTTCTTCTTCTTTTTCACTCATCATTTTCCTTTCCTTTTTTCTCTTTTTTTTTTTTCTTTTTGCGCCTTTTCTCTCCTTTTTTTCTCCCCCCCCCCCTACTTTTTTTCTTTTCTTTTTTAACATATGCTTCCAAAAGAAGCACCCTAGCAACATATAAAAAGAACTAAAACAAGGGTTAAAGACAAAAACACAAATAAAACCCAATTAGAGTTTTAATGGAACCTAACAATCATCGTAGCTGTGAAACTATTCCACGAGGGCCACCATCCTCGTAATCTAGCATGAGATCTTCACCATGATCTTCATCGAACAAGATCACCACCTCTTGCCTCCTGATCTTGTTCATCACCTTCTTGCAAGTGTCGACGAACCGGTCAAGCTCCCATAGTGTCTCCATATCGAGCACCTTGAAGTTGAGCTCAACCTTATTCCCGTTGAGCACGAGGTCAAGGTTCTGCTTCCTCATGATTTGCACAATCTAGTCCATTTTCTTGTCTGGTATCGCCTTCAAGTCTTGGCTCATCTTCTAATCCTCCCTGAAACTCATCTTCCTCTTGTGCGGCTCTTGCGCCTTCGGCTTCAACTGCTTCACAGCAGATGGCATCTAGATCTATTGTTGCTGACGAGGTGGTCCTCCCAGTCGTTGGTGAAGCTCTTGCAAGAGGCATACTACTCCTTGGTGATCTCTTCGGGCTTGCAAAGCCAAATGGGCTTCTACTGGTTGATGAGGTTCCACTCATGGACACCTCCTTCACCTTCTTCTTCAACTTACCGCAGATAGTAGGGATGGCGTTGATCATCTCCCAAAGGGCAATGACCCTATCCTTCTTGTGGTAATCCTTTGCGCCATGGACAAACTCCAACTTCATGATCATCTTGTTTGTCCTTCTCTATCACATTGCAAGACAATCCCGACATCTCTATTGCCTTCACAAGGGGTCTTAAACTTGTCAAGACCCTTGCGAATCTTTAAGGCAAACATTGTTTTGCCTCTAAAAAATATCTTACTTTGACAATAGAGATGAAGAAAGCACTGCAGTAACAAGAAGAGTTCATAAAAATAATGATAAAATCCCTAGAATGAGAAAAGATAATCTCCCAAGAATCGAATTGGTTTAATACCATGTTGAAATAAATAATCAAAAGAAAAAATAAACAAATAATCTCAAAGCAACGCAATGAAACACTTCAATTTATTTGAAAACCCCTCTTACAAAGGAAAGGGAGAAACCCATGGAAGAAGCACCCCTATGGGCATGATCTTTCAATATTTCTTCTCAAAAACAAATGGAGGGTACAAGGGCCCTTCTTCAGGCCACCACACACACTCTCTTTCCTACTTCTACTATGTGGGACTAAACAACTTGTAATTAAATCTCACATTACCCAATTACCCAACAACATTCATCTCTCTCAACAACCTTCATCTTCTTCTTGCTTTCCCTTTAACTTTCATTTTGCATATTGACTTGAGCTTACTTATCGTCCATAATACTGTGTTAACCTTCGTAGATGTTAGCTTATAAAAAACAATTATGTAGATTTGTTTTGTAAACACCAAAACATAAGCAAAGCTTAGTTCCAACACATAACAACCTTCCCCTACGAATCCTGTGACACCTCTAAGTAGCTACGTGGTATCACCATACTGAGCAAGGCTTGTGAAAACTGTTGCAAATCTCTGTCCAGATGTGCAATGGAGTATAGTGCGACATAGGGTATAAAGTGTAGGAGCGGACAAACTTCCTCAACGCAATCGATATATCATATCCTTGACTTTGTGCCGGTGGTGCCTTAGCAAAGCTATCCCCTGGTGGACGAGTAGGCATGGTAGGTAGTGGTAGGAAAGGCAACTCCTAATCTCGTTTGTGGTAGATCTATGTCTCGCGAGAGAGAAGCTCAATAATAGACCCTTCTTCAGTGAAAAACGAAGCCTTCTCGAAGAAGGTAGCATCAATTGTAACAATGTATCGCTTGCTAGTCAAATCATAACAGATGTATCCCTTCTGAGACTATGAATAGCCCAGAAAAATGTACTTGATTGCCCGTTGAGAAAACTTGTCATGTTGTCCAAAGGCATATACAAAACAACTACAACCAACTACCTGTGGGGGCATTGCAAACAGATGATCAATCTCAGAGTGTAAGAGCTGATAGGGGATTTCCCCACATAGAATAAAGGGACCCGATTGATGAGGTACATTGCCATGAGAACTGAATTTCCCTAGAACTTCTTAGGCACTTTTACAAACACCAGAAGTATCTGAGCCATGTCCAACATGTGCCTCAACTTCCTCTTAGCAACCATGTTCTATAGAGAGGTATATGCACATGATGTCTCGTGCAGAATACCGTTGTTGATGAAGGCTAGTAGCTCTTTGCATGAACTCCAAAGCATTGTCACTACAAAAGATCCAAATAGAAGATGAGTATACATGCTGCACCTTTGTGAAGAAGCATCACACAATATGAAGGATCTCTAACTGGCTTCATAAGGAAAACCCAAGTGGATTGGCTATAGTCATCTCTAAAGACCACAAAGTATTTGTGACCTCCAATACTACTAACACGAGAGGGCCCCCAGACATCACGGTGTGTCAAGTGAAATGGGGATATGCTCCCTTCGACTCATCTAAAGAAGGTAGACCGATGATGCTTGCCAAGCTGATAAGCCTCACAATCAAATCTAGCAAAAATAAGCACCTCTAAGAACATCTGACGCATCTTCCCAAAAGACAGACCTTTCAAAAAAAATCTTCCCGAAAGACGGATGACCAAGATGAAAATGCCAAAGTAAAGGATCAACAAAGATAGAAGCAACTCCAGCAAAGTGAGATGGCATTTCAAGATAATAAAGACCATTCTTCTCCACTCCACCAATAATCTCACTGGTCTTCTTATCTTGAAAATTGCAGTGGTGCTTATCGAAAATAACTTGACACTTTAAACCTTGCATAACTTGCTAACTGACAGAAGGCTCATGAGGAACTCTAGCACACAGAGAACCTCTGATAATTGTAATCGTGAAGAGAACTAAATGTCACCAGAAGCACTACCATTAGCCACTTGCACAGAAGTAACTCATCTAGCAAGTCTAATCCCACATATGGAGTAAACATCCCTAATGAGATGTGTAGAGGCACTTGAATCTATCACCTACTGTTTGGGAACTGTAGATGTCATATGCACATGAATGCTAGAGACATCAACAATGCAAGCAACACAAATACTTGATGTGTCCTCATCTGATAAGAGGGGAGATATCCATCCACAGTAGTAGCAGACAAAGATAATAATAGTGATGATAACTCTAGGAACATAGGCAAGCAAGCAGTAAGAAAAACTCCCAAGCAGTAGCAATAGTAGTGAAGACATGGTCATAGTGGAATAGGATCAGAACATGGAAGCAACGGTCAACAGCAGTAGGAATCATGTGCATATAGGAACGTCGTGCACGTGTGGCCACCCATGCACTAGGGCATGCCACACAATACTAAAGATGTGGACTCTAGGCCAACCAAGCAACAGGCACTACTAGCAATGGTTGCCAGTCCCAACGATAGCAGCACCAACTGCTGCTAGTAGCCAATTGGTAGCATCACCGATTACTACAGGCAACATTAGGTGCTCAATGGGGATCGGTCAATAAGATCCTCTAGAACAAGGAATTTTGGTGGGATATCAGAACATCAATCTAAGATCACTGCTTTAATATCATGTGGAAGAAAATAAAATGTCTTAAACTTAAAAGAAAGCCTAGCTTCTCTTATATAAGGAGAATGGAAAAATTACAACGGAGGAGTCTACTATGAAAAGAAAATGATAAAAAGATAACATATATTCTAACATAAAGGAAAATCCCCGATTGATTTCTCTTGCATCACAAGGTAAGGACAATATCTTCAAAGTATATATACACTAATGAGTAATGGCAAAGTCAAAGACGTAGATTCTCTAATTTTATGGACAAGGTGATCAATGGGAAGAAAGGAAAGTATCTATTAAAGAATAGCTTTGCATACAAGTTGGGGTGCTAATCGCTAATGCATAAATATTTATTTCAAGTTCCATGTTACTCTTCTATCAGTTTAATGGAGGATGTCATACAGTCTACAGTTGCAGTTTGGCTAAAACAACAATAAAAAATGGACTTTTTTTTTTAAAGGGGAAAGGGTGGTAATCCTTTAGATACTACCCAAAAATGTATTAATTAACCACATCAAGTACAAGGCTCACATTACAAGTAAGAACTCCACCCCGAGATAAATGACAAAGCAGACCCAACAATATTTTCCGCATACAAGCACTGCCCCCCTAAACACAACAGTATTCCTACCCAGCGAAACAACCCAAACAACCGCCAACAACCGAGCCCGCTCTCGCTTCAAACGAAACACGTTGCATTCAATGTCGACTCCACAAAAGCTGGTAAATGAATCATGAGCCCACCACCGGTCCTCAATCCATTCCCAGACCTACACCACCACCAAATACGTAAAGAACAAATTGTCGATATCTTCCTCCGCCTGACCACATAGTGGGCAAGACCCCTCCGCATCTTGGACCCATCGCACCCTCCACTTCCTAGCCATCAGCCTACCTCTCCTGAGGAGCCAAGCGGACACCTTCACCTTCAAGGGGCAAGAAGCCTCTCAAAGCTGCTTGCAATCTCTAGCCAAATCACTGTCCCCCAACGTGTTCGAACCTCCAAGCCTCTTATAAGCATCCTGCACCGAGAAATCGCCTTCCTCCCACCCTAAAGAGTCTGCACCAGCCTCTGGCTGAAACCATTCCTACTCCTACAGCAGCACCTACATCTCCCCAAGCCTATGATCTAACAAACTGCCAAGAACGTAGGACACCATGCATCATCCTAGACCTTCGCCACTGAGGCTCTCCTGTCAACTGCCAACGCCGCAAGCCTGGGTAAGCACCCTGCCAAAACCCCAAGCCCCGTTTAGTCATCTATCCAGAATCTGAAAGTATCGGCCGACCCCAACACCAGGGTAAAAAAAGATCGAACCTTCGGCACCACCGGAGACAAGCCTCTAAGGAAGTGGAAAGCTCCTCGAAGAGGCGATGCTAGGAGACCCCTGTTAGGTGGTCCCCCATAGCAAGATCACATGACCCTCGCCACCAGACACACCTCTCCTCCAAGTAGCCTCGCAATCCACTTTTAGGAAGTTGTCATTCATCCTCCCCACCTCCCCGACTCCCAAGCCCCCCTCCCTGACAGGCTTACACACCTCACTCCAATCCACCAGCTTCACTCCCTTCCCGCCCGCTCCATAGTTGGTCCAGAAGAAACTTCTCATCAGGCTAACAATTCTGTCTTCAATTCTTTGCAGCATCTTCACAACAAAAGCAAAGTATGATGGCATCGCCGACAGAACCTCTTTTAGGAGGACCAATCGCCCTCCTCTCGATAGCAGCTTGGACGCCTACTCGTCAACCGATCTTCAATCCTCTCTAGCAATGGAGCCAAGCTCTACATCGAAACCCTCCCGTCCATCAAGGGCAGGCCCAGATAATGGAGGGGCAAAGACCCAGCCTCCATACCCAGGGCTTCGAACGTGCCCTGGCCTCCTCAATAATCATAACAAACTAGACAAAGGAAGATTTTGAATAGTTAAGCTGCATGACCGACGCTTCACAAAATAGCTCCGGAGGATATGGTTCTGTCTTGCTTCCACATCCGCCCCTTCAACAAAAAAGAGAGTATCATCCGCATACTGCAGCATCGATATACCCTCCTCTTCCCCCACCGGGAAGCCCTGAACCAGACCCACCACACATGCCCTGTCAGATGCCCTCGCTAAAGCATCATCCTCCAACACAAATAACATAGGTGCTAGGGGACATCCCCGCCACATGCCCCTCGATTGAATCCAACCCCTTGTCGGGTTCCTGTTGATGAGGGTCGAGAAAGATGTTGTGACGCACTACTTCATCCATCTAATCCAAACTGGCGGGAAACCCCTATTGGCCATAGCCGCCCACAAGGACCATTGTACTGAGTCGTATGCCTTCTTGAAATCAACCTTCCATAGAAAAGCCTTCCTTCTCTCCCTCCTTCAATGTGCAAGGATCTCTGTCACCGCAACATACTCGTCCAAGATGCATCTCCCTGGCACAAACGTTGTCTACACCTCCGACACAACTCCACCAATCACCCTCCTAAGCATGTTCGCCAGAATCTTCGCCACGATTAGACATGCCACATTTGAGAGAGCAATCGATCTGTAGTCAACGATCACCTCCGCCCCCTCCTTCTTAGGCATTAGGAACATAAAGAGCTTGTTGAGCCTTTTAAAGCCCCAGTTGCCCTCCCTGAACTCCGTCAAGACTTACATCATCTCAGTCTTCAACAACGACCAAAATTCCTTGAAAAACAAGACCGGGAATTCGTCAAGATCCAGACATCCATCTACATTCAATCCCCAGATGACTTTGCGAGCCTCATCCTTCGTGAAGGGTGCCACTAGCCCCTTTGCCTCCACCGCGTCCACCACTGGAGCTCCCAAACCCCTCCACCGCCATCTCCCGTCCCTCCTCCCTGTAAACTGAAGTAGTCTGCAACTACCCTACCCATAGATTCCCTGTCGTAGACTCCGCCTTGCCCACATCGAACTTATCAATACAGTTCCTCCTACGCCTAGCTGATGCTATCATATGGAAGAATTTGGTGTTTGAGCCTCCCTCCTTAATCCACTTCTGTTTGGATTTCGTTCTCCACTGTACTTCTACTTTCCGATTGTCATCCTGGATAGTCTTTATGTGTTCCGCCCTATTCTGTCTCTCCTCCACTGTCAACAAGCCCTGATCCTCGACTCCATCCAGCCTCTGGATCTCCCCGAGCACCTTGACCCTCTTCCTGTTCCATTCTTCTTTCACCTGCCTCCCGTATTCCTTCAGAAAGAGTCAACTCTTGAAGCTTTAACTTTAATCTCGCGGCCACCGAGCCTTCCGGGGGAAAAGTCCTCCATTTGTCCTCCACCATACTCTCAAAGCCCTCCTCCAATAGCCACGGCCTATCAAACTTGAAATATGTACCGCAACAGGACCCCTCGCCAGACTCCCAAAATAAAGGGGTGTGGTCCGAGAATGGCCTTTCCAAAGTGTGGACCCATGCCAGCGGGAAGACCTCAGCCATCTCCACTGAGCACAGAAAGTGATCCAGTCTGGACATTAGGCCTCTAGAGCTTCTCCATGTGTACGCACAGGAAACGAGGGGTACATCTTGCAACCCATGCTCAGCAATGAACCTCGCAAAGTCCTCTGAGCCTCAGTCCCTACCTCCTCTTCCCCCCCCAGCCTGTCCTCCGCCAAGAAGGTGACGTTGAAATCCCCTCCAATAGGCCACATGCTTCCCTGAAATCTCCCGGCAATCTGGTGCAGCCCCTCCCAAAAGAGAGCTCCTTTGGGAGTCATCAACTAGCTCATGCACAGATGAGAACACCATAATGAGCCCATCGCTCCTCCTCAACTGCACCGAGACTATTCTCGCCCCCACCTCCGAGTCCTCCAAGGAGAACAGGTCCTTCCAACTAATGACAACCCCCCTGACCTCCTAGCCGCATCTAACGTCAGAAAACCTCCCAATAAGCCACCCCAATCTCTCTTCAAACCATCTTGTCACAATCTTGCAACTTCGTCTCCTGGAAGAACACCACATCTGGACTCCACTTATGTAGGTAGGACCTCAATGTCCCCTGACGTGAGGGGTCGCAAAGTCCCCTAACATTCCACGTAAGCACCTTCAATAAAGGGCACCCAAAGAACCTCTCCCCACCGAGCAACCAAATCCAACCCCCTTTGCCACCTGCTCCACTTCCCCTAACCTAAAATCATCAGACCATACCACCCCCAGCTCCCCACCCCTCCTTTCACCCCTCCCTTCCATACCTTCCCCCTAACAGCCTACCTCCCGCACCGCCTGCCGACCCCACCCCTTCCCCAGTGGCCTCGACACCCCCCTCCACCTCCAAGCGCACCGCCTCCCCCATTGAACCCCCAGCCCGTGTCCCTCCTCCGCAGAAGCCCTCCACCCCAAGAGACCCCATCGCCCCCTCCGAACAAGGCCTACCACTGTCGTCGCAGAGGGCAGCGCCACCACATCACCATCAGTTCCTTGACGAAGCTCCACGTCACCCCCTGGACCTCCTTCGAACGTCAAGGGGGCCATTGATGCCAAAGAAGTCCTGACCGGTATCCCCCGCACCATAGGTAAGCCTTGCGTCGCCGTCTAGAGCTGCTCCATCTTCTAGTAGAGGAGCTTGGCCACTCTGATCTCCCTGCTCTTCTCGCCATCACCACCTCCGGCCATCCAAAACCTGGTGCACTACAAGTCTCCTTCAAGGGGACCGTTCGTGAGCCACTGAAATAATGGGCACGAGGGGGTATCGAGTCCAAGCGTAGATCCAAACCAGGATCCGACCCCCCCACTCTAAATATCTTCATTGAACGTTGTGCCCCTGCATTCCAAAAGAGGCGTGCCTTCCCTAACGCGTCGAAATCGCTCGAGGCACCCTCCCGCTCCCCTCGTTGCAGCCCCTCGATGGCCCTGCACAACCCCTCGTCTTCGCCGAACGACCGCATGCTCCCCGCCAGCTCCTTCCCCACATTAATCGCCCTTCCCTCGACCAACGGCCCTACCTCAACCGCCATGCACATCGAGTGCCAATCCTCGAGGGGAGCGCACCCACCCAGCTCCGAGTTCCACGTCACTGACTCAGCACATGAGGCGCCTCCCCCGTCAGCAACATTTGGCCTCCACAACATCCCACACGCCAGAGCACCTCCCCCCATCGCCAAATCCCCTCCAACCGGCAGCTCCACCACCTCCGCGAAGGATCGCAGTCCTCCTCCAACTGGCGTCACCAGCACAATCCATGAGGTGCCCCCCAAGCACAACGACACCTTCTCGTGGAGCGTCTTGCCCGGCCTCAGCTCCACCAAAGCCTGCCTCGACGCGAGATCCCTTCCACCAAGGCCAAGGCCCCTGTACCATCGCACCCTCGCAAAGGGTGCAACCACCGCCTCCACGACCTTCCTCGTGCGAAGAAAGAGCGACACACCTTCTAGGTCCACCATCATCTCCACCCCCTCGGTGGTCGTTCCCGAAGTGTACCATTCGACCTAACCGCCCACCGCCACCTGACCACTCCACCTGGGCACGGGAGGTCCCTGAAAAGTAACCGCTCCACCATCTTCGACGACGCGCAAACAAGCAAGAACTTCCCCTCCCCCACCACCTTCAACCCCAAGCCCCTCGCCCAGCCCCCCAGCAATCTTACCACCTCAGCCTCAAGAACGCCCAGCTCAACGTGGCTCTCCACCACCACTCCAACCAAGGCCGTCGCAAGGGCCCTCTCGAGCCTCCCGACCTCCTCCAACCAAGGGCCCTCCACCTCGATCAATGACGCACCCCCCGGTAGGGGTGGGGGCACGGCTGCTCGCGCACCTACAGCCACAACCCTCCGCACCTCCTTTGCACAAGATGACCTCCGATGGCCCAACTCCCAGCACCGAAGGCAACACATTGGGTCCCTGCAAACACAGGCAACATGACCCTTCCCTCTACACTTGAAACAAAGCACCTCCGACATCGCCCTCTTCTTCCTTGTCTTCCCCACCACCAGAGACCAACCCCAACCTCCATCTCCCTCACTCTCTCTCCCTGTACTTGGTGGCACTCATGTCTCGCCAACATTCTCTATTACTTTAATTTAAGCCTAAAAATGACTCAAAATAAATCTAAGTGAAAGCAAAAAATACATGTAGCCAACCTCACTAAGTGTAAAAAAAGGCTTTATTGTTGTTGATGATGCTTTTGTTATTATCTAGAAACAATGTGTGATTGCTCTAGTCAACATTACATGATATCAAAAGGACTTTAGAATAAATAATGGTGATAGCTTCCCTGAGCTTGTGCATACCAATGGAAGGAACTCCTATAGCTTGGAAAAAAACAAAATTTGTCCCTCAAATTCATTCACCAGAAACTCCACATTGATATTCACTTGTACGATGTACCCTTTTTAAGGTTCTAAAAGTTATGAAGCTTAGAAAGGGCAAGAAAGGGTTACCTCTGAACCTATAGACAGATGTAAACAGATGATTGAGAGTACATTGCTAGGGACATAAATATAGTGGCGGGATATCTCCAAAGGGGAAGTTCTGTACCAAGCTGAACTAACCTGATTCCCATGCTTTGAAAGATTTCCTAGTACATTGGTAAGTGCTGTTGAGTGTACTCTGTTCTTGCTTTGACAATACACCAAGATTTTCCTTCATGAACAGAAACGTTGTTGCTTCTCCCCAACCAGCTTCTCTTCTAACCCAAAGAGTAGCTTATCTAGCACGGGATGCTTAGAGATGAATAGATTTTTTATGCAGGGTATTCTTTCCAAATGCATAACAAAGCTACCAGTTATTGGAGATTTATATCATTATAGAGGGAAAAAACAAAGATGATGTTCCGAACGCCAGATTAAAGTGCATGCTATCATGAGTTTTTTTTTTCCTACAGCTTTTAATAAAAAGGAATAAAGGAGGATATCTCTTAAGTAGATGTCATTCCATGTCAATCTGCCGCCTAAACCTATATGAAATTATTAATTAGCATGTCAGAGGTTGCAACCTGCACATCATATCAGAGATTCCAAATCCCGGAAAAGTTGCTCTTTCTTGGGGCCATTTTACCAAAATTGTAGGTTTTGACAAGTCTGGTATCATGAATAGAAGCACTCTCTGAAATCGTTCCAAAATCAATAGTTCACTGTTTTAAATTTTCTGCTAAAATAGACTGTAGAATCCAAAGTTTTAGTGGATCTGATCAGTTTTCTAAGAAAGACGAGTACAGGTCATTATTGTTATGAAAGAATTTATGCATGATAGAAATCATTCAAGGAGAAGAATAAGTAACATAATCAATTAAGCACACTAAAAGCAAGAGGTGATTTCCAGGACAATACTGTGGAAATAGCATACCACATCGATGTGTAAAAGAGCTCACATTGACAACACGAGAAGGCACGGGACTGCTTTTGAGTAATGGCAAAAGAAGATTTGTTAGTACAAATGCTCCAACATAATTTGTCTTGATCATCCTGTAATCACAGTAATCACAGCTGACAATTAGAAACCCTTAGACTAGAGTGGCTCTAGGTTAACTTGTGAAGAATCGATTTCCAGACTGACAACGTTCACCATAGGTAGAACAAATAGAACCAATAGTTAGCACTCAGCTTCTCAATGGAGGGGTGGAGTGGTCTTAATCCAGATAAATATTATTATGGGGAAAAAATGGCTAAACTTGTAATTTTTCAAACAGAAAATCTTGATACCATTCATATATTCAATAAAAATTTGGAGTCAATCTTGTGCATTTTCAAAATATTTCCGACATAATAATGCTCGGGCAGCCTACAGAAATGGCCGAATCATGCACTTCTAAGATCATCTGATTAGAAATTGTGTTGTTTAATACTTTGCCATATAAAAAATAATCATTGTTGTAACAACAGTTCAAATTTTTCAACCATAATACTTCAAATATATAGAACATAGGCTGCTATCGATTTGGAACCTACAAGGGAGAGCTTGGAGGGGTTACAATCACGTTTATAAAATCTGTACAATTCAAATTTCATTGCAACCAAGCACTCCTACCCCACAGTCTAGGTCAAAGTTTCACCAAACTGATGCTGTCTAGAAGGACTAAAATTTTAACCTTTTTAATGAGGGGTATGAATCTCCAATTGAAATGAAACTTGAAAGACATTTAGAACACATACTGCCAAAGTGATCAACAGACTTCCACTACAAAAAATCAAAACCAAAGCCAAGCCTTCTGCCACATTATGCAAGCTCAGTTACGTGGATTCGTTGCCTATTTAAGTTCTATCAAGGTCATACCCTGGACCTTAGCCCCAAAGAAGCAACATCATGCTTAATGATCAGAGTCCTCTCCAAGCATCCTATTGGGTTGGAAATAAGACAATGATCCAGTCAAGTAAACAAAAAGGATCCAGTTAAGTAAACAAAGTAATCGCACGTAAGCACGCAAGGATCTGATAACCCAGTTTCACCCTCGTGAGAGGGTGTACACTCTGTTGTAAAAATTGACCGAGTCAGCCAACTACTCCTAGTCGGTCCCCTAATCAACTGAATAACCCATACTCAGGTATGTAGTCAGCAAGCCAACTATTCGCCCGATTTCTCTATAGAGAGTTGACTTATGATTTTATTCTCTAGTTCAACTACTTCAGCACTTCAAACTTGTACTTTTATTTCATTGGACTTATGATTTGTAGCTTATTTTCATAATTTTAAGCTTAAAAATGATTTAATTTTATGTAGTAGTATATTTTACTTGTTGATATATATTTTTATTTATTTAAATATTTAAAAAATACCCGATCGAGTACTCACCAACTACTCCCCCATATACCATACACTCGTTAGTCAATGACCTAGTTGACTAAATACTGACTATTAACTTATACAACACTGGGTGTCCATTTGGAGAGGGGGTTTAACCCTTAAAGTTTTCACCAGTGAAAGGAAAAGCGGGAATAAAGAATACAAGTGATCTCTCTTGAAATTGTGTGCCCATGATATGGGCAACCTTTACCCTTTTATAGAGGTCGTCCCTAATATTCTCGGTAATTAGGATTTTTTATCGGGATCCTTGGGATTATCCATCCATAATCGTATAACATCTTTAGAATTATCTTACTGCAATGACCTCGATATTCCCAGTGTGCAACATCTTCATGATTACCTTTTCCTAAAAACCTCAAGACTTTTAGCACGCAATCTGTTTGTGGTTGAGATCTCGCCAACAACTGGATTTGCTCATGCAATCCTTGCCTAGCGAGGAATATGGTGGTGCGATGTCATCTGCCTTATCTTTTATCGAGGCATTCCCGTCTGACCTTCTGTCAGAGCTTCAACTAGTACTTTTGTCGAAATCTACGACCGTTCTATTGGGTAGGCATATTGAGTTGTTTATTCAAATGGCCACCTGGACTCTCTTGTTGGGTCCCTTTGTTAGGAGGATGGATCTACCTTCCTTTGCCGAGCAACGAATCTGCCTACCTTGAAGGGGCAATCGAGATTACCGAATTCCTTTGTCGATCAGCAGATCTACTTACCTCAAATGGGCAATCAGCATTTATTGTTTGCCTTAGATCCTAATCTCGTTCTTGGGGTTGTATTCGTGAGCCTTTGTAGGCCTCAGTGTGCCTCTTTTTAGTTAGGCTTTCAGGAGAACTTTTCCTCATCATCAGTTGCCACCATTCTCTTAGTTGTGTTATACTAACTAAGAGAGTATAAACATATTTTATCCCTCATGTTACTCCCAGCAACGAGCCCCTGGATACCTTTCAGGCAAGCAATTGCTTAAGTAGGGATAAAAACACTTATGGGGTTTAGTTTTGCTCTCAAGGGCACGTGAAGGCATATTCGTGCCTCTCTTGGCAGTTTGTTTCCACTTACCCAGGTTTTTGAATTGTCCTTTTTTGGGCAGCACTTTATTTTGTCAAATTTGGGTGGGTGGTAGCCAACCACCACCTTACACTTTCCGCTCGTCATGGCAATGTGCAGATGACAAGCATCCTCATTACAAGATCGTCCCTTTCGGATACAAGGATGACACGTCAATCCCTAATTTGTTGGGAGATGAACCACAACAACGTAGTATGTTGGCATTTAATGCTAACAAAATGCAGTATCGAGGGTTGTTCCATACCCTTTCAGTTACCCCATGTCACGTTATAAATAGGAGGTCAGTGGGCAGTAAATGCACATTTACCGTAATTGACAGTAAAGCACTCTTGGTCTAATGCCAACAACCAATTGATTTTCTCTTGCTTCTTAGCCAAATCATTTGGGAGAAAGTGTTTGAAGGCACATCAGGCCTTGCAAGGAAAGGTGAGTCGACCTCTCCCTCTACCACCTTATCAATGGACACTCTTGCCTTGTATATTTTCAGAAGGGTAACCCAACTCTAAGACGTACACCCTTTATAGTAGGTGTAATAGATATACGATCGTGGCCTTGCCCGACAATCTGAAGGGGCAGAGCCATCATTTTCCCTCAGGCAAAGAGCTAGGGAGGAAGAAAAAGAAGGCTCATCGGGAAAAGCAACCATCGCAATCAACTGATCACCCCAAGAAGAAAGCGAAGGCTGGAGCCACACAGCCTCCCCACAAGGCTATGGTGGTGTCCTTAAGTTCTTCTGGGGACACCTCCCGACGAAATGCTCCTTCACCAACCTGTGCACCATCGCAAGCTGAGGCTTCCTTGCATTCGTCTACTGAAGGGGTTGTCTCCAAATAGATTGCAAAGGTCCCCTCGATTAAACGAAGTCAATCGGGTTCTAAGGGTCAATCCAACGGGTCCCCCTTGCACAAGAGGGTTACTTCAATGATGATGAGGTAGCATCAAAGCTCAACCGGGCACAGTATCCCGGTGTTCCTACCTCGTGTTGTTGAGTCAGTTAAAGGGATGGCGGAGAAAGAAGAGGTACAGGAACAACCCCTTCGTTGTAACCCCTAACAGCCTGTTGTTACGTCGATCCTGCAACGGGCAAGGGAGCCCTATCCACCGTTGAAGAGCCAGAAAAGGAGAGGAGATAGGCAGAAGGGGAGTTTTTCCAATCGTCGATCCTTCCTTCTGCTACCTCTCTCATTAAGGTAGAAATTCTGAATAAGAATAAGACTACTTAAGAAAATGTTCGCACCTCTCCCCCTGGGGAGGTGCAAGCTAAACAAAGTACTAAAGTCTCGTTGGATGCTTTCAAGCAAGTTAAATTGACAACAACGCAGTCGATGTTGTTGCAACTCAACTCTGCAATGGATTGAGCATGCTTAAGTCATGCCCCATCTAATATGTGGAATGTCTACCACCTCTACCTCCGTGTGGTTTGAGAATTCACCTTTGTGTCTATTGTAGTTTTCTAACTATTTGAAGTCTTGGCTTTTGTAGGTAGACACCATTGGGTAGGACGTTCTTTCCGGGAGTCATGTCTCTCAACATATTGTTCTGGGACCATTTAATCGGTCTTGATGCTTCGTCGTTGAGCAAGCGGCAAGTTGGGCAAAGGCAACTTTAGCAAATAGCCGTGAGCTACCTCGCCAGGTTGATGACGCCCTCGCCTGCTAAAAGAAGGCCAAAGTGGAGGTGGTGGCAGTACGAGAGCAACACACTACCTAAGCTACTATTAATAGCCTTTCCTCGCAACTTGCAGGTGCCTAGAGGACAAAATCACCAGCCCGATTGACGTTATCCCATATACGGAAGACGATAGAAGAGCACAACTAGGACATGTTGAAAATTCACTCCTCTTCCAAGGGTCATCTTAAGAAGATGAAGGTGCTTTAAAAGCGATTGGTTGTCGTGTCAGTTAACGTCTCTCAAATGCAAGAGCAATGTGAGGTGCTCAAGGTTAGGAAGCGATCCACCTTCGAATGCTACAAGGCAACCCTGTATGCAAAACACAACCAACTCCATTTTGTTGTCAATGAGGAGCAAAGGCATAAGCAACTTTAAAAGAGGCAAGGGAGATGAGTACTTACCTTAAGGAAGGTTTGTATGCAATCGACAACTATGTGGAAGAAGAATCGAACAAGGTTCGCACCCTCAGGGAAGAGAAATGGCGAGAGATGAAGCTAGAGGTTGTGATGAGGTTTTCGCAAGGTTTGACATATCGGCGACATATTAGCAATATGTTGCCAATATATCAATATCGACAGGTTAAGGTATATCGATATCATGTACCATATCTTTTTTCAGGATATCAGTCGATAAATCACTGATATCGAGAAATATCAATCGATATATCATCGATATCGAGGGATATCACGATATATCGCCACAAATTAAGGACTACAATTCAATTTTTTCCTTAAAGTGACAATATGTGACCAATATGGGGGACCTGTCGATCACATATCTTTGTTTGCTTGTGCAACTGACATGAACACACATTCTTTTCATTTATTTTCTTGACTCGTGCCCTATTTGACTTACATGGACACTTGATCTGCTGACGAACTAAATTATAAAAAATTCATAAAATATTAATTGATGAATTCATCCACTGGTGGACATCTTTGTAAAAATTCAATAAAAAATAACTCGAATAACATGATTTGCAGTAACTATGCAACACGATGAACTAAATTATAAAAATCCATCTCGTGACTATGATGCAGGGACAAGGTATGGATATGCCTCAGATCATTCTATGATGTCCATCAATAATTTAAATTCATCGGTAAGATCCCTTAATCTGGTGGCAAAATCAATCTTTGGAGGTGGCCCAGGATCATCATCATCAAGTTACTATACGGATCTCATTACAACAGCCCTCAGTACCAACCCCAAGATAAGATGCAAAGTTCATCTAATTACTTCCCTAGCTACACTAACCCTCCATCTTATTATGGTTCCCCCTATGGGTATGATAGTCGCCACCAAAGTGATAGTACCCAAAGTGATCCTGCATCTGCAAGTTGTAGCTACAGGATATTCCCTGAGTATTTTACATCTCAAGGTCCTCAACCATTTTCTTATCAACATTCCCACTCTGTTGCACCACTTCCTCCTTGACACCACAAAGTTCATAAATGAGACAGCGTGAACATTGTGAATCGTTAGGTTCTACATTTAAACAAGGTGATTCTACCAGGTCCACAGATTCAAGAGGACATCGAGATAAATCTACTCAGGGTAGATCTAGAACTAGAAGCAAGAGCAGCTCGTCTGACAACCACAGTCGATACTCACGTCTTGGAATATTTCTATATTGCAATGATGAAGACTATCAACGATACATCAATAAATACAATACTCAATACAATTACATGACATGGGAGTCATACTATGAATATGTTAGAGTGCTACGAATAGAGAAAGATGATCGAAGGAGAGGTATCGAGCCGATTGAAGCTCAACCTGGTATTGATTTGGTGGCATTAGCTGGTGCTTCCGTGCTTGATGTGGTCTACTGCTATTCTGACACTTGATATTTCAATTCTTCTAGTAAATAGCATAACTATGAATATTTTTCAATTAATTTTTTTTTAAAGGTAAAAGGACGATTATTCCAGAGATAACTACCTATATTCATTCAATCTCAAAACAGAATTACATCAGAAGCTACAAAATAGATCTCCAGAATCCCATTTGGGAGGAGATGGAGGAAACAAAATTCTCCACATAAGGTCTCTCTCCCCTCAACAACACCCCATTCCTCCCCAGCCAAAACCCCCACAAGACAGCCAGGACCTTTGCTCGATCATATTTGGAGCGAAAGGTGAATACTCCATCAGCATTTCCCCTGCGAAAAGAGGACCAAAAGGTAACCACATCCCTGTAGGAGATTCAATCGATCCCCATCTCCTGCCAAACCTACATTACATACGGGCACTAGAGGAGGTGTTGTATATCCTCATCAGCCCCCCCACAAAGGAGACACGCCAAGTCGTCTGTCTGGGCCCATCTCGTTCTACACTGTTTTGTCATGATCCTTCCTCTTCTCAACAACCAGGCAAAAATCTTCCCCTTCAACGGGCATTTCACCATTCATACCAATCTGTGGTCCCGTAACAAATCAATGTCCAAACCAGCTACTCGACTCCCCAACCTACAGTATACCTTCGCCATTGAGAAATCTCCTTCCTCCCAAAAAAAACCATCACACCCTTCGTCTGGCGCCCAACCTACCAGCTCCTGCAACAGCTGCTGGAGGTCCTCACATCTCTGATCGGAGAAACCCCCCCCCCCCCCCCGAAAATTGGGGTACCGTGACCCATCCCAACAATCCCCAACCTTGGCCAATGGGTCCACCACACTTCCCAAGAGGCGAGGAAACCTCTTCCCTAAGGTAGATCCAGCCCCCTGCCAGTCATCCTGCCAAATGCGAAACGAGTCCCTCACACCAAGTATCGGGTCAAAGAAGGCCCATACTTTCACTGCCACCGCCACCAAGCCCCTAAGGAAGTGTGACGCTCTAGGAGGAGAAGAGAAAAACGATCCCCATAACAGAAAGTCGCCATAGCAACGCTACACAACATCACCAAGAAGCTCCTGCTCCTGCCCCACCAACCTTACGATCCACTACGTGAGAAGACCGATGTTTGTTTTGTCCACATCTTTAACCCCAAGGCCCCCCTCCTAGGTAGGCCTGCACACCTCTCAAGCCACCAATCTCGCCCCCCTTCCTGGCATCCTGTAGCAGACCAAAAGAAGTCCCTCATCAACCCCGATACCTTCTTCTAAATCTGATGTGCCAACCTGAAGATCGAAAGGGAGTATGATGGCATGGAAGCCAAAACCGCCTTACCAGGGTCAGCCATCCACCTCTAGATAAAAGCCTAAAAGACCACCCTATCAATCTACCCTCCATCCTTTCTAACAGTGGGATCCAATCATGTACTTTGAGGCGACGATCGAACAAAGGAAGGCCTAAGTACACCAACGGCAAGGATCCCACCTCTGTCTCCAAAGCAGAACCCACCATCTTTGTTTCCATGGCAGACAAATTGAAAGGGACAAAAGTGGACTTCTGATAGTTGATCTGCAATCCGGATGCCTCACCAAAGAGCTCTAGGAGGATCCTCATCCTCCTCACCTCCAACCTCGTTCCCTCTATCAGGAAGAGCGTATCATCAGCATACTACAAGACCGCAACCTCCCTGCCACCACCAAACCCAAAGCCCCTAAATAGGCCCCTACTACACGCCCTATGCGCCGCCCGTGCAAGAGTATCTGCTGCAAGGACAAAAAGCATAGGTGCAAGAGGGCAACCTTGTCTGACCCCTCTTCTAGGTTGGACCTAACCTCCCGCCAGGTTTCCGTTGATAAAGGCTGAGAAAGATGTCGTCACACACCTCTTCATTCAATCAATCCAGACCGCAGGGAAACCCCTCCTCAACAACGAAGCCCATGAGAAGTTCCACTGAATCAAGTCATACGCCTTGCTAAAATCCACCTTCCACAAAAAGGCCTGCTTCTTCTCCCGCCTCCACGTGGCCAAAGCTTCCAGCGCAATCACAAAACCATCTAAAATTCCTCTCCCAGGAACAAAAGCTGTCTGAACAGGGGCGATCAACTCTCCCAGAATGCCCCTAAGTCTGTTAGCCAGGACATTATCTACAATAAGGTATACCGCATTAGACAGAGCAATCGGTCTAAAATCCTAAATCGCCTCCGCTCCTTCCTTCTTAGGCAGAAAAAACATATAGCATCTATTTAGTCTACCAAAACCTCTGTCTCCAGCCGCGAACTCCTCCATCATCCGCATCACATCCGCCCCAACCAGGGGCCAAAATTCCCTAAAAAAGAAAGCAAGGAAACCGTCCGGGCCAGAGCATCCCTCCACATTCAGCCCTCAAACAGCCCGTCTTACCTCGTCCTCTGAGAAGCCAGCCGTAAGACCCTCTACCTGAGACTCCATGATACGCTACACATCCTCCCCCCTCCACCTCCATCCTCCCCTGGATCTCCTCCCAGTGAACTCTCTAAAATAATCCACTGCTGCTTGCCCCACCTCCTCCCTGCCCGAGAAAGACTCCCCACCAATCAGCAACTTTTCTATCCAGTTTCTGCCCCTCTTAGCAGAAGCCATTTGGTGGAAGAACATAATATTGGAGTCGCCTTCCTTCAACCGCCTCTGCCTCGATTTCACCTTCCATTCTATCTCTGCCCTCCTCCTGGACCACCCTTGACATCCTCACCTTGACCTCCTGAAATGACCCTTCCCAAGGGTCGTTCGAGAATTTTCCAGAATCTTAAGGGTGTAGACGCAATTTTAAACCCCCTGGGTTTAAATTTGTGGGCTCCGCAGGGAAAAAGGAGACCTTGCAGGGGCAACCTCGCAAGCTTTTCCCTCATTTCCCACCATCACCCACACACGCATGCACCCATCCACCCAAACCCTAACACTCTCCTTTATAACACCCCCCTCACCCCTCCACTCTCTCTACGCCACCAACACCACCTCCACCTTCACTCCACCTCCTTGCAGCCGACGGCCTTCCCTTCTCTTCCCCGTCCCCCTTGCAGCCGTGAATGGCGAAGGGGAGCAGGGGGAGTGTGGGCAGAGGAGAGAGAAAGAAAGAGCATGGGCGAAGGGAGCAGGAGGTGCGAGGAGGAGAGGAGAGGAACTCGGAGGAGCTCGAGAGGGAGAAGCCGCGCAGGAGGAAACCTGCACAAGGAGGGCAGCGCTGCTGCGGTTGCAGCAGTTGGAGCTCGCGATGAGGAGCTTTACGAAGAGTTCTGCGGAGTCATTTTTCCACAGTATCAGACGTTTGTAACGCTCTCCAGATGTCTGAAGCCGCAGGACGTCCGAAGCTAATACCGGACGTCTGACAACACGTAGGGTGTCGAGGTACATACCATGCACGAACCTGCATGCGTGTACGGTTATATTTGTGTCACATTTTAAGCTACGCGTGCATGCGCAGGTACGAGGCATTGGAAAGGCGCGTGATGCACCCTTCAAGGCACTTTAGGACGTCTGGAGACCGTGTCAAACGTCTGACTGCTCTTCTAGACGACCGGAAATAGTGTCAGATGTCTGGAACCTTCCTCAGATGGCTGCGAAGGGGTTCAAACGTCTAAAAAAGATGCAGAAAACAAGATGAGCTTCTGCGATCATTTAAGAGGTCTGGAACTCGCCCCAGATGTCTAATTTTGGTCAGAATACGTGTTTTTGACCGGTCCAGGGCCCAAATGGAGTCGATTATACGCAAACGAAGTATCGTTGGTTTCCGTTCGGAATTCTCTACGTGTTAATGTCACACCTATGCTATTTTGAACTCGTTTGACATGATTGGTCAATGGTATAGGTCTCCAGTCCGTAGTGTACACGGGACCTGCAGAGGCGTCGAGATCTACCGTACAGGTCCCCATTCCACCCGAATACCTTGGTAGAGTGGTCATCTCTAATACTGTGTTTTAAATGATTAAAGTGCATGCTATATTAGAAAGATATGATTGAACCCTTGGATATGAAATGAACTTGGGGCTGAAAAGGATGAATGTACGTTACTTGAACCATGCTATTATACTCTGAAATGCATGTTAAAGTATTTACTACTAGCAACTGAATAGTTAAGTGATGTGGTGATTGCTTAATTTATTAACTCACGACTTGTTATACAATGGAGAACCAGAATGTGAAAAGTGATATATGCCATATATGAAATGAGATGAGTACGACGCATGAACCCTACGGGGAACTAGAAAAGGAAATCAAATACTGTGATATGGAAATCAGATGTGTGTGGAAACATGTTGTCTACGGGCTGGTTGGTTGTGTGGACTTGGGTATGAAAAGTGAGCTGGCCCTCGTGTATGCGGTACTGAGGAGAGCTACTGTCACTTTAGTGTATGGGGGAGCTAGCTGCCCCTTGGGTTGGGACCCAAGGTTAGGATTGGCAACCCTACACCGACTCTTGTTAGGCTCACTGGGCAAACCGGGATAGCCGGGCGAGAGTACGCAGACTGTTGAGGGATGCGACCCCTGTTCTGTTCTGTACTGTACGTTTGGACGTACCCGTTAACAGAAATGACTGACTATGTGCCAATGTGGAGTAGCTACCCGTGCACTTATCGCGTGTGCCGTCGTCACCGTTACGTCATGGCCATGACCCCAGGATGGTAAATTAGGTGTAGGACTAACACGGGGCGCTCTCCCAGCCAGGAGAGTACCACGTGTACATCCTGCATCGCGGCAAAACTGCATCAAGATCGTTCCCTTAGGGAACCAGTAGATTTGAGAAATGTTGTGGACCCTTACTAGAAACTGAATCAGAAACACATAGATGTTTAAACAAAAATAAATAATAATACAAAACTGAAAATTGGATGGTTAGTTAGCTGCTCGTTTCCTTTATGTTTAATTGCATGTAAATGACTTAACAACCACTCTACTCAGCGTTAGCTGACAACAAATATATATAATCATGTTTAGATTTGGGAGTTGAGCTGCCAGCGCCACCGGCTGCAGAGGGCGCTGGGCCTAGTCGAGCCCAGCCGTAGTCCTTTCTCTTTTTCAGTTGCAGAGATTTTTATTAGTAGTAAGTACCTTTAGCATGTAATATTTGCTTCTGTTATATTTCTTTCTGTTGTAGTTGTGATGGCTATGTCTGTAATAATATTTTTCCGCTTTTGGCATGTAATATCTTTGAGATATTCTATTCTATTTCCATTGATGTCTATTATCTATTTCTATTTAATTACATTATATGTGTGGTTGTGGAATGTTTTATACATTTGGTTATTTCTCGTTGGACGACTGGTCATTGGATTTAGTCGAGACGAGCCGATCTCGAGTGGGAGCCGAGATCGGGTCATAACACCTCCCTATCCTCTGAGGAGATAGGGGCTTGATCCTCTTGCTTGTCAATCCTGCTGATCTCTGCCAAAGCCTCATCCCTCCTGCCCCTACTGGACATCTTGATCTCCCTCCTGACAACCTTCAAGTGGTCGCGTAGTAAAGAGAGCTTCTTCGCCAAACAAAAAGCCACCGAACCCTCCACCTCCATTGAGCTCCACTTCTCCACCATACTCTTGAAACCCTCCTCCAGCAGCCAGGACCTGTCAAATTTGAAATACATGCCAACATGTGCTGTCTCATTCGGTCATCTCATTAGGGGTGTATGATCTGAGAAAGGCCTCTCCAACGCACAGCCATTCACCACAGGTAAAGACTCAACCAACTCCATGTTGAAGAGAAACATGTCAATCCTGGACATTTGGCCATTGTTATTCCTCCAAGTGTATGCGCAGGATGCAAGAGACCAGTCCACGAGACCATGAGTCACAACAAAGTCCAGAAACAACTTTGGCCTGGGGTCTAGCCTCCACCATCCACCTGGTCTATCCTCCACCTTCAAGGTGACATTGAAGTCCCCTTTAAATAACCACGAGCTCCCATTGCACTCTGCCGCCACAACCGTGAGCTCCTCCCACATGACCTTCCTCGCATGGGCATCCGAAGGACCATACGCCCCTATAACCATCATTACGGCACCGCCCATCTTCCTGACTAATTTCGTCGAGATGATATGCTCTCCACAATGGAAATCCTCCAAAGAGAAGACATCCTCCCTCCATCCAAGGATCTGCCCTCCTGACATGCCACTCACGGTAAGAGAATGGAACCCCTCCTTCCAAGAACCTCCAATCTCCTTCCAGACCCGACCCTCGCATTCGAACATCTCTGTTTCCTGCAATAGCACAATGTCTGCTCTCCAGCTCCTAATGTACCTCCCCAAAATCACCCTCCTCGGCATGTCATTGAGACCTCGCACATTCAACGTGATCACTCCATTCATCTACACAAGGTGGTGGTCTCCTTTGTGGCCTGTTTGAAACCACCAGCTTCCGTTGTCTTACGCATCTCTTCATCATTACCATCAAGCACCGCTTTCAATTGTGGGGTCTGTGGAAGCTTCCCCCGACCATCCACCACCTCCCTTGGTCCCCGATTCCCACGGAAAGACCACCTCCTTCGATAACGGAGACCACCACCACGCCCCCGACACACCAAGCGCGGTGTCCATCCTGCCAAGGAAATCTCGGCCCGATCACCCCCTAGCGACGAGGCCCTAGCCGACCGCTGCTGCTGTGGGGATGTCGCCTACCGGTCCAGGGGCCTTCCTCGTTGATGAACCTCCTCACCGATCGCAGTCGAGGCAGCACCTTCCCCCATCATCGTCATCAAAGGAGATTCCTCCAGTAGATGAGGGGTCCTTATCATTTTATGTGTGCTTTCTTTTCAATATATGACTTTGTTGATACACAACTAGTACATTTCTATTATGTTTCCATTCAAACTTTATGATTTTTGTCTTCTAGACATTTCTTCATGATGTACTATTTATTAAAATATTAATTTTCATCAAATTTGTGATATTTTAGACCTTTTTAAACGATTTCTCCACAATTCATCAATATCAGCGATATATCCCTTTTTCGACTTGTCAACACAACATCAATATTGACATTTAAAACCTTATTTTCGTTGAGGATACGTCCACGGCCAATAGCCTTTGATAGCTTACTACTAATCTCAACAAGTACTCACTAGCAACTACCTAATCTATTATAAGAGGCAGGCATACCTCCTTAGATGAATTCCTCGATTGGTCATTTGAGAGGCTCAACCTCAAATATAACCGTTAGATTTGGAAGGGACTCATCAAAGATCGGGAACTAATCTCCCCAACCCCTAATAGCCATTATCTTAACCCACCTAAAGACAAGGGAGGGTCCGAAGGTGAAGGCCCCGCCAAGGGTAGCCCAAAGGAGCAGTTGAGTAACGATGCGAGAATACCTGGTGTTGCATGTTCACCATGGGGTCCTCGGTTGAAAGGGTGGACAAAGTCCCCAAGGCCCCACCTCAACACGAAAACCACATGACAACCCCAACCACGAAGGAGGTGGAATCTCTCTTTCTTGTTGTGGCAAACTTTGAGTGATCCCCATTTTTTTACTTTTAATTTGTAATCAAGCGAGGTATGCCCCCCTTAACTCATGTTCTGAGCACTTTTCATGAATAGGAAAAACCTTGCTTTAGTAATTTTACCAGCCAGCTTACATTAGACTAAACTATAGAAACCAACCCTTATGCAAAGTATGGCCTCAAAATGGTTGAGTGCCAACTCCTAGGGACTTGACGTCCCACAAAGGTTTATAGCTTATAGGAGCCAGCTTGATTGGAGCCAATGACTTTGTAGGGGCCCTCCCAAGTCAAGGCCAACTTGCCACTTGATTCTGCCGAAGTGGAGGCTTCGATTCGATGCAATACCAAGTCTCCTTTGAAAAGCCATCGCTCAACTCTCTAATTATAGTGCTAGGCACGACCTCCTTGTATTTGTTATAGGAAGCTAAGGTATTTACTCTAAAATTATCAACCGAGTCTAAGGCCGTTTTCATTTGTCTTTCATTAAGAGTTGGGTTATCAAATTACACCCTATAAGATGGTATTGCCACTTCTAAAGGAATTCTTACCTTATCTCCATACACTTAATTGAATAGGGTGTAGCCGGTTAAAGTTTTTGGCCAATCCTATACCTCCACAATATGTATGGTAGTTTTTTAGCCCACTTTCATTTGGCAACATCAAGTTTTCTTTTAAGGGTTGATATAATAATCTGATTAATCACCTCAACTTGCTCATTGGCCTATGGGTGGGCAACGTATGTGAACTTTGGGCGAATACCCTAATTTACATGGTAATCCTTGAAATTCTTTGAGGCAAATTGAGTTCCATTGTCTGCTACTATGACCTAGGGTATCCCGTACCAACAGATGATTTCCTTGCCCACAAAGCTAATGGCTCTTTCTGCATTTGAGCTTACCATGGCCTCTGCCTCCATCCACTTTGAGAAGTGATCTACAACGACTATGGTGAACTTCTTCTGAGCTAGTGCCAAAGGGAAACGACCCGACCTATAAAGTCCATGTCCCACCTTGCCAAGGGGATGGGGGAGTAAATAGGGGTCATTTCCTCAAGTGGAAGTTGAGAGATATTCACAAAGCACTGACATTTATTACACTTCACAAAAATTCTAGCTTCTTGAGTCATCTATGGCCAAAAGTAACTATACTGCAAGAGTTCTCCTACCATTGCTCTATGTCCCTTGTGGTTTCCATATATCCCTTCATGGACAACCTTCAAGGCTTGCTCCGTCCTCATTTCTATAGAGACACCTTAACAAGGGGGTATTATACCCTCTTGTAAAGGACTACAAGTAACATGTACCAATTGGCTTTTAGGCGAAATGACTTCTACCTTGTCAATCAAGTATTTGATAATGGGTGCAATCCATGAACTATCGATCTCAAGCGGCATGGTTGTTGGCGGGTTTACTTACAGCACAACCAACTCTTCAAGGGAAATGTTATCATCTTCACCTTTGGTCATTGCTGATGCTAACTTTGCTAAGGCATCTACCAAGAGATTATCTACTCTAGAGACCTGGGTGGTTTCCACCTTTTCAAATTTTGACATGACCAATCTGGCCTCCTCGATATATTAGGTCACATTGGGGTCATTAGCTTAGTAATCCCCTTTGATTTGGTTGGCAACTAGTTGAGAGTCAGTGAATACTTCAAGGTTCTTGGCCCACATTAACTTGGCCAAGCACAATCCTACCGAGAGGGCCTCATATTCTTTGACATTATTTATCACCGAGAAACCCAATTTAATGAAGTATTTGTCCATATGTCCATTAGGGGCCAATAGGGCAACACCGACTCCCACTCCATTTGTTATGGAAGAGTGGTCTACATATAACCTCCATGGGCTTACTCCTGGATGGTCAGCTTGAGTGAACTACGCCAAGAAATCTACCAATACTTGACCTTTAATATGAATTCCGCCAACTCTAAGGTCCAGCACATCTATCGATTCGACCCTAATGGTTTGTGTCGCATCCTTCTTAGGGGTTGATCGGTAAGGATAATGATAATATGGACTTGAAAATACGAGCACGACTTTCTAATGGTTGTAATGAGGGTTAACCCCAATCTCTCGATAGGAAGGTACTTAACCTCTACGCCTTGATATTTACTTCTAAAGTATATTGCTCACTGGATACCTCTTTGCTCACATACTAAAGCCATGCTAAGAGTCGAGCTTGAAGTAGCAGGATAGAAGGATTTTGGAGATAATCCTTTATCGAGTCCAAGCCCTCGTGACATTTTGGTGTCCAATGTTTGGCATTATAGCCTTTTCCTTTCTCAATACATTCAAAGATAGGTATACCATTGTCATACATCCTAGAGAGGAACCTTCCCAAGGTTGTTATCCATCCCACCAAGGATTGGACTGCCTTGAGGTTGACAGGCAGAGTTAACTCCATTACTACTTTAATTTTGTCGAGATTGACTTCAATGTCTCAATTGGACACTAGGAAGCCTAGGATTTTCTCGGAAAAGATGCCAAAGGTGCACTTCTCCAAGTTTAACTTCAGACGATTTTCTTATAAGATACGAAAAACCTACGTCAAATTCTGGGGGTGCTCTTAGATGCTACCCCCTTTGACTAACATGTCATCGATGTATACTTCAAATTCCTATCTTATTATTTTTGAAGAAATAAGGTTTGCAAGGCATTGATAAGTGACGCTAGCATTCTTTAGGCCAAAAGGTATCACACAATATTGGAAGAGCCATCTATCCGTTATGAAGGATGTATAGGGTCTGTCTGCTGGGACCAGACTTATTTGATGATAGCCACCATATAAGCAAGAATCGACCAAGGCATTGATTTTTGAGAGCGGGAATTGATCTTTTGGACATGCGTCATTCAAGTTGGTGGAATCAATGCACAACCACCATTTGCCATTGGCCTTTTTAACCATTACAACGTTGGAGAACACTCAAGATACAAGAATTTTTCTATAAATCCAGCCTCCAATAGTTTCTCAACTTCAGCGACAACTGCTTGCCATTGTTCAGTCGATTTATGGCAACGCGCTTGCTTCACCAGTCAAGCTCCCAACCAAATGTTCAGGTGGTGCTAAATAATAGCTGGGTTCACTTCCGTCAGGTCATTAACAAACCAAGCGAAGACATCCGCATTCTCTTGAAGGAGCTCAAGGATGCCCCGTACTTCATTGGACTCCAAGTCCACTCCAATATGTCCTAGCTTGTCTGCTCACTCTAGATAGAGTTGGATCATCATTATGGCCAACCCTAGGTATAGTCACGTAGGTGGGGCCTAGACATGAGGGTCCCCTTCGATGGTATTTACCATGGCCCTCTTCTTCTCCCATTTATGTGGCTTTAGTGGAATCCTTGCATGCTCCGCTCAAGCTCCAAGTGAAGCAATTCCCACCCAACCACCTGATCGACATGAACTACTCCAATCCCGACAGGGAATTGAACAGGACCAATTTGAAGTATGAGGATGGGAAGGCACCAAAATCATGGGTGGTTGGCCATCCAATTATCCTGTCAAAAGTCATGGCCAATTTGGCCACTATAAACGTGGCTATCCAATTGATATGTCAGCTACCGGTGATTGGTAGATCTATTTTCCCCCTAGGCATCACTTTGTGATTTTCAAACCCGTCAACGGGGTATGCCAAAAGAGGTTAGATCCTTCTCTTTAAAGCCTAACTTGAGAAGGGTCTTCAAAATAATACGTCCACCACGCTTCCCTTATCTCTAAGGAGACATAGCTGATTCCTTCCTGCCAGAAGGAGGGTAATCATTAAGGGGTCTGAATGAGCCCCCGATTGCGACAAGAGCTAAAAGAGTGCAATTGCTGCTTTGTCCATCTATTGGCAAGGATTGTCGTTTCTCCATCGAGCTACCAGCATAATTACCATATGATTAGTAATCATCTCCGGCTAGGTAAGGCTGTAGCGATCGACATTTACGCTGAATATGACCTCGACCGCCACACCCTAGGGAATATCACGTTGATTCTCCTAAGAAGGATCTACGCCTACCCCTTATGCCGATCGCCTTCTAGCCAGGAGGGCTAAGGCCTACTCATGGTAGTCCTTTGCCAAGAGGTCTCTAATGAGACCTTGCTTCTCGAGGATCTAGGTGACCTGTTCTGGTGCCACCTCTTCTACCAATACCATGTTGTTTCCCCTCAATTGTTGTAGCTTATCCCTGTGATACTCCTCAAGGTCCTCCATAAGTTTCTTACCCTTATTGACGCCCTCGTTGCGCTTCACAAATGGGCGAGATTG
Organism: Thalassia testudinum; assembly: GCA_037157565.1. Lineage (NCBI taxonomy): Eukaryota > Viridiplantae > Streptophyta > Magnoliopsida > Alismatales > Hydrocharitaceae > Thalassia > Thalassia testudinum. The sequence goes on along the minus strand of JAZHRO010000022.1, from coordinate 78,207,691 downwards.
TCATGTCAAATCTAATATTCGATCTAATCCCTAAGGTCTTGACAATCTTCTATAGCATAGCCTTTTGCTTTGTGATAGTGACAATAGAGCCCTGTATTTAACTTACACTTGAGGAGAGGGGGCAGAGGTAGGAGATCCTAATTGATTGCCATAACTTCAACCAAGATCTCTATTTAGTTTACTATGCGGTGGGCGTATTCCTTGTATCCCTTTCTCCTGGACTACTTAGGCCTGACATCATGGTAGGAATTCCACTGGTCCCCCTATTGTCGAGTTGATGCCCTTTCCTCCTGTTGAAGCGTCCACCACCACTTTGTCCTTGGGCCATTTTTGCTACGACCCACTTTTCTCCTGGCTAATTATCATTTTCTTCCTCCATATTGTTAACCAAGTAGCCCCAAAACTGGAAGGAATTGCCTTGCTCTTTGAATCTTATGACTCTATCCCACATTTCCGCCATATCTCAAGGTAGGAAATCGCTGATGTCATACCAGAAGCATTGGGTTAACAAACGCAACTTGAAATACTGGATGGCTATAGCATCGTGTGACCTCTTGCACTTAAAGTACTAGACCTAAAAATGGTTGAGAAAATAGCAGAAGGATTCCCCCTTCCGCTAGCTAATCTCAGACAACCTTTCAGGGTTATCTCTAATCCTCTGCTAGCCAGCAAAGTACTGGCAAAATTTGTCGGCCAACTCTTGAAAGCAACTTGTTGAACCATTCGTAAGCCATCTTGACTATGTATAACGAGAATACCTACCAAAGCACCCCATCTAAACAACCATAGGTCAACATCATCTGCCAATAATTATCGACGAAACTCTTGGGGTCCGACGTACCGTCATATAGCGAGAGCATAGGGTGCTTAAACTTCTCCGGAAGGGGAGCATTCATTACTTCCTCGATGAAAGGGTAGGTGGTGACATACGCCCAAGGGTGGATTCCCTTTATTGCCCAGGTCAGTTAACAATCTCGGGGAAAGACCCCTGCTAAATTGGAAGGCCCAAGAGTCGGATTGTCCATCTGCATCGCGCAAGCCCGGAGGTAGGGGCAAGCCTTGTGGAGCCTCACCTCCCCTATTCCAAATATCCCGCTTGATCCTCTATTTGCTCTCTTCTTTGACGAGGCGACACCACCGCACCAAATCATTTAATCCATCCTGGGGCAAGAGCAACTTCTGTCAAAGGGCAGCCTCCTTACGCTTATGCACATCATGTAGGTAGCCCATAACTTCCTCATCCGCCTAAAGGTTGGAGAGTTGGTCGAGATACTCCCGCTCCTCCTCCTAGGCCTGTTGTAGAGGGTCCAAAGGAGGCTCCTCCTCCACCTGAATGACATTGTTTTTGTTGTTACCAGCCTTCTTCTAGCTATCAGCAACTTCTGCGTTCTTGTTATCGTCGCCTTCTTGTCCCTAGCATCGATGATGAGGCTGGGAAACACTAAATTCCTCATTAGGCACCTGATCAACATTGACCTTGGAGTCACAACAGGTCATGGGAGCCATGGAGTAAGGCAAAGGTCAGTGGAAACATATTCGAGAATGTTATAAGTATGTATTTCCCACAAACGACGCCAATTGATCAAAGTCCCCTCCTACTAGCATCCTATCTAGTTTGAAATAAGACAAGGATCTGCTCAAGTAAATGAAGCAATTGCATGCAAGCACTCGAGGATTTGGTAACCCAGTTCCACCTCAAGAGAGGGTGTACGTCTAGGGAGGGGATTTAACTCTTAAAGTTTTCAGTATGTGAAAGGAAAGGGGGGAATAAAGAATACAAGCTCTCTCTCGGAGTTGTGTGCCCACGATGTGGGCAACCCTTGCCCTTTTGTAGAGGTCGTCCCCGATATTCTCAATAACTAGGATTTTGTTACCAATATCCTTGGAATTATCCTTCCGTAACCATGCACCATCTTTGAGGTTATCTTTCCGCAACGATCCCAATATTCCCAACGCGTACCATCTTCGGGATTATCCTTTCATAACCCTGACATTTTTGGCACATGATCTGTTTGTTGCTAAGATCTCACAACAACTGGATTTGATCGTGTTATCCTTGCCCGGCAAGGATTATGGCGGTGAGATGTCATCAGCCTTATCTTCTGTCAAGGCATTCTCGTCTAATCTTCCTGCTAGATCTTTGACTAGTCCTTTTATCTGAATCTACAACCATTCTATTAGGCGAGCATATTGAATTGTTTATTGGGATGGTTGTTTGGCCTCTCTTGTCTGTTCCCTCTGTTGGGGGATGGATTCGCCTTCCCCCACTGGACGACGGATCCACCAACCTCAAAGAGGTAGCCGACATTTCTTATTTGCCTTAGATCCTAATACCTTTCTTGGGCTTGTATTCATGAGCCTCTGTGGGCCTTCATGGGCCTTTGGGGGCCTCTTTTTAGCTAGGCTTTAAGGAAAACGTTTCCTCCCTCATCTCTTAACATTTCCTTCCAACATATTTAATATTTCATTCTAACATACTCGACCTTCCCTTATACCTTCCATGAGGTCAACATCCAATTCCTCTTACCTTACCATCAAGGAAGTTAAAGTTTCGTCAGACCAATACCATTCATAAGGCCTAAATTTTGACCTTTTTGATGAAGGCTATGAGAGTCCGATTGAAATGGAACTTTAACAACGTTTAGGACATATACTTTTTGAATGGTCAACACACATTTAAAAAGAAAAAAAATCAAATTGAGCCTTCTTTTTTTTAAAGGAAAAAAAGGAGGTCTGTAGCTATCCACTTCATTACAACCAAAAGACAGTACAATCAAACACAAAATTACAAAAGTTGCATCCAAAATTACAATCAAATTAAGCCTTCTAATACATTATGAAGGCTGGATTTGGCTCTATAAAGTTCTATCATTGATCATACTCAAACTTGGACCCAAAGAAACAATGTAATGCTCAATATCTCCTTTTAACATACTTCAGTCTCTACCAATCCCGGTCATAAGCTCAGCATCCAATTTCTTTTACCTTCTATTAAGGACTTTACTGATGACATCTCTTGAAACTCTCAATCACGCTTAAATGAGTCTCTTGAATCTATCTTTTATTTCTTTTCCTTTAATAATCTTATTTTGGACTGTTTCCTTTTGTGTGAGTGCACATCCACCTCAAGATCTTCACCAACCTACAGTTGACAGCTCAAGACTCAGAACCATTTGACATGGCAAATGGCAAGTCTCACAAGCATGGCAAGTCTACCTCCAATTTAAAAGGTTTAATCTTGTCATGTAAATACTTAAACCACAATCTATATCTATTTTATGTTTGACATTTCGAATAATTCCTCCATCATTTAGAAGATTACACTTGATTATCTAAACTCTCTTCATTAAAACGTCATGTGTTCCAAATTTCACCTGTGCCATATCCATTCTCCTTCCACATGGAAATGCATTCAGTAGATTTAGCCTTTGTCCTACTCAGTCAAACGCCCTTATTTTCCAACACCTTTCTCTAGCGTTCAACCTATATTTTAATTCTCTATTTCAACCCCAGGTTACCTGCAAAAGGCACCAGGATACTCATCTCAGACATGCTTCGTCAATCCACAAATTTTCCTCAAGGATGAATTTGCAAACCCTTGAAATCGCTCTGTGGATGCCTAATTGGCTCCTGTGTGATGGAAGCCAAACACTTTTAAAGATACATGCAAAATGACATATCCTTGGCATAAGCCTGAGGTTAATCTAAACTTATTAAACTTCATGTCAATCACAAATGTTTGATACAACCTTCAATATACCAAGGCAGTCTTAGGGACTCATATTTAGTGAACTATACTGGATATTTGTATTCATTTCTTGTTAGCCCAAACAAAGTTGAACTTGAAATACCCTTAATACATATTTGGAAGACTTTTACAAATCAGGTTTCCCAGAAATCTTTTTTAAAAGATTAGATTTGGATTCTATAGCACAAAATAATGTAAATCTTGAATTTGGCCCTTATTTGCAGGCTTTTAGAGATTATTTTGTGAAGGTCATTCTAAATCAAGAAATACTAAAGGCACGTCCAAATGCATCTCAGATGAGTTGCCAACTTGTTTTGGTAAATAATACTGAAAGAAGTAGCATATGGTGTAGACCAATTAAGAACAAACTCGAAACCAAATCTTTTCCCGCAGCAGTTTATAATTCAAGCTTAATGCACATGCTGTAAACGATTTCCTTATGTATACAAAGGTTGCAAGGAGGAAGCTTGTGGCTAGAAATACAGTATTCATGACGATCCCAACATCTCAGGATTAGGCCCCTTATTACCAATATTGAATTCAAAAAATAAACATAAAGGCATTAAGAGAAATTCGAACAAAAAATTCTCACATCAGCCATTGAACTTAATTTTACATGTAGCAATCAGGAATAGTTTTTTTTATCGGGCTACACACACATCATTCAGGAAAAAAAGTAACAGTAATCTGATGAGTGAGCATCAGTTGGAAGGGGACAGGGCTGGGCTTAGGGAAGCAAAACCTTTGCACAGTTTTAAAAGCATAAAGAGAGATTCACCGATCATATCCATCTCTAGTAACTCCAGATGATGCAGCCAGAATCCCAGCATTGTTAATCAGGAGTTGAATTGATGGATGCAGATTGGATTCCAAAAGCCAATCTAGTAATGAATTCTTGAACTTCAGAATGGAACTAATAGACAGCATGTCAACCTGGAATACTTTAAGCTGCATGAGGCTATTCTGCTTCTTGATGTCTTCCTCAGTCTGTATAAATTGGACATGGATCATTAAGGGTGGAAATGGTGCCGAAAATTAGTCCCCTGCCTTGTAACAAGAAGCAATGCAAACTTGATTACCTTGGACAGCAGTTCCATTGAACGACCAACTGGCAAACATGCATATGAATGAATCTCATCAGTATAAAGTGGTGATTTTTTATTCAGGACTATAACTACTAGGCATCTACAGAGAAGAAATACCAACTAGGAGGCAGTAATCCCACTATCAAAGAAGCCTAAACAGGCTTGCAGTTGCTTTATTTACAAGATGAAGATTTCAAAATACCGATTTTCACAGGCAGTTGATCATCCTCCCCATCCATAAATAAATCTAAGCATTCTGAAGGAAGCCTAGAATTGGATACATGAATATCTATTCACCTCCTTTGCTCTCCAACCAACATCAACCCTTGTAGCTACTACTAACTTTCTTCATGGGTTGCCAATGTGGTTTTTTTTTTATTTATTTTATGAAAAGTGCCAATGAGGTATTATTAACCTGTTGATGTTACTTCCGGCATCCAAACTTGGAGTCATAGGAGTCTCATCGTATTGACCTTGCAATGGCACGGATAGGATTCTTGCAAGTGGCATTGCTTGATCATACCATGTGTGCGTGTGTTTCTTCTTCCATTTTTTTCTTTTTTCTGCCGAGGTTTGACTAAAACCGTGTTTCACTATGAACTATAACATCACAAACAGAAGCCCTCATTACTCTCACAGAGCGAGAGTGTGTGCATTTGCGTAGAAAGGTCTTTACTTTTAAGTAGGTTACCATAATCTGACTCAAAATGGAAAACTTCCACTTTGAGACCTAAGAGTTACAAATATGTTTTTTCCACGCTACTCCCACACGTAGTCACCAAGAATGCCGTGTGTTATGTGTGTTTCTTTGCACGCAACTCCCCAATCTTTGGGATTCCATCACACGCGAGCCCTCGACCATACTACATCCGATTGCGTTCCCGAAAACCGTCGGGCGAGTTTGTATCTTTCGCGATTCAAAGAGCGGCACAATTCTAGCAATCAAAGCAAATATACGGATCAAATCACAGCCGTAGATGATGATCGGATTTCTCACCGAGAACGACGAGGTATCCTTCCCGAGAGAGAGCCCTCGCCGCCGCCGCGCCCAACCCCGAGGTTGCCTGCGGATGATCACGATGGTGGTGAGGAGGAGGGAAAAGGGAGAGAGATCGCGGGGTATATATAAAAGATAGAGGGTGAGATGGTTACTCCGGTGATGACGCAGATGGGGAGCTGAGGAGAGCTGCCCGGAAGTGTCGGCGGGGGTACGCGGGGGCGTGCGCGGAGGGAGGAGAGGGAGAGGAGGAGATACGAGTACAGGAGGGAGAGGGGCCAGAGGATGGCCATCCTCCAGAACTGCGTGGAAAACAGCATCCTCATGGTCTCGACTCCTCTTGCGCTCTTCCCCTTGTTCTCGGGAGAACGGAGAAATGGCGATCTAGCCGAGTTGGTTTTGATGTAAGCACGATCTGGCTGAGTTGCTGTTTCACAACTCTTTGATCATGTTTTTTTTCTTTTTTTTTCCTTCTAAAATTAAAAAAAAAGGTTGGTTGAATTTCGCCAGAAAAAATGGCTTCGGTTGGGTAAATTAATTCCTTATTTGGGAAATCTAAGAAATCCGGATGTCAAAGAACAGCGGGACGAATAAACTATGATCTGACGTAGAGGGAAGTGGAATTGGATTAATTCCACTTGGAAGATGAAACTGGGAGAAGGAATTGAGAAGGGAAAAAAAAAAGAATGAGAGGAGAATTAAAAGGATGTTTTATTTTGAAATTAGGCTTTGTTTTGCTCTCTCTCTCTCTCTCTGAGGAGGCTCCTGGAAATAAAACGAAATGAGACGATGAAAGTGGAATTTGATAACTTAAAATAATACAATATGTATAAAGCAAAAGAAAGAACAAGATAAAGCAATCTCAAAGTTCTTCACTTGATGCTCCAATGTGAGTATGAACATGTGTGCTAACAAAAAATATTATCTATGTATTATCAAAAAATTAACAATAGTAGCAAGAAACCTATATTTCATCAAATGGGAACTTACCTTTTCCAACAAGTTATGGAAAATAAAGTTGAGATGTAGTCATCATTTTCTAACAAAAGCCATAAGTTCTCTTGTAAGCTAATATGTGAGTGATATAATGATGGGAATTATCACACACATCACATAAGAAATGGAACATTATCATAATCCATCTCTATATGCATTCTATCATAATGTCGCTACTTTGAGTTTAACAAGACTACACCATTCTCATCCTATTTCAGCTTCATCAATCTCACTCTTTATCAATCATACTCCTCATCTACGTTGTGGCTCCTTCTATATTGTTCTCAATACCATACCTATGAATTCTTGATCATTCTTGTACTCGGTGTAAAGGATATAGTACAAAACTATTGTTTGATTGCAATTTAGTTGATGTTTTGTTGCCTTCTTATATTTTGTGATTATTGATTCTTTTCATTTAGTCTAATTATTAACATTTAGATTTTAATGGATAATTTAATTTTAATTTGTGATATTAGTTGTTCGATTCATAATAAATTTAGAGATTAAATATATATCTAGAAGATATTGGACATGCCCTTAGAATCTATTTATTACTTAAATAATTGAATTATCAGACGTTATATTGTTTGTTTATCAAGGTCATCAGGATATATAATTATTGCATAACTTTAGTAATGGATCACTAACAAATTTTCATTATAGGATTTTCATATACAAGTCATTTTAAAAATTCATTATTCTTATATTAACTAATAATCAAATATGGGCTCTAGCATCTAATTATCAGATTCAGACATTTTAATCGTTCAAATTTAGGCTTCTTAGACAAAACTATACATAGTCAATTTCTTGCAAGATCATGACATTTGTTCACTGAGTAAAAGCTAATCCTTGATTTTGAGATAATGAAAACATATCAACATGAATTATTAGGTCAACACTAATTAATTAAGAATCAAAATATCAAGCAATTCAACATTGCCATTTAATATATTTAATCTGATTTACTAAGCAATCACAATCCATCATGAGAAGCAATCGCAATTATTATTAAGTTATGTATAAGTACCCAAGCAAAAGTGCAAGAATTATCAACCGAGGACCTTGTTTCTCAAAGAGAGAATATAATTCAATAAAACAAAGTATGAATGCAATCCAAATCTTAATAACAAATCATTCATAGGGAAAGGTTAGACTATTATACCTAACATTGTTGAGAGTCACAGTGACTCCAAAACACATGTCGAGGCCTAGGGATGCAAATCCAACATCCTTGCACCTTGTGTACGCTTCACATAGAGTTCCCAAGCCAAATACATCGCAAACAAAGGTTCCAAAAGCATAAAAAGGCACTATAGGGTTTTTTAGGTGAATAATAATAGGAGAAGGAATATTTGAGACTCACTAAAGTATAATACTCATTAAGATGATTCCAAACAATACTTATTTGTGAAAATTGGAGTTTGGGAGGGCCTCAAACAATTCAAAATATGTTGGATTACTCTTAAATCAACCCAAATAGGTCTAACCCGACCTAGACTAGCCTTAGAGTCCGCTTATACCACGCCTAATAACTGTTTGGCTCTTAGTTTGGTTGAAATGATTGCCCCTCCATGTGGTAAGACCTGATAGGATACCACACTTACACACATGGTCATTGATACATTAAATGGAAATGAAATGAATATTCACATCCTTTTATCATCTGGGATGCATTTATTTGGATTTTGTGGTCATTAAATTTATTTTTCACCTTGCATGTCTATGCCATTAAATTTAATATACTTGTTTAATTTGAAAATTAAATTCTCAAATTACAAGTTTGAAATAGTTCTTTAACTTTATGGTTAAATTATCATGAAATAATTACTTACCAACTCAAATATTGTTATTGTTATTGTTTCTTTCTTATTCTTCTTCTCTCTCTCCTTTTTTATTTTTTTTTCTTGGAGAAGGTAAATATGGTGGGCATGGATAACATGGTTGCACATTTTTAGTGTGTGAAAATGTTACATTTAGTTTTTGTCTTCACATAATTTTCCAGTTACAGCTCATAAGGGATTGTCAAATTGAGTTGATAAGCTCATTTCCTTGAACCTCTCCCATTCGCATTCCACACAAAGTGTAACGGTCAGTAATTAGGCTGTGTTTAACAGTGGGATAAGAGTTCTTTTAAAATAAAGTATTATAGGGATAATAGAGTAGTGTGTTTGTTTGATTGGTAGAGTAATAGAAGGGATAAAATAATTCGTATGGTGATGTGATATTAATGAATGATTTTTGATATTATGACATATATGTAAGTGAGTTGATGTAATATAGTGAATATAGTTTAATAAATATATTATATTGAAGTAAGTATATTTTAATATATATTAATATTGATTTGATGTAATCAAATTATTTGAAATTTATATTGACCAATGGGGAGAAATAGATTATATCTCTCTACCTTAAGTTTTATTTATTTACCATTCCTTTTACCGTGAAATGGAGTTCCAAGGTTTCTACGTCAAGCTCAACTCTCACATTTCCCTACTTTTCCCCTCCGCTTCCTCTAGCGCTTCGCTCCAGCCATGGGGAGGAGTAAGTCTCTCATTCCTCATACCAATCTCATCAGGAAAACCTTGAGATCTTGGTAATTCCATCAATCCAAGGATCAAAAGCGTAATCTTTCCTTTGTTTCGTCCATATTTATTTTTGGAAGATTTGTGCGTGGTGTGGTTCTTGTTATGGTGATTCGCATTTCATGTTATTAAAAAAACCTACCACTTTTACTAATATATGTGGGTTTGGATTGTGTTAATTAGATTTACAATAGGTCTCGACGTGATTGGGTAACTTGGGTTGCTCTTATAGAAGAGCTCGTAATTCAATGGTTTTCTAAAACGAGGGGTTAAAAAGTGTAAAATTTCTTTCGATTTGCCATTGGAAGAATTTGCAATGATCGTGCATCAATTGCCATGAATTCTCCTTGTAGAAGTACGTAAAAGAATAAACTTATCAAATTTATCCTTTTTTTTTTTTTTGCAAGATTTGAAAAAATTATATGCATAACAACAAAATATAATGCATATTTTATGATAATATTTTACTTTGATCGATGGAAATTTTATTTGTCTTAATATCTGTGTCTCGAATGATGAAATTTGTAAGATGTAAACTATTTCGGATCGGAGGTCAATGTTGTAACATTTCTTTAGAATCTTTTTTTAATTTTCGGAAAATTTTGCAACATGTATGCCTAGTGAACATGGTTGCAGCTTGTGTAATGCAAGATGCTACAGACAGTTCAAGAACAAGCCTTGCCCAAAGTGGCGTTACTGCCGTGGTGTTCCTGACCCCAAGATCAGGATCTACGATGTGGGCATGAAGAAGAAAGGTGTTGACGAGTTCCCCTTCCGCGTCCACTTGGTCAGCTGGGAGAAAGAGAATGTATCCAGCGAGGCTTTTGAGGCTGCTAGGATTGCTTGCAACAGGTTTATGGCCAAGTATGCTGGAAAGGACGCGTTCCACCTGAGGGTGAGGGTGCATCCTTTCCGTGTCCTCAGGATCAACAAGATGCTTTCGTGTGCTGGAGCTGATAGGCTCCAGACTGGAATGAGGGGTGCCTTTTGGGAAGCCGCAGGGCACGTGCGCGAGGGTCGGTATCGGCCAGGTGCTGTTGTCCGTGCGCTGCAAGGATGGCAACGGTGGTAATGCGCAAGAGGCACTGCGACGTGCCAAATGCAAGTTCCCGGGCCGTTAGAAGATCTTTGTTAGGCGCAAATGGTATGCTCTTTGCCTTGTGCCTGGAATTTGTTGGATATGGTATCATTTAAAAATCTAAAATCGAGTTATTAGTTACAATGCCCATCGGGTTAATCGAACTCTAGAATATTTTGCGGATTAACCTTTACAAAAACTTGCATCCTTTATCTCATGTAACTGTCCTTTACCCTTTTCCTCCCTCACCCCCTTCCCCAAAAGAAGAACACGCACACACGCACACACAATTGAGTTTATTTCTATATGTAACGGAGTTTCCTATATTCCTAAAAAAAATGTCATCAGTTTCAAATTTAACTGATCTCGAGTTTCTTGACGGTGAGTAGTGACAGGGAATATTTCCACACATGCCTTTGTTCACAGCATCTTTTGGCTCTCAACTCTAACATGTTAGGTCCAATTTCAGGGGCTTTACGAAATTCAGTCGCACTGACTACTTACAGTGGAAGGAGGAGAACAAGATTGTTCCTGACGGTGTCCATTGCTAGGTTAGAGAAATATATTTAACTTTTGCATTTTATTTTGGTATTGGAGGCTTTATTTTTTTTGGTCTATATTATATCGATTGGTTCCCTTTTCCAAAATAGACCTTTTCTGTAATCTTCTTCTTCTTTTTTTTTTTTGAGAAACCATTTCTGTAATCTTGAGGGTTTTTATTCAGTAAATTTCAACTCTCGTTGCCCCTTTCAAAAGTATCTGCCCTTTGGCTGTTGTGTATATGCGAGGAGAGGTGAGAGTAGGTAAAATAGGTTCTTAGAATTTTTGAACATGGACATTGTTGGGTATTGGTCAACTCCTAGATTTAACATGGATGAATTTGCATAGGGCATGCAGTCAAAATTTAATCTACAACTACAACTACAACTTCAACTTAAAGGAAAAGAAAGCTACAACTAACCGAGTAAGACATATCTGCGTGTGATTTTAAGCTATTAGTTATAGTCAAAAGACTATTTGCATCCATATCTGTTTTTCATTCTGCATGGTATGGCTTTTTTTTTTTATCAACAAGAAAAATAATGATCAATGGTCACATGAGAGGAGTGATCATCTACTTCATCAAATCGACTAGGGCTTTCACGTCATTGCATCAGAGCTTAGACCACAAGCCCTTTAAAACACCTACCCCTTTACTAACATTTTCGAAAACCTTGCAGTTTAGATGACCAACAACTATTATATGTGTTAGAGAATATTCCATAAATGTGATTTAGGAAAGAAAAGATTAAGATTTTATCTCTTTTTATATTTAGGAGATATGTTCTTGATCGGTTAGAGATTTGATTTGTTTCCTTGTTTAGGATTAGGATTAGGACTCTATTTTTGTAATCCTATTGTTTATTTTCATTGAATACAATGAATATCAATTACAAAAACTCACACATGGTATAAGAGCGGGTCTAATCCTAGGATTCGAACGAGGTCTCTCCCTACCTAGAGGAGTCACCGTTCCCTCTCTACTACCTTGGGGTGAGTGCACCACCCCTTGGCCTCTAGCTGCACCACCCTACTGTTGAGATCATCATATTGGCCATCCTTTTCGTGTCTACGTTGTTCCTCTCATCCACCAGAGAGTCGCCAAGCACCACTACCACTGTCACTTGGTCTCTCTTCATTGCTACACCACCCATCAGGTCGAACTTGGTCCCAACATCGACCAACGGGGCCCTATCGCATAATGAGGACTACTGTGTGATTGGGTTGTACCACGCAAGAAGTCCGATCAAATTGCTGGATCAATTTCGGTCTGGTTCAGGGATTCAATTAGGCTTCTCCATCTAAACATCGCCTTCTCCTTGGGTGGAGAGATCCTGATCGCTACGATGGCCAATGGGGAGACATCCATGGTGACTTTAGAGGCCAAGATCTTGACCTCTGTACTTGTTCAGGGAACCACGATTAAATTATTGACTTTCTCAAACTACGTACTATTGTCCCGTGCCTTCTGCATCTTCGCAGGAGGGTAGGACAAACTACATGTCTTGACAAAGAAAGTATCAAACTCTAGAGATGGCTCTAAGTACAAGAAATGTGAGAAACATAACTTTCTTGTCATGAATTGGTTGATGAACAACATTAACCAATCAATCGTTGCCAACATGCTTTATAAGGAGCTGGCGAAGGAGATTTAGGATACCCTTGAGAAGAGGTATTACCAGAAAACAAGTAGTTCACGCGTGGCTAACATATATTGGAGGATCTAGAATATCAATTAGGGTGACATGACCTTGGTTAGATATTTGACAACCCTTGAAGACTATTCAAGGAGTTAGTTGTCTACCAACTTGCCTACTGTGACAAGTACTTCATTGAACGTTCTCAATTGTAGGTATATAAATTTTTGGGTGGGCTTAGTGCCTGGTACCACTCAGCATGTGATCAGATTCTCTCCTTTGATGTGGTATCGGATCTAGAGATAATCTATAGTTGCCTTCAGAAGATTGAGATTGACGAACCTCCCTCTCTTGCACCGACTACTCCTTTGCATTGCCAGCCTCTGGAGGAAGAGATCACTTGACTTTCTTTGCCAGACGTGGATGCGACCGATCTTTACTCTCTGTATCTACTGTAAGTGGATGAATCACGCATTTGATAAATGCAGGGTAAAATTTGGGAGACCTGCTTGGGCCAACCACATGTATGTTCTAATAAAGTTGGTGCCTAAGTCATCCATTGCCCAACCCTTCACTCATGCCCAGATGGACTGCCTCTGGAACCTTTTAAAGGGTGAAGAATCGTCTACTATGATTGCTGCAGTTGCAACGGTTACTGATGTTGCAACGGGATTCTCAGTCCAACTTAGAACTAACTTAAAGGACTCTACTAAGGCCTTAAGCCATGGTTTGATTGACGTAGATGACACTGATGACTGGTAGGGGAACTGAGCCTTGCGCTCAACCCTACCCTTAAATACCTTGCCCTAATTTTACCTTCTCCTCAAGAGAAGGGTTTTTCGCTTATGTGAGGTGACTACTGCTTGGGATCGTCTCCTATACTACTGCCTACTTGGAATCATTTCTTGTACTTCTTGCTTGGGATTGTCTCCTATACTCTACTGCTTGCTAGGGATCGTTTTACTTCTGCCTAATGGTCTCTTCATCAAAATTTTTTTCTAACTCCAAGTAAGTTAAGTTTTCCACTGATGAGAGATGGCTACTTGCATCCTGCCCACCTGCTTGCATGCCCACCTGATTGCCTGCATGTCTGCCTGATTGCCTGCCCTAGCCCAAGGATTACATCTGATGGGAGAGTTCTACAGCCACTTTACTCTTACAAGTTGGGCATTGTATGCTCCAACTTGGGGTGTGTAGAGAATTGTTGATGCGTGAAATCGATGTTTTAAAATCGTTGCGTTGCAGTGTAGTCGAAATCGCTTGTCAACAAATAAATTTATAACTCGAATATCTAGAAATGAAGTCCAAGATCGAACACAGGGAGCAAGTAGGAATCCACATGCTAATCTTTAATCAAAATATAAATGTGCATGATAAATAAGCATAATAATGATATTCAATGAATGCAAATATGTCACATTAAGTATCCAATGAAGATTAATGTATTTCAAGACAAAAAAGATAACCAAGACAAAATAATGGTGATTTAGATCACCAATTATTAGCCTAAGCACATGTATATTAATTACTTAATTAATGTTAAATAAATGAACAGTACTCAGACATCTGATTTATGGATCAGATGACTTAACCAAGCCTTTCTACAGTGTTGTTCTTCTTCAATTCTGCTCTCTTCTCTTTGGCTTCTTCTTCTTCTTCTCTCCTTCCTTCTTTTCTTCCTTTGTAGCCTTTCCTTTTCTCTTCCTTTCTTCCCTTCTTGTCCTCACAGTGGCTAAGTGTCAGGCTTTCTTCTCTGAAGCAAAACCCACCCCTCCCCCGCTCTCTCTCTTTCCTTCATCCTCTCCTCTTTCTCTGATATCTGGTTTAATCAGGTAATCGGATCACGTACCCGGGTCCAGGGTTGCGGGTGTGGGCCGCAGCTGAGGAGTGAAGGCATTAGGCGGGTCGGGTGTGCATGGGTGTAGTGGGACCTCACCTCATGTGTCTTGAGGCATTAAGGCCGTATCACAAACTCAATATATGTGTAGGTGGATGCTTTTCCACGAATGATGTGGGATTAATCCCATAGGCTCTTCTTCGTGCATGGCTACAGCTATGATTTCACTCAATTGGGTGGCTGCAGCTGATGGAGTCCTTCAATCAATGACCTGGAGTCATGCCTGGGGTGTATCCACACTGCTTGGAAGTCGTGTCTGGAGCTCGCGAGGCTTAGAAGATGAAGAACGATGTCGAAGATAAGGCGTGGCGGCGGAGCTTCGATGGAAGACCTGAAATCAAGAATAAGGCCTTACGGCCACATTAAAATAGCTTAGGACCTTCGCCGGACCTTGACGAGTGTGTGGGTAGTGGTGGGTGGTGTAGTGTGTGCGGGTGTATGGTGGCTGGATGGACTCAGAGATGGTGGTGTAGCAGTGGGTTGGTCGACAGGGGGTTTGAGTGGGTGGAATGGCGAAAGAGGAGAGGGGTTTTAGTCGTGGTGATGTGGTGGAGGTTGTGGAGTTGTTGGCGAGGCGGTAGGAGGTGTGAGGTGATGGGAAAGCCTCACGGGAGTGGTGGTCGGAGCGGAGGAAGATGAAGGTGATTGGCGGCATCGAGGAATGTTTTTTAGATTTTGAATAGAGGAATAAAACCTAGGGAACTAAGGGAACTAATCTAACCCTAAATTAATGGACAAAAGGGGGGAATAACCCACGCTGGTGGTACGTCGGATGTGGGGAAGAAGAAACCTTCGGTGATAGGGGCAGCGACGACGAGGAGAGATAGGCGGCAGCCACTGGTATTGCGACGCATGGAGGAAGGCGAGGGAGAGAAATCTGCTCGCTATGGTTTGTGAGAGCAAACGAGGAAGGAGGTCAAAGGAGGTTGCCGGAGCTCGTGGAGAATTCGACCGGAGATGAGGGAAGGAGATTCTTTGGCCAAAAGCAAGCTAAGGATGTAAGGTTTGCATTGGGGGTCCTTTTAAAGGACATAAGAGGTCCTTTCAAGCTTGGGTCTTACGCACATGTAGGATACCCACATCTCCCATGCATTCGCATGTGAGATTGGGAAAGAATTAGAGCCCAAGACTAGGTTTAGATCGTAGAGGATTCTCTCAGGAACTTCCCTTCCAAATTTGGAAGAGTTTGGCCGTGAAATCGTAGAGTAATCACTGATTGAAGGTCGCCAATGAAGTAGGTTTAGGAGTTGAAGGTAACAGGGACCTATTGGTGAAGAAGATGACAAAGCTGGGGGGCTATTTGCAAAGAATTCGAAAGCTGAGGGGTTCTTTGTAAGAGAAAGAGTCCGAACATGATTAAAATGTAAATTAGGTTAAGATGATCTTTGATTGGGCTCAAATTTTGGTACAAACCTAATTTGGACCCAAGAAATCTAATAATTAAGTCAGATTTTGATTTTGACTACGTTTTATTGTGTAAATTGCATAGAAACCTAATTTAGGGCAACTGTCTGTCTAAGACTCTGTTTTAGGTTAAAATGAGTTCCAATGGTCAAAGCAAGCATACTAAACTGTATAGAATATTTTTTTTATGATTTTTAGAAGGTTTAGGTAAATTTTATCCTGACTGGAACCTTTGTTAATTAAGCGGGTATGTTTTTAGGGTTTCAGATGTCCATTAATTCTCAAAACATGTGAAAATTCGTTTCTGCCTGCATGAACCCTCTTATTAGACATTTATGAACATTTGACCTTCATTTAACCCTTGAAAAACCCCGTGATTGTTCTGTATTTAGGTTATTCTGTTAAAACTGCAGTTTTACCCCTGTTTTCATGTTTATCTCTCAGAATGGTTATGCAGTGAATTATGGCTCTTTTACGGTTATGTAGGAGCATTAATCTGTTGATAATGACTAAATAAAGTTAGATATGGCTGATGATGACGTTATCATCAAGTATATTCCAGAAATAGGATTTATGAAATAAAATGGTAGGATTTTATCTTTTTCTATATTTAGGAGATATGTTTTTGATTTATTAGAGATTTAATTTGTTTCCTTATTTAGGATTATGATTATGACTATTTTTGTAATCCCTCTCTCTTTATAAAGATGGATGAACTACTCTTTATTTTCATTGAATAGAATGAATATGAATTATGAAAACTCGCACAATATGATTAAGATCGTGGTTGGGGTTTTCTTGCTGCCTCCTAACTGCCATAGCCCAACTCTCCTTGTCACCTGAGCATTTACGATCCTCTCCTATAGGCAGAACATGAGCACATTCGAGTTCACTTGCTTGCTGGGACAGGCAATAGGATTGGTCACTCAAATTTATTATGAAAAGGACCTTCTCTAAAGCTCTTCTAGAAATTACCCCAAGAGATGGTATCCACTGAGTGCAGCATAACATGTTCCTAAACCTCCTTAGCAAATGAGCAAAGGAAGAATAAATTGCTTTGATCTTATATTTCCTTGCTACATAATGAACCAATGGTGGCAGATTGTGGTATAATATTCAATTGATAAGCTTTCTTCATGAATCATTCTCTTCGTAGCAACCATGAGAAAATCTTGACTTCCAAATTAGCTGGCAATCTCTAAGAAGATTGATGTTCATTTGAGACGGGAGGATCAAGCATCCATTATAAGCCATCATAGAAAATAATGCATTTTCCCTATCCAACCGTTGAGTCTATCCATCTCATCCGCAAAGATGAAAGATCATCTTGGAACTTTAAAATTCATCCCTCCTCTATTCCGACAAATTTTCCCAAAATAGGGGTGGGTCTGAGTAGGCCGACGTGATCCTAGTAGTTTGTCACAGAAGCCTATATGGTCAGCGATAATGCATAAAGGCGGGAATCTCTCTGGTAAGGGTCCCCTTTGCATCCAATCATCTAGCCAGATATCATCCCAGGCTACCAGGGGTGCATGGCTCCCTTCTGCTGATGCCTTACAGAAAACAAAAAATTTGTGCCGTAATGCATCAAGTTTATCTAGCACACTATGGGGCATATGGAAAACAGACATAAAGAAAACCAGATTGTAAGATGCTAACCTGGCACATGAAAATTGTCATATGATCTGTGCTTTCATTCTTTCTTGTGGCTTAGTGACAAAAGCATGGTTAATTACTTATGTACCATGTATATTTAGTTGTTTGTTTTGGCCCAATGTCCATGTTAATATCTTTAATGGATGATTGAATGTTTGTGGTCAAAGTTATTCATGATCGGCAATCTATGTTGTTTATTTTACATTGATATATCATTTAAAAATACATGTATTTTAACAATTTAAGGTATCTCATTATCTGTATCTATATTACAGCAATTATATGTCTAAAGAAATCTGCAACATTAAAGCAGCATGATGCTTCCAGGAATACAAGATTCAAATAATAAAGAATACGTTCCAAAAGGAAAGTATCTCTACTATTAATAAAAGAGCCCAACACCTCTAAATAAGGAGGGGTATTGGGCAAATTTCAACATAAGTCCAAGTAAAAACAAAATTTAACAAGAGATACAAAAAGAGACATAAAAGTACAAGGAGAGTATATCAACACTCCCCCTTAAGTTGGAGCATAGATGTTAATCATGTTCAGCTTGCTGCGATACGCATCAAAGGCAGATTGAGGTAGAGCCTTTGTGAAGATATCGGCAGTTTGGTTTGTAGAAGCAACAAATGTGGTATAGAGGACACCCTATTGTATTAGGCTCTTGGTGTAGTAGCAATTAACTTCGACATGCTTTATCCTTTCATGAAACATAAGATTATTGGCTATATGGGTAGTCACTCTGTTATCGCAACACATCTCCATGGGTTCCTCAACCTGAATATATGTCCCTCAACACACATCGAACCTAGACTATCTTAGTAGCAGCTTGAGCCATGGCCGTATATTCTGACTCTGCACTGGACCTGGAGACCACAACCTGTTTCTTATTTTTCCATGTCACTAAATTTCTAGCAACGAAGGTACAAAAGCTAATAGTGGACTTCTTGTTGGCCATGTCACTTGTATAATTAGCATTAGAGTATCCAACCACAGTAATGAGAATTCCTTTCTTAAATAGGATACCTCATCCAGGTGCTTCCTTTAAGTACCTAAGCACCTGCAAAGCTGCATGCCAATGCATCTTGGTTGGTTTATTCATAAATCGACTTAGCTTACCCACAACCAAAGCAATATTCGGCTTGGTGATGGTCAGATACAATAATTTCCCTATCAACTATCTGTATGCTCTATTATCTGCAATATCTACCTGCTCATCAAGTCATCATACAAATGTTCCTTAGGATCCATAAGAATATTGGTCACTTTGGACCCCACCATACTAGCCTCCTTGAGAACATCCAAAGCATATTTGCGTTACGATAACACAATACCTTCCCTGCCATTTGCCACTTCTATGCCAAGAAAATATCGAAGCTACCTCATGTCTTTCATTACAAATTGCTGTGCCAAGAATTGTTTGACTTAAGAGACACCTCTTATATTATCTCCAGTAATGATCAAGTCATCTACATAGACCAACAACGCCACTACACCCTTCTTTGTTTTCCTCACAAATAGGGAATTGTTAGAAGAGGATCTCTACAATCCAGTTGTGCTCAATGCCTTAGAAAGCATGTGAAACCAAGCTTTGGGACTCTACTTGAGGCCATAAATGGCCTTCCTTAATTTGCAAACACACTCCCCTTGAATCTCAAATCTAGGGGGCTGTTGCATATATACTTTCACCTGCAGATCTCTGTTATGGAGCCTATCTATTTATTTGTTCGATTGGTGTTATGTGGTGCCATGTATTTTTTATTTTCTTCATGGGATTTTAACAGTAATTTGCACCCACCTCTCTCTCTATATAAAGAGAGGTAGGGTTAGAGAATAAAATTGAGTTGTTTATTTTTCCTAATTTGGTATCAGAGCAGCGATCCTAGATCGGCGGCCTGGTATCCTACCTCTCACAGACCTCCGTACCCCCCCTACACCAAAAACCCTAATCCTCCTGGTACACACCCACGGGAGCCCCTGCTGGCGAGCCACCCACCGCCGCCGACCCTAGCAAGTTGTCGCCGTGGTCGCAGCTGTTGCTGGCCCTAACGAGCCTCTTGCGAGTGCCACAAGGCACCACCGCTCCTCTGCAAGCGGTGATTCATGCTCCTCGAGGCACTGCAGCACCGCCTCGCTCTGCCTCGTCTATTGTAGGTTGCAGCGTCGCCCGGAGGTCGCAGCACCGCCTTGGACCATAACCCCCGACCTCGGAGCAGTGCCGCCCGACCTTGAAGCGTCGGCCTTGACCGCTGAGCGCCGTTGCCCATCGTTTACAGGTCATGGCGGTGGCCCTCGGGGTCCTGCAGCGTCGCCTCTAAACCACCGGCAGTAGCCCAACAGATCACTGGTGAACTAGCAGTTTGGCTGCGGCGGTAGATCGACAAGTTGGTCCTCTTTTCAGTGGCATGGAGGGTAGGCGCTCCTAGATGGCCATGCTAGTATGGTTCCCCACATTCTAGTGTGGCCACCATTGGTTCCTTTGAGGCCTTTGATCTAATCTCCAGGTGATGTATGCTTGAATCTCGTGATTAAAGGGTTCTTCTATATTTCAGACCTTCTTCATGATCTGAAATCGGTGATTCAGATCTATTTTGTGGGTTTATCCTTCCTCTCAAGGCACAATGCCATTATTAGGGTTGTCAGAAATGTCATTGGATACTGCTACATAGGTTGGGAAGTATTCATAGTGGTATTTCTACCACTTAGGAGTTGAGAGATAACACTATGAGCATTGCCTGGAGTGAGTATGAGAGACTACTTCAAGGTCATAGTCATCACGATAAACTCAAGGGACCAAGCGAATTGAGTTCCATTGCACGTAGCAGGAATCAGAGTTGCTCAGAATGGCTTGTGGATTCAGGAACCTCACGGAGATTGTAACGACCCGATTCCCGAGTCCCTACGAGACACGAGAACCAGACCGACTCGACTAATCCCAAGACCTAGTCGTCCAACGAGGAAGTAACCAAAAGAGCAGTAAAATACAACAGTAAGAAAAAGAACTACTACAGCATGTACCACCACAACAGTAGAACAACATTTATAACATAACAAGAACTGCGGGTAAAGAAAAGTACAGAGAGTAACAAAAACTACTCACTACAGTGGAAACAAAAAGGGCACAAAAGAGTAGTGGTAACTCTACTGGACCCTACTCGGCCCAGCGTCCTCTGCAGCCGCTGACCCTGGCTGCTCAACACCTGGTCCTGAAAAGTAACGAGTGTAACACGTCAGCGAAACGCTGAGTAGAGTGGCAGCTAAACTAAAGAAGTAGTAAGGTGTACAGTAGCTGTTTTATTTTCTTTCTTCCTTTATTTACGTCTTTCTATTGTTTCACAATTTATCTATTTCTCAGATCCTTCACTTGATCTCGAATGTTCCTCATGGGAACGATCTTGATTGCAGTCTTTTCCGAACAGTAGAAGTAGCATGTGGTGATCTCCTGGCCGGGAGAGTCCCCCGTGGTGATCCTACTCTCAGTCAACCACCCCAAGGTCACGGATAGACGTAACGGTGACTACGGCACGCGCAATAAACGCACATGTAGCTAACCCGCATTGGCACGCGGTCAGTCGTTTCCGTTAACAGGTGTGCCCAAAGCACAGCACGGAACCAGTATAGGGCAGAGCCCTCTGAATAATAGGGGTCCAACCCCTCCACAGTAACCAAACAGGGGCCTTGCCCCTCCACAGTCCGCGCATCCTCGCTTGACTACCCTGGTTTGCCCAGTGGGCCTAACAAGTCGGTGTAGGTGAGCTAGCAGAACCCCGGGACTCGTAGGGTAGCTAGTACTCGCCCTACACTAGTAGCTTTCCTCGGTACTACGTACACGAGGGCCAGCAAGTCGGTACAAAGTGGCCAGACCTAACCCCGGGTCCCTGGGGCGGTTGGCTCCGCTCTGCACTAAGCAGGTAACAGGTGCTTCCCCCGGTACTACGTACCCAAGAGACAGCACACTACCACGTCTTTCTTTCTCAGATCCATTCCTTTCTCTTTCCAGGAGATCCACTCCTAATTCCCCGTAGGGTTCCCGCTCTTTTAACTCAGAACATCTAGGTTTCACTTTCTAGTTTCACGTTCTTACGATCCATGTTCTCAATCACGTGTATTTATTCATAACAGGCAGCTGTTAAACCAATGTACAGGTAGCTATTATTTCTTTTCCACATTTTCCAAGACTGCAGTATTCATATATTCCAGTAGTTTTTCCATCATAGGATTCATGCCATACCCTAGGATCTATCATACAATCTGGTTTTCTAGCCCTAAGATTCATGCAACACCCTAGGATCTACCATTCATTCTAGTTTCTCATTCCTAGGATTCATGCAATGTCCTAAGTTCTATTTATGGTTCCATAATTTAACAGATTATACTAATAAACTTAAAAGCCACTCTACCAGTTACAACAGGAGTACTGGGGGCGTGGTCGGGAATCCCGCGTGCCTCCGCAACCCCCGAGACTACAAGGGAACGGGGTCCTATCACAAGGATCAAACACAAGGAGTTTCTCAAAACAGTATCCCATCACTGTAGACGGGTAGAGGATTTAATTCAGAAAAGAACGCAACTCGAAATGCGGAAAACAGACTCCGAACGGGCCCTAAACGGGTCGAAAACGACGAAACAGTGCAAATTCAGACGTCTGGAACCTCTTCCAGACGTCTTAAAATGAGGGTTAGATGGTACCTTTGCTCTGTATAGTCTCTCAGATGTCCAGAAGCCTGCGGGGGCGTCTGGCCTAGTTCCCAGACGTCTGATGGTCACCCCGGACGTCTGGAAGTCCCTCCAGTCGTCTGGCACCGCTGCCAGACGTCTGATTCGCGTTGGATGCGAATCTCAGAACCTGCGCGTACCCATTCCTCGCTCTCAGTACGGACGGACGCAGAAAAGAAAGAAGATGAAAAAATAACTTACTTGCCAGACGTCTGGATAGCCCTCCAGACGTCTTAACCGTTGTCGGGTTGGAAGACCAGACGTTTGATTCTGGAAAAACTTCTAGAACCAGAGCGCTACTCGCCCTCCGCCCGCTACGCACGGCTGCGCCGCGCCTCGTCCGCCGGCTGCTCGAGCTGCAGCAGACCTCCCGCGTCACCCCATGTCTGCTGCACCCCCGCCGGCCGGCTCTAGCAGCCCCGGCAAGCTCGCCCTCACGGCCAAGCGCCTCCTCCCTCGCGCAGCACCTCCTCCCGCACTCACCGCGGCTGTCGCCGCCACCACTCGCTCGCGCTCGCACTCGCTGGAAGGAGGAGCGGAGGTGATGAGAGTGAGGGAGAGGGCGAGGCTTTTTAAAGCCACGCAGGGAGAGAGAGAGAGAGAGAGCAGCGCCTGCGGAGGTGAGAGGGAAAAAGAGGGCATTACAGGCCTGCGCGCGCAGGCGCGCAGACGAAAACCACCCTGCCGCAGAAAATTAAATCCTAGACGTCTGGTCAGACGTTTGGGCCAGCTCCCAGACGTTTTGAAGCTGCGTTCGCAACAATATAACAAACTCAAAGGAAGTTTCGTCCCCGAAACTTGCACTAACTAGGGTGCGGAAAAAACGTCATAATAACCATAACAAACTCAAAGAGGACCGAAGCCGGTCCGAAAAGACGTACCCGCGAAGAGTTCCAGGTACCGCTCCCGCATTGCCACCTCAGGCTCCCAGGTAGCCTCCTCGTACCGCTGGCTCCTCCACAAAACCTTCACCAGGGGTACTTGCTTCTGTCTCAGATTGCGGACGGCTCGGTCAAGAATCTGCACTGGCCGCTCGGGGTAGGTCAGGTCGTCGCCCACCTCGACGCTCTCGTGACTCAGTACGTGACTGGGATCGGCTACGTACTTCCTGAAGTTGGACACGTGGAACACGTCGTGCACACTAGAAAGCTGGGGAGGGAGGGCAAGCCTGTAAGCAACGGGTCCAACCCGCTCCAGGACCTCAAAGGGCCCCACAAACCTCGGCGCGAGCTTCCCTCTCACCCCAAACCGCTGCAGGCCCTTCATGGGCGAAACACGAAGAAAGACGTTGTCCCCAACCTCAAACTGCACCTCTCTGCGTCTCCGATCCGCGTAGCTCTTCTGTCTGCTCCTGACAGTGCGGAGTCGCCTGTCGATCTGCTCGACTACCTCCTGACTCTGCCGGATCAACCTGGGGCCAACCTCCCACTTGGTCCCCACCTCAACCCAACTCAAGGGTGCCGTACACCTCCGTCCGTACAGAGCCTTGTAGGGAGCCATCCCGATGCTCGAGTGATAACTGTTGTTGTATGCAAACTCCGCCAGGGGCAGGTGCTCCTCCCAAGAGCCCCTCCAGTCCAGTACACAGGCACACAAAAGGTCCTCAAGTGTTTGTATCGTGCGCTCAAACTGTCCGTCCGTTTGGGGGTGATAAGCTGTACTAAACCTCAACTGCGTCCCCAGGGCCTGCTGAAACTCTGCCCAAAACTGGGACGTAAAGCGGGTATCCCGGTCGGATACGATCTCCCGCGGAACTCCGTGTAGTCGTACCACGTCGTGGATATACTTCTCTGCCAACTGTGCTGATCCCAAAGTGACTCGGATCGGCAAGAATCGTGCCATCTTCGTCAGTCTATCCACAATTACCTAGACAGCGTCGTGTCCTCGCTGGGTAACAGGTAAACCCACCACCAAGTCCATGGTGATGCTCTCCCACTTCCACTCTGGCACTGGAAGCAGCTGTAGCGGCCCTGCTGGCCTCTGATGCTCGGCTTTCACCTGCTGACACACTAAGCATTGCTGCACGAATTCACCCACATCCCACTTCATCCCCCTCCACCAAAACTCGCATCTCAAGTCGTGGTACATCTTCGTGTTTCCGGGATGTATAGTGAATCGGAACCGTGTGCCTCAGTCAGGAGCTCTCTCAACAGCTCCTCGTCCCTGCGAACGCACAAACGTCCCCTCAGGCGTAGTTCCTGGTCTGTGAAAGAGAAGTCCCCTGGGTCTCCTGACAGTACTCTGTCGCGTAAGGACTGCAAGTACGGATCGGCCATCTGTCCTGTGATGATGCGGTCTATCAGCTTTGGCCTAGTCTGTCGTGTCACCGTCACTGCCCCACAGTACCCCCGTAACTCTAGGGGTCGCCAACTGCCCACCTCCTCCAAAAGGCTCCAACTCTGTAACTGTAAACTGGCCAAGTGTGCGGGCGCCTTACGACTCAAGGCGTCAGCCACCACATTGGCCTTTCCCGGGTGGTAGGAGATGCTGCAGTCGTAGTCCTTCAGGAGCTCCAACCAACGTCTCTGTCTCATGTTGAGCTCCTTCTGATCAAAAAGTTATCTGAGGCTCTTGTGATCTGTGAAAATCTCAAAGGTCTCACCATACAAGTAGTACCTCCAGGTCTTCAGCGCGAAGAAGATAGCTGCCAACTCCAGGTCGTGGGTAGGGTAGGTATGCTCATGGGGCTTCAGTTGTTGTGAAGCGTAAGCGACAACGTGACCCCTCTGCATGAGCACACCTCCTAACCCCTGCAAGGAGGCGTCCGTGTACACAACGAACCCGCCACTACTGTCAGGGATGGTGAGCACGGGAGCCGAGGTCAACCTTTCCTTCAGCTCCCGAAAACACGCCTCACAAGCGTCTGTCCAAGTGAAGGGCACGTCCTTTCGGGTCAACTGTGTCATAGGATGCGCGATCTGTGAAAAACCTCTGATGAATCTTCTATGGTAGCTTGCCAGTCCCAGGAAACTGCGAATCTCAGTGACTGAACGCTGTCTCTCCCACCTGAGCACTGCCTCAACCTTGGCTGGGTCCACCGCCAAGCCGTCTCCAGAGATCACATGACCTCAGAAGGTCACCTCCCTCAACCAGAACTCGCACTTGCTGTATTTGGCGTACAACCTACGTCGTCTCAGTGTGTCCAGAACCATCCGCAAGTGCTGTCCGTGCTGCGTCCGATCTCGAGAATAGATGAGTACATCATCAATGAATACCACCACGAACTGGTCCAAGTACGGTCTAAACACCCGGTTCATCAGGTCCATGAAAGCAGCGGGGGCATTGGTCAGCCCAAACGGCATGACAAAAAACTCGTAGTGTCCGTACCGAGTGCGGAAAGCTGTCTTGGAGACGTCTGCCTCCCTGATCTTCAACTAGTGGTATCCAGACCTCAAGTCGATCTTGGGGAACACCGTGGCACCCCGCAACTGGTCAAACAAGTCGTCGATCCTCGGTAGCGGATACCTGTTCTTGATGGTGACCCTATTCAGCTGTCGGTAGTCCACACAAAGGCGTAGGGTATCATCCTTCTTCACAAACAGTACCGGAGCTCCCCAAGGAGACGCACTGGGCCTCACGAAACCCTTCTCCAAAAGGTCCTGCAACTGAGACTTGAGCTCTCGTAGCTCAAGCGGTGCCATCCTGTATGGCACGGTGGAGATGGGGCTGGTCCCTGGTACTAGCGAGATCTCAAACTCGATCTCGTTCTCGGGCGGTAGTCCTGGTAACTCGTCTGGGAACACGTCAGGGTACTCACCACCGGGATGCTCTGGAAGTCTGCCACAGGGCTGGGCTCTGTCACCACACAAGCTAGGAAGCTCTCACACCCCTGGCTCAAAAGTCTCGCCGCCCGAAGTGCCAAAATGCACCTGAAGCCTCCATCCACTGGCTGTCCGTGAAACTCGAAAGAAGGCAACTCCGGCATGGAGAGGGTGGGGGCTGCGGCGGCCCATCCCCTCCCCCGTGTCCAGCGCCGCGTCCGTCGGGTGGTCCCACAGAGGACTCCCACTCCGCAGCCCCAGGGGGAGGCACTCGGGGCGGTGGGTGGAGCTCCTCTCGCACAATATCCCGTATCAGCTAGGCGAGGTCCTGGGCCTGGACGCCCGGGAGTAGTGGCTGGTCCACTGAGGTGTCGGCAACGGCACGCCCACCTCGTCCCTCAGTGGACCTGCGCGTACTCATTCCTCGCTCTCAGTACGGACGGTCGCAGAAAAGGAAGAAGACGAAAAAATAACCTACTTGCCAGACGTCTGGATAGCCCTCCAGACGTCTTAACCGTCGTCTGGTTGGAAGACCAGAAGTCTGATTCTGGAAAAACTTCCAGAACCAGGCTGCTACTCGCCCTCCGCCCGCGACGCACGGCCGCGCCGCGCCTCGTCCGCCGGCTGCTCGAGCTGCAGCAGACCTCCCACGTCACCCTGCGTCTGCTGCGCCCCCGTCGGCCGGCTCTAGCAGCCCTGGCAAGCTCGCCCTCACGGCCGAGCGCCTCCTCCCTCGCGCAGCACCTCCTCCCGCACTCACCGCGGCTGTCGCCGCCGCTCGCTCGCGCTCGCATTCGCTGGAAGAAGGAGGAGCGGAGGTGATGAGAGTGAGGGAGAGGGCGAGGCTTTTTAAAGCCGCGTGGGGAGAGAGCCGCGCTTGTGGAGGTGAGAGGGAAAAAGAGGGCATCGCAGGCCTGCGCGCGCAGACGAAAACCACCCTGCCGCAGAAAATTAAATCCCAGACGTCTGGAAGGGGTTCCTGACGTCTGGTCAGACGTCTGGGCCAGCTCCCAGACGTCTTAAAAGACGTTTTAAAGCCGCGTTCGTAACAGAGATTGATATTACTTTACCCATCTTCATTCACTACCAGCTAATAGGACTGTTCAGGTTGCAGATGGCCGACACTCCAAGGTGGTAGGTCAGGGCGAGGTACAGGTAACTTCTATGTTGAGATTGTCGGATGTTTTGTATGTTCCGAACTTTCTTATGAGTCTTCTCTCAGTTAGCCAAATTGCTAAGAAACTTAATTGCCGTGGAATATTTGATGCTTTGGGATGTACTGTTTAAGACAAATTGACAGGGAAGGTGATTGGCAGTGGACATGTAGAGCATGGGGTTTATTGATTGGCTCACACTCCACTTGCATCTGCATGTCGAGGACAGGTATCCTCTACACCTGGGAGTGTATTTCAGTGGCATCTCCGCCTTGGACACCTTCATTGGATAGCCTTCGTCGAGTCATTCCACATATATCTCCTACGACTCGGATTTGCTGTAATGCTTGTCAGTTGGGAAAGCATCGTCGTTCCTCCTACCCGGTGAGTACTCATCCTGGATTGACAACTCTATTTGAGTTATTACATATGAATGTGTGGGGTCCGTGCATAATACCAGACAGGCAGGGTCACTGTTACTACTTAGTAGTGGTTGATGATTTTTCATGTCTATTTTGGGTGTTTTTATTGAAGAATAAATTAGATGTTGGATCTATCATTGAAAGTTTCGTGTTAGCGGTTAAGAATCAGTATTTAGCTACTATTAAAGTAGTGAGATCTGATAATGCACTTGAGCTATGCACCACTAGGTTGTCTGCTTTCTACAGGTCCCATGGGATAGTTCACTAAACCATGTGTGCTCATACTTCTCAGTAGAATGGGGTGGCTGAGAGGAAGCATAAAAATCTTTTAGATGTGGCTTGTACCTTGTTGATCCACCACAGTGTGCCTCCGGTATATTGGGGAGATGTAGTTCTTACAGCTGGCTATTTGATCAATAGGATGCACAGTTCAGTACTTCATGAGCAAATACCTTGGCATATATTGCACCCTGAGCAGGAGCTTTTTCATATACTGTCACGTGTGTTTGGTTGTGCTGCATTTGTTCACCTTCTTTCTCCAAGACGAGACAAGTTTGCACCACGAGCAGTTAAGTGCGTGTTTTTGCGATATTCATGGACTCAGAAAGGATATAGATGCTTCGATCCTCTTACTGGTAGGCACTATGTGAGTGCCGATATTACGTTTCATGAGTCTATTCCATATTTTTCTATTGCTGCCCAGAGTTTATCCCCTCGGGTTACGGAGGCTCCCATGCCTATACCTCTTATTCTCCTGAAGGTGGTACCTATTTCTACTCCCTCTCCTACTACGATCGGTCCTGTGACGTTCTTTGAACCCATTGTTACATATCAGCGACCTCATAGCACTTTCGAGATCCCACCTCCTACAGAAGCCACACAGACTTCACCATCTCCATCTCAGGAGATCACAGATAGGTTGTAGAATGATGATAAGGCACTCTCTGCTACTAGATGCCCGGATGAGGATCTTTCTGCTTCACAGCCAGTACAGGAGGATCAGATAGCTGATCTTGACCTTCCTATTGCCATTAGGAGGTCACCTCGCACCTAGGAGTTCAGATACCATGTTGCAGGTAGTCTGGCTACTGATGGCCTTGGGTCAGCTTTTGGGAGCTTCTATCGTGCTCTTTCTGCCATATCAATCCTTGTCACCTACCAGTAGGCTATGCTTGATCCAAAGTGACGCTAGACCATGGAGGATGAGATGGCTGCTCTTACGTCATGTGGTACTTTGGATCTTACACCTTTACTAGAGGGTGCTACAATAGTTGGCTGCAGATGGGTGATTAGAGTCAAGTACAATCAAGATGGGTCCGTTGCACACTACAAGGCTTGACTTGTTGCCAAAGGGTTCACCCAGACATATGGGGTGGATTTTTTGACACTTTCTCACCAGTGGCTCGGTTATCTACAAAGAGGATTTTAATTTCTGTGGCAGTTTAGAGAGATCGGCATCTTTACCAGCGTGATGTGAAGGATGCCTTTCTCTATTGAGATTTACAGGAGGAGGTCTACATGCAGCAGGCCCTCGGTAACGAGGTCCAGGGGGAGTGTGTATGCAAGTTGCAGAAGGCCATTTATGGCTTCAAGCAGTGCCTGAGATCTTAGTTTCAGAAGCTCTCCTAGGTAGTAGAGTCTGTGGGGTTCATCAGATCGTCTGCAGATCATTCTTTGTTTGTTAGGAAAATCGGGAAAGGTATTGTGACTCTTTTGGTCTATGTTGATGACTTATTATCACTAGTGATGATACAGCAGGTGTGGCTAAGATCAAACGGACTTTGGCAGATCAGTTTGTGATGAAGGATTTAGAGCCATTGAGATATTTTCTTGGGATCGAAGTAGCCCGTAGTAGGTGTTATATTATTCCATTTCAATGGAAGTATGCCCTAGATGTTCTTAAGGAGACAGGTATGCTGGGAGCCAAGCCGGCAAATATTCCCATGGACCCTAAGGCACGACTATATGACCATGATGCAGAGCCAGTGGATAGTAGACACTATCACCAGCTGGTGGGGAAGCTACTTTATTGGACAATTATTAGGCCAGATATTTGCTTTATACTAGACAGCACTGGGATGCTGCCATGATGGTGCTTAGGTACTTGAAGAGAGCACCAGGACAGGGCCTTCTCTTTTCTAGGGGACATCCATGATCGTAATTGGATACTCTGACGCAGACTATGCAGGCAGCCATGATGACAGAAAGTCTACCACAGGGTTCTGTATGTATGTTGCAGGGAATCTGGTTACTTGGAAGAGCAAAAAATAGACTGTGGTGTTCAGATCCAGTGCTGAGTCTGAGTATCATGCTATGGCTCGGACATTGGCAGAGTGGATATGGCTGAGATCCTTGCTGAGTGATCTACATGTACAGATTGATGGGCTTATGAAGCTATGATGTGATAACAGGGCTGCCAATTATATTGCTAACAATCCCATGTTTCATGATCACACCAAACATGTGGAGATAGATTGCCATTACACCAAGATTTGATTCAGAAGGGGTTTATCTTCACCTCCTATTTTACTTCAGAGGCGCAAACTAATGATATCTTTACCAAACTTATGGCTAGATTTATCTTTGATACATGTGTGTCTAAACTGAGCATGATTAATATCTGTGCTCCAGCTTGAGGGGGAGTGTTTCGGAGTTTAGCTATTTATCTGTTCTATTGGTGTTATGTGATGCTATGTATTTTTTATTTTCTTCATGGGGTTTTACAGTAATTTGCTCCCACCTTTCTCTCTATATAAAGATAAGTAGGGTTAGAGAATAAAATTGAGTTGTTCATTTTTCCTAACCATCTCCATACAAGAATACATTGTTGACATCAAGCTGATGAAGTTTCCAACTAAAGTGAGCAGCGACAGAAATCAGAATCTTAGCAGTGGATAGCCATGCCATTGGAGAGAAAGTATCAAAGAAATCCACTCCATAGGTCTTGGTGAATCCCTCTGCAACAAGTTTGGCCTTATACTTTGAAATAGATTCATCAGGGTTGTATTTCAAGGCAAAGACATGTTTGGATCCCACAAGTCGTGCTCCTGGAGGCAAGGGAGTCAACTCTCATGTTCCTATCTTGCAACGCAGACAACTAGTCCTCCATAGCCTCTCACCACTTCGTATCAAGAAGTGCCTACTGGTTGGTGGTAGGAATCTCCATCGCAAATAGTGCGACAATAAAAGATCTAAAGACTCGACCTAGATGTGTTGTAGAAATAGCGCACCCAACAACTTTGTAGTGTGTACAACAGTGAGGCGCTTTCCGGTTAGCTATCGGAACTTCATCCTCTAAAGCATCCAGTGTAGGATCTGCAGACTGATCAACAGTAGCAACAATATCAGTTGGCTGAACACATACCTGATTTGGGGAGGATGGTGGGACCAAAAGGGGTTGTTGTTTATATGTGACTGGTAGCTGATAAGTTTTTCCTTTGAATCTAGTATGTGTCTCTGAATTTGTGGGCCCTGTAGAAGAGGAAGGAGACCTCTCATCTGGGTTACCACCCATGGGAATAGGTAGCATAGACATACGTGCACACTTTTCCTCAACAACCAACTGTCGCGTGGTAAGAGAAAAATAAGCCACAACCTCATGAAATGTGACGACATCTACAGTCACATGGTGCCTGTCGAATCGGATCAAAGGATTTATACCCATTTCGAGTACAAGAGTAAATATGAACAGAAGCCACACAGTCGAATATTTTATGTGGCACCTGAAATAGTTTCTGATCGGGATATAACACATGTTAGGGTGCCTGTTCATGTAAAATCGAAGAGGGTAATCTGTGTTGGGAATAAAAGTCAGCCACGTGGCAGTGCCACGTGGTAGCCAACATGCCACATGTCAAGTGCCATGTAGTAGCATCTTAAGGCCCATAGGAGCCAACGGTTTTAAAGAAAAATTTTCGTCACTTAAAATTTTTTCAGCATCTCCTTTGTGTATTTTGATTGACACACAAAGGTTCCAAATTCGAGTTGAGTGATTTGTAAACCCAAGAAAAACTTGAGTTCACCCATCAAACTCATTTTGAATTCTTCCTGTATAATTTCTGAAAACTTTCTACACATAGATTCATTAGTAGCACCAAATATAATATCATCTACATATATTTGAATTAATAAATGTCTGTTCCTTTTCTTTTAATGAATAATGTGGAATCAGCTTTCCTTATAAAGAATTTTGCATTTAACAAGTAGTCTTTGAGCCTTTCATACCAAGCTCTAGGAGCTTGCTTTAGACCATATAGTGCCTTGTTTAATTTATAGACAGAGTGAGGCTTATCATGAGATTCAAAATCAGGAGGTTGTTTTACAAAAACTTCCTCAGTGAATCTGTTAAGAAACGCGCTCTTAACGTCCATTTGAGAGAGTTTAAAGCCAAGAAAGATGGCATAAGCAAGAAGCATGCGAATTGATTCTAGTCGAGCTACGGGAGCATAAGTCTCATCAAAATCAATTCATTCTTCTTGGTTGTACCATTGTGCTACCAGCCAAGCCTTGCTCCAAATGACCATACCGGATTCATTCAACTTGTTCCGGAATATCCATTTGGTACCTATTTCCGTTTGCCCTTCAGGCTTAGGTATTAGATCCCAGGCTTCATTCCTTTGGAATTGGTTGAGTTCCTCCTGCATGGTCATCATCCAAGGTTCTTCGGAGCATGCTTCCTCGACACTCTTGGGTTCAACTTGAGATACGAAGGCGGAGAAACC
This sequence comes from Thalassia testudinum, assembly GCA_037157565.1. Lineage (NCBI taxonomy): Eukaryota > Viridiplantae > Streptophyta > Magnoliopsida > Alismatales > Hydrocharitaceae > Thalassia > Thalassia testudinum. The sequence continues at coordinate 78,175,285 of JAZHRO010000022.1, read as the reverse complement.
AAAAGAGCAACTAAAACGAGATCGGGTTTTAAAGCCATCGGAAACACTTCTAATGACTTGGCTTTCGGGATGATCCCTTTGATATATCCAATCTTTTGGAAGATTATGGATATTGGAGTTTGGAATGTTAGACACATCAATAGTAGAACCATCTTAATCTTTGACTCGATCAATGGAGGAAGGAAGAGTGAGGAGATTCATCGAAGGAAACATGGAGGGTTTCCTTCACTATTAATGTGGTATTGTTAAAGATCCGATATGCCTTACTACGTGAGGAATAACCAATAAACATGGCTTCTTCACCTTTGGCATCAAATTTATCTAAATTAGAGCGAGTATTCAAAACAAAACATCGACATCCAAAAACGTTAAAATAACTAATTTTGGGTATTTTCCCATAGTGTAGTTTAAAACAAGTTTTTCGCAACCCGGATCAAATTAAGGTGCGATTTAACACATAATAGGCCGTGTTAACCGCCTCAGCCCAAAAGTACTTCGATAACCCTGAGTCTATAAGCAATGTTCGAGCATACTCTTGAAGAGTATGGTTATCTCTCAACCAACCCATTTTGTTGAGGTGTTCGGGGAAAAGAAAACTCATTAGCAATACCATGCTCTTGGCAAAAATCATCAAATAAGGAATTTTCAAACTCGCCCCCATGATCACTACGGATACGAGTGATTTGGTAGCCTTTTTCAGTTTGAACTTTCCTACAAAAAAATAGAAAAGACAGAAAACACTCCTTTGGATCTCAAGGAGACACATGAAAACCTCAAAAAATTGTTTACAATTATATGGCAATATTTGCATCCACTAAGGCTCTCATATTTTGTAGGTCCAAACAGATCTAGGTGAAGTATCTCTAAGGGTCTTGATGTGGATATAACTTCTTTGCTTTTAAAACTAGATTTCATAATTTTACCTAATTTACATGAATCACAGATATGCTTATTTAAAAATTTTCCTTTAGGAAGGTCTCGGACTAATTCATATTTAACTAGTTTTTGAACTAGCTTCATATGAACATGTCCGAGTCTTCTATGCCATGTATTTAACTCATCGTTTGTTACAAGACATTCATAAGTGCTATTTTTATTAAATTCTACGACATAAATGTTTTTAAATATAATTCCCTTAAGAAGGGTTTCACTTGTTAATGCATGCATAATTTCAAACATTTTTGAAGTAAACACTACTTTAAAGCCCTTATCACAAATTTGACTAACACTTAAAAGATTATGTTTTAGTCCTTTAACTAGAGAAACATTTAAGATGGGAGAGAAAGGGTTATCTATTTTACCAAAGTAAATAATATGGCCTTTGTGGTTGTTGCCAAATGTAACCGTTCCTCCATCGGTAGGTTGGAGGTCCAAAAATAGGTGCTTGTCTCCCGTCATTTGTTTGGAGCATCCGGAGTCTATCACCCATCGGCCTCCTTGATGGCGGTGGTCTCCTTGTCTTCTTTCTTGTAGACCTCCTTTCTCCTACAAAAGATCTTCGTTGGTGACTTGGTGTTTCTATAGGTCTTTCTAATTTGAGTCGTCCATCCTTCATTTTGTATATGCAATTTTTGACATTATGATGCCCTTTCATCCCTACAAAATAAAATGAGAGTTGTCTTTTCGGTATCCATTGTAATGTGGATCCGTATTTGTTAGTGGTATCCTTTAGAGGACGGTCCTTTTTCGGCTCACTTTGGCTAGGTTCATAAAAGCCTAGTCCAAATTTACTTGAAGGTTTTTGATAGGTAATGAGCTTGTCTAAGTTATCTTTTCCCATTGTAAATTTGACTAGGTCCTCAAGAAGTTGATTTGATTTCTCTTTGACGTGATTTATCTCTATTTTCATTATGTCTAGTTTATCTTCTAGTGCCTTAATCTCTACTCTAAGTAAGCTATTTTCATCCTTTTTAAAGGAGTTTGATTTTTCAAGCACATGGATTTTGTCGAGTAATTCTTCTCTATCTAGAAATTTTTGTTCACTCATTGCTGTATACAAATCATTTGTTAATGACTCTTTCTCAATCATTAGATTTCTTATTTACATATTTAAGGCAGTGGTTTCTTTTGTAAGAATTAGATTCTTGTCTTCAAGATCATTGATTAATTTCTTATTTTCTAAGTTTTCTTCTTTTAAAATCATGCTTTGGATTTTTATTTTCTTAAGATCTACATATAGTGAATCAAAAGCATCTTGTAATTCATCTAAAGAATAAGAGTTTACCTCAGGTTCCTCAGATTCAGACTTAGAAGCATCATTTGTTGCCATTAATCCCATGCATGCCGTTTCTTCATTTGTTTCCTCCACCTCTTCTTCTTCGGAGGTGGAGTCATCCCACGTTGCTTGAAACGCTTTCTTCTTGAATTCCTTCGGCTTGGAGATCTTCTTGTAGTCGGAAGGCTTCTTGGGTTTCTTCTCATCATCCCTTTTGAGTAAGGGACAATCTTTCCTTATGTGACATCTCTTTTTGCAATTATAGCAAATTAGAGGTTCTTCCTCTCTTTTCCTTCCCTTGATCTCTTTTCTTTTTCTGAGAAATTTTTTAAACTTTTTAGCTAATAAAATGAATTCTTCGTCATCGGTACTTACCTCATCATCCAAAGTAGCTTTGATGGCTAAAGTCTTCTTCTTTGACTCCGATGAGATTGATTTCTTCTTTTGCTCCATTTTTTATTCATAAGCCATGAGATTCCCAAGTAGATTTTCCATGTCTAGATCCTCTACTTGGTTGGCTTATTCTATTGCCGTTACCTTTTGCTCCCAGTCGGGTCCAAGGGAGTGAAGGAGCTTCCCTTGAAGCTCCCCCTTTATAAATGTCTTTCCTTGTGACTTGAGGCTATTCATGATTAACGTGAATTGGGTGTACATGTCTCCAAGTCTTTCATTCTCCTTCATAGAAAAGGCTTCGAATTCCTGCGATAACAAATTTATCTTTAAGGATTTAACTCTAGACGTACCTTCGTGAGTTACCTCCAAGGTTCTCCAAATCTCGTGGGCGGTTTTGCATTAGTTGATGCGGTTGAATTCCTCCGAGCTGAGTGTGTAGTAGAATGAGTTCATTGCCTTAGCATTCAATCCAAGGTGATGAATTTGCTCCACTGTGTATCTTGTTTCTGGTTTCTCGGGAATGATGTATGCGGATTCGCATTTCTCCCAAATGGAGAAATCGTTGGCTTGAAGCCACATCTTCATTCTCAGCTTCTAGTAAGTGTAGTTTGTCCTTTCGAAGAGTGGTGGTCGAGTGGTGGATTGCCCCTCCAATCTACCCGTGGAAATGACTTTTCCCTCCATGTGATCTTTCTGCGGATGTTACTCCTGTAGGCGGAAAACCTGCTCTGATACCAAATGAAATTACACTAGAGGGGGATGAATAGTGAAATTATACAATATTGTAATATAAAAAATTCAATCACAAAAGGTGGCACCAGATTTTTAGGTGGAAATCCAAGATGGGTGAAAACCACCACCTAAGCCAATCCCTTAACTTAGGATTTTCGATCACAAGGTGATCAATGCACTAACTACACTACTTAAACGAGGGTAGTATACCTCAATTACAAATTCCACATCCGATCCCTAAACGGGGGTTTCTCCCTTCAAAATGAAAAAATGGGGACCCGACAGGTCGGATACCCAAAATACAAAAATAAGTAAAACAACACCTATAGAGCACCCCAATACTTTAATTACTTTCTTATCTACGAAGCATAAAAAGAACTCCCTGAGGATTTGCAGAACAGAGTGAGCCGAGAGTATGGATTTGCCCTTTAATCAGAGTGTTGGCACAACACAAGGGCAAGATGAAGCTTAAAGTAGTGAGCAAGTGATTTTTCTAAGGGAATTGAATCTCAAGGGGTGTATCTTGCTTAAGAGGGGTTGTAGTCTATTTATAGGCAAGTTTGGAACCTTCAAGAACACTTAGGAGAGTTCTCCTAGCCGTTAGAGACAAATCCCAAGAGATTGGGACGAAATCCATCACAAATTAAGGTAATGATGAGTCTAACAGCAGTATCAGATGTCTAATTTTAGGGTCAGACTTCTTATAGGACGTCTAATTATAATTTTGGTCGTCTAATACTGTAGGCCATCCTGAACTGACTTCATTGGATCGAAAGAAGGACGTCTGATATTTTCACATAAGACGTCTGATTAAGTTATTGGACGTCTAATAAAGGGTGAATTCGTTCATGTTTTGATCAGATCCAAACTGGATTCTAAATTTAAAGAATCAGACGTCGTTATGGATGTCTGATTGAATCACCAGACATCTGGAAACCTAAAAAGACTTGCCTACGATATCTGACAAAAGATCTTATGTTTGTAATGAGATACGCACAGAAATACATGGGCAACGATCCAAAGGTAGACATCTGGAAGCATGTCGAGACGTCTGAAAATACATTTTTGCTCGTTATCTGTGGAACGAAGATAGGTGCTTAGTCTAACGGTTAGTCTGAGGACGTCCAGGTAAAGCATCAGACGTCTGGATAAGGTTATGGACGTCTGATAGAGGAGTGCTTCGACTGATGTTTATGAAGGCAAAAACTCAGGGCAGAACTATAGGAAGTTAGACGTCTGAGACACTTGTCAGACGTCTTAAAGTGGAAAATCAGACGTCTGATAATTGTTCTAGACGTCTGATAAGAGTCTTGGTGTTAGGTTTTTGTTTCTAATTTATCTTAAGTGTAGAGATTCTAAGTTAGCTATTTATAGGTTATGTTTGGGGGCTCTTTACAACATTTCTAGGCTCAAATAAAATAAAAATTACAACATTTGAAAGTTTACATGAAAAAACTTATGACCTAATACTTATGCTACTTGTCTTCACACTTTTAATCTCCCGTCTTGGAAAACTTTATGAAACCTGCAATTATATTATTACAGAGAGAAACAATATGCTACGCTTATTTTTTATTTCATTTTCTTTATTTTGTAAAATCATCAAAATATTATATATAATTAGTTGAACTAACAGTTCTCACTAGGAGGGTGTGGAGACAATGGTCTAAATTTTGGCTAAGCCAAGTTGGTGATGGTAGTCCACTTGGGTATTTAATTTCTTTAACCATGATGTACAATGTGTAATTATTGTAGTGCTTGACCTTGTTCTTCGGTATGCTTGTTGTTTAGGCTCTTTCTAGCTCCATCTGCATGGGTTAGATATGAAATTAACATGTGTAAAGTTTCAAAATGAGCATCCTAGCAGGTAATGGAGGAGATCTAAACCATCCTTCTCATGCATCTGTGAATGCATGATGCTATTGTTAATGATATGCTATTTTGAAGTGAAGGTCAGGCCTGGTGGTTTGGGTGTTACATGGGGGTCTTGTTATGTAGTTGAGTAGGATAGCCTTTGAGAGCAAGTTCCACTTCCTCAATTGCAGCCTCTCTTTTGTCTGTTTTATGTTTTGTTATTGTAGGCATTCATTAGGGACCATGCTTGAGTTCAATCTTGGCAACGACTTGAGCAAGTTCCACGTGTGAGTGATGGGTCTCAGAGGCCTCTGTCGAGGTCATTGAAGGTCATCAAAGAATTTGCGGAATGCAAGAAACGTAATAGAGTTAAGAGAAATATAAATAGGCAAGCATCTACATAAAAATAGGGGATTGATAATTAAGTTTCACATGGTATGAGTGTATGTTTGCGGAGTGTTACGAACAGGGCACCAGACGTCTGGTATTAAATTTTTTCGGCGTACGGGTTCGCATCTGCGTGCATGCGCGCGCAGACTGAATCCGCCGCCTTCGTTCTTCTCTTTTCTCTCCCTCCCTGCAGTCGACGCAGCCTTCCTCTGTCTCACTCTTTCTCTCTCTCTTTCTCTCCCCGCGCTGCCTTCAAATAGCGCCTTCCCCTCCCTCACCCTCACTCCACCGCCTTCTTCTCCTTCTCCCTGCCAGCGAGAGCGCAAGCGAGCGAGTGCAGCAGCAGCGGCTGCTGCGAGTGTGTGGGAAGGAGTTGTTGCGGGTGGAAGAAGAAGCTCGACCGCGAGGGTGCGAGCTTGCCGGGGCAGCTAGAGCCGGTCGGCGGGAGAGCAGCGAGCGTGGGGTGTTGGGGAGGAGCTGCTGCAGCTCGGGCAGTAGGTGGACACGGCGCGGCATGGCCGTGCGTTTCGGGCGGAGAGAGAGAAGTGTCCTGATTCTGGGAAAATTTCCCAGAATCAGATGTCTGGACTTACGTCCAGACGACGCAGAAGACGTCTGGAGGAAGGTCCAGACGTCTAACAAGTACAATATTTCTTATCTTCTTTTTACGCGTGTACGGCCATGCAACCGTCCGCCGCGTTCTTCTGCACCTCTTCGTGATGAGCAGGTGTGTGTGTGCAGGTGTTGTTCGGGAGGGCGCGAGGGCTCGCCATCCCACACAGATCAGACGTCTAGGCACAGTACCAAACGACGGAGAGGACCTTCAAACGTCTGGGGTGACAATCGGACGTCTGGAAACTAAGTCCAGACAATCTAGCGGGCTTCTGGACGTCTGAAGGAATGCGCAAACCCAGCTATGACCTGATCGACCTTTTAAGACATCTGTAAGAAGTTCCAGACGTCTGATTTTGGGCAGACACGTCGTTTTTGACCCGTTTAGGGTCCGTTCGGAGTCCGTTTTCTGCGTTTCAAGTTTCGTTCTTTCCAGATTTATTTCCTCTACCTATTTACAGTAATTGTATACTGTTCTGAGAAACTCCTTGTGTTGATCCTTGTGTTAGGACCCCGTTCCGTTGCGGCTCTAGAGGTTGCGGAGGCACGCGGGATTGCCGACCACGCCCCCAGTACTCCCGGTTTTGCAGGTAGAGTGGCCTTTTCAATTATTTTATCAAAAATTATGCCATTGTGAAATAATTAATATAGTCTAGGGCATTTTATGAACCTTAGGGCTGAAAAATTACATTGAATGATATATCCTAGGGTATTGCATGAATCTTAGGACTGGAAAACTAGATTGAATGATAGATCCTAGGGTACGGCATGAATCCTAGGACTAGAAAACTAGTTGAATATATAAACATTGCAGTCTTGGAAAAGTAGAAAGGAAACGATAACTGCCTGTAAATTTGTTAACAGCAGCCTGTTTATGAATGAATAATTACGGTTGAGAACATAGGTTATATAGATATAAAGCTGGAACGGTGAAACCTAAATTGGCTGAGTTAAAAGAGCATGAACCCTACGGGAAATTAGGAGTAGAACTCTTGGAATGGGAATAGAATAGAATTGGGGAAGTGAGCTGGCCCTTGAGTACGGAGTACCAAGGAGAGCGACTGTCCCCCTGTTTAGTGCAGAGCGGAGCTAGCCGCCCCAGGGACCTGGGGTTAGGTCTGGCTACTTTGTACCGACTTTTGGCCCTCATGTACACAGTACCGAGGAGAGATACTAGTGTAGGGAGAGCACTAGCTACCCCACGGGCCCTGGGGTTCTGCTAGCCCTCCTACACCGACTTGTTAGTCCCACTGGGCAAACCAGGGTAGCCAGGCGAGGGTGCGCGGACTGTGGAGGGGCAAGACCCCTGTTTGGTTACTGTGGAGAGGCTGGACCCATGTTACTGAGAGGGCTCTGCCCTATACTGGTTCCATGCTGTGCTTTGGGCGCACTCGTTAACGGAAACGACTGATCGCGTGCCGGTGCGGGGTAGCTACCCGTGCATTTATCGCGCGTGTCGTAGTCACCGTTACGTCTGTCAGCTACCTTGGGGTGGCTGACTGAGGGTAGGACCACCACGGGGGACTCTCCCGGCCAGGAGAGCACCACGTGTTACTTCTACTTTTCGGGAAAAACTGCAATCAAGATCGTTCCGACGAGAAACATTCAAGATCAAGAAAAGGATATGAGAAATTAATCAATATTGAATAAATGGAAAAATGAAAGCAAGAAATAATAAATATAACAGCTACTGTCCACCGTACTGTTTCTTTTAGCTTTTCGTTGGCACTCTACTCAGCGTTTCGCTGATGTGTCACCCTTGTTACTTTTCAGGACCAGGTGTTGAGCAGCCGGAGTCGGCGGTTGCAAAGGGCGCTGGGCCGAGTAGTGCCCAGTAGTGTTACTTGTAGCACTCACTGTACTTTTCTTTCCGCTGTAGTAAGTAGTTTCTATTACCCCTGTACTCTTTTCGTTGTAAGTTTCATGTTCATATACATGTTTATTTCTCTACTGTTGTGGTGGTGTATACTGTAGTATTTCTTTCCTTTGCTGTTGTATTTTGTTACTGCTAGTTATATATATGGTGAATGTGGTTTATTTTACTGCTCTTTTGGTTACTTTCTCGTTGGACGACTAGGTCTTGGGATCAGTCGAGTCGGTCCGATTCTCGTGTCTCGTAGGGATTTGGGAATCGGGTCGTTATAAGATAGTATCAGAGCAAGGTCGTCTAGAGAAGTGAACCAACTGACTGGAAAAATTACCAATTCACGTGTCTGTAACTAGAGTAGCCACCACAACGATTCTTTTGACATGAACTCTTAGACTTCTTCGTTAGATATCGTTCTATATTGACGTGTTTCCGTTTTGTTTTCGCGCCTCCTTGCTGGAGATGCCTCGTCGCGGGACTAGCGATGCGGGTCGCGGGCGCGGTCGAGGACGAGGTCGATGAGGTTGGCATGTTGCGGTCGACGTCTCAGTGGACTAGCCACTGCTCTCGGCCATTCAGGCCCAAGACCTCGCCCAGCTGATACAGGACAGTGCGAGAGGAGCTCCACCCACCGCCCCGAGCGCATCTCCCTGGGGCTGCGGAGGGGGAGTCCTCTGTGGGACCACGTGACAGACGCGGCGGTGAACGCGGGGGAGGGGATGGGCTGCCACTGCCCCCACCTTCCTCCGACACTTCTGTGCACGAGGCTTCCTTACCTGGAGGTGCACCAGCATCTCCACTGCAGCGCCACTTCGAGCTTTTCGGGCAGTTCTGGAAGCTGAAGCCCCCCTCCTTCAAGGGGGATGAGGACCCGACCGTGGCGAAGGACTGGCTCGAACAAATCGAGAAGGTTTTCTACTCCCTTTGCCCCCCGGTGGAGTGCCACGTGGCCTTTGCCTCGTACCAGCTGGAGAGTGCGGCACACAGGTGGTGGAGGGCGGTCAGGGGACAGGAGAGGGACGAGCCGACCTGGGACTGGTTCGTCACCCTCTTCTTCGAGCAGTACTTTCCTCGGACGTGGTAGGACCAGAGGAGGTGGGAGTTCCACACTCTCCACCAGGGGATGATGACTGTGAGTGCGTACCGCACGCGTTTTCTAGAGTTGTCCCGCTTCACAGCGACAGCAGTAGCCACTGAGGAGGAGCGTTTTTGGAGGTTCATCGAGGGGCTCCGGCCTGTGATTCGGGGGTATGTCAAACCCCTAAAGCTGCCTACGTTCTCGAGGGTGGTGGAGGCAGCTATGACCTACGAGGAGACCAACCCGTCCGCGCGAGATACTGACAGCGGACAGAAGAGGCCATACCAGCCAGACTTTTCACAGGGTCGGTGAGGGAGGAGACACGTGACGTCTACAGGAGAGCTGTGACGTTTTGCAGGGCCATCAGTGGCCTTTGGGGGCCCTCGACAGGGGCCAGTTGCTAGCATCGGACCCCCGCCCAGCCGACAGCAGGGACCCACTGAGGGCGGGAGTCGGGTTCCCCTCTGCAACCAGTGTGGCCAGCCGGGCCACATCAGGAGGGACTGCCCGTCTATGGCAGGAGGTCAGCAGATACTTCCCGCGCCGAGCACTGGAGGGCGAGAAGGAGGCTGCGGTTTCCAGGCGCGAGGAGGACAGTAGTCACGAGGAGGGTACCGGCCAGCAGCTACCCGTCCGACGCAGAGTGTGGCTGCTTCGTCCGCACCTACGGCTGAGGGGCGTATCAACGCCCTAACACACAGGGATGCCAAAGCTTCGGGATCAGTGGTGGCAGGTATGGTTTCAGTTTCTGGTAGACTCGTTTACACGCTTTTCGATTCCGGCGTTACGCACTCGTTTGTCACAACCAGTTTCGCAGTTAGTTTGGGCCAGGATTATATGCTGTTAGAGGATCCGTTCGTGATCAGAGGTTCGAGTGGTCAGCTGTTTGTAACTGAAGAGGTGTGCACGGGTTGCGAGGTCAGTATTGGGGGACATAGCCTTCCCGCTGACCTGATTATGATACAGGTGGAGAACTTTGGCGTATTCTGGGGATGGACTGGCTGTCCGCTTACCACGCTCTGGTGGACTGTTTTGAGAGGAGGATCTGTTCCATACCGGAGTTGCCTTCTTTCGAGTTCCACGGTCAGCCAGTGGACGGAGGCTTCAGGTGCATTTCTGCACTTCGGGCGGCGAGACTTTTAAGCCAGGGGTGTGAGGGCTTCCTAGCTTGTGTGGTGGCAGAGCCCAGTCCTGTGGCAGACTTCGAGAGTATCCCGGTGGTCAAAGAGTACCCCGACGTATTCCCAGGCGAGTTGCCAGGACTATCGCCCGAGCGTGAGATCGAGTTTGAGATCTCACTAGTACGAGGGACCAGCCCCATCTCCACCGCACCATACAGGATGGCACCACTTGAGCTGCGAGAGCTCAAGTCTCAGTTGCAGGATCTTTTGGAGAAGGGCTTTGTGAGGCCCAGTGCGTCTCCCTGGGGAGCCCTGGTACTGTTTATAAAGAAGGATGGTACCCTACGCCTTTGTGTAGACTACCGACAGCTGAATAGGGTCACCATCAAGAACAGATATCCGCTGCCTAGGATCGACGGCTTGTTTGACCAGCTGCGAGGTGCCACGGTATTCTCCAAGATCGACTTGAGGTCTGGATACCCCCAATTGATGATCAAGGAGGCAGGCGTCTCCAAAACAGCTTTCCACACCCGGTACGGACACTACGAGTTTCTGGTCATGCCGTTTGGGCTGACCAATGCCCTCGCTGCCTTCATGGATCTGATGAACCGGGTGTTTAGACTGTACTTGGATCAGTTCGTGGTGATATTCATTGATGATGTGCTCATCTATTCTCGAGATCAAACGCAGCACGGACAGCACTTGCGGATGGTTCTGGACACACTTAGACGACGTAGGCTGTACGCCAAATACAGCAAGTGCGAGTTCTGGTTGAGGGAGGTGACCTTTTTAGGTCATGTGATCTCTGCAGATGGCTTGGCGATGGACCCAGCAGCCAAGGTCGGGGCAGTGCTCAGGTGGGAGAGACTGCGTACGGTTACTGAGATTCACAGTTTCCTGGGATTGGCAGGCTACTACAGACGATTTATCAGGGGCTTTTCACAGATTGTACATCCTATGACACAGTTGACCCGGAGGGACATGCCCTTCACTTGGACAGACGCCTATAAGGCGTGTTTTCAGGAGCTGAAGGAGAGGCTGACTTCGGCTTCCGTGCTCACCATCCCTGACAGTAGTGGTGGATTCATTGTGTACACGGACACCTCCTTGTAGGGGTTAGGGGGTGTGCTCATGCAGAGGGGTCACGTTGTCGCTTATGCTTCGCGGCAACTGAAGCCCCATGAGCATAGCTACCCTACCCACGACCTGGAGCTGGCAACGTTTGTCTTCGCGCTGAAGACCTGGAGGCACTACTTGTACGGTAAGACCTTCGAGATTTTCACAGATCACAAGAGCCTCAGATACCTTTTTGATCAGAAGGAGCTCAACATGAGACAGAGACGTTGGTTGGAGCTCCTGAAGGACTATGACTGCAGCATTTCCTACCACTTGGGAAAGGCCAACGTGGTGGCTGACGCCTTGAGCCGGAAGGCGCCCGCACACTTGGCCAGTTTACAGGTGCAGAGTTGGAACCTCTTGGAGGAGATGGGCAGTTGGTGACCCCTAGAGTTATGGGGGCACTGTGGGGTAGTGACTATGACACGACAGACGAGGCCAGAGCTGATAGATCGCATCAGCACAGGACAGATGGCTTACCCGTACTTGCAGTCCTTGCGCAACAGAGTACTGTCAGGAGACCCGAGGGACTTCTCTTTCACAGACTAGGTGCTGCGCCTAAGGGGACGTTTGTGCATTCCCAGAGACAAGGGGCTGTTGAGAGAGCTTCTGACTGAGGCACACGGTTCCAGATTCACCATACATCCCGGAAACACGAAGATGTACCATGACTTGAGATGCGAGTTTTGGTGGAGGGGGATGAAGCGGGATGTGGGTGAATTCGTGCAGCAGTGTTTAGTGTGCCAGCAGGTGAAAGCCGAGCATCAGAGGCCTGCAGGGCCGCTACAGTCGCTTCCAGTGCTAGAGTGGAAGTGGGAGAGCATCACCATGGACTTGGTGGTGGGCTTACTTGTTACCCAGCGAGGACACGACGGAGTTTGGGTAATCGTTGATAGATTGACGAAGATGGCGCGTTTCTTGCCGATCCAAGTCACTTTGGGACCAGCACAGTTGGCAGTGAGGTATATCTGCGACGTGGTATGTCTACACGGAGTTTCGCGGGAGATCGTGTTCGATCGGGATACCCGCTTTACGTCCCAATTTTGGGCTGAGTTTCAGCAGGCCCTGGGGACGCGATTGAGGTTCAGTACATCTTACCACCCCCAGACGGATGGACAGTCAGAGTGCATGATACAGACACTTGAGGACCTTTTGCATGCCTGTGTACTGGATTGGAGGGGCTCTTGGGAGGAGCACTTGCCCTTGGCAGAGTTTGCATACAACAGTTATCACTCGAGCATCGGCATGGCACCCTACGAGGTTCTGTACGGACGAAGGTGTACGGCACCCTTGAGTTGGGTTGAGGTAGGGACCAAGTGGGAGGCTGGCCCCAGGTTGATCCGGCAGAGTCAGGAGGTAGTCGAGCAGATCCACAGGCGACTCCGCACTGTCAGGAGCAGACAGAAGAGCTATGCGGATCGGAGACGCAGGGAGGTACAGTTTGAGGTTGGGGACAATGTCTTTCTTCGTGTTTCGCCCATGAAGGGCCTGCAGCGGTTTGGGGTGAGAGGGAAGCTCGCGCCGAGGTTTGTGGGGCCCTTTGAGGTCCTGGAGCGGGTTGGACCCGTTGCTTACAGGCTTGCCCTCCCTCCCCAGCTTTCTAGTGTGCACGACGTGTTCCACATGTCCAACCTCAGGAAGTACATAGCCGATCCCAGTCACGTATTGAGTCACGAGAGCATCAAGGTGGGCAACGACCTGACCTACCCCGAGCGGCCAGTGCAGATTCTTGACAGAGACATCCGCAGCCTGAGACGAAAGCAAGTACCCTTGGTGAAGGTTTTGTGGAGGAGCTAGCGGTACGAGGAGGCTACCTGGGAGCCTGAGGCGGTGATGCGGGAGCGGTACCCGAAGCTTTTCGCGGGTACGTCTTTTCGGATCGGCTTGGATCCTCTTTGAGTTTGTTATGCATATGTTCTTTCCCGCACCTTAGCGCAAGTTTCGGGGATGAAACCTCCTTTGAGTTTGTTATATTGTTACGAACAGGGCACTAGACGTCTGGTATTAAATTTTTTCGGTGTACGGGTTCACGTCTGCACGAGTGCGCGCGCAGACTGAACCCGCCGCCTTCGTTCTTCTCTTTTCTCTCCCTCCCTGCAGACGACGTAGCCTTCCTCTCTCTCTCTCTCTCTCTCTCTCTCTCTCTCTCTCTCCCCGCGTTGCCTTGAAATAGCGCCTTCCCCTCCCTCACCCTCACTCCACCGCCTTCTCCTTCTCCCTACCAGTGAGAGCGCGAGCGAGCGAGTGTGGCAGTAGTGGCTGCTGCGAGCGTGCGGGAAGGAGTTGTTGCGAGAGGAAGAAGAAGCTCGACCGTGAGGGTGCGAGCTTGCCGGGGCAGCTAGAGCCGACCGGCGGGAGAGCAGCAAGCGTGGGGTGTCGCGGAGGAGCTGCTGCAGCTCGGGCAGCAGGAGGACGCGGCGCGGCACGGTCGTGCCCTGCAGGCGGAGAGCGAGAAGGGTCCTGATTCTGGGAAAATTTCCCAGAGTCAGACGTCTGGACTTACGTCTAGACGACACAGAAGACGTCTGGAGGAAGGTCGAGACGTCTGACAGGTACAATATTTCTTATCTTCTCCTTTTTACGCATGTACGGCCATGCAACCGTCCGCCGCGTTCTTCTGCACCTCTTCGTGATGAGAGTGGGTGTGTGTGTGTGCAGGTGTTGTTCGGGAGGGCGCGAGGGCTCGCCATCCCACACAGATCAGACGTCTGGGCACAGTATCAGACGACGGAGAGGACCTCCAGACGTCCGGGGTGACGATCGGATGTCTGGAAACTAAGTCCAGACGATCCAGCGGGCTTCTGGATGTCTGAAGGACTGGGCAAACCCAGGTATGACCTAATCGACCCTTTAATACGTCTGGAAGAAGTTCCAGACGTCTGATTTTGGGCAGACACGTCGTTTTTGACCCGTTTAGGGTCCGTTCGGAGTCCATTTTTCGCGTTTCAAGTTTCGTTCTTTCCAAATTTATTTCCTCTACCTATTTACAGTAATTGTATACTGTTCTGAGAAACTCCTTGTGTTGATCTTTGTGTTAGGACCCCGTTCCGTTGCGGCTCTAAGGGTTGCGGAGGCGCGCGGAATTTCCGACCACTCCCCCAATAATCCTGGTTTCGCAGGTAGAGTGGCCTTTTCAATTATTTTATCAAAATTATGCAATTGTGAAATAATTAATAAAGTCTAAGGCATTGTATGAACCCTAGGGCTGAAAAATTAGATTGAATGATAGATCCTAGGGTTTTGCATGAATCTTAGGACTGGAAAACTAGTTGAATATATAAACATTGCAGTATTGGAAAAGTAGAAAGGAAACGATAACTGCCTGTTAATTGGTTAACAGCTGCCTGTTTATGAATGAATAATTACGGTTGAGAACATGGGTTATATGGATATAAAGTTGGAACGGTGAAACCTAAATTGGCTGAGTTAAAAGAGCATGAACCCTACGGGGAATTAGGAGTAGAGCTCCTAGAAAGGGAATGGAATAGAATTGGGGAAGTGAGCTGGCCCTTGAGTACGGAGTACCAAGGAGAGCGACTGTCCCCCTCTTTAGTGCAGAGCGGAGCTAGCCGCCCTAGGGACTGGGGGTTAGGTCTGGCCACTTTGTACCGACTTTTGGCCCTCGTGTACACAGTACCGAGGAGAGCTACTAGAGTAGGGAGAGCACTAGCTACCCTACGGGCCCTGGGGTTCTGCTAGCCCTCCTACACCGACTTGTTAGGCCCACTGGGCAAACCAGGGTAGTCAGGCGAGGGTGCACGGACTGAGGGGTAAGACCTCTGTTTGGTTACTGTGGAGGGGCTGGACCCCTGTTACTGAGAGGGCTCTACCCTATACTGGTTCCGTGCTGTGCTTTGGGCGCACTCGTTAACGGAAACGACTGACCGCGTGCCAGTGCGGGGTAGCTACCCGTACGTTTATCGTGCGTGCCGTAGTCACCGTTACGTCTGTCAGCGACCTTGGGGTGGTTGACTGAGGGCAGGACCACCACGGGAGACTCTCCTGGTCAGGAGAGCACCACGTGTTACTTCTACTTTTCGGGAAAGACTGAAATCAAGATCGTTCCCACGAGAAACATTCAAGATCAAGAATAGTATCTGAGGAATAAATCAATAGTGAATAAATGGAAAAATGAAAGCAAGAAATAATAAATATAACAGCTACTGTCCACCGTACTGTTTATTTTACTGGACTTTACTCAGCGTTTCGCTGACGTGTCACCCTTGTTACTTTTTAGGAGCAGGTGTTGAGCAGCCGGAGTCGGCGGCTGCAGAGGACGCTGGGCTGAGTAGAGCCCAGTAGTGTTACTTGTAGTATCCACTGTACTTTTCTTTCCGCTGTAGTAAGTAGTTTCTGTTACCCCTGTACTCTTTTCGTTGTAGGTTTCATGTTCATGTACATGTTTATTTCTCTACTGTTGTGGTGTGTATATTGTAGTATTTCTTTACTTTACTGTTATATTTTGTTACTACTAGTTATATACATGGTGAATGTGATTTATTTTACTACTCTTTTGGTTACTTTCTCGTTGGACGACTGGGTCTTGGGATCTGTCGAGTCGGTCCGATTCTCGTGTCTCGTATGGATTCGGGAATCGGGTCGTTACACGGAGGAAATTTAATCCTCAATATTTATTATGTATGGAAAACTTATATGTTCTCTCCTTAGGTTTCTTTTGGATTATCCTCTTCCCACCACATAAGTGGGGGATCCTTTTATAGAGTATGAAAGTGATGAAGTGTAACCGTTAAGGTAGTGGTGTTTGGCTTATGTAATTGCTGAGGAAGTAGAGTGGACTTGCGCAACCACTGAGAAAGTGGAGTGGATTCGCATTTTGCCTTTTAGAGTGGATTAGGTGAAGCGGATTAGAATCTTTTTAGTTTGATCCTAAGTTTCTTAGGGTATGTTTAGTTTAAGGAATGAGATTTTAAAGAATTGAACGTGAAATTGGCATTTTTTGTACAAAGTGGAGAATAAGTCCCTTCGAATGTTTGGTCCCAGAGTTTATCCCCTCGGGTTACGGAGGCTCCCATGCCTATACCTCTTATTCTCCTGAAGGTGGTACCTATTTCTACTCCCTCACCTACTACGACCGGTCCTGTGACGTTCTCTGAACCCATTGTTACATATCAGCGACCTCATAACACTTTCCAGATGTCACCTCCTACAGAAGCCACACAGACTTCACCATCTCCATCTCAGGAGATCACAGATAGGTTGCAAAATGATGATAAGGCACTCTCTGATACTAGATGCCCGGATGAGGATCTTTCTGTTTCACAGCCAGTACAGGAGGATGAGATAGCTGATCTTGACCTTCCTATTGCCATTAGGAGGTCACCTGGCACCTAGGAGTTCAGATACCGTGTTGCAGGTAGTCTGGCTACTGATGGCCTTGGGTCAGCTTTTGGGAGCTTCTGTCGTGCTCTTTCTGCCATATCAATCCTTGTCACCTACCAGTAGGCTATGCTTGATCCAAAGTGACGCTAGGCCATGGAGGATGAGATGGCTGCTCTTACGTCATGTGGTACTTTGGATCTTACACCTTTACTAGAGGGTGCTACAATAGTTGGCTGCAGATGGGTGATTAGAGTCAAGTACAATCAAGATGGGTCCGTTGCACGCTACAAGGCTCGACTTG
This sequence comes from Thalassia testudinum, assembly GCA_037157565.1. Taxonomy (NCBI): domain Eukaryota; kingdom Viridiplantae; phylum Streptophyta; class Magnoliopsida; order Alismatales; family Hydrocharitaceae; genus Thalassia; species Thalassia testudinum. The sequence continues at coordinate 78,158,266 of JAZHRO010000022.1, read as the reverse complement.
TTGCCAAAGGGTTCACCCAGACATATGGGGTGGATTTTTTTGACACTTTCTCACCAGTGGCTCGGTTATCTACAAAGAGGATTTTAATTTCTGTGGCAGTTTAGAGAGATCGGCATCTTTACCAGCGTGATGTGAAGGATGCCTTTCTCTATTGAGATTTACAGGAGGAGGTCTACATGCAGCAGGCTCTCGGTTACGAGGTCCAAGGGGAGTGTGTATGTAAGTTGCAGAAGGCCATTTATGGCTTCAAGCAGTGCCTGAGATCTTAGTTTTAGAAGCTCTCCCAGGTAGTAGAGTCTGTGGGGTTCATCAGATCGTCTGCAGATCATTCTTTGTTTGTTAGGAAAATTGGGAAAGGTATTGTGACTCTTTTGGTCTATGTTGATGACTTATTATCACTAGTGATGATACAGCAGGTGTTGTTGAGATCAAACGGACTTTGGCAGATCAGTTTGTGATGAAGGATTTAGGGTCATTGAGATATTTTCTTGGGATAGAAGTAGCCCGTAGTAGGTGTTGTATTATTCCATTTCAATGGAAGTATGCCCTAGATGTTCTAAAGGAGACAGGTATGCTGGGAGCCAAGCCGGCAAATATTCCCATGGACCTTAAGGCACGACTATATGACCATGATGCAGAGCCAGTGGATAGTAGACACTATCACCAGCTGGTGGGGAAGCTACTTTATTGGACAATTATTATGCCAGATATTTGCTTTGTACTAGACAGCACTGGGATGCAGCCATGATGGTGCTTAGGTACTTGAAGAGAGCACCACGACAGGGTCTTCTCTTTACTAGGGACATCCATGACCGTAATTGGATACTCTGACGCAGACTATGCAGGCAGCCATGATGACAGAAAGTTTACCACAGGGTTCTGTATGTATGTTGCAGACAGCTAGCTGCATAGAGGGGGTGACAACCACCTCCCCCTGACCATCAATAAGGGCATGTCTCCTATCAGGAACCTGCACCGTATGTCCCTAGGGTATGGAACAGAATCTCCCAAAACATCTCTGGTCTGCAGACAAGTGATGTGAGGCATCTGAATCCACCAGCCAAGACTGATCTATACCTAATGTAGAGGTAGCAAAAGCTGCGGTCTCTGAAGTCTACCTCCTCGTGCTGCCACACCAGTAAGAGCGGAAGCCTGACCATGGGTATTAACAATCTGAGATCTAGAAACTCCAATTCTATTCAAGAGATTGTAAACCTCCTCTAAAGTTGGAAGCTCTACCAAGATCAATATCTGGGAGCGTGCAACAGCATATTCTGGACCCAGGCCAGACATAAACAACTGAACTGCAAACTCCTTCCTGTATTCCTTCCATGTCTTGCATGTGCATATTGTGCGATAAGCACCATATTCTCTAGAAGTCCCTTCAGGGCAGAATAATACTGAGACAACGTACAACCTTCCTGCTTCAATTCAAATATGTCATGATGAATCTAGAAAACATGGGGAGAATTCTTCTTAAGAGAATGGGTATCTTTAAGGCCACTCCACATCTGTTTAGTGGTCTTGTAATACATTATTTCATTTCCAATGCGACGTATAACACTGTTCATCAACCAAGACCGTATCATTCCATTGTCCTTTTTCCAAGTTGCATATTTCCCCATCTTTTTTGTTGGCTCTGACTCAAGCAACAAATATTCCTTATTATGACCCCCTACAATCATAAGGAATGTTTAAGACCATTGTAGGTAATTAGTCTTGTTCAATCTCACAATAGGAGCAAAGAACAGATTTTTGTAGATTCCACTCTCCCCTGCAACCCCTGGATTCACCTTTGACTTAGATGAGGTCGCCATACTAACCTAAACACGGAGAAACCAACAAACAACAACAACCAGGATACAGTTTCAAATCGCAACTCCCATTAACCGATCAAAAACCCAAAAACAAATGGAAAGCACCTTCAACAGTGATCTCAATACCCATAGATCGGACCAAAAACCCCCCTTGTGCACCTATCGGAGGGTGAACATACCCCTGGTAGGGTGCACAAGGGGTCTTACCCCTTTGTCTTGCTCTTGTTGGGCAGAACAAGGGTTGCAGCAGCACCTAGAGGGTGTTGTTGGCGACGCTGCACCTGAAACCGATGAGAGGAGTTGAAGGAGGACTTGGGCGATGTAGCTTGAGCCGGAGGGGAGGCCCCGCTGGATTGAAGAGACCCTGCCGGGCGAAGCATAGCCCTAGGCAACGCTGCAGTCGTCGACGGTGGAGCAGAAGTAGTCGGCGATGAAGATAAGAGAGGGAAAGGGAGGTGGAGTTAGGTTACGCTAGGATACTAGGCTCTAATACCAAGTTTCAAAAAGGAAGTATCCCTACTATTTCTAAAAGAGCCCAACACCTCTAAATAAGGAGGGGTATTGGGTAAATATCCAATGTTTTAAATATCGATATCGATATCATATTGACAAGTCAAAAAAGAAATTTATCGGGGATATATCGCTGATATCGATAAATTTTGGAGAAATCACTCAGGAAGGCAAAAAATGTCACAAATTTTAAAATTAATATTTTCATAACTAATACATCATAAAAAATGTGTGTATGTGTGTGTGACAGGAAGAGAAATATCCCCGATATTTCAATCCTTGCAAATATCAACATAAGTCTAGGTAAAAGTAAAACTTAATAAGAGATACAAAAAGAGACATAAAAGGAAAAGGTATATATTAATAAATTGCGTTCAGGTTCTTGTGGTTGGGTATTTATTTATTTCTTTTTAACCTTGCAGCTCCTTGGATGCCATGGCCCCCTTGCCGATGGCCAACCTGGAAGGGCGTTTGTAACCCCTACTCTTGCTTAGACATGGAGTTTCCCCCTGATTTGTACTACTCCAGTCCCCATTTTCTATTGATTTACCTGAGTTTTTTAATTTGCAAGTTAGGATATCTCTCGTCTTGACTATGATAATTTCCTTGGATTTAGCTTATTAGAATTTCCTTTTAATTCATTGTCATATCTAAATTCACAAATGAAGGAGGCTCTTGAACTGAAGAAGATCTGTCATCTGGTTGAGGATGATATTTTAAACTTTATGCTGCCTATCACCCTTGTAAAACAAAAGCAGTTCTAGTTGGATTGCATTTTATTTTTTGTTACTCTACATAATGGACTTCTTGATCTTTCTTGCAAGAGAGCATGTGACAAAATTAGAAAGGGGTAGGGGAGGGTAGACTTTCAAGAATTCAAAGTTCAATAAAGGCCAAATAGAAAGCAGCCCATGGCCTACGTGCTAATACAACTTTGTTGTCCTCTTGTTTGTTAAATCGGTATTTTTAGTATGGATATATGCTTTATTGAATTGGTTCTGACTTTGATCTTTTCAGCTATCTGGTATCTTTGAGGCTTCTATTCAAAACGTGAGGGAAATTTTTGTATATTGATTTTTTCACGCCTCTTCTGCCACTAATTTTTATTTGAGTTGATAGTTTAAATGTTTGGCGCCATTTGGATAGTAATATTTAATTTCCACGATTCTTTTGTTTCTTTGGAGATTGGTAATCGAATCTTCTTCTTTGGTTTTCTTTGCTTAGTATACTTTCCGCGTTCTAGAGCCATTTATCATCTCTGCCATATTCTTGTATATGATTGGAAAATTTTCTTATATGTGACCTTTTACGTGGATTCCTTTTGCTTTATTTGTGATGTTGCTAGGAAGTGAAATAAATATCTTTTTTGCTTCGATCTTTATTCTTTGGCCCATTCTCCTTTGTTCTATACCTCTTTCATGGCAGTTGGGTTTTGGACATGTTTGGGGATTGAGATGGGTGGTGAGTTCATTTTTCTCGACATAGGCTCATGTAATGAGCAACTACCTTGAGTTGAACTTGGTGCATTGTTTGAAGTGTTAGCTTCAAGACATTGTGTTGGTTGATGAGATAAGAGGTGGAGTGAACAGAAAATTTAAGTTTTGGAGGGAAGCCCTGGAAGCTAAAGGATTACCATTAAGTAGGACAAAGATTGAGTATATGGAATGCAAGTTTAGTAGTAGAGGAAACAATGAATGGATGGATGTAAAAATTGGAGAAGAGTGCATTCCAATGAAAGATACTTTGAAGTACTTGGGATCCATTTTCCAACAAGGTGGTGGAATTGATGGAGATGTTACACAGAATTAATGCAGGGTGGTTGAAATGGAGGGGTGCATCTGGTGTTCTCTGCGATAAGAGAGTTCCTTTAAAAGTTAAAGGAAAGTACCATTGCGTTGCGGTAAGACCAACCATGTTGTATGATCACTACTAGAAAATTAGGTTTCACCGTTGGTTAGTTCCCATCGATTTTGGAAGCGACGGAGAAAATATATTTGCTGTTGCTTATTTATATAAGTGACGGCAAATGTGTGAAAATAGCATTGAACGTACGATGATGGTATTAATATTCACCGTCGGTTGTCAAAGTGATAGTAAAATATTTTTTATCGTCATTTCTTTGATAAATCGATGGTGAATCCTGAATTAAAATTACCCCGCTAATGGAATCGAAATTTAGGTGGGAGGGGAAATTTTATTTTCACATTTACGGTCGCTTACTAATAAAACCATGGCAAATGTTGGTTCGTCTACCCACAACCACTACCCTCTCCCCCCACCCACTATTCTATCTCGTCAAACCCTTACTGTGCGCTGCTCTCGACGCTGCCCACCTCGTCGTCGGGCATCCTCCCCTATCTCTCAAGTGCGTCCTCCTTCTCTTCCTCATTGTCATCGCCGCTGCCCTATTGTCGTCTCCCCTTCCTCCTCCTTACGTCGCCTCCTCTCCTCGTCCTACTGCTTTGTCGCTTCCTTTCCTCGTCCTACTGTTGCGCCGCCTCCTCTCCTCCTCATCCTACTGCGCCTCCTTCCTCCTCCTCCCCACTCCCTCCTCCTCTCCTCCTCGTCTCCTCCGCCTGTCCTCTGCCTTTCCTGCCGCCCCATCCCTCTCCTCCTCCTTGCGCCGCCTCCTCTCCTCCTCGTCCTACTACTGCGCTGCCTTCCTCCTTCTCCCCACTCCCTCCTCTTCTCCTCCTCGTCTCCTTCACCTGTCCAACGCCTCTCCCGCTGCCCCATCCCTTTCCTCTTCGTCCTACCGGTGCGCCGCCGCCTCCTCTCCTCCTCGTCCTACTGCTGCGCCACCTTCTTCCTCCCCCCCACCCCCTCCTCGTGTCCTCCTCCCTACTCCCTCCTCCTCTCCTCCTCGTCTCCTCCTCTCGTCCTCCGCCTCTCCTGTCGTCCCACGCCTCTACTCCTCCTTCCAACCCAGCAAAAGATCTCGTTCTTCCAGTATGGAAAAGGCACGATCCAGGTGCCATATGGTTAAGGCTATGGGCCAAGTTTGTGCAAAATCATATATCATATTTGACATATTAAAATTGGAGATACGAGCTGTGACTTTTTTTAATTATGCTATTTGCAATTTTTGCAATTGTTTTAGACATGGATATTTGGTGGTAAGGTTAATGGATCTTGTAGACATTTGTAAACATTTAGTCCCACCTTGTCTAAGTAGGAACTTGAGGGGAGTTTGGTGATGTACACAAGAGGTTTACGTATCCTCTTATTTATTTGAGGAAAATCAATAGATATTATCTCCTAAAGGCAAAATCAATGAATATTATCTCCTAAAGGCTCTGTCCTTTTGAATTTGTCTTTTCTCATGAAAATGGTTTCTCATATAAATCGATGTCTGTGATGCTCTATTCTTTCCATGTGAATGATTTTTGTGTTACTTTTGATTTTTCTCCGCTTTACTAGTGATGCTTTCCATATGAATGGGTTTTGCTAACCAGTTGATTGGCTAGAAGATGATATCCATTTCATGATTGATTAGAATATTTAATAATCAAATCAAATTTATGGAAACACAATCAAAAGTTAATTTGTATAATTCAATGTTTGTCTGGATTGATGCGTGAACCCTCTTAATTTTGCCTTTCTTAGTTGTTTACCTCTTGATTCTCCCTGATCTTGCAGGGCCCAAATCTTGTAATCCATCAGTCAAAGGATTGTTTGGACAAGATGGGCAAATGGAAAGTAATAAAAGAAATTGGGAATAGGAATGAAGCTAGGAAAGGAATAAAAGAAAAGGAGCCAATAGCTATTAAAAGGATATAGCATTTCTCTAACACTACCTCTCAAGATGGAGCATAGTTATGTGTCACGCACAACTTGCCAAGTATTCAGTTACAGTGATTCATCCGAAGTGATTTGGTAAATATATCTGCAATCTATTCCAAAGTAAGGTGACAAATCATTCTAAGATGTTCTCGTTGTTTGAGTTGCTACCACTTTGTCCTTTAATTTTTCTTATAATGGGTATATATGAAGATATTCTGCAATTTGCATTGTTATGCTGATTATGGCTTTTATGCATGTAGGAACTTTCTCTTACTGGGAACCTTAGTTCTAATACGAGGGTTGAAACAATGCAGACTCTGCATAATCTAAATGAAGCTTTGGAGATCCCTTCTTTTGCGTATGCTTCTCTTTCTCTTTTATTCAAAAAAGTCCTTTATTTGTTTGCAGACTTGTTTATGTAGCATTCTTGGTATTACTAATTAAGCTCCACCTGTTTGTTTCCAGAAAAAAAGCAAAGACTTCTACATGCTAGGGTTGGAAGGAGTATCTGTTTTGATTAACATTGGGCAAAATTGGCTTTTCATTTCTGACAACCCATTTGGAGGTAAGCTTATGTGCCTACAAATGGACTCAGACTTGGGTATTAAATCTTTAGATTTAAGGCCAATTCAGCCTGATTTGGCCGGATTATTTTTTGATTATATAATAGAGTTGCATAACTATATGGGATGTTTGTTCTTATTGTATAAGAAAAAAATTTTAAATAACCAATTAGCCTAATGGCTAAGTTGAGATCTACGAGTAGGTTGTCAATGACTCATGAGCTTTTTGGGTGTGCCTGCTCTCCAAAAGTGAAGCCCAGCCTGATATAAATGGGTTGGGCTGGGTTTGGACCTTGATGTTAGTGGGCAAATGGGTTCCTATATTTTGACCCAATCCAGTGCCCAGGTCTACACTTGCCCCTGCCTTGGGACATCTCATGGATTCTCCAGATGGGAGCAAGTTGTTGTCTAAAGAGGATATGGCTTTCCTAGGCCTCGGTTGGAACATATATATAACCATCATTTTTCTTATTCTTCTTTTTATCAACCCTCTTTTTGCTTAAGCAAGGGCTTCTTGTGGAACATGTTTAAGTTGAGGAATCTTACTCTAACTACATGCTTAGCTTATAAATAGCTATGGATAGATTTATCTGAACCTTGTTTTTGGACACTTAAGCAGATTTTACTAGACTGATTTGAGGCACCCAAGTAGTTGGTTAAATACATGTTTTAGATTTTATTTTGGTCAAGCTAAATGCACGAAGTTTTCAAGACATTGTTTATGGTACATACTGAACTGGATCTAGGAGCTAGTTTACTTTTGGGGTTTAGGTTTTGTGGGGTTAACTTTTCTGCAAAGGAGGTTAACCTATGTTTCTATGGATGTTGGACTAAAGCCCTCATTTTGGTGGTTAAAGCCCTCAAGTGAACTAGCTTTTTTTTTTTATTGTTATTTTTCTGCATTTGGTGTTCTATATTGTCAGTTTTTTGACTCATTGTACAGCGACTGAATCACATTACATCAATGTGTCATTAGTTTCCCCCCTTTCTCTTCTTCCCTGATGAATAAAAAAAAAATGCTCTCTTTGATTGATCTGGAGTTGGCTGCCTGGCTGCCTTCAGGTTAAACTGAATCCTTCACTTGCAGATGCCTGGTTGTGCTTAGGGAATTGCATCTGGAAGAAGGGTGACCTTTATGCAGCAAAGAACTGGTTTAGAATGGCTCTGCGCAAGGTTTTTGCACCTCCTGATTGTTGGTTGACAGGTCATTTCCAATCTTGCAACAGGTTACATTTGGTTGTAACAAAATATTTCAGTTTTTGTTGATTAGCCTTCTTCTGTTCGCTTCAAAAGGGTCCAAACAAGTATATACTTTGCCAGCTGTCAATGCTGGAACAACAGTTGAGTCAAGGCAAGCACTTCTTTAATCTTATTAACTGCCATTTTTTTGTCCTGCAGACTGTAAACATGCTTAATTACAATTATGTTGACTTGGATATTTTTTATTGGATTTTTTGACTTCGTAGTGTTTTTTTTCATAATCGTGTTAAATAAGTTAATTGCTGTAATAAATGCTGTGTTAGACTGTTTTATTGTAATGAAAAAGAAAAAGATTTCTATGCTCGTTATATGTCAAGAAACATGATTGTTCTTGCAAACATTAGATAAGGAATATTAATGTTGGCACCTTGGGAAGAGTATTTCTTATCAAGCATCTGAGATTTGCCAATAACCAAGGTTCCTCTGCATTCCGTGGATCCGGAGACTACCAGGAAGGCCAGTAGAAAATTGCCATCATTGTTCTTGTTGTTGATTATTAAAATTATTAGTGTCAATGTCTTTTTTGCTTGGTGCCTGAGTTAGTGCTTGGAATGCTCCAAGCTGATGGAAGTCTTTTCTGTTTCTGTCAGTGCCAGTACTGATCTTTGTTTTGATTCTGGACTCTTTTGTACTTCTTTTAGCTTGTTTGATGGAAATTCTCGCTAACATATCAGGCATTCCTTTTCTCAACCAGATAAGTGGAGATGGCTCTGTTGTAAGGAATGCTCTCATTAAAGTTGCCTCTCATCTTCATGACAATCCATCTCACCTGAATCACCTGCTGTCTTCTAATGTTCCTCTGCTATACCCGCCAGGTGGTCCAAATGTTGTTGCTCCTATTGTAGGAATGGGGCCACTTGTTGGACCTTATGGTGGATACAAAGGTGAAGTACGAAGCGAATGGTCACCTTTTTTTCCTTGGTCCTAGGGATGAAAACTCTGCAAGGGAGTTTTCTCTTCGTCTTCTTTGTCCATCTTCCACTGTCGGCGGTGTAATTGGCAAAGGTGGTCTTATCATAAAACAGATCAGGCAGGAATCTGATGCTTTCATTAGAGTTGACAGTTCTACAACTGAAGAGGACTGTGTTATAACTATCTTGAAGAAAGAGGTATACTGTTGCTATGTCTTCCAATTTTTGCTTCTTATACAAGGGTCATGTTCTTGTGCTAAATTTTATTCTTTTCTCTGCACATGCAGTTTTCGATGACCCTATTTCGCCAACCATTGATGCTGTAGTATGCCTGCAGCCCAGATGTAGTGACAAAATTGAACAAAAATATGGAGATCCTTCGTACACCACAACGTGCAAAGGATCTTGCATTAGATCAGCTTTTAAAAAAAAATACCTGCACTTTTATTGTTGGTTATTTAAAAAATTGACGACGTTAAAAGGAAATTTTTTTTTTAACAAAGGTGACTATTTCCCATTGCTTATTATGGAAAGCGACGAGAAAAATTTTTTTTGCCATCGGTTTTCAAAATAATCGACGGAAAAAAAAGATGAGTTTTGGTAATAAATGAAAGGTTTTTGTTGTCGCTTATTTGAGAAAGCAATGGCAAAACTATATTCAAGCAATGGCGTTTTATTTTAAACAACGGCAAAACTAAAAAAATATGCGTTGACACGGGAAAGGGTATTGTAAAAACGTCGTCGCTTTTTTAATAACCGATGGTAAATGCCATTGCCGTCGGTTATAAAATGACGGTAAAAGATCCAATCCGTCAGTTGGGTGAACGATATTTCGACGTCGGATGTTCCTTGAAACTGATGAGAAAAAGAAACAGCATGCTACTTGCGTCGTTGCTATTTGGCGTCGGTTAAAAGGGCTTTGCCGTCGGTTTTCAACTAACGGTAAAAGTAGAAATTGTTGTAGTGGGTTCTGAATGTTGGGCTATCAACTATAGGTATGTACAGAAGATGTCTGTGGTAGAAATGAAGATGTTAAGATGGATGTGTGGTCATACAAGAAATGACCATATTTTAAATGAGATTATTCGAGAAAAGTTTAGAGTGGCACCAATAGAGGATAAAATAAGAGAAACATGTCTAAGATGGTTTGGACATTTGCAAATGAGGTCACTAAATGCTCCAGTCAGGAGATGGGAGAAGTTGAAGGTTAAACCTGCTAAGAGGGGGTGAGGAAGATCAAAGTATTGAAAGGAAACTATTAAGTATGGTATCAATTACTTTAATTTAAGTCTTGAAATGATTCAGAATTGATCTGTGTGGAGGTAAAGAATCCATATAATCGACCCTACTTAGTGTGGGAAAGGGTTGTTGTCATTGTTGTATTTTTGGTCACTTATTGGTTATCTCACATGGAGTTACTTGCCTATCCTATTGAAGGTTTTTGTAGATATAAAAATTGTTTTGGATTGCTTCAATAATTTACCTTTGTATTTATTATTATCTTTTTTTGCATGTTTACGTAACTTGCTCTTGATGGTGGTCGTGGCATCCAATCTATTTAGAGCAAAACAGGGTACATTGAAAGGTGATTGTTAACCAATTGAACCAATTGACGGTAGAATTTTATGCATGTGAACTCTAGTTAAATGCTTATCTGGAAGGAGATCACCGGCAATGATCTTGGTTATTTCGATGCATGTCTGTAATGATAAAATTGTAAAGGTAGGGAATCTCTTTAGTCAAGTCAAGTTAAAGTACAAAAGTTTTCCTTGCTTTGTTTGGTTGGTGCCTCCTCCTTCTTCTTCTTCTTGGAAATAAGTGTGTAAGGGTGATTTGATTATGTGAAAGATACTGATGGCCAAATATAATGGCATCATTTTAAATTTGTTCTCTTTTGCAATAAGATTAGATTACATGGAAAAAGGAATTCTAGTGAGTTGTTCAGCTCAACCATCAGTTTCTTTTGCCTTTGGAAATTGTTGCTTATATCTCAAACTGAATTGGTTGCTCGTTGTAGAATGCTGGTGTAAAACAATTCTTGTTACTTGCTATGTTTTCTCGGAAAAAGGTTGTTCGTGTTATGTTTGTTTCATGGTTTAAGCCTTATTAATATAAATGCCAGGACTACTGCACAGTTATTTAATAAGATATTCTTGACTCTTGTTCTTTAAAGTATGGGTTTCGATCTTAGGACAGTTAAGCTCTATGTTGACCTGATCTTTTACATCAATTCTTTTGCCTTAACTGCGGAAAAAATTGTTTCTTTCACCAAATAATCCCCCTGCAAGGAAACATGGGCGATGGTACACTATTATTGCCACAGCTGTGCATATGCAAGCTTGTGCAATGTACATAGAAGAGTTTTCTATAGAATCACCTCTATGCTATAATTACTCGAAATTAGTGTAATTCATTAGAACATCACTATCTGGTGCATCTATTAATATATCTTTGGAAATACATATACCTGACATAATTGAGATTGTGCTTTTATGCAATTATTTATGACCTAGTTTTGATTTGATAAGATTTTCGAGCTTCAATCTAGCTTAGATTTGATGGATAAAGTTATTGAATCTGAATCTCGGCTGAAGTCTGGTTTACTGGTGAATTGAGTTGGGCTTGGGCTCTTATATGGTCAAGTTCATTTTGGCTTACTGAACTTGAGCCTTTTCGACATTCCTTCTTTTATTTAAACAGCTTTGTAGGCATGTTGGTGGGCATTCCTACTTACACATGTACACACTCGTACAGCATACACCTTTACATGCACTTGCTAACACCGTTGCAAAGCACAAACACATAAGCACATTGTCATCGTAAAAAACATGGATATGTTTCCCTTGATTATCAATTTATGGCCACAATGTGTTATTCAGTAAGCTGTTCCGAAATATGCATGACATACTGTATGACAAGTTTTTGAAATTGTGTTATTAGCCCATCCATCCAGTGACAGATGTCACTTCATCCTATTGTGCATTAATATATGATTTTTTTTTTAAATGGTCAATATAGGGAACGTTGATTTGTTTAATCCTGGACAGTTATTTTTGAAATTGTATAAGAAGGGAGGTGAATAGTGAAATTATATAATATTTTAATATAAAAAATTCAATCACAAAAGGTGACATAAGATTTTTAGGTGGAAATTCAAGATGGGTGAAAATCACCACCTAAGTCAATCTCTTGATTTAGGATTTTCGATCATAAGGTGATCAATTTATTAATCACACTATTTAAATGAGGGTAGTGTATCTCAATTACAAATTTCACCTCTAATCCTTAAATGGAGGTTTCTCCCTTCAAAATAAAGAGAATGGGACCCGACATGTCAGATACCTAAAGGACAAAAATAAGAAGTAAAACATCTATAGAGCACTCTAATACTTTAATTACTTTCTTATCTACTAAGCATAAAAAGAACTACTTAAGGATTTGCAGAACGAAATGAGTTGGGAGTATGGATTTACCTTTTGATCAGAGTGTTGGCACAACACAAGGGCAAGATGAATCGTAGAGTAGTGAGCAAGTGATTTTTCTAAGGGAATTGAATATCAAGGGGTGTATCTTGCCTAAGAGGGGTTGTCTATTTATAGGCAAGTTTGGAACCGTCAAGAGCTCTTGGGAGAGTTTTCCTAGTCGTTGGAGATAAATCCCAAGAGATTGGGATGAAATCCATCATAAATCAGGGTAATGATAAGTCTGACAGCAATATCAGACGTCTAATTTTAGGGTTAGACGTTTTATAGGACGTCTGATTATAATTTTGGTTTTCTAATACTGTAGGTCATCCTGAACTGACTTCATTGGATCGAAAGGACGTCTGATATTTTCACATAAGACATCTGATTAAGTTATTGGACGTCTAATAAGGGATGAATTCGTTCATGTTTTGATCATATCCAAACATGGTTTTAGATTTAAAGAATCAGACGTTGTGATGGGTGAAAATTACCACCTAAGTCAATCTCTTGACTTAGGATTTTCGATCATAAGGTGATCAATTTATTAATCACACTATTTAAACGAGGGTAGTGTACCTCAATTACAAATTTCACCTCTAATCCTTAAATGGAGGTTTCTCCTTTCGAAATGAAGAGATAGGGACCCGACATGTCAGATACCTAAAGGATAAAAATAAGAAGTAAAACATCTATAGAGTACTCTAATACTTTAATTACTTTCTTATCTACTAAGCATAAAAAGAACTCCTTGAGGATTTGCAGAACGGAATGAGTTGGGAGTATGGATTTACCTTTTGATCAGAGTGTTGGCACAACACAAGGGCAAGATGAAGCGTAGAGTAGTGAGCAAGTGATTTTTCTAAGGGAATTGAATATCAAGGGGTGTATCTTGCCTAAGAGGGGTTGTCTATTTATAGGCAAGTTTGGAATCGTCAAGAACTCTTGGGAGAGTTTTCCTAGTCGTTGGAGACAAATCCCAAGAGATTGGGACGAAATCCATCACAAATCAGGGTAATGATAAGTCTGGCAGCAATATCAGACGTCTAATTTTAGGATTAGACGTTTTATAGGACGTCTGATTATAATTTTGGTCTTCTAATACTGTAGGTCATCCTGAACTGACTTCATTGGATCGAAAGGATGTCTGATATTTTTACATAAGACATCTGATTAAATTATTGGACGTCTAATAAGGGGTGAAAATCGTTCATGTTTTGATCATATCCAAACATGGTTTTAGATTTAAAGAATCAGACGTTGTTATGGACATCTGATGGAATAACCAGACGTCTGGAAACCTAAAAAGACTTGCCTACGATATCTGACAAAAGATCTTATGTTCGTAATAAGATATGCATAGAAATACATGGGTAACGGTCTAAAGGTAGACGTCTGGAAGGATATCCAGATGTGTAAAAATACATTTTTACTCGTTATCTGTGGAACGAAGATAGATGCTTAGTCTAACGGTTAGTCTGAGGACGTCCAGGTAAAGCATCAGATGTCTAGATGAGGTTATGGACGTCTGATAGAGGAGTGCTTCGACTGATGTTTATGAAAATAGAAACTAAAAGTAGGACTATAGGAAATTAGACATCTGAGACACTTGTTAGACGTTTTAAAGTGGAAAATCAGACGTCTGATAATTGTTCTAGACGTCTGATAAAAGTCTTAGTGTTAGGTTTTTGTTTCTAATTTATCTTAAGTGTAGAGAGGCTAAGTTAGTTATTTATAGGTTATGTTTGGGGGCTCTTTACAACATTTCTAGACTTAAATAAAATGAAAATTACAATATTTGAAAGTTTACATGAAAAGCCTATGACCTAATATTTATGCTACTTGTCTTCACGCTTTTAATCTTCCGTCTTAGAAAACTTTATGAAACCTGCAATTACGTTATTACAGAGAGAAACAATATGCTACGCTTATTTTTTATTTCATTTTCTTTATTTTATAAAATTATCAAAATATTATACATGAGTAGTTGAACTAACAATCTCCTCATTTTTCATAATTTTCAAAATTTAGCTGTAGGTTCTTATTTTCTCCCCCTTAAAGTTGTACTTAGTAGTCTATATATATTTGAGAAGGTTTTTCGTTTTTATGTTATTCCCTAGGTTCTTACTTACGCTCTTCTCCCTCTTTTTGAATATCATCATGAAGGGTATTGGAAGGGAGTTGAAACCCAAGCTACAAGAGTGACATCTACACAGTGGAGTGCATTAATAAAATTGCATGCTTAAAAGATGACAAAGAAAATTGATTAGGAATAAACACATTTAAGCACGGACTACCTATTGTTCCAAAGAAATATTTAAGTATAGGGTCGAGGCCCCTTAATACAAACTTGGAAGAAAGAAAAAAAGAAAGAAAAATAAAAGATCTAAGCTATTCTTCTTGATCTTGGCGTCGGCGGCGACGAGCAGGTCCGTGTTCCATCTGCAAATTTTGAACGTCTGATCTAAGTTCGTCGATGTCGCGGTGCATGCTTTCCATGTAGGTGTACATCTTACCGGTTTGTCATAGCAGGAGGGAGATGTCGGAGGAGAGGGAATCTGTGGTCGGATCCCATGCTTCTTCAAAGCTCGAGCAGGAAGCTTCTATCTGAAGCGGCCGTGCTTCATGGAAGTTCGGAAAGGGTGAAAGGGGCTCTTCTTCAATGGGCTCGTTGGCTGGCTCAAGATGCTCCCTAAGTATATGCATCTTGGCGGTTGTGGCCCGGTTGTAGAGCTCAATTTTCTTGTCAACAGCCTGGTCAGTTATGGAAATCCGATAGGTTGAAAAAATTTTGGATAGAATAGACCCAAACGGAAGTGATGCCCCATGGCCCTCATTCATAACGCGAACATTGAGGCGACAATAATTGAAAGGAATATGACAGACAACCGCAAAAAGGAGCGTCTTGTTGGCGCGAGATGTAATCAAAACCTCCCGATTTGTTTGGGAGGTCCCACCCAAAAATGCGAGAGAGTAGACGTGGAAGGGGTTTGGGGTTTTTGCAAGGTAGGGTGCTAAGATTTTCAACATATTTTTCAGGAAGGACTAATTCTTGATTGATGACTTCTGAGTCATATTTCCTCAGAATGTCATTGAAGTCATTTCCCTCATTGGGGATGGCTAGAAGGTTGGAAATAGATTCGAATGTGATGTGGATTTCGCGACCAAATAAGCTGGTATGGAGTTCAAATTCATCGTTACTGTAGTCTTCAACGATGTTGGCGTAAAAGAGACGGCAAAGATCAAGGAACATGCCAAGAGTTCCAACGCTAGAGTGGAACTGACAGTCAAAATATTGGAAGAGATGGAGAGTTTTGAAGTGTTCCCGAAGGTTTAAATGAGCAAAATCATTCCAAACAATAAAATGAGAGCATTTAACTTTGGCATTTGCGAAGCGACGAAATCGCTGCCTAGTGATGTCGCCTTGCAGTTGATATGCCAAATAGGTGAAAGAGGAGGTGGAAGAGCCCTCGGCTTGCTTCCTACGAGGAGGCATATTTGGTGGAATGGGTGGTTAGGTTTTGGAATAAAAGGGTGGTGTTTTGAGGACAGAATACCTACAAAAACATCTATACAAAAATATTCAACCAATAGACTTCAACTGCACAGATTCAACCAATAGATATGTAATCATCATTGATAAAAACATGTGGCAGTATGCCTTGAGGCAATACAACCTGCTATGAAGTTGTGGCAATATACCTTTGGATTCAAGCCACTAAAATGTCGACTTGAATCTCGTGAGGTAATACCCTTGCCAAAAACATAGAACTTTTATGCTCCATGAGGGTTTGACCGAGGGTTTAGGTTCTAGGGCTAACAATGCCATGAAATACACAAGTAGGCCGAGTGGATGAAGAAGGAGAACAAGATGCAGCTAGGGTAAAGGTAATTGTGAGAAAAAAAAAACGTGGAGATACCCTAAGAGTTGAGAGAATATACCCATGGGAGGGGGGAGGCCTCTAGATGTGCGGTTGAGAAGTGGGGAGGACGTGCACAGGGGAGCAGTAGCTCCACCAGTTGTTGAGGAGGCGCGACGATCGTCTGGCGGCGAGAGGAAGGTCGCCAACTGCAGCTGTGGGCCGTCGGGTCGGGGGGAGAGCTGTAGGGATTTGAGAGAGGGGAGTGGGACCTTGCAAAGGGGATGTTATATCCTAAGGTCTTGGAGCAAGTCTCCCCCTGAAGTTGGGGAGATTTGCATTCCAAGCCATCCAGAGAATAGACGCGAACTGCAGATTTTTCCCACATCAGATGTTTAGAGATGTTGTCAGACGTCGGGATTGGACTTTTGGGATTTTAATCCTTTTAATGGAGTCGTCTGTTTTAACCATCAGACGATATATTAGACGACTAATTTAAAAATTAGACGTCTGATTTCTGCGGGTATCCTTTCCTGAAAAATGATTTATTCTCCAGGTTGTTGTCTGATTTCTGTATCAGACGACATACAAAACGTCTAAATCTAAAATTAAACGTCTGATTTCTGCAGATAGACCTTCATGAATTTTACTCTAAAGTTACAGGGTCGTCTGATTTCATTGTCAGACGACCGATACGACGTCTAACCACAGAATCAGACGTTCGACTCATAGTACATGTTCTGACTTACAAATAGACATCTGTAAACACATGTGGACGACATCCAGATGTCTGTGAATGATGACGGACATCTGAAATAGCTTTTTTATCAGCTCTTTTGAGATATAAAATCGTCGTCTGCCCCAGATCTTCAGACGACGAATTTTTAGGTATAAGACGTTTGATAGTTTAATCAGACGTCTGATGTTGCACAGAATGTGTATTTTGATGTTTGAACTGAGAATGAAGGCTCTGAACTTAGTAAAGTCAATGCTCCATCTATGCTCATGGCAAAGAAAGTTCCATTAAGTCACTAAATTCTTCAAATATCACTTAGCTTACATATGCCTAGTTTCCTCCGTATATAATTAAGACGATCATAATTCAAAGGTTTAGTGAAAATATCAGTCAATTGCAATTCAGTACAAATAAATTCAACCTCGATTTCTCCCTTAAGTACATTATCTCTCAAAAAGTGATGTTGAACATCAATATGTTTTGTACGGGATTTTTCGAGAGGTTGATAGCACTAGTATTATCACATAATATTTTTATCTTATTAAATATCAAGTTAAAATCATTCAAAGTATTTTTCATCCAAAGCACTTGGGAACATGCTGGAGTGGCGGCTATGTATTCAGCTTCCGTAGTTGATAGGGCTACATTAGATTGTTTCTTTGATAACCAAGAGACTAGTGATTTACCCAGGAATTGGCACGTCCTACTAATACTCTTCTTATCGGTGTGGCTACCTGCGTAGTCCGCATCGCTATATGTAACTAAGTTGAATTGTTGACTCCTAGGGTAGAATAAGCCATAATCAGATGTGTCAACTAAATATCTAAATATTCATTTTACAGCATTTAGGTGTGATTATTTAGGGTTTGATTGAAACCTAGCGCATAAGCAAGTATTAAACAAAATGTCAGGTCTATTGGAAGTTAAATACAGTAAAGATCCAATCATGCTACGATAGAGCTTTTGATTTATGGGCATACCTGATTCGTCTAAGTCTAGGGAAGTTGTGACATTCATAGGAGTGCTCTTTTCTTTACTTTTAGTCACTTCAAATTTTTTCAGCATCTCCTTTGTTTATTTTGATTGACACACAAAGGTTCCAAATTCGAGTTTAGTGATTTGTAAGCCCAAGAAAAACTTGAGTTCACCCATCAAACTCATTTCGAATTCTTCCTGCATAATTTCTGAAAACTTTCTACACATAGATTCATTAGTAGCACCAAATATAATATCATCTACATATATTTGAACTAATAAAATGTCATTTCCTTTTCTTTTAATGAATAATGTGGAATCAGCTTTCCCTACAGAGAATTTTGCATTTAACAAGTAGTCTTTGAGCCTTTCATACCAAGCTCTAGGTGCTTGCTTTATACCATATAGTGCCTTGTTTAATTTATAGACAAAATGAGGCTTATCATGAGACTCAAAATCAGGAGGCTGTTTTACGAAAACTTCCTCCTTAGTCAACTAGATTTAGAGCACGCTTCCTCGACACTCCTAGTTTCAACTTGAGATACAAAGGCGGAAAGACCAAAAGAGCAACTAAAACAAGATCGGGTTTTAACGCCATTGGAAACACTTCCAATAACTTGGCTTTCGGGATGATCCCTTTGATATATCCAATCTTTTGGAAGATTATGGATATTGAAGTTTGGAATGTTAGACACATCAATAGTAGAATCATCTTCATCTTTGACTCGATCAATGGAGGAAGAGTGAGGAGATTCATCGAAGGAAACATGGAGGGTTTCCTTCGCTATTAATGTGGTCTTGTTAATGACCCGATACGCCTTACTACGTGAGGAATAACCAATAAAGATGACTTTTTCACATTTGGCATCAAATTTATCTAAATTAGAGCGGGTATTCAAAACAAAACATCGACATCCAAAAACGTTAAAATAACTAATTTTGGGTATTTCCCATAGTATAGTTCAAAACAAGTTTTTCGCAACCCGGATCGAATTAAGGTGAGATTTAACATGTAACAGGCCGTGTTAACCGCCTCAGCCCAAAAGTGCTTCGATAACCCTGAATCTGTGAGCAATGTTCGAGCACACTCTTGAAGAGTACGGTTCTCTCTCAACCACCTCATTTTGTTGAGGTGTTCGAGAAAAAGAAAACTCATGAGCAATACCATGCTCTTGACAAAAATCATCAAATAAGAAATTTTCAAACTCGCCCCCATGATCACTACGGATACGAGTGATTTGGTAGCCTTTTTCAGTTTGAACTCTCCTACAAAAAAATAGAAAAGACGGAAAATACTCTTTCTTTGGATCTCAAGAAGGAGACCCATGAAAACCTCGAAAAATCGTCTACAATTATAAGGCAATATTTGCATCCACTAAGGCTCTCATATTTTGTAGGTCCAACAGATCTAGGTGAAGTAGCTTTAAAGGTCTTGATGTGGATATGACTTCTTTGATTTTAAATTATATTTCATAATTTTACCTAATTTACATGAATCACAGATAGGCTTATTTAAAACTTTTCCTTTAGGAAGGCCTCGGACTAGTTCATATTTCGCTAGTTTTTGAACTAGCTTCATATGAACATGTCCTAGTCTTCCATGTCATATATTTAACCCATCATTTGCTACAAGACATTCATAAGTGCTATTTTTATCAAATTCTACAACATAAATGTCTTTAAATATAGTTCCCTTAAGAAGGGTTTCATTGGTTAATACATGCATAATTTGAAACATTTTTGAAGTAAACACTACTTTAAAGCCCTTATCACAAATTTGACTGACACTTAAAAGATTATGTTTTAGTCCTTTAACTAGAGAAACATTTGAGATGGGAGAGAAATGGTTACCTATTTTACCAAGGCCAATAATATGACTCTTGTGGTTGTTGCCAAATGTAACCGTTCCTCCATCCTTAGGTTGGAGATCCAAAAATATGTGCTTGTTTCGAGTCATTTGTTTGGAGCATCCGGAGTCCATTACCCATATTAAGACCCGTGACATCAAAACACTTCCCAGACGTCTGGTCAAACGTCTGGACGCCTTCACAGATGTCTGGAAATTAATTTTTGTGTGCGTACGATCGTGAGTCTGAGCTCGTGCCGCGCGCAGACTGAAACCCAGCCACCCTCTTCTCTTTCTCTCCCCTCGCCGACCTGCAGAATCCTTTCCCCCACGCCTACAAATATCCCCTTCCCTCTCCCTCGTTCGCCACCCCACATCCATCCATCCCCTGTCTTCCTTCAGCGAGGGTGAGAGCAAGCAGCAGCTACAGCCGAGTGCAGCGGCGGAGAGGAGAGGAGCAGCGAGAGGGAAGAGAAGAGAGCGCGCGTGCCATGAGGGAGAGGGAGCTCGCCGGAGCAGCTCGAGGCTGGCCGGTGTGCACAAGGCGGAGTGTGTGTCGGGGAGGTTTCCCGACGTTGCTGCAGCAGAGCAATTGACGAGCGGCTGTGCGGCGAGGTCGCGCGCAGCGGGAAGAAGACGGAGGAGGTTCTGATTCTGGGATTTTTCCCAGAATCATACTTCTGGATCTACATCCAGTCGACGTAGGCGACGTCTGGAGGGAGCTCCAAACAATTGAGAGGTACGTATTTCCTCCTATGCATGCACGTGTTGAGAGATTTGCGTGCGCGTGCAGGATTCGCTTTTTGAAGGCGCAGGACACGTCCTCCCACGCGGTTCAGACGTCTGGACGAGTCACCAGACGGTGGAAAGCGTCTCCAGATGTCCGGAGTGATAGTCGGACGTCCGGAACTAGGTCTAGACGGTTCAGCAGGACCCTTGGACGTCTGAGGAGCTGCGCAGAGCGAGGTATGATCTGGACCCCTTTTTAAGACGTCTGGAAGATGTTCCAGACGTCTGATTGGAGTCGGAGTTGTCATTTTTGACCCGTTTAGGATCCGTTCGAGGTCCGATTTTCGCGTTTAAGGTTCCGTTCTTCTCGGAATAGGTTCCTCTACTTGTTTGAAATAATTTTATCCTGTTTCGAGTGGTTTCTTGTGGTTGATCCTTGTGTTAAGACTTCGTTCTGTTGCAGACTTGGGGGTTGCAGTGGTACGTGGACCTGCCAATCGAGCCCCCATTACTCCCGATTTTGCGGGTAGAGTGGCTTCTCTTAGTTAATTACAAAACATAATTGCATGTCTGGTATAAATGATAGATCCTAGGGTATGGCATGAATCCTAAGATCAGAAACACTAGATTGAATGATAGATCCTATGGTATGGCATGAATCTTAGGATTAGAAACACTGGAACGATTGTATTGAATTCTTGAATTGCAGTCTTGGAGAGTAGATAGAGTAATAATTGCCTGTAATTGGATAGCAGCTGCCTGTGAAATGTTGAGTACTGTTGTTAATAACTGCTACATGTAATTCCTGCTGTTTGAAATTAAATACGAGCTGCTTGTATATAAATTGGAAAAGAGAGTTTGAATGTTGGAAGCACGTGCTATGTACGAATAAACCTGAAATGATGAAACCTAGTATGGCTTGGCCTGAGAAACATCAGCATGAACCCTACGGGGAATTAGGAGTAGAGCTCCTAGAAATAAATAAAATGGAACTGGAAAGATGAATGAGGAAGTGAGCTGGCCCTTGAGTACAGAGTACCAAGGAGAGCGTCCGTCCCCATTTTTAGTGCAGAGCGGAGCTAACCGCCCTAGGGTTGGGACTCGGGGTTAGGGCTGGCCACTTTGTACCGACTTTTTGGCCGTCGCGTACACAGTACTGGTGAGAGCTACTAGTGTAGGGAGAGAGTTAGCCACCCCACGGGGCCCGGGGTTCAGCTAGTCGTCCTACACCGACTTGTTAGGCCCACTGAGCAAACCAGGGTCGTCAGGCGAGGGCGCGCGGACTGTGGAGGGGCGAAACCCCTGTTTGGTTACTGTGGAGGAACTGGACCCCTGTTACTGAAAAGGCTCTGCCCTATACTGGTTTTGTGCTATGCTTTGGGCGCGCTCGTTAACGGAAATGATTAACTGCGTGCTAGTGCAGGGTAGCTATCCGTGCATTTATCGTGCGTGCCATAGTCACCGTTACGTCTGTCAGCTACCTTGGGGTGGTTGACTGTGAGTAGGACCACCACGGGGGACTCTCTCGGCCAGGAGAGCACCACATGCTACTTCTACTTTTCGGAAAAGACTGCAATCAAGATCGTTCCCACTAGGAACATTCGAGATAAAGAGAAAGACTTGAGAAATAAACCAAGAAAGCATAAATAGATAAATAAAGAAAGAAATTAAAAACAACTGCTACCTATCCACCTTTACTGTTTTTCTTAGCTAGCTGGTTGCCTCTCTACTCAGCGTTTCGCTGACGTGTCGTACTTAACACCTTTTTCAGGACTAGGTGTTGAGTAGCCAGAGCCCACGGTTGTAGAGGGTGCTGGGTCTCGTAGAGCCCAGTAGTTGTACTTGTGTTGTACCCGTTTCTATAGTAGTGAGTATTTTGTTACACTTTTGTACTCTTCTATTGTAAACTTCATATTCTGTACATGTTTTAATTTCTCTACTGTTGTGGTGGTGTGTACTGTAGTAGTTCTTTTCTTTACTGCTGTACTTTTGTTACTGTTAGTTTCTTACATGGTGAATGTGGTTTATTTTACTACTTTTTGGTTACTTTCTTGTTGGACGACTGGGTCTTGGGATCAGTCGAGTCGGTCCGATTCTCGTGTCCTGTAGGGATTCGGGAATCAGGTCGTAACAACCCATCGGCCTCCTTGATGGCGGTGGTCTCCTTGTCTTCTTTCTTGTAGACCTCATTCCTCTTACAAAAGATCTTCGTTTGGTGACTTGGTGTTTCTATGGGTCCTAATTTGAGTTGTCCATCCTTAATTTTGTATATTCAATTTTTGATATTATGATGTCCTTTCATCCCTACAAAACAAAGTGAGAGTTGTCTTTTCGGTATCCATTGTAATGTGGATCCGTATTTGTTAGTGGTATCCTTTAGAGGAGAGTCCTTTTTCGGCTCTCTTTGGCTAGGTTCATAAAAGCTTAGTCCAAATTTACTTGAGGAAGGTTTTTGATAGGCAATGAGCTTGTCCAAGTTATCTTTCCCATTTGTAAATTTGGCTAGGTCCTCAAGAAGTTGATTTGATTTCTCTTTGAGGTGATTTATCTTTGTTTTCATTATGTCTAGTTTATCTTTTAGTGCCCTAATCTCTACTTCAAGTAAGCTATTTTCATCATTTTAAAGGAGTTTGATTTTTCAAGCACATGGATTTTGTCGATTAATTCTTCTTTATTTAGAAATTTTTCTTCACTCATTACCATATACAAATCATTTGTTAATGACTCTTTCTCAATCATTAAATTGCTTATTTGCATATTTAAGGCAGTAGTTTCTTTTGTAAGAATTAGATTCTTGTCTTCGAGATCATTGATTAATTTCTTATTTTCTAAGTTTTCTTCTTTTAAAATCATGCTTTTGGTTTTTGTTTTCTTAAGATCTACATATAGTGAATCAAAAGTATCTTGTAATTCATCTAAAGAATAAGAGTTTACCTCAGGTTCCGCAGATTCAGACTCAGAAGCATCATTTGTTGCCATTAATCCCAAGCATGCCATTTCTTCATTTGTTTCCTCCTCTTCTTCTTCGGAGGTGGAGTCATCCCACATTGCTTGAAACGCCTTCTTCTTGAATTCCTTCGGCTTGGAGATCTTCTTGTAGTCGGAAGGCTTCTTGGGTTTCTTCTCATCATCCCTTTTGAGTAAGGGACAATCTTTCCTTATGTGACATCTCTTTTTGCAATTATAGCAAATTAGAGGTTCTTCCTCTCTTTTCCTTCCCTTGATCTCTTTTCTATTTCTAAGAAATTTTTTAAACTTTTTAGCTAATAAAATGAATTCTTCATAATCGGTACTTACCTCATCATCCGAAGTAGTTTTGAAAGCTAAAGTCTTATCCTTTAGCTCCGATGAGATTGATTTATTCTTTTGCTCCATTTTTGATTAATAAGCCATGAGATTCCCAAGTTGATTTTCCATGTCTAGATCCTCTACTTGGTTGGCTTATTCTATTGCCGTTGCCTTTTGCTCTCACTCGGGTCCAAAGGAGTGAAGGAGCTTCCCTTGAAGCTCCCCCTTTATAAATGTCTTTCCTAGTGACTTGAGGTTATTTATGATTAACGTGAATCGGGTGTACATGTCCCCAAGTCTTTCATTCTCCTTCATAGAAAAGGCTTCGAATTCTTACGATAACAAATTTATCTTTGAGGATTTAACTTTAGACATACCTTTGTGAGTTACCTCCAAGGTTCTCTAGATCTCGTGGGCGGTTTTGCATTAGTTGATGTGGTTGAATTCCTCCGAGCTGAATGTGCAGTAGAATGAGTTCATTGCCTTAGCATTTAGTCCAAGGTGATGAATTTGCTCCACTGTGTATCCTATTTCTGGTTTCTCGGGAATGATGTATGCGGATTCGCATTTCTCTCGAATGGAGAAATTGTTGGCTTGAAGCTACATCTTCATTCTCAGCTTCTAGTAGGTGTAGTTTGTCATTTCGAAGAGTGGTGGTCAAGTGGTGGATTGCCCCTCCAATCTACCCGTGGAAATGACTTTCCCCTCCATGTGATCTTTCCGCGGATGTTACTCTTGTAGGCGGAAAACCTGCTCTGTTACCAAATGAAATTGTACTAGAGGGGGGGTGAATAGTGAAATTATATAATATTGTAATACAAAAAATTCAATCACAAAAGGTTGCACCAGATTTTTAGGTGGAAACCCAAGATGGGTGAAAACCACCACCTAAGCCAATCCCTTAAGTTAGGATTTTCGATCACAAGGTGATCAATGCCCTAACTACACTACTTAAACGAGGGTAGTATACCTCAATTACAAATTCCACCTCCGATCCCTGAACGGGGGTTTCTTCCTTTAAAATGAAGAGACGGGCCGGATACCCAAAATACAAAAATAAGAAATAAAACAACACCTATAGAGCATCCCAATACTTTAATTACTTTCTTATCTACTAAGCATAAAAAGAACTCCCTGAGGATTTGTAGAACGGAGTGAGCTGGGAGTATGGATTTGCCCTTTGATCAGAGTGTTGGCACAACACAAGGGAAAGATGAATCTCAGAGTAGTGAGCAGGTGATTTTTCTAAGGGAATTGAATTTCAAGGGGTGTATCTTGCCTAAGGGGGGTTGTAGTCTATTTATAGGCAAGTTTGGAACCTTCAAGAACACTTGGGAGAGTTCTCCTAGCCGTTAGAGACAAGTCCCAAGAGATTGGGATGAAATCCATGACAAATTAGGGTAATGATGAGTCTGACAGCAATATCAGATGTCTAATTTTAGGGTCAGATGTTTTATAGGATGTCTGATTATAATTTTTGTCGTCTAATACTGTAGGCCATCCTGAGCTGACTTCATTGGATCGAAAGAAGGACGTCTGATATTTTCACATAAGACGTCTGATTAAGTTATTGGACGTCTAATAAGGGGTGAATTCGTTCCTGTTTTGATCAGATCCAAACAGGGTTCTAAATTTAAAGAATCAGACGTCGTTATGGACGTCTGATGGAATCACCAGACATCTGGAAACCTAAAAAGACTTGCCTACGATATCTGACAAAAGATCTTATGTTCGTAATGAGATACGCACAGAAATACATGGGCAACGGTCCAAAGGTAGACATCTGTAAGCATGTCGAGACGTCTGAAAATATATTTTTGCTCGTTATCTGTGGAACGAAGATAGGTGCTTAGTCTAACGGTTAGTCTGAGGATGTCCAGGTAAAGCATCAGACGTCTGGATGAGGTTATGGACGTATGATAGAGGAGTGCTTCGACTGATGTTTATGAAGACAGAAACTAAACGCAGAACTATAGGAAGTTAGACGTCTGAGACACTTGTCAGACGTCTTAAAGTGGAAAATCAAACGTCTGAGAATTGTTCTAGACGTCTGATAAGAGTCTTAGTGTTAGGTTTTTGTTTCTAATTTATCTTAAGTGTAGAGAGTCTAAGTTAGCTATTTATAGGTTATGTTTGAGGGCTCTTTACAATATTTCTAGTCTCAAATAAAATAAAAATTACAACATTTGAAAGTTTACATGAAAAAACCTATGACCTGATACTTATGCTACTTGTCTTCACGCTTTTAATCTCCTGTCTTGGAAAAGTTTATGAAACTTGCAATTATATTATTACAAAGAGAAAGAATATGCTACGCTTATTTTTTATTTTATTTTCTTTATTTTGTAAAATCATCAAAATATTATATATAAGTAGTTGAACTAGCAGTTCTCACTAGGAGGGTGTGAAGACGATGGTCTAAATTTTGGCTGAGCCAAGTTGATGATGGTAGTCCACTTGGGTATTTAATTTCTTTAACCATGATGTACAATGTGTAATTATTGTAGTGCTTGACCTTGTTCTTCGGTATGCTTGATGTTTAGGCTCTTTCTAGCTCCATCTGCATGGGTTAGATCTGAAATTAACACGTGTAAAGTTTCAAAATGAGCATCTTCGCAGTAATCTTATTTTCAGGTAATGGAGGAGATCTAAACCATCCTTCTCATGCATCTGTGATTGCATGATGCTATTGTTAATGATATGCTATTTTGAACTGAAGGTCAAGCCTGGTGGTTTGGGTGTTACATGGGGGTCTTGTTATGTAGTTGAGTAGGATAGCCTTTGAGAGCAAGTTCCACTTCCACAATTGCAACCTCTCTTTTGTCTGTTTTCTGTTTTGTTATTGTTGGCATTCATTAGGGACCATCCTTGAGTTCAATCTTGGCAACGACTTGAGCAAGTTCCACGTGTGAGTGATGGGTCTCAGAGGCCTCTATCGAGGTCATTGAAGGTCATCAAGGAATTTGCGGAATGCAAGAAACGTGATAGAGTTAAGAGAGATATAAATAGGCAAGCATCAACATAAAAATAGGGGATTGATAATTAAGTTTCACATGGTATGAGTATACGTTTGCGGAGGAAATTTAATCCTCAATATTTATTATGTATGGAAAAATTATATGTTCTCTCCTTAGGTTTCTTTTGGATTATCCTCTCCCCACCACATAAGTGGGGGATCCTTTTATAGAGTATGAAAGTGATGAAGTGTAACCGTTAAGGTAGTGGTGTTTGACCTATGTAATTACTGAGGAAGTAGAGTGGACTTGCGCAACCGCTGAGAAAGTGGAGTGGATTCGCATTTTACCTTTTAGAGTGAATTAGGTGAAGCAGATTAGAATCTTTTTAGTTTGATCCTAAGTCTCTCAGGGTATGTTTAGTTTAAGGAATGAGATTTTAAAGAATTGAACGAGTCTCTCAGGGTATGTTTAGTTTAAGGAATGGGATTTTAAAGAATTGAACGTGAAATTGGCATTTTGTGTACAAAGTGGAGAATAAGTCCCTTCGAATGTTTGGGTCCAACGTTGGTCATGAGAAAGAATAAAGAGTCAGTGTTTCACGTTTGGAGGAAGAGGGAGTGGAATACAGTTAATTTAAGGTACATGTGGACCTATTTTGGTATAACTTTCTTGTGAATTTTCTCAATTCAAATGCAAAATATCCTATTCTATTTTCCTAAATCAACGGACCATTGGACTTATTTTTGTGAGGATAACCGACGAGTCATTTGGCTAGAGATTCGGGTTTGCTTCAGAATTCAAATTTCTTTTTATGTGTCTTATTTTGTCTTCCTGTGACGAGACACGGAAGAGAGAACAAGAAGCCAAAGCCGTCTGGGTCATTCGGGTTCTTTTTAGTTATTTCTTCCCCCAAGAAAAGCTGTTTCCCACATGCTGCAGTTGCCCGCGTGAAGCGTGAAATGTTCAGGACAATCTTCTGCAACTGTCTTATGTCTTATTCCACTCCTCTTTGGCGGAAAAACTGGTATTAAGAGGGGGTGGTGGCAGTTGGAAGAACTGCTGGATGAGAATCCTCAACCTTACGGATTTAACCCATCTATATATCCCATGTTTAGCTTTAACCTGTACCCTTATCTCTCACAGTTAGCATGAAGTGAAAGTTTGTTCTTTCTCTCGCAAGGGAAGGCCTCGCAAAACCAAAATAATAAAAAAAAAGAAGGTCAAACCTATCCGGCACATATTCCAACGTTTTATTCGAATAAGGTATAGAGTTTATTTTTAAAAGAAAATTTAAGATAAAATAAATTTTAGTGATGTTAATGAAACTATCATAGGATAGTGAGAGTGTAGATGATAAGAGGGTAAATTATCTGACTTATGTATAGAAGAAAGTTATTTTATATTAGATATCAAATTATCTTTTTATTGTCACATTATCAAAAAGTAAAATAAGTTAATATTTTGTATCTAATAATTTAAGATTAGATTTTATCCTAATTCATCGTGTCCCGTAATCTGTACTTTTTCATTCCAAATCCAAATGATCGGGACTGGTAGCTTGGAGCGCAAGCTTGCAAGGAATCAGCAGCGAAGACCTACAATCGTACTGTTAATGGCAACCACTTATGGCGCGTTAAGAGGTTATGGTTGTGGGTGGGAGGATGGAACCGGAGAAAGTCATAGTTATGGTTGTGGGTGGGAGGGTGGAGATGACTTTGACCATGACCATCCACTCGGCTTCTCTCCACGCGTATCAGGGACTTCAAGCAGGTCATAATAAATATCAATATAAATTAGCTTCCATTACGTGTATTGGTATCCATCTCTTTTCCTCGTCACAGGGTACTGTCATACATGGGAGAAAAAAAGAGGATTACGAATCACCCACTCGAGCTCCCGATCCTGATGGCCCTACTCGACAGAGACGATGAAAACGACCAATTATCTAAAGAACCATTTTTACATTAATTGAAGTTAAGTTGCATTACGCGGACATGATAATTAAATCATAGAACTTTGACTTCAATACGAGTATCGTCATGTTCGTCAAGCTTCTTGGAGTACTTTAATCGGCAGGCTCCCCAAACTTGAACGTAAAGCTTTGTGACTTTGGAACTTCCTTCGACAGCATCGTTGGTAGATGGATTTCCCTTTCCTTCTTCTTTCCTTGGTCTTTGGACTTTTCATAGATACCTTGCCATGATACATCACATGCATACAATTAAGGGTTATACTTAATTAGGTTTAGAACCTTCTGAGAAACTTGTGGATGTCCTTGTAATTAAGCCATTTGAAGCCTTAAGAAATAGAGATATATATTCTTCTTACAGGAACAAGAAAATTAAGTCATGGTAGCAGTAAGTTACCCAACCATATTGCCTGATTGGTAATGGAATGGTAAATTGAAGAAGATAAATTGCATGATTGGCTTGTTTTCCAACAATTTGCGATGATTGCAATTGATCAATCAGGCATCAAAAGAAACTCAAGTGGTAAAGGAACTTCCTCCAACTCCAATAGGATGTTTGCATGTCAGGCCAACAGGGGGAAAAATTCTAGTTAGCTAGCTCTTTAAATGGTTCTAGATAATGAAGATCAAGCCTATAAGCACATAATGCGTGCCTATACAACCAGGAAAGTAATGGGTGGAAAATAACATATGTGTACCTTAGGGACAATGAAAAAAACAATTATAAGAACCACACATAAAATCAAACCTAGGTAAAGACAAGCATAACTCAAGTAGCTAGCAATAACTTAATTCTTGAAGGTATTTCAAAGAGAAGTTTGAATGATAGAAATCCCAATCATTTTCATATAAAATAACCTAGTGTTGCTCCTACATGGAGCAACCTATGCATCTTGATTCAAAATGAAGCTACGAGTTTAACGTGCACAAGAGGAGATTTAAATATGCGTTTGTTGTAATAAAGTCTCAATCGTTCGAAAATAAATAAAATTTATAAACTCAGAATCTACAATGGAGTTTGAGGTCGAACACAGGAAGCAAATGTGAAATTTACAACATTAATCTCATTTGAAATCAATGAGCACAAGTAATAATAAATATGCAATGAATATAATTTGTTAGATTGTAATTCAAATAATGATGAGATAAAAAGAATAGAGAGAATATAAAAAGTGGTGATTTGAATCACCAATTAAATCATCTAATTAAGCATGTATCTCATATCCAATATTAATTATAGTACTTAAATCATTCAACAACAACATTCAAATAATGCTACATTGTTCACAACCAAATCAAACATCGGGCATTTATCATAAGACAGCTTAATCGGCACAAGGCTTCTCAAAGCCTTCTTTCTTCTTTTCTTCTTCAAAGCTTCTTCCTTCCTTCACAGCACACAAGGGAACCAACTGTTGATTCCTACAGGAGAGGTGAGATTTGCAGGAAATAATATAAAATGCGAAATTAATGTAAAACAATCTCACAAAGATCACAATCATACAATTACACAAGAAATTTTAGGTGGAAACTCAAACTAGGTGAAAACCATCATCTAACCCTCTCGAGTTAGGATTTTTTGATCGACTAAGTCGATTGAAATCACTAACTAAGTCACCTAAAATGAGGGTGACTCAACCTTAATACAACCATGCTACTTTGAACCCGAGGGTAGCGTAACCTCAAATCCTTTCTCTTCACGAGAGGGTTTTTGTTTCACGAAGGAGACGGGAATTCACAAAGCGAATATCCAACCAATTTACAAAGATAAAATATAATACAACCTATAGAGCCCCAAATAAACCTAGCTAATATAGGAAAAGAAACTTTCATTTGCTAGAAGTGCGTCGACTTGATGACGAGGGTGCGTGAACCACGCGTAGGCACTACGCCGTTCTCGTAGTGAGAATGGGTGAACACCTGGATGAAGCTCTCAGGTGTGGAACAAACGCTTGGAGAGCTAGAGTTTCTTCTACTTCTCTTGGACACAAAAGATGTGGAAATGCTAATACCTGGTGTCTTAGGGTTTCTTTACAAGGCAATGAGCCTCTTCTATTTATAGATAGCTTAGGAAGGCCTAGGAAGGCTGTGGAAGCCTTAGGTAGCCGTTGGGGATCATCCCAAGGCAAAATAAGTAGGAATCAGAATCATTAATGATTCTAACAGGGTCATCAAACGTCTGGAAGATACTCTTAAGACATCTGTAGACTAAATCAGACGTCTAATCTTAGACGGGTTTCCTTATTGACTTAAGTCAGACCTAAACAGGGTTCTAGTGTAATTCAGTTAGATGACATATTGGATGTTTGGCATAAGGTCTGGACATTTGGAAATCTAACTAACTGCGGAAATGGATTTCCCAAGGCACAAACGGTTATAAGTCTTAATAGAAGTGATTTTGGCTTAATCGAGGTTAACGGTTACTTTATCAGATGTTTGAGGTCCTCTAAGGACGTCTGATAGAAGCTTAAAGGACATTGCTTAACGATCATTTTCTTAAGCCAACGTTCCACTAATTTGATGTCTGGCCAAGTCATCGGACGTTTGCTAAGACATTTGTACTAAGGGCTGATCGTCTGATTTTAACTGACAGAACCTACTGAGTCCAGCTTAAGTGAATTTGGAAGTCTAATTCAACATTTAAACGTCTTAAAGTTCACTATCAGACTTTTGATTTTTGTGTTAGACGTCTAAAAAGGTTATTTGAAGCCTATGTAGTGTAGTTTTCTACTCGGAGGGGGTGAGATCAGCTTGACGTAAAAAATGCGGAATTGAAATAATAAACAATCTCACAAAATAACAATCGCACAAAAGGCACAAAGATTTTTAGGTGGAAACCCAAACCGGGTGAAAACCACCACCTAACCCTCTCGAGTTAGGATTTTCCGATCAACCAAGTTGATCAAAATCCACTAAACGAATCACTTTAAACGAGGGTGATTCAACCTCAATTACAACCATGCTACTTAGACGAGGGTAGCGTACCTCAACCCCTTCTCTTCACGAGAAGGATTTTGTCTCGCGAAGGAGACGGGAATTCGTAAAGCGAATACCCAACCAAATAACAAAGATAAAAGAAACAAGTAATCCTATAGAGCCAACAAAGTAATTTTTAACCTAAGCTTCTATAGGAATTAGGATGCTTCCCTTTGAAAGGAGTGCGTCGACGACGCGGATGTGTGAGCCACGCGACGGCGCAACTTCCCCCTGGTGAACTACGGCGGGAGAGCGGGTGGGCGAAGGCTTGATGCTCTCAAGATGAAGAACTAGCGCTTAGAGAGCAAGAGAGACACAAAATGGTTTGAAAGTGTATTGCAAGGTGTGTCTTGGTGTTTCTTGGTGTGTGTTAGTGTGTCAAAGGCTCCCCTCTATTTATAGAGCCCTTAGGAAAGCTTTGGAAGGCTTTGAAAAGCTTCCATAGCCGTTGGGTGCAAAGCCCAAGTGAATCAGCCCGAAATCAGGAACAATCATTGTTCTGACAGGCTTATCAGACGTCTAATTCTAGCATCAGACGTCTGGAAGATCACTTTAAGACGTCTGATTTCAAGGTCAGACGTCTGATTTTGGGCGAGTCTCTTCCTGACTTGGATCAGATCTAAACAGGGTTCTAGCGCAAGCCCATTAGACGACATACAGGACGTTTGGCACTATGTCTGGACGTCTGGAAACCTACTTTTACGTGGGAATGGATTTGCGACGGCTAGAGAATCTCTGAGAAGAGATTTTCGGGTCAGTCGAGGCAAAACGGTCATTTATCAGACGTCTGGAAAGGCCTAAGAACATTTGATAAGGCTCTAATGGTCATATTCTGCAGTGTTTGCTAAGTAGCCAACGGTCCACTAATTGGACGTCTAGCGAGTCCATCAGACGTCTTCTAAGACGTCTGGACTACGGTCTGGACGTCTGATCAGACAGAATACTAAGTAATAGTTATCAGACGTCTGAATCAACAGTCAGATGTCTTAAAACACTTTATCAGACGTCTGATTTTGGAATTAGACGTCTGGAAATGCTGTTTGAACCCTATAATGATTTTCTAAGTATTCTACAGAAAACCTAAGTATCCTAGGGTTGTGCAGGTGTTCCTTGGACTACTGTTAGGGTACTTTGAGGCTCTTTAACATAATGTTCTAAGGAAATAAAAAGAGTAAGAAAAATAAAGATAAAAGTACATGAAAGGATTAAACAAAATTCTATCCTATTCTTCTTGTCCTTCCATCTTCAATCTATTGCTCCTCACGAATCCCCTCTGTTCTCCATCAAGCTCCTCCAATCCGTCCTAGATGAGAGCTCGAATTTCGTCTAAACACGTCTACATTTGCAATTAACCTGAAATCTAAGACTCCAAGTGTAAATGTTAAATAACACGCGTTTTGTTATCATCAAAACAAATGATCGTGGTGCTCTAGCACATGGAATTCATTATCAAAAGGGATTGTTCATTATACTAAATATTACGACTAGAAAGTGGGAAAATGATTACACTAGAATGCAGTAAATCTACTCCAGAAAGCAGTAAAAGAATGGAGAGAGAAATATCCTCCTCGACAGTCGCTTGGAGGACAAGCTGAACTACTCTAGAAAGCAGTAAATCTATTCTAGAAAGTAGTAAAAAGAATGGGGAGAGAGATATCCTCCTCGATGGTCGCTTGGAGGACGAGCTGGACAGGATGACGCTTGGACGAAGGAGGACGAAGCAGAAGAACGGGAATGGGGCGGCACGTCGTCGTCGTCGCGGGATCCACTTCCAAAGGGGGACAAAAAATTGACTTTATCTCGCGAGAAGCATTCCGGGTGTGAGACAATCTTCTCTTGAGCTTTGGAGAGGGAGAGAAGAGAAGGAAGGGATGAGAATTTCATGTGGAGGGGATCTCCTTTTATAGTTGCAAGGAGTGGGGGCAAATTGGTCATTACATCTTTAAAAATTAAATAAGGGGTCTTTAGTGACGGATAAAACCGTCGCTAACGCCCCATCGTGGGAGTAGTGGGCTCTGCCCGTGCGCGCCCTCTTGCACAAGTCCAGTCGATTTCAGTCGTCTGATCGCGAGATCGGACGGCTTAAATCGCACCTTCACTCGCCTCGCTGCGCGCCCGCCCACGTGCGATCCTGCGTGAGGTGCGGGCGTGCGATAGCACGTGGGCGCTATTGAGCGCTAGCAGCCGCCCGATCAAGATCCAATGCTCTCTCGCGCCCGCTCTTCTGCACCGCTCGCCCTCTCGCGCGATTCGATCGCGCGTGGCCTGCTCGCGATAACACCCTCGCCCACTGCGCTGCAGGGCATTGATGGGCGTGAGGATGTTTTAAGTCGCGCATATCCACAACCGTTGGATCGAGATCCAACGGCCCAGATCGCGCGCCAAAACTTCTTTGAAAAAGCAACGGCAGTCTTGAGGGCTGGTTGGATGGTTGAGATGGCACCACGTGGCGCCATCTTGGCCGTTCATCTTCTGGAAGTTGTAGATGGTGCCACGGGTGTCGGATTGAGTCGATTTTCGCGCCGTTAGGTTGCGATCATTGATCCGAATCCATCCGTGCGATCGAATTTGTTGTTTGAAGTGTGGATACACACCATCTTGGCCCTTGATCTTCTAGGGTTCCCTGGTCTCTTTCTGATGCTACAGATGTCTGATTAGGGCGATCTTGGAATCATTGAACTCCAATTGTCGCCCTAATCACATCTGTATGGTTGGATCTTCAAAATGAGGTTCTGATAAAAAGTTTGCCCTGTCCAAGCACATAAAAGGAGACAATTAACCTCCATTTTATTCAAACTACTCTAAATGTAAGATGATGCGTGTTATACAATATTTATAGCGTGCAATGCAATCCTATACTTAAGAACATGCAAAAATAGACATTTTAAGTAGTGTAAATGTGTTTAGTTCATACCCCCATGCCTATCTTTTGCTAGTCCCTAGTAAAAACTATATGTTATTTTTAAAAGAATTAGGTTGGATTATTTGGGCATGAGTTATTTCTAATCATTAAGAAAATGTCTACTTAAGATCTGAACTTTTAAAGACACAATAGTGCCTAAGTATCTGCCAAAATGTAGACCTCCTCAAGCCTTCACCTTATTCAAAGAAAAATTTCTTTTTCTTTTTTTCCTCTTTTCTAATTTTTTTGGATTTTCAAGTTTTAGGGTTTAAGAGTGGCTTTCTACGGCAATTCAACTCACTCAAGATTTGATAAGAACTCTATGTTTTAACCATCTTATTGTGAATGTGATAGACTCGTTGACCGGCAGTTAAAACGGACTTCGGGTTTCTACGCCTCTAGGTGACCTCAAAAAGAATTCTGCCTAAAGGTGTATCTTTACAACCGGAAGCTTTCTCCCTACTTTTATTTTTTTTACGGGGTCAACACAAGGGTGAATCTAGTGTATATCTCCCCGGTTTATTTTACTTCTCTGCTTCTTCCTAAGTGTTTTGAGAATTTTCAGTACATTTATTGAGCTGGGTTCTTGACAATCGGTCGAGGAGCTGTTACCACCGACAACTTGCCAGCCATACTTGTGCGGCGAAGTGTGGTTTATTTCTTTTTTTTCCTTTTCTCCTTTTCTTTTTGATTTTTTTTTCTTTTTTAAGTAGGTGACTTCCCTAGTCTAAGATTTACCGAAAGGCAGTAAAAAGAGAAAGGTCCAGTGATTGAGCTCTAGACAACCTACCTATGGGCTGTTACCCACGATAACTTACCAGTTATATCACCCTAGAAGGTTCATTAGCTACCCAATTTCCGTTAAAATCGCCGAACGACGAGTCAGTGACAAGATAGTGTGTAGATGCTAGAAACTCAATGTTCCCTCAAATTAGAGGGCAGGTTGATAAGTCGTGTACTTATCACCCAAACTTATTTACTCCAATTACGATAGAATTAAGATGGCAAAGACTCGAAGGATAAATCCACATTTTAGTGGTTACACGGGTTGATTAAGTCCAAAGACCTGAAGGGTCTTTGTGTTCAAATCATAATGTGTATTTCCTAAGATTGAAAATTTTCTTAAACCTAAGTTCTCTTTCCTAATTCCAATTTTTTTTAATAAAATAAAACAAATCTACGGAGCTGTGAAATAAATTCAGAGATGAATATCCGCCCCCCCATGCCAGTCTAATGCAATGTCCTCATTGTATTAAAAAGACATAAAATAGAGTGGAAAAGCGTAGAAAGCACCTGAATTGCGTGAATGTCAGGTCTGCTCCGAGATGAGAACTACAAAGAACTGTATATGTGCTGAATTTAGTGCCTTCAGCTAGGCACACTATACAAAGAAGAGTAATGAAGAATTCACAGGTGCAGGTCAGAATCAAAATAAACAAAAGAAACCTCCAACCTGTCAGCAGAGGTCCACAGATGTGGACCAGATTGTGGTGTAGACCCGTACCCCATAATCGGGAATATCTTAGGTTTTGGATAAAAATTACCCAAAACCTAAAATCTGTATGCAAGCGGGGTCAGACCTGCAATTTATGAGGATGCAACCCAAGACCAAAAAGTCGGGTTACAGAGAAATTAAGCTCGAAAGGATAATCATTGAATGTGTGCTTGGGTTGGACATCCTTAGAACATATGTCATAAGGGTCCTGCTTTGATGGTTTCAGCTTAATAAGAACCCTTCGACTCAATCTTCTACTTCCTCCACAGTTAGCTTCCCAAATCAGAACTTCCGAACTCCTATCCTCCTCAATCAGAATGTTAAATTCCAAGACCTCTTGCTTGTTAATCACCCCGTCTGAAATCTCCAAGTCTAAATGATGTGGCTGAATTAGAATTGACTTGGGTCTAATTATCTCAGAAATAGAATCATCAATAAGCTTAACGGGGTGTAACTAACAATTACGGCATTGAATTGAATCCTCGAGAAGATGCGATTCTGGATCCATAATGTGTGTCCTAATAAGATTAGTTTCCTCAGTTATTGGACTATCAAAGGATCTATCAGATTCCTCAGGCTCAATCGTCTCACAAAAATCGTGTTCAGAAAACTCGCTTGAGATTTCGCAACTTGAATCTTCACCATCAAAGAAATCAAGATCCGTATCAATGTATGTCCCAAAATCATCTGTCACTTTCTGTTTCAAGGAGACATACGTTTCCTCGTACCCCGGCTCAGGAATCTCAGGTGAAGAAATCAAATCATCCTTAATTGGTTGCTCTAATTCAATCTGGTCAACCTCGTAACACGTGTCCCCCCCAACAGGTGCCTAAGCGGGTTCTGTCATTGGCTTTCCTGAAGTGGGCTCATCCTGGGAATCATCCCATGATTGAATCAAAGCAACCACGAATCTCATCCTCAATTTCGCTAATTTCTCAAGTAGAAACTCACCCGGGTTCTTATCCTTAACATCCTGGAGCCAATCCAACAAAGACTTATTCAAATCATCAATCATCTGAATCAGGGGCTCCAATCTTTCAATGGAAGGTGTTGGCTGAGCTTCTAAAGATTGAATGATATTCTTCAAGTTAGCCAGAACCTTATCTTGAACTTGATTACCCTAAACCAAATGAGTTGGTTTAGGGTTGGGCAGGTTTGGGATCAATGCAGGGGAATTAACGAATTGAGGTTCATTATGCCCTTCCTGATAATAGGTCATTTCAGATTGTTCAAAAGGTGGTGATGACCTAAAGGCAGTGTAATCAGAGGATGGGTAAGGATCGATGTATCCTTCTTGATTGTAGATCGTATTAGGTTGTTTATAAAAGGTTGACGATTTATGATCGATGTGGCTCTGAGAAGGATAGAAATCACAATCAAATTGTTCAGGGTTAGACCCCAAACACGGAGGTCTGGAACTGTATCCCCAATCTGAGTTATCCCAACTAACTGATGATTGATTACAATACGAGTCGGGATAATCGTCATGTTGAGGATAATTTAAAATCGGAGGGAAAGAGTGGGAATGCGTGTAATATGTGGAAGGATTCATGAGACACGGGAGGAAGAAAGGCACCCTGCAATACAAACAATCAAACCTGTCCTTAAGTGGGCTAGCCTAAAGACCTATAGACTCTCAAAACCCGTCTTGAGATAAAGGAATGATTTGATCTATTTCTATCTGTTCAATCCAACCAATTAGAAGGAGGGACTGAGGAGAAGGTTCTTCCTTCGGCTTGCGCCTCCGGTTCCTAGTGTACCCCCCAGCCGCGATCATTTGATTCTACTCCTCTAGCTAGACATCAGATTGAACAGTAGAAACAGACTAATCGAAAATAATCTCGTTCTTTGCTCTGAAGAGCGAGTCGAATCCTTAAGGCCAACGTCTACTCTATTTTATTTAGGACTAGATTTGAATGTGTTTTGGAATGTGATAGGCCCTTTAAATGGGTTGTGCCCTTAATGATTGATTGATTTGTGTGTTCATGCACAACCCGTGATTTTTAAGCAAGATTACTTTTGATGTGGTGAATTTTAGAGTTCAAATCTTGCTTAGTAGCTTTTAGGATTCAACTTTAGGTGTTTTCAAACAAGTTTTGTTGGCACACCAGGTTTTTGAAAGTATAGGTGAAGATATTTTCCTTTAAAGCTTAAAAAAAATGTGGAGTGCCTGGTAAATCCCTAAGAGTTGAACCTATGTGGTAGCTATTTTATGAGTTGATTTTATTTGAAGTGGTGCGGCCCAAACAACTGGCCACAAATGCACCACTAAGTTAGGCACACAAAGATGGTTAACGTAGAATGATTTCTACTCTTTTATGTGTTGCTTTATGTGTACCAGTTCCACAGATGAGAACCCGGTTGAGTAGAAACAAATCAATTCGGTTAAGTGCCTTGAATGTGGGTGTACGTTGTGTGTTTGTTGAAAATTATCCCACAAGATTATCCTTTTGTTGTTGTTTTTTTTTTAATAAATGTGGGTGGAATAAATGTGAGTGAAAATCTAAACAACCAAACTATTCCTAGGATTTATGCAAACAACTAGGTTAATTGGAATTTGAATTTAATGTGGTGAATGAAATCTAAGGAGGGGGAAAGAATGTGGATAACTTACAAAACCTTCCACAGCACTGTACTCCAATCTACCGCTTTTGCTCGTCTTAAAAGAGTACCTGCAATCACAATAAGAAAGGAGAGAAGTGAGGTAAATGATTTGTAAGTTAGAAAACGCGAAGAGAAAGCAAAGAGCGTCGCCTCCCAGGCAACGCCGGCAAAATGTTAAACGTCAGGTTGCTATGCTAAGGTGTTCGGTTTTGAAAACCTATCATCGTAGTATGAAAGCGAAGAACTCGTGTGAAACAAATAAAATTTATACTGAAATTGAAATTTCGGGTCGAACACAGGGAGGGGGACATTTGATTTAAAAACAACGCGTTTGTTTTTATTTGTCACGAAGTAATTCAATTGATTAGAACTACTTACAATAAATAAAAGGAGAGAGAGAGAGAATAAGAGAGAGGATAATACAAATAAAAATCAAAAGAGATATAGAATGCACATGGAATTCATTATCAAAAGGAATTGTTCATTACACTAAATATTAAGACTAGAAAGTGGGAAAATGATTACACTAGAACGCAGTAAATCTACTCTAGAAAGCAGTAAAAGAATGGTGAGAGAAATATCCTCCTCGAAGGTCGCTTGGAGGACGAGCTGAACTACTCTAGAAAGCAGTAAATATATTCTAGAAAGTAGTAAAAAGAATGGGGAGAGAGATATCCTCCTCGACGGTTGATTGGAGGATGAGTCGGACGGGACGATGCCTGGACGAAGCAGGACGAAGCAGAAGAACGAGAATGGGCCAGCACGTAGTCGTCGTCGCGGGATCCACTTCCGAAGGGGGACGAAAATTGACTTTATCTCTCGAGAAGCATGCCGGGTGTGGGACAAGCTTCTCTTGAGCCTTGGAGAGGGAGAGAAGAGAAGGAAGGGATGAGAATTTCGTGTGGAGGGGGTCTCCTTTTATAGTTGTAAGGAGTGAGGGCAAATTGGTCGTTACATTTTTAAAACATTAAATAAGGGGCCTTTAGTGACGGATAAAGCCATCGCTAAAGCCCCATCGTGGGCGTAGCTCGCGCGTGCCCACTTGCCTGCACGCGCAACGCTTGCGCACGTCCAGACGATTGCAGCCGTTCGATCGCGAGATCGGACGGCTTAAATCGCGCCTTCGCCCGCCTCGATGCGCGCCCGCCCGCGTGCGATCCTGCGTGCAATAGTGCGTGGGAGCTATTGAGCGCCCGCAGCCGCCCAATCAAGATCCGACGCTCGCCCGCGCCCGCTCTTCCACGCCGCTCGCCCTCTCGCGTGTTTCGATCACGTGTCGCCTGCTCACGATAACACCCTCGCCCACTACGCTGTGGGGCTTGGATGGGTGCGAGGATATTTTAAGGCGCGCGTATCCACAGCGGCGATCGTGTGCCAAAACTTCTTTGAAAAAGCAGCGGCGATCTTGAGGGCTAGTTGGATGCTGAGATGGCACCACGTGGCACCATCTTGGCTGTCCATCTTCTAGATGTTGTAGATGGTGCCACGGGTGTCGGATTGAGTTGATTTTCGCGTCGTTAGGGTGCGATCGTCGATCCGAATCCATCCGTGCGATCAGATTTGTCGTTTGAAGTGCAGTCCTTGATCTTCTAGGGTTCCTCGGTCTCTATTTGATGCTACAGATGTCTGATTAGGGCGATCTTGAAATCATTGAACACCAATCATCGCCCTAATCACATTTGTACGATTGGATCTTTGATCCAAGACCCCGATCAAAAGTTTGCCCTGTCCAAGCACATAAAAGGAGACAATTAACCTCCATTTTATTTAAACTACTTTAATTGTAAGATGATGCATGTTATGCAATATTTATAGCATACAATGCAATCCTATGCTTAAGAACATGCATAAATTGACATTTTAAGTAGTGTGAATGTGTTTACATTAATAGCTTGTTGTAAGAGGGTGCGAGGTGGTCTGGCGAGGTCGGAAATGAAAGCGAGAAGGTGGGTTGTTCGATGAGTCACGAGAATGGGTGGATGGTGTAATAAGGATGGGGGTTTTGCTCGCAGAGGTATGGCGGAGCTTATGGAGATGTTGGAGGGGCGTTTGGTGGCTTGTGGTGTCAGGGAAGCCTCGCCGAAGGTGCGGCCAGACGTAGAGATGATGATGGGTGAATAGCGGTGTTGGTGGTC
Organism: Thalassia testudinum; assembly: GCA_037157565.1. Classification (NCBI taxonomy): domain Eukaryota; kingdom Viridiplantae; phylum Streptophyta; class Magnoliopsida; order Alismatales; family Hydrocharitaceae; genus Thalassia; species Thalassia testudinum. Next base: position 78,117,486 of record JAZHRO010000022.1, on the reverse strand, counting down.
TAATCTAGGTTCTGATGAGAGGGACAGGAAGTAAAGGAAGATAGCAACCTAACTAACCTAAGGTAACCGATGAAAGGGGAGGAAGGTGCCAGTTGTGGTATGGCAGGTGCCGGAGAGAGGGAGAACGACGAGGAAGAGGGAGGAAGATAGCGCCTGCTGGTATTGCAAGACGCAGATGATCACGGGGAAGAAAGATTGGCCAACTATGGTCTATGGTTGCCGACAAAGAGGGTGGATGGAGAAGCTCATCAGAGCTTATGGAGAATTTGGCCGAAGAGAGGAGAAGAAGGGTGGAATTCGGTCCAAACCAAGCTAAGGAAGATGGCCCTGCATCATGGGACCTTTTATAGGCCTCAAGGGGCCATTCCAAGCTTGGAAACCAAGCTTGGGAGCTCGGAGCTTTCGTACAAAGGAAACCCTTGATTTTAAACGGTTCACATTAGGTTTTGGGCAAGAATCAGAGCCCAAGATACGACTCAGATTGTAGAGGATTTCTTCAGGAGTTCCCTTTCCAATTTTGGAATAAATTAGGCGTGAAATCAGGGGGAACTCTTCGTTTAAAGGTCGACGGCAAGCTTGTGTTCACACAACTATAGCAACAGGGACCTGAACGTGAAGATGACGATAAACCTAGGGACTTGCTCGCATTAATTTCAAAGCTGGGGGCTTATGTGAGATAAAAAGAGTGACTAGACTGAAATGCAAACTAAGTCAAGATGAACTCTAATTGGGCTCAAATTTTGTCATAAAACTAATTTGAATCCAAGGAATTTGATGGTGAAGTTGGATTCTAGTTTTAACCAAGTTCGACTAGGTAATTGGTGCTGAAGCTCAAATTATGGCAACTTTCCGTTTGAGGCTCTATTTTAAGTCAAAATATGTTTAGATGGTAAAATCAAGGATACAAAATCTTATAGAATATTTTTCTATTAATTATAGAAGGTTTAGATGGAATTTATCTTGACCAAAACTTTTGTTATTTAAGCAAGTTGAAATTAGGATTTTGGGTTACTGTTAATTCTTGAAATATGTGAAAACATGTTTCTGTCTATGTGAACCCTCTTATTAGTCATTAATGAACATTTGACCTTAGGTTAACCCCTGGGAAACCCCATGATTATTGTGCATTCATGATATGCTGTTAAAACTGTAAATTTAACTTTGATTTAATGCACTCTTCTCAAAAAGGATATTTAGTGAATTACGACTTTTTAGCGATTATATAGGAGCGTTTGTCAATTGATTCTGTTTAATTAAAGCTAGTTTATAACTCATGATGATGTTATCATCACTTTAGATGTACCGAATGCATCAATGAATCTTCAAAGATTTAGCTAAACAACAATATGGAGGAATCGTCTCATAATTAAGATTAAATTGGATGGCACTTGCGAAGTACCAAGGGCTCAACGAGGATTGATGGATGTAGAACAATTTGTAATTGTTCAATTATTTATTGACTTATGCAACACTAGGTTCAAATATGGAAACCTCTTTATACTTAATGATCTATTGGTTGTAGCAAGCTCAACATGAAAGAAGTCTTATGTAGCTTACAACAAATTTATCTTAAAGCATTAAATGATTAATGTCGACTCGGAGATCATGACTACGTGATTTAATTCTTCTAGAAGAATTAGGTAAGTTAGGGCTAAAAGGAATTAGATACAACAATCAAATTAGCAATAATAATGAAGAATTATAATAAGAATAATGGTTGAAATGAATCTTTAGTGTAGACCTTCAAATAAATTAAAAGATTATAATAGAATTCTAATTAATCTTTGCACGAATGTACGATACAAATTTTCTCATGTATCTTAAATATCACAAGTGATATTTACTTTGTAACTTTATATCATTAATACTAATAATATTTGCTTATACACTAAATACCACCAGTAATATTTGATGTATAGCTAAATATCGTCGATGTGTGTATACAAAAAAGAAAATTTTTCGATAAACCTTAAGCTCAAATAACTTATTTGAGTGTATTACAAAATACTAGTATAAATTTTTTAAAATTGATATGTATTTTACAAAGTCTTTATATGTCTTACAATATATGACTTGTAATTTACAAAATATGCCTTATATTGTACAAACCATGTCTTTAAAAGTTAGAATGCTAGCTTTTAATTTGGAAAGTGATATTTTCACAACTTTTTATTAAAATGATCATCAAAACAATTTTCATTTTTCGTGGAATTTTAGACAACCTATTCAACCAATAAACTTTCAATCCATACAATTGGATTTGTTATTTGCAAATCCATGCGTGAAAAAATGATTTACTAGTTTCTTAATTGGATGATTGCTTGTCTATTGCTTAATCATATTTTACTTAGACTACCCTAATTATGTAAAATGACCTACACATGAAGACCAAGTATGTTAGCTACAACAATTTCCTCGAAAGGTTAGGACTTTGCACCTTATATGCATTTTCGTTTGCTTTCATAAAATACATGTTGCATTTTCTTTTTTCTTTTTGCATTGGCAATTGAAAGAAGAAATAAGGTGAAAAATGAAATGTTCTACAGGCCCTGGACCTATGGTGACAATGGCATGCTTATCGAAGATCCCTAAGCATGTTATTTGATGCATCTCCTTTCTATATCATATCATTTCTCATGTATGGTCTTTAAAAAAAAGAAATTAGAAAGAGCAAAATTATGTTTAAATGGGACATTATAGTCCAAACAAGTGAATGAAACGAGGTGATTTATTTTCCATAAAGGACGGACAATATCGATTCTCAAACTCCACCTACTTCAGTATTTTCAAACATCACCGATAGAATTGGGCCACAGACGAAGTACAAATGTGTTCATGACTCTTCTTGGCACAGAATTTTCAAATGAGTGGAACCTCCAAACAGAGGATCGGGTGGCCTCTGGTGGCACCACGAGAAAACGATCAAATATCTACAAAGTAGAAATAAGATAGCCGTGGGATTTCATATAACCACCGACCAAAAAGCGTTAGAAAACACCACAAATTAGTGGCGGATTTTGTACTTTCAATAGGGGCCCGTGATGTGAAGAGCCGGGAGAGAATTAGACTTTGTGGCTCAGTAATCTTTATTTGTTATCCTTTTAAAAATTGGTCTGCATATTTAAATCATAGCTGCCATGTTAAGACAAATATATCCCGCAAGTACGTTGCTTTACTATATTAAAGGATTAGGCAAAAGAAGTTAAAAGGTTTGTCATAATCATTGAATTCAAATGGTTAATTAAAAATGTATTTTTAGGTATGCATTCCGTGTCATCTGTCTACCTCCAAATGAATGAAATGTTGGATAAAAAAAAAGCTCAACGGTATGAATATAATAAATGGGTGGTACACTGCTTTTGGAAAACAAGAGAGACCTGTCTAGTCTTCTTTCCCATGACTCGCTAGCTTGAGTTAAGAGGAGTCAGTAGGTAGTCATAGAACATGAAAGGATACGATCTTTTGCACCCAACCATCTTCAAGTCCACCACCAATCGCATTAATATGGTCTGTGATCCACTGGTCCCCTTAGCTTATGTGACATACCATCTTATCCGATTCACGAAATAGCACCGATTCTATTTCATTTCCCACTTCTTTGGTGCATATTACGGAGTATCTTTCTCCTCGTAAAGATCAATGAATTTGAATTAACAAATAACATGAAGGGCTATTTCATGATTTGATCTTGAGTAAGTGATAATATTTTTTACTTGAATTTTAAAAAAGTTGCAATAGGAGCAATAAATGGAAAATATATAGAACTAATTTTAAAGGTAAATTTAGCTTTATCTGAGGTTCTAGGTAATAGCAAGATGCATCATGAACCTGAAGCAAATTAAGGAGATCGAGCTTACGTTTTAGGATATAAAAGGTTAAGGATAACTATTGTTGTATATATCCCTGTTCATCTCAAACTCTACCCTCCTTATAAAAGAAAGGAGACTCCAATCCACTATTGTGCACGGGGTCAATTTTGACCTACACCCCTCTTGTAATAGGGTTCGGGGTAGCAATTGGGGTGGGGTTTCGAACACCTCTGCTGTTGTCCAAGGATTAATCACAAGCATCAATCATCTCATGATGAACTCAGGCTAGTCCATTATGTTATCCAAATTTATATATCCAACTTGAGATAAACGAAAGTTCTCATATAGGGTCACAGTCGATTGTTAGAGTTGATGATTGAAATGCACTTTAAAATGTAGAAGTGGGAATCACCTCAAGCATCTTGGGATTACAATTGGGTGGGAGACACCAACAAAATGAATCGTTGCATTGAAATATCACCAATAATATTTGTTATTGTCACGTGACATGCCTCGGTGATGTTTGATTCAGATACAAAAATCACCAGTGACATTTGATGCAGATGTAAAAATTATTGGTGATATATGATTCACATGTAAAAATCACCAGTATTTGATTATGAATTAGGTCACTAATAGCGTAGAACTTACCAAATATGTGACTTAAAGAAAGTGGATGGCAACGTATCTTTTTTGCAACACACACTGCAAAATAAACATTGCAGAAAGAGCTTCTTTACTATGTTCAACGAAAGCATCAAATCATTGGTGATGTTTGATGTAGATGCAAAAATCATTAGTGATATCCAATTCACATGTAAAAGTCACGGTGTTTGATTCTAGAGTAGGTGAGTAATAACATAGAACCTACCAAATATATGATTTAAAGAGAGTAGAAGACAATGTATCATTTTTGTAACACACGGTGCAAAATACATTGCAGAAGTTGCTCCTTTACGATGTTCAACGAGAGCATCAAATTACCCACCTTTGATTTAATGTTAACTGACTAAGCGCTCAGGTTCCAAGCAAATATGACTAGCAAGTAAAATTAGCACCTCCCAACCCTCCAAGGCCAATCGATGATTTTGAAGGTCTCAATATCCTATGGTGCAGTGTTGCTGGTAGCATAACATTATTTGTAAGGGTGTGGATGCAAATAGTTAAATTTTATATTTTCTATATTTTTTTGTTCGATAATTCTAGTTAGTTGAGAAGAGCGTTAGAAATTTATTTAATTTGCAAATTGTCCCTTTATTTTGGGATGTGTGAAGCCTTTTGTCCATTACCTTTTTCTAAAATTGCTATTGAAAATTACGTTTGTTTTGAATAAGCCCTTTTAATCTTTTGTTTAGGTTGTTAAGATCCTTTTTTTCCAATGACAAAGGTATAAAAATGTCAAATACAACGTATGAAGGTGTTTCTCACTTCATGTCTCTTTATTTTATGCAAAAAAGTACTGACATATGATATGATGCACTATTATTCAATGCCAATAATGGAATTATTTTGCATTGGTGAAAACTACTGAAATCACTTAATGCCGATGCAAAATCATTTTATACTTTTACAAAAGCTATTTTATACCCATGTAAAACCACTATATCACCTTGGGAACCACTTTGTACCGATGTAAAATCATTTTGTTTTAATGCAAAATCATCGGATCACCTTCAAGATCACTTTGCATCTTTTAGAATAATTTTGCACTGATGCAAAATGAGATTATATCGATGTAAAATCACTTTAAAATAATTTTGTATCGGTGCAAAATCATTCAGAATGATTTATTATCAATGCAAAATCACTAAAAATAATTTATCACCGGCGCAAAAATATTTTACAGTACTTTTAACTAAAACTCATAGGTGATAAATCATTTTGCACCATTAATAAATTATTTCGGGTGATTTTGCATAAAATGATTTATCACCTATGAGTTTTAGTTAAAAGTATCATGATATTTTTTTCAATGTGGTTGGACACATCACGTAATTGACCTTACATTGTTTCTTTATATTAAATACCAATTATTAGTGATAACCACATTTACAACGCTCTGCATTGCAAAACGCATTACCTACTTCGTTTATCTATATTTTGCCTTTTTATAAAAGGGGGAAAGTACATGTTAAAAAGGATAGAATTATGTTAAAAAAAGTTGAAACCTTTGTAGTCTATTATTTTCTTTTCCCTTTCACATCTCTAAGTGCATCTTCCTGTTGTTCTTTTTAAAATCCCATGCGGTTTGGGGTGTTTTCCGTTTTCTTCTTACTCATTCTTCCTCCAACTATATGAATTTAGTATCAAAGCTAAAAGATCCATGGTAGCATGATTGATGACAAGTTTTTTTGAGCTAAAAGATCTGTACTGACATGATTGATAGCGAGTTTTTTGAGTTGATTTTCTATCGCAAGAACCTTTTGAATTAGCCCAACCTTTACATCTCACCACGACATCTCCTCCATTTTACCTCACCACCACATCCTCTCCTTCTATGTTGTCTAGAACTTCATCATTGCTCATCCTCCCTCCACCGATTTCACCTCTTCCCTACTTGCCCTACCTATGAGATGCCTTCTCTGCACTGGACTTCTCCTTGTTATATCATCACCATCTCACCACCAACCTATTGGCATCGGACTTTACGTTAGCCCCATGCAATAATAGTAGCACTTGTGCCATTACCATTACATCATCAACTTGTTACACTAGCTCATCTCAACTAAGAATACCTCAAACCTCAACTAGCAATTTCTCACTGCAACTCGTACATCATCCATTAAAGCCTCGATCGAAATCACACCACCACCTTTGTGATTTGCCACTGAATAATAATTACTTGATGAAGATATTACGTTGATTAATTCAATAAGAGCAGAGTTTTTCAAGAAAGGAAAAACTAATCATGTCGCATAACATTATTTCTAAGAGTATAAATGCTAATTGCCAAATTTTATATTTTCTACATTTCTTTGTTGGACAGATCTAGTTAGTTGAGAAGAATCTTAAGAATTTTTTGCCTTGAAAATGATTTTTTGTTTTAGGATGGATTAAGTCTTTTATCCTTTTTTTTTTTCTTAAGTTATTATAGAAAAGTATCATTTTGTAATAAATAAATCCATTTTATCTCTTGTTTAGGTTGCTAAAGCCCTTTTTATAAAAGGGGGCAAGCATCTGTAACAATAGATAGAGCTATATTAAAAAAGATTTGAAATCCTTACAGTGTATTCCCTTATTTTTTTTCTTTCCTTATCTCTCTAGGAACTGCACAATTTCTCTTTCAGAATTCACGTAACTTGACATGTTTCCTTTCTATCTTTTTACACTCTGGATCCCTTATTCTTCCTCGGATTTAATAAATTTCCCTTACATAAGACAATTTGACAAGGAACATTATTTACAATAAAGGAAAAGAAAATTAGTTAACTAGTGACAATAAGAACTGTAAATAGATTTTTATATATAAAATCTTTCGAGTCAACCAATTTGGCTATAGCCCCTTATAACTCATGGCTCATACGTGAATTAATGGCAACCAAATGCACTTGTCTTTTGGATTGGTTTGAAAATCAGCAAAGGAGAGGAGCATCAAGTGCAACCATATTATGTTTCTACCCAGATTACTTTTTCCCTCATGCTCACTCGACTCCTCCTGCTCCCGCACCGACGACCACTAGAAACGCTTCACTTGGTCGGAGCTACTCGTGGTGAGGGATGGGAGAATAGATATGGGAGGTGGAAGGATATTTTGAGAAAAAAAATAAAGTTACGAATTTTTAAAAGTAAAAGTTACTTTTTATTTTAATATTTTTTAACGATATATAATTTAATAAATAACAAATTTTAAAGGCATATATGTCAATGCAAATGAAATATATATATATATATATATGTGTGTGTGTGTGTGTGTGTGTGAAGTAAGTAGAGATATATTTATCTTTTTTAAAATTTACAAGGATTTACATGTAATAATCCCATAACAATATCCTTAGCACATCCAATCGCGTGTATTAATTATAACATGTCGCGTATAAAAGTTAGTTAATATAACAATACGTTGCACCCGAAAAAGGAACACGAAGGTCTTCCACCCGTTCCCAATATCGTGATGAATTTTCCAACGACTGCCATCTCGATGTATGATAGGATTTAATACAATGTCATGCTTCAATTAATTGGAATCCTACCGGATCAGATCCCTTTTTAACTTGGAAACCTGACAGTCGCTCAAAGAGGAGATATAATCCAAGTTGGTTTAGGAATTGATCAGAGTTTATTACATAATGATGCATCCCAATAAGGAATCATGTTTTAAAGTTATACTAGCATGTCTGGCCTCTTGTTTCAATGTGGGATCAGAGATGAAAGAAAATAAAAAGAAAGAGAAATGTGAAAATCCATGTGTACTAAAAATATATGATATGCATAATATATACGGAAAAAATTAAAAAAAATAATAACATTCATGATTATGACTTCAAATTTTATTTAACAACCTTTTATGTGAAGGTATAACTAGAAATATTACATATGATGGTAAAAAAAATATAATAGATAAACATAAATTTACTTTTTTATAGTAGCACAAATAAATAAGATTGGTAAATAATCTACAATATTTTTTTTTTGCCAAAAGAAATGACCAATTTTATTCAATATAAAGGTAGATTATAAATTATCCTACTACATCTTGGCACTTGACAATATATTACCGCAAATGTTTTCCACCCAAACATTGATACCATTAAACATGGCGTCATTTTTAGCTTTCCACACAACCCTAAGTATAGCAACCATGTACACACGTGGCGACAGACAAAAAGCTAGACCATAATACCTCCCATGTGGGTAAAAAAAAGTGGCAGAACTTGCTCCAAACTTCATTGGTTACCAAATACGTACTGAACAGGTGTCGAGCATCATCCTCCTCATAAGCACATAATGGACACTAGACTGTGTCAGTCTCCAGAATTCTCCTTCTATAGGTGCTCGTAACTAGTCCATCACACCTGGCAATCCACAAAAAAATCTGCACCTTTAAAGGAATCTTTAACTTCCATAACTGGGAGCAAATACGCCTATGACTATCATCGTCCCCCTGTGACTCACATAGAATTTCATAGGTTTTGCTTGGTGCACTGACTCCTCTAATCCATTTAAACTTGTCTGGCCCTTCCCTTGGTTTGAAGGTTTCCAAGGTCGTCACTAGTCTACTCGCCTCTTCTCCCATTCTAGTGTGATGCACTTCAGTGGATGGAAAAGGCTTCTACACCTCCACATTTGGCTGCCACATGTCTACCACCAATCCCTCCTTTATGTCAGATGCCCCGTACACACGTGGAAATGACTCTCTGAGTTGTCCCAACCCACACCAGTCATCTTCCCAGAATCTGAACTGTTCCCCACATCCAAGCATTGGAGAAAAAAATTGGAGATAATCCACCATTGTACTAGACACAAAGTCCCAAAAGGGGGATGTCAAGCTTGGTGCAACGTGTCTTTCAGCATAGTCGTGCCACCATATGAATTTCTAACCACTGTTTGCCATAGTCCTTCATCATCTCTCAAAATGATCATGCCCCATTTGAGTAAGAACAAATCCCCAAATTCTTTAAGTAAACGAATGAACACCCATGCTTCCCCTCTTCTTTGGCTTACAAATGGTGCTCCACTTGATGGGCTGGATAAAATGTCCACTGTGCGCTGGCCCCTTCCAAAAGAACATTTTTCTTAACACATCAATTATTTTTAGAATAGAGTCGGGTGGTTTGAATATGGAGAGGAAAAACATCCGGATAGTAGAAAGCACTGAATTCAGGAAGAACAACCTCCCACCTTCAGATAAGAAATGCCCACACCATCCTGCCATCTTCAAGGAGATCCGCTCAAAAAGCTGTGACCAATCTATCTTCTTCATCTTCTTGGCTTGGAGGGGTAAACCAAGATAGCAGATCTGGAGGTTCACTACCAACGTTTGTAGAATTTGAGACAATTCCTCCTTCATTCTGCATGCATCCCCAAAACAGATAAGGGAGGATTTAGCACCATTTACCTGTAGCCCTGACAACTCGCTGAAAATATCGACCAAATACTTGATGCATTATGCCACTAGTACCCCTCCTTCAATGAAAAACACCATGCCATATGCAAACTGTAAAATGAGCGTCAATGCACATTGGGTAAAAAGGGTGTACCCATGTAGCAAGCCACCTGAGCACTCTTTGAAGGCAAACTTGACTAACATGTCCACTGCTAAAATAAAAATGAGGGGCCACTGGACACCCCTTCTTGATTCCTTTATGAGGATGTATCCATTGAACTGTAGGACTCCCATTAATCAAAGGCGATAAGGAGAATGTGGTCACACATCTCTTTATCCACTGTACCCATGTCTCCGAAAATTTCCTCTTCCTAAATATCTCCCAAAGATATGCCCAAGAGATTGAGTCACATGCCTTAGAAAAATCACTTTCCACATAAAAGCCTTTTTCTTCTTCCTTACCCATCCTGACACCATCTCTTATGCCAAAATAAAAGACTCTTATACTGATCTGTCCTTCAAAAAAGCTAACAGCACCGGGCTGATAATATTCTGCATAACTAACCTCATACAATTAGCCAATACATTTCTAATTATTAAGTAAATGGAATTAGAAAGAGCAATTGGCTTAAAATCAGAAAGTGACTCAGCTCCTGCCTTCTTAGGAAGGAGAAAGAGAAGGGACATGTTTATCTTGTCCAAGCCAAAGTTCCTCTCAGGAACTTGTTAACCACCGCCATGACATCTAACTTGACCACTAGCCAAAGTTCTTTATAAAACAAGATGTTAAGACCCGAGGCACCAAGACCGCTTTAAGATGTCTGGGAGTTTGCCCAGACGTCTGGACGCCTTCCCAGACGTCTTGAAATTAATTTTGCGTGCGTACAGGAGCGAATCTGTGTGCAGACGTGCGCAGACTGACTTCCCAGCCGCCCTCTTCTCTTTCTTTCTTCCCCCGCCGACTTGCAGAGCCCCCCCTCGTGCCTACATATACCCCTCCTCTCCCTCACGGCACCCCACTCCCTTCCACCCATCTTCTCCTTCTCCCTGCTAGCGAGAGCGCGAGCGAGAGAGAGCGGCTGCTGCGAGCTTGTGGGGAGAGAAGCTGCTGCGAGAGGAAGTAGAAGCTCGACCGTGAAGGTGCGAGCTTGTCGGGCTTGCTAGAGCCAGCCGGCGGGAGGACGGCGAGTGTGGGGTAGCGCGGAGGAGCTGGTGCAGCTCGGGCAGCAGGCGGACGAGGCACGGCGCAGCCGTGCGTCGCAGGCGGAGAGCGAACCGAGTCCTAATTCTGGGAAAATTTCCTAGAATCAGACATCTGGACTTGCGTCCAGATGACGCCTAAGATGTTTGGAGGACGGTCCAGACGTCTGACAGGTACGATTTTATTTACCTTCTCCTTTTTACGCGTGTACGGCCATGCAGCCTCCACTGCATTCTTCTGCGCTTCATCGTGCTGAGATCAGGTGTGTGTGTGCGCAGGTTCTACTCGGGAGGGCGCGAGGGCTCGCCATCCCACGTGAATTAGACGTCTGGCTACAGTGCCAGACGATGGAGAGAACCTCCAGACGTCCGGGGTGATAATCAGACGTCTGGAAACCAAGGCCAGACGTTCCAGCGGGCTTCTGGACGTCTGAAGGACTGCGCAGACTGAGGTACGACCTGATCCACCTTTTAAGACGTCTGGAAGAGGTTCCAGACGTCTGATTTTGGACAGATTCGTTGTTTTTGACCCGTTTAGGGCCGGTTCGGAGTCCGTTTTCCGCATTTCGAGTTACGTTCTTTACAGAGTTAATTCCCCTATCCGTTTATGGTAATTGTGTACTGTTTTGAGAAACTCCTTGTGATTGATCCTTGTGCTAGGACCCTTTCCGTTGCAGTCTTGGGGGTTACGGAGGCGCTCGGGATTGCTGACCACGCCCCCAGTACTCCCGGTTTCGCTGGTAGAGTGGCTTTTTAATTTATTTAGCAAAATTTGTTACAATTCTGAAATAATTAATAGAGTCTAGGGTATTGCATGAACCCTAGGACTGAGAAATTAGATTTAATGATAGATCCTAGGGTATTGCATGAATCCTAAGATTGGAAAACTAGATTGAATGATAAATCCTAGGATACGGCATGAATTCTAGGACTGGAAAACTAGTTGGATATACAGACATTGTAGTCTTGGAAAGTAGAAAGGAAATAATAGCTGCCTGTAAATTGATTAACAGCTGCCTGTTATGAATTAATAAATACGATTGAGAACATGGGTTGTATGAATGTAAAACTAGAACGGTGAAACCTAAAATGGCCAAACGAAAAGAACATGAACCCTACGGGGAATTAGGAGTAGAACTCCTGGAAAGAGAATAGAATGGAACTAAGAAAGTGAAACACGGAAGTGTGTTGTCTCTTGTAACGACCCGGTTCCCGAGTCCCTACGAGACACGAGAACCGGACCGACTCGACTAATCCCAAGACCCAGTCGTCCAACGAGGAAGTAACCAAAAGACAGTAAAATAAACCACATTCAGCATGAATATAACTAACAGTAAAAAGTACAGCAGTAAGGAAAGAAACTAGTACAGTAGGCACCACCACAACAGTAAAACAACATTTATCATATAACAAAAACTGCAGGTAAAGAAGGTACAGCGGAAACAAAACTACTCACTAGAACAGAAACAAAAGAAGGTACAAAGCTGTGGCAACTCTACTGGACCCTACTCGGCCCAGCGTCCTCTGCAGCCGCCGACCCTGGCTGCTCAACACCTGGTCCTGAAAAAGGTAACGAGTGTAACACGTCAGCAAAACGCTGAGTAGAGTGGCAAACTAACTAAAGGCAACAGTAGAGTGTACAGTAGCTGTTATGTTCTATTACTTCCTTTATTTACATCTTTCAATTTTTCTCACTATTTCATTTACTTCTCAGATCCTTTACTTGATCTCGAATGTCCTCGTGGGACGATCTTGATTGCAGTCTTTTCCAACAGTAGAAGTAGCACGTGGTGCTCTCCTGGCCGGGAGAGTCCCCCGTGGTGATCCTACCCTCAGTCAACCACCCCAAGGTCACTGACAGACGTAACGGTGACTACGGCACGCGCGATAAACGCACAGGTAGCTAGCCCGTACTGGCACGCGGTCAGTCGTTTCCGTTAACGGGTGCGCCCAAAGCACAGCACGGAACCAGGGCAGAGCCCTCTCAGTAACAGGGGTCCAGCCCCTCCACAGTAACCAAACCGGGGCCTTGCCCCTCCACAGTCCGCGCACCCTCGCCTGACTACCCTGGTTTGCCCTAGTGGGCCTAACAAGTCGGTGAAGGAGGCTAGCAGAACCCCGGGGCCCGTGGGGTAGCTAGTACTCTCCTAACACTACTAGCTCTCCTCGGTACTACGTACACGAGGGCCAACAAGTCGGTACAGAGCGGCCAAGCCTAACCCCGGGTCCCTGGGGCGGCTGGCCCCACTCTGCACTAAAACAGGTACAGGTACTTCCCTTGGTACTGCGTACCCAAGAGACAGTACAAACTACATCTCAGTTCCATTCCTTTTCTTTCCAGGAGTTCCACTCCTAATTCCCCGTAGGGTTCCAGCTCTTTATCTCAGAACATCATATGTTTCACTTTCCAGATTCACGTTCTCACATTCCATGATCTCAACATGATTCTCTATGCATAACAGGCAGCTGTTAATTAAATTTACAGGCAGCTTTATATATTCCTTTCCATTTTTCCAAGACTGCAGTAATGTACATTCCACTAGTTTTTCCATCCTAGGATTCATGCCATATCCTAGGATCTATCATACAATCTAGTTTTCCGGCCCTAGGATTCATGCAACACCTAGGAGCTATCATTCCATATATTTCTCATTCCTAGGATTCATGCAATGCCCTAGGTTCTAGTTATGGTTCCATACTTTAACAGATTTTATTAATACATAAAACCACTCTACCAGGTACAACGGAAGTAATGGGGGCGTGGTCGGGAATCCCGCGCGCCTCCGCGACTCTCAAGACGGCAACCGAACGAGGTCCTATCACAAGGATCAAACACAAGGAGTGTCTCAAAACAGTGTATAGCTACTGTAGGCGGGTAGAGGAATAAATTCTGAAACGAACGCAACTCGAATCGCGGAAAACGGAGCCCAAACGGGCCCTAAACGGGTCGAAAAAGACAATACTGTGCAAAATCAGACGTCTGGAACTCCTTCCAGACGTCTTAAACGGTGGATCAGAGAATTACCTGTTCGGCTTGGTTCCCCGGACGTCCAGAAGTCTGTGGCGACGTCTCTCCTAGATCCCAGACGTCCGATGGTCTCTCCGGACGTCTGGAGGTCACTCCCGCCGTCTGGTACAACTTCCAGACGTCGGATTCGCAAAGGATGACGAATCCGAACACCTGCGCACAGCCAACCCTCCTCCCTCAGTACGGTCAGTCGACAAAAAAAGAAGGAGAAAGCGGAACTCACCTTTCAGACGTCTGTATGATCTCACAGACGTCGACCTTGTCGTCTGGATATCAGTCCAGACGTCTGATTCTGGAGATTTTTCCAGAATCAGAACCTCGCTCGGCCTCCGCTCGCGACGCCGCCCGCGTCGCACCTCGCGCGTCCGCTGCTCCGCCCGCAGCAGGTCCCTCTTCGCGACGCTCTGCGCCCCCTGCGCCCTCCGCCGGCCGGCCAAGCCGCTCCCGGCGAGCTCGCCCTCACGGCAGAGCCCTGCCCTCGCACGCCGCAGCTCCTCCGCGCCTTCTGCTGCGCCGCTGCCGCTGCGCCCCTCGCGTCCGCTCGCTCCGCCCGCAGCAGGAGAGGAGGAAGATGGTGGAGACGGGAGGGGAGGCGCGCCCCCCTCCCCCTTTTAACGCCGCGCGGAGAGGAGGAGAGAGACGGCCGCAGTCGCCTGCAGCCGCAGAGAAGATGCGGATCGCAGGTCTGCGCGCACAGGCGCGCAGACGAATATCCCGTGCGAGTATAACTGTTTGTCAGACGTCTGTAAACTATCCCGGACGTCTGGTCATACGTCTGGATGTGATCCCAGACGTCTTGACAGACGTCTGGGCCACCTCCCAGACGTCTTAAAAGACGTCTGGGGTACGCGCTCGTTACAATATAACAAACTCAAAGGAAGTTTCGTCCCCGAAACTTGCGCCAACTAGGGTGCGGAAAAAGGATGTCCAAATAACCATAACAAACTCAAAGAGGACCGAAGCCGGTCCGAAAAGACGTACCCGCGAAAAGCTCTGGGTACCACTCCCGCATTGCCGCCTCAGGCTCCCAGGTAGCCTCCTCGTACCGCTGGCTCCTCCACAAAACCTTTACCAGGGGTACTTGCTTTCGTCTCAACCTGCGGACGGCTCGGTCTAGGATCTGCACTGGCCGCTCGGGGTAGGTCAGGTCGTCGCTCACCTCGACGCTCTCGTGACTCAGTACGTGGCTGGGATCGGCTACGTACTTCCTGAGGTTGGACACGTGGAACACGTCGTGCACACCAGAAAGCTGCGGGGGAAGGGCAAGTCTGTAAGCAACGGGTCCAACCCGCTCCAGGACCTCGAAGGGCCCCACGAACCTCGGCGCGAGCTTCCCTCTCACCCCCAAACCGCTGTAAGCCCTTCATGGGCGAAACACGAAGAAAGACGTGGTCCCCAACCTCGAACTGCACCTCTCTGCGTCTGCGATCTGCGTAGCTCTTCTGTCTGCTCCTGACAGTGCGGAGTCGTCTGTGGATCTGTTCAACTACCTCCTGACTCTGCCGGATCATCCTGGGGCCAACCTCCCACTTGGTCCCCACCTCAACCCAACTCAAGGGTGCCGTGCATTTCCGTCCGTACAGAGCCTCGTAGGGAGCCATGCCGATGCTCGAGTGATAACTGTTGTTGTATGCAAACTCTGCCAGGGGCAGGTGTTCCTCCCAAGAGCCCCTCCAGTCTAGTACACAGGCACGCAAAAGATCCTCAAGTGTCTGTATCGTGCGTTCCGACTGTCCGTCCGTCTGGGGGTGGTAAGCCGTGCTAAACCTCAACCTCGTCCCCAAAGCCTGCTGAAACTCAGCCCAAAACTGGGACGTAAAGCGGGTATCCCGGGTCGGATACGATCTCCCGCGGAACTCCGTGTAGTCGCACCACATCACGGATGTACCTCTCTGCCAACTGTGCTGGTCCCAAAGTGACTCGGATCGGCAAGAATCGTGCCGTCTTCGTCAACCTATCCACTATTACCCAGACCGCGTCGTGTCCTCGCTGGGTAACAGGTAAACCCCACCACCAGGTCCATGGTGATGCTCTCCCACTTCCACTCTGGCACTGGAAGCGGCTGAAGCGGCCCTGCAGGCCTCTGATGCTCGGCTTTCACCTGCTGGCACACTAAGCACTGCTGCACGAACTCACCCACATCCCGCTTCATCCCTCTCCACCAGAACTCGCGTCTCAAGTCATGGTACATTTTCGTGTTTCCGGGATGTATGGTGAATCTGGAACCGTGTGCCTCAGTTAGGAGCTCTCTCAACAGCTCCTCGTCTCTGGGGACGCACAGCCGTCCCCTCAAGCGTAACACCTGGTCTGTGAAAGAGAAGTCCCCCAGGTCCCCCTGACAGTACTCTGTCGCGCAAAGACTGCAAGTACGGATCGGCCATCTGTCCCGTGATGATGCGGTCTATCAACTCTGGTCTGGTCTGCCGTGTCACCGTCACTGCCCCACAGTACCCTCGTAACTCTAGAGGTCGCCAACTGCCCACCTCCTCCAAAAGGCTCCAACTCTGTAACTGTAGACTGGCCAAGCGTGCGGGCGCCTTACGGCTCAAGGCGTCAGCCACCACATTGGCCTTTCCCGGGTGGTAGGAGATGCTGCAGTCGTAGTCCTTCAGGAGCTCCAGCCAACGTCTCTGTCTCATGTTGAGCTCCTTCTGGTCAAAAAGATATCTGAGGCTCTTGTGATCTGTAAAAATCTCGAAGGTCTCACCGTACAAGTAATGCCTCCATGTCTTCAGCGCGAAGACAACAGCTGCCAACTCTAGGTCGTGGGTAGGGTAGGTATGCTCATGGGGCTTCAGTTGCCGCGAAGCGTAAGCGACCACGTGACCCCTCTGCATGAGCACACCTCCTAACCCCTGCAAGGAAGCGTCCGTGTACACAACGAACCCGCCACTACTGTCAGGAATGGTGAGCACAGGAGCCGAGGTCAACCTCTCCTTCAGCTCCAGAAAACACGCCTCACAGGCGTCTGTCCAAGTGAAAGGCACATCCCTCCGAGTCAACTGTGTCATAGGACGTGCAATCTGCGAAAACCCTCTGATGAACCGTCTGTAGTAACCTGCCAGTCCCAGGAAACTGCGAATCTCAGTGACTGAACGCGGTCTCTCCCACCTGAGCACTGCCTCGACCTTGGCGGGATCCACCGCCAGGCCGTCTCCAGAGATCACATGACCCAAAAAGGTCACCTCCCTCAACCAGAACTCGCACTTGCTGTATTTGGCGTACAGCCTGCGTCGTCTCGGAGTGTCCAGAACCATCCGCAAGTGCTGTCCGTGCTGCGTCCGATCTCTAGAATAGATGAGTACATCATCTATGAAAACCACCACAAACTGGTCCAAGTACGGTCTGAACACCCGGTTCATCAGGTCCATGAAAGCAGCGGGGGCATTGGTTAGCCCAAACGGCATGACCAAAAACTCGTAGTGTCCGTACCGGGTGCGGAAAGCTGTCTTGGAGACGTCGGTCTCCCTGATCCTCAACTGGTGGTATCCAGACCTCAAGTCGATCTTGGAAAACACCGTGGCACCCCGCAACTGGTCAAACAAATCGTCAATCCTCGGCAGCGGATATCGGTTCTTGATGGTGACCCTATTCAGCTGTCTGTAGTCCACACAAAGGCGTAGGGTCCCATCCTTCTTCTTCACAAACAGTACCGGGGCTCCCCAGGGAGACGCACTGGGCCTCACGAAACCCTTCTCCAAAAGGTCCTGCAACTGAGACTTGAGCTCTCGCAGCTCAAGCGGTGCCATCCTGTATGGCGCGGTGGAGATGGGGTTGGTCCCTGGTACTAGTGAGATCTCAAACTCGATCTCACGCTCGGGCGGTAGTCCTGGTAACTCGTCTGGAAACACGTCGGGGTACTCTCTGACCACCGGGATGCTCTGGAAGTCTGCCACGGGGCTGTGCTCTGCCACCACACAAGCTAAGAAGCCCTCACACCCCTGGCTCAAAAGTCTCGCCGCCCGAAGTGACGAAATGCACCTGAAACCTCCGTCCACTGGCTGCCCGTGAAACTCGAAGGAAGGCAACTCCGGAATGGAGAAGACAATCTTCCTCTCAAAGCAGTCTACCAATGCGTGGTAATCGGACAGCCAATCCATCCCCAGGATCACCCCAAAGTCCTCCATCTGTATCATAATCAGGTCAGCTGGCAGGCTGTGTCCCCCGATGCTGACCCCGCAACCCGTGTACACCTCCTCAGCTACAAACAGCTGACCACTCGGACCTCTGATTACGAACGGGTTCTCTAACAATGTATAATCCTGGTCCAAACTAACTGCGAAACTGTCTGCGACAAACGAGTGCGTAGCGCCGGAATCGAAAAGCGTGTAAACGAGTCTGCCAGAAACTGAAACCATACCTGCTACCACGGATCCCGAAGCTCTGGCGTCCCTGTGTGTTAGGGCGTTGATACGCCCCTCAGCTCTAGGTGCGGACGAAGCAGCCACACTCTGCGTCGGACGGGTAGGTGCTGGCCGGTACCCTCCTCGCGACTGCGGTCCTCCTCCTCGCGCCTGGAAACCGCGGCCTCCTGCGCGCCCTCCAGTGCTCTGCGCGGGAAGTATCTGCTGACCTCCTGCCCTAGATGGGCAGTCCCTCCTGACGTGGCCCGGCTGGCCACACTGGTAGCAGAGGGGAACCCGACTCCCGCCCTCAGTGAGTCCCTGCTGTCGGCTAGGCGGGGGTCCGGTGCTGGCGACTGGCCCCTGTCGAGGGCCCCCAAAGGCCACTGATGGCCCTGCACAACGTGACGGCTCTCCTGCGGACGCCACGTGTCTCCGTTCTCGCCGGCCCTGTGAGAAGTCTGGCTGAAAGGGCCTCTTTCGCCCGCCGTCGGTCTCTCGCGCGGACGGGTTGGTCTCCTCGTAAGTCATGGCTGCCTCTACCACTCTCGAAAACGTCGGCAGCTTCAGGGGTTTGACATACCCCCGGATCGCAGGCCGGAGCCCCTCGGTGAACCTCCAAAGGCGCTCCTCCTCAGTGGCTACCGCTGTCGCTGCAAAGCGGGACAGCTCCAAGAAACGCGTGCGGTACGCGCTCACGGTCATCGTCCCTTGGCGGAGAGTGTGGAACTCCCGCCTCCTCTGGTCCTGCCACGTCTGGGGAAAGTACTGCTCGCAGAAGAGGGTGACGAACTGGTCCCACGTCGGCTCGTCCCTCTCCTGTCCCCGGACCGCCCTCCACCACCGGTGTGCCGCACTCTCCAGCTGGTACGTGGCAAAGGCCACGCGGCACTCCACCGGGGGGCGAAGGGTGTCGAAGATCTTCTCCAGCTGCTCAAGCCAGTCCTCCGCCTCGGTCGGGTCCTCATCCCCCTTGAAGGAGGGGGGCTTCAGCTTCCGGAACTGCCCGAAAAGCTCGAAGTGGTGCTGTAGGGGAGGTGCTGGTGCACCTCCAGGCGAAGGTGCCTCGTGTACAGAAGTGTCGGAGGAAGGTGGGGGCGGCAGGGGCCCATCCCCTCCCTCGTGTCCGGCGCCGCGTCCGTCGCGTGGTCCCACAGAGGACTCCCCCTCTGCAACCCCAGGAGGAGGTGCTCGGGGCGGTGGGTGGAGCTCCTCTCGTACAATATCCCGTATCAGTCGGGCGAGGTCCTGGGCCTGGATGCCAGGGAGTGGTGGCTGGTCCACCGAGACGTCAACGACAGCACGTCCACCTCGCCGTCCTCGCCCTCGGCCGCGCCCGCGGCCAGTCTCGCCAGTCCCACGACGAGGCATCTCCTGCAAGGAGACGCGAAACAAAACGGAAACGTCAAAACAGACGGTACCTAACAACACTTCTAAGAGCTCATGTCAAGAGATATGTTGTGGTGGCTACTCTAGCTATAAACATGTGAATTGGTTATTTTCCAGTCAGTTGATTCACTTCTCGGGACGACCTTGCTCTGATACCATCTTGTAACGACCCGGTTCCCGAGTCCCTACGAGACACGAGAACCGGACCGACTCGACTAATCCCAAGACCCAGTCGTCCAACGAGGAAGTAACCAAAAGACAGTAAAATAAACCACATTCAGCATGAATATAACTAACAGTAAAAAGTACAGCAGTAAGGAAAGAAACTAGTACAGTAGGCACCACCACAACAGTAAAACAACATTTATCATATAACAAAAACTGCAGGTAAAGAAGGTACAGCGGAAACAAAACTACTCACTAGAACAGAAACAAAAGAAGGTACAAAGCTGTGGCAACTCTACTGGACCCTACTCGGCCCAGCGTCCTCTGCAGCCGCCGACCCTGGCTGCTCAACACCTGGTCCTGAAAAAGGTAACGAGTGTAACACGTCAGCAAAACGCTGAGTAGAGTGGCAAACTAACTAAAGGCAATAGTAGAGTGTACAGTAGCTGTTATGTTCTATTACTTCCTTTATTTACATCTTTCAATTTTTCTCACTATTTCATTTACTTCTCAGATCCTTTACTTGATCTCGAATGTCCTCGTGGGACGATCTTGATTGCAGTCTTTTCCAACAGTAGAAGTAGCACGTGGTGCTCTCCTGGCCGGGAGAGTCCCCCGTGGTGATCCTACCCTCAGTCAACCACCCCAAGGTCACTGACAGACGTAACGGTGACTACGGCACGCGCGATAAACGCACAGGTAGCTAGCCCGTACTGGCACGCGGTCAGTCGTTTCCGTTAACGGGTGCGCCCAAAGCACAGCACGGAACCAGGGCAGAGCCCTCTCAGTAACAGGGGTCCAGCCCCTCCACAGTAACCAAACCGGGGCCTTGCCCCTCCACAGTCCGCGCACCCTCGCCTGACTACCCTGGTTTGCCCTAGTGGGCCTAACAAGTCGGTGAAGGAGGCTAGCAGAACCCCGGGGCCCGTGGGGTAGCTAGTACTCTCCTAACACTACTAGCTCTCCTCGGTACTACGTACACGAGGGCCAACAAGTCGGTACAGAGCGGCCAAGCCTAACCCCGGGTCCCTGGGGCGGCTGGCCCCACTCTGCACTAAAACAGGTACAGGTACTTCCCTTGGTACTGCGTACCCAAGAGACAGTACAAACTACATCTCAGTTCCATTCCTTTTCTTTCCAGGAGTTCCACTCCTAATTCCCCGTAGGGTTCCAGCTCTTTATCTCAGAACATCATATGTTTCACTTTCCAGATTCACGTTCTCACATTCCATGATCTCAACATGATTCTCTATGCATAACAGGCAGCTGTTAATTAAATTTACAGGCAGCTTTATATATTCCTTTCCATTTTTCCAAGACTGCAGTAATGTACATTCCACTAGTTTTTCCATCCTAGGATTCATGCCATATCCTAGGATCTATCATACAATCTAGTTTTCCGGCCCTAGGATTCATGCAACACCTAGGAGCTATCATTCCATATATTTCTCATTCCTAGGATTCATGCAATGCCCTAGGTTCTAGTTATGGTTCCATACTTTAACAGATTTTATTAATACATAAAACCACTCTACCAGGTACAACGGAAGTAATGGGGGCGTGGTCGGGAATCCCGCGCGCCTCCGCGACTCTCAAGACGGCAACCGAACGAGGTCCTATCACAAGGATCAAACACAAGGAGTGTCTCAAAACAGTGTATAGCTACTGTAGGCGGGTAGAGGAATAAATTCTGAAACGAACGCAACTCGAATCGCGGAAAACGGAGCCCAAACGGGCCCTAAACGGGTCGAAAAAGACAATACTGTGCAAAATCAGACGTCTGGAACTCCTTCCAGACGTCTTAAACGGTGGATCAGAGAATTACCTGTTCGGCTTGGTTCCCCGGACGTCCAGAAGTCTGTGGCGACGTCTCTCCTAGATCCCAGACGTCCGATGGTCTCTCCGGACGTCTGGAGGTCACTCCCGCCGTCTGGTACAACTTCCAGACGTCGGATTCGCAAAGGATGACGAATCCGAACACCTGCGCACAGCCAACCCTCCTCCCTCAGTACGGTCAGTCGACAAAAAAAGAAGGAGAAAGCGGAACTCACCTTTCAGACGTCTGTATGATCTCACAGACGTCGACCTTGTCGTCTGGATATCAGTCCAGACGTCTGATTCTGGAGATTTTTCCAGAATCAGAACCTCGCTCGGCCTCCGCTCGCGACGCCGCCCGCGTCGCACCTCGCGCGTCCGCTGCTCCGCCCGCAGCAGGTCCCTCTTCGCGACGCTCTGCGCCCCCTGCGCCCTCCGCCGGCCGGCCAAGCCGCTCCCGGCGAGCTCGCCCTCACGGCAGAGCCCTGCCCTCGCACGCCGCAGCTCCTCCGCGCCTTCTGCTGCGCCGCTGCCGCTGCGCCCTCGCGTCCGCTCGCTCCGCCCGCAGCAGGAGAGGAGGAAGATGGTGGAGACGGGAGGGGAGGCGCGCCCCCTCCCCCTTTTAACGCCGCGCGGAGAGGAGGAGAGAGACGGCCGCAGTCGCCTGCAGCCGCAGAGAAGATACGGATCGCAGGTCTGCGCGCACAGGCGCGCAGACGAATATCCCGTGCGAGTATAACTGTTTGTCAGACGTCTGTAAACTATCCCGGACGTCTGGTCATACGTCTGGATGTGATCCCAGACGTCTTGACAGACGTCTGGGCCACCTCCCAGACGTCTTAAAAGACGTTTGGGGTACGCGCTCGTTACATCTCTTGGGTACATGGTGCCAAAGAGAGCACACCTTACTTCTTAGTGTAGAGGGGAGCTTGCCGCCCTCGGGTTGAGACCGGGGTGTGTTTGGCCACTGTACACCGACTTGTTGGCCTTCGCGTACGCAGTACCGAGGAGAGCTACTAATCTAGGGAGAGCACTAGCTACCCCACGGAGCCCGGGGTTCTACTAGCCCTCCTACACCGACTTGTTAGGCCCACTAGGCAAATCAGGGTAGTCGGGCGAGGGTGCGCGGACTGTGGAGGGGTTGGACCCCTGTTACTGAGAGGGCTCTACCCTATACTGGTTCCGTGCTGTGCTTTAGGCGCACCCGCTAACAGAAACAACTGACCGCGTGCTAGTGCGGGGTAGCTACCCGTGCTCTTATCGTGCGTGCCGTAGTCACCGTTACGTCTGTCAGCGACCTTGGGGTGGTTGACTAAGGGTAGGACCACCACGGGGGACTCTCCCGGCCAGGAGAGCACCACGTGTCACTTCTACTTTTCGGAAAAGACTGCAATCAAGATCGTTCCCACGAGGAACATTTGAAATCAAGAGAAGGATCTGGGAAATAAATCAATAGTGAAATAATAGAAAGACGTAAATGAAGAAAGTAAGAATATAACAGCTACTGTATACTCTACTGCTTCTTTAGCTTTTAGTGGCCACTCTACTCAGCGTTTTGCTGACGTGTTGCCCTTGTTACTTTTCAGGACCAGGTGTTGAGCAGCCAGGGTCAGCGGCTGCAGTAGACGCTACGCCTTCTAACAGTTGTAGCTGCATGAAAAAACTTCCTGTTCAAATCCCCCTCCTTGAACCACAACTAGCGAGAGCATTGGCGCTAGTCAATCTCCCTCAGCTGGTCCTCGTTGGCTATAATGGATTGCAAGTTCTTCCTCTTTTCCCTCTCCTCACTTAGCGTCGCCCTCTCCTCCTTTTCATCAAGGCTCTTTACCCCTTCCATCTCCTCTTTCCTCTTTTAAGTCTTCGTTTGTGCCAAGGTCTTCTTAAATTCGAACAACATATGGCATGGGCCCCTTAACTTGGCTGCCAGTCTCTACGTAGCCAACCCCTCTTCTCCATTGGAGATCCACCAGGATGCCACCATGTCTCTAAAACCATCTTCTTGTAGCCACGATTTTTGAAATTTGAAATAGGTGTTCACCTTCACCCCCTCCCCACTCTACCACACCAGAGGAGTATGGTTAGAGAAGGGCCTTCCCAATGCCACCACAGAAGGCATGTGGAAGGACCCCATTGTTGGTGCTAGAGCACCGCGATCTTTTATTTTGATGATAACAAAACACGTGTCATTTAACATTTGCACATGAAGTATTAGATTCAGGTTAATTGCAAATGAAGACGTGGTTAGACGGAGTTCGAGCTCGCATTCAGGACGGATTGAAGGAGCTTGATGGAAAACAGAGGAGCTTCGCGTGAAGCGATAGCTTGAAGATGGAAGGACAAAAAGAATATGATAGAACTCTGTTTATCTCTTTATATGTACTTTTATCTTTATTTTCTTGCTCTTTTTTGTTTCTTAGAATATCTGTTAAAGAGCCTCAAAGTACCATAACAGTAGTCCTGGGAACACTTGCACAACCCTAAGATACTTAGGTTTTTTGTAAAGAGCTTAGAAAACCAAAATAGGGTTCAGACAGCCTTATCAAACGTCTAATATGAAAATCAGACGTCTGATAATGACTTTTAAGACGTCTAACTATCGAATCAGACGTCCGATAATGTTTAGGGTGGACTTAGTTCTGTTTGATGAAATCAGACGTCCAGACCTTAGTCCAGATGTCTTAGAAGACGTCTGATAATTTTGCCAAACGTTCAATTAGTGGACCGTTGGCTGCCTTAGTAAACACTGAAGGAAATGACCGTTAGCCTCGTATCAGACGTCCGTAGAGGATCCCAGATGTCTAATACATGACCATTTTGCCTCGGCTGACCCAAAATCTCTTGTCAGAGATTTTATAGTCGTTGCACTTCCTTGAGAATCCATTTCCGCAGAAAAGTAGGTGTCCAGACGTCCAAACTTCATTCCAGACATCCTGTATGTCGTCTGATGACAATTCACTAGAACCCTGTTTAGATCTGATTCAAGTCAGGAAGGAAACCCGCCTATATTCAGACATCTGACTTTATTCCCAGACGTCTTAAACTGGTTTTCCAGACGTCTGATGTCAGGAACAGACGTCTGATAATATTGTTAATGTAATAATTAATCCTGATTTCGGCCTGATTCTCTTGGAGGTTGTACCCGACGGCTATGGAAGCCTTCTAAGGCCTTCCAAAGCCTTCCTAGGGCCTCTATAAATAGAGGAGAACCTTTGCCACTCAAACACACACCAAGTCACACTATGCAAACCACTTTCCACATCTTTTGTGTCGAAAAGAAATAGTTAACGCTCTACCTCTCCAAGCTTAAGTTCTACATTTAAAGAGCATCGATAATTTGCGCACTTGCTCTCCCTCCATAGTTCATGAGAGCACTGTTGCGCCGTTGTGTGGCTCACGCACCCGCGTCGCTGATTCGACGCATTTCCAGCAAAGGGAAGCATCCTAACTCCTATAGAAGCTTAGTTTAAAAATATCTTTGTGGCTCTATAAGATTATTGTTGTATTTTACTTTGTTATTTGGTTGGGTATTCGCGTTGCGAATTCCCGTCTCCATCGAAGGACAAAATCCTTCTCATGAAGAGAAGGGGTTGAGGAACGCTACTCTCGCACTTGTAGCGTGATTGTAATTGAGGTTGAATCACCCTCACTTAAGTGATTCGTTTGGTGGATTTGATCAACTTGGTTGATTGGAAAATCCAAACTCGAGAGGGTTAGGTGGTGGTTTTCACCCGGTTTGGGTTTCCACCTAAAAATCATTGAGTACATTATGTGAGTGTCTATTTTGTGAGATTGTTATATTTTAATTCCGCATTTTTTACGTCACCCCGTCAAAGTAGGGAATTTACAATTGGTATCAGAGCAGGTTCTTGAGAGATCGGAGTAACACTCGGCAAGAAGATCATGGAGAGGAACAGTTTTGCGATCAGAATATCCGAGGGGTAGTCCACCGTCCGACCACTGCTGGTTTGTTAGCAACCAATATGTACATTTGTTTTTATTACTCGAAAATAGAAAATTTCCGAGGTCGAACTCAGGAAGCAACACTTGATTTTAGAAGCGTACAAAATCACAATTTACAATATAGATATATACTGTTTTACAAAAGATAATAAAAGAAAGGAAAACTTGTTCTTCTTTTCTTCTCTCTTTCTTCTTCCTCTTTCTTTCTCTCTCCAGACGTTTGACTCCAGGATCAGACAACTTAAACTTCCACTTGCTACAGTGCTTCTTCTACTGGTTCTTCTTCCACTTGGCTTCTTCTTCTTCTCTTCTTCTTATGTTGCAGCTCGTCCTTGGCTTCTTCTTCTTCTTTCTTTTCTTCAGTTGCATCTCTTCTTCTCTCTGCTGCACTCTCTCTTCCTTCTTCTTCTTCAACCTCTGCTCCTCTGTGCGACTAAGACCTGCTTCCTTCTATTGCTGCGCTTCTTCCTCCCTTAGCGTCCTTTTCCTGCACAAGCACCACACAACAAAACCTATTCCCCTACCCTTCCGTGCGTCTCTCTCTCTGTTTATTTCTCTTCAGTATGCTCTCCCAGCGCCGGGTTATCGGATCGGTCTCGTGCCCAGGTCCAGGCGCACCGGCGTGGGTGTGGTGCGCGAGGAGTGCACGGAGGGGTTAATCGAATCCGGGTGCCAGGTCTGCGGGTTATGTCACAGACGAGGCGTGATAGGTGAGGTGAGGGACCTCACCCCAATGAATTCGAGGCAAACAGCAGAGAGCACAAAATCCACTTAAATCGCTCGAAAAGGTTACGACTTTCCGAGGTGGGACTAAAAGTCCCACCTGCCTCTACTGACACTTGCAGGAGAGTGACTTCACAATCGACCTAGCTGCAGGTCTCGCGGCACTTGCTACCAGGTTGGGCTCAGTCTCGCCCTCAATCCGCGTAGTCTAGAAGCCTGGGACTTGACGCTTGTGGCGTGGAGTTGGAGAACAAGTGAGCTCGAGCCGTCGCTAATGGCGGATGGGAGCTCAGCCCTGCCCGACACAAAAGGAGCCTTGCGGCTCTATCAAACCACGGGAGGACCTTCGTCGTATCACGGCGAAAATGAGGCCGTAGGTGGCAGGCGCCGGGGTGGCCTAAGTGTTTGTGCCTAGGTCGCTCTGTGGCTGAATTTATGGGTTAGGTCGGGGGAAGCGTGGAGTGCATGTGGTGACTTGTGGATGGGTGGAAGATGTTCAGTGGACTATGGTTGTGGTTGTGAGGTTGGTGGAGAGACTTGTGGAGGTGTGGAGTGACGGATGCGTCTCGCCGGAGGTTGGCCAGAGATGGGGACGATGGCGGTGGATAGTGGCAGTCGAGGGATAATTCGTGAAATAGATTGAGGGGAATTGAAGAGGGGATATCAATGAGTGATTTTAACCTAACTAAGTGGGTGAAGGGGGAGAGATGGCGACTGATAGTACCTGCTGTCGCCGGAGAAGACGGTGTCTAGTGGAGGGAGACGGCGGCGACGACGGGGCTAAGGATGCTCGTGCGGGTGTTGCACGATGCGGAGGAGGATGGTGAGGACAGCTCTGCCACTGGTATTGTGGAAGATCGACGAGAAAGAGGAGGGCGGCTCACCGGAGCTTGCTGGACCACTTGGCTGGAGAAGAAGACGAAATTGGGGAGGAACTCTGGCCAAGATAAGCTTGGGAGAGGCGGCAGAGCGTGCTGCTTCTTAAATAGGTGAGGGCAGGCCGGTAGGCACGCGAGAGTGGGGGGAAAACCCATGCCGGAGACGTGGGCAGTCGGAGACCCATACCTCTCGCACGTTCGCACGAGAGGTATGGCGTTCGGCAGGGCATGAGAGGTGGTCCATGTGACAGGGGACTTCGCAGAGAGTCTCCCTTTTAAATCAAGGGCCGGCTCCTTTGCCCTGTGCGATGCCATCCTCCGCACGAAGTCGTCGGAGGTATGGCCTGCTGCTGCAAGTGGCAGAGGGACCAGTCTGAAGAAAACGATGGGAGGTTGAGGGGTAAACGCAAGAGTTCAAAAAGTTAAGGGTCAGAAAGTAATTTTGAGGATCAATTTGTAAAGTGGGTCGAGATGACCTTTTCTTAGGTCCAAATTTTGGTATCAACCTAGTTTTGACCTAAGGAACCTAGTGGTGAAGTTGGATTTTAGGTTTGATCACGTTTGACTGGATATTTTGCACAAAAATACAAATTAGATCAGAAATTTGGTATGGACCTCAATCTATGTCAAAATCGGTTCCAAGGACAAAATTGAAGGTTCTAAACCCTAAGGGATATTTTTTTATGAATTTTAGAGGGTTTAGTTGATTTTTATCTTACCAGGAACTTCGTGAATTAAAGTGGATTTGTTTTAGGGTAGTAGAATGTCATTTAATTCCTAGATGGCGCTATAACCCTTTTCAGACCAAATCATCCCACTTTCTCTCTTATTAAACCCATTTAACCTATGTCTAGACCTTAGGAATCCCGTTCATGTACTGCTTTGGTAAAATTGCAGTTTTACCCCTTGTGAATTATTTTATATTCAAATTTGTAATTCCCTGATTCAGGCTTTTCCTTAGGTTTTGTAGGAGCTTTTGTACGCTTATTTAGGTCAAAATGTGCTAGTTAGGACTCATGATGAGGTTCTCATCAACCACCCTACTTCGAAGGAAACAACTACAGTAACTGGAAGCTGAGGATGAGGATGTGGATGTGGCTTCAAGTCACCGACTCCGCTCTATGGGGATGTTGCGAAACCCCATACGTGATCTCGGAGCGGCCCGACGCAGGATACTCGCAGCAGCAGATCCGGGAACTCTCACTTAATGCGAAAGCTATGAACACGTTGTACAGTGCTTTGAGCCCGGAGGAGTTTAACAAAATCTCGCAGTGCGCCACCGCAGTCGAGATTTGGCACACACTCGAGGTAACTCACGAAGGTACCTCAAGGGTAAAGACTTTTAAAATAAACTTACTTTCTCAAGAATTTGAATATTTTTCTATGAAGTCTAACAAATCTTTAAGAGAGATGAACACTAGGTTTACTCTCATAGTAAATAATTTGAAAGCTTTAGGGGAAACCTTCATCAAGGGGGTGCTTCAAGGAAAGCTACTCCGTTCCCTTGGACCAGAATGGGAGCAGAAGGTCACCGCCATCGAGGAGGCGAACGAAGTGGAGGAGCTCAACATGGAGGATCTCCTAGGCAACCTAATGACATACGATACAAAGCTAAAGCAGAAGAAGAAGGATACACTGGAACTAAAATTGAAGAAGACCCTCGCATTCAGAGCTGCGTCAGATAGCGAGGTAAGTTCCGACGACGAAGACTTTAAAATTTTACTTAAGAAAATTTTCTAGTTTTGTAGGGAGTCAAAGAAAGAAAAGGAGAAGAAGGAAAGCCCAAGACGTTGCTACCACTGCAACGAGAAAGGGTATCTACAACCAGAATGCCCTCTTCTCAAAAGGAGAAGAAGGAAAAGGAGAGGAAGTCTAAGAAGAAGGCGTTCCAAGTAACTTGGGACGACTCGAGCTCTTAGGAAGAGAAAGAAGAAAAGTCTATGAAGGATGAAACTGCTTACTTTGGTTTCATGGCTTTAGAAGAAAGCGACAGCGAAAGTGGAAGCGACTCTGACAACAAGGTAAATTCCAATTTACAAAATGCTTTTAATAAGCTTTTTGCAGTTAGTAAATCACTTAAGGTAGAAAATAAGAATATTAAAAAGATTCTTAGTTTTCTTAAAAATGAAAATGAAAGATTAGAAAAATAACTTAAGGATCTAGAAGCTAGTCCTAAAAATGATGACTTATTTGATGAAAATAATAAGTTAATTGAGGGAAATGCTAGTCTAAAATTAGAAATTTCTGATTTAAAGACTAAGATGAATATTATAGAAAAAGAAATCACATGTCCTAGGGAAAATTCCAACAAATTAATCAACAAAATAGATAATTTGCATAGCCCTAAGATCGAGAAAGGATCTCCGTCAAGGAGACCCGCTAGCAAATCCGAATCCAAGCTCACTTGGATACCGAAGAAAGATTTGGAATCTTGTTTTGTAGGTTTCAAGAGTGACTACAACACAAAGGATTTGACCTACAAGCTCAATGCCGGTCAACTCGAGTTGAGTGGACCAAAAAGTAGACCAAGAAGAAGGACAAGAGGACCGACGAGACGGTGAACAAATGATGGACCCGTCGCCCATCATCCGCCAGACTAGAGACCGGTGCTGATTCCCAGGCCTCCAAGGTACGGATGTGAGCCCCATCCGATGTGGCATCCACCACCTCCATTTGGGCCATTTTATTGGCCATGGTAGGTGAAGTAAAACCTTTTACCCTATCCTTTTATCATTAGCATATAGATAGGAGGAGTTAAAATTTTGAGCTAATTGTCAATTATTAAGGGGGAGATGTAAGTTAGCTATAATTCCTTTAGTAAGGGGGATGAAAATAATAGCTATCTTGTTGTTACAAAAAAGGGGAGGACATTACTCTTGTTAAAAGAAATTCAACTTTTTTATAGAAGAGCATGTTTTAAGGGTGAGTTATAGGAAATTTAAAATCAATTTAAACTTTTTAATAATGTCAAAAACGGGGAGGATTTTTTGCATTATTATTTATGATTTTTTCATCATCAAAAAGGGAGAGATTGTTGGTGCTAGAGCACCGCGATTGTTTATTTTGATGATAACAACACGCGTGTCATTTAACATTTGCACTTGAAGTCTTAAATTTCAGGTTAATTGCAAATGAAGACGTGGTTAGACCGAGTTCGACTCGCATCTAGGACAGATTGGAGGAGCTTGATGAAAAACAGAGGAGCTTCGCGTGAAGCGATAACTTGAAGATGGAAGGACAAGAAGAATGTGATAGAATTTTATTTATCTCTTTTTATGTGCTTTTATCTTTATTTCCTTGCTATTTTTTGTTTCTTAGAATATCTGTAAAAGAGTCTCAAAGTACCCTAACAGTAGTCTTAGGAACACTTGCACAACCTTAGGATACTTAGGTTTTTTGTAGAGAGCTTAGAAAATCAAAATAGGGTTCAGACAGTCTTATCAGATGTCTAATTTGGAAATTAGACATCTAATAATGACTTTTAAGACGTCTGACTGTCGACTCAGACGTCCGATAATGTTTAGGCTGGACTTAGTTAGTTCTGTCTGATGAAATCAGACGTCCAGACCTTAGTCCAGACATCTTAGAAGACGTCTGATGATTTTTCTAGACGTTCAATTAGTGGACCGTTGGCTGCCTTAGTAAACCCTGAAGGAAATGACTGTTAGCCTCGTATTAGACGTTCGTAGAAGACCTCAGACGTCTGATACATGACCGTTTTACCTCGGCTGACCCAAAATCTCTTCTCAGAGATTTTATAGCCGTTGCACTCCCTTGGGAATCCATTTCCGCGGAAAAGTAGGTTTCCAGACGTCGAGACTACATTCCAGACGTCATGTTTGTTGTCTGATGACAATTCACTAGAACCCTGTTTAGATCTGATTCAAGTCAGGAAGGAAACCCACCTATATTCAGACGTCTGACTTTGTTCCCAGACGTCTGATAACCCTGTCAGTGTAATGATCAATCCTGATTTCCGCCTGATTCCCTTGGAGGTTGTACCCAACGGCTATGGATGCCTTCTAAGGCCTTCCTACGGCCTCTATAAATATAGGAGAACCTTTGTCACTCAAACACACACGAGGACACACTAAGCAAACCACTTTCCACATCTTTTGTGTCCAAAAGAAGTAGTTGAAGCTCTAGCTCTCCAAGCCTAAGTTCTACATTTAGAGAGCATCGATCATTTGCGCACCCGCTCTCCCACCATAGTTCATGAGAGCACCGTTGTTACGAACGTGGCATCAGACGGGTTTTTAAGACGTCTGGGAAGCGAACCAGACGTATGTTCAGATGTCTGGAACCTTTTCCAGACGTTTGGTAATAAATTTTTGCGGTGTACGGGGGAGTGTCTGCACGCCTGCGTGCGCAGACTGCCCCCGCCGCTCTCGTTCCTCTTTTCTTCTCTCTCTTCCTGCAGGCATGCCACTCTCTTCTCTCTCTCCCCGCACGGCCTTATAAGAACACCCTCGCCCTCTCCCTCACCCTCATCTCCTCTGCCTTCCTCTTCTCCTTCCTCTTCTCCTTCTCCCTGCCAGTGCGAGGGCGTGAGCGAGCGAGTGAGCAGCGGCAGCGACGGCCGCGGCGAGCGTGCGGGAAGGAGGGCTGCGAATGGAAGAGGAAGCTCGACCTCAAGGGTTCGAGTTTGCTGGGGCAGCTAGAGCTGCTGGCGGGGTAGCGGCGGGGGTGGGGTGTCGCAGAGGGGCTGCTGCAGCTCAGGCAGCAGGCAGACGGGCCGTGGTGCGGCCGTGCGTCGCGGGCGAAGAGAGAGTCGGGCTCTGGTTCTGGAAAACTTTCCAGAATCAGACGTCTGGGCTTACGACCAGACGACGGTGAAGATGTCTGCATGACTGTCCAAACGTCTGACAGGTAAGATATTTCTATCTTCTTGCTTTTTCACGTGTACGGCCACGCAGCCGTCTGCCGCGACTTCGTTTGCACTTCGTCGTGTTGAGAGCAGGAGTGTGTGTGCGCAGGTTGCACTTGGGAGGACGCGAGGGCTCGCCATCCCACGTAAATCAGACGTCTGGCCGCAGTACCACGAGACGGAGAGGTCCTCCAGACGTCTGGAGTGACAATCGGACGTTTGGAAATTGACTTCAGACGATCCAGCGAGCTTTTGGACGTCTGAAGGACTACGCAGAAGAAGGTATGGCATGATCGACATTTTAAGACGTCTGATTTTGGACAGACTCGTCGTTTTTAGCCCGTTTGGGGTTCGTTCGGAGTCCGTTTTCCTCATTTCGAGTTGCGTTCTTTCCAGAATAAATTCCTCTTCCCGTTTACTGTAATTGTATACCGTTCTGAGGAACTCCTTGCGTTTGATCCTTGTGTTAGGACCCCGTTCCGTTGCAGTCTTGGGGGTTGCGGAGGCGTGCAGGATTGCCAACTTCGCCCCCAGTACTCTCGTTTTCGCTGGTAGAGTGGCTTTTAAATTATTTAGCATAAATTGTTACAATTATGAACAATTAATAGAGTTTAGGGCATTGCATGAACCCTAGGACTGAGAAACTAGATTGAATGATAGATCCTAGGGTATTGCATGAATCTTAGGATTGAGAAACTAGATTGAATGATAGATCCTAGGGTATCGCATGAATCCTAGGGCTGAAAAATTAGATTGAATGATAGATCGTAGGGTGCGGCATGAATCTTAGGACTGGAAAACTAGTGGAATATATAAATATTGCAGTCTTGGAACAGTGGAAAGGAAATAATAGCTGCCTGTAAATTAATAGCTGCATGTTATGAATGAATAAATATGATTGAGAATATGGGTTGTATGAATGTAAAACTGGAACAGCGAAACCTACAATGGCCAAACAAAAAGAACACGAACCCTACGGGGAATTAGAAGTAGAACTCCTGGAAAAGAGAATAGAAGGGAACTAAGAAAGTAAAACGTGGAAGTGTGTTGTCTCTCGGGTACGTGGTACCAAAGAGAGCACACATTACCTCTTAGTGTAGAGGAGAGCTTACCGCCCTCAGGTTGAGGCCAGGGTGGGTTTGGCCACTGTACACCGACTTACTGGCCCTTGCGTACGCAGTACCGAGAAGAGCTACTAGTGTAGGGAGAACACTAGCTAGCCCACGGGCCCCGGGGTTCTGCTAGCCTCCTACACCGACTTGTTAGGCCCATTGAGCAAACCAAGGTAGTCAGGCGAGGGTGCGCGGACTGTGGAGGGGTTGGGCCCCTGTTACTGAGAGGGCTCTGCCCTATACTGGTTCCGTGCTGTGTTTTGAGCGCACCCGTTAACGGAAACGACTGACCACGTGCTAGTGCGGGGTAGCTACCCGTGCGCTTATCGCGCGAGTCGTAGTCACCGTTACGTCTGTCAGCGACCTTGGGGTGGTTGACTGATGGTAGGACCACCACGGGGGACTCTCCTGGCCAGGAGAGCACCACGTGTTACTTCTACTTTTCGAAAAAGACTGCAATCAAGATCGTTCCCACGAGGAACATTCGAGATCAAGCGAAGGATCCGAGAAATAAATCAATCGTGAAATAACAGAAAGACGTAAATAAAGAAAGTAAAAATATAACAGCTACTGTACACTCTATTGCTTCTTTTGCTTTTAGTTGCCACTCTACTCAACGTTTCGCTGACGTGTTACACTAGTTACTTTTCAGGACCAGGTGTTGAGCAGCCAGGGTCAGTGGCTGCAGTGGACGCTGGGCCTAGTAGGGTCCAGTAGAGTACTCGCAGTTCTTTTTGTACCTTTCTTCTACTGTAGTGAGTAGTTTCCTTGTTACTCCCTGTACTTCTTTATTGTAAGTTTCATGTTATGTACATATTTGTTGCTATACTATTGTGGTGGTGTATACTGTAGTAGTTCCTTTTCTTACTGCTGTATTTTGTTACTGTTAGTTATATTCATGCTGAATGTGGTTTATTTTACTGCTCTTTTGGTTACTTCCTCGTTAGACGACTAGGTCTTGGGATTAGTCGAGTCGGTCCGATTTTCGTGTCTCGTAGGGACTCGGGAATCGGGAATCGGGTCGTTACAACCGTTGCGCCGTTGCGTGACTCACGCACCCGCGTCACCGATTCGATGCACTTTCAGCAAAGGAAAGCATCTTAACTCCTATAGAAGCTTAGTTTAAAAATATCTTTGTAGTCCTATAGGATTATTGTTGTATTTTACTTTGTTATTTAGTTGGGTATTCGCGTTGCAAATTTCCATCTCCATCGAGGGACAAAATCCTTTTCTTGAAGAGAAGGGGTTGAGGAACGCTACCCTTGCACTTGTAGCGTGGTTGTAATTGAGGTTGAATTACCCTTATTTAAGTGATTCGTTTAGTAGAATTGATCAACTTAGTTGATTGAAAAATCCTAACTCGAGAGGATTAGGTGATGGTTTTCACCGATTTGAGTTTCCACATCAAAATCATTGAGTACATTGTGTGATTTTCTATTTTATGAGATTGTTATATTTTAATTCTGCATTTTTACACCCATCAGGTTTATATTGCACATGAAACAATCTATCTTTGACATTAGACCTCCCCCATTTCTTCAAGTATAAGTAGCACTCGACGATAGAATATCAACCAACTCCAAATCCGACACCAAACTCTGAAACCTAAAGGTAGAGGAATCAGTCTGTCCATCTGACCTGTCATCTGACGATAGTATAGCATTGAAGTCACCTCCCATAAGCCACGTCGCTCCCTGGACTCATGCTGCCATATTTCTCAACTCTTCCCACAGGAGCAGTCTCTCACTTGGGGTACACGGCCCATAAACATAGGTGATGTTGATATGAATGTTGTCACTGACTATAGAGAACGTCCAAGTAATGAAAAACCTCCCCATCTTCACATCCAGCAACTGTAGATTGTTAGGCTTCCACTACACGCATAGGCCCCCCGATCTCCCACAGGAAGGTATCCACTTCAACTCAGCCTCCCCATTTGCAAGAAGCGAATACCATCGCCCCGTGTCCTCCCCTTCAATATGGGTTTCCTGTAATAAGGCACACTGAATCCCCCACTCTCTTAGATACCTCCCCAATATGCTTCTTCTTGTGCGGCCCCTCAACCCCTCAACATTCCACGTGAGGACCCTTAACATAAGGTTGCCTTCTTGCCCCTCTTCTCACCCTTCATGCGTACCACATTCAATATGCTCGTCACATTGTTAACATCCACATGTTCCTGTCCTCTGCTTCGTACCGCCCCCTTATGTACCAAAAGTTTGTACCTTCCCTTAGTAGATGTTCTTGCACGTGAAGGGGTAGAAGCATCTGCATTATACGTTACCTCTGTCGGAGTGGAAAAAACAAATGTGTCTTCCCCTTATTGGCAGCTAAACTGAGCACGTGGCATGTTCTCCTGGCCTTTAACACTGGCTGAAGTCGGTCCCTCCCTGTGTAGCATAATGGCCTTGCCTTCCCTGCTATCATCCATCTTCTCATCAACCACGTCCCCTTCTTCCATCTCCTGTGCCAACTCCCTCCCCTCGCTCACCTTGAGTTTCTTCTGGTTGACGCATACAAAAGACTGTTCTTCTTGCACCGTGTGCCATTGCATGGATCCCCTCAACCTACGCCCCCTTCATGCACCTCCTCCACTATCCTCGCTGTCGGGTCACAAACTTGCACGCTCATGGAGAGAAGCCATGAGGATCCCCCACATCTCAGCACTACCTTCTCATGGAAAGGACCCCCATGCCTAAGATCAACATCCACCTTCAAAAGACTGCTATCCCCCTCCATCAGGCCGACCACCGAGCCCTCCTTCAGTGAAGCAAAACCGGCCACAATAGTGCTCCCCACTGCATTCGAATGTAGATGCAAGGGGAGACCCCTGATCTCCATAGATCCTTCTCCAACAAAAACCCTTTTGCGGTGGTTTGTCACTCAATGCACTATCAAAACGGGAAACCATTCTCCGCATAATGGACGCAAAACCAAAACATGATCAAAATGTGGGCAAATCGACATCCACGTTTGATAAGCCAAAAAATAGGAATCTCAATGGGTTCAACACTGAGATCTTTCACATCGGAGACGAAAAGGGAAGGGATCTTATGAAGCATTGGAGATCCTCAAAGGAAGGTGCGCCCGCTATGATCTCCCCGATGAGAGTTATTCGTTTAATTATCAACATAGTTAATTAAGATTATTAGGCTTAATTAATTGCATGAAGAAAGGCTTATGTTAACTTGATTTATTAAATTGTCGTCTTTTATTGTAGCATAGGATCAAGCTAACCTAATATTTTAGATTTTGATTCATTTAATTTGTTGAATCCAAGTCGTTCACTGGAAGGTGTTTAAACTTAATTAATTCACCATCTTTATTCTAAGTTAACAATTAACAAATTACTATGTTAATTGAGTATATAATTAGAATATATGTTAAGTTCATGAACAATTGCATACAAAATTTAAACTGGAAAGCATGACAATTATTCCATTAAGAAAAAGAAATGTACATGAATGATTACAACATTGAATAACAAATGAATGATTTACGATGAATAGTAAGAAATTACAACAAATGTTTATAAAATAAGGTATAAAAGAATTATTAGCACTAATTACAATGCATGCCTTTTATATCATTAAACTCCAAAAATACTTAATTATTTTACTTAACTTCTCAGGCTTCTTTTATCAACCTTCAGACATCTCTTTATACTAACAAATGTCTTAAACACTCCTTAACTCTTTTTTGGACTCCGAACACTTAGTCATTTTTATACCCCTCAAACCTCTCTTCTCTTTACACTTAATCAAAAATTGATTTAATGGGTGAGCCCACCGTTCGAGGATTTACGACCCATCACTAGGCCGGATCAACCCGACTACGTGGGCCTTAGTTCAATTTATTGTGTACTTTAGTGTATTTTGGGCCCACTTCAAGTCCACGGATGCATGCACGCACACGCACACACCCAAATGGTCATTAGATGCACCCTGCGTTGATGACCAGTCGGGCTAACGGTGCGATTACTTAAGTAGGTGTGTGCGTCTTCAACGACTTACGTCCAGACGACGCTGAAGACGTCTGCAGGATGGTCCAGATGCCTGACAGGTATAATATCTTCCTACCTTCTTCTTTCTACGCGTGTACGGCCATGTAGCCGTCCGCCGCGTTCTTCTGCGCCTCTTCGTGATGAGAGCGGTTGCGTGTGTGCGCAGGTATTGTTCGGGAGGGCACGAGGGCTCGTCATCCCATGCCGATCAGACGTCTGGCCACAGTACTAGACGACGGAGAGGACCTCTAGACGTCCGGGGTGACAATCGGACATCTGGAAACCAAGACCAGAAGATCCAGCGGACTTCTAGATGTCTGACGGAATGCGCAGACCGAGGTATGACATAATCGAACTTTTAAGACGTCTGGAAGAGGTTCCAGACGTCTGATTTTGGACAGATTCGTCGTTTTTGACCCGTTTAGTGTCCGTTCGGAGTCTGTTTTCCGCGTTTCGAGTTACGTTCTTTCCATATTTATTTCCTCTACCTGTTTACAGTAATTGTATACTATTCTAAGAAACTCGTTGTGATTGATCCTTGTGTTAGGACCCCGTTCCGTTGCGGCTGTGGGGGTGCGGAGGCACGCGGGATTGCCGACCACGCCCTCAGTACTCCCGGTTTCGCCGGTAGAGTGACCCTTTAATTTACTTAACAAAAATTGTACAATTATGAAATAACTAATAGCATCTAGGGCATTGCATGAACCCTAGGACTGAGAAATTAGATTGAATGATAGACCCTAGGGTTTTGCATAAATCGTAGGACTGGAAAACTAGATTGAATTCTGAATCCTAGGGTACGGCATGAATCCTAGGACTGGAAAACTAGTTGGTTATATAAACATTGCAGTCTTGGAAAAGTGGAAAGGAAAGGATAACTGCTTGTAAATTGGTTAACAGCTGCCTATTAGGAATGAATAAATACGGTTGAGAACATGAATCGTATGGATATAAACTTGGAACGGTGAAACCTAAATTGGCTGAGTTAGAAGAGCCTGAACCCTACGGGGAATTAGGAGTAGAACTCCTGGAAAGTGAATGAAATGGAATTGGGGAAGTGTGCTGGCTCTTGAGTACGGAGTGCCAAGGAGAGCAACTTTCCCCCTGTTTAGTGCAGAGTGGAGCTAGCCGCCCCAGGGACCCAGGGTTAGGACTGGCCACTTTGTACAGACTTTTGGCCCTCGTGTACACAGTACCGAGGAGAGCTACTAGTGTAGGGAGAGTACTAGCTACCCCACGGGCCCCGGGGTTCTGCTAGCCCTCCTACACCGACTTGTTAGGCCCAGTGGGCAAACCATGGTAGTCAGGCGAGGGTGCGCGGACTGTGGAGGGGAAAGACCCCTGTTTGGTTACTGTGGAGGGGCTGGGCCCCTGTTACTGAGAGGGCTCTGCTCTATATTGGTTCCGTGCTGTGCTTTGGACGCATCCGTTAACGGAAACGACTTACCGCGTGCCAGTGCGGGGTAGCTACCTGTGCATTTATCGTGCGTGCCGTAGTCACCGTTACGTCTGTCAGCGACCCTAGTGTGGTTGACTGAGGATAGGACCATCACGGGGGACTCTCCCGGCCAGGAGAGCACCACGTGTTACTTCTACTTTTCAGAAAAGACTGCAATCAAGATTGTTCCCACGAGGAACATTCAAGATCAAGAGAATGATATGAGAAATAAATCAACAGTAAATAAATGGAAAGATATAAATAAAGAAAGTAAAAACATAACAGCTACTGTACACTCTACTCTACTGCTTCTTTTAGCTTTTAGTTGCCACTCTACTCAGCATTTCGCTGACGTGTCACCCTTGTTACCTTTTCAGGACCGGGTGTTGAGCAGCCAGAGTCAGCGGCTGCAGAGGGCGTTGGGCCTAGTAGAGCCCAGTAGCGTTACCTGTAGTACATTCTGTACTTTTCTTTCCGCTGTAGTGGGTAGTTTCTCTGTTACTCCCTGTACTCTCTTTATTGTAAGGTTTATGTTATGTACATGTTTATTTCTCTTCTATTGTGGTGGTGTATACTGTAGTATTTTCTTTCCTTACTGCTGTATTTTGTTACTGCTAGCTATATACATGGTGAATGTGATTTATTTTACTGCTCTTTTGGTTACTTTCTCGTTGGATGACTCGGTCTTGGGATCAGTCAAGTCGGTCTGATTCTAGTGTCTCGTAGGGATTCGGGAATCGGGTCGTTACAACCTCAAACTCAACCTAAGGTTGACCTACGAAGTTTAGAAGTTGACTTTCCAAGTTATAGAGTTTCATATGAAATTTAAGGCCTGGTTGGACTAAATCCAACATGAGGAAGTAATTCAACATCTCAAACCAAGTTTTGAGCACTATTTTCTGATCTTAGACACCATCGTCGGAGTTTCAACGTCGAGTTGTTTGTCAAATCAATATAGAGAGTCTAAGACCTATAGGAAAGCTGACTTAGATCCTACAAGCTTCACTCTCGCTTTTCGACCTAAATTCAAGCTCTAATCCTCAACAAACAAGTCTTTCCAACTTCGACAGAGTTGGAGAAGACAAAGTCCAATAGAGAACAATTATCATTAAAACTCAGATCTGAATGGTGGAATCTGATCCTCTAATCAAGATATGTCATTATGGAGCTTCACTCGTTGTTCCGAAGGCTAAAGCTCATTATTTGAATTGCTGGAGCTTGTCGGAGCTTCGGTGAACTCTGTTAAAGAGCGATGGAGACAAATTTTCCATGAAACTCATCGAGAGAGACATCAAGAGGTTCCTGAGGTTACAAGGAGCCTCAAGAACACATCTATTGAAGCAATTAATGATTAAACATATGAATTATTCAAGAAACACAATAATAGAATATCTTGAGTTCGAAAGAACTCGAAAATTACCCTCACTCAATTGAGTGAGAGGAATTTATAAAAATGACAAGGCAATGATGTATGCGTAATCAATTAGGAGAAACAACTCTTCTGTGTTAGCCATTGACATCGAACTCAGAAGTTGAAAGTGAAATTAGGCGTATTGTGTGTAGTAGATAATTTGTCTAATTGAGAACTTGAACAGGGCCCTTGTGATGCGATAAGGTGATGTAGGGCCCCAAATGGTTGTGGTAAAGGCTTTGAGACTTTTTCCATAGACAGTGAAGGATCTTAAGTGCATGTGAGATGGATTAGACGTTTAGGTGATCAAATTAACGTGTGAGAATGTGGAATGGATTCACAGTGAGGTAGAGAAGATGTACAAGTGTTTAGATCAATGGAAGAAGGTCCGACGAACCGGAATTAGCTCACTGGAGCTGAGGGAGATGAAATAGATTCTAGACATTAGACTAAGCTACCTACCAAATTAACTAGCTAAATCTATCCTACACTAATTTCTATGCTATCTACGAGTTACTTGGACGAATTGGGGTAGAGGAACTTCATCGATGGCTCATAACGGATGAGGAAATCAGAGGTTGAGAGATCAGAACTTCGGCGAGGATGGAAATGTTGTATAGAGAGAAGTTGAGGTGATCAGAAGCTCTGTCAGAGCTCCTCAGATGAAGAATAGTAGAGAGGCGACGAGCTCCTTTGGTGGAAGTGCTCCGAAGACGAGGAATATAGGTTACTGGAATTCAGAAAAATAAACTATTGTTTATTCAGTGTGGGGAAGAGGCTTAGGGATCCGACCCCTGAAATTGGAGCTCTAGATGGGTATTTACAGGTGAATGTCGAGGTTAGGGGGAAGGTATCTAGATGCGATCGCGTTCAGGTGCTTTGGAATAAGGTTTTTCTCTCACGACGGTGAAGTCACTGCACCAGAGTTAATTGGGGTGAAGGAGGTCAGAGCTGTTGGATGTAAAGATCATGGTGACTTTAAGCTTAGCAGCAACAAGGGAGGCACTTGAACAAAGGATGGACGGTGATCATAAGGTGTAAACACCGGAGACTCATGGCTGTTTAAGGTGAAGAGGAAGAAGAAGACGGTGTCTACATAGGGGTATAAGTGCAAATAATAAAGGACTTAACTGATGTGAAAAGGACTCAATTAAATTAAAAGTTAAGGGTAGAAATGTAAATAATGAGTTTTAGGGCTTATTTTAGTTTTTTTCTTTTTCAACTTTTTATATATTATCGCAAATGATGTAAATAATATATTTATGCTTTAAAATTACATTTTCACCCTTTTTAGCTAATTTATTTAGATGATAAACTTAATGATGAATGGAATTTCTATGCCAAAAAAGTTAAGTTTGAAAATCGGTCGTTGTAGTTGCATAAAAATTAGTTAATAAGATAATTTCAACCGAAACTCTGGTGAGTCCGGGGTTGAACATGGGGAGGCAAATGTTTGATAAAAAATCGCATATATAATTTTTTTCATGAAGCAAATTAGTTGGTCGAATTAAATCTACGCTAGCTATCTACTTAGAGAAGAAATAATAGAAAAGCAAGATCAAATATTACAGAGAAGAGAGAGAGAGAGAACCAACATTTGGCAACCATATAATGTCATTACAACTAATCGTTACATCTAGAAAGCGAGAAATTTATACTAGAAAGCGATAAAAAGAGAGGCATAAGAAAATCCTCCTTGATAACTACTTGGAGAACGAGCTGCGTAGACATAGCAGGACGAGGGTGGCGAGAAGCTAGATGAGGGTGAACGGAGCTGGAGGATGGAGGACGGAGCAGGACGGCGTCGTGGCGGGATTCGTTTCCCAAATGGCCTTGAGAGGACAACCGTGGGCGCTCCACCAATGGGGATGAGAAGATGGAAAAATTATCTTTAAAACTCTTGTGGAGCATCCCGAGTATAGGACCAGCTCGTAGAGCTTTGGAGGAGGTGAGAGTAGAATAGAAGGGTTGATTTACAAAAGTGGGGTGTAGGATCCTTTATATAGTTGAGGTACAAGGGTAGAAAGGTCCTTTAAAAATGTTGAAAATTAAATGCAGGGCCTGTACTGACAAATGCATCTGTCGCTGAAGGTAAACGTCGGTGAAGACAGTTGTTCCATCTCCGTTGTTCTCATCAGATTGGATGCATGCCGTGCGGCCACGTCATTGCCTTCTCCTCTTCAGCCATTCATAAAGTGCATGAGCTGAGCGATCTCAGCCATCCGATCGCCTGATCGGACAGCTTAAACGCCACGGCCTCTTCGCCTTCGTGCTTTAAGAGGCCACGTAGCCTCTTTTCTCACTGTCAGATGAAGATCGAATGGTCAAGGAAGGCATTTGCTCGCACGCCTCATTGCGTTAGATCGGGCGTGGAGTTTGGCGTCAAATCACGCGTAGGTGTGCTCACTCATCTACGCGGCCACATAGCGGCATCTTGTGCCACTCGATCTCAATTGTGTGGCGGTATTTCATCGCGCGTGCCTCTTCAAGGATTTAATCCGCTCGCACAGATTCGAGCGCACGTCGCTGCCTTGGTAGCAACTCGAGTGACCGTTGCACTGCAGCTGCGGTCGTCGCGTTTTCATTTTAAGTTTCAAGCGCTCGCAACCGTTGGATGGAGATCAACGGTTAAGAACAATCGAACCCTTTTCTTCAGTGGAGATGATGTGCGGCTTGAGAGTGAATCTCAGCGGATGAAGAAGAGTTGTGGCGACTGTGGGCGGCTTAGATGGCACCACATGGTGCCTTCTAGCTGTCAGTCTTCTATTGTTCATAGGTGGTGTCACAGATGTCGGATTTGGTCGATTTTTGCGTTGTTGGGTTGCGATCGTCGATCCGAACCCATCCATGTGGTTGGATTTGTCATCTGAGGTACGGATTTTACACAACCTTGCCCCTTGACCTTTGATCTTCCTCGGACCGCATCTAATGCTACGAGGGTTCGATTGGGGCGTGCTTGGAGGCGTTGGACTCCGATTATTGCCTTGATCAGATCTATGCGGTTGGATCTTCAATTCGAGTTCTCAATAAATATCACCCCGTCCCGTAGCCACAGAAAGGGAAAATTAACCTATAATTTGTACAAACTGATCTAAATGCAGATTAATACTTGCTATGCAATATTTATAATATCGAATGCTTCTATGGCACTAGAAATATGTATAAGTAGATATTTTAGGTTAATTAGATGTGTGCACATCACTTAATTAGGTTAATTGAATACTTAGGTCTCTAATTTATTTAAGATATTAAATACTTCATATATATAACTAATTATTATTATTTTGAGTCTAATTTATTAATTTAACTTATATTAAGATTAGTTAAGCCTTAATTATGTAATTTTAGCTTATTTTACTGGTCCTTATTATTTTACCCTTAAGTTATAATTAATCATGCATTTGTGTTATTCTTAGGTAATTAATTTGCTTGGAAAAATAGCTAATTAGTGTTAATTATAAGCCATGATGAGTCTCTCATCAAGTGTGCCTCGAAGAAGGGACTTCATCGTAAGCACCTCTGGAGATAGTGGAACCTCCATGTCGATGGAAGGGGCTAACAACGGAAAAGGAACCCAGCTCCATGCAATTCTGCATCCATCAGCCCTGGGACCCTCCCTTGACGTGGACCATGCATGATTCCTCTGTCCCCGATAAGGTTTGGCACAAAGCCACATGCACCTCCATGTGGCCTCTAGGCCGACCATCCTCCTATCACACGTTCTTCCTGCACGTGCATCACCCATGCCCAAGCCATCCACACGCTAGGCAAAGGAGGGAATTGTGGCACACAACTGCCCCATGGCCTCTCTCCCTACACCTATAGCAAAGCACATC
Source organism: Thalassia testudinum (assembly GCA_037157565.1). Classification (NCBI taxonomy): domain Eukaryota; kingdom Viridiplantae; phylum Streptophyta; class Magnoliopsida; order Alismatales; family Hydrocharitaceae; genus Thalassia; species Thalassia testudinum. The sequence goes on along the minus strand of JAZHRO010000022.1, from coordinate 78,073,466 downwards.
GCCACCAAAACCATGTTGCCCTCCTCCTCCCATACCACCAACTGTCCTATCGCCCGCCTCTCTGTAGACCCCCACCAACCACCAGTCCACTCCGTCTTCCCTCCCGACTTCGTTGCCCAACTCTCATTCACTCGTCATCACCATCGTCTCCAACCCTCTTCTCACAAGCGGTCATCCTTCCCCAAGTCCTTTTTCTCAAAAAAAAAAATGTAAATTGAGAGTCATTTTCATATTTGCTTGAATTTGAAAAGATCTTAATTGTTAAAATATATTGGGGTGAAATGTGGTAAAAAAAGGAGGAGGGCGAGAGAGATTAAAAGCTCTGAGGGAGAGAAAGAAACATATCAAATGATGAGGGAAGAGGGAAGAGAGAAAGAGAGATTCAATGCAAAGAGGGAGAGAAAAATTAAATGCAATTAAATGATATAAGTAAATATTAAGTAGATATCATATGAGTAAATATTAAGTAGGTAGTCTATGAGTAAATACTTAATAGGTATATCATGCATGAGCAAATGGATTTAGATATAAACTTGTGGTTTAGAAGTTTGATGGATAACTGAGTACGACAAGCACGTATGGATATTAAATTTGAAAATAAATACATAAACTCAACCCAAATCTAATGCTATTTATATCCTATATCTGATGTCATTAACATACAATGTATAATACTTAATGCAAGGCAAATTATTTTAAGAAAAAAGTTGTTGTCTTGCCTATAAAATAAATATATAAATAAATAAATAAAGAATATCATTACACATACAAGTAATGTAATGAAATTCACCTTTGGAATACATTAAAATAATTTGTCAAAAATAAGTCACATAAAAATGAATGATTTATATTTTAGAATTTTGATTAAGTGAGAAATAATTATTAGGAACACTATGTTTATGGGTCTAAATATATTTATCAACAATAAAAATAAATGTTTTAAAGAAAGAATTTAATTTTAAGGATAAAAATATATAAAAAAATTATTTGTTAATACTTTCTTAAATGTATAAATATTTGTTAAACACAATTTTATTTGATCTTTACTTTTAAATCTACTTTTTTTTTATTACCACTACCTCTTTACGTTACAAAATACATCAAATTTTACCTTTTTTTGATACATCTATCTTTTGATTAAGGTTCTATATATATTTTTTAATTATGTCGAGCACTCTCCTTTTTTTTTAATATGCTCCTCTTATCTCTGCTAAATAGATGGGCTTCCTATATAAGCGTGTTAAATAGGTGGTTATCTATTCCTATGCACGTCTGTAGTGAGGTTGGAGGGAGAGAGAGAGTATGAGAACGACATTAAGTGTTGAGAGAGAGAGAGAGAGACGGGGAAGAAATGGGGAGAAGAGAAGAAAGTGAGTGGGTGGGGGAGTGGAGAGGACACGTGTATAAGGTAATAACCTACTTTAGTATATGAAATAGATGCGGTTGCTCTCAACCTTTAAATCTGTTATTTCTCCCCCGTACTCTTCCTATTTTATTTACGTTAGCACACAACCTTTATATATATATATATACACTATTTCCAGTGAAAATTGGAAAATGGGATTTCGTAATCCAGTCCTATTTAACTCAATCTTTAATCTTTAAGAAATATAACTGACCGTACCTTCGTTATTGAAGTCATTGCTTCGGCTACTATTATTTTTTTTTATTTTAATTGCTACGGTGCCTGGTTTTTTTTGCTTTTTGGTTTGATGCGACGCTACTACCACTCCCCCATCCCCTCTCTCTCCTTCTCTTCTCTTAATTTATTATTTTGAAATATTATTTACCAAGTTGATTCAATTCGAATCCTATCTTCTTCATCTATTTTCTCATCTTATATTCTTTAATTAAAGGTTAATTTTAAATATATTTTTATAAAAATATAAAATTATGTATAAAATGATGCAGATAAATACAATCTAAAATATTGATTAAAAATCAAAATATATTAAGTACTATATTTTGCAACATACGGTGTATTATGATTTATGATTATTGTTTTATTCTTTTTTTGCAATTGAATTTTTCACTTTTGTTTGTTGTCTGAAAATGAAAAAATCAAAATAAATCAGTTGAAGATTTTTAATTAATGTTCTTTGATTTTCACATGAAAAATTAAAATATATCGATTGACATAGGTGAAATAATTAAAATACATTGAAAATCTAAATACATCAGTTGATATAAGTGAAAAATCAAAATACAGAATATATTTATTTATTTATTTTATTATAACTTTTATTTGTTGCAAAAAAATGATATAACATTTACCTAAATTATTTATTTATTTCTTAACATTCATTTTATGTTGTATTGAAAAGTGAGGTGATTTTTTTTTTTCTCTTAATTAACTTTTGTGCTCTCGCATCAATGGATGAGCTCAAAAATAATATCAACTTTATATGAAAGTCGATGCATATTGAATCGTCATTTGCCCCTTTTATTGGAATTCATATCTTTTTTTATGTTAAGTTATTTTGATATTTGACTTCTGATCTTTATGACAGGAGACCCACAATCTAATTGTAAAGATACAAAGAGATATATTCTACAATGTCATAGAAGTGAAGATTATATCATGTATCTTTTTCACATATGCACTTCCTCTACTTACATAGGGATCTAATGGTGGAATTACATGATGCGTTCATGTGTCTCTGACAATATATGTGTTGAATTCCTTGCTTATTAAATATTAAGAAATTATATGTGAGTTTCACCTGTAACTAAAAATTACCATAATATTTAATTTAAAATTAAAAATCACCATAATAGTTGAAATATCATCGTTGATATATATCTAATTTAAACATAAAAATCATGGATAATATTTGATGCAAATAAAAAAATGACTGCTGTTTGATTTTGGTGCGTGATCCAAATTTGAATGGAAAAATCCGGAATTATACAAACATCCAAATTAGCTCTTGTTGAAAACTGCTAGATAATTTGATGCTCTCAAGCAGAAGATTTCGATGGATTAAAATTTGAATCCCTGGACAAACATGGATCAGATCTCATCGAGATTCTTTCTCTCATCGATTGAATCGCGGATTTTCGATCGAGCTCGATGTGATCTGTTCTTATCTCATCGATCGCTTTTCTTTCCACATTCCATGCACCTTCAAAACCTCACCTCGATCGTACGATTGAAATCAATCACTTCTCTGTGGAAGGACTACAGTTATCCTCTTGAACACTCAAACTAAACTACGGTACCATCAGCGGAGATCAATGTCCAGGCACGATGTAAGCCCAATCGGCATCGTTGACCGTTTTAAAACTGGCGGGGGGGGGGGGGGCGGTGGTCGCTGATGCAATACATGCCTTCGTCACAAATTTAAGTGAGTTTTACTCAAAAACAAAATAAATAAAATAAAATAAACGTGTGATCTGCAAGGCCCCTCCGCAAAACCGCGTTTCTTACGAATGCTTTCCTCGCAGCTTCCTCGTTCCTTCCTAAAAACCAATTATTTAATCTTTTACCGCCAATTTTGCAACCATCGTTGTAACTAATATGTGCTCCTTAGGTCCGCCTCTATATATACACGCTCCCATAGGATCCGGCTATAGCACATAAATCACGCCTCTTCCCTCCCCCTTCTCCAATCCCATCCTCCTAACTAGGCCGCCAAATCATGCAGATGATGACCACTAAGAGGCCGCGGAGCCAGCTCGAGGAATTCGCCGACCAGCCAAACACCCAACGGAGGCGGTCGTCGACCCTGTCTTTTGCGAAGTACGTGCCGCGGCATCGGTCATCTCCTCCCTTCTTCTTCTCCTCCTCCTCCTCCTCCTTCTTCTTCCATGCTAGAAAAGATGTAACATGGACGCCTTTTGATTGTGCATGGCAGCGTGATCAAGGAGGTCATGACGGTCAACTCCTTCCAAAACTTCGCTGCGAGGCTCGAGCCTCTGGTTCGGCGGGTGGTACGTACAAGTCCTCTGCCCTAGATGGCCCCCCCCCCCCACCCCCCCCCCCACCCCTCCTTTTTTTTTTTTTTTTTGGCTTCAATTGAAGTTTGTTTAACGAGGAATTTTCTTTGGCATGCATGCGAGAGCAGGTGCGCGAGGAGGTGGAGAGGGCAGTATTCCATGGACTCAAGTCCCTTCAAAGGTATATCTATCTGCCTGCCTTCCTGCCTATGCATGTATTTAGATATATGTGTGTGTGTATGTGCAGATGCATTTAATCTGAATTGAATTATTGTAGATATCCAAGCAACAAGTGCATGGAAGTGGCAGAGGCCTCCTCGCTGAAGCTGGCCTTCGGCGAGGGGCTAGCTCTCCCGATCTTCACCGGGAGCAAGATTGGGGACGACCAAGGGAACCACCTCAAGCTCTCCCTCGTTGACCCCTTCGGAGGGAGGGCCCACCCACTCCCTTCCTCTCTGAAGATTGAGATCGTCGTCGTCGATGGGGACTTCGTCTCTGATGGGAGGGAGACGTGGACCAAGGAGGAGTTCAACGGGTGTGTCCTCAAGGAGCGGGAGGGCCGACGCCCGCTCCTTTGCGGGGAGGCAGCACTAACAATGAGGGATGGGACAGCTTCCCTTGGTGAGCTCTCGCTCACCGATAATTCTAGCTGGGTGAGGTCCAGGTGCTTCAGGATCGGGGCGCGGGTCGTTGGCGGGACCTGCCCTGGGCTGCGGATCCAGGAAGCGATCACCCAGCGCTTCACCGTCAAGGACCACCGCGGGGAACGTAAGCTCATTTTCATAGACATACTTATATAGAAATATGGGTGCTTTCAGTCCTCCCAGGGAAACTACCTCCACGTTTAAACGTGGGCCTTTGGATGATAGGGAATACGACAAAAGAGGGAAAGCGGGACGGAAGTTGGGCGCGGGACCCATTTGTATTATGGAGTGTTCGATTTTAAGTGGGGAATTTTGTAGATATAACTTTTTTTTTTTTTTCTTTCTCTTTAAATATATACATAGACGTACGGACGTAATATATGTAAACATAATGTGCTTCTATATATTTATTCAAGTGAAACATCGGGAAAAACGTACGCTCCAACGCGCTTTTGTAATAAGCGTAGCCAGAGAATGTGTTATATTGCTATAAATATTGGTTTTAATTGCTATATTTTTATTTTTTATTAGTAAAAATTATTTTTTTATAGATGAGAAATACTTTTCAAGTGAACAATTATAATTTATAAGTGAAAAGTTACTTTGATTTTTTTAGTGGCAGAAAAGTAAAATATAACGATATATTTTTATCTTTAATGAATGTATTTTTACTCTTTGCTGATTTATTTAATTTTTTTAATTGATGTATTTTTTATTTAATTAATATATTTTAATTTTTCAATTGATATATTTTACTACTCATATATTTTATTAAATGATGTATTTGTATATGCACATATGGTCTGTGTTTGCATACTTCTGCATGCACGTGTACAACAAATATATAGTTGCGCACACACTTACAAACGCTCATGCATGCGTATTTTATCTGTTTACATAGATTTTGTTGAGCTAGAATATCTAAGTGAACAATCGGATGCATGGACAGTGTACAAGAAGAGCTACCCTCCAACTCTCGACGACGAAGTATGGCGGCTGGAGAGGATCGCCAAGGACGGAGCATTCCACCAGCGGCTGTCCGCCGGCGGGATCAACACGGTCCAGGACTTCCTCAAGCTGGGGGCCGTCAACTCACAACAGCTTAGAAAGGTATCTGCATGCATAGAATTCACATGTATTGAAAAAATTTCTCTCTCTCTCTCTCTATCTCTCTCTCTCTCTATATATATATATATGATTTGGATACATCCCAAAGCAATGCTAAATATGCATATATATACTCATGGTGACAGATCTTGGGGCAAGGGATGTCGGACAAGATGTGGGCAGGGACGATCGACCACGCGAAGACATGCGTGCGAGGAGACAAGCTCTACGCCTACCATCGGGCAGATGGATGCTCCGCGGTTGTTAACGCTGCTTGCGAGCCCGTGTTTTACTCAGTAGAAGGGCTATTGTACACACCCGGCTGCCATCTTCCCATTCAACTAAAGGTGCATATCTAGTTGCTAATAAAAAGGTTCTATTTTACATGCAAACAACTTCAGTTCACATCTCAGTTATAGGATGTGGACTTTTAGTTGGAACGAATAAAATAAAATTAGGGATTTGTATCCTTATTTTTGTTAGAAATGGGAGGTACATTTTTAGGTAAATTTATTTGTATAAACCTCAAACGTTAATTCTCCCACTAAAGGATCCTCTTCCGCAGTCCTTGGCAGACCACTTAGTCCAAGAAGCGTACCTGCACTGGAATGAACTCGAGGTCTTCAAAGGACCCTCGGCCAAGGACGAGCTACTTCCATGTAAGCACTACCTCACTATAACTTCTTGCAGGGGAACAAAACACCATCTATATCGTGCACTAGAGATGAAAAAGATTGGATGCATATATAATTAAGCACGCGGAAATCGTCGAATTTTCCCACTAATTTTTGAGTGCACAATATATAAGGTGTTTGCTGAACGGATATTTCGATAAGGATAAACTTAACTTTTTTTCCGAGAATGGGCATCTTACGCATGATCGACAGAACATTTCGTGAAGTTAATTAATCAACCTTTTTTTTTAATCTCTTTTCTATGCAGCTATGAGCATGGAGTGCACGCCTCCTCACCAAGATGGACTTCCGATCCCAACCTATGAAACCGAGTTTGAATACAACGTCATGGGCCCCTTGCCGGAGAACCCAGACGTGAATTATTTCGCGGGTTGGGCAGGCCTGAAGCCTGATCATCCGGCGTCGGATGCACCGCGGAGACTTGTATGTAAGACGTCGGAGTTCTTGCCTTCCGACGACGAAGGGTCGAGCCTTTCGCATCCCTTCTTACTGAGTTGAGCAAGCCCAAGTTTTGGAATGGGGGAATATAGTAGAAAGTGGTTTACGAACACGTAGAAGATGCTTTGGTGATGGAGGTGTATAGAAATAAGTGCATGTGAAGGTTGAAGCCTATGTAGATAGGGTACCTATATACATGGATAGGGTTTTTAATTTGGAAGGGGCCGAAGGGACCCGTTTCATTTCTGCCGCCCAATTAGCTGCCCCCTCCTTACCTTCTTTCACGTCGAGGGAGGCGAATATATCGTGGCATGATAGAATTATCATCCTGTGTACATTTTCTACTTCATGTTTTTTTGTTTTTTCTTCTTCTCACCTTTCCTTTCTCCTTTTTGTTTACTTGATGTTAAAAAGAAGAAAGATAAATAAAGGAGAGTTAATATCAATTACATCTTAACATCGATAGGAACTTGGATTTCGCAGAAGGTGCTTTGTTTGCTGAAGTTAACTCTTGGAGTAAACTAGAATACGTTTTTTCAAACTGTCAACTTGTCTGTTTGATAGTCAAAAGGAAATAAAAAAAAAATCTGGTTATATTGATCCCTTTGTTCTTTTATTTCTGTTGGCGATCCTCGTGTTTGGCAACGACGTTGTTTTATGGTGCAGGAACCGTGTTTTGGGGATCTTTCTTTGTGATATGATTGTGGTCTCTCCAATTTCTATTAGTCCATTAGTACTCCCTATCTATATACCATGCTGTTTCCTTCAATGGAATTCGATGAAGAACTGGAATTCGAAATTTTATTATTGCAAAAAATTTAAATAGAAATTATGAGATTTGATTTTTTTATATAGACAGATCAATCTTAATTTTTAACCTAATTAATACAATATTCTAGAATAGTAAATAATATATCTCTAATCAAAGGAAATCAAATCTCAAACAAAACAAATTTTCTAAAAAGATAAAGTTAAAATTAGAAACCAAAATAATGAAACAATTGTGATCCTGTGATTTCCAAGATCTCCAACATCTATTAGTCCTTTATGTACTCCCTATTTATATACCGTGCTTCTTCCTTCGATGGAATTAGATGATGCTAGGCCTTCGGGAGAAAAGAATAAAAAGGACACAGTTCAATTTGTTTGGCTGGAGTTTCTGAGGATTTTACTCAAGTTTAGGACAGTGAGTGGATTGAAAGGAAAATTCGAGGAGGGAGAAGGGAAGTTTCCCATCTTCTTGGTGGAAGGAACTTTGGATATACACGTACACGGTGATGTTATCGTTTACCCGAAAACATGCACTAAGGTTGGGAGCAAATATGTATATGTTGTTCGGTTTGCTTGGGCATCAATTTAATTAAATGGATTAGATTCAGCTTGACAAGTTTGCAAGCCCAGTGGACCTTCCATATAAGTTATCCAAGTCAAATCTAGATTCGCCTCATTCTCTCTCTCTCCTGCACGCACGCTAAGAATTTGGATCAATGAAGCAGGTTTACTCAACTAGTCTGATTACCACTATTCAATCCATGCTGACACTCTTTTTAAATCAATAAACTATTTCAAACAGCTAGTTCAAGGTTTGATTCTCCATTTAATCGGTTGGATCAAGTAGTTGGATCCAATTTTTTTTAAAAATTGCCTCTGAGAACTAAATTTTTCGGAAGGACAGATGCTAAACGTACCCCTTAATTTTTTACATATAGGCTTGGGCATTGGGATGTCTTGGAATGGTTTAGCTAACTGTCAGTTTTGAATCCAAACCTCAGCTTAGCCAATTTACTACTATCTGCAATTTGGAAACCCAAACCAACCTATTTGGATCATAGGCTATTGGCCCTTAGGACTTAGCCTATCTATTAGGCTAGCAACTTACCTATCCAGCTATGTATCTAATTCAAGTCTATAAAGCCTCCTATGCCATGTAAAGTTCAATCAACATTTCAATGTCCACATACCTCTAAACATTTAAGTTGGACGACAAACCTGATTGTGTCATCATCCCATTTCCTAATTTGGTAAGTTCACATGTTGGGTCAAACTGATCTCAGATTTTGATACCCAAGGATAAGTCCATTTCATTAATAAGCTAGGCTTCTTTCATTAGATTGAGGTCTAATGATGAACACACATCTATTTAGGATAAAATACCTAATTATATATGCAAGTTATTGATCTCCTAAATGTATTTAGCATTATAAATATTGCATAGCATACATCATTCTGCATTTAGAATAACATATCTAAATTATAGGTTAATTCGTTTCTTTTTGTAGCAAAGAGAGAATGTGATTTATTTCGGGCTCTAGGATTAACGATCCAGCCATACAAATCTGATTAGGATGTGGATCAAAGTCCAACGCCTTCGAAATCGTCACGATCGGAATCCTGTAGCACCATATGTAGTCCGAAAACGATTAATGGCTAAGGTGCAAGATGATGCAATTCAAAGCTTCAAACGACAAATCCAGCCACACGGATGGATCCAGATCGACGATCGCAACCCAACATCATGAAAATCGATCCAATCCAACATGTGTGACACCACCTACAAGCATCTAAAGATGAATGGTTTAGATAGCGCCACGTGGAGCCATCTAGACCGCCCAAGACTACCCAAGACCCCCCCGCCGAACCTTTTCATTGTTCGCACCCTCAACTCTCAACCGTTGGATCAAGACCCAATGGCTGAGAGGTCCCCTCCATCGCGCTTCATGGTCTCTATAGGCAACGGGTCACGCAATCTCGGCCATTGGATTTCATCCAGCGGCTGAGAACACGAGACCCTTAAATCCAAAACTCAACACACTCGCAACCGCAGCGCAGCGGTCGCAAGAGCAGTTCCCACGCTACAAATGCGAGTTCGAAACTCGCGAGTGCCTCCGCTCGTAGCAATTGAAATTTGACCACCGGATTGACATCAAGAGGATGATGATTTTCCATGTGACGCCATGGATGCGAAGAGCTGCATACGCACACGATCACGCGCTAATGAACGAGCCATGTGCGTGATAGGAGGCATGGTCGAGAGTGATTCTCAGCCCTTCCACCATGATTTGACTATCGCGATTGCGCCTTGCCTGATCCAGTTGTGCCCAACGCGAGCACCAGCTACTTGCGTGAAGAGCGGAAGCACCTCTTGGTCATCCAGATCTGATCCAAGGGCAGCGGATGCACCACGTGTCAGCACGAGGGTGCATCGCGTGTTAAAGGCGCGATCTAAGGGCTATTGAGGTAAAATCTAAGCTGTTCAATCTCGATCGGATGGCCCATTATCCACCGAGTGATGTGGCACGAGTTGGGGGCTTGAAATACCTATTTTGCCCTCGATTTTCACCTATATAAAGGCCCTACATTCCCTCCTCATTCTTCATCTCTTCCTCTTCTTCCCACACCTCCTCTTCAGCTCTAAAAAGCTAGTCCCAAGTCCGAGATGCTCCTCTAGAGTAGAGAAGAAAAAATATTCTTCCGCTTCTAAAATGACCCTTCCCAAGGGTCATTCAAGAATTTCCTGAAAGGGTAGGGGTGTAAGCGCAATTGTAAACCCCTTGAGTTTTAGTTGTGAGCTATGTGAGAAGAAGAAAACTTACGAGGGCAACCCTGCAATTTCCCCTCTCCTTCCACAACCCACCCATGCATACACACAACCCAACCCTAACCCTCTCCTTTATAAGCCCCTCCACCCTCTCCATCTCCACACTACCACCTCCTCCTCCACTTTTCTACCACCTTGTCATCGACGAGCACCTTCTCCCTCGTTCCCTTGCAGCCGTGAGTGGGGGGAAGGAGAGGGGAGGAGCACGGAGGAGAGGGAGAGCGTGGGAAAGGGAGAGGGAGAACGTGGGCGAGGGACGGACCACGAGGAGCTTAGAAGAGCTCGGGAGAGGGGCGGTGCGCGCGAGGAGAGGAGCTCGAGAAAGAGAAGCTGCGCAAGGGGGGAACCTGCACGTGGAAGGCATTGTTGTTGCTATTGTAGCAGTTAGAGCTCACGAGGAGAAGCTTCGTGAGGCATTCTGCGGAATCATGTTCCCACAGTATCAAATGTCTGTAGCGCTCTACAGACATCTGACGGAGCCGCAAGATGTTTGGAGTTAACACTAGACGTCGGACAGCACGTAGAGTGAGAGGTATGTATCCTCCATGAGCTTGCATCATGTACATCATATATATGTGTCACGTTTCTAAACCTGCGTGTGCATGCGCAGGTACGAGGCTTTCGAAAGGCGCGTGGCATGCCCTTCAGGGAACTTTTGGACGTCTGAAGATCATGTCAGATATCTGACTGCTCTTTCAGACAACCGAGAGTAGTGTCAGACGTCTGGCGACCCCCTCAGACAGCTGTGCGTGGTAGTAGACGTTGGATACAGGCACAGGAGAGCAAGGTGAGTTACTGCGTTCATTTAAGACGTTTGGGACTCACCTAAACGTTTGATTTTGGTTAGTACGTGTGTTTTTGGCCGGTTCACAGCCCAAACGAAGTCGATTTTACACAAATGAAGTATTGTTGGTTTCCGTTCGGATTTCTCTTCATGTTAATGTCACCCCTATGCTATTTTGAACTCTTTTGACATGATTGGTCATTGGTATAGGTCTCTAGTACGTAGTGTACACGGAACTCACGGAGACATCGGGATTTACCGCACGAGCCCCCATTAAACCCATATACCCTGGTAGAGTGGTCTTCTTTAATATTGTAATTTAATTGATTAAAGTGCATGCTATATTAGAATGATCTGATTGAATCCTAAGATATGAAATTAACCGTAGGGCAGAATAGAATGAATGAACATTACTTGAGCCACACTGTTGTACTCTGAAATGCATGTTAAAGTCTTTACTGCTAGCAATTGAATATTTAAGTGATGTGGTGCTTGCTTAATTTATTAAATCACGAGCTGCCTGTTATAAGATTAAGAACCAGAATGTGAATAGAAATACTTGTCGTGTAATGTAAAGAGATGAGTGGTATGAATGAATCGTATGGGGAACTAGAAAGATAGATTAAGCACTGCGACTTGGAAGCTCTTATGGTTATTTAATAATTCGCTTACTGTGAGGCGTGACGGTTAGTTGAGCTTTATCTTGGGCATGAGCTGACCCTCTTGTACTCCCGTTCCAAGGAGAGCTAATAATCCTTCTTCAGAGGATACGCTGGCCCTCGTGTACGAACGTGCAGAGGAGAGTTAAAACCCTTCCTCAGAAGATACGTTGGCCCTCGTGTACGCACGTACCGAGGAGAGATATTCACCCCTTGTGTAGAGAGAATAGGCTGACCCTCGCATACGTGGTATCGAGGAGAGCTATGGTTACATTTGTGTAGGAGAATGCTAGCCACCATTGGGTTGGGACCCGTGGATTGGAGTGGCCTCCCTACACCGACTCCTGTTAGACCCACTGGGTAAGTCGGGATAGTCGGACGAGGGTACGCAGACTGTTAAGGGGTGTGGCACCTGTTCTGTTCTGTGCTGTATGTTTGGGTGTACTCGTTAGCGGAAACGACTGACCGCGTGCTAGTGCGGGGTAGCTACCTGTGCGCTTATCGCGCGTGCCGTAGTCACTACTACGTTGCGGCCATGACCACGAGGTGGTAGATCAGGTGTAGGACTACCACGGGGTGCTCTCTCGACCAGGAGAATAGCACGTGTACATCCTGCATCGTGGGAAAACTGTATCAAGATCGTTCCCTTAGGGAACAAGTTGATTTGAGAAATGTTATGGACCCTCACTAGAAACTGAATTTGAAACACATGGATGTTTAAACGGAAACAAATAATAATACATAACTTGAAATTTAATTGTTAATTAGTTGCTTGTTTCCTTTATGTTAATTGCATGTAAATTACTTAACCACCACTCTACTCAACGTTAGCTGCCTACAGATTTATATAACCATGTTCAGGTCAGAGAGTTGAGCAGCGAGCGCTACTGGCTTTAGAAGGCGCTAGGCCCAGTCGATCCCAACCGTAGTCTTTTGTTTTTTTTATTGCAAAGGTTTTTATTAGTAGTGAATACCCATGGCATGTAATACCTGTTTTTGTTATATTTCTCTCTGTTCTAGTTCTGATGGCTATGTCTATAATAGTAGTCTTTTGCTTGTGGCATGTAATACTTTCGGGATTTTCTGCTCTATTTTCCATTGCTGTCTATTATATATTTATGCTTAGTTACATTGCATGTGTGGTTGCGAATGATTTATGCATTTGGTTATTTCTCGTTGGACAACTGGGTCTTGGGGTTTAGTCGAGGCAACTCGATCTTATGTTCTATAGGGAGATGGGATTGGGTCGTAATAGCTTCTCACCCCCTCTATGGAGGATCCCGTGGTAGTCCTCATACCATGTTCGGAATGCAGATCCTCGCCACTACACCGTCTTGCCCCGCCCCCCCTCCTCCAACTCTATTCTTTGTCTAGCCTCTCACCACCTTCATCCAGGAGTCATCAAAGTGAGTTGTCCTCTAAGCAGCCATCGAGAGAGATTCTTCTCACCTCTCTCTTCCTTTCATTCATTTTCTAGTGTAGTTTTAATTTCTTACTTGTAGCAAACTCTGGTAAGCTATATATATTGATATTCTTTCTCTCTCTCTCTTATTTTGCAAGTAGATTAGCTAGTAATTATCAACCTGATCTCTTGCTTTATAAAAATACCAAAAAAATCACAAAAGATAAAAACACCAAAAACAAATAAAAGCAAACGCGGATTTACGAAACCAAATGTTTGCCTCCAGTGTTTGACCCAGAGCATACATCGAGTTTCGGTTATAAATTTTATTTGATAGCGAGATTTCGACATATATTACGACGTGTATTTTCCATGCTCGATTTCTCGTCGTTTATACAGATTCTGCCTAATCCCTCCTAAGTGCCTATGTCTTTAACCAGCTGGGCGAGATCCTGGGCCTGAACGCCTGGGAGAAGAGGTGGGTCAACTGGCACATCAGGCCCAGCACATCCGCCCCTCCGACCTTGTTAAGACCCATTCTATCCTAAGCCTTTTAAGACATTTGGACTGTCGGTCAGACGTCTGACACCTTCCCAGACATCTGGAAATCAAATTTTTTGGGTACGAGCTCGCGTCTACGCGCAGGCTGTGCGCAGACAGTACCCTCTCATTTTCCTTCCCTTCTTCTCTCTCTCCCTGCCTCCAGCAAACCCTAACCCACCCTCCTTATAAGACCCTTGGTGGCACTTCGGTAGGGTTTTAAATTCTAGACGTTGTAGTCAAAAAGAGCTGCTACCAGTTTGCAATTTATTACTCGTAATTAAAAGTTTCCCGAGGTTGAAATCATGGAGCAAACTATGATTCCAGAAGCATATGAATTCACAATATATATTGTTTTACAAAAATTAAGACAAAGGAGAGAGAGTAAAAATTCTCTTCTTTGCTTTTTCTTCTTCTCTCTTCTTCTTTTTAGCCGGTTCTCAGCCTATTTTCTTCTTTCTTCTCCCTTTCTTTTTCTTTGTTGCAGAGGCTTCTTCTTTCTTCAGCTGGCTATGTCCTTTTTTCTTCCTTCTTCTTCTCTGCTTCTCTTCTTTCTTCTGTGTCTTCTTCTTCTTTGCTGCAGAGGCTCCCTCCTTCTCTTTTGTCTTTCTTTTTTCTCTGGACTGTCCTCTGCTCTTCTCTTCTGCTTCACTCCTTCCTTTCTTTCCAACGTCTGATTCAGAAATCAGACGCCTTAACTACGTTGTTGCTACAGTACCTCTGCTATCTTCTTTTCTCCTGCTTCTCTCCTTCCTTCCTTCTCTTCTCTTTTTCTCTACGGCTAAGTCCCAGCCGCTGCTATTCCTCTTTCTTTCTTCCTTCCTTCCTTTTTCTCTTCAGCAGCGCCTTGCTTCTTCCTCCCTCACCTGTTCCCTGCACACACACACAAGCTCAGTGCAAAACCTACCCTACCCTCTCCTCGCATCTCTCTCTCTCTCTGAATCTCTCTTGGGTATGCTCTCCCAGAGCCGGGTTATCGGGTCGGGTTACGTGCCCGGTTCCAGGCGCACCGGTGCGGGTGGTGTGTGAGGAGTGCACAGGAGGGTGTCGGGTCGGGTCGCGCTAGATCCGTGTGATGAGCTCACGGACGAGGGCTGTGTATAGGTGAGGGACCTCACCCCATGTGTATTCAGAGGCGATCAGCTAATATGACTTTTACAATTTATGTGTGGGCATGTGGCCACACACTTCCGAGGTGGGACTAAAGTTCCACCTCTACTCCATGCGTCTGCAGGCAAGAAGCTGCGAGCAATTGGGGCAGCAGCGAAGACTCGCGACCCCATGTGAAGGCCTGGGCACACTTGCGGAAGTATCCCGCGTTGCCTGGGGCTGGTGCCTGGTGCTGAAGGGGCCTGGAGCTGCTCGCCAAGCAGCTCCTGTTGTTCGTTAATGGCGGCGTGGCGGCCGAGACCTAAAAGCATGAAAACGACCTCACGGCCACGTTAGACAGCTCAGGAAGCTTCGCTAGAGGACGGTGAAGGCGGTGCGGGGGTCGTTGTGGCGGGAAAGTGGATGTGGCTGTGTGCCTAGGGCACACTGCAGAGGTGCAGGTGGGTGTGTTCGAGAGGTGGTCTGAAGGTGAAGAGCGGTGAATGTAGTAGGGGAAATGCTTGAGTGGAGTGAGGGGGAGCTTCTGGGCTTGTCGGCAAGGGGTGGAATGGCCTGTGGAGGTGGAGCGACCTCGCCGGAGATGGTGGCCGGAGGTGGAGCAGATGGAGGTGGTAGTGGCAGTCGAGGGGTCGAAAGTGCCAATTTAAGAGGAGAAAATTATGAGGAGAGTAAGAGGAAGGTTTCTACCTACTTAATTGACGAAGAGGGAAAGAGGGGCGCCTGACGCGTTCCTGTCGGAGCTGGGGATGAAGGTGCCCAGAAGGGGTGTAACGACGACGAGGAGGGGATCTGGAGACGCCAGCTGGTGCGGCCTGGTGTGGGAAGACGAGGCAGAGTGAGCTCTGTTGCAGGTATGGCAGCAGATCGACGAGGAGGAGGAGGAAAGATCACTGGAAGCTTGGGCTGTCTGACTGGAGTGAGAGGGGACGAAGTAGGGGGTTCTCTTCGGCCAAAGCGAGCTTGAAGGAGAGGGTTGCCCCTGCCGCTCCTTATAAAGGTGCTGGCGAGGAGAGGGTCTTCAGGGAGCGACATGGGGAGCTCGTTGGAGATGGTAGGAGATGGAGACCCATGCCTTTCGTGCATTCGCACGAGAGGCATGGGAAGCTGCAGGTCAAAGGGGAGGATCCTTGCAACAGAAGACGACGCAGGGAACCCCTCGTTCGTTCCTGAGGGCAGTCCCCATACCCTGCGCGGCGCCATCCTCCGCGCAAAGTCACCAAAGGTATGGTGCCTGCGTGTGGTGGCAGGAAGGATCGTTCTACAAAGATCGAAGGAGAAGATAAGGGGCCAAATGCAAGGATTTCAAAAGATAAGGGTCAAAAAGTAATTCAAGAGGATAAATTTGTAAAGTCGGTCAAGATGGTCTTCTCTTAGGCCCAAATTTTTGTACCAACGTAATTTGAACCTAAGGAATTCAATGGTGTAATTTTATTTTAGGTTTGACCCCGTTTGACTGGTCAATTTGCGCAAAAACCTAAATTAGGTCAAAATTTGGGCATGGTTCTTAATTTAAGTCAAGATACGTTGCAAAGTCCAAATTGAAGGTTCTAAAGCCTAGAGAATATTTTTCCATGAATTTTAGAGGGTTCAGTTAATTTTTATCATACCTAGAACCTCGTGAATTAAAGTGGGTTTATTTTTAGGGTTACAAAATGTCATTTAATTCCTAGAAGTTGATATAATTCTTTTCAGATCAGATCATCCCACTTTCTTCCTCATTAAAACTCATTTGACCTATGTTTAGACTCTTAGTCACCCTGATTGTGTACTGCATTGGTAAAATTACAGTTTTACCCCTTATGACTTGTTTTATTTTTCAATTTAGAATTATCTGAGTTAGGCTTTTCTTTAGGTTTTTTTGAAGCTTTTTCACACTTATTTAAATCAAATTGTGCCAGTTAGAGTTTATGATGAGGCTCTCATCAACCCCCCTTCCTCCTCTCTCGTTCCCCTCACTTCACAATCTCTAGCCACTTCTTCCCTTCCTCACCACCCTAGCGCGAGCAAGGGAGCGCGAGAGCGACGAAGAGGAGGAGCGGCGTGAGGAGAGGAAGAGAGTGAGCTCGCGAGCTCGTGTGGGAGATCATCGGAGGGCGCACGGTCGGAGTGGTGTGTGCGAGAGGAGGAGTGCGTCGGGAAGTTATCCCCGACACCACTGCAGCCGGAGCTGCAGGGGAGGAGGCAACCCGCGGCCGCGTGCGGCGGAAGCAGGTTCTGGTTCTAGGTTTATCCTAGAATGAGACGTCTGGAGCAACGTCCCGACGATGGTGTGGACGTCTAGAGGCGGTTCCAGACGTTTGAAGAGAGAGCTTCGCAAAGGTACGTCTTCTTTGTGGATACGGCCATGTAGTCCGCTCCACAGGTACCCTTTTGGGTGCCAATTTTGAGAAGATTTGGTGGATGCATGCAGGATTTGCTTCGGGAAGGTGCGGGACACACCCTCTGACGCATTTCGGACGTCTGGGTGGCTTACCAAACGGTTGGAGACACTTCCAAACGTCTTGAGAGGTGGTTGGACGTCTAGAGTTGGGTCCAGACAGTCCAGAAGGGTTCCTGGGCGTCTAAGGACAACGTAGGGACTGAGGTTCGTTTCTGGACACTTTTAAGATTTTGAGTCAGTAACCCTGTTTTGACCCGTTTAGGGTCCGTTTGAGGTCTGTTTTACGCAAATAAGATACCGATGTTTTCCTTGTGAGTTCCTCTACTTATTAGAAGGCCTTCTATACTATTCTGATTGTTCCCTTGTGATTGTTCCTTGTTATAGGACTTCGTTCCGTTGCGAGTTCGGGACTTGCTGAGGCACGTGGGCCCGCCGTTCGAGTCCCTAATCCTCCTGGGTTGACTAGTGGAGTGGCTTCCCCTAATTTAAATACAAACCTAAATGCATGTGTAGAATGAATGATTAGAACCTAGGATGTGACATGAATCCTTGGACGAGAAATACTTGAAATGTCTGTATGCGTGATTGAACTGCAGTCTTTACTGAATAAGATAGAATGTTAACAACTACCTGTAAATGAATAAAAGCTGCTTGTGAGATAATGAATTACCTGTGCAAGTTAACAGTTGCATGTGACTTTCCTGTTGTATATGTTAAATGATTTAATACGAGTTGCATGTGTATAAAGCTGAGAATGGTAATGTGAATTATTGAAATATGAATTACCTGTGTATAACTGGAGTATGGAAACTTGAACAATAGAAATACAAGTTGCATGTGTATAACTTGAGAATGGAAATGGAAATGATGAAACCTGGTATGGAATGGCATGAGGCATATGAGCATGAACCCTAAGGGGGAATAGGAGTAGAGCTCCTGGAAATAAATGGAATTGATCTGGAAATGCATTTGGAAATGTGCTGGCCCTTGAGTACGTGGTACCAAGGGGAGAACATGTTACCTCTTAGTGTAGAGGGGAGCTTGCCGCCCTTCGGGTTAAGACCCGGGGTGGGTTTGGCCACTTTGCACCAACTCTGTGGCCCTCATGTACACTGTACCAAGGAGAGCTACTAGTGTAGGGAGAGAGCTAACCACCCTACGGTGCCCAAGGTTCAGCTAACCGCCCTACATCGACTTGTTAGGTGATGAGAACCTCATCATGAACCCTAACTAGCACAATATAACCTAGATATGCGAGAAAAAGCTCCTACATAACTCATAGAAAGGCTTGACTCAGAGAATTCTGAGTTTCTAAAGAAAATAGGTCATAAGGGGTAAAAATGCAATTTCACCAACACAATCAGTAAACAGGATAGCTCAGGGTCCAAACATAGGTCAAACTAACCTAATAAGAAGGAAAGTAGGATGATTTGATCCAACAAGGGCTACAGCAACTCCAAGGAATTAAATGACATTCTTTAACCCTAAAACAAATCCACTTCAATTCACGAGGTTCGAGGCAAAGTAAAAATCGACTAAACCCTCTAAAATTCATAGAAAAATAATCTCTAGGGTTTAGAACCTTCAATTTGGCCTTGGGAACCCATTTTCACCTACATTGAGAACCATGCCCAATTAATGATCTAATTTGGGTTTTTTACGAAAATTGGCCGATCAAACAAGGTCTGATCTAGAAATAAAATTCACCATTATAATCCTTAGGTCCCATTTAGTCATGCATAAAAACTTGAGCCTAATAAGAAACCTTGGTCCTCATTTATTACTTTTTGACCCTCAACTTTCGAAACCCTCGCATTTTGGCCCCTCGGTTTGTTACGAACGCGGTTTCAAGACGTCTTTTTAAGACGTCTGGAAGGTGGCCCAGACGTCTGACCAGACGACTGGAACCCCTTCCAAACATCTGGGATTTAATTTCTGTGGCACGCAGGATTGCGTCTGCGCGCGCAGACCTGCGAACGTCACTCTTTTTCCCTCTCTCCTCCTACAGGCGTAGTGCTACGCTCTCTCTCTCTCTCTCCCCGTGCGGCCTTATAAGGCCTCGCCCTCCCCCTCACTCTCATCTCCTCCGCTCCCTTATTCTCCTTCTTCCAGCTGGTGCGAGAGCGAGCGAGCGGCGGCAGCGGCAGTCGCGGCCAGTTGCGGGAGGAGGTGTTGCGCGAGGGAGGAGACGCTCGACCGCGATGGCTCGAGCTTGCCGGGGCAGCTAGAGCCGGCCGGCGGGGGAGCAGCGGGCGTGGAGTGACGCGGGAGGGCTGCTGCAACTCAAGCAGCAGGCGAACGAGGTGCGGCGCGGCCGTGCGTCGCGGGCGGAGAGCGAATTGAGCTCTGATTCTGGAAGTTTTTCCAGAATCAGGCGTCTGGCCTTCCAACCAGATGACGGTGAAGACATCTGGAGGACTGTCCAGACGTCTGGCAAGTAGGTTATTTTCGTCCTTCTTCCTTTTCTGCGACCCGTCGTACTGAGAGCGAGGAGTGGATACGTGCAGGTTCTGAGACTCGCCATCCAACGCGAATCGGACGTCTGGCCGCAGTGCCAGACGACGGAGAGGAGTTCCAGACGTCCGGGTTGACCATCGGACGTCTGGGAACTAAGCCAGATGCCCCCGCAGGCTTCCGGACGTCTGAGGGATTACACAGAGTGAAGGTATCCTCTGAACCACCTTTTAAGACGTCTGGAAGAGGTTTCAGACGTCTGATTTTGGACTGTTTCGTCATTTTCGACCCGTTTAGGGCCCGTTCGGAGTCCGTTTTCCGCGTTTCGAGTTGCGTTCTTTTCGGAATAAAATCCTCTACCCGTTTACAGTAATTATATACTGTTCTGAGAAACTCCTTGTGTTTGATCCTTGTGTTAGAATCCCGTTCCATTACAGTCTCGGGGGTTGCGGAGGCGCGCGGGATTTCCGACCACGCCCCCAGTACTTCCGTTGTAGCTGGTCGAGTGGCTTTAAAAATTATTAACATAATTTGTTATAGTTATGAAACAATTAATAGAACCTAGGGCATTGCATGAATCCTAGGAATGAGAAACAAGATTGAATGATAGATCCTAGGGTATTGCATGAATCCTAGGGCTGGAAAACTAGATTGAATGATAGATCCTAGGGTATGGCATGAATCCTAGGACTGGAAAACTAGTGATATGAATATAGATATTACAGTCTTGGAAAATGTGGAAATGAAATAATAGCTGCCTGTAAATTGATTTAACAGCTGCCTGTTATGGATAAATGAACATGATTGAGAATATGGGTTGTATGAACGTGAAACTGAAAGGGGTGAAACCTGAATGTGCTGAGTTAAAAGAGCTGGAACCCTACGGGGAATTAGGAGTAGAACTCCTGGAAAGAGAATGAAATGGACTGAGAAAGAAAGGCGTGGAAGTGTGTTGTCTCTTGGGTACGTAGTACCAGGGGAAGCACCTGTTGCCTGCTTAGTGCAGAGCGGAGCCAGCCGCCCCAGGGACCCGGGGTTAGGTCTGGCCACTTTGTACCGACTTTTTGGCCCTCGTGTACACAGTACTGAGGAGAGCTACTAGTGTAGAGCGAGTACTAGCTACCCCACGGGCCCCGGGGTTCTGCTAGCTCACCTACACCGACTTGTTAGGCCCACTGGGCAAACCAGGATAGTCAGACGAGGGTGCGCGGACTGTGGAGGGGCAAGGCCCCTGTTTGGTTACTGTGGAGGGGTTGGACCCCTGTTACTGAGAGGGCTCTGCCCTATACTGGTTCCGTGTTGTGCTTTGGGGCGCACCCGTTAATGGAAATGACTAACCGCGTGCCAGTGCGGGATAGCTACCCGTGCGTTTACCGCACATGCCGCAGTCACCGTTACGTCTGTCAGTGACCTTGGGGTAGTTGACTGAGAGTAGGATCACCACGGGGGACTCTCCCGGCCAGGCGAGCACCACGTGTTACTTCTAGTTTCGAAAAAGACTGCAATCAAGATCGTTCCCACGAGGAACATCCGAGATCAAGTGAAGGATATGAGAAATAAATAAATCGTGAGATGATAGAAAGACGTAAATAAAGGAAGTAACAAAATATAACAGCTACTGTACACTCTACAGTTTCTTAGTTTTAGTTGCCACTCTACTCAGCGTTTCGCTGACGTGTTACACTCATTATTTTTCAGGACCAGGTGTTGAGCAGCCAGGGTCAGCGGCTGCAGAGGACGCTGGGCCGAGT
The DNA here is from genome assembly GCA_037157565.1 of Thalassia testudinum. Classification (NCBI taxonomy): domain Eukaryota; kingdom Viridiplantae; phylum Streptophyta; class Magnoliopsida; order Alismatales; family Hydrocharitaceae; genus Thalassia; species Thalassia testudinum. The sequence goes on along the minus strand of JAZHRO010000022.1, from coordinate 78,051,965 downwards.
AGGGTCCAGTAGAGTTACCACTATTCTTTTGTGCCATTTTTGTTCCACTGTAGTGAGTAGTTCGTGTTACTCTCTGTACTTTTCTTTACTTGTAGTTCATGTTATGTTATAAATGTTGTTCTACTGTTGTAGTGGTACATGCTTTAGTAGTTCCTTTTCTTACTGCTGTATTTTTTGTTACTGCTAGTTATATTCATGTTGAATGTGGTTTATTTTACTACTCTTTTGGTTACTTCCTCATTGGACGACTAGGTCTTCGGATTAGTCGAGTCGATCCGGTTCTCGTGTCTCGTAGGGACTCGGGAATCGGGTCGTTACAAGGTTCTTTGTCGTTCTTTGCACTTAGGTCCCCCCTGCAAATCTCTGAGCAGCGCCATGCTCTGGCGACTTTGCGCGGAGCATGGCGCCGCGCAGGGTGAGGGAGGCCCTCTGCCAGCTGAACCGGGTGTTCCCTGCGATGTCTGCTGTCACATGGACACCACCATGACCTCTGCCATCGCCCACACCTTCCGTGCGAACGCGTGGAAGGTATGGGTTGCAACTCCGACCATTCTCCGGCGAGGGAGGCACGTCGCCTCCCTGCGCCCACCCTTCCGCCTTCGCCTTTATAAGAACCGCCGTCGCCAACCGATGGGGGTAGCTCGGTCCTGACGGAGAAAACCCCCCATTTTTCCTCTCTTCCCACTCCGGCAGAAACCCACCAGCTCCGACAGCTCCTCCTCCTCCGTCTCGTCGCTCTGCTGTAACACCATTTGATGATTTTTGCTGTGGTGGAATTCATGATCATGAATCTCATTTTCGCCAACTCTCCGACAATTTCAAATCTGACTATAATTGCGGAGAGATTCCCCTTCCTGAACACGCCAGGCCTATCTACGACCTCAGTTCACATGACTCTGACTCTGACTCTGACTCTGAGGTCCTGATTCCCGAGATCACCGATAACACAGAATCATTCCTTTTCGATCCTCAGGAACCAAAAACAGAAAATGCCAAGAGTGATTGCAACCAAGAATCCAAATTTTTTCTCGAATCCGATTTCTTTCATCCTACAAACACTCTTCCGGCATTTGATAGTTACCCAGAGGACTCTCTACAGAAAACCACCTATCATCTGTTTCTAGAAGAGCCCTCGTACACAATGGCCACCTCATCCGCACACACAGAACGGATCAAAACCTCTCCCAAACCCCGACCCGCAACCGGACTCAATTTCTATTCAGATTCACCTCTCACCGAGCCGATTGCATTTCCACATCGGGTTTCGAACATTGATCAGACTACATACCATGCTCTATCATTCTCTGATCACCCCTGTAGGGTTCCTGCATCAACCACTGATTATCCTACGGGTCCCTACTCTGACCAGGCTGATTCGGCTCAGCCAAACCCTGCGTTTACACTTCCACATCCATTTGAGCTTCATAGTTTATGGTGGGCACCACACCTTTTTATCCACATCTATCAACCCACCAGATTGATTGGGTTTGGGCTGCATCATCAGCCTGTTGATCTGAACAAGCACCTGGTTGGACCAACCAGGCTCTTAATCAAGGTGCTTGTCTTACAAAACTCCGCTGATTTGACCATCCCCTCTCCATCGCATTTCCCGCTTGGCTGAAGGCATCAAATTTAGCGCTCAACGGGAGGCAGCCCGTCGTTCTCTTTGAAAACCTGAAACTTGTTCTGACAGCTTTTGCACTTGAAGTTCACACTTTAGGACAGCCGACTCCAACTCAGATGTTTGCATCTGGGATTTGAAATCGTCCGCAAAAATTCAACCCGACCCATTCACTCATCCAAATTTCTGTCTTAAGGAATGAACTAAGACCCCCTAGGTTACAATGAGGACATTGCAAATCTTAGGCATGGGGGGGTATGAAAGTACAAAAACTTGTAAGATAAGGTTTCAAACAAAAAAATTCACATATGCCAAAAACACCATAAAAATTAAAAAAAAAAAAAAAATTTCGAAAAAGAATAAGAGGAAAAGAGGAGAAGGAAAATTTTGTGAAGGAAAAAAGAAACAAAATGAAAAAGGAGCACAAAATTATGAGAAAAAGTGATAGTCATTAGTAAGGAACTAAGGAATTAACCTAAGTTTTAGACCTCATTCAAGAAAATAACTGAAAAGTGCACAATGAGATTAGTAAGAATGCAAACCTTAGGCATTCTTGAATAGACTCTTAGTACCCATTAAGATCTGGACACTCCTCAAGAGGTTGAGGAAAATGAAAAGCTGAAGTATTAGGTCTAAGGCTTGGGGAGTATTCGGCCTCGTTAACTAATTTTTGGTTTACGGGACTCAGTAACCTAAGCACCCTAATCTCACACACAGCCTGGTTCAGTAAGCGTAAAAATCAGAATCACGCAGAAGCGTCGCAAAAATCTGAAAAGAACACCTAGAATAGGAGCGGCCGATCAACACAAGTTGATTTGGACGAGTTCCCAGCGCAGAGAGGCGGGAAATCCCCTCGAAGATGCGTAACAAAATATCATCTCCTCGGTGCTTGTCTCTTAGGATATTTACATATCCTACGGGGGGCATGTAAGCACTCTGCTGATTCAGATTCCATGGATGGCATTATCTCGAAGTGTCAATTGCCAGGGTCTGGATTCGGCCACGGAATACCATGGATGGGATTATCTCGAAATCTCAATAGCCAGGGTTCCGGGGGTTGCCATGGGCGGTGCTATCTCGAAGCATCGATCGCCAGGAACCCTTGAGGATTGATGATGGGAGCAAGGAATCTGATACAGACCGTGTTGAAAAGCCAATCCTAGGCTAGAACTAAAAAGAAAAAGAGAGAGAAAACTCTCCAAACAGAAAAACTTTCTATCTCTCTCTTACAAAACGCACTGCGAACTGAGCCAGGGCTAAAATCATTTCAAGCACGGGTGCTTTAACCACGAAGTCCAATAAACCTTAGGTTAGTTCTTGCGGGCCTTAAAAACCTTTGCTAAAAGACTGAGGCTAAGGCTAGACAGATTTGGATCTTGATTGGTACTAGAGTACCTTTTAGGCCTATGGTCATCATTCTAACCTAATCTATGCTCAAATAAAAAAGGCACTTATCTAAAACCATTAAAAACTTCATGGTCTAGAACAAGGGTTGAAACCTTAAGTTTTTGCTAAGGGACTAGCAAAAGCTAGGCATGGGGGTATGATGAGAACCTCATCATGAGCCATAACTAGCTCATTTTGACCTAATACAAAGGATAAAAGCTCCTACATATCTCAAGGAAAGGCTTAACTCAGAGAATTCTGAGTTTGAGAAGAAAACAAGTCATAAGGGGTAAAAGTGCAATTTTACCAGTATAATCTGCATATAGGGTAATTCAGGGCCCAAACATAGGTCAAAGCAGCTTAATAAGAATAAAAGTGGGATGAGATGATCTAGCAAGGGCTACAGCACTTCCAAGAAACCAAATGATAATCTGTAACCCTAAAACAACCCACTTCAATTCACAAGGTTCGAGGCAAAGAAAAAATAGAATAAACCCTCTAAAATTCATAGAAAAATAATCTCTAGGGTTTAGAACCTTCAATTTGGCCTTTAGAACCCATTTCGACCTACATTGAGAACCATGCCCAATTAATAACTTAATTTGGGTTTTTACGCAAATTGACCGGTCAAACAAGGTTTAATATGAAAATGAAATTCACCATCAGATTCCTTAGGTCCTAATTAGTCATGTATAAAAACTTGAGCCTAAGAAGAAACCTCCTTGACCGACTTTACACTTTGGTCCTCATATATTTACTCTTTGGCCCTCAACTTTTGAACCCTCGCATTTTGGCCCCTAACTCTCCTTCGTTCTTTGCAATCAGGTCCCTCCTGCAAAACCCTGCCAGCACCATGCTCCGGCGACCTTGCGCGGAGCATGGCGCCGCGCAGGGTGAGGTGGGGGACCTGGCAAGTAAACCGGGGGTGCCCTGCGTCGTCAGCCGTCGCAGGGGCACCCCCCTGGTCATTGTAGCCCACCATACCGGCCGTGCGAACGCACGGACGGTATGGGTTCGTATTCCGACCATTCTCCGGCGAGGGAGACACGTCGTCTCCCTCCGCCTTCCTCCCTGTTTCATCCCTATAAATACCCCCCGCTGCTCCACCGACCAGGGCAGCTCGGGTCTGACGGGGAAAACCCCCAACTTTCTTCTCCTCTCCCTCCGGCAGACGCCCACCAGCTCCGGCGGTTCTTCCTCCTCCTCCTCTTCGCTCTGCCGCAATACCAGCAGCAGAGACTTCTTCCCCTGCTCTTCCCGCGTCGCGCAATACCGGCGCGCGCTGCCTCTGCCCCGTCGTCACCGCCGTCCTCCCCCCACTGGGCATCGTCTTCTCCGGCGACAGTCGATACGACTGTCGCCCTGTTCCTCCCCCTTCGTCCCTGCAAGTAAGTTAGAACTACTCCCCTTCTTCTCCTCTTTCTTTCCCCGCTTTCAATTTAGTCAATTAAGCCCTCGACCGACTCTGACCACCTTCACCCCCTTCGCCTCCGACCACCCTCCGGCGAGCCGCTCCCATCACCTCAGCGACCCACACGGCTCACCGACCACCGCAGAACCTCCGCCTCTTCACCCTGATCCTCTTCCGCCCCTCCACTTCCCACCAAACGCCCTCTGCAGATCCACCGAACACACCCACTTCTTCGCTCACAGTTTGACCTAGGACGACCTGTTGGCTCCATCACGCCCCCTGCAGACCCCCTGACCACCTTCGCCGTGCCACGGCGAAGGTCCCCCGCCTGTCTGATTTGGCCGAGAGGCCGTTCTTCTGTGACCAGGTAACTCGCCCGCCGTCGCCATTACTGAGCAGGCAGAGCTCCTTCACCTGCAGGTGCAGGCACGCCTTCGCCCAGGTTCGACTCCCAGGTGGCACGGGGAGTCTCCGCGAAACGTCCCAGGCTCGCAGATGGGGCGAAGGCCGCGCGTGAAGACACGATCGCCCACTGCTCCCTCCGCGACGGGCGCTCAATTGGGGTGGGACATTTAGTCCCACCTCGGAACTTCTCGAAGGCGCGCGGACGCATAAAGGCAAAAAGTGCCTTATGCTGTCTGCCTCCTGACCACGGGGTGAGGTCCCTCTCACCCGACCCGGCCTCGTCCGTGACCACGCTCCGCGGACCTGGCCCGACCCGATTGAACCGACTGCACTCCTCGCCCACCACGCACGCCGGTGGGCCTGGACCCGGGCCTGACCCGAACCCGATTACCCGGTAGCTCTGGGAGAGCTTTCCCAAGAGTGGTTTCAGAGAGAGAGAGAAGCGGGGGAGGGGGGTAGAGTAGGTTTTGCCTCTGTGCAGGCACAGGCGAAGAAGAAGACCCGCGGAAGAAGAAGGAGCTGCACTGTAGCAAATGCATAGTTAAGTCGTCGAAGCACCGGGTCAGACGACGGAAGGTCAGCAGCCAGAGCAGGAAAGAAGGCAGGCTGAAGAAGAAGGAAGAGCAACGGCCGAAGCAGAAGAAGAAGAAAGAAAGACTTAGTAGCTGAAGGCAGAAGCTCTGCAGCCATAAAGAAAAAAAAAAAGGGGAAAGAGAAAGGGTCACCACGATTGCAGAAGAAGAAGAAGAGAGGTCAAGGCAGAAAACCAAAGAAGAAGAAGAAGGAGATCTGAAGAAAGAGAAAGAAAGAAGAACATCACAACAAATTCTTTCCCTCTCTCTTTATTTTGTAAAAGAAACATGTATATCTCTAGAATACGACTTGCTCCCTGAGTTCGACCTCGGGAACTCTTTCATTTTCCGAGTAAAAAAATTTATATTTGAAATGTTGGTAATAACCGGCTTTACTACAACGTTATAACAAAACCAAAACCCTCAAACCCGGTTGCCGCATCTGCCCCGACGTTTTCACCTGGTTTGCCCTAGTGGGCCTAACAAGTCGGTGAAGGAGGCTAGCAGAACCCCGGGGCCCGTGGGGTAGCTAGTACTCTCCTAACACTACTAGCTCTCCTCGGTACTACGTACACGAGGGCCAACAAGTCGGTACAGAGCGGCCAATCCTAACCCCGGGTCCCTGGGGCGGCTGGCCCCACTCTGCACTAAAACAGGTACAGGTACTTCCCTTGGTACTGCGTACCCAAGAGACAGTACAAACTACATCTCAGTTCCATTCCTTTTCTTTCCAGGAGTTCCACTCCTAATTCCCCGTAGGGTTCCAGCTCTTTATCTCAGAACATCATATGTTTCACTTTCCAGATTCTCGTTCTCACATTCCATGATCTCAACATGATTCTTTATGCATAACAGGCAGCTGTTAATTAAATTTACAGGCAGCTTTATATATTCCTTTCCATTTTTCCAAGACTGCAGTAAGGTACATACCACTAGTTTTTCCATCCTAGGATTCATGCCATATCCTAGGATCTATCATACAATCTAGTTTTCCGGCCCTAGGATTCATGCAACACCTAGGAGCTATCATTCCATACATTTCTCATTCCTAGGATTCATGCAATGCCCTAGGTTCTAGTTATGATTCCATACTTTAACAGATTTTTAATACTTAAAACCACTCTACCAGGTACAACGGGAGTAATGGGGTCGTGGTCGGGAATCCCGCGCGCCTCCGCGACTCTCAAGACGGCAACCGAACGAGGTCCTATCACAAGGATCAACACAAGGAGTGTCTCAAAACAGTGTATAGCTACTGTAGGCGGGTAGAGGAATAAATTCTGAAACGAACGCAACTCGAATCGCGGAAAACGGAGCCCAAACGGGCCCTAACGGGTCGAGAAAGACAATACTGTGCAAAATCAGACGTCTGGAACTCCTTCCAGACGTCTTAAACGGTGGATCAGAGAATTACCTATTCGGCTTGGTTCCCCGGACGTCCAGAAGTCTGTGGGGACGTCTCTCCTAGATCCCAGACGTCCGATGGTCTCTCCGGACGTCTGGAGGTCACTCCCGCCGTCTGGTACAACTTCCAGATGTCTGATTCGCAAAGGATGACGAATCCGAACACCTGCGCACCGCCAACCCTCCTCCCTCAGTACGGTCAGTCGACAAAAGAAGGAGAAAGCGGAACTCACCTTTCAGACGTCTGTATGATCTCACAGACGTCGACCTTGTCGTCTGGATATCAGTCCAGACGTCTGATTCTGGAGATTTTTCCAGAATCAGAACCTCGCTCGGCCTCCGCTCGCGACGCCGCCCGCGTCGCACCTCGCGCGTCCGCTGCTCCGCCCGCAGCAGGTCCCTCTCCGCGACGCTCTGCGCCCCCTGCGCCCTCCGCCGGCCGGCCAAGCCGCTCCCGGCGAGCTCGCCCTCACGGCAGAGCCCCGCCCTCGCACGCTGCAGCTCCTCCGCGCCTACTGCGCCCGCCGCTGCCGCTGCGCCCTCGCGTCCGCTCGCTCTCGCGCACAGGCAGGAGAGAAGGAGGAAGATGGTGGAGACGGGAGGGGAGGCGCGCCCCCTCCCCCTTTTAACGCCGCGCGGAGAGGAGGGAGAGACGGTCGCAGTCGCCTGCAGCCGCAGAGAAGATGCGGGATCGCAGGTCTGCGCGCACAGGCGCGCAGACGAATATCCCGTGCGAGCATAACTGTTCGCCAGACGTCTGTAAACTATCCCGGACGTCTGGTCAGACGTCCGGATGTGATCCCAGACGTCTTTACAGACGTCTGGGCCACCTCCCAGACGTCTTAAAAGACGTCTGGGGCACGCGCTCGTTACAATATAACAAACTCAAAGGAAGTTTCGTCCCCGAAACTTGCGCCAACTAGGGTGCGGAAAAAGGATGTCCAAATAACCATAACAAACTCAAAGAGGACCGAAGCCGATCCGAAAAGACGTACCCGCGAAAAGCTCTGGGTACCGCTCCCGCATTGCCGCCTCAGGCTCCCAGGTAGCCTCCTCGTACCGCTGGCTCCTCCACAAAACCTTTACCAGGGGTACTTGCTTTCGTCTCAACCTGCGGACGGCTCGGTCTAGGATCTGCACTGGCCGCTCGGGGTAGGTCAGGTCGTCGCTCACCTCGACGCTCTCGTGACTCAGTACGTGGCTGGGATCGGCTACGTACTTCCTGAGGTTGGACACGTGGAACACGTCGTGCACACCAGAAAGCTGCGGGGGAAGGGCAAGTCTGTAAGCAACGGGTCCAACCCGCTCCAGGACCTCGAAGGGCCCCACGAACCTCGGCGCGAGCTTCCCTCTCACCCCAAACCGCTGTAAGCCCTTCATGGGCGAAACACGAAGAAAGACATGGTCCCCGACCTCGAACTGCACCTCTCTGCGTCTGCGATCTGCGTAGCTCTTCTGTCTGCTCCTGACAGTGCGGAGTCGTCTGTGGATCTGTTCAACTACCTCCTGACTCTGCCGGATCAACCTGGGGCCAACCTCCCACTTGGTCCCCACCTCAACCCAACTCAAGGGTGCCGTGCATTTCCGTCCGTACAGAGCCTCGTAGGGAGCCATGCCGATGCTCGAGTGATAACTGTTGTTGTATGCAAACTCTGCCAGGGGTAGGTGCTCCTCCCAAGAGCCCCTCCAGTCTAGTACACAGGCACGCAAAAGATCCTCAAGTGTCTGTATCGTGCGTTCCGACTGTCCGTCCGTCTGGGGGTGGTAAGCCGTGCTAAACCTCAACCTCGTCCCCAAAGCCTGCTGAAACTCAGCCCAAAACTGGGACGTAAAGCGGGTATCCCGGCCGGATACGATCTCCCGCGGAACTCCGTGTAGTCGCACCACATCACGGATATACCTCTCTGCCAACTGTGCTGGTCCCAAAGTGACTCGGATCGGCAAGAATCGTGCCGTCTTCGTCAACCTATCCACTATTACCCAGACCGCGTCGTGTCCTCGCTGGGTAACAGGTAAGCCCACCACCAAGTCCATGGTGATGCTCTCCCACTTCCACTCTGGCACTGGAAGCGGCTGAAGCGGCCCTGCAGGCCTCTGATGCACGGCTTTCACCTGCTGGCACACTAAGCACTGCTGCACGAACTCACCCACATCCCGCTTCATCCCTCTCCACCAGAACTCGCGTCTCAAGTCATGGTACATTTTCGTGTTTCCGGGATGTATGGTGAATCTGGAACCGTGTGCCTTCGTCAGGAGCTCTCTCAACAGCTCCTCGTCTCTGGGGACGCACAGCCGTCCCCTCAAGCGTAACGCCTGGTCTGTGAAAGAGAAGTCCCCTGGGTCCCCTGACAGTACTCTGTCGCGCAACGACTGCAAGTACGGATCGGCCATCTGTCCCGTGATGATGCGGTCTATCAACTCTGGTCTGGTCTGCCGTGTCACCGTCACTGCCCCACAGTACCCTCGTAACTCTAGAGGTCGCCAACTGCCCACCTCCTCCAAAAGGCTCCAACTCTGTAACTGTAGACTGGCCAAGCGTGCGGGCGCCTTACGGCTCAAGGCGTCAGCCACCACATTGGCCTTTCCCGGGTGGTAGGAGATGCTGCAGTCGTAGTCCTTCAGGAGCTCCAACCAACGTCTCTGTCTCATGTTGAGCTCCTTCTGGTCAAAAAGATATCTGAGGCTCTTGTGATCTGTAAAAATCTCGAAGGTCTCACCGTACAAGTAGTGCCTCCATGTCTTCAGCGCGAAGACAACAGCTGCCAACTCTAGGTCGTGGGTAGGGTAGGTATGCTCATGGGGCTTCAGTTGCCGCGAAGCGTAAGCGACCACGTGACCCCTCTTCATGAGCACACCTCCTAACCCCTGCAAGGAAGCGTTCGTGTACACAACGAACCCGCCACTACTGTCAGGAATGGTGAGCACGGGAGCCGAGGTCAACCTATCCTTCAGCTCCAGAAAACACGCCTCACAGGCGTCTGTCCAAGTGAAAGGCACATCCTTCCGAGTCAACTGTGTCATAGGACGTGCAATCTGCGAAAACCCTCTGATGAACCGTCTGTAGTAACCTGCTAGTCCCAGGAAACTGCGAATCTCAGTGACTGAACGCGGTCTCTCCCACCTGAGCACTGCCTCGACCTTGGCGGGATCCACCGCCAGGCCGTCTCCAGAGATCACATGACCCAAAAAGGTCACCTCCCTCAACCAAAACACGCACTTGCTGTATTTGGCGTACAGCCTGCGTCGTCTCAGAGTGTCCAGAACCATCCGCAAGTGCTGTCCGTGCTGCGTCCGATCTCTAGAATAGATGAGTACATCATCTATGAAAACCACCACAAACTGGTCCAAGTACGGTCTGAACACCCGGTTCATCAGGTCCATGAAAGCAGCGGGGGCATTGGTCAGCCCAAACGGCATGACCAAAAACTCGTAGTGTCCGTACCGGGTGCGGAAAGCTGTCTTGGAGACGTCGGTCTCCCTGATCCTCAACTGGTGGTATCCAGACCTCAAGTCGATCTTGGAAAACACCGTGGCACCCCGCAACTGGTCAAACAAATCGTCAATCCTCGGCAGCGGATATCTGTTCTTGATGGTGACCCTATTCAGCTGTCGGTAGTCCACACAAAGGCGTAGGGTCCCATCCTTCTTCTTTACAAACAGTACCGGGGCTCCCCAGGGAGACGCACTGGGCCTCACGAAACCCTTCTCCAAAAGGTCCTGCAACTGAGACTTGAGCTCTCGCAGCTCAAGCGGTGCCATCCTGTATGGCGCGGTGGAGATGGGGCTGGTCCCTGGTACTAGTGAGATCTCAAACTCGATCTCACGCTCGGGCGGTAGTCCTGGTAACTCGTCTGGAAACACGTCGGGGTACTCTCTGACCACCGGAATGCTCTGGAAGTCTGCCACGGGGCTGTGCTCTGCCACCACACAAGCTAAGAAGCCCTCACACCCCTGGCTCAAAAGTCTCGCCGCCCGAAGTGCCGAAATGCACCTGAAACCTCCGTCTACTGGCTGCCCGTGAAACTCGAAGGAAGGCAACTCCGGAATGGAGAAGACAATCTTCCTCTCAAAGCAGTCTACCAATGCGTGGTAAGCGGACAGCCAATCCATCCCCAGGATCACCCCAAAGTCCTCCATCTGTATCATAATTAGGTCAGCTGGCAGGCTGTGTCCCCCGATGCTGACCCCGCAACCCGTGTACACCTCCTCAGCTACAAACAGCTGACCACTCGGACCTCTGATTACGAACGGGTTCTCTAACAATGTATAATCCTGGTCCAAACTAACTGCGAAACTGTCTGCGACAAACGAGTGCGTAGCGCCGGAATCGAAAAGCGTGTAAACGAGTCTGCCAGAAACTGAAACCATACCTGCTACCACGGATCCCGAAGCTCTGGCGTCCCTGTGTGTTAGGGCGTTGATACGCCCCTCAGCTCTAGGTGCGGACGAAGCAGCCACACTCTGCGTCGGACGGGTAGGTGCTGGCCGGTACCCTCCTCGCGACTGCGGTCCTCCTCCTCGCGCCTGGAAACCGCGGCCTCCTGCGCGCCCTCCAGTGCTCTGCGCGGGAAGTATCTGCTGACCTCCTGCCCTAGATGGGCAGTCCCTCCTGACGTGGCCCGGCTGGCCACACTGGTAGCAGAGGGGAACCCGACTCCCGCCCTCAGTGAGTCCCTGCTGTCGGCTAGGCGGGGGTCCGGTGCTGGCGACTGGCCCCTGTCGAGGGCCCCCAAAGGCCACTGATGGCCCTGCACAACGTGACGGCTCTCCTGCGGACGCCACGTGTCTCCGTTCTCGCCGGCCCTGTGAGAAGTCTGGCTGAAAGGGCCTCTTCCGCCCGCCGTCGGTCTCTCGCGCGGACGGGTTGGTCTCCTCGTAAGTCATGGCTGCCTCTACCACTCTCGAAAACGTCGGCAGCTTCAGGGGTTTGACATACCCCCGGATCGCAGGCCGGAGCCCCTCGGTGAACCTCCAAAGGCGCTCCTCCTCAGTGGCTACCGCTGTCACTGCAAAGCGGGACAGCTCCAAGAAACGCGTGCGGTACGCGCTCACGGTCATCGTCCCTTGGCGGAGAGTGTGGAACTCCCGCCTCCTCTGGTCCTGCCACGTCTGGGGAAAGTACTGCTCGCAGAAGAGGGTGACGAACTGGTCCCACGTCGGCTCGTCCCTCTCCTGTCCCCGGACCGCCCTCCACCACCGGTGTGCCGCACTCTCCAGCTGGTACGTGGCAAAGGCCACGCGGCACTCCACCGGGGGGCGAAGGGTGTCGAAGATCTTCTCCAGCTGCTCAAGCCAGTCCTCTGCCTCGGTCGGGTCCTCATCCCCCTTGAAGGAGGGGGGCTTCAGCTTCCGGAACTGTCCGAAAAGCTCGAAGTGGTGCTGTAGGGGAGGTGCTGGTGCACCTCCAGGCGAAGGTGTCTCGTGTACAGAAGTGTCGGAGGAAGGTGGGGGCGGCAGGGGCCCATCCCCTCCCTCGTGTCCAGCGCCGCGTCCGTCGCGTGGCCCCACAGAGGACTCCCCCTCTGCAACCCCAGGAGGAGGTGCTCGGGGCGGTGGGTGGAGCTCCTCTCGTACAATATCCCGTATCAGTCTGGCGAGGTCCTGGGCCTGGATGCCAGGGAGTGGTGGCTGGTCCACCGAGACATCAACGACAGCACGTCCACCTCGCCGACCTCGCCCTCGGCCGCGCCCGCGGCCAGTCTCGCCAGTCCCACGACGAGGCATCTCCTGCAAGGAGACGCGAAACAAAACGGAAACGTCAAAACAGACGGTACCTAACAACACTTCTAAGAGCTCAAGTCAAGGATATGTTGTGGTGGCTACTCTAGCTATAAACATGTGAATTGGTTATTTTCCAGTCAGTTGATTCACTTCTCGGGACGACCTTGCTCTGATACCATCTTGTAACGACCCGGTTCCCGAGTCCCTACGAGACACGAGAACCGGACCGACTCGACTAATCCCAAGACCCAGTCGTCCAACGAGGAAGTAACCAAAAGACAGTAAAATAAACCACATTCAGCATGAATATAACTAACAGTAAGAAAGTACAGCAGTAAGGAAAGAAACTACTACAGTAGGCACCACCACAACAGTAAAACAACATTTATCATATAACAAAAACTGCAGGTAAAGAAGGTACAGCGGAAACAAAACTACTCACTAGAACAGAAACAAAAGAAGGTACAAAGCTGTGGCAACTCTACTGGACCCTACTCGGCCCAGTGTCCTCTGCAGCCGCCGACCCTGGATGCTCAACACCTGGTCCTGAAAAAGGTAACGAGTGTAACACGTCAGCAAAACGCTGAGTAGAGTGGCAAACTAACTAAAGGCAACAGTAGAGTGTACAGTAGCTGTTATGTTCTATTACTTCCTTTTATTTACATCTTTCAATTTTTCTCACTATTTCATTTACTTCTCAGATCCTTTACTTGATCTCGGATGTCCTCGTGGGACGATCTTGATTGCAGTCTTTTCCAAAAGTAGAAGTACCACGTGGTGCTCTCCTGGCCGGGAGAGTCCCCCGTGGTGATCCTACCCTCAGTCAACCACCCCAAGGTCACTGACAGACGTAACGGTGACTACGGCACGCGCGATAAACGCACAGGTAGCTAGCCCGTACTGGCACGCGGTCAGTCGTTTCCGCTAACGGGTGCGCCCAAAGCACAGCACGGAACCAGGGCAGAGCCCTCTCAGTAACAGGGGTCCAACCCCTCCACAGTAACCAAACCGGGGCCTTGCCCCTCCACAGTCCGCGCACCCTCGCCTGACTACCCTGGTTTGCCCTAGTGGGCCTAACAAGTCGGTGAAGGAGGCTAGCAGAACCCCGGGGCCCGTGGGGTAGCTAGTACTCTCCTAACACTACTAGCTCTCCTCGGTACTACGTACACGAGGGCCAACAAGTCGGTACAGAGCGGCCAATCCTAACCCCGGGTCCCTGGGGCGGCTGGCCCCACTCTGCACTAAAACAGGTACAGGTACTTCCCTTGGTACTGCGTACCCAAGAGACAGTACAAACTACATCTCAGTTCCATTCCTTTTCTTTCCAGGAGTTCCACTCCTAATTCCCCGTAGGGTTCCAGCTCTTTATCTCAGAACATCATATGTTTCACTTTCCAGATTCTCGTTCTCACATTCCATGATCTCAACATGATTCTTTATGCATAACAGGCAGCTGTTAATTAAATTTACAGGCAGCTTTATATATTCCTTTCCATTTTTCCAAGACTGCAGTAAGGTACATACCACTAGTTTTTCCATCCTAGGATTCATGCCATATCCTAGGATCTATCATACAATCTAGTTTTCCGGCCCTAGGATTCATGCAACACCTAGGAGCTATCATTCCATACATTTCTCATTCCTAGGATTCATGCAATGCCCTAGGTTCTAGTTATGATTCCATACTTTAACAGATTTTTAATACTTAAAACCACTCTACCAGGTACAACGGGAGTAATGGGGTCGTGGTCGGGAATCCCGCGCGCCTCCGCGACTCTCAAGACGGCAACCGAACGAGGTCCTATCACAAGGATCAACACAAGGAGTGTCTCAAAACAGTGTATAGCTACTGTAGGCGGGTAGAGGAATAAATTCTGAAACGAACGCAACTCGAATCGCGGAAAACGGAGCCCAAACGGGCCCTAACGGGTCGAGAAAGACAATACTGTGCAAAATCAGACGTCTGGAACTCCTTCCAGACGTCTTAAACGGTGGATCAGAGAATTACCTGTTCGGCTTGGTTCCCCGGACGTCCAGAAGTCTGTGGGGACGTCTCTCCTAGATCCCAGACGTCCGATGGTCTCTCCGGACGTCTGGAGGTCACTCCCGCCGTCTGGTACAACTTCCAGACGTCTGATTCGCAAAGGATGACGAATCCGAACACCTGCACACCGCCAACCCTCCTCCCTCAGTACGGTCAGTCGACAAAAGAAGGAGAAAGCGGAACTCACCTTTCAGACGTCTGTATGATCTCACAGACGTCGACCTTGTCGTCTGGATATCAGTCCAGACGTCTGATTCTGGAGATTTTTCCAGAATCAGAACCTCGCTCGGCCTCCGCTCGCGACGCCGCCCGCGTCGCACCTCGCGCGTCCGCTGCTCCGCCCGCAGCAGGTCCCTCTCCGCGACGCTCTGCGCCCTCCGCCGGCCGGCCAAGCCGCTCCCGGCGAGCTCGCCCTCACGGCAGAGCCCCGCCCTCGCACGCCGCAGCTCCTCCGCGCCTACTGCGCCCGCCGCTGCCGCTGCGCCCTCGCGTCCGCTCGCTCTCGCGCACAGGCAGGAGAGAAGGAGGAAGATGGTGGAGACGGGAGGGGAGGCGCGCCCCCTCCCCCTTTTAACGTCGCGCGGAGAGGAGGGAGAGACGGTCGCAGTCGCCTGCAGCCGCAGAGAAGATGCGGGATCGCAGGTCTGCGCGCACAGGCGCACAGACGAATATCCCGTGCGAGCATAACTATTCGCCAGACGTCTGTAAACTATCCCGGACGTCTGGTCAGACGTCCGGATGTGATCCCAGACGTCTTTACAGACGTCTGGGCCACCTCCCAGACGTCTTAAAAGACGTCTGGGGCACGCGCTTGTTACAATGACTGGGTCTTGGGATCAATCGAGTCGATCCGGTATCGTGTCCTGTAGGGATTCGGGAACCTGGTCGTAACAGACCTTGTCCACGGTCGTGACCGCGGCCCACCACGAGAGCCCCCGACGAGGCATCTCTTGCAAGGAGACGCGAAAGACAGAACAAAAAGGTCAACACTATCGAATTTCTTCGAAAAAGGACTCAGAACAAATATCAAAGCAATACGTTGTGGTGGCTGCCCTAGTTACATGCACTTGAACGGTTCTTCTCAAGCGAGTTGGTTCATTTCTCAAGACGACCTTGCTTTGATACCATCTTGTTACGACCCGGATCCCTACAGTACCCGAGACTGGCCGCCTCAACTAATCCCAAGACCTAGTCATCCAACAAGAAATAACCAAAAAGCAAGAAAGTAAACCACATTCACATATGTAATATAACTAAGTAGTAAAATCGTACAAAACAGTAAAGGAACGAAAACCCGCTGTTCCATTACATACCACCACAACAACAGAGACAACGGAAATGAAAGCAACAAAAACAACAATAGTAGCTAAAAGTCTGAAACTCACTACAACAGTAAGGGAGAACAATGAAAAAGTGTTGAAAGGCTACGGTTGGGCTCGACTGGGCCTAGCACTCTTCGCAACCGGAAGCTCGGGCTGCTCAACTCTTGGACCTGAACAGTGTTATGAAAAGACAGAGTTAGCGAATGCTGAGTAGAGTGGTATCTACACTATCTAAAATAGTAAAAGCAGCAAGTTTAATTCTCTTTTCTATTTATTTGTTTATGTGTATTTCCTTTTCACCCATTTTTCTCAAACTCTCAGATATTCTTGATCTTGCATGTTCCTCGTGGGAATGATCTTGATTGTAGTCTTTTTCGAAGAGTAGAAGGTACACGTGGTGCTCTCCTGGCCAGAAGAGTCTCCCGTGGTAGTCCTACACCCAGTCAACCACCCCGAGGTCACTGTCAAGATGTAGCAGTGACTATGGCACGCGTGATAAGCGCACGAGTAGCTACCCCGCACTGACACGCGGTCAGTCATTTTCGCTAGCGTGTACGCCCAAAGTACAGCATGGAATAGTGTAGGGCCTAGCCCTCTGAGGAACTGGGGTCTCGCCCCTCAGAACCAAGCAAGGGTCTCGCCCCTCTACAATCCGCGCACCCTCGTCTGACTACCCCAGTTTTCCCAAAGGGCCTAACAAGTCGGTGTAGGGTGGCTAGCTGAACCCTGGGCCCTGTGGGGTGGCTAGCTCCCTCCCTACACTAGTAGCTCGCCTTGGCACCGTGTATAAGAGGGCCAACAGAAGTTGGTGTTAAGTGGCCAATCCTAATCTCAGGTCTCAACCTAAGGGCTGCTAGCTCCACTCTACACGAAAAGGGGACAGTTACTCTCTGTTACGACTCGGTTCTTGAATCCCTACAGCATCCGAGACCGGCTTGACTTGACTAATCCCAAAACCCAGTCGTCCGACAAGAAATAACCAAAAAGCAGGAAAATAAATCATATTCACTATGCTAAGTAACTAACAGTAAAAGAGTACAAGCAGTAAAGGAAATAAACACTGCTAACAGTACATATCATCACCACAACATTAAAGTAGAACAAAGTACAGAACAGAAACGGTAACAATAGTCTAACTCACTAGCAAAAGGAAGTATAACAAAAACAGAAATAACTGCTGGGCTCGACTGGGCCCAACACCCTCTGCAGCCGATGACTCGGGCTGCTCAACTCTTGGACCTGAAAAGGGGTACGAGTAAAATGGAGTCAGCGAACGCTTAGTGGAGTGGTAACCAAACTAGCTAAAGCAGTAAAAGCTAACAGGTAATTTTACCTTCTCCAATTATTTTGTTTTATAAGTCATTCCTTTGTCACCCATTGGATTACTTTTTAGATCTCATTCTTGATCTCGCATGTTCCTCGTGGGAACAATCTTGATTGCAGTCTTTTCCTAAGAGTAGAAGACACACCTGGTGATCTCCTAGCCAGGAGAGTCCCCCGTAGTGATCCTACACCCAGTCAACCACCCCGAGGTCACGGATAGACGTAGAGGTGGCTACGGCATGCGCAATAATCACATGGGTAGCTATCCCGCACTGGCACGTGGTCAGTCATTTCCCCGAGCGGGTACACCCAAAGTACAGCACGGAGCAATATAGGGCCTAGCCCTCTCAGTAACAGGGGCCTAGACCTTCAGAACCAAATAGGGGTCTCGCCCCTCCACAGTCCGCGCACCCTCGTCTGACTACCCCGGTTTGCCCAATGGGCCTAACAAGTCGGTGTAGGGTGGCTAGCTGAACCCAGGGCCCTATGGGGTGGATAGCTCTCTCCCTACACTTATAGCTCTCCCCGATAGAGTATACGCGAGGGCCAGATAAGTCGGTGTACAGTGGCCAATCCTAACCCCAGGTCCCAACCCAAGGGTGGCTAGCTCCGCTTTACACTAAATAGGAGACAGTCGCTCTCTTTGATACCACGCTCTCTTTGGTACCATGTACTCAAAGGCCAGCACACTTCCCACTCAAATTTCTAGATCCATTCCATTTATCCACAGGAGCTCTACTCCTAATTTCCCGAAGGGTTCATGCTCGTATTTCCCATGTTATTCCATACCAGGTTTTGTCATTCACAATTCCATTCTTAGATTTTACACATACAGCTCGTATTTCCATAATTTGCATATACAACAAGAAATGTCACAGGTATCTGTATAACTAGTATAGGCATTTCATATTTCACAGGCAGCTCTTGTTTATTAACAGGCAGTTGTTCACATTTCTATTCATTCATTTAAGACTACAATCTCAAACACGCATACAAACAGTGCAAGTACATCTCGTCCTAGAATTCATGCCACATCCTAGGTTTCTAGTTATCCAATTTCTCATATACATCCATGTCTTATAATGAAATCAGGGGGAAACCACTCTACCAGACAATCCGGGAGCACTGGGGGCTCGAACGGCAGGCTCACGAGCCTCTGTAGTCCCCAAACACGCAACAGATCGAAGTCCTATACCAAGGAACATACCACAATGGAACATTCAAAATAGTATAAAAAGATTTCTAACATGTAGAGGAACTCACAAGGAAACCACGAATATCTTGTTTGCGTAAAACGGACCTCAAACGGACCCTAAACGGGTTAAAACAGGACTGCAGACCTAAATCAGACGTCTGGCACAAGGTCTAGACGTCTTAAAAATCACCAGGGTCTCACCTCAGGTTCCTGCATCGACTTCAGATGTCCAGAACCCCTACTTGATCGTCTGGACCCAACTCCAGACGTCCGACCTCTCCTCCAGTCGTTTGGGAGTGCTTCCAGTCATCTGGTAAGCTGTCTGGACGTTCGAAACGCTTGGGAGGGCATGCCCTGCACCTTCCCGAAGCTATCCCTGCATGCGACAAACCATATCTTCTGCATTTAGCTACGCAGATCGTAGCTGCGGTGCGGCTTGCATGGCCATAACCGCAAGAGGAACGTACCTTTGCGAAGTTCTGCTTTCAGACGTCCGGTGTCGTCACCAGACGTCCGGTGTCGTCACCAGACGTCCAACCTGTCGTTTGGACAACACGCCAGACGTCTGATTCTGGGAAAAACCCAGAACCAGACTGACCTCTTGCTCCTTTCGCCGCGCGCAACCGGGGCTTCTCCTCGCATGTTGCTTCGGCTACAGCAAAGTGTCGGGGACGTCTCCCCCGACCGCTCCTCCTCCCGCACGCACTGCTCCTTCCGTTTATCCTCCGAAGAGCTCCCACGAGCTCGCGAGCTCAAGCTCTTCCTCCTCTCTTTACACCGTCTCTCCTCGTCGCTCGCTCTCGCGCCCTCTCTCGCACTCACCCCACTCACTGCAGTGGAGAGGAAGGAAGGAAGGTGGCTGTGGTGGTGTGGGGAAGAGAGGAAGGGGGAGAGGGGTTATATAGGGAGTGCACTAGGGTTCTGGTGGGGGAGAGAAGAGGGAGAGAGAAAAAAGTGATACTATCTGCACGCCGCCCGCGCGTAGAAGTGAAGTTACGTACAAAATTTTCAATTTCCAGATGTCTGGGAAGGGGTCTGAATGTCTGACCGGACGTCTGACTAACAGTCCAGACGTCTTAAATGGCTTAGAATAGAACGGGTCTTTACACTCTCCTCGGTACCACATACTTAAGGGCCAGCACACTTCCCATCTACATTCCAGATTTTCCATCTAACCACAAAAGCTCTACTCCTAATTTCCCGTAGGGTTCATGCTCATGTTCATCGCATTATTCCGATCCAGATTCCACCATTCACAATTCAGTTCTCGTTTATATACTGGCAGCTCGTGTTTCCATAATTCAATACATGCAACTGATGATTTCATAGGTAATTATTCACTTATCTCAGGCAACTCATATTTTAACAGGTAGCTCATAACTATATTACAGGAAATTGCTACCAGTTCAGCTTAATCATGTATACAAACACAATCATGCAGTACAATTAGCTCATTCATTTCTCTGTCCTACGGTTCATGCCACATCCTAGGGGTTCCAGTTGGCTAATTCCACGGGCATATTCTTATTTAATATAATTAACAGAAGTGGACCACTCTACCAGACAATCTGGTAACGCTGATAAGGCTATTCTGTGTTTCGTTTTATAGTTTAAGCACAGTTGTCATAGTATAAGACAAAATAGTTACCAGCTTACTATTACAGAATTTTTTTACTCAGAACAAGGTTTTCACGAGGTCGAACTCAAGGAGCAACTATGTTTCTAGAAGACTAAATAAGATCTCTATTATGTTACAAAAATAAAAGAGAGAGAGAGAGAGAGATCTCTTCTTGGCTTCTTCTTCTTCTCTTTCTCTTTTCTTCTTCTTCTTCTTCCTTGGTCGTTTCTCTTCTTCTCTTTTTCTTTCTTTCTTTGTTCTTTGTTCTTTCTTCTTTCTTCCTCCTTGCTTTCTTCTTCTTCTATTCTTCTTTTCTTTTCTTTTCTGGCGGCAATGTCTTCTTCCTTCTTCTTCTTCTTCTTCTTTTCTTCTTGCCTTCTTCTTTCTTCTATTCCTTCTTTCCTTTCTTTAGCCGGTAGCTGTGGTGATCTTCTTCTTCTCTTCTCTGCCTTCTGCAGCTGTGGTGATTCCGACGTCTGATGCTATGCTCAGACGACTTATCTGTGGCTTTGCTACAGTGACTTCCTTCTTCTTTTCCTCCTCTTCTGTTTGTTTCTGCCTTCTTCTTCCTGCACGATCACTTAAGGGTCAGAGCAAAACCTACCCTACCCTTCCTCGCGTCTCTCTCTTTCTCATGTTTCTCTCTTAGGACCGCTCTCCCAGAGCCGGGTAAGCGGGTGCGGGTATTGTGCCCGGGACCAGGCCCACCGGCGTGCGGTGGTGGGCGGGGAGTGGGCGATTTGGGTAATCGGATCCTGCCCAGACCCGCAGGGTGTGAGCGTGGGCGAGGGCGAGCGAGCGCGTGGCGCGCAGCATGCGGGAGAGGGACCTAACCCCTTTGTTCGAAGGTGATCAGCCTTAGACACTTTTTCAATTTAAGTGCGGGCGCTTGGCCACGCACTTCCGAGGTGGGACTAAAGTCCCACATCCCAAATTGGCTCCCGCAGGAGAGCTACCTGCTGCCAATTGAGGCGTCTCGCGACGCCTTTGCCCCAACTGCAGGCCTGGGTGCCTTCGCAAAGAGAACCCACCCAACCTGGGACGCACACCTGGGCTGGAGGGCACCTGCAGTTGCAGGTGAAGCTGTTGCAGCTAGTCGTCAATGGCGGCGAGGGGCGCGCACCTGAAATCACAACAACGGCCTCTCGGCCCAGTCAGAATACGCAGGAAGCTTCGCCGGAGTGAGGCGAAGCTTGTACGGTGGTCGGCGGGGTGCGGGATTGCGTTAGGAGGCAGACCTAGGTTAGACTGTGGCCGGAGAGTTGGGTTTGTTCGGGGGGTGGTCGGGTGGCGTTTGGTAGTGAATGGAGATGGGGAATCAATAGAGTGGAGTGTGAGGGAGCTTGTGGGATGGTCGGCGAGGTGCGGGAGTGTCTATGGTCGTGAGATGGTCTCGCCGGAGGGGATGATAGGAGGTGGAGAGGGTGGTCTGGACAGTGGTAGTCGGGTGGTCGAAAGGGCAGTTTAAAAAGGGGGAAATGCAGGGGAAATAGAGAGGAAGCTATCTACCTAAGTATTCGACGAAGGGGGAGGGCAGAGCAGCCGGCTTGTATCTGCCGGAGCTGGAGACGAAGATGCCCTGGAGGAGTTCGGCGACGAGGAAGCAAGCGGAGGGTGCCAGCGGGTACAGCCCGGCACGGACGATGGAGCAAGGCAAACCCTACTGCAGATATGGCAGCAGAGCGACAAGGAGGAAGAGGAGTTCGCCGGAAGCTTCGAGCTCTCTGACCGGAGGAGGAGGGGATGAAGAGGGGCGTGATTCTCCGTCAAAGGAAGCTTATCGGAGTCGGTAAGGTGTGCCTCTCCTTATAAAGGGGTTGGCGTAGAGGGAGGGGCATGCTGGCGTCGTGCCAGCCTCACCGGAGTAAGGTCGGAGATGACACCCATGCCTTCCACGCGTTCGCACGGAAGGCATGGTGGTCGGTAGAGGACGTGGGCGAGTCCCTGCGACAGAGGATGTCGCAGGGAACCCCGCTTCTACTTTGCAGGACGGCAGCCCTACCCGATGCAGTGCCATGCTCTGCGCAAGGTCGCCGGAGTATGGCGCTGAGCAGAAGTTGCAAGGAGGACCGTTCTGCAAAGAATGATGAAAAGTTGGGGGCCTAAATGTAAGGGTTTTAAAAGATAAGGGTCAAAAAGTAAATGAAGAGGACCAAATTGTAAAGTCGGTTAAGGAGGTATCTTCTTAGGCTCAAGTTTTTATACAAGACCAATTTGAACCTAAGGATTTTAATGGTGAATTTTAATTCTAGGTTGGACCATGTTTGACCATCCAATTTACGTAAAAACCCAAATTAAGTTATTAACTCGGTATGGTTTTCTTTTTAGGTCAAAATAGGTTTCTAAGGTCAAATTGAAGGTTCTAAACCGTAGAGAGTATTTTTCTATGAATTTTATAGGGTTTAGTTGATTTTTATCCTACCTCGAACCTCGTGAATTGAAGCGGATTTGTTTTAGGGTTATAGAATGTCATTTAATTCCTGGAAGTTGCTACAACCCTTTTCAGATCAGATCAACCAACTTCTCTCATTGTTAAGCTGGTTTGACCTGTGTTTGGACCCTTAATTACCCTATTTGCAAACTGCATTGATGAAATTACAGTTTTACCCCTTATGACTTATTTTATTCTTAAACTCAGAATTCTCTGAGTTAAGCCTTTCTTTGGGTCATGTAGGGGCTTTTTCTCACATATCTGGGTTAGATTGTACTATTTAGGGTTTATGATGAGGTTCTCATCACAATCCGAGTAATGGGGGCTCGAATTACAGACCGAGGCATCTCTGTGAGTCCCAAACACGTAGCAGGCTGAAACCCTATACCAGGGAATACATCACAAAGGAAGACTCAGAATAATGTATAAAGGTTTCTAGTACGTAGAGAAACTTGCAAGGAAACTATAGATACTTAATTTGCGTAAAACGGACCCCGATCGGACCCCAAACGGGTTAAAAACATGTCTACTGACCAAAATCAGACATCTGGGAACAAGTCCAGACGTCTTAAAAGTTATAGGTTCTCACCTCAAGTTCCTGCAGTGTCTTCAGATGTTCAGGACTCCCTTGCGATCATCTGAAAGCAGTTCTAGACATCGGACCACTCCTCCGGTCGTTTGGTGAGCTGATCAGACGTCCGAAAGTGCGTAGGAGGATGCTTTGCGCTCCTTCCCAAGGCTGCTCCTGCGTACGACAGAGCAGCCACCCCAAAATCAGGCTAGCATATCTTCTACGGTGCAGCCTGCATGGCTGTAATCACGAAAAGAACGTACCTTCGCAATAAATGTGCTTTCAGACGTATGGTCTTGACTCCAGACATCTAGATGCTCCGCCAGTCATCCGGACCTCACTCCAGACATCTGATACTGGAAAATTTCCAATATCAGAATGTGCTTCCAGCACTCTTTGCCGCGCTCCGCCGCCGCTCCAGCTGCTGCAGGTGGTCGAGGATGCTGCTCTGGACTCCCTCCTCCCGCACGTGCCCGCGGTGGCTGTGCTTGCTCCGACGAGCTTCCACCGAAGCTCTTGACCTCGGCCTCCTTCTCCTCCTCCTCCCGCACTTCTCCTCTTTCTCGCTCTCTCTTGCTCGCCCTCGCTTACGGCAGTGAAGGTGGGGTGTGGTGGTGGTGCGTGGAGTAGAGAGGAGGGTGGGTTTTTATAGAGCTGAGGTGGTTAGGGTTTAGATAGGAAGGAGGAGAATAGAGAGAGAGAAAAGAAGTTCTGCGTGTCGCCCGCGTGCAGAGCGTAGAGCGCATACAAAAATTCCATTTTCAGATGTCCGGGAAAGGGTCCAGACGTCTGGACAAATGTCTGACTGAGACTCCAGATGTCTTAAAAGGCTCAAAGTGGGACGAGTCTTTACAGGTGCAAACCCTCCTCCATTCAAGATAGTAATGCTCTAATCGAACCCATTTATAAACTTTAACCCATCTTTGTCCACACCCTACAAACAAATGACCTGTATATACCATGAAAAATATTGACATAAAAGAAGACTTTAAGCCAATAAATCAAGTACAAAATATTTTGCATAATTATACACACATATCTTTATATTTATGTATGTTTACCGCGCTTGATCATGTTTTAACAGTCAGTTACGTCGTACTATAGGTGACCAACCGTTGACAATAAATAAAAATTTATTACTCGAAAACCTAAGTATCCGAGGTCAAACACAGGTGATTAGCCCATAGTTGTGGGTTATTTAAGTACTTAAGTGCCTACAGATTAGGTTAATTCTAACATTTATTTAGTATAAATTAGGATGTAAATAGATTAATTCATAGTTTTAATCTAATTACATAATCCATACATTGCATTCATATCTTAAGTGCATTTAGAATTAGCTTAGAATAGCATTCATTTAATTAGATAACCAATTAGGTATATTGTTTTTATTAACATAGAAGTTGAGGGTCTATACATAAATAACCCTAATATTTTAATAATATTTGCTTTATTCGTCTTCTTTCAGAACGGCTGGCTGCCGCTCCAACGCCCGGCTGCTGCAGTGATGAAGCCATTCAAGGGGGAGCGGATGTGGTGGATCTGGTCGGCGACTGATTTCAAAATTGTTCAAGACACTATAAAAGGAGCACGGAAGCTGCCGGCTGCAGCAGGCCTCCGCCACCGACTCACCACTGTGCAGAGAGATCCTCTCTCTTCCATCCACACTGCCGGCCTCTACCGTGGCGGCGAGTCTCCACCACCGTGGGCGTGTGGTGTGACAGGCCACACCGCCATCCGGAGCTCGCCCGCATTACCGTGAGCACCTTAGCGTGCAACTCCCTCGCCGTCGTCGCCGACCACCGTCACCAACCTACTGATCAGCCACCCTCTCAGTAACTTAAGACGTCTGGGAAATTTCCCAGACGTCTGAAGTTACCCGCTCACTTCACCGCACACGCCTGAAGTCGCCTGCAGATCCCTTCCCGCACCTGCAGAACCTTCAGCGCACCCACGTCCGTCAACCTTCAGCTCAAACACGCACAACCGCCTGCAGTCCACGCCGTTCACCACTGTGTCTGCAGAACCGCCAGCAACCGACCTCTGCGCCCTCCACCGCTCACCGGCTGCTGACCTGCGCACGCCTGCAGATCAGCCCGCGCTTTCCTCCAACGCCTGCAGACCAGCCTGCAGCATCCTCCAACAGCCGTCTGCAGCTTCCACCGCGCAAGCGCCCCCTCTGCAGCTTCCACCGCACACGCCAGCGCCCGCCTGCAGATCAGCCCGCGCACACGCCAACCGCCTGCAGACGCCCGCCTGCAGACCACCGCGCAAGCGCCCAAGCGCCCCCTCTGCAGCTTCCACCGCACACGCCAGCGCCCGCCTGCAGACGCCCGCCTGCAGACCACCGCGCGCCAGCGCCCGCCTGCAGACTCTCCGCGCGCCCACGCACAGCCACCTGCAGCACCTCCGCCGGAGCTCGTCCGGCCACCTCCGGCCGCCGCGCGACTCGCCGTCACCACCGATTCGAAGCCCTTGATCCAAGGGACCTCCGCCGAGCTTCCCGCGCCCAGCCATCGGCTCCTCGTCGCGCAAGACAACGGGGAAGAATTCCCCTGTTTTGCTACAGTAAAGCATTGATTAAAATTTACATTTTCTGCCATTGCCAGATTTTATTCATATTCTATTCACTCTGCATTGCGGAAAATATCCTGTAGTTTATCATAATTGCCATTTCAGCATTATTTCTTGCTTAAACCTTAATCTAAAGGCAATCTTGGCTTGGTTCTTGTCCAAATTGACTCCGAACAAACATTTTTAAGTGGCGTGAATTTTAATACGTTATTGCCTCCCTGTGGAAACGACCCGCTCCTCTGCGAGTGGTTATTTCTTATTAAAAATTGATTAGTCGATTTTTCCACCACATTAAACTACAAACGACTTAAAAGTGAAAGATCGACCCGATCAAATGGCGCCGTTGCCGGGGAGGCAACAGACGCAATAATTTCGCCTAATTTTATCTTCATTATTTGTCAATTGCACAGAGATTTGACCATCTATTATTTTCTTTTCTGTGCGAGAAATTTTGTGCAAGAATCAGCCACTGTGAGAGGCGACCCTTGACGTCGCCAGACGAGAAGTGGACAAGAAATTTTGAAAGGAGGAGAAGGACGAGGACGCGACGGACACCACTGTATTTAATCGCTAATTTAATTAGAATAGAATTAAGACTGAAGACTTAATTTTTTTTCATTACAGTTAGTTTGAAACCCTTGTTCTGGGGCATATTTTGAGGGTTTGTTCCCTGATTTTATTTTGGACCCGTGTTGGGTAATTTTTGGGAGCCTGTTCCCTTTTCTTTAGATTTAAGTTTATTTTTTTATTATTTCTTTTATTTGCTTGTGCATAAGTAGTTCTAAAAAAATAGAAAAAGAAAAAAAAAACGAGCTGCCTGCTAGAAGCTGCACGCCCTAGGACGAACCATTTAGGTCTGTATGAGCAGCCTCTAGATTTGCTTTTCTGCATTGCGTGCATTTTTGCATCGAAGATCGCTGGAGGCAAGGTACGCATTCTCTTACTTTGCATCCTATTTTTGATCACGCATTGCATTTGGGATTTAATGCAAAGACCACCTAATCTGTACTGAATAAATCTAACAAGTGGTCACATTTTTTTAGAAAAAGGACTAATTAAAGGAAGGACATTTTAAAAACCAAGGATTTCATTTTCAAACTTGGCGTGCGATTCAAAGTTTAAAATCTTTTACGGTGTATGCACACTTATTTCACTTGCACCACGACACGCTTCTTGACACTCCTTAGGTTTGGAAATACTAAGACAAGAGCCCTCCTTTCGTTGGATTCTGAAGTATTCGGAACTTGAGATCAAAGGTTTTGTAAATCCAAAGAGAGGGATACCCTGTCACGGATTTTTGGGGGTAGTTGAGGAGCACCGCGAAAGCACAGCTTCAAAGGAAGGCTTAGGCCTACTTGCATCCCTCGATCTTCCGTCTTTGGATTTACTTGACCATTTGAGATTTAGGGAAGATTACCTAAGTTCCAACTAGGTCTTTTTAGGCGAGCCGTAGGTTGACAATAGGCGCGTAATTGATTGGGTAACTTGTTTTGTCACCTACAATTTGAATTAAATTCAAAAGCCTAAATCTGTAAAGACCAAACAAGTCCGTTTGAATTGTGTTTGTAGTGCATGCTTGGTAGGCGTTCTCTTAGGAGACAACTTGTATTTGATCCTGAACCAGAAAGAATCCTAAGAAAAGACCTCCCAAGGGTAGAAATGGCCGGTCAAAGGAGCCTTAAGGAATATTTCATCCCAACCAACCAAGCTGGCCCAGCACTACGTAGACCTGGAGGGGATAATCCATATGAGATCAAAAGTAGTACCATATCCTTGCTACCCTCCTTTTATGGTACTACTAGGGAAGATCCTTACAGGCATATTGAGGAATTCACCGAGGTCTGTTCCACGGTGAAGCTGCAGGGCGTTACTGATGACGCTCAAATGCGGACCCTTTTTCCCTTCTCCCTAAAGGACAAAGCCAAGTATTGGTATCACACCCTTGATAATTTAAATACTTGGGATGCCCTTAAAAAGGAGTTTTTGAAGAAGTACTTCCCCATGAGCAAAACAAATCACTTTAGGAGGGAAATCATGAGTTTTGCTCAAAAGGATGGGGAAGCTTTCCATGATGCGTGGGAGCGCTTTAACGATTTGCTGAGACTTTGCCCACATCACCAGGTGCCTAAATGGCAACTGGTTGAAAGGTTCTACACCGGACTTAATGATTCGCATAGGCAAACTGTGGATGGTGCCTGTGCAGGAACCTTTCTATCTAAGACTGAGGATGAAGCTTGGAACTTATTTGATACTTTGAGTGAGAATTCTATTCACTTGAATTCTGCCTACATGGATAGAAAGCCCACTTTCATGCAAAGAAAGTTGGAGGCGAATGAAGCAAGGGACACCCAGAATTTAGCTTATCAAATTCAATTACTGAATCAAAACATGGAAAGGCTTATGTCGAACCCGAGTTCATTCACACCTAACACCTCCACATCCCAAGCTTCCGAATGTGTAATTTGTCAAGGCAATACACACGCCACTGTGGATTGCCACTTAGCCTCCCAATTCCCTGAGCTTGTACAAGCAGATTTGAATGCCGCTCAAGGGTTCCGTCCAAGACCTCGTAATGATCCTTTCTCCAACACTTATAATGAGGGATGGAGGAACCACCCAAACTTTTCATGGAGACAAGGAAATATCTCAAATTCAGGGAATTACAAACCGCAATCCTTTCAAAACCATCAAATGAACCAACCTCAGACCTTTGCCCAACCTAAAACCTCTGAGATGGATGAATTGAAGGCGATATTGAAAACTATGCAAGAAAGTCAAAGTGCCATCATCCAATCTCATGACAAGGCTATACATGAGATGAAATCACAAATTGGACACCTTGTTGAGGCCGTTAGACAGAGGGAGACTGGGAAGTTTCCAAGTGCTGCTGAGGAAAATCCTAAAGGAAAAGGGATTGTCTTTAGGGAGCATGCTCAGGCGGTGACTATTCTGAGGAGTGGGAAAGAAATTTCCAAACCCGATGCTCCTATAGTCTCACCCCCTAAAAAAACATCCACCCCGACTTTCACCCCCACCGAAGAAGATTTGCCCAAATCTCCTCCGCTTGAAATCACCTCACCGGAAGAAGTTGCCCCCGTTCCACCCCTTACTCGACATGACAACCCTTCCACCCAGAGATCGAGAGTGCCATTTCCAGAGCGCTTATCCACCTCTGGGCAGACTTCTGCTGGCTCATCTGGAGCCAAAGATAAGACGGATGAGATTATGGAAACTTTCAAGCAAGTGCAGATTAACCTGCCTTTGCTTGAAGCTATCAGGCAGATTCCGTCTTATGCCCGCTTCTTAAAGGACTTGTGCACGAAAAAGCGGCAATCTAGAAAACAGGTCCAGTCTAAAGTTGTCCTGCCTGATTCTGTTAGCTCAATTGTTCAACATGGCACACCTCCGAAACTTAAGGACCCAGGGGCCCCATATATCTCTGTAGTTATTGGTGACTTACAAATTGATGAGGCTCTGCTTGATCTGGGTGCAGGGGTGAACATCCTTCCGAGCTATGTATATGAACAACTTGGGGGAGGCAATCTGAAGCCTAGCCCTGTAGTCCTTCAAGTTGCTGATCGATCACTTAAGACACCACGGGGAATTTTGGAAGATGTCCTCGTAAGAGTGGAGGATTTCTTTTTTCCCGTTGACTTCTTAGTTTTGGACACTGACCCTACCAACAAGCCAACCAAACCCTCCATCATTTTGGGCCGCCCCTTCCTTGCAACTTCCCATGCTTCAATTAATTGCAATACTGGGGCATTGAAAATGGGCTTTGGGAATAGGAAAATCCGGCTTAATGTGTTTGATGCTTACAAACAAGCTGGACTTGAGGATTGTTCTCAAGTTGAGGTGATAGATGACCTGATTGAAGAGGCAACTCCTGCAATGTTATGTGATGACCCCCTTCAGCATGTCATGCTAAATGAGCATTCCCATCTCTTGGAGGAATGTGAAGGGGATATACTAGAACTAGAGGAATTGCTAGGAGTTTCTGCTGAGTCTCTTCCCCCATCATTTCCGCCGAAGGCAGATTTGCTACCTGAGATGGGGACATCTATTATGAAACCCTCAACCATACAAGCCCCCAACCTTGAGTTGAAACCCCTCCCTGACACTCTCAAGTATGTTTTCCTAGGTGCCAATGATACGCTCCCAGTTATCATTTCGGCTGTGCTGTCTGAGGCACAGGAGGGAGCCTTGATTGAATGCCTGTCTAGGCATAAGGAAGCTATTGCTTGGAGCATTGCTGACATTAAGGGTATAGACTCTACACTCTGCATGCACCACATTTATACTGATGATTCCATCAAGCCTTTTAGGGACATGCAGAGACGTCTGAACCCTAATATGAGGGAGGTTGTAAAAAAGGAAATCCTGAAGTGGTTGGACGCTGGGATCATATATCCCATTGCTGATAGTAAATGGGTCAGTCCCATTCATGTGGTGCCAAAGAAGGCAGGCTTTACTGTGGAACTCAACGACCAAGGTGAACAAGTTGTCACTAGACCCTCAACTGGATGGAGGGTCTGTATTGATTACCGCAAGCTGAACACCGCTACCCAGAAGGATCACTTTCCTTTGCCTTTTATTGATCAAATTCTCGAAAAATTGGCAGGGAATAAGTATTATTGCTTTCTCGATGGATATTCTGGGTACAATCAGGTGGCAGTCTTTCCTGATGACCAGGAAAAGACGACATTCACGAGTCCTTACGGTACTTTTGCATTCAGGCGTATGCCGTTTGGATTATGTAATGCCCCTGCAACTTTCCAGCGGTGTATGATGTCTATCTTTTCGGACATGATTGACGAGTGTGTCGAAGTATTTATGGATGACTTCTCTATTTATGGCTCGTCTTTCGACCAGTGTCTCATGCACCTGGAGAATGTGTTGAAACGATGTAGGGAGACTGGTTTAGTCCTCAGCTGGGAGAAAAGTCACTTCATGGTACAGAAAGGAATTGTACTTGGGCATGTTGTATCTGAGCAAGGTTTGGAAGTAGATAAAGCCAAGATTGATTCTATTTCCAAACTTCCATTGCCTACGAATGTCAAACAGATTAGATCCTTTCTGGGCCATGCTGGCTTTTACAGGCGCTTTATTAAAAATTTTAGTAAGATTTCTAGGCCACTTTGTGACTTATTGGCGAAGGAATCTTCCTTCAGTTTTGATTCAAAGTGTGCCGAGGCTTTTCAAACTCTAAAGGAGGCCTTGATCTCTGCGCCTGTTCTCCAAGCTCCTGATTGGGCACTCCCCTTTGAGCTTATGTGTGATGCTTCGGATTATGCAGTGGGAGCAGTCCTTGGACAAAGGGTTGAGGGAAGACCTCATGTGCTGCATTATGCAAGCAAGACTTTAACTGAACCTCAGCAAAACTACACCGTCACTGAAAAAGAATTACTTGCTGTAGTTTTTGCTCTAGAGAAGTTTAGGTCTTATTTACTTGGGTCTAAGGTGGTTATTTTTACTGATCATGCAGCAATGAAACATCTCATTGCTAAGAAAGATTCTAAGCCACGTCTAATTAGGTGGATCTTACTCCTTCAAGAATTTGACTTGGAAATACGTGAAAAGAAAGGAGTAGAAAATGTTGTGGCTGACCACCTGTCTCGTCTTCCTCTTAACGACTCTATTTCTGAAGACATTCGTGAGACATTCCCCGATGAAACTCTGATGGCGGTAACACCAACTTTACCTTGGTATGCAGACATTGTAAATTACTTGGTCACTGGACAAACTCCTGGCTCTTGGGATAAGCAGAAAAGAAAGAGATTCATTTCTCAAGCAAGATATTTTCATTGGGAAGAGCCAGAATTATTTAGAATTGGACAAGACCAAGTTTTGAGACGTTGTGTGCCTGAAGAGGAACAACAAAGTGTGCTGACATTTTGCCATGCACTTCATTGTGGAGGACACTTTGGTGCTAAGAAAACTGCTTTTAAGGTTCTCCAGTCTGGTTTTTGGTGGCCTTCCTTATTTAAGGATTCTCATAATTTTGTTAAGGCCTGTATTAGATGTCAACGGACTGGAACGATTGGGAAGAAGAATGAAATGCCTCAACATCATATTCAATCTGTTGAAATTTTTGATGTGTGGGGAATTGACTTTATGGGCCCCTTCCCGTCGTCCCATGGTTTTGAATATATCTTGGTGGCAGTTGATTATGTCTCTAAATGGATAGAGGCCATTCCGACGCGCACAAATGACCACTCTGTGGTTTTGAAATTTGTGAAGGCCAATATCATATCCCGTTTCGGCTGCCCCAAGACTATTATAAGTGATGGGGGACCTCATTTCCGAAACCACCACTTCAATCGGTTAATTAAGAGTTTGGGAGTGACTCACAAGGTTGCTACCCCTTACCACCCTCAGACAAGTGGTCAGGTTGAAGTATCAAATAGGGAGATAAAAAATATTTTGGAAAAGACCGTTAGACCTGATAGGAAAGATTGGTCCCAAAAGCTCGATGATGCTTTGTGGGCTTATCGAACGGCCTATAAGACCCCTTTGGGTACTTCTCCCTTTCGGATTGTGTATGGAAAAGCGTGTCATTTACCTGTTGAGTTGGAACATAAAGCACTTTGGGCTATTCGAAGTGTTAACATGGATTTAGAGAAGGCAGGTAAGGCACGATTTCTAGAATTAAGTGAGCTTGAGGAGCTGAGGAATGATGCTTATGACACCTCTCAAGCTTATAAAGAAAGAACTAAGGTCTTGCATGACAAGTTTATTCTTCGAAAGACCTTTGAACCCAACCAACAAGTCTGGCTTTTCAATTCCAGACTTAAGCTTTTTCCTGGGAAATTAAAATCTCGTTGGGATGGGCCTTACATAATCACCAAAGTATTCCCCCATGGAGCTGTGGAGATCAAAAATCCTTCCTCTTCAGCAACTCCCTTTATCGTCAACGGTCAACGGTTAAAACCGTACATAACTTTAGATGGCCATCTTGTTGACGAAGTCACTCTTGAGGAGCCTTAGCTCCTACCATTCTCCGCCTCAGGTAATATCTTCCTTTAGCTATTTTTGATTTTCAATGAGGACATTGTTTGAACCAGGCATGGGGGAGAGGACCTGAGGCATTTTGTTTATAGCATGCATTTAAAAAAAAAAAAAAAAAAAAAAAAAAAAAAAAAAAAAGAGGTTTTGAGCTTAACTGGCTAGATCTTGCCGTCTTAAGCAAATCAGAACTCTAGGGTAGACTAAGTTAATTCTAGGGTCAAACTTTAGAAGCTAAATAAGCTACTAGCTTTAGACCTTTAGGGTCCTTTGTGGACTTAAAAACTTAAGTAGGAGTTAAGTTGCGGACCATTCTTCAAGAGGTTGAGGAAGGGAAGCTAGGGTTTGAGTTAAAAGGTGGGGTAGTACCTGGAGTCTTATTCTACCTTTTGGTTTACAGGTCCTTGTAACCCAAGCATCCAAATTGTTCACACTTGGTCTGGTAATTAACTTAATTTCTGAAAAGAGATTTGGTTCTCTTAGTTTTGACTTAAGAAAGGCTTGAAAACATATTTTGATTGGAAGAGTTCCCGCCGCAGGAGAGGTCGAGTATATACTCACCTTGAGGATGCGATGGTAACATATTACCTCCTCGGCGCTTGTCTCTTAGGATATCCATCCTACTGGGGGCATGTAAGCGCATTGCGCGGTTCAGGTACCATGGGCGGCCCTATCTCGAAGTGCCGATTGCCATAGGCCTGAATTCGCTTAAGAAATCCATGGGCGATACTATCTCGAAGTGTCGATTGCCAGGAGTTCTTGGGGTCGTTATGGGCGGTGCTATCTCGAAGCATCGAAAGCCAGGCACCCTTCGAGGTATGGTAATGGGGACAATGAATCCGACACAGACTGTGTTGATAGCTGATCTGAGGTTAGACTTAGAAGAATCAAACAAAAAAAAAGTATATATATTAAAAAAAAAAAAAAAAAAATTCCTTTAACTCAAATAACTCAGACCAATGCACAAGCACGGATGCTTTAATCTCAGGGATCAATAAACTTTAAGGTGGAGTCAGAAATCAGGGAAACTTGTGCTGGCAACTCGTCTTTAGCCGACCTAGTCTGTAACTTAGCAACTACTTAGGAACCTTGGGTTTAGAACCTGAACTTAATATGCTTCTGAAGGAAGACTAAGTGAGTTGACTAGTCTACTTAGAGTGCTAGGTTTCGCTTAATTTTGCTAGGGACTAGCAAAAACTAGGCATGGGGGTATTTGATTAGCCCATAGTTGTGGGTTATTTAAGTACTTAAGTGCCTACAGATTAGGTTAATTCTAACATTTATTTAGTATAAATTAGGATGTAAATAGATTAATTCATAGTTTTAATCTAATTACATAATCCATACATTGCATTCATATCTTAAGTGCATTTAGAATTAGCTTAGAATAGCATTCATTTAATTAGATAACCAATTAGGTATATTGTTTTTATTAACATAGAAGTTGAGGGTCTATACATAAATAACCCTAATATTTTAATAATATTTGCTTTATTCGTCTTCTTTCAGAACGGCTGGCTGCCGCTCCAACGCCCGGCTGCTGCAGTGATGAAGCCATTCAAGGGGGAGCGGATGTGGTGGATCTGGTCGGCGACTGATTTCAAAATTGTTCAAGACACTATAAAAGGAGCACGGAAGCTGCCGGCTGCAGCAGGCCTCCGCCACCGACTCACCACTGTGCAGAGAGATCCTCTCTCTTCCATCCACACTGCCGGCCTCTACCGTGGCGGCGAGTCTCCACCACCGTGGGCGTGTGGTGTGACAGGCCACACCGCCATCCGGAGCTCGCCCGCATTACCGTGAGCACCTTAGCGTGCAACTCCCTCGCCGTCGTCGCCGACCACCGTCACCAACCTACTGATCAGCCACCCTCTCAGTAACTTAAGACGTCTGGGAAATTTCCCAGACGTCTGAAGTTACCCGCTCACTTCACCGCACACGCCTGAAGTCGCCTGCAGATCCCTTCCCGCACCTGCAGAACCTTCAGCGCACCCACGTCCGTCAACCTTCAGCTCAAACACGCACAACCGCCTGCAGTCCACGCCGTTCACCACTGTGTCTGCAGAACCGCCAGCAACCGACCTCTGCGCCCTCCACCGCTCACCGGCTGCTGACCTGCGCACGCCTGCAGATCAGCCCGCGCTTTCCTCCAACGCCTGCAGACCAGCCTGCAGCATCCTCCAACAGCCGTCTGCAGCTTCCACCGCGCAAGCGCCCCCTCTGCAGCTTCCACCGCACACGCCAGCGCCCGCCTGCAGATCAGCCCGCGCACACGCCAACCGCCTGCAGACGCCCGCCTGCAGACCACCGCGCAAGCGCCCAAGCGCCCCCTCTGCAGCTTCCACCGCACACGCCAGCGCCCGCCTGCAGACGCCCGCCTGCAGACCACCGCGCGCCAGCGCCCGCCTGCAGACTCTCCGCGCGCCCACGCACAGCCACCTGCAGCACCTCCGCCGGAGCTCGTCCGGCCACCTCCGGCCGCCGCGCGACTCGCCGTCACCACCGATTCGAAGCCCTTGATCCAAGGGACCTCCGCCGAGCTTCCCGCGCCCAGCCATCGGCTCCTCGTCGCGCAAGACAACGGGGAAGAATTCCCCTGTTTTGCTACAGTAAAGCATTGATTAAAATTTACATTTTCTGCCATTGCCAGATTTTATTCATATTCTATTCACTCTGCATTGCGGAAAATATCCTGTAGTTTATCATAATTGCCATTTCAGCATTATTTCTTGCTTAAACCTTAATCTAAAGGCAATCTTGGCTTGGTTCTTGTCCAAATTGACTCCGAACAAACATTTTTAAGTGGCGTGAATTTTAATACGTTATTGCCTCCCTGTGGAAACGACCCGCTCCTCTGCGAGTGGTTATTTCTTATTAAAAATTGATTAGTCGATTTTTCCACCACATTAAACTACAAACGACTTAAAAGTGAAAGATCGACCCGATCAACAGGGAGCCAATGGAATTTATTCACTAATCTCAATAATGTAATTGAACACTTAGAATTACTCAAAACGTAAGTCATAATATAAATGCAAGAGTTTATGAATTAAATCTATAGCAAAAATAAAAGAGTTGGACGTCTGATCATAGGATCAGACGTCTTAAATGATGGCCTCTTTATTCTTCTCCTTGCAGCTCTCTTCTTCTTCTTCCTTTCTTTCTCTAATTTTCCTCTTTCCTTCGCTCTTTTTCTTCTGTTCTTTTGCCGTCTGCTTCTTCTTCCTTGTTTCTTCTTTGTCCTGTGCTTTTGCCTTTCTCCTTCTTTTTCTGTTTTTGCTTGTCTTTTTCTTCAGCCGTCCTTCTTAGCTTTGGCACAGTGTCTCTTTCTCCTTCTGCCTCCTTCCTTAGCGAGTCTTCTTCTTTCTTCTTCCTTCTTCAGCCTTAGTCTCTCCTTTGACGTTCTCTTCTCTTTAGCTTCTTTCCTTCTTCCCTGCACACACAACACCGAAGAGCAAAACCTACCCCTCTACCCACCCGCGCATCTCTCTCTCTCTGTAAACCTCTCTTCTGTACGCTCTCCCAGAGCTGGGTAATCGGGTCGGTTCGCGTGCCTGGTCCAGGCACATCGGCGTGGGTGTGGTGCACGAGGAGTGCTCAGTAGGTTAGTCGGGTTGGGTGCTAGATCCGCGGGGGATATGTCACGGACGAGGCATGATAGGTGAGGGACCTCACCCCATGTGTGTCTCGAGGCAAACAGAGTAGAACACAAATTCAATGTATCGCATGCGCCGCGCTCATACATTCACGAGGTGGGTCTAATGTCCCACCCACTTTTGCCCATTCGCCCATAGGAGCTCCTTCTTCCAATTGCTGCAGCTAGAGGCCTCGCCAAACCAATTGCCCTGCTGTTTGAGTTCGCGCAAGCATCTGCTTCCTCTGGGACCCTGACACCTAGAGCGTGCAGCTTGGGATAAAGCTGGCGACCTTCTCGAGCCGTCGCTAATGGCGACAGGTGGTGAAATCTGTCACACACAATCACGGCCTTGTGGCCCCAATAAAATACATGGGAAGCTTCGCCGTGCTAAGGCAAGTGTGAGTTGGTTAGTGGCAGGCCACGGGGCAGCCAAGGCGTGCATGCCTAGGTCGCTCTGTGGCCAGGTTTATGGGTTAGGTTGAGGGGTGTTTATGGTGGTGTGGGTGGTTGATGGATGAGTGGAAGATGTTCAGTGGGCTGTGGCGGAGGTGAAGAGGTTGGTGGCGAGACGTGTGGAGGTGTGGAGTGACGGTTGCGTCTTGCTGGAGGTTGGCCGGAGATGGGGAAGATGGCGGTGGACAGTGGTTGTCGAGAGGTAATTTGTGAAATAGATTGAGGGGAATTAGAGAGGGAATAGAGAGGAGTAAGTCTAACCTAATTCAGTGGACGAAGGGGTAGAGTTGGCGACTGGCAGTACTTGCTTTCGCTGGGGAAGACAGCGTCCAGTGGAGGGAGACGGCAGCGATGATGGGGCTAGAGATGCTCGCGCGGGTGTTGCGCGTCGCGGAGGAAGATGGTGAGGGCAGCTCTGCCACTGGTATTGTGGCAGAGCGATGAGAAAGAGGAGGACGGCTTGCCGGAGCTCGCTGAACTACTTGGCCGGAGGAGAAGAAGAAGAAATTGAGGTGGATCTCTGGCTAAGTCGAGTTGAAAAGATGCAGCCGGAGATGGTGGTCATTTTATAGGCACTGGCAGG
The DNA here is from genome assembly GCA_037157565.1 of Thalassia testudinum. Lineage (NCBI taxonomy): Eukaryota > Viridiplantae > Streptophyta > Magnoliopsida > Alismatales > Hydrocharitaceae > Thalassia > Thalassia testudinum. Next base: position 78,014,689 of record JAZHRO010000022.1, on the reverse strand, counting down.
GGCTCCAGTGCTTGGAAGACAAGCTTCCAAGCACGCGAATCCTCGCCGGAGAAGGAAATCTATGGGATACCCAAATCTCTCGTGCATTCGCACGAGAGATTGGGTGTGAATCAGGGATTAGGACCACGCTCAGATGGAAGGGAATTCCTCAGAGAATCTCCCTTCCAAATCTGAGAGGAGATCTCTGAGGAATCAGGGAGTACTCCCCCTCCATTCCTCGCCAGAGTAGGATTTCTCCCCATTAATGGTGGAGGACTTGTTGGTAAGAGTGGCGAGAAAGTTAGGGGGGTCTGTGCAATGGTTTTCAAAAGATAGGGGCCAAAATCTAATTAGGTGTACTATTTTGCAAAGTAGGTCAAGATGACCTCCCCTTAGGTCCAAATTTTGATACAAATCTAATTTTGACCTAAGGAATCCAATGGTGAAGTTGGATTTTAGGTTTGACCTCGTTTGATTGGATATTTTGCGTAAAAACCTAAATTAGGTTAATTAATGAGCTAGGACTCCAATCTAGGTCAAAATAGGTTCCAAAGGCCAATTTAAAGGCTATAAATCCTAGGAGATATTTTTCCATGAATTTTAGAGGGTTTATTTGATTTTTATTCTGACCAGAACCTTATTGAATTAAGCGGGTCCGTTTTAGGGTTACAGAATGTCATTTAATTCCTAGATTCCACATGAACCCATTTTTGATTTATCCAACCCACTTTTTATCTTATTCAGATCATTTGACCTATGTTTTGCCTCTGAAAAATCACATTTATGTACTGCAATGATAAAATTACAGTTTTAACATTTATTTCGTGTTTTCTTCTCAGAACACTTATTCCTTGAATTAAGCCATTCTCTAGGTTTTGTAGGAGCTCTTATTCTCTTTCTTAGGTCAAAATGAGCTAGTTACGGCTCATGATAAGGCTCTCATCAATGTACATAGCTATATTTATAGTTATATTTATATTTATATGTGTATGTTTGTACTAGAGTAGATACTTATGTTTGCAACTACATGTACATGTCTGAATGAGTTTGCATTGCGGTGTGTTACTACACTACAATAAATCAGGCTTTTAGTAGATATTCAAAACTATTGGTAAAATGTGTAAAATTTTGCTAAAAGGTCACAGTAAATCACTGTCGGCATAGAACTTCACCATTGATTTTAACAAGAACTATCAGCATATGTTAAAATCACTGCAAAAATGAATTACCAGCAATTATATACATTGGCTGACGGTTTCATAACTATCATTAAATGTTAACTTTTGTTAAGGATTTTAGAGTTGTCGACATAACCTTTGACGATAATTTTAAAATCACCGGTAAAGCTTGTGGCTACAATTTACCTATATGCATGCAAGCATGAGTTTATGCATGTACATATGCATGCTTGAATTGTATGCATGTATAATCATACAATGCTGCATAATTTATAAAAGTATATATTTACCTACATAGGTGTAAGTAATATTTTTATGTGCACATATCTATTAGTCTACATCATTATATATACATGCATAGATGTGTTTGAGCGCATGGGTCGGGATGCTTATTTTTGAAGTGTGCATATGGGAAATAGAGGGTTAAGGTAGAAGGATATTCAAAGATGTATATAACCTTATTTAATATAAATGTAATCATGTACAAAAACATAAGTACATATCTTAAATGTAAGTTCACTAATAAAATTACACATATTTTGGGATCACTATATGTTGTGTTTGTTTATGGGATAAGTTATAACTCAAAATTGATGGACAGGATAGATGGAGCTAGGGTATTTCATTGGGTGATGAGATAGTCTGTGAGTTGATTTTGATTGTTAGTGTAATGAACATGATTATAATATTTTCATATAGGAACTTAGGAAAAGTTCTAGTGGAGATCACTTCATGGAAATCATAAAGTCAATATTTTCCACATATCTTCATCATAATCGTCCTCAATAAGATAATCTAAGAGGTTATTTGTCAGTCAAAGATAGCCATGGAGAAACGGGAGGGAAAAAGTGGATAAGTGTGATGGTTGAAACTTAAGAATCAATTTGAATTTTTAATTAAATAAACATAAGAGGAATATGTGATTAATCATTGAGTTGATTATTTATTAACTAGGTAATATATAAATCGCTCCAGATTGCTATGATGATGCTAAGATCCCTTATATCTCTTGTATGACATAGTTTTGGGCTTGGGTAATACTACAATTGTTTGTATCTCATGTATTTACTTATTTTTTGTTATGCATCATTTTCTTGTAATGCTCTAGTTTTGTGTGGTTAATCATTATTTGATGTTAAACTTTATTAATTAGTAATGAAAAGTGAAGATGTAAATTTGAGAAGTGATAATGTTTTCAAACGATCAAATCATGTAACTAATGCAACACTTTACAATTTTGAATTAACCTTAGCATAAATTTAATAATATGACGTTTAGCCATAACTTTAAATTTACAAATCTACTTTAAGTTAGATTTAGCACATTTACGTTCACAATGAAAGTTTAGGCTAGTTAACTTGATCCTTTTTCGCATTATTTCATGTGCTAGAGTAGACATTATATTATTTCATCTAAGAAAGAGTAACATATGTGGTTAAATTTTGATCTCAACTGGTAAGATGTCAAAAATACCTTAGTAAGAGATGCAACTTTAAATCCTCAGACATTACCTAGGAAAGTAGAGGAAAGCAGACACCTCACTTCTTTCCCTTAAGATGGGGGCTATCATCTTCTTTTTAAGTTGCAATCAGCTTAAGATGGAAAGCCTTGCAACTTACGCATTAAAACATTTACTCACTTGTCTTATCTAATGGGAGTGATATGTTAATTAACTTAATTTGAGTTCTCTAGTAAGTGAAATGGTAAAAAATACATGCCCTTGTATCAAATATATTGTCATAAATCATGTGGATGCCAATTGTTACTATATAAGCAATATTGCAAAGTACATCTCACTTATCATGGCACAATTTAGCATTTGGAGACTACACTTGGGTGGTCAAAGATCCATGTTAGCAAGCCTTGAAAAAATGCAACTTCCAAACAATTATAGGAAAGCATTTGTTAAAAAAGAGAAACTAAATATTAGTCTGTGAAATTCTCTTACTGAGTTATGGTTTACTTTGTCAAATAATTAATGTGTGTGCTTGGCCAGTCTTCCCCTCATTTTATCACAAGCATATTGTCACAAAATGGTAGGGGGCCTAAGGGCTCTAGGGCATAAAAAAAAAGACACTTTTTCTAAATGCCCTACTTCTATAATTAATCCATTGATTAATATCTTCCCATGTCTTCTTTTCAAGATCAAATAGAAACCACCATCAGTTACTATTACTAAAAGAGGGTGCTTTGAACTTCAAGTTGACACGTCACCAACCCTCTTCCGACCTCTTTCAATTTCTCCTGTTCCTTCTTTCTCCACAAGTGGGAAGGAGATTTAAAGGCATTCGGAGCAAGAATCAAGGCTTATCATGGCTCCTATGAAATAATTTAATTAATCGTATACTATTTCTTTCCAATGATAACATTTTTCCATTGATTTGAATTTAATATTATTTTGATAAAATTTATTTATCTATAAAATCCCAATTTTGTTTTTGTGAATTGCTATAAGGAAAAGGCAATATGCAATATGTGATAATGGACAATTCAGATTGGACTATATCATTGATGTAAATGGTTTGCGCGAAGAACACATAATTGAAATATTAAACATAAAAGATTGTTGATTTGTAACAATAATCCCTCGTATGGTTGCACTAGTTTTACCATCAAATGCGACATTAATGAAGCTTAGAAAAAAAAATTGATGTCCTTGAGAGAGTTATACATGAAGGCACATTTTTTAAAACTTGCAAAATCACCATGTGATACAAAATATTAATATTTAAGCAAGACTACCTAAAGTGGGCATACATTTTGAATATTAACTAAAAGAGTAATATACTTGGACCTTCAAATATTAATAAAAAACTTATTCATGTGACAGCTTTTGTTATTGATATCTATATAGTTAAATTAAAATAAAGTACTAACGAAATAAGTGTTGATTTTTTTTATTAGTTCTCTTCTGTGTCATTCATCATCTTATTGCCCTACATTCAATTTTTTTTTTTTAAATGGGAACATTCAAAATTTTTAGAGCTCTTTTCTCTTTTAATCCCAAATTTCTAAATAGGTTAAGAGTTAGGAATTATCAACTATATGCCTAAATCTCCTCCATTTTGACTTTAAAGGGTAAAAAAATTGACTATAACCTTCAATTCAAACATAATTATGTTACAGTATCATTGGATTTATTTTTTTTATTGCTCTTTATCTTTTTATATAATTCAATTCAATAGAATGGTAAAATAAATGGAAAAATGAGAGTCATGAAAATGAAGTGTTATTTTCAACTGAAACAAAGACCTAGATGTTTGTTAATTACTTATTGCATTTTTTAATTAAAGTATTTATTTGTTGTTCAATTGTGAGTAAATTTTTATTGCTTGAAAGGTAAATTTTAGTTATCATCAAATTCTAGAAATCATGAAGATGGTTAGCTAGAATAATAAGAAGATATATTGAACTCCATTTATTTGATATTGATTATAATATATCTTTTACTTACTATTATCTATAGTTTTTATTTGTTAAATCGTATGTGCAACATAAATAAAATCTATTATTATTTATAGATATTTTAAATTAAGTATTTTTTATTAAATGAAAAATAACTTTTTATTAGAAATTGATATTGAATATATTTATATGAGAATATAAAGTAATGTATATATAAAATTAGGTAGTATAAAGTTAATTTAAAGATTTTGATCGGAAATTAAAATATATTAAATAATATGATAATATATTTTATCAAAAATCATTTAGATAATATATTTTATGATGTATGATATGTTAACTTTTAATCAATTAAAAATTAAAATACATCTCACTTTGAGTGCAAATCGTGGAAGCGCGGACCAGTCCACAGGTTCGAGTTAAAAAAGGGAAGTTAAGAAACGTTGGATGCATACACACCCACACTTCCAGCGGCAAAGCGGAGCTGCACGCTATCCATCGCTGCCTCATCTGTCCATCGTCTCTCTCCGATGGCTTCCGTCTTCTCCCTCCCTCTGCGCTCCCCACCCCGCGCCGCCGCGTCTCTCCGCCCCCGCGCCGCGGCGGCGCAGGCGCCGGCGCCAGTCGCCGCGCGCGAGCTGCGCGTGCCGTACGACCTCAGGGAAGGGCAGGCTCGCGTCTTCCACCGCCTCCCTTCGGGGCTCGCGATGGAGGTCATAGTCCAGAGGAGCGTCGCTGGCGGCGGCGGCGGCGGCGGCGGCGCGGGGGAGGAGCGCCGCCGGCCTCTTGTGTTCGTCCACGGGAGCTTCCACGCCGCCTGGTGTTGGGCGGAGCATTGGATGCCCTACTTCTCCAGCAACGGCTATGACTGTTACGCCCTCAGCCTCTTGGGCCAGGTGATGATCGATCTCCTTTCCGTCTCTGGAATGTCCGTGGGGGTTGTGACTTGTGATCCAGTTTTCGCGAAAAAGGGTTGATCTTTATGTGTGCGTTTGTGTTAATTTGTGGGTTTTGGATTGTTTGGGATTATTCGGGTGTTTGGCGAGGTAATGGGACGCCAAACTCGAGTCTTTTTTGCTTGTTAAGTGGGGTGTGCTCTTCATGGATCGGATGGAGGAAGAGATTGAGCTTGGATGGTACGCAGAGCAAAATTGCAAAACATTCCCACCAAGGGGGCAGAAGATTCGCATATGAGCGAGAATGGCATGAGGTTTTCGTCCTCAGGTGGCCATAAGCGGAGTGAAAACAATGAAGAAGATAGACCTCCAGATCAAACCGCAAGTGTATTGTAACTAGCAAAGGAGATGCATTCTTATGGAAGTTCATCAATGATGACATGAACGCAGATACTGGTGCAATAATTTGAGTAGTGAGGGGGCTTTATGTGCGAACTTCTAACTGGTGATGATTTGGCGGTGCTCATCATTAGAGAAAGGAAAGGGTGTAGTTGTGTTGTGAGAGCACTGAGAGGTGAACCTCGGACAACCTCGGCTACTGCTGTGGACTGTACGCAGCATACAAAGTACCCGAACCATCCGGCATGAAAACCAGTATCCCCTACTATCGCAACTTCTCAAGTCACCCTCATCCAACACCCAAATTCAGCCACATTTAGATAGGAAGGTTCTAAATGTAGAATTGAATAAGACAGATCTATCCATATGGATCAAGATGTCCAAATTTGGCAGGATGATCACTAACCTCATGTGATCATCCTTTTTTTCCTCAAAAAAAAAGACTTCCACATTTAGATAGAGTGTAGGAATTAATTGGTGTAGCTTCAACCAAAACATGACCAAAATCAGGCCACCTCTAGCAAAATACACCAAAAACTAGTGGGGATAAAGAATAAAAAAGGAAGCCCAGGCAAGGTATGGTAGGATCCAAGAGTTGTTGCAATTAGACTTTGCTATGTTGGAATATGGCAACATTTGTTGAGGTAGTGGTCAAAACCCTTGGATTCAAATGTGACAAGCTAGATCTGGCCAAATCCAAGGGTTTCTAGGTCATACCTACCTAGATCTCAAGGAGTCCATCTGACTTTTGTTAGCTATGGGAGGCTGAGATGGCGGCTAGGGGGGATTATTGATAGCTAATTACCATGAGAGGAAACCTACTGCGTGCATTGATTGGGAAGGTATTGTGCTGGAACAAAGAGGCTGCTTCAAGGGGGAGCAGAGGATACAACTGATGAAGAATGGGTAGAAACCTTCAAATCTTCTTCAAAGGTAGGGCAGGTGTTGTAAGGAATGGCTTGGAGGGTTTTCTGACCAGATTGACATGGGGTGGAGCTGGTTGTATTCCTAGATGCATCTCCCCATGGGGACTAGCAATTGTTGCTCGTTCTTTCATTTTACAAGTAGTTCATTGCATGCACTAGTAGTTAACAAAGGTAGTTCTCCTTTTATGATCCATGGGTTACCTTGATAGTTGGTAGTTAAGCTTTTAATTTTTCTTATGTAGATTTTTTTTAAAGGGATTTTTTCTTACATAGATAGCTTGGAAAACATTTTTGCGAGGAAGAAAGGAGGAGAAGAGTACCAAGTGGCAAGCATAGAGTGCAACCGCGACCGCTTCCTTGCTCCTTGCTTGACGTTGAAGTGGAACAGAGTAGAGATGACACAGCGGGAAAGAGGATTGGAGGGAGTTGTGCAATCACATCAGACCCAAGGACAGTATTTGATGAGTTTGGCAAGGCTTGGCAGCAATGGGGTGGTGAGAGGTTGCATGAAAGTGGCTAGGCAGTGCGGAAATGTGGTCATTCAAGGGTGGCAGGAAGGTTGTGGAGTCAGAGATGGCGACTGCAGCGGAATGGGAAGCAGGGTGGATGTGTCGGACGATGGCATAGAGTTGCTGTTGGTGGTGGCACGGCAAATGGTGGCATTGGGAGTGGAGCCACTTGATTGAGGGGCCGGGGGGGGTGGTGGGTTCGGGTGAGGGAGTGGAGGGAGTTGTTGGTGGTGGGTGGTTTTATGGGGTTGAGGACATTGATGGGGATGCTGGGTTTGGTGGTGGGGGTTGTTCGGTGGGGGAGATGAGGGGTGGATGAGAGGTGAGGTAAGAGGGAAAAAGGAGGAGGTGAGAGGAAGGAAGAGGAGAAAGAAAGGGGGAGGAGTCAAGGGTGGGATGAAGAGAGAGAGAGAGAGAGAGAGAGAGAGAGAGAGAGAGATGAGGGGGAGATTTCTTGATGGAACCACACAAGAAGACAAATTCTACTTTCATTGATTGCTGCCCTCTTTATAGGACTTACAAAAATCCAAAAAAAGAAACGAAAAAATACATAGCACCTTTAGGACCCCTATGGCCCTTTTGGGAAAAGACATGGTATTTGGTTTATTTTTACATAAATATCCCTAAAAACAAAAATATTAAAAAATTTCATCTTAACACTTAAAATATTATATTAAATGATAATTTGGGCTACATCAAGAGAGGTGTATGATGTGGATGATTAGGGGGAAGGGTAAGGGAGTTAGGCGGCAAAAGTGGAGAAAAAGGATTAGAAGATGGAGATGATGGTGGTGAGGGAGAAGCTTTGTTGGTGAAGGAGAGGGGTGAGTATAAGGTGGATCCTAGTGCCCCTAAGCTAAGCAGATTAGGAGAGGGGAAGGTCGTCCATGGTGTTGTATGGACCTTTTTATAGGCATGTTGTGGCTAAATGGGAAGTAATAGGGTTAACTTTTCCTTTCATTGGTTTGTTGAGTAAGGACAACTTTTTTCATGTGAAAGGTGGAAAGTTGGTCAAGGTAGAAGGTGCTTTCATTTCTAATTTCCAACCACTTTCATCCTCTTTTCTTTTCACTTTTTAGATTTTCATTTCTTTAGTTTTGGATTTCTTCTTTTCGGAATTATCCTTTCAAGCCTCTTTTCTTTTGTTGCACATGGCATGGAAAGGAATTGTGGACCCCCTATTGAATTGCTTGTCCATGAGTTGAAATGATTAATCTCGATTTGAGCCCAATTGGTTAGTCCCTTGAGTCCACTTGGTGCAGCTAGTCTAATTGGTTGCCTGGTAAGCTTTTCTCCATGATCAAGTCCTACAAAACCAAATTAAGCTTAAGTTAAATAATGGTGCATGTGTATGGATCTCTCCAAATGGTGATGATGGTTGAATTTATTCAGTTACACCCTTAGACAATATTTTAAATGCCAACAGGGCAACGACACACTGCTGGCACGCCATTGATATGGGCATTTTTGGGAAAAGAGCATATTGAGACAAATAATTTTGAAATACAGGGTATTGGCAAAATATCGCCACATACCGATTGAGTCAACCTATATTGAGGGTCCTCTTCACAAAATTCCTATTGTTTCGCTGATATTCATTAGCACAGGGGCGGCATGAAGCCCCATTTCGAGATTCGTTCTGCTATTTGCGGTGCTGCTCTCATCGGTGCTTCCTGCTGCTGCTGGTTGCTGCTACTGCTTCCTTGCAGTTCAACTCGAAATCTCCAAGCCACGCTCCGTTTGGATCGGATCTTCATCTGGATCTCTTCTCTTTGCACATTATTATTCTTCATTCATTATGATGGGCAATGCAACATGATGATATGCATATTCTATTTTTACTATTTTCTATTCACTTGCATTAGGTAATAAGTATCTCTTTTTCTGATAATGTTGTGCAACAAAATGCAAATAAATACATTTCAGGGAGCTTAAATAGGCACTTTCACTACATGTATTCTGAACATTTCCACTTTCTATCTGTAATTCTTGTCCAAAACATTTTAAGAAATCGAGAAAGAGGATGTTTAGAAGTTCTGGGTCATTGATTGGTACAAAATACAGAATCAAGTCATTGGTATCTCTTTCACTTAGATTGAAGTAATATGTTGCTTTTTTTTTGAAAAGCAGTAATATGTTGCTTTTATGTTTTCTGTTTTTGACATTGTCATCTTACTCAAATTTTAGGGTGAAAGTGATGTGCCTCCAGAAAAAGTAGCTGGTACACTTCAGGTATCCTGTTATTAAGTTTGATCTTTGTTTGTGTTTTTTGTGTACACACCCCCGCATTCTTTTTTCTAGAGTGTGACCTTTGCAATGCAGTAGACTCATACCAGTGACATATCCAATTTTATCCATGAAGAAGTCAAGCTTCCACCGGTATTGATTGGGCACTCATTTGGTGGGACAGTTGTTCAGTCTTACATTGCTGCAGCTCAACCATCTAATGCAGGTTTGATCATTGATTAGAGATACAAGGCAGACGAAGTCTCCTGCAGTTTGTGGTATCCACCATGTGGGTTGTATGCTTGCCTTTTAGATATCTTTATTAGCATATCCAGACTGAGCTCTCAGAAGCTATGCTTGTCTGGATTACCACTGGCATTCTAATAAGTAATAACTGTAATATGCCATATCTCCAACAAATATGGGCAGAAACATTAAATAATAATTTCCATAATTTGGAACTCTATTGAACAATAATAAGGAAGAAAAACCAAGTTTTCATCCTACGAATGTATGTTACTGTTGTTAGACTTCCGCGAAGACCGTTCCCTGTTCTCAATCTGTAACCAAGCCTAAATCAAGAACTTCTTCAATATTTCTTTCAAGAAATAACTTCTTCAACATCATTTCATGTTATACCCAAATGTCCCTTTTCTGTCTAAATCTTAAAAAATAGCAAAAATCTATATCATTAACTCCCAAAAATTTATTTTCATGCATTTTTTAAAAAAAGATTTATTTTTATGCAATTAACTGACACATCTAGCAATTTAATAAAACTACTACAGCATTACCTCCTTAAAAGAAATTTCATCCCCCGAATTTCAAATACGGTCATCAACCAAAGAAGTAAGGTCAAAGCCATGCATTTCACTTTGTCAGGATTGATGCAAGCTCGGAGCGTAGAGGCTCTTAGGCATGGAAAAATAGTCCCATGTGAGGACTGTGGAATTGTTCCACCTTGGAACAGGGAGAGGAGGAGGAGCCATCGGTTACTTGATGGTGGCCGTGCAGCTGTAGTGGTCGACGGCTGTAGAGGGTGGTTGGTTCCCTTGAGAGGAGAGAGAGGGAGTGGAGTTTTGCTGATAATGGAAATATTATTGCTACCTCAAGAATAAAATATGATAGGAAAGTTATCTTTTATAGAAAAGAAAATATATCTTCTAAAACAAGAAATAAATCATATCTCCTAAATAAGAAAGAACAAATCTCAACTGAAATAAATTTTCTAAACAACTTAACAAATAAACAAACTTGCAAACTAAGCAAAAGACCAACCCTAGGACTTCTAGGACTCATGACCGATGGCCTTGAGGGCCTCCTGACCTGATGCCACGTGGCTTGGCTGGCTGCCACGTGGCAGTCCCACGTGGCCTCTTTATTCCCAACACTCTCCCTTAAGTTGAGGTCAGGAGAACGATGACTTGATCTTTAATCTTGTGAGGCTAGATGTCCCACCACTCTTCTTCGAGAGTTGTGCTTTAAGTCTTGTCTTTAGAAGAATTGATGGTGTAGCTTTATGTGACCTCTGAAGTTGTTGCGTCTGTGTTAACCTCAATAGTCGGCGCAACGGTTGCCATGGTCTTCTTTTCTTCATGAATCATGGCTTGTATCTTTTTGAGATCCTCTGGAGTCAAGGAGTTCACCTGTAAGGTACTAGTAGCCCCACGTGAAGGCCCCCCGAACTTGTCATGGTATCTTTCTTGAGGATGATTTGTACATTTACAATACTTACACTTGGGGTAGACACGACCAGTGCCTCAGTCACACCCCCTTCTATGCCTTGCACTTGTCTCTGAGATTGCAAGAGCAGAGTTGTCGCCCTTGGGTGTGACTTCTTCTGGAATCTCTATCTTCTTAAGATGGCAGAAGATGATCTCAAGATCCATCCTCCCGTTGGATGCAAAGATCTGATCACGGGTGGCTCGAAACCAGGGATGCAACCGTGACAAAAACTTGGCAGATTGCCAAACTGCCTGTGTCTCCCCTTGTTGTCGCAACACAAGAGTTAGATGTCCAACTCCTCGAACAATGCCTCAATCTTCTCATAATATTTAGTTAAGGAGAGATCTCCCTGACTAACTGTCCATATATGAGTATATAGATCACTAATACGGTGTTGCTTGATTTTTAGGCGTACCTTTTCTCGAGGGCTGTCCAAATCTCGTACGTGCTCCTTTTATAGAGCATGTTCGAGGTGATGGAAAGGTCCACCAAATTCATGAGCCAATTTATGATGATGTAGTTCTCCTTGTTGGCTTATTCTTCTTGTCATCCTTCTGCTCTGGTGGCTCTTCAAGGAGAATGTTGAGTTTCTCCTAGCCTCCGACGAATATCTTGAAGGCCCGAGCCCACAAGACATAGTTAGAGGTGCCTTGCAACTTGATAGTTGTTCCAGAGACAATCACCTTACTTTCTCCTGCGGCCAACGTGGCGTCGGTGACTATGGTGGACGCGTCCGTCATCTTCTATGATCTTCCTTCTTCGCGTAAGGTGTTGGATTTGTCGAGGAAGATTTTTATCGGAGACGGAAACTACACATGTGTGGTCAAGAACACACACACGCCGATGAGCCTAGATCACAGCCTCTGATACCATATCAGGATTGATGCAAGCTCGGAGCATGAAGGCTCCTAGGTGTGGAAAAACAGTCCCACGTGGGGACTGTTCTAGGTTGGAACAGGGAGAGGAGCAGCCACCGGCTGCTTGATGGTGGCCGGCGACTGTGGTAGCCGACGGCTGCAGAGGGTGGCTGGTTGCCTTAAGAGAAGAGAGAGGGAGAGGAGTTTTGGAGATAATGGAAATATTATTGCTAACTCAAGAATAAAATACAATAGGAAGGCTCTCTTTTATAGAAGAAATAACATATCATCTAAAACAAGAAACAAATTATATCTCCTAAATAAGAAAGAACAAATCCCAATTGAAACAAATCTTTGAAACAACTTATCAAATAAGCAAACTTGTAAATTAAGCAAAAGATCAACTGTAGGACTTCTAGGACTCATGACTGGTGGCCCTGAGGGCCTCCTGACCTGCTGTCACGTGGCACTGCTAGGTGACAGTCCTACGTGACCTTATTCCCAACATAGTCGATCAACAAAATCTTGATTGGCTATACCTAGTTGGAAAACATTTTGACTTGAAAGAAGACTCAGGTGGACACATGTACAGAAGATCAGGAAATTGAACTAACTTGTCCTATTATGCAGTGATTTAAATGCTGTCGGCAAGGCTTTTTTTGGGAAAAGCCAATGCCGACATGGTAAAGGTGTTGAAATGCAGGGATGTCGTCGACATGTCGTCGGCATGGTCAGCATACCGTCGACATGGTCGGCATGCTAGTGAAATCGATGGTCATGCCAAGGCTACTGCTGGTTTTTTTGGCTGCTTGTATCATTTTTGTCGGCATGCATCTGCATGCCCTCGACATTTCCATGGCGTGCCCTCGGCATGCTTATTGGCATGCCCATCGAAAAACAGGCATTTCCACGGCATGCCCTCGACATGCCTACGAAATGCACACTTAGAATTTCATCGGTACGGCGTCGAAATCGACATTTCGAACCTTACTATTATCCCAGAGTAGTTTGTGATGAAATCTCCTCCTATAGGAACATTGCTATGATATTACTTGTAATAAACTGCATTTCCAGTAATATTAGCTGAAGCATATAACTAGTTTTGGTTGATGCACTTGTAATATTTTTTTCCTTCTAGTTGGAGGTAGTAATGAATTGGATGGCTACTGATCTCTAGTATCGATCCTTATTCCTTTAAGCAAAAGCACTCTTCCTTTGGAATACTGCTAATAATAGTTAATAATGATTTCCTTAAGATGTGGATCACTGCGAATTAGAATTTGAAAAAAAGGGAATTAAATTTTCACCATACTGTTGTCTTCCTATGGAGGAAACTTCCACAAAGACTACCTTCTTTCTCGATTTTTGAACTTGGCTAAATCAATAACTTCTTCAATGTTATTTCATATTATTACCTAATGCCTCTTCTTCTAAACATTAGAAATTAGCCAATATTTAAATGAATAAATCCCAAAATAATTTATCCTTGTGCAATTAACTGGAACTTTATCATTGTTAGCATATATTTTCTATTTCTATTTTGTTATTGGGTTTAATTTACTCATAAGGGGATTTTGTGTACTTCCACTCTTTCGGTCTCTCTCTATATAAGAGAGACCTAGGGTTTCTAATGAAATTTGAATCATTTCAACCAATTTGATATCAGAGTACCAATCTTAGACCGTGGCTCTAGGTATCCCAGCCCCCAAGACCTCTGAAACCCTACCACCACATCCCGTTCTCCTTTCTCTCCTTCTTGGCGTCGGCGCATAGGGGTCTTCACCGGCAATGGTGGCGCTAGGCGCACAGCCAAGATTGCGCGCAGCAAGGCCTTGGCGGCGTTAACTTAGCTGCAACGGTGACCTGCGACGCTGTGCGACGGCAGCGGCGGCGACCATTACAGGTAGCAGTGCCCTATCACAGCTGGTAGTGCCTTGTTTGGCCAAGATCTCGCATAGCAAGGTCTTGGCGGCGCTGATCTAGTTGCGGCAGGGACTTGTAGTGTTGTGCGGTGGTGGCAGCGGTGACTTGCAAGGGTGGCACGGTGATCTTCAGCAGCGCCTCTGACTGTGCGGGTCTGCGCAAGGTTGTGTAGTCCCTATTGGGGCTGCAGGCGGTGGCTGTGAAGGGCATGTAGCCCTGCACTAAGGGCTGCACTCCTCGTAGTCACAGAGAGGAGTCTAGGCCTCCTTGGGGCCATCTCGGGTGTTCTCCTTACACTCGGGTTAGGCCAACGTTCGTCTAAGGAGGCCTCTTGTCAGTGATGCAGATCTGAATCCGTTCTGTTTTAGATTGTTTGATGATTTCTTAGTGATAGAAACTTGATCGAGGCTTTCGGATTGTGAAGATGGCTTTAGGTGATCAGTCCGAGGTATTGAAGAGTCCGTTCTTTGGTCCTGTTGTCAAGTTGGATGAGACCAACTACCCGCAGTGGTCCCAAACCTCTCTTATGACAGTCAGGGGTCATAAGAAGAGCCATATTCTTACGGATCCGAAGCTAATGAACAAGACCGGCATGAATGTCAACTGGGACAGCGACAATGTCATGGTCTGTGCATGGCTTATGTAGACTGTTATTCCTCGTATAGGGGATGAGATTATGTATTACACTACAATGAAGGAGATGTTGGAGCCCTTGTGTGATACTTATTCATATGCCAAGAACTCTGCTCGGGTGTTCAGGTCTTCTATGACCTCTTCTACTTATGCCAGGAAGAACGTATGCTATCATAGTACTACTCCTTTATGAAGGGAATGTTGGAGAGGCATCACTCCTATTTGTCAGGGTGTGCTTATGAGTTCTAGAAGAGCTTTAGGAGACAGCTGGCAGTCTCTCTTTTCTTAGCAGGCCTTGGGCCTGAGTATACTATAGCCAGAGATCAGATCCTTACCTCTTCTGAGCTTCCTACCTTAGAGAAAGCTTATAGTAAACTCAGCAGAGTTGCAGTGCACACTCCTGTTGCTGACTCTGGTACTCAGACGTCCGCACTAGTCGCGATCCCTAGATGTGGTAGGGGCACTTCCTTTCCTGCACATTGTCGTGGACGTGGACGCTCTTCTGGTACATGCATTAAGACTCAGTATACCTATTGTGGCAGACTTGGTTACTCTGAGGCTATATGTTGGCAGAAGCATGGTAGGCTGCCTGTGGCAAATTAGGCAGCAAAGATCTTTGATGCAGTCCCCAGTCTTGATGTTAGTTCCTTGAGCACGGAGATTGAGAGCTTGCGGTAGCAGATTGCTCAGTTGACTCAGGTTTCTTCTTCTTAGACTCCATACATTGCTGCTTTGCCAACTCTTCTGAGACACCTGTGACTGGTATATTGTCACTCTTGTCTTCTGGTGATTGGTTGATTGATTCTAGTACATCCAAGCACCTATGTGGCGACAAATGCTCTTTTTCTCAGTTAGTGCCAGCTACACCAACCAGGACAGTACAGGTGGCAGATGGAAGACATTCGCCACTCATTGGTGAGGGAGATATGTCTTTATTTCCTATGTTGAGACTGATAGACGTTTTTTATGTGCTTGATTTTCCTTTGAGTTTACTGGCTGCTAGTGGTACTACTAGATACCTGAACTACCGATCTATTTTTGATGGGTCTTCTTATGTCTTGCAGGATAAATTTACTGGGAAGACAATTAGTGGAGGGCGTGAGGAACATGGGGTGTACCGTCTGAGTCGTACTGCTATTGTTGCTTCTGCTACCCAGGGCCTTGCTTCTACCAGATCTCCTCTCTGGTGGTACCACTGCCTTGGTCACCTACCTATTGATCGCCTCAGACGTGTTCTACTGCACATGCCCTCCACTACTGCTTTTACCTGTGATGCTTGTCAGCTTGGTAAGCACTATAGGGCTAGTGTTTCTAGTTCCACTTCTGTTTCATCTGTTGGTACATTTGATTTGATTCATATGGATGTTTGGGGTCCCAGTCGTACTCTTGATTGACTTGGGAACATATATTATCTTATTTTAGTTGATGATTTTTCTAATGTCTCTTGGATGTTTCTGTTGAAGAATAAGTCTGATGTGGGACAAATCATTGGGAACTTTGTTAAAGAAATAAAAACTTACTATTCTTATTTGGTGAAGTGTTTTCGTTCTGATAATGGCTTGGAGTTCTGCACTATGTGTTTGCGCAGTTTCTTTTCTAGTTGTGGCATTATTGATGAGACTACCTGTTCTCACACCTCTCAACAAAATAGTGTTACTGAGAGGAAACATCGTCATATTTTTGATGCTGCTCGTACCTGATTGATTTGCCATTCGGTTCCCTCTCTTTATTGGGGTGACGCTATTTTGACTGCATGTCTTTTGATTAACCGGATGCTTAACGCTGCATTACATGAACAGATTCCTTTGCAAGTTATGTATCCTGATCGACTCTTGTTTCACGTCACCCCTTGGGTTTTTGGTTGTGTTACCTTTGTCTATTGTTGGGATCGAGTCGGGATAAACTAGCACCGAGAGCGGTTAAGTGCATCTTTCTTGGGTATACCTAGACACAAAAAGGGTATCGGTGTTTTGATCCGCTTAATTCTCGGTACTATGTTTCTGTGGATGTTACATTACATGAGGCAATACCTTTCTTTTCTATGACTGCTGCTGAGATGCCTCTTGAGGGTGATATGGTGCCTATATCATATACCCCCATTCGCTTTGGAAGTTTTCCTGAAATTCCTGTCCCTACTGCACCACCACCACCTCATGCTACGCATCCTTTTCTTCGGTTGGCTGAGCCACTCCAGACATGTCCACTCTCATACTACTTATCACTAACCTCTACCCTCGCCTTCACCATTAGTTTATTAGATGAGTCCTTTAGACATTGTTGCGTGTTTGTCATGTGATGATCACAGGTACAGGACATATGATGTAGCAGGTGATGATCTTGATCTTCCGATAGCCATTCGGAATCGACCACCGACTTGCACTACTTATCCTACGACTAGGGCACTTGCTACTAATGGCTTGGCTCCTAGGTTTGTTGGATTTACTCTGGCATTAGCTATTATTTAGATTCCAACTACTTATCGTGAGGTCATACTTGATCCAAAATGACGGACATCTATGGAGGATGAGATGGTAGCTCTTAGAGGCCGTGGCATTTGGGAGCTCTCTCCACTTCCTGCCG
Organism: Thalassia testudinum; assembly: GCA_037157565.1. NCBI lineage: Eukaryota > Viridiplantae > Streptophyta > Magnoliopsida > Alismatales > Hydrocharitaceae > Thalassia > Thalassia testudinum. The sequence continues at coordinate 77,997,453 of JAZHRO010000022.1, read as the reverse complement.
GTGCTACCCTTGTTGGCTGTCGATGGGTATTTACTGTGAAGTTCATCCTAGATGGCGGTGTTGCTAGATACAAAGCTTGTCTCGTGGCAAAGGGGTTTACCCAAATTTATGGAGTGGACATCTTTGACATCTCGCCAGTTTCCAGACGTCCTACTGTATGGGTGCTGGTTGCAGTGGCAGTTCAGTTAAATTGGCCTTTACATCAGTTGGATGTGAAGAATGCTTTCCTCTATGGGATCTCCAAAAGGAAGTTTATATTCCACTTGGTTTCGAAGCTTAGGGGGAGTGTGTATGCCGACTACAGAAAGTCATCTATGGTATTAAGTAGAGTCCTAGAGCTTGGTTCCAGAGACTATCACGGGTTGTAGAGGTAGTTGGATTCAGGAGGTAAACAGTCGACTTTTCTCTTTTTGTTAGGGGGGCTGGAGGTACAGTGGTACTTCTTATTTATGTTGATGACTTAATTGTCACAGGAGATGATGAGCAGGGTGTTGTTGAGATTAAGCGCATCCTAGCAGAGCAGTTTGTCATAAAGGACTTGGGAGTTCTACGGTACTTTCTCGGTATTGAGGTTGCTTGCAGCAAAAAAGGTGTGGTCTTATCCTAGAGGAAATATGTTTTGGACATCTTGCAGGAGATTAGTATGCTTAGGGTCAAGGAGGCCACTATTCCTATGGACTCCAAGATGTCACTATATGATAAGGATGCACAGTTGGTGGATAGCAGGCAGTACATGTAGCTCATGGGCAAGTTGCTATACCTCACTATTACGAAACCAAACATCTCTTTTGCAGTAGGAAAACTGAGTCAGTTCATGGGCAAGCCAACACGCCAGCATTATGATGCTGCTTTGATGGTGCTCAGATACATAAAAAAGGCTCCTGAGAAGGGTCTTCTCTTTTCCAAGGTGTCTTCCATGACTTTGGTTGGGTACTCTGATGCGGACTATGCTGTATGTCATATGGATCGTAAATCCACTACTGGGTTCTGCACCTTTCAAACAGGAAGTTTGATTATATGGAAGAGCAAGAAGCAGGGCACAGTTGCGAGATCTAGTGCCGAGTATGAGTATAGGGTCATGGCTCAGACCACTGCATAGATGATATGGATTAAATCCTTATTAACTTGAAGATACAGTTTTCTAACTCAATGGAGATGAGATGTGATAATAAAGGAGCCACTTTTATTGCCAACAACCTAGCATTTCATGAGAGGATGCAGCATATTGAAGTTGATTGCCACTACACTAGAGATGAAGCATCTGAGGAGCAGATTGCTGATATCTTTACTATATCTTTAGCCAGATCTCTATTTAATTCATGTATATCAAATTTAAGTATGATAGATATTTACGCTTCAGTTTGAGGGAAAGTGTTAGCATATATTTTCTATTTCTATTTTCATTATTAGGTTTGATTTACTCCTCAAGAACTTTTATGTACTTCCACCCTTTCGATCTCTCTATACAAGAGAAACACAAGATTTTTAATGAAAGTTGAATTATTTCGACCAATTATCATGTTAAACAAAATATGATCTAAATTTAAATTCTCAATTTGGAATATGGCCATTTAGGCCTCAGCGAAATTATTTGTAATGTAACTGGAGTTGTTCATTTTGTAAGTAAAGGAGATATTATGTGCTGTCCATGGAGACGACGTAGAAAACATAATTGTCATGCGAAGATCAAGGAATAATGTGTGAATGCCTTCCCATCTATCTATTTCCTTGTGATAACAAAATTCCGGAAACTCGATATGTGACTTGTGGTCTGTTCAAACCACAAACTAAGAGACAAATGTATCAATTTTGCAGTTTACTCGAGTTCTTTATTTTCCTTTGATTTTCCAGAGATCGGATAATTATACAAACTCTTGAAAGAGCCAAAAAAAAAAAAACTTCAAGGCATGTTTGGTATCTGGAATTTGAAGGAGTTTATGTTAGTAACATCTGTATTTCCTCATTTTAAATTCATTTTTAAGCAATTTACATAGTTGTCTGCATTATTGTTTCCTATTTAAGTAGTTGTCAAGAAGATTCCTATTCCTTTTATTCTTTTCCCTGTCTCTCATTTAGCCAAAAATTTACTATAGCTTCAAGATAACTGATTATGCATTTCAAGAAGAGATTTTTTCACATATGCAGATGTAAACTTTTGAAAAGATGTATATGCCCCTGCCTTTTTGGTATATATTTGTATACCTCTAGAAATGTGCTTTGCTTGTTTGGATGTCTTATAAACTTTGACGACTAAATAATAAAGATATTTTTATATACAAGTTATTTTATTTTGTTTCTTTCACACCAATAAACCCTTCACCTTCTTTCCTCTTCCTCTCCTCCCTCATCCACCTCTCCTTCGATCTGGCCCTCCTCTCCTCCTTCTCCGGTCCCCCTCTCCTCTTGCTCCTCCTTCAGTCCTGCACCCTTGAGCATGTTCAGTGCTTCCTCTCCTTCGGCCTCACACTCTTGAGTGTACCCTACAATTCCCATGTCTTTGCACCCGCCAATTCCTTCCCCTCGCCTCCTCCTGCCATCAGGTTCCCCTCCAGTTCTTCCCCTCTCCCCCTCCTCCACCTCCCTACCTAGCAGCATTTCGGAGAGTTGGCCTCATGTGGGAGGCTTGTCGGTAGATTGGGTTCCACCCCTCCTACCTCGAATACCTCCCTCTCTCCATCATTGACCTCCACAAAATCGAGCCTCCTTTTGCAAATCGGGAGAGCCTTGTCGACAGATTGGGAGGCTCGTCGGGAGGCCATCAGGTTCCTCCCTCTCTCCATCCTCACCGATAATAGCCTCACCAGTGATGGGTCGAGCTCCCCTTTCTATGTGAGAGTGGCGTTTATTCCTCCCTTGTGGTGATGGGTTGAGCTCACTGGGCTCAAGCAGTGGCCTCCATGCACAGCAAATGGAGAGCGATGTTGTTGGGGAGTGCTTCAATGTTCCTGTGGAGGAGATGTGCCGTGGGGGATGAAGAGAGTTGAAGGGGATGTTTTGGAAAAAAAAAGGGAAGGTTAGGGGTTTCTTTACAAAAAAAACCGTTAATTTTTACTCTCATCTTTTCATAAGGCTATGTAACTTAGCAAATTGAAGTTTATGAGGGTACATATGTCAACATCAAGGGTACATCGTATATACAAGAAAGGAAGGGGTATACATGTCATTTCGAAAGTTCATAGGGGTATATTTGTAAAAACCCCTTTCAAGAAATATTCACACTTTTACAGATTTGTACGGAATTTGCTTTCTTATTGTATACTTGTTTCTGTTTTAGTTGGATATAAACCAAAGCTTGCAGGAGCCATCCTTCTGTGTAGCACACCACCTTCAGGCAATGCGTGAGTTCTATTACTGTGATGTGGTTATCACAAATAAATCTCTCTTCTGCATCACATCCTATCTAATTGATTTGTTAATTATGTACAGAGGACTAGTTTGGCGGTATCTCTTCACAAGACCAATAGATGCTATCAAGGTATATTACCGTTACCAGTTATAAGCAGCATGCCTATTGCTGTTATTTATATACTATCAAGTATTACATTTCTCTTTTAAGACCTCAATCTTTGGTAGTATATTTTCATAAATTGATAAAAGATAATGCCATTGTAATCAGGGTATTAAGAATGACCTCATTGTGACCTCTAGGCCTCCCCTCTCAATATGGTGTTTCATTCACTTGCTTTCATTTTATAGCAGTTATATTTGATATCCAATTTGCTAAGATTGATCCTATGAGAGAAGTAATCTCTTCTTTGAGTGTCCTAGTAATCGGTCTCCGTTTTCCCATGTTATATAGAACTTTTTGAGGAGCTACTTAGGCGTAACAAAATTTTCATCTATACACTTACCATTTTTACAACTGTCAAACTTGGAACTGGTAGGCATAACTTGAAATCTACTCTCAGCATTTATCAGATGGAATCTCTTTTCATTAATTAATATTATTACCTACACATGGGCAAAAAAATTCCTTCCAGAATTTTTTAATTATTTTATTCTTTGAAGCTACCTATTACTTGGTCCAGTATCATAGACATGTACAAGATTTTGAAGTTGCATCTGGTCAAACTAATGAGAGACCACTTTTTGATTAGATGAATTATGGCTTCAAGAAACTGTTTGGTATTGTTCTGCAAACCAACTTTAACTTTTTAAGATATTTGTTGACATTGAATTCTACATGGAGATAAAAGTGATGATAAAGATTTTGAAATGTGGAATTGATAAAAAAGGAAGGATTCTAACTGGAGCTTAAATTATAGTTATAAGATTTGTTGTAAAGAAGCAAATGGTAAATAATTTATAGACTTGCAAAAATAAAAGCAAGAAAATTGTAGTGATTTGGATCACTTGAAATGAATATGATATAACAACTGTAAAGTTTGGCCAAAAAAATGATGAGATTTGAAATGGGAGATGGGCTATTTTCAGAAATTGTTCAATGAAAATCAAAAGAAAAGACTATTTATCTGACCCAGTAATAGTTTCAAGAACATTATTCATTAGGAAGGGATCATTACAAGAAAATTTGTAGGTGCTGATGGGTTCCTACTAAAAATTTGGATGTGCATGGAGGCATTTGTTGCTAAATTAACTTGGCCTCCTTATTGTGGTGAACTTCAAACAGGTGACTCGAAGCTTGGCTGCTAAACAATTTGCAACTTCGTTGCCTCTCTGCAAGGAAACATTTTTTTCTTCAACAATGGATGATCAATTGGTCAAGCGGTTTGTTCATGTTGTCTTCTCATGTATATATCAATATTTTTATTTTCTTTTTCTTTTTGACTTTTTAATCTTAATTGTAGGGATAGTAGTAGACGCTTATCATGTCTGATTAGATCTGCATTGGTATATTAAAAAATTGTAAATGGTTCTGTTGGGAATAAAGTGTCATGTGGCAACCAGTTAGGTCACGTGGCAACTGTTAGAGGGCCTAAGGGGTGCCGATTTTGAAGTACTTTAGAGTCCTATTTGATCTTTACTTTAGTTGCAAGTTTTATTTAATTAGTATATTTTGTTTTTAGTAGATTTGTTTAAAGGATTTGGTCTTTTCTAAATTAGGAGATATGATTTGATTAGGATAAAATTTGTTACTGGTTTTAAAGAATTGTAATATGTTCTCTCTTCTATAAAAGAGGCTTTGTAATCCTTCTTATTTTGAGTAATACAAAAGTTCTTCCAACAACTCTACTCCTCTCTCTCTTTATAGTTGTCGACCACCCTCTTTCTCTGTTCAACGTGGAACAGTCCTTGGTGAATTATTTTCACCACGCCAAGGAAGCCTCCATGCCTTCATGTGCACCAAACTCAACATGGTATCAGAGCCTACGATCTAAGCTTTTGGTGTGCACATTCAGAGAGATCAGGAGATGGATTCATGCACAAGAGCATTTGTGCGTGAGTTCTATAATCAATAAATCAGGCCACATGTGTGGTTTTTCGTCCTTCAATGCTGGAATTCGTACAACTCTGTTCAACCTGGGACAGTCCCTGGTGGATTGTTTTTACCACACCAAGGAAGCCTCCACGCCTTCACGTGCGCCAAACTCAACATGGTATTAGAGTTTACGGTCTAAGCTTTTGACATGCACATTTAGAGAGAAGATCAAGAGATGGATTCATGCACAAGAGCATTTGTGCGTGAGTTCTATAATCAACAAATCAGGCCACATGTGTGGTTTTTCGTCCTTCAATGCGGGAATTCGTGCTACGAATTCCTTGGAAGATCTTGGTGCCTTACACAAGGCTCAAGGAATCGTGTATGGATTCTTATTGAATCCTCTTCCTCGTGACATCTAACGCTTTACATGGAGTAGGAGAGGAGATGATAGATACATCTGCCATCGAAGCCGCGTTGTCGACAAAGATGACAGGGTTTGAGGCCCAGAAAAGGGCAGATAAGATCTATCAAGTTATATGGTTTGTAATCTTTATACTCTTCCAATTGACACTTTATATCCTATTTTTTTCTCTTTCAAAAGAGCAGATTTTCCCAGAGAAAAGATGTCAAATATTATGTATGAGGTCGCACATCAGTTTTATAGCTCCAAGAAGATGACACCGCAGTCCACGCAACGACTTTTGAGGTTGCCAAAAAAAGCAACAACTTCTCAGGTTATAAAAAAATTAGCGGCTGATCCAAGAAGTTCATTTCCTAAAGATCCAGGTAAAATGCAAATGTTTCCACGTGGGGCTACTAGTACCTCACGCAAGGATTTGCTTACATCTATCCATCTTGAGAAGATACAAAAAGAAGAAAAGAAGATAACAACGACTGTCGTGATGACTATTGCGGTTGCCATAAAAGCAACAACTTCGGAGGTCGTAAGAGGTTACACCATGACTTCTTCTAAAGACAAAGTTGAGAGTACAAAGCTCGAAGAAGAAGATGAATAGTGGGGCATTTAGCCTCATCACCAAGTTCAGCAAGTCATCGTCCTCTTGATCTCGACTTAAGGGGGAGTGTTGGGAATAAAGTATCACGTGATAGCCAGTCAGAAGGCCTAAGGGGCGCTGGTTTTGGAGTTCTTTAGAGTCTTATTTGTCTTTGCTTTAGTTGCAAGTTTTGTTTAATTGGTGTGTTTTGTTTTTAGTAGATTTGTTTAGAGGATTTGATCTTTTTCTATATTAGGAGATATGATTTGATTAGGATAGAATTTGTTATTGTTTTTAGATGATTGTAATATATTCTCTCTTCTATAAAAGAGAGTCTTTGTAATATTTCTTATTTTGAGTAATACAAAAATTTTTCCAACAACTCTCTCTCTCTATAACCGCTGGCCACCCTTTCTCTTTGTTCAATGTGCAACAGTCCCTCGTAGATTGTTTTTGTCATGTCAAGGAAGCCTCCACGTGCGCCAAACTCAACAGGTTCATTGCATTTTTTATTCATTATTTTCATATAAAATCTATAAGTGGCCAAAAGAGGCAAGGCCTGATTGTTGCATTTTTCTTAATCATTTGAAAATCCGTGGGATGCAAAGGTTGGAGATGTTCAATTCGTTTCCTTTGAGAACTATCGAACACATGGAGTCCTCACTCAGGGCAGATAACAACAAAATTCATTATCCTCCCTTTTCCATATGACCACAGATTCTCCTGGTGCACTAACCTGATATGGTTTACCTTGTGAATATAATTTGTCTACAAACGCAACTAGAAATTCACAAAATCCCATGATTGTGATGCATCATTATGGTGGTATTTATTTGTTAATTTAAGACAACTACTTCCTTACCACCACCTAAAGTTTGAGGCGGATATCAACTTCTGAGCTTTATAATGACTTACTCTGTATTTGCATGTAAAATGATGAAATTTCCCATTGTCCAACTCTTCCCCAATCCTAATCATTGACGCTCCACCACCAATGTCGTCTCGACAACGTTGACAAGAAGTTGGAGATATGGGAGCTTTAACCTCAATGATGGCAGCAATGGATGGTGGAGGGGCTATTGGGTTGTCTGCAGAATGCAGCATTAGGGCTTCAGACTCATGGCTTGGCTAGGGCTAAATTATGAGCATGCCACTGGTGGAGTCAGGCCACCTATGAGCCTGAGGATGTTGTCTATGTAATACTCTATCCATGGTACTTAGGAAAATTACATGCTTGTCAACACTCCTTGGTATCACATGGGGACAACGTGTAGGACATTTGAACCGTGGAGTAGATTGGATGAGGTAAAATGATGCTAAAATGGTTTTTGGTGGTTGGATACATCCAAGAGACTTTGATCTATTGCTTGTATATGGTTGGACATGTAACCAACCGTTTGTGTAGGTTTACATGCTTGACGAGTCATGAAGCAATGCTACATTGGTTTTTAATGGTTGAACACATCTAAAAGGCTTGGATCTATAGTTTGTGGATGGTTGGACACACACCAGGCATGTCTATGCAGGTGCATGTTTGTTGGAGAATGTGCAGATGTGAGTTGACACATATTCACATTATAGATGTCCATGCAGACACCTCTACTTACGCTTTTTTAATTTGTCATGTCATAATTTTATATCTTTATATCCTTTCAAAAGTTTTATGCCTTTATACCTACCAGCCTTTGCCCTTGGACCAACACAAATTTGAAATGTGGGTGGGAGAAAGCCTAGAGCTTTACTGGCTGTGATGTCGCATGGCATGAAATGACTTGATCTTTTGCATAACTTGACCACAAAATGCTGTGCTATGATGTAAAAAGTATGTCAAGATTAATGACAGAAAATAATATATCAGGACAAATCGAAAAGTCCCCTTCAAGAAAAAATTAGAAATAGAAAAGCTGCTTTAAGGTAAGACATAGTTAACTGTGTTAACATTAGTGATATGCTCCAAAAAAACAAATGGATGTTGATACATCAGCTTTCACAGTCTGTATCCTTATTTAATTCACCACTTGTAAGTGTTGCAAATTCACAGGCAACCTTTTTCCTTAGGCTTTTATTTGAACCATATCTGCAACCTTGGTAACGTGGTTTGTTTCATCAGGATCTCAATAGCAATATGCTATCTTTAGGAGTAGATGTTCTCCTAGGTCCAATAATCTCATTCATGTGCCATTAAAGTTAATCTCATTCATGTGATCTTTTTTCTAATTCTTTGGGAATCAGTTATCAGGTGCTCATGAAAGAAAGTTCGAGGCTTCCTTTGTTTGATCTAAGGAAACTGAATGCATCCCTACCTGTTCCCTTGGTGCCGAAAGGTTCTGTACCTCTCCTTGTATTGGGTGCCAGAAATGACTTGATTGTGGTGAGTTGTCCTTGATCCCTGATCCCTAAATGTGCACTCTATTGATATGTAATTGCTGAATTTGAAGGTTCATTCACATACCGAATGTCTGCCAGCAACCACCTTTTTTTAGCAAAATGCCCTAGCATTCCCTGCTGATAGCTTCTCATCCAAATATTGTCTATCTATATTCCGTGTAGAATACAAAGATTTGGAGATGCATGTATTGATGTTTTTCTATTATAAAGAGATCTACTTGTCACTATAGATGTGGATATCAATCTTTGTGAAGCAAGATTAATTAAATTTCCCATCATGAACTTATGTATGCTAGTACCTTGTCTACACATGACAGACACACAGCCTATAAAAAGATTTCTAGTTCTCAGTGTTTCCTGTTGCATATCTCACCATTACCCTTGATATATATGTCCTGTGGCCTTGTTCTTACTTCTTTGAGTCTACTTCCTTTGGCAGTCATTTCTGTGACATTTTCTTTGGCATTGATTGTGACAATAGTGAACGTTAGCAATGAGGCAAGAAAATCCATTGCAACTATATATGATGTTTGAATCGTTGATTGTTTTTGCAGGATATGACAGGCGTCGAGGAAACGGCTCGCTTTTACCACATTGATCCCGTCATCTTGGATGGAGTTGCCCATGATGCCATGTTGGATCCCTCATGGGAAAAGGGAGCCGAGGTCATACTCTCATGGCTCGAGAGTTTAAGCAGAAAAGCGGGCATCTGAAACTCCATGCTTTCTGAGCTTCACATCCTCTGTTCATTGTTTGTTCATATGGTTGTGGAGAGAGATTCGTACTTTGTTGATATCCGGCATTACTTGTAGTGGCAATTAAAAGGTTTTGACATGGTCATATGAAATTTCTTTGGGGGAAATGCCTTATGGTTCACGAGCAGTTTTGGAATCTCAGATAGTCGTTTTTGACCATAAATTAGTCCAGTTGATTTATTAGATGGAAGCCCCTTGGTTTAACTCAAATGCTTTGTTCGCAATTGAATTCGTTTACGGCCATAGCAGCTACTACTGCAGAGATAAATCTAAAATCGTAACACAAAATAATGTTTTGCTTTGTTCCACCGGTTTCATCTCAAGCACTTCATTCCTCTTTGGATATAGTCTCTTTTCAGGATTTGATCTTTGGAAGTAACATGAGATGAAAACAAAGGAAAATGGATTCCACTTGGCCGAGGAAAGGAAGCAATTTGTTGCAACTTCGTGTAGTTCCAACTCGATCCAAGTAAAAGTAAATCGTTTCCTTTCACCCTTACTTTTCTAATCTCCGATAACATTTCGTTTTCAACCCTTTCCCTTTCCTCATTATCAGAAAGCGCCCCCCGTTCTAAGAGCAGAAGACTCAGGTGGTTTGTCTCTTCATTAGCTTCTCCAGCAAGAGCAGGGGATTGTGTATGGTTGACAACAAATCTACACCACTTCAAGAACCACCAATCGTACCCGGCCGTTCTCTTCTAACTTTGGGACCTGAATCTGGCCAAACTCGAGTTCCTTCCTTCAGCTACATAGATTAAACTTGCTCCACTTAGAAATGCCAACGGGGGAGACCTAAATTAGCATCAGAACACTTACTCGACCAAACTGGGATCTTCTCTCTATCTTCTTGCAACCTTGTTCTTGTATCCTTTGAGAAGTTTTGGGATATTTAGATGGGTGTCCTTGGAACCTTTATGCAATAACAAAGAAGGTCCCTTACTCTTGGATCCAGTTTCTATCAAACCTCGACCATGGAAGTACACGTACGTTGTATGGTTTCCTATGCCGATGGAAAGAAGTCAGCAGTATGGTGCCATCGCAGAAGATCCCATAGACACCCATGCAACCCCCATGCACACCCCATCCCCTTCCTTGAAGGAAAAAAAAAAAAAAAATCCAATATGTATTTTGAGACAAAAAAGTGGGTGGTGATAAATCTGCATTTCCACGTAATTCGATTCCTCCGCTAATTCGCGACTCAAAGCTTGTAGAATTGGTCTCCTCTCCTGTTTATTTTAATCCTCTTATACGCTTAGAGGATCATCCAAGTAGCTAAGCTCTCAAGATGGGGAGAACAAGAAGCTTTGGAGCTCAAGCACCTACCTTGCCATAATCACCGGCACTACTTCCTCTCTCCTTTTCTTCTTCTTCTTCTTCCCTTGCACCAATGGCACTTCAGTTCCGAGCTAAACTTCATTGGTAACATTCACGAATGATATATTAAATTTCAATCAAACGTCACAAGCGACATCTGATTGCTAATTAAATATTATTTGTGATTTTTTAATGTCAGAAGTAGATAATATAACTAAATATTATGGGTAATATTTATTTCATGAAGTGTAGTATTATATATATATATATTTTTTTTTTAAATATCCTATAACATATCTTAATCATAGGTGAAATACTATTAGGATTTCATGTGTAACTTCTTTCCCCTACCTTTCTTTTCCTCTGAGATCCACTAATTTTGAATTCAAATTTTGCTTATAAAATAAACATCCAGCATACTCCTCCTTCACTTCCACGTCACGAATCCGTCACCCACATCCATTGCTACCCCTACTGGCAGCTTCCTGATAAATGACATCGAGCTTCGGTGAGCTCTTCCTCCTTTGACCTCAACCTTCTCCGACGAGTTTCCTTTCATGCAGCCCCAACCTCCACCGATCGAGCTTCTCAGAACTTCTCTTCCACCCTCGAGTTCGACCGAACTCCTCCTTCGACCTCGACAGAACCCCTTCGGCCAATTATCCTAAATCACGGTTGTTACCCCTCCCCTTAGCAAACGGGGCCAGTAACTTGGCAGCATTGCTTGCTTTTCGCTTATAATGGATTCGAGGAATACGAGTAAACAGTTAATTGTATTAGTCAAGATCAGATTACTGGAGGGGGCGTCCCAAAATACATAATAATGATTTGGGGAATACCGCCTGGTGCTCACTGGACTAACTTGACTCCCACGTGCCTTTGGTTGCTCGTTGTCTACTATAACTCTCTTTTTTGAAAAAGGCTTCTAAATCTGCCTCGTTTGGACTCCTTTTTACTCCAATTCAATTTTACCCACGAAAGCATGCTAGCTTTCCTAGGGATATTTGTTATTAGAATTATTTTTGATGTATGTACATAGTTTTTCTTATCGTAGTTTAACGGAAATCTACTTAAATCGTGTTTTTTTTCATTTTTCTTTTCTGATTGGAGACACTGCATTCCTTATTAAGGGGAGGGGTAATTAAAATTTGCCCTGATCCTCCTGACATTGATACTTTGTTACCAGAGTATTCACAATGTATAATTTGTATTCTTCAATCTTAAATCAGCTTTCAATTCCCATTGCATTCTCACTAGGGATGTACAATGGTCAGGTTCAACTCGAACCCAACCTGATTGGGTTAGGTTGGGTTGAGTTGTGACTTAGATTGGGTTGAGATTTTCTCAACTCGATAAAAAATGGGTTGGATTAGGTTTGAGGTCCAATAAATCCAACGCAACCCGCAACTCGATTCAACTCGATATACACACACGGCTGAGAGTATCAATTAAAATTTTAAAGGGAAAAAAGCTACCTTTTTTAAACTTAAAAGGTGATAAAAAAAACTCACGTAAATAATGCACGCCACTCTCTCAATTTCATTTTCCATCTCCTTGTGTGCTCTTCATCCTGTGTTTTTTTTCAATTTCCCTCCTCTCATAAGCCCTAAATCGAGCTTCCTCTCTCATTGTCGCCACAAACCTCTCTCGCAGCTCCTTTCTCGTTGTCGCCATTGTTCTTGTCATTACCACTCGAGATTAACATCTTCCTCCCTCCTCTCTTCCTCCTCTACATTACTGACAACCACCACCTTCCTTCACTAGAGCAACTGCCACCACCACCATCATCACACAGCCCACCACCCCCTCACCATCCATCCATCGTCGTCACTATCTTACCTTTGCCCAGCCTGAGCCTACCACTAGAGCCATTGATCCACTACTACTGATCCACCACCACCACACAACTTACCAGTCCACCACCCCTCACCGGCCATCCACCATCCTCTCTACCTTCCCATTCGCTTAGCCTATTACTAGAGTTGCTACCACCACCATCATCACACAATCTACCACCCCCTCACCAGCTATCCTCCTTCACTATAGCCAATAGCCACCACCCCCTCTCTCGACCATCCTCCCACCCTTTACATTCCCTTAATTTAGCCTAAATTATTTAAAACTTCAACTAGGCATTCAAACTTTGATGCTTAAATTAGATATCATTATTTAGGTTATCATCTAATTCTTTGTTTAGATAGAACTAAAAAACATCCACACGAACATCTTTAATTTTTCCTTACTAATAAAAAATTATTTTGATTTTCATCTAATTCTTTATTTTGAATGCTTGTATCTTACATGGATAAGATAATCGTCTTGTAATATGTGTTTACTTTTCTACAGGAAATATGCAATTACTATTATACGACTATCAATTTTTTTTTATTTTTACCTATATTATTCACTTTTTTAGAAGATATAAGTTGGTTATAAGTTTAAAATATTTTGTTATTAAATATAAAAGGTATAGAAAATATGCAAGAGATAAACATAAGTTTTGAGTCATTTGATTAGTTAACAACCCACTCAACCCGACCCAATCTGACCCGATTTTTATGTGTTGGGTTGGGTTGGAAAAATCCCAACCCGAAAACTATGCGTTGGGTTTGGGTTGAGTCCTAACCTAATCCAACCCGACCCATGCACACCCCTAATTCTCACCAATAAAGGATAAAATATTGCTATACAAATGGATATCCTGAGCAGTAACCACAAGAAGCAAACATGTAATAAAAGTATGAAAAGGTACATTTTTATAGATGGTCGCTTGTATCAATCGAGAAAAGAGTTTTGCTAAAGGAAAAAAAATGGATAGACATTCATGACCACTCCATCTATTTCATCAATTCTCTCAAATAAAGAGCAAAATCAAGAACTTTGCTCCATTATTTATAGACTAACCATTTACCTGACCTTTATTCCAAGATAAGTGATAAGTATTTCCAGTAGATATTTAAGCATTATAGAAGTTACTGGATAAGTGCCAAGGGCACCAACATAAAATTGTATGTGATGATGTTGGTATCTAAATTAACATTGATGTCACTCTTATCTTTTCTGTTTGAGGTGTTGTTGGCTTCTCAACGTGAGTGGTGGTGATGCTATTAGTATCAATGGTGATGCCGTTAGCACTTATGGTGGTGCCGTCAGTACCATAATAGGTGTTTACATAAATGATGCCAACAACAACAAGATAAGTGATAAGTAATTGATGCCAATAATATCAAGATAAATGGTAAGTGTTTGCAGTAAATACTTGAGCACTATAAAAGTTACTAAATAGGTGCTAAGGGCACCAATATAAAAATGCACGTGATGACATTTGTTTGTAAACTTACATTGATGTGATTCTTATCTTTTTTATTTAAGGTGTTGTTAACATCTCAACGCTATTAATGGTGATGCTATTAGCACTAATGTTGTTGCTGTTAGCACTTATGGTAGTGTCGTCAACACCTATTTATCTTCAAATGTGCGACTAATTAACAAAAAGATGTCGTCAGCACAACAATAGGTGTTTATGTTACCATATAACTACACTAGAGGCTTTCACCACATTGTTCTAGTATGTGCAAACGACAGTACAATAGGTGCTGTTTGTTTGAGGTGTTGTTGGTATCTCAACGTGACCGGTGGTGATGTTGTTAGCACCACAATAGGTGTTTATGTAATTGATGTCAACAATACTATGATCAACGAAAAGTAATTGATGCCAACAACATCAAGATAAGTGATAACTGTTTGTAGTAGATACTTGAGCGCTATAGAAGTTACCTAATAGGTGTTAAGGGCACCAACATAAAAATATACGTGATGACGTTGGTACCTAAATTTATGTTGATGTGATTATTTTTTTTTGTTTGAGGTGTTGTTGGCATCTTAATGTAAGTGGTGGTGATGCCATTAGCACGTATGGTAATTAATGCCAACAACAACAAGATAAGCGATAAGTAATTGATGCTAACAATACCAAGATAACTGATAGGTGTTTGCAGTAGATACTTGAGTATTATAAAGTTACTGAATAAATGCCAAGGGCATTAACATAAAAATGTACGTGGTGACATTGATATCTAAACTTACGTTGATGTGATTCTTACCTTTTTTAGTTGAGATGCTGTTGGCATCTCAACATGATTAATGATGATGCTGTTAGCGCCTATGTTGGTACCGTTAGCACCTATTTGTTTTCAAAAAGAGTGACAATTGACAACAAGGTGCCATGAGTACAACAATAGGTGTTTATGGCACCATCATAGCTGTACTAGCTCGTTAACACTCGTTTCCCTCCACCGAAATTCAAATTTAAACCTAGTTGAGATATGCAGGCAATGAATCAAAAGTGGTAAAAGACAAAAGGTTGATCTACATGAATCTCTTTTAGCTAAAAATGAGAAGAACACTTTTGCCAATTAGAATAATGTGACAGCCAAGATAAAAAATAGTATTTGACACCCATGTGACAAAAAAGATATGCAATCTTTTCATGTGACTCTACCCACCAACATCTATATGGCATCCACCTCATCCATATCATATAGGATAGATATGCTTGTGGACATGTAGAAATTGTTGGTGTTAGAATACCACGATCATTTATTTTGATGATAACAAAACACGTGTCTTTTAACATTTGCATCTGAGTTCTAGCTTTCAGGTTAAATTGCAAAGAGAGGCAAGTGTTTAGATAGAAGTTTGAGCTCGCAACCATGGTGGATTGGAGGAGCTTGACAGAGGTCGAGGAGCTTCGTAAGGAGCGAAAGCTTGAAGAAAGAAGGAAATGAAGAATATGATAGATTTCATTTTATCTTGTTCTATGTATTTTTTGTTTCGTTGTTGTGCTCTTTATTTTTGTCTTAAATCTTATGTTAAAGAGCCTCAAAGAACTCTTAAAGTAGTCCTAGGAACACCTGCACTATCCTAAGATACTTAGGTTTTCTATAGAGAATTTAGAAAACCAAAATAGGGTTCAGGCAACCTTTTCAGACGTCTAATTTGGATTTTAAACATCTGATAAAAACTTTTAAGATGTCTGATTGTTGACTCAAACGTCCGATTATTTAGGCTGGACTTAGTTAGTTCTATCTAATGAAATCAGATGTCCAGACTTTAGTCCAGACGTCTTAGAAGACGTCTGATGCCTTTGCCAAACATCCAATTAGTGGACCGTTGACTTCTTTAGCAAACATTGAAAAAATGACTGTTAGCCTCGTATCAGACGTCCGTAGAGGATCCCAGATGTCTAATACATCACCGTTTTGCCTCGGCTGACCCAAAATCTCTTCTCAGAGATTTTCTAGCCGTTGTACTCCTTTGGAAATCCATTTCCGCAGAAAAATAGGTTTCCAGACGTCCAAACCTTATGCTAGACGTCCTGTGTATCGTCTGATAGACATACATTGAACCCTGTTTAGATCTAATTCAAGTCTGAAAGGAAACCCGCCTAAAATCAGACGTTTGTCTTAGTTCCTCGACGTCTTAAATGGGTTTTCTAGACATCTGATGCCAGGACCAGACGTTTGATGACCCTGTCAGAATCATGATTAATTCTGACTTCAGTTTGATTCTTTTGGACCTTACACCCAACGGCTATGGAAGCCTTTCAAGGCCTTCCAAAGCCTTCCTAGGGCCTCTATAAATAGAGAAGGACCCCTTGGCTTGAGAGAGACACCTAAGACACACTAAGAAAACCTCTTTACACATCTTTTGTGTCCAAGAGAAGTAGTTGAAGCTTTAGCTCTCTAAGCATCTGTTTCACATCTAGAGAACTTCATCCCTTTGTGCTTATGAGAGCGACAAAGAGCCGCCGTATGGTTCACACACCCGTGTCGTCACATCGACGCACTTCCACCAAAGGGAAGTTTCCTAACTCATATAGAAGCTAGGATTAAATATTTGAGGCTTTTTAGGATTGTTGTACTTTATATTGTCTTTGGTTGGGTATTTATTTTGCGAATTCCCGTCTCTTTTGCGAGACAAATTCCTTCTTGTGAAGAGAAGGGGTGTTGAGGAACACTACCCTCAGTCTAAGTAGTGTGGTTGTAATTGAGGTTTAGTCACCCTCGTTTAAGTGAATGAGTTTAGTGGATTTAATCGACTAGGTCGATCGGAAAATCTTAACTCGAGAGGGTTAGGTGGTGGTTTTCACCCGATTTAGGTTTATACCTAAAAATACTTGTGCCTATTGTGAAATTACTTATTTTTGTAAGATTATTTATTTTAATTACATACTTTATATTACGTAATGTATATTTCACTCCCTCTAATCAGAAAATTACAGGTAACTCTCTTTGTTTTTTTTTCATAAAAGACTTGAAAAGTATGCAAAGAAATTAATATATTTTTTTAATTTTTGCTGATAATTACGCCGTGGATTCCCTCTTCCATTTCTTCTGACATCGTAGCAGTCATTATTAAATCAAATATCACGGCTACCATATTTACTTTTTCCGAAAGCAAAAAAACAGAAAAAAAGACTGCCACGTGGGCAGCAGAGGGGCCAGCAGCACAAGCGGAAAGAAACCGGCCTTTGGCTTTGGAGTCTGAGGATGCGCACGCCGCAGTGGGTCTCCCCGCGGCGCCAACTCGAGCGGGCCCTCTCCGAGCTCCGCAGGCGCCCCCACGCCTCCCTCTCCCTCCCCCTCCTCCTCCCCAACGAGGCCTCCACTGTCCACCCGCTCCCCCACATCCACATCCACATCCTCCACGCCCACTTCGCCAAGCGCGGCCTCCTCACCAACCCCTCCATCCCCAACTCCCTCCTCCACGCCTACTCCAGCGACGGCCCCCCCGGCCGCGCCTCCGCCCGGAAGCTGTTCGACGAAATGCCCCTTAGGGATAGAGTGTCCTGGAACTCGATTCTCGCATCTCACATCCGCTCCGGGGACCTGCGTGGTGCACGCGAGGTGTTCGACGGAATGCCCGAGAGGGATTCCATCTCTTGGAACACGATGCTCGATGGGTATTCCAAGGCCGGGGAAATGGGCGAGGCCTTCGCGCTGTTCGAGCGGATGCCGGGGAGGGACGTGGTCTCGTGGTCGACCCTCGTGTCGGGGTACTGCAGGAAGGGGGACGACGTGGAGACTGCCAGGAGGCTCTTCGACGAGATGCCGGTGAGGAATTCCGCTGCGTGGGCCATCGTGGTGGCCGGTTACGTGAGGGCGGGGCACGCGGGGGAGGCCGTGGCGTTGTTCGATCGGATGTTGGCAGAACCGGGCCTGAGGGTAGATTATGTGGCCGTGATAAGCATCCTGGCTGCATGCGCGCGGTCGGGATTGTGTGGCTTGGGAAAGAAAGTCCATGGATCCATACACAGGATCGGGCTCAAGTTCACCACGCAATTGTGCAATGCGCTTCTCGATATGTACTGCAAGTGTGGCCATTTGGACGGAGCGTGGAGAGTGTTTAACACGATGGATAGGCGGGATCGGGTGTCATGGAATTCGATGATCCACTGCCTGGCAGTTCATGGCTGTGGAAAGAGCGCGCTGAGTTTGTTCAACAAGATGAAGGATGAGGGGATACGGCCTGATGGCGTAAGTTTCATTGGTGTCTTGTGTGCTTGCATGCATGCTGGGTTAGTTGAGGAGGGGCGCCATTACTTTGCTGGCATGGAGAGGTACCATGGAGTCGCCCCCCAAGTCGAGCATTATGGTTGCATGGTCGACCTTCTTGGACGTGGAGGTCTCCTCAACGAGTCCTTTGAGCTTATAAATAGCATGCCGTTCCAGCCCAGTGCTGTTATCTATGGATCCTTTCTGGGTGCCTGTAGAAAGCACAGGAATGTGGATCTGGCAGAGATGGTCCTTGATAAATTGATGCGACTTGATTCTCCAGACTCAGGTGTTTATGCGACCTTGTCAAACATTTATGCCAGGACGAAATGCTGGGATGGCATGGCTAAGGTGAGATTGCAGATGAAGCATGCTGCTGTTCAGAAGCCATCGGGCTTTAGCTATATCGAAGTTGGGAATGGGGTGCATGAATTCACTGTGGCAGACAGGTCGCACCCGCAGACAATGAGGATAATGCAGATGCTTGAAAGATTGGATTATGATCTGAGACAAGCTGGTTATGTCCCTAATGCCTGATTGATGGTTTGTTGATGTCCATAATACCTTTTGTGGTTAAGAAATGGTTGTGAGAGCCTTTTGGATTCTTCGAACCACGCCATATTGCAAGTTGGACTGCAGCCTTGGAGGAAACGAAGGAATTCTCTTAATGGAGATCTCCAACTAAAGATCAAGACACAATATTGAAAATAGATTCTGCAATGTAAATATATTCTTGTTGATATCCACTTATTGGATGCCAGTCAAAGAAGGAGGATTGGGCTTGTTATCTATATTCTTGCGATGGCACTGTTCCTTTCTTAGATCTGGAGATGAAGAGCAAAACAGGAATCGGGCAGCTATCAACGTTGTTGAGAATCTTGAAGTTCATCTCTGACTTTGCTGGACAAATAAGGTGCCAGAAATTGACGTGAAGATTATGCTACACTGTAAGTACTTGCACTCAGATTATAGTAACATAAAGCTTGAATCGTCCACTCTTCAAACTAGCAATTGCACCCATTTATATTTCAGTATTGACACCATTAGATGTTTTTTTTTGAAAAGTATTGACACCATTAGATGTTAGCTCCTTGTTTTTAATGGAAAACAAAATTTTAAGAGTCATGTACATATTTAGTTTGCTAAAAAATTATAACTTGCAATAAATGTATTCCAATAACATAATGTTCATAGACATAAATCTATCTCGTGATTCACCTTAACAAAACTGATTTTCTTTCAATGCCAATGAATTTCATGCTGAGAGAACGGCTGTACTTCATTTTCAGTAGCCTGCAGGTGTGCAAAATACCCATGAAACAGCCTGCTATGTGCCACTGTTGGTCCTCCAGCTCCACACATCACACTCTCTGCACTTCTGCTTCATCTTCTGCCTCCTGCTCACCACACTATACCGAGTGTTAGAAACTGCCTAGAAAGCAGTGACCATTACATATGTATTACTCTGTTCGTAATTCACCTTTGATGAATAAATTGAATAAGCACATTATGCAGTTATATGGATCTAGTGATGCATCGTGGTCAAAGAAATGTTGGAATAAAATTTTTAAGTATGATCTTTGTGGAGATTTTGATAATTAGAAATCATTCATTCCAAATCTCAAAAACAAAAAAGAAAAGAGTTCATCCCTTTATATAGAGGGGGATCGATCATACTTTCAATCCTAATCCCAATAATGGAAACAAATCAAATCCTAACAAATCCAAACATATCCTCACAGTTTAGAAAGAGATATTTTCCTAAATACAATTTCCTAAGTTCTCTCTTACACTCCTAAGTTGGAGCATGCAACACCCAACTTTTAGTAGTAGTACTGCAGTAGGAGAACTACTCCCATCTGACGTAGTTCGGGGTTGGAGCAGGTGGGAGGTGTGCAAGCAGATTGGCATGTAGATGCTTGGGCGCAAATCTTCATGCAGATAGTCATCTCTTCGTCAGTGAATACCTAACTCTTTTGGAGTTAGTACAAAAAACTGACTTGGAGACCCTTAGTTGGTAGATGATCCTAAACACCATGGGGGAGACGATCTCAAGCACCATACGCTGAAACTAATACATGAGATAATCCCACGCATTAATACTGATAAAGGAGACTATCCTAAGAAACGATACTGATATGGGAAATGATCCTAAGCACTGATATCAATACGGGAGATGATCCTAATCTTTGATAGTAGTCTTACACCAACAAAAATTCTTCACACTAGGAGAGAACAAAAACTAATGTAGGGTAAGGCTTTAATTGTCGATATCAATGTTGTGCTGATAAATTTTCAAATGCACGTATTGGAGGGACGTTAAGGGCACACTATTGAAACACCTACACTTTGACGTCAGGTTATTGAGGTTATTGATGACCCGAAAATCATCGTATCGAGGGCATGTCGATGGTGTGCCAACGCATGCTGATAAATGCTGACTTAGTTCACTTAAAATGATTAAAGTTGCGAGTAAATTACAAACTACTAACTTAAAATCTTAAAAGATTATGTAAGAAGGGTATACATATGAAAACATAAGCATTGAATCAATATACCAGCCAAATTAAAAATTTAAGAGATAATGACAATTTTAAGGACCTTATGGAGTTGCTGAGATTTTTGCAAATAAAAAAAATAAGCCATCATCAAAATCATAATCTAAGTCAACATCTTCGTAATGTTGACGACCAAATTAGACCTCATGGGTGACTTCTTTAGCCTTTTGCTTCTTAGTTTCCTTTCCCACCTTGGCATCATTAACTTGGCAATCACTTCCCGCACATCCTCAAGACAATCTTCACACTTTGCCATATTATTATCATTTCTAACTAGGTAATGCTTGAATTGTGTTATTTCATCACCACGCAATTGTTTCCCCATAAAAGCTACACTATCATATATTTGCTTTCTTCCAATCTTGTGAAGTACAACCACCCAATATTGTCTTTGTTGGCATCCTGTCCACTTCCTCTAGCATGGGTCTTTTCCTTTCCAGACATATTGTTCTTCCAAGGTTACAAATTTACAAAAAAAAAAAAAGAGGGTGAGATATAAAAATAAAGGAAATACCTTCCCAATGTGTGGAGAAGCTTAAGATGCATTGGAGTCGAAGATTCAAACGGAGATCTGGATGGAGCGTGACTTAGACTTGGAGTGCAAGCAATTGGCTAGCGACGGTAGCAGCAGGAGACTACGAGGCTACGAGACATATTAACATTTCAAGACATGTATGGGTTTGACATAAATGGGTTTCAAGGGCCTAATACTCCTTCCTCATTAGTTATAATCATGTTTTATTTATGCCATTTAGGTAGTATTGAATCTATTGATTATATATTATATTCACAAATTGAAAAAATCATATACAACTATAGGAGTAAATTAGAAATTGGAACATTATAAATTCATAATATAATGGATTCTCACCTAAAAACTACAATAATTAGAGCCTTGTAGTTTGCGCTTGATGATTTTTGCAAAAAATAAAGACTCATTGAGTCACCATCAGTTAACACTCAACAGTTAGTAGAAGGCTGGTAGCAGATTCTTTAACTTAATATTTATTGAGGGAAGATTTCAATTCTTAAATTGATGATTCGATATGGGGCATTGATACGTGGATGTTGATATTTATAGTCGATTACATTGAATTTTTTATGGATTTTTTTATAAAGATGTTCTCAAGGTTTTAAAAAACGTGAGGCGGTAGCAAGGCAGTTTGCCTTCATCGAGGCGAGGCTTTTTGGATTGAAAATAAGAAAAAATGACACAAATATATACTGTTAAGGGTTAATAAAGAAAAAATAATGTAAAAACTCACTTTCATGCTATTTTTGCTCTATCATAACGTTTAAATGTCCATTACTTAATATTATTACCATATAGTACACACATAATATTCACATATAAACTAACATAACAAGATTTAAATACACATAAGTATCACATAACATGTAAACTCTTCAACAAATCAAAATACTAGTTACATAATAGTACTAAAAAAATTAAAACAATAATAAAAAATATTTTTTTGAGAGAAAAATAATAAACATGTAACAAGATTTAAGTAAACAATCACCACATATCCTCTTAAAAAAAAAACTAATTCAGTGATCACATAACATATAAGCAACCACATAAAACATTCAAATATGCTTTAACATAACTAAATAGTAAAATAAATGTATAAGTAACAAGAAAAAATGCAATGTGTAACTTAAGAGAGGTCGAGACTCTTACTAACAACAGCAAAAAGTAAGGTTGGGACTTGAAAGGGGAAAAAGGCAATGATAGGCAATGGAGATGGGACAAACTGATAAGGGGTGGTATGTAAGGGAGGTAGTTGGCAACCGGCGATGCAACGACAACCATCGACAATGGCAATGGAGTCCAAAGATGGTTTTTAAAAAAAAATGGAGTCCAAAGATGGAGAATGACTTGCAACAGTTAAGGGCAATGGTTTTTTAGGACTTGAGAAGTTAAGACCATTTTTTGGGGCCAGGTGATGAGTATAGGATTTTGGAAAAGGATTTATTTACTTTATTAGGTTATATGCCACTCACATGACCTTCAAGTGTAAACTTTCGATTGAGGCTATAACCTCAGTTCCACCTCGTCACCTCACCGCCTTAGCTTTGCTTCGACAAACCAAGGTGCACACCTCACATTGTAACCTTGAGGCTATAGCCTTGGGGCGATTTTCTTCTGCCTCTTCTTGAGGCCAGTTTTTTAAAACCATCATGTTCGTCAGTGCGAAAACAGTGAAACATATTTTTTTTAGAAAGAAAAAGAAAGATTACTTGAGATCGGTAATCATTCAGTAAATTGTATTAAATAAAAGGAATGGACTTACAAATTTTGGAGCAAAAAATCAGACAAATAATTAACCTCCCTCACTATATTTTCCACTTAGCAACACTCATCTCTAAAACTCATGTTGTTCTGCTATTAGCCACAAGCACCATATTGCCGTAAAGAGTTCCACCCAACCAACAACATCCAGATCGTAATGGTCCTGGAAGGATCTCCAGAAGGATGAGAAATTGGAGACATCGATCGTATGAAGCTGTAGAATACGCTAGATATCCTTGGAAAATAGGCAAATGAAGAAAAGATGATCCAAATCTTCATCTTCAGCTTAACAGAAAATGCATGTAACATCCATGTCATCCCTCCACCTTCGCATGAAACATTTTGTCACTAGCTGCTTTCTCCTAAACATTCACAAGATTTTTATCTTCAAAGGCTGCAAGCATTTCCAAAATTTTTTTAATCTTTCTTGATGTCATCATTTTCACCATCAGTAGGAATCAACCTTGAATAGGCCTTCACCGTGAAGGCCTCATTTCTCCAACCGAAAGCATCCTTACAATTTCTATCCGATTTTAGATCTGAAATAGCGTGTAAGAGTTGCTGAAACTCCTGTAGGGTGGACTCTAAAAGCCTAGGAGACATTCTAAAATCCCAAATATTGTGTTGTTCATCCCAGACCTCACCAATAGATGCTCCTTTGTTACTGATCACTTGAAAAACTCTTGAATACAGTTATGAAAACAGTGAAACATTTAATTAATGTTTAATGAATTTTTTATAAAGATGTTTGTCAATGCAAAAGTAGCGAAATCGAAACATTCGATTAATATTTTATAGCTTTTTTTATTAAGATGTCCATCGGTGCAAAAGCAATGGAATGTTCGATTAATATTTTATAGTTTTCTTATAAAGATCTCTGTCAATGCGAAAGCAGTGAAATGTTCGATTAATTTTTTTATGGATTTTTTTATAAAGATATCCGTTTGTGCGAAAGTAGCAAAACATTTTATTATGCTCGTTGGTGCAAATCCTTGATTATTTTTTTGAGTCTTTTTTTTTACAAAAATGTTTGTTGGTGTGAAATGTTTGATTAATTTTTTATGGTCTTTTTATAAAAATATTAGCCATTGTGAAAGCAACGAAACATTAGATTAATTTTTTATAGGTTTTTATATTGATGTCCATTGGTACGAAACATGTGATTAATTTTTTATGCATTTTTTATAAAGAACTCTATTTTTTTCTCATTTATTTCCTTCTAAATGAGGCCCTTACTTCTCCATTGAATTACCCCTATATCTTCATCTTTTTTCCTTTCCTCACCTCATTTCCTCCGCCGTAACCTACCTTATCTCCTCATCATTTCCTTATCTCATTTTTTCATCCAACAAACCCCACCTTCCCCCTCTCCTACGTGCGTGTGAGCAATAGACCCACCACTTCTCCCTCCTCCCTGCAAGCCACAGTGCCACTACCACACCACCACCGAAGTTGAATCCACTGCCAACGAGGCCACCGCCAGTAGTCACAGGAGCAGCAACAACATGCAAGATGGCAGGAGCAGCAACAGCCAGTAGGCGTTGTTATAGTCGGCACAAGTGTGGACAGGCTCGATACGGGTGAAATGCCATTGATACACCTATATATTGACAACTTTTCTTTGTTGATATACTCCTTCGTCTTTGTCAACATTTGGTGCAAACCAGAGCATGGAGGCTCCTTGTGCGTGGGAAAAATAGTCCCATGTGGGGGCTATGCACACGTGGATCGGGGAGAGCTGCCCGTTGGTTGCAAGAGGTGGTCGACAGCCCCTAGTGGTTGGCGTAGGTGGCCGGTTGCCGTTTGGTGGTGGTCGGCTGCCTTGTTGAGAAGAGAGAGAAAGGAGTTTGTAAAGTTGAAAATATTATTATGACTCAAGAGATTACAAAGAGGAAATACTCTCTTTTATAGAGAGTATATATCCCTATTCTTGGAAATCAAAGATCCTATCCCATAAGGAAAGATCTTATCTCTCTAAATAAATCAAATCTCAAACTCTTTTCCTAAAATATATTTACTAAATATAGAAAACTTCCTCCCTAAGCAAAAAGCTCCAAACTTAGGTCCAAAGAGCCATGACCGTTGGCCTTGTTGGGCCTTTTAGAGGTTGCTACGTGGACAATCCACGTGGCTTATTTCCAGCTGTCATAACACTTCCTCTCAAGTTGAAGGTCGAGAGGCCGACGACTTGGTCTTCAACTCGTGAGGTTAGACGCCCCACCACTCTTCTTCTTCAAGAGCCACGCTCTTGGTTTGGTCCTTCGACATGTCGACGGTGAAACCTGTCGCGACCTCCGAAGTCGTTGCCTTTGTGGAAACCTGAGTAGTCATTGCTATGGCGACCGTCGTCTTATCTTCTCGAAGTAGAGCTTGTAGCTTCTCGAGATCTTCATGAGTTAGTGAGTTCACACGTGAGGTGCTAGTAGACCCACATGGTGGTCTCCCAAACTTCTCCCAGCACTTATATTGCAGATGGTTGTTGCGTCTGCACCGCTGGCACTTCAGATAGATGTGGTAATATCCACATCCTCGTCTTCGTCCACGCCCCACGCTTGATTCAGGGATAGTAAGTGCGGAGTTCTCGCTTTTTGCCGAGTGTTCATCTTCGACGATCTCCATCTTGATAAGACGGCAGAAGATGGTCTTAAGATCCATCCTCCCATTAGAAGCTAGGGTCTGATCTTGAGCGGCTTGATAATGGGGATGCAACCTTGATAAAAACTTAGCGGATTACCAAACTACCCAAGTTTCCCCTTGCTTGTCGTAACATAGTGGCTCGTAGATTTCCAACTCCTTAAATAATGTCTCTATCTTCTCATAATATTTTGTCAAGGAGAGATCACCTTGACTAGCTATCCAAATGCAAGTATAGAGGTTAGTAATCCGCGCATTGCTTGAGGTTCGGGCGTACCTTTTCTCGAGGGTCATCCAAATCTCATATGCGCTCTTTTTGTAGAGCATATTTGAGGCGATGGACGGGTCCATCGAGTTCATGAGCCAATTTATGACCATATAGTTCTCCTTCTCATATTTCTTCATAACGCTAAGTTTTTCTTGGCCCTCAACGAATATTTTGAAGGTGTGAGCTCACAAAATATAGTTGGACGCCCTATAGAGCTTGATGGTTGTCCTAAAGATAGTCATCTTGCTCTCTCCCGATCCAAGCGTGCCTTAGTTGATCATTGTCGATGCTTTCATCATCTTCACTAGGTCTTCTTCTTTATGTAAGGCATCGGATCTTTTAAAGAAGACTTTTTTCGGAGACGAGAATTACCAACACGTGGTCCAGAAACCACATGCACAACGAGCCTAGAATGGTGGCTCTGATACCATGTCAAAATTTGGCACAAACTGGAGCGTGGAGGTTCCTTGTTCGTAAGAAAAATAGTCCTACGTGGGGGCTATGCACACGTGGATCAGGGAGAGAAGCCCTTTGGTTGCAAGAGGTGGCCAACAGCCCCTGGTGGTTGGCGCAAGTGGCCGGCTTCCTTGTGGAGAAGCGAGAGAGGGAGAGGAGTTTGTAAAGTTGGAAATATTATTATGACTCAAGAGATTACAAAGAGGGATGGCTCTCTTTTATAGAGAGTAATATCCCTATTCTTGGAAACCAAAGATCTTATCCCATAAGAAAATATCTTATCTCTTTAAATAAATCAAATATCAAATTCTTTTCCTAAAACATATTTACTAAAAATAGAAAAATTCCTCCCTAAGCAAAAAGCTCCAAACTTGGGTCCAAAGATCCCTGACTGTTGGCCCTGTTAGGTCTTCTATGCTAACTGCCATGTGGCCTGTCCACATGGCTTATTTCCAGTCATCCTAATAGCCTTAAACTACTTGTATCGGTGGCATGCTGTCAGCATCTTGAGCACTGGCACAGGGCTATTATAGATGGGGCTGAGCACGTGGCTTAGTTAACTTACTATTCATCGTCGTCTTTAGTGTCAAATATGTAGCTTGAGGCTTTAGTAGAGTCCTTCGAGCTAGTTGTAGGTTGGGCAAAGAGTACTTTTGCAACATCTGTAGTAGTCACAATTGCAACAATTGTGGAAGTGGGTTCTTTACCCTTTAAAAGACTCTTGAGGCACTCCAACTGTGAGTATGTGAATGGCTGGGTATATAATGACTTAGGCACTTGTTGACCTACGCAGGTCTTCCATATTTGTCTCAGCATTTATCGGATGCATGATTCATCCACTTATAGTAGATATAGGGATTGAAAGAACGGTCATGTCCTCGTCTACGTCTGCGTTCACGTCCTGTAGAAAAAGGTGCCTTGTTTCCTCCTTTAGAAATTGCTAGTGCAAATGAATCTTGAGAAGTAGCTAACGTTGAAGAGGGAGGATCCGCAATCTTGATCTTTGAAAACGACAGTAGATCATCTCTAGATTCGGTACCACATCAGAGTATAATATTTGGTCATGTGTCGAGTGGTACCAGTTACTAAATTCTTATAGAAACTTGTAGGCCTACCACTGAGAGTGCTCGACGATTAGCTTGTAACAATAGGCAGGTTAGTAGATAGTTAGTTCCTTAAATAGGCCTTCGAGGATACCTAACCAGGGTCATGCCACCCTGATTGGTATTCTAGATCCTCCAATAGTTGTTAGTCAAATGTGCACTACTGGTTTTCTGGGAATACCTCTTCTTGAGGGTATCCTAGATCTCCTTCGTTGTCTCTTTACACAACATGTTGGCAGCAATTAACTGATTGATGTTGTTCATCAACTAGTTCATCACAAGGAAATTATCTTTCTCCCTCTCATTGTACTTGATCTGTCTCAGGAGTCTACTACCTTCCCGCCAAGATATGAAGTTTGTTTTGCCCTCCTACGAAGATCTGGAAGGCATAAGACCACAAGATATAGTTCGAATAAGTACCGAGGTTGAAATTTCAACTTTAGAAGTCATTATCAAGGATTCTCCTCCACCATAGCAATAACTGGGATTTTGCTACTTACGTAGGAGGTGAAATTGGTTGGAGAGATGCTGATTGAATCGTTGAATTAGTTCAAACCTGGCTTGGCAATCTGATTTGAAGCCTTGCACAGCATCACCCAGCTGCGTTGCAAGGTTTGCTGCATGTTGGAGTTTCATGCAGCGAGATAGAGACCGAATCGGTCCCCTTTATTTGGCACTAAATCGGAGATTGGCCAAGCTTTGGTGCTTGGTGTTGCGTCGGGTGATACTAGAATCAACACAGAGAAGAGGATGATGAAGACTGTGAGACACACTGTGTCGCAAACATGAGCCAAAGGGTTATGCAAGCACGTCAAGGCAAAAAGGGGCCGGCAACACTCTTAGGGTTTGGTGAAGGACGTTGGGTTTCCAAGGTGATCTTGCTATGATATCATGTGGAGATTTTGATAACTAGAAATCATTCATTCCAAATCTCCAAGAAAATAAATAGAGTTCAGCTCTTTATATAGAGGGAGATCAATCCTACTTTCAATCTCAATCCTCATCGTGGAAACAAATTAAATCCTATTTTGAATGGCGCATGTGGAGTGTGGAGGTTCCCTTGGGTAAGGGAAAATAGTCCACAAGGGGATTGCCCACGTGGAGATTAGGGAGAGAGAGGAGCAACCGATGGCTGCTTGAAGGTGGCTAGTGATGTGGTGGCCGGTGGCCTATGATGGTGGCTGGTTGCTTGGAGAAGAAAGAGAGATGAGAGGAGTCTTGGAATTGGAAATATTATTATTGACTCAAGAGGCAATTTCAGTGGGAAGACTCTATATAGAAAGAACATGTCCCAACAAAATAAGAAACAAATCTTATCTCTAAAATAAGAAAGATCAAGTCACTAAAACAACTTCCTAAAAAACAACTTAACAAAATGACCAAACTTGCAACTTAAGAAAACACAAAACTAGGTCCCTTGGACCTTGACTGCCGGCCTTATGGGCCTCTTGATCAATACCCTGATTGACTGCCACGTAGCTGCTTTATTCCCAACACTAACAAATCAAAATATATCTCTACAATTTGGAAAGAGATAAATATAGAAAGAGATAATTTTATCCTAAAACTGGCTCAAAATATATCTTGGTGGAGACAAAAAATCCATGGAGCTGATCCCACTTAGTTTGGAAAAAGGCTTTATTGTTGTTGTTCTTCAATGAGGATTTTGACAAATTATCAATGTGAAAGAATAGTCTTGATATCCAATCAATTCTCTCCAGTTTGAGAAGAATGATGATCCTCTCCAAGGAGACCACTTGACCAAGGCTCTAGATGTACATTGTATGAATGCTAAATAGATATTCAAAGTTATCACACACATTGAGTCAAGCAGTTGACTTAATGATGTTGAAATATGGGAAGGCCTTTTCATTCATTGCTTTAGGGATGGTTTTCATTTGGTATGTAATAGATATGCATCTTTATGCTTCGGTATGGACATGTAACAGATCAGCAGTTGATATACTTGCCATGAAACTATATACCGATGAACTTGTGCGTATACAAGAAGACAGAAGATACATGATCTATGGATGGAAGCTATACAAGGAATAAGATACATGCACAAGGTGCTTACAAGCCTCTCTTAGTTCCTCCCACCACCAATCAGAGGCATTTCCACAAACAACCATAATGACATTGCAGAACCACCCTACTATAACTTAATACTTTTGAAAAGCAGGAATTGGGTTCAATATAAAGAATTGATTGAAAGCTTATCTGCCAATTGGATATTTTACTTTCAAACTTCTTTCAAAATTGGAAAAAGAAAGAAAGACAAGGAAGAAAGAAAAAGAATCATAAAGCTTCAAATTTTGTCGGCATCCTCTAATTTTTTCACGGTAATAATGATTTGAAAGGAACTTACAACTCAAATGCTTTCTAGATGATACTCCTCACATTTAGGCCACCAACTCATTTAAAAAAAGAAACTATATTTTTTCACATAGTATAGAAGGTAGCTATGTATTTCCTTCTGGTGTCTTGTTACATATGCACACATTCTGTACAATTCCACCTTCAAGAAGTTATACTCAATTCTGTAATTCCTAGTCTACCAGTTTAAAACACAAAATTTTCCCCAAGTTGTGTGATCACTGCAAAAATCGAGAAAAAAAAACTTTAAGGATGGTAAGGGGTTTGCCAAAATCCCATTTTATTGCCGGCGCTTTGAGGTCGGGGAGGATTTTGATGCTGAAGTCTGGCTAGTCACTGTTCTTCTTGGGCCTGTAAAAACCAGTTCTCGGATCATGTGAATTGAAAAAAATGAGAAAAATGAAGCAGTATCAAGACAAAAGAAAAATGGATCATACACTGGTATAAGACCAATATCAGGTAAATGATAATGACCAAAATTATTTCAATCAATTGAGAAAACTTCATATATTTATCATTGAAAAAACACGAGAATGTGAAGGACATATGATGTATCTATACCCGTCCAACATCATTGTTTTGGGATTTCCTTTCTAGAACCCCCTGCTGATGTAGTCCGGGTGTACAGTTCTAGTATAATCGGTCTCTTCTTCCTCCTCGTCCCTTCCTCTTTGCAAAGATAAGAGGATATCTTATGTCCTTGGGATACGGAACCTCATTTTGGAGGCCATATCCAAACCCCACCTAACTCGATGAAGTTTGTGTAGTGCCATTGAAGGATATTTCTCTTAATGAATTTGTGGCATTTAAATGAAAGAAACTCATCTTTCCCTTGTAACGTTTGCCGTGTTTTAAATTAACATCACATCCTTTTAATTTGTAAAAAGTTAAATGACCTGATCTGCACAAGCTAGAAATGGCCAAGAGCAAGCAACATGACTGACAGATGCAACATGTTTTCTTTAACCCTTTCATCTTTATGTTCTTAAATCTTCTTTAGTGGTAGTCATATGTGATGCAAATGACAAGTGACAAGTAGCTGTAGGGGGCTTGTGGTAGCAGTAGAGAGGTTCTTAATAGGTAGGGCTTGAGAAGGTATGTTCTCCAAATGTTTCTCTTTCTAATTGGCATCATTATTTTCCCTGTTATATTTATGTAACACGGAGTTTAAAAATTATAGTCCTTTTTCAAAAAAAAAAGTTTTAAATTATAGTGATCCAATTCTCGTGAATGGCGTGGCTTAGCAATTTGTAGCCTGATATCTCAGTTCAACACTGAGAGACCTAATTATGCTCAAGTGTACAAGGCAAATAGGCAAAGATGGTATAGTAGACAATTTTGGATCCAAATCTGCAAAATAAAAAATAACAGAATATAAAATAAATATTTGATGGTCTTATTTTCCCTGACATAAGTGATTAAAGTTATTTTTAAAAAAAAAAAATCAAATTATTAAAGTTACTTTTTTCTTTTAAAAAAAATCAAATGATTAAAGTTATTTTTTTAAAAAAAAATCAAATGATTAAAGTGACATCATTGTTCCGTTCCAATTAGATTGTTGGCCTTGCGAATTGGCAAGACGGGGGGAGGGATGAGTGGGGGAGGCAACATGAGCGACGTGAGAAGTGGTGTCGTGAGGAAGGCTTTGGGAGGGGACGATAGTGAGAGAGGAGGGTGGGTGGTGGTTTGTGGCAGGCATCGTGGGGGAGAGAGGAGACCGCTAATTCGATGCTTCAATTGGGGGCACGTAGCGGTGGAGTGTTGTGAGCCTATTCGTTGTTTGAGGTGTGGTGGGCTGGGCCACTGTAGGGTTGGATGTCGTGCTGGCCGAAGCGGTGGTGCGAAGGAGAAGGTGGTGAAGGAGTTGCCTCCTCCACTCTCGATTGCCCCTTTCGTTGAAGTTGGGGTGCCTTGGTCCTGGCAGGTCCGATGCATTGAGAAGGACCTAGCAAGGGCCTTGGTGGGCGAGGTGCTTCATGGGAGGCTGGACTGGAGGAGGTTGAAGGTGGGGATGGCGTCGCCGTGTCGATGATTGGTGATGGTGCTCCTCTCCAGGTTGCGAAGCTCTTCGACTCGAGGTTTTTGATGTTTAGGTTGCGTCAAGAGGATGCCAACGAACTTGTCTTCCATACCTCTGTGGTTGATGGCGCATTCGTACGGTGGAGGTGGCCAGTTAGATGCGATAGGGCCACGGCGGAGTGGCCGCTGTTGAAACGGAGATGTTGGTCGAGATCGTGGGTATCCCCCTCTAGCTTCGTACAAGGGAGACGGTGGAGGCAATTGTGGCGCCTTATGTGACGTTGAAGAGATACATCTTCCTGGGGATGAGAGAGGGGGACCTCTTGGTGCTGAAGGTAGTGGTGGAGATGATCCCTAGTGCGAAGATTCCCACGAGGGTGGTCCTTAAGCTAAGCGGTGTGGCATGGGTGGTATGATTGGGTTTGCTTAGAGTGAACGGAATGTCTTTCAAACTGGCCCTCCTTAGAGGAGGGGATGTGGTTGCTGTGGAGGGTGGGGGGTCGGGGGGAGCATTGGAGGGGGCTTGCTGTCCGATGGTGGGTGCGGTGGAGGGCGGTGGTCATAGTGCGAAGTCGGTGAGGCAGGTTTGGAAGGTGAAGGGTCTGCGCGTGGATGGCGGCAAGGTCGCTGATTCAAAGGAGTTGAGTGTGTCGCATGATACTCGTGCGGTTGACTAGAGATACGTGATCGATTTCCTTCCTTGGTCGATTTGAAAGGGGTGCATTTAAGGATGGGTGGAATTGGTGGGAGAATGAGTTGGATGAGTTGTTGCGTGGGGAGTCAAGACATGTTGGTGGATCCTCTAATGAACTGGTCAGATCCGACTCAAACCTGGGAGTGAGGAGTCGTGTGGGGCCCGAACTTAAGGGCTCCTTTTCAAAACCGTGTGTTTTGCTTGAAAGCAAGGAGGCGCCCGATCTTGAAGGCACATGCTTTCGACTTTTGGAAGAGGAGGCCGCCTCCGATGGATTTGGGGAGCTCAGCTTCTTGTGGTGGAGGCCCTATCGAGAGCATGGGGTGAAGCTCAAGTATTTCCAACACAGGAGCTTCCTCGGTGGTGACTCGAGGATGAAAATCGGTGGTGCATGCGAGGGCCCTTCGTGGAGGCCTCCTCGCTGTCGTTGCAGGAGGGCATGGCCAAGGTGGCTGGAGGTGAGGACGAGAAGGAAGAGCGGCCGGCTGGTGGAGGGGTGCATGTTGCTGTGATGGCGCCATCGGGGGAGGCTTTGTAGACAACCGTGGTATGTGATGAAGCGAGGTTGGTGGGTTTGGCTTGTGGGACCTTTAGGGGAGGAGGTTCTGGGAGGTGGCTCGGATCGTGAGATGGGGCTTTCTTTGGAGGATGGGGGGTCTGTTGAGGTTGTGGTAGAGGATGTTGGGGCAGTTGGGGTTATGCGTGGAGCAGAGGTGCTTGTGAAGGAGGGCACTGGTGTTGTTGGAGGGGGCCTGGGGGTAGACTTGGTAGAGGATGATTGGGTTGCAGAGGTTGTGGGCTTCAGGCGCAATGGTAGGGGAGCTCCTCAACGTCCCCCATGTTAAAAGTTCTGGAATGTTAGGGGTCTTAATGACCCATCTAAGTAGGCGACATTGAGGTCCTATCTGCAGAAGTGGGGTTCAGATGTTGTGATGTTGCAAGAGATGAAGTTTCAGCAGTGTGTGTAATAGACGTGGAGGGAGATAGGGGGAGGAACCTATGTGGATTTTTTGGCACTGGATGTGGTGGGTCACTCGGGGGCGAATTGTCGTGGATTGGAAGGAGAACTTATTCTCGGTGGAGGACTCTCTGGTGGGCTCTTCCGTAGTGTCGGTCAAGTTGAGAAGACGCCAGGATGATTTTTGCTATGTGATGCCAGCCGTGTACGGGCCGAATGAAGACTTAGCTAGACATGCACTTTGGGAGGACCTCAGCTAAATGTCCATAAGGTTTCAGGGTTGCCTGTGGATGATTGGCGGGGACTTCAATGTCACTTTGGTGGAAGATGATAGGGCAGGTGGGAAAGGGGGTTGGGATTGTGGCTCGGCTGCATTCTTGGAGTTTGTTGATGCACATGGCTTGGTGGACATGCCCCCAACCTCCTGCGCCTTCACTTGGCGTAGCTTAAGGGGCTAGATGTCTAGGTTGGATAGATTTTTCTCCTTAGTGGTGCTTGCAGAGGTGCTCCCACTAGCAGAGATTAGATATATGGAGAGACCATTCTCGGACCGCACACCTCTCACGTGGGTCTCCAATGAAGGTTATCGTTGTGGTACGTATTTCAAATTTGACAAATCGTGGTTGTTGGAGGGTTTCAGGGGAAGAGTAGAGAAATGGAGATCTTTTTTGCCTACTAGCTTGGTGACAGTAAGGATGGAATCCAAACTTCGTGATCTCAAAACGTTCCTGAAGGAATATAGGAGACAGATTGAGGACCGGAATAAGAGGAAAGATGAAGCATTGAGGGAGATTGAGAGGTTAGACAGAGTCGAGGACCTTAGGCTTCTGTTTGTGGAGGAGTAGGCTATGAGATTTGAGCATATCATGGCAGTACAGGAGGACAAAAAGACCTAGATGGAATAGAGGATGAGATCTAGACAGAGGTGGCTTAAAGAACACATGGTTTTTTCATATGGTGGCATTTGGAAAGCGGCGAATGAATTGGATTGACAGGCTGGTGATAGGAGACTTTGAGTTTGTTGGTAGGGAGGAGGTGTGCAGAGTTGTGGCAGATTTTTTTAGGGAGTTCATCGGTAGAAAATGGAGTGGCATGCGGAGATGGTTGAGGCCGAGCGTTCCTACCATTAGTGAAGAGCAAGCTATGGGGTTGATTTCACCTTTTACGAAGGAGGTAAGGGAGGCAGTTTGGGGTCTGAATGTGGATGGGTGGCTGAGCTCGGATGGCTTTCCGATGCATTTCTACGAGGAGTTTTGGATGTTGCTCAAAGATGATGTCATGCATGTGCTAGCAGATTTCAGAGAAGGAAATCTCAGTTTTAATAGGCTGAATAAGTTCTTCATGTTCCTTTTGCTGAAGAAAGATAGGGTGGAGGCCATTGATGAATTTAGACCCATTACACTCTACAATGTGGTTTACTTGATTGTGGCGAAAGACTTAGCTAATAGATTGAGGGGAGTGTTGGACGAGGTGATCTCTCAGTTGCAAACTACTTTTGTGTCAGGGAGGAACATCCATGATGGCTACATAACGGCCTTGGAGATCCTTGCATATTGGAAGAGGGAGAGGATAGCTTTCATGTGGAAGGTTGACTTCAGAAAGGTGTATGACTCAGTCCATTGGTCTTTCTTGTGGGCTTCCTTAATTAGGAGGGGATTTCCCCCACGCTGGGTACAATGGATGAAGCAGTGTGTCACGACGATGTCATTCTTTGTGCTTGTCAATGGAAACCCGGCGGGAGATTGGATACAGCTAAGGAGGGGTGTTGGGCAGTGGTGTCCTTTAGCGGCTATGCTGTTTGTTTTGGTTGTTGATTTATTGGCGAGGTCATCCGTTAGATCATGTCAAGGTGGACTTATCAAGGGGTTATCCCTACTGTAGTTGAAGCAATTCTTGTGCTACAATATGCGGATGACACACCTCTTCGTGGAGGGGGCTCAGGCGGAGGCGAGGAGGATCTATATACTGGATATGTTTGGTGAGGCCTCTGGTTTGCAGATTAATTTCTCCAAATCCACCTTTGTCCCGTTCCACATGACGGAGGAGGATGCTATGCAGTCTAATGCTGCTTTGGGTATGGAGCGGGGAGTCCTACCTGTTTTGTACTTGGGGTTGCCTTTGACAAATAAGAGAATATCTACATAGAAGTGGATACCTTTGGTAGAAAGGATTGAGGGGAGATTGGTAGGTTGGGCCTCTAGACTCCTCCCCGGGGGGGAGGTTGATGATACTAAAAGTAGTTTTGGCTTCCATGCCATCGTATTTTGCTTCAATCTTGAAGATGCTTAGGTAGGTGGAGAGGAAGATTGTGAGCCTAATGAGGGGCTTTTTCTGGACGAGCTATGGAGCGACTGGGAAGGGGGAGAAGCTGGTGGCTTGGGAGGAGGTGTGCAAGCTGGTCAAGGAAGGGGGTTTAGGTGTTAGGGAGGTGCAATAGATGAATGTCAGTTTTATGACGAAGTGGATTCCTAGGTTGTTAGGGGATGAGGAGTGCTTGGTGGGAAGGATCATACGAACGTGCTATGGTGCCTTGGTACGCTGGGATTTGCTGACGTCCCCCCCCCCCTGTTGCCTTACCCTTATTTAGAGGCTTCTCCATGGTGACACCCAAGGTGCAGAGCTTCTTTACACTAGTGCTGGGATCTGGGAGGCTTTTGAGGTTTTGGGTTGATGATTGGACGGGACAAGGGAGGTTGTGCGTTGCTTCCCCAGACTTGCGGCGTTGGCAGCGGACATGGAGGTTACAGTAGCTGCTATGTTGGATGGTTGTTGGTGTCTCACCTTTACGGGGAATTTGTCTAATCAGAGGATTGAGGAGCTTCGAGTGTTGCTGATGCAGCTGGAGGGTTTTCAGCCTGAGGAGGGAGCTAATACGTTTGGGTAGGAGGGAGTGTATAGGAGGTTGGGGAATCTAGGTGTGTTGGGGGACATTAACCTGGTGCGAAATTGCAACCAGTTTTGGTTGGTGACTTGCCCCCTTAAGGTGAAGATTTTCATTTGGTTGCTCAGGAGAGGCAGGATTGTGACGAAGGTGTGGAGGTCAAGATGGGCTCCGGATTTGGACAAGAGATGTCCTTTGTGCCTTGGGGTAGAGGAGGATGTTCATCACCTTTTCTCTACGTGTCCTTTTGTAGCTCAAGTCTCGAGTTAGTTTGATGGTGGATGGGTGGGCACATAACTCTTTTGATGATTTCTGGAGGTCCTACAGGTGTGGTGACAAAATTGTGGGTCACAATGTGTTCAGATCGAAGAAGGAGAGGGCAGGCCCCTTGCAGTTTTGTGGGGGTTGTGGTTGGGAAGGAATGTTGGGGTGTTTAGGGTTAGCATCTGTATGTTGAGAATGTTGTCTAGTCTATCTTGTCTTTTATTTCCCTTTGGAGTGCTAATTTGTAACTTGGCCTAGTGCCTTTTGATTGAATACATTTTTGGGTGGTTATCATCCGGATAACCTCCCTTTCCCCTTTTCAAAAAAATGATTAAAGTTATATTATCACTTACATGGAGTAATGAAGATTTGTTTGCGGTTTCAGAAGCAGTATTTCAATATTTGAATTTTCATGTTTTACAAAATTACCAAGTTTTTATCAAAGTCGAATATAAGAAGAAACCATTGAATGAACTGGAGGTGACATGAAAGAATACTTACTTAATGTGGACTTTGGAGATTCTTTTAGCTTTGTTGGAGTTAATGCTGTTAATCTTGTTCTCTGGGTTGGTGATCGAGGACTTTGTGATCGAAGCTTAATCCTGCAATTTAACAACATAAAATATATTATTAGAAAAATCAGCTCATCAGTGGTTCCATTCCTAATGACGCCAATGCTTTTTAAGGAGCCATGTATTGATCCACAGTGTCTAGATTCATGGTTAATTGAGGAGGCGGTGGGGGTTAGGGTTTTCAAGAAAGATACATCTGTCTTTAATTTGTTCAAAGATGCTTTGTTTGACAGGAAAGCATATTCTTTTTGGGCCTGCATATGTTGGGTGGACACATTAAAGGACAAAGAAGTAAGATGGAAGTACTGAAGTTTTGCAGGAGAAATAGTAGTGTAGATGAAATGCTACAGGGGAAGGAGGATCACCAGAAGTTATGCAGGGATGAAGACATTGGTTGTGTTATATGTGTGGAGGGATTGGCATGGTAGCATATCTCATAGTTTGGGAAGATAAGGTTTTTGGATTCACCAGTGGCTGCATGTATCTGGGATTCCTGTCGCTGGGAGGCAACATTTCTTGCAGACAGGAATAAAGCGGGGCTATGATTCTTGGCAAGTTTAGTCCTTAATTAAGACAAGGACACTTGGCTATCTCGTTGGAAGTCAGGAGTCAAGTAGGTTCATGACACGGTGAATGCCGACTGGGGAACAAAACAGAATGGTACACCATGCGTGGCGGTGGGCTGCTTATGGCAACATACTACATAACAAGGCTTCACATTCTTGTGACCAGTGGGCTTGCTGGAGTAATAGGACCAAGGAAGATGGGAACAAGGGTAAATTAGACATGAAAAGTAGGACCTAAACTTGCTAAGAGTTGTCAAAACTTGTGACTATTGCATTTTGAAATATTAGCGCAGCACTTGGTGACAAATGGTTGAGGGTCTATTATTTAATCTACTCCAATCTTTTTTGATTCAAAATTTCTCCCAAAAATAATGACTTTAATTTGCACAAGGTTTTTGTTTATAGAGATGCACGGTATTATTTTTCTTTGGCTAGAATCTATAAATTTTTCTGTTGCTGGAGAAGTTTATGGAGTTTAATAGCCTCCACAAAGGGCTTTTGTACCCTTGAAAGCACTGAAAATTGGTAATTTTCTCTCCTGATCCCCCACGTAATGTGAGAAAAGGGTCAGTTTTTCTTGTCTTTTATTTGTATCGTGATGATCTATTTCTTTTTTTTTTTCTTTCTTTCTTTTAATATGATCAGAAGATGTCTATGGCAGAAATGAAGATGTTAAGATGGATGTGTGGTTATACAAAAAAGGATCGTATTTCAAATGAGATTATTAGAAAAAAAGGTTAGGGTGACACCGATAAAGGGTAAAATGAGAGAGGCACGTCTAAGATGATTTGGACACTTATAGAGAAGGCCACTAGATACTCTAGTTAGGAGATGCGAGAAGTTGGAGGCTGAACCCGCTAAGAGGGGGTGAGGAAGACCAAATAAATGTTGGAAGGAAACTATTAAGCATGACCTCAATTACTTTAATTCAAGTTCTAAAATAGCTGAAAAGTAATCTGTATGGAGGCAAAGAATCCATATAGCCGACCCCACTTAGTGTGGGACAAGGTTTGGTTGTTGTTGTTGTTCTTTTAATATGATCATTTAACAAAAATGATGAGTTCAAGCATACACACTTGGCAATATCTGCAGTTTTTTTGGCTTCAAGGTTCTCTGGGTTGCCTCCAGAGATGTCTGCTTCAGAAACATCATAGTCTTCTTCGTGGAAGCTGCTCAGTCTCTCCTCTAGGTTTGTTCCAGTTATTTCTGCTAAAGGAGACTTTGGGTGAGATGCTGTCTTGCTCTGAAACTGGAAATTATCCATTGACTGTGGATCCATATCTGACAGTTTGTCCATATTTCCTGATCAGGTCTCGAGATCAAAAATGAATTTTGGAATGTTCAATTACATTGGTACGGTTATTCTTGCTCTTCCAGATGAATATTACCTAAGTGGTGGAGGTTGGGAGAAGAAAGCGAATGATTCAAGGCATTATTGCCTCGAAGCTGCTCAATCTCTTCATCTTTTGTAGCAATTATATCTTTGAGATGTGCAACCTGCTCAAAAAAATCAGGAGAAAAGAGTAAGACTAGTTTTGCAGAATATCAAACCAGGAGATTAGTTATTGGTGAGTGGAAATTTAAAAAAAAAATTCTTTGTAATGGTTCAAAAAAAGGCCACACAATTACAATCATCTTTAGCTTCCCATCTGCAGTAAAGATCTTCAAGAAAGAAGATGCTTCCATTTGCTTTCCTGACTTTTGTGCAAGGGGAATCAAGTATCAAAGCATTTCATTCCCGGAGGTTTTAGAGTAAGACATTAGGTGTTGGATTTTGTAAGCTTTATAGTCCAGTTAACAGTCTTTTGATCAATAGTAGCAAGTTCTCCATTACGTATGAAGCAAATCAAAACAAAAGACAGCCTTATATTTTTATGGAATGAAAATCGAAGTATTTCAAGAAAGAATAGACCTGTTCCATCAACTCCTTAACATCTTTGCCTTCTTTGCTGCTCTTGGCAGCACCTAGTTCGACCCCTGAAGCTCTTTCAGCAAACTTTAGGGTGCTTGAAGTCTCAGAGTATGAGTCCATATCAGGATTTACTTGCACAAACATTAGAGTCTTTGCGTGGCCTCCTGCAGAAAGGAATTTGATACACATAAAAGTGATTAATGATCACTAGAGCTCGTTGATGAGAGGGAAAGAGAAATCAGCATACCTAAGGAATTTTGAAGGAGCTGAGTAAGTTTGCTATTCCTATATGGTACATGGGAACTTTTCTGTGAAAGAGCATAGATAACGTCCCCAAGGGCGGACAATGATTTGTTAATGTGCTGTGCTTCTCTCAAGCGTTCCCCAGTAACTTCTGACCGATCTACTCTTTCACTGCCAGCAAGATCTATTAAATGAAGACAGCCACGCAAAGAAGCACCAGTCTTAAGGTCTGTACCCCGGACATGAATAGATAGAACACTGAAATAACAGCAATTATAATGGTAAAAACCAAGGCCAGTATAAGCTTTCAGTTAAAATGATTTATGAATCAGAACCTGTGGGATCGGCTACTTCTTTCATTAAGAGCAGTGGCACTCATGGCCCTATTTGTCTGTCCCACTTGCATCAATTGAAGAACATCATTTGTTGTATTGACAGGATACATGCTTGCATCAGGAACAGCTAGTCCATTTGTCTGGGAAGTACTCCGAATCCCCAGTGTTTGCAGGTTAAGGAGCATCACTATGAATAATGGACAAACAATTTTGTCTTCTATAGACACGATATAAGAGTACTTGTATTACTGAGAAAAATCTTAGGATGAAAATGAATATACATCCATGGTATAGGTGATTTCCACTAGGATGGATTGTCATATGCTGGCCAATACCAATCTGTACCTGTCATGCATTATTGATCATCACATGCCAATAACATTTTAACTTATATCAGCAAAGAGTATAGGATTGGAAGGATATCTCTTTTGTGATGTATCATGTGACAAGAGGTCGCGTACTTGCTCATTGTATATCTCTACCATTTGGACCTCTATTTCATAGTTAAAGGCGTTACTTCGACTTTGAGAAATATCAAACAGATCATTTAGTGCCCGATAGTTGACACCCCAATTTTCTTTTGTTGCTGAAGTTGGGCCGCTCTGCCAAGTTTTAACTTAAGTTTGTTAAATAAGCAGGCATGTCACACAGGAAAAGTCAAGGAGTCACATTAGTGATAGCTACTGGATAGAGATGGAGCATGAAATGATACCATTGTGTATGTTTTCCCAGAACCAGTCTGGCCATAGGCAAAAATGCACACGTTGAAACCATCGAGAGCTGATCGTACCAAAGGCTGAGTATCCAAGTAAACCTCCTCTGCCATATTAAGAGAATAGGTAAGGGATGCATCTAAGGAGGGTGGATCTTGGACAAAATGATATTTTGTTTTAGCCTAATAGCCAAGAATGAAATAATTTTGCTGTGGTTTTATGATGTACACAAGAAAAAGGGTACAGGCATAGAGATGGAAACCTTGAGAAGCTTGTGGGCCGAAGACCTTGTTGAACTTGAACATTCGGTGCCCATCTTTTCCTTGTTTAGAAGGATTTACAATTAGCAATTCTCCATTCTCGCCGATGTAATCAACAGTGGACTGCTTGCCATTTTCATCAGGAAGGAATGGCCTTATCCGACAAAATACTCTGATATTTCCTATCAAAGTGGCCGAACAGAAGAGTAAACCCAAGGAAAATGGAGATCTCACACTTAACAGTAGATGATGTGGTGAAGCTTCTCACCCTTTAATTCTTGAACCTCATTATACAGCCGCCTATTTTCTGCTAGAACCATATGGCAAGTCTCTGCTGCACCAGCTAATTCCTTTAACTTCCTACCTACACAAGTCATCATTGTTCCAGATACCATCTTCAACTGAATGGAAAAGAAGCAAGCAAATTGATGGTAATCTTACCCAGCGTAGCATATTCTTCATGCCAACATTTTTGGGTCTTTATGACTTCACTTTTGATTGAAGAAGATGCCATCCTCAGGTCCTGTTTTCAATCTAATATTCAGTTTAGATCTTATGTCTAATCGGAAATCATAAAACATGGTCAGCCCAGAATACCTGGAGTGCCTGCAATTGGCACCCTACATATTTGCGGTAAACATTCTCTTTTGCTTGCCAATTTTGTAGCCTCGTGTTCAAAAGTTCCTTGAGTTCTGTACACCTTTTCCTCAACTCTTCTATAGCAAACTCGCTTCCACTTTTATTCTCCTGCAACTCCTTTTTCTTTTCCTCTAATTGATTTTTGGCCTCATCAAGCTTGCTAATCAGTTCAAATGATTGTTGGTCATGCAATTTATTCTCTGTTTCTATTTCGGCCTTTAATTTTGAAACCTCGATATTACCAGCTTGCATCAAGCTGGATATCTCATCTTTATATTCTTTAATCTGGTTTTCCAACTGCAGACATTGCTGCTCGTGCAATCTGTTCATCGTTTCTATCTCCTCCTTGAATTTTGTGATAACCAGATCACTATCTTCCTTTCCTTTCATCAACTTCGTTTTAGTTTCTTTGATCTGGTTTTCCAACTGCAGACGTTGCTGCTCATGCGATCTGTACATCGTTTCTATCTCCTCCTTGAATTTCATGATAACCACATCACTATCTTCCTTTCCTTTCATCAACTCATTTGTAGTTTCCTTGTTCTTGACTTCCAGCAATGTGTGCAGTTGTTCAAGTGATTTGTTCTTAATCTCAATCTCAGCGTTAAGTTTGTTGACAACGATGTTCCAATCCTCTTTTTCCTTCAAAAGCTTCTCTGCAGCATCTTTGGCTTCTTTATCAAGTTGCTGTTGATGTGGGTCATGCAATTTGCCCTTTGTTTCCATGTCCATTTTAAGCTTTGAAACCATCTGATCATTAGCTTCCTTCTCCTTTGCCCACTGTTCTGTTATTTCTTTAATCTTAGTTTCAAATTGAATATTGTTCCGTTCAAGCATTCTCTTATTTTGCTCCATTTCCTCTTTAAGTTTCACAACCATTAGCTCACTACTCTCCTTCTCCTTCATC
Organism: Thalassia testudinum; assembly: GCA_037157565.1. Classification (NCBI taxonomy): domain Eukaryota; kingdom Viridiplantae; phylum Streptophyta; class Magnoliopsida; order Alismatales; family Hydrocharitaceae; genus Thalassia; species Thalassia testudinum. Next base: position 77,954,408 of record JAZHRO010000022.1, on the reverse strand, counting down.
AAATCTCTTGTAGCTTCTTGAATCTTGCTTTCCAATGTCATGCGATTGTGTTCGAGGGATTTGGTTTTGACTTCAATTTCTGCCTTGAGCTTTGCGATTGTCAGGTCACTGTCTTCCTTCTCCAGCATCAATTCTTTCGTGGCCTCCTTGACCGTCACTTCTAGTTGATGGAAATGCTCTTCACGCGATTTATTCTTAACTTCTAGTTCCTCCTTGAGCTTTAAAATCGTTAGATTGCTGTCTTCTTTCTCCTTCATCAACCTCACCAAGTCTTGATCCCCCTTTACCTTTTTCTCTTCCACCTTAGTTTTCTCTGTCTTTTGTAAGAAACACAAAAAAAGTGAGAAATTTTAGAATTTTAGAGTGGAGGCCAACAAAGAAATAGCAATTAGTCTTCAAGAACTTGACACAAAAACATTGATATAGGAAGCATCTTGTTAATGAAAAACTAAGGCAACTGTATGCTTCTTTAGGAACACTGGTCCTCGAGTAGGGGTGGAGAAATTATTCAGTTTACTCTCACGGCAATAATTGAGGTCACCTTCTGATACACCTGGTGGAAAATGTTTTGCTTATTTTGCTTCAGGAAAATTGACTTTTTGATTCATATTTGTTAGATTTCTATATACAATATAGAGATTATATTAAATAAGGAAAAAACAGTAACATTATAAATTAAAAGAAAAACTAAACTACAAATCCAACACTTTATCGCACCAACCAAGGTTGTCTATTGAGCCTAATGAACTAAGCCTGGGTTTGTTCAAGCTTAGGTTCAATAACCCCAAGCCAGCTCAAGCTCTGCTCAAGCTCGATAAATTTGGAAAGGACTTGTTCAGGCTTGAGTCATTTGGGCTCAAGTCCATTGACAAGCTTGTTGACTAATGAGTTCGAGCTTTCGAGGCCCATGCTTGGTCTTGATAAGTAAAATATAAATACTTGATGAACAAAGTATACTTAACAAATAAAATATAGGAAGTAGAACAATAAAATAGACAGAATCAATGATCTATCAAGTGTAACACATTATACAATAAAATAATCATTACACATTAGGTCATAAGCATAATATAGCATAATGAAGTCTGGAGGTGGTAAGGCAAGGGTTAGAGGAGATTAGGGATTCTTTCGGTGGTATGGGGGAAAGGGAAGGAAAGAGTATTTTTGGGGGTTGCGTTTAGAAAAATTACGTAAATATCCCTATGTTGGTATGTATTTAACGTATATAATGTATTTTGATGGTATGGTGGAGGAAGGGAGAGGAAAGGGGATATGGGGAGATTTTATACATGTCCTTGTACTTGTATGCATGCATGTGTTATTGAGCCTGAGCCCTTATCAAGCTGAGTGCAGTTTGGTTTAGGCTTGGCTCAATAACTTATCAAGCTTGGATTTTTGTTCAAACTTGACTCAATAGCTCTTTGAGGTTTGTTCATGAGCCCTTATCATGCCTATCTTGTAGTGAGCCTAACGAGCCCAAGCCATTTTGACAACCCTAGCATGAAGTGTGAGTATATGCATTGATCATGTGCAAACATGAATGAGAAAGCTGCTGTAAGTATAGTTGTTTGTCAGAGTTTATTGGTCTACCGTTCATTTTGGTGTATGTGGGGAGGGTACATATATGTTTGGCTATTTAATATCAGATGGAATATCTTTTTGTGTTTGCTACACTCATAGTTGAAGAAATTATTTGCAATGAAAGTAGCAACTTTGTTGTAAAAAGGAAAAAAAAAAAGAAGAGTAGAGCTTCAGCATCAGCTTCTATGAGCCATCAAAGAGTTTGTAATAATGCCATCTTTAGTACACGTAGCAGGGCAGAATGCTTAAAAAGAAAACATGCTGTAAATCGTACATGGGCTGCCTCAGTTGTGTCAGTTGCAAGCGTTTCCAATACTTTAATTCTTGACTGGTACTTATCTTCCCGTGCTTTGAAAAGATTATTTTGCTGTACATGTAAAAATGAGTGATTGCAGAAGAAATCTTAGACTTAATAGATTAACAGAGAAAGGATGGATAATGTACATTTCTTATATGTTCAGCTTGGGTTGATATTCGTCTCTCAATCTCTTGAACCACTTTTCTCAATAAACACGCCACCCTCTGGAGTTAAGCAGGGAAGAAGGCAAAGATGACCAAAATTATTCCATAAGAAGACTGAAAAATCAGAAATTAATAGTATGACTCGAGATAATTAGAGACTCTCATGAGTTTCATACATCAGGAATTCCACCATTCTGCCCTTTAATGCTTTCATCGAGGATCCCATTAACCACACTTAAAAGTGATTGAGTTGGGGCATTCTGCAAAAATGAAAGATCAAGCAGCCACATATGGTAGTACGGTAAGCAAAAAAGAATAATGACTTTAATTACTTACATCCAAGCTGTTTGACTTCATCATATCTGAGATCCTGGAAGGAGGAAATTCCGAGAAACGGCCTTGTTTTGGCTGGAAAACCTCATGGAATTTTTGGCGTGGGGATGAGACTGATTCCTCTGTAGAGGAAAAAACTCAAAGTTAATAATAGCAATTACATTAAATTTTCAGTTCTTGTTAAGGTCTTCAGGGTTGTTTAGGTTTCTTCTTCTTCTTCCTCTTCCTCTTCTTTGATACAATCCTGATCTTTTGAATGCTGTACCTACTCTTCTACCAGGTTATCTTTTTCCTTTCCTTGACATTTTTTTTCCCTTCTTGTATCCAAATTAGGCAATCAAAGATGAATGGTTGTATCGTGTTAGGTAAGGTTGCCTGCCTTGTACTATATATCCGCAGATTCACATCTCTTGCAAGCCCAACTGTTGTTTCTGATAGCGTTTGCTCATGAGTCCTATTTTTTGTACACCTTCAGCTTCATCAATCTAACTTCCTCTCTTTCTGAATATCCAAGTCAGTCGGAAAAGTTGGAATGTTCTATCCAATTCAGTCAGAAAAGAGGGGATGGTCTATGTATTGTACAAATTCTAAATGAATGCGTAGGGCTTCTCCATGCATGTCCTACTTGTTTGTCTGTTCAAGCTGCTCTTTTTATGAACCAATACCAGATATCATGGGGCATCTCCCAAAGAGAGAACTTGCTGACACTAAAGGCAAGTTGTTGCTTGAGGTCACTGTAACAACTTCTTTTTCTTTTGCTTTTTTTTTTTCCCTTTTTGGGTGCGTCATCAGGTTAATTTACAAGGATTATGTAATGTAAATTGGCTGTAAATTGTTTACAAGAAACATTTCCCATTTTCAGGCTGACAAATCCTGAAAGAATAGAATCTGGGAAGGAACACACATGAACGCAGCTCTGTTACCTAAGAAGGATCAGAAGCATTTGGAAGAAACTAATATCTTAAAGATCCACCAATACGGAGACTCGAGACTTTATCGAGGGGTAAAGAGCTCAACTTACCTTACAAATGCTAGGTACTTATTCTAAACGTGATGCATTCCAGAATACAAGGGAATTACCTGCACATCTATTTTCATATTATTCTGTTAGACTGATATCCTGTCATGTATTATACTGTTAATGTGGCTATGCTATGCATGAGATTTGCATAGAATGGAGCATCGAGTCCGACGAGTCCAAAGTTGCATGAAGCCTGATCACAGAGATCCCAATTCAACTAAAACCTATGTCTAAGGTGGGCCAGGTTTAGGTCTTTGGTTTGTGAAACTACGAAGTTGGGTTGGGCCAGGCCCAAGAAATTCCAAATGGCTAAAAGTCCCGTCCATAGACTTAAGGATTAATACTAGACCTATCTTTTAATAAAAAGTCTTCTATTAAATGTGGGTTATTTGCCCAAGCCTCTCAAAGGACATACTTTTAGCAAAAAATTTTGGTAATTTTTTACAACAATAAATGACACATTTTTTACCCCCAGTTACCAACTCTTCCACAAAAACAAAGTTCGAACATCCCATGTCGAATAAAAATAAGTAGCTATGGCAGCCAAGAACACATACCTGGTTGTTTAGCCATCTCTTCTCCTCTCTTGTTTGCTTATGCAAAAGAAGCTGTCAATTTATCCTCTTGTTTTGTTGAGATTAACTCTTTCTTCTTGTCATAGAAACTTTAATTATTATCCCATTCTCGTCTATGGAGAGAGGAGGATGGGAAGAAGCAGATGCTATGGTTGGGAGGGGCAGATGGTGAGAAGGAGACTGTTTGATGACCTCTGCTCTTCGTAAGGTCCATGGGATGACCATAGCCATTTGGGGAAGGGGCATTTCTGACGCTAAAGATAGACGAGTGGCACTGGTTAGTTCCTAGCCATTGCCAATGCATGGCAGGGTCGATAGAGGGTGAGTGTGGTCGTGATCCCTCACTAAGAATAGTAAGGCCATATGTATTCTTGTAACAATTTCTGACGCCTTACGGGAAGAAAAAATGTGATTACCACGTTTCAAGGATATAGGGTGGGAGAAACCCATTAGACTCGTAAACATAAACAATACAATTTCAGTGTTTGATATTATTCTTTAAACAACATCTTGCAGATGTACAATCTATTAATTCTTCTTTGCTGTAATGTAATGTAATCATTGAAATAGATTCATAAGGGAAATTTTGGTTAAATGGCATCTCTAAAGATATTGTCAAAGGATTCATAACAAAGGTAGCATTGATGACTTCTATCTGATGAAAAGATATCGACTGTGACTTGAATGATGTTCTATTGAAATCATGTTTGTTGAGTGAATACTTGTTGCTTTAGTGCTTGAGTTTATAATGAGTCAAACTTGACAAACATTTGATTTTAGATTAAAAATCACTACGACAAAAAAGGCTTTTAACAATAGTACCTTTAGAAGTCACCAATACCTTAAAAGCTAAGCAATCATCCTATGTATTCGCAAAGTAGTGGCACTTGGAAATGATGGCATGTGTAATAATTAAAGTATCCAGTATAATTTCTTAGGTTATTACACTCGGACATGAAGAAGGTGACACCTTCAGACGAATTTGCGCATGCACAGATTTTAGATTTTATCTTGCTGGATAAAAGCATCTCTGTTTGAACGATTCCCTCGCCCATGAAGATTACGCCATGCTCAATTTCAGCACTAACTGTTGGATCTAGTTTTTATATTCTGATCTTATATCCTCACTACTGGTTATTAGTTAGTTGCTATCATGCATGCAAGGCTAGGATACTACTTTTTTTTCAAGGATCCTAGAGGCATAACGCCCAATCTAGGATTCCACTTTTAAAGCTGGCTGACTAGGTGTTTAGCCTAGTTGACAAAGTATGTCCCATCATTCCATCTTTCCACTTGCTTAGATCATACGCCCCTATGATTAGTTTTCACCTAGATGAGCATGGGTAAGCCTAGTTGGGTGTGTGCAGTGTTCTATCATGTTTTTTATTTACTTGGCTAATAGAGCTTGAATGTACTAATCACAGATTGAACTGCCCATTTGAGTAGCTTTTGAGCTTTACTAGCCAAGACCCTCAAAGGCTCTGGGTTGGTTTCTTTCCTTGATTATTCGACAAGACTATTACATACTTACAACAACAAAGTTCTATGCATTTAATCGCTTTGCTTGGGTTATAATTTTCTCGTTTTAGATCTTATTGATCTCATTTTTTTTCTTACATCTTTTTCTCTTAGAGGAGAAAATATCAAACTATTTAAAGTTAAGTTGAATGGTTTAGTTTTGAGAAATTTATAATATACAAACTAGTACAATTCTAACCTGTACATAATTAAAATTTCTATAATTGGAGGTCAATAATAGAACCATGAACCCAACATCACCTTTCTTAGGAAGTTCCATTAGCTATTCGCGAAGAAATTTACTTTAGAGTCAAAACATAGAACTCTTACTTATAGAATCTCTCTTACATTGAATTCTATCTCTAGCCTATCTTTTCCTCACACATATGCTCCCATGCACTCACATCTCAAAGGCCACAATCCATCTCAAATTCCATGTCATGAGTGTGAAGACTAAAAGGAAGAACAACCTTTCGCTAATGGTTTTGAGTTTTGAATTCAATAAAACCTATCTAATGACAAGCCTTCTCACTGATTTCCTGTCTAATCCAAGCTTAAGGATTTAAAGATACAAGATGTGTTACGAACGTCGGCAGCAAACGTAGTTTAAGACGTTTGGGAAGTGACCCAGATGTCTGGCCAGACGTCTGGAACCCTTTCCAGACGTCTGGTAATAAATTTTTTCGGCGTACGGGTTCGCGTCTGCGTGCCTGTGCGCGCAGACTGAACCTGCCGCCTTCATTTTCGCTTTCTCTCCCTGCAGGCGCCCCATTTCTCTCTCTCTCTCTCCCTGCGACTGCCTTATAAAACACTCCCCTCCCTCACCCTCAATCCATCCGCCTTCATCTTCTCCTTCTCCCTGCGAGCGAGCGAGAGCGTGAGCGAGCAAGTGCGGCAGCAGCGGCCGCAGCGAGCGTGCGGGAAGGAGTGTTGCGAGAGGAAGAAGAAAGCTCAATCGCGGAGGTGCGAGCTTGCCGGGGCAGTTAGAGCCGGCCGGCAGGGGAGCAGCGGGCGTGGGGTGTCGCGGAGGAGTTGCTGCAACTCGGGCAGCAGGCAGACGCGGCGCAGCGCGGCCGTACGTCGCTGGCAGAGGACGAACCGAGTCCTGATTCTGGGAAAATTTACTAGAATCAGACGTTTGGAGGAATGTCCAGACATCTGACAGGTACTATATTTTCTACCTTCTTCTATTTACGCATATACGGCCATGCAGCCGTCCGCCGCGTTCTCTGCACCTCTTCGTGATGAGAGCGGTTGCGTGTGTGCGCAGGTGTTGTTCGGGAGGGTGCGAGGGCGCGCCATCCCACACGATTTAGACGTCTGGACACGATACCAGATGACAGAGAGGACCTCCAGACGTCTTGGGTGACAATCGGACGTCTGGAAACTGACTTCAGACTATCCAGCAAGCTTCTGGACGTCTGAAGGACTGCGTAGAACAAGGTATGGCATGATCGACCTTTTAAGACGTCTGGAAGAGGTTCCAGACGTCTGATTTTGGACAGATTCGTCGTTTTTGACCCGTTTAGGACCCGTTCAGAGTCCGTTTTCCGCGTTTCGAGTTGCGTTCTTTCTAGATTTAATTTCTCTACCTGTTTACAATAATTGTATACTGTTCTGAGAAACTACTTGTGTTGATCCTTGTGTTAGGTCCTCGTTCCGTTGCGGCTCTGAGGGTTGCGGAGGCACGCGGGATTGCCGACCACGCCTCCAGTACTCCCGGTTTTGCGGGTAGAGTGGCCCTTTAATTTATTTAACAAAAATTGTACAATTATGAAACAACTAATAGAGTCTAGGGCATTGCATGAACCCTAGGACTGAGAAATTAGATTGAATGATAGATCCTAGGGTATTGCATGAATCCTAAGACTGGAAAACTAGATTGAATGCTAGATCCTAGGGTACGGCATGAATCCTAGGACTGGAAAACTAGTTGATTATATAAATAATACAGTCTTGGAAAAGTGGAAAGGAAATGATAACTGCCTGTAAAGTGGTTAACAGTTGCCTGTTAGAAATGGATAACTACGGTTGAGAACATGAATTGTATGGATATAAAGCTGGAACGGTGAAACCTAAATTGGCTGAGTTAAAAGAGCATGAACCCTACGGGGAATTAGGAGTAGAACTCCTGGAAAGTGAATGGAATAGAATTGGGGAAGTGAGCCGGCCCTTGAGTACGGAGTACCAAGGAGAGCAACTGTCCCCCTGTTTAGTGCAGAGCGGAGCTAGCCGGCCCAGGGACCCGGGGTTAGGATTGGCCACTTTGTACCGACTTTTGACCCTCGTGTACACAGTACCGAGGAGAGCTACTAGTGTAAGGAGAGCACTAGCTACCCCACGGGCCCCGGGGTTCTGCTAGCTCTCCTACACCGACTTGTTAGGCCCACTAGGCAAACCAGGGTAGTCAGGCGAGGGTGCGCGGACTATGGAGGGGCAAGACCCCTGTTTGGTTACTGTGGAGGGGTTGGACCCCTGTTACTGAGAGGACTCTGCCCTATACTTGTTTCGTGCTGTGCTTTGGGCACACCCGTTAACGGAAACGACTGACCGCGTGCCAGTGCGGGGTAGCTACCCGTGCGTCTATCGCGAGTGCCGTAGTCACCGTTACATCTGTCAGCGACCTTGGGGTGGTTGACTGAGGGTAGAACCACCACGGAGGACTCTCCCGGCCAGGAGAGCACCACGTGTTACTTCTACCTTTCGGAAAAGACTGCAATCAAGATCATTCCCACGAGGAACATTCAAGATCAAGAGAAGGATCTGAGAAATAAATCAACAGTAAATAAATGGAAAGATATAAATAAAGTAAAAACATAACAGCTACTGCCCACTCTACTGCTTCTTCTAGCTTTTAGTTGCCACTCTACTCAGCGTTTCGCTGACGTGTCACCCTTATTACCTTTTCAGGACCAGGTGTTGAGCAGCCAGAGTCAGCGGCTGCGGAAGACGCTGGGCCTAGTAGAGCCCAGTAGAGTTACCTTAGTACCTTCTGTACTTTTCTTTCCGCTGTAGTGAGTAGTTTTCTTTTACTCCCTGTACTCTTTTTATTGTAAGCTTCATGTTATGTACATGTTTATTTCTCTACTGTTGTGGTGGTGTATACTGTAGTATTTCTTTTCTCTACTGCTGTATTTTGTTACTGCTTGTTATATACATGTTGAATGTGGTTTATTTTACTGCTCTTTTGGTTACTTTCTCATTGGACGACTGGGTCTTGGGATTAGTCGAGTCGATCCGATTCTCGTGTCTCATAGGGATTCGGGAATCAGGTCGTTACAAGATGGTAGAATTTATGGTACTAATTGCACACAAAATGAGTGGTCTCTACTTTCCCCTAACCAAGGGTTTAAAAATCGGACCGATCATTGAACCAGTCAAGTTTTGGTTTTGATTTTTAGTGGTTCAATTGTTGGTTCAAATCGATCGAACTGGTGATGACATCATCGTTAGAACTAGACTGAAAAGAATCAGACTGATCATCCACCCAAGACTCTAAGATATACATGTTGGTGCTAGAGCACCACGATCATTTGTTTTGATGATAACAAAACACGTGTTATTTAACATTTGCAATTTGAGTCCTAGATTTCAGGTTAATTGCAAATGAGGACGTGTTTAGACGGAGTTCGAGCTCGCATCCAGGACGAATTGGAAGAGCTTGACGGAAAACAGAGGAGGTTCGCGTGGAGCGAAAGATTGAAGATGGAAGGAAATGAAGAATATGATAGATTTCCTTCTTTTGTACTTGTTGTATTTTTTGTTTCTTTTGTTGCTCTTTATTTCCTTAGATATTTCATGTTAAAGAGCCTCAAAGAACCCTAACAGTAGTCCTAGGAACATCGGCACAACCCTAGGATACTTAGGTTTTCTGTAGAATACTTAGAAAACCAATATAGGGTTCAAACAGCACTTCCAGACGTCTAATTCCCAAATCAGACGTCTGATAAAGAATTTTAAGACGTCTGACTGTTGTTTCAGACATCTGATAACTGTTAGGCTGGACATAGTTAGTTATGTCTGATGAAATCAGACGTCCAGACCTTAGACCAGACGTCTTAGGAGACGTCTGATGACTTTGCCAGACGTCCAATTAGTGGACCGTTGGCTGGCTTAGAAAACACTCAAGATTATGACCGTTAGAGCCTTATCAGACGTCCATAGGACTTTCCAGACGTCTGATAAATGACCGTTTTGCCTCGGCTGACCCAAAATCTCTTCTCAGAGATTTTCTAGCCATTGCAACGTTTGGAAATCAATTCCCACAGTAAAAGTAGGTTTCCAGACGTCCAGACATAGTGCTAGACGTCCTATATGTCGTCTGATGGACTTGCGCAAAAACCCTGTTTAGATCTGATTCAAGTCAGGGAGGAACCCGCATAGAATTAGACGTCTGACCTTGGAATCAGACATCTTAAAGTGACCTTCCAGACGTCTGATGCCAGAGTTAGACGTCTGATAACCCTGTCAAATGTAATCATTGTCCTGATTTCGGCCTGATTCTCTTGGGCTTTGCACCCAACGGCTATAGAACATTTCTTAAGCCTTCCAAAGCCTTCCTAAGGCCTCTATAAATAGAGGGGAGCCTTTGCAACACAAAAACACACAAGATATACACTTAGAAACACAAAAGACACACCTAAGCAACATACTTTTCACTCTTTTGTGTCTCTCTTGCTCTCTAAGCTCAAGTTCTATATCTTGAGAGCTAAATTCAGTTTGCGCACCCGCTCTCCCGCCGTTGTTTACGAGAGCGACGTAGCGCCATCGCGTGGCACACGCACCGCGTCATCGTCGACGCACTCCTTGCAAAGGGGAGTTTCCTATTTCCTATAGAAGCTAGGTTTAATTATTTTGTTGGCTCTATAGGACTATTGTTTATTTTTATCTTTGTCTTTTGGTTGGGTATTCGCTTTGCGAATTCCCGTCTCCTTCGTGGGACAAAATCCTTCTCGTGGAGAGAAGGGGTTGAGGAACGCTACCCTCGTACTTGTAGCGTGATTGTACTGAGGTTGAATCACCCTCGTTTTAAAGTGATTCGTTTAGTGGATTTGATCAACTAGGTTGATCGGAAAATCCTAACTTGAGAGGGTTAGGTGGTGGTTTTCACCCGGTTTTGGTTTCCACCTAAAAATTCCTGTGTACATTTTGTGATTGCTTATTTTTGTGAGATTGTTTATATTTTCAATTCCACATTTTTTTTTGTCACGCTGATCTCACCCCTCCAAGTAGGGAACTTTCAATACAATATTAACCTAGTCACATAAATACAAGTTTCATCCAAGTTGTAAACTGTTCGGAACATCTCTTTGTTCTCTAACATGCCAAATTTATATTCAATCTCCGATTCCACTATACTAGCATATCTTACTACAACTTCACTACTATTCTTCTCAACAACAAGCACTTCGTGACACATCCGAAGTCCAAATTTTGAAGCAAATGCTCCTAATTATGTGGACACTTTCTATACTAAATGCTAAGGAATTCCGTTAGATGAATCTAATATGTAACAAAGCTGAAACCATCATGGTTCACCAAGAACCACACCACCATTTAGGCCTTAGAAAAGAGAGTAATTGAATGGGAGAGTTGTCGACAATGTGCTCGGATCCCCTGTTGCAATGCAGCAATGCCTTGGCTACGCCCTTAGATTAGAATCCAATGGCTTCCACTTCCTGGAAATTTCTCCCATTTTTTTCTAATTGGGAGGGGATTAAGGCCTATGAATTATGATCCATGAGCTCTACTACAACACCACAATAGGGGATCCACAGTGTGCTGAAGGTGAAGGAACCAAAGCATCTATGGGGCCCACTCGATAGTTGCGGAAAAAGAAACCGTTGTCGAACCCTCCTTCATGCTTCGAGGTGCTGTTGTGGTGGAAAGGATCACAAGAGGCACTGTTGTGGTGGGAACAATTAAAGGAGGTGCTAGGCTGAACTGGGGAGGTGTTGGGTCGTGACTTACTAGGGCCAGGGGTTGAAGGTTGCGCGAGGACGTCGAGGAGTTGATCGGTTGGACTTCAAAGTCCCGAAGGCATGGATTTTTTTTTTTTTTTTACTTTGGACGGGTGGACCGACCGATCCAGGTTCATTGGTTACACTGATTGAACCGGGTTTAAGACGGTTCCACTGATTTAAGGCCACCTTGTCAAAATTGGTCGGTCTACCGTTGATTCTCGATTCAACCAGTTGGACGGGTCGGTTTGATTCTATTTTTAAAACCTTGCTCCTAACCACCTAACCTTTTATTTTATTTTTTAATTGGCTAGTGAGAGCAAAAATCAATTTTAAATTCTTTCTTGCCACCTAATCAACTAGTTTCAATGATACATTTCCAAGGTTTATGTACCATTTTTACTTTTGAATTTTTATATTCTTTAATAATAACTATGTTTCTTTCAAGTAGTGATGTTTTGGTACATAGAATCTTACGAATGTTAATATCCCCATTAATTACGGCAATTCCTTGTTTAAAGTGATTGGATTTTGTGTAATAATGAAAATCATTTTATATTCCTACTACATAAATCGGTAGGTTAGGTAGAAATGCATTTATTTTGTTCTCCCTGCATTGTAAAGTGTAGGTTATTGTCATTATTTTAATGTAGGATGCTTGCATTTATTTCCCTCTAAAAATGAGTGTTTTTTTTAACATATTTTGATAACATCTTTTGATTAACATAATTCTTCAATGATCAAATGATTAACCATTTAGCACCTTTACATATGCATCTCAAGTTGGTAGAGATCCCCCTTTCTTAGAAACTTCCCAGAGCTTCTAAGGTTCGTTTATCCTTTGCTTAGATCATCGATGGGTCTCCACTTCTCGACAACCTTCAACTAGTGCGCTTCCCCTCTCGATCATGACCCTATCAAAGCCCATATATACTTTCTTTTGGGAGAAGAGAACACCATCCTTCAACCATGGCTATGCAAATTCGACACTCCTCCCTACCACACAAATCACCCTAATATCTAGCACAACTTATGAATAGCCTTAAGTTCCTTATATTAAGTCAATTTTCTCTCCTTCTCGATCTGTCTATACTTTCTTCAATCTTTCCATTGCTGCTATGCACCTATGGTTTGATCTAGCTTGTTTGTCTAATGCATTTCCATTGTGATCAATGCTTGACATGTGAGTTTAGTTTCGATAATGCATTTTTGTTATGATACTGCCAATTGTCTAGTAGGTAGCAAAAGCTTTTTCTGAGTTTACAAAGTTGTCGACTTCTATGTTGTATGTGCTTTTTAAAGATATGATGTGGGATTCATCATCTATTGTCGTAGTTGTTCGTATGTTAGCGGTGGGCTCTTCCATCCTTTGAAGGTGCATCCAAGTGATCTTAACAAGGGTTAAAATTTCCAATGAACATTATTTTTGTCCCAAGCTTTACTTGTACCAGGAGTTATACTTGGTGCTTCTCTCCAGTATTTGGGAGTTTTTTTCTTTAATAAAAAAGAAATTGTAAGAGGAATTATGAAAAAAAATGGAATTGGAAGATGAATTAGGTGCCTTTTGCATTTGGGTAGAAAGAAAGAATTAAAATATGTATTTGAGTGAAAAGCATGTCATGTTGAGGAATTATAAGAAATAAGGATGAAATTATTTTATTTTGAAATTAAGGGTTAAAAATTAAAATAAAATAATTATGGAATAAATCGATAGAAATGAGCATCTTTTTTTCTTTTGATAACCTAAAATCTCATTTGAGTAAATTAAAGAGGAGTTGCATTAATCCTTCAAATAATATAGTAATAGAGATTGAATATCGATCTGTTCCATTAAAAAATACTAATCTTCTAACTAATGCAAGAATAAAGACTCTTAATTCTTGATTTCTACTATCAAAATCAAAAGTCTCAGTAGTTTGACCACATCATTGGAGGCAACTAGGAGTTCGGATCTTAATTCTGGCTACCAAAAGTATCCTTAAAAATGGAGAAAGAGAAAAATGGTGGGGAAGAAAAAAAAAGAAAAAGGAAAAGATCAGATCCAACGGTCTCAGCCAGTGCCTGTGACCGAAAATCCTCCCCAGAGGATAAAAGCGAAAGCAGAGGAACCCAAAACCAGAGAGGGAACGCACCGCCTATCTCCCTCTTCCTCTTATGACAGATAGATCGATATGGCTGCACTGTCAGTAACTACCACCGCGAGCTTCTCCCCGATCCCTACATCCCTCTCCTCCTCCTTTCCCTCCCACCGCCCCTCCCGCCTCCGCTATAGGCGGCAGCGGAGGCGATTGCCGAAGCTCTCGTCCCCCTCCTCCAACGGCCACGGCAGTGAGGTAGCGGCGGAGGTGGAGGAGGAGAACGACGAGTCGATGAGCATCGGCGCGCTCCAGCAGTTCGTTAACCTCAACCTCGGCGTCTGGAACGGCTCCTTCCATGTACGCTTATCTATCCGTTCCATATATCTGTCCAAACCCTCGTAATTTTCTCTAAATTCTCGGTCACTGATGGACGCCGCAGCAATTCGACGCGCGGGGGAATCTGCTGCAGAACATAAGCACGAGGCTGTCCGCCACCTCCTACGGGGAGAGAGACCTTCTCAGTTTGATCCAGACGTGAGCTTACAATAATACGCGCCCCCCTTTCTTTTCTTTTATTTTTTACCCCTTCTGTTGAACTTTTCTATATTTGGTGTATCTTTCTAAGGAGTGCTGTTATCTTTTCGATTTTCTTTCCTTTCCATAGAAAAATAGAAAATGCAAGTCAATTTCTAAGTCATAATCCACGCAATGCAGGGATTGAGCTGTTTATGTTGCATTTGAGCCTTTTAATCCCAAGTTATAACAATCCCAGGATAGAGCTCTCAATCCTGGGATTATCCAATTCTAGGGGGGTGGGTGGAATGAACTTAACTCAGGATTGTGTGGGAGAACACCCCCACCTATCCCCCCAAACACCTTATGATTTAACCCATATTTTTCCCAAACACAAAAACTTTACGATTTATCCAACAATTCCATCACTTACAAAATTAATCCCTTAAAATCAATATCTCAAAACAAATGATAAGTGCCGTGCCGGAAGGGAAAAGTGTTGTGAAAACAAAAGCCAAGATGAACCGACGTGAATTATGGCCTGGAAAGTTGCTTGAGTCAACCGGTGCTCCGTTCTTTAGTCTTGTGGCCATTGAGTAAAAAAAATGCAGCAAAAACAAAAACAGAAACCACGTGTGTCAAAGTTTGGCGCAAATTGGAGTATGGAGGTTTCCTGTGCGTGGGAAAACAATCCCCATGAGGGGCTATCCATACGTGGAACCAAGGAGAATAGCCGATGGCTATTAAAGGGGGCAGACGACCTCCTTAAGGCCTGCTATGGTGGCCGACAGAGAGGAGGAGGCCGGCTGCTAGTTGCTGGCAGGCCTGATGGCCAGTAGAGAAGGCCGGCTACCTTTGGTGGTCGGCGGTGATGATGTCGAGGAAGAGAGGAGAGGAGCTTTTAGAATATGAAATATTGATATTGTTCAAAATAAATTACAAGAGAAGACTCTCTTTTATAGAGAGAACATATCCCAACAATTTGGAAACAAATCACATCTCTAAAATAAGAAATATCTTATCTCTAAAACAAACCAAATCTCAAACTATTTTCCTAAAACACATTTACTAAAAATAGCCAACTTGACATCTAAACAAGACCTAAACTTGGTCCAAAGGATCTTCTAGAGATCGACCCCAGCTGGGCCTTTATTGATTGCCACGTGGATTGTTGGTTGTCCATGTGATCCTTTTCCTTCCTAACACTCCCCTTCAAGTCGAAGGCTGGGAGGTCGACGACTTGGTATTCCACTTGTGAGGTTAGATGCTCCACCATTCATCTTCTCCGAGAGCCAAGCTCTCTGTCTCCTTCGACGAGTCAATGGTGAAGCCTCTTGTAACCTCTGAAGTCTTTGCTTCTGTGGCAACCTGAGTAATCGTTGTGACGACTGCTATTGACTTGTCTTCTTGAAGTAGAATCTGTAGCTTCTCAAGATCTTCATGAGTTAGGGAGTCCACTCGTGAGGTGCTAGTAGCCCCATGTGGTGGCCTCCCGAACTTCTCCCAACACTTGTCTTGTGGATTATTATTGCGTCAACAATGTTGGCACTTCGGGTAGATGAGGCCACGTTCTCGTTCGCGCCCCACACTTGCTTCCAGTGTTGTAAAAGTCGGTAGTCGGTACACACATGGTTAGGCCACTGACTGAGTATATGGTATGCGGGGGAGTAGTTAGGGAGTACTCAATCGGGCATTTTTTAAATACACATACATCAAGAAGTAAGATGTACCATTGCATAAAAGTAAAACCATTTCCAAGGTCAAAGTTATAAAATAAGCTACAAATAGTAATTCCAAGGAAATAAAAGCATAAGTTCAAAGTACCTAATCATCAAAATAACAGAAAACACATCTGAGTACACATCGCTGTGCAAAAATTAGCCTAGTACTTGGTTGACTACACTGACTACTCAGCTGAGTAGTCGGTGTTGCCGACTATAGGACTGATATGGAGTATTCATTCGGGAGGGTGGTGCATAGGATTATTTGGCCGATTACTCGGCCGAGTAAGCTGGTTTTACATGATTGCTTGCTTTTGGAATAGCAAGTGTGGAGTTTTCACTTTTTGCCAAGTCTTCATCCTCGACAATCTCCATCTTAATGAGATGGCAGAAGATGGTCTCACGATCCATCTTCCCGTTGGAAGTCAGGATTTGATCCCTAGCAGCTCGATAACAGGGATGCAACCCCAATAAAAACGGCTTGTAGATGTTCAATTCCTCGAACAAAGCCTCCATCTTCTCATAATATTTAGTCAAGGAGAGATCTCCTTAACTAGCTATCCATATGCAAGTATAGAGATCAGTAATACGTGCATTATTTGAGGTTTGGGCATACATTTTCTCGAGGTCCGTCCAAATCTCATACACACTCTTTTCATAGAGCATGTTTGTAGAGATAGATGGATCTATCGAGTTCATAAGTCAATTCATGACAACATAATTCTCCTTCTCGAACTTCTTCTTGTCATTCTTCAACTTTGGTAGCTCCTCAAGGAGAATGCTAAGTTTCTCCTGACTTCCAACAAATATCTTGAAAGTGCGAGCCCACAAGACATAGTTGGACGCGCCACTAAGCTTGATGGTTGTCCCCGAGACAACCTTCTTGCTTTCTCCCGAATCAAGCGTGGCGTCTCCAACCATCATGGTTGATTCCACCATCTTCTCTAGTCTTCCTTCTCCACATAAGATGTCAGATTTGTCGAGGACTTTCTGAATGCGTGGAGCACCATCATGCGGTCAAATAACCCACACGCATAAGGAGCCTGGACCGAAGGCTTAGATATCACGTCAAAGTTTGGCGCAAATTGGAGCGTAGAGGCTCCTTGTGCGTGGGAAAACAGTCCCAATGAGGGGCTGTCCATACGTGGAACCAGGGAGAACAACCGGTGGCTGTTAGAGGGGGCATACAGCCTCCTTGAGGCCTGCTATGGTGGCTGGTAGAGAGGAGGAGGATGGCTGTTGGCAGGCCTGATGGCCGGTAAAGAGGGTCGACTACCTTTGGTGGCCAACGGTAATGATGTTGAGGAAGAGAGGAGAGGAGAGGAGCTTTTAGAATAGGAAATATTGATATTGCTTAAAATAAATTACAAGGGGAGACTTTTATAAAGAGAATATATTCCAATAATTTGAAAACAAATCACATATCTAAAATAAGAAAGATCTTATCTATAAAATAAATCAAATTCCAAATTATTTTTTTAAAACACATTTACTAAAAATAGCCAACTTAACATCTAAACAAGACCCAAACTTGGTCGAAAGGGCCTTCTAGACGCCAGCCCTACTGGGCCTTTATTGACTGCCACGCGAACTACCACATGGCCTGCTGGCTGCCACGTGTCTGTCCATGTGGCCCTCTTCCTTCCTAACAGTGTGTGTGCAAGAGAAGGAGAGAACTTTTGACTTGGAATTAATTGGCAATGAGAAGAGGGGCCCTATTTTCGTGGTCATTGTTATGTATAAAATGTGTAACATCAAAACGAGTAACATGACGCTTGTTCCATGACCCTTTTTTTTTCTTTTCTTTCTCTCGGGAATGCTTCTTGATAGCGGATACGATAAGAAAAAATCAACTGGATGTGTTCTTAATGGCATTTATGACAATAAATAATGCATAGGAGGGACTATATTGGTGCTGGTGCTAATCAACATCATGTCTCAAAGATGGATGATGTATTGCTTTTGCAGGCTATATGTAAAGCAAGCGCCTTCTAAAACTTTCATTTCAGACAAAGATGATGATGAACCCGAATGGGTGGAATATAAAATAAAGGAGACTAATATCTTTACTGTCGACAAATATCAACAGGTGAGTCTGATCATTCTTTCTGAAAATGAAGTATTCGAATTATATTCCCTTTGGTTATATTGTTGGTTGCTTGAGATGCTTTCTATCTTCTCCCTCTCTCTCTCTCTCTCTCTCTCTCTCTCTCTCGTGGAAGAGTGTTTCTTTAAGGGTTGCCTTTATTTAGTCTGCAGATTGGGTACTTCCCCAAGGAGAGGGCTTTTTCTCTTAGGTACCAAACCTGTGGTATGTTAGAGACTGTATTAAGAACAGGTGTGCTTGGAGAAGACGATGCAGGTGAAGAATCTCCAAGGTTAGTGCATGTATGGTCTGGATGTTGTATGATGTGATGTTAAGAATTTGATTTATTAATTCTGCAGTTTAAATTTCTCTGGGAAGAGAGGGCTGGGGGGGATGGCGTGGTACATAAAAATAATGGCCAAATAAAAATAGCCACAACCGATAAACCACAAGAACACAATTGATTTGACGAGCTTCCCCTTAATGGGTTAGTCATCAACCTAAATCCCCTTGACTTGGGATTTTTTTTTTCAGTCCCTGAAGATTTAGTAGAGAGCTAAATAAACATGGGTAGCTAAAAAGCTAATTACAAGCGCCTTTTTTTGACTTTTGTTAAATAGCAATCTATTCTCTTCATGTGAGAGGGAGGGCTCTTGACAAGCCAGACATCCAAGGACAATCGACAGCCAAAAAGAAATATAGACAAATCTATAGCCTTGAAAGAATCTAGATTAATTTAAGCTAAAAAACTATGGTTGAGAATATGCATGAGAAATACTAAAATGATTAGGAATGCGATGCAGATTCTGTGCTCCTGATTGTGAGTCATATGAAGACCAAGAGCATGACTCAGTTTGACTTATTGAGAATTAGGATGACAAGGAAGAATGACATACCCTAAGAATGCTGTTTTCAAAACATTGGTATTGGAACCTATTATAGGCTCAAGAGCACCTTGGGAGAGATTAGCTTATCTCTTACAATTGGTAAAAATGACTAAACATGGTAATTATATTATTACACAATGGTCAGCAAAATTATCAATAGCTAGCAGTCCGTTTGATTAGATTATGAGCAGAATGGTTGGACAGAACACATTCTTGGATACTTACTGGATGACTGGTAGCTCATTAAGTAACCAGCTAGATTGGTCGACTCAATTTTGAGTAGGAGCAAAATGCACGAGCTGGTTGATGACTTTGTTGATTGGTGATCTAATCGACTTGATTTGAGTCTTTTGAAGGAATTTTGACTTCTAGACTTGACTGAAGTTGTTGTAAGAGTTCCTAAAATTATTTTTAGGTCAATTTACTGTAAATTTATGTATCTTATAAAGGCTTTGACAATATTATGAAAGTAACAAATGTTTCCTCCATTTGATCTTAACACTCATAATCTTTCTTCATCTTGTTCTTCACTTGAAATCCTTCAACTCTCTGGGGACATTTGGCCTTTTACTTTCTATAGTTACATGTGTGCTTTGTGTTGCAAAAGAAGGTTGGCTCACAAGAAACATTTTGTTATTGTCAAAAGCTAAGATTATGGAGTCCATAGCATTATTTGTGTATAAGATGAGTAGAACAGTAGTGATGTTTTATTTTGATGTTATCATTCTTACAAGTGACAATGTCTGTTGCATTGTTGACTTGAGAGTAGGAATTTCCTTGTTAAGCATTTTGTTACGAAAGGTTTGGGTTCTCTCTGATAGTTTCTCGAAAATGAGGTATCATGCAAAAGACAAGGTTTTATACTATCTCAAAGAAAGTATGGTATAAATTTTCTGTAGGGGATAGACATGTTGGTTGCTAAGCTTGCATTCATTCTCATGGAT
Organism: Thalassia testudinum; assembly: GCA_037157565.1. NCBI lineage: Eukaryota > Viridiplantae > Streptophyta > Magnoliopsida > Alismatales > Hydrocharitaceae > Thalassia > Thalassia testudinum. The sequence goes on along the minus strand of JAZHRO010000022.1, from coordinate 77,934,729 downwards.
CGCTAATATTCATTTACATGATGGTAGCTTTGAGCCTCTGGATACTAGGCAATATAGATGCTTGGTAGGATAGCTACTTTTGTTCGTGTTGGGAATAAAGTGGGCCATGTGGCAGTGCCCCATGGCAGCCAGTCAGGGGCCCACTTGAGCGTCCGTTTTGATAGTCCTTGAGTCCTATGTTAGGTCTTGCTTTAGTTGCAAATTTTGTTTATTTGGTGCATTTGTTTTTAGTAGGTTTGTTTGCAAGATTTGGTTTGTTAATTAGGATTTGTTCCTTTCTATAATTAGGAGATAAGATTTGATTAGTTACTATTTTTAGAGGATTGCGATATGCTCTCTCTTCTATAAAATAAAGCTTTATAATCTCTCTTATTTTTGAGTAATACAATAATTCTTCCAACTCAACTACTCCTCTCCCTCTCTTCCAATCACCGTCGGCCACCCTCTCTCTCTAGGTAGTCAGCTGCTGCTGCTTCTCTATCTCTGTTCAACGTGGAACAGTCAACCCCTTGGACTATTTTTCCATACGCCTAGGAGCCTCTACTCTCTACGCTTGCGCTAAACTTGACATGGTATCAGAGCTTACAGTCTAGGCTCCTTGGCGTGTGTTCTCTAGGCCACACGTGTGCTCATCTTCGACAAATCCTCCTCATCAAATCTAACACCTTACGTGGAGGAGAATCGTAGATCGAAGAAAATGACAGACACCACCACCGCCACCGAAGCCATGTTATCAGGAGGAGACATCAATATGGTTCAAAAAATCAAGAAAAAGAAGTTTGAGGAGGAGATATATCAAAAGGTATTTTAGTTTGTATGGTGTCTTTGTATTCGATTTTTTAATCCTTAAAAGATGAGGTTTTATCGGAACAAAGGGTGCCAAACACTTCAAGAAGATCAAAGGGTGCCAAAGGAGCATCGACTATCGAGAGTGCGTCAAGACCAATGGTTGCCGCATCAACTCCAACTCAAGAGTGAGAAGAAGTGGCATAGTATAGTCTCTTCACAAAGACTGCATCGACTTCTTCACTTTCTCTTGGTGACCTTGACTCGAAGAAAAGCTGAGGATCTTTTCCAGCTCACGAGTAAGGCGTCATACTCTTTGAGGAGGCATATGGAACCCTCTAACGCATCGGGGAATGTCGAGATAAAGGGCTTGACTCTCGAGTGTAGAAGAAGAGACATGAATACCATCCTCAACTCTTCAGAGAAGAAAGTGTAGCAACATCATCATTAAGTTCAGTAAGTCATCCTCTTCCCAACCTTAACTTGAGGGGGAGTGTTGGGAATAAAGTGGGCCATGTGGTAGCGCCACACGGCAGCCGATCAGGGGTCCACTTGGGCACCAATTTTGATAGTCCTTGAGTCCTATCATAGGCCTTTCTTTAGTTACAAGTTTTGTTTATTTGGTATATTTGTTTTTAGTAGGTTAGTTTAGAAGATTTGGTTTGTTAATTAGGATTTATTCCTTTCTATAATTAGAAGATAAGATTTGATCTGTTACTGTTTTTAGAGGATTGTGATTTGTTCTCTCTTCTATAAAAGAGAGCCTTTGTAATCCCTCTTATTTTTGAGTAACACAATATTTCTTCCAACTCAACTATTCCTCACTCTCTTCCAATCGCTGTCGGCTACCCTCTTTCTCTCTAGGTAGCTGGTTGCTGCTGTTGCTCTCTCTCTCTGTTCGACGTGGAACAGTTAACCCCTTGGACTATTTTTCCACACGCCTAGGAACCTCCACGCTCTACGCTTGCGCCAAACTTGACATGGTATCAAAACCTACGGTTTAGGCTCCTCGACGTGCGTGTTCTCTAGGCCACATGTGTGGTCCTCATCTCTAACAAATCCTCCCTATCAAATCCAGCACCTTACGCAGAGTAGGAGAATCGTAGATCGAAGAAGATGGACACCACCACTGCCACCGAAGCCACGTTATTAGGAGAAGGCAAGATGGTTGTTTATGCAATCAAGAAAAAGAAGCTTGAGGAAGAGATTTATCAAAATGTATTTCAGTTTGTATGGTGTCTTTGTATTCGATTTTTTAATCCTCAAAAGAGGTGGTTCTATTGGAACAAAGGGTGCCAAATACTTCAAGAAGATCAAAGGATGCCAAAGGAGCATCGACTATCGAGAGTGCGTCAAGACCAATGGTTGCCGCATCGTCTCCAACTCAAGAGAGAGGAGAAGAAGAGGCATAATGTAGTCTCTTCATAAAGATTGCATCGACTTCACTTTCTCTTGGTATTCTTGATTCAAAGAAAAGTCGAGGGTCTTTTTCGACTCACGAGCAAGGCGCCATACTCTTCAAGGAGGCACATGGAACCCTCTAACGCATCGACTTTCGAGCATAGAAGAAGAGGCACGAAGATTATCCTCAACTCTTTAGAGAAGAACGGTGTAGCAACATCATCATCAAGCTCCACAAGTCATCATCCTCTCAACCTCGACTTGAGGGGAGGAGTGTTGGGAATAGAGTAGGCCATGTGCCAATGCCACATGACAATTGGTCAGGGGCCCATTTGGGCGTTGATTTTGGTAGTCCTTGAGTCCTATTTTAGGTCTTGCTTTAGTTGCAAGTTTTATTTATTTAGTATATTTGTTTTTAGTAGGTTTGCTTAGAAGATTTGGTTTGTTAATTAGGATTTGTTCCTTTCTATAATTAAGAGATAAGATTTGATTAGTTACTGTTTTTAGAGGATTGTGATATGTTCTCTCTTCTATAAAAGAGAGCCTTTGTAATTCCTCTTATTTTTGAGTAATACAATAATTCTTCTAACTCAACTACTCCTCTCCCTCTCTTCCAATCATTGTCGACCACCCTCTCACTCTCTCTAGGCAGTCAGCTATTGCTGCTCTTTCTCTCTGTTCAACATGGAACAGTCAATCCCTTGGATTGATTTTTCACACGCCTATGAGCCTCCACACTCTACACTTGCGCCAAACTTGACAGCCAGTATTGCACATATCAAGGCTTCTTCGATGAGCAACATTAACCATTTCATGGAGAAATCTATCACGACTTATCAAATGCGATAGTGATAACTCGTATGTCTCGCTTGATAGAGGTTTAAAACTTAAGACCAGGTAAAGTTTAGGAAGTCACAAGCTTTGAGAATGGTGAGATAAGTGGTGGGTTAGTGGAGTGTAGATGTGATGGTTGAGTTGATATACTATTATTGTTTTTTATTTTTATTTGTCTTGGGAGTGGGTTGGATGGTGTAGATGTGATGGGTGGGAGTGTGTTAGTGGCGTTAGATGTGCTTGGTGGGGGTAGTGTGATGCGTGGAAATAGGTTAGTAGAGTGATACCAGCTGGAACACCTCACAATCACGTCAGAGCCACGTGGCTGCATTTAGTGGAAGGTTCTAGATCCTAGATATTTTGATTAGCATCGTTATCATATAGGTTGGTTGTTGTGTCAAGAGTCCGTTGTGGTAAGGGTGCATGGGTTGCTTCTGTTTTTGTTTGTGCATGCAGAGATTTGTTACCTCATTTGCATGTGGGATATAAGTCTATGTATGGAGATGATGTACCCTTGATGAATGGCATCAATGAACATTTGGTTTCCTATTCTATCTTTTACCTTATTACACTAACATGGTTATGGTTGTCCAACCACCATTATGTGTCACTAGCCTTGTCTTCTCCTCTGGTGGCCATCAAGCGCTCGTAGTGGTTGCTTGACCGCAATGAGGCCAATAAGGTGGTATCGAAGCCATCTTCGACCTAAGGGAGCTTTACCGAAGTCATGGCAAACTACAACGTTGACTTGTTGATCCACATGCAACAAGAGACTCATGCGTTGCTATAGCAAAACTACAGCACGAAGAAGAGCTCGTGAAGGTCTTGAGGAACTAAAAGCATGAAGGAGATGAGGGCTTCCCTTTGGTAGGTCATGGGGGGAAGGGCAAGGCAAGGGGAGCAGCTTGTTGTTGTCGATGCTAATGCCTCCTTCGACTATCGAGTTGAACTTTCCCATGCATGATGGAACTACAAAGCCTACTACATGGCTCCAATGCTTGGAGAGGTTCCTTGCTTATAATAAGGTGCCCGAGCATGAAAAGGTATGGTTCACCTCGCTCCACCTTAAGGGAGCAGATGAGTGAAAGGATTACTGATTGGCAGGAGTTTCAAAGAGAGTGGAACTATAAATCCTCACTCGGTTTGGTAAAATAGAGTGCAAGGCTTTGATAGGTCAACTATGTCAGCTATGGCTCCAAGTTTGAGGAGCTTCAAGCAAGGGTGCCTCCAATGGAGGAGGAAAGCTTCACCAAAATTTTTGTGGTGGGTCTCAAGGAAGAGTTGTGCACTGAAGTCTTTATTCTTTACCCTCACAAGATGAACCAAGTGGTCAGGTATGCTTGTATACTAAAGGATTGTAACCTATGGCACACTCATTTTTCTTTCAGTACCTCAAGTAACATAGCTTGGGGGACAAGCATGACGACAATAAATGGACAGAAAGAAAAGAATGGATTGGTTCTTCCTATCAAACGACTCACGCCAAGAAATGGCGAAGCGGCGAAGGATGAACCTATGTTACAATTGCGACGAGCACTTTACGCCATGGCACAAGTGCAAGTTGCGGACACTTTACTTTTTAGCTGACAAAGAGGATGAGGTGGAGAGTGAGCAAGAGGAGACCGAAGATACCATGGAGACGGATGAACATGTTTCCTCACATTCCATTACAGGAGTCTCCATCGAAGGACTTGTGAAGTTGTTGGTGCGCTTAAGCAACAACCTTAGGATTGCACTAATGGATAGTGGGAGCTCGGGCAACTTCATAACCTTGACTTTGGCTAGGAACAATGCTTATACTTGGGAAACCAAATGATCAACATTTGTTTCAATAGTCGGAGGTGGGGTGCTTTAGACATCGCATCAAGTTAACAACTTTTCCATGTCCACCTACGTGCATGAGTTCAACTTCCATGGGTATGCCTTGGACCTTAGCTCCTTCGATATAATATTAGGCATTCCATGGGAAGACTACGTGGGATATAGAGACCCCATCCATCTCCTATACACATGGACAAATCACCCTCCTTGGCATCACAACCAACCTAGGTAATTTGATGGTGGATGACCTCCATTGTGAGTTGCAGGGACAAGAGGCCTCATACCTTCTCTACTTAAAGAACATGGCACAGGATGACGAGGTGATCGAGTTAAACATGGAAATGGACCATTTGGTCCACTAGTACTAGGACATCTTCCAAGCACCTTTTAGGCTACCCCCAAAGCGATCTCGTGCACATGGGATCTCCTTGAAGGACAAATCCATCGTAGTGGTTGTGGCATCCTATCGCTATTCGTGGGTGCAAAAGAACAAGATAGAGCAATAATTATGTGGCTTTCTTGTTCATAAAACCTCATTTGACTGAGCCGCCCATTTATTTCCCCTGTGCTGCTAGTCAAGAAGAAAGATGACAATTAGCTATTTTGCATTAACTACCATGTCCTTAATGAGCGTACCATAAAAGATAAGTACCATATTCCAATTCTTAACGAGCTATTGTATGAATTGCATGGTGCCACGTACTTCACCAAAATTGATTTGCATTCTGGGTACCACTAGACTTGCGTTAACAAAGGAGATATACATAAAATCGCATTTCGTTTGCATTAAGGCCACTATGAGTTTGTTGTCATGTCCTTCGGGTTATGCAACTCACCTTCTACATCCCAAGCTATCATGAATGATTTATTTTAGCCATTACTTCAATTCTTGATGTTAGTCTTCTTTGACGATGTCCTTTTCTATAGCAAATCTGAAAGGAACACATCATTCATGTCCAATAGGTGTTGGATATTGTGAAGGAATAATGCCATGTGGACTGCCACGTGGCACAGTTGCCATGTGGAAGTGAGTTTGTGGGTCCAAGGTCGTGTGGCCTATTTAGGGTTCTAGGAAGGTGGTTTGGATGCCAACTTTTGTGCCACATGTGGCAAGTTCTTTTAATTAATTAGAGTGCAATTTATAATTGATTTAAAATAGAATAAGTTCATTGATTAAGTTTGTTTAGGGTATGATTTGTTATGATTGAGATTTGATTTAGGTTTAGGTTTGGATCTCTTTAAACAGAGACCAACATCTACTTGTTTTAATTGAGTTGCAATAATATTCTTCCACTTAAAACAACTCCCCTTGCTCCAATTCTCTCCCTCTCTCTCTCTCTCTCTCTCTCGTGTGCATTCTCCATGCGTAGGATCTCCACACGTCAACTTCGCCTTGCTTTCATTGCAAATCATCACATGGTGTTAGAGCGGGTTTCTCCTTGGAACTAGGCACATACGTGGAAAAGAGAATAGAGGAGAGAAGAGTTCACACACGAGAGTATCTCTCTTGTGCATGAACCCTTCATGCGTCACCTTAGGCCACGTAGTTTGTGGCTTTTTCATTTGGCATGAGAGTTCTCTTAAAGAACTCTTTGGAAGACCTTGGCACCTTACGCAAGGCCCAAGGAGTCAAGTAAGGGTTTCTCGACGAATCCTCTCATTACCGCATCTAGCGCCTTATGCAGAGCATAGAAGTACGGGGAGATTTGTTGTCCAAAGAAGAACATGTTGGAAAACGAGGCCCTTGTGTCAACTGGAGAGGGCAAGGTGATCGTCTAGGGGACAACTATCAAACTTCAAGGGGCATCCAACTTTGTTTTATGGGCCAGGGCATTCAAAATATTCGTGGGCAGATAGGAGAATCTCCATATGTTACTTGAAGAAACCACTGAAATCAAAGACTCAGTGAAGAAGAAGCTTGATAAAGACAATTATCTCGTGATGAATTGGCTGATGAACTCAGTCAATCTATTCATCACCTCCAATATGTTGTGCAAGAAGTTGGCATTCGAAATGTGGGATTCCTTTGAGAAGAGGTACTCCAAGCAGTCCAGAAGCACTCGTATCACTGACCTTTATGCTTGTATTTGGACGACAAATCAAGGAGATCTTCCCCTCATAAATATTACTCAAAGATGGAGATGCTATTTGAGGAGCTTGGGACTTTTAAGCCTGTCTGTTGTGACAAGCAAACCACCATGCGTGCAAGGTGGCAGGCAACGAAGTTTCTATCAGGGTTACGTCCCCAATTTCAGCCAACATGTGATCAAATTTTTGCCTTGGATGAAAAGATGGATCTTGAGACAATTGATAGTCATCTTGAGAAGCTTAGAGAACCTAAGCTGGAGTCGACTACGGTGTCCAAGAACACTGCATTAGCCAGTACTGATGGTGGCGCAAGACATGGGAAGGACGAGGCCGAGCCTTAGGTTGAGTCTTCCCACCTTGTCAGCATTGCGAGCACATGAATCATGCACATGAGAAGTGTTGGGATAAATTTGGGAGGCCTCCACGTGGCACACCTACTTCCTAATGTGAATTTTCCCTATTTCCTGTAGATTTAGAGATCCAAGCAATGCTTCAAGAGGATAAGAATATCACGGTGGCAGTTGCGACAATTATTGAGGTTGCCCATGAGGCAATGACTTCGAAGGTTGCACAAGAACTCTCTGTGGCTTCCCAAGGAGTTGAAAAGGAAAGCTCGAGTGTAGAAGATTATGAAGAGTGGTGGGGGCTCTAGCCTCATCGCAAGCGCATAAGTCTACAGCTTACTCCAACCTCAACTTGAGGAAGAGTGTGAAAGAATAATGCCACGTGGCAATTGACATGCCAGATGTCAATGAGTCTGTGGGTCTAAGGTTGTATGTCCTGTTTAAGGTTTTAGGAACATGGCTTGCATTCCAAGATTTGTGTTACATGTGGCAAATTCTTTTAATTAATTAGAGTCTAATTTAGGATTGAGTTAAAATAGGAATAAGTTGATTGATTGAGTTTATCTAGGATATGATTTGTTATGATTGAAATTTGATTTAGTCTTAGGTTTAGGTTTGGATCTCTTTAAATAAAAACCAACATCTACTTGTTTTAATTGAGTTGCAATAATATTCTTCCACCTAAATCAAATTCTCTCTCTCTCTTGGTTCTCGTGCAACCTCTACGTGTGGAATCTCCACGCATCAATTTCACCTCGCTTTCTTTGCAAATCATTACAAATATCCTTTGCCAGCATAGCTTCTACTGCAAGCTTTCCAAATGCTCATCTGAGGTCCGACATATTGAGTACCTGGATCATATCTTAATCGAGGATGGCATACATGTTGATCCATAAAAAATCCAAGCTATTGTGGATTGGCCTACACTAATGTTAGCTCGAGGCCTTTGGAGTTTCCTCAAACTTGCCTGTTATTACCGTCGATTTGTGCAAGGATATGAGAGCATTGTGGTGCCACTTCACACTTCTTTTAAGGGGAAGCTATTCCAATGGACAATTGAAGTTGATTATGCCTTCAAGTCTTTGAAGGGGGTTCTCTCAATCGCCCCCATGCTTCAATTACTTGATTTCTTGCAACCATTCACGCTTGAATGTAATGCAAGTGATAGCGGCATTGGAACCATTCTTATGCAAGAAGGGCAACCATAGCATATCTAAATCAAGCTCTTTCACCACACAAAGAACCTTTTTGACTTGTGAGGAGTTGTTGGCACTTACCTTGGCTATAAACAAATGGCATCATCATTTGAGCAATGGCAAGTTTATTGTCTACATCGACCATCATAGCCTTAAATATCTCCTGCAACAAAAATTTTCCTCTCCTCGACAGTAGAAATGTGCAGCCAAGTTGCTTCCATATTGTGGAGATTCGTGGATGCGTGGAGTGGGCCTTGGCACGTGGAGAGCCTACGTGTGAGCCTTGGTGTGCGATGGAGGGAGAGAGAGAGAGGGAGAGAAGCCAACAATGGAGAAGAAGAAAGCGAGAGAGAGGGAGTTGTTTATTTGGTAGAAACAATAATGCATTCAACTCAAAAGAAATTACATAGAGTCTCTCTTTAAATAGAGAGTTATTCCTAATCTCTAAATAAGGAAACAAGATCAATCAAATCTCTAAAAATCACGAAAAAACATATCATCCTAACAACTTAATTATTTGACATCTTAACATACTAAAAATAAGAAACTTGGACCCAAAGACACCCTAACAAAAATCCCTAGGGCCGATGCCCCTTGGGAGACCACTATACTTGCCACGTGACACTACCACGTTGCCTTTATTCTCCACACTCTCCCTCAAGTCGAGGTTGGGAGGACGATGACTTGCTCTTTGACTTCGTAAGGCTAGATGGCCCACTATTCTTCATCTTCTTCAAGCCCGAAACTCTCCAACTTGTCGTTTGTAAAAGTCACGGTGTAACCTCTTGCGACCTCAAAAGTCGTTGGGCAACCTCAATAGTTGTGACAGCCATTGTACTCTTCTCCTTTTCTGCTTGAAACATGGCTCTGATCTTCTCGAGATCTGCAAGAGTAAGGGAATCCACACGTGAGATACTAGTAGCCCCACTTATTTATCCCAACAATGATCTTGCCGAACTCTCCTTCTTGACTCTTCGAGTCTTGTGTAAGGCATCGAGGTCCTTCAAGGAGTTTTTTGAGAGAACTCACAAGATGACGAAGATGCCTTGAAAATCAAGGCTTCAATGCATGTTGGAATCACACACAAGATAGGGCCTTCCTGTGCATGATCTCTCCTCCTTGCGCCACCTTGATTCACGCGTGGAAGGATAGAGGCACCAAGACTGGTGACTCTGATGCCATGTGGAAATTCGTGGAAGCGTGGAGTGGGCCTTGGCATGTGGAGAGCTCATGCATGAGCCTTGTTGGACGATGGAGAGAGAAAGAGAGGCCAATGATGGAAAAGAAAGAGAGAGGGATTTATTTATTTGGCATAAACAATAATGCATTCAACTCAAAAGAAATTACGTAGTCTCTATTTATATAGAGAGTTATTCCTAATCTCTAAATAAGGAAGCAAGATCAATTAAATCTCGAACAATCAGTAAAGAACATATCCTCCTAACAACTTAATTACTTGACATCCTAACATACTAAAAATAGAAAACTTGGACCCAAAGACACCCTAACAAAAATCCCTACGGTTGGCGCCCTTTGGAAGACTGCCAGATCTGCCACGTAGCCTTTATTCTCCACACATATGATTTCACTATTGAGTACAAACATGGCTCGCAAAATGCAGCTGTCGATGCACTTTCCCACATGCTTGATGACCACCTCATAGCCATTTCCATGGTGCATTCCAAGTGGCTTCAATCACTACAAAAGGAATAGATATCATTCGAGCATATCAGTCAATCATTAGTTGATTACATGGCCATTCGAACAATCCCTCATATTGGATGCTCGAGGATGGGCTACTTTATTGGTGTGGAAGGCTCTTCTTGGAAGCCAACTCGCCCATGAACCCCACTATCTTATGCGAATATCATTCAACACCAACCAGAGGTCATACCAGTTACGAATGAACTCATGAATGCCTACATCAGGACTTCACATGGACATGGCCATCAATGAAGAACAGAAGTGCATGACTTTGTCCGTAATTGTGATATTTATCAAAGAAACAAGGCACAACATATGGCTTCATCGAGACTTCTCCAACCCCTCCCCATTCCCAGCATGATATAGGAAGATATCTCTATGGATTTCCTTGAAGCCTTACCTATAGATCATGGATATATTTTTATTATGGCCGTTGTGAATCATCTGTTGAAGTATACTCATCTCTCCACTCTAAAACACCCCTTCACCGCCAAAGATGTTGCTCGTCTATTTATATATGTTGTAGTGAGATTGCATAGTATTCCGTGGAGCATAGTGGCAAACCAGCTATTTGAGACCATTCACGGAAAGCCTCCACCAAACCTCCAAACCTTTATACGTGTTACAACAAAGTTGCCTGAGGTGGTTATTTCTCTACAAGTGTGGGATGCAATACTCAATGACCTCAAGCATCACTTGATGAAGGCCCAAGCTCGCATGAAGGAACATGTGGGCAATCATCATTGAGAGTCTCATTTGAAGGAGAACAATAGGTCTATCTCAAACTGCCTACCTGTAGTGTCAGTCATTCCCAAAGATTGCTCTCCGACCTATGTTCAACTTCAATTTCCCAAGAAGATACTCTAACATTGCATGGTGAAGCGAGGAAGCAAGGCTGTCACTTAAGTCCGTGTCTTATAGGCGGGTGAAGATGAAAGCTCAGCTACATGGGAAGATTATCACAAGCTCCGCAAGAAGTATCCTTTGTGGGCCATCAAGGACGATGGAGCTTTCGAAAGGGAGGGCAATTGATACTAGTTGTGACACATCATGGCCATGTGGTTGTCAACTGGTGGAAGATTCTAGGTCCTAGATATTTTGATTAGCACCGTTATCATATAGATTGGGTTGTCATGCATCAGAATCCAGTTTAGTGAGGGTGTATGGGTGGCTTCTTTTTTTGTCCATGTATGCAAAGGTTTGTTGCTTTGTTTGCATGTGAGAGATAAATCTGTATATAGATATGATGCACCCTCGATGAATAGCATCAATGAACATTTGGTTTCCTATTCTATCTTTTTCCTTGTTACACTAATGCAGTTACAGTTATCTGGCCACCCTTGCGTGTTGCCGGCCTCGTATTCGACCTTCGGTTGCCATTTGTCACTCACAGTAGTTGCTCAACCGGTGAAGCCCACATAGAGGTAAAGGTGAAGGATGGTGATGTGATGGATGAGAGATGTTGAAGATAACTCCCCTTTACTATTTATATAATGCAGCATTTAGAAAGTCTATGTGGGATAACATCTCACTTTAAACTGCCACCAAATGAGGCCTTGGAGATTTGAAATCTTCTCAAAAAGGGTCTTTATACAAAAGGAAAATCCTTGGATGCAGTAGCATATGCTCGTGCAGATTATGTTGGGTTATGCAAGGACAAAAATCCATTACAAAGATTTTATGCTGTACTGGTTGGGAATTTCATTACTTGAATGAGTAATAAACAAACAGTGGTTGCTAGCTCAAATGCAAACGTGAAATGTCATTCCATAGTTTAGACTATGATAGAGTTGACAAGGATGTGGTTTGTTATGAGTGATGTTCAGTTAGTGAAATCTCTTGTGGAGATGACATTTGAGTGCTCTTCATTACCAATAATACCATATTCCACAAGAGGCAATGAATGTAGAAGTTTACTGTCACCACACATGGGATATGACATAGAGGGGTTCGTTTGTTTGTTACATGTAATCGACAACATTTACAAAGGCTTTCTTTAGACGAGCATGATGGATACTATGCTTTTGCTTGTAGGGGAGTGTTGAGGTTAGCTTATATCCTTCTTTATCTCGTATTTGTTTCTTTTTTTTTGTTTATTTTTAGTTTCATGAGGACATGCTTATAGTTTTCCTACAAACTTTCCTCAGTCTATAGTGCACTAAGATTTTTCTCCATAAGAAATAAAAAATATGAAGATTATCCCAATTCTTTTAACTGAATGTGATTATATTCCAAGGTGAAAGATAAGTTCTTGGGATGAATCTTTATGGGATCTTTTTTTGCTCTTTTCTTTACTTTTAGACCTAGAAAATATAATGGATGTTCTTCTAATCTTGAGTAGGTATGTTCCCCCCCTTTTTTTCCAAAAAAAAACATGGGAAACAATTTTTGTTGTTATTGTAGCATGCATGGTTTTGAAACCTTTGTCACATCTATGTCGAAATCTAAATTTCCTTTCATTGGTAACCAGAACTGCATATGTGGTCACTGTAACTGGAGGTTCTTGGCATTCTTAGTAATGTGCAATTGACCATCTTATTTGATGCATTTTTTCTTTATTTCTTATTTTTAAACACCTTAGGTTGAGGTTCAAACCCTCTATCTCAATCACCACAACTGTACTACAAATGGCTCAGACATTTCCTTCACATGGAGGTCATCAGTGACCTAGGCCAAATCAACTTCTCTACTTGGAAAGGCACTGTTTCCATAAATAAATAAACTATCTTGAAGCAAATGATTTCATGCATTATAATCTTGATTTTGCAGCATCGTTTGTGTTTATAACAGACATTTCTATCTAACTATGCCTTCTCCAGTTTGGAATGGCTAACTGCCTGAATTAGGGGCCTAGGGCATTGGATTAAGTAGTTTGATGTCTCTCACTTTTCAGAAAGTTGTTCATACCATTCTGCCTTCTATGACGTTGAACAGAGGTTTGAAGCTTCCTTCTCGTTATCCTTCAGTTGTGTGCGAGAATTGTCTTTACTCTATGGAGGAAAAGTCAAGAGCAAGGGCCTTTCACATCTTGGATCCAAAGGGTATTCCTGAAATGGTACTTATCTTTCTCGAGAAATTTGGGGAAGGAGCATCACCAGTCTCATCCTTAGACAGTTCTCACAATGTGGTACTTACAATTGGCCATAAACTGGTTTCCTCACTCTCCTGCATGAACTTGTAGGTACAGCTAACTGGATTTTATGTTTCTTGTTGAGGTACTTCATGCAGGATGTTACCGATAGGTTGAAATCATTACTTGGATGCTGGCAAGGCCACTCTATAACTAAACGTAGTGGTGTCTACGGAGCAACAATTGCTGAGGCCGAAACAGTTTCTTCTCTCGAACTAAATGATAATGGCCAGTTAATTCTGGTACTTAGGATGTTGATTGCATGCTATCATGAAATAATATTATGTGTACTTTGATCTCATGTTTGCTATGATTATGATGCTGATACAATATCTTTTGGTGTAGGACATATCTTCGACAGCAAGTGGTGGTAATACCACCACAAATGTCCGTTGGATTGGTCAACTTTCTAACAACACAATAAACTTTGATGGAGGATTCCAGACGACCATACTTCCTGGGGGAATGTATGTGGGGTGCCCATCGGATGTGAGCAGGAATGTAGCCCAATGGCAATCCTTCCACCTAGAGTTTTGTTGGATGGAATCTCCTAACAAGAGGCAGAGGCTTGTTCGAACCTATGACCATCAGGGGTTGGCAGTATCATCTACGTACTTCTATGAGACTAAAGTTTGAGTTGATCATGAGACAAGGTTCCATTATCATTTTCCTCTTATTGAAAAGATAGGTGATCCATTCTACCTGATGAGGTTTGTCATAGCGAGTATTTTTAGCTTTAAACTGCCATATTTTGGATGGATATTTTGTCTAAACTGCTTCATTTTTTTCAACAGTCCTTGATGCATCTAAGCATGTGAATTACACTAAAGGGAAGACAAAGGACTTTGAGGAGGCATGGATGGTGCTCCCTTGGGAACCAATATGTAGTGCTTCTGAGGTCTGCATTTACCCCATTCATTTGGTAAAAAAAAAGTTATGTCCACCAAGAAACTTAAATGGCAGTGCACATTAAATTTGAAGATTGAAGTGATTTTGTGCCTTTGAGTCTTCCCATTTCACGTGCAACCTACATTTTGTTAATGTTTGAAAACAAACTTCCCTTAACTTGGACTCCTTTTAAATATCCCGTTGGCATCTTAAATTTCATGGAAAACTCATGCACATGGAGGTTGCTTGCCAGCTGCATGCTGTATTAAAGTTGTGGAAGTATAAGTAAAATAGTTTTCACTATTGAAAATAAAAAAATCTTGACCTCTTTATACGGAGAGAAGTAGGATGGAGAAATTACATAGTAGTCTTACTTATTGCTTAAGAAAAGAAATAACATATTTTGTTAGCATATGTTATTATTTATGTTTGTACGGCTTTTGGATTTTTAGTTCCTTAGGGGTACTAATGCACTTTTACCCTATATAAGAGAATCTAAGGTTTTCAATAACAAATTGAATTATTTCAATCAATTTAGTATCAGAGCAGCGGTCCTGGATTGGGGCTCTAGGTATCCCACCCCTAAAGCCTCCAAACCCTAACCACCAAATCCCTTCCTTTCTCTCCCTATGCGCACCAACGTGGTGGCGATAGTGCGGTCTGGTGACGCTACAACACTGACCCTTCGCAGTAGCAAGACCCGCTGGCGCTGGAGTAGGTGCGGCGAGGGTTTACAACACCTCCAGCAGCAGTGCATGTGATCTGCGATGACCCTAGCAGCGGCGAAAGGGGTTGGCGATGTTGGAGTAGGTGCGCAGGCACTCCTACAATGCTCCTACCGGTCGGCGACGCTCGCACGACACTCTTACAGCGCTCCTACTGGTTAGCGGTGCTCACACGCATGGCGCTCCTGTAGCGTGAGTAGGTCCTCGACCCGCAGTTGGCGGGGACCTCGAGGGGTTTGTAGCCTTGTTCTAAGGGCTACATCCCTTGTAGTCGTAGGGAGAGAGACACCTAAGTCCCCTTGAGGTCATCTCGGGTGTTCTCCCTGCACCCAAGCTAGGCCAACACCTATCCAAGGGGGCTTTCCACGAAGATGCAGGTTTGAACGTATCTGGTTTTAAATCTATTGATGATTTCTTGGACATAGAAAGCTGATTGAGGCTTCCGGATTGCGAAGATGGCTTCAAATGATCAATCTGAGGTGGCATCGGGCTCTCTTTCGAACACTGGGGTACTTAAGAATCCGTTTTTCGGCCCCGTCGTCAAGTTAGATGAGATCAACTACCTGTGGTGGTCCCAGACCTTTGTCATGACTGTCAGGGGTCATAAGAAAAGCTATATTCTTATAGATCCGGAGCCTGCAAACAAGACTGGCACAAATGCCAACTGGGATAACGACAATGCCATGGTCTGTGCATAGCTTATGCAGACAAATATTCCCTGAATAGGAGATGAGATAATGTACTACACCACAGGGAAGATGTGGGAGTCCTTGCGTGACACATGCCAAGAACTCCACATGGGTTTTTCAGATCTTTTACAATTGCTTCTACTTACGTCAGGTAGGACATACGCTGCCACAATACTACTCTCTCATGAAGGGAACGCTGGAGAGGCATCATTCTTATCTGCTGGGGTGTGCCTGTGAGTTATGGAGGAGCTTTAGGAGACAGCAATCTTCGTTTTCTTAGCAAGTTTCAAACTTGAGTATACGGTAGCTAGAGATCAGATCCTCATTGCTCCTAAGCTTCCTACCCTGGATGAAGCTTATAGCAGACTCGGTAGAGTAGCAGTGCGCACTCCTGTCCTGACTCTGGTGCTCAGACGTCCACACTAGCTGCGATTCCTGGACGTGGTAGGGGTGCTCCCTCTCTTGCACGTGGTTGTGGATGCAAACGCTCTTCTAGTACACGCACCAGGACTTTGTGTACCTACTATGGTAGACTTAGCTACTTTGAGGCTACATGCGGGTAGAAGCATGGTAGGCCACTTGTGGCCAATCAGGCAACTGAGATCACAAATGGAGTTCTCCCCAGTCCTGATGTTAGTTCTCTGAGCATAGAGATTGAGACCTTGCTGCAGTAAATTACTCAGTTGACTTAGGCATCTTCTCAGTCTCCAGATACTGCAACTATTGCCACCTCTTCTAAGGCACCTATGACTGGTATGTCGTCACTCGTCTTCTGGTGATTGGTCGATTGATTCTGGTGCATCCAAGCACCTATGTTGCGACATGAGCTCTTTCTCTCAGTTAGCACCAGTTACACCAGCCAGGATCGCACAAGTGGCAGATGAGAGACATTCACCATTGGTTTGAAAGGGAGATGTCTTTATCTCCTACTTTGAAACTGACTGGTGTTTTCTATGTGCTTGATTTTTCTTTGAATTTACTATCTGTTTATAGTATTACTAGAGATCTGAACTGTCGAGCTATATTTGATACATCTTTTTGCGTCTTGGAAGACAAGTTGATTGGGAAGACGATTGGTGGAGGATGTGAGGAATGGGGGGTGTACCATTTAAGCCATATTGTTGTTGCTACTTCTGCTACCCAGGGCCTTGCTTCTACTGGATCTCCTCTTTAGTGGCATCACTGCCTTGGCCACTTGCCTATCGATCGCCTTAGACGTGTCTTGCCACACATATCCTCCACTACTGCTCTTACTTGTGATGCTTGTCAGCTGAGCAAGTACCATAGGGCCAGTTTTTCCAGTTCTACTTCTGTTTCTTTAGTTGCTACATTTGACTTGATTCATATAGATGTTTGGAGTCCCAATCATACTTATGATCGACTTGGGAACATATATTATCTTATTTTAGTGGATGATTTTTCCCATGTTTCCTGAATGTTTCTCGTGAAGAATAAGTCTAATGTGGGACAAATTATTGAAAATTTTATTAAAGAAATAAAGACTCAACATTCTTGTTTGATGAAAAATTTTCGGTCTGATAATGCCTTGGATTTTGTATTACTCATTTGCGCACTCTCTTTTCTAGTTGCGGCATAGACCACGTGCCCTCACACCTCTCAGCAACATGGTGTTGCTGAGAAGAAGCATCGCCATATTCTTGATGTTGCTCGTACATTGTTGATTCACGATTCAATTCCCTCTCTTTACAGGGGTGATGCTGTTTTGACTGCTTGTTTTTTGATCAATAGGATGTCTAATATTACTTTACATGAACAGATACCATTGTAGGTTATGTATCCTGATTGACCCTTATTTCATGTCACCCCTCGGATTTTTGGTTGTGTTACGTTTGCCCACTTGTTGGGATCAGGTCACGATAAACTAGCATCGAGAGCAGTTAAATGTGTTTTCCTTGGGTATACTCGCACACGAAAAGGGTATTGATATTTTGATTCGATTACTTCTCAGCATTTTGTTTCGACGGATATTACTTTTCATGAGGCGATACCCTTCTTTTCTACTTTTGCTGTTAAGATGCCTTCTGAGGGTGATATGGTGCCTATGCCATTTACACCCATTCGCTTTGGGAGTTTTCTTAAGATTCATATTTCTACTACACCACCACTACCACCACCTGCTACGCAATCCTTTTCTCATTTGACTGAGTCCCGTCAGACATATGTTTGCCCTCATACTTACTAGGGTCCCCCACCCTCACCTTCACTATCGACTTCTTAAGTAAGTTCTTTAGACACTAACATGGGTTTGCCTTGTGCTGATCACAGGGACATGACAGATGATGTGGCAGGTGATGATCTAGATCTTTTGATAGCTATTCGAAAGCGACCACGGACCCACACTACTTACCCCACAGCTGGGGCACTTGCTACTGACGGCTAAACCCCCGGGTTTGCTGGATTCACTCAGGCGTTGGCTGCTACTCAGATTCCAGCGACTCATCATGAGGTTATGCTTGATCCAAAGTGGCGAGCAACCATAGAGGATAAGATGGCTGCTCTTAGAGGTTGTTGGACTTGGGAGCACACTCCACTTCTAGATGGTGCTACACTTGTTGGCTATCAATGGGTGTTCATTATGAAGTTCAACCCAGATGGAAGTGTGACCAGATACAAAGTACGTCTCGTGGCAAAGGGGTTCACCCAAACTTATGAGGTAGACTTCTTTGACACCCTTTCACCAGTTGCCAAACTTCCTACGGTAGGGGTGCTGGTTGTAGTGGCAGTTCAGCTAGATTGGCCTTTACATCAGTTGGATGTGAATAATGCCTTCCTCTATGGTGATATCCAAGAGGAAGTCTACATGCAGCAACCACCTGGCATTGAGGCTTGAGGGAGTGTATATGCCGACTATATAAGGCCATCTACGGCCTTAAGCAGAGCCCTGGAGTTTGGTTCCAGAAGTTGTCACAGGCTGTAGAGGCAGCTGAATTTAGGAGATGGACAACCTATTTCTCTCTCTTTGTTAGGAGGACTGGACGAGGTACTATGGTACTTGTTTATGTTGATGACTTAATTGTCACAGAAGATGATAAGTAGGGTGTTGCTGAAATTAAGTACATTCTAGTGGAGCAGTTTGTCATGGACTTAGGAGCTTTACGATACTTTCTTGGTATTGAGGTTACTTACAGCAAAAAGGACATAATCTTGTCCCAGAGGAAGTATGTATTGGACATCTTGCAAGAGGTGGGTATGCTTGGGGCCAACGAAGTCAATATTCCTATGGATCCCAAGATGCCACTTTATGATGAGGAATGCACAGTTGATGGACAACAGGCAGTATAGGCAACTTGTGGGCAAGTTGCTATACTTCACTATCATAAGGTCGAATATCTCCTTTGTGGTGGGGAGATTAAGTCCAGCTCATAGCCAAGCCAACATGTTAACACTAGGATGCAGCATTGATGGTGCTCGGATACATCAAGAAGGCTCCTGGGAAGGGTCTCCTCTTCTCTAAGGGGTCTTCTATGACCTTCGTGGGCTATTCTGATGCGGACTACGGTAGATGCCATGTGCACCGCAAATCCCCTACTGGGTTATGCACCTTTTTGGTAGGGAATTTGATTATGTGGAGGAGCAAGAAATATGGTATAGTTGCGAGATCCAATGCTGAGTCTAAATACAAAGCCATGGCTCAGACGACTGCAAAGATGATGTAGATCAGGTCCCTACTTACTGCCTTGCAGATATAGTTTTCTAGCCCAATAGAGATGCGATATGATAACAGCGCAACCACCTTCATTGTCAACAACTTAGCATTTCACGAGAGGAGGAAGTATGTTGAGGTTGTTTGCCATCAGGGACATCATTCAGAAATGGTTGTTATTTACTACACCAGTCACATCTAAGGAGCAAATTGATGACATTTTCACCAAACTCTTAGGCAGATCGTTATTTGATTCATGTTTATCCAAGTTGAACATGATAGATATTTATGCTTCAGTTTGAGAGAGAATGTTAGTACATATTATTATTTATACTTGTACGATTTTTAACTCCTTAGGAGCACTACTGTACTTTTACCTTTTTTGATCTCTCTTTGTATAAGAGAACCTATGATTTTTAATAACAAATTGGATCATTTTAACCAATTTATTTTTCTAAAGACTTTCCAAGTCGTGATATCTGTGCTGTCTTGGTTGTTTGTTTTGAGTGTGGTGCCCCAGTTTAGCCGTCTATATTTGTTGCAAGCTCTATGGGGTAGTTGATTTTGCTAAATTTCCCATTAGTTTTCCATACATGACTGGAGTATGCAATTCTGAGCATTTGATCTGGGAAACTAAATGTCAAACAAAAGTTCAACACAAGTTTGACCAGGCTAGGTATCATATATATTAGGGGAAATTATCAGGTCTCCTTTTGGATTGCCCGTAGATCAAGGAGTCTTGGATGTCTACTCTCGGTGTGAAGTTTCAGTTTTAGCTTTGGTTTTATGTATCCAAATCTCCACCATCATCCTCCTCCCATCCACCTTCCTCCCCAGTTTGCTGTCTCCCTATCCACCCATGCCCCTCCCTTCCTCATCAACATCCCCTGTTGCCACGGCATTGTTCCTCCATCGCTATCTTATGCCTCGGTGCCACCTTAAGTAACCCTCCTTTCTCTTTGGACCCATCACCTCCTCCCTCCTCTGCCTGTCCATCCCCTGCCGTGTCTCGTCCTCCTGTTGCCACCCCATTTTACCATTGCCCTTTCCACCTCCCTCCCAAGCAGCTCCTTCCCTTCCTCCCAGGTTGTGGTGAAAGACTGTCTTGTGAAACTCCATGATGATTGGTGTGTATGTGAAATTTGTCGTTAGAGTGGGCAACCTAGCTGTTGGATAAAATTCTCATAAATATCTTTAAAGGTAATTTTTCTGATCTTATGTTGGGAAGAATATGATGCTGGCTGATGATTTACGATGGAATACATTTTATCATGTTCAGTGCTGTTTGTGTATAAGACGTGGATGCACATATTGTATGTATTATTTGTATGTATGCGTTCTTTTATGTTAATTGTGTATTAGATATAGACATGAGTATGATTTTACATGTTATTTGTGTATTATCGATAGACATTTGTGGTTGATAGTATCTGTTATTTTATGTAAAAGACTTGGATGCACAAATTGTCCCTTGTACAAAGTTGTGCTATTTATATATTAAACACAACAATGCAATTATAATAATATGATCCATACACTAATATCCCATGCATGTACTTGTGTGATTTTACTTGCATAATATGGTCCATACTAAGAGTATTTTTTCCATAAACTAAGCCTTAAACAATTTGATGGTTAGCAACTATATATGCATATGTTATGTGCAACCACGTGCTTACCTCTTCAACTATATATCTCTAAACATGATAACATGTTCGTGTCACGATCCGATTTTACATCCCTACAGGATTCGAGATCGACTTGTCTCGACTAATCTCAAGATTCAGTTCAATAAGAAATAACCAAATAACATTCAACAAATCACAATCACACAAATACAATAGTTAAGCAGGAAGAAATTGACAACAGGGGGAAAGGAACAGTAATATTACATGTTATAATACAACCATCACAATAAAAATCGGTACATATAACAGAAACAAGGTTATAGAAATTCATTACACCAAACAGTAGAACTAAAGCTACGGTCGACTAGGTCCAGCATTCTCAGCAGTCGGTAATTCGGGTAGCTCAAATTCTTGACATGTACAAAGATATACATCTGGAGTCAGCTAGCGCTGAATAGAGTGGTGGCTAAGAAGTAACATGCATTTAATAAGTAATTTAACATATAATTTTTCGTTTCCAATTATCTTATACATGTTGATGCGTAGAGATCTCTAAACATGATTCATCACATTATTTAATCTTATTGTTCCTTACAGGAACGATCTCGCTTGTAGTTTTCCTGTGATGCAGGACGTACACGTGGCACATTCTTGGCCGAGAGTCCCCACACGTGATAGTCCTACACCCGGTATACCACCCAGAGGTCACGGTCGTGATGTAGCGGTGACTACAACACACGTGGTAAACATGGGGTAGTTACCTCGCACTAGCATGCGGTCAGTCGTTTCCGCTAGCGGGTATGCTCAAACGTACAGTGCGGAACAGCACAGGGCTTTGTCCTTTCAAAACAGAACAGGGGTCTCGTTCCTCCAAAGTCCACGTATCCTTGTCCGACTATCTCGGTTTGCCTAATAAGCCTAACTAGAGTCGGTGTAGGGTGGCTAGTCCTAGCCGCGGATCCCCTTGGGCGGCTAGCTCTCCCCCTACACTAAGTAGCTCACCTCAGTACCACGTACGCAAGGGCAGACTAGAGTCGACGTAGAGTGGCCAAACCCACCCCAGGTCTCAACCTAAGGGCGGCAAGCTCCCATCTACTACAAAGGATAGTTGCTCTCTTCGGTACCACATATATGAAGGTTAGCTTACTTCCCTTAACAGCTGCCCATGGGCGGCATATTCCAGAACTATCCGGTTCTCCGTACTGTGGTATTCTTGTCTACATTCTCCGTAGGGTTCGTACAAGAACTTTTTCTATATCTGAGTTGGAATGTATGGAACAAGCAGTTCAATTTTCATTTTTTTTTATCACAGCATGTAGTCCATTCCAGATAATACAGGCAGCTTTGGATTACTCAATCATTCACATGTATTTTCCTCTAGTCTTAATGTTCATGTCATAACCTAAGGTTCAAGAATTTATTCTAGAGTATGCGTTTATTCCTTCCTAGGGTTTATCTCAAGTTGTAGAATTAACTACTTGCATGTATTAATTTAGAGATTTATGGTTATGACCACTCTACCACGGTAATCGGGTGGAATGGGGGCTCGTACAGAAGCTCCCGACGTCTCTGTAGGTCCCGTACACCCGATGGATTGGAAACCTAAAACATGGATCGATAGGCCAAAAGTTTTATAATGATACAAACAATGTATCATTACATAGAGAAACTCTTATGGAAAAGAGATGTTTTGTTTGCGGAAAATTGATAACACTAGGGCCTTGCATGGGCCCAAAAACACGTGGTCAGACATAAATCAAACGTCTTGGAAAGGTTCCAAACGTCTTAAAACAGTTCTGAGGGATACCTCTCTCGGTGTTCCTCTATCAGACGTTTGGAACTCAGTGCCAATATCCAAGGGTTTCGTCAGACGTCTGGAGGTGCTCCCTGACATCTGAAATTGCCTCGGTCCGTCTTCCAACTGCTGGCACATATACGTACACTGTTAGGACTTTGGCAGAGAGGAAATACGGAAAGTAAATCTCTACCAGACATCTCATTCTACCTTCGGACGTCCGGTAAGACGTCTGGGTGTCGCTCCGGACGTCTGATTCCGCGGAAAAATGACTTCCGTGGAATCGCTCTGGCTTCCCTTGCCACTAGCACTGCAACAGAACAGCGCAGCACTCCGCTTGCTCTCGCTCTGGCTCCCTGCTCTCTCTCCCTCTCGCTCGGCTCCCTGCTCTGACTCGCTCTTGCCCTCGCTCTATTCTCTGCTCTCTCGTCCTGCTGCGGGGTTTGCGACGAAGAGGAGGAGAGGTTATAAAGGGAGAGGAGGTGAGGGGGACGAGGTGGCGAGGAATGGCGCGGAGTGGCGAGGGATGGCTGTCGTAGGGAAGGGGCGGTGAGGGAAACGGCGTGGCGTGCGTACGATGCGTGCGGAAAAGGAAAGGTACTTTCAAACTTCCAGTGCCCTTTACCAGACGTCTGACGTTCTTTCCAGAAGTCTGGACAGACATCTAGTGAACACTCAAGACGTCTTAGGTTGTAATAAGGTGTTGAGTCATTTCAGTTCGTTTCTATAGTATTGTCTCTTTTTACATTGACATGTATTTTTATCATTTGTAAATGTAGTCCCGTGGACATCACAGGGATAGTTATTCTGTTAAAAGATAACCAATTAAATGAGCTTTTGTTCGTTTAAAATTGTAAAAAATGCAATGCATATCCTTTCGTACATAACTATATGTACTCGTATTCAATTGTATCCTTATCTCTGCAGTTTTATATCTTCGACCACAATAACATGTCCATTCCTACAACAATGTGACTCTTTTTATGATGACCTATATTTGTATGATTCCATAGAAGAGTTCCATGCAGAGCACAAGAAGGGTTATCTCAAGTTATTAAAATTGGATGATAGACTAATTAAGAGAGCTTTTGTGAAATAAGCAAAAGAGATTTCATAATATCTAAAGTCAAACAAGGTCTTTTTGTATACAATTATATGTGCTTCCATACAACTTTGAAAGCCCTTTGAATGTTCTGAAAGCCCTTTAATAGGTTATTTGTTTCCTTTATATAAGTTAGAAAAAGTATGTTTGGAATGGCCTGGTATTGTAGGGATGCTCTTCGATTAGATTCTTAAATCCATTTTTATGAGGTTACTATGATACCTATGTGGCTTACTCACGATATCACAAAATATGGCGTAAAATGATGCATAGCACTGCAGATAAAAGCAGATTATCGTGGTCAAAGACATAGTTGTACATGAAAGTATATGAGAAGTTCATTTTGTCCATGACTTTACATATACTCTTTGCTTAGGTTAGTATAGATAACCTGCATCTCCAACAAATTGCACATATAGTACATGCATCTCACAAATAGAATACATAGAATTCGCATCCACAGAGAAGCATAGCTACTTATGCGCATACGGGAATTAGAAGGGCACCATATAATGTGTGACGACATCCGCCTGAGGAAAGAAGGAAAATATATATATAGTAACTGAGTGAGTAAGGAAGTCAACATTGTGTGTTTTGTTTGATCTATAAATGAAACATTTATCAAGTATAATAAATTGCAGGGATGAATGTATCCAACCTTTACATACCTTCTGAGAGGTGCCAGCGGTGGTAGCTATTGGAAAAATTAGCCTTTTCAAATATGTAATCCAATAACCAAGAAATATGAATGTTAAGTAAGCTATCAAAATCTCAACTAATTATCAAATGTAAATTAAAAGCAATGTGAAGCACGTTAACCACACTATCCTAAAGATGGTTTGCTCTCCTCAACTTGGCGAGGTTGTTGATATTCCCGTCTTGATGATATGACGAACCCTATATTTAATCTTCTTGTCAGTGTATGACGTGCGAAGTTCGTCAATTACTCTCAAACATGTTTGCACAAATTAAAATGTAAAAACGCTTGCTGCTACACGAGAAGGTACCTCTAGATCTTTTAACACCAATTATATGTGGAAGTGGGGGTCAAGGATTACCTATCGGTTGAAGATATGATGCCATTAATATTGGAATGTCTTTTAGTAGCAATTATAGATGAAAATGGAGGTCTTGTTGATTCCAGAAATGATACCATTAATATTGGAACATAGCACTTGACTCTAACCATCAATTATTTGATAAACTAACATTATCACAGTAATATATTTGCCACGGTAATCCATTTTGTATATTTACTTGATGCGTTGTGGTCAAAAAGAAAAGATATAACTTAAGCGGTATTTGGCAATATAGGGAAAGAAAAAGGGCCCAAACATGGCTAAACGGAAATATAGAGTTAAAAATTATTATATGAACTTAATGCATATAGATTTGAGATTAAATGCTGAATACCAAAACCAGTGAATAACTACTGACTAAACCGAAACTTTACAGCGGGGACAAATATCCAAGTGACGTCAAGTTACGGTCAATCCAAAAAGGGATCTCTTGGAAACTTTCCTTATATACCAATGTTTTTGTACGCAAGTCAATGGGGATGGTGGCGACGGTTAGGGTACAGAGAAGTTTTTATCCATCACATAGAATTTTTCAAGGTTACACTTGTCTGGAGAATAATGATTATATCAGAATAAAATATTATAAAGATAAATTATGGGATATTTAGTTATTGTATAAGAATAAATAGTGAGGTAAAATAAATGATAGTATAATGTGATGTTAATGGATATTTATCTAATAATTTTTTAGTGAGAGTCGAGATTATTTGATGTGATATTAATGATTGATAGTTCATGATTATCTCATTCTCTTTATTCAACTTTTATACCATTGCAATCCTATTTGCTACGGTGTCTTTATCCTACTATATTGACTTTATCTCATGTCTTATCCTCCAGCTAAATGACTCCAAAATTAAGATGAGTACGAAAACGTATATTACAATATATTTTGTAACGTGTGACCTCCACTCATGTTTCTATTCAAAAAAGGAAGAAAGTAAAATATGTCAATTAAAAATCAAAATATATCGATTGAAAATCAAATAACCAGCTAAAAGTCAAAATTCACTAGTTGAAAACTAAATAGATCCATTAGAAGTCAAAATATATCGATTGAAAATGATTTTCCACTGGTTGAAAATGAAAATACATTGATTGGAAAGGAAAATACATTGGTGTATTTTACCTCACGATTGACATCGATTCAAAATAATTTTCCACTAGCTGAAAATAAATAACACCTATGAAAAATAATTTCACTTGTGAAAGGTGATTTCTATCGGTGAAAAATTAAAATCGCATTCTCTAGTATATTATAAAATACTTTACAACATATATTTATTTGCTTTTAACTTAAAATTACTGCTTGTGGCTCTTTTATCCTTTTACTTTTCCTCTATAAATATTTTCAATCGATAAATAATTTTTCCATGTTGCATGTTAAAGCATACTTAAATTTAAATACTTTTTTATGTACATACATAAGTTCCAAAGTTAACTAGTAATTTAAAAAATAATTTTTTTACACTTTTTTTTATTAAAATCCTCATCAAAATCATTTTCTTGGATGAAAATTCACCACAAACTTATTTAACCAGTAAATTTTCATGCTATATATGATTAGATTTGAATTTAAATATCTCACATATGTTCCAATAAGTCTTGACTCCAAGTAATTTGAATTTTAAGGTTAGTTTATTTCACATGTTAAAAAATTGATATTAATAAATATAAAATTAGTGTTAATTTTTATTTTTATTTACTTACAGAATAATGTTAATATCAATTTTTATTTTCTTAAATTAGTGTTAAATTATAATATTAATTCTTATGATGTTTACTTAAATTCATATTAATACTAATTTCTATAGAGTGAAATTTAAATATAAAAGAGTTATAAAGTTAACATCTATTTTACCAACACTTCTTAAAATTTGGTGTTAAAAGAGAAAATGTTAACATTCCAAAATAGATATTAACATCATAAAAATTAACCCTTCAAATAAATTGAGAGAGTTAATTTTCAAGTAAATTAATTCTAAACTCATGTGATAACTCCGCTTTCTCTCCTTATATATATAAGAAATTCAACCTGTTGTTTGGAGTGAGTTCATTCACGAGAAAATGCAAATGTACAGGCCCTTCTGAAATGAAATCAGAAATGATTTCTCGTTTTTCTTTTTATCTTTTTCCTTTTTTTTGGTTTTGTGTAAAATCCATAATTGAGTGGGGTTCTTCTTTCTTTTCGAATCCGATTTGCAGTTCCAGGGTACCGATTAGGGTCGGAGAGTGGGCCCGTACGTCTGGAAGCTGGGTACGGCGTCGGATCCGAGGCAGAGGCTTGGACACGTCGCCATATTTAACTCCCGAATCTTCTCGGGAAGACTCCCAAATCTTCTCAAAGATGACACCACGACGTAGGAGAATAGTGTCCAACAATGTGCAATTAATATTAATTTATAATTATATTTAGGATATAATGAGGAAAATGTAATATATTTTGTAACGTGTGTTTTTATTAAATAAAATATATTATTATATATATTTTTTAAGTGATGCATTTTAATTTTTAATTAATTAAAAATTAAAATATATCATTTAAAAAAATATATATATTGATATATTTTAATTTTGTCAAAATACAGAGAAACGTACAAATTAATGTAAAATGTAAGGTGAGATGATGTGAACATGGTCCTTATTTAACAATTGATATTTAATGTAAAGAAACAAAAGAATATAAGGTTTGTTACGTGGTGGATTCTATTATATTGAAAAAAATTATCACACCATTTCGAATTAGAACATATAGGTGATAAATAACTTTGCACCAATGATAAATCACTTTGTATTGGTAATAAATCACTTTACAACAGTGTTAAATTGTTTCAAGTGATTTTGCATTTTGTATTGATGTAAAGTAATTCTAATGTAATTTCAGTGGTTTGCATTTGTGTAAAATGAGTTCATTGTTGGTTTCAATAGTGATGGATCCCATCATATGCCAGTACTTTTTTGCATAAAAATGAGATATATCAAGTGGAGACCACATGTTTACATTTTTTTGCATTGCATTTTGTATCACTTTTTACATTTGTGTACTCACGGCCTTTGATTTTTAACCACTTTTCACTTGTGAAAAGTGATTTTTTACATGAGAAATGGTTTTCACTTTTAGGTTTAAGGTTTAGGTTCCCTGAATCCTAAACCCCAAACCTAAATGTGAAAAATCACTTTACAGGTGTAAAATCAATTTCCTTAGGTAAAATTACTTTTCATAAACCTAAATCTTAAACCTAAAACCCATAGGTGAAAACTGTTTCCCACTTTTTAAGTGAAAACTCATTTTCCACTGGTTGAAAGTTAAAATATACTGGTGTGTTTTCATTTTCAATTAGTGTATTTGGATGGAAATTTAAAACATACCCGTTGAAAATCAAAATACATTGATGTGTTTTGTTGAGAGAGACACGATGCAACATGCATTTCTTCATTTTTTGACTTGTGTTTACTTGTATAGTGGTGTTAATATCAGTTTGTATTTACTTGAATTAATGTTATGTTGTGATGTTAACTCTTGCAACGTTTACTTAGTAGTGTTGTTAAGAATATAAAACATGAGAGGTGTCAGAGGTACGAGTGGTATTCGATTTGAACACAGGTGTAGCTAACATTAATTGAAACCGATGTTAAACAAACACGTGTTGCAATGGCTAAATAGGGGTTACTAGATAAGGAGTTAAATAGTCAAATAAATAGGGGTTAACTCTCTTTTTGAGGGATTAAAGAGAGGTTAACCCCTCAGGTAAACTAAGTCATAAGGTTGCATTTGAATGTAGGATTAAAGGTGAGATAAAGGTTTAAAAAAGGTTTAGGATCCATTTCGAATTTTAATGGAAGGATTCTATTTTTTTCTACTATATATTAATCATTACTATTTTCTATATCATATCACTACCAATATATATTAAAATATCTACTTTAACACAATATATCAATTAAGATATATTTACAATATCACATTAATACTAATACATATTAAAATATATTCATCCCAACATAATAGGTCAACTTACCCGGTATCATAATATTAAAATATTACCGATTAATATCATATTACCAATAATAAAACAATAATCTAACATCATATATAAAATAAATAAATTATAATTATTTCCTATATATTTACATCACAAAAATTTACGATATATAATATATTAATTTATCTATCATTCCCACACCCACCCCCCACCCTACACCACTAAAATTTATGCCACCCTAAAATCCAATCCAAAGGTAAACTTTATCCGATATTCAAACGCAGCCGTGCAAAAAAGGAGTGACAGCACACCACCAGCGGGGTGAGAGGTAAAGTCAACGGTCCATCCCATCATCAACAGTTATTAGTTGTTAGATCAAAGTCCTCTTCTCTCTCTGTTCCCGACCCCATTGCCGTTATCTGTATCTATATTCCCCCTACCTCTCCTCCACATGGTGGTGGTGGATGGTTCCATTCCCACTCTCCCAACTCCCGCCGCCAGCATCCCCACAGCGCGCACACACACATATACTTACCCCACCTCACCTCGCTTACAGCGACCACCACATACGTACGTACGGACATACATACATAGCTTAACTCTCTCTTTCGGTCCCAACCACCTTCCTCCAGATCAGATCTTCCCCCACCCATCTGCCATGTGATGTGAGTGAGCGACGCCCACGGTAATTGCAGCTCCACAACATATGGCCGCCGACGACGACAGTGGCAAACAAGGAGGAGGAGGAGGGAAGGCTACGCAGGGGGAGCGGCGGGAGCGGTCTCGGCCGACGATATCGCTACCGCCGCGCCCCGCGGGGTTCGGGTTTGGGTTCGCGGGCGGGGCGAGCCCCGGCCCGATGACGCTCGTCTCGCGGCTCTTCTCCGAGGACGCCGACGCCGAGTGCCAGTCCTTCTCGCAGCTCCTCGCGGGGGTCATCGCCTCCTCCCCCTCCGCCGGGAGGGCCCCACCCGGGGACTCCGCCTTCTTCACGGTGCCCCCGGGGCTAAGCCCCGCGGGACTCCTCGACTCCCCGGGGTTCCTCCCTCACTCCCCCGTGAGTCCCCCAACAACCCCCACCGCACCCCCTCTCCTCTTCACACCCCACCCCCCACACCCAAACTATTCTTACTTAAAAAGAAGCTGAAAGTTAAAAAAGTTCCTCCTTTCCCATTTGGTTAGGATTTGGCGGTGATGTTGTTGCGGTGTTGGGCGGTTGAGTGAGGCAGATTTGGAAAAAGAAAGGTTCCCTTTTTTATTTTATTTTAGGAAAAAAGTAAGTTTCTGTGTTTGGATGAGGATTAGGCCTTTGTCCTCGGGTAAGAGGTTTTTTTTTTCCTTTGAAGAGCAAAACACTCAAACATTATTATTAACCATCAAACGAATTAACCCTCCTAAAACAAGAGGGGCAGTCCTAGGGAGTCCAAAGCCCACTTATATCATTTTGGAGACAAATCCTGGTGCTATCGTGGGTGGAGGATACGAAAATGTAGGGGGTAAAGAGTAAATGTAAATTTTCATAACAGGAGAGAAGATCCTAGCCTGCTCTGATAATGTGGAGATACCTCCAAGTTGGTAGAGCCGAACCCAAGATCATGTGGACCCCTGACTTACTATTGTTCTGTATGTCGACATTATAACAGCTGTAAGTAGTGGCCACGTTGATCCCAAGGATAATAGCATGAAGCTCAGCTTCTTCAGCACTCTTGCTTCTAAAAGTTGAGTTTTCACTTCAAAGAAGGCAAGGCGTCATTCCTTGCGAAACAAATGGCTGCAATCGTTGCCTTTGGTTGTTTGAAAGCTGCATGAACTTTAACTATGAGGTTACCTCTGGAGTTCGGAGGGCTTCATGACTGCAAGTGACTTGAACGACGTGGATGAGCAACGCTGTTTTGGTTTGCATTTTCCAGTTTTAATCGTGTCTGCCATATGTGGTTGATGATCTGATCAGCCTTTGAGTGAATATCTTGATGCTTCTTTTCGCAACACGTGAGCAAGATTTGGTGGAGCAATTTAGCTTCCACAACAAAACTGACAGGTGTATCTTGGGCTTCCAAAGTGTTGTGAATATGAATTCCTTCCAACAGGAATCTAAAGCATCAGATGTAACTCCAAAAGCGAACCAAATTGCACGTGCAAGGGGGTAGCGAATAAACAAATGAACATCAGTTTCAGGTTCTTGGTTGCAAAGGACACAAATATCAGGTGCTAAAGTAACTAGTCTGGCAATCAAGACTCCCAAAGTTAATGCATCATTGACTAGCCTCCACAATAAGATCTTTAATCTGGAATTGAGTTGTTTTTCTTTCCAGATCAAGGAGTTGCAGAGTCTACGAGAATCTGCAATTTGTGGAGTATGCCCTGAGATCTCTTTAAAGGCTGATTTGGCTGCGAGCACTCCTTTTGGATGGGGCATCCATATCAAGATGTCACTTCTATTTGTATGAATTGTTGTGGCAAGAATTTTAGCATAGGTATCCGCATAAAAAAACTCCCGATGCTTGGCAATGCACCATTCACCATCCTCCTTAATGAGTTGAAGAACATAAGTAGGCATGGCTATCGCCCATTTGAGTGGTGTGATTGGATTTGGATAGTCCTTCATCCAGTTATCACACTAGGCTTCAATTTTTGTACCATTTCCTATCAACTAATGACCATTGGGAAAGAATTTATCATGAAGGTAGATAAGGTACTTCCAAAGAGATGAAGAGTTAGCATTTTTAGTTGCTTCCCAGAAGTGCGCTTGATAAAAGTATTTTGCATGTAAAATAATATACATGATTGCATCTTCTACCTGCATGATCCTCCATAATTGCTTCATTAGTAAGGGGCTTCATTGAAGTGTGATATTTGACACAAGGCAATACCCCCATGTAACTTTGGAGCTACTATCGCATTCCAACCTTTTTGATAAAAATGTCACTTGCCATCCTCAAAGCCCCACCAGAAGTTCTGCATAATCCCATCTAGAGTTTTGCAAGTTCTAGAGGGTAGTAGGGTAAGAGCCATCCAGTGAGTGGGTATTGATGTAAGCATGGAAGCAATAAGAACCAAATTCCCTGCTTGTGAAAGAAATCGACTCTTCCAACCGTTTAACTTGGCTTTAAACTTGATGACCAGATGTTGGTGGAGCTACCTCTATGCTTGGCCATCTAGAATTGGGTATCCCAGATATGTTCCCTCCATGAACTCCAAATTTAGCCCTAGTACTTCCTTGACCTCCATCTTGTCCTATTCATGTTTTTACTGAAAAAGACCCTAGATTTGCTGAGGTTGACCTTTTGATCAGAATATTTGCAATAGTACTCAATGAGTCTTCTAATCTTGGTGGCTTCAAGGGGTGCAGCTTTCCCAAATATCATTGTATCATCGGTGGACATGAGATGGGTGACGGCTTGAGCTTTGCTAGCGACCTTATAGCCATGCGTGCAACCTGCTAGTTGCGATTTAACCAATAATCTAGATTCTAGACAAAAATTCAGATGAAGGGATAAATAGGAAGGGGGAAAGTGGGCATCCTCATCGAATTCCAAGAGTAAAAGATGTTAGGAAAGATCGAATTGGGGAGATAAGAGAAGTAGGAAAATTTAGTTGATCGATTAAGTTTAGAGTAAACCAACATTTGACACAGTCGAAAGCCTTTTCCATGTTCATCTTGGTAGCCATAGAACATTGTTTATCTCCTTGAGAGTTTATGGAGTGGAGAATATCTCTTGCTGCAATCACATTATCAGTAATTTGTCTACCCTTTGGAAAGCCGCTTTGGTGAGGTGAAACTATTCGGAGGAGCACGCTTTTTTTTTTTTTTTTTTTCTGGCAACCACCAATTTTGGTATGAGTTTGTATAAGGTGTTCGTGAGACTAAAAGGCCTGTAGTCTTGTAGAATATCTGCTCCTTTTTTCTTGGCCATAAGCACTACATATGTTCTGTTAAGTTCGACAGGGATGATGCCTGATCTGAACTCATCCTATACAAGTGTAACAATATCCTTTTTCAATGCATCCCAGGTAGCTTTATAGGAGGCCGAGTATCCATCTGGTCTCGGACATTTATGTGGGTTCATGGAAAAAAGCATGCTTCTGATCTCCTCTTCATCTGGGATACTACTTGCATGTATCAACTCTTCCTTTGTCAATTGGTCTTCCTCTTCAAACACCTAGGGTGTGTGCTCTATTGAGGTAGACTCCCCAAAAAGTCGTGAGAAGTAATCTGCAAGGATGGCTTGGATTTCTGAGACTTTCTCTGTTTATGACCATCTTCTTTTTTGATCCAAGTGATGGTATTCGTTTTCTTCCTATTTTGAGCATAGAGATGGTAAAAGCACGTGTTACAATCCCCATCTTGAATCCATTTGTGCCGTGAATGCTGGAACTAATGAAGTTCTCTTTTGAGCACCTCATCATATTTGATTTGTATTTTTTTTTCCTTCTTGAAGGGCTTGTTGGAGTGATAGCATTTGTTTCTCAATATGAATTTTTTATTCTTCTCAATCTTTAATCTCCTTTTTTGTCCATTTGGAAAGGTGAGATTTAAGTTATGGCTGCTTGACGAGAACGGATTTGCTGCCACTCATTTTCTACCATTTCTGTTGGATGGTTGTTGACATGTTGTACAAGATTTCTCTTCTAGCCACCACTGCTCGAAGTGCCATGGGATGTATTTTCTCTTTCTTTGTCTATCAAGCTTGACTAATATGGGTGAAAGATCACTACCCAAAGCAGGCAGATGGAGAATGCCTACCTAAGGAAAATGCAAACACCAATCTCCAGTGGCGAAAGCATGGTCCAGATGTTGGCAAATCAAATTTCCATACTGCTTATCGACCAGGTATAAGCAGGACCAGAGAACCCCAGATATAGTAATCCAAGCATGGAGGTGAAACTTCTTAACATGGAGAGCTCCCACGTTCTGACATGCGCACCACCTTCCTTGTCCTGTGCTTGATGAATGGTATTGAAATCGCTAACAAGAAGGAAGTTGGAACGGCCTCCAGCTACATTTGTCATCTTGGCCCAAAAGTTTTTCTTTTTTCATTTTTTTTTGGATAGCCATAAACATATAGCAATGACCAATCACAAGTGCCAACTCCAAACATTTTTTTTCCAGAAAACTATGATCATCACAATTAAGCATTTGAATTGAGATATTTTTGTTCACAAGTAACAAAAGACCACTGGATTTACCATCAACTTCTTTGAAGAAAACTTGATAGCTACTGCATTTTTTCTTGAAATTGTCAATATGTTTTTCTTCACAATGTCTTTCTAAGATAAAGCAAATGGAAGGTTTAGTAGACTTAAGGACATTTTTAAGATGAAGGAATGCAGAGGTTCCCCTTAAACCTCTACAATTCCATGCCAATATGCTCATTGATGACTGTGTAGTTGTTAGGGGTTAGCTGCCAGAGCCCCATGGTGGATAGTTGTGTCAATTGCTCCAATTACGCCAATCTCTGTTTTATTTTGGAGAGCATCCATAGTCTTTCTTTTTTTATTTTCTTCTTACACATCCTCCATAACAACATCAGTGTATTCCTTTCCTTTGTGGCCTGTCACAGAAACAATGAATTCGCTTGCAAGAGTAGCATGAATTTTATGCACTTGCTTTTTCCTGGATTTGGGGAGTTTCTTCGGTCCCAGTAAAGGACAGAGCATGAATTTATTTAGTGAGGGACTGAGTTGCGAAATAGAGGGAGGGGAATTTGTGGATGGTCTTGTGGGGATATTTTTGTGTGGGCTTGATTGGATTACTTTGCACAAGTCCAAAAAAATTGGATGATGATGGGGCAATGGGATTATGAACTTGGAGGGGAGAATTCAAATTTGGAGGGTTATAATTGGTGGGATATGGGGTGGTGATGATGCATGAAAAGTTGGGAGGGGGTTCCGAGGTTTTTGGGCCATGGGGATTTGCAGCGGAGGCTGATGGGTATAAGGATTGGTGGTTGAGGAGGTTTTCTGCTGCTGGTGGTATGGGGATTGAAGCATCTTCTTTTTTTGGTGGAGTAGGGGTAGGCATGTGGGCAGTAGGTGGATTGGGTTGTGTTGTAGTTGGCTCGGAAGGGGGTTCATGTGGATGGTTGGGGGAAGAGATATGTTTTGGAGGTATGAGATGGAGTAGTGAACTTGCATGGGATAAGGAAACCCCAGCCGAGATGCATGGGGTTAGCCTCTTCTTCATGGGTTGAGCCATTGCAGTTGTTCAGTGTTTGTTGCTTACTAAGGTTGACACCTACACTGCTGGAAGAGGTTGTATCTTTCATCTTCCGGTGATTAACCTTGATATCCTCGGACCATTTGGGCTTCTATAGAAGTTCCAAGTTAGTGTTTTTGAACTCCTCAGAGGCAGCCTCAAGTTCTTTTTTGATATCAATGACTTTTTCACACCAATGACACTTATTTCCGATCTTCCCACAGAATGTATAGAAACTGGGTAGGTTGTCATATATTTGGCCAGAGGTTTGGTTACGTCAATCAAAATTTTAACTGCTACATAGTTTTTCTTACTGTTTGCTATCTTAGGCGCCATATCAAGCACTTCCCCCATAGCAAAAGCAATACACAGTATCGTCCTTTTATTCCAATATTCAGGTGGAACATCAAATATGTGAATCCAAAAAGCCCCTAGTTGAAATTGATAATGCTTTGAAAGAGAATTGGGTTTAGCTTTTTCAATTGCAATCAGATTACCTTCATAATGCCATGGTGCACGGCTCCAGGTCTTCTCCACTTCTCTTTTGGATTTGAACTTGACAAGCCAACAATCCACATCAGTTTCTTGGATTATCAGGGAATGATGTGTTCTCCAAGCCTTGTTAAGCATTTCAACCAAACCTCTTTGTTTTGTTTGCCTCTGGGAGATGACTTTTATATATGGGCAGTGCTTCCACCAATTTTTCGCAATAAGATCATCCTAGGATAAGGAGACATGGATGGCTTCTACAGTGGAGCAGGAGAGGGCTTGTAGTCGAGCCATAACTCGCTCTTCCTTGTCCTTCAGAATCCTTAAGGGGATAGCTGATGTTGATATGGCTATCAGGACAACACTTGAAAGCTTCTTGTAAAAAACAACAAAGAGAAATGTGAGTTGGCAAAGGAGGTTGTGGTGTTAGGAAAGGAGGGTGGTTTTGGTGGGGTTGATAAAGGATGATGTTAATGGTGGAGGTTAAGAAATCCAACAATTAGACCTCTAGGGAATTTCAACAAGGAAAGCCACCGATTGGTGGAGAAAGGCATAGGCAGTGGGGACCACCCATGGACAAACCCTAGCAACATGGGGGTGTTGACGGAACTCTACCAAAGATTCAAAATGTCCTCGGGTAAGAGTTAGGAAGGAGTAAGTTGTAGAGGTAATGGTGTGGGTGGTGGGTTAGTGGGTGATAAATATGATATATAGGTTGATGTATTGTGAGTTATATGTTGATGTGATTTAAATATAGAGAGAGGGTTGTAGTTTATTATTTTATATTTAATGTTAGGTTGTTTATTATTATTTTATTGAAAAGTAGAGCAAGTGGGGCCATATGTGATGCAGTTTAATATGTTATTGATAGAGAATTGTGTTAACATTTCTCTCGTAAATTATGACGGTTGGAGATTGTGAGATCTCTTCAAATATGGCAAGAAATCCCCTTGCCACCCTTTTTTAGTAATTGGCTTGTGGGTCAAGTAATTAGGTTACTTAGTTGTTAAGTTTAATTTTTTGGAAATTCTTTATTAAGTTATATTAGGAATAGGAATAGGATTACCTGATTTATAGTTTGTTACGGGATTGATTCTTTATATAAAGAGACTAAGACTTACATTGTTATCTGAGTTCTCTCCATTAATAAAAAATATTGACTTCTCCATTGTCTATGCTTCTCTCTCTATATCTCAACGTGTGCATGATCTCTCCATTACCATGCACTTTATTCTTCGACAATGACTATACCATGGAACTATTCATACACTATGCATCCATCCTTGTCATGTCACCTAACTCATGACTTTAACCCTCAACCAAACCTAGAGTCTTGTTTTGGTATTTAAAACAAAAAAGGAGCATTTCCCGAGAAGGTATTTGGGATGTCAATTTAGGTTCACTCCACCTAAATCGAAATAGAGAATATAAAACCCAATTTTTGGCATGGGTGATTACCCAATTACCTGACCCATTTACACATGCACATGCATGTCTTTTAAGAATACAGCACAGGCAGTTTCACTTCATTTTGCAAGTTCATTTTCTCATGGTAAATGTGAGCTATTTTATTTGTTTGGTTATGACATTGTTGTCATTTGTTTTCATTTGTTAAGCCATTTAATTTCTCTATGTTTTCGAGGTTTTGTGTTAAGACAATATGACTTGTGGACGTTTTTAAATGTTAAGTATGGGCCTAAATGCTTTTTTTTTTTTTTTACAAGCAAGCAATTTGTATTGAGAATGACTTATGTTTTAAGATGGATATGGTATTTTTTTGATAGATAAATGAATATGCGATCCCTTCAGAAAATGGAGAATGATAGAGGTGATGGTGGAAGAGATGGGTGGGTGGAGGAGGAGAAAGGGATTGGGGAGGAAAATTTTAGATCAAAAAGAATATGGATGCTTTTGTAAGATTTTCTAGCCTTTTAGCAATTAATCTTAGGTTGCTGAGTTAAAATATATAAATAACGTGGAAACAAAAATATCAAAGTACATAAAAATCACAAAACACTTGGGTTTACGTGGAAACCCCACTCACGAGGAGTAGGGAGAGAATCACGGGAGAAGCGCCTTAAGGGCATGTTTTCTCTATATTTCTTCTTAAAGAATAACTGAGAGAGTATATGTTTATTTATAGGTCATCACACACACACAAAGTACCACAGTTTCCAACGTGACACTAAACAACCACTTAATTCTCTCAACACTTCTCCTCAAGTTAGAGCATGGAATGCTGAACTTGTAATACAAAGAGACCCACTCTACATAGGCAGGAACATAGGTTGGAGCTGCTGAAGGAATTGTGGCTGTCTTTGAAGATTTGGTGCTAATGACTCCTCATTCAGTATCCCTAAAATTAGGTCTTCCTTTGAAGACCTCAAAGGTGGATCTCCCTCTTTGGAGCCCACGAAACTGGATCTCCCACATAGAAACCTGAAATGAGTCCTTCCTCTGAGGACCTCGAAACTCTGGACCTCCTAGAGTTAGGTTTCTCATGTGAAGTCCATGAATAAAAGGGACTCCCAAACGGGGGTGACTACAACAAGCTCCCAAACTCTCCCTTTTCTCCCATACTCATACAGGAGAAAAAATAATAATGAAAAAAAGAAAATAAAATAATAAAAGCTGAAGAAGACTTCTCTACATTTCTCTCAAACATAAACTTCATCTTTTTTTATTTTTTTTCTTCTTTTTTTTAATTTTTTTTTCTATCTCTATTTTTTTTCTCTTTTCTTTTCTCTCTTTTTTTTTTTTTTGACTATTTCTCCACCTTTTTCTTTCCTTTCCTTTTCCTTTTTCTTCATTTCATCATCATCATCATTTTTTTTTTCTCTTTCAAAAAAAGGCTCGATCTCCCCCTTAGGGTTCAAGAACCCAACAACATAAAGCGGCACTTCACTCACAGTTGCCAACTGCGGCTGCCACCACCGACCACGGAGCTCCTTCTGTGCAACCACCGCTACCACGTCCTCCGCATGCCCTCTAGCGATGAGGTCCACGCTGCCACTCCGAGTTCCCCATCGAAGGGGCTATCCCCCTCCTCCACGATTCAGGTGTTCGGCCACACGTTCTCGTCGATCTTCGGTGACGATCCCATCACCTAGGGCGAGTACCTCAATGTCCTCGGCGATCTCCTGGCTCCCGTGCAGCGCAACCACGATCCATGCCTCTTGACCTTGTGTGCTGCCATCATCGTCGAGATCTCACGATCTCACGTCCTCTCCATCATGAAGGGCTTGGACTAGGAACCAACAGTAGCAGCATCATCGCTGACTGCTTCTTTCGCCACTGTGTGGCTCCTCGCCGTGTGGCCCAGTGTTGTTCAATTGGTGATCTTGCGAACACCATGTCAAGCCTTCCACGCGCTGCTACGTCTAGCGTTGCAACATCCAGTAACGCATCTGCAACTAGCACCTCTTCTGTTGTCGCCCTTGGAGGCTGCCACCTCCTTGCGAGTGATCACGAAGAGCACCATCCTTCCCTTTTCCTGTTTCAATCGATCTGATCGTTCACCTCGGAAGATACTGAGAACATTCACCTTGTGGAACAATAACTCCCGAACAATAGATAGAGAAATATATGCGATAAAGGATAAAACCTAAGGAACGAACATGCTCTGATACTAAGTTAAAATATTTAAATAATGCAGAAGCAAAATTATCAAATCACATAAATATCACAAAACACTTGGGTTTACGTAGAAACCTCACTGACAAGGAGTGGGGAGAAAACCACGGGAGAAGGGTCCTAAGGGCATGTTTTCTTTATATTTCTTTTCAAAGAATAACTAAGGAAGTACATGCTTATTTATAAGCTATCACACACACCCACAAAGTCCCATAGTTTCCAATGTGACACTAAACAACCACCCAATTCTCTCACCATGCTGCTTTCTTATTGAAAAGAAGAAGAACCTTGCATTTTTGCTTAAAACTGTTAAAGTTAGTAGTTTATTATGATGAGGTTAATGGAGGTGAGTATGGCGTAAGGGGCATATCAATTTGGTGGCCCCAGTGTGAAGATGAAAAAGTTAAGGATAAATATGAGAATGGCAATGCTGGTAGGATCATTTATATAAGCCCCCTAAGTTTTTTGATAAAAGCAAGTTTTCCAATTGGTTCTGGAAAGTTGCACCTGAATTTCTTTTTAGCAGTTAAATTGCACCGGAAACTTTACATTACTAGTGGGCATATGCAGGGGTCATTTGGAATCTCCCACCAAGAGGCCCTGGCTCAAGTCACAGCTCAAGCTGCTTGCTCAAATTCTCAAATGTACTTACAGTCAGCCTCTCCTGAATCTGCAGCTACTGGTGTTTCAATGGCAGAAGCAGGTTGCTCTGCTGGTGATACTGCTTTTCAAGAGATGCCAGTCCATCCTAAGGATATTAAAACTGCCACCTCAAACTTAGGTGATTCTTGTGCCGACCAAAAATTTCATTCATATTCCTTCAATGCCAGCAAGCCTGCTGATGATGGCTACAATTGGAGGAAGTATGGACAGAAGCAGGTAAAGAAGAGTGAATTTCCTAGGAGCTATTACAGATGCACGTTTTCTGGCTGTGGAGTTACAAAAAAGGTTGAGCACGGTATGGATGGCCAAGTTACTGAGATCATTTACAAAGGTCAGCACAACCATGAAAAACCACCACCTGGTCGGCGCACAAGGGAAGCAAGCAACTTTTCAACCGAGTTAAATGCAATTGATATGACTGAAGCGAGTTCAAACTTTCAATCTCAAAAATTCAGCAAACCAAATGTGGGTGTTCGTCAAATATCTAAATGGGATGAAGAATCTGCCCAAGCAACAACAGAGAATTTATCTGGTTCAAGTGGTGGAGAGGATGTGGCCAATGCTGAAGTGAAGACAGATGAAGCAGGTGAAACTGAGCCCCATTCAAAAAGAAGGTAGACTCTGAAATGATGCTAATGCAATAAGTGTCCTTGAGAGGTCTTGCATGGATATATAATAAACTAGATGGAATGAAAGAGAAATCTATAATACAAAGAATACAAACTTATGTCATTCAAGAACAGTAGAGAAATCAGACAGTTGGATATTCTCACCCACCGAGTGGGTCAGAATCCTATCTTTTTGAACCACTTGAAGATGTCATACTTTTTTTTTGGTAGCTTTACACATGATACATTTTTTTCTCTATTCATATAAGTTCCTGGTTTTCCAGTAAAGGTGCAGAGAATGGAGGGGTCAAAATAGTTTCTTCTCAAAAGACACTTGCAGAGCCTAGAATTATTGTGCAAACAACTAGTGAAGTTGATCTGCTGGATGATGGATACAGGTGGCGCAAGTATGGGCAGAAAGTCGTGAAAGGAAATCCTAATCCAAGGTTGGTTTAATTTCTTTGCAATTTTCAAGGTCGTTTTTGTTGAGCGACAAAGAAAATGTTAACTAATATAAATAATGCGGAAGCAAAATATCAAAAGTATAAACAATATGAAATATTTGGGTTTACGTGGAAACCCCACTCACGAAGAATGGGGAGAAAAGCACAGGAGAAGACCTTGATAGGGCTAATGTTTCTATTCTTTTCAAGAAACAAATGGGGGTACAATAGCTTATTTATAGGCTCCCACACATACAACACTTCTTCATTCTACTATGTGGTACTAAATGTATCACTATAACACATCATATCTCTCAACACTCTCTCTCAAGTTGAAGCATGGAATGCTTAGCTTGCGCAAGAGATATTCCCACTTTACAAAGCACAAAAACACAACATAAAATAAAATGATGCTGTTGGGTCACGACTTCTTCTTGCCTCTTGTGTCGTCGGCTTCTTTACATTCTCAACTAGTGCTGTCAGGTTATGGCGGCCTTGTGTCGCCAGCTTTTTTGCATATTCACCTTGCTCGTAGGTGGGTGTGGGTAGGAGTCCGAAGATGAGCCGTAGATAATTGATCTGGTGCTGCTGGTGGGGAAATAAGCTCTTACACTCCCAAGAACAATAGATAATGAAATAGAAATCCTAAAAAAATAATAACCCAAGAATAATTTACTTTGATACCATGTTAAATAATATAAACAATGCGAAAGTAAGATATCAAAATGATAAACAATATGAAATACTTGGGTTTACATGGAAACCCCACTCACGAAGAGTGGGGAAAAATCATGAGAGATGGCCTCAATAAGGGTGATGTTTCTGTTCTTCTCAAGAAACAAATGGGGGTATAATAATATATTTATAGGCTCTCACACACACCACGCTTCGTTATTCTATGATGTGGTACTAAATGTACCACTACAACACTTCTTACCTCTCAACAGAAAACATAGGAGAAAACAATCTAGCTATTTGTCACATCATGTTTTTACTTCCTATTGAACTTGGGGAGATAAGATATATTACATTCTTGGAAACATGATAAAATTGAGGGATTTTTACATAAATGACCCTAAAATTGTTTTCAATAATGTCCCTATAAAGGTAATAATTATTCAGTTAATCATAAATACTCCTCGAGTTTCGCCACCATCACGTTTGCCACCCATCTTGAACTCCTTCCTCTCCCCCCTTTTTCCCAACTAACTTCTTCCCCTACATGCATCTTGACCTCCTTTTAAATCATCCCTTAGAAATCTTATAGTCATAATTTCCCTTTGGTGAGGCCCTTAAGAATTGGGATGATGAAATATTAGAGGATAGGGTGAGAGCATAAGGAAGGGTAGTGATAGGTGGAAGGTTGTCAAATGGTAAAGGCTAGTGAAGCCTTTGGCTATAGCAATGGCTCCTCTCTAGTACTTTTGGTTTCATGGCCTTAGCACTTTGCTCGAGAGCATCGTAATCCTATTTGTTTCATACCTTGTGGTGCAGCAAATGTAGTCCTCTTACATGTTGGAAAAGGGTTGATAGTCTTCATAAGGGCTCTCAAGAGGGTGGTTTGCATGAAGAAAAGGGACATTGCTTGTGCCTAACCAAAGAGTCCTTCATCATTAAGAGAGATAAATATTCCATCAATAATGGAATTTCAAGAGAATGGTAGGCTTCTCAACTCTTCTCTTGTCAATGTTGCATTAATGGAAGGCTTTTCGTTGATGAACATCTTGTGCAATGGAGCAGGAACTTTATGTGGCCTCTATTGTTTAAGTTTCCTATTTTGTACCAATGAGATTCTGGGTTTGTTATGGATAGGTAGATGTTAAAAGCAAGTTGTTATTCTAGTTGATTGCCATAGGGCAGGGATTGTTCCAATTTCAAATATGGCGGGAATTAGATGTCACAGTTGGATAAGTTGGTGCTG
Source organism: Thalassia testudinum (assembly GCA_037157565.1). Classification (NCBI taxonomy): domain Eukaryota; kingdom Viridiplantae; phylum Streptophyta; class Magnoliopsida; order Alismatales; family Hydrocharitaceae; genus Thalassia; species Thalassia testudinum. The sequence goes on along the minus strand of JAZHRO010000022.1, from coordinate 77,891,919 downwards.
AGAAGACAATCATCCACATCAAGTTTAATGGAAATCCGCTTAGATGCCGATATCTTGAGGGGACCAAAGCTTTGGTTACTGCTTTTGGCTGGTAGAAGAGATGTGAGATTAGGTTGGATTGAGAGAATCTTGTAGCGGTGGAAGCGTAGAGTAGGTGCAATCTCTGGCCAATGTCCCAGAATCAATGATCCTTAGGAGGGGAGGAAGCTCATACTAGTGTAGGTCAAAGGCTAAAATTAGGAGACATCTTGAAAGAACTTTAGTTTTGGTCGTAAATATGTGATAATAGGGGCTCTTGACAATTGGCTTGAGAGTGTGGTGGCTAGAGGATGTAATGGGCATTTTGGGGGATTCACAACCATGCACTTCGAGGTCCCTTTGGAAAGTGCCATTGATATTGTGATCAATAGCATCATGGTCGATGTACAAAAGACATGGAATGTAGAAGATTTGGTGGGATTCCTAATATGCAAATGGTTTTCCCTCCACCTTCTCTTTCAAATAGGATTCGAGCCCTAAATGTTAGGTCTGATTTGTGAAGAAGATGCGGCTCCTTGAATGGATTATGCACCCTACCAAGAGGAGGGCTCCCTAGGGCTCTTTCAAAAGTGCATCCTATGTAGAACACTTGGGGGTTTTTCAAAGACTTGGCACCACTTCCCATGGCTAAATAGAATGAGGTTCTTTGGAGGAGGGGAGCTTTTTCTTGAAGTCTAGAGGAGGTTGATGTTGGTGGTGAGGAGGTCTTGGAGGTAGATATGGGTACAAGGATAGTCAATAAGTCGTTAAGAGAGAAACTGATAAACTGATGAAGGAGATATGCTGGAAAATTGTAGGGCCTTAGGGACTTGCTTGAAAGGGGGGCACTTGGGAGGTGCTTGATGTTATAGAGGATTGCAGCGGCGAGAGAGAAATTGATGAAGTAGATATGCTGGAAAATTGCAGGGCCTTAGGGACTTGCTTGAAAGGGGGGCACTTGGGAGGTCCTTGATGTTGTAGAGGATTGCAATGGCGAGGTTCCAAGAAATTATATTTGAAGTTTGCTATCAAAGAGAATGGTGACCAATTGGAGGGGGGAAACTTGATTTGGTACAGTAGTGCATGTCCCATTAGTCGAGCATCAAACGTCTTAGTGATTACATGGAAAAGAAGCATATTCTAGGAGGAAGTGGACTTGAAGGCAATCAATGGTTTTTAGGTTGAAAAAAAAAAAAAACAATGGTTGCTTTTTTACATTGATAAATGTTCATGGTTAATATTCGCATAGGGATTATAAGAGATTCATATGGAGAAGACAATTTCTCCTTCAAAATTTTCTCCTTGGTATAGGAGATTCTAGTGCCACTTTGTGTTTGGTGAAGGATTTTTGGCCACTGAATGAATCAAAGAGCTAAAGACATTTCTAATAAGATACCATCAAATCATCCTTGTTTTTAGGATAGGCCAACATTGAGAAAGATGGCATTCGTTATAGGATTAGACATGAAACGCAGGGAACCGTCAACTTTAATGGGGTGTTGCTCTAATTGTTGGAGGCAGGCTTCTTTGTCAAATCTTTCAAAATACCAAAGAAAGAAGCTTTCCTTTATTCATTCCCATAAATCAAGCAAGTCAACTACCTTGTGCTTGCCTCCTTTTTTTGGAGTCAAGTAATAGTGACCGACCTCAAACAAGAGCCTCAAGAAATGTTGACATGAAGACTAGAGGACCTTCTTAGGGATTTATTACTCCATTGAACCTAGGATCGCGTCGAGCATTCATCGGTCCTAAATTTACCTTCTTTCACATGGCTTCTTTTATTCCCTAGGGCAGCACGAGAATGACACAGAGCGAGATGTAGTCCATTAGTAGGAATGGGGAGACATATACAACATTCAATGGTAGGAAAGTGGGAAAAGGGCTTAAGGTTGTTTGCCCATTTTAGTGTTCCCTATTTTTAATGTTTCATTGTGTATTTTCTATTTTTAATTTTTAGTAAGTTATTAGAGATATGATAGGATTTTAAGGGATTTGATTAGATTGAGTTTGTTTTCTTATATTGGTACCTTCTCTATAGAAAGGGACCAAACTACTTGTTTTCTTCTTGAGATTCATAATAATAAAGTTCCAGTTCTAGTAAATCTCCTACATGATATCAGAGTGGGTCCTCATGCTCTCCATCGTACCTTAGGGGGCACCTCTTGGGATCCTCATGCTTTCCACCATACCTTAGGGGGTGCCGCTGGCCCCCCTTTCTCTACCTTGGGAAGTGTATACGATCTTGTGGCTTGTGTTGGCGATAGCGTGTGTCATCAAGTCCCCATCGAAAGTGCCAAGGCATGTACCTTGGCCTATTCTCCTCTTCATCGCCGCTCCTAAGAGGTTGTGTAGGCCTTCTTCATCACATGGACTTCCTCAACTTACAACCAACATCGCTATGTGGATTGGTGATCCCATGCCAAGTACCTAAATTGGATTGCAGATCAGTTTTCTATCGATTTCGTGATTTGGTCCAACCAATTGCATACGTATGTGTGAACCACATACGTGAATGGCACTATGCTGAAGGAAACTCTTATCAAGTTTTCAAGCTCCCCATGCTGTTGTTGATCCATTGAAAATTGAAAAAAAAATCTACTAAGGAGTGAGGTCTCCTCTGCTACTGTTTCGGAAAACCATGTATGGTTGATACTACTACTATGGCCATTATATGTGTGGTCGCTACTTTTGCTACGGCCTTTGTACTACTCTGCATCATCTACTGTCGTGGGAATTGTTGCAAAAGTCATGAAAGTGCATGGAAAAATGCCCCAATTTAATTATCCACTATAGTTCAAGTTCATACTTGGGATCGACTCTCGTTGAAGCTACAGTCTGTGCATGAAGACTCCTACACGTGTTCTCCAACCTTGACTACATCGGAAGAGGGGGGGGTGGCTACTATGTACTCCTTCAAGTTGAAACGTGTACGTCCAACTTGGGGGGGATGTTGGAGAAAAATCCATGTTAAGACGTGGATAGTCTCCATGTTGGAAGTGGAAAGTTACATCTTGTGTCTTTCCTATTTTTAGTGTTTCATAGTTTGTATTTTCTATTTTTAGTTTTTAGTAAGCTATTAGAGATATGATAGGATTTTAAGGGTTGATTAAATTTGATTAGATTGAGTTTATTTCCTTTCTTGTATTGGTACCTTCTTCATATAAAGAGACCAAATTACTTATTTTCTTCTTGAGATTCATAATAATAAAGTTTTAATTCTAGTAAATCTCCCACAACTAAACAATAAAAATTCTCACCTTTCTTTCCCACTTATTTGCTAGCTCAAACGCTGAAACCCACTCGACTTTCCTGCAAACCCCATCATAGTCTTCAGTCCAATAGATTAGGAGATAGCTCTCTAAATTCATAAAATGATCATTAAGTTGCTCAAACATGGATTTGCCTTAGTATGGATCAAGACAAAAGAAGTGAAGGGTGTGGCAAAGGTGAAAAAATAGGGATGTCCCTTGATGTTAGGTAGAGGAATTGCTTCTAACAAGGTAGTCAGTCTTCTAATATCAGATCTAAATTAGAAGATTGATTACAACAATCAACCAAAAGGATGTGGACCATTTGCTTCAATTTCCAATGTCCCAAACTAGGAAGTGAAATAGCTGAATCAAAAGTGAATCCCTCGATTAGCAAAGACTCAAGAGGTTCCCTCAATAAGTCATTGGAGTAGAGCAGTAACGATGTTGGAACTTTGGAGCTTTAGGAGTGTATCTTTTAAAATGGCTTGCAGGTTCTGAATGCCTTGAATTATCAACATGAAGTATAACGTCATTGTCAAAATACAAAATGGATAGGTTTTTGTGCTAATGGATTTCATGGAATCTTTTATACTTGATACAGTTGAGGTGTTGTAAAACCTTTCTCTAACCATATGTTACTTGTTTGGAACTCTAATGAGACAATGAAGCAAATTTGACTTTTTTTAAATTAGAGGAGTCTTTGTTCTTGAATATTGTCATGAAACAAATGGAGGATCGGTAAAGGGTGGCAATGTCTTTTGAGTTATCTACAATGACTCTGGCTAGAAGATTGCGGAGTTTTTGTACTTTTCTCAAGGAATACATAAAGAAGGTTACAAAAGCTTGGAATCAAAGGTGAATGGATGCACTTGAGTGAATATATGCTATTGATATTGTGGAGAATAAAAGTGCCACATGGCAATGCCACGTGGCAGGTCAGTTGGCCCACGTGGCAGGTTTTGTCCTTCCAAGGGGCACTTACCCTAAGGAGATTGTTTGGTCTTTGCTTAAGGTCCAAGTTTGCATTTTTAGTATGGTGATAAGTCAAGTGGATTTGATGTTTTCTACATTTAGGAGATTAGGATTATCTCTTTATATAAAGAGATGCATTGTAATCTTTCCTTGGGTTGAATGCAACAATAATCTTCACATCTCTCTCTCAACTCCTTTTCTCTCTCTCACCGCTGTCTCTATCCCTCTCTCTCACTGTTCATGCATGAACAGTCCATGTGTGGACTGTTGGGCATACATGTCAACACGCCAAGAAGCCTCTACGCTAGTGCCAATCTCCACAGATATGATATAAAATGAGACGGGTAAGGGTATAACTAATGAAGTTTGGGTAAGAAAGAAAGCAATCAACAGGTTATGTTTGAAGAAATGAAGAAATAGAATGAAGTAATCAAGACAATTTTTGCTAAGGGAAGGGGATCTCAACACATTTCCTCCTCCTGGCAGCCAATAGGCATAGGAGGATTAACATGAATCATGATCGAGAAGATTATAGTGCAAGGTGGTGAAATATCAAAAGTAGGAAGGAGATTTGAGCTACCTTGTTAGACCACTTTCTGAGATCTACTACGATAGGACCATAGGGAACATTGATGTAGATGCATAGTTGAATAGGTTATATGCCTAGAATCCTATATATTGTATATATGGATGGAATAAGAAAACCCAATAACAATGCTCCAAGCCTGAGGTGGACAGAAGTATATGCCAGGACCTTGTGTTCCCAGTAGAGATATACTATTTGGAATTTAAATAGAAATGTATATTGAGTTTCCTCTTTTGGGGAGTAGTATTTGGATCCAAATAATCCTCCCATAGGCACCACAGTAGGAAGGGGTGGAGAAAGATTTGGTGCCGAAGAAGAAAATCTGGAGTAGACTTGGTGTGATGTTCATGTTGGCGAGGGGTCATGATAGGGGAGGCCTCAAGCAGAGGAGGGTGGGGTGGCATGCTAATGCATGTGCATGAGTGTGGAATAGGTGGAGGGTGAGTGGGACTCTTGGCGATTGTACATGTTGTGGTGCGCAACCAGTGGACATGGTGTGCATAAGGACATGTTTGTGAGGGTGGACTTATGGGTAGCATTCCGCATGGTGAGTGGTGAGGGTGAAGGATGGTCTGTAGTAGGTTGTTGTAGGAGGAGGAGGAAGAAGAAGAAGAAGGGAGCAGCAATCCACGTGAAGGGAAGGATAGAAAGGAAGGGGGGGAGAGAGAGAGGTAAAAGGGAGGAGAGACAATTAGTGGAAGGACTCATAACTTCTTGTTAATGCTTCTCTATCTCTACTACATGAATAGAGTAGCCATTATTTATAAATGAGTAGGAAATCAATAAAAGGAAAACTTCTGGTCCTAATACTAACAAACATATTGAAAAGTAAAAAAATTTGAAAAGAAGAAACTAGGTTCCTAAACCACACCGAACTTGCAACCTTGCATCTTAAGAAAAGAAAAAATTACATAGGACCCCTCCTAAAACCTACAAGTCGGTGTAAGTGAGCAAGTTGTTATTCTAAGGAAACCCTACACTTCTTTATATGGAGGAAGAGGTGTGGGTAAAAGATAGAGGACTAGAGATAAAAGAATAGTAAAAACAGGACAAAAATATCAAGGGGTACTATAACACTCTCCCTCAAGCTGGAACATAGATGTCAATCATGCTCAGCTTGTCACAGCAACTATCAAATGCAGTCCAACCAAGTGGCTTGGTGAAGACATCTGCAATCTGGTCCTCTGAGGAGACATGCGTAGTGTAGATGATTCCCTTCTGGATAAGATCCCGTATATAATGGCAATCAATCTTTAGATGTTTCGTGCGCTCATGAAACATGGGATTGTTGGCAATGTTAGTAGCTACTAGATTGTCACACCTCATCTCCATTGGCTCCTCTATCTGAACATGCAAATCTCTAAGGATAGACTGGATCCACACGATCTCTGCAGCAGTTTGTGCCATGGCACAATACTCTTGACTCTGCATTTGATCTGGACACAACTATTTGCTTCTTGCTTCTCCAAGTGACTTCATTTCCAGCAATAAAGGTGCAAAAACTAGTAGTGGACTTCTTATTTGTAAGATAGCCTACATAATCAGCATTTGAATATCCTAAAACTATCATAAGATACCCCTTTTTGAACAACAACCCACGTCCAGGTGCTTTCTTCAAGTATCTGAGCACCTGCATAGTAGCATCCCAATGTTGCTTCATGGGCTTATCCATAAACTGGCTCAACCTCCTCACAACAAAGAAGATATCTGGTCTGGTAATGGTCAGATAAAGCAACCGACCAACCAGCTGTCTGTAGTTCCTGCTCTCCACCTATTGTGCCTCAGTATCATACAGATGGACCTTAGGATCCATGGGTACATTTGCTTCCTTTGCCCCAAGCATCCCAATCTCCTGGAAAATGTTAAGAGCATACTTTCTCTGATTAGCTACAATTCCTTCTTTTCCTCTAGCCACCCAATGCCCAGAAAATATCGTAGAGGACCTAAGTCCATAACAAATTGCAACATCAATTTTTGTTTGACATGTCTAATCCCTTCTGTATCATCTCCTGTAATGATAATATCATCAACATACACAAGGAGTACCACAACTCCTTTGTCAGTCTTCCTGACAAACAACGAATGATCTAAAGTAGACCTCACTATACCCAATCTTTCCCCAACCTCTGATAGTTTGTGGAACCATGCACGGGGACTCTGCTTAAGTCCATAGATCACCTCCCTCAGCCTGCACACACACTTCCCCTCAACTTCAAATCTAGGGGTCTGCTACATATATATTTCTTCCTGAAAATAACCGTATAAAAATGCATTCTTTACATCTAATTGATGTAATTTCCAGTCTCTATTTGCTGCAATAAACAAGAGAATCCGAACCATCGGAAGTCGCACCACCGGTGAGAATGGGTTAAAGAAGTCTACCCCATAAGCCTGGGTAAACCTTTTGGCCACCAACCGAGCCTTATGCCTAGAAGTAAACCCGTTAGGGTTATATTTCAAGGTAAAGACCCATCTACATCCTACCACTTGTGCAATAGGTGGTCTTGGCGTAAGCTCCCACGTGCCTTGCGAGCATAAAGCTGTCATCTTCTCCTTCATGGCTTGAAGCCACTTAGGATGAAGCATGGCCTCCTGATAAGATGTGGGCAGCTTGAATGTAGATACAGCAGAAGTAAATGTCGCAAACTGGGAACCCATCCCATCACTGACAGAAGCACCTGTGATCCTGTACTGAGCACAACTTTGGGGTGCTTTGTTAATGGCAATAGGTAAATCAATGTCCTCAGTAGCCTCATCTGGAACATCAGTAACTCCGTACTCCTATGGAACACCAGTAGGCTCCTACTGACTGTCCCTGTGAGAAGTATCAAACAGGCATATCAGTATCATCAAGACATACCTGTGTGGGGGAGGATGATGGTATTGAGGTGGGAGAGGGGGGGTACCGTGACTCGTAGTCTATAAGTCACTGGAAGCTTGTACAAAAATGGCAGTCCCTTGAAGCTAGTATCTGTACTCGCAGGCAGTTGACGTGGAGAGAAATCTCTAAACTGTATAGCAGGAACTAGCATTGGTGCCATCTCAACAGGTGTCGTCTCAAGAACAGTGGGCATCCGCTGAGCAGTGAAGGAAAAATAAGGTACAGCCTCATGAAAGGTGACATCCACACTGACGTGATGCCGTTTGGTCAACGAATCATAGTACCTATACCTTTTCTAGGTAGAGTTGTAACCCAGAAACACATTTTACTACACGTTATGCTAGCTTGTCCCAACTAGGTCCATTAATGTGGACAAATGCAACACAACCAAAAATGCAATGTGGTACATGAAACAACTCTATCTGGACCCAAAATCTGCTAAGGGATCTGTTCAGACAATACAAAGCTGGGCATTCTGTTGATCAAATAACAGGCAGTAAGATAGGCATTGCCCCAATAAATCTATGGAACATTATGATGTATCATCAATGTTCTAGCAACATTCAGGAGGTGTCTATGTTTCCTCTCCGCTATCCCATCCTGCTGGGATGTACGAGGACAGGAGATTTAATGTATGATATCATTCAATCTGTAAAAATCATGCAATCTGATAGTATAGAACTCCAATGCATTATTTGAGCGTACACATTTCACAATGGTAGAAAACTGCGTCTTTATTTCAAGAATAAAATTGTGAATGACATTGTCAACATCTGACTTATTCTTTAATAAAAACAACCATGACATGCATGAAAAATCATCCACAATGATGGTAATATCTATGACCCTATCTATTTGAAACACGACTTTAACTCCAGACATCTAAGTGAATCAATTGAAACACAGAATCAGTAGTAGAACTAGCAAGGAATGAGGCCTGGTGATGCTTCCCAAGTTGACATGCATCACAAGTAATCTTAATGGTCGGAGAGACATGGAGGAAAATCCAGCGAAGCCTGCCCAGAGAAATGTGTCCAAGACGGTAGTGCCACTGCAGTACAGTCCCTACAACAAAATTGAACTCGCTCTGACACGAAGCAGCAGTATTAGTCTGGACTAGGTGATAAACCCCTCTTTTCATGTCCACCACCAATCATCCTCCCTGTGAATCTATCCTGTAACACAACCCACATTATCAAATATAACACGACAATTGATGTTTTTAGTAATTATGCTTACAGATAAAAGACTAATAGGAAATTCTGATGTAAACAAAACTCGAGGCAACTATAGAGTAGACGAGAGAGACACCTCCCCCTATCCATCTACTCTAGAGTGATGATCATCAGCTACCTGGATAGTTCTACTAGAAGAAATTGCCTGTATCTATCTAAAACAACTCTGATCTCCACTCGTGTTGGGAGGCTCCAGAATCAATTAGCCATGTACTACGGTTGTGGAAAAGAACGAAAATACTAGAAGCATATTTCATATCTGAGGAGGCAACTGCAGCGATATCAGAAGTGGATGGAGTCTCTTGGATCACCTGAGCCGATCTCTGGGCAAGAGCCTCATACTCAGACCTGGGCACCATATCAGTCTCCATCTCTAGGGTCGAGGCAACCTGATCTGCCATGGGAGGATGACCATGCTTGATCCAATAGCTAGCTTCCACATGACCAATATGTCCATAGTATGTGCAAATGGGTCATGGTTTGCCAGGCTGTCCTCGGCCACTCCCACGTCCACATCCACGAGTGGATGGAACTGCACGTCCATCACCAGCAGCAAAGGTTGAAATCTAGCCCATCACCTCAAGATTAGTAGATTTAATGGACAATCTACTAACCCTATTGTAAGCTTCCTCCAGAGTAGGAAGTTCTGTGAGAGTAAGCATCTGATCTCGTGCAGACTCATACTCAGAGCTCAATCCAGACAAGAACTTAAGCACCATAAACTCCTTGCAATGCTCTCTCTGCGTCGCACATGTGCACACAGGCCTGCATGAGTTGTAGTTATCCAACAACTCCTTCAGTCTGGCATTTTACTGTGCTAGTGTCAATCCATCCTACTTCAGCGAGAATGTGTCATGAGTGATCTGAAACACCTTGCTTGAGTTCTTCTCAATGGAATATGTATCATGAAGAGAGTTCCACATCTCTCTGGTAGTCTTGTAGAACATTATCTCATATCCGATGTGAGCAACCACGACATTCATAATCCATGCTCTCACCATAGCGTTGTCACGCAACCATGTGACGTATTTCCCAGTTTTCTTTGTTGACTCTGGCTCTAGAAGAATATGTTCATTATTATAACATTCAACTGTCATGAGGAATGTCTGCGACCAATGGGCATAGATGGTCTCATCAAGCTTTGTGATGGGAACAAAGAACGGATTTTTTATGTTCCCATTATCCGTCACACTCTCAGACGAGCCTTCGGACTTTGGAGAGGTAGCCATGAAGCTAAATCAGGAAATCAGGAAGGGAAATCACTACAAATAGATCACTTAATAGACGGACAAGATCTGAATCAGAGGTTTTCAATCTGCATGATGAACAGAAGGCCCCCTTGGACAGATGTAGGCCTAGCAAGGGCATGGGGGAAGGCACCCAAGATGGCCCTAAGGGGACCTAGGTTTCTCTCGGTGTTGTCACAGGAGATGTGACCTTAGAACAGGGTCATAGCAACCCTTGTGATCGCCTGAGGCACCGCCACTTGCACTGCAGCACTGCCACAGATGTTTGAATCAACGTTGTTGGGCCTTGCGATTGTCGCTGCGCCACCGCTGTGTCTTCAGATCATTACTACGATCGCCACAGACCCTTGTATCAACGCCGCTGAGCCCTGTGACCGCCACTACGCTGCCGCTGCGTCTTTAGATCGCTGTTGCGTCGCTGCTACGCCTGTAGACCACCTTCCGTGGTGCTTGCAGATCACTGTGGCACCACTCCAAGCACTACAGCGCTGCCATTGCGGTGAGGAGGTTGCCTAATGGCGTCGCCAACGCACGCGAGAGAGAGAAAGAGGAGTTTGGTGGTTTAAGGTTTTGGAGGCTTTTTCAGGTGGGATACCAAGAGTTCCAGTTTAGAACCGTCGCTCTGATACTAAGTTAGTGTAAATGAGCAAGTTGTTATTTCAAGGAAATCCCACACCTCTTTATATAGAGGAAGAGGTGCGGGTAAAATATAGAGGAAGATCAGAGAAATAAAAGAATAGTAAAAATATGACAAAAATATCAAGGGATATTATAACACTATGTTGTTTAAATTTCACATTGAAACCCTTGAACTCTTCATAAACTATGCCACGCTGCATCATACATGGAGATTGACAAGAAGGGGGCAAGGGTCATTTCTTTCTATAATCTGTAATGCTGATTAGCCCTATCTTAAAAAGTGAAGGTGGCATTGGGTACCATCAATGCAAAGGCTGCATTGGGGCTAAATTGATTACCAGTTCGTTTCTTCGTAGAGTTCTGGTTACTGGTTGGAAATGATCTGATGGGAACTATAAAGGAGTTCTAGAAGGGGAACAAGGGCTTTGAGTGATTGAATAATTTTTTTTTTTTCTACCAAAGAAAGATTTAATCAAGAGAATACAAGATTACAGACACCTTTCCTTGCTTGATATGACAGATTTGATTGTTGCTAAATTCTTTAGGAATAGATCAAGGAGGTGGTTCGGAAGTTATTAGCCAAGTTGAATCTGCATTTTGGTCGGGATGTTATTAGATGGACAATGTGCTTAGATGGACATATTAGATGTTATTTTATCATTTTTGTAGTTTTTAGTTATTTTTTATTTTGATCTGGACATGTACTGTTATTTATCCAAACTTATCTCTATAAAGAGGTATTGAGTCATCTTTTAAGAAATAAGATTATTCATTTTCTCTAACATGGTATTAGAGCTTTCAATCTAAGGCTCTTCCAAAAAGATTCTCTACACGTTGGAAAGAGAAGAAAAGAAAAGGTCACGTTGTGTATGATTTTTCCTGGAGGACCATCGACTTCACTTTCTTTTGGTGACTGCCTAGAAAAATCGAGCGCCTTACGCTGATTCACGGGGTGTAGGAGCAACGACATCGACTTGGATTGAGAGGGGGTGTGGAACCCTCTAGCACGTTGGGGAACTCCAAGTTCAATTGTGTGGCTCTTAGGTGTAGAAAAAGAGGCATAGAGATTCCTCTCAATCTTTTAGAATGAAGCAATGGTAAATTCGGAGATTCATGCTACTGAGATAATAGATGTCGCTAGAAAGAAGTTGGAAAAGAAAGCCCATCAACTTATGCGAAGATAAGACTACTCCAATACTTCATAGGTTGCCAAAAAGGCAACGACTACAATGGTGGCAAGAGGATGTGCATAAGGAGAAGTGGCGGAGTGTTTGGCTGCATCATCACGGAGCCAAGTTCGGCAAGTCATCGCCCTCCCAGGCTCAACTTGAGGGGGAGTGTTAGGAATAAAAGTGCTGCTATGTGGCAGCCATGTCAAGCCACATGGCAGTCCAGTGGGCACCCAAAGGGGCATTGGCCGTATGGGATTTTTGGTGTGCCTTGTTGTCCAAGTTTGGTGGTCCTTAGTTTGGTAGATTTAGGTTTAAAAGGTTCGTTTTAGAGGATTTGATATTTTCTATTTTTAGAAGATTTGATTAGATTATGATGATTTTTGTTTCTTGTTTTAGAGGATTGTGATGCGTTCTTTCTCTATAAAAGAGTCTTTGTAATCCTTTTATCTTTGAGTTAAAGAAACAATTCTTTCAACAATACAACTCCTCTCTTTCTTCCTCTCAATCGGCGGATGCACCCTCTCTTTCCTGTCGTGAGAACAGGGACTATTGGCAGCACCTGTTGTGCCCATTATCCTCACGTGGAAAAGCCTCCACGCTTCCACATCGCGTCAAACTCAACATGGTATCAAAGCAACTAGTTGGCTCCAAATGGGTCTTTGCCTTGAAGTACAACTTTGATGGGTCTATTTCAAGTTATAAGGCTAGGTTGGTGGCAAAAGGGTTCACCTAGATCTATGAGGTGGATTTCTTTGATACTTTCTCTCCTGTTGCTTGACTTGGCACTGTTCGGGCACTTATCTCTGTTGCGGCTCACAAAGATTGGCAGTTACACTAGCTTGATATGAACAACGCTTCTCTATGGCGATCTTCAGGAGGAAGTTTACATGCAGCAGCCGTCAGGTTTTGAGGTGTAGGGGAAGTGTGTGTGTAGATTTAGAAAGGCCATCTATGGCTTGAAGTAGAGCCCGAGAGCCTGGTTTCAAAAAGCTCTCAGATGTGTTGCAGAGGATGAGGATGCAGAGGTCTTCATATCACTCTCTGTTTGTCAGGAAAATGAAGAATGGTGTGGTAGCACTACTGATTTATGTAGATTACCTGATTATCATTGGTGATGATGAGGCTGGGATAAAATAGGTCAAGGAGTCTCTTGCACAGCAGTTTGTTATGAAAGATCTAGATCAGCTTAGATACTTATTGGGGATCGAGGTTGCTAGGAGCAAAGATGAGATTGTTCTTTCACAATGTAAGTATGCGTTGGATGTTCTTTATGTGACAAGTATGCTAGGGTCCAAGTAAGCCAATATTTCTATCGATCCCAAAGCACATCTTCATGATGAGGCAGAACAGCTGATAGCAAAGCATACAGACAGCTTGTGGGCAAGCTGTTATACCTGACTATTACCAAACCTGATATTACCTTAGTAGTAGGCAAACTTAGCCAGTTTATGGAAAGGTCAATGAAGCTGTACTGGCAAGCAATTATGCAGGTGCTGAGATACTTGAAGAAAGCACCAGGTCATGGTATTCTCTTTCAGATAGGCTCTCCTATGACAGTGGTAGGATATTCTGACGCTGATTATGCTGGATGTGTGCTTGACAGGAAATCTACTTTTGGTTTCTATACCTTTGTAGCTGGTAATCTGGTTACTTGGAGCAGCAAGAAATCGGGGGCAATTTCTAGCTCCAGTACAAAGTCAGAGTATAGGGTGATGACTCAGTCTGCTACAAAGATGGTTCGGATATGGTCTCTACTGCGTGATCTGCATGTCCAGATTAAGGAACCTATGGAGATGAGATGCGACAATCGAGCGGCTGCATACATAGCCAACAACCCGATGTTCCATGAGCGTACCAAACACGTTGAAGTTGACTATCATTATACCAGAGATCTCATATAGCGTGGTTTGTTACGATCTACTTATGTTGCATCTGAGGATCAAATTTCTGGTGTGTTTACGAAGCCTCTATCTCGATTGATGTTTGATTATTGTTGTTTTAAGTTGACATGATTGGCATCTAAGTTCCAGCTTGAGGGAGAGTGTTGAGACTCTTATTTATCTCTAGTTGTTTTACCATTTTTTGTATAATTTTTTGTTATTTTTTATTTAGATCTGAACATATACTGTTATTTATCTAAATCTCTCTTTATAAAGAGATATTGGATCATTTTCTAAGAAGTAATATTATTCATTTTCTCCTAACTTATTTGGATGGACAATGTGTTTATAGCCAATGAGATTAGGGCTAAGACTCTTCGGAAGATGGACTTTGTTAAGGCAAATGACTATTTTGATTGATCATTCCTCTGTAGCTGCTTTGGATTATTGGAACTGTAGGTTTGGTGGATGAATAAGTGTTTTACCATCAATTCTTTCTCAGTGTTAGGCTAATGGAAAGCGAGAAAGGGGGTGGATCCAACCCCAAGGAGTCAGGCAGGGTGTCCTCTTTACCCACTACTTGTTTGTATTAACAATTGATGCATTGCTCAAAACAAAAAAAAATTGATAGCACTTCGTACTTGCAACTTGCAGCTTGTGATTATGGCTCCATTAGAGGCTTCAATCCATGTCAAGAAATGAGTTTAGTCCTTGTAAAGTATGCCAACAAAACGGTTTTCTTTGTGACTATGTAAATTGACTTTGCGGAGAAGTTGTGTGTCTGTAGGCATTTTTGTGAGGTCTTTAGGTTAATAGAGTGAAATCTTGTTTTGTTCCTCTTGGCATGCATAAGGAGGTTTAGAAGTGTTTATCACTTTTCATATTCCAAGGTGTAATCTTCCTATGCGGTGCTTAGGCCTCCCATTGTCAAATACATTATTGCAAGTGGCTGATTGCAAGATCCTCTAGGAGAGGCTATAGAAGAAGCTGGCAGGATGGTAATCATGTTTGCTGTCCAAGGGTGGGTGGTTTTAGGTCTATTTTCTCAATTCCTATTTTTTACATGTTTCTTTTTTGGGGTGCAAGGAAGTAGTTGATAATTTCACAGGATTAGGAAACTATTTTGTTGGAAGGAACCAGATGATGACAACAAGGGCTTTTATTTAGTGTCAGAGGCTGATCTGTACACGCTAATTGGGGGTTTTGTACTTATAGATAGGCTTTGTTGATGAAGTGGTAGGCTTGTGTCAGTTTATGGGTAGATGGATTTCTTGAGCAAAATGATCTTTGAATGCTATGATAGAAAATTGTGTGGGAGGTGCCAGACAAGCTTGCTAGATGGGTGTCAACTTTCTAGTGGGGTTTGTTACTGTTAAATAATATAAATAATGTGGAAGTAAGATATCAAAAGCCTAAACAATTATGAGACACTTGGATTTACGTGGAAATCCTACTCATGAAGAATGAGGAGAAAATCATGGGAGAAGGCCCTAATAGGGTTAATGCTTCTATTCTTCTCAAAAAACAAATGAGGGTACAATAGCCTATTTATAGGCTCCCACACACACCACACCTTTTCATTCTACTATGTGGTACTAAATGTATCACTACAACATATCCTATCTCTCAACGATCCCCCTCAAGCTGAAGCATGGTGTTGAGAGAATTGGGTTATGGGTTTAGTGCCACATTGGAAGATGTAGACTGTGTGTGAGGTGTGTGAGTGGTGGCCTATGAATAGGCATATACTCCTATATTTCTTTGAGAAGAAGAAATATAAATCAGTGTCCTATCGGGGCCTTCTCCAATGGTTTTCTCTCCGCTCTTCATGAGTGGGGTTTACATGTAAATCTAAACGTTACATGATTGTTTATATGCTTTAAATATTTTAACTTGGTATCAAATCATGTTTGTTCCTTAGGTTATCTTTTATCATGTTTTATCATTCATCTACTCATGGGTTTCCAAAGGAGAATCAAGGTGGATCTCCATCTTGGACTCCATGACATCCACGACGCGGTTGGCTTTCTAGAGCCATCATGGCGTGTGAGGACAGTAGCGAGGTCATCGTGGCAAGGTGTAGTCGGCTCACGACCTCAGGAGGAGGCCAGCGTCACCAACCCCCCCCCCCCCCCCCCCCCCCCACCATTCACGCCTCACATCCTGATGCACCACCCCACGTCGTTGGCAGTGGGCAATCGTCTCCATGAGGGGTTGCATCAGCGCGGCGGCCTCCGCCTCAGGCATGGGGGCACCAGCGACAATCTGCACAAGGAGGCGAGGCGTGGTGCTACGTTGGCGATGAGGACATAAGGGCGACATGTCGCTCTGCGCAAGAGAACAAGGAAGCAGCTATGAAGGTTGAGGCCACGGCTAAGGCTGAGGAGGCGATCGGTCTTGGTAACCCCCGCAGAGGGGTTAGCGGCGTAGAGGTGCAACGGAGCCACGATCGGTGACGTGGAGGCGCAGCCGCTTGCTCAAGAACGCAGCAGCAGCAAAGGACCGTGGAGAGCCTTGCGAAGATGAAGGCGTGCCCCTTTGAAGATAGTTTGCGGATGATCTCGCGACGAAGATTTTGCGATTGAGCAAGATGCACAAGATATGCTGTGTAAGGAGAATACGGTGGAGCTGCTTATCTTTCCTTTTAAAGTGGTTTCTTTTAGTATCCTATAGCAAAGAGGAGAGAGGGAAGACAAAAGGACATGTTGAGATGTAAAAAGAAAAAGAAAATAAAAGAGAGAAAAAGAAGGGGAAAAAAGATAGGGAGAAAAATCGCAAAAACAAGAAAATTTTTTTTAAAAATGAGGTTTATGTTTAAAGAGAAGAGGTGAAGTCTTCTCTTTCTTTTAGTGTTCTATTTTCTTCTCATTATTTTTTCCCCCATACGAGTATGGGAGAAAGGGGGAGTGTGGAAGCCATTATAGTCACCCCTATTTGGTAATCCCTTTGTTGCAGTCCCAAGGCACGATGTGTGACATTGGGTACCGCTACGGATTTGCAGTCCTAAGGCACGATAGCATCCTTCAATAGCTGATATTCACATGAGAAACTAAACTCTGAGAGGTCCAGAGTTTCGAGGTCTCTAGAGAGAGGGAGATCCATTTTTGAGGTCCTCAGAGGAAGGGTCCAGTCGGTTTCTATGTGGAGATGTAGCTTCGAGGTCTTCAGAGGAAAACCTTTTTCAGGGATACCGAACGGGGAGCCACCAGCATCAGGTCTCCAGAGGAGAAGCCATTGTTATAGTCAACCACAGTTCCTTCCACAGCTCTATCCTATGTTCCCGCATGTGTAGAGTGGGTTTCTTTGTGTTACAAGCTGAGCTCATGCTCCAGCTTGAAGGGGAGTGTTGAGAGAATTAGGTTGTTAGTTTAGTGCCACATTGAAAGATGTTGACTTTGTGTGTGAGTGGTGGCATATAAATAGGCGTGTACTCCCATATTCCTTTAAGAAGAAGAAATACAAATCAGTGTCCTATCGGGGCCTTCTCCTGTGGTTTTCTCATTGCTCTTCATGAGTGGGGTTTCCACATAAACCCAAGCGTTCCATGATTGTTTATATGTTTTGATATTATTGCTTACGTATTATTTAAATATTTTAACTCATGGATTGCTTAGCTTGGATAAGAGATATTCTGACCCTACAAAGTACAAAAACACAACACAAATAAAATGATGCTGTTGGGTCACAGCTTCTTCATGCCTCTTGTGTTGTCGACTTCTTTGCATCCTTAATTGGTGCTGCCGGGTCATGGTGGCCTTGTGTCGTCAGCTTTTTTGCATCTTCACCTTGCTTATAGATGAGTATAGGTAAGAGTCCAAAGATGAGCCGTAGACAATTAATCAGGTGCTGGTGGGAAAATAAGCTCTCACACTCCCAAGAACAATAGATAATGAAATAGACATTATAAGAAAATAATAATCCAAGAACGACTTGCTCTGGTACCTATTAAACAATATAAATAATGCAGAAGCAATATATCAAAACATAAATAATATGAAATATTTAGGTTTACGTGGAAATCCTGATTTAGCATTTCTCAACACATTTAATTAAGGTTACTGGTCTTAATTAATCGTGTTAAAATTGATGCTTAGGCTACCTCCCTTAATTAATTTGTCGTTAATTGTAATATAAGGTGCAAGATAACTTAACATTTAGAAATTTTCGTTCACTAGGAGGCATATTAACTTAATTATTTACCATTTTATTTAAGTTACTTTTATTATTGATTACTTAAGTTAATTATTATTTTGCTTAAGTTATTTACTAACTATATACTAAGATTTAACTAATAACTTACATTACTCCATACCATGGAGTATTATGCTAAAACTTACTTAACTAAGTTAATCTACTTAATTAGTGGTTTAATTATCTCATAATTACTAAATATGTTAATTATACGAATAATTGCATAAGAATTTAAACATTTAAACTTGACAATCGTTCCATATGTTGCAAATGTATAAAGAGAATGATATTACATTGAAAAGCAAGAAAGAAATTATAACAAAATGAATGTATAGAGTAGGCATGAAAAAAAATTGATTTAACATTTAAGTTCAATTGCCTTCTTATTGTTTGGCCTTCACATCCTTAACCTTATAGCCCTTACATCCCTACACTTAGGCCCATTTGGAAGCCCTTTCTCTCTTTACTTAGCCAAAATTTATGTTTGTATTGGGCGAGCCTGCCTTTCACTAGATCTACAGCCTCTAGGGCCAAATCAATACAATTACTAGGTAGGCCCTAATTTGTTTTAGGTTCATTTTTGTACAGATTTAGGCCCAACAAGGCCCATAAATGTTCACAATGGGCTCCCCGCCCGCACACATGCGCCCATGTGCGCACACACAGATGGTCAGATAGTCATTTTACTCATTTCAGCATGCCCAGTAAGGGGGGCGGACCTTTTTGTGCAAGTTCTTTAGTCCCTATCTCACCGATGTGCTATCTTCGCCACTTCTCCTTCAATGTCGCTTCGCTCTAGGTCTGACTTCCAATGATGATTCCTTGCAGCTCTCTGATTCGAATCAAGTAATCAAGGGCTCGATGGAAAGCTTTTGTAACGATCCGGTTCCCGAGTCCCTATGAGACACGAGAACCGGACCGACTCGACTAATCCCAAGACCTAATCGTCCAACGAGGAAGTAACCAAAAGACAGTAAAATAAATCACATTCAGCATGAATATAACTAACAGTAAGAAAGTACAGCAGTAAGGAAAGAAACTACTACAGTAGGTACCACCACAACAGTAAAACAGCATTTATCATATAACAAGAACTGCAGGTAAAGAAGGTACAGCGGAAACAAAAACTACTCACTAGAACAGAAACAAAAGAGGTACAAAAGGCTGTGGTAACTCTACTGGACCTTACTCGGCCCAGCGTCCTCTGCAGCCGCCGACCCTGGCTGCTCAACACCTGGTCCTGAAAAAGGTAACGAGTGTAACACGTCAGCAAAACGCTGAGTAGAGTGGCAGACTAACTAAAGGCAACAGTAGAGTGTACAGTAGCTGTTATGTTCTATTACTTCCTTTATTCACATCTTTCAATTTTTCTCACTATTTCATTTGTTTCTCAGATCCTTTACTTGATCTCGAATGTCCTCGTGGGAACGATCTTGATTGCAGTCTTTTCCAAAAGTAGAAGTAGCACGTGGTGCTCTCCTGGCCGGGAGAGTCCCCCGTGGTGATCCTACCCTCAGTCAACCACCCCAAGGTCACTGACAGACGTAACGGTGACTACGGCACGCGCGATAAACGCACAGGTAGCTAGCCTGCACTGGCACGCGGTCAGTCGTTTCCGTTAACGGGTGCGCCCAAAGCACAGCACGGAACCAGGGCAGAGCCCTCTCAGTAACAGGGGTCCAACCCCTCCACAGTAACCAAACCGGGGCCTTGCCCCTCCACAGTCCGCGCACCCTCGCCTGACTACCCTGGTTTGCCCTAGTGGGCCTAACAAGTCGGTGAAGGAGGCTAGCAGAACCCCGGGGCCCGTGGGGTAGCTAGTACTCTCCTAACACTACTAGCTCTCCTCGGTACTACGTACACGAGGGCCAACAAGTCGGTACAGAGCGGCCAATCCTAACCCCGGGTCCCTGGGGCGGCTGGCCCCACTCTGCACTAAACAGGTACGGGTACTTCCCTTGGTACTGCGTACCCAAGAGACAGTACAAACTACATCTCAGTTTCCATTCCTTTTTCTTTCCAGGAGTTCCACTCCTAATTCCCCGTAGGGTTCCAGCTCTTTATCTCAGAACATCATATGTTTCACTTTCCAGATTCACGTTCTCAAAATCCATGATCTCAATCATGTTTCTTTATTCATAACAGACAGCTATTAATTCAAATTACAGGCAGCTTTATATTCCTTTCCATTTTTTTTTTCCAAGACTGCAGTATTATACATTCCACTAGTTCTTCCATCCTAGGGTTCATGTCACATCCTAGGATCTAGCATACAACTAGTTTTCCAGCCCTAGGATTCATGCATCACCTAGGAGCTATCATTCCATACATTTCTCATTCATAGGATTCATGCAATGTCCTAGCTTCTAGTTATGGTTCCATACTTTAACAGATTTTATTAATAAACTTAAGCCACTCTACCAGGTACAACGGAAGTAATGGGGGCGTGATCGGGAATCCCGCGTGCCTCCGCGACTCTCAAGACTGCAACCGAACGAGGTCCTATCACAAGGATCAAACACAAGGAGTGTCTCAAAACAGTGTATAGCTACTGTAGACGGGTAGAGGAATTACTTCTGAAAAGAACGCAACTCGAATCGCGGAAAACGGAGCCCGAACGGGCCCTAAACGGGTCGAAAAAGACGATACTGTGCAAAATCAGACGTCTGGAACTCCTTCCAGACGTCTTAAAAAGTGGATCAGAGAATTACCTGTGTAGCGTGGTTTCCCAGACGTCCAGAAGTCTGCGGGGACGTCTGCCCTAGATCCCAGACGTCCGATGGTCCCTCCGGACGTCTGGAGGTCACTCCCGCCGTCTGGTACAACTTCCAGACGTCTGATTCGCAAAGGATGGCGAATCAGCGAACCTGCGCACAGCCAACCCCCCTCCCTCAGTACGGTCAGTCGACAAGAAGGAAGAAGAAAGCGGAAACTCACCTTTCAGACGTCTGTATGATCTTACAGACGTCGACCTTGCCGTCTGGCTATCAACCCAGACGTCTGATTGTGGAAATTTTTCCAGAATCAGAACCCTGCTCGGCCTCCGCTCGCGACGCCGCCCGCGTCGCACCTCGCGCTCCTGCTGCTCAGACCGCAGCAGGTCCCTCTCCGCGTCGCTCCGCGCCCCCTGTGCCCTCCGCCAGCCGGCCAAGCCGCTCCGGCGAGCTCGCCCTCACGGCAGAGCTCCGCCCTCGCACGCCGCACCTCCGCGCTTACTGCGGCCGTCGCTGCCGCCCTCGCGTCCGCTCGCTCTCGCGCACAGGAAGGAGAAGGAGGAGACTGTGGAGACGGGAGGGGAGGCGTGGCCCTTTTAAGGCCGCACGAGGAGGAGAGAGGAGGTGGCAGGCCGCCTGCAGCCGCAGAGAGAAAAATAGGGAATATGCGGTCTGTGCGCTCAGGCGCGCAGGCGACTCGCGTGTGTCGAAAAAAACGGATTTCCAGACGTCTGGAAACGATCCCAGACGTCTTATCAGACGTCTGGTTGTGATCCCAGACGTCTGGTACGACGTCTGGGCCACCTCCCAGACGTCTTAAAAGACGTGTGGGGCACACATTCGTTACAGCTTTCGATGTTTACTATCAATTAACGAAGTCAATTTGAAGATTGGATCATATTTGATCCATGAAATCCACACCTAAACATGGCATGTTTGCCATGTACCTACATACAACTGCAAATGATGAAATATAGGTCAAATGACCTATAAATCAAGATAATCGTCTCGATTGAGAGTCCAAGAAGCTTTAGAAGATCAATCCGCATGGATTGAGAGAAGAATAAAGGTTTGAGGAGCTGAAGAAGCTCCAGAAGCTTCGGAGCTTCGAACTAGAACATAAAGCACTAATTTCAGAGTTAAACTGTCCATCAGATAGATTTAAGCATTTAGAGTCGATCTAGATCAAATCAGAAGGTGATAGAGGACTGATCTGGGTAGAATTCAGCATCAAAACTTACCAAAAAGCCATTGAACAACTTTGGGTTCTAGTTTGAACCTAAACTGACTACAAGTTAGAATTCACCTTAAATCTTGATAAAAATCATTCTAATTTGTTCCAAGAACTCAAATCAATCTTAAATTCTGAGATTCAACCTTTAAAACACCAAAATCGAATTGGAGTTGACCTTTGAAGGTAAAATGTTGACTTTGAATTCTATGATTCTCGGATCAAATTAGATATCCAATTAGGCTAAAATCCACCTAAGGAATCGACTGGACACCTCAAATTTGTGTTTTGAGCACTCTACAAGTGCTCTCAAGCACTGTTGTTGGAGTTTGTTAGGTAAGTTGTTCGTTAGCGCAGATCAAAGCATCTCAGACCTAAATGAAGCCTAGAATAGGTTCTACGTGTTCTTCTCAAGCTTATGGATCTATTATCAGGCTCTAACCTTCAAGGAATACATCTCTCCAACTCTGCTAGAGTTGGAGAAGACGATGATCATTAGAGAGATTAAATCATCAAAACTCAAATCTAAGCATCAGGTTTTGATCCTAACAGCATGAAAAGATGATCTGGAGCTTCTTATGAAGTTTCGAGGGCTGTAGCTTGAGTTTGAAGTCGCCAGAGCCCCTGTGAAGGTTGATTTTGAACACTGGAGATCAAATCTCCATGAAACACCTCAAGGAAGATGTCAAAAGATTCCTGAGGTTGCAAGGAACTACTTCAATTAGGTCAATTAGTGATTAGAAGCACATATTTGTCAAGAAATACTCTAAAGGAACATCTTGAGTTCACATGAACTCAAGAAAGGATTCTCACTCAATTGAGTGAGGGGAAACGATCAGGAAGGTAAGGTGATGCTATGTGATGAAGGAATTAGTATTCCAACTCTTTTTAAGCCTCATTGACAGTGAGCTTCAGAGGTTAGGTGGAAATTAGGTGTTTAATATATACATGATTATAGATCTAATTAGATATTGGATCGGGGTCCTAATGAGGTGAATAGATGATAGACCTAATTGGACGTGGAATAGGTCTAAGACCTCCACCATGGATAGCAGCAGGTGTAGGTGATGTGGTTTAGGCATGTAATATGATAAATCATTCAATTAGGTGTAATGACATTGTGAAGTGATGAGAAAAGTTATTATGTAAGTGAATAGGTGATTCGAAGTCCAGCGAGGTCGGATTTGACCTCGCTGGAGGCAGAGAAGTTGAAACATACTCTTATTACACCTACTCCTAACAATTAAAGGTTTAAATCTAAACTACAAACAACTAGAGATCCTAAGCTACTTACCCGACGAAGGGGGTGAGGGATCTCACTGTTGGCAAGGCGAGAATGGGAAGAATATCCGAAGTAATCGAAGCAAACTTTGGCGGTGAATGAAGCGAAGAGGAGGAAGAGGTGGGGTGCTCCTTTGCTTTGTCACAGCTTTGGAGAGGAAGAGGAGGTGGGAGAGACGAGCTACTTTGATGGAGAGGCTCCGAGGAGGGAGAACAAGGTTGCCGGAGGAGAAGAATAGTCTATTGTCATGCTTGATTTGGGGAAGAAGGATAGGGAGCCGACCGTTTAAATCGGAGGTGAGGGGTTTGTATAGGTGGAGGAGCTTAAGGGGGATGTATTTGGATGGAAGATGGTCTAGGTTCATCACAACTTTTGGCGTTATCTCCGATGCCGATGAGGTTATTCACCTAGTAAAAATAGGAGTAAAGCGTCATCCAGATCGATGGATGAGAAGAGGGAGGTGAGCGAAGCTTGGACTCAAGCTCCAGAGGTTGTATACTGCCTGATGGGCTTTCATCGTGAAGTGCGGTTACTGGACGGCATTAGCTGTCCAAGAGGAAGGTGTTGTAGAAGATGATGCTCATAGGGACCCATACGCAAATAGAAAAAGACCTAAACGGGATAAAAAGGACTTACTTGAAATGAAAGTTGAGGTCAAAAGTGAAAACAATGGATGTGAAGGCTTATTTTAATTTATTTCTTTTTCAACTTTTTATTTGTAATTATAAATAATGTAAATATAATATATATGCCTTGAATTTACATTTTTGCTCATTTTAGCTATATTTATTAAAGTGATTAACTACTTAGGTCATAAATTAATATAAATGGTTATGATTTCAGTCCTAATTATTAATTAAACTTATATTAACATTAATTAACTTTAATTATATTATTTTAACACATTTTCTAGGTCCTTACTATTTTACCTTTATATTACAATTAACCCTATATTTATGTTAGTATTTGGTAATTAGCTAAGGAAATTAGCTAATTAGTGTTAATTAGAAGCAATAATGAGTCTCTCATCAAACCCCTAAGTCAAAGTTTTGCTGGTCCCTAGCAAAATTAACAAAGAATATGAAGATTTAAATACAAGGGGTGATTAAATAAAATATAATTAATTCTTTAAAATAAACGAATGATTAGGTCAGAAAGTTTTTTAAGATTTTATATTTTTATATTTTTGTTTTGTATTATTATAAATATCTATAAATAAAATGAAAATCCTCTTACAACGGACT
The DNA here is from genome assembly GCA_037157565.1 of Thalassia testudinum. Classification (NCBI taxonomy): domain Eukaryota; kingdom Viridiplantae; phylum Streptophyta; class Magnoliopsida; order Alismatales; family Hydrocharitaceae; genus Thalassia; species Thalassia testudinum. The sequence continues at coordinate 77,867,376 of JAZHRO010000022.1, read as the reverse complement.
CAAAACCCTAACTATCTCTTAAAAGCAAGTTGAAGCGGAAATCGTCGGAGTTTAGAGGGATATGCGTTGTAGTATAGTCAACGAAAATCGAATCGACATTTAAATTTATAGTGTTCGAAAACGTTGAGTTCTGAGGTCGTTCGCAGGGAGCAAACAATTATAATCAATCCACTAATCGAATAATATACATGGGCACAATAAAAGATTCACAATGAATAATAATTAATATTCAAAAATCAATATATTCAATAAATAACCAAATTGTATCTCAAGTTCAGTAAACAAAAATAATATAGAGTCAAAAAAAGTTGCGGTTGAAACCACCAATATACTCTCAACACTTACGCTCAACTCAAATGGCTCTTCTTCTCTTCTCAACTTCTAACACTTAGCCCTTTCGTACTTGGCCAAATTTCTTAAGTCAGATATCCTGTGAAGGCCTCAGACACCTTAAAGTTTCAAAGCAGACTTAAGTTCGGACGTCCGATCTTTATCTTAGAGAAAAAACCCCCTTTTCCTCTCAGCATACCCTTGCCTTCTGACTCTCTTCCCAGACTTGGTTCAGACTCAATCGGTTCAGCGCAGGGGGCTGGTTCGGCTCGCATGGGCGTGGGCGAGTGCGGACTGCGTGCGTATGCTCGTGGGTAAGGTGGGACCTGACCTCGTGTTCTAAGGCGACATGCCTATGAGCAAAATTCGTTAAATACGCATTTCATATTTAAATTCTTTCGATGTTGCACTGTGGTGGTTGTGTCCTTTGCGTACACAGGTGATGGAGCTGCAGTTTGAATTGGTGCTGCTATTGCCTGCTTCTTCAATTGGAGCCCCAGGTAGCGTGACGACTCGAGTCCCGCCAACTAACGAAACCTGAGTCGTGTGCTAACAACTAGCATAACACGCTCACAAGATCACAGTCACCCAACACATAATCATAAAATATAAACATATCCAACAAATAATTCATATTGCAAAAAAATAAACATAAATTTAATATTTATCGTAATATATAATCACAAGATGTACAACGGAAATTCCCTTGCGAACTACCAAGTATACCTGAGTACAGAATTAAAAAAAATACGTTTGTAAAAATTGAGTGTAATAGAAGCAACAATAGCAAAGTGCAATAGTAATCGAGTACAAAATAGGTATTATAACTTTGATTAATTCATTTATTAAACATCTTGTTATCCAGTTCTGTTTTGTATATTGGAAATCCAATTTATTATAGTCGACAATTTATCAATCGACGTCTTAGGGTACGAGATACTTTTTGTGTAACTTCCTGTAACGTAAGATCGGAATAAGCCATCCTCCTGGCCAGGAAGACTGCTTATACCCACCGAGTCACTACTCTCAATCATCTTAGGGTCATTGCGAAAAGGGGTGGCGGCTACATCGTATGGTATGAACACATACATGCGCTATGTATGCTGAGCCACAGACAGCCAATGACTCACCCACCGATCGAGAAAAAAATCACTCCAACCCTCGAGTCCTGCAATCCACTATCCCAGTTGGCCGCTAAGCCTAACCAAAGAGTAGTAGGGAAGTCAGCAACTCCCTAAATCAGCACCTGGAACCGGTCTTGAAAAGACCAAATCTACAGCCAAACTTCGACAAGCAACGAGGCTAAAAACTAGTTATCTGATTCCTTTTATTTTCCCGACATCTGTCGTATTATATATCCCATTTCCAGATAATCGTATCTTTCATTTTCATCAATTCAAATCATTCTTAACAATTTCACATTATTAATTCCAAATTAATAAGTATTCACATTATCTTCCAACTTATCCGTTCCCAGGAAATTCCCAATTTCTGATCATGGTTCCAATCAATTTATTATTTAATCATCCTAATGATGTCAGTTTTACTCAAAATAGCATTCATTTCGTACATGCGATGTTAAGACCACATTCCATATTCTAAGTGTATCATAATTTATTTAATTCGTGAACATAGTCTAATAAATTGTTGTTACCTCCTTTTAATCTAGCAGTTAACTATATCACTTTGATTATTCCCATTCCAAGTCAACAACCTGACTTACAACTTCCACATTTAATATTTAAGTACCCAAGATAGCAAGAAATACGAAAAATGTGTTCGATCCCAGTAAGAGACAATAACGAACACTAAGCGGTGCAACATACGAAGAAAGTCATAATGTAGACAATAACATGGAAAAAGAGAGACTACTCTGCCTAATATCGTCGGGAAGTCACGACGACTTTGTGAAAATAGGTCGGAGACTCCCAACACCTCATGTGTTCCCCAAATCTGCACCTCGAAAGATTGGAGTGAAAGTCACCCGATTCAACTATACGGATGCGTCTGACACCCTCGAAACCCTAAGATCAAGTCTTGGATCACTTGATTCCGATCTCAGAGGCCCCCGATCTAAGCAAAACAATTTTGATCGTTAGATCTCACACAAGACAATAAATCCCTTCACATGGTTTAAAATGTAATTTTGCTACTTCAACGTACCTTCTTCCTCATTTCTTTGTTTCATCTTCTTCGCTCAAGGACTACAGCGACCCATGTGATGCCGACACAAGCACACCATCGTCGGTCGACATTGCTCGCCGACGGTTCCCTACCAACCTTCCTCGGCCGCCCTCGACGTCTCCTTTCCTCACATCCTCGCGACAAGCTTCATGCATGGGTACTGTTCACGTCGAATAGACCCATGCATGTAGTGCCACCCACGGCGGTGGCTGCCTCCCCAGCCGCACTCCGGCCACCACACGCTCATTGGCGGCCACCTTGTCTCCGCTAGCAACCACCATCAGAGCCCTACACCCCCTCCCCTCTTGATCTGCTCATGGAGGTGCACGTAGGGCCAAGGGTCACCCTCTTTGCGTCGACCCATCACTCGCACAGCTGCGTTCCACCAATCCTCGAACCTCGGATGACTTTGCCTCTCCTCTCCTTCCACGCACCCGCTCTCTCGATATTTCCTTGACTCCCTCTCTCTCGCCGTGCGAACCCATGCATGGGTTGTTGTTGCCTCGTGTGCAGCATCATCGCATGCCCTCTCCCGGTCGCTACAGGCAACGCCGACCACCGCCGTCTGGCTGGCAACCCCTCCTGTGACATCCTCGGCCTTCCCTCATCGGCGTGGAAGGGAGGGGACAGGGGAAGATGATGTGGGTCGAAGGAGAAGAGGTCTCTTTTTTCTTCCCGTCTCTCTCTTGTGATATCTCTTTCTCCGTCTCTCTTTTTTTTTGTATCTTTGCGCATGTGGAAACCAGAGGGTGGGGTTTAGTTTTACAGGGAAACAGAGAGGAGAGAGATAGGCAATGGGGATTTAGGAGAATAAACTAAAATTAGAAAGTATTAGGATTAAGAAGAGTATTATTTTTTCCTTTTTTCTATTTATAACTACGTGCATTCTCATAACAGGATCAAATGGACTCTGATTCCCATGGAACACATTATCGGAGTGGTTACAAAACAAGGAATCCAATAAAATTTATGAATTTTAAAATGGAGGTCGTTGCAAAATGCGATCCATAAGGCGGATCGCACGCAACTTTGCCTGCGGTTTACACATGTTTCGCACATTTGAGATCCAATCGCCACAGAACATATCGTAAAAATCTTCGTGACACCAGAAAGTTGACAGTACTTTCGGATCGTCGATCCAAGATCTAGATTGCAAAAGCGAAAAACACATGGGTTTTTAATCTAATTATGCATTTTTAATTCATGGAGGCTTCGATTTACATACAGAAACTGTCAACGGGTTTGTTTTTGCATGCTTAGTCCGAGTGACTCAAAAATTCAGGTTTGGGACGTTATAAATATAACAACCTTAAAGGGAGTTTCGTCCCCGAAACTCGAGCGAACGTATATGTACGAAGGATGACGTGCAAGCAAGTAGTCTATAACAACCTTAAAGAGGTAATAATAACCTTAAAAAGAATAAACTAGGGTGTTATGGACTCACCGGAAAAAAACTTGGGATACCTCTCCTGCATCCCAATTAAACAAGATATCTATTTTCTTGATAAAATATATATATATAGAAACTACTCCGAAAGCATTTGATTATAAATTAACTCCAGGCTCTATGGACTAAAATAAAGGATTAATTGGTGGTTAAGGTGTAAGGTATGTAATGCATAAGGATCTACAACAAGATCAACCACATTCAACGAACAATCAAGAACTTTTATTTTCAAACTTTGACAATAATGTTTGCTAGTTTCAGGCAATTCATTAGCCTAGCCAGTTGCTAACCAAAATATTAAAGTAACTCAACTATAAGTATAAAAATGATTAAACTGCAATCATTAACCCTATATTTGCAATACATTAACTTTTCTATCCCAACTAATTACTACCTATCTCATTGTCACAACAAGGATTATTTTCAAATATACAGGATAGAAAGACAAAGAACTAAATGTAGATTCAGGGATTTATAACATAAACTTATCAATTATTGGGAATACAAGAGTTATCATATCATATGTTATGTTGTACAAAAGTTAAGAAACTATTTCTTTCATTAGGGGAAAATGCAAATGCTAATAGTAGGATACAAGCGTAAATTAGACCCCCCCTTTTTTTCAGCAAAGGGTGTTTACGTCCAACATGACAACTTACATTATGACATATCACAATGTCTTAGATTAAAAAAAAAACATTAACTTAACTCCACGTATGATTTCATTACTATTTGTCTAGAATTCCCTCTAAGTCTACACAAAACATATGGGCAGTGAATGAGCAACTTGCAAGAAGTCAATGAGCTGTCAAAAGAACCACTATACAAATGAATCACAAGTTCAAACAAGTAGGAATTTACAGAGAATTCATTATCTACTAATACCAACCTATCAATTTTTAACAATTAGAAGAGCAAGTCAAAGAAGAATTTGTAATCCCTCACAACCTATGATTTTAACAACTGAAAACTATTTTGAATCGGTATGCCCATAGATCTAATGATGAAGTGGTAATCTATATCCGGTGTTAAGGCAAATTTAGTTACGTGATACAATTCCTGAATAATTTAAAAGTAATAGATATCACTAAATAACATAAGATGTTTTCAATTTAATGTAGAAATTACTAGGTGCAAAACATCTCTTAAAATTTTAGATTTGTGTCGTGAAATCGATCTTGAACTAAACTTGAAAAACATAAAGCGTCAAGGGTTGGAAAGCTTTTCAGCACTTTCAAAGGGAAAAGTTAGGTTTTCAAAGAAATTAATAAAACATCTATAGTTGGCGAGTAAGATGTAAGCTCTATTTTCTAAGCAACGATATGCTCCAATTCTTAGGAAGAATCATGGAAATATCATTTTGTAGGCTAATTAGTCTCATTCGGTCGTTCAATTTAATTATCCATTCTATCATATCTACGTATTCCTTTATCAATGTATAACTGCCAATTGTCAATTTCAGGTATAATCCAATTTCACGATTTATCCTTTGATACGATTGACAATGAGAGCTATCATATTGTTCCTTTAATCTAGCACAAGATGCAACGTATGTCTTTTCGATTCATTATATTTACACATTTATTCCTTCTATGACCTTCCGGATCAAATTGTCCGACTTTATAATTTAATACTAACTTCACCATCAATATCTTAAATATATAAACCGTTACTTATTAAAACAAACCATTCTTTATAATACTTTTAATAATGTAATTAGTAGCACTCCTTTTTTTTTTCTTATGATCTTATGCAAGCCTATCATAAATAATGTGGTAGGAATATATCAAAATTAGGAATTTACGCAATATACGTAGTGAAAATACATTTATTTGATCCTTATAAACTATGTGCTAGACAGTGATTTAAATGTCAACGGCATGCCGTCGGCAAGGCTATTTTCAGAGCAGGGTCATGCCGACATAGATATGATGTCGGTTTACAGGTAAATTGTCGGCATGTCGAGGATTTCGCTGGCATGCCGACAGTTGCTGATGCATGCCGACGAAACCGACGGTATGCCGGGGAAGATTGGTTGCGTTGGGTGGGAAAGGTGGGTGAATGGATAGGGGCGGGAGGGAAATTACCGGAGGGAGCTGGGCAGGAGGGAAACTTGAATGGATAGGGACAGGAGGGAAAAGGGAGCTGGGTGGGAGCACACACACATTGGAGTTGGTCGCACCCACACCCACACATTGGAGCGGGGTGGGATGCACGCACACACACACACCCACACACACACATGATTTTTTGCCTTTTTTTTGTTAAATATGTTCATAAATGATTTTTTGTTACATACAACTGAAAAGATGTTTCTAATCAACAATGTTCCAAATTTTAATCATTTCTGTTATTTTTGTCGGCATGCATCGGCATGCCCTCGGCGTACCCTTGGTATGTCTTGGAAATGTCATTTTTTCGGGTCGTCGAAATCTGCCATCAAAAAACGGGCATTTCCACGGCATGCCTTCGACATGCCCACGAAATGCACACCTACAATTTCATCGGCACGATATCGAAATTGACATTTCGAACCTTGGTGCTAAAACATGCGTGATAGTATAATAAATATTCTTTTCCTTATAACATATAAGAGGAACAACTTTATTATTTACCATTTTATATTAATTTATAACAAGTACAATCCATTCCATCTAAATAAGATATTTTATAAAATTAGTTTCTACAAGAATTTAACCTTAAGCCTTACAAATAATATATATCTATTTGTTGCCAATTGCGTTAGAAAACAAGGCAACCATCTTTCGTCAATGATTTTTAAAATAATAATTGACCATTTAAGAAATTATGTTAATAGGGTAATGAATCGTATATCCCCGAGTCCATTCCTCGTATACTTCTAATAAATACATTGGTATGTTTAGGCATGTTATGAGTTAAATTCGTTGTGAAAAATGTTCATATATTTTATACTCACAAGGACAGCAAACCCGTCATGCAAGAATTAGCTAAGACCAACAAATACTAATGGACTATTGACCTTGACCCCAACGAAATCACAATTAGAATTAATTGACCACAGGGTATGATAAAATTTTTATTGATTTTATTCTAAACAAATAGTTGTGGTTATTGTTGTTCATAATGACTAATTACTTTTCATGTTGCCATAATATTTCTAAAGAAATTCCAAACTATCACGTATTTATCGTTAAATAATCATAAGTACAGAAAATGCAGTATAGACTGCGCGATATTACGTGCTAGCCGAGAATAATCTACCATTTTCCAAGTGATCGATGGTATATATTACCCATTATTAATAGTACACTACTATAAATCATCCCATAAACATTTGATGATCTACACGTATCTTTATGAAATGGTGGTTGAGTGATTCTACAAAAGGGATACGTGATTTAAGCATTACAAATATGTACAACCAATTAGTGTTACAAATTAACGTGTTCGTCGACCTAGTAATCAAATTTATTACTATCAAAACCACAAGCAAAACTCTAAGAAGACTATACGATCATAGAAACGATGGACGAACCAAGAAGTTACCCATTTGCTTCTTAAGATTACATTCAGATAGTTGATGCCCTAATGAGATCCCTAATCTGCTTAGCCCGATGGCTGAAGGGATGACGTTTACAACGGGACAAAAACATGATTAGAAATCAAGAAGAGACTTAAGTCGAAATACGATGGAAAATCAGGGCTAGAAATACCGCATCACTGTGCGGCTGAGTATAACATCCGTAATATAATATGAACGTCTGTATGGTCCTTCCGGGTTATTTTATAATTAATGGGGTGGCTTTGCTCTGATACCATCTGTGACGACCCGAGTCCCACCAACCGACGAAACCTGAGTTGTCGTGTACTAACAACCAGCACAACACGCTCACAAGATCGTAGTACCAACACATAATCAAAAAATATAAACATATCCAACAAACAATTCTGTTTATACCCATCGAGTTCCTGCTCTCTATGACCCTGGGATCATTGCAAAAGAGGTAGCGGTTACATCGTATGGTGTGAACACATACACGCGCTATGTACGCTGAGCCACAGACAGCTATTAACCCCACCCATCGGTCGAGAAAGAAACCACTCCAACACTCGAGTCTTGCAATCTACCATCCCAGTTGGCCGCTAAGCTTGACCAAAGAGTCGTAGGAAGGCTAACAGCTCCCTAAACCAACCTCTGGAACTGGTCTTGAAAATATCAAAGCTACAACCAAAATCCAGCAAGCGGCGAAGTTAAAAATCAATTATCTGATTCCTTTTATTTTCTCAACATATCCGTCATATTATATATCCCATTTTTAGATAAAAGTATTCATTTTCATTCACTTAAACCATCCTTAATAATTTTACATTATCAATTCCAGATTTAACAATTAGTCATATTATCTTCCAACTTATCCGATCCCAGGAAATTTTTAATTTCTGGTTGTAGTTCCAATCAATTTATTATTTAATCATGATGTCAATTTTACTCAAAATATAATTTGTTTCGTACATACAATGGTAAGATCATATTCCATATTCTAAGTGTATCATAATTCATTTAATTAATGAACATGGTCTAATAAATTGGTACCTCCTTTTAATTCAGCAATTAATTATATCACTTTGATTATTCCTATTCCAAGTCAACAACCTGACTTAAAATTTTCACGTTTAATATTCAAGTACCTAAGATAGCAAGAAATAAGAAAAATGGGTCCGATCAAAGTAAGAGACAAGAACGCACACTAAGCGGTGCAACACATGAAGAAAGTCATAATGTAGACAATAACATGGAAAAAGGGAGAAACTACTCTACCTAGCATCGTTGGAGGGGCATGATGATTCCGTGAAAACAGGTCGGATACTCCCAACACCACGTGTTCCCTAAATCTGTGCCTCGAAAAATTAGAGCGAAAATCGCCCGATCCAACTGTACGGATGCATCGGGCACCCTCAAAAACCCCAAGATTGAGTCTTGGATCACTTGATTCCGATCTGGAGGCTCCCGATCCAAGCAAAACAATTCTGATTGTCAAATCTCACCTAAGACAATAAATCCCTTCACAGGGTTATATCTGTAATATTTAAAACTCTATTTTTTTAAAACATAATTTTCCTACCTCTTCAACGTACCTTCTTCCCCATTTCTTCTTCGTTTCCTCCTCCGCTCAGCGATTGAGCGACCCATGTGACGTTGACACTAGCGCGCCATCGTGCCAACATCGGCCGACACCGCTCATGGACGGTCCCCTGCCGGCCTTCCTCGGCCGCCCTCAACATCTCCGCCTCTCCTCACTCTTCTTCTCGCGACAAAGCTTCATGCATGGGTACTGTTCATGTCGAACAGAGCCATGCATGCAATGCCACCGACGGCGACGGTGGCCTCCCCGACCACGCTTCGACTACCACACGCTCACTGCAGCCACCTCGTCTCTCCTGGCAGCCACCATCAAAGCCCTACGCCCCCTAGCCTCACTCTTCTTCCCCTCTTGATCCGCTCATGGAGGTGTATGTAGGGCCAGGGGTCGCCCTCTTTGCATCGACCCATCACTTGCATAGCCGCATTCCGCCCATCCACAAACCTCGGATGACTTCGCCGCTCCTCTCCTTCCACACGCCCACTCTCTCCTTAAGCTCTCCCTGACTCCCTCTCTCTTGCCACACGAACCCATGTATGGATTGTTGTTGCCTCGCGTGCAGCATCGTCGCATGCCCTCTCCTGGTCGCTACGAGCACTGCCGACCACAGCCGTCCGGCCGACGACCCCTCCTGCAATGTCCTCGACCTTCCCTCGTCGGCGTGGGAGGGGACAGAGGAAGATGATGTGGGTCGAAGGAGAAGAGGTCTCCTCTTTTTTCCTCCCTTCTCTCTCTCATGTTCTCTCTCTCTCTCTCGCATTTTTTTTTCTATGTCTGTGCATGTGGAAACCAGAGGGTGGGGTTTAGTTTCATAGGGAAACAGAGAGGAGAGAGAGAGGCAGTGGGGATTTAAGAGAATAAACTAAAATTAGAAAGTATTAGAATTAAGAAGAGTATTATTTTTTCCTTTTTTTCTATTTATAACTACATGCATTCTCGTAAAAGGATCAAATGGACTTTGATTCCCACGAAACACATACCGTCAGAATCATTACAAAACAGGGAATCCAATAAAATGTACAAATTTTAAAACAGAGGTCGTTTGCAAAATGCGATCTCTAAGGTGGATCGCGTGCGACTTTCCAATGGTTCACACATGTTTCGCACATCTGAGGTCCGATCGCTATATAGAACATACTGTAAAAATCCTCGTGACACTAGAAAGTTGACAATACTTTCGGATCGTCGATCCAAGGTCTAGATTGCAAAAGCGAAAAACATAGGTTTTCAATCTGATTATGCATTTTTAATTCGTGGAGGCTTCGATTTGCATACGGAAAGTGTCAACGAGTTTGTCTTGGCATGTTTAGTCTAAAATGACTCAGAAATCCAGGTTCGGGACGTTACAGGTAGCTTCCTGTTGTTGAGCTGCATCTGCTGGAGGTTGAGTCGAGGGTTGAGATGGGTTGACGGCGGCGGACGATGACGGTGATGGCAGCAGCTTCGGCGAAGGCCTAATACACAAAATATGGGCTAAATGCCCCAATTAGAAAGCTCATTAGGTCCCTTGTGAGGTGAGGAGTGTAGTGGTAGTGGTTACGTGGTGTTTGAAGCACGATGGTGGTGTGGGGAGGTCGGAGATGCAGGAGGTTTGGTGGGTTGGTCGGGGAGACGATGGAGTGGTTAAAGCTCCTAATTTTACTAGGGCTTTTGGTCGATGGATGGAGAAGGTAGTGGCGGTGGTGGTTTTGTGTTTGGTGGCGTGTGGTGCTGTTGCGACCTCATCGGAGCTGAGGCCGGAGACGGAGAAGACAGAGAGGGAAGGAGTGGATATGTGGTCGAATGTACAAACTAAAGGCCTAAATCTAGTCTAGGAGCTAAGGGGAGGGGAAAGACCTAATCTATTGGATGAAAGGGGGAGTCCACAGTGGCGTGGCTTGTCGGAGTCATGAAAAACGAATTGCTTTAATAAGGGAGATAGTGACGATGACGGGGAGAGAGGGCTCCAACTAACGTGCACTAAAGTCAGATGACGTCAGGGAAGACGATGGACCACACAATTTGGTGGTTGAGTGGCTGGAAGAGTGAGGGCGTGAGAGTTGTTGGAGCTGATGGAGCTCTTGGCCGGAGAGAAGGGAAGAAGGTAGATTCCGACCTAGAATCGACTGAATTTGACCCAGGAGCATGGGAGTGCTTATATAGACGAAGATTTGAGCTTAAATTTGGAAGAATTCGCACAATTGAAGTAGGAATCGGATGTGTTTCCTATTTGCAAATCCCACGTTCGGTGGAGCTTTTCAAGCTCCAAGTTGGGCATGAAATCAAGTTTCAATCGAAGAAAATCTCCTAAGGAGCAATCCCTCCAAATTTGGAGGGATTTGAGTCGAAATTGGAGGAGAATCACACGGTCAAACTATGATCCTGATGGGTTGACTCTGCCCATCAGCCACCTGAACTGTCTTGCCCGATGGAACGGGCTGCATCTGTCGGAATGATGCCTGATCACCACTCAAATGTCGAGAGGCTCTTGAATCAACTAACCAGAGGGTTCCTGTACTAACGTGAAAACTAGTGGAGGATGAATCAAGATCTCTACCTGAGGAGGAGGCCAAGGTAGCCATTCTGGAGTACGAGTTGCATCAGTCGAACCATCCTAGGACATCTGCATGAAACGCTGGAAAAGCACGTCCAGATTTGCTCTAGCCACTGGCTGGGCTGGATCCTCAGAAGTCATTGCGACCTGATTAGCCACAGGCGGCCCACTATGTTTAGTCCAGCATCTGTCCTCGGTATGTCCAATCCTATCGCAGTAGGTACATGTGGTGTGCGGTCTACTGCTCTGCCCTCGACCTCACCCACGACCACGGGTGGATTGGGAGTTGCGTCCACCACATCCCCCAGAAGTCACCATGGCAGTAGTCTGTACAACAGGAGCCATAGGTTGTGGCTTAACCATAATTCTACTCAACCGGCTATAGACATCCTCCAGAGGTGGAAGATCTGACAAGGTTAGAACCTAGGAACAGGCTCCATCATAGTCCAGTCCAAGGTCGCTCAGGAACTGCAGCACCTTGAACTTCTTCCTATACTCTTGCTGGCTGGCGCAGGCATCGGTAGACCAAGCTGAGTTATACTTCTCATGCAGTCCCTTGAGATCAGTGGAATATTCTGCTAGAGAACGATCACCCTTACTAAGGCTCCTGAGGTCATGCCGTATCTGAAACACCTTACTGAGATTTTTCTCATGTGAGTAGGTGTTCTTCAAAAAAATCCCACATGGCCTTTGCAGTTTTGTGGTACATGATATTGTCTTTGATGCGACGAGAAACAGTATTCATGATCCATGACCTAACCGCCGCATCATCTTTCTTCCAAGTGGCATAACGTCCAATCTTCTGTTCTGGTTCAGATTCTAGCAGTATGTGGTCCTTGTCACGGCCTTCGGCTACCATGAGAAAAGTTTAAGACCATCTAGCGTAGTTGGTCTCATCGAGCTTAGCAATTGGCGTGAACAGAGGGTTCTTATATGATCGAAAATCTCCTGCGGTAACCGATGTTACCTCCGACTGGTCTGAAGAGGAGGCCATCATGCCTTATAGAGAACAACCAAGCACCGATTGCTCACAAATAGTAAGAAATCAGATCTGATCCATCATGGAAGAAGATTGCTTTACTGCATAATCTGAGACAAAGCATCCCAAACCTGTGTAAAACAATGGACTAGCTTCTTGGATTAAAGGCAAGCAACTAGTCGGGCTACCTCAAACATCACCGTCCAAGAAGCCAAGACGTCTTCAATGTTGGCCTTCTGATCGACCCAACCAGTCGAGGTGCTAGTCGAGTCACGTCCAACCGCGGTCCCCTCCTCCTGCAGTAGCGGCGGCGTCGATGCCTAAGGTGGACACTGGTGGCAGCAATACAACAGAGAGGTGATGCAGTAGCGACGTGGGGGAACCACTGAGCAGCGGTTGGTGTGGTGCGGTGTGGCGCAGCTAGGCCGAAACGGTGGGTGCACGCCGGTGACGAGGTGTATGCTGCTAAAGCACACCAATAGCACTAGAGACGGTGGGGAGAAGAAGGGGTTTCAGTGGAGGGCTTGGCGACTTTGGGTGGGGGATACCGGAGCCCCAACCCAAGGTTGCAGCTCTGATACCAAGCCAAAGGGAATAATGAATCTTAGATTCATGAGGTTGACCCCATACCTCTTTTATAGAGGAAGAGGCAAGGAAAAATATACAATGAGTCCAATAGAAATAGATAAATACAGAAAAATAATAAAATACTCATAAAATAGGAGGTTCCACAACATAAATTACTTTTTCTAACTAACTGTGTATTAAATTATTAATGTTAATTTCATTAATGTTATATCAATCTAGCATGATCTTGCACCTAATATATCTCTTCATCTAATAGGTGAACACATACCTAAATGCATACCTAATACATATGTAATTATATTTATACACAACAAAAATACATATACAATAGACAAAGAGGAGATGATACTATATCTTTTCGACGTGTGGAGAAGCTTGAGAAGAGAATGGAGTTGGAGATCCAAATGGAGATCCGAACGGAGCATGGAGATGACGTTGTTGAGTTGGAGGCTTGGGGTGTGAGCAATTGCTTAGCATTGACAGCGGTTGCAAGTAGGAGAGGCAGCAACAGCAAGTATGGCAGCAACGGCAGCAGCAACGGGCAGCTGGCGGAGGTAGCAGAACTTGAGATCAGAGAGCAGCACAAAAGGCATTGAAAAGGGGCAGGTTGTTGACATTGTGCCAATAAATATCGGTGAATTGGTGGAAAAATTGTGAAGAAGACCCTCAGTTTGGGTCAGTTTGTCGGCACGCCATTGATATTTCAATGATATCCCTGAGTTCGACACATATTGTGTGTCAATATGGACCTTTGCCCAAAAACCCCATTATCGACGACATGCTGATGGCATGCCATCAGCACTTAAAATGCTTGGTTGTATAGGATGGTATTAGATCAGCATGCTGCGATGGCAGATCAGTGAGACAGTAGCTTTGCAAATGGGAGTGGATGTTGGGTATGTGTATCTATGGACAGCCTCTTGGACCAAAGATTTAATGAATTTCTACCTTTATTGGTGGATATCCAACGTCTTTATCTGCAGACTGACACTAGTGATAGATGGATTGGGACAATAGCTCATTCTTAGGTTGACATATCGTGGCAAGCAGGATCATACTGAGGATTCATTTTTTATCGGGATTTGTTTTGGGTCAGACATGGGAAACCATTAATGGTTAACAAGGTTGTGCAGCATTAGAGGTATTAGGTGTTACTTTTCGGTTGCCATAATAAAAGTACAATGATCTTGTTCAAAGGCTTATTCAATTGTATTCTTTTCACTACTTCTATCATTATGTTGCTTTCCATGAATACTGTAACATTCATCAGTCCCTTGATTGTATGCCAACTGCATTTTCTATACAAGCTGACATTAGTTGCAAGCCAAATTGGTTAGTTGATTTAGGCACATTTCCCGTCTTTATGGAGATGAGCGTCACTTTGCTAAACTTTTGTCAATATTTGCAAGCCAAAAAAAAATGTTGTAAACTGGAAGCTTTTCACCACCCCGCATCACTACCGTACAAGCTACTTATGATCCAATCTCTTGCACTTCCTGTGACTGCTTAACAAGGAGGGCCATTGGTGAAGGTCACAGGGGAGAGTTTACTGGTTGCTCCAATGGTCACAAGGGAGAGTTTATTAATTGCTTCGATCTCCTTACATTGCCCATTTTACCATCCCTTCAGTTCATCGAATCTCCTGTTGTACTTTCGATTAGATTGTCTTCCCTTATCCAAACTTCACCATGTGATTTGCCAGTTCTCATCAACGGTCAGCTTTGAATGTGAAGCAGCTTTGGAATCTACCATCAGAGTTCCTATATGCTTAGTCAGGTCCTTTTTTTATTAAGGTTAGTCAGAGGCCTGGTCCAAAGTCTACTTTCGAGTTATTGCATGTGAATGTTTGGGATCCCTGTTGGATTTTTGATTTACAACATCAATGTAGTTCTGACTATGATGTGTTATCCTTTTAAAGTCTTAAGTATAATATCGGTAGCATACTAAAAATTTCTGATTATATAAAGGCCTAATTTGATGCCAAAGTAAGCATTATCGTATCCGATAATTCTTTGGAATTTCATATCTAGCTTTTGCATGATTTAATGATCCTGTGGATTTATTCTTCAAATCAGTTGTCCTCATATTTTCTAGCATAATGGCACTGCTATTTGGAAGCATCATCATATTCTTATGCTACTTGAAGGCAATCAATCCACAACAATGTTCCGTTATTTTACTTGGAGAAGGTGTTTTGAGTGCTTGGTATCTCATCAATAGGATGTCTTTGTTTATACCTCATGACCAAAGCCATATGCAGATTCGTCTTTGAAAAGTTGTGTTGTTTATTTTTCATCCATTATTTTTGACTATATAGCTCAAAAAATGTGTTTTCTTGATCATGCTGACTTAAGAGGAGTGCTAATGTTATTGTCCAATTCATTGCATGGATGTCATCTTATTAGAGTTTGTACTTTGTGTTTTTATAGTGGGTACAAGGCTACTATGGTGTCTTCTAATTTTTTCCTATGCCCATTTTGTTGGGGGAGTGGGATTGGATTAATGCGCTATAAATATAAATGAATATCACAGTGGATAATAGTAATAATGGAACCAAATAAAGCAAGCCACAAGAACATCTCAATTTACGTGGCAAAACCCTCAAGGTGAAGGGGTAAAAAACTGTGGGCAACCAGAGAGATTCCACTATAAAATGAGAGTACAATGCTTCTATACCAAATATTGCCAGAATCTGAGTATTAATAAAGCCACAGAGATAGGGACAATACCACGCCCAATTGGGCCTCAATGAATTTTCCACCAAACTACTCCTAATTGGAGAACATGTTCCCATGAACTTGTAGGAACCAATCATGGTGGAATCGTGGCTTGAATTCTCGAGAGTGAGTTTCCGGAAGATCACCTCCTAATAATATTTCTCCTCTCTCTCTTCTTTTCTCTCTTCCATGATTTGGACTTGGAGAACTCCCCTTCTAGATTTTCGGATAAGAGATTTTGGTGGGGGATGATCCAATGTGGGGTGTCCACAACCCCTATTTGTAGATGCCATAGCCACCTCATTAATCCTCTTTGAAATAGGATTACCCTATAAATCCTTTTACCCATAGGATTAGGATTATTTGAGTTCAATTCCAATTAGGACTCCTTGATGGGCTTGACCATAATGTGCCCAACAATCTCCCCATTCCAACCCATGTAGATGTTGCCCCAGTCCTCAAGCTAAGTCCATGCTAGTTAGCTGCCAATAAACTTCTTATCTCTCCTTAGGCAATACTTTGGTTATCATGTTTGTAATGTTTTGATCTGTGTGAATCTTGGCGATCTCCAACTACTTCTCAAGCATGCCCCTAATCTAGTGATATTTGACATCTATATGCTTTGACTTGGAGTGAAAACTTTGATTCTTGTTTAAGTGTATGGCACTGTAATTGTCACAATGAACTATGTAATGGTCTTGCTGAAATCTCAACTCTTCAAGGAATCTCTTCATCCATAGCACCTCCTTGCAAACTTTCAAAGAAGCTATGTACTTAGCTTCTGACATGGATGGAGCAATCCACCTTTGCAACCTGGATTGGTAAGAGACGATTCCCCTTGCAAAGGTAAGTATGAAGCTAGATGTGGACTTTCTCGTATCCAGGTCCTTCAACATATCTGCATCTATGAATCCAACCAAGATAGGTAAACCACCACCAAAGGATAAGCATACTTTGGTACTTCCCCTTAGATATCTAAAAATCCACTTCACTGCTTCCCAGTGCTTTTTCCCTTGATTTGCAAGAAATCTGCTGACAACACCAATTGCATAACTGATGTTTGGCCATGTGCACACCAAGGCATACATCAAACTCTTGATAGCTAAAGACTAAATAATATTCTTCATGATCTCCTTTTTCTCCTCAAACGAAGGACTACTTTGTACTCAATCTGAAATGCAGTTCAGGTGGAGATTTGACTAGCTTTGCTTTGTTCATGCTAAACCTCTCGAGAATCTTTTGGATATTCTTTTCTTGAGACAACCATAGGTTCTTAGCTTTCTTGTCTCAAGAAATTTGCGTGCCAAAAATCTGCTTAGCCGGTTCCAAATCTTTCATGGAGAAAGTCTTGCTCACCTCCTTTAAACTATCCATCTAAGATTTATCCTTGCCAATAATAAGCATATGATCCACATATAGTAAAAGGATGATGAAGCCCTCCTCGAACCTCTTGATATACACACAGTGATTTGAAGTTGACCTCGTGCACCCATTCACTGCTATGATTGAGTCACTTCTTGTACTGCTGGCGAGGAGCTTGTTTCAGTCCATATAAGCTCTTCCTCAATCGATATAGTAGATTTTCTTTGCCTGTGATTTTGAATCCTTCTGGCTGCTCCATGTAGATCTCTTCCTTTAAGTCACCATGAAGGAAGCCAATCTTCACATCTAATTGTTCAATCTCTAGGTTTAAGCTGGCTGTGATGCCTAAAGCAACTCTCATGGATGAGAACTTCATGAGTGGAGAAAAGATCTCTTTAAAGTCAACTCCTTGTTTCTGACCAAAGCCTTTTACAACCAATCATGCCTTGTACCTTGGTTGTATCTTTTGATCTGTCTTTAACCTAAAGACTCATTTGTTCTTCAATGCCTCTCTCCCCTTTGGCAGTCTAACCAGGTTACTAGTGTGGTTCTTCTGTAAAGCATCCATCTCTTTCTACATAGCTGCAAACCACAACTTCTGCTTACACTTCTGTGCTTGTTGAAAACTCTCAGGTTCTACATCTGTAAGCATTATATATTGGCCATAAGGGCATCTCTGAGAAGGCTAGGGTACTATGGAAGATCTCAACTATAGCCTGATTAGTCTCTGGAGTAGGCTGCTCCCCTTGCTTGAGCTCATTAGGTTCCTACTTAAGCTACTCTGGCTGATCCTGCTCCTCATCTGCATGCGTGTTATCACCATCCTTTTGATCTTCCTCTTCTTCTCCCCCTTGACCAGGATCATATAGAGAAGTGAATGGATGCAACTCATTCTCGAACTCATTTGAAGACCTTGCTTGAGCTGGCTCCTTATGAAGTCTTCAATTGTCTCTTCTTTAAAGAACACTACATGTTTGCTCCTAGAGTCCTTGGTATCTGGATGTTGAAATCTATAGCCGAACTCATCACATGCATATTCTAAGAAAATGCATGGCTCTGTATTCTGATCAAGCTTGGACCTTAACTCCTTAGGGATAAGTGTAAATGCTTTGCATTAGAATACTCACAAGTGCTTGTACGATACCTCCTTCCCAATCCATATACCAGATCAATAGCCATCCTTGATGCTTCTGCCCAAATTTCCTTTGGCAACTTTGACTAAGATAACATGCACGTCAACCTGTCCATAATGGTGCGGCTCATTCGCTCCACTACACCATTATGTTGTAGGGTACTTGGAACTGTTAGCTCGTAACGAATACCCTTGCTTTTACAATATCTCTAAAACTCTCCCATGTATTCTCCACCATTATCTTAGCGGATGCACTTGAGTTTTTGTCCAGTCTCCCACTCAACCATAGCATGGAACCCCTTGAAGATATTTGCATCTTCATTCTTGCTCTTCAAACTATGGGCCCAAACTTTTCTGGAGTGGTCATCAATGAAGGTGACAAAGTATAGAGCACCACTGAAGGACCTAACTTCTTGAAGCCCACGATCAATCCTTGTCTTCATAAGGCCACAAACATCAAAGCAAACTTGAAGAACATTAGATTTTCTCTGTGGGGCTTTTCTTACAAAGGAAACTCTATGTTGCTTGTCAACTAGGCCATGAACCTATGGATCCAAGTGTGTACCTTTCAAGTTTCAAATTTGGAAGTAGCTCTCCCTTGGCAAGAACTCTTAGGGCCTTCTCGTTGATGTGACTCAATCTCTTGTGCCATAAGTCCATAAACAAATCTTGAGCAGTATTCAACTACTTAGTGCACACCTTGCTTGTTGTCTTGTATAAGGTACAACACTTCTTGCCTTTGGCTAAGATGAGAAAGCCTTTCATCAGCTTCCATTTTCCTTTGCCAAAAGTGTTGGTAGCTTTGCCATCATCTTCCAGCTTGCCAACTGACATGAGATTCAATCACAGATCTTCTACATGCCTTACATTCTTGAATACCAGATGATAGATGATAGCCCATATTGGTCTCAAGATGGATATTGCCCTTCCCAATAATTCTTGATGTTCTTAAATTACTCATCCCAACTCTGTCAAAGTCACGTGTCCTATAATTTGTTAAGAACTTATGTGAAGTTTCAAGGTATGATGCTTCAAAATTGACCACCCAATCAATTTCTTGGTGCACGCAAAGGCATGACTTGAGATCTAATGTTAGAATCACCATATCACCTAATATGATCGCATCTTCCTTAGCATCTGCCTTCTTTTTTGACATTCTCTACTTCTTGCGCTTCTTCGACTTCTTGCATTGGTCCTTGTAGTGGCATTTTCCATCACAATTGCAGCATGTCACGTTCTTACATGAACTAGACTTGTTTCTTTTTTTGTTCTGGTTCTTATCTCTTGATTTGGAGCTACCTCTTTCTTTGGCGACAAATGTACCAAATCCAATTGTGCCTACACTATTGCATCTCAATTCTTCATTCAGCAAGCTATTAGTCACCTGACTCGTGGAGACTTTTCCTTTACATGCCGAGTTGCTTACAGAAACCACCAGTGTCTCCCAACTATTCGATAACAAACTAAGAAGTAGAAGTGCTTGCAACTCATCATTAATCATCATCTTCGTAGAAGATAGCTGATTGATAATGTTCTTCATATTATTCAAGTGCTCAAAAATAGAAGAACCATCTTGATATGTCATATTAACGAGCTCTCGTATCAAGAAAGCCTTATTTCCCGTTGTTTCTCTCATAAAGATCCTCCAACTTCTTTCACAGATCTTGCGTTGTTACCTTTGTTGAAACATGATGATAAACACTATCGTCCAATCATTGGTAAATAAAGCCCAGAACTTTGATTGAGTGCCCTCCACTCATCTGGACTCGTCTTCTCTGGTTTTACCTTGTTGCCTTCTAGAGGTTTGTGCAATTCCTTGAAGTATAAGAGGTCTTCCATCTTGTGCTTCCATATAATTCAGTTGCTTCCATTGGGAAAATCATGCTATTTGTCATAGCCATTTCTATAATAGCACCAATCAATGCTCTGATACCAATTGTCAGCGAAACAAGATCAGATTGATGCACTATAAATATAGCTTCGTTTGGATGTAGGGTAAATTTTACTCCACATGGATAGGATAACTTGTGGTGTTAGATGATGGTGCTATTTCTTATGTTTCTTTTATTTCCTATGGACCATGTCATTATTTTTCCACTCTCCTCTTTATAAAGGGTATAAGGCTCCTATAATGAAATCAACTAGTTACATTTTCCTACTTGGTATCAGAGCACCGGTCCTTGACCATGGCTTTAGGTATCCCACCTCCAAGGCCTCCGAAACCCTACCACTGAATCCTCCCCCCTCGCTCTAACCTAGTGTCATCATCCTCCCAGCGGCAGTGCTACACACATGGCAGCAGCAATGGTAAGGGCAGGGGCGGCACGGCGGCGACTCTACGTGGCAGGTGCGGTGTTGCAATGATGTTGTCGTAAGGGTCGATAACAGCAGCCGGCGACGGCGGAGGCAGGTCCAGCAGTTGCTGCTGCGGTTGACAGGAGGGAGTATGTAGCCTTGATCTAGGAGCTACATCCCTCGTGAATGCATGAAGGAGCCCTTGGTTCCCTTGGGGCCATCTCGAGTGTTCTTTCTGCACTCGGGTTAGGTCAACGCCCATCCAAGGGGGCTTCTTTTTTAAGATGCAAATCTGAAAACATCCTGTTTCAAAGCCATTGATGTTCTCTTGGCAATAGTGGTGCAACGCCAAACAGTGGTATGATTTTTCCTAGATTTTGGGTTGTGTATTTCCCGTATTGGATGATTCTTGGGGTGTGTATTCCCTTCTTTCCTTGGATGTGATTTGCTTGACACCAGTGGCAGAGTGTATGAGTTTGGTGCACCAAGAGCATTACAGGAGCTACAATGGAGCAGGGTGGCTGATTGACTCTGGTGCATCACAGCATCTGTGCGGTGATCTGACCTACTTCCATTCGCTATAGTCCGTTCCCTCAAGGAGGATTGTATAGGTAGCTGATGGCAGATACACCCTAGTTAAGGGTAAGGGGGAGGTGTTTGTGAACCCCAATTTGTAGTTGTATGGCGCATTGCACATGCCAGAAGTCCCTCTGAGTCTATTTTCCATGAGCGGAATCACGAAGGATCTCAACTGCAGAGTGATCTTCGATGATGTTATATGCATTGTTCAGGATAAGCTCACCGAGAGGATTGTTGTCAGAGGTACAGAGGAGAATAGCGTTTATCTCCTGGGACAAGAGCCAGTTGCAGGAGTTACTCGATATGGTAGTGGGTGTTTTATAGTGGCATGTTCATCTTGGCCACTTGTCTTTAGATTGCCTCAGGAGGGTGATACCATATATTTCCCCAGCTGCTACCCTATAGTGCGATGCTTGCCAAGTGGGTAAACATCATCGATCTTCCTTTTCGGTTAGCACTTCTACTGTATCTTCGACTTTATTTCAGCTGCTTCACATAGACGTATGAGGACCGAGCAGAGTCCCAGATCGGATGGGACACCAGTACTACCTGAGTGTCGTAGATGATTTCTCTAGAGCAACTTGGGTGTTCCTATTGAAGAACAAGACAGAGGTTGGAGGATGCATAGAGACTCTTCTTCTGGAGATCAGCACACAGTATTCAGTCACATTGAAAATGGTGTGGACCAATAATGCCCTTGAGTTCTGCACTGCCAGACTTAAGGAGTTCTATAGGACCCATGGGATTTATCCACCAGACCACCTATCCTCACACTTCGCAGCAAAACGGGGTCACAGAGCGGAAGCACATGTACTTGTTGGATGTTACCCATACACTTTTGATTCATCACAATGTGTCATTGGAGATACTTGGGGGATGCAATTTTGACAGGGACCTATCTCATCAATAGGATGCCCAGCTCAGCTCTTCACGAGCAGATACCGGTTCTTCTTCTGCATCCAGGTGGTGAGTTATTCCATGTGTCTCCTAGGACCTTTGGATTCATTGCCTTTGTTCATGTGCCGTCACTTGTTCATTACAAGCTGGCTCCTCGTTCTATCAAGTGCATATTTTTGGGTACTCTAGGACATAGAAGGGGCACCATTGCTACCATCCTCTGCAGAATAGACATTATGTTAGCATCGATGTGGCTTTCCATGAGGATACACCATATTTCTCAGTCGTTGGACAGAGGAGCTCTTGTGATGATGCTGTCTTTCTTCCCTTGCCTATTCTGTTTGCAGAGACTCAGGTATCTACTTCTCAGTCTAGATCTCCAGCCGATGGACAAATGAGCTCCTCCTCCCTGAATGACTTTGAGAGATTGCACGGGTCATTGCGTACCTATCACAGGCCTTACACGACATTTCAGTGACCTCCCTCCAGCAACTGATGGTTCACAAGCAGTTGAGATTGTACCTGATGCCAGTGACAGTTTGGTTCGCCCTAATCCTCCGAATGGTGCTAATCACCATAGTAGTGAGGCTCCATCTACAGCGATTCGGTCAGAGATACTAGGTAATTCTGACCTTTCTATTTCCATTAGAAAGGTGCCTCGCACATGTGAGTCCAAATATTGTGTTGCAGACAGTTTAGCTACCGATGATCTTGCTCTTTAGTTTACCAGCTTCTGTTAGGCACTTACAGCGTCACACATTCCATCTACCTACCAGTAAGCCATGGAGGATGGGATGGCAGCACTTCGAAGTAGATAGACTTGGGATCTCACCCATCTTCCTACTGGTACGCGACTAGTTGGTTCCAGATGGGTCTTTGCCTTGAAATACAACTTTAATGGGTCTGTTTCGAGGTATAAAGCCAAGCTAGTCGCAAAGGGATTCACCCAGACATATGGGGTGGACTTCTTTGATACTTTCTCCCTCGTCACACAGCTTGCCACTCTTCGGATACTCGTTTTTGTTGCTGCTCACAGAGACTGGCCGTTACACTAGCTTGATGTGAAGAATGCATTTCTCTGTGACGATCTTCAGGAAGAGGTTTACATGCAGCAACCCCTAAGTTTTGAGGTTCAAGGGGAGTGTGTGTACAGATTGAGGAAAGCGATCTATGGATTGAAGCAGAGTCCAAGAGCCTTGTTCCAGAAGTTATCAGAGGTGCTCCACCAGATTGATCTGTGTTGCTCTACTTCAAATCACTCCTTATTTACCAAGAAAATTGATAGAGGGATTGTAGCGCTCCTATTATATGTCGATGATCTTATCATTACTGGGATAACAGAGATAGGATAGACGAAGTTAAGAAGCACCTATCAGAAAAGTTTGTCATAAAGGATCTAAGCTAGTTGAGGTAGTTCTTAGGCATTGAGGTTGCACATGGCAGGGATGGAGTGGTACTCTCGTAGAGGAAGTATGCTCTTGATCTTCTTCAGGAGACTGGCATGCTAGCAGCTAAGCCAGCAAATATTCCCATGGATCCCAAGGTCCATTTATATGATGAGGGATCTAAGGCAGTTGACAGTAGGGCTTACAGACAACTGGTGGGTAAGCTCCTTTACCTTACCATCACTCATCCAGACTTATCTTTGTCTATTGGGAGGCTTTGCCAGTTTATAGAGAATTCAACTAGGCAGCACTGGAAGGTTGCAATGCAGGTGCTTAGGTACATTGAAAAAGCACCAGGACAAGGATTATTTTTCCATAAGGGAACGCCTGTGGAAATTGTAGCATACTCTGATGATGATTATGCAGGCTATGCTAGGGACAGAAAATCTAACATGAGGTTTTACACCTTTGTTTCGGGCAATCTGGTTACATAGAGGAGCAAGAAGCAAGCAATTGTATCTAGATCCAATGTAGAGTCAGAGTATAGGGCCATGGCCCAGACAGCTGCTAAGATGGTCTCGGTCAAGTCAATTTTGTCAAATCTTTATTTTTTTGGATAGCTCTATTGAGATGCAATGTGACAACAGAGCAGCAATCTACATTGCTAATAACCCTATGTTCCGCGAAAGGACAAAGCACGTAGAGATTGATTGCCACTACACTTGGGATCTCATTCAGCATAGGACGTTACATACCACGAGTGCTATTTCTGAGAAGCAGGCTACATATGTCTTCACAAAGCCCCTAGCAAGATCTACCTTTGAGGTGTGTTGTTCCAAGCTGAGCATGATTGATATTCATGCTCCAGCTTGAGAGGAAGTGTTAAATGATGGTGTTATTTCTTATGTTTCTTTTATTTCCTATAGACCATGTCATTATTTTTCCACATCTCTCCTCTTTATAAAGAGGTGTAAGACTTCCATAATGAAATCAACTAGTTCCATTTTCCTACTTGTGCGATAGGAAAGATTTATTCCATACACATCCCCATGCAGCATAATTTGACCGCTCGTGTTAGCAACGTTCATTACACCCACCTCCATGTGACTGTCACGCTATCCTTGTATACATCGTAACCCATTCATCTCATCACTATTCATCTTACCAATGACATGTCAGCTATCCCACCTACTTTCCCCACATCAAAATGAAACCTATATCATAACGAATAATAATAATGGAACCAAAAAAAGCAAACTATAAGAACACCACAATTTATGTGGAAAATCCCCTCAAGGTGAAGGGATAAAAAACCACAGTCAACGAGAGATATTCCACTATAAAATATTAGAGTACAATGCTTTTGAACCAGGCCTCAGATGATGTTTTCACTAAACTCTTGACTAAATAACACAATCCCACAAACTTGTAGGAACCATTCCCAATAGAACTACCGCTTGAATCATCGAGAATAAGCTTCCAAAAGATACTCCCAATAATATCTTGAATCATCGAGAACAAACATCGGAGAGATCACCTCCCAATAATATTTTTCTGCTCTTTATTCATCCCATTTATTTGGAGGGTATTTCTATTTTTGTTCTCAACATCTTAGGTTTCAAGCAATGTTGTAAAAGTTGCTAGTTAGTATTCAATTGGTCGGGTCACCATCTAAGGAGTATACAGTACAAAGGGAAGCAGTAGGGGAGTATTTGATTAGGATTTTTTTTAATATATATATTAATAAGATGTACTTGCATAATTCAAGGTTTCAATAAGTAAAATATACCATCACATAAAGATCAACCATCTTGAAGTTTAAGGTAATGAAAATATGTTGAGAGAATTGTGTAGTGGTATTTAGTCTCACATAGTGGAGTGGGACTTTGTCATGTGTGTGGTTGCTCAAAGATAGGCATGTACGCCTCTGATATTTCCTTCAAAAGATTAATAGAATACCTCAACCCTATCGAGACATTCTCCCATGGTTTTCTCTTTGCTCTTTGTGAGTAGGGCTTCCACATAAACTCAAGTTTTTCCTTTGATTACTTGTATGCTTTCGATATCTTATTGTTATGTTTCCGCTCATCATATCTGTCAACTTGGTATCAGAGCTAGTGTATCTTGGGTTTATTTGTTTGTTCTTGAGATTATACAATTTTTATCATCTTTTGTTCCGAGTTCGTCACGAGGGCCTACAGTAGCGTGTGAGGGAGAGGCTCTTGCAACTATGGAGATTGTGGAGATCTCAAGAGAAGGCAGCAATGATGGCGTTGGCAATGCACCAAGTCGATGCGGCACAAGTTGTCGAGGCAATGGCAGCAACGGCACGATCCTCGAGATCTCGAGGAGGAGATCCTTAAGGCCATGAGGCGGCGATCATTCATGAGGCTGCGTGGCAAGGAGGGCCTCGGGCGAGGCGATCTACAGCCTCACCGGGCGACGCTCCTCTAGAATGCCTAGGCGAAGCACCGGCAAGACGAGGTCAAAGAGGTCGAGGATTCTTGTCGTCACACATGGCTCCCAAAGTCTGGTGAGGCCTTGAAGTGGCTGGCGATCATGGTGACGTCGAGGTATCGGCAATCGTCACCTAGGAGGGGTGCGGCGTTGCTGTTGGGGGCAGACCCGAGCCCAGCGAAGGGTGGCACAAGGGTGTCATCATCGGCGTCGTCGAGGTACGAGGGACCGAGCCTTGTGGTGGCGAGGGAGAAGCGAACGGCGGTGTGGAGACTCGGTAGAATGAACCCTAAGGAAGATATTTCCTTCCATGCACACCTTTATCCCATGTTCCATTGCTTTATTTGTTATTTTGGTCGACTAATTGAAGAAAAAAAAGGGAGAAAAAGAAGGAAATAGAGAAAAGAAAGAAAAAGAAAGGGAAGGAAGAAAAAAAATGAAAAAAAGGGGAGAGACATGAAGATATTAAAAAAAAAAAGAGGTTCTTAAAATAAAAATAGATAGAAAAAATTTAGAAAAAATCGACAAAAAAAGAGAAAAGAAAAGAAAAAAAAGTTTAAATTGAAGAGAAGAGGTAGAGTAGCTCTTCTCTAGTATTATCACTATTATCATTATTTATTTATTTATTTTGTATTTCTTCTCGTTGTCAGTTTCTTCTCCCGCACGAGTATGAAAGAAAGGGAGAGTGTTGGCCCTGTTATAGTCACCCCCAATTAGTTCCTTTGTTGCAGTCCCAAGGCACGATGGGTGACATCAGATACCGCTACGGACTTTTTTGGAATAGCTAATCATCGCATGAGAAACCGTAACTTTGGGAGGTTCAGAGTTTCAAGGTCTTTAGAGAGGGAGATCCAATTTCAAAGCCCTCAGAGGAAAGGCGATTTCCAGTTTCTATGTGAGAGATTCAATTTCGTGGACTCCAGAGAGGGAGATCCAATTTTGATGTCATCAAAGGAAGACTTATTTAAGGGATACTGAATGGAGAGCCACCAACACCAGGTCTCCAAAGGAGAGGCCTTTGTTAGAACCAGCTACAGCAATTCGTCATCAAGCTCCAGTCGGTTTGATGTGTCGTCATCAGCATACCTGCCTATAGGCATGAACAAGAGGGCAACTATCATCTACAGAGGAGTCATTTGTACTTGTTGAGAGTGTTGTTCATTCTGCTTTGTAGAGGAGTTTCTTTGAGTTACAAGCTGAGCATTCCATACTCCAACTTGAAGGGAAGTGTTGAGAGAATTGTGTAGTAGTTATTTAGTCCCACAGTGGAGTGTGACATTGTCATGTGTGTGGTGGCCTATAAATAGGCGTGTGCTCCCATATTTCCTTGAGATGATCAATAGAATATCTCAGCCCTATCGGGGCCTTCTCCCGTGGTTTCCTCGTTACTCTTCGTGAGTGGGCTTTCCATGTAAATCCAAGTTTTTCCTTTGGTTGCTTTTATACTTTCAATATTTTGTTGTTACTTTTCCGATTATCATATTTGTCAAATAAATAAGATTGAAGGAAATAAATAACATAAGCTAGTTTCTATCATTGAAACATGTAATCAAGTTGGGTTAGGATCCAATAATGGACCTATATGTAGAAATCGGCCTTCTAGTCAGCCAACTAGGCCAACTACTCAGTTGAGCAGTCTAGCTGATCAACTAATGGCTCGAGTATGGGTATTTGGGTTAGTGGGGGACCGACTACTTGGTCAAGTAGTCAGCGAATTTTTACAACACTAGTCTCAAGATCCCTCTATAATGTATACTTGCAAATCTCCTCAATGCCTCACACTCTTTTCTATCACTGGTGGCAAATGGTAAAAACAAAAACCTAGAAGTTTAGAAGAACCTACCATGACCTTTCAATGGTGTAAGTACCTTATATTTAATTCTTGGCGGTGCTTTGGGTAACTATGCTTCAAATTCTTTAGATGTTGAGACTACGGCAAATGAAAATTCTGGTTCTAGAGCTGATCAATTTGACGATAGAGTTGATGCTCTTTTGGGCATGCCTGTCGCCCTTTCAAAGTGTGTGGAGATGTAGTTTGATCCGACATTCCAAAATGTGTCTATGTCATGACTTGGTCCTCAATTTTGACTTTTGTTACTGCTCTTTTAGTACATCTATTCTTCAACCTAGGATGCTCTTGTGGATCAAAAATGATGTAAAGCCATGGAGTAAGGTATTATGCCCGTTCTTCATGCGACACTCATGAACTTACTAATCCACCTGCTTTTGCTATGGTGAGTATAATCTATATCGCATGATAAAGAAATATAAAGCTAGATTATAGTCAACGGAATGTGCTTATATATGACATGAGCTTCTTGATATTTTTCCACCAATTGCTCTCCTCCCAACTATTTGAATTTTTACATCAATTCAAATGCAACATGACCAGCCTTTCCACATGCAAAAATGCTAATGAAGATTTGCAAATTGTTTAAATGCAGCAAGCTCTTAAATTGGAGACATTGGGGATTGAGTTCGTTTATGGGTCCTAGGATATGGTTCCAATAGTTGCATGAGGTGGTTGAGGCACTTCAATTCGACGAGTCTTCAGCCGATTACTCCTTAATTACATAGAGTATTGCTAGGAGAACATGAATGATGTTGGCCCAAGTGAGGATAGTGTTCAGGGAATATGCTTAGCCACGAACTCTGGTTCAAAGGATTGTGGTCCTCTATGTTGCTTCTTAGGATTCAAGGTTTGCCCATAAATAGTAGCATGCCATGACATCTCATGGGAAATGTGCAACAAATTTATTGTAGGATATTAGTTTGTTTGATGCTAAGCCAACGTTGGCCCCAATGGACCCAACATATATTTGCATTTTTTTTAGAAGTCAATAACAAGTAAATGTTCCTGAGTTCAAAGGATTAGCGGGAAACTTGTTGTATTTGACTATCACTCGCACAAGTATCTCTTTGGTAGTAAGGAAAGATTAGTCACTTCACAGAATAACCTACCAAAGATACTCAGATGCAATCATCATTGATTCTTAAGCAATAAAAATCCACTCTAGGCAAAAGTTTCTACTTGGAAAAGGCACGTTGCTTGATATCATAGCTTATATTGGTGCAAACTACAATCAGCTTTTGCACATACGTTGCTACGAATATTGCAGCCTAGAGAACTAGGCTATTTTTCCATGTCAAGTGCGATTGTTAAACCAATGTGGATATCATCTCTTCTTTGTGATCTTCATACACCTGACACATTTCTCCATGGAAATAAGATGTGAGTGCCGAGGAGCTTTCTTCATTGCCAATAGTTCAGTCTCTCATTAGAAGACCAAGCATGAGATGTAAATTCCACTATATTGTGATTTTATTTAGGACCTTATCGGAATTACACATGTTTCATCGAAAGCTTGTACAATAAACGTTTTAACCAAGGAGCTTCTGCATTTCTTATCTGTTAGATTTTATTCAAGGTTCCTCCCATTGGTTTCTTAGGAGGAGGTTTATGGCCCCAAGGAGTTGAGTCATTTGGGGGTGCTCAACTTAAGGGAGATGAATGATGTGCTCCTTACCAAATGGATCATCTGCCTCATGGGCCCAGAACTTCTGTTATGGAAGAGGATTATCTGTAAGTCCTACCTATGTCTTCACTATGAATTGGAATGAGAGGAAGGGGATCATCATGCTTTTGGGCTGGATTATGGAAGCTCCTAGGGAAAGTCAGGCCCTACTGCAGAAGTTGCTTGGGGGATGCCAATGAATTGGATGAAATGACTCAATCTATTATAGAAAATCCTAGGCTCTTGTATATAGAGAGAGACCAAAGGGTTGAAAATATAGAACTATCCCTCAAGAGCTAAACACCCATCAGCCCGAACAAGGAAGCACAAAAAAATATAAGAATCACTATATGCCAATACTCTCCCTTAAGCTGAAGCATGAATATCTATCATGCTCAGCTTGGAACAACACGCCTCAAAGGCAGATCTCACAAGGGACTTTGTGAAGACATCTGTAACCTGCTCCTCAGAAGTGACACTCGTGGTATGTAATGTTCCACGCTGAATAAGATCTCGAGTGTAATGGCAGTCAATCTCTACATGCTTTGTCCTCTCGTGAAACATAGGGTTATTGGCAATGTAGGTCGCTGCTCTGTTGTCACACCGCATCTCCATAGAGCTATTCAGAAAAACATGAAGATCTGACAAAACTGACTTGACCCAAACCATTTCAATAGTTGTCTGGGCCATGGCCCTGTACTCTAAATCAGCACTGGATCTAGATGCACCCGCCTGTTTCTTGCTTCTTGAGGTAACCAAGTTGCCTGCAACAAAGGTGCAAAATCCTGTGGTGGATTTTCTGTCCCCAACACAGCCAGCATAATCAGCGTCAGAGTATGCTACAATCCCCATGAGCATTTCCTTACAGAATAATAATTCTCGTCCTGATGCTTTCTTCACATACCTGAGCACTTGCATTGCAGCCTCCCAGTATTACCTAGTAGGTTTATCCATAAGTTGGCTAAGCCTACCAACCGATAAAGACAAGTCTGGATGAGTGATGGTGACATAAAGGAGCTTATCCACCAGCTGCCTGTACGCCCTATTGTCAACCACCTTAGATTTCTCATCATATAAATGAACCTTGGGATCCATGGGAATATTTGCAACCTTAGTTGCTAACATGCCGGTCTCGTGAAGAAGGTTAATAGCATACTTCCTCTGCGAGAGCACCACTCCATCCCTGCCACGTGCAACCTCAATGCCCAAGAAATACCTCAACTATCCCGGATCCTTTATGACAAACTTCTTTGATGGGTGCCTCTTGATTTCATCTATCTCATCTCTGTCATCCCCAGTGATGATAAGATCATTAACATATAACAGGAGTGCCACAGTCCCCTTGTTAGTCTTCTTGGTTGATAAGAAGTGATCTGAAGTAGAGCACCTTAGACTAATCTGGTGGAGCACCTTTGATAGCTTCTGGAACCATGCCTTGGGACTCTGCTTCAATCCATAGATTGTCTTCCTTAATCTACACACACTCCCCCTGAACCTCGAAACCCGAGGGCTGCTGCATATAAACCTCCTCTTAAAGCTCGCCGTAGAGAAAAGCATTCTTCACATCAAGCTGGTATAACGGCCAATATCTGTGAGCAGCAACAGAAATAAGTATCCGGACAGTGGCAAGCCGCGCAACAGGAGAGAAAGTATCAAAGAAGTCCACCTTACATGTTTGAGTGAACCCCTTTGCTACTAGCCTGGCCTTATACCTCGAAATAGACCCATCAGGGTTGTATTTTAAGGCAAAGATCCATCGGGAGCCAACCAGTCGTGTGCCAGTAGGAAGTGAGATGAGATCCCAAGTCTATCTACTTCGAAGTATTACCATCTCATCCTCCATGGCTTGACACCACTTTGGATTAAGCATGGCATGCTGATAGCTAGATGGAATGTGTGACGCTGTAAGTGCCTGATAGAAGCTACTAAATTGAGGTGCAAGACCATCGATAGCCAAACTACCTGCGACCCGGTATCTAGACTCAGGTGTGCAGTGCCCTCCTAATGGCAATAGGGAGATCTGAATCATTTGGTACCTCTGATTGACTCGCTGCAGAAGGAGCCTTGCCATTGTGGTGATTTGCACTATCTGGGGAGTCAGGTTTGACCAAATTGTTACTGGCAGTAGGTATCCTCTCAACTACCTGTGAACCATCAGATGCTGGTGAGGGAGGAGGCATCTGAAAAGTAATGTGATGTCTGTGATAGGTATGTAATGGTTCGTGCAATCACTTAAAGTCATCTAGGGAGGAAGAGCTAATTTATTTATCAACTTGAGGTCTGGATTGAGAAGTAAACACCTGAGTCTCTGTACACGGAACTGGAAGGAGAAGAAAGGCAACATTATCACGAGAGCCCCTCTGTCCAGTGACTGAGAAATATGGTGTATCCTCATGGAAAGTCAATTCAACACTAACATAATGTCTGTTCTATAGAGGATCATAGCAACGGTACCCCTTCTATGTCCTAGAGTACCCCAAAAATATGCACTTGACAGTGCAAGGAACCAGCTTGTTACAACCAAGTGACGACACATGAATGAATGCAACACATCCAAAGGTCGTGGGAAGCACATGAAATAACTCATCGTCTGGATGCAGAAGAAGAGCTGGTATCTATTCGTGGAGAACTGAACTAGGCATCCTGTTGATAAGATAAATCGTTGTCAGAATTGCGTTCCCCCAGTATCTCTGCGGCACATTGTGATGAATCAATAGTGTACGGGCAACATTCAACAAGTGCATGTGCTTCCACTTTGCAACCCCGTTCTGTTGTGAAGTGTGAGGACAAGTGGTCTGGTGGACAATCCCACGGGTCCTATAGAACTCCTTAAGTTTGGCAGTGCAAAACTCAAGAGCATTATCAGTCCGCACCATCTTCACTGTGGCTGAATACTGTATGTTGATCTCCAGAAGAAGAGTCTCTATGCATCCTCCCACCTCTGCCTTACTTTTCAGCAAGAACACCCACGTGGCTCTAGAGATCATCTACGACAACCAAGTAGTACCAGTGCCTCATCCGGTATGGAACTCTTCTTGGTCCCCATACATCCATATGGAGCAACTGAAATAATGTAGAGGATTTAGGAGAGGTGCAAACTGGAAAAGATGATTGATGGTGCTTACCCAATTGGCAAGCATCACACCGTATGGTAGCAGCTGGGGAAATATGTGGTATCACCCTTTCGAGACGATCCAGAGACAAGTGGCCAAGACAAACATGCCACTGTAGAACACTTCCGCTACCATATCGAGTAACTCCTGCAAACGGCTCATGTCTCAGACGGTAAACACCATTCTCCTTCGTACTTTGACAACAGCCCTCCCGGTGAGCTTGTCCTGAACAATACATCCAACATCATTGAAGATCACTCTGCAGTTGAAATCCTTCGTGATTCTGCTTACTGACAACAAACTCAGTGAGAATTCTGGCACATGCAACACACCATACAATTGCAAATTGGGGGTCACAGACACTTCCCCCTTACCCCTAACTAGGGTGTATCTACCATCAGCCACCTGTACAGTCCTTAGGGGAACAAACTGTAGCGAACGAAAATAGGTCTGATCACCGCATAGATGTTGTGACATACCAGAGTCGATCAGCCACCTTGCTCCATAGTGGTTCCTGTAATGCTCCTGATGCATCAAACTCTGATTCTGCCATAGGTGTCAAGCAGACCACATCCAAAGAAAATGGGGAATTCAAACCCCAAAGATCTTGCAATATGGGAAATACACATCCCAAAACAGTCCATATAACTGGAGAAAACCATACCACTGCTTGGCGAATACCATTAGATTTGAAACAAATCGGATTTAGATCTGCATCCATAACAAAAGATCCCCTTAAACAAACATTAGCCTAACCCGGGTGCAAGGAGAACACCCGAGATGGCCCCAAGAAGACCTAGAGTCCCTCTCCCTGTGACAACAAGGACTGCAACCCCTAGGTTAGGACAAGAAGCCCCTCACAATCGCTGCATAGGGATTGAAGGACTATGCCCCACCTACGTCGCCGGTCTGCATCGCCTTAGATCGCTGTTGTTGTGCTGCACGGGATCATTGCACATCTACAGATGGCTATCGCCGCCTACTGTTGGCTGCCGCAGACCCCTACAGTGCTTCTTAAGGCTGCAGTGCCGACGCCTGCTGTCGTACTAGACCCCCGCGTCGTCGAAGTGCCGCTAGGCCGGTGCAGCATGTTGGCGCTAGAGCACCACGATCATTTGTTTTGATAATAACAAAACACGTGTCATTTAATATTTGCGCTTTGAGTCCTATATTTCAGGTCAATCGCAAATGGATACGTGATTAGACGGAGTTCGAGCTCGCATCCAGGACGGATTGGACGAGCTTGATGGAGAACAGAAGAGATTCGCGAGGAGCGATATATTAAAGATGGAAGGAAATGAAGAATAGGATAGATTTCCTTCTTTTATACTTGTATTTTTCATTTCTTTTGTTGCTCTTTATTTCCTTAGATAATTCATGTTAAAGAGCCTCAAAGTACCCTAACAGTAGTCCTAGGAACACCTGCACAACCCTAAGATACTTAGGTTTTCTGTATAGAACTTAGAAAATCAATATATGGTTTAAACAGCATTTCCAGATGTCTAATTCCAAAATCAGACATCTGATAAAGTACTTTAAGACGTCTGACTGTTGTTTCAGACGTCTGATAACTATTAGGCTGGACTTTGTATTCTGTCTGATGAAATCAGACGTCCATACCTTAGACCAGACGTCTTAGGAGACGTCTGATGACTTTGCCAGACGTCCAATTAGTGGACCGTTGGCTGGCTTAGCAAACACTCAAGATTATGACCGTTAGAGCCTTATCAGACGCCCTTAGGCCTTTCCAGACGTCTGATAATTGACCGTTTTGCCTCGGCTGACCCAAAATCTCTTCTCAGAGATTTTCTAGCCGTTGCAACGTTTGGAAAATCCATTTCCACAGTAAAAGTAGGTTTCCAGACGTCCATACATAGTGCTATACGTCCTATATGTCGTCTGATGGACTTGCGTAAAAACCCTGTTTAGATCTGATCCAAGTCAGGAAGAGACCCGCCCAAAATCAGACGTCTGACCTTGAAATCAGACGTCTTAAAGTGAAGTTCCAGACGTCTGATGCCAGAATGAGACGTCTGATAAGCCTGTCAGAACAATGATTGTTCCTGATTTCGGGCTGATTCTCTTGTGCTTTGTTCCCATCGGCTATAGAACCTTTCCTAAGCCTTCCTAAGGCCTCTATAAATAGAGGGGAACCTTTGCAACACAAACACACCTAGAAACACCAAGACACACCTTACAATATACTTTCAAACCTTTTTGTGTCCCTCTTGCCCTCTAAGTTCAAGTTCTACATCTTGAGAGCATCAAGCTGTTGCGCACCCGCTCTCTCGCAGTAGTTCACGAGAGCGAAGTTGCGCCGTCGCGTGGCTCACGCACCGCGTCATCAACTCGACGCACTCCTTGCAAAGGGGAGTTTCCTAATTCCTATAGAAGCTAGGTTCATAATTACTTTGTTGGCTCTATAGGATTACTTGTTTATTTTATCTTTGTTATTTGGTTGGGTATTCGCTTTGCGAATTCCCGTCTCCTTCGCAAGACAAAATCCTTCTCGTGGAGAGAAGGGGTTGAGGTACGCTACCCTCGTTTAAGTAGCGTGGTTGTATTGAGGTTGAATCACCCTCGTTTAAAGTGATTCGATTTAGTGGATTTTGATCAACTTGGTTGATCGGAAAATTCTAACTCGAGAGGGTTAGGTGGTGGTTTTCACCCGGTTTGGGTTTCCACCTATAAATTCTTGTGTACTTTGTGTGATTGCTTATTTGTAAGGTTATATTTCAATTCCGCAATTATTACGTCACCTCCTCCTGGTAGGGACCCGAAAAACCTGCACAGCAGCCCCCTGCATCACTACAGCACCACTGCGTATGCGCTACGCACCTCCGGAGATCCATCGGGTGTTGCTGGCGCTGCCAAGGAGGAGAAAGAGATAATGGGGATTAGGTGTTAGGGTTTAGGTGGCCTTGAGGGGTGGAATACCTACAGCCACAATCTAAGATCGATGCTCTGATACCAAATTGGATGAAATGACTTAATCAATTATAGAAAATCCTAGGCTCTCTTACATAGAGAGAGAGACCGAAGGGTTAAAAATACAAAACTATCCCTCAGGAACTAAACACCCATAAGTGTGAACAAGGAAAGCATAAAAAGAATATAAGAATCACTATATGCGAACACAATGACTTCAAATTCTGGAGAGATAAATGGTCACCGGTAGGTATCCTTGCAAACATTTATCCCAGACTAGCCGTTCTATCGATAGAGCCTATGTTATCGGTCTCCAACTGCTCTGTGGATGGTTCCTGGCTGCCCAGGTTGCTAGATTCCCTTTTAGATGCTACAATCAAGGACCTCAACCTCCTGCTGCAAAACATTCGAACATTTGGCTCGGAGAAGTTCAGGACAGCTGGGTGTGGAGATATGACGCCTTTTTAGTAAAGAAAGCTTATCGTCATTTCTTACAGAGTTACAGACAGGTGGACCAGATTTTGTCCAAAGATTGCCAAAAAATCTAGAAGTCTCGGATCCCGCTTAAAGTCAAATTCTTTGTATGGCTCCTGACAATAGATCGGCTAGTGACCAAGGATTATAGGAGGTGTTGGGCCCGGATATGGTGGCTGTGGACTGCCCGCTCTATGGAGAGGGAGTGGAAGATGTGAATCATTTCTTCTTCAGCTGTCCCTTTGTGTCGGATTGTTGGACAGGAAGTGGGCAATGGTCCATAGCGCACTCTTCAGCAGTGGATTTTTGGCATAGCTTGCATGATGCTTTCGTAAATGGGGAGTCCCTGAGGAGAGCCTTCTTGCTTTCATGGTATATCTAGTTAGAGGGCAATGGGGCTATCTTTAGGCAAGAGAGGGTGTCCATGGATGGGGTTATCCAGCGGTACAGCGTTTTTTGTAACACCTTTTGATTTGGCTTTCCTTCAACGAAACTGAAGGTTTAACTACCTCTGTTAGCCTCTCTTTTCCCTTTAAAAAAAAAAAATATTACTCCAAGTTATGCTTGATTTTCGTCTTTCCTCCGGCTTGAGAGGAAATGTTGAGATTACCTTATCTTTGGTTTTATTGATCCTTTTTTATATTTCTAGAATCACACACGCATAATTTTTTTCGTAATCCCCTGTATAAGGTAGGGTTTCTCAAGGGATAAAGTTTCTGTCATTCTAATTGTTTAAAGCGCTCGCAAATACCATAGCAATACTTTCACATCAACTGGGATACAATTAATTTAAGCTGTCAATTGGATGGCAATTTCAATCTTTATATTACAATGCAAGTCAACTAATAATAAGTGATGGAAATAGGAAGCTAAAACCGAAGAGAGGAAGCAAAGAAAGGTCTAAGGATTCCACGACAGTGAATTAAATTTGTATAACTCTACGGAAAAGTTATTTTTCTAGCAACCGAGTGTTAGAGTATGTGTATTTAGTTAAAATTTTCACAAGTCAAAATTAGAAAGGAGCCTTTCCTTTCAAGGGGAAAAAATGGAGAAAAGGGCTTTGCAAAAAAGAAGCAAAAAATGATTGTAATATTCAATAATCAAAAGAGCTGTTCACATCTTTTATCTAAAAAATATTTGGGTGAACCACTGTTAAAATGCACCATTGCCATCAAGGGGTTGATAGATTGATAAAGCCTCCTCAGTCATTGACATCTATGGTAAAACCTCCACATTAGAAAGCACTAATGAACATTCTTGTAGAGCTCTATTCTTGGACACATTTGCAAAGCTGACAAAGTGAAATGTACTTTTGATAAAGCTCTACTTGTCAAATGTCAAAACATAACTACTCGGGCATGCTCATTCAATCCCAAAATATTAAGGCAGGCCATGGTTTTTACTTCACCTCGGACTGCTATTTTGATGGATTTAAAAAAAAAATAGAACACCTGATTTTTTAGGATGATGGTCAAAGCAAAAAGTTCAGTTGAGAATGTCTGGTGTCTAACCTTCAAGTGCTTCAGTAATTTAAGCAGCACATGAGCAGAAGCTCAATAGGGCATTTGTATTTCTTGGACATGTTGCACCCAAGTTCCCTTTAATATATACAAGAATTCATTTCATTTTGTTTGTATTTACAAGCTTTGCCAATGGCATCATTCTGAAAAATACTGGGATGTGGACTATCATATTACAGGAGTTACTACAGATGTACATTTCCTGGATGCCAAGTTCGCAAGCATGTAGAGCGGTCTTCAACAGATAATAGGGATGTGATAACAACATACGAAGGGAAACACGACCACAATGCTCCAGCTGCAAGAAATAGTGGCCCAGGTTCCATTAATATTGTCCAGCCAAAAGCAATGCATGCTGCAAATCACAAGCAACCTGTTGCAGCAGTTCTCCAACTAAAGGAAGAATATAACACATGACACAATCAAAATCATCTTTTGTTGCCACCCTTAGCGATATCTAAGCTGAAGATACCAACTGGGCATAATTCCCAGAAATAGTCCTTAGCCACCATAATGCAGTTTATGGAAATCAGTCACTGCATGTCAGATGTTTATGGCCTGATCATGCATTGTTTTTTGTTGTAAAATTAATGTATTTAATGTAGCTTATGCGTTTAGGTTTTCTGTAATATGAATCCATAGTTCTGTATCTTCATATTCTTTTGGGCCTTTGCTGGCTTCGTGCTGACCATTGTTCCCAACAGAACTGTGTGCCTTCGTGTAAGCTGTTACACTCTGGGGAGATCCCAAGCTTGTATTTTACTTGTAACTGAAGTAATGATGTTGGATCTGTGGTCTGTTGCACAGTCATTAAAAGTTGTGATGTTGGACGCATGGTCTGTAGCACAAAGCAATCTCTATGTCCAGCCACGTGCTTTATTATTATGATACAATGATGACAATACATATATCAGTTAATGGATGAAGCTTTTTTCTTATTTTTCATCTATTCATGTGTGATGGCGCTTGTTGAGGGTTAGATTTTTTTTTCCTAAATGGACCAAGGGTTTAATGGTATTCTTCCTTTCAAACTTAAACGTGATTATTCACATTTATGCATGTGATGAAGGAAGAAAATACTCTCACTAAATAAGCTCAAGAGGCTCATAAGTGGGAGTCACCCGTATGAGACAGTTGCCGAAGGGTACTTCTGCAAGAGTGGATACCAAGCCTCTTGTCATACTAGTGTGGGTTACCTCTTAAACAAGACCTGAGGAGAACTTGGATACTAAAATATCAACAACGTGGACAGTGGGTCTGAGGGTAAGGGGAACCCTTGAGTGGGGGCAAATGGAAGAAAATTATAATTTTATTCTTGTGATCGACACAGTTAGACTACAAGAGTTAGGACAACTAATGAGGGAAGAAATTAGCCTTACAAAATAAGTATAAGAGGCCCATAAAGGCCCACCAATTACGCCAAGTCCAAGAGGCTTATGAATAAATTAGCCCCATTGAGTAGCAAAACAGGCTAGCCTGGTTGATCAGCTTGATTTGTCAATTCGCCTGATCTGCTTAGTTTACCTAAACTAGCCAATCCGTCTGATTTGGCCAGTCCGCTTGAATTAACCTAGCAGAGGTGATTGGTTTGATTGGGAAGATGAAGAGACATAAGTCATACTCCACTTCCTTGCGGTTATGCAAGTCGAACTCCAATACCTTGGTAGTTACACTCATCCAAAAGTATAACAATCCATTATTGTACTTTATAGAAGGACCCTCACCTACATGGTAGAAGGGGGGACAATCCAAGGGAAACTTTTTTTTTTTTTTTGAGTAAAAAGAGGAAGATTACTTGAGGGTGATAATCATCCAGAATTATATTAAAATGAGAAAAGGAATAGGCTTACAAGTTTTGGAGCTAAAAATTAGAAAAACACCTCGCTTGGCTTACAACATTTTTAGCCCAACACCTCTCACTCTTGCAAACACAACCATTTCTCTGTAGCCAAAGACTGTACAAAATAGCAATTGCCTGCACCCAACCCACCATATCCAAACTGATATGGTCTTTGAAGCTTGCCCAAAAACCATTGAAGTGACTCGTATCCACCATTGGGAGTTAGAAATGGTTCCATACATCTTTGGAAAACCAGCAATCAAAGAAGATATGCTCTATGTCTTCCTCTAAGTCATCACGAAAAGGACATTTCATATCACCATTTGCACACCATTTGGACCTATATATCTCTGTGGCAAGTTGCTTACTTCTTAGAAACCAAAGGAATATTTTGATTTTGAGTGGGACCCTTCAACTCCAAAGGAGTTTGGAGTCTCCACACATAATATCCTGCTGAACATCCACAGGAATAATGTTCTTGTAGGCACAATTGACAGAGAATCTCCCAACCTTCCACCGGAAAGAATCTAGTTGGTTTGCAGTGGGTTTGACGGCTTCCAAGCAAAGTAGCAGCTGCTGAAATTCTACACATGTGGGCTCAGACAGACTTTGTGGCAATATGAAATTCCAACTCTCCGTATTCATATCCCACACCTCACTAACCAAGACCTCTTTATTCTCAACAAGGTGGAACACTCTTTGAAATCAGCTCGACAAAAAGCCATTTTCAAACCAATCAACAAGCCAAAAATGAAAGGAAGTTCCATTTCCCAACAAAGGTCTAAATTGATCAGCGAATTCCCTTAATATAGGCTGAATGGACTGCCAAAAAGCCGAACCACTAATGGTATTCGCACTGCTACGTTGAGCAAAATTCATATTACCTC
Organism: Thalassia testudinum; assembly: GCA_037157565.1. NCBI lineage: Eukaryota > Viridiplantae > Streptophyta > Magnoliopsida > Alismatales > Hydrocharitaceae > Thalassia > Thalassia testudinum. The sequence continues at coordinate 77,827,091 of JAZHRO010000022.1, read as the reverse complement.
CGTAAGAGGCCTTCAAAATAAGATTTACCAAGGAATTCTCATTTGAAAATAATCTCACTACCCATTTTACAAGGAGTGCTTTATTAAAAGAAAGCGAGTGACGAACTCCAAGTCTCCCCTCCTTCAGCTTGCCAATCACATCCCTCCCACAAAATCCAGTCCCTTCCAAAAGAACCTCTTCCGAACCAAATCTATTTGCTTTAGGACCTTCTTTGGCGATGAAAGAATCAATAGAAAAAATACTGGAACAGTCGATAGACCATATTTAAAGAGCACCACTCTACCACCTCTTGAAAGAAGTCTACCGCTCCAAGAAAATAACCTACTTGTGAACTTATCAATCAGAGGTTTCCAATCATGGGAAGCCATTTTTTTACCCTTCAGTGGAAGACCAAGGTATTTAATAGGTAGTCTAACCATAGGAGTCTCCATGATAGATGAAATAACATTCTCTTCCACACTTCTCAAACCAAACTCGGTTTACCTCTATTAATCTTTAAGTCTGATATCTCTGCAAAAATTTTTACCAAAGAACAAATATGGTTAGTCTCTTTCCTTCCTCCTTCAATAAAAAATGTCGTATCGTCTGCATATTGCAAAATAGGTGTCAAGATTCTGCCATCACCCCTTGTTGTAAAATCGGAGAAAAGGTTTCCATTACACACCTTAAAGGCCATTCCAGCAAGAGTATCTACCGCATCAATAACATGGGTGCGAGGGGATAGCCTTGTGACGACCTAAGTCCCACTAAGTGACGAAACTTGGGTCGCCATGTACTAACAAGCAGCACAACTTGCCCATAAGATCGCAGTCACTCAACACATAATAATAAAATATAAACATAACCAACAAATAATTCATATTACATAAATTAAATGAACATAAATTTTAATACTGATCAGAGGTTTACCGCAGTATATAGGTCAAAGAGATGTACAACGGACATTACCTTATGAATTGCCACAATATACCAGAGTATGGAACCTAAAACACGTCAGTAAAAATTGAGTAAAGTAGAAACAGAAACAATATAGTGCAATAGTAACAAAGAGCAAGAGAAAATGAGTACTATAGCTTTAATTAATCCATTTATTAGACCTCTTGTTATCCATTTTTGTTTTGTATATTGGAGCCCAAGTTATTATAGTCCACAATCTGTCAATTGATGTCTCAAGACATGAGACGATTTCGTGTAACTTCCTGCGGTACAAGATTGGTATAAGCCACCCTCCTGGCCGAGAAAACGACTTATACCCATTAAGTCACCACTCTCTATCACCCTAAGGTCATTGCAGAAAGGGGTGGTACCTACATCATGTAGTGTGAACACGTACAAGCGCTACGTACATTGAACCACAAACAACCAATGACCCACTCTCCTACCGAGAAAGAACCAAACCTTGATCCTTACATCCCGCTATCACAGTTGCTGCTAAGCCTAACCAAAGAGTCATAGAGAAGCCAACAACTCCTTAAACCAGCCCCAGAAATCAGTCTTGAAAGACCAAAGCTACAGCCAAAATCTGACGAGCAGCGGGGTTATTCGTATAGCTTTCTCGTATTTTAAATCAACCTCATTGCAGTATGGTCGAAAAAGCGTATGAACAATTTACAATTTTTATTTACTCGAAATTCAAAATATTCCGATGTCGAACTCAGAAAGCAAATTGGTATTCTAAAAACAAAATCACAGTTTCAAATTACTCAAAAAATGGTATCAATGCAGTCTAATGTATATGAGAACTAAAAATAGAAAATCCAAAAATAAATGTCTTTCTTCTTTCTCTCTTTCTTTTCTTTCTTTTGCTTGGCTGCACCTTCTTCACCTGTCTTTCTCTGTCTTCCCTTTCTCAGACGTCTGATTCTGTGAATCAAACGGCTTATCTAGCGATTGCTACAGTACTTCTTCTTCTTCTTTTCTTCACTTGGCTTTCTTCACTTGGTTTTCCTCTTCCTTTCTCTGCGGCTGCCTCCTTGGCTTCTTCTTCTTCTTTCTTCTGCTCCTGCTTCTCTCTGCCTTTGCTTTCTCTCTTCCTTCTCTCTGCTGCGCCTCCTCCTCCTCCTTCTTCTTCTTCCCTGCGCACACACAGGAGCAAAACCTAGCCCCTACCCTCCCCGCGTCTCTCTCTCTCTCTCTCTATTTTGCTCTTACGAATGCTCTTCCAGAGCTAGCCGGGTAAGCGGATCGGGTTTGCGCACCCGGGACCAGGCCCACCGGCGTGGGTGGTGGGTGAGGAGTGCGTAGGTAGTCAGGTCGAGAACCAGGTCCGCGGAGGTGTGGGTCGCAGACGAGGCATATGGGATGAGTGGGACCTCACCCCATGTCAGGAGGCAATAAGCCCCTGACACTTTTTCAATTTATCTTGCACCTCCCACTTCAAAGCTTCCAAGGTGGGACTAAATGTCCCACCTTCTTCTCGTGTGCGCCCGCAGCAGGTGACACTCTCGATTGCAGCAGATGCAGTGCCCTGGGACTCCAATTGCTGGCGTGAAGGGTTCGCGAAGGGAGCCCGCGCACCTGGGACCCTGTTTCCTGAGGCCTAGAGCAGTTGGTGAAGGTTGCAAGCTTGCTTCAAGCCCGCTCTAATGGCAGCCAAGGTCAGAACCTGTCAACACAAAAACGGCCTCACGGCCCTGTCAAAACACTCAAAAGGCTTCGCCGTGACATGGCAAAGGTGGCCCGGTGGGTGGCGTGGCGCAGGGCGGCTTGGGCGTGCGTGCCTAGGTCATTCTGTGACCGTGGTGATGGGTGTGTGCGGGGGAAGATTGCGGGACGTGTGGTGGTCGTTGGAGAGGGGGGAAATGATCAGTGGAAAGTGGCGGAGCTTCTGAGGGGTTTGGCTAGGTGGATGGAGGCGTGGAGCGGCGGGAACACATCGCCGGTGATCTAGTCGGAGGTGGGAACGATAGTGGTGGTCAGTGGCAGTCAAGGGGTCGAAAGTGTGAATTAAAAGAGGGGAAATGAAGAGGGGGAGAGGAGGAACTTATCTAGGGTATTTGGAGCGAAGGGGGGATGCGGAGGGTGAGTGGGTCCCTGTTGCAATGGTAGAGGGACCAAAATGAAAAAAGTGATAAAAAGTTGAGGGGGTATTTGCAAGGATTTTCAAAAGTTAAGGATTAGAATGTAATTGGGTGGACCATTTTGCAAAGTAGGCCAAGATGACCTTTCCTTAGGTTCAAATTTTAGTACAAACCTAATTTGGACATAAGGAATTTAATGGTGCAGTTGGATTTTAGGTTTGACCACGTTTGACTAGACATTGTGCAGAAAAACCTAAATTAGGTCAAATATTGGGCTTGGACCTCAATCTAGGTCAAAATAGGTTCCAAAGGATAAATTGAAGGTTTTAAACTCCAGGGGATATTTTTCCATGAATTTTAGAGGGTTTATTTGATTTTATCTTTCCTGAAACTTCGTGAATTAAAGTGGGTTTGTTTTAGGGTTGTAGAATGTCATTTAATTCTTGGATGTCGCCGTAACCCTTTTCAGACCAAATCACCCCACTTTTTCTCTTATTAGGTTTACTTGACCTATGTCTAGAACCTTAGAAATCCTGTTTATGTACTGCATTGGTAAAATTGTAGTTTTACCCCTTGTGAATTGTTTTATACTCAAATTTGTAATTATCTGATTTAGGCTTTCCCTTAGGTTTTGTAGGAGCTTTTGTTCACTTATTTAGGTAAAAATGTGCTAGTTAGGATTCATGATGAGGTTCTCATCATGGAGGGATCTGGATCTTCTTATATAGGCACTGGTAGAGGGAAGAGTCGCAAGGAGGCGGACAGAGGTCTTCACTGGAGGTATGGCTGGAGTGGAACCCATACCTCTCGAGCGTTCACACAAGAGGTATGATACGATTTAGGTCATGGAGAGCTGCTCAGGCAGTAAAGGGTGTCGTAGAGGACTCCCCTTTCAAATCTGGGAGCAGCTCCCCATGGAAACGAAGAGAAAACCTCCTCGCAAAGTCACCGGCAGTATGGGTCCCTGCTGCAATGGTAGAGGGACCAAAATGAAGAAAGTGATAAAAAGTTGAGGGGATATTTGCAAGGATTTCCAAAAGTTAAGGGCTACAATGTAATTGGGTGGACCATTTTGCAAAGTAGGCCAAGATGACCTTTCCTTAGGTCCAAATTTTGGTACAAACCTAATTTTGACTTAAGGAATCCAATGGTGAAGTTGGATTTTAGGTTTGACCACGTTTGACTGGATATTGTGTATAAAGACCCAAATTAGGTCAAATATTAGGTTTGGACCCCAATCTAGGTCAAAACAGGTTCCAAAGGCCAAATTGAAGGTTCTAAACCCTAGGGGATATTTTTTCATGAATTTTATAGGGTTTAGTTGAGTTTTATCTTGCCTGAAACCCTGTAAATTTAAGTGGATTTGTTTTAGGGTTACAGAATGTCATTTAATTCTTAAATTTCATAATAACCATTTTCTGACTAAACAATCCCACTTTTTCTCTTATTAAGTCCAATTGACATATGTCTAGACCCTTAGAAATCTCGTTGATGCACTGCAATGGTACAATTGCAGTTTTACCCCTTGTTTCATGTTCTTTTCCCAAATTAGTGATCCCTTGAATTAAGCCTTTCTCTTGGTTATGTAGGAGCTTTTGCTCACTTTATTAGGTCAAAATATGCTACTTAGGGCTCATGATGAGGTTCTCATTAAGGGTGAAACCAGTTATCTAATCCTTTTAATTCCTGACATATCCATCGTAGTAATTATGTAATCATTTTCAAATAACTATATTATTTATTAGTATCCAATCAAACCATACCAACGATCATACTTTTTAATTCTAGAATTACCAAATATTCACGCTATTCTCCGACTTATCCGTTTACAAGTAGTTTCCAATTTATGACAGTGGTCCTATTTCATTTATTAATTAACGAACACAACAGAACTCGTTTCATGGAAATTGGAGTTCGTTTCACGCATGTGATAGTGAGGCCACTTTTAACATTTAACAATCAATATTCCAGTTATATCAATTCAATTCACGTTTAAGTACCCAAAACATTAATCATAACCCCTACCAGGTTCCAAACTCAGCAAAGAGAGGAAATGCATATCAACAGGCACGAGACACGCGAAGAAGTACGCGAAATGGGTTGGTAATACCTAAAAATGAACCAGAATCAAAGGGTAGACTACTCTACTTAACATCACCAGAGGGTCCTGGTGGCTCCGAACCTTGTGAACAAGGCCTAGGAGCAATATCCACACCAACCTCAAAATCAGCGCACGCACCGGGGCAAGACCTGATTCAACGGACCAACAACAGGGTCGAAGATACCTAATCACATTTATGATTTTTCACTAAATTAAAAGTACTCAAAACAAAGATGGACAATACCAATGCGTATTACACATCGTTACAATTCCATCGGTACCTTATTTGTCGAAATTCGAGGTTGGGAAGGCCTTTAACAGGATGAAATAGTGCAAGGGGGTCGCTGAACCACTAGTAGACCATCGGTTCACTCAAACTGACCCACCTCATGATGAGAACCTCATCATGAGCCCTAACTATCTCTTTTCGACCTAGAAAAGGGAACAAAAGCTTCTACATAACCAAGAGAAAGGTCTAATTCAAGGGATCACTAATCTAGGAAGAAAACATGAAATAAAGGGTAAAACTGTAATTTTACCTTTGCTGTACATCAATGGAATTTTTTAGGGGCTAAACATAGGTCAATTGGACTTAATAAGAGGAAAAGTGGGATGGTTCAGTCAGAAAAGGGTTATGGTGAGATTTAAGAATTAAATAACATTCTGTAACCCTAAAACAAACCTATTTAATTTCACAAGGTTCCAATCAGGATAAAAATCAACTAAGCCCTCTAAAATTCATTGAAAAATATCCCCTAAGGTTTATAACCTTCAATTTGGCCTTTGGAATCTATTTTGACCTAGATAGGGGTCCTAGCTCAATATTTGACCTAATTTAGGTTTTTTGTGTAAAATATCCAGTCAAACGTGGTCAAACATAAAATCTACCTTTACAATTGGATTCATTAGGTCAAAATTAGGTTCGTATTAAAATTTGGACCTAAGGGAAGGTCATCTTGACCTACTTTGCAAAATAATCCACCCAATTACAGTTTGACCCTAACTTTTGAAAATCCTTACACAGACCCCACTATCTTCTCGTCACTTTCTGCATTCCGATCCCTCTGCCATTGCAGCAGAGGACCCATACCTCCGACGAAGTTTCGAGGAGGATTTCTCCTCGCTTCCCCAGGGAGCTGCTCTCAGATTTGAAAGGGGGTCCTCTGAGAAATCTCCTACCGTCTGAGTAGCTTCCCATGCCCTGATTCGCACCATAACTCTCATGTGAACACTCGAGAGGCATGGGTATCGTACCCGCGGTGACCTTCGACGAGAGTCTTGTGCTTGGAAGCTCGCCTTCCAAGCACAAGGCCCTCTGCCTGTGCCTATAAAAGAAGCTCCAGGTCCAACCGCTTCTTCCAAGCCTGTTTTGGCCGGAGATACCCCTTGAAATCTGTCCTTCCTCGTTTCCGACCATCTTCTTGCAGGCTCTGGCGACCTCTCCTCCCTCCTCTCATCACTCTGCCACCATACCAGTGGCAGAGTCATCTCCGCCTTGCTCCTCCACGTCGCACCGTACCCGTGCGAGCCTCTCCGACCCCTTCCTTGTCGCCGTCACCCTCACCTCAGGGTTTCTTCTCCGACAACAGCATCTACACGCCACTCGTCCTCTGCCTCTCCCCCTTTGTCCAACTACCTTCAGTAAGCCTCTCTCCCCCCCCCCCCCCCCCGCCCCTTCATTTTCCCTCTCTTAATTTGCACTTTTGACCCCTCGACACCGCAGTCCACCTTCATCTCCCTCACCTCCGGCCAACCACCGGTGAGGCGAATCCGTCATTCCCCCTCTCCACACGCCTCACCACCGACCTCATCACCTTTGCCATCACCCACTGATCACCATCCACACCTCCATCAACCACCAACACCTCCACAAACGCCCACCGACCTAGCCCACCTTCACGGCCACAGAGTGACCTAGGCACACATGCTTAAGCCGTCCTGCGGCCAGCCAACCACCACCGCACCTTCGCCGTGACACGACGAAGCTTCTCGCATCATTTGACAGGGCCACGAGGCCGTGTGCATGTGTTTCAGGTTCGGCCCTCCGCTGCCACTAGAGAGGAAGCGAAGCTTGCTCGCAAGCTTGCTCTAGGTGGCCCCGCTCCAAGAGATCAGGTTCCAGGTGCGCGGAGTTACTCCGCGAACATCATCAGCAATCTACCGAAGCCAAAGCACTCCGCAGCTACTCCAATCGCGCAAGACTTTCCTCTTACGGGTTCAAGTGAAGCAGGTGGGACATTTAGTCCCACCTTGTAAACTAAGGGTTGAGCGGCATCATTTATATTGTTTTTGTGTTTTAAGCTCGTCGCCTCCACACGACACGGGGTGAGGTCCTTCACCCTCGCTCGCTCACTCCTCGTCCGCGATCCCTGCCCCCGTGGACCTGGAACCCGACCCAATTACCTAGACCTAGCACTCCTCACGCACTACACCATGCCGGTGCGCCTGGACCCGGGCATGCGAAACCTGACCCGATTACCTTGCTCTGGGAGAGCATTCCTAAGAGCAAAATAGAGAGAGAAAGAGAGAGACGCGAAGAGGGTAGGGGTAGGTTTTGCTATGCTGTGCAAGGAAAGGAAGAAGGAGGAGGCAGTTGCTGAAGAGAGAAGAAGAAGGAAGAGGAAGGCGCGGCTGAAAAAGGAGTACAAAGTTGAAGAAGGACTGAGCCGCAGAAAAAGGGAAAGAAGGAAGAAGAAGAAGACAGACAGAGGCAGGAGGAGGACTTGAAGGCAGAAGACAAGACCAAGGAGGAAGAAGCATTGTAGCCGAAGGGAAGAAAGAAGAAGAAGAAGCCAAGGAGGAGGTGCGGTTGAAGAAGACTGCAGAGGAAGAAGACAGGAAGAAGAAGCTAGCTGCAGAAAAAGAAGAAAGATAAGGCGGAGGCCAAGGAAGAAGACGGTAGGAGGAGGCAAGAACAGAAGAAGAAGAAGGCAAGAAGGACTTAGCCGCAGCAGAGGCTAAAGAAGAAAAGGAGTTAGAAATCAGTAAAGGAAGAAAGAAGAAAAAAATCAGAAAAGCACTGTAGCAACACAAGTTTAAGATGTCTGATTCACAAAATCAAACGTTTGATTCACAAGGAAAGAAGACATCGGACAAGAGATAACATTCTTTTTGCATCTTTTTAGCATTCATTGCATTGATATTATTGTTGAACATTATCTGTTGATTAATTTGAGATTGTGATTTTAGCTTCTAAAATACCAATTTGCTCCCTTAGTTCGACCTCGGATACTTTAGTTTTCGAGTTATAAGTTCTTATTTGTTTTCGCGGCGATTTCATCTATACTACAACGTAACATCTTTTAAAACGCGATCTCACCACGTAAACCCGCACATGCGAACCCGCCGACAATATGCGTCGCTACCCCAATTTAGCCGAGCGCTAGCCCACAGATCGCACCTCATCGCGCTGCAGCCGTTAGATCGCCCCACGCGTCGTGATCTCCCACATCACGCACCGCTTTCCCACACACGCTTGCGCTCGCTGTGCAAGTGACACGTGTCACCCCCACGTGCCCGTCATCGCCACACGTCGCGCCCACGCTATTCCCTGCCACCACTGGCGTGAAAATTGTGGTGGGAAGCTCGTGATTTTCGGAATCGCACATAGGTCCCTGTGCTTTTGAATTAAAATTTCTAAGTGAAATCTAAACTCTTTTCACTCTCAATTTCTCTTAGGGTTTGGAGGTCTAAATGAGTAATGATGACCCAATGACCCAAGGGGTCTTTTTATAGACCCAAATTCAGTTGGGATTAGGATTAGTGGAGTGAAATACCTAAAATACCCCTAGGGTTTCGTCTACCTTACATTTAGGTCATTTTCAACTTCTTTCGACCATAACTTGAGCTATACACTTCAGATTTACAAAAACAAGCATTGCCGAAAAGCTTGCGACAAGAAAAATCCAACAGTACAATACATGGCACCCTGTGGACAATGTTTGACTCTAAGTTGGCTCGAAATACTCATTTTTTAGCAATTTAAAGAGGTGCGACACCAACACAGAACCACAACTAGGTTTCCAGGTTTAAATTGACTTGGATCGCCCTGAAATGACTCAGAACCTAGATTTTGGGATGTTACAAGCCCTGTCGGACACCACTCTGTGGCTGGACCCACGAACCTGTTGCTCTACCATTAATCAAAACAGAAAAAGAGGAGGTAGTGACACATCTTTTCATTAGTATAATCCAGGGATCAGGAAATCCTCTTTTTCTCAAAATATCCCACAAGTAACCCTATGATATAGAGTCATAGGCCTTCGAAAAGTTCACTTTCTAGAGGAACATTGGACATCTTCTTCTTTTCCATGCCACCAAGAACTCTTTAGCCAAAACATAAGAGGCTTGCAAGGATCTTCCTTTAATAAAAGTAAATTAGACTGGTGAAATAATATCAGGGAGATTATTTCGTAGCCAATTAGCCAAAACTTTTGCAACCAACAAATAGATGCTATTGGATAAAGCAATAGGCCTGTAGTCCTCCATCCTTCCTGAACTTTCTTTCTTTGGTAGCAAGAAAAGACAGAACTTATTTAATCTGTCAAACTCTTCATTTCCTCTGAAGAGTTCCTTGATCATGGCCATCACATCAGATCCCACAACATCCCACAATTCTCTATAAAAAATAATTTGTAGCCCATCTGGTCTAGGGGAACCTTCTGCTTTCATTCCACGTAAAGCTCTCCAAACCTCCTCCTCATCCACATCCCTAATGAGAGAGGCCTTAGCCTCTTCCCCAACTTGCTCCATATGGGAGCTTGATAGTCTCCAATCACCACACAGTTGCCTCCGAGTGAAAAGATCAAAGTAGTTTTTAAAAGAACTACAAATCTCTTCTCTTTTTTTTAGGACTTCACCGCCCACTTTCAACATGCCAATCATATTCTTCCTCGATCTCGCACTAGCAGATAAGTGAAAAAATCTGGTATTTGTGTCCCCTTCTTTAAGCGGCAATTGTCTTGATTTTTGTCTCCAATCCATCTCAGCCTTATGATCCTCCTCAACCACAATAGATTGCGATCTACGTCTTTCAAGACATTCATCCTCTGCAAGGGAAGTCCTCTCCTCCTTCCTATCAAGAGAGGAAATACTCACAAGTGTAGTCATCCTCCTCTCCTCCCTGTGTGATCTGAGATTCCTTTTGAAATCTATCATAGCCAATCTCACTGCTTTAATTCTACAAGACAAGGTATGAGTAGATAACGTAGAGGCCGGAGGTGAGGTCTACTTCTCCTGTATGAGGTCTACAAAACCTAGTTCCTTTAGCCAAGATTTATGAAATTTAAAATATGTGGTATGCCTCACCTCTTCATTACTTTGCCACAAGAGGGGGGAATGATCCAAGAAAAGACTCTCACAAGGAATCACATCTGCCACCTAAAAGTTTACTACTAAAGAAAGGTTACATAGGAATCTGTCTATGCAAGATGTAACACTACTACCATTCCTCCATGTGAAACGAGATACTGTGGAAGGTAGATCAACAAGTTCAAGCTCATGTACTAATTGCTGAAACTGAATAGTAGACGTATCACACCGGCCATCAGGTCTATCTGTAGGACAAAGCGTTGCATTGAAATCTCTACAAGTCAGCCAAGGCATGTCATCAACAAAAGTAAACGCCTGTCTCAACTCTTCCTAGAAGAGAGTCCGAGCGTTCTCATCACAAGGTCCACACACGTTGGTAATAGCAAAGGAAAAGCCATCAGTTCTTCTAGAAAAGACTATTGTCATCATTCTAGTGGCTAGATTGGAAGCACAACATTCTAACTTGTCTTCATGCCACAACATAATCAACCCCCCGGATCGTCCGATAGATTCTACCTCCAAATGATTTGTGAATAGGACACCATTCATCTCAGCCTTCAATTGGGGACTTATGCATTCCAAGTGGGTTTCTTGTAGGCAGGCAACATCTACTCTCCACTCTGACAAGTATCTTTTCAAGATTGATCTCCTCCCTCTCTCCCTGAGGCCTTGAACATTCCAAGACAGCACATTAACCATTCAATCTCTTTGGACCCCCTTTATGAACCCTCATGGCTCCAACCACCTTAGCCACTTGCGCATCAATATCTAATGTTCGACCATTAGTGGCTGAATTCTTGGTACATAGTGGATATCCAAGGGAAACTTCATGGAGATAAAACTTGTATTTTTCCATACATAGTGGATATTGAGGGCTCATATGTCCTTTGAAGATATTATTGGATTTAAGAGCCTAATTACATTAATTAGGATGCAATTGTTATATGGTGACGTGGGAATTCATGTTGAAATCAGCGAGATTTGATAGAGGTTTTTAGTCCCATACTGGAAGTGGATAAACCTCTTGGTGGGTGTAAAAGGCTTCTACCTCCAATGGCTTATGTAGCAAAAAATGAGATGTGGGGTTAGGGATCACGCACGCACGTGCATGCGCCCCGCTCTGGCCTGGCTCCGGCTCAAGCTCAGGCTCAGGTGAGAACCTAGATTTTAATCTCACGATTTTGACTTAGATTGGTCGATCAAAATGTGAAGATTGATCAACCAATTGTTTTAGTCGATCAATAAACTTAATTGGTCAATCAATTGCCGTATTTCCATAAAATATGAATTTCCATAAATGTCTGGTCGTGGGCTCTATCTAAGGGCCAAGGGAGGGCTCTCATTTGATACACAATAAGAGCAGAAAAACTCTCTCCCCCTCTCTCTCATTCTTATCTCTTTTTCTTGGTGCATTCGTTCAATGTGAGATTGGTAGAAAAATCTACAATCACTTTTGTCGATCTTGCACAAGGAGATTGAGAGGTGCACAAAAAGTTTTTGGTTGATCAAACCATTAAGTTGGTAAATGAATCAAGAATTTGGTTAGAAACTAAATTGTCTCGACTTCGTTCTCCTGAGGTAGTTTTCAAGGATATCTAAGATCGGAGTGCGTCGAATCTTGGAGGTGGACCGTCGTATCCTTGGAGGAGTTCGTCAGATCCCGAAACACTGGTATTGTGGGGGGCAATACCTTCTCTAAGGAAAGTTTTTAATGGGTATTTCGATCGAAGTAAAATCTAATTCCTTCTCATTTTATTTATTTATGCTATTACATATTATTTATTCTTTATTTTATTCTAAATCTTACCAAATTATATTTGATTTTCTTCATTTAATATTTTTGATATATATAAAATTGTTGAAAAAATATATATATATATATATTTATTTCTTATATGTATTTATTTTAATAGATATGCACCCATTCGAATGGAATTAGATTACCAATTAGTTACCTTATTTTTTACTTATTTTCATTTTTTTTTTGACACTTTTATGTTTATGTATTATATAAATTCTTTGGTAACCTTCAAAAATGGTACCCTACGAGACACATCACAATGTAATGTCAACGAAATTATATAACGCTAAGTTATCCCTGAAATAATAATTGAATCGGTCTTTGTTTTGGCATAGCAATTATAATAGTCTAAGACGTGGTGTTTTAGAGTTGAAATTTAATATAGATCTTAAGTAAGAGATTGGTTATGCAAACACTCGTATTAAAAAATTGGAGCAAAATGAAAGAGCATATCGTGCAAAGCAATGTTCAAATAGGAGTTTATGCAACTTATGTATGAGCCAAAGTGTACCTTTCCTGCCCCTGTGTACCGAAGAAATGTAAAAATGCTTATTTGGAAAAATCTAGATAAAGATCCCTATTTAAGCACTTTTATCTCGCACCTTTCCAAAATAAATATATAGTTAATTTTTTAAGTATATAAATATAAGTGGTGATAGTTTAATGTATAAGTCTACAATTAAATATCATCTACAATATTTAGTATATAACTACTGAAAATTAATTAGTGTTATTTAATTTTAAATTAATTGCATATATATTCCTGAAATCATTATCAAAGACTTATATATCTCTATATATATATTTTTTCAATATATACCCCTTAAAATAGTCATTTGATTCTTTTGGACATCCCTATGTGAAATAAATAATAAAGATATCCTTATATATATATATATATATATATATATATATATATATATCTTTTTTCACTTTTCTCTTCCAACAAAGAAAACCCTTTTCTACCCACCCTCCCTCCAATGTAAGGGAAGGAGGTGAAAATTTTTATGAAAGAGAAAAGAAAAAAAAAAAAATATATATATATATATATAAGTCAATTTGATCAATTAAATCGAGAATCAAGTTAATGATGGTCAGATTCAGGCCAGTCAAAATTTGATTCTATCGGATAAATTAGAAGCAAGTTGCAAATTTGATCATTTATATTTGCTAATGAGATGGGAAGGAAACCGCACTTCTTTGTTAAGGAATGGGAAAAGAAATTGTGAGATCCATAACTCATTTACCAAAATTCCTTTCCTCCCAATGCTTTTTATTGTTTATCTACGTCTATAAATATGAAAATCACCCTTTGTAAAAGATTTCCTCAACTCGATACGTAGAAATTGATTTTAGAATAATTATGGCAAAATTCAAATGAAGGGACAAGACAAGGTGGACTTTCTTACAAAAGCTTACCGATTGTAATTAGGTACGGTTAGGTTTTAGGAAATCTAGTCAAAGGACAAGGATGAAATGTTTTTCAAATGATGAAATTTAATTTATCTCATCTCTTCATATCAACATAAATATCTATTAAAATATAACTCTTAAATTATAGCGATCGTAAGCACACGTCTGTGTGTTGTACGCCTAAACCCATACATAGGTCTACGTGGGTCTGAAATCTCTTACAAGTACTCTGATATTACTTCCGACTACAGTCCCTCCTTTTTGGTAAGTAGGGGCGTCAGTTTTTGCATTAAATACTTAAATACTGCCTTTGGTTACCATTTATTCCTCATCATTAACAGATCCTTCCTCATCGTAATCCACTGATGGCGCTATTTCTACACCCAAACAAGAAGAATATAGATCTACTGGTGCGAGAGAAAGGCATCAAGAGAGAAATCATGTCCCTACTTCGATAAGAGCTTAAATCCTCAAAAACTCATCCTGCAACAGCAACTATTGCCTTCAATAACTTCTCCTCCTTTCTCCTAAGGAAGCCTCAACTCCAACCACACCCTCTCTTTTCCTCCTTCATCTTCTTTACTAGAGCTTGGTGGAGAAGACACAGAGGAGAGGTGGTGATTCATGAAGATATTTTGAGAAGAGAGGAAAAATAAGAGAGAGCTCGTTACATTCATTTTATCTTCCCAATCTTTCATAATAATTTGTAAAAATTACACTTGTTCCTCCTTCCACCTAATAAGTACGGTTAATGTGTAAGCCAAAAAATCACATGCCTTACAAATAGTCTCTCATACAACCTTTGTCAATGATTCTGTAGGGAATCAAGTCTTCTAAAACAAAGAGCAGACATTACATTGGTAAATTAATTATTAATGAGTTAACAAGAATCGGATTGGGTGTAAATTAGTTATTAAAATTTAAACCTTTATAATATATATTAGGAATTTTCGTGTAAATGTCACTAAAATTTTTTGAAATTACTTAAATATCATTCAATTAACTATATTTACAGACATATTATTGAAAAAGTAATATTATTTTCATATTTACCATTCTGTTAACTATAACTGTTAAATTTAACGATTTTAGATTGAAATATAATAAAAAAATATTTTTTAATCCATAAATTTTATATTTTGAACTTTCACCCTCTTCCTCTCCTTACCAATTCACCTCCCTTCCTCCTTACCTTTGACACCACCTCCACCCCACTCTCCAACCTTTGACCACCTCCTTTGCTCCCTCTCTCTAACCACCACCTCCTCCCAAGGTGATGACCCTACCCTCGTCCTCTATTGTTTTATTGTTGTCTACGGTAGTACCCTTCTTCAACTTCTCATCATCCATTATGACGCCCTTCTTGGGCCTGTGGTTGAAGAGGCACTCAAAGATGTTGTGATGGTGGTGGTGGGCTTTGGGAACCTCCTTTTCAATGTTGCCTTGGGAGGAGGAGGTGATGGTCAAAGATAGGGATGGAGGAGGTGGTCAAAAGTGAGGAGGAAAGGAGGTGAACTGACGAGGGAAGGGGGTGAAAATAAAAAAAAAAATTTGATGACTAAACAAAATTTAAAAACTAGATAATAATTTTAAAAGATTAAAAAATAACTTTTTTATTATATTTTAGTACAAAATCGTTAAGTTTAACGGTTATGATTAATGAAGTGGTAAATACGAAAATGATAATACTGTTTTAATGACATATCTATAAATATAATTAATTAAATAATATTTAAGTAATTTAAAAAAATTTCAATGACATTCACGTAAAAATCCCTGTATATTAAGGAATGAAGCCCTATTTGTGAAGTCCGACCCGTTTCCCGACCCAAACCCAAGGTACCTCTACTGCTCCATCTACGTCGACATTCCTCTTTCATCCTCGCCGTCGCCGCCATCTGCATCCATCAGCGACATCTCCCTCCTCGAGGTTAGCACCTCCTTCCTTCCCTTCCTTCTCCCTCTACGTCGGCCGCCCACCACCACCACTTCCTAGTCCCTCCTTTCTCCTCACACAACCGCCACCTCCCCCAACCTCCTCGACCATAGAGCCAGCCACCACCCCATCCTCCATCCATCCTCCTCCCACTCTGCCTTGCCCTCCACCCATGACCAGAGTCCAGACCCCATCAATCACCACCACCACGCAGCCCCCTTCCCCCTCTGTTTCTCTTCTTTTCTTTTTAATATCTATTTCATGTTTTTCGCTAATGTTTCCCATATATGCGTTTTATATGAAATGTTGCAATGTGCGATGTATGTAGATGTAAGGAACGAAGCTCTGTTTGCAAGGTCTGATCAGTTTGCAACCGAGGTCTCTCTACTGCTCTATCTGAGTTTAGATCGCTCTCTCTTCCTCGTGGTCATCTCCATCTTCCTCCATCAGCGGCAACTCCCTCCTCCTCCTTGTCCTCCCTCGAGGTCAGCACCTCTTGCATCCTTCCCTTCCTCCCACGGTCCCTCCTCGCTTCCTCCTCTACATCGGCTGGCCACCACCACTCCCTAGTCCCTCCTCTCTCTTCACACAACAACCACCTCCCCCGACCTCCTCGACCATAGAGCAACCACTACCCCTTCCACCGGCCATCCTCCTGTTGGTGCTAGAGTACCACAATCATTTATTTTGATGATAACGAAACACTTGTTATTTAACATTTGCTTTTGAGTTCTAACTTTTAAGTCAAATTACAAATTGAGACAAGTGTAGAGATGGAGTTCGAGCTCGTGTCCATGGTGGATTGAAGGAGCTTGACGGAGGAGGAGCTTCGCGAGGAGCGAAAACTTGAAGAAAGAAGGAGATGAAGAATATGATAGATTTCCTTTCTTGTTCATTGTGATAACGAAACACTTGTTATTTAACATTTGCTTTTGAGTTCTAACTTTTAAGTCAAATTACAAATTGAGACAAGTGTAGAGACGGAGTTCGAGCTCGTGTCCATGGTGGATTGAAGGAACTTGACGGAGGAGGAGCTTCGCGAGGAGCGAAAGCTTGAAGAAGGAAGGAGATGAAGAATATGATAGATTTCCTTTCTTGTTTACTTTGTTATTTGTTCTTCTGTTACTCTTTATTTTCTTTCTTAGTAGCATGTTAAAGAACCTCAAAGTACCCTCAAAGTAATTCTAGGAATACCTGCCAGACTCTAGGATACTTAGGTTTTCTTAGAGAACTTAGAAAACTAAGATAGGTTTCAGACAGCCTGATCAGATGTCGAATCTGGAAATCAGACGTCTAATCTTGACTTTTAAGATGTCTAACTGTTGACTTGGACATCCAATAACTTAGGCTGGACATAGTAGGTTTTGTCTGTTGAAATTAGACATCCAGACCTTAGTTCAGACGTCTCAAAAGACACCTGATGGATGTGCCAGACGTCCAACTAGTGAAACGTTAGCTAACAAAGTAACCGTTGAGGGAAATGACCTTTAGGCTTATATCAGACGTCCGTATAAGACCCCAGACGTCTGATATGTGACTGTTGAGCTTCGATTGAGTCGAAATCACTTGTCTTGAGGATTATAGCCGTTTAGGTTCTTGGGAATCCATTCTTACACTTAATTAGGTTTCCAAACGTCTAGACCTAGTGCCAGACGTCCTGTATGTCGTCTGATGGTTTTACACTAGAACCCTATTTAGGTCTGAACCAAGCCAAGAAGGAAACTTGTCTAGAATTAGATGTCTGACTTAATTCCCAGACGTCTTAAGAATGACTTCCAGACGTCTGATCCTTTTCCCAGATGTTTGATGACCCTGTCAGAATAATTAATGATTTTGATTTCGGCCTAGTCTGCCTTGGGATAATTCCTAACGAATATGGAAGCCTTCCAAGGCCTTCCAAAGCCTTCCTAGGCCCTTTTTAAATAGAGGAGTACCATTGCCTTACAAAGACATACCAAGCAACACATTTCCACATCTTTAGTGTCCATTTGATCTTGAGAAGAAGCCCTTGCTCTCCAAGCTTTTGTTCCGCTTCAAGAGAGCTTCATCGTTGTTGCGCACCCGCTCTCCCTCCGCAGTTACGAGAGCGACGAAGTGCCGCCAAGTGATTTACGCACCCACATCATCAAACCGATGCACTTCTAGCAAAGGGAAGTAATCTTTACCTATAGTAGCTAAGCTTAGGATTCATACTCTGTGGTTTTATAGTGTTACTTTGTAATTTTTCTTTGTTATCTGGTTGGGTATTTACTTTGTGAATTCCTATCTCTATCGAGGGATAAAATCCTTTTTGTGAAGAGAAGGGGTCTGAGGAACGTTACCCTCGTACTTGTAGCATGGTTGTAATAGAGGTTGAACTACCCTTGTTAAAGTAGTTCGTTAGTGGATTTTGATCGACTCGGTCGATCAGCAAATCCTAACTTGAGAGTGTTAGGTTGCGGTTTTCACCTGGTTTGGATTTCCACTTAAAAATCACTTGTGCATTGTGTGATTGTTCTTTTTGGTGAGATTGTTTTATTTTATTTCCACACTGTTCTTTTATATTCCGCAAATCTCACCTCCTCCTGTAGGGATCTACACCTCCTCCCCCTTTGCCTTGCCCTCTGCCCATGCCCAGAATTCAGACCCCATCAATCACCACCATTGCGTAGTCCCCTCCCCCTTCCATTTCTCTTGTTTTCTTTTCCATATTTGTTTCATGTTTTTCATTAATGTTTCCCATATATGTGTTTAATAAGAAATGTTCCCATGTGTGATGTACGCATATACGAGGAACAAAGCTATATAATGGACATATAATGGACTTAATGTGTGCTTTTAATATTTTTTATAATGGACTTACATGATGAAAGTTCAATCAAAAGCTAAGTAGAAAAATTTAGTTAAACTATTAATTTTTGAGTGCACACATGAGCCATTAAAAAAAAAACACAAAAGATAAATCTCCTTATTTTTATATTTTTGTCCTTTCTCACTTGAGCAATAGAAATGTTCCAAAGTGTGATGTACATATATGAGGAATGAAGCTCCATCTGCAAAGTTGAACCCGTTTGCAATCCGAGGTCTCTTTGCTACTCCATCTGCGTTGAGATCCCTCCCTCTTCCTCGTCATCGCCGCCATCTTCCTCCATCAGTGGCAGCGCCCTCCTCCTCATTGTCCTCCCTCGAGGTCAGCTCCTCCTGCGTCCTTCCCTTCCTCCTCCGGTCTCTCCTCCTCGCTTCCTCCTCTACATCGATCGGCCACCACCACCCCTTCCTCCGGCCATCCTCCTCCTCTACCTTCCCTTCCTCCCATGCCTAGAATCCATAACCCACCATTCACCACCGCCACGCCATCCACTTCCTCCTCTGCCTCTCTTTCTTTTCTTCTTTGTCGTATGTGTTTCATGTTTTTCACATATGTTTTCCGTATGTGTGTTTTTGTACGCTTAATTTGACTTTTGTATGGGCCGTTAACAAAAGACTTTTGTTTCATTTTCATATGTATTTCATATGTATTTTTTATTCGTCGGTGTTTTGTTTCGTGTGCTTAATTTTTAGTGGTTTGACTTGTGTGTTTCACATGTTAAACAATTATTCAATGAACTATTAATAGGCATACTATCGAATCTTATCGAACATGTTCATCCTGGCAGTGTAAATTAACTAATAACGAATTGAACTCAAACATTCGATTTTCTTATTGAATCGAACTGGGATATAGATAACTGAACATTTAATGGACTTGAACCAAACTCGAACATTGAACATCTTATCGAACTCAAACTCAAACTTACCTATCTTCAAGTAATTTTGGTTCGATTAACATCCCTAATCATGTACCTATGGAGTCCCATGTTTCACTTACTTTTTTGCAGGTGGTGAGAGCACTTGACTAAGTTTATTTTGTGAGATTCTTTTGAGTGTCGATTGGTAGGGCTGCTAATCGAATTGAACTGTTCGAATTTGACTTAAATTCATTCGATGATATATTCGATAAAAGTTCGATAAAAAAAAATGAATTAAACATGAATATTAAAATTATATTCGTTAGTTTAACGGATCCATTACGAACGTAATGTATATTCGTTCGATAAAAGTTTGAGTTTAAAAATATATACAAACAAAAATATATATATAAATAAAATTAAGAAATCATTTGTTTAATAAAAAAATAATAACACTCTCCCAACCTAAATGAAAAAAAAAAAAGAAAAAAAAAAGCAACGCCCGCTGCACTCGAAGACCTCAACTTAACCCTTTACTCACGAGTCCTAAGCCCTAACCCCGCCGCCTCATCCCGCAGGCCCGCTGGCAAACCTCCGCCAGCCCGCTTCCTCCATCAGCTGCTGAGCGACTCTGTCCTCATCGACGTCGTCCTGGAGGTAAGGTCCTCCCTTCTCCGGTCCTCCCCCAGCCTTCATTCCTACTACTACCCCGGTCCTCCGATCCTCCCTGACCACCCTCCGCCCTCTGACCACCAGCCACTTCCTCCGCTACCCTCCCCTCCACTCCAACCACCCTCCATCCACTAACCCGCCCTACGACCATGCCCCCCCTTCCCTCCACCCCTCCGGTCCTCCCCCAGGGCCCAGCTCTACCTCCCTCCGCCCTCCAACCACCCTTCAGCTTCCTCCCCTACCCTCCACTCCTCCCATCCGGAAATTTATATGCCATGTATGTTTCTGCAAGTTTGTTCCGTCTGTTTTGATAACTGATAACTGATTTTTATTTTTATGTGGCAGTAGTTAGGCCATTCTCCAGCAGTGTAGTGATCACGTCAAGTTTTTTTGCTTTAGAAAGAATCTCAGTTAGCATCTTTTTGATTCTCATAAGTTCCCCATCGTGCCTTTTTTATGCAAACATAAGAATTATTATGTAATATCAGTATAAAATTCTACTAACATGTTCAAAATAAGGTTTAAATATTATCTTATTAAAAAGAGGACTTCCAGCATCTACTTATATTTTGTGTGCAATGTTTTCTTCAAAGATTTTAAAATCAAAAAAGGATCCCAAAGAATATAATATTGTGGAGGGTTGTTATAGGACTGTCATTTGTGTCAGTTTGGAACATCTTAAAGTTGTTTTAGAGCTGGCCATCAGTTCAATGAACTTTTTATGTCATTCATGAAATTTATGTGACATGTATGTTTCTGCAAACACCAAGTTAGTTTTAACAAAAGTTAATTCATGCTTAACATACCATGTGCTTTGATAAGCTGAACTTCCAAGGATATACTAATTCTTCTTCCCAATGATCTATAGCACATTGTTTTAAATTTATTGTGTTCTGGATTTTGTTGGTTTAAATTTATAGTCTTTCTGGGTTTTTCTTTTTGACCTGGTGTTATATTTTTCATTATTCTTCAAAATTATTGCTAGCTGCATATCAAGGAAGTCAGTAATGTCAATCTGACAAGAATAAGTAACTGTTCTCACCCTCATACCAAATTCCTATTTCCCGGTGACAACTGAGAGTGAAAGCTGCTATATAGCATCTCTATTATTTCTTGCTTGGTGGTTAAATGTAGTTACGCTACTTTTGTATTTATTTGCAGTGCTGGTACATTAATATTTTCCACAGTTCACAGAGACAATAATTACAGTTACACCATTGATTGGTGTCATCTTCAGAACTCTGCTCTGTGCAAGCCCTGTATGTTCACTTGTCTTCCATGTTTCTCACTGATAGTTAGCCAAGCAGTTAAAATACTGATAACCAACTATTTTAATTTTTATCAACACCAAGGACTTGAACTTCAACTATCTGTATCATTGTGATGTATTTTTCTATGGTCAGTTTGGACAAGTGTCTGAATTACTGAAAGCTCAAGGTTCACAGTTGATTCTTCCAGTTGCTATATTGCACATTGCTGCATTTGCTCTTGGTTATATTCTAGTTGATGCAGATAATGCTTTGCAAAACCAAGTGTAGTGAATGAACAACATTAAATGGAGCAAATAAGTGTGGTGATACATCTGGTCATAAATGCTGGTAGTTTTCCTCTTTCATGGAATGTGAAAAAGTATAGCATTTTTGAGTTTGATGACATTAATGCCTACAATATCAACCTAGGTTCCAATTGATAGAATCTAAGTTTCATAAAAAATCGATGTTGTAAAATGCAATGCAGATCAGATGGTATTTTTGCACTAGACTGCCACTTATTTGACCAAGAACTAATTTTTAATAGGCATGGAATAAATGGGAATTTGTTTGAGGTACTAATAAAAGTTCTGGGATAGGGTTCATGCACATACCCTTGTAGAATGTGGTAATTATGCATATTCCATTGCCCTTGCATCCTTAATATTTAGGCAAATGTCCCCATAGATTTGCTCCATTTCACAGACATATACCCTCCATTATTGTGCCGTCAAACATTAATCATACTTGATTTCAATCTAACCGATGTTGGGCTGCTGGATGCTTTCAAAATTTGTTCAAATGCAAGTGTCGAAGTGGAGACAAGAGATGGGCCACCATTAAGATCATGTTCATTTAAGTGGGATTCCAAATATACTGTTATCAAACTATTATTGAATGAACTGTTAGCAAATACACCGTTATCGAACATATTAGTGAACTTAATCGAACATGTTCGTTCGAACAAAGCAAATGAACTAATAATGAACCGAACTTGAATGTTCGGTTTCACTATCGAACCGAACTCAAACATTCGTAACCGAACACTTAATGAACTTGAATCGAACTCGAACATCGAATATTTTATCGAACTCGAACTCGAATATAGGTATGCTCGAGTTCGTTCGGTTTGATTAGCACCCCTACCGATGGGTAGTTGTTCTTGTCGGTGAGATTCCAAGTTTTAATTTTTTTGAAATGAGAGGCATTTAGAAACCATAATGGTGATGTCATGGAGGTGTTCTAAAATGTAACATAGATGAGCAAGGTTGCCCAGTGATAGAATTTTCGCCTCCAAGAGAAGTAGGTGTTCTAAAAGTATTCATGAAAGTTTGGAAATTATAGATCTGTTATCCAGATGGTTGACTCCACTAGGAAGCCATTGCCATGCAAACTCCCATCATTCTGTGAATTGATGAATTCTACTTGCTTGTCAAGCTGTCACCGATTGATTAACCATTGCTGCTGATGATATGTTCTGGATCAGGAACGTTACTTAACCAAGAGGCACCATGAGATTAGAGAAGTGCTGGTTCTGTTCTTCCACAATCTATCCTGGGCATGGCATCCAATTTGTTCGAAACGACTGTAAGGTAATTATCCTTTTTATCCTTTTTTTAGTTATGCCATCTGTTATCAATTCCATTGCATGGAGAAAGATTAAGTATTGAATCCAAAGAGATATTTGCTAAAAAGCCTTGTGTTTCATTTCACAAGTTTTGCATTTATAATCTTCTGGTATTTGACCTTTCTAGAACTTTATGGTATTTAATCCCAGAAAAGCTTGTTCAAACACTAGTGAGATTTTGATGGCTTAGGAAGTGTGTGATGTAACTCCACTTGTAATAGTTGTAATTAGTAGTATGGATGTCATTCATTTTTATTAGTCAGACTTTCTTCCTGTCAACTGACTCTTGGTCTTTCCGTGCCAAAATCATTCTTGTTCATTTTAGAGCTTCTTCAAGGATCTCTCAAACAAATGCATATATCGTAGATTTTGCTCATTGTGGTTGGTTGAGATGAGATTTCAATCTGGCCTGTACCTTTTCTGATCTTATCATGATTATGCCAATGTGTTTAGTTGCTGAAGGTCTTGATTTTTAAGAGTTTATTTTCCTTTTTTCACTTATTTCAATATCTTGAAGGGCTTTTGACTTTTTTTCTTTCCTTTTTCTCCTATAGTTTGATCTAGGTTTCATGTTGATTGAATTAGACAAATGAAAGTTGATGCAGCCTGGATTTATTATAGGAGAAATATAATTTGATTTATAGAAATCTCAGCAAATAATTCTAAATCAAAGAGCAAGAACTCAGCCACCAAACCAAAGAGGTGCTTGTTCCAAGATCTGATTTCTTTCAAATTGGGCTTCAAAACAACTTGAAGATGCAGGAGTCAATTAGAAAATTAAATTGCTGACTTGAAAACATTTGAAAGAAAAAGAAGTCTGGATGTTCGGTAAAGCCCTTAATCGAAACCCAGCTTCCTTACTTGTAGTGCAGAAGCAAAACTCAGGGAGATTGCCCGTAAGACTCAGTACTCAAGATTTTGGGTTAGCTCTTGATCAAAGAACAAAGTTCTTATTTGCTGCAAGCAAATAGCAGCAAGAACAGGCACAACTTGCAGAAAAAATAATCTCTCTCAATATATGCCCCTGTACTTATAGTGTTGTGCTGTAGGATCTGATAGAAAAATTTGTGAGAGGTGGATTGGGAAGAAGGCAGCCTGCAAAAATTCGCAGCAGGGCTTCTGGCAGTGATGTGGGCTACCATGTTGGATTTCATTTTGGGCGTGTGTGTGTGTTGTTGGGGAGGGGGGTGGTGGTGGTGGTTGGTGAAGGTTGCTAAGAAGATAAGAGGACGGGTAGAAGGCAGTGAGAGAGAGAGAGAGAGGGACCGGGGGGGGGGGGGGGGGGGGGGGGTGGGGTTTAGAAAAAGACCAAGAAGATGGAAACTCCTAATCTTAATCCTACTACAACATATAAAACTAGGAAGAAGTCTTCTAATGGAAACCAGCGACTAAAAAAAAAAGAATAATACAAGTACAACAAGGTCTTTCTTAAATCAAAATATCTGATAAAATTATATTAAGACCTTTGAAGTTCGTGTTAATTGTGCATCAATTCTCCCTCTATTCAAGAAACTCGCTTTTGCGAGTTTGGCACATTAGTCTGTGTTCAGTGGTTGAAGCTTCAGGGATGGGAACCTCAGCAGTAATATCTTTGGCAAGCAAGAACAACTGCAAGATCTTCAATGAAATAGCATTGGAACGGGGAGGCATCCTATGCATTATGTTGAGTAGATTGTTTGGAAGGTGATATACAAATTTCTTTTTGAAAGGGAGTAGGAAGATTACCCAGCAATCGGTAACCTTCCACAAATTTTTGTTGAAATATAAAAATAACTTACATGTTCACGGCATGTCTAACACTTAAGGGCCCACCCAAAACCCACGTTTACAAGATTCTTGGACTCTAGTTAAAAATAACATCAAACCCTACAGAAAAAAAGACACCACCCAATACAAATTTGGTGACATTGTTGATATGGGGTGGATGCTAGTCCAGCTCAAGTAAATTCAGTGTGTCCAAAATCACTCAACAAATAGCATCATGATGATTTGGTGTCAATTGCTTGCACAACTTCTGATCCACTGTGATTTGTAGACTAGAAACTGATGAGTATGATGGAAATCCCAGATGCCAGATTATTTTGAGATCTATGGTGCCGTCTACACTGCCAATGATCTCCGATAGCACTAGTGGGAGTGGTTATGAGTAGGGTGGAAACCTAAATCCCAGATATAAGAAAAGGATTGTGCTAGTGATAATGAACTTGCCAAATTTGTTATACGAAGCTGTGACTATTACTGAGAAGACGTAACCTCTGCAAAGAACTTACAAGGAAAAAAGTATGAAAACTTTCTCGTGATGGGCGATGAGGGAGGCATCAAAAGTGCATGGATTTCTCAGTCAGTTGAAGCACCTCATGATACAAGATGGAATCGGAAAACTATGCATCAACTCTTCCCTTGATCACTTCTTTCCTTGGAGGAAGTAAAGATGTTTTTATTGGCATAATGGCATTGAAATTGGTTGTGATCCCATTAATCCTATGATGAACCATCTCCTCTATATTGGAACTTTCCTTTGCAAACTTTGGCAACACCAACAATATTTCATCCAAATTCTTGGTACTGAGAGGTTAGCAATGATCAATGTTAAATTTTCCAGATGTGAACCTTCTTTAGAAATTAGAATTTCATTGGAATTTGGCAACTTAGTGGGTGGATTTTCGATGGACTTGATAGGCTTAGGATCTACAAATACAGTTATTGGGACAAAGAATTAGCTTCAAGTTGTTTTACGATCATCGACCTCTTAGGATTTTGTCAACTCATCTCTATTCTCTTCTCGCCCTACAAAAAAAAGGAAAATTACTCGACTCTCACCTTCTACTTATTTTCCTTGTGCTACAAGGGAAGGTGGAGATGATTGAGATTGTAAAACCTTTTGCAATGCTATTTTTTCCTTGTATGCTTTGAACTCTTCTTGTACCAACTCTCACGGTCAACATGATTAGGAATCTTGTCCTTTGTGGTGGATGGAGAAGAGAATTGGGATCTGTTATGCTGGGAAGAAGAAAATGAGAAAGAGAGGAGGGTCTTGTTATGGGAGATTTTACACTCAAAATTTGTGATTCCTCATTCACAACATATTTATTACAAAGAAGAGTATGCAAAAAGACCAAGAAAATAAAAAAATCCTAAGGGATTTTTACATGGATGCCACTGGAAATGTTCTATATTGTGCGCTTGCCACTTTATTAAATGGTGTTGTCAAGTTTAACAAAATTAGACTTAAAGTAAGTAAAATTTATGTTTTTACTCCCTAAACTTATTTTTCTTTTTCCCCTTCTTCCTTCTTCCACACCTCCTCAATCTACCTCTTCCACCGGCTCTCGACCACCCTCTCTACCACCCTCCTTGGATTAGCACTCACCTCCACCCTTCCCTCTCTCACCACCTTCTTCCTCCCTCCTCCTTCACCTTCCCCCTCCCCTCCCCACAAGGCCTCCCTCCCCGCAGCCACCTCCTCTCCTACAACTCCACCTCCTTCCAACACTCCCTCACCTCCCCTTTTTCCACACCTCCTTCTTGCACTGACCTGCTCCACAATTACCTCCTCTGTTATGACCTGACCCTGACCCACATGGGGATCAGGCCGAATCATATTCTTCCCAAGATCTGGTTGTCCATCAAGCATAAACTAGAATATATCGACATTCCCACACATGTATCATGGTAGAAAATAAACGATAGAGAAGAAAGTAAACCATTAACTAGCATCAGTGTAAAGAAAAGAAAACGTGGCTCACAACTGACAACGATATGAAGAATAGAAACTAAACTAGTTCGAAAGATAAGTGCTCACAACAACAGAAATAAATGCAATAGAGGCTAAAGCTACGGTTGGGTGTGGTTGAGCCTCGTTCGATCTCCCTCGGTAGCCTGTGGAGCTGCTGCTCACTCCCTTGACTTGGTTACAAGTATAAGGGGCATCGGCAAAAGCTGACTAGAGTGGTGGTACAATCAACAAGCGTGTAAAAGATAAGCAGTAAAGACTGTGGATAGGCATTTAATATATGTTTTTCAAATTTTTCTTTGTGTCGTTCCATTCTTGTTTAGTTAGTTAAACAACCATTATCTTATTAGGGTTCATCTCACGAGTCGCACTAAGACGGAGTCACCTCTCCTTTTTAATTCATATTTCCCCTATTAGGATGATCTTGTCGCAGTATTTCCAGGGTCAACGGCGCTCGCGTGGCGTTCTCTTGGCCGAGAGAGCACCCTGTGAACGTCCTTCACCTGGTCTATCACCCTGAGGTCATTGTCGCGACATAGCAATGACTACGGCGTGTGTGATAAACACATGGAGAGCTACCCAGCACTAACACACGGTCAATCGTTTCTGCTAATGAGTATGCACTGAACAGAATAGGACAACATAGGGATCACACCCCTCAACAACTCTGTATACTCTCGTCTGACTATCCTGGTTGACCCCACATGGGGCCCAATAGGAGTCGGTGCAGAAAGGTCATTCCTACCCTAGGTCCCTACCCAAGGAGGTTAGCTCTCTCCCTGTACAGCGGGACGGTTAGCTCTCCTCGATACACGTGTACTCGAGGGCCAACTTGTTCACACATCAGAATTAGCACAATGGTTGCGACCCCACATTCGAGATTTCCATCCACTAAATATTTCATTTCCGAGTTTTTACTGATGCACCAGTTCTAGTTCGCCATAAGGTTCAACAAAATCTTGGTAGATTTCTAACAATTTCAAGCATTTGTTAATCCTAACTTTAACAT
The DNA here is from genome assembly GCA_037157565.1 of Thalassia testudinum. NCBI lineage: Eukaryota > Viridiplantae > Streptophyta > Magnoliopsida > Alismatales > Hydrocharitaceae > Thalassia > Thalassia testudinum. The sequence goes on along the minus strand of JAZHRO010000022.1, from coordinate 77,799,511 downwards.
AACATAAACATTTAGTTTTGCCCTTAGTGGTCAGGTTCATTCCTAGGTGGTTGCTACCAAGTAAGATTTTAAAAAACATGAGGTGAGTCGTAAGCCTCAGGTTTTGAATGAAAAATAAGAGAAAATGACATAAATATATACTTATTAAGTACTAATAATGAAAAAAAAAGTAAAAAATACACATCCATGTCATTTTTACTCTACAACAAACATTGAAAGACTTAAAAATTTCACAAATTCAAACATTACCTCTCAAATGTGTACAGGTGCACATTACCACCCTAAACCTTAAATGAAAATCCATTACCTCTCAAATGCGTCCTGCTGGAGAGGTGGAGCAACCTGCTGTCTGTTGAAGGGCACTGGAGCCTGCACTGGACTGGAGTGAGGTGGAGCAACCTGCTGGAGCCTACCTGGCCTGCGTTGGAGCCTGTGTTGCTTGCATTGGAGCGAGCCTGCTTGCTGCGCTGGAGCTGCTTGCGTTGTTGCTGGCGATGCGGTGGAGTTGGTGATGGAGTACGAGCTGTCGCCAGTGATGGGAGTTGCTTAGGGCTTTGTGGGGTTTGGATTTTAGGTTTAGGGTATCTAGATGAGCTACACCTGAGCTACACCAAGGTTTGGGTCAAGAAAATGGTCATGTGACTAGCACATGACCAAATTAGAAGCTATCCAATCGAGGCGGCGCCTTGCCAGCGCCTCGGCCATGCCTTAGAGAGTTTTTTTTTGAAAAAGGAAAGGGTAGTTATCCAGAGTGATAACTACCCAAAAATATATATAATAGAGTCAACAATAAACAACATTACAACAGGCAGATGCCAAGGTCCCCCACGCACAAGGATTCAACCCAAAGAGAAAACAAGGAGTTAATAGACTCAACAAAATTCTCTACATAAGGTTTCTGGCATCTGAAAACCACCGCATTTCTGCCCAACCAAATACCCCAAAGAACTGCCAATGGCTTGGCCTTCTCTTTCTTCGTACGGAAAACGAAATGTCCACCAACACCACCTTCACTTTTGAAACTATGCCAGAATTCCTCAAACAGCCGACACTCCCACTACCTCCCGCCCATCCTGCCCCAAATTTGCACCACAAAAGGGCAAGTGAAAAAAAGGTGGTCAACGTCCTCCTCACCACCCCCACACAAAGAGCACACCTTACAATCTCCAGGAGCCCACCTCGCCCTCCACACCTTAGTCACCAACCTTCTCCTCCTAAGCAGCCAGGCAAAAATCTTGACCTTCAGCGGACACGCGGCTTTTCAAATCTGTCTGCAGTCCCTTACCAGATCCAGCTCCACCCCAGGACCAACAGCGGACAATCTCCTGTATGCAGCCGCTACCGAAAACTCACCTTCATGCGCTCTCACATCTGACAGACTGCCAACGAAGCGCGGGCACCACCCATTTTCCCATACCTCAGCCACAGACATTATTTTGTTCTGGGACAAGGCCAACAGTCTCTGAAATCTTCTGCAAAGTGCTCCATCACCCGTCCAGTCATCCTGCCAAAATATGAAAATCTCCCCTGTTCCCAACACATGAATAAAGCAGTTCCTCACCCTAGGAGCCACCTTCGACAAGCCTTTCAAGAAGTGAGAGGCATCCCTAGGCGGAGACACCAGGAGATCCCATCGCACCGGACAACCATACGCCATCTCGAACACCTTGCCCAACATATCGCCCCTTCCTTCCAACAGGCACCCCACCCATTTCGCCAACAGACTGTCATTAGATCTCTCCAAATCCCTCACGCCGAGCCCCCCGTCTTTCAACCGTCTGCAGACCTCCTCCCAAGCAACCAACCTGGCACCCTGTCCACTTGTCCCCTCATTGGACCAAAAGAAACTCCTCATAGTTCGTTCAATCTTTGCAATCACTTGTCGAGGCATCTTCAGTACGGAAATGAAGTACGACGGCATTGCTGACAGAACCGCCTTGAGCAGAATCAACCTCCCACCTCTAAATAGTAGCCTGGACGCCCACCCCTCCAACCTCCTAACCAACCTCTCCACCAGGGAGGCCCAGTCTCTCACCAGAATCCTCCCATCTGACAACGGTAGGCCTAAATACTTAATCGGAAGCTTACCCTGCTCTGTGCCAAGACCCAAACTGCACCCCCTCGCCTCCGTCTCAGTCATATTGAAAGGGACAAAATCCGACTTAGCCAGGTTAATTTGCAATCCCGACGCCTCACCTAGTAAGAAAACAAGGAACCGCATTCTTCTAGCCTCCTTTTCTCCACCTTCAATGAAGAAGATCGTATCATCCGCATACTGAAGCAATGAGATACTCGTCCCATCCCTCAAGGAGAAACCTCTCACCAAGTTTCTCTCACAAGACCTCTTCGCTGCCTTAGCAAGAACATCCACGACAATCACAAAGAGCATCGGGGCCAACGAACAACCTTGCCTCACCCCCCTCCTAGGTTGGATCCAACCCCCAGGTGGGTTTCTGTTGATATGAACCGAGAAAGACGTCGTGGTGACGTACCTCTTCATCCAGTCAATCCACACCGGCGGGAACCCCCTCTTCACCAAGGACGCCCAAAGAAACGACCACTGGATCGAGTCATAAGCTTTGCTGAAATCGACCTTCCATAAGAAAGGCTTCTTATCTCTCTTCCAGGACGAAAGGATTTCCGAGGCCATCACGAAACCCTCCAAAATATTCCTGTCAGGAACAAAGGCCGTCTGCACCAAGTCTACAATCCCACCCAGTGTCCTTAATCTATTTGCCAAAAGCTTCGCCACCACCTAGTAGATAGCATTCGACAGAGCTATCGGTCTGTACTCCTGAATCTCCGTAGCGCCCTCCCTCTTCGGCAACAGGAACATGGAGAATTTGTTCAGCTTATTAAATCCTGAGTTGCCCGCTCTAAACTCTTGCATCACCTGCATCACGTCTTCTTTCACCACTGGCCAGAACTCTCTGTAGAAGGCAACTGGAAAGCCATCCGGCCTTGGACAACCATCCACGTTCAACCCCCAAATCGCCTCACGGACTTCATCCTTCCCAAAAGAACCTGTCAAGAAGTTGGCGTCTATCTCCCGGATTTGTGGTATCTCAGACCCTAACCATCTCCACCTTCCCCCCCGTCTCCACCCAGTAAAATCTCTAAAATAACTCGCAGCTGCCCCTCCCACCGCCTCCCTTCCCACAAACTCCTCCCCATTCACCACCAATTTGTCAATCCAGTTCCTCCTGCCTGATGCAGCCATATGAAAAAATCAGGTATTGGAATCACCCTCCTTCAGCCACTTCTGCCTAGACCTCACCCTCCACTCCACCTCCGCTTTCCGGTCTTCCTCCTGTATCACCTGAATCTGCCTCGCTCTGTGAACCCTGTCATCTTCTGAAAGGAGCCCAACATCCTCTGCCCTGTTCAGGCATGTAATCTCAGCAAGAGCCTCCTCTTTCTTCCTCCTGTGTTCCTCCCTAACCTGCTTGATGTGGGTCTTCAAGAAAGATTTCAAATCCCTCAGTTTCGCTTCCAATCTGGCAGCCGCTGAACCATCCGCCTGAGATGACCTCCACCGTTCCTCAATCAAACCCCTGAAGCCTTCCTCCATGGGCCACACCTTGTCGAACTTGAAGTAAGTGCCATGCCTCCACCCCTCGTTTGATGCCCACAGCAAGGGGGTGTGATTCGAGAACGGACGCTCCAAAGGTCTAACCTCCGCCATCGGGAACAACTCCGCCATCGCCGTCGAAACTAGAAATCTGTCAATATGGGATCGTTGCCTTCCAGAGTTCCTCCATGTGTAAAGACCGGACAACGGAGGCATATCAACCAGCCCCTGGTCTGCCACAAAGCCTGCAAACGCCTCAGAGCCCTGGTCCAACCCCCCTCGGTCACCCGGTCTGTCTTCAGCCCACAGAGTAACATTAAAATCGCCACCAACCAGCCAAAGAATCCCCTGAAAAGCCTCCGCAACCTGGCTCAGATCTTCCCATAAGACCTGTCTTCTTCGACCCTCCGTCGGGCCATAAACTGAGGAAAGGAGCATACATGTGTCGTCCTGGCGTCTCTGAAGTCTAACAGTGACAACATGGGATCCAACCAGAGTGTCCAGCAAGGAAAACTCCTTTCATCCCACAACAATTCCCCCCGCACTCCCATCCGCATCCAGGGCCAGGAAACCCCCACAAACTCCTCCCCCCACCTCCCTCCACAACTTTCCATCACAGCTCCCCCACTTCGTCTCTTGGAGAAAGACCACATTAGGCCCCCATCTCTGAATATACCCCTGCAAAATTGCTCGCCTCGACGGGTCGTTCAGACCCCTCACATTCCATGACAAGACCTTAATCATGAGGACTTTCGGGAATCGCCTCCAGACGTCAACCGCCTAAACCCCATCATTTCGGCCACATCATCCTCCTCTTCCATCAACAAACGTTGGTCATCCGGGCTCCCCTCACCACCACCCATCTCCCCTCCTCACCCCGCAGCCTCCAGATCTCCTACGGCCAGCAAAACTGCGTCCCCCAGCACCACAGCCTCGCCCTCAGGCAGCCTAGCCGCCTCAGCTGTCCTCCTCCCTGCCCCCGCATCCACCAGCCCCCCAGCTCCACCACCAGCACCTGCCGCCTGCCGCCCCTCTGCCATCGCTAGGGACCCCAGAGCAGAGAAACCCCCGTCGCCGCCCCCAGCAAATGTCGCTGCAGACGACCCAGCACCACCAGAGGTACCCAGCCCCACCGGCGACCGACGTCGGTCGACCCCAGCCACTCCCCCAGACGAGGTCTTTCGAGCCATCCCCCTACGGTAAGACCACCGCAGCTGGTAGACGAGCCTCTGCAAACCAGACAGTCTCCGCTCCCGCCGTCGCTCGCTCCCCTCCTCGCCAGTCGCATCCTGCCCTGGTGCTTGGATCGGACCGGCCAAAGTGCGCCTCGAACCTCCAACAACAGCTCTCCGCCCCTCCTCCGCAGAGACCTGGAGACGCGGAGTCGAGCGCGCTGGAGGACCCGACTCGGCACCAGCACCGGAGTCCCTAACTCCCGTACCCGGGTCACGCCTACCCGACTCGAGTTCGCCAACCGCTTCTCCCACAAAATCGGGAGCCAACGCAGTGCCACCAACACACTCGCAGTCAACGGGGATGCCCGACCTCAGCGCCGCATTCACCTCCCCCGACCCCTCCGCAAAAACCGCAACGGCTCCCCGCATCCCTACCCCTTCGCTTGCCACCGATTGCTCCACGGGAATCGCAACCGCCCCAAGATCCTCGCCGCAATCCTCGCCGCGACCCTCGACCTTCCCAAGAGCATCCCGGCCCTCCTCCGCCCGCCCGCCACTACCGCCTCCACACGTCGCTGCCGCTCCGCCACCCACCACCTCAGCAAAGGATCTAGGGTTCCTGGAACCCCACGAGACGTGGACAAGCCAGGCAGAGCGACCCCACCTGAGCACCAACCTCTCCACCAGCTGCTGCCCCGGTCTCATCTCCACCCAAGCCTCGATTCGCGACAGATCGGCCACCTTTAGGCCGAGGCCTTCGCATCCGTGCAATCTCGCAAAAGGGGCAACCACCGCCACCACCACCTCCATTGTGCGGAGGAAGAGCGGAACTCCCTCAACCAAGACCTTCCTTCTCTCGCCAGACGGCGGCCTCTCCGCCAAAGCGCCATCTGACTTGACCAGCCACCGGCACCTCACCACACCACTGCCACACCGGAGCACCTTGAAGACCAGCCGCCTCAACTCCACACGCCTCGGAGAGTTGAGGTGCATGCCTCACAGAACAAAGCTGAGGCTATAGCCTTGAGGCGAAATCAGCCCACCTCGCCTCGAGGCGTACGCCTCACATGCCTTGAGGTGTGATTTTTAAAATCATGCTAACAAGGGCATGCCTCATGGTTTATTGTATCCGCGAATGAGTCTCAACCTAACTATGACAAAAATTCAATCTAAATCATATTCGTGCACATGTATATACACATATATAGGTATAAGCATATTCTTTTTCTTCATAGCAGAAAACAAGCTGGAAACACCCCCATTTCGACGATCTGGTCTCACACGATCATGCAAGTATCCTAGGACTATTAATACAAAAATGTAGAGAATAGAGGGTAACCACTCTACCTCAGGGTATTGGGGGGTATGGGGATGTGGGCAGCTCGCTCGCACCTCCAGTAGCCGCTGTGCAACCCCTCTTAGAATTTGGGTTAGTCCCGCGTGCAATTCCCGAATCCTAATACATTTATGGGTTCACAAAGGGTCAAGTAGGGGCATTTAAGCTTTAATTAGTTTCTCAGTGGCTTAAGAACATGCTAACAGAGTCATAAATATCACTGAAACGTAGACGATTTTGATACCTTTCCAACGACGCCTTTCTTGCACGATTTGAAGATCAAATGGACCTTGAACCTGGGTGGTTATCGTTTGGATAACTACCCTTTCACTTTTCAAAAAATGGAACCTGAACCGACTCAAGCCGGTCTGGCCTAGCCGGTTCAAGTGACTGACCTCACCCTCCCCCTTGTTGCTATGTGTCGTACCATAATTGGCGCTTCATGCAGGCCACGGATCGCGTGCAAGATCCTTCCTTAGTCACTGGATGGCGCGAACCACCCATAGTCGTTCAATCGCTGTCGCCGCCACGCTCTTGAGACTGCCGCTCATGCACATTGACTCTCCCCTTGAGGCACATGCGTGCTTGGGGAACGAGAGGGGGTGCGCACCCTATCTCTCTCTCTCTCTCTCTCTCTCTGCGTGCGTTTGCTAAGGTGTGCCGGCACCCTTTTCTCCCTCTCTCTCTCTTCGCGTGGCTATCGAGGTGCGCCTGCACCCTCCCCCCTCTCTCTTCACGCAGTTGCCAAGGTGCGCTCGCACCCACCCCACTCTCTTCGACTGGAGGAAAACATGTCGCTCGATGCGAGCAGGTGCACAGAAATTGAGGGGGAGTGGGGGTGTTTTGGAGGGTTCGATGGGCTTTTTAGGGAGGTTTCTTAGGATTAGGGTAAGGGGGAAATTTATCGGTTTAGTCTTAAATCACCAACTTTTTGCGTGGGACTCCCTCACCCATTAAACCTAAGGGCATGGGATTTACCAAGCACCCCAACACAGAGAAGAAAAATACAATAAGGTCCCTGGGGTGCTTTCTCTACGTACCAAACTTACAGAAATCACCCTCGAAGATTTAAGAAGAAAATAGGGCCCTAGAGTGTTGTATTTAATGCGTAGAATTTACGGAAAACCCCTACAATTTAGGGAAAATTTTCTTGGGGACCTAGGACACACCAAGGACACGTACAATTTATAGAAACCCTCCTGGAGTCTAGAAAATTGCAAAACGACCCTCGTGGTCAAATCAGAAATCTAGGAAGAGGTCATTTCATCCTCATAGCTCCACCACCTTACGGCCCCCCCATCCCACTCCTCTCTATATCCGCCTCCATGCACTAATCCTCCCCACGGGCACCTCCTCCCGCGGAGCTCCACTTCCTTACAACACAACTCCCTGATCCACCTTCCTTGCTCATATTTCGAATGAATTCGAATAACTAACTCATGTGGACGAATGCACCAATGGCGTACGGGGCTTGAGGACAAGCCCCTTTCGAACCGAGGACGACCCTCACCGTCTACTGCTTGCATTGACCCCGCACCATGGCTCCCCACACCTCCCCATCATAATGTACCCTTAGATGGCGGGGAATAGGTAGTTACCGTAGGAGGAAGGTGGTGGGAAAGGAAAACAAGAAGATGGTGAGTCGGTGGAGGGGGGCAAAGGAGGTGGATGATGGCGGAGAAAGGTCAAGGAGGAGAGGGAAAAAGAAATGCAAAATTAGAGGTAAAAATATAAATTTACTTATTTTTTGGTTCAATTTCGTTAAAGTTAACGGCACTGTCTAATAGAGTGGCAAACCTGAAAATTAAAAACAGGAAATATTGTGGCAAGGACCTTTTGGTGGCGTTTAATTAAAAACAGGAAATGTTGTGGTAAGTACGCAATGTTAGATTTTTTTTAGTGGCATTTGTGTAAAAATCTCAAATCCTAATCCCAATCAAACTCCTATTCCTACTTCTACTACAAAATATAGAAAACCCAGCAAAAGGAACTCTTAATCAATTTACAATGAAATTCTTCTTGAGTCGAACTATTTGACAAGATTGCATGTAGACTCTTAAAGTTCCTGATAATTATTTTGCATTGTCATTGATACATTAGAATGAAATTTAAGGGGATACTACCACTGATTTGCATCTTTGTTAAATGAGCTGCAAGCAATTTTGTTTTCTAATCTCACTGAAGCTTTTTTTTTTGGGTTATTGTGCATGTTTGGTGGGCTTTTCCATTATCGATATATGTGCCCATATGTATATATTAATAACTTTTACCTTTTGTGTGTTTCTTTGATTCTTCTATAATTGACAATGTTCTGCAGATTTTTAGGTTTTGTAGATCTAAATGCCACAAGAATTTCAAGATGAAGAGAAATCCCCGTAAGGTGAAATGGACGAAAGCATACAGAAGGTTACATGGCAAGGACATGACCCAGGTAAAGTTATTTTTGTTAAGTCATTGGTTCTTGGTGTACATTTCTCATCTCTGTCTGGATAAACCAAATTGATAAAACCACTCTTTCTGCAGGATGCCACTTTTGAGTTTGAAAGGAAGAGAAATAGACCTGAGAGATATGATAGGAACCTTGCTGAGAACACATTGAGGGCCATCAAGAAGATTGATAAGATCCGAGTCGCAAGGGAAGCTAGACATCATGATATGAGGTTTATCTTTTTATCCATCCTTCCCAAGTTTGTCACTTTCATTTTTCATTTGTTCATCTGAACAACGTGAATTGTTTAGGTTTCATCCTTCTGTTTGTTTGCCCACTTAAACAATGCAAACTGTGTAAAAACAGGATGAAAGGCAAGAAGGCCGTGGAGCAAAAGGCAGCAGTGAAGGAACTAGAGCAACACATTAACATGGTTAGGGCACCTGCCTCCATACAAGCGGATCCTTCTGCCTCAACATCCAAGATCAAGGTCAAGGTGACTCAACCGCAAGCTGAGGATGCAATGGAGGAATGAGTGGTACTTTGTTATAAAGAGTATTTTGGTCATTAGCAATGAGATGGAACCTAGCATTAGGCATCTCTTTGGATAATACTGGTTTGCTATCTCCATATTACTTCAACTAATTTATTACAGTGAGATATATAGTCATTGATATTTTGCATCTTTTTTAATGGGATTTTTTTGACTAAGGTTCCTTCAAAATTAAATAAATATAAAACGTCACTGAAAATGATATAGTTTGGATTCTACAAAGGCAGTGTAAAAATTGTCTATGAGCAGTAAACTATGCTTTCTTTCTGCTGTTGAAGGAAAGAGATTGATATGGAGATATTGCTTTTGTAGTTCTTTGGTTCCATAGAAGTCACCCATTCTTTGGTACAGTTGCGTTGAAGACTCGTCTAACAAAAAGCTTGCTAGAGGGTTCATTAAATGGTGGCTGTATGGTTGCATAAACTGCACTTGGATAGAAAGTTCCTTCTATGTAGAGCTATAATGAAGCTATCCCAAATATTAAGGCCTAGTTCTGTAGCAGGTTTAACCTCTGGATACAGGGTTTAAGTTTAACCCTGTATTTTAGGGGATTTATATTGATTTGTGTTGTACGGGTTAACACCCATTCCATCTGTATATTGATGACACAATGGCTAGGATCCCTAAATCGATTCTTGACTCCATCAACTTGGGTAATGCTGACCTATAATATCCTTGTCAAAGTTAAGGATATCTGTGGATTAGGACATTGTCCTTTTGTTTTTGCAAGTTAAAAGATTTGATTTGCAGCCTTTAAAGATTACATGGAATTGAAGAGTCTCCACTCCCCTGATACATTTGGCTCAAAACAAAATAAATCTAAGTGAAGATCCAGAGTCGCATGCTCTCTAGGGACTTCAGATAACTTCCTGTTGGGATCTTCTTCCACCATTTTCCTGCAAACAAGTAATGTGCTCGACTCTCCAATCTGTTTGCACTTTAAGGCAGATCTGGGACACAGGGCTGCTGTATCACTCAACGCAGTCCTGATATGAGGCCAACTCTAGGCCTTGTAAAGTTGCCTTTGTTTCAGCTTCCATGCTGCCATTTGCTTCAGCTAGCAGTGATCTTGCTGTGATGATTTTCACATCATTTAACAGTGCAGCAGCCACTGTCACCTTACTTCCTCGCAATGCTGCATCTACCTGCGGCTGATGTACGGTTGGAGCAATGTCAGGATGACGTGGGGCTTGCTCCTCTTTTCAGCCCATCCTCTCAACAACCTCCATTTTTTTGTTTGGAAGGTTTATCAACAACCTCTATTGACTACTGGACAGAGGAGGCTACAAAAATTGGCCATAACGAAGGCTCTGTTTTTGACTTTGATCATGTCTGGAGCATCGCCACCCATGACAACTTTGCAATGGTGCAACCAAGGGGCATGAACCACACAAAAGGGTAGCTGCTTTGGGCAATCGAAGTTGGGAAGACACCCTGATGCATGGGAGACAAAAATCCCACCAGGAGCCATGCCATCCTTCCAATCTGACACCTAGACTGAACCACACTCCTTTGGAGAAGGGAAAAACAGCAGCAGATGCTCATGCGTTTTCACTGAAACAAATTCACATATAGGTTCAGTTCCATTAATCCTCCTGGCTAAGATGGACCTCTGGGGCAGGGCTTTGTGTATTGCTTTCAGTAGAAATATCTTTGTTCCCTGGCCGAGATCTTTCATATTCCATAGCCTTTTACAGTTAGTCAAAGAGTGATCTGAATTTAATTCCTCCAGTCCTGCCTCTTTCGCTCAGGATCTGTATGCCAACATGGTGGAGAATTTGACCTTTCAGGTGTGGACTCCAAACTAGCTCACCCAGCTGAGTACTGGCAATTCTAAATTCCTGTCAGCCCTCTGATGGTCCGTTAAATCCTTTGCCAAGGCTGGTATAATGGCATCTGTCCACAATGCCGAGAGAGGCATGTTGGTCCCTAAGCCAATTATTCGCACACAGATTGATCTTCTCCTCATTCCCCACCAACCAAGCTGCTACAAGAAATGACGATGGCTGCACCTCGTGTAGAGCTTCTATGAAAGGGGATGTAGATGAGAAGGCAAGAAATACCAGAAAGAACCATTAGGAAAATACCTTGCTTGCAACAAGATTTGCCACAACCCTTCTTTTTCAATACATACTTGCTACCCATCTTCGCCAGAAGGCCAAACTAGTTAGCTCCATGCTTCCAATGCCTAGCCCACTGATGGATTTTGGCAAAGCAATTGACTTCTAAGACTTGATATAAAAATGCTCCTCGTCATCGTTATACCCCCACCAAGTCTCTTGAATGAGGGTCGTGAGAATGTTGAGTGCCACCGAGAAAGGTGAGAGAGAGAGTGGGGGAGGAGGTCGGGGCTAGTCGTTAGTGGTGGGGAAGGTGAGGACGAAGAGGGCGGCGGCGAAAGTGCTTTGTTTCAAGTGTATAGGGAAGGGTCATGTCGCGTGGGAGTGCATTGACCCTGTGCAATGCTTACAGTGCGAGGGGTTGGGCTACTGGAGGTCGTCCTGTGTGAAGAGGGAGGTGTGGAGGGTGGTGGCTGTCGGTGCGCAAGCTACCATGGCCCCACCCTCGCCGGTGGGTGCACCGTCGATTGAAGTAGAAGCCCCTTGGTTGGAGACTAGGATGCTCGAGAGGACCCGCGCGACGACATTGATCGGAGTGGTGGCAGAGGACCACGTTGAGCTAGGTGTTCTCGATGCTGACGTGGTGCTGTGTGTGTGTGGGGTTGGGGGGGGTTGAGGGGTTTGGAGTTGAAGGTGGTAGGGGAGGGGAAGTTCATTCTTGTTGGTGTGACGTCGAAGGTGGCGGAGCAGCTACTTTCCAGGGACCTCCCATGCCCGGGTGGAGTGGTCAAGTGGCAATGGGCAGTTAGGCCTGATGGCGCACTCTGGGAACGGCCATCGAGGAGGGTGGAGCTGATGGGGGACTTGATTGGCGTGCTGCTATTTCTTCGCACGAGGAAGGTTGTGGAGGTAGTGGTCACCTCCTTTGTGAGGGTGCAATGGTGTAGGGGCCTCAACCTTGATGAAGAGGATCTCGCGATGATGCGGGCAATGGTGGAGCTTAGGCTGGGCAAGACACTCCATGAGGTGTCGTTGTGCTTGGGGGGCGCCTTGTGGATCTTGCTGGTGAAGCCAGTTGGAGGGAGACCGCGGTCCTTCGTTGAGGTGGTAGAGCTGCCGGCTAGAGGGGGTTGGTGATGGGGGGAGGCGCTTCGGCGCAAGGGACGATGTGGAGGCCAAAGGTCGTCAGTGGGGGAGGCGCCTCGTTTGCTAAGTCAGCAGCGCGTGGCTCGGAGTTGGTTGGGTGCGCTCCTTTCGACGCTTGGCGCTCGATTTGCATGGTGGCTAAGGTGAGGTCGTTGGACGAGGGGAGGGCTGTTAATGCGAGGGAGGTGCTGGCAGGAAGCGTGAGGTCGTTTGGGGAAGACGAGGTGACACATAGGGCCATCAAGGGGACGCATCGAGGGGATCGGGAGGGCGCCTTAAGAAGCTTCGACGCAATGAAGGATGCATGCCTCGTTTATGATAGGAGGGCCCATCGACCATTGAAGATATTTAGGGAGAGGGGCTGGGGTTTAGATTCGGGTCCAAATTCGTGCCCGAACCCGATGACCCTTCATGGTCTTTATTTCATCAGCCCACGAAGGGTCCCTTCGAATGGGACTTGCAGCACGCTGACTTCCTTGTGGGTAGGAGCTGTGGAGTGTGGGCGACAGGCGAAGGAGACCTTCGGAGGCAGTGATGGAGAGAAGGGCAAGGAGATCAAGGCAACGAAGCTCCTCCATCAGAAGATGTTGGACGGCAGCGTAAGGCTTCCCCACTATGCAAGGGGTATCGGCTAGGACTTCATCAACATCAGCGACCCCTCTGATGTCCGGAGAATGTCCGAGGGGAGACGCGAGGCTTTGTTGAGGAGCTAGTGGTAGCAATGGCGGCGTTGGCCTCTGTAGCGACGATGGAGGGCCTTGCTTGGAAGGGGGAATGGGGCCTCCTGCGGCCATGTGTCCCTAAGAAGTCGAAGGAGGGACTCGAGTTGGGGGTTTTGTGGGGGATGCAGTGCTCTTGGAGGTGGAGGGTGGAATCGAGGTTGCTGGGGAAGGGTCGAGGTCAGCAAGCATTGAGGGAGGTGGGCCCTTAGGGGGGAAGATGTGGAGGGGAGGGGTGGGGATGGGCGTGGAGTTGTCTGAGGCTTTTCAATTGGGGGAAGTGGAGCGGGTGGTGGAAGGGCCCGGTTTGGTCGCTCAGTGGAGGGAGTTTCTTTGAGTGCCCCATGATGAAGATACTTACGTGGAATGTTAGGGGACTTTGCGACCCCTCATGTCGGGGGACGTTGAGGTCCTACCTTCGGAAGTGGAGTCCGGATGTGTTCTTTGAGGAGATGAAGTTGCAGGCTTGTGACCAGAGGGTTTGGAGAGAGATTGAGGGTACCCTGTAGGGAGGCTTTCTAGCGTTGGATGTGGCTAGGAGGTCGGGGGGGGGTTGTGATCGGGTGGAAGCACCTATTTTCCTTGGAGGACTCGGAGGTGGGGGCGGGAGCAGTCTCGGGTCTCGGTGCATTTGAGGAGACGGAGTAATGGGCTTGTTATGGCGTTCTCATATGTGTATGGGCTGATTGATGACTTCGAAAGGAGCTCTTTTTGGGAGGGGCTGCACCAGATCACTTGGAGATTTCAGGGGTGCACGTGCTTATTGGAGGGGACTTCAACGTCACCCTCTCGGCGGAGGACAGGTCGGGGGGGAGAGGAGGTAGGGACCGAGGCTCTGAGGACTTTGCGAGGTTCATCGTTGAGGACGGGCTGCAAGATGTGGCCCTTGTTTTCTGTGCTTACACGTGGAGGAGCTCTGGAGGCTTAATGTCCATACTGGATCACTTTCTGTGCTTGGTGGAGATGGCGGAGGTCTTCCTGTTGGCAGGGGTCCACGCTCTTGAGAGGCCCTTCTCGAACCACACCCCTCTGTGTAGGAGTCTGGCGAGGGGTCCCACTGTGGTACATATTTCAAGTTTGATAGGGTGTGGCTACTGAAGGAGGGTTTCAGGAGCATGGTGGAGGACAAATGAAGGACTTTGCACCCAGATAGCTCGACGGCCGTGAGATTAGAGTCAAAGCTTCAAGAGTTGAGACTCTTTCTAAAGGAGTACAGAAGATAGGTGAAAGAAGAACAGAACAAGAAGAAGGATGAGGCACTCAAGGAGATTTAGAGGCTGGATAGAGTAGAGGACCAAGGCCTATTGACAGTGGAGGAGAGACAGAACAGAGCAGAATACATAAAGACCGTCCAAGATGAAGATCGGAAAGTGGAAGTGGATTGGAGAACGAGATCCAGGCAGAAGTGGATCAAGGAGAGAGAGAACATCAAATTCTTCCATATGATGGCATCAACTAGGCACAGGAGGAATTGGATTGATAAGCTCCAGGTGAACTAAGTAGAGTGTTCCGACAAGGAATTTGTGGGCAGGGCGGTGGCAGACTACTTCAAGGAGTTCACAAGGAGGGACGAGAGATGGCAGTGGCATGGTCTAGACGTTTTGGTGATGGATGTTGTGAAGGTGGAGGGATTGGTGGCACCTTTCACGAAGGACAAGGCTCGTAGGGTGATCTAGGGATTGAATGCTGATGAATGTCTAGGTCCCGACGGATTTCTAATCTTATTTTTTAAGGAGTTTTGGTCGCTGCTAAAGACTGAGATCATGCAAATCCTTGCGGAGTTCGGGGAGGGCAACAGGGGCTTCAATAGGCTCAACATATTCTATATAGTCTTGCTGCCTAAGAAGGAGGGGGTGGAGGTGATTGATGACTATCGACCGATTACTCGAATGCGGTGTATCTGATCGTGGCAAAGATTCTGGCAAACAAGCTCAAGAGGGTGATTAGTGGAGTTGTGTCGGAGGTGCAAACAACGTTTGTACCAGGGAGATGCATCTTGAATGGGTATGTTGTGGCGACAGAGATCCTTACTCATTGGAGGAGGGAGAGGATGGCTTTTCTGTGGGATGTTGATTTCAGGAAGGCGTATGACTGTACAGTGGTCCTTGTGGGCGACTATGGCCAAGAGGGGTTTCCCGCCAATCTAGGATTAGATGGACGAAGCAGTGCATCACATCTTTTTCAATCCTTGTCAATGACAATCCTACAAGTGGTTGGATCCAGTCGAGGGGTGTTCAACAGGGGTGCCCCCTGTCACCCATGTTATTTGTGTTGGCAACTGATGCTCTAGCGAGGGCATCCAACAGGGCATGTGTGGCAGGTTTGGTTCAGGGCTTCCCTGTGGGGGAAGGAGCGAGTATATCAGTGCTGTAATATGCGGATGATACAATTTTCTTCGTGAAAGGGGCGGAGGTGGAAGCGAGATAGAGCCGTATCCTTTTGGAGCTATTTTATGAGGCATCGGGTATGTAGATTAACTATTTGAAGTCCTTTATTCTGTTTGGTATGACTATTGAGGACGCTAGGGTGTTCTCAGAGGCCCTGGGTACGGAGGCTACGTCCCTACCCCTCTTATTTGGGCCTACCCTTGATGGACATGACGGTTTTGATGCAGGACTGGGTTCCGTTGCATGAGAGGATTGAAGACCGGTTGGCGGGATGGGCATCCAAGTTGCTTTTGAGAGGAGGGAGTTTGGTTCTCAGCGATTCTGTCGGCTTTACTAGCGTACTTTACTTCTATTGTGAAAATGCTGCGAAAAATTGAAGATAAAATTGTGAGCCTGATGAGAAGCTTCTTCTGAATCAATTATGGGGTGGGTGGGAGGGGGGCGAAACTGGTGACTTGGAGTGAGGTGTGCAAGCCTGTTAGGAAGGGGAGCCTGAGAGTCAGGGAGATGGGAGGATGAATGACAGCTTTCTGACGAAATGGATTGCGATACTGCTTGGAGGAGAGGTGTGTCTGGTGCGGAGGATCTTGAGATCCTGCTATGGGGGACCACCTAATTAGGGTCTCCTCGTGTCACTTCCTTGAGGAGCTTCCCACTTCCTTGGAGGCTTGTCTCTGGTGGTGTCGAAGGTTTGATCTTTCTTTACCCCTGTGCTGAGATCAGGTGATACCTTTAGATTCTAAACGGATGAATGGATGGGGCTTGGGGCTCTGGTAGAGTGCTTCCCTAGGTTTGCGGCTTTGGCGGT
This sequence comes from Thalassia testudinum, assembly GCA_037157565.1. Taxonomy (NCBI): domain Eukaryota; kingdom Viridiplantae; phylum Streptophyta; class Magnoliopsida; order Alismatales; family Hydrocharitaceae; genus Thalassia; species Thalassia testudinum. The sequence continues at coordinate 77,783,328 of JAZHRO010000022.1, read as the reverse complement.
TGACAGAGGAGCCTCGGTGGTGGAGGTCTAGGATGGCACGTGGTGTCCCACATTCTCAAGCAGTCTGTCAGATTAGAGGTTTGGGGAGATGCAGGAGCTGCTATAAGATTTAGAAGGGTTTTAGCCGGAGGTTGGTGTGGACTCTTTCGGGTGGAAGGAGAGTTCTTGGTGCGGGATGCATATAAGAGGCTTGGACGTTTGGGCACGTTGGGGGACATTGACTTGGCTAGTGATTGTAGACAGCTCTGAGAGGCTTCTTGGCCCCTGAAGATTGGTGACTAGGAGAGGCAGATTGGTGATCAGGATGTGGAGGGCGCAGTGGGTCCAAGACGCGGAGAGATCATGCCCACTCTATGGTCAGGTAGAGGAAGATATAAACCATTTGTTCTTTGCTTATCCGGTGGTGACATTGGTCTGGGATCGAATTAAGGACCGGTGGTGGGCTCATGATTCATCTATCATCTTATGGAGGTCGTTCAAATGTGGAGCCGACATTGGATGCAATGTGTTTCGATTGAAGAGAGAATGGGCTTACCGTTGGCAGTTGTTTGGACTATTTGGTTGGGTAAGAATGATGTCTTTAGGTAGCAGCACCCGTATGTGAAAAATTTTGTTGCGTCTGCTCTATCTTTTATTTTGGGATGGAATTCTTGCTTGTAATGTAAGCCTTGTATTTAATGTGATTTGTCAATATATTTTTAAGTGGTATCTAAAGGATAACCACCTTTTCCCTTATCAAAAAATTGAAAAAAGTCTCTTGAATTTACCTCGTCTCTCTCTCTCTCTACGTAACTTCTTTGAGAAGAGGGAGGTGTACGAAATATAAGTTGGAATTGCAAACAGAGAGAACTGAATTAAAACCCTTCGTCCCTTCCCTTCCATCCATCTAGTCTTTTAGGATGCCAAAATTAAATCCTTCAGCTACTTTTGTTCCTCAAGGCTTTGTTGGACTTCAACGCCTATGCTACTGCTGAAAGGCACTTTGGATTTAGCAAAATTGATTCTTTGCGCAGTGCACTTCTCATATTGGTGAAGAATTTCTTTCGATGCAGCAGCTTCCTCTACTGTTGCCTTGCCAAACAATAAGGCGTCATCAACAAAGTTTAGATGGGCCAAAGGGGCGGCTTGCTATCTTCTACTCGAAAATGAATTTGTTTGCTAAGGAAAATTTTATTTTCCTGGAGAGAAATTCTGAGCAAAGTAGAAAGATTTACGGGGAAATTGGATAACCCTGCCTTATACCACGCGAGGGAATAATGACGTTGGTAGTGTTCCTATTGAAAATAACAGCAAAAGATGTGGAAGTGATACCAGAATTGGTTAAAGTAATAGAATTGGGTGGATAATGCAAAATAGAAAGACAAGATCTAACGAAATTGCATTCTAGTCGATCAAATATCTTTGTGCTTCAAAATTGTCATGGCTCATTCTTGATTTCCTACAGAATCTGAGGATGGGTTGCCTCGACAAATCTCAAGATCTAGTCGTCCAGCGAGAAATAATCGAATGTACATTCATTTCATAACCACATAAGTAATGTGGTTAAACAGAAAGTAAAAATCGACAGTAGAGAAAAAGAACGACAATTATGATAATATTATAGGTCATCAACAAGAGGTACAAGTACAGAATATAGTCATCACAACAAAAAAAAATTAGTACACATATGATGTAATTATAGCTGGAATAACATGAACTACATGAATTCATTACAACACTAGCTGAAGGAAAATTATAACTAGGCTCGGTTGAGTCCAGCACATTCAACAGTCGGTGGCTCTAGTTGCTTGAATCCCTGATCTGTACAAGGTTATAATATCTAGAGTCAGCTAATGCTGAGTAAAGTGGTGGTTAAAACGTGTAACGTAATTTAAACAAGCAGTTTAAAATATTATCTTCCGATTACAATTATCTTATTACGTGTTGCTGATCCGAGTACTCTGATCGGATTCCATAGCATTGCTTAATCTTCCTGTTCCCTAAGGGAATGATCTTACTTGTAGTTTTCCCGTGATACAGGATGTACACGTGACACTCTCCTTACTGGGAGAGTCTCTCGTGGTAGTTCTACACCCGATTTACTATCCCAAGGTCGCAGTCGCGACGTAGCAGTGACTACGGCACACGTGATAAGCGCACAGGTAGCTATCCCGCACTGGCACGTAATTAGTCGTTCCCGTTAGTGGGTACGCCCAAACGTACAGCACGTAATAGCATAGGGCCTTTCCCTCTCAGAACAGGGGTCTCGCCCCTCATAGTCCGCGTACCCCCGTCCAACTATTTTAGTTTGCCCAATGGGTCTAACAAGAGTCGGTGTAGGGTGGTCAGTTCTAACCTTGGGTCCCCTACTGGAGTCGACGTAGAATAACCAAACCTACCCCGAGTCTCCACCCAAGAGGTGGCAAGCTCCCCTCTACTCTAAAAGAGATAGTTGCTCTTTTTGGTACTACGTACACGAAGGCCAGTTCACCTCCCTAAACCAAGTTCGAACAGTCGCCCGTGGTGACATGTTCTAGAACCATCCGGTTCTCCGTACTACAGTATTTTTGTCTTGTTCTACATTCCCCGTAGGGTTTGTACATGAAATTTTCTTATTTCATATACGGTTTGTTACATACTGAACAGGCAGCTCAATTTCCATATTTATCACAGTACGAGTTTGTTTTCTATTCATAATGTGGTTCCTTTCAGGTAGTACAGGCAACTCATGATTTATTCAATCATCCATCTCTCTACACATGCATTTCTTCTAGCCCTAGTGTTCATGCCACAACCCTACGGTTCAATCGAATAGATGTATTCTAAAACATGCGTTTACTTCTTCCTAGGGTCCATATCAAATCCTAGGTTCAACTAATTTTATGCATGCACTTTATTAATTTTGAAATTAGAGTAAGAATCACTCTACCAGGGTAACCGGGTGGAATGAGGGCTCGTACAGTAGCTTCCGACATCTCCGCAGGTCCCGTATACTCGACAGACTGGAGATCTATTACATGGGTTGGCAGGTCAAAAGTGTTCAAAATGACAAAGTATCATTACATAGAGAAACTTGCACGGAAGCCAAAGACTTTTCGCTTGTAGAAAACCGACATCGTTTGGGCCATGAACGGGCCTAAAAACACCAATCCTGATTGAAATCAGACGTCTGGGAAAGGTCCCAGACGTCTTAAACGAACTCACAATTATACCTTGCTCGGGGTGCCTTCCTCGGACGTCTGAGACTCAGTTCAAACGTCGAAGGGTGCCTTCAGACATTTGGAGATTCTCCCGGACGTCTAAAACTGCCTTGGTCCTTGCACCAACGTGCCTCCCAACCTCTTACACGTGCGTGCATGGTCAAAAATTTAGCAGAAAGATAATTGAAGAAAAATACTCTACCAAACGTTTGAGATTACCTTCGGACGTCCTACCAGACGTCTGGAAGTTACTCCGGACGTCTGATTTTGTGAAAAAATGATTCCACAGAATCGTTTCTGAATCCTTTCTCGCAGCGGAAGTCTGCAGCAATAGCAGCACCGCTTCGGCTCCTTCGCTCTCAGGCCGTCGCTCTCCCTCAGGTCCTACTCTCCTCGCTCTCCCTCTCCCACTTCCTCTCAACTGCCGGTGTGGGAACAGGAGAAGAGGGGGGGTATATATGGAGAGTGAAGGTGAGGGGGACGACATGGAGGAGGGGATGGTGGTTACCGCAAGGGGGAAGAGGTGAGGCGTGCTGGGTGAGGGGGAGGGAATGGGGTGCGTACAGTGATGAGAGGTGGTACGTCCCTGCAATTTCCCTCTCCCCCTCACAAACCCTCAAAACAAAAGATAAGGGCTTTAAAACTGCAGGTAAAACTGCAGGAAAACCCTTACGGATTCCGGAAATGACAAACGACTCTAGGAAAGGGTCATTTCAACATAAAAAACTTAAAGGAAGTTTTGTCCCTGAAACTTGAGTCGACTAGGGTGTGGAAATAAAAAAATGTGCATAACTTAAAGAGGATCGAAGTAGGTCAGAACGACGTACCCTCAGAAAGCTCAGGGTACTGTGCTCGCATCGCCGCCTCAGGCTCCCAAGTGGCCTCCTTGTACCGCTGGGTTCTCCACAGGACCTTCATTAGGGGTACCTCCTTCCATCTCAGTCTCCGGACGGCTCAGTCTAGTTTCTGTACAGGCCTCTTGGGATAGGTCAAGTTGTCCCCCACCTCGATGCTCACATGCCTCAGAACATAGTTGGAATCGGCGATGTACTTCCTGAGGTTGGATACGTGGAACACGTCGTGTACTCTAGAAAGCTGGGGAGGAAGGGCAAGCTGGTAAGCAATAGATCCTACCTGCTCCAAGACCTCAAAAGGCCCAACGAATCTTGGCGCAAGCTTCCCTCTCACCCCAAACTACTACAAGCCCTTCATAGGCGAAACACGGAGGAAGATGTAATCCTCAATCTCGAATTGTACCTCTCTACGCTTCAGATCAACGTAGCTCTTTTGCCTGCTCCTGACAGTATGGAGTCGTCAATGAATGTGCTCGATCACCTCCTGGCTCTGGTGTATCAACTGGGGACCAACCTTCCACTTGGTCCCCACCTCAACCCAGCTCAAGGGAGCTGTACACCTCCCGTACAGAGTCTCATACGGTGCCATGCCGATGCTCGAGTGATAGTTGTTATCGTATGTAAACTCTATCAGGGGCAAATGCTCATCCCAGGAGCTTCTCCAGTCTAGTACGCAAGTGCGTAGAAAGTCCTCAAGGGTTTGAATGGTGCGCTCTGACTGTATGTCGGTCTGGGGGTGATAGGCCGTACTGAACCTCAGACGAGTCCCCAGAGCCCGTTAAAACTCTGCCTAAAACTGGGAAGTGAAACGAGTGTCTTTGTTTGAAATAATCTCGCGAGGGACCCCGTGAAGGCACACTACGTCTCGAATGTCTTGCTTCGCCAGCTGTGTTGGTCCAAACGTGACTCGAATTGACAGAAAATGTGCCGTCTGTCAATCTGTCCACTATTACCTAGACTGCGTCTTGTCCTCGCTGTGTCACGGGTAATCCTACTACCAGGTCTATAGTGACTCACTTCCACTCTGGCATAGGAAGTGGCTGTAACGGCCCTGTAGGCCTCCGGTGCTCAGCCTTCACGTGCTGACATATCAAACATCGTTGAACAAAATGACCAACATCCCGCTTCATGCCCCTCCACTAGAAATCACGTCGTAGGTCATGGTACATCTTCGTATTCTCGGGATATGTGGTGAATCTGGATCCGTGTATCTCAGTCAAGAGCTCTCTCAATAGCTCCTCGTCTCTAGGAATGCACAAGCATCCCCTCATACACAGAACCTCATCAGTGAACGAGAACTCTCCTGGGCTCCCTGTCAATACCTGATCTCGAAGTGTCTGTAGATATGGATCCATCATCTACCTAGTCACGATACGATCTATCAACTCTGGTCGTGTCTGCCTCGCCACTGTCACCGCCCTGCAATATCCCTGTGACTCCTAGGGTCGCCAACTGCCAACCTCCTTTATGAGTCTCAAACTCTGTGCCTGTAAACATGCCAAGTGGGTCGGTGCCTTCCTGCTTAAGGTGTCAGCCACCACATTGGCCTTCCCTGGATGGTAGGAGATGCTGTAGTCGTAGTCCTTCAGGAGCTCTGACTAACGTCTCTGTCTCATGTTAAGTTCCTTCTGGTCAATCAGATATCTGAGGCTCTTATGGTCAGTGAAAATCTCAAACGTCTCTCCGTACAGGTAGTGCCTCCATGCCTTCAGTGCGAAGACAACTGGTGGTAGCTCCAAGTCATGGGTGGGGTAGTTATGCTCATGGGGCTTTAGTTGTCACGAAGCGTAGGCGAGAACGTGACCCCGCTGCATAAGCACACCTCCTAATCCCTACAACGAGGCGTCTGTGTAAACGACAAATCTACCACTGCTGTCTGGGATGGTGAGTACAGAAGTGGAGGTCAGCCTCTGCTTCAGCTCCTGGAAGCAAGACTCACACTCATCTGTCCAGGCGAAGGGCACGTCCTTCCGGGTCAACTGAGTCATAGGATGTGCGATCTGCAAGAACCCTTGGATAAACTGCCTGCAGTAACCAGCCAGCCCCAGGAAACTGTGAATCTCTGTCACTGTACGTGGCCTCTCCTACCTGAGTACGGCCTCAACCTTGGTTGGATCCACAGCCAGCCCATCTCCCGAGATTTTACATGGCCCAAGAAGGTAACCTGTTCTAACTAGAACTCGCACTTGCTGTATTTGACGTACAGCTTATGCCGTCTCAAAGTATCCAAGACCATGTGGTGATGCTATCCATGCTGTGCCTGATCCCAGGAGTAGACGAGTACGTCGTCAATAAAAAACCACCACGAACTGATCCAGGTATGGCCGGAAGACGCGATTCATCAGGTCCATGAAAGCGGCAGGGGCATTGGTCAGCCTAAACGGCATGACCAAGAACTCATAGTGACCATACTGCGTGTGGAAGGCTGTCTTGGAGATGTCGATCTCTCTGATCCTCAACTGATGATAGCCCGACCTCAGATCTACCTTGGAAAATACTGTGGTCTCTCAGCTGGTCGAAGAGATCATCGATGTGAGGCAGTGGGTACTTGTTCTTGACGGTGACCCGGTTCAGCTGTCTGTAGTCGACGCACAGCTGAAGAGTACTGTCCTTCACAAATAGAACAGGGGCTCCCCACGGGGAGGCACTGGGCCTCACGAAGCCCTTCTCTAGCAGGTCCTATAACTGTGACTTGAGCTCTCGCAGCTCAAGCGGGGCCATCCGGTACAATGCAATAGAGAAGGGGTCGATCTCCAGTACTAATGAGATCTCAAACTCGATATCATGCTCAGGTGATAGTCCTGACAGCTCCTCTAGAAAGACGTCGGGGTACTCACGGACTACCGAGATACTCTGTAAGTCGACCACGGGGCTAGGCCCTGCCACGACACAAGTGAGGAAGCCCTCGCACCCCTGCCTCAGTAGCTTTGCTGCCCGAAGCACGGAAATGCACCTGAATCCTCCGTCTACTGGCTGGCCGTGGAACTTGAAGGGAGGCAACTCTAATATGGAGAAAACGGTCTTCCTCCCAAAGCAGTCTACTAGGGCATGGTAAGCAGCCAGCCAGTTCATCCTCAAGATTACGTCGAAATCCTCCATCGGAATCATGATTAGGTCAATCGGAAGATTATGTCCCCCTATCGTGATCTCACAGTCAGTGAAAATCTTATCAGCGACAAACACCTATCCACCTGGGCCTCTAATTAGGAATGGCTCCTCTAAAAGTATACTACTTGACCCCAAGCTGACGGCAAAATCTATAAAGACAAACGAGTACGTGGCATCGGAATCAAAAAGTGTGTAAACGAGCCTACCGGAAACTCTAACCATACCTGCTACTATGGAGCCTGAAATTCTAGCATCTCCGTGAGTCAGGGCGTTAATACTCCCTTCAACCCTCGGTGTAGAAGCAGCCATGCTCTGGGCTGGGCGAGAAGCAGCTGACCGGTACCCTCCTCATGACTGCTGTCCTCCTCGGGCCTGGTAATCGCGGCCACCAGATCGACCTCCAGTGTTTGGTGCTAGGAGCGTCTGCTTTGCTCTGGCCCTGGATGGACAGTCCCTTCGTATGTGGCGCAGCTGACCACACTGGTAGTAGAGGAGAACACAACCTCCTTACTTTGTCTGCTGCCCCTACTAGAGGCTAGGCGGGGGTCATGGCAGCCTCGACCACGCGGGAGAAGGTAGGCAACTTCAGGAGCTTTACATACCCCCGAATGGCAGGTCGGAGGCCCTCAGTGAACCTCCACAGGCGTCCTCGGTAGATGCAGCTGTCGGGGCGAAGCGTGACAATTCTAGGAAACGCTTACGATACGCGCTAACCATCATCACCCCCTGATGGAGAGTGTGGAACTCCCACCTCATCTGATCCTGCTAGGTCTGTGGGAAGTACTGCTCGCAGAATAACACCACAAACCAGTCCCACGCCAGCTCTCCTTCCTCCTATCCTCTGACCGCCCTCCACCACCTGTGGGCTGCACTCTCCAGCTGATACGTGGCGAAGGCTACGCGCCACTCTACAGGGGGACGGATTGTGTTAAAGATCTCCATTTGCTCCAACCAATCCTCTGCCTTAGACGGGCTCTCCTCCCCCCTGAAGGAAGGGGGCTTCAGTTTCCTAAACTGGTCGAAGACCTCGTGGTTGAGCCGCAACGAGGGTATGGGCACACCTCCTGGCAAGGACTCGTGCCCTGAAGTGTCTGAAGAAGGTGGGGGTGGTGGAGGATCACCCCCTCCCCCTCCAGCTCGTCCAGCGTCCTGGCAGCTCCCCTGTCTCACGGAGGACTCCCTCTCTGCATTCCTAGGAAGAGGCGGCTGAGGAGGAGGCTGTTGGAGCTCCTCCCGTATGAGATCTCGGATCAATTAGGCAAGGTTCAGGGCCTGAACGCCTAGGAGAGGTGGAGAGGCCCCGTCCTCAGCCCTCGCTCACCCTCCCCTACGACCACGCCCGCAGCCACGACCATGACCACGTTCATGGCCCGCCTCAAGAGCTCCCTGTCGAGGCATCTCCTACATGAAGATCGAGGAGGAAAAATGGAATTGTCAGTGACCTTACAGAGAAAAAGACTCGAAAGCGACCATCAAGATAACACGTTGTGATGGTTATCCTAGCTGCATGTACAAGTGTGGTTATTTCCGGACTATTCGATTCGTTTCTCGGGATAACCTTACCTAATATCATCTTATCACGACCCATTCCCGGCTCCTTACAGAGAATCTGAAGACGGGTCGCTTCAACGAACCCCAAGACCTAGTCGTCCAGTGAAAAATAACTGAATACACATTCATTTCGCAACCACACAAGTAATGTAGCTAAGCAGAAAATAAAAACTGATAGTAGAGAAAAAGAACGGCAATTATGATAATATTATGGGCCATCAACGAGATGTACAAGTATAGAACACAGCCATCACAACAAAAAAAAACTAGTACACATATGATGTAATTATAACTGGAATAACATGAATTACATGAACTCACTACAACACTAGCAGAAGGAAAACTACAACTGGGCTCGCTGGGCCCAGCGCTCTCAACAGCCGGTGGCTCTAACTGCTCAAATCCCTGACCTGTACAAGGTTATAACATTTGGAGTCAATTAATGCTGATTAGAGTAGTGGCTAAAATATGTAATGTAATTTAAACAAGCAACTTAAAATATTATCTTCTGATTCAATTATCTTATTACGTGTTGCTGGTTTGAGTACTTTAATCGGGTTTCATGGCATTGCTTAATCTTCATGTTTCCTAAGGGAATGATCTTGCTTGTAGTTTTCCCGTGATGCGGGATGTACACGTGACACTCTCCTGGTCGGGAGAGTCCCCTGTGGTAGTTCTACACCCGGTTTACTACCTCGAGGTCACGGTCGCGACATAACGGTCATTATGGCACACGTGATAAGCGCACGGGTAGCTACCATGCACTAGTACGCAGTTAGTTGTTTCCGCTAGCGGGTACGCCCAAACGTACAGCATGGAATATCACAAGGCCTTGCCATTTCAGAACAAGGGTCTCGCCCCTCAGAAACAGGGGTCTCACCCCTCACAGTCTGCGTACTCTCGTCTGATTATCTCTGTTTGCCAATGGGCTTAACAAAAGTCGGTGTATGATGGCCAATTCTAACCTTGGGCCCCCTGAGGCAGCTAGCTCCCCCTTACACTAAGTAGCTCTCATCGGTACTACGTACGCGATGGTCAACTGGAGTCGACGTAGAATAGCCAAACCCACCCCAGGTTTCCACCCAAGGGCGGTAAGCTCCCCTCTACTTTAAAAGGGATAGTTGCTATCTTCAGTATTACATACACGAAGGCCAGCTCACCTCCCTAAATGAAGTCCGAACAGCCGCCCGTGGCGACATGTTCCAGAACCATTCGGTTCTCCGTACTACAGTATTCTTGTCTTGTTCTACATTCCCCATAGGGTTCGTACGTTAACTTTTTTTATTTCATATCTGGTTTGGTACATACCGAACAGGCAGTTCAATTTCCATATTTATCACAGTATGAGTTTGTTTTCTATTAATAACGTGGTTCCTTTCAGGTAGTACAGGCAACTCATGATTTATTCAATCATTTATCTCTCTACACATGCATTTCCTCTAGCCCTAATGTTCATGCCACAACGTAGGGTTCAATCGAATAGATGTATTCTAAAGCGTGCATTTACTTCTTTCTATGGTTCATCTCAAATCCTAAATTCAATTAATTTTATGCATGCACTTTATTAATTTCGAAATTACGGTAAGAACCACTTTACCAGGGTAATAGGGTGGAAGGGGGGCTCTTATAGTAGCTCCCGACGTCTCCGTAGATCCCGTATATTTGATAGATTGGAGACCTATGACATGGGTTGGCAGGTCAAAAGTGTTTAAAATGACACGGACAAAGTACCATTACATAGAGAAACTTGCATGGAAACTAAAGACATTTCGTTTATGGAAAACTGACACCATTTAGGCCCTGAACGAGCCCAAAAACACCAATCTTGACTGAAATCAAACGTCTGGGAAAGGTCTCAGACGTCTTAAACGAACTCACAGGCATACCTTGCTTGGGGCACCTTCCTCAGACGTTTGGGACTTAGTGTAGACGTCTGAGGGTGCCTTCAGACATCTGGAGATTCTCCCGAATGTTTAAAATCGCCTCGGTCCTCGCACCGACGTGCCTCCCAACCTCTGACACGCGCATGCACGGTCAGAAATTTGGCAGAAAGATAATTGAAGAAAAAATACTCTACCAGATGTCTGAGGTTACCTTCGGACATTCTACCAGACTTCTGAGTTTACCTTTGGACGTCTTACCAGACGTCTGGAGGTTACTTCTGACGTATGATTCTGCGGAAAAATGATTCCACAGAACTATTTTTGAATCCTTTCTCGCCGCGGAAGTTTGTAGCAGCAGCAGCACCGCCTCGGTTCCTCCGCTCTCGGACCCTCGCTCTCCCTCAGGTCCTCCTACTCTCCTCGCTCTCCCTCTCCCACCTGCTCTCGACTGCTGGTGTGGGAACAGAAGGAGGGGGGGTATGGACGGCATGGAGGAGGGGATGGTGGTCACCGCAAGGGGGAAGAGGTGAGGTGTGCGGGGTGAGGGGGAGGGAATTGGGTGCGTACGTCGAGGAGAGGTGGTGGGGAAATTGTGGAGGCATCCCTGCAATTTCCCTCTCCTCACAAACCCTCAAAATAAAAGATAAGAGCTTTAAAATTGTAGAAAAACCTCTGCGAGTTCTACTTTAGGGAAAGATCATTTCAAAAACCTTTAGCAAGTGCATGACTTATTTGGCTGACACTTCATAGTCTGCTATCTGTCTCCCTGGCAAAAATCGGATTGATTGGGGGAAATTAATATGATCAGGACAGGCCTAATTCTCCTAGCAACGAGCTTGGCTAGCAGTTTGTAGAGTGTTGGTGAGGTTAATTTGCCAAAGATTCTTGGGCACCTTGGGATTAATACTTTTGGGCACCAGCACCAAGTAAGTTCACTCATGACAAGCAGCGTTTGAGAAGTGGTAAAGCAATCATGCACAAACTCGTTCATGGTGTTCCAACCCTTTTGGTAGAATGCATGAAAGCCACCGGGACCAAGAGTCTGGCAAGAGGCCATACAAAATAGCACGTTCTTTCTCCCGTCCTCTTGGGATATTGAACTACTATGAAGAGATAGCAACAAAGTATTCAGATCATTGTGCAATGTTTGGAGCAAATTCCAAGGGCATGATCAAAGTTGATGATGGTAAGCTATGTCCACCACCAGCTCGAATTAAATCATTCATAGAATCCTTAATTTGCCATTTTAAGCTTTATATAGAGGATTTTTTTGTACCAACTTCGTCAACCTATACCACAGTGGAAGCGTCCAAAGGAGAATTTGGTGTCTTTCTTATTCTTCCCCTGTCAACCCTCCCTCCATAAAAAGAGCCAACTCTAGCTCCATGAAAATTTTTTAGGTGTATAGGTTGCAAAAATTGATCATTGATCGATTAATCGTATATAGTCGAAAATTGAATTGTATATCAATATTTAAGTTTACATTCAGATAGATTAATTAATTAAAAGATTATCTAATTAATCAATTGATTACTTGGCTGATCGAATGTTGGGAGTTCATTTTTTTGCATTGTGATCGACATGTCAAAGACAAGAAGAACCCCCCTTGACATCTTCCCTCTAGTCCTATATTTAACACCTAATCAAATTCTAACGCTACGGTTCTTCTATTTTCAACCTTCCATCATCACCGCCTTTCTTGTTGCTTATTGGATCTTTTTAAGAGCATACGCCTGTCAAAGAATAATACTAATATATATATATATAATTAATTTTCAATTAATCACCTATATTCTATAACCGACTATCATTTTCTACGGCCATGACACTGGTATTATTTCTCATGCAGGGTAACGTTCCCTATGCTTTAAACGTGTCATGGCTCAATAGCCAACTTGTGCCTGGTTCTTTCATTTTACCACGTTGCAATAGTATGCTCGTACCTTTGGCCTTATATCGTAAGGTTAAAATAAAGTAAGTGAAAGTTAAATATAGTAGATAAATAAATATGCTATATATAAAATTTTAACGTAATATTTTATTCACGTCATCCTATTCATTACACATCACCAAATCAACTTATTTATTATACGCCCACACACAGCATTGCACAGTCAAAATGTAATAAATCAAAATTTTGTCTTCATTGATAATAATTGCGTGTTTTTGGATAAGAAAGTATTGTCGTTGATATTACGTATGGCATACGCAGTAATAAAAATATATGGAGTTCTGTAAAGTATTTTAAACGATATCAAATGCATTCTTCTATCGTGCATGCCCAGAAAAATAACAATCTATCTATACCCTCTTAAAAAGAACGCATTCAAGCAAATATGGGAAGTTTTACTCCCTTGGCAAAAGAGAGAGAAAAAAGGACACATTAATTGACGACAACCATTACGTTTAGTCATTGTATAGAGATTAGGGTGCCAGTACAGAAGTATGATTTTGTAAATAATATATCTTCATGATCAAAATAAATTAATTAAAAATAAAAATATATCGATTAAAAATTAAAATATATCAGTTAAAAATAAAAATATATTGATTGAAAATAAATATCTACTCGTTAAAAATAAAAATATATCAATATAAAATAATTCTTTATCTATATCATATTATTTTACCTATAAAAAATAATATTTTAACAATTGAAAATAAATTTTATTAATAAAAAATTAAAATATAAAGATTAAAATACATCACTCTTACTTTATAAATTGTAAAATACGTTACGTGTATGCTTCTTTATTTTTTCATTAGAAATTATAGGTAGTATTTTTAAACGTGAGGAAAGGATCCCCTGCCAGTTCTTACTTTCTTTTATATATATATATCGTCATATTCCACTATTCGGTTTTAATGTTGTTGACTTGATTGGAAAACGAAATATGCAAAGAATCGCATGTCATTTGTTTTATTTCTAATCCAACAGCATCAAAATGCTTCTCTAAATAAAATTGATCTTCAAACTATTCACTTCTTAGGAATAATGTAAGTTTTACAAAAAAACGTAAAGCCAAAATCAAATACGAACAAACTTAATAAACTTACCATGCCTATGTAAGAAAATCTTGAACATAAGAAAATACCACATTAATCTACCTTTTCTAGATTTTTCGCATAGGAAATCTTGTGTAGCGTTTGATGTCAAATAGCGCTTGCATTGATCTAAATCCGTTTTGTCTCTGACAGATGGAAAACAAGAAGGTACAAGATTTGTCGTTGAGAACAGAAAAACTAATGCCATGCCAAAGCATCCGCTAATTAATCTTATAAACTGAAGAAAAATAGGGGATGCAAAGGGAAAGGTGGCTCGGTGGTATATTTGAGTCATTTCCAAAATTCAAAAAAACCAGATTGGACTTTTTGACGGGGGGCTGTAGTTGAATATTATTATCAAGGGAGAAGTTGCTGCTCCTACCTTGGGGTCTATGAGGACTCTTTCTCCGGGAAATCAATGAGGGAAATTGATCGTCTTCAAATGGAGGAAAGGCATTGACTCTTAGATTGAGCAAAAGAGTAACATTTCCTTGCAATGACAGTTATCGTCCTGGAAAGGGATAAAAAATAAAGGCTCTTGCACTCTTAATATGTGAAAAAAATCATATTTTTTACATACGAAAAATTTCCAATTTCCTCGAGAAAAAGGGGAGAAAATCAATTACCCCCCGTAACATAGACCTTAAATCACTTTACCTTATGTCCTTTGAACTTCTATTATTTGGCCTCTTTTCTTTTTTTGTTTCTGTTCTTTTAAGAAGATAAATATGATTAGCAGAAAAATTTGATGTCGTGACCTCTTGAATGCCAACGGAATGTCTTACCATGAACTAACCCCTTAGTGGCACCTCGTATACTTGTAACTTCAATTAAGAGACTCTATATATAACTTGAAGTACATTATCTTTTAAAAAATTGCAGACAAAAACACACAATACGCTTAAAGAACTGTGGGGCTAATTATATATATACATGAACACACAATATGCTTAGTAAGAATGTAGCTAATCATATATAGAGTAGAATAATAGACAAGAGAACAGTCGGCAAGAGACTGGGACACAGGATGGTGAAGGAAAGCATAGGTCCTTTTTTTTTGTTCAATTCTTAAGAGGTGGTCCAGCAGACTAGCGAGGGGACCTTCCGATGGAAGTTGAAAAGCATACAAACAAAAAGAAAGGACGTTGCACGACGAGCTCTTCCCCGTGATTTCAGCTTATACTTTGGGGGCTTATTGGCTTTACCTCGAAAACAAACCCCATATATGTCGAAAGCATTTATGAAAGACTTCACAGAAGATATCTAAAATAACGTGTTTATAGAGATTATTCTTATTCCTTGCATTGAATCCCATCCATTGGGAGTGGAGAAGGATTCCCGACGTCCTATACCGTCTATAAATTAAGAGCAGCCTCCTCATTGTGGACTTCGAGGGGTTGAGTTTAAATAGAGACATGCAACCGATAGGGTCGCGGTCACAAGAGCTGCAACAAGTCCAAGAGGAGATTTACATTGGCACTGCAGATGCTCAATCAGCAATGGTGAGTACCATTACTTTGATACCAATTAGAGATTGAGAGAGGGTGTGTAGAGACAGGGGGTGTTATATTGGATGGGGGCTCCTGAGGTCAAGACTAACTTGATTGGTTGATCGACGGGTTTCCTCTCTTACATTTGGAGTGTGAAACCCCACCTCGTATTCACCACACCTTGTGTGACTCGCAACCTGTTCCCCCGAGATCCGGGAACAGTTCCACAATTTTGATTCAAATGAGGTTGTTGCAATCCCCATTTTGTTGGGATTTTTACTTGACCACAAGGTCACAAACAGATATTTGGATCTGTTCAACAATTTGGCTATTTCCCATAACCCCTAAACAGGCTTACCATGAAAGAAGCACGATTGAACCTCTGGACTTATCAAGTACAAGTATTTGACAGCTAACAAGCACATCCACTTAATTCGCAAAGCGCACTTAAGTCACAAAACGTCTTGAATATTAGCAAGTTCAACTCTTCCATATCTAAGAACCCTCAGCAGAAGGTTGGGTCAGCCCATGCTTCACCAACAGCTTGGTCAGATCCTCGGGGGAACAAACCTGGTAACTGACCTCTCCCAATGGTGACATGAAAATTTCTGCGAGCTCAAGCTTCTCAGGGGTCAGGGTAGTGCTGTCCATAGTTTTGCTCAGCACTTTGAGTGCAAGCTGCACAGCTTCCTCCCTTGTAATGTCCTCCTTGTAGTCCTGCTTCAGCATCGACTGAGCAGCCTGATTGTTTGCCCCGATGGCAGCCGCCTTCCACCCGCCATAGTTCCCACTTGGATCGCTCATGTACAACTGGAATCCAAAATTCTTGTCCCATCCAGCAAAGAGGAAAGAAACGCCAAACGGTCGAAGGCCTCCAAACTGTGTATACCCCTGTTTGGTGTCACATAGGGCCTGCACAAGCTGCTCCACAGGCATAGGCTCCTGGTATGCAAATGTATAACGCTGAGCCTGAAGGCGAGCTGTGTTTAACAGGATGTTAGCATCCGACATAATTCCTGCTACGGCACAAGCAAGGTGGTCGTCGATCTTGTACATCTTTTCAGTAGATTTGGAGGTCTGAAGAAGCTTAGAGGTCACCTTCTTCTCACCCACCAGAACGATCCCATCTTTTGCAAGCAAGCCAATGGCGGATCCAGCATTGCCAATGGCCTCCATTGCATATTCCACTTGGTAAAGCCGACCTTCTGGGGAGAAGATGGTTGTGCGGCTGTCATAACGGCGTGACATTTTCTACAAGTGTATACTGAAATAGAAAAGCAAGTAGCAGTAAGTCTGCCTTGACAACAAATAATACAGAAAATATAGGAGTATAATACCATCATTAAAAATACCCAAATCAGAAAAAATCTTGGAATGGAATTTATGCAATATCTATGGAGGCCCAATTGCTTGTTCAGCATCTACAGTGAATTTTTCATTTGGGAAGAAAATTAGTTTGTATTTCTCATCATAAAAACTCAATAAAAGAAGACTAACCAAGTAGAAAGAAATCATGAGATGATAATCCCAAAACAATAGACATCAAATGAAAGACCAACCAAATAATGATTAATTTTTCAATACCAATGCCTATCCAAGTAGAGCTATTCTCCGCATCCATGCTACCACAAGCAACCCCTTGGACTCGGTACATGGAAAAATTAAACAGATTTGAAGAAGGCTAATATAGCTTGGTATAATCATGAGGAATGGAGACTGAGAAAATCAAAAGGAAAGCCACTTGGCATTGAGTGAAGACATCTGGTCATTCAAGAACCACCTTAAATCACATTGCTCATCCATGAATGGCAGTTCTCTCATGCACTCTTTGGATGGTGGAATAAGAAATAAGGAATAAAACATGAAGACATTGGAATCTAATCCATTCTTTCTGTGTTGATGGTAAACAGAGCAGATGAAAGAAAACAATGCTATAGAAAATCAATTTTATTAAGAAAGTGGTGAGCTTCCAAGCTTGCCTTGAGTTGTACTTCATTACTTTTTATATGCAATTTTAATTAAAAAAATGGCAAAATCTCAAAGCAAGGGATCACTATTGTACACAAAAATGATAAAGTACAATGTACTGTGGAATTCTAAATAGTATGAAGCAGGTATGTACTAAATATGCTGACATGGTTATAGCATTATGTATTCAGATTGAAGCAAATCCACCAAACATGCATCCTATAAATATGCCTTGAATAATGAGCCGGAAAAAATCTGAATATACCATCATGGGATACAAACAAACAAGTTTAATAAGATTATCCTAAAGCACATGGTTTATGTAGCACGCACCCTTTATAAAAGCTTATTCACATATGAAGAGAATACAATATGGGAGAATATATGCATGGGTAACAATCCCCAATAAGAACTATTTTTTTCTAAAAAAAGGCATTTGCAAAAATATTTGTGTGCATTTCAACCAACAAAAGCCAAATTGTTTCCTTTTCAATATTCATTTCTCTGAGTGAAATAAGGGAAATTTGGTCCAAAATTTTGCTTTAAACCGAACTTTTTTTTTCCTCAGACTCGTATGTGTTGCTATTCCCAATCCATTAGATGATAGCCAAGTTTGACATCAACAAATTGGCATAGCATGAGTGAAGACCAAGTTCATGCTATTACACAAACTCAACAAGAAACCATTATAGTTAAGATTTGTGCCACACATAGTAAGCTTGCTGACCCTGGGATGAAATCACAATAAGCCTATTTTGGATGCCATTATGATGCAGGGGAATATCAGGAATAGTATAGTGAAAATCACAGCTTAGAGTGCTGGCCATCAGGCATGGAGGCAAGTATTGATTCTGAGAATTATTACTTTAATTTTCTTTAATTGAGTCACTACATGATCTCGGCATCAGGGATGACCATGAAGCCAAACAAGTATATACTTTCAAAGCATGTGTTTCACTTGTACAGTTGAAATAATGCCTTCATAACAAGCAGGTTTTCACATATGATTTTCCCTATCACTTCTTAGTCTCATCGAGAGAGGACTTTACCTTTGCTTGCCTACGCTCAATTGTTGCTAGTGTCTAACGGATACTGAGAAATTGTTATATACCATGAAACACTCTCAAGAGGTACAGCTCTACTGCCTAAACATGTTTACATAAGTGATCATGAAACATGAAAATAGTTCGCTTAGGTATCATTACCACCTTTCAGGATTCCTTTCTGCAAGATCATGGAATTATATTATTCTTCTTTGGCAGCTACCAAATCCAGACAAAGGATATGATGACTACCTGGAGAAGTAAGCATTAAGTTTTCTTTAGTAAAAATATAGTGATGCCATCACCATAGAAGTTATACCAACTCACCCTCAAGAAACCCAAACATAATAGTCACCATTCATATTACATATCCATTCCAACAAACATGAAAAGATTTTTAACTCCCCAAAAAAACTGCACAACAACCACACCATGGTTTCCAATAATTGATAATGCCTCTTTCCCTTGGATTTCCATGCTGGATATGGATACTTATTGGTCACCATGGTATAAAATGGAAAATCAGTTGCCTTGACCAATACCAAACCAGATAAAATGCATAAATAACTGAAACTTGGAAGAAACTAACACAACATACATACAACTGCCCTTGACCTCTTTAAAATGAATAATAAGGGTAGCTTTGGAATTTGAGAAAATCTTATGCCCCAACTGGATGAGAGTTGGTGTGTTTAGGATGAATTGGAAGATATGGACTTACAGTGCCGATGGAATAGGTGTTGTCTGCAAGCAGCAAAGTTTTGAAAACTGAAATGGCCATTGAACAGGCCAGGCTCCTACTTTGGTTTTTACTGGTCCAATTGACATTCAAACCAGTGGTAACGGCATCATTTGAAAAAAATAGGAGAAAACCAAATTGTACATCCTATAATTTGATTTTCATTGATCCAACCGAGTCAAACCAGGTTGGACCAGCGGTTAGTTTATAAAAAACTAGATATATCTATCAGAAAATGTTATCTTAGAAGTTTAATTACACTACAAAATAACACACATGTACCAAAAACAAAAGGTATAAAAATCAAGTATATCATGTGTACCAATACTGTCAAATTGTCATATTATAGTCTCCAGTATGATGCCCATCATACCAATAGGATCAAATTGTCATATTACATTTTGCAGTATGATGCTGAGGAAATCTTAACTTGTCAAGCAGTTCCTAGACATACATTACTTGATGGAAAAAGTTAGGCTGGAAAACATATAATTAAACGAGAGCAGCACCATGAAGTGATAATTCTATATTTTACATGCATAATTCATGCCCAGTGTTTTTTGTTTCTGTATAAAAATAAGCTATCATTAGCATCTTTTTACTTGGATTGATCTTTGTATAAATTTTATCTTTTGCAGTTAGCACTTGAATAATAAGCAATGGAAAAGACATGGAGAGGAGATGAACAAATAGATGGCCGTGTTGTGAACCTGCACCTATGACCTCATAGATACATCTTGCCATCACATATGCATACTTATATGTGGGCATTATCCAAATCCTACACAAACGAACCCAAGCACCCCTTCATTCTAAGTAGAACCCAAGTCAAAGTGCATTAAATACTAAATAAGTCCATGTGTTCCTACAATCCCAACAAGTACCAATTCTTATCAATTAATGCACCTTTTTACTTAGTGATCCCATCAATCCATTCCAACAACTCACGAGCACATCCTATAAATCCCTCACCACCAACTCATCCCCATTCCCATTAATTGCATGTGAAATTTGCAATACTATTGTGACCATTCATCCATCTCATTCACGTGAAATTTTTGGTTGGCAGCATAATGCCATAACAAAGGGGTACTAAAATCCATTAAACTAATCCATTAGTTGGTGCAACTGCACACAATTTATATCCCATTAATTCTATGATAATGTTACTATTAAAGGCTGAAAACCACATTTTTTTCCTCTTCAATTCATTTCAATTCAATTGCCCATCATTTATTTTGTTTATTTTATTTCCCACCTTAATTCACCCATTCAATTCCTTAAACCTTTTGATTTTATTCCTTAAGTAATCTATTATACTCTATAAATAAGATAGCATCCCCTCCTTGTTACCTACCTAGTCTCCTACCAATAATCTCCCATATGCACTTCTTTCATAGCCTAGGTCCACTCCCCTTATACCTTGGCCACTATTCTCACCTTAGCCATTCATCCAGTTGTCACCATCACTGCCACCACCTCTAACTATGGCCACACATCATCTCCATCTACGCCAACAATGACATCCTTGTTGCATTGTCACATCATCGACAACTCTACACTTCTACAACCTCGTGTGGCTACGGAATCAAGGGAGGAAAACATGATCATGGCCGTGATTTCGTGTGGTGCTCGTGGCTTCATCTCGAAGGTTGTCATCCATTAATCGCATGCGGGTTGAGGTTCAAATCCATACTCGAGGAATCATTCTTGTATCTTTTGAATATATCTTTATATAATCAAACTTGTGATTTGTTTTGTATATTTTGTCCTTGTTTGATTTGAACAATGAAATAGCTACACTTCTTTTGCCTAAGAGATTAGATTTTCATTTACGATTTAGTGTGCATTTGTTTTAGTTAATTGATTTTCCATTAGACTAGCAGATATCCAAGTTAATCCATACCCATAATTTGTTTCATATAGGATAGCTTAAGCTTAGGACCACATCCTAGTTAAGCTATAACCTTAGGAAACAAATATTGGATAGATTAAGCCTAGGAGAGATCTTTTCCACTAATTGGTTAATTGAAGATTATTTTACGGATCGTGAATTTTATTCAACTTTGGTGGTTTTATTTTCCTAGCATTAACTTAATCATACAAAAATAAATAAAAAATCTCAATTGCATCATTGCTTAAACAATAAAATTAGTAGTTTGTAATCTTATTGGGATTAGTTTCACCACTCATAACCTCTTCGTAGACTCCACCCAATTCACCACTTGTTATATAGTTTCAATTGATCGATTTTCTTTTTTCAAAATGTGCTTGAATGAGGAAGCAATCATCAAGCATAGTCTTATATATGCAAGATTTACATATTCCCTTCTCGCATTTTTGATAGCTCACATACATTTACACTCCAGAGGTGGTTGCACATATGTGAGGAATGGCAAGACATGCAACTTTCCTTGCACAAACACTTAAAAAACAAAACTTTGAATGAATCAGTCAAAATGGAACTTCATGTAGATCAAGCAGCTAATAAACCTAA
This sequence comes from Thalassia testudinum, assembly GCA_037157565.1. Classification (NCBI taxonomy): domain Eukaryota; kingdom Viridiplantae; phylum Streptophyta; class Magnoliopsida; order Alismatales; family Hydrocharitaceae; genus Thalassia; species Thalassia testudinum. Next base: position 77,761,971 of record JAZHRO010000022.1, on the reverse strand, counting down.
ACTATATCAAACTCACATAACAGAACATGAAATCACATCATAAAACATGAATGAAAAAAGGAAGGTGAGAGGGGTTGTGGGTGGCAAAGGGGCAGCAGTTTCTGTAAGAAAAGGTTAGTGGAGGGGAAGGAGGGCCATCGACGGTAGGTTTGGCTGTAAGATGGACGAAAGGGAGAGACATGGGTTGCTGGGGGTTATAGGGGATTTGCAGGGGTAGAGGATCACAGGAGGTGGGTTTGGCCACAGGGAATGATCAGGGGTGGCAGGAGAAGGGAAGGGGTCGTGGAAGGGGAAGGGAAGATGCAGGAAGCAGGTGACCTCACAATGAAAGAGATGTGTGTTGACAGTGAATTGAAAGGTGATGGTCGCTGCTACAGATGAGATGTGTGTCGATGGGGATGGTCGACAGTAGCGATGAGGGGTCAAGACGACAGAGGGGGTCAGGGCAAAATGCATAGGGAAGTGGGGGAACGAGTGGAGCATGGGGGACCAAGGTGAGGATTTGAGCCGAGGCCCACGGTTGATTTTGCCTTTTTTCTTGGGATCTATGCATCTATAGATCCGGCAGGGGACAATGATTGTGGCAGTTACCGTTTATGTCGGATCATTTATTTTCCTCCTCACTGTGTGCTTATCTTTTTTAATTTCTTTGCAATTGCTACAGTGTTCTGTCACGCACATGCTCTCTCTCTCTCTCTCATCTCTTTTCATGTAGGATCGTTTATTTCCTACCCCACTGGGTGCTTATTTGTTTTTAATTTCTTTTTTATTGCTACAGTGTTCTGTCGCGGGTACGTGCATGCGCTCTCTCTCATCTCTTTTTCTATTATTTTTCCTCTTATTTCATTTCTCTTGCACACTACTTAACGCATACGTTCGTTTTAAATTCCATCTCCGCTTTCAACCTACTCATCTTATGCTCTTCCATTAGAGACCAATATTGAGCACGCTTTTATGAGAGTATTAACTAATACATATACAAAATCAGGTAATATAAAGACAATCTAAGACACTAATTAAAATTCAAAATACACCAAACAATGTATTTTGCAACATGCAGTGCGTTTTGATTTCCAATTAGTGTTTTTTTTCCCACGGTCAAAAACCAAGATACATCGACCAATGCATTTTACAATGCACGATGTGTTGATTTTCCACCGATAGAGAACTAAGATGCACCAGGCAATGCATTTTGCAACGTGCAATGTGTTTTGATTTCCGATCGATGTTTTTTCCCCATCAATTGAAAATCAAGAACACCGGCCAATGTATTTTACAACGCGTGGTGTCTTGATTTTCCACCAATCGAAAATCAAGATGCACCAATTAAAATCATGTTGGATTTTCATATGATTGACTTTTACACTCTCGCAACAACGCACAAGTTAAAAACTAGTACATATGTAAAGGAGTTTCGCCCGATGGAACGATTTGATTGGTTCATTGATTGAATTGGGTTTTCTCTTAGTTCACATAGGTTTCCTCTTCTTTTCTGAATTGCCATAGGGGCGAAGGGTTACCGGAAGAGGAGGTTTGGTGGCAACGATTGAAGAAAGATATGAAGAAGGGAGAGGGAGCCACTAGAAGATGTCAAAGGATGAAGGAGATAGGGTGGCAATGCGCTGAGAGGTGCTAAATGACAAGGGAGATAGGGTGGCAGCTCACATTGGAGGCCATGGGAGAAGATGGAATAATTAAGATTTTTTTTGTCATAGGTGGAAAATGAAAATTTGAAAGTCGATTAGGAGGAAGGAAAGAGACTTCTCACTATTTTTAAAAATTTTACATTCCAATAATTTATATTTATGTATTTTACACACGCACACATGTATACACATGTACACAATTATCAAACATTTAACGAACTTGTGTCATTTTCTCACTTTTCTTGCATTTATTTTCCATCTTATGTTTATTTATGATTATGAAAAAACCGGTGTTGTGATCTACTTCATCTTGTAAATTTGCTTTAGTGACAATAAAATAAATATATATTGTGCATTTCCCTAAGAATCAACCTGACTTACCACTTTATGTGATTCACCGGTTAATTTTATTTTATTGATTATGCATATTTACAAGCCCGAACAACGACAATATTTCCATTTATTTTTATAATTGTGATGCACCGATCAATTTAGCAGGAAATGCACCATTATATGTTTGTTTTTAGTCACTCTTATTTATAACATTTGTAAAATATTTGCATTTTCATGAAGCTAACACCTTCTCTTTGTCTTGTGAGGTACCGGGGAGCTTAGCGAGAGGAGGAGATTTGGTGGAACAACCCTCATCATTGCATCATTTCGTTTTTATTTTTAGATTAGATTAGCTTGGTGTGGACTTTAGACTCTATTTCATTGCTTTATCTGGACCCTTGTTCTGGGTTGATTTTTTGGACTTGTCCCATTTCTTGATTTTTATTTTCTTATGTGGATATTGTTTGCATTTCTTTTGTTGCTTTCTCTCACATAAAAAAGACTAAAAAAAAAAGTTAGAAGAGCATATTAGGCATATAGGTTTATATCTTCAGCTGCCTATAGATTTTATTTTGTGCATTGCACCATATTGCACTATTGAAAGCTGGTGGAAAGGTACACATTCCTCTCTTTGCATCGATACCTGCCAATCATTGCATCCACCTAAAGAAGACCACCTAATTTGTTTGAAAAGATTTAACAAAGTGGTCACCTATTAAAATTGGGATTGTTTAAGAGATTTAACTTAAAATCAAGTGGTATAAAGTGTGTTAAAGGAATTGAGTGCGGTTTTCAAAACTAAAAAGATCACATGTGTGATGCACACATGAGCATTTAAGTACATCACACATAAGGACTAGTAGAGACTCCTATCTCTTCTCCTTGCACCACAAGGCAGTTAGCCAACAAGTCATAAGGTTGTTTCTCCACTAGAGCCTTGAGGTACCAGTGGTAGGCAATCTCGACCGGAGGCTAATCTTCCTTGTGAGTAGGTCTTTTGGCACAGAATGAAGGTCAGCTAGGACGCATAATGTTTGCATAAATTGTTGGCCACCAAGTGGAAATCTTTAAGCTAAAGACCTTAATTCACTAACCAAAAAAAGAAAAGGGTGAGTCCCATTGTTTGTTGTTTGATTTCGCTATTGTATGCTTGGTAAAAGGTCCCTAGGGAGAAGGTTAGTCCTCAACCCAGAACCCGGGAGAATCCTTAGAAGAAACCAAGCAGTAAGAGAGACGGCCGACAAGGGGGGAACAACCAAAGATTTTTGAAGGACTATTTCATCCCCACAACACATGAAGCGGCCATTAGACGGCCTCAAGGGGACCTCTCTTATGAGATCAAGAGTAGTACCATTTCATTGTTACCCTCAGTCTATGATACTAACCAAGAAGATCCCTACCGTCATCTTAAGGAATTCGTCGAGATCTGCTCCACAGTGAAGTTACAAGGCTTTACTGATGAAGCCTTGATGTGCACCCTCTTCTCGTTCTCCCTAAAGGACAAGGCCAAATGCTAGTACCATTCACCGGATGCAAGGGTGAATAGTTGGCCTACCCTTAAAGGAGAATTCCCAAAGAAATACTTCTCGATAAGTAAGACCAATCATTTCATAAGGGCCATTATGAGTTTTACTCAGAACGATGGGGAGCAATTCCATGAAACATGGGAACACCTCAATGATCTTTTAAGATTATGCCCTCATCATTAAGTGCCCAAATGGCAACTGGTTGAGAGGTTCAACATTGGTTTGTCTGATAAGCATAGGCAAATGGCAGATGGTGCTTGTGCTGGAATGGAACCTTCTTAACTAAAACCGAAATGAGTCTTGGGTCCTCTTTCAGACTCTTAGTGAGAACTCCATCCACCTCACATTTTCTTATTCAGAAAGGGGCCCTTCAATTCTTCAAAAGAAGAGAGAGGTTAATGAGGTCGAGACTACACAAGACCTTGCTTATCAAATTCAAATGCTCAATCAAAAATTCGATAAGCTATTATTTAACCCCTAAACATATCCGTAGCAAGCCACCCAAGCCCAACCTATTTCTGAATGCTCCCTTTGCCAGAGGACCTTCCATTCAATTGTTGAGTGTTATCTGACAAACTGATTTCCTGAGCTAATCCAAGCTAATTTGAATGCAGCTCAGGAATTCCAACCCTCCAAAAATAATCTCTACTCCAACACCTATAATCCTTGATGGAGGAATCATCCCAACTTTTCTTGGAAACAAAAGGAGACTTCCGACTCAGGATCTAAAGGCCCACCCTTTTACTCCCAACAAATTCAAAATCCTCCTAAGCCTTAATCATCTGAATTGGATGAACTTAAGGTCATGCAGCAGAACCAACAAATGGTCATCCAATCTCATAATAAGGTGATATAGTGACATGCAATCCCAGATTGGTCACCTTATGGAGGTTGTTCGACTGAGAGATCCTAGGAAGCTTCCCAGCAAACCGAAGGAGAATCCTAAGGGTAAGGGACCTATAATTAGGGAGCACGCTCAAGCTGTGACCACTTTAAGTGGAAAGCAAATTTCCAAACCTAATATCACTTCTACAATTACTTCTCCTTCCACTTCCACCTTCACCAAAGAAGAGCCCCCAGATTCTGCTTCGCAAGAAATCATTCATCCAGAGGAGGTTGTATCCACACCACCCTTAACCCGACATGACAACCCCTCCACCCAAAAGCCTAAAGTGCCATTCCCTGATCGCCTTCAAGACTCTGGCAAGATGGCACCCTATTATGAAAAACAGAAAGATAAGATGGACGAAATCATGGATACATTCAAGCATGTGCATATTAACCTCCCCTTGTTGGATGCAGGCAAATTCCATCATATGCAAAATTTTTGAAGGACCTTTGTACACAGAAGAGAAGATCAAGAAAATAGGTCTAGGCTAAGGTCATGTTGCCTAACCTTGTTAGCTCGACGCTCTAACATGGAACACCCCCAAAATTGAAGACCAAGTGCCCCGTATATCTCGGTGGTCATTGGAGACCAAAGAATTGATGAGGCATTGCTTGACCGGGTGTGAATACACTACTAAGCTCAATCTATGAGCTACTTAGGGGAGGCGATTTGAAGCCTACTCCTGTCATCCTCCAAATAGCTTATCGATCATTAAAGAAGCCACGTGATCTATTGGAAGTGCTAGTCAAAGCTGAAGAGTTTTTCTTTCCAGTAGACTTTCTCATCTTAGCCACGGACCCATCAAACCAACCCAAGAAACCTTCCATTATTCTGGGTAGACCATTCTTAGCAACGGCTAATGCCTCAATTAACTGCAAATCAGGGGCATTGAAAATGGGATTCGAGAACAAGAAAATTCGACTCAACGTTTTTTAAGCATACAAACAAGCTAGGTTAGATGATTGTTCCCAAATTGAGGTCATAGATGAGATTGTGGAGGAGACGACTCCAGCTATAATTCGAGATAGCCCCTTACAACAAATAATTGAAAATGATAAGTCTAATTTTCTGAAAGAGTGCAAGGAGGGCATCCCTGAGTTAGAGGAATTATTCGGAATCAAAGCTGAGTCTCTTTCCCCACCTTGGACTATTAAAATTGAACCTTTACCAAGGGTAAGGTCGTCTAACCTCATCCCATCAATCGTAAAGGCTCCTGAGCTAGAATTGAAACCACTTCTAAAGTCCCTAAATACGCTTTCTTTGGGCCCAATGACACCTTGTCATCATTTATGCATCATTGACTAAGGAACAGGAGGGAATGTTGATTGATTGCACAAGGAAGCTATTGCATGGACGATCGCTGACATCAAAGGGGTTGACCCAACTATTTGCATGCATCACATCTATACGGATGAGTCTATTAAGCCCTTTAGAGACATGTAGAGGAGGCTAAACCCCAACATGACCGAAGTGGTCAAAAAGGAGATCCTTAAGTGGTTGGACGCTAGGATTATCTACCCAATCTCGGACAATAAATGGGTTAGCCCAATACATGTGGTACCCAAGAAGGCGGGCTACACAATTGAAGAGAATGAGAAGGGAGAGAATGTGACGACAAGACTCGTGACTGGTTAACGGGTCTGTATTGATTATTGTCATCTCAACACCGCAACCCAGAAGGACCATTTCCCTTTACCATTCATTAACCATATTTCATAAAAGCCGACAAGGAATAGTTATTATTTTTTTCCTTGACGAGTATTCCAGGTATAACCAGATAGTAATGCTTCCCGATGACCAGGAGCACACTACTTTTATGAGTCCCTATGGCACATTTGCTTTCAGGAGGATGTCATTTGGGCTTTGCAACGCTCCTGCTACGTTCCAAAGGTGCATGATGTCGATTTTCTTCTAACATGATTGATGATTTTTGAAAATTTTCATGGATGACTTCTTCATCTTTGGAATATCTTTTGACCAATGTCTCTTAAATTTAGAGAAGGTTTTAAAAAAATGTAAGGAGACAAATTTGGTGCTAAGTTGAGAAAAGAGTCATTTCATGGTTAAAAAAGGATTGTACTAGGTCACGTTGTCTCTAAGAAAGGCATCGAAATGGATAAGGCTAAGGTTGAATCCATTTCAAGACTGCCACCGCCCTCTAACGTGAAACTGATCCATTCCTTTTTAGGCCATGCAAGCTTTTATCGACGTTTCATCAAGGACTTCAGCAAAATAGCTCAGTCGCTGTGTGATTTATTAGCAAAGGATGCAACCTTTGCATTCAATGGTAAGTGCGACCAAGCTTTCCGAGTTCTTAAGGAAGCCTTGATATCCGCACTCATCATCTAAGCACCAGATTGGACCCTTCCGTTTGAGTTGATGTGTGATGCATTCGACTGTGCGGTGGGAGCGGTCCTTAGTCAGTGGGTGGAAGGAAAACCTCATATGCTTTACTATGCGAGAAAGATTTTGACTGAACCACGACAAAGCTACACCGTCACAAAAAAGGAATTACTTGCTGTAGTTTTTACTCTGGAGAAGTTTCAATCTTATCTTTTGAGGTCCAAGATTGTGGTGTTCATTGACCACTTCGCTTTGAAGCATTTGCTCTCAAAGAAGGACACCAAGCCTAGACTTATTAGGTATATTTTGCTACTACAAGAATTTGACATTGAAATCAAGAACAAAGGGGTCGAGAATATAGTAGCAGATCATCTCTCTAGGATCCCGAAGGAAGCTTCCACCCCATCGGGAGAGATTACCGACACATTCCCTGATGAGTCAATTCTTGCCGTCCAACAAACCTCTCGGTATGCAGATTATGTCAACTTCCTAATCATTGGAGAGACCCCATATGGTTGGGATAAGAACAAGAGGGATAGTTTCTTATCTCAAGTCAAACATTACCACTGGGAGGAGCCTAAATTGTTTAAGATTGGTAGTGACCAAGTATTAAGAAGGTGTCCCCGAAGAGGAACAACAAAGCATTTTGAATTTTTGTCATTCGTTACATTGTGGAGGACATTTTAGTGGGAAGAAAATAGCCTTTAAAGTTCTCCAATCTGGTTTCTTTTGGCCAACGTTATTTAAAGATGCAACAATATTTGCAAAAGCCTATGAAAGATGCCAAAAGATTGGGACAATAGGGAAGAAGGATGAAATGCCCCTCCAACCGATACTCCCTGTGGAGATTTTTGATGTATGGGGCATTGACTTCATGGATCCGTTCCTAATCTCGAATGGATTTGAGTATATCCTAATGGCAGTGGACTACATTTCTAAGTGGATAGAGGCCATTCCTACTAGGACAAATGATCACAAAGTGGTCATGAAGTTTGTCCAGGCCAATATCTTCTCTAGATTTGGTTGTCCTAGGATCATTATTAGCGATGGAGAACTGCACTTCAAGAATGCCTATTTTGCTGGTTTGTTGCGAAAATATGGAGCCACACATAAGGTGACCACACCCTATCATCCGCAAACAAGTGAGCAAGTTGAAGTGTCAAATAGGGAGATAAAGAAAATTTTAGAGAAGACTGTATGCCCCAATCAAAAAGATTGGGCCTTGAAATTGGGCGATGCTTTGTGGGCATACATGACCGTTTTTAAGAATCCTTTGGGTATCTCTCCCTATAGGTTGGTTTTTGGGAAGGCGTGCCACTTGCCCGTGGAACTTGACCACAAAGAGCATTAGGCTATAAAGGAACTAAATCTAGATCTTGATAAGGCAGCCAAAGCACGGAAGTTGCAACTAAGTGAGCTAGATAAACTAAGGAACAAGGCCTATGAGAGCTCACATAGTTACAAGGACCGCACCAAGATTTTTCATGACAAATTTATTGGGAGAAAAATGTTTGAACCCAACCAGTGTGTTTAGCTGTATAACTCAAGGCTTAAACTATTCCCTATAAAGCTCAAATCACGCTGGGATGGACCGTATGAGGTGGTGTGTGTTTCCTTGTGATGCGATAGAAATTAGGGATCCCAAAATAGGAAATGAATTCACTATGAATGGCCAGCATTTAAAATCCTTGATTGACACTATTTTAGATGACCAAATTATTGACACCCTCCACTTTGAGGAGCCTTAGGCATACCACCATCTGGCTGTTGACATAAACTATATCGTTCGTTGGGAGGCAACTCAACTCAGCATCGGGTAATATCTTCCCTTTTATGCAATGCGAACATTGCACAATTTAGGCATAGTGGGGAAGGTAAAACCTGGCATGAGCATGCATGTAGGCGCATTAAGATGTACATATGCATGAATATACTTGCATTAAAAAAAAAAAAAAACAAAAGAAAGAGAAAAAAAAAGTGAGCATTTTTGTGAGCTTTTTGAGTAAGGTTAGATGATAAATGCAACACAACCCTAAGCCTTAATGAGATCTATAGCCTTAACTCTTTAGGTCTTAGAAGACTTAATTATCTAGGGTGCTTACTTAGATAAGGGTGTATGCAAGGTCTGAGGAGACTGATAAGCTTAAGTCACAGGTCAATGGAATAAGTATTAGACCCTCTTATTCACCTGTTTATTGGGGAAGTTTTTGAAGTTAAGCATCCACCATTTCACACAGACAGTCAAGTCTTGGGCATTCTCAATAACCTGATAAACAAGGGGTCTTATTACGGTTGGGGACTCTAACTTAATTGAACTTAACTCATATTGAAACCTAACAGAGATCTCTGTGGGGTATGGCTAGCACGTTGGTCTAGGTAACACCCCCAGATGCAAGGTGTCCAGAGCCCAACCTTGTGCTCCAAATCTTTCTAGGTCTTGCAAGGGGCGGCTTTTGAAAGGAGGAAGGAGAGCCACTCACCAGAAAAAAAAAAAGAGTTGGAGTTTGAATAAAATGAGTAGGAGTGTTATAACACCTCACTACATATGAGTGCTATGGAGAATAAAAGGTACCTTGTTATATATGGGTACCAAGAAAAAGCCAAATACAACACCTCATTACAAATGGGTGTTACAAAAAGAAAATAAAACATGCACCGTAGGAGGTTGGAGGGATGTGAAAGAGTGAGAAATAAGGTGGGATAAAAAAGAAAAAGAAAAATGATTTGGAGATGAGAGAAGTCGAGCAATATATATGCGATAAAAACAAAAAAAAACAGGGGCCAATGGCTCAACCGAGAGGATATACCTTCGAGGTTGACCCTAGGATAAAAAGGGTGCGGAGAAAGCTGCCAAATCTAAGTAAGACCAAATCGAGGCAGACCTAGGAAGGTTAGGGGTAACCCCAACTCAGAAACGCCTTGCTTGTCAAAATGTAGAGATGCCCTTGAGTCAAGCAAGCACAAAGCATGAACACTTTAGCTTTAAAGCTTAACAAATTTTTTGGGTGAGTCCGAGGGCCTAAGGAACTTAAACTAACGATCTAAAACGGAGGTGAGTTGGAAACCTCAGAGCTGAGCAACCGTTATCTTGGTCGGTACTTTGGAACTATTGAGTTCTAGTTAGAGATCTCCAAGGTTTTGATAGGATAGGATCAAAGTTGGATGTATCGGCAATATATCGCCAATATATCAATTTCGCTAGGTTTGGGTGTATCGATATCACCTGCAGTATCGCTTTTCTAGGATATTGGCAATATATCGCTGATATACCGGATGATATGGCTGAAATATCAGTGATATATCGCCGAGATGGTGGTGTTGGGTGGGCTGGAAAGGCTGGGTTCAAAAGGGCTTCGATCTGGAAAAGGGGTTGCTGGGCTGGGAAACACTGGGTTTAAATTAGGCTGCTGAGCGAGGAAACACTGGGTTTAAAGGTGGTAAGGGGGAAACACTAGGTCTGGGTCACAAACACACACACATTTTTTAGACATTTATTTATGATGTATCATTCATAAAAATGTTAATTTAAAATATTTTTTAATATTTTATGCATTTTTGAACGATTTCCCTCAAATTTACCGATATCTGCGATATATTCCCGATATATCCTTTTTTTGACTTATCGATATGATATCGATATCGATATTTAAAACCTTGGATAGAATAAGGGTGCTAATTAAACCAAACTTACTCAAACATAGGTATGTTAGAGTTCGAGTTCAATAAAATGTTCCATGTTTGAGTTCGATTCAAGTTCGTTAAGCATTCGATTACCCATGTTCGAGTTCGATTCGTTACTAGTTCATTTGCATTGTTTGAACGAACATGTTCGATTAAGTTTGATAATATGTTCGATAGTAAAGTTCGATAGCAATTTGTTCGATAATAATTCGTTCGATTATGTTCAAAAATACATGTTGGGATTAAGTTGGGCTACTTAACCGTTTTTCAACCTTTTTTTTCTTTATGTGGCTTTCAACAAGAGGCATATTTAGTTTGAGAACTACCATATATGATCTAATCAGCAAGATTGAAGGTTATACCAATACGAATTCTATATACAGTTATGAACTAAAGATCCATGGTTCTAAATGTGGAACTCCATGATGGAATTCAAATGTAAATCTATGAGAGGCAGAGTCGTTAATGTAGCTATCATAAAGAGGCTCAAAGCCTTGTTGAATTAAATTGGGAGGTCTTCAAAAATAACATGCTAGTCTCCTAGTCCTTACATGCTGATAGTGTACTAATGAGCTACAAGCCTACAATCCACAAGGCATGATTTGCTTCTACTTCTTCCCAATTATGAAGTCTCGTTACAAGTGGGTGTAAATCAGCTGAGTTAGACTTGCTCCAGGGGTATGAGTTATGGTAGTCAAATAGGAGGACCTTTATGCCAACTTCAGCACACTCAAGAGCATATCGTGGGTTATTGTCGATGAGAAGTTGTGCCCCAACAGACCTAGAAAAATAAAGAAAAAAGAGAAAGGCATTCAACTGAGCATTTTTTTTTGAAAAGGACCTCATTATATAGAATCAATCTTTGGAAGGCCCAATTTAACTTCTGCCCAAAAAATTCACGTACAATAACCCCTAAAGAAATGTCATTTCAAAGCAATGACCCCAGAGAAGATTGTTGAGTTCACAAAAAAAATAAGGGATATATTTCACCAGAGAAAGTAAGAAATATCTAAGAATATGTGAAGAACTACTGAAAAATATCTTAGTATCAACAAAGAAACTACAAAATGAAAGGTCATGAATGTTAGGTTCTCTGCATAAGGCATCTAGAAAAGGAAACTAGAGACGAAAGACTCAATAACATATATTGCCCCATGAAAGGGATATGTGGAATGTAACACAAGTAAATTTGTAAGAAATATGAATTTGTTATTAACTAGTAATCTAAGTGCTAGCCTGCAAAGCAAAGTGATTGCCAAAGTGAATCTCATTAAACAATCCTGGGTAATGTTTCTCAATCCACTCCAATGTATGATCTTTGATCACATTCTGCCTAGAACTTCACAGATGACAAGGAAAAGTCATAACTTGGGAACTCTAGTAGTGCAAAATTAAATGGTGATTCGTTTTTTTTTTTACGTGAACTAGAGTAGGAAGGAGCACCTACGTCACAATTGATAGACTGCAAAAATTAGATAGATTATTTCGCATGGGAGAAATGGCATAGCTTTTTTTTGTTTTGTCTGAAATATGAATTTGTCTCTATATTGTTCTTTAATCCATCATGAAATATCCGCCTGTAGAAATGTTACAAACATTAAAAATCTAGTCAAAAATTCCATCCTTATGAGAATGACAATTCAACTACAATTATCTAACTATAAATATGATAATTTCAGACACATAAACACAGAGGTTAAGAAACAACAATTTGTAAAGCAACCTGGCAGCAAAAAAACCCATTCGTGCCTGGGGGAGGAGGGCAGGGCCAGTTGGCGGAGGACGCATGGGGAGGAGCATGGGCAGAGGGAGATAGAGCAGGGGGAGCACCGGAGGAGTGGGGAGAAGAGGAGGGTGGTGATCGGAGGGCGGTAGAGCAGAGGGACGACCGGAGGAGTGGAGGGCAGAGGAGGAGGGTGGTCGAAGAGGGCGGAGGGAGGTAGAGCAGGGGGAGCACCGGAGGAGTGGAGGGCAGGGGTGGAGGAGCCGCTGATGGAGCTTACCTCGAGGACGGAGCCACCAATGGATGATGAAGATGGCAACTGCGGCGATGGGGTGGCTGCCGGCTAACGACGACAGCGTCGCGGGAGGAGAAGTAGCCTAGCGCTAGGGTCGGCTGGTGCTGGTAGTGGCGGCTATCGGCGTCGAGAGAAGCAGCGGTGCTAGGGTTTTGCTTGGGGCCTGGGCCAAACGTGGGAAAGGCGAAGCAGTGAATCATCGGTGATGGGAGAAAGTAGCGTTGAGTTGGGGGAGTTGGTGGCCTGAGGTCGAGGAAATAATATTAATTAATTATGTTTACGTTAATATTTACAATAAAAATTTTTTTTGGTGAGTACGGTTATAAATTTAGAATAATTTATTTGATTTTCATGTTAATTGTATTAGTCTACGTTACATTAGTTTGAATGTGGTTGAGAGGTGAGTTGAGTTGGTTTCTTTTTAATAGATTCATAAATGGATTTTTAAGTCTGGATATGCATGTATGTTTTATAATTTAAATTTTTATTGGATGAATATATATTATATTTTTCTAGTAAATTTAATTTTAATATTTATATTGGATTTATTTTTTTCAAACTAACTTTTATTAAGTGGTTGAATGAATGAATTTGAATTAAATTTGAACTACTTAATTTATTTAGCAATCTTAAGATAAGGTAATTATATTTTTTGATCGGAAATCTTACTCTTAAAGTTTATAATTTTGTTTGAGATTAACAAAATTTAGGTATTAAGGTGTGATAAGTATGTATAAATTAATATTAATCATGTCTAATTTGTGGTAGTTCCACGGCGTTACATGCATCGTCACATTAGATTGATGCATTAATTAGATCATTGCATCTAGGGTAGATTTATCTAAACTTTATGAACTTCTGTCCACATTACATTGCATAGCATATTTGTTACATAAATATTAATTGTTTTCATTCTTATTTGACATGAACAAATAGGGACATAGGGTGCACATACATTTTTCTATAAGGGATAGATTGCAAAAAGAGTCTCAATTAAGAAATTATGAGGATAATTTTCATAATATTTCTCAGGCTTCTCCCCCCTCAACTTAGGTCTCCTTTTTATCCTAAATTTATTCCATATGATCCAGGACTCCATTGCAAATTTGCTATGAGGGGACTAGCTCATAACTCTCTCTCTCTCTCTCTCTCTCCTCTACTCTCCATGCAACAGCACACAACATCCACACTCCCATTTAATACCAATAAATTCCCATGCAAAATTTCCCACACCTATGTCCACAAACGAAACGTAAGTCATCACACTAAGGCTTAAATAGGCATGCACGTAAATGCTGTGAGCGGTCGCACCATCAATTTTCCCACGACCAAAGCCTCATTTTTAAACTCCACCAATCAATCACATTTCAGTTATACCATGCATTATTCACACGCTCCCACCTACGTAACGCCTCTATGTTTCAAATGCACGTAACGCTTCCACCTACATATAACCATAAAAATGCCATCGCATGCAAGGAAAGCCTCTCTGATTCGGGATCCATAACCCACACTCTCCCTCAGTCCCACCTCAACTCCTCGGTCCTTCTCTCATCCACTCCCGCTTCCACATCATCGGTCACACCCGTCCGGCCACTAGGAGCATCTCTCACACTGCTCTTTCTCGGCACACCACACCACGCCACTGCCGTCCTTCCCGAGCTTCACCCTCCTCATCGCATGCCGAACTCGAGCTCCTCCTCAAGCGCTCCTCGGTCGTGTACATCCACCTCCGACGTCGATTCCCCCTTGCACCACCACGCGAGGCGAAGTTGGCACTCTACGTCGTACGCCCTCCACCCACATCTTCGTCAACCACTTCGACAAACATGTCAAAGCGACATCACGTCTTCCCTCCCCCATGCTTTGCGCACGAGGCAATTTAGGAGCCACGCTCATCCACTTCACACGTACAAGTGCTCCGCAGTGAAAAGTACTTGAACATATATGCATGTGAAACATATCCTCATGTGCCTTGCATTCACACACTCCAACGTTGGACCCTGCGCACAATAGGATCCGCTGACCGTACTCGCGAAGCGACGTCGACCCGTACAACCTCCGCCAGTCATTTGCTCACTCTCCTTGCGTATACTTTCTATCTTATGTTTATTTATGATTGTAAAAAAAGTCTGTATTGTGATTTCCTTCATCTTGTAAATTCACTTCAGTGACAATAAAATAAATATATATTTATATATTTTTCTAAGGATCAACCAGACTTATCACTCTACGTGATTCACCGATTAATTTTATTTTATTAATTATACGTATTCACAGAACAATGACAATATTTTCATTTATTTTTATAATTGTGATACGTCGATCAGTAATGTTGCAAGGTTAGTCACGGGAAAGAAGAAAGTAAATCTTTGGCAGAAACCTAATTAACTGATGCTATCTATTATACCTGAATGCAAAATTATGATATTTCTAAAATAAATAACTCTTACAACAATAAATGTTGAAATAGCACAAGCGAGGGATACGATTCACAATAATGTGAAATTTGGTCTTTCTCTTATTTTTTGGAAAGCTCTTCGATCACGTTTCAAGTGAAAAGAAACCTAATATACCCTGGCAATCTTGGAAAGCAAAACGAAGGCATTATTTACAAAAAAAAGGTTAATCTTATGTTGCATCCCACACTTCAACATTTTGAAGTTTTCACCTCGTTGTGACTTACTCTTTCAAAGGCACAAACATCTTGATGTCAGTGAGCATTCAGTTGTGGATTATGCTACCTATCAGCGACACAAACAAAACATATGTTGCGACAATCTTGTTACTTGATGGAGTAACAGATATTTTCTTTTAGAGTAGAAAATAAAATATTATATCTAGATCAAGCGTAGAATCAAAGAGTTAAGCTATAGCTCTCACTTCCGTTGAGTTGTTGTTGATTACCTCTCTTCTAAGAGATAAGACTGCTGCCTTCATTACCAATTAATCGTACTTTTTATGAGTGTACTAAACACATCATAGTTGAATGCCATTTTAATTATTATATTATGATGTATGAAAAAAAATCAATACTTTCTATCTTTAATCTTTTATTGAGACGGCTTCCATTTTCACAGAGGGAATTCCAAGTCTGACTACATTGATATGTGAAGCTAAGCATGAAAAATATTGATGTTCTAGGAGGACTACTTGAGTCTATAATTATTATTTTTTTCTAAAGTAAGTTTATGTTTAGCTTTTCTTTTTCAATTTTTTTCTTTTGTTGTGAATTCATTTTATATTCTTATTTTCCTTTTATACTCTAGGTGCCTCTTTATATATAAAGGTTATATTCCTTCAATATAGATAATCAACTTCTTATGTACACTCTTATACTTTTCATAATGAACTTACATGACGAAAGTTCAAGTAGAAGCTAAGTAGAAAAAATTTAGCTAAACTATTAATTTTTGAGTGCACACATGAGCCATTAAAAAGAAAAAAGACACAAAAAATAACTCTTCTTATTTTTATATTTTTATCCTTTCTCACTTGGGCGTTATAAATGTTGCAATGTGTGATACACACAAAAACAAGGAACGGAGCTCTGTTTGCAAAGTCTGACCCGTTTGCAATCCAAGGTCTCTGTGCTGCTCCATCTGCATTGAGATCCCTCCCTCTTCCTCGTCATCACCGCCATCTTCCTCTATCAGCAGCAGCACCCTCCTCCTCATCGTCCTCCCTCGAGGTCAACACCTCCTACGTCCTTCCTTTCCTCCTCTAGTCCCTCCTCATCGCTTCCTCCTCCACATCGGCCGACCACCACCACTCCTTAGTCCCTCCTCTCTCCTCACACAACAACCACCTCCCCTAACCTCCTCGACCATAGAGCCAGCCACCACCCCTTCCTCTGGCTACCCTCCTCCCCCTCTGCCTTCCCTTATGCCCATCCCCAGAGTCCACACCCCATCATTCACCACCACCACGCGGTCCACTTCCTCCTCCCCCTTTGTTTCTTTTAGTTTCTTTTCTTCTTTTTCATATGTGTTTCATGTTTTTCACATATGTTTCATATACCTCTGTTTCCGTACGCTTAATTTGACTTTTGTATGGGTTGTTAACAAAAGACTTTTGTTTCATTTTCATATGTGTTCCATATGTACTTTTTATTCGTCTATGTTTTGTTTCGCATGCTTAATTTTCAATGGTTTGACTTGTGTGTTTCACAGGTTAAACAATTATTCAATAAACTGTTAATAGACATATTGTTGAATCTTACTGAACATGTTCATCTAGGTAGTGTAAGTGAACTAATAACGAACTGAACTCAGACATTTGATTTTCTTATTGAACCAAACTCAGACATAGATAACCGAACACTTAACGAACTCGAACCAAACTCCAACATTGAACATCTTATCGAACACGAACTCTAGCTTATCTATCTTCAAGTAAGTTTGGTTCGATTAGCATCCCTAATCGTGCACCTATGGAATCGCATGTTTCACTCGCTTTTTTGCAGGTGGCGAGAGCACCCTAACTGAGTTTATTTTGTGAGATTCTTTTGAGTACCGATTGAAATGACCCTTCACAAGGGTCGTTCGAAAATTTTACAAAATGGTAGAGGTGTTAATGCAATTTTAAACCCCCTAGGTTTTAGTTTGTGGGCTCTACAGGGAAAAGGAGCCTTTTGAGAGGTCAATTTTACAAATTTTCCCTCACCTCCACTCAACCCATGCACACACACCCACCCCTCAAAACCCAAAACCCTAAGCCTCTCTCTATAAAAACCCTCCACCCTCAACTCACGACACCCCCACTCCATTTGCCTCACAGCCGCTCGCACCTTTTTCCCTCCTCCACCCTTACAACTATAAGTGAAGGAGAAGGAAAGGGAGTAGAAGGAGAGGAAGGGGGCGGGAGGAGCACGAAGGACTCCCCTCCATTTTCCTCGCCACCGCCATCCTTCACCTTCTCGCCTTTCCCCCTTGCAGCCGTGCGTGGGAAAGGAGGAGAGGGAAGCTGGAGGAATGGCGCAGAGGAGAGGAAGAGAGGATGTGGGAGAGGGGGCGGCGCGTGCAACAGGAGAGAGGGTGGGAGGAGAGTAGAAGAAAGAGGAGCTGTTGCAGTTCCACGAGCGGAGAGGAGGTGTTCGCGAGAAGAGCTTCACGAGGAAGCTCTGTGCATGGATATTTCTGCATTATCAAACGTTTGCAACCTCTGTCAGACGTTTGGAGGGGTCTTCGGATGTCTAGAGAGGGCTCAGGACATCTGACAGCACGCAGAGTGCCAAGGTATGCCCCCTGCACGCCCATGCATGCGTATACGGAGGGTGAGTTGTTGTTGTTAAGGCTGCGCATGTATGCACAGGTACGAGGGCATTGGAAAGGCGCATGGTGCGACCTTAGAGGCACTTTAAGATGTCTGGAGGTCATTGATGAGAGTCTCATCATGAGCCATAACTAGCTCATTTTGACCCAATAAAGAAGATAAAAGCTCCTACATAACCTAGAAGAAGGCTTAACTGAAGGAACAAATGCTCTGAGAAGAAAACCTGAATTAAAGGTTAAAACTGTAATTTTACCATTGCAGTACATAAACAGGATTTCTCAGAGGCAAAACACAGGTCAAAAGGTCTAAATGTGATAAAAAGTGGGTTCAGTCAATCAGAAATGGGTTTATGTGCAATCTAGGACTTAAATGACACTTGGTAACCCTAAAACAGACCCACTTAAATTAACGAGGTTCCGGTCAGGATAAAAATCAAGTAAACCCTCTAAAAATCATGGAAAAATATCCCCTAGGATTTATAATACTTAATTTGACCTTTGGAACCCAGTTTGACCTAGATTAGGGTCCTAGTTCATCAATTGACCTAATTTAGGTTTTTACGCAAAATATCCAGCCAAACGAGGTCAAACCTAAAATCCAACTTCACCATTGGATTCCTTAGGACCAAATTAGGTTTTTACCAAAATTTAGACCTAAGGGGAGGTCATCTTGGCCTACTTTGCAATTTAGTACACCCAAATCACAATTTGGTCCCTATCTTTTGAATATCTCTGCAGAGAGCCCCCTAAGTTCCTCGCCCCCTTTGCAAACCGGTCCTACCGCCATTGTTAGGGCAGAACCAAGCTCCGGCAAGGTTTAGAGAGAGATTACTCTCTGATTCCTCAGAGATTCCCTCCCAGAAATGGAAGGGAGATTCTCTAAGGAATTCCCTTCCATTTAAGGCCAATCACAACCTCTGGTGTGAACCCAATCTCTTGTGCGAACGCACGAGGGATTTGGGTATCCTAACCTCTTTCCTACTCCGGCGAGCAATCAGAGGCAATGGCGTGCCCTCCACGCCCTGAACGACTGGCCCAGTGCCTATAAAAGAGACTACACTCGCAGCTGCTCATCTTTAGCTTGATTTGGCCAAGTTTCTACCTCCAATTCATCTCCTCCTGCCCGGCCAAAGTTCCCAGCAAGCTCCGGCGAGCCCCCCTCCCCTCCCTCTTCACTCTGCCACAAAACGAGTGGCAGAGTTATCTTCCTGATTCTCCTCCGCGTCGTGCAATACCCGCACACGCCGCCTCAGCCCCCATCATCGCCGCCGTTCTCCCCCACTGGGCAGCGTCTTCTCCGGCGATAGCAAGTACAGCTGTCCGCCCTCCGTCCTCCTTCGTCCCTACAATTAGGTTAGAATTATTCCCCGTAGTCCCCTCTCTCTTTTCCCCCTGTTATTTCATTTAATCGACCCTCGACCGACGCTGACCACCCTCATCTTCCTCGCCTCCGACCGACCTCCGGCGAGCCGCTTCCACCACTTCGCCCCTCCACACGTCTCGCCAACCATCTCGTAAGCTCCGCCTCACCACCAGGAGCAACTTCCGCCCATCCATCACCCTTCAACACCTCCACCATAGTCCCCCGAACAACCCCACACTTCGCCGTGCCACGGCGAAGGTGTCCAGCTAGTCTGATTGGGCCAATAGGCCGTGTTTGTGTCTGATAGTGTCAACGCTCTTGTCGCCATGGACGACATTTGAAGAAGCTCCTAGCAGCTCCAGACGCCAGGGCTCCCAGGTTGCAGGCGCAGCAAGTTCACGCGAGTGTTGCGAAGTGCTTCGAGTCCAGCAAGTCGTGTTGAGAAGCCAGCAACTGTGGGGATGGCACGCAAGTCTGTGGGCGCGCGCGAAAGCAGGACTGCTAGATAGTCCCACATCGTGGAATCGCGGAACACAGGTATAATATAAATTATTTTTGTGTTTTAAGCTCACTGCCTCCGTAAGCACAGGGGTGAGGTCCCTCACCTGCCCTCACACCCGCCTCGTCCGCGGCTTGATCTCGCGGATCTGGCGGGATCCGACTGACCCAAACCTTGAGCACTCCTCGCGCACCACCACCTGCCGGTGCGCCTGGTCTCGGGTACGATCCGACCCGATTATCCGTGTGCTCTGGGAGAGTGTCCTCGAGTGAATTGCTGAGAGAGAGAGACGCGCGGGTAGAGGGCAAAGGGGTAGGTTTTGCTTCCCCGTGTGCAGGCAGGCTGAGTGTCGAGAGACTTAGCCGCAAGGAGAAGAGAAGAAGCAGAAGAAGAGATTGAGTGAAGCAGAGCCAAGGAAGAAGAAGAACCGTAGCTGAGAAGAAGAAGACTACAAAAGATCAGAAGAAGCCTTCGCATGAAAAGAAGAAGGCAGAGAAGAGAAGAAAGGAGAAGAAAGAAGAGAAGCAAAGGCAGGAAGAAGAGAGATTTGCAGAGGAGAGAAAGAAGAAGAAGAAGCCTTCGCAAGAAAAGAAGTAAAGCAGGAAGAGAGAAGAGAAAGAAGAAGAGAAGCCAAGACAGAAGACGAAGAAGAAAAAGAGTCTGCAAAAGAAGAAATAAAGCAAGATCAGAAGAAGAAGAATAATCAAAAAGGAAAAGGGAAAACACTTTTAAGACGTCTGATCCCAAGATCAGACGTCTAATTTGACTTTTTTTTGCCTGAATTATTTTTTTTTTGAGACCTATGAATTTCAGTTTTAAGTAAATTAGAGTGTTCAATTACATTTTGGTTAATAGTAAATTCTATTTGCTCCTTGTGTTCGACCTCGGATACTCCGATTTTCGAGTAATAAAATTCTCTATTTGTTTAAACGCTTTGTCGGCTATACTACAACATCATATTCTCCTTTAAAATCGCACAAAGCGATGCGGACATTTTGGCGCCGTTGCCGGGGAGCAACGCGCAATTTACCACTAGTCACTACATTCTTTTTATCATATTGAACACTAACTTGCCCTACTTTGCTTTGATGTGATCTTGTAGGTACTTCACGAGAAAATCTCTCCCGTAAGTCAACCACTCCAGGGCAGGTAATTTCTTTTCTTCCCTAATCATCCCCTAATCTTTGAAAGACAAAAGGAAGAAAATCAATTTAGGAATCAATTGCCTTCTTTATATAGTAATCACCATCTCTAAGGCAAAACATTTCCTGATTTTGCGAAAATTTCTGCAAATATTCTTGAAGTGGAGTGATTTTTTTTAGATTCCATCCCACAAATTCTTGTGCCTAATTGAAATAACGCTTAATCTCGGCGGACCACACACTTCTTGTTTATAAGTCCAAAGAGAACTTTTGTGAAAAAGAAAAGAGGATTGGAAATAGAACCAAATTAGGGTTTCCACATTAGGGTCTTGAAGCGCTAGTCACACATGCCTGTATAAAAGGAAATAAACCCTCCCGCATCAGTGTGCTACCCAAGCCCTTGATTGAAGAGAGCTAAATAAGACAAACCCTAAAATTGAGCTCTAAAATCACTTGAATCTTAAAATTTTTGGACCTAATAACCTGGGAGTCAAATCAGGGTGATCTCTAGGCTCCAAACTTAGAATCATTCTGCCATCTATAGGACATGTCAGGTGAAGTTGACCCCTTGGGTCAACCAACCTCTAAATTAGGTCACAATACCAAAAACATCTAAAGTTCAAGTGAGAACCCTAAAAGCACCTTTGAAATAAAAAGTGATAGACTTAAGAGGTCAAGGTCCCCATTCTGGTCTACCTGGAATCTCAGTGACAAGAGAGGTCGGGTGGGGGAAACCCTGTAACCCGTAGGGACGCTCTACCGTGTAGGGGTCTTTGCGGGACTCTCCCTCTCTGGCTGCCCAGGTAATTCTCAGGTGGACTATCTTCGGATCCAGGGGTCCATCCGCCCCGAACCTCCATAGTCATCCAAACATCTTTGGGTGTCTTGATTGGGTCAACAACATCTCCAGTCCCTCATCTTTTCTCTTTAGAGCACACATACACATTTTCAGTGGGACTCGTTATCCAGATCTGATCGCTTCATAACTACATCTTGATTCAAACTCTGATTCTACATCTTGATTCCACCACCTGATCCAAGAATGCAGCCAAACCACTTAGGACTACCAGTCAAGAAACCTGAATGTCGGAGATCCATGAGAGATAGAATGATTGAGGATGCCATGAAATTCTATGAAAATGAAGAAACCTCAACAACAGTAGGAAACATTCAGGTTGATATCCCAACAACCACAACCTTTGTCATAACTTGTGCCCAAGTACTATTAGCAGAAGCCAACAAAGGATCAACCCGTGACTTGCTCATTACTGCATACATTGAGATAGAAAAATTGCACAATAGTGAATACCTTCAATGTATGACAAATCCTCGACTTTGGAAGCAACACCAAGATAGTCTTGAAAAACGGAAAGAGATAATGAGATTAATAAAACAAGTGATTGATCAGGAATACCCGTACATACCACCAACAGAGGATGAACTATCTTGGGACAACATCGAGGATAAATCTGATCTCGGGTTTGAGGCACAAAATGGTTGTGGATTCCCAACCCAGATGGAGTATAATGCACCTGATACTGAAGAAGGTTGGGAAGCTCCAAATGCAGGAAAACACAATGTTGAGCCCATTTTAGAATCCCAAGACTCCTGCAAGTATGAGAGTAGAACTGAACCTCTCGAGGGTGTAAATTCCGTCCCTTATTCTGATAAGGTGACCCTCGAAGGTTATTCAGACCTAAATTCTAGTAATTCAACCCACATCCTAAGCCTAGAACCTAGATCTGAAACATATTTTGAAGATTTCAAGGCCCCAGATGAAGAAGATCAATCTTTTAATGAAGAATATGATTTTGGGCCTCGATTTGATGAATATCCCTCGTCAACCTCCTCAGAGGAACGAATCGATTTTTCGGAAGTCATGCCAATCTACGACACAGAAATCAAGGAGTTAGACGAGTAGGTGTTGAACGATTACGAACCTACGCTAACGTGTTTGGTTTTGGAAAACCTGTCGTTGCAGTTCGAAAGCGAAGAATTCGTGTTCAACAAATAAAATTTATACCGAAAATAATTTCGGGTCGAACACAAGGAGGCTACGTTGATCTATTCCGCAATTATATTTTTTTTAAGATTTTCTTTAAGCAAGGCGTTATAATTACAATGGGGCTATCAAACTATGAGAGAGAGAGAGAGAGAGAGAGAAAGAGAGAGAGAGAGAGAGAAAGAGAACATGCATTCAATATTTCAATAGTTTATAAAAGTTACACTAGAATGCGGAAAATCAATTACACTATAAAGCAGAAAATTCTACACTAGAAAAGCTGTAAATAAGAATGGGGAGAGAAATGTTATCCTCCTCGACGATTGCTTGGAGGACGAGCCGGACGGGACGACGCCTGGATGAAGGAGAATGAAGTGGGATGAAGGAGGATGAATCAGAAGAACGGGAACGAAGCAGCACGTCGTCGTCGTCGCGGGATCCACTTCCGAAGGGGAACGAAAATTGGACTTTATCTCGCGAGAAGCATCCCGGGTGTGGGACAAGCTTCTCTTGAGCTTTGGAGGGGTAGAGAGGAGAAAGAAGGGATGAAATTTTCGTATGGAGGGGGTCTCCTTTTATAGTTGCAAGCAGTGGGGGCAAAATAGACATTACATCTTCAAAATAATAAATAAGGGGTCTTTAGTGACGGATAAATCCGTCACTAAAGCCTCGTCGTGGCCGTCGCCGCCGTGCCCACGCGCGCCCGCTCGGCTGCCGCGTGCGTAACGCCTACGCACGTCCGCGAAGTCTTAGCCGTCCAATTGCAAGATCGCACGGCTCAAAATCGCGCCTTCACCGCTGCCGCCCGCCCGCCTGCGCGTGCGATCATGCGTTACGCGGAGCGTCCAATCGCGCGTCGGCGCTATCGGGCACCCGCGACCGCACGATCTCGATCCGACGCTCCACGCGCCTCAATTACCCGCGCCCCGCGCTCACGTAAGCGCACTCGACCGCTGCGCTGCGGGGCGCGGATGGTCGAGCGCATGTTTTAAGCACCGGGCGGCCACAGCCGTTGGATCTCCATCTGACGGTGGAGAGCGATCGGGCGGGGGCCTTCAAAAAATGCCAGCGGCCGTTTGGGCGGCTGAGATGGCGCCACGTGGCACCATCTTGGCCGTCCATCTTTTGGAAGTTGTAGATGGTGCCACGGATGTCGGATTGACTCGATTTTTGTGTCGTTGGGCTGCGATCGTCGATCCGAATTCATCCGTGTGGTCGGATTTGTCATCCGAAGTGCGGATTTACACCATCCTGGCCCTTTATCTTCTAGGGTTTCCCGGTCTCTATCTGATGCTACGGATACCTGATTAGGGCGATCTTGGAGTCGTTGAACTCCAATCATCGCCCTGATCATATCCATATGGTTGGATCTTTGATTCGAGGCCCCGATAAAATGTTTGCCCTGTCCAAGCACATAAAATGAGACAATTAACCTCCATTTTATTCAAACTACTCTAAATGCGAGATGATGCATGTTATGCAATATTTATATCATGAAATGCAATCCTATGCTTAAGAACATGCATAAATAGACATTTTAAGTAGTGTAAATGTGTTTACATCAGTAGGGTTTCAATTGGGTCTACCCTACTAGCTTAGAATCTGAGCCTCTACCAGATAAGGATACCCTTTAAGCTCAGAATTAACATTTAGGCTAGATCCCAGTCAGGCTGCAACATATGATTTATTCTGTGGTGGAACTCATGATCCTGAATCTCATTCAAATTTTGATTTTCACAAACTCTCCGACGATTTCGAATCTGACCATAACATCGGAGAAAATCTGCCTCTTGATTATAATAAGCCAATTCTCTTTAGAGCCACCTGCTGCACATATACAGAACCAATCAAATCCCGTTCCCCACCCCGACCCGCAACCGTACTCAATTTCTATTCTGATTCACCTCTCACTGAGCCGATTGCAGATGATTCAACTCCATATCTATACCGGGTATCGGGTACTGATCAGACCACAAATCAGGAGCCTCCATCCTTTGATCACCCCTGTAGGGATTCCACACCTTACATTGATTATTTTTCGGAACCCTACTCTGACCAGGCTGAGTCGACTAAGCCTAAACCTGAGTTTTCACTTCCATATCCATTAGAACTTCACTGCATATGGTGGGTGCCGCATTTTTTAATCTACATCTATCAACCCCCCAGACTCATTGGGTTTGGGTTGCATCATCAGCCGACTAATCTCAACAAGCACCTGGTTGGACCAACCAGGCTCTTAATCAAGGTGTTTGTTCTCCAAAACTCCATTGATTTGACAACTCCCTCTCCACCCCATTTTCTGCTCGGCTGAAGGCATTAAATTTGGCGCTGAACGGGAGGCAACCCGTCATCCCAAAAATAGAGACCCATCTGATTATCCGTCTGTACTCCACGTCTATTGCACCTTGAGTTCAGCCTTAGACAGTTGATCCCACTTCTGGTACACGTATCAGAGCTTGAAATCGTGCGCATTAGTCATTTTCGACCCATTCACCCACTCGATGTATCCTGTTCTAAGCCCCTGACCTCAACACTAATTCACACCCTCTGTTTACAATGAGGACATTGCAAAACTTAGGCATGGGGGGGTGATAAAGTGCATACATACAGAACCAAGAAAAAAAGTCAGGAGTCTCACACACAAAAAATTTGCATATGTCAAAAACACAAAAAATTGAAAAATTAAGAAAAAGAACAAAAAATGGGGGAGGGAGGAAATTTTGTAAGCCACATATTCATAAGGAGGAGAAAAAGAGCAAAAATGAAAAAGAAATAGTCATTAGTAAAAGATTAAGGAATTAACTGAAGTTCTAGACCAAATCAAGAAAAGAAACAAAAGAAAAAGTGCTAAGGAGACATAACAAGAGATTAGCGGGAACACTGGTCTTAGGCCTCTTGGGCTAGATTCTGTAGCTTAAAAATTCACGTATCCATTAAAATCTGGATAATCCTCAAGAGGTTAGGGAAAATGCGAAGCTTGAGTATTAGGTCTAAGGCTTAGGAAGTATTCGGCCTCGTTGACTGACCTCCGGTTTGCGGGATTCGGTAACCTAAGCACCCCAAATTCACACACAGTCTGGTTCAGTGCGCATAAACATCCAAATCATGCGAAAAGCGTTTAAGGTTATGAAAGAGTCACCTTGATTAGGAGCATCCAATCAGCACAAGTTGATTTGGATGAGTTGCCAGCGCGGAGAGGCGGGAAATCCCCCTCGAAGATGCGTAACAACATATCGTCTTCTCGGTGCTTGTCTCTTAGGATATTTAAATATCCTACTGGGGGCATGTAAGCACTCTGCTGGTTCAGATACCATGGGCGGCATTATCACGAAATGTCGATCGCCAGGGGCTGAATTCGGCCACGGAACGCTATGGGCGGGATTATCTCGAAATCTCGAAAGCCAGGGTTCTGGGGGTTGCCATGGGCGGGATTATCTCGAAATCTCGAAAGCCAGGAACCCTTGAGGATTGATGATGGGGACGAGGAATCCGATACAGACCGTGTTGAGAAGCTAATCCGAAGCTAGAAATAAAAAGAAAAGAGAGAGAAAAGCTCTCCAAACAAATAAATCCTCTATCTCTCTCTTACAAAAACGCACTGCAAACTGAACTTAGGCTAAAAATGTCTCAAGCACGGGTGCTTTAACCGCGGAGTCCAACGAACCCTAGGTTAGTTTTTGTGGGCCGTAGAAACCTTTGCGGAGGACTGAGGCTAAAGCAGAACAGGTCCAGATTTTGGTTGGTACTTGAGTACCTCTAGGCCTATTATTGACATTCTGACCTAATCACAAAAGAAGCACTTATCATGACTGAGGACACTCTGGGTCTAGAACAGAAGTTAAAACCTTGAAATTTTGCTAAGGGACTAGCAAAAGTTAGGCATGGGGGTATGATGAGAGCCTCATCATGAGCCATAACTAGCTCATTTTGACCAAATAAAGAAGATAAAAGCTCCTACATAACCTAGAAGAAGGCTTAACTGAAGGAACAAATAATCTGAGAAGAAAACATGAATTAAAGGTTAAAACTGCAATTTTACCATTACAGTACATAAACGGGATTTCTCAGAGGCAAAACACAGGTCAAAAGGTCTAAATGAGATAAAAAGTGGGTTGAGTCAATCAGAAATGGGTTTATGTGCAATCTAGGACTTAAATGACACTTGGTAACCCTAAAATAGACCCACTTAAATTAACAAGGTTCCGGTCAGGATAAAAGTCAAGTAAATCCTCTAAAAATCATGGAAAAATATCCCCTAGGATTTAGAATACTTAATTTGACCTTTGGAACCCAGTTTGACCTAGATTAGGGTCCTAGTTCATCAATTGACCTAATTAGGTTTTTACACAAAATGTCCAGTCAAACGAGGTCAAACCTAAAATCCAACTTCACCATTGGATTCCTTAGGACCAAATTAGGTTTTTACCAAAATTTGGACCTAAGGGGAGGTCATCTTGGCCTACTTTGCAATTTAGTACACCCAAATCACAATTTGGTCCCTATCTTTTGAATATCTCTGCAGACAGCCCCCTAAGTTCCTCGCCCCCTTTGCAAACCGGTCCTGCCTTCATTGTGAGGGCAGAACCAAGCTCCGGCGAGGTTTAGAGAGAGATTACTCTCTGATTCCTCAGAGATTCCCTCCCAGAAATGGAAGGGAGATTCTCTGAGGAATTCCCTTCCATTTAAGGCCAATCACAACCTCTGGTGTGAACCCAATCTCTCGTGCAAACGCACGAGGGATTTGGGTATCTTAACCTCTTTCCAACTCCGGCGAGCAATCAGAGGAAATGCCGTGCCCTCCACGCCCTGAACGACTGGCCCAGTGCCTATAAAAGAGACTACACCTGCGCCCGCTCATCTTTAGCTTGATTTGGCCGAGTTTCTACCTCCAATTCATCTCCTCCTGCCCGGCCAAAGTTCCCAGCAAGCTCCGACGAGCCCCCCTCCCCTCCCTCTTCGCTCTGCCACAAAACGAGTGGCAGAGTTATCTTCCTGATTCTCCTCCGCGTCGCGCAATACCCGCGCACACCACCTCAGCCCCTGTCGTCGCCGCCGTTCTCCCCCACTGGGTAGCGTCTCCTCCGGCGACAGCAGGTACAACTATCCGCCCTCTGTCCTCCTTCGTCCCTACAATTAGGTTAGAACTATTCCCCGTAGTCCCCTCTCTCTTTTCCCCCTGTTATTTCATTTAATCGACCCTCGACCGACGCTGACCACCCTCATCTTCCTCGCCTCCGACCGACCTCCGGCGAGCCGCTTCCACCACTCCGCCCCTCCACACGGCTCGCCGACCATCTCGTAAGCTCCGCCTCACCACCAGGAGCAACTTCCGCCCATCCATCACCCTTCAACACCTCCACCACAGTCCCCCGAACAACCCCACACTTCCGACCACAGGTTGACCTAGGCACGCACACCTAGGCCGACCTGCGGCCTGCAGCACCGTCTACCCCCTTCGCCGTGCCACGGCGAAGGTGTCCAGCTAGTTTGATTGGGCCAATAGGCCGTGTTTGTGTCTGACAGTGTCGACGCTCCTACTGCCATGGACGACATTTGAAGAAGCTCTGTAGCAGCTCCAGACGCCAGGGCTCCCAGGTTGCAGGCGCAGCAGGTTTACGCGAGTGTTGCGAAGTGCTTCGAGTCCAGCAAGTCACGTTGAGAAGCCAGGAGCTGTGGAGATGGCACGCAAGTCTGCGGGCGCGCGCGAAAGCAGGACTGCTAGATAGTCCCACATCGTGGAATCGCGGAACACAGGTATAATATAAATTATTTTTGTGTTTTAAGCTCACTACCTCCGTAAGCATAGGGGTGAGGTCCCTCACCTGCCCTCACACCCGCCTCGTCCGCGGCTTGATCTCGCGGATCTGGCGGGATCCGACTGACCCAAACCTTGAGCACTCCTCGCGCACCACCACCTGCCGGTGCGCCTGGTCTCGGGTACGATCCGACCCGATTATCCGTGTGCTCTGGGAGAGTGTCCTCGAGTGAATTGCTGAGAGAGAGAGACGCGCGGGTAGAGGGCAAAGGGGTAGGTTTTGCTTCCCCGTGTGCAGGCAGGCTGAGCGTCGAGAGACTTAGCCACAAGGAGAAGAGAAGAAGCAGAAGAAGAGATTGAGTGAAGCAGAGCCAAGGAAGAAGAAGAACCGTTGCTGAGAAGAAGAAGACTGCAAAAGATCAGAAGAAGCCTTCACAAGAAAAGAAGGCAGAGAAGAGAAGAAAGGAGAAGAAAGAAGAGAAGCAAAGGCAGGAAGAAGAGAGATTTGCAGAGGAGAGAAAGAAGAAGAAGAAGCCTTCGCAAGAAAAGAAGCAAAGCAGGAAGAGAGAAGAGAAAGAAGAAGAGAAGCCAAGAAAGAAGACGAAGAAGAAAAAGAGTCTGCAAAAGAAGAAATAAAGCAAGATCAGAAGAAGAAGAATAATCAAAAAGGAAAAGGGAAAACACTTTTAAAACGTCTAATCCCAAGATCAGACGTCTAATTTGACTTTTTTTTGCCTGAATTTTTTTTTTTTGATACCTATGAATTCCAGTTTTAAGTAAATTAGAGTGTTCAATTACATTTTGATTAGTAGTAAATTTCATTTGCTCTTTGTGTTCGACCTCGGATACTCCGATTTTCGAGTAACAAAATTCTCTATTTGTTTAAACGCTTTGTCGGCTATACTACAACGTCATATTCTCCTTTAAAATCGCACAAAGCGATGCGAACAGTCATGTCAGGCGTTCAACTGCTCTTCCAAACGACCGAGAGTAGTGTCAGACGTCTAGAGACCCCTTCAAACGGCTGTGCAGGGTAATAGACGATAGATACAGACACAGGAAAGCAAGGTGAGCTATTGCGTTCGTTTAAGATGTCTTGCACCCTAATCAAAATCATATGTCTGAGACTGGCCTCAGACGTCTGATTTTGATTAGGGTTCGAGTTTTTGGGCCGATTCAGGATCAAATGGAGCTGGTTTTTCGCATTCGTTGGTTTCCTTTCGAAATTCTCTACGTGTTAGTGTAGTGTCTATGCTATTTTGAGGTCGTTTGACATATTGGTCCATGATATAGGTCTCCAGTTCGTAGTGTACACGGGACTCGTGGAGACGTCGTGTTACGACCCGATTCCCGGATCCTTATAGGACTCGAAATCGGCTTACCTCGACTAATCCCAAGACCCAGTCGTCTAATAAGAAATAACCAAAAAGCAAGAAAATAAACCACATTCACATATGCAATATAACTAAGCAGTAAAAACATACAAAAGAGTAAAGGAAAGTAAAAGTTCTATTCCACTACATACCACCACAACAACAGAGACAATGAAAACGAAAGTAATTGAAACAACAATAGTAGCTAAAAGTCTGAAACTCACTACAACAGTAAGGGGAAACAACGAAAAAGTGCTGAAAACTGCAGCTGGGCTCGACTGGGCCTAGCACCCTCCGCAACTGGAAGCTCGGGCTACTCAACTCCTGGTCCTGAACAGTAGTATGAAAGAGACAAAGTCAGCGAATGCTGAGTAGAGTGGTATCTATACTATTTAAAACAGTAAAAGCAGCAAGTTTAATTATCTTTTCTATTAATTTATTTTATGTGTATTTCCTTTTCACCCATTTTTCTCAAACTTTTAGATATTCTTGATCTTGCATGTTCCTCGTGGGAACGATCTTGATTGCAGTCTTTTCCGAAGAGTAGAAGGTACACGTAGTGCTCTCCTGGCCGGAAGAGTCCCCCGTGGTAGTCCTACACCCAGTCAACTACCCCGAGGTCACTGTCAAGACGTAGCAGTAACTACGGCACGCATGATAAGCGCACGAGTAGGTACCTCGCACTGATACGCGGTCAGTCATTTTCGCTAGGGGGTACGCCTAAAGTACAAAACGGAACAGTATAGGGCTTAGCCCTCTCAGAAACAGGGTGATGAGAGCCTCATCATGAACCCTAACTAGCTCTTTTCGACCTAAAAAAAAGAGAACAAAAGCTCCTACATAACCAAGAGGAAGGCCTAATTCAAGGGATCACTAATCTGGAAAGAAAACATTAAACAAAGGGTGAAACTGTAATTTTACTATTGTAGTTCATTAACGGGATTTCTCAGGGTCTAAACATAGGTCAATTGGGATTAATAAGAGGAAAAGTGGGATAGTTCAGTCCAAAAAGGGTTATGGTGAGATTTGAGAATTAAATAACATTCTGTAACCCTAAAATAAACCTACTTAATTTCACAAGACTCTAGTCAGGATAAAAATCAACTAAACCCTCTAAAACTCATAAAAAAATATCTCATAGGGTTTAGAACCTTCAATTTGGCCTTTGGAACCTATTTTGACCTAGATTGGGGTCTTAACCCAATATTTGACCTAATTTGGATTTTTGTGTAAAATATCCAATCAAACGTGATCAAACCAAAAATCCAACTTCACCATTAGATTCCTTAGGTCCAAATTAGGTTTATACCAAAATTTGGACCTAAGGTAAGGCAATCTTGACCTACTTTGCAAAATAGTCTACCCAATTACATTCTGGCCCCTAACTTTTGAAAACCCTTGCGAAAACCCTCTCAACTTCTTCGTCACTTTTTGCATTCCGGTCCCTCAGCCATTGCAGCAGAAGACCCATACCTCCGGCGATGTTCCGAGGAGGATTTCTCCTCGCTTCCCCAGGGAGTTGCTCTAAGATTTGAAATGGGGGTTCTCTGAGAAGTCCCCTACCGCCTGAGCAGCTCCCCATGCTCTGATTCGTACCATACCTCTCGTGCGAACGCTCGAGAGGTATGGGTATCTTACCCATGGCGACCTCCGGTGAGGATTATGCTCGCCTGCCAAGCATCTGACCCTCTACCTGTGCTTATAAAAGAAACTCTAGGTCCAGCTGCTTCTTCCAAGCTTGTTTTGGCCTGAGATACCCTCTCAATTTCCTCCTTCCTCATCTCTGGTCAGACGCCCGCAAGCTCCGACGACCTCTCCTCCCTCTTCCAGTCACTCTGCCACCATACCATTGACAGAGTCATCTTCGCCTCATTCTTTCACATCGCGCCATACCTGCACCCACGTCTACCTCCCTCTCGTCATCACCGCCTCTCTATCCCAGGGCCTTCGTCTCCGGCAATGGTAGATATGCATCGTCCACCCCTCTGCCTCCCCTTTCGTCCGGACACTCTCAAATAAGACCCTTTGCTCTTCTCTTCATTTTCCCCCTCTTTATTTCCCAAAATAACCCCCGACAACCACAGACCACCACCATCGCCTCCACCTTCGGCCGACCACCAATGAAGGCGCATCCACACACTCACACGCCTCGCCAACTACCGCAGAAGCATCGCCACCTTCCACTGATCATCTTCCACCTCTCCATCGACCACCACACACTACCCTCGAACAACCCTACATTCACGGCCACAGTCCGACCTAGGCACGCATGCCTAGGCCGTTCCGCAGCCAACCAACCCCCATCTTACCTTCGCCGTGACACGACGAAGCTTCCCAAGGCATCTGATAGGGCCGCGAGGCTATATTCGTGCATTTCAGATTTCACCCCTCTGTCGCCATTAGTGAAGGCGTGAAGCAGCAAGCTCGCGAGCTCCAGGTCATTCCCTTCCAGGTTGAGACGCCCCAGGTGCGCGGAACCCTCCTGCGAACCTTCTGCATCTGGCAATTAGAAGCGTCTGCGACTACAGCTGCCTCAATTGGGCGGGCATCTTCCCTGCAGGTGCGAAGAAGCGGGTGGGACACTTTAGTCCCACCTCGGAAACGCAGGTGAGCGGTAAGTCATTTATATTGTTTTTGTGTTTTACTCTTATCGCCTTCAGTATACGAGGTGAGGTCCCCTTGCCCACTTACCCGCCTCGTCCGCACTCACTCCTCCGTGGACCTAGCTAACTTGAT
Organism: Thalassia testudinum; assembly: GCA_037157565.1. Lineage (NCBI taxonomy): Eukaryota > Viridiplantae > Streptophyta > Magnoliopsida > Alismatales > Hydrocharitaceae > Thalassia > Thalassia testudinum. The sequence goes on along the minus strand of JAZHRO010000022.1, from coordinate 77,729,392 downwards.
CCGATAACCCTGCACTACTCGCGCATCGCCCACGTCCATGCGCCTGGACCCGAGTGTGCTTGACTCGACCAGAATACCCGATTGGCTCTAGGAGAGCGAACCGAAGAGAGAAAAGCGAGAGAGCGTATGCGGGGGAGGGTACGGGTAGGTTTTGCCCTGTGCTGTGCAGGGGAAGAAGGAGGAGGAGGCAGCTGCTGAAGAAGAAGAAGCTGAGGGAAGGAGCTGCGGGAAAGAGAAGAAGAAGAAGCACTGTAGCCGCAGCCAAAGCTTAAGCAGAGGAAGAGAAGAAAAAGAAGGTAGCTGGTGAAGAAAGAGAGAAGTAGGGACTTAGCAGAGAAAGAAGAAAGAAGACCAGAGGTAGAGGCTGAAGAAGGAAGATAAGGCAGAAGAAGGAAAAAGGAGGAATCAAGAACAAAAGGAGCCACAGAAGAAGAAGACAAAAAGAAAGGAAGAAGAAAGAGAAGACAGAGAGCAGAAGAAGGAGAGAGTGAAAGCACTGTAGCAACCGCAAGATAAGGCATCTGATTCACAGAATTAGACGTCTAAAAAAGGGAAAGTCAGAGAAGAAAGAAGAAGAAGAAGGTGCAGCCAAGCAGAGGAAAGCAAAAGGAAAAGAAAAAGAAGGAAGAAGAAGTCACAGAGAGAAAGAAGAAGGAAGAAAAGAGAAGAAGAAAGACAATCTATTTCTTTTTGCATTTTCTCTCCCTTGTTGTCATATACATTGGATTGCATTGATATCATCTTTTGAGTAATTTGATATTGTGATTTTAGTTTCTAAAATACTAATTTGCTCCCTGAGTTTGACCTTGGATACTTTAGTTTTCGAGTAAAATAAATTCTTATTTGTTCATAATGCTTTTTTGACTATACTGCAACGAAACTGATTTAAAATACGACAAAGCGTTACAACATTTTTTGGCGCCGTTACCAGGGGGAAATGGACATTTTAGAAACTTTGATCACAACTTCTGATTCAATACTAAATTTCTCTTTTGTTGTGTTTGGTGCAGGGAAAGCTGAGGAAAGAAAAGCAACCGCACAACAACTACACCAAGGAACAGGTAAACTTTCATTAGCCCTCTCTCTTAATCCCCTCAAAATCTAAAAAGGAAAATAAAGAGAAATCAATTTAGGGCTACCTATTTTCATATTCAGTAATTCACAAAAGTTGCCTGATTTCTACTTTCAATACATTTTGAATTGCACATCCAATTAAGGTAACTAGGGCTAAAACCTTCTTGATTGAGCCCTAGTTACCAATTTTTGAGGCAACTAAATTGGATCAAATAGAGCCCACTTAAGGATTACAAGCTAGGGTTTTAGAGATACGTCTTCTTCTAAGCAAAGAATAAAAAATTTCAAAAAGAAGTGTGCCTAAGCCTTGTTTGAAAAGATCTATCCAAAAGAAACCCTAAGTAAACCAGGATCTTAATCCATTTGAACCCTAAAAGCAAGGACTTAAAAGCTCTTAAAGGAACAAAGAGGTGAAGTTGATCCTTTAGGTCAACCAACCTTAAAATTAGGTCACTTTGCACTCAAAAGACATAAAGTTCAAATGGAACCCTAAGCACCTTGATCTCAAGTAAAAAAGGTAGACTTAAGAGGTCAAGGTCCCCATTTTAGTCTACTTGGAATCTCAGTGACAAGAGAGGTCGGGTGGGGGAAACCCTGTAACCCGTGGGGACGCTCTACAGTGTAGGGGTCTTCACGGGACTCTCCCTCTCTGGCTGCCCAGGTATTTCTCAGGTGGATGACCTTTCTGACTAAGGGGTATCATCCGCCCCGAACCTCTATAGTCACCCAACAATTTTTGGGTGTCTCGATTGGGTCCAGCACATTCTGATCTCATCAAATCCTTCGGTGCATGTTTGGTAGGAAGTCCTTAAGACCTCCTTTAGAAATCCACTCTCCCCGAGGCCAAGCCTCGACGCCCTTGTTTGTGCAGCAACCCCACCACATAGATCTTTCCCCTGATTCAGAACCAAGTTCTCCTTCTTCTTCCATCATGGCACAACCTGTTGAAGAAGAGAACAACCTTGAGTACCAGCTTCAACGCCTAAATGATCTCTTCCAAAACTTTGTAAACCCACCGTAATGTCCTATGATGCGAGATCACTATAATCCCGCTGCGGTGGCAATCAAGCCTCGAGTCCGAATCCCAACTAGAGGTCCTGATTCCGAACTCAAGCCCAATATGATTCATGCCATACCAAAATTCTATGGGCTTAACTCCGAGGATCCATTCCAGCACATTAAACAGCTCAAGCATCTGGCCCAGACCTTTGGGTCAGATGCACAAAATCGAGATATTCTGCTCATGAAGATGTTTTATTTCTCCCTCATGAACAAGGATACTCATTGGTATCAAACTCAGACTCGTCCGATCAACACATGGGATAAACTTCAGTCCGAATTTTTGAAGAAGTTCTTTCCCGTTGATCGGACAAATGCCTTGCGCCATCAGATCACTCATTTCACCCAACAAACGGGAGAACCTCTTCATGAGGCATGGGACCGATTTTTAGATCTCATGCGAAAGTGCCCCCATTACGGAGTTCCTAAATGGGAACAAGTCTAGTCTTTTTACCAGGGACTCCGTGAGGACATTCGATTATTCATCAATGCAACCTGCGGAGGAAACATCATGGGTCAACATGAGGACACAGTGTAGGAGATTCTCCATCAACAATGATTCCATGGGCTTATTCGACCGAAAGAATGCCTGCGCATCGACGAATCTTAGGGGAGCACATGAGACGCAGGACCTGTCCGCATCCGTCGACTTGGAGTTGATGGCCAGTCAGTTGGACAAGGTCTCTATCATAGAGAAGAAGGTGGACAAGCTGACTCAGCACCTGCAACGAGCCACCTCTGCGCATAACTCTTTCTCACAGCTACCTCTCGCGAGGGAAACTATGCAAAACATCTATCATCGATCTTCTCAGGGGATGGACCCGTATTCACCCCCGTCTGACTCCAGGACCAGAGGGACCTCCGATCTGCTCTGTTCTAGTAGGGGGAACTCTGAACCCTCATACTCTGACTTTCCTGAGGCTCCTCAGACCTGCGAGGACCTCAACGTCATCCAGAATGACCCATTTTCCAACACCTACAACCCTGGATGGCGAAATCATCCCAACTTCCAGTGGACGGGAAATTCTCAGAATCAAAGACTACCTTATCAACCCTATTCACAAGCCCCTCGTCCATATCAGCTGCCTCAGCCTCGACCCAACCCCACCTATCAATCTGGGCCAAACCAAGACCAAATGACTCTTATCCTTCAAACACTGGCTAACATTCAGAAAATGAATGTGGCAATACAAAAACAACACAAGGATGAGATCACAGAGGTTCGCAACCAACTCGCCCAGATGGCGAATTCCCACCAACCGGGCACACTTCCTTCGCTACCTCTGCCGAATCCAAATAACGTGCCGACCCAGAGACGCGTTATGAACCCAAATCTAGGACACACACCTATGATTTATCAGGCCCCTTCTGTTCCATCACCGGATGGGATGGAAGCTTCGACATCTTATGTGGGATTTCAACAGCATCCACCCATTTTACCAACCCCAAACTAGAACCAGGCAGGATTGAACTCCGTAACAACCCGTAGTGGTAAAGCAACGCAAGACCCACCTTATCCAAACCACTCCAAGCCTGGTAGTGATCCAAGCCCTAGGATAGTTATCCAGGATGTCCCTATCCCAGATCAAAAACCTGGACCTATTCTAGAGGAACCAACCAATGTTCCATTTCCCGAGGCCTTGACCAAAGGAAAAAGGATAACCAAACCTGTGGCTCCTAAGGCGGATCTGGTCAAGCTCTTTGAATAGGTCCAGATAAACATCCTTTTGATGGATGCCATCCGCCACGTACCGACTTACGCACGATTTCTGAAAGACGTGTGTACACCCAAGCGTAAGCCGCAAATCAAAAGTGGGAGTCCGATCATACTGTCAAAGCAAGCCAGCTCTATAATCTTGAGTAAACTCCCACCCAAGGCTAAAGACCCAGGCACTCCCCTGATTTCATGTAAAATTGGTGAAACCCAATTCGACAGAGCCCTGTTAGACCTAGGTGCCTCCATAAACCTAATACCTACATCCCTCCTTAACCACCTTGAAGAGTCCGAGCTTAAACCAACAAAGGTGACATTGCAGTTAGCCGATCGATCCATCAAGTCACCTAAAGGAATACTTGAGGATGTCATTGTTAGGGTACGAGATTTCTACTTCTTGGTGGATTTTATAGTTCTAGATATGGATGCACCTGAGAACCCAAGGGATACACAGATTATACTAGGGAGACCTTTTCTGGCCACTGCTAGGGCCAACATAAGCTGTGAGGAGGACCAAATAGAATTAAAATTTGGAAACCAAACTCTAAAGATTGACATCTTTAAGGGCCAACAAGGGATTAATTGCGGTGTTATAGAACAAATATGTGATATCAAGGCCGTGGTTGATGAACCACATATCGAGGACAACCTGATTATCCTCGATCAACCACAAGAAGATCAAAACCCACAATTAGAGGAGTCTGAACCTGATCTAGATACACCCACAACTCCTACCCTTATTCCTGACACACACCCTGAACCACCCACTGCTGCTGATAATCCCGTCCTGGAACTCAAGCTCCTTCCCGATCATCTGAAGTACGCCTTTTTGGGTTCCAATCAGACGTTTCCTGTGATTATAAACTCCAGACTCATACCAGACTAGGAATCCCGTCTGATTGCTGTTCTCCAGCAACATCGTAGAGCCATTAGATGGACTCTTGATGATTTGACTAGTATCATCCCCTCTTATTGCACATACCATATCTACTCTAAAGAGGGTGCACGACCTTCACGTGAAATGCAAAGACATTTGAACCCGAATTTGCAAGAGGTCATGAAAAAGGAGATCATTAAGTGGTTAGATACAGGGATCATCTACCCGATCTCCGACAGTCAATGGGTGAGTCCAATCCAGGTTGTACCTAAGAAGGCAAGACTCACCACCATCACAACTGAAACTGGAGAAGTCATACCGACCCGTATAGCTAACTCATGGAGAGTCTGCATTGATTACAGAAGACTCAATTCCGCCACGAAGAAAGATCATTTCCCACTACCGTTTATTGATCAGATCCTCGAGAAATTAGCGAGAAATAGGTTCTTTTTCTTTCTTAATGGGTACTCCGGTTATAACCAAGTGGTAATCCATCCAGAGGAGCAAGAAAAGACCATGTTCACCTGCCCCTTCGGGACGTACGCGTTCTGAAGGATGCCTTTCAGTCTCTGCAATGCACCCGTGACTTTTCAACGGTGCATGCTTGCCATATTCTCAGATATGGTAGGTGATTATCTGGAAGTCTTCATGGATGACTTTTCAGTATTTGGAGCATCATTTGACGATTGCCTCCAGCACTTGGTCCAAATACTCAGGCGATGCATTGACGTGAATCTGGTTCTTTCCTGGGAAAAGAGCTACTTCATCGTGCCTGAGGGGATCATCTTGGGACATTTGATTTCGGAGAAAGGCATCCAGGTCAATCGAGCCAAGGTTAACTTGATTTCCAAATTCCCTATGCCTAGCTCGATTAAGGACATCTGATCTTTTATGGGGCATGTCTATTTTTACCGTCGATTTATCCCTGATTTTTCGAAAATCGCGTGCCCCTTGGCCACTCTTCTCTCCAAGGATGTACCTTTCGAAATCTCTAAGGAATGCACTCAAGCATTTGAGATCCTTCGTGACCGAGTTACCAAGCCTCGATCCTACAGTCCCCTGATTGGTCTCAACCCTTTGAAATCATGTGCGATGCATCTAACTTTGCTGTAGGAGTGATTTTGGGGCAGAAAATTGACGGGAAACCCATGGTCATTGACGAGTCGATTGTTCGCTTTAAAGTCGTTTGCAGTTTTATGTGGTGCAAAAATCGATTAATCAATATTTAAAAAGAAATAACCACTCGCAGAAGAGCGGGTCGTATCCACAGGGAGGCAATGACGTATTTAAATTCGCATCAGTTAAAACCGTTTGTTCGTAGTTAGTTTGGACAAGAATCAAGCCAAAATTGCCTTCAGATTAAGGTTGAATCAAGAAATCATGCTGAAATAGCAATTCTGAGTAACTAGAGGATATTTGTCGCAATGCAGAATCAATAAAATATTATTAAAAATTGATAATGGCAGAAAATGTAATTTTTAATGGCCATGTTACTGTAGCAAAATAGGGGATTTTTTCCCCTTTGCCGTGCACGACGAGGGGTGAATGGCCAGACGCGGGAAGCTCGGAGGAAGTTCCTTGGACCAAGGGCTTCGAAGCGGTGGTGGCGGAGTGTTGCTCGGCGGCCGGAGCCGGCCAAACGGGCTCCGGCGGAGGTGGCTGCAGCCGGTGCTGTAGCTTCTATTGGCGGTGAGGACTACTGCGCACTGGCTGGAGGGCGCGATTGCGCGCGGGGCCTGTTGGTGGTGAGGACTGCTGTGCGCTGGCTGGAGGCATGGGCATGCGCGTGGCCTGTTGGCGATGAGCGCAGGTGAGGTTGCAGGCGGGTGGTCGCGAAGGCTGAAGCGTGCGGATGGAGTACTGCATGCGTGCGGGTGAGCGGGCGAGTGTGGTTGTGTGGGTGCGGCTGTAGGCGAAAGGTGAGCAGGCGTGAGCGATGAGGCGCTGCAGGCTGTGCACGCCTTGCATGCGGCTCGAGGTGAGGAGCTGCAGGCTGTGCACGCCTTGAGTGCGGCTGGAGGCGATGCGCGGCTTGGAGTGGATGCGGGAGTGAGCGGGTGAGATTGCGGTTCAGGTGCTGGAGATGAAGTGGGCGGACGGTGGTTGCTGCTGGAGTGGGGAGGTGGCTTCAGACGTCCGAGAAATTTCCCGGACGTCTTAACTGACTGAGAAGGTGATTGCAGCGACGGTGGTTGTTGATGACGATGGTAGTTGTTGATGACGATGGCGAGGGAGGTGCACGGTGAGGTGCTCACGGTAATGCAGACGAGCTCTGGATGGCGGTGTGGCCTGTCACACCACACGCCCACGGTGGTGGAGACTCGTCACCACAGTTGAGGCCGGCGGTGTGGAATGGAAGAGAGAAGGTCTCTTTGCACAGTGGTGGGTTGGTGGTGGAGGCCTCCCGAGCTCGGTTGCCTCCCTCCTTTTGTAGCCGCTTGCATAGATTTGAACGAAGAGGCGGGAGCAGATCCACATTCTCCGCTCGTCCTTGAATGCATGCTTCATTGCGGCAACTGGTGGCGTTGGAGCAGCAGCCGAAGGAAATGCAGCCGTTCCTGTAAGAAGAAGAATAAAGAAAATAATGTTAAAATATTATGGTTATTTATATACAGACCCTCAACTTTTATGTTAACGAAAATAATGTACCTAATTAGTTAACTAATTAGATGAATGCCATTCTAAGCTAATTCTAAATGCACTTAAAATATAAATGCAATGCATGGATTATGTAATTAAATTAAAAATATGAATTAATCTATTTACATCCTAATTTATGCTAAATAAATGTTAGAATTAACCTAATGTCTAGGCACTTAAATACTTAAATAGCCCACAACTATGGGCTAATCAGTCATTTACTATGCTAGAAAAACACTTGACGAGGCTCAGCGTAACTACACTGTTACTAAGAAAGAGCTGCTAGCCGTAGTATTTGCCCTAGAAAAATTCAGATCTTACCTCCTGGGTTCCCATGCTATTATCTACTCGGATCACACAGCTGTGAGGCATCTCCTTGCAAAGAAGGAAGCAAAGCCTCGATTAATCCGATGGATCTTGCTGTTGTAAGAATTTGACCTCAAGATTCGCAACAAAGCGGGAAGACAGAACGTGGTAGCTGATCACTTGTCCCGCCTTTCTTCTGAGATCATTGACCCTTTTGGACCCATCACGGAACATTTTCCTGATGAGCACCTCCTGACTATTGATATAGGGCTTCCTTGGTTTGCTGACATAGTAAACTACTTGGCATCACATCAGATCCCGTTTGATTGGCCGAAGGCCAAGAAGGACAAATTGTGTTCTGATGCCAAGTATTACCTTTGGGAAGACCCGTATTTATTCCACATTGGTGCTGATCAAATTATCCGACGATGTGTCACGGAAGCGGAAATCAAAGACATACTTTCTTTCTACCATGACCAGGCATGTGATGGACATTTTTCAGGACAAAAAACCACATCAAAAGTCCTCCAGTGTGGCTTTTACTGGCCCACAATTTTCAAGGATGCATACAATCACTGTAAGGCATGTACCCGTTGCCAGACCTTGGGCAACATGGGCCATCGTGACATGATGCCTTTACAGCCGATCCTGGTATGCGAGATTTTTGACATATGGGGGATTAATTTTATGGGACCCTTCCCTATCTCGGACAGCTTCGAATACATTTTACTCGCTGTTGACTATGTGTTTAAATGGATCGAAGCCATTTCGACCCAAACCAATGATCACAAAGTTGTCATCAAGTTCATTCACCAAAATATCTTCTCACGGTTCGAGATTCCACGTGCAATCATTTCTGATGGAGGGACCCATTTCACAAACGCTCAGTTCAGGTCACTGATGACCAAATATGGGGTATCGCAACGAATCTCTACTCCTTACCACCCCCAAACTAATGGTCTAGCTGAGCTATCAAACCGGGAGATCAAGAAAATCCTCCAATTTACTGTTCAACCTGATAGGAAGGATTGGTCATCCCGGCTTCCGGAAGCTTTGTGGGCTTATAGGACCGCCCACAAGATCCAATTAGGCATGTCTCCTTTCAGACTGGTGTACAGGAAGGCGTGTCACCTCCCCGTCGAATTGGAGCATAAAGCCTATTGGGCAGTATGGAACTGCAACTTAGATCTTTCTAAGGTTGGAACCCATAGAAAGCTTCAGATGAGCGAGATTGATGAATTACGTCACGATGCGTATGAAAACTCGTAAATCTACAAAGAGCTGGTTAAAGCCTTTCACGACAAGCGCACATCTAGAAAGATCTTTGACCCTGGTCAAAAGGTCCTACTCTTTGATGCCCGACTCAAATTATTCCCAACAAAGCTGCGATCTAAGTGGATCGGACCTTACTTAGTCTGATGAATCTTTGGAAATGGAGCCGTTGAGATCAATTCACTCAGCCATGATTCCGAACCCTTCGTCGTGAATGGTCAGAGACTCAAACCGTTCATTAACATGACCAATACAGATTTGGCTGAGACATCCTTTATTCTCCATTCTCCCTGAGCCCATTGCACCCAGCCGATGGCGTAAAACTCAGCGCTTAACGGGAGGCAACCCGTCATTCTTTGAAAAAGCCAAAACCTTTCTTGACATTTCTATGCTGAATTCATGTTGCACTTTAGGGTTCATCCATTAAAACCGCCGAGTCCACCTCAGGTACCCATACCCGAGTCTAGAAATCATTCGCAACAGTCACTTCGATCCGTTCGCTCACCTAACATCTATCCTAATGAATGAACTAAGCTGAATTCGAACCCACTTAATTTACAATGGGGACATTGTAAATCATAAGCATGGGGGCTATGAAAGTGCAAAATGTATAAAAACTCATATCAAGAAAAGGTTTTAACAAAAAAATCACATATCTAAAAAAAAAAGAAACTGAGAAAGGGGTGAGAAAATTTGTGGGCTATACAAAACATAAGAAGGAAAACGAGCAAAATGACAAAAAATGAGCACAAAATGAAAAAGAAAGAGATAGTCATTAGTAAGAGATTAAGGGATTAACCGAAGTTCTAGACCACACCAAGAGAAAAATGAGAAAAAGTGCTACGGAGACACAAAAAGAGATTAGTAGGAACGCTGACCTTAGGCCTTTTTGGCTAGACTCTTAGTACCCGCTAAGATCTAGATAATCCTCAAGAGGTTGGGGAAAATGCAAAGCTTAAGTATGAGGTCTAAAGCTTAGGGAGTATTCGACCTTATTAATTGACCTTCGGTTTGCGAGACTCAGTAACCTAAGCACCCTGATCCACACATAGTCTGGTTCAGCATGCATAACTATCAAAATCACGCAAAAGCGTTTTAATATTCTGAAAAAGTTGCCTAGATTAGAAGCAGCCGATCAACACAAGTTGATTTGGATGAGTTCCTGGCGCGGAGAGGCGGGAAATTCCCCTCGAAGATGCGTAACAACATATCGTCTCCTCGGTGCTTGTCTATTAGGATATTTACATATCCTACTGGGGGCATGTAAGCACTCTGTTGGTTCAGATATCATGGGTGGCATTATCACGAAATGTCGATTGCCAGGGTTTAGATTCGGCCACGGAACGCCATTGGGCGGGATTATCTCGAAATATCGAAAACCAGGGTTCTAGGGGTTACCATGGGCGGTGCTATCACGAAGCATCAATTGCGAGGGACCTTTGAGGATTGATGATGGGGACGAGGAATCCGATACAGACCGTGTTGAGAAGCCAATCAGAAGCTAGAAATAAAACGAAAAGAGAGAGAAAACTCTCCAAACAAATAAATCCTCTGTCTCTCTATTACAAAAACGCACCTCAAACTGAACCAAGGCTAAAATATGTCTCAAGCACGGGTGCTTTAACCACGAAGTCCAATGAACCTTAGGATAGTTCCTGCGGGTCTTAAAAACCTTTGTGGAGGACCAAGGCTAAAGCTGGTTAGGTCCGGATCTTAGTTGGTACTAGAGTATCTTTAAGCCTATTGTCAGCATTCTGACCTAATCACAAAAGAAAAAGAAGAAAAAGCACTTATCATAACTGGTGAAAGAAATTCATGGTTTAGAACAAAATTTAAAACCTTGAAATTTTGCTAAGGGACTAGCAAAACCTAGGCATGGGGGCATGATTAGAACCTCATCATGAGCCCTAACTAGCTCTTTTCGACCTAAAACAAAGAGAACAAAAGCTCCTACATAACCAAGAGGGAGGCTTAATTCAAGGGATCACTAATCTGGAATGAAAACATGAAACAAAGGGTAAAATAGTAATTTTACTATTGCAGTTCATCAACGGGATTTCTCAGGGTCTAAACATAGGTCAATTGGACTTAATAAGAGAAAAAGTGAGATTGTTTAGTCAGAAAATGGTTATGGTGAGATTTAAGAATTAAATGACATTCTTTAACCCTAAAATAAACCCACTTAAATTCACAAGGTTCCAATCAGGATAAAAATCAACTAAACCCTCTAAAATTCATGAAAAAATTTTCCCTAGGGTTTATAACCTTCAATTTGACCTTTGGAACCTATTTTGCCCTAAATTGGGGTCCTAGCCTAATATTTGACCTAATTTAGGTTTTTATGCAAAATATCCAATCAAACGTGATCAAACCAAAAATCCAACTTCACCATTGGATTCTTTAGGTCCAAATTAGGTTTATACCAAAATTTGGACCTAAGGGAGGGCCATCTTGACCTACTTTGCAAAATAGTCCACCCAATTACATTCTGGCCCCTAACTTTTGAAAACTCTTGCGAAAACCCCCACAACTTTTTCGTCACTTTTTGCATCCCGGTCCCTCTGCCATTGCAGCAGAAGACCCATACCTCCGGTGAAGTTTCGAGGGGGATTTCTCATTGCTTTCCCAGGGAGCTGCTCTCAGATTTGAAAGGGAGGTTCACTGAGAAGTCCCTTATCGCCTGAGCAGCTCCCCATGCCCTGATTTGCAACATACCTCTTGTGCGAACGCTCGAAAGGTATGGGTATTGTACCCATGGCGACCTCCAGTGAGGATTATGCTCGCCTGCCAAACATCTGACCCTCTGCCTGTTCCTATAAAAGAAACTCTAGGTCCAGCCGCTTCTTCCAAGCTTTTTTTGGCCTGAGATACCCTCTCAATTTCCTCCTTCCTCATCTCTGGTCAGACGCCCGTAAGCTCCGGCTACCTCTCCTCCCTCTTCCAATCACTTTGCCACCATACCAGTGACAGAGTCATCTTCGCCTCATTCTTCCGCATCGCGCCATACCTGCGTCCGCGCCTACCTACCTCTCGTCATTGCCGCCTCTTCATCCCAGGGCCTTCGTCTCAGGCGACGGTAGATACGCATCGTCCGCCTCTCTGCCTCCCCTTTCGTCCAGACACTCTCAGATAAGACCCCTTGCTCTTCTCTTCATTTTCCCCCTCTTTATTTCCCAAAACAACCCCTGACAACCACAGACCACCACCATTGCCTCCACCTCCGGCCAACCACTGGCGAAGGCACATCCATCATTCCACACACACACGCCTCGCCAACTACCGCAGAAGCATCACCACCTTTCACTGATCATCTTCCACCTCTCCATCGACCACCACACGCACCACACACTACCCTCGAACAACCCCACATTCACGGCCACGGTCCGAACTAGGCATGCATGCCTAGGCCGTTCCGCAGCCAACCAACCCCCATCTCACCTTCGCCGTAACACGGCGAAGCTTCCCAAGGCATCTGACAGGGCTGCGAGGCTATATTCGTGCATTTCAGATTTCACCCCTCTGTCGCCATTAGTGAAGGCCTGAAGCAACAAGCTCGCGAGCTCCAGGTCATTCCCTTCCAGGTTGAGATGCCCTAGGTGCACGGAACCCTCCTGCAAACCTTCTGCACCTCAGTTGGGCAGGCGACTACCCTGCGGGAGTGAAGAAGCGGGTGGGACACTTTAGTCCCACCTTGAAAACACAGGTAAGCGGTAAGTCATTTATATTGTTTTTGTGTTTTACTCTTATCGCCTCCAGTACACTGGGTGAGGTCCCCTCGCCCACTTACCCGCCTAATCTGCGCTCACTCCTCCGCGGACCTGGCTGACCTGATTCGATAACCCTACACTCCTCGTGCATCACCCACGTCGATGCGCCTGGACCTGGGTGCACTTGACACGACCCGAATACCTGATTGGCTCTAGGAGAGCGAACCGAAGAGAGAAAAGAGAGAGAGCGTATGCAGGGGAGGGTAGGGGTAGGTTTTGCCCTGTGCTATGCAGGGGAAGAAGAAGGAGGACGAGGCAGCTGCTGAAGAAGAAGCTGAGGGAAGGTGCTGTGGGAAAGAGAAGATGGAGCACTGTAGCCGCAACCAAAGCTTAAGCAGAGGAAGAGAAGAAAAAGAAGAAGGTAGCTGGTGAAGAAAGAGAGAAGCAGGGACTTAGCAGAGAAAGAAGAAAGAAGACCAGAGGCTGAAGAAGAAAGACAAGGCAGAAGAAGGAAGGAGGAATCAAGAACAGAAGAAGAAGGAGCCGTAGAAGAAGAAGACAGAAAGAAAGGAAGAAGAAAGAGAAGACAGAGAGTAGAAGGAGAGAGTGAAAGTACTGTAGCAACCGCAAGATAAGGCTTCTGATTCACATAATCAGACGTCTAGAAAAGGGAAAGTCAGAGAAAGAAAGAAGGAAAAGGTGCAGCCAAGCAGAGGAAAGCAAAAGGAAAAGAAAAAGAAGGAGGAAGAAGTCACAGAGAGAAAGAAGGAAGAAAAGAGAAGAAGAAAGACAATCTATTTCTTTTTGCATTTTCTCTCTCTAGTTTTCATATACATTGGATTGCATTGATATCATCTTTTGAGTAATTTGAGATTATGATTTTACTTTCTAAAATACCAATTTGCTCCCTGAGTTCGACCTCGGATACTTTAGTTTTTAGTAAAATAAATCATTATTTGTTCATAATGCTTTTTCGATTATACTGCAACAAGATTGATTTAAAATACGACAAAGCGTTACAACATAGGGGTCTCGCCCCTCAAAACCAAACAGGGGTCTTGCCCTTCCACAGTCCGCACACCCTCGTCTAACTACCCCAGTTTGCCCAGAGGGCCTAACAAGTCGGTGTAGGGTGGCTAGCTGAACCCCGGGCCCCGTGGGGTGGCTAGCTCCCTCCATACACTAGTAGCTTGCCTCGGTACCGTGTACACGAGGGCCAACAGAAGTCGATGTAGAGTGGCCAATCCTAACCCCGGGTCTCAACCCAAGGGCGGCTAGCTCCACTCTATACAAAAAGGGGACAGCTGCTCTCCTTAGTACCACGTACTCATTGGTCAGCACACTTCCCGTCTACATTCCAGATTTTCCATCTAACCATAAGAGCTCTACTCCTAATTCCCCGTAGGGTTCATGCTCATGTTCATCACATTATTCCAATCCAAATTCCACCATTCACAATTCAGTTCTCGTTTATATACAGGCAGCTCGTGTTTCCATAATTCAATGCATGAAACTGATGATTTCACAGGTAATTGTTCATTTATCTCAGGTAGCTCACAACTATATTACAAGCAATTGCTAGCAATTTAACTTAATCTTGTATACAAATACAATCATGCAATACAATTGGTTCATTCATTTCTCTGTCCTAGGGTTCATGCCACATCCTAGGGGTTCCAGTTGGCTAATTCCACAGGCACATTCTTGTTTAATATGATTAACAGAAGTAGACCACTCTACCAAACAATCAGGGAGTAATGGGGGCTCGAACCGCAGACTCAGGCGTCTTTGCGAGCCCCAAACACGCAGTAGGTTGAAACCTATACCAGGGAATACATCACAAAAGGAAGGTTCAGAACAGTGTACAAAGGTTTCCAGTACGTAGAAAAACTCACAAGGAAACTACAAATACTTCATTTGCATAAAACAGATCCTGATCGGACCCCAAACGAGTCAAAACGTATCTATTGACCAAAATCAGACGTCTGGAAACAAGTCTAGACATCTTAAAAGATACAGAATCTCACCTCAAGTCCCTGCGGTGTCCTCAGATGTCCAGAACTCCCCTGCGATAGTCTGAAGGCGGTTTCAGACGATGGACCACTCCTCCGGTCCTCTGGAAGCACCGTCGGTCGTCTGGTGAGCAGATCAAACGTTCGAAAGTGCGTGGGAGGGCATTCCGTGCTCCTTCCCAAGGCTGCTCCTGCGTACGATAGTTGTAGCCACCCAAATCAGGCACAACACATCTTCTGCGGTGCGGCCTATATGGTCGTAACCGCGAAAGGAACGTACCTTCGCGATAAAGGAGCTTTCAGACGTCTGGTCTTGACTCCAGACATCCAGATGCTCCGCCAGTTGTCCGGACTTCGCTCCAGACGTCTGATACTGGAAAATTTCTTGTATCAGAACTCTCTCCCAGCGCTCTCCGTCGCGCTTCTTCTCGCTCCGCCACTGCTTCAGCTGTTGCAGGTGGTCGAGGCCGTCGCTCCAGATTCCCTCCTCCTCCCGTACGCGGTCGCGGTGGCCGTGCGAGCTCTGATGAGCTTCCACCGAAGCTCCCGACCTCGGTCTCCTCCTCCTCCTCCCGCGCTCTCCTCTTTCTTGACCTCTCTCGCTCACCCTTGCTCGCCTCCTCACGCGGCAGTGAAGGTGGGGTGTGGTGGTGGTGTGTGGAGTGGAGTGGAGAGGAGGGGAGGGTGGCTTTTATAGAGGCTGTGGGTTTAGGGTTCGGCAGGGAGAGGAGGAGAAAGGAGAGAGAGAAAAGGAGCTCTGCACGCCGCCCGCGCCCAGAGTGCAGTGCGCGTACGAAAATTTCATTTTCAGACATCCGGGAAAGGGTCCAGACGTTTGGACAGACGTCTGGCTGAGACTCCAGACGTCTTAAAAGGCTAAAAGTAGAACGGGTCTTTACATCATAACAAACTTAAAGGAAGTTTCATCCCCGAAACTTAAACTAGCTAGGGTGCAGAAAAGAAACATAAACGCATAACAAACTTAAAGATGACCGAACTAGGTCAGAAAAGGCGTACTCTCAAAAAACTCCGGGTACCACTCTCACATCGCCGCCTCAGGCTCCCAGGTAGCCTTCTCGTACCGCTGGCTTCTCTCCATAGGACCTTCACCCGTGGTACCTACTTCCATCTTAGACTCCAGATGGCTTTATCTAGTATCTGTACTGGTCTCTCGGGGTAGGTCAAGTCGTTACCCACCTCGACACTCTCGTGGCTCAGAACGTGATTGGGATCGGCGACGTACTTCCTGAGGTTGGACACGTGGAACACGTCGTAAACTCCAGAAAGCTGGGGAGGAAGGGCAAGCCGATAAGCAACGGGTCCTACCCACTCCAGAACCTCGAAGGGCCCCACAAACCTCGGCGCAAGCTTCCCTTTCACCCTAAAACGCTGCAGGCCCTTCATGGGAGAAACACAGAGAAAGACGTGATCCCCAACCTCGAACTGCACCTCTCTGCGTTTCCAGTCAGCATAACTCTTCTGCATGCTCCTGACAGTGCGGAGTCATCTGTGAATCTGCTCTATCACCTCCTGACTCTGCCGGATCAGCCTAGGGCCAACCTCCCACTTGGTCCCTACCTCGACCTAACTCAAGGGTGCACAGAGCCTCGTAAGGTGCCATGCCGATGCTCGAGTGGTAACTGTTATTTTATACAAACTCTGCCAAGGGTAAGTGCTCCTCCTAGGAGCCTCTCCAGTCTAGTACACAGGCGCGCAAAAGGTCCTCAAGTGTCTGTATGGTGCGCTATAACTGTCCGTCCGTCTGGAGGTGGTACGCGGTACTAAACCTCAATCGTGCCCCCAAAGCCTGCTGAAACTCAGCCCAAAATTGGGAAGAAAAATGGGTATCCCTGTCGGATACAATCTCACGCGGAACTCTGTGTAGGTGTACCACATCGCGAATGTACCTCTCTGCCAACTGTGCTGGTCCCAAGGTGACTCGGATTGGCAGGAAATGCACTGTCTTTGTCAACTTGTCCACTATAACCCAGACTACGTCGTGTCATCGCTGGGTAACAGGTAGACCCACCACCAAGTCCATGGTGATGCTCTCCCACTTCCACTCTGGCACAGGAAGTGGTTGCAATGGCCCAGAAGACCTCTGGTGCTTGGCCTTCACCTGATGGCACACTAAACACTACTGCACGAACTCACCCACATCCCGCATTATCCCTCTTCACCAAAAGTCACGTCTCAGATCATGATACATCTTTGTGTTCCCGAGATGTATGGTGAATCTGGACTCGTGCGCCTCTGTCAGGAGCTCTCTCAACAACTCCTCCCTGGGAACGCACAAGCGTCCCCTCATGCACAACACCTCGTCTGTAAAAGAAAAGTCTCCTGGGTCCCCTAACAGCACTCTGTCCCGCAACGTCTGTAAGTATGGATCTGTGATCTGCCCTGCGATGATGCGGTCTATCAGCTCTTATCGCGTCTGCCACGTCACTGTCACTGCCCCACAATACCCCTGTGACTCCCGGGGTAGC
This sequence comes from Thalassia testudinum, assembly GCA_037157565.1. Lineage (NCBI taxonomy): Eukaryota > Viridiplantae > Streptophyta > Magnoliopsida > Alismatales > Hydrocharitaceae > Thalassia > Thalassia testudinum. The sequence continues at coordinate 77,712,245 of JAZHRO010000022.1, read as the reverse complement.
CAACTGCCCAACTCCTCCATAAGCCTCCAACTCTACGCCTATAGACTGGCGAAGTAGGCGGGTGCCTTCCAGCTCAAGGCGTCAGCCACCACATTGGCCTTCCCTGGATGGTAGGAGATGCTACAGTCGTAGTCCTTCAGGAGCTCTAACCAACGTCTCTGTCTCATGTTAAGCTGCTTCTGGTCAAACAAGTACCTGAGGCTCTTATGATCTATGAAAATCTCAAAGATCTCACCATAAAGGTAGTGCCTCTATGTCTTCAGCGTGAAGACAACAATTGTCAGCTCTAAGTCATGGGTAGGGTAGCCATGCTCATGGGGCTTCAGTTGCCGCGAAGCGTAAGCGACAACGTGATCCCGCTGCATGAGCACACCCCCTAACCCCTGCAATGAAGAGTCTGTGTAGACCACAAAACCGCCATTGCTGTCCGGGATGGTGAGCACAAGAGCTGAAGTCAGTCTCTCCTTCAACTCCTGAAAACATGCCTCACACGCATCTATCCAGGCAAAGGGCACGTCCTTCCGAGTCAACTGGGTCATAGGACGTGCAATCTGCGAGAATCCTCTGATCAACCCCGATAGTAACCTACCAGTCCCAAAAAGCTACGTATCTCTATCACTGTACGTGGCCTCTCCCACCTGAGTACGGCCTCAACCTTGGCTGGGTCCACAGCCAAACCATCTCCCGAGATCACATGGCCCAAGAAAGTTACCTGCCTCAACCAAAACTCTCATTGGCTGTACTTAACATACAACCTGCGTCACCTCAAAATGTCCAGAATCATCCGTAGATGTTGCCCGTGCTGTGCCTGATCCTGCGAGTAAACGAGTACGTCATCGATGAATACCACCACAAACTGATCCAAGTGTGGTCTGAAAACCCGGTTCATCAAATCCATAAAAGCAGAGGGGGCGTTGGTCAGCCCAAACGGCATGACCAAGAACTCGTAGTGCCCGTATTGGGTACGGAAAGCTGTCTTGGAGACATCGGTCTCCTTAGTCCTCAACTGGTGGTAGCCTGACCCCAGATCTATCTTGGAGAACACTGTGGCATCTCGCAACTAGTCAAAAAGGTCATTAATCCTCGACAGCGAATACTTGTTCTTGATGGTGACCCTATTCAGCTGTCGATAGTCGACACAAAGTCGCAAGGTACCATCCTTCTTTTTCACAAACAACACAGGGGCTTCCCATAGGGACGCGTTGGGCCTCACAAAGCCCTTCTCCAGCAGGTTCTGTAGCTATGACTTGAGCTCTCGCAGTTAAAGTGGTGCCATCCCATACGGTGCAGTAGAAATGGGGCTGGTCCCTGGTACCAGTGAGATCTCAAACTCGATCTCACGCTCGGGCGGTAGTCCTTGCAGCTCCTCTGGAAACACGTCGGGATACTCACAAACCACTGGAATGCTCTGAAAGTCAGCCATGGAGCTAGGCTCTGCCACTACACAGGCTAAAAAGCCCTCACACCCCTGGCTCAAAAGCCCCGCTGCTCGAAGCGCAAAGACACATCTGAAACCTCCATCCACCGGTTGTTCGTGAAACTCAAAGGGAAGCAACTCCGGTATGGAGAAGACGATCTTCCTCCCGAAATAGTCCACCAAGGTGTGGTAGGCGAACAACCAGTCCATCCCTAGAATCATGGCAAAATCCTCCATCAGTATCATAATCAAGTCAGTGGAGAGGCTGTGTCCCCATATACTGACCTCGCAGTCCATGTAAACCTCCTCAGCTACAAACAACTAGCCACCTGAGCCTCTAATCACAAACGGATCCACTAACAGCACAACGTCCTGCCCCAAACTGACAGTAAAACTCGTAGCAACAAAAGAGTGTGTGGCGCCGGAATAAAAAAGTACATACACTATTCTGCTAGAAACGGTAACCATACTTGCCACCACTGAACCAGAAGCCCTAGCATCTCTATGTTCAGGGCGTTGATGCGCCCCTTAGTCCTCGGTGCAGACGAAGCAGCTACACTTTGGGTCGGGCGAGCAGCCGTTGGTCGGTACCCTTCTTGTGACTGCTACCCTCCCCCATGCGCATGGGGACCACGACCACCAGCTCGGCCTCCAGCGCTCGGTGCGGGGAGCATCTACTGTGCTCCAGCCCTAGATGGGCGGTCCCTTCTGATGTAGCCCGACTGGCCACATTGGTAGCAGAGGGGAACTCGACTCCCTCCCTCGGTAGGTCCCTGCTGACGGCTGGGCGGGGGTCCAGTGCTGGTAGTTGGCCCCTGACTGGGGCCCCCAAAAGCCACTGACGACCCCGCAAAACGAGACGACACTGCTGCGGGTGACGCGTGCCTCCTCTCTCGACGGCCCTGAGAATACTCTGGCTGGTAGGGCCTCTTCCGTCCGCTGTCGATGTCTCATGCGGCCGGGTTGGTCTCTTCGTAGGTCATGGCTGCCTCAACCACTCGTGAGAAGGTGGACAGCTTCAGGGGTTTGACATACCCCCGAATAGTAGGTCGGAGCCCCTTAGTGAACCTCCACAGGCACTCCTCCTTTGTATCCACAGCTATCGAGGCAAAACGTGACAGCTCCAGGAAGCACGTGCGATACGTGCTGACAATCATCGTCCCCTAGCGGATAGTGTGGAACTCCCACCTCCTCTGGTCCTGCCAGGTCTGCGGAAAGTATTGCTCGCAGAAGAGGATCACGAATTGGTTCCACATCAGCACTCCCCTCTCCTGGCCCCTGACTGCCCTCCACCACCTGCGTGCTGCGCTCTTTAGCTGGTACGTGGCAAAGGCCACGTGGCACTCCGCACTAGGGTGAAGGGTGTCAAACACCTTCTCTATCTGCTCCAGCCAGTCCTCTGCCTCAGACGGGTCCTCATCCCCCTTAAAGGAGGGGGGCTTCAGCTTCCGGAACTGTCCGAAAAGCTCGTGGTGCAGCTGCAGTGGAGGAACGGGCACGCCTCTAGGCAAGGAGGGCTCGTGCTCGAAAGTGTTAGAGTGCGATGGGGGCGGTGGAGGACCACCCCCGCCTACACTTGCTCATCTAACACTACGGTGGTCTCTTTGTCCCACCGAGGACTCCCCTTCCCAGGGAGAGGTGCTCGTGGAGGCTGGTGGAGCTCCTCTCGCACTATATCTCTGATCAGCTGGGTGAGATCCTGGGCCTGAACGCCCGAGAGAAGAGGTGGGTCAACTGGTACCTCAAGCTCGGCACATCCGCCCCTCCGACCTTGTCCACGGCCGCGACCACGACCTGCCTCGAGAACTCCCCAACGAGGCATCTCCTACAAGGAGATGCGAAAGACAGAACAAAAGGGTCAACGCTATCGAATTTCTTCGAGAAAGGACTCAGAATGGATATCAAAGTGATACGTTGTAGTGGCTACGCTAGTTACATGCACGTGAATGGTTATTCTCAAGCCAGTTGGTTCATTTCTCAGGATATCCTTGCTCTGATACCATATTGTTACGACCCGGATCCTTACAGGACTCGAGATCGGCTCGCCTCGACTAATCTCAAGACCCAGTCGTCCAATAAGAAATAACTAAAAAGTAAGAAAGTAAACCACATTCACATATGCAATATAACTAAGCAGTAAAAACGTACAAAACAGTAAAGGAAAGTAAAACTGTTGTTTCAGTACATACCACCACAACAACAGAGATAACGGAAACGAAAGTAACAGAAATAATAATAGTACCTAAAAGTCTGAAACTCACCACAACAGTAAGGGGAAACAACAAAAAAGTGCTGAAAACTACGGTTGGGCTCGACTGGGCCCAGCACCCTCCGCAGCCGAAAATTCGGGCTGCTAAACTCTTGATCCTGAACAGTGTTATGAAAGAGACAGAGTCAGCGAACGCTGAGTAGAGTAGTATCTATACTATTTAAAACAGTAAAAGCAACAAGTTTAATTCTCTTTTCTGTTAATTTAGTTTGTGTTTTTCCTTTTCACCCATCTTTCTCAAACTTTCAAATATTCTTGATCTTGCACGTTCCTCGTGGGAACGATCTTGATTGCAGTCTTTTCCGAAGAGTAAAATGTACACGTGGTGCTCTCCTAGTCGGGAGAGTCCCCCGTGGTAGCTCTACACCCAGTCAACCACCCCGAGGTCACTGTCAAAACGTAGTGGTGACTGCAGTATGCGTGATAAGCACACGGGTAGTTACCCTGCACTGAGACGTGGTCAGTCATTTCCGTTAGTAGGTACGCCCAAAGTACAGCACGGAACAGTATAAGACCTAGCCCTCTCAAAAATAGGGGTCTCGCCCCTCCACAATCCGCGTACCCTCGTTTGACTACCCTAGTTTACCCAGAGGGCCTAACAAGTTGGTGTAGGGTGGCTAGCTCCCTCCCTACACTAGTAGCTCGCCTTCGTACAGTGTACACGAGGGCTAACAGAAGTCGGTGTAGAGTGGCCAATCCTAACCCCGGGTCTCAACCCAAGGGTGGCTAGCTCCGCTCTACACAAAAAGGGGACAGTCACTCTCCTTGGTACCACGTACTCAAGGGCCAGCACACTTTCCATTTACATTCCAGATTTTTCATCTAATCACAGGAGCTCTACTCCTAATTCCCCGTAGGATTCATGCTCATGTTCACCACATTATTCCGATCCAGATTCCACCATTCACAATTCAGTTCTCGTTTATATACAGGGAGCTCGTGCTTCCATAATTCAATATATGCAACTGATGATTTCACAGGTAATTGTTCATTTATCTCAAGCAGCTCATATTCTAACAGGCAGCTCACAACTATATTATAGGCAATTACTAGCAGTTTAACTTAATCATGTATACAAATACAATCATGCAATACAATTGGTTCATTCATTTCTCTGTCCTAGGGTTCATGCCACATCCTAGGGGTTCCAATTGGCACATTCTTATTTAATATGATTAACAGAAGTAGACCACTCTACCAGACAATCTGGGAGTAATGGGAGCTCAAATCATAAACCCAGGCGTCTATGCGAGCCCCAAACACACAGTAGGTCGAAACCCTATACCAGGGAATACATCACAAAAGGAAGGTTCAGAATAGTGTACAAAGGTTTCTAGTACGTAGAGAAACTCGTAAGGAAACTACAGATACTTCGTTTGCGTAAAACGGATCCCGATCAGACCCCAAACGGGTCAAAATGTGTCTACTAACCAAAATCAGATGTCTGGAAACAAGTCCATACGTCTTAAAAGATACAGAATCTCACCTCAAGTCCCTGCAGTGTCCTCAGACATCTAGGACTCCCCTGCGATCGTCTGAAAGCGATTTCAGACGTTGGACCACTCCTCCGGTCATCTGGAAGCACCTCCGGTCGTCTGGTGAGCTAATCAGACGTCCGAAAGTGCGTGGGAGGGTGCTCCGCGCTCCTTCCCAAGGTTGCTCCTGCGTACGACAGTTGCAGCCACCCAAATCAGGCACAACACATCTTCTACAGTGCGGCCTGTATGGCCGTAACCGCGAAAGGAATGTACCTTCGAGATAAAGGAGCTTTCAGACGTCTGGTCTTGACTCCAGACATCCAGATGCTTCGCCAGTCATCTGGACTTCGCTCCAGACATCTGATACTGGAAAATTTCCAGTATCAGAACTCGCTCCCAGCTTTCTTTGCCGCGCTTCTCCTCGCTCCGCCGTAGCTCCAGTTGCTATAGGTGGTCGAGGTCACCGCTCCGGACTCCCTCCTCCCGCACGTGCCCGAGGTGGCCATGCGAGCTCCGATGAGCTTCCACCGAAGCTCCTGACCTCGGTCTCCTCCTCCTCCTGCACTCTCCTCTTTCTCGCCCTCTCTGGCTCACCCTCGCTCGCCTCCTCGCACAGCAGTGAAGGTGGGGTGTGGTGGTGGTGTGTGGAGTGGAGAGGAGAGGAGGGGAGGGTGGCTTTTATAGAGGCTGTGTGTTTAAGGTTCGGCAAGCAGAGCGCGTACAAAAATTTCATTTTCAGACGTCCAAGAAATGGTACAGACGTCTGGACGGACATTTGGCTGAGACTCCAGATGTCTTAAAAGGTTAAAAGTGGAACGGGTCTTTACACGTCAGGATCCACTGTTCGAGCCCCCATACCACTCGTATACTCTGGTAGAGTGGTCCTCTTTAATCCTGTGATTTAAATGATTAAAGTGCATGCTATATTAGAAATATCTGATTGAACCCTAAGATATGAAATGAAACTTAGGGCTGAGGAGGATGAATGTACATTAATTGAACCGCACTTGTTATACTCTGAAATGGATGTTAAAGTCTTTACTGCAAGCAACTAAATATTTGATTGATGTGGTGATTGCTTAATTTATTGAATCACAAGCTGCTTGTTATACGATTAAGAATCGGAATGTGAATGGAGATATATGTCGTATCATAAAATAAGACAAATGCTAATGCACAAACCCTACGGGAAACTAGGAAAGGAATAAAAAATTATTGTGATATGGAAATCTGATGTGTGATGGGACATATTGCCTACGAGCTGGTTGGTTGTATGAACTTGGGTGTGGAAAGTGAGTTGGCCCTCGTATATGCAGTACTAAGGAGAGCTACTGTCACTTTAGTGTAGAGAGGAGCTAGCTGCCCCTTGAGTTGGGACCCGAGATTAGGACTGGCCACCCTACACCAACTCCTGTTAGGCCCACTCGGCAAATCGGGATAGCCAGGCGAGGGCATGCAGACTGTTGAGGGGTGTGGCCCCCTGCTCTGTTCTGTGTTGTACGTTTCAGCGTACTTGTTAGCGAAAACGACTGACCGTGTGCCAATGTGCGGTAGTTACCCGTGCCTTTATCGCGCATGTCATAGTCACCACTACGTCGTCGCCATGACCCCAGGGTGGTAAACCGGGTGTAGGACTACCACGGGGTGCTCTCCCGGCTAGGAGAGTGTCATGTGTACATTCTGTATCGCGGGAAAACTGCATCAAGATCATTCCCTTAGGGAACAAGTGGATTAAGAACTGTTGTGGACCCTTACTAGAAACCGAATCAGAAATACATAGATGATTTAAACGAAAACATATATTAATACATAACTGGAAATCGTATGATCAGTTAGTTACTTGTTCCTTTATATTTAATTGCATGTAAATGTCATATACACTACTCTACTTAGCGTTAGCTGACTATAGATATATATATAACCATGTTCAAGTCAGGAAGTTGAGTAGCCAGCACCACCAGCTGCAGAGGGTGCGAGGTCCAATCGAGCCTAGCCGTGGTTGTACTTTCTCTGCTTTCCTTTGTAGAGGCCCTTTTTGTTGGTAGTGAGTATTTTTAGCATGTAGTACCTATTTCTGTTATATCTGTAGTTGTGATGGCTATGTCTGTAATCGTACTTTTTTACTTGTGGCATGTAGTACTTTTGGGATTTCTGTTATATTTTCCATTACTGCATATTATATATTTTTTGCTTAGTTACATTGCATGTGTGATTGTGGAATGTTCTGTGTATTTGGTTATTTTTCATTGGACGACTGGGTCTTGTGATTTAGTCGAGGCGGGCCATTTTCAGGTTTTGTAGGGAACCGAGATCGGGTTGTAACACCGATGGGCAGTTGTGGGTGAGATTCCAAGTTTTAATTTTTTTTCAAATGAGAGGCATTTAGAAACCATAATGGTAATGTCATGTAGGTGTTCTAAAATGTAACTTTGATGAGCAAGGTTGCCCAGCGATAGAATTTTCGCCCCCAAGAGAAGTAGGTGTTCTAAAAGTATGCATGAAAGTTTGGAAATTATAGATCTGTTATCCAGATGGTTGACTCCACTAGGAAACCATTTCCATACAAACTCCTATCATTCTGTGAATTGGTGAATTCTACTTGCTTGTCAAGCTGTCACCGATTGATTAAGCATGGCTGCTGATGATATGTTCTGGATCAGGAACATTACTTAACCAAGAGGCACCATGAGATTAGAGAAGTGCTGGTTCTGTTCTTCCACAATCTATCATGGGCATGGCATCCAATTTGTTAGAAATGATTGTAAGGTAATTATCCTTTTTATCCTTTTTTAGTTATGCTATCTGTTATCAATTCCATTGCATGAAAGTTGATGCAGCCTGGGTTTATTATAAGAGAAATATAATTTGATTTATAGAAATCTCAGCAAATAATTCTAAATCAAAGAACAACAACTCAGCCACCAAACCAAAGAGGTGCTTGTTCCAAGATTCAATTGCTTTCAAATTGGGCTTCAAAACAACTTGATGATGCAGGACTCAATTAGAAAATTAAATCCACTGACTTGAAAACATTTGAAAAAAAAAGAGAAGTCTGGATGTTCGGTAAAGACCTAAATCGAAACCCAACTTCCTTACTTGTATTGTAGAAGCAAAACTCAGGGAGATATGCTCTTAAGACTCAGTACTGAAGATTTTGGGTTAGCTCTTGGTCAACGAACAAAGTTCTTATTTGCTGCAAGCAAATAGCAGCAACAACGGGCACAACCTGTGGGAAAAATAATCTCTCTCAATATATGCCCCCGTACTTATAGTGCTGTGCTGTAGGATCTAATAGAAAAATTCATGAGAGATGGACTGGGAAGAAGGCAGCCTGCAAATATTCGCAGCGGGGCTCGTGGCAGTGATGTGGGCTGCCATGGTGGATTCCAATTTTTGAACTCCTAATCTTAATCCTACTACAACATATAAAAGACTCCAGGAAAAACTCTTCTAATGGAATCCTGTAAACTAGTGACTGAAAAAAAAAGAATAATACAAGTACATCAAGGTCCTTCTTGAATCAAAATATCTGATAAAATTATGTTAAGACCTTTGAAGTTCTTGTTAATTGTGCATCAATTCTCCCTCTATTCAAGAAACTTGCTTTTGCAAATTTGGCGCATTAGTCTGTGTTCAGTGGTTGAGGCTTTAGGGATGGGAACCTCAGCAATAATATCTTTGGCAAGCAAGAACAATTTCAAGATCTTCAAGGACATAGCATTGGAACTGGGAGGCATCCTATGCATTATGTTGCGTAGACTGTTTGGAAGGTGAAATACAAATTTGGTGACATTGTTAATATGGGGTGGATGGTAGTCCAACTCTTGAAGTAAATTCAGTGTGGCCGAAATCACTCAACAAATAGCATCACGAGCTGAGTAGGCATGTCAATTGCTCTCACAACTTCTGATCCACTGTGATTGGTAGACTAGAAACTGATGATTATGATGAGAATCCCAGATGCCAGCTTATTTTGAGATCTATAGTGTTGTCTACACTGGCAATGATCTCCGATAGCACTAGTGGGAGTGGTGATGAGTAGAGTGGAAACCTAAATCCCAGATATAAGAAAAGGATGTTGCTGATGATAATGAACTTGCTGAATTTGTTGTTACGAAGCTGTGACAATTGCTGAGAAGACGTAACCTCTGCAAAGAACATATAAGGAAAAAAGTGTGAAAACTTTCTCATGATAGGCGATGAGGGAGGCATCAAAAGTGAATGCATTTCTCAGTCAGTGGAAGCACCTTATGATACAAGATGGAATTGGAAAACTATGCATCGACTTTTCCATGGATCACTTCTTTCCTTGGAGGAAATAGAGATGTTTTTATTGGCACAATGGCATTGACATTGGTTGTGGTCGCATTAATCTTATGATGAACCATCTCCTCTATATTGGAACTTTCCTTTGCAAACTTTGGCAACTCCAACGATATTTCATCCAAATTCTTGGCACTAACTGGTTGGCAATGATCAATGTTAAATTTTGCAGATGTGAACCTTCTTTAAAAAATTAGAATTTAATTGGAATTTGGCAACTTAGTGGATGGATTTTTGATGCACCAGATAGGCTTAGAATCTACAAATACAATTATTGGGACGAAGAATTAGCTTCAAGTAGTTTTGCGATCATTGACCTCCTAGGGTTTTGACAACTCATCTCTATTCTCTTATCTCCCTACAAAAAAAAATCCTCTCTATTCTCGCCTTCTACTTATTTCCTTGTGCTACAAGGGAAGGTGGAGATGATTGAGATTGTAAAACCTTCTGCAATGCTATTTCTTCCTTGTAATCGTTGAACTCTTCTTGTACCAACTCCCAAAGTCAACATGATTAGGAATCTTGTGGTTTGTGGTGGATGGTAAAGAGAATGGGGAGCTGCTTTGCTGAGAAGAAAAGGAGAAAGAGAGGGGGGGTCTTGCTATGGGAGATTTTACACTCAAAATTTGTGATTCCTCGTTGACAACATATTTATTACAAATAAGAGTTATGCAAAAAGACCAAGATAAAAAACCTTAAGGGATTTTTACATAGATGCCACTAGAAGCGTTATGCATTGTGCGCTTGCCATTGCATTAAATGGTGTCATCAAGTTTTACAAAATTGGACTTAAAGTAAGTAAAATTTATGTTTTTACTCCCTAAACTTGTTTTTCTTTTTCCCCTTCCTCCTTCCACACCTCCTCGACCCACCTCTTCCACCAACTCTCCACCACCCTCCTCACATTAGCACTCGCCTCCACCCATCCCTCCCCCGCCACCTTCCCTCTCCCCTCCTCGTAGCTTCCTCCCCCACCCCCACCCCCCCTCCAAGGCCTCCCTCCCTGTAGCAACCTCCTCTCCTACAAGTCCACCTTCTTACAACCCTCCCTCACTCCCCTTTCTCCTTCATCCCTGTAAAGACCCGTTTTGTCCTGAGCCTTTTAAGACATCTGGACTGTCGATCAGACGTTTGGTCAGACGTCTGGACCCCTTCCTAGGCGTCTGGAAATTAAAATTTTTGGGTACGAGCTTCGTGTCTGCAAGTAGACAGTACCCTCCTTCTCTCTTTTTCCCTCCTCTCTCCTTCTTCCAAACCCTAGCGAGCCTTATAAAAGTCCCCCTTCCCCTCTTCTTTCTTCCTCACTTCACCCAGCCAGCACCTCCTTCCCTTCCTCTCCACCCCAACGAGAGGAGCGAGCGCACGAGAGAGAGAGAGCGCGAGAGCCGCAACGAGGAGGAGAGGTGGCGTGAGGAGAGGAGGGAGAGCTTGAGCTCGCGAGCTCGAGGGAGCTCGTTGGAGGGCACACGGCCGTAGCGGCGCATGCGGGAGGAGGAGTGCGTCGGGGGAGTCGTCCCCGACACTGCTGCAGGCAAGGAGGCATGGCTACGGCTGCACACGGTGAGGAAGAGCAGGAGAGGTTCTGGTTCTGGGATTTTCCCAGAATCAGACGTGTGGTGTGACGTCCAGACGTCGGGGCGGACGTCTAGTGACTACACCGGAAGTCTGAAAGTAGATCTTCACGAAGATACATTTCCTTTTGCAGATACGGCCGTGCAGGACGCTCCACAGCTACGTTTTGCGTGGCTTATTGAGGGAGATTTGTTGTTGCGTGCAGGGATTACTTCGGGAAGGCACGGGATACGCCCTCCCATGCATTTCGGACATCTGGATAACTTACCAGACGACCGGATGCACTCGCAGACGTTTGAATGATTGGTCGAACGTCTGGAGCTAGGTCCAGACGGTCGGGAGGAGGTTTTGGACGTCTGAGGTTGACGCAGAACCTGAGGTGAGTTCCTATTTACTTTTAAGATGTCTGGACCTTGTGCCAGACGTCTGATTTGGTTCTGTAACCCTATTTTTGACCCGTTTAGAGTCCGTTTGAGATCTGTTTTACACAAACAAGTTATCGATGTTAGAGTTCCACTACTTGTTAGAAGGTCTTTTATACTATTCTGAATGTTCCATTGTGATTGTTCCTTGTTATAGGACTTCGTTCCGTTGCGGGTTCGGGGCTTGCTGAGGCATGTGAGCCTGCCATTCGAGCCCCCTATACTCCTGGGTTGTCTGGTAGAGTGGCTTTCCCTAATTTAATTATAAACCTGAATGCATATGTGGATTGAATAACTATAATCTAGGATATGTCATGAATCCTAAGACAAGAAGTTACTTGAAATGTCTGTATGCGTGTTTGATTTGCAGTCTTGAATGAATAAACAGAAATGATAACAGCCTGTTAATAAACAAGAGCTGCTTGTGAAATATGAATTACCTGTGCTAGTTAAACGGTTACTTGTGACATTACCTGTTGTATACGTTAAATGATAGAAATACGAGCTGCATGTGTATAACCTGAGAATGGAAATGTGAATGATGAAACCTGGTATGGAATGGCATAAGAAATATGGGCATGAACCTTTCGGGGAATTAGGAGTAGAGCTCCTGGAATAAATGGGATGGATCTGGAAATGTGAGTGGGGAAGTGTGCTGGCCCTTGAGTACGTGGTACCAAGGAGAGCCACTGTCCCCTGTTTAGTGTAGAGCAGAGTTAGCCGCCCTTGGGTTGGGACCTGAGGTTAGGATTAGCCACTCTGCACCGACTTCTTGGCCCTCGCATACACTGTACCGGGGAGAGCTACTAGTGTAGGGAGAGAGCTAGCCACGCCACGGGGCCCAGGGTTCAGCTAGCCACCCTACACCGACTTATGCCCACTAGGCAAACCAGGGTAGTCAGACGAGGGTACACGGACTGTGGAGGGGTGAGACCCCTGTTTGGTTCTGAGGGGCTAGACTCCTGTTACTGAGAGGGTTAGGCCCTATACTGTTCCGTACTGTACTTTGAGCATACCCGTTAGCGGAAACGACTGATCATGTGCCAGTGCGGGGTAGCTACCCGTGCGCTTATCGCGCGTGCCGTAGTCACCGCTACGTCTGTCCGTGACCTTGTGGTGCTTGACAGGGTGTAGGACCACCACGGGGGACTCTCCCGGCCAGGAGAGCACCACATGCGACTTCTACTCTTCGGAAAAGACTGCAAGCAAGATCGTTCCCACGAGGAACATTCGAGATCAAGAAAGAAATCTGAAAAATAAACCAATGGGTGAAAAGTAATAACTTGTAAAATAAAGTAATTGGAATAGACAGTTACCCGTTCACTTTTACTGCTTTAGTTAGTTTGTTGCCACTCTACTCAGCGTTCGCTGACTTTTTTTACTCATAACCCTTTTCAAGTCCAGGTGTTGAGTAGCCCAAGTCTCCAGCTGCAAAGGGTGCTGGGCCCAGTAGAGCCCAGTAGCAGTAGTCTTCCTTTTGTTGTACTTTCTGTTGTAGTGAATTTTTGACTCTTGTTACCTTTACGTTTTTGTATTTTGTTTCCTTTTTTACTGTTGTGGTGGTGATATGTACTGTTAGCAGCTTTTCTTTCCTTACTGCTTGTACTCTTTTTTTTACTGTTAGTTACATAGCATAGTGAATGTGGTTTACTTTCCTACTTTTTAGTTTTTTCTTGTTGGACGACTGGGTCTTAGGATTAGTTGAGTCGGGTCAGTCTCGTATCCTGTAGGGATTCGAGAATCGGGTCGTAACAATCCCCCTCCTTGCATCAACCCTCTCCACAGCCAACTCCTCCCCATAGATCCACGTCCTTGTGACCCCCCCATCCACCTCCCCCTCTCTGCATCCCCCTCCATGCACTAATCTTCCCCACAAGCACCCCCTCCCTCACAGCTCCACTTCCTTGAAACACAAGCCCCCGATCCCCCTTCCTTGCATTGACCCCTCACCATAGCTCCCCACATCCCCACATCGACCCCTCTTCATAGCTCCCCACACCTCCCCATCGTAATGTACCCATAGATGGAATTGGTTGTAATGACTCAATCTTCGTTAGAAATCCTAGGGCTCTCTTATATAGAGAGAGACCGTAGGTTCAAAAGTACATGAATGTCCCTGAGGGAGACTTACAATAAGAAGAGAAAATAAGAGACAACATAAGTTAACTGTTACGGCCCGATTGTCGGATCCCTACAGGACTCGAGACTGGCTCATCTCGACTAATCCCAAGATCTAGTCGTCCAACAAGAAATAACCAAAAGCAGGAAAATAACCCACATTCACATATGCAATATAACTAAGTAGAAGAAACGTACAAAGCAGTAAAGAAAATAGAACAGCTGTCTCAGTACATATCACCACAATAACAACGGAAAGCAGAAAGGAAACAGAAGTAGCATAATAGTAACTAAGTGTCCATTACTTACTACAACAGTAGAAAAAAAGAAAGTACTGAAGAAAGACTACGGCTGAACTCGATTGGGCCTATCACCCTCTGCAGTCGGAAACTCAGGCTGCACAATTCCTGGTCCTGAACAATGTTATGAAAAGACAGAGTCAGCGAACGCTGAGTAGAGTGGTGTTTATATTATCTAAGTACAAAAATAGTAAAAACAACAGGTTTAATTCTCATTTCTATTTATTTGTTTTATATGTTTCTGTTTTATCCATTTCTCAAAGTATCTAGATATTTCTTGATCTTGCTTGTTCCTCGTGGGAATGATCTTGATTGCAGTCTTTTCCGTAGAGTAGAAGGTACACGTGGTGCTCTCCTGGCTAGAAGAGTCCCCCATGATAGTCCTACACCCAGTCAACCACCCTGAGGTCACTGTTAAGATGTAGCAGTGACTACGGCACGCGTGATAAGCACACGGGTAGCTACTCCGCACTGACATGCGGTCAGTCGTTTCCGCTAGCGAGTACGCCCAAAGTACAGCACGGAATAGTATAGGGCCTTGCCCTCTCAGAATAGGGGTCTCGCCCCTCAGAACCAAATAGGGGTTTCGCCCCTCCACAGTCCGCGCACCCTCGTTTGACTACCTCGGTTTGTCCAGAGGGCCTAACAAGTCGGTGTAGGGTGGCTAGCTGAACCCCTGGCACCGTGGGGTGGCTAGCTCCCTCCCTACACTAGTAGCTTACCTCGGTACCACGTATGCGAGGGCCAACAGGAGTTGGCGTAGAGTGGACAATCCTAACCCTGGGTCTCAACCCAAGGGAGGCTAGCTCCACTTTATACTAAAAGGGGACAGTTGCTCTCCTTGGTACCACGTACTCAAGGGCCAGCGCACTTCCCATCTACATTCTAGATTCTATTTATCCACAGGAGTTTTACTCCTAAGTCTCCATAGGGTTCATGCTCATGTTCACCTCATTTATCCAAATCTAGATCTCATGTTTCATAATTCATTTCTCATCTGTATACAGGCAACTCGTATTTTCATAGTTCAATTCTCAATAACATACAACTGGTGGTTTCACAGGCAATTATTCATTAAATATAGGTAGCTCATATTCTAACAGGCAACTCACAATTATAATACAGGCATTTGCTAGCAATTTATCTTAATCACGCATGCAAGTAAACCGTACAATACAAACAGGTTCATTCATTTCTCTACCCTAGGGTTCATTCCACATCCTAGACTTCCATTTGGCCATTTTAACCAAGCACATTCTTATTTAAATATTAATAACTGTATTAAACCACTCTACAGGGTATCACGGGAGGAATGGAGACCTGTGCTGTAGATCTTGTCGTCTCCGCGGGCCCCGAATATGCCACCGACTGGTAACCTGTACCAGCGACCAATGTACATTAGACATGCTCAAAATAGTAGGTACTCAATACGAATACGTAGATTAACTCGAGTAGAAAATAACGGTATTCTGTTTGCGGAAATCCGATTCCATTTGGGCCTTAAACAGGCCAAAAACGCAATTTCTGATCAAAATCAGATGTCTGAGTCTAATCCCAGACGTCTTAAAAGATGTCAAAACTCACCTTGTGTCTCCTGCGGCTGATCAGACATCCATACCTTCTCTGCGACCATCTGAAGATAGTTCCAGACGTTGGACAATGTCTCCGGTCGTCTAGAAGCACCTCTGGACGTCTGGTGATGTGATTAGACATCCAAATGAGCATGGAAAAGCATCCCGCATGCCTTCCCAAAGCTGCACCTGCGCACGCAAATGCAGGCACAGTCAGCCGACAACGCCTCTTGCGCTGAGATCTTCTGCATGGGAGAAATCAACGCAGGAACGTACGTACCTTGCGCGATACGTGCTCTCAGACGTCTGGCCTTAGCTCCGGACATCCAGGTCCCTCGCCAATCATCTGGATGTCACGCCAGACATCTGATACTGGAAAACTTCCAGTTTCAGAACCTACTCGCAGCTCGCTCCTCTCGTGCCTCTGCCTGCGGCGACAGCTCCGGCCGCTGCAGGAGCTTGGACAGCTCCTCGCCGACTTCCTCCACTCACGCACTCACCCACCACTGGTCGTATGAGCTCCGATGAGCTCCCGAAGGTCTTCCAACCTTCCACGCTCTCCTCCTTCCTCCCCCTCGCTCTCCCTCGCTCGCCCCCCTTTCGCACCTCTCTCTCAGACCTCACCGCTACCGCACAGGAGCGCTGGAGGTGGTGGTGGTTGGTTGTGTGAGGAGAGGAGAAGAGGAAGGAGGGGTATAAATAGGAGGGGTGAAGGGTTTAGGGTTTGAGGGAAATGAGGGAGAGAGAGGAGAACGGCCTCTGCACGCCGCCCGCGTGTACGGCGCAAGGCACAGTATGAAATAATCTACTTTCAGATGTCTGGGAACAGGTCCAGACGTCTGACTGAAATTTCAGACGTTTTAAATTGCTAAAACGTAGCGGGTCATTACATTAACACTCCTCCTCAAGATGGAGCATAGATATCTATCATGCTTAGCTTGGATATACAAGCGTCAAATGAATATCTGGCCAAGGGCTTATTGAAAATATCAGCAATCTGCTTCTCAGATGCAATAGAAGTAGTATATTGCAATCCCTTTTGTATAATGTTCTTGCTATAGTGACAATCAACCTCAACATGCTTCGTCCTCTAGTGAAATGCTAGGTTGTTGGCAATGAAGGTAGCTACTCTATTATCACATTGCATCTCCGTGGGGCTAGAAAACTGCACCTATAGGTCACTAAGCAAGGATCTGATCCACATCATCTCAGCAGTCGTCTGAGCTATAGCTCTGTACTCAGACTTGGCATTGGATCTTGCAACTGTGGACTACTTCTTGCTTTCGAGGGGTCCCTGATAGGTAGCATGAGGGCGAACATATGTTTGGACGGGCCTAGTCAGGCGTGGAAGGGATGCGTAGCAGAAGGTGGTGCCGATGTGGTGGGGACATGAATCTCAGGAAAGCTCCTAAAGCGAATGGGAGAATATGGCATAGGCGTCATATCACCCTCGGGAGGCATCTTAGCAGTCGTCACAGAAAAGAAAGGTACAACCTCATGAAAGGTAACATCTGCTAAAATATAGTGCCGGGAAGTAAGCGGATCGAAACACTGATACCCCTTTTGAGTCCGGGTGTACCCAGGAAAAACACACTTGACTGCTTTCGATACTAGCTTATCCTTACCTGATCCCAACAAATGGACAAAGGCAACACAATCAAAAGTCCGAGGGGTGACGTGAAATAAGGGATGATTAAGATACATGACCTGAATAGGAATCCGTTCATGCAATGCAGCATTAGGCATCCGATTAATAAAAAAACAAGCAGTCAAAATAGCATCACCTCAATAGAGAGAAGGGATAGAGTGGTGAATTAACAAAGTGCAAGCAACATCAAGAATATGGCGATGTTTCCTCTCAGCAACACCATTTTACTGAGAGGTATGAGGACATGTTGTCTCATGGATAATGCCACAATTAGAAAAGAAATTGCGCAAATGCAAAATACAAAACTCCAAGGCATTATCAGAACAAAAGCACTTCACCAAACAAGAATGCTGAGTTTTTATTTCTTTCACAAAGTTCTCAATAATTTGTCCCACAACGGACTTATTTTTCAAGAGAAACATCCAAGCCACACAAGAAAAGTCATCAACTAAAACAAGATAATATTTATTCCCAAGTCGATCAAGACTACGACTGGGGCCCCACACGTCCGTATGGATCAAATAAAAAATAGCAACAGAAGAAACAGAAGTAGAACTGAAAAAACTAGCCCTATGATGGTTGCCAAGTTGACAAGCATCACAAGTGAGAGCAGTAGTGGAGGGGATGTGCGGTATAACACGTCCGATGTGATGAATGGGTAGATGGCCAAGGTGGTGGTGTCACTGGAGAGGAAATCCAGCAGAAGCAAGGCCCTGGGTAGGAAAAGCAGCAAAAGCATTACGGCTCAGATGATACACCCCATGTTCCTCACGCCCTCCACCAATCGTCTTCCTAGTGAATTTGTTCTGCAAGACACAAGAAGACACATCAAAAATAGCTCGACAGTTCAGATCTCTAGTGATGCTGCTAACAGACAATAAACTCAAAGGAAAATCAAGCACATAATAGACATTTGCTAGTCTTAAAGTAGGAGATAATGACATATCTCCCGTGCCAACAAGTAGCGAGTGTCTCCTATCAGCCACCTGTACTGTCCTGGCGAGTGTAACAGGTGCCAACTGAGAAAAGGAACCCCGGTCGCCACATAGGTACTTGGATGCACCAGAATCAATCAACCACTCACTAGAAGACAAAAGTGACGACATACCAGTCACATGTGTCTCTGATGAGGAGGCCACAGCTGTAGTGTCTGAAATCTAAGAGGAGGATGAGGCCTGTGTCAACTGTGCAATATGTTGTCACAAAATCTCAATGTCTGTACTCAGGGAGCTCACATCAAAACTAGTAGGCACACCGTCTATAACCTCAGCAGCCTGATTGGCCATGGGTGGCCTACCGTGCTTCTGCCAGCATGTAGCCTCTGGATGACCAAGTCTGTCACAGTAAGTACACGGTGTCTTAGTACGTGTACTAGACGAGCGTCCATGTCCATGACCACGTGCAGGGGAGGGAGTACTCCTACCATGTCTAGGGATCGCTACTAGTGCGGACGTCTGAGTGCTAATGTCTGGAGCTAGAGTATGAACTGCAACTCTGCTGAGTTTGCTATAAGCCTCCTCTAGGGTAGGAAGCTCAGGAGAGGTGAGAATCTAATCTCTGGCAACTGTATACTCAAGTCCAAGTCCTGCAAGGAAGAGAGAGATGGTTAACAGTGTCCGAAAATCCCTTCAGGAATCACAGGCATAGCCCGGCAGATAAGAGTGATGCCTCTCCAGCATTCCCTTCAAGAGGGGTAGTACTATGCCAGAGTGCATCCTTCCCGACACAAATAGAAAAGGTTGTAGAAGACCTGAAAGACTTGTGCAGAGTTCTTAGCATGAGAATAGGTCTTGCGCAATGACTCCCACATCTTCTTTGTGGTGTCGTAATACACGATCTCATACCTTATATGGGGAATAACTGTCTGCATAAGCCATGCAGAGACCATGGCATTGTTTCTATCATAAGTGGCGTTGGCGTTGGTCTTGCTTGTGGGCTTCGGATCTATAAGAATGTGGCTCTTCTCATGACCCCTAACGGTCATGAGGAAAGTTTGAGACCACCGTGAGTAGTTGGTCTCATCCAACTTGATGATAGGACCAAAAAATGGATTCTTCTATACCCCAGTGTCCAAAGAAGTGCTCGAATTCACCTCAGACTGATCATCTAAAGCCATCCTTACAATCTTTGAACCACAATCAGGCTTTTATATCCAATATATCATTAATCTAATTTGAAACATGAAAAAAATCAAATTTGCATCTTTACAAGAAATCTCCTTAGACTAGCTTTGGCCTAGCTCGGGTGCAGGGAAACCACCCGAGAGGCCCTACGGAGATTCCCCCCTTCGATATGTTACGACCCAAACCCATCTCCACGTGGATCCCAAGGTTGGGGCGCCTCGACTAACCCAAGATCCAGTTGTCTAATGAGAAATAATACTACCAAGGCAAGCAATCCACACATGTAACATAGCTAGAATTTAAATGAAAGCAGGAAACTAAGGAAAAGACTAGAAATAGTATCTTAAGAGGATAGCAAAGCTTTCCACACAGCCAACACAACCCATGTGGAGAACAGAAACATAACAAATAGTTCAAATTAAGTGTACTCACAAAAGTAGAAGTATAAAACCAACTACAGCAAAAAATTGAACCGAACTAAGTCTGGGCTCGACTAGGCCTAGCACCTTTTGCGGTCGGTGGTATTGGCTGCTCACCTCCTGTTACGACCCGGTTCCCGGATCCCTACAGGACTCGAGACCGGCTCGCCTCGACTAATCCCAAGACCTAGTCGTCCAACAAGGAATAACCAAAAGCAGAAAAATAAACCACATTCACACATACAATATAACTAAGCAAAAGGAAAAATAGAAAAGGAAAGTAGCACAACTGTTTCAAAATATAGTACATGCCACCACAACAACAACGGGAAACAGAAAGTAACGAGAACAGTAATTTAAAGTCTATTACTCACAACTACAGCAGAAATAAAGAACTGGAAAGAAAACTACTACGGCTGGGCTTGGCTGGGCGCAGCTCCCTCTGCAGCCGGAAACTCAGGTTGCTCAACTCCTGGTCCTGAACAGGGTTACGGAAAGACGGAGTCAGCGAACGTTGAATAAAGTGGTATTTACATTATTTATGTGCAAGTAAAGTAAAAACAACAAGCAAGTTTTATTCTCATTTCTATTTATCTCATTTATGTATTTCTGGTTCATCTATTTCTCAAAGTATCCAAGCATTTCTTGATCTTGCATGTTCCTCGTGGGGACGATCTTGATTGTAGTCTTTTCTGTGGAGTAAAAGGTACACGCGGTGCTCTCCTGGCTGGGAGAGTCCCCCGCAGTAGTCCTACACCCAGTCAACTACCCCGAGGTCACTGTCGAGACGTAGCAGTGACTACGACATGCGTGATAAGTGCATGGGTAGCTACCCCGCACTGACACACGGTTAGTCGTTTCCGTTAGTGGGTACATCCAAGGTACAGCACAGAATAGTATAGGCCTTTCCCTCTCAGAATAGGGGTCTCTCCCCTTAGAACCAAACAGGGGTCTCGCCTCTCCTCAGTCTGTGTACCCTCGTCCGACTACCCTAGTTTGCCCAAAGGGCCTAACAAAGTCAGTGTAGGGTGGCTAGCTTAACCCTGGGTCCCATGGGGTGGCTAGCTCCCTTCCTACACTAGTAGCATGCCTCGGTACCACGTACGCGAGGGCCAGCAGGAGTCGGTGTAAAGTGGTCAATCCTAACCCCGGGTCTCAACCCAAGGGCGGCTAGCTCCGCTCTACACTAAAAAGGGATAGTTGCTCTCCTTGGCACTGTGTACACAAGGGCCAACACTCTTCTCGTCTACATTCTAGATTCCTTTCATACACAGGAGTTTTACTCCTAATTTCCCATAGGTTTCATGCTCATATTCATCTCATTTATCCATATTCAGGTCTCATGTTTCATAACTCGTTCCTCATCCATATACAGGCACCTCGTGTTTTCATAATTCAATTCTCAATCATAAACATGCAACTTGTGGTTTCACTGTTCATTTTCTCATTCACATACAGGCAAATCGTATTTTAACATACATCTCATAATTACACTAATACTATTTGCTAGCAATTTATTTTAACCATGCATTCAAGTAAACAATACAACTCAAAACAGGCTCATACATTTCTACCATAGGGTTCATTCGACATCCTAGAGTTCGATCCGATTATTCCAAACAGGTACATTCTTATTTAGATATTAACAACTGAATTAAACCACTCTACAGGGTATCACGGGGGGAATGGGGGCCTGCACCGGCTGGTAACCTGTACCAGCGACTAATTTACATTAGACGAGGTCAAAATAGTAGATACTCAACACGAACACGTAGAGGAACTTGAGTGGAAAATAGTGGTACTTCGTTTGCGGAAATCCGATTCTGTTTGGGCCCTAAACGGGCCAAAAACACGGTTATTGCCCAAAATCAGATGTCTGGGACTAGTCCCAGATATCTTAAAAGACATTAGATCTCACTTTCTGTTTCCTGTAGTATTCTCAGACGCCTGGATCCCTCTGCAACCGTCTGGGGGCAGCTCCATACGTCCCACCCTCCTTTCACTCGTCTGTAAGGGCCGTTGGACATCTGGCGATGCGGTCAAACGTCCAAAATCACCTTGAAGTGCACACCCTGCTCCTTCCCAATGCTCTATGCCTGTGTGTAGAGCACAAACTTCATTTTTAACCCAACACCTCCTACACTACAATCTACATGGCAGAAAGTAGCGTAGGAAGGTATGTACCTCGGGATATTATGCTTTCAGACGTCCGACTTTAGCTTCGGATGTCCTGGTGCCTCGCCAGTCATCTAGACAATACCCCAGATGTCTGATACTGGAAAACTTCTAGTACTAGAACCTCCTCCGCGATGCTTCTCTCCTCGTAGCTCCACCCGCAGCGCACCGCAGCAACTGCAAAGGGCCGAGAGGTCGCCTCCCCGAGCCCCTCTCCTCACGTGCGTGCCCGCCGTCGGCCGTGCGAGATCCGCTGAGCTCTCGAAGGTCCTCCAACCTTCACGCTCTCTTCCTTCCTCTTTCCCTCGCTCACCCTCTCGTCCTCCCTCGCTTGCCCTCCCTCTCTCGCTCTCCCTCGCCACTACCGCACAGGGAGGAATGCTGGAGGTGGTGGTGGCTGGTGGTGAGGGGGTGAGGGTGGTAAGAAGGGAGGGTTTAAATAGAGTGGGTTTAGGGTTTAAGGGGTGAGGGTGCGGAGGAGAGAGAAGCCTCTATGCGCCACTCACACGCAAGCACAAAGGGACGTATGAAAATTCCCTCTTTCAGACGTCCGGGCATGTGTCCAGACGTCTGGACAGACGCCTGATTGAAACTCCAGACGTCTTATCCGACTAAAAAGGCAACAGGTCATTTCACCTCCTTGACCTAAACATAAGTAGTAGTAGCAGCAAAAGCTGAGTAGAGTGGCAAGTGCAAAATAACAACTGCATTTAAATTTAAAAACAATAAGCATTTCAAGTAATTGTAAAAGTTTCACACAATTCATATTTTGTTTCAATTTCTACGAACTAGCTGTTTCGTGTTTCGAAAATTCTAATAAAGGATCTCGTTATCTTTTTGTTAACATGTTCCCTAACGGAACGATTTTGTTGTAGTTTTTCCTGTGATGTCGGGCGTGCACGTGATACTCTCCTGACAGAAAGAACACCCCCGCGTTTTTCCTACACCCGGTCTACCATCCCGAGATCATGGTCACGACGTAGCGGTGACTACGCCATGCACGATAAATGCACAGAAAGCTATCCTGCATTGACACGCGGTTAGTCATTTCCACTAACGGGTACGCACTAAGTAGTACTACACATAATAGAACAGGGGTCTCGCTCCTCACCAGTCTACGTACCCTCGCCCGACTATCCCAGTTGACCCCGTGGGCCTAACAACAGTTGGTGTAGAGAGGCCATTCCTACCCTTGGTCCCAACCCGAGGATAGGCTAGCTCTCTCTCTACACGTGGTGAATAGCTCTCCTCGGTACGTATGTACATGATGGCCAGCTAGCCCCCAAACTAGAGTCCAAGCAATAGTCATATCACACTGTTGATAAGTATTCCATCATTATCTCAGATCGTACCATAGCAAATAATTTATTCTTCTACTTCTCCACGAGATTGATTTATAATCCCTTTAATTCCGATTCACATACCCACAAGTTAACATGCATCTCCACTCATATTTCGATTCCGACCATGAAAAATAGACAGTTAGATGCATTACAGTAGAATCATTTATCTCAATCATTAGAGTTATCATTCTCTCACAACAAATATTAATTATTCTTCATGTATTTAACAAGTATAAAGCTCATATTTTAAGAGTTAGGGCATGTATGTGCGTATCTCTAAGATCAGCAGTTATCGATTTTATTCACTAACTCATTTGCAGAAACATGAAAATTCCTTAAGTAGCTACTTGTGACATGCATTCAAAAATGGAACTATACACATTGGGACAAGAAGACCACTTTACCTAGGGGTATGGGAGGTATGGAGGCACGAGCAGTGGATCCCGATGCTTCTGCGGGTCCCGTATGTGCCACGGACTTGGAGCCTACACCAATTTAATGGTCAAAAGGGAACATCCAAAATTTTGACCGACAATTCAATATACAAAATTTAATTCAAAATAGTGTATAAATAACTCTAAAACATAGGAAATTCGAGAGCTTTCCAACGATACCTTGGTTGCCCGATTTTGACCCTAATTGACCCTTGAACCGGCCTAGAAACCCTCTCCGGTTCACTTGAATCGGCTGGGTTGGTTCAAGCAGACTGAATCGACCACCCGTTGGTCCAGGGAGTGCTTGATGCTTAAATTAGATGTCTAGGTCACTCCTCAGACGTCTTAAATAGCGCGATGCCCTAACTCTTCTCTTTAGACGTCTGATGAATGCCTCGGTCGTCCTAGATCCACTCTTGACGTTTGTCACCCCACACAGACATCTAAAAAGGCTATCCTCTACGTTCTCGAGCAGTAGACTTGCTCGCTTCCCACGTAGGGCCGACTGTAATGCGACGTCAACCTCGCGTAGCAAGACCCCGACCTAGTGCGACGCCCACAAAGTCCACCGCGACCGGAGCTTCACCCTACCCCATCGGCTCCACGGCGAGGTGCTACAGTTTCACCCTCATGCAGTAGCACCCCGCAGCGTCGCTCAGCCACACGTGTTGCCGCATGCAGCCTGTGGCCTCCGCCACACACCCGTGCCCGTGCACCGCTACGTTACCCGCAGCTGCAACCTGGCCCTTGCATCCATGCACTGTTGGCTTTCCTACCCTCACGAGCTCTCCCCCTCTCCCCCTCGCGTGCTCTTTCTCTCCCTTTCTCACGCTGGAGGTGGAAAAAATGAAAGGGGGTTTTGGTTAGGGCACGTCGCCCAAGGGGTTGGGGGGGGGGGAGAAGTGGGGGTTGTATAGGGTTTTAGGTGGGATTTGGTAGGGTTTTAGGTGGGGAAATTGTGGGTTAGGTCCCCTACGGAAGTTTTTTCCCTGCACAAAGTCCTAGCTCAAGATTCAGGGGGTTTAAAATTGTATTAAGCCCCCCAAAAGTTTAGGAAAAACCTAAATGGCCACTAATTCAACATAACAAACTTAAAAGAAGTTTCGTCCCTGGAACTTAAGCTAGACCTATGATGCGGAAGATTAAGACATGTGCATAACAAACTTAAAGAGGAACAAATTCAGCTAAGAAGTATGTACCTCAAAGAGTTCCGGGTACCGATCCCGCATTGCCGCTTTAGGCTCCCAAGTCCCCACCTCGTGCCACTAGCTCCTCTACAAGACCTTCACCAGTGGCACCTCCTTCCGTCTTAAGGTCTTGACGGCTATCTCTAATATCTGTACAAGCCTCTCTAGGTAGGTCAAGTCGTCTCCCACCTTGACGCTCTTGTGGTTCAAAATGTGGTTGGGGTCGGCGATGTATTTCCTGAGGTTGGACACATGAAACACATCGTGCACACCTGAAGGTTAGAATGGAAGGGTAAGTCGGTAAGCAATGGGTCCTACCTACTCCAAGACCTCAAAATGTCCCATAAATCTTAGTGCAAACTTCCCTTTCACCCTAAACCATTGTAAGCCCTTCATGGGAGAAACACTGAGGAAGATATGATCCCCGATCTCAAACTATACCTCCTGATGATTTCTGTCAGTGTAACTCTTCTACCTGCTCTTGACGGTATGGAGTCGCCTGTAAATCTGCTCTATCACCTTCTGACTCTGGCTGATTAATCTAGGACCAACCTCCTACTTGGTCCTAACCTCGAACCAACTAAGGGTAGCCATACACTTCCGCCCATATAGTGCCTCATAAGGTGCCATGCCAATGCTCGAATGATAGCTATTGTTGTATGCAAATTCTGCAAAGGGAAAATGCTCCTCCCAGGAGCCTCTCCAATATAGTACACAGGCACACAAAAGGTCTTCAAGGGTCTAGATGGTGTGCTCTGATTGTCCGTCAGTCTGGGGATGGTAGGTAATGCTAAATCTCAAGTGAGTCTCCAAAGCCAACTGGAACTCTGCCTAAAATCTGCCAAAAACTGGGAAGTGAAACAGGTATCTCTGTCGGTTATGATCTCGCAGGGAACTTCGTGAAGACGCACCACATCCCTGATGTAGCACTCCGCTAACTGTGCTAGTCCAAAGGTGACTTGAATCGGCAAAAATCGCGTCATCTTCGTCAACCTGTCCACTATAACCCAAATGGCATCATGTCCCCGCTGTGTAGCTGGTAACCCCACTACCAGATCTATAGTGACACTCTCCCACTTCCACTCTGGAACAGGAAGTGGTTGTAACGGTCTTGCAGGCCTCTAGTGCTCGGCCTTCACCTGCTGGCATACCAAACACTGCTGCACAAACTCTCCAACATCCCGCTTCATCCCCTTCCACCAAAAGTGACGTCGTAAATCATGGTACATCTTGGTGTTTCCGAGATGTATAGTAAACCTAGACCTGTGCACCTCAACCAAAAGCTCCCTTAACAACTCCTCATCCCTAGGGACACACAAACGCCCCCTCATGCATAAGATCTCGTCAGTGAAGGTGAAATCTTCGGGATCTCCTGGCAGTACCGTGTCTCGTAGCGTCTGCAGATACCGATCAGCCATCTGTCCTACAATGATGCAGTCTAAGAGGTCAGGTCGTTCCTACCTCGTCATTGTCACTGCCCCACAATGTCCACATGACTCCTAAGGTTGCCAACTTCCCACCTCCTGCATGAGTCGCCAACTCTATTCCTATAAGCTAGCCAAGTGGGCGAGTGACTTTCGGCTCAAGGCTTCAGCCACCACATTGGCCTTCCTCGGATGATAAGAGATGCTGTAGTCATAGTCCTTCAGGAGTTCTATCCAACGCCTCTACCTCATGTCGAGCTCCTTTCGATCAAACAAATACTTAAGGCTCTTATGATCTGTGAAGATCTCAAAGGTCTCACCGTATAGGTAATGCCTCAACGTCTTCAAAGTAATGACGACTGCTGCCAGCTCCAAGTCGTGAGTAGGGTAGTTGTGATCATGGGGCTTTAGTTGCAGAGATGCATAAGCAACGACATGACTCCGCTGCATGAGCACACCACCCAACCCCTGCAACGAAGCATCAGTGTAAGGCACAAACTCGCCACTGTTGTCTGGAATGGTAAGCATAAGAGCTGAAGTCAGCTCCTCTTCAACTCCTGAAAACACACCTCACACTTGTATGTCCAAGTGAAAGGCACGTCCTTCCTAGTCAATTGTGTCATAGGGCATGCAATTTGAGAGAAGCCTCTGATGAATCACCGGTGGTAACCTGCTAGCCCTAAGAAATTGCGTATCTCTGTCACTGTATGTGGCCTCTCCCACCTGAGCACGGCCTCAACCTTGGCTGTTTCCATAGCTAATCAGTCTCCTAAGATCATATGGCCTAAGAAAGTAACCTGCCTCAACCAAAACTCGCACTTGCTGTACTTGACATACAACCTATGCCATCTCAGAGTGTCCAGAACCATGCGTAAATGCTGCTCGTGCTGGAACTGATCTCAGGAGTATACAAGCACGTCATGGATAAAAACCGCCACAACTTGGTCGAAGTAGGGTATGAAAATACGGTTCATTAGTTCCATGAAGGCAGTGGGGGATTGGTCAACCCAAAAAGCATGACCAAAAACTTATAGTGTCCATACCACGTCTGAAAAGCTGTCATGGAGACGTCTGTCTCCCTGATCCTCAACTGGTGGTAACCCGACCTCAAGTCTATCTTGGAGAACACCGTGGCATCTCGCAACTGGTCAAAGAGGTTGTAAATGCAGGGCAACGGATACTTGTTTTTAATGGTAACCCAGTTCAGCTTCTTGTAGTCCACACAAAGCTGAAGGGTGCCATTTTTCTTCTTCATAAATAAAATAGAGGCCCCCCATGGGGACGCACTGGGCCTCACAAAGCCCTTCTCCAACAAGTCCTGCAGCTGAGACTTGAGCTCTCGCAACTCAAGTGATGCCATCCTGTACAGTGCAGTAGAGATGGGGCCGGTCCCTGGTACCAATGAGATCTCAAACTCAATTTCACGTTCAGGTGGTAGTCCTGGTATCTCCTCAGGGAAAACATCAGGATACTCTCAGACTACTGAAACACTCTGTAGGTCAACTGCTCAACTAGGCTCTACCACAACACAAGCCAAAAAGCTCTTACACCCCTGGCTCAGTAGCTTCGCTACCCGAAGTGCGGAAATGCATCTAAAACCTCCATCCACTGGCTGGCCTTGGAACTCAAAAGAAGGCAACTTAGGAATGGAAAAGACAATCTTCCTCCTAAAATAGTCCACCATGGTGTGATAGGAAGATGCCAATCCATCCCCAAGATTACGCCGAAATCCTCCATCTGGATCACAATCGGATCAGTAGGGAGGCAATGTCCCCCCATCATGACCTCACAATTGATAAAGACCTCCTCTACAATAAACAACTATCCTCCTAGCCCTCTAATAAAAAACAGATCCTCCAATAATGTACTGTTCGGCCCCAAACTGACGGCAAAACTTGTGGAGACAAAAGAGTGTGTGGCACTAGAATCAAAAAGCACGTAAACTAATCTGCCAGAAACTGTAACCATTCCTGCCACAACAGAACCCGAAGCTCTAGTGCCTCTGTGAGTCAGGGCGTTGACACGCCCCTCAGCCTTATGTGTAGAAGAGGCAGCCACGCTCTGGGTCGGGCAAGTAGCGGCTGGCCGATACCCACCTTGTAACTGTTGTCCTCCTCCTCGAGCCTGGTAACCACGGTCACCCGATTGGCCTCCTACGCTCAGTGCAGGGAGCATCTAGTATGCTCTTGTCCTAGACGGGAAGTCCCTCATGTGGCCTGGCTAGCCACATTGGTAGCAGAGAGGGGCACAATCTCCTCCCTTAGTCTGTCCCTGCTGGTAGCTGAGCAAGGGTCTGGTGTAGGCAACTGGCCCCTGTCTGGGGCCTCTAAAGGTCACTAGCAGCCCCACAGAGCAGGACGCCTCCCCCGTGGGTACCGTGTGCCTCCTCTTCTGACAGCCCTAAGGGTGCTTAGGCTGGTAGGGCCTCTTCCGACCTCCCCTGTTGGTGTCTTGTGCTGTCGGGTTGATCTCCTAGTAGGTCATCGCTACCTCGACCATGTGGGAAAACGTAGGTGGCTTCAGGGCTTTACATACCCCCGTATGGTAGGCCAGAGACCCTCAATAAACCTCCATAGATCTCCTCCTCTGTAATCGCAATAGACGAGGCGAAGCGTGAAAACTCTAAGAAATGCATGCGGTATGCACTAACTGTCATCGCCTCCTGGCGGAGAGTGTGAAACTCCTACCTCCTCTGGTCCAGCTATGTCTGCAAAAAATACTGCTCGTAGAAGAGAGCCACGAACCGGTCCCAGGATGGCTCTCCCCCGTCCTTACCCCGAACCGCCCACCACCACCTATGGGCGGCACTATGTGGCAAAGGCCACACGATACTCTGTAGGAGGGTGGAGTGTGTCAAAGATCTCCATCTACTCCAACCAATCCTCTTCCTTAGACGGGCTCTCCTCCTCCTTGAAGGAAGGGGGCTTTAGTTCCGGAACTGGGTGAATAACTTGTGGTAGAGCCGTAACAGGGGCACTAGTGCGTCCCTCGGTAGGGAGGACTTCTGCTCAGTAGTGTCTGAAGGAGGTGGGGGTGGTGGAGGATCACCCCCTCCCTCTCCGGCTTGCTTGGCACTGCGGCGACTCCCTTGTCTCTCAGAAGACTCCCCCTCCAGATCCTTAGGAGGAGGTAGTGGAGGAGGTGGCTGCTGCTGAAACTCCTCCAGTACGATGTACCAAATCTGCTAAGCGAGGTCCTGGGCCTGGATGCCTTGAAGGAGGGGTGGAGCGACCCCTGCCTCAGGTCTGGCACGTCCGCCCCCATGACCACACTCATGGCCACATCCACGGTCGGCCCCACAAGCTACATGATGAGGCATCTCCTACAGGGAGATGAAAGAAAATAAAGATCATTCTTGACACAAAACTAATGCAAGACTCAAGAGTGGAAAATAAAAATAACATGTTGTGATGGCTACCCAAGTTACATTCACATGAGTGATTACTTTCCGACCATTTGATTCATTTCTCAGGACGACCTTACTATGATACCATCTTATTACGACCTAAATCCAGCTCCATGTGGATACCGGGGTTGGGGCGCCTCGACTAACCCAAGATGCAGTTGTCCAACGAGAAATAATACCACCAAGGCAATCAATCACACATGTAACATAGTTAGAATTTAAATGAAAGTAGGAAACTGAGGAAAAAATCATAAATAATATTTCAAAAGGATAACAAAGCTTTCCACACAGCCATCACAACCCATGGGGAGAATAGAAACGTAACGAATGGTTCAAATCAAGTGTACTCACAAAAGCAGAAGTATAAAACCAACTACAATAGAAAACTGAACCGAACTATGTTTGGGCTCGACTAGGCCCAGCACCCTCTGCAGGCGGTGGTACTGGCTGCTCACCAACCTGACCTGAACATAAGTAGTAGTAGTCAGCAAAAGCTGAGTAGAGTGGCAAGTGCAAAATAACTAATGCATTTGAATTTAAAAACAACAAGCATTTCAAGTAATTGTAAACGTTTCACACAATTCATATTTTGTTTCCATTTCTATGTATTAGCTATTTTGTGTTTCGAAAATTTTAACAAAGGATCTCATTATCTCTTGGTTCACATGTTCCCTAACGGAACGATCTTGTTGTAGTTTTTCCCGCGATGCAGGACGTGCACGTGGTACTTTCTTGGCCAAGAGAACACGCCCGCATTAGTCTTACACTCGGTTTACCACCCCGGAGTCATGGTCGCAACGTAGCGGTGACTACGGCACGCACGATAAATGAACAAGAAGCTATCCCTCACTGGCACGCAGTCAGTCCTTTCCTCTAACGGGTATGCACTAAATAGTACCACACTGAACAGAACAGGGATCTTGCCCCACACCAATCTACGTATCCTCTTCCGACTATCCCGGTTGGCCCTATGGGCCTAACAGGAGTCAGTGTAGGGAGACTATTCCTATCCTGGGTCCCAACCCGAGGATAGACTAGCTCTCTCCCTACACGTGGGGTGAATATCTCTCCTCGGTACGTATGTACACAAGGGTTAGCTAGCCCCCAAACTAGAGTCCAAGCAACAGTTATATCACACTATAGATAAGTCATTCCATCATTATCCTAGTTCGTATCATAGCAAATAATTTATTCTTATACTTCTCCACGAGATTGATTTATAATCCCTTTAATTCCGATTCACATACCCACAAGTTAACATGCATATCCACTCATATTTAGATCTGACCACGGAAAATAGACAATTAGATGCATTACAGTAGAATCATTTATCTTAATCATCAGAGTTATCGTTCTCTCACAACAAGTATTAATTATTCCTCACGTATTTAACAAGTATAAAGCTCATAATTTAAGAGTTAGGGCATGCATGTGTGTATCTCTAAGACCAGCAGTTATCGATTTTATTCACTAACGCATTTGCAGAAACATTAAAATTCCTTAAGTAGCTACTTGTGACATGCATTCAAAAATGGAACTACACACATTGGGATAAGAAGACCACTCTACCTAGAGGTACGAGAGGTATGGGGGCACGAGCAGTGGATCCCGATACTTCTGCGGGTCCCGTACGTGCCACGAACTTGGAGCCTACACTAATTTAATGGTCAAAAGGGAACATCCAAAATTTTGACCGACAATTTAGTATACAAAATTTAATTCAAAATAGTGTATAAACATCTCTAAAATGTAGGAAAATTCGAGAGCTTTCCAACGATACCTTGGTTGCGCAATTTCGACCCCGATTGGGCCTTGAATCGGCCTAGAAACCCTCCTCGGTTTACTTGAATCGACTGGTTGGTTCAAGCAAATTGAACCGAACACCCGCTGGTGCAATGATGATAACATCATCATCAGCCATATCTAGCTTTATTTAGTCATAATCCATTGATAAATGCTTCTACATAACTACCAGAAGATTATAATTCATTGCACATCCATTCTGAGAGATAAACATGAAAATAGGGGTAAATCTGCAGTTTTAACAGAATATCTTAATTGCAGAAAAATCATGGGGTTTCTCAGGGGTTAATTAAAGGTCAAATAGTCATAAGTGCCTAATAAGTGGGTTCATGCAGACAAAAATGAGTTTTCATGTATTTCAAGAATTATTGACATCTAAAACCCTAAAAATAGACCTACTTAATTAACTAAGGTTATGATCAGGATAAAATTCACCTAAACCCTTTAAAATTCATATAAAAATATTTTATAGGGTTTGGTATCTCAGATTTGACCATTGAAACCCAATTTGACATAAAATAGAGTCTAAAATAGCTAGTTGACCTAATTTGGGTTTCTACGCAATTTATCCAGTCAAACTTGGTCAAAGCCTAAATCCAACTTCATCATCAGATTTCTTGGGTCAAAATTAGGTTTTTACCAAAATTTGAACCCAATCAGAGGTCATCTTGACCAAGTTTGCATTTTAGTCTAATCTAACACTTTTCTCTCACACAAATGCCCCTAACTTTCAAAGTCTTTGCAAGGACCCCCCCAACTTCTTCATCTTCTTTGTGAAAAGGTCCCTTCCTCCATGGTTGTGTGAACCCACCTAGAGCTGATCTTCAATTAGGAAGATCTCCCTGATTTCACGGAGAAACCCTTCCAAAATTAGAAGAGAGACTCCTGAGGAGATCCCCTTCCATCTGAGCTCTTCCACGACCTTCCTAATTCATCCAAGGGTTCATGCGAACTCTTGGAAATCCTAAACCTATTTCCTGATTTGCAAAGCTCTCAAGCTTGGTTTCCAAGCTTGTAGCTCAACCTAATGGCCTATAAAAGGCCCCTGTGCACAACCCTACATCCTTAGCTTGTTTTTGGCCGAAGAATCTCCTTCTTCCCTCCTCTTCGGC
The DNA here is from genome assembly GCA_037157565.1 of Thalassia testudinum. Classification (NCBI taxonomy): domain Eukaryota; kingdom Viridiplantae; phylum Streptophyta; class Magnoliopsida; order Alismatales; family Hydrocharitaceae; genus Thalassia; species Thalassia testudinum. The sequence continues at coordinate 77,679,702 of JAZHRO010000022.1, read as the reverse complement.
CGAATTCTCAACAAGCTCCGGTGACCTCCTTCGACCTCCTTCCTCGTCCGCTTTCATAGACCATATCGAGAGGATTTCTCTCCCTCACCTTCCTCCACAGTCGCAATAGCTGCAGCTGCCGCCTATCTCCCCTCGTCATCGCCACCCCTATCACCAGAGGTTTCTTCTTCCCCACGTCCAGCGTACCACCGGCGTGGGAAAATCCCCCCTTTCATCCGTTAGTTTAGGGTTAGTTAGGTCCCTTCTAGTCTCTAGGTCTTTTCCCATATCAAAAAATCCCAAAAACAACCCTTGACCTCCACGCACACCGTCATCTTCCTCCGCTCCGACCACATCTCCAGTGAGGCTCTTCATCTCACCTCACATCTCCAAACACCTCGCCAACACCCTCACAACCTCCGCCACTCATCCCCGCATAAAACCCCTCAACCAATTTCACCCTTCGCCCACTCACAACCGCCACCGAACAACCCATCATCCACACCACCTTCTCACCTCCGTCCGACCGCCTCATGCCCTCTTAAGCCACAAGACCACCACCCACGCACTCGCCATGGTCCAGCGTTGCTCTTGAATGTTTTTGATTGGGCTGAGAGGCCGTGTTCTTGATTTTCAGGGTTTGCAGCACCTCCACCACCACCGCCATCATTGCTGACTTCACCCGCAGTGCTCCGACCACTTTCAACCGAGTCGAAGGGCTCAGGTCTCGCGAAACTCAACGAGGCCTCTTTCCAAGTCCTCAATTGGTCAAACCACCTGCAACCACAACAGCAATCGTACAAGGCTTCTTCAGCTGCTACGCATGAGGAGGACGTGGGATAGTCCCACATCGAAAATAGATGAAGAGTGTACTGCGTATAAATTGCTTTGTGAATAAGGCACATTACCTCATAACACGGGGTGAGGTCCCTCACTCACCTTACGCACACCTCGCCTGCAATTTCATGCCCGTAGGCCTGGTCCCTCGTCACAATTCAAATACCCGATTACCTGGCTATTTGAGAGAAGAGGAAAGGATGAAAGGAAAGAGAGAGCAGATGTAACGACCCGGTTCCGAGTCCCTACGAGACACGAGAACCGGACCGACTTGACTAATCCCAAGACCTAGTCGTCCAACGAGGAAGTAACCAAAAGAGCAGTAAAAATAAACCACATTCAGCATGAATATAACTAACAGTAAGAAAGTACAGCAGTAAGAAAAGAAACTACTACAGTATATACCACCACAACAGTAGAACAACATTCATAACTAAATATGAACTGCAGGTAAAGAAAAGTACAGCGGAAACAAGAACTACTCACTATAACGGAACAAAAAGAGGTACAAGAAATAGTGGTAACTCTACTGGACCCTACTCGGCCCAGCGTCCTCTGCAGCCGCTGGCCCTGGCTGCTCAACACCTGCTCCTGAAAAAGGTAACGAGTGTAACACGTCAGCAAAACGCTAAGTAGAGTGGCAACTAAAAACTAAAGACAACAGTAGAGTGTACAGTAGCTGTTATGTTCTATTACTTTCTTTATTCACATCTTTCAATTGTCTCACTATTTCATTTATTCCCCAGATCTTTTTCTTGATCTCGAATGTTCCTCATGGGAACGATCTTGATTGCAGTCTTTTCCAAAAAGTAGAAGTAGCACGTGGTGCTCTCCTGGCCGGGAGAGTCCCCCGTGGTGATCCTACCCTCAGTCAACCACCCCAAGGTCACTGACAGACGTAACGGTGACTACGGCACGCGCGATAAACGCACAGGTAGCTAACCCGTACTGGCACGCGGTCAGTCGTTTCCGTTAACGGGTGCGCCCAAAGCACAGCACGGAACCGGTCCAGGGCAGAGCCCTCTCAGTAACAGGGGTCCAACCCCTCCACAGTAACCAAACTGGGGCCTTGCCCCTCCACAGTCCGCGCACCCTCGCCTGACTACCCTGGTTTGCCCCAGCGGGCCTAACAAGTCGGTGTGGGAGGCTAACAGAACCCCGGGGCCCGTGGGGTAGCTAGTACCTCCCTACACTAGTAGCTTTCCTCGGTACTACGTACGCGAGGGCCAGCAAGTCGGTACAGAGTGGCCAGTCCTAACCCCGGGTCCCTGGGGTGGCTGGCTCTGCTCTGCACTACACAGGGGGGACAGTCGCTCTCCTTGGTACTCCGTACTCAAGGGCCAGCTCACTTCCCCAATACTATTCCATTCACTTTCCAAGAGTTCTACTCCTACTTCCTCGTAGGGTTCCATCCTTTTTACTCAAACATCCAGGTTTCACTTTCCAATTTCACATTCTTACAACCCATGTTCTCAACCACGTTATTTATTCACAACAGGCAGCTGTTAATTCAAATTACAGGCCGCTTTATATCTCTTTCTATTTTCCAAGACTGCAGTATTATACATTCCACTAGTTTTCCCATCCTAGGATTCATGCCATATCCTAAGATCTATCATACAATCTAGTTTTCCAGCCCTAGGATTCATGCAACACCTAGGAGCTATCATATATTTCTCATTCCTAGGATTCATGCAACGTCCTAGGTTCTAGTTATGGTTCCATACTTTAACGGATTTTATTAATAACTTAAAACCACTCTACCAAGTACAACGGGAGTAATGGGGGCGTGATCGGGAATCCCGCGTGCCTCCGCGACTCCCAAGACTGCAACTGAACGAGGTCCTATCACAAGGATCAAACACAAGGAGAGTCTCAAAACAGTGTATAGCTACTATAGACGGGTAGAGGAATTAATTCTGAAAAGAACGCAACTCGAATCGCGGAAAACAGAACCTGAACGGGCCCTAAACGGGTCGAAAACGACGACACTGTGTAAAATCAAACGTCTGGAACTTCTTCCAGACGTCTTAAAAAGTGGATCAGAGAATTACCTGTTCAGCGTGGTTTCCCAGACGTCCAGAAGTCTGCGGGGATGTCTGGCCTAGCTCCCAGACGTCCGATGGTCACCCGGACGTCTGGAGGTCACTCCCGACGTTTGGTACAATAGCCAGACGTCTGATTCACGTTGGATGGCGAATCACCGAGCCTGCGCACACCCATCTCCCTCCCTCAGTACGGACAGTCGACAGGAAGGAAGAAGAAGATGGAAAACTCACCTTTCAGACGTCTGGAAGGTCTTCCAGACGTCGCCCTCGCCGTCTGTCTATCAACCCAGACGTCTGATTCTGGAAATTTTTCCATAACAGGGCACCACCCGGCTTCCGCTCGCGACGCCACCCGCGTCGCACCTCGCGCGCCTGCTGCTCAGACCACAGCAGTCCCCCCTCCGCGTCGCTCTGCGCCCCCTGCGCCCTCCGCCGGCCGGCCCTAGCAGCCCCGGCGAGCTCGCCCTCACGGTAGAGCTCCGCTCTCGCACGCAGCACCTCCTCCGCACTCACTGCGGCCGCCGCTACAGCCCTCGCGCTCGCGCTCACGCTCACTGGCTGAAGGAGAAGAGGGAGGAGACGGTGGAGACGATGGGAGGGAGCGCGTGGCCTTTTAAGGCCGCGCGAGGAGGAGAGAGAGGACGCGGCAGGCGTCTGTAGTCGCAGAGAAAGAGGGAATAAGCGAATATCCGGTCTACGCGCTCAGGCTCGCAGACGACCCGCGCGTGTCGAAATTAACGGATTTTCAGACATCTGGAAACGATCCCAGACGTCTAGTCAGACATCTGGATGTTATCCCAGACGTCTGGTTCGACGTCTGGGCCACCTCCCAGAAGTCTTAAAAGACGTCTGGGGCACGCGTTCGTTACAGCAGGGGAGGGTGGGTTTTGCTTCAGAGAAGAAAGCCCAACACTTAGCCGTGAGAGATTGAAAGAAGAAGAGAGAGAGCGGGGGAAGGGGTGGGTTTTGCTTCAGAGAAGAAAGCCCAACACTTGGCCGTGCCTAAGAAGAAGAGAAGGATTAAAGAAGAAAGGAAGAAGAAAGGAGAAGAGAAGAAGAAGGAAGCTGAGATCAGAGAAGAAGAAGAACAGAAAAAGAGTATTGTAGCACAGAACATTTAAGTCGTTTGATTTGAACATTAGACGTCTGAGTACTGTTCTAATAATATTTAGGAATTTGTATTTATATGCATTTAAGCTAATAATTGGTGATTTAAATCACCATTATTTTGCCTTAGACATCTTTTTACTTCATTAAACTCTTGATATACTCATGCTCTACATTGAAGATCAATTTTGAATAGATGTTATTCATTGATAATCATTCTCGGCTTGATTCCTTGTGCTCGTTTATATATTAATCAAGATTAGTGTGTGAATTCCTACTTGCTCCTTGTATTTGACCTTGGACTTATTTCTTGATATTTAAGTTATAAATTGTATTTGTTGAGAGAGCTATTTAGGAGACTTTACTACAACGAGACGCACATTTTAACTACTAAAAAGCCCTATCAACATCCAGGGAGCGCTTAATGCTCAAATCAGATGTCTGGGACACTCCCCAGACCTCTTAAACAGCGTGAAGCCCCAGCTCTTCTCTTCAGACGTCCGATGAATGCCCCGGTCGTCCTCGATCCACTCTAGACGTCTGTCACCCCACCCAGACATCTGAAAAGGGTATCCTCTCCGTTCTCAAGTAGCAAACCTCTTCCTTCCCACATAGGACCGCTTGCAACGCAACCTTAACCTCGTGCAGCAAGACCCCAACCTCGTGCAACGTCCATGAAGTCCACCGTGACCGGAGCTCTACCTTACCCCACCGGCTCCAAGGCAAGGTGCTGTGGTTTCACACTCTCACAGCTGCACCCCATAGCGTCACTTAGCTGTGTGCGTTGCCGCAATGCACCCACGGCCTCCGCTACGCACCTTCGGCCGCGCGCCACCGGCTCTCCTCCACTCATGAGCTCTCCCCCTCTCCCCCTCGCGAGCTCTTTCCCTCTCCCTCTCTCATGCTGGAGGTGGAAAAAATGAAAGGGGGGGTTTTGGTTAGGACATGCCGCCCAAGGGGTTTTGGTTGGGGGGGGGGGGGGGGGGGGGGGGGGGGTGAAGAAGTGGAGGCTACGTAGGGTTTTAGGTGGGGAAATTGTGGGTTAGGTCCCCCACGGAAGTTTTTCCCCCATACGAAGTCTTAGCGCAAGATTCGGGGGATTTAAAATTGTATTAAGCTACCCCAAGGTTTAGGAAAAACCTAAATGGCCCCTAGAGAGGGTCATTTCACAATAGGAGAGGAGAGTAGCCCTAGAGAAGAGGCTACAATCCTCTTAGGTCAAGCTGCAGGAGGAGAACCAATGACGACGTCGCACTGCTCGCGTCAAGTGGCGTCAGGTGACGTCGCAGCTAGGTGCTCGAGGCAGCGCCATTGCTTGTGCGCGGTCGAGCGCTGGTTGTGTGGTGCCTTATGGGCTCGAAAAGAGGTGGCGCTTCGCCGCGAAGTTGTGTGCTGCTTGTGTGCAGTTGAGCGCCGGTCGTGCGGCGCCCTACGCACTCAAGAGGAGGCAGTGTAGCATCGTGTGGTTGCGCGTTGCTTATGCACGGTCGAGCATCGGTCGTGCGATGCCCTATGCGCACAGGAGGTGACGCTCCACCCTGTGCCACCGTTGCCACTAGCAGATGATGGATCGAGAATGGGATTAGGTTTAGGGTTTTGGAGGCCTTAAGGGTGGGATATTGAGAGCCACGGTCTAGGATCGGTGCTCTAATACCAAATTAGTTACGATGACTCAATCTTCATTAGAAACCCTAGAGCTCTTTTATATAGAAAGAGACTGTAGGGTCAAAAGTAAATGAATGTCTCTGAGGGAGACTTACAATAAGAAGAGAAATAAAAGAAAACATAAGCTAACAGATGGTAGGGAATACGTTGTTTCCATAGGAGGAAGATGGTGATGGAAAAGGAATGGAGGAAGACGGTGAGTCGGTGGAGGGGGGTAGAGGAAGTGGTTGGAGGAGGTGGATGATGGAGAAAGGTAAAGGGTGAAGGTGAAAGGTGGAGAGGGAAGAAGAAATGCAAAATTAGAAGCAAAAATATAAATTTACTTACTTTTTGGTCCAATTTCGTTAAAGTTAACGACATCGTCTAATGGAGTGACAAACATGAAAATGATGTGAACCTTTTGGTGACGTTTAATTAAAAACAAGAAATGCAGCCGCAAGCATGCAATATTTTTAATGACATTTGCGTAAAAATCCCAAATCCTAGTCCCAATCAAACTCCTATTCCTAATTCTGCTACAAAATATAGAAAACCTAGAAAAAGGGACTCTTAATGCAATTTACACCGAAATTCTTCTTGAATCTACCCCCTTAGGCGCCTGCAGGTTATAGGTAGCCGGTGCGGCACTTGAAGCACGATAACCCTATCTTTCTTTAAAATAAATATTGAGCTAAAGGAGGGAGGGAATCGACCAGGAAGGGAGGTATGGGGGGTTTTCCCCCCAGATTCCTTCTTGCGGGGAGCCCTATTGCAGCTAGGAGCCCTATTGGAGCGGGGAACTTATATGGAGCTAAGCAGAGGGGAGCTAATATGCACCTAATAAGTTTCAGGAGTGAGTGATACACTGACCGGGTAGCACGAGCAATAAGGGAGTTAGGAGTTATGAGTTATGGAGCTAATGAGTTATATGGAGCTCAGTGAGTGATACCCTGAAAGTCCTTGTTAATTATTTTGCATTGTCATTGATACATTAGAATGAAATTTAAGCGGATACTACCACTGATTTGCATATTGGTTAAATGAGCTCCAAGCAAGTTTGTTTTTTCTAATGGCGTTGAAGTTGTATTTTTTTGGTCACTGTGCATGTTAGGGGGGCTTTTCCACTATTGATATATGTGCCCGTATGTATATATTAATAACTTTTACCTTTTGTGTGTTTCTTTGATTCTTCTATAAATGACAATGTTCTTCAGATTTTTAGGTTTCGTAGATCTAAATGCCACAAGAATTTCAAGATGAAGAGAAATCCCCGTAAGGTGAAACGGACGAGAGCATACAGGAGGCTACATGGCAAGGACATGACCCAAGGTAAAGTTATTTTTGTTACGTCATTGGTTCTTGGTGTACATTTCTCATCGCTGTCTGTTTTTTTTTTTAATATAAAGTAAATTGATAAAATCACTCTTTCTGCAGGATGCCACTTTTGAGTTTGAAAGGAAGAGAAATAGACCTGAGAGATATGACAGGAACCTTTCTGAGAACACATTGAAGGCCATCAAGAAGATTGATAAAATCCGAGTCGCAAGAGAAGCTAGACATCATGATATGAGGTTTATCTTTTTATCCATCCTTCCCAAGTTTGTCTGTTCCATTTTTCATTTGTCCATCTGAACAACGTGAATTGTTTAGGCTTCAGCCTTCTGTTTGTTTGTCCACTTAAACAATACAAACTGTGTAAAAACAGGATGGAGGGCAAGAAGGCCATGGAGCAAAAGGCAGCAGTGACGGAACTAGAGCAACACATTAACATGGTTAGGGCACCTGCCTCCATACCAGTGGATCCTTCTGCTTCAATGTCCAAGGTCAAGGTCAAGGTGACTCAACCGCAAGCTGAGGATGCAATGGAGGAATGAGTAGTATTTGTTAGAATCATAATATGAACTAACACATATTATTATACTGAATTATATGTTAAATATGTACATATATTTGGATATCACAGTTATGATTATTAAAGTATCTAATTATATAAATTAACCATGCATATCTCATTACGATATGAGATTTAATGTATAAAAATCTTAAGAGAAAAATGTAATTCCATGATGGGTGGAATTTACATTTTTAATTTAAGCGGTTATGATCTTTAGAGGGGTGAGGGTAAAACAGGCATTTGATTTTCTGGATCACATCGCAAAAAAGTTATAAATAAAGCCCAAGGGGTACCACGTCTACCACCACCCTATAAGTTTTTTTCATCCTCTCAACCCTCTAGAAATACCATAGCCATCGCCTCTCGTTGGAGAAGCAAGTCCATGGCTCCAGAGGATCTCAGCGATCTTTGCTTCGCTTCCGCTACGATGGACTCAGGTATTCCTCAATCGTTTTTCTTTTGTTTTTATTTTGGTTGATGGTATAAGGAATATAATGTTCTTGGAATTTGGTAGAAAATCATTTGATTTTAATTTTATACGAATTAAATCCATCAAGTGGTATCAGAGTCTCTTTCTATTTACTATGTCATTGCTTAAATGAATCGGATTTTAAGAAAAATAATTTCCACTCGATTTTTGGGGGAATTATTTTTCATTTAAGTTTTTGGATTGATTCGATCCCATCTTGATGAATCGATGACCACTAATGTTTGTTTTTGTATTTTTATGTTCATTTGTATTCCACGTTTAATAATCAAATCAAGTTTTGCAATTGGAATCGTGATTTGGGGTGTTTTCCCCAAATCTCGATTTCAGATCGCTGCCTTCGAATCGAGCCGTGAGCGGTTCGGTACCAGTACTGGTCGATCACCTTTCGTCGGTGTTAAAAATATATTCGTTGTAGTATATTACGTAAAAATGATGGTCAGTCTATTTCAATTTATTACTCGAAATTTAAAATATTCCGAGGTTGAACTCAGGGAGCAAACTTAATTCTAGAAGCATACAAATTCACAACTCACTATAATATATTACTTTACAAAAATTAAAGAGAGAGAGAGTGAACAAAAATCCTTTTTTTCTTTTTTTTTTATTTTCTTTCTTCTCCTCTTCTCTCTTCCTTCTCTTCTTTCTCTGCCTTTCCTTTCTCGGATGTCTGATTCTTTGAATCAGACACCTTATTTGCCCCTTTGCTACAGTGCCTTGTAGGTTATTCTCTTGGCTTCTTCTTCTTCTCTTCTCTGCTCGACTTCTTCTTCTTCTTCTTGCACTGTGCCTTCTCCTTCTTCAGTTGGCTTCTCTCCTCTTCAGCTTCTGCTTTGTCTTTCCTTGTCTTTTCCCTTTGCGAGTCTTCTTCTTTCTTCTGTCTTTAGTTTATCTTCTTCATCTTCCTTTCTCTGCAGCTTCCTCCTTCTTGTCTTCTTCCTCTTTCTTCAGCTGCTCCTCTGTCGCTCCTCTGCCTTGAGTTCCCTTCTTCTTTCTTCAATAGCTGCTTCTTCCTTCTTCTTTCAGCTGCGCTCTGTGCGGCTAAGTCTTCAGCCGCTCCTCCTCCTCTCTTCTTCTCCTGCTTCCCTGCGCATCACAAGGTTAGGCAAAACCTAACCCCTACCCGCCCCACGTCTCTCTCTCTCTCTCTATTTCTCTCTCAAAGGTTCGCTCCCAGAGCATGCGTGGGTATACGGGTTGGGTAACGCGCCTGGGACCAGGCCCACCAGCGTGTGGTGGTGGGCGAGGAGTGCTTGGTTGGGTAATCGGGTTCGGACCCAGGCCCGCGGGGCATGAGCGCGGGTGAGGGCGGGTGCGAGCGCGTGGCGCGCTGCATGCGTAAGCGAGGGACCTGATCGCTGTGTATCGAAGGCGATAAGCATAAAGCACCTTTTCAATTTATTTGCAGCGCTGCGCTCAGATGTTTATGAGGTGGGACTAAAAGTCCCACCTAAATTTCACGAATGCTCGCAGCAGGAGTTGCGTTCAATTGCCGACGCTGTAGGGGTCCTTGTAGCCAAACACTTGGCTGGGGTTGTGCGCAGGAGGATTCCATGCAACCTGGGGCTGTGCACCTGGAGCGTAGGGGCCTGCAACTGCAGAAAGCTCTCTTCAAGCTTCTTCGGCAATGGCGGAGGGACGTCGGAACCTGAAACGCGTGAACACGGCCTTGCGGACCTGTCAGATCAGAGGAAAACCTTCGTCATATCGCGGCGAAGGTGAAGTGGAGGTTGGTAGACCGCAGGGCGACCTAGGCATGCGTGCCTAGGTCACTCTATGGCCGGAGTTATGGGTTAGGTCGGGGGGCGTTAGTGGTGGTGTAGGCGGTGTGTGAGTGGCTGAATGATGTTCAGTGGAGTGTGGCGGAGGTTGTGAGGTGGGTGGCGAGACGTGTGGGAGTGCGGAGTGACAGAGGCGTCTCGCCGGAGGGTGGGCGGAGATGGGGAAGATGCGGGCGGACAGTGGCGGTCGAGGGGTGTTGTGTGAAATAGAATGAGGGAAATGAAAGAGTGGGAGACGGGGAGCTTATCTGGATTAGTTGGAGTGAAGGGGGGGGCAGCGGAGACGGACGGCTCATTTGTGCCATCGTCGAAGAAGACGGCCCTAAGGAGATAACGGTGACGAGGAGGAGGACAGGAAGGCGTGTGCTGGTGCTGCGCGACGCGGGAGGACGAGGTGGAGTGAACCCTGCTGCAGGTATGGTAGTAGAGCGAAGAGCGGGAGGAGGAAGAATCACTGGAGCTTGGGGGCCACTTGGCCGGAGAGAGGGGAGATGAAATCTGGGGGATTCTGCGGCCAAAACAAGTCTGCCTGAAACGGCAGCCCCTGCCGCTCCTTAAATAGGTGCTGACAGGGGTTGAAAGTACGAGGAGGAGGCGTGGATAGGCACCGGAGACGTGGCCGGAGGAGAGACCCATACTTCTCACATGTTCGCACGAGTAGTATGGGCATCGGCATGGGAGGGGGTCCATGTGGAAGAATACAACGCCAGGGACCCCCCCCTCATTTCTGGGGCCAGTCCCCATACCTTGCGCGGCGCCATCCTCCACGTAAAGTCACCGGAGGCATGGGTCGCTGCTGCGGGTGGCAGGGGGACCGACTTGAAAAGAATGAAGGGAAGGTTGAGGGGCTAAGTGCAAGGGTTCAAAAAGTTAAGGGTCAAAAATTAATTCTTAAGGACCAGTTTGTAAAGTAGGTCAAAATGGCCTTCCCTTAGGTCCAAATTTTGGTAAAAACCTAATTTGGACCTAAGGGATCCAATGGTGAAGTTTTATTTTAGGTTTGACCACGTTTGATCGGTCAATTTGCATAAAAACCCAAATTAGGTCAAAAATTGGGTATGGTTCTCAATATAGGTCAAGATAGGTTTCAATGGCCAAATTGAAGGTTCTAAACCCTAGGGGATGTTTTTTCATGAATTTTAGAGGGTTTAATTGATTTTTATCTTACCTGAAACTTCGTGAATTAAAGTAGGGTTTATTTTAGGGTTACAGAATATCATTTAATTCTTAGAAGCCGTTATAACCCTTTTCAGATCAAATCATCCCACTTTCTCTCTTATTAAGCCCATTTGAACTGTGTTTAGGCCCTTAGAAATCCCGTTTATGTACTGCAATGGTAAAATTACAGTTTTACCCCTTGTGAGTTGCTTTATACTCAAATTTATAGTGCTTTGATTTAGGCTTTCCCTTAGGTTTTGTAGGAGTTATTGTATACTTATTTAGGTCAAAATGTGATAGTTAGGGTTCATGATGAGGTTCTCATCAGGAACTCACGATGAGCACCAGTATTGGTAAGGCATGAGTACCCATTAGGCGCTTCCTGGACACCACTAGTATCGATGGAGCACCTGTACTCATCATGAGTACCGGTACATGTTGGATACTGGTCGGGCACAAGGAAGTGCCACCAGTATTGAAGGAGTATCGGTACTCATCATGGAGTATTGGTACATGTGGGATACTGGTGATGTTCAGAGGCATTGCCAGTATTATATGAGTACCAATACTCATGATGAGTACCGATACATGAGAGATACTGGCCACGACCCAGGGCAGCTCCACTGTCGATGGAGTACCAGTACTCATAAAGTAATGGTACTACTCATTTTGGTACCGATACCAATCTTAAGTATCGGTACTGGAGTGATATCTTTTGGGATACATTTGTCATAAAATTTTGGTGCGAATATTAGTAGGTGGTTTTAATGTATTAAGTACTCTGTCACATTTAGTAATTCTTGCCTGTTGATATTATTGTATTTTTTTTATAATGACAAATAAGTTATTGCTTGTAAGAGACTAACATGATGCAGGAAGGGTTTAATGAAAAGGATTAAGGAAAAGGATGCTTGGAAGAGACTAACATGATGCAGGAAGGGTTTAACGAAAAGGATCAAGGAAAAGGAAGGGCAAAAGCTTCGTTTTATTTCTTATTTAGTTTATTTTATTAGAGTGTAAAAGCCTTGAATTTTCCTTAGATTTCCTTAGGATGTATCAAGCTTTTCTTCTAATTATGTTGGTTTTTTCAGATGTCTTTCTTTTCTTCCAGACATCTGAAGATGATTTTTAAGATGTCTACTTATCTTTCCAGACATCCAGGATCTCATCCAGAATCTATTCTCTTCACAGGATCTTGAACCTTTTGTCATTTGATTTTTTTCAGACGTCTACTACTTAGATCAGACATCTATTTTAGTGTTTCGGATGCCTCTTTGATTTTCAAAAGCCATCTTGAGTTTTTGAGCAATGGTCATTTTTTTCAAGTCATTCAAATGTATGAGTTTGTCTTCAGGCATCCATATCCCTCCAATGTTCATTTTCTCCCAACGTTCACTTTGACCCCAATTAAAGTGCTCCTGTTTCACTTTAATGTTTTGAACGTTGAAGGCCTTCAAACATCCTTAACTTGTTTCAGATGTTTTCTGGTCTCTTTTAAGATGTCTGACCACATTTATCTAGATCCCTATTTGGGTCTAATCTCATTCCAGTAACGACCATTCTTTTCCTGTAATTTTTTCAGACGTCCCATTTAATAATCAGACGTCTGAACCTTTATGATCAGATGTCTATTTCTTTTTCAGTCGTCCCTGTATTTAGTCCAATAACCACTTGATAGACATCTTGTTTTATTCTCAGGCATCTGAAATAGTCTTTTCAGACGTCTGTCGTTATTCTTTGGATGTTTGATATGAATAGAATTTGAGTTAATGCTTTATAGGCATTCTTGCTCAATTCAATTCAATCCAATTCAAACTCCAACGACTATATATGACCTCCTACACCTATATATACTCCCATATAGGTTGCCTTATGTTTTTACACACACACAAAAACATACACAAAGGAAATATACAAAGCTCTTGATCTTGTTGTGCTCTTTTTTCTCTCTTGCTTCTTTGTGTTGCTGTTCATTTGAGAGCCAATCTCCCAACTACTTATAGGTTTGATAAGGGAGTATTCTTATTCTTTTTCAAGGCTTATAGTTTTATATTGCTTTTTAATAATTTATTTGGGTACCTGGTTTGTGGGTTTCCCGTTTCCTCTTAGTAAAGGGGTAAAACTCTTCTTGGGGTTTGTCTAGGAAGAGGGTATTTGTATTATTACTTGTTGGTAATTCCTACTTGGATAGGGGCAAAATCCTGGATTGAGAGATCTAGGTACATTAAAGTATATGTACATTGTATTCCTATGTGGGGAGCTTAACCCAAAGGTGAGCCACCTCATGACTAAATGCATATGTACACATTTGATGATAAATATCCTATTGAATTATTAGGTTTTCATGTGGGTAGTTAAGTTAATCCAAAGATGGCTTGATTGCTTACATGATTATTTTCAATAGCTATTTATCATTCTTAAGATGGTCTTTTACAATATTAATGTTTATTGTTCAAAGACTAAATATTAATGATTGTATTATTAGGTTACTTCATTCTGAGCATGTATTTGATTTATTTCCTTTATTTTTCAAGTTAACTCCTCTGCATTTGCCATAATTGCCAACCTGAATTCTATTGCAGAACTAAATTGATATAATTTTAAATTCTGGAAAGAAAGTGTCATTATTGTTCTGGGATGCATGGATCTAGACTATGCACTTTGGGTTAATCCTCCTTCTTCTCTTACGGATAAGAGTTCTTTTGAGGAAATAAAGAACTCTGAGAGGTGGGAACGATCAAATTGCATGTGTCTAATGATCATGAAACGTCATATTCCAAAAAACTTTAGGGGTGCTATCTCAGAGGAATTAAATGCTAAAAAATTCTTTGATGAGATTGAGAAAAGATTTGCTAAGAGTGAGAAAACTGAGACAAGCAATCTCCTTAGCAAACTTATCTCACTTAAGTATAGGGGCACTGGAAACATAAGAGAGCATATTATGGAAATGTCCAATATAGCCTTGAAACTAAAGGCACTTAAGTTGGAGTTGTCAGATGACCTCCTTGTGCACTTAGTTTTGATTTCCCTTCCTGCAAAATATGATCAGTTTAAGGTCAATTGTAACTACCAAAGGGAGAAGTAGACCCTTAACGAGCTCATTTCTCATTGTGTGCAAGAGAAAGAGAGGCAGAAATAGGACAAACCAAAAAGTACTCATTTGGTTTCTTGGTCAAAAGGAAGCGTGCTAGAGATACAGCTGCTGCCAGTTCATCCTCCTCTAAAGGGAGTCAGAAGAAGCTTAAGGCATCCTGCTTCTTCTGCAAGGGAGGACATGTGAAGAATGATTGTACCAAATATCACTCTTGGCATGAAAAAAATGTACATCACTCTCTTTGATTTATTTAGAAGTTAATTATGCTTCTGTACCCTCAGACATTTGGTGGATAGATTTAGGAATTACTATTCACATTAGTGTGTCTATGTAGGGTTGCCTAAGCTGTCGAATGCCAAGTGATGATGAAAGATACATCTATGTGGGCGACGGCAAGAAGGTGGAGGTAGAAAGATACATCTATGTGGATGATGAAAGATACATCTATTGCGGATTTCAGGCTATCACTAACTATCGATCATCAGTTAGATTTGAAAGAAACAGTTATTGTACCATTGTTTAGACGGAATTTAGTTTCTATTTATCTGTTGGACAAATTTGCTTATTCTTGTTCATTTGGAGATAGACAATTTTAGTTGTTTCTTAATTCAAATTTAGTTGGTTCTAGTTCTTTGTATGATAGTGATAAATTATATATGCTGTATACTTTTTCCTCCAATTTAGAAACCTTCAATGCAACTTTGAGTGGTACAAAGCGTAAAATAACTCAAGAGAATTCCACTTTACTGTGGCATAAGCGTTTAGGCCATATCTTTAAACAGAGAATGGATAAGTTTATTTTGAATGGAATTTTTTATTCTCTTGATTACGCGGATTTGGATGTCTGTGTAAACTATTTAAAAGGGAAAAGAACAAACAAGAGAGGTGTAGGTGCCACTAGAGTACAGATGGATATTTGTGGTCCATTCCCTATGGCTTCCTGGAATTGGCAACAGTACTTTATTATGTTCATAGACGATTAATATAGATACGGGTATCTATTTCTTCTTCACGAAAATTCACAGTCTTTGGATGCGTTCAAGTCCTATAAGGCCGAGGTGGAAAACCAACTCGGAAAGAGGATTAAGGACGTCAGATCTAACCATGGTGGTGAGTATTACGGCAGATATGACAGATCAGGAGAACAATGTCCAGGACCATTTGCTTCTTTTCTAGATGAGTGCGGCATAGTGCCTCAGTATACCATGCCTGGGACACCAAGCCTGAATGGTGTTACTGAACGCCGTAACAGGACTCTTAAGGATATGGTACGGGGTATGATTAGTCATACTGCTTTACCTGAGTCTTTATGGGGAGAAGCACTCAAAATAGCTGTATATGTTCTCAATCGAGTACCAACTAAAGTAGTGCCTAAAATCCCATATGAAATGTGGACTAATAAGGCACCTAGTTTGAAACGTTTTCATATCTGGGGGTGTTCAGCTAAGGCTAGGCCATACAGGTCTACTGAAAGAAAACTGGACTCTAAGACAGTCACATGCTATTTTGTAGGATACTGTGAGAGGTCGAAGGGTTATAAATTTTATGACCCAATGACTCGCTCATTTTTTGAGACCAAAAATGCCCACTTCTTTGAGGATGTTGGTTTGGGGGATGATAGTCGTCACATTACATTTAAAGAACTAGATCGTATTCATAAGGAAATCATTGAACAAGGTCAAGTTCTTATTCCAAACGTTGTTCCAAAAACATCAGGGGAAGAAAGTAATGTGTATAATCTTCCCATTAATAAAATCGAACAACCTCAAAACATTTAAGATCCTACACTCATTAGGAGGTCCAGTAGAGAAAAGAGAAATGCAATATTTAGTGATTATTTTATCTTTCTCTAAGAACTAGAGGCAGACCAAATGGATACAGATTCCATTTCGGTCACTCATGCTGTTGATTGGTTGGTTATGAGGTGAGATTGTGTTTTAAAATGACGTTCATTACAGTATAGTTGAAATCATCGTGAAAACAATTAATAATTTATTTTACTCGAAAACTAAAGTATCCGAGGTCGAACTCAGGAAGCAAATTGGTATTTTAGAAACTAAAATCACAACTTTGAAATTACTCAAAAGATGATGTTCAAAAATATCAATGCAATTCAATGTTTATGAAAGCTAAAGAGAGAAAATGCAAAAAAGAAAAAGATTGTCTTTCTTCTTTTCTTCCTTCTCTCTCTGTGACTTCTTTCTTTTTCTTCTCTCTTTCTTTTCCTTTTTCTTTCCTCTGCTTGGCCGCACCTTCTCCTTCTTTCTTTCTCTGTCTTTCCTTTCTTAGACGTCTGATTCCTTCTCTCTCTGTGACTTCTTCTTCCTTCTTTTTCTTCTCTCTTTCTTTTCCTTTTTCTTTCCTCTGCTTGGCCGCACCTTCTCCTTCTTTCTTTCTCTGTCTTTCCTTTCTTAGACGTCTGATTCTGTGAATCAGACGTCTTAACTGGCGAATGCTACAATACTCTCACTTTTTTTTCTTCTTCTTCTTCCTTCTTCTGCTTGGCCGCTTCTGCTTCACTCTTTCTTCACTAGCTACCTTCTTCTTTTTCTTCTCTTCCTCTGCTTTTGCTTTCAATTCGTTCTTCTTCCTTCTTCTTCTGCCTCAGCTTCTCTGCGACTACAGTGCCATCTTCCTTCTCCTTTTCTACTTCTACCTTCAAGTTCTTCCACAGCTGCCTCCTCCTCCTCCTCCTTTCCCTGCACAGTACAAAGCAAAACCTACCCCTACCCTCCCTTGCGTCGCTCTCTCTATTTCTCTCTTTGCTCTCTCAGAGCCAGTTGGGTAAACGGGTCAGGTTACACGTGCCTAGGTGCAGGCACACCGGCAGGTTAGCCAGTGTGCGAGGAGTGCAGGGTTAATCGAGTCGGTTAGCCAGGTCCGCGGGAGTGTGGGTCGCGAATGAGGCGGGTGCGTGGGCGAGGGGGACCTCACCCCGTGTTCTGAGGCGACGAAGAGGAAACACAAATACGACTTATATCACTCACCTCACTCCAAAACACCCGAGGTGGGACTAAAAGTCCCACCTGCTTCTACGCGCACGCCTGCAGGGGTCGTCTTCGATTGCTGCGACTGCAGTGCTTTCTCAAAGCCACTCACTGGCTGAATGTATGCGCGAGGTGACTCCGCACCTCTTGGACCTGTTTGCCTGGAGCCTGACGCCTGGGTTGAAGCTTGCAAGCAAGCTGCATGTTAGCCCAATGGCGGCGGAGGCAAGAACTTGATCTCAAGAAAAACAGCCTCACGGCCTCATTAGATCACATA
The DNA here is from genome assembly GCA_037157565.1 of Thalassia testudinum. NCBI lineage: Eukaryota > Viridiplantae > Streptophyta > Magnoliopsida > Alismatales > Hydrocharitaceae > Thalassia > Thalassia testudinum. The sequence continues at coordinate 77,662,409 of JAZHRO010000022.1, read as the reverse complement.
GGGAGCTTCGCCATGACACGGCGAAGGTGTTGCGGTAGGTGGCTGGGTGCGAGGTGACCTAGGCGTGCGTGCCTAGGTTTTCTGTGGCCATGGTGATGGGTGTGATCGAGGAGAGATTGTGGAGGTTGTGGCGATCGATGGAGATGGGGAAAGTGATCAGTGGATGGTGGTGGTGCTTCTGAGGGGTTTGGCAAGGTGGATGGGTGTGGGGAGGTGACAGAGACACATCGCCGGAGGTGGAGAAGATGGTGGTGGTCTGCGGTGTTGAGGGGTCGAAAATGCAAATTAAGATAGGGGAAATGAAGAGGGGAGAGAGAGGAATAATTCTAACCTAGCTAAGTGGATGAAAGGGGGCAGGAGGCGAACGGCTCGTTCCTACCATCGCCGGAGACGAAGGCCCTAAGATGGAGAGGCGGCGACGACGAGAGGGAGGTAGATGCGGGCGTAGGTATGGCGCAATGCGGAAGAATGAGGCAGAGATGACTTTGCCACTGGTATGGTGGCAGAGTGACTAGAAGAAGGAGGAGAGGTTGCTGAAGCCTACAGGCAATTGGTCGGAGACAAGGGAGGATGAAATTCAGGGGGTTTCCGCGGCCAAAACAGGCTTGAAAGATGCAGCCAGACTTGAGGCTTCTTTTAAAGGCACAGGTAGAAGACCTTGTGCTTGGAAGGAGAGCTTCCAAGCACAAGACTCTCACCGAAGGTATGGCTCAGAAATGATATCCATACCTCTCGAGCGTTCACACGAGAGGTATGGGGCGAATCAGGGCATGTGAAGCTGCTCAGGCGGTAGGGAACTTCTCAGAGAACCTCCTTTTCAAATCTGATAGCAGCTCCCTGGGGAAGCGAGGAGAAATCCTCCTCGAAACTTCGCCGGAGGTATGGGTCTTCTGCTGCAATGACAGAGGGATCGGAATGCAAAAGGTGATGAAGAAGTTGAGGGGGTTTTCGTAAGGGTTTTCAAATGTTAGGGGCTAGAATGTAATTGGGTGGATTATTTTGCAAAGTAGGTCAAGATGGCCTTCCCTTAGGTCCAAATTTTGGTACAAACCTAATTTTGACCTAAGAAATTCATTGGTGAAGTTGGATTTTAGGTTTGACCACGTTTGACTGGACATTTTGCATAAAAACCTAAATTAGGTCAAATGTTGACCTTGGACCCCAATCTAAGTCAAACAGGTTCCAAAGGTCAAATTGAAGGTTATAAACCCTAGAGGATATTTTTCCATGAGTTTTAGAGGGTTTAGTTGATTTTTATCTTGACTGGAACCTTGTGAAATTAAGTGGGTTTGTTTTAGGGTTACAGAATGTCATTTAATTCTTAAATTTTACAATAACCCTTTTCTGACTGAACCATCCCGCTTTTTCTCTTATTAAGTCCAATTGACCTATGTCTAGACCCTGAGAAATCCCATTAATGTACTGCAATGGTAAAATTACAGTTTTACCCTTTGTTTCATGTTTTCTTTCTAGATCAGTAATCTCTTGAGTTAGGCCTTCCTTTAGGTTATGTAGGAGCTTTTGTTCACTTTCTTAGGTCAAAATAAGCTAGTTAGGGCTCATGATGAGGTTCTCATCATACCCCCATGCCTAGCTTTTGCTAGTCCCTTAGCAAAATTTCGAGGTTTTAACTTTTGTTCTAGACCATGAGTTTCTTTCACCAGTTATTGTAAGTGCTTTTTCTTCTTTTTCTTTCGTAATTAGATAAGAATGCCGACAGTAGCCCTAAAGGTACTCTAGTACCAACCAAGATCCGAACCTGACCAGCTTTAGCCTCGGTCCTCCGCGAAGGTTTTTAAGGCCCGTAGGAACTACCCTAAGGTTCGTTGGACTCCATGGTTAAAGCACCCGTGCTTGAGACATATTTTAGCCTTGGTTCAGTTTGCAGTGCATTTTTGTAAGAGGGAGACAGAGGATTTATTTGTTTGGAGAGTTTTCTCTCTCTTTTCTTTTTATTTCTAGCTTTGGATTGGCTTCTCAACACTGTCTGCATCGGATTCCTCGTCCCCATCATCAATCCTCAAAGGTCCCTGGCAATCGATGCTTCATGATAGCACCACCCATGGTAACGGCCAGAACCCTCGTTTTCGAGATTTCGAGATAATCCCACCCATGGCATTCCGTGGTCGAATCCAGACCTTGGCAATCGACATTTCGTGATAATGCCACCCATGGTATATGAACTAGCAGAGTGCTTACATACACCCCGTAGGATATGTAAATATCCTAAGAGACAAGCACTAAGGAGACGATATTTTGTTACGCATCTTCGAGGGGAATTTCCCACCTCTCCATGCCGGGAACTCGTCCAAATCAACTTGTGTTGATCGGCCGCTTTTAATCTAGTCAACATTTTCAGAACATTAAAACGCTTTTGCGTGATTTTGATAGTTATGCGTACTGAACCAGACTGTGTGTGGATTGAGGTGCTTAGGTTACCGAGTCCCGTAAATCGAAGGTCAGTTAACGAGGTCGAATACTCCCTAAGCCTTAGACCTAATACTTGAGCTTTGCATTTTCCCCAACCTCTTGAGGATTATCCAGATCTTAGCGGGTACTAAGAGTCTAGCCAAAAACGCCTAAGGTCAGCGTTCCTACTAATCTCTTTTTGTGTCTCTTTAGCACTTTTCTTTACTTTTCTTGATGTGGTCTAGAACTTTGGTTAATCCCTTAATCTCTTACTAATGACTATCTCTTTCTTTTTCATTTTGTGCTCCTTTTTTTTTTGGCATTTTGCACTTTTTCCTCCTCCTATTTTGTATAGCCTAAAAATTTTCCCTTCCTCTTCTCAGTTCTCTCTCTCTTTTTTTTAGTATGTGATTTTTTGTTGAAACCTTTTCTTGATATGAGTTTTCATACATTTTGCACTTTCATACCCCCCCATGCTTATGATTTGCAATGTCCCCATTGTAAATTAGGTGGGTTTAAATTCAGCTTAATTCATTCTTTAGGACAGGTGTTGGGTGAGTGAACGGGTCGAGGTAACTGTTGCGGACGATTTCTTGACTCGGGTACGGGTACCTGAGGTGGAGTCGGCTATCCTAATGGGTGAACCCTAAAATGCAATACGAATTCAACAAAGAAATGTCAGGAAATCAGGGATGAATCAACGGTAAAAATTGACATGCCCCAAAAAAGATCGGATGTCCTTGATCGAGCAAGGCATAGGGAGTTTGGAAATCAAGTTAACCTTGGCTTGATCGACTTGGATGCCTTTCTCTAAAATCAAATGTCGCAGGACGATTTCCTCAAGCACCATGAAGTGGCTCTTTTCCTAGGAAAGAACCAAATTCACATCAATGCATCGCCTGAGTATTTGGACCAAGTACTGGTGGCAATCGTCAAATGATGCTCCAAATACTGAAAAGTCATCCATGAAGACTTTCAGATAATCACCTACCATATCAGAGAATATGACAAGCATGCACCGCTGAAAAGTCACGGGTGTATTGCAGAGACCGAAAGACATTCTTCGGAACGCGTACATCCCAAAGGGGCAGGTGAATGTAGTCTTTTCTTGGTCCTCTGGATGGATTGCCACTTGGTTATAACCGGAGTACCCGTCAAGAAAGTAGAATAACCTATTTCTCGCTAGTTTTTCGAGGATCTGATCAATAAACGGTAGTGGGAAATGATCCTTCTTCGTGGAGGAATTGAGTCCTCTGTAATTAATGTAGACTCTCCACAAGTTAGCTATACGGGTCGGTATGACCTCTCCGGTTTCAGTCGTGATGGTGGTGAGCCCTACCTTCTTAGGCACAACCTAGATTGGACTCACCCATCGACTATCGGAGATCGGGTAGATAATCCCAGCATCTAACCACTTAATGATCTCCTTTTTCATGACCTCCTGCAGAGTAGGGTTCAGACGTCTCTGCATCTCTCGTGAAGGTCGTGCGCCCTCTTCGAAGTAGATATGGTGTGTGCAATAAGAGGAGATGATACCAGTCAAATCATCGAGAGTCCATCCAATGGCTCTACGATGTTGTTGGAGAACAGTAATCAGACGGGATTCCTGGTCAGGTGTGAGTCTGGAGTTTATAATCACAGGAAACGTCTGATTGGAACCCAAAAAGACATATTTCAGATGATCGGGAAGGGGCTTGAGTTCCAAGATAGGATTATCAATAGTAGCGGGTGGTTCAGGGTATGTGTCAGGAGCAAGGGTAGGAGTTATGGGTGTATCTAGATCAAGTTCAGATTCCTCTAATTGTGGGTTTTGATCTTCTTGTGGTTGATTGGGGTTAATCAGGTTGTCCTCAATATGCGGTTCATCAACCACGTCTTTGATATCACATATTTGTTCTATAACACCACAATTAATCCCTTGTTGGGCCTTAAAGATGTCAATCTTTAAAGTTTGGTTAATAAATTTCAATTCTATTCGGCCCTCCTCATAGCTTATGTTGGCCCTAGTAGTGGCCAGAAAAGGTCTCCCTATTATAATTGGTGTATCCCTTGGGTTCTCAGGTGCATCTATATCTAGAACTATAAAATCCACTAGGAAGTAGAAATCATGTACCCTAACAATGACATCATTGAGTATTCCTTTAGGTGACTTGATGGATCGATCGGCTAACTGCAGTGTCACCTCTGTCGGTTTAAGCTCGGACTCTTCAAGGTGGTTAAGGAGGGATGTAGGTATTAGGTTTATAGAGGCACCTAAGTCTAACAAGGCTCTGTCGAATTGGGTTTCACCAATTTTACATGAAATCAGGGGAGTGCCTGGGTCTTTAGCCTTGGGTGGGAGTTTACTCAAGATTACAGAGCTGGCTTGCTCTGACAGTATGATCGGACTCCCACTTTGGTTCGCGGCTTATGCTTGGGTGTACACACGTCTTTCAGAAATCGTGCATAAGTCGGTACGTGGCGGATTGCATCCATCAAAGGGATGTTTATCTGGACCTGTTCAAAGAGCTTGACCAGATCCTCCTCGGGAGCCACGGGTTTGGTTATCCTTTTTCCCTTGGTCAAGGCCTCGGGAAATGGAACCTTGGTTGGTTCCTCTAAAATAGGTCCAGGTTCTTGATCTGAGATAGGGACATCTCGGATCACTATCCTAAGGCTTGGATCACTACCAGGCTTGGAGTGGTTTGGATAAGGTGGGTCTTGAGTTGTTTTACCACTACGGGTTGTTACGAAGTTTAATCCTACTTGGTTCTGGTTTAGGGTTGGTCAAATGGGTGGCTGCTGTTGAAATCCCACATAAGATGTCGAAGCTTCCATCCCGTCAAGTGATGGAGCAGAAGGGGCCTGATAAATCATATGTGCGTGTCCTAGATTTGGGTTCATAACGCGCCTTTGGGTCGACATGTTATTTGGGCTCGGCAGAGGTTGCGAAGGAAGTGTGCCCGGTTGGTGGGAATTCGCCATCTGGGCGAGTTGGTTGCGAACCTCTGTGATCTCGTCCTTGTGTTTTTTTTGTATTGCCGCATTCGTTTTCTGAATGTCAGCCAGTGTTTGAAGGATAAGAGTCATTTGGTCTCGATTTGGCCCAGATTGATAGGTGGGGTTGGGCCGAGGCTGAGGCGGCTAGTATGAACGAGGGGCTTGTGGACGGGGTTGATAAGGTAGTCTTTGATTCTGAGAATTTCCCACCCACTGGAAGTTGGGATGATTTCGCCATCCATGGTTGTAGGTGTAGGAAAATGGGTCATTCTGGATGACGTTGAGGTTCTCGTAGGTCTGAGGAGCCTCAGGAAAGTTAGAGTATGGGAGTTCAGAGTTCCCTCGACTAGAATAGAGAAGATCGGAGGTCCCTCCGGTCCTGGAGTCAGACGGTGGAGGATACGGGTCCATCCCCTGAGAAGATCGGTGATAGATGTTTTGCACAGTTTCCCTCGCGAGAGGTGGCTGTGCAAAAGAGTTTTGCACAGAGGTGGCTCGCTGCAGATGCTGAGTCAGCTCGTCCACCTTCTTCTCTATGATAGAGACCTTGTCCAACCGACTGGCCATCAACTCCAAGTCGACGGATGCAGACAGGCCTTGCGTCTCATGTGCTCCCTTAAGATTCGTCGATGCGCAGGCATTTATCCGGTCGAATAAGCCCATGGAGTCATTATTGATGGAGTTCTCGCATATATTTTCGAGAATCTCCAACACCATGTCCTCATGTTGACCCATGATGTTTCCTCCGCAGGTTGCATTAACGAATAATCGAATGTCTTCACGGAGTCCCTGGAAAAAAGACTGGACTTGTTCCCATTTAGGAACTCTGTGATGGGGGCACTTTCGCATGAGATCCAAGAATTGATCCCATGCCTCATGAAGCAGTTCTCCCATTTGTTGGGTGAAATGAGTGATCTAGTGGCGCAAGGCATTTGTCCGACCAACGGGAAAGAACTTCTTCAAAAATTCGGACTAAAGTTCATCCCATGTGTTGATCGGACGAGTCTGAGGTTGATACCAATGAGTAGCCTTGTCCATGAGGGAGAAAGAAAATATCTTCATGAGCAGAATATCCCGATTTTCTGCATCTGACACAAAGGTTTGGGCCAAATGCTTGAGCTTTTTAATGTGCTGGAATGGATCCTCAGAGTTAAGCCTATGGAATTTTGGTATGGCATGAATCATATTGGGCTTGAGTTCGAAATCAGGACCTTCAGCCAGGATTCGGACTCGAGGCTCGATTGCTACCGCAGCGGGATTATAGTGATCTCGCATTATAGGACGCTGCGGTGGGTTTACAAAGTTTTGGAAGAGATCATTTAGGTGCTGAAGCTGGTGCGCAAGGTTGTTCTCTTTTTCAATAGGTTGTGCCATGATGGAAGAAGAAGGAGAACTTGGTTCTGAATCAAAGGAAAGATCTATGTGGTGGGGTTGCTGCACAAACAAGGGCGTTGAGGCTTGGCCTTGGGGAGAGTGGATTTCTAAAAGAGGTCTTAAGGACCTCCTACCAAACATGCACCGAAGGATTTGATGAGATCAGAATGTGCTTGACCCAATCGAGATACCCAAAATATGTTGGGTGACTATAGAAGTTTGGGGCAGACGATACCCCTTAGTCAGAAAGGTCGTCCACCTAAGAAATACCTGGGCAGCCAGAGAGGGAGAGTCCCACAAAAACCTCTACACGGTAAAGCTTCCCCATGGGTTATAGGGTTTCCCCCACCCGACCTCTCTTGTCACTGAGATTCCAGGTAGACCAAAATGGGGACCTTGACCTCTTAAGTCTACCTTTTTTAGTTAGGATCAAGGTGCTCAGGATTCCACTTGAACTTTAAGTCTTTTGAGGGCAACGTGACCTAATTTTAAGGTTGGTTGACCCAAAGGATCAACTTCACCTCTTTGTTCCTTTGAGAGCTTTTAGGTCCTTGCTTTTAGGGTTTAAATGGATTAAGAGCCTGATTTGCTTAGGGTTTCTCTTGGATAGATCTTTTCAAACAAGGCTTAGGCACACCTCCTTTTGAAATTTTTGATTCTTTGCTTAGAAGAAGATGTGTCTCTAAAACCCTAGCTTGTAATCCTTAAGTTGGCTCTATTTGGTCCAATTTAGTTGCCTCAAAAATTGGTAACTAGGGTTCAATCAAGAAGGTTTTAGCCCTAGTTACCTTAATTGGATGTGCAATTCAAAATGTGTTGAAAGTAAAAATCAGGCAACTTTTGTGAATTACTAAATTTGGAAACAGGTAGCCCTAGATTGATTTTTCTTTATTTTCCTTTTTAGATTTTGAGGGGATTAAGAGACAGGGCTAATGAAAGTTTACCTGTTCCTTGGTGTGGTTGTTGTGCAACTGCTTTTCTTTCCTTAGCTTTCCTGCAACAAACACAACAAAAGAGAGAAATTAAGTCAGTATTGAATCATAAGTTGTGATTAGTGCTTCTAAAATGCCCATTGCTCCCTGTCAATGGCACCAAAATGTTGATCGGTTGGTTACGAGGCGAGATCGTGTTTTAAAAAGACGTTCGTTGCAGTATAGTTGAAATCACCGCCAAAATAATTAATAATTTATTTTACTCGAAAACTAAAGTATCCGAGGTCGAACTCAAGAAACAAATTGGTATTTTAGAAACTAAAATCACAACTTCGAAATTACTCAAAAGATGATGTTCAAAAATATCAATGTAATTCAATGTTTATGAAAGCTAAAGAGAAAAAATGCAAAAAAGAAAAAGATTGTCTTTCTTCTTTTCTTCCTTCTTCTCTCTCTATGACTTCTTCCTTCTTTTTCTTCTCTCTTTCTTTTCCTTTTTCTTTCCTCTGCTTGGCCGCACCTTCTCCTTCTTTCTTTCTCTGTCTTTCCTTTCTTAGACGTCTGATTCTGTGAATCAGACATCTTAACTAGCGAATGCTACAGTACTCTCACTCTTTTTTCTTCTTCTTCTTCCTTCTTCTGCTTGGCCGCTCCTGCTTCACTCTTTCTTCACCAGCTACCTTCTTCTTTTTCTTCTCTTCCTCTGCTTCTGCTTTCAAGTCGTTCTTCTTCCTTCTTCTTCTGCCTCAACTTCTCTGCGGCTACAATGCCATCTTCCTTCTCCTCCTTTGCTGCTCCTGCCTTCAAGTTCTTCCACAGCTGCCTCCTCCTCCTCCTTTCCCTGCATAGTACAGAGCAAAACCTACCCCTACCCTCCCCCGCATAGCTCTCTCTCTATTTCTCTCTTCGCTCTCTCAGAGCCAGCCGACTAAACGGGTCGGGTGACACACGCCCGGGTCCAGGCGCACCGGCGTGGTGTAGTGCGTGAGGAGTGCAGGGTTAATTGGGTCGGTCAGCCAGGTCCGCGAGAGCGTGGGTCGCGGACGACGCAAGTGCGTGGGCGAGGGGACCTCACCCCGTGTTCTGAGGCAACGAAGAGGAAACACAAATTCAACTTATATCACTCACCTCACTCCAAAACGCCCAAGGTGGGACTAAAAGTCCCACCCGCTTCTGCGCGTACGCCCACAGGGGGTCTTCGATTGCCGCGGCTGTAGTGCTTTCTCAAAGCCACTCACTGGCTGAATGTATGTGCGAGGTGACTCCGCACCTCCTGGACCTGTTTGCTTGGAGCCTGACGCCTGGGTTGAAGCTTGCGAGCAACCTGCATGTCAACTCCAATGGCGGCGGAGGCAAGAACCTGCTCTCAAGAAAAATAGCCTTGCGGCCTCATTAGATCACACAAGGAGCTTCGCCATGACATGGCGAAGGTGTTGCGGTAGGTGGCTGGGCGCGGGGTGGCCTAGGCGTGCATGCCTAGGTCGATCTGTGGCGATGGTGATGGGTGTGGTGGGGGAGAGATTGTGGAGGTTGTGGCGGTCGATGGAGATGGGGAAAGTGATCAGTGGATGGTGGTGGTGCTTCTGAGGAGTCTAGCAAGGTGGATGGGTGTGGGGAAGTGACGGAGACACCTCGCCAGTGGTCTGCAGGAGGTGTAGAAGATGGTGGTGGTTTGCAGTGTCAAGGGGTCGAAAATGCAAATTAAGAGAGGGGAAATGAAGAGGGGAGAGAAAGGAATAATTCTAACCTAGCTAAATGGACGAAAGGGGGCAGGAGGCGGACAGCTCGTTCCTACCGTCACCGGAGACGAAGACCCTGAGATGGAGAGGCAGCGATGACGAGAGTGAGGTAGATGCGGGTGCAGGTATGGCGCGATGCGGAAGAATGAGGCGGAGATGACTCTGCCACTGGTATGGTGGCAGAGTGACTAGAAGAAGGAGGAGAGGTCACCGAAGCCTGTGGGCAGTTGGCCGGAGACGAGGGAGATGAAATTCAGGGGGTATCTACGGCCAAAACAAGCTTGAAAGATGCAGCGGGACCTGAGGCTTCTTTTAAAGGCACAAGCAAAGGGCCTTGTGCTTGGAAGACGAGCTTCTAATCGCAAGACTCTCGCCGGAGGTATGGCTCGGAAACGATACCCATATCTCTCAAGCGTTTGCGCGAGAGGTATGGGATAAATCAGGGCATGGGGAGCTGCTTAGGCGGTAGGAGACTTCTCAGAGAACCCCCCTTTCAAATTTGAGAGCAGCTTCCTGGGGAAGCAAGGAGAAATCCTCCTTGAAACTTCGCCGGAGGTATGGGTCTTTTGCTGCAATGGCAGAGGGACCGGAATACAAAAAGTGACGAAGAAGTTGAGGGGGTTTTTGCAAGGGTTTTCAAAAGTTAGGGGTCAGAATGTAATTGGGTGGACTATTTTGCAAAATAGGTCAAGATGACCTTCCCTTAGGTCCAAATTTTTGTACAAACTTAATTTGAACCTAAGGAATCCATTGGTGAAGTTGGATTTTAGGTTTTACCACATTTGACTGGATATTTTGTATAAAAACCCAAATTAGGTCAAATATTAAGCTTGGACTCCAATCTAAGTCAAAACAGGTTCCAAAGGCCAAATTGAAGGTTCTAAACCCTAGAGGATATTTTTACATGAATTTTAGAGGGTTTATTTGATTTTTTATCCTGACTGAAACCTTGTGAAATTAAGTGGGTATGTTTTGGGGTTATAAAATGTCATTTAATTTTTAACCTTTTTTGACTGAATCATCTTACTTTTTCTCTTATTAAGTCTAATTGGCCTATGTCTAGACCTTTAGAAATCCCGTTGATGTACTGCAATGGTAAAATTGCAGTTTTACCCTTTGTTTCATGTTTTCTTTCCAGATCAGTAATCTCTTGAGTTAGGCCTTCCTTTAGGTTATACAGGAGTTTTTGTTCACTTTCTTAGGTCAAAATAAGCTAGTTAGGGCTCATGATGAGATTCTCATCACATGCCATGAGGAGTTCCCATCATCAGGATTGAATCAATGCAATGAATGAAGAGATAAAATCCATGAGTGACAACAAGGTTTGGGATGTTGTCCCATTTCCTAAAGGTGTGAAGCACATTGGTTATAAATGGATATTTAAAATCAAACAGGATTCACAAGGCAATGTGGATAAATATAAGGCTCATCTTGTTGCTAAGGGATTCACTCAAAAGGAAGGCATAGACTATAGAGAGACATTTTCGCCAGTTTCATCTACGGATTCATTTAGAACCATAATGACTTTAGTAGATCATTTTAATTTGAAGCTACATCAGATGAATGTAAAGACAGCATTTCTTAATGGAAACATTAATGAAACAAATTACATGGTGCAACCAAAAAACTTTGTATTAGGAGACGCAAAGAAAATGATTTGCAAACTAAAGAAAGTCATTTATGGACTCAAGTAAGCTTCAAGACAGTGGTATTATAAGTTTCATCAAATAATTATCTCATTTGATTTTGAGACAAATCCGGTTGATGATTGTGTATAACACAAACTTTGTAGGGGAAGATATATTTTCCTGATTTTGTATGTAAATGACATCCTCTTTGCCTGTAATGACAATGGTTTGCTTCAGGAAATCAAGACATTTCTCTCTAGTAATTTTGAAATGAAAGATCTTGGTGAGGCCTCTTATGTATTACGAATCCAGATTCAACGAGATCATTCTCGGGGTATCCTTGGATTATCACAAAGGAGATACATTGAAACCATTTTAAGGCATTTTGGCATGGAGAATTGCAAACCAAGAGATACTCTAGTGTCTAAGGGAGATAAATTCTCTCTTAACCAATGCCCCATGAATGAATTTGAAGCCAAAGAGAAGAAAAATGTTTCATATGCATCAGCAGTGGGAAGTTTAGTGTATGCCCAAGTCTGTACGTAGCCAGACCTAGCATATATTGTTGGCATGTTAGGTAGATATTTAAGTAAGCCTGGACCCGACCATTGGAAGGCAATTAAACGAGTCATAGGCTACTTACAAAGAACAAAGGATTTCATGCTCACATACAAGAGATCAGATCATTTGGAGATCCTCGGATGTTCTGACTCTGACTTTGGGGGATGTCAGGATACCCAAAGATCTACTTTGGGATAAATTTTCTGCTGGCTGGAGGGGCTATCTCGTGGAGGAGTGCAAAGAAAACCTTAATAGCCACCTCTACTATGGAAGTAAAATTTATAGCATATTTCAAGGCCTCAAATCATTGAGTATGGCTTAGGAATTTTGTCACAGCATTACGGATCATTAATGGTGTCGAAAGACCACTTCGGCTTTACCGTAACAATAATTCGATGGTGATGTACTCCAACAACAACAAAAGCTCTTCGAGGTAGAAGCACATTGATATCAAGTATTTAACGGTCAAGGAAAGAGTTTAAAGTGGACAAGTGTCCATTGAACACATTGGAATCAACTCCATGGTGGCAGACACGCTCATTAAAGAGCTAATGCCAAAAGTTTTTCATGAGCATGTTGTCTGTATGGGTATTGTATCTATTCTATAATACAAAAATTCAGTTGGAGTTTGTTCTATTTTGGTGTTTTATGTATAGACATGTTTTGGATTATGTGCATAATAATAAAGTTTTCAATTCTTTGAACTCATTAGTCCTTGCCATGTGAGCTCTTGTATGATAAAGTTTTAGACCAGTTAAAAATATGTATGTATAGATCACATTAACATGCAATTTTCATGCTATATACCTGTATCAGATCTATGTCATTACTTGTGTTAATGTATGTGATCATTGTTTGGTCTAGTCAACTTCATAATGGCGAAAATCAACTTTGGTCATATGTTAACAGAGTATTGACAAGATTGGTGGAGATGCGATTTATTGTGATATCGTATTAATGAGCTCATTCAGATATATATTAACGTATGATTATAAGGATGATATATGTGGTTTAAGTGGGAGATTGTTAGAATCATAATACGAATCAACATATATTATTATACGGAATTATATGTTAAATATGTACATATATTTAGACATCACATTTATGGTCATTAAAGTGATCTCATCATGTAAATTGACCATGCGCATCTTATTAGGATATGAGATTTAATGCATGGAAACCTTATGAGAAAAATGCAATTCCATGATAGGTAGAATTGACATTTTTAATTTAAGCAGTTATGGTCCCTGGAGGGGTGAGGGCAAAACGGCCATTTAGTTTTCTGCATCCCACCCAGAAAAGTTATAAATAGAGCCCAAGGGGTACAATGTCTACCACTACCCTATAAGTTCTTTTGGTCCTCTTAACCCTCTGGAAGCACCATAGCCATCGCCTCTAGTTCAATAAGCAAGCCCATGGCTCAAGAGCATCTCCGTGATCTCCGCTTCACTTCCGCTGCGACTCAGGTATTCCTTCATCGTTTTTCTTTTGTTTTCATTTTGATTGATGATATAGGTAATAGAATGTTCATTCAATTTTAATTTTATACAAATTAAATCCACCAATACTTTGTTATAAAGAGTATTTTGGTTATTAGCAATGAGATAGAACCTAGCATTAGGCATCTTTTTGGATAATACTGGTTTGCTATCTCCATCTACTTCAACTAATTTATTACAGTGAGATATGTAGTCATTGACATTTTGCATCTTTTTTAATGGGATTTTTTTGACTAAGGTTCCTTCAAATTTAAATAAATATAAAACATCTCTGTAAACGATAAACTTTGGATTCTACAAAGGCAGTGTAAAAATTGTCTATGAGCAGTAAACTATGCTTCCTGCTGTTGAAGGAACGAGAAACTGATATGGAGATATTGCTTTTGTTGGTCTTTGGTTCCATAGAAGTCATGCATTCTTTGGCACATCTGTGCATTCAATCAGCTTTTCAAGACTCGTCTAATAGTTAAGCTTTTGCCCAAAAAGTGTGCAAGAGAGTTCATTAAATGGTGGCTGTATGGTTGTGTAAACTGCACTTGGATAGAAAGTTCCTTCTATGTAGAGCTATAATGGAGCTATCCCAAGTATTAAGGCCTAGTTCTGTAGCAGGTTTAACCTCTGGATACAGGGTTTAAGTTTAACTCTGTATTTTAGGAGATTTATATTGATTTGTGTTGTTGGAGTTAACACCCATTCCATTTGTATGTTGATGACTCATTGGTTAGGATCCCTATATCCATTCTGGACTCCACCAACTTGGATAATGCCGGTCTATGATACCCTTGTCAAAGTTAAGGATCTCTGTGGATTAGGGCATTGCCCCTTTTTGTTTTTGCAAGCTAAAAGATTTGATTTGCAACCTTTAACATGGAAGACAGGACCCACTCCACTCCCCTGATACATTTGACTCAAAACAAAACAAATCCAAGTGATGATCCACAGTCGCATGCTCTCTAGGGACTTCAGATAACTTCCAGTTGGGATCTTCTTCAACCAATTTTCTGCAAACAAGTAATGTGCTCGACTCTCCAATTTGTTTGCACTTCAAAGCAGATCTGGGACACAGCCTGCTGTATCACTCAACACAGTCCTGAGACGTGGCCAACTCTAGGCCCTGTAAAATTTCCTTTGTTTCAGCTTCCATGCTGCCCTTTGCTTCAGCTAGCAGTGATCTTGCTGATTACTGCTAGCTACCAGTTTGTAAAAATCAGACTGATTGGGGGAAATTAATATGATCAGGGCTGGCCTAATTCCCCTGGCAATGAGCTTAGCTACCAGTTTGTAGAGAGTGTTGGTGAGTTTAATTAGCCAAAGATCCTTGGGTTCCTTGGGATTAGTACTCTTGGGCACCTGCACCAAGTAAGTTTACTCATGACAAGCAGCATTTGAGAAGTGGTAAAGCAATCATGCACATATTCACATATATCCTCGTTCATGGTGTTCCAACCCTTTTGGTAGAATGCATGAAAGCCATCGAGACCAAGACTCTTTGCAAGAGGCCATACAAAAGAGCACATTCTTTCTCCCTTCTTCTTGGGATATTGAACTACTACGAAGAGGTGCGACAAGGCATGTGGATCATTGTGCAATGTCTAGAGTAAATGCCAAGGGCATGATCAAAGTTGATGATCGTAAGCTATGTCCTCCATCATGATCTCGAATTAAATTATCCATGAAATCCTTAGTTCACTACTTTGAACTTTATACGGAGGGTTTTTTCGTACCAGCTTCTTCAACCTATAACGCAATGGAAGCATCCAAAGGAGAATTTGTTCTCTATCTTATTCTCTATCAACCCACCTTCCATAAAAAGAGTTTGATCTAGCTCCATGAAATTTTTTTAGGTGTATAGCTTCATGAAAAACATCGAACAATAGGGCATTACCCTAGTTAAGGTTACAAAAATTGGTCTATGCAATTGAGTAGTTGGTCGATTAATTTTATGTAGGAATCGAATTGCATATAATTATTCAAGCGGGAGTCGAATTACATATCAATATTAGGGCCAATTAATTGGATGATTATCTAAGTAATCAATCGATTAATTGGCTAAGCGAACATTGGGAGTAAATATTTTTTGCGTTGTGATTGTTGTGCCGAAGATAAAAATAACCTCACCTGACTTCTCTCTTCATTCAACTCCTAATCAAATCGAAAACCCGCATCTCTTTCTTCGATTCTCTGTCCTCCATTATCGTCGCCCTCCCTGTTGCCTATTGGATCTTCTTGAGAGAATATATATATCAAAAAAATAATACTGATATATATGCGTATATTTTAATTTATATATATATATATATATGTATAATAGTACACATAATTATATTTAAATTTTTGAATATTTAAAAATATTTAACCAATTAATTATTAATTAATCATCCGCAACCGTGTAATTCTTAATCAGGATAAGGCAAAGGATAATGATTAACCATAACGTTCCCTGTGCTTTAATCGTGTCATGGCTCAAAAGCCAACGTGTGCCCGTGTTTCATTTTACCACGTAGTATGCTCGTACCTTTGGCCCTGTATCATAGGGTAAGGTAGCTTTTTTACCTACGTTTTTTTGTTTTGTGCTATGAGATAACTGCATCTGAATGTGTTGTCGTGTTAGTCTGCCGCAAGTGATGGTCAGTCTTTGTCTCTATGCATTTGTTTCTGGAGTATGCGAGTAATTAATAATAATCAGTTTCGGAAGGTTGCTGCAAGGTTACTTTTTTTCTTTTTACTGAGAACTGTTTTCAATGTGAAAATTTGGGAATTAGCAGCATGGTATGATACATCGATCTTTTTTGTTTCAGCTGACAGCCACTGGACCCTTCGATTGAGCTTGTATGTCTTTCAATAATATCACTTGGAATAGATGCCCTCCCTCCCATGACACGAGGGACTCCGTGTGCAGAGATTTTGGATTATCGATAAATGATCATTCCACGAAGCATTACTCGATGCATGACATAAAACAACCATAAATAATAATAAATAAATGAGAATTATTTTCTAATCATTACATTGTTACGGAAGTATAAAAGCTAAAATTAAATTAAAATCCAATGACTCAAAAAATTATTTTAATTAAATATAATGATGTATTTTGATCTTCATTATGTATATTTTAATTTTTAATTGAAATATATCACATAAAAATCAAAATATATTTATAATATTTGAAATATTATTTTTTTGTCAAAAAATAAATAAATATCCCCCACTAAGTAGATTAAATGTATAGGTTTATTTTGATTTTTACATAGTATATTTTAATTTTTTTATTAAAATATATTAATTAAAAAATATATATCTATTGAAAAGTAGATAGGTTTAAATGTAACAATATATTTTGATTTTTAATTAATATATTTTAATTTTACATCTAAATATATTCAATAAAAATTAAAATACACTACTTATATTTAAAATGATTTTTTTTTTTTGTCGAAAGGTAAAACGGAACGTTCCGAAAATAAAAATTCACATGTTGGAAAGCAAATGAGCGTCCTTGCCCTTCGATCAACAGTGACGGCATCGGTAAGAGAGATGAGGGATCGAAAGAGAAGAGGGAGAGAGAGAGATGTCGAGGGAGATGGAGAGTTGCCGATCAAAGTTAAAATAATAATAATAATAAATATATAGTATCGATAGTAATACGTAGGATATCACTTTTATATATATAAAAGATTAGACATGAATAAAGTCTATAACTACAGTAGAAAATAATCAGCTGGTCCCAAATAAGATGTCACTTAGCATCCAAATGAACAAGGAGAAAACAGCCGAGGCATGGAAATAACTAATATTAAAGTAGGCCCTGCACCATATCCAAATTGGTCCCTAAAATTGTACTCCGTAAGCGACTCACCTACACGTGAGAATTGGGATGGTTGAGCAAATTTGCCATAAGATACAACGAAAAATAGATAAATGGAGAATAAAGGTTATATCGGGATAAAATATTATAGGGATAAGTTGAGAAATATTTAGTTGGCAGTATAAGAATAAATAATGGGATAAAATAATTGGAAGTACGATGTGATGTTGGTGGATGATTTTTTAATATTATAATATATGTGTGAGTGGGTTGATGTGATATAGCAAATTTATTTTAATGGATATATTATATTGAAGTTGATATATTTTATTATATGGTGACGTTGATGTGATGTAGTGGATGGTTTGATGTTGGTGTTGATTAGTAGAGTTGAATAAATTATATTTTTTGAACTCCAAATTAATTTCGTTGACTTACTCTTATAGTTCTTTAACCGGGAGATAATCCTTGAGTTATCCTCCAACCAAATGGGGCCTTAATGAATTATGAGCAAAGGTATAGGTTCTTAGAAGAACATTGTCTGCCTGCGAAGGTTCCTTCATGTTGTATAAGTCCATACAAAGTTGGATCAGGATGCTATAAGTTTTAGCATTATTAGTGTAAGTGATAAGATAATAAGATTGAATGTAATAGGTGAGTTAATATGTTATAAATTAAAAGTTGATATGATTTAAATATAGAAAAAAATATATAATTCATTTATTTTACATTTAGTAGTATATTTTTTTTATTATTTTATTAAAAAGCGAAGGAAACAAAAATTAGATATAACAAATAAATTAATATATTATGTATAAAAATTTAAGGTAATATTTTATCATAATTCATGACACCATTCATAACACTTCGTCTTATCCATCCCACGACACCTATTTATTTCATATCTAAATATAAGCATTGCACTCTCAAAATATGATAAATAAAAATTTTGTCTTCATTGATAGTAATTGGGAGTTTATGGACAAGAAGATAACTATCGTTGATAGTACTGATGATATTACTCATGATATACGCGGTAAAAAAAATATATGGAGCGCCATAGAGTGTTTTAGGCAAGATCAAATGCGTTCTGCTACAGTGAATGTCCAGAAAAATGACATTATATATATTTATACCCTCATAAAAAGCATGCATTCATGCAAACATGAGAAGTTTTACTCCCTTGGCAAAAGAAAGAAAAGACACACGCTGGACACATTAATTGACGACAACTATTACATTTAGTCGTGATAAAGAAATTTTACCCCCTGCCAGTTATTGCTTTTTTATAAAAATATCGTGAAATAATTTGCAAATTGGAGATATCGACATATTTCACTATTTGGTGCTAATTTTGTTGAGCTGATTGAAAAACGAAATGCGCAAAGAATCGCAAATCATTTGTTTTATTTCTAATCCAACAACAACAGAATGCCTCTGTAAATAAAAGTGATCTTCAGACTATTCACTTCATAGAAATAATGTAAGTTATACAAAAAAGAAAAACCAAGATCAAATATGAACAAACTTAAGAATCTCACCATGCCTATATAAGAAAATACCACATTTTCGTTGTCTTTTCTCAATTTTTAGCGTGAAAAGCAAGAAGGTAAGAGAATTGTCATTAAAGATAGAAAACCAATGCCAAGACAAGCATCCTCATATCAATCTTATAAACCAAAGAAAAATGGGGGATGCAGAGGGAAAAGCGGCTCGGAGGTTTATTGAGTCATTTCCAAAAGAAAAAAAAAAAAAATCAGATTGGACCTTTTGAGGGTATTGTAGTTGATTTTTTTATCTTTAAGTTGACTTAGAATCTCTTACTGGTGAATTGACAATCCTACAACACCAACTCATAGATAATGTAACGTGATGCTAAAACTCAAGTTTCCTTTGCTATAATGAACTGTTATCAAGTAAAAAGTATAGTTGAATATTATTATCAACTAAAAAGTTGTTGCTCCTAACTTGAAGTCAATGAGGGCTTTCTCTGGGAAGTTAATGGCTGGCTGTGAAACTTAGAAAGGAAGGAAAGATAGAAATTGATCTTCTTGAAATGGAGGAAAGGCATTGACTTTTTGATTTAGAAAAAGAGTGACATTTCCTTGCACCGACAATTATCGTCCTGAAAAGGTTTAAAAAATGAAGGTTCTTGCACCCTAACATGCGAAACAATCCCTATATTTTACACAAGAAAAAATCCCAACTTCCTCGAGAAAAAAGGTAGAAAATCAATTAACAGCGGTTACATAGACCTTAACTTGATTTACCTTATGTCCTTTGAACTTCTATTATTTGGCATCATTTTTTTTTTCTTTTTTTGAGAAGATACATAATTTGAACCCCCAACGGGTGCTCAGTCAATAAAGTTATAACCCTATTGAGGGAATGTCCCCAATTCAAGCTTGCCAATGCTGCAATCTTACTTGAAGGCTCGTGTGAAGGGATACATGTGGGTCTCCCAGGGTTTACCTCAGAAGGAGGGTTCCTCGTCAACAAAAAAAAAAAATGCAAGGAATTTGATCTCTTGACCTCTTAGATACTAACAGCATGTCCTACCATTGAGCTAACCTTTTGATGGCACCTCATGTACTTTTAACTTCCATTAAGAGTCTACAATGGAGTACATTATCCTTCAAAAACTTGTAGAATGAAACACACTATAAGCTTAAAGAACTATATGGCTAATTATGTTGGATTTTAGTCTAACATATGGACTTATATATCTATTATGTAATTCATATAATCAATTAACATATAAAAGACTGTCATATAATGTCCATCACTTAAGTGATCAAATTAACTTCTAATGAGGGTTTGGGCATAAAATGAAAATGGATAGTGTGGTTTGGATTATGTATGTGCAAAATCAGTTTTGCAATTATAATTCTTCGATGGGCAGATTTGTAATTTGCTAACAGTACTTAGTTTTGCCTAATTACTAATTTGGAGATGTTAGGTCCCCAAGGGTTTCTCCTCTCATTTCATCCATCTTCCCCATCGATTGTTGAGAGAAAAAGGAGAGAAAAGAGTAGCTACGCAACAGCTACTGCAGGAGAGACGGCTCTTTCCTGATTACTCTCGACCAAGGGAAGGTGAGAACACTCATGGAAGATCCTAACACACAACCTAAGCCTCTGATAGTCAAAATGAACCCAGGTATGGTACTTGTACTTTATATACATGTATAGAATATGAATGGATTTGTGATATATATTTGTGTTTTATTTATATGGATCATGTTCCCATACATACATATACACTCGTTTGTTATTTCGTCACAGAATCATTAGATTATGTATATGTTTTAATCTAGCCTTTGGTATTCTTAGAAATACACAAATTTAGCTTATAACTGCAAGCAGTATCGGTACCATTTAGATGGGTACTAGTACTCAGGCATTACAGTTTTGGACCATAATGTATACTGTAACTTGCTAGTTCCGGTACTCTTCATGAGTACCGGTACATGTAAGCTGCAGATCAGTTTCAAGTCGTCCTAAGTCCAAAACTGGGACATACATGTACCCGTACTTATTATGAGTACCGGTACACATGAGTCCCAAGTCAGGTTCTGGATTTGAAGTCACCAGAACCTGTAGTATACAAGTACTGGTACTGGTAGGCTACAGGTGGTATATCCAGTACTCAACAAGTACTGGTACTCTTTATGATTACCAATACTCATTGAGACTAGTTCTTTCTTGGAGCGATACCAGTACTCACTATATATCGATACTCAACAGAAGTACCAGTACATAGTGAGTACTAGACGAGTACTCTTCTGAATATGAGTTCTAAACTGTATCTTATGAGTACCAGTACTTGGCATCAGTACCGATACTTGTTTGGATATAGAACTCATAACTGTGGCTTATGGATACCGGTACTGGTTCACCAATATCGGTACTCAGTATATGTGATACCAGTACCGATACCCAAACAGCATGAAGTCAAGTTGAGACAAGTTATTTTGCAGGTCCTTCCTAAGTTAGAGGTAGGTTAATTTCGGTTAAGCCCCTAAGGGTTTAAAAATCCCAACAAGTGGTATCAAAGCCAACTCACTCTCTGCTTGGTGTAATTAAGCCTAGTCTAATTAATAAAGTATACCATTCTAGGGTAACTTAGTTGAAGCAGCATCTCGCCAAAGTAACCTCTCCTGTGAATACTAGGCTTATCCATGAATAATAAAAGGTTGAATGGGTGTTAGTAGGGGGTGTTCACTGGCCTAAAGGAAAGTGCACATCCATTGTACTTTCACTCGTTTACGTGAGAGTAATAATGTGTTGGATATTAGATTTTCTGGGTAGTCATTGAATCGGCCCAAAGGAAGGTTCATGACTAACTTGGAGTTGAACTAACAATTATTACATACCACACCATGTCTTTAATTACAAGTCAACCTCTCGCCTAAAGATGAGACCCTTGATGGAGTTAACTAAGATATGTGATGGGGTTATTAAATTAATTAGACACCTTATGTTTTAAAGGAGATAATTTTGTATTTATCTGCATTTATTTTTCAGAAATATTTTCTGCCAATATCACTTCCACCTTAAATTCCATACCCATGTTAAATGGCTCGAACTTTAAGTCCTAGAAGGAAAACTTGTTAATTGCCCTCGAGGTCATGGATTTGGATTTGGCGATTAAGGAACCCTCTCCAATTCTTACAGACTCGAGTACTTTTGAACAAAAGAAGGAGAAGGAAAGATGGGAGAGGTCTAATCGTATTTCCATGATGATAATCAAGAAGGCCATACCTGAGGCTTTCAGAGGCATGATGTCAGATGACAATGGTACAACTAAGGATTTCCTTCCTGATATTGGGAGGTAGTTTGCCAAGAATGAGAAGGCTAAAATTGGTATGCTCTTGGCAAGCCTCATCTCAGAGAAGTATAAGGGGAAGGGTAATATACGTGAGTATATTATGGAAATGTCCCATATTGCTTCAAAGTTAAAAGCACTAAAACTTGACCTCTCAGAGGATCTGTTAATGCATTTGATTTTGATCTCTCTTCCACCCTCCTTCAACCAGTTCAAGGTGAGCTATAACTATCAAAAAGAGACTTGGTGATCTCTCTTCCACCCTCCTTCAACCAGTTCAAGGTGAGCTATAACTATCAAAAAGAGACTTGGTCTCTGAATGAGCTTATCTTGCACTGTGTGCAAGAAGAAGAGAGAATGAGGCATGATGGGACAAAGAGTGCTCACATTGCCACTTCCTCTAGCAACAAGGGCAAGGGAAAGAAAAGAGCTACAGAAGCTACAGATATAGCTTCACAAAAGAAGTAGAAGGGGAAGATTGTAGAGTTCCAAATCAGGATGCTTCTTTTATGGAGCTGAGAGGCACCAAATGAAGCATTGTACCAACTACCATGCATGGCGTGCTAAGAAAGGTACGACTCTCAGTCTGGTTTGTACAGAAATTAATTTGGCTTCAGTATCTAGGCACACTTAGTGGTTGGATTCAGGTGCTACCACTCACATAAGTGTGTCTATGCAAGGTTGTCTGAGTTGCTGAAGACCAAATGATGCTAAAAGATTCATTTATATTGGGGACGGGAAGGCTGTAGGAGTTGAAGCTATAAGGAAATTTAGATTATTGATGAAAACTTATTCTTATTTAAACTTAGATGAAACTTTTGTAGTACCATCTTTTAGAAGAAATTTAATTTCTGTTTATGTATTGGACAAATGTGGTTATCATTGTTCATTTGGAGATTGAAAAGTTAGTTTATATTTAAATTCAAATGTAGTTGGTTCTAATACTATAGCTTCTTATAACGAGTCGTCACTTTTTGATATACGTGGTGTGAAAAGAAAATTAGAAAATGAATCTTCAGCTACTTTATGGTACAAGAGATTAGGTCACATTTCCAAAAGGAGAATAGAGAGAGTTGGGTCAAACGGAATTTTAGACCCTTTAGGCTTTTCTGATTTTGATCAGTGTATTGAATGCATTAAGGGGAAACAAACTAATAATAGGAAGTTTGAAGCCAATAGGTTAAATGGTGTCTTGGATGTGATTCATACAAACATCTATGGACCATTTCCTACGCCTGTGTGGAATGGTCAACAGTATTTTATCACATTCATAGATGACCACTCAAGATATGGCTTCATCTACCTAATTTATGAAAAGGCACAGTCCTTGGACATGTTCAAGAATTATAAAGTCGAAGTTGAAAATCAATTCGACAAAAGGATTAAATTTGTCAGATCTAACCATGGTGATAAATACTATGGAAGTATGACAGATGAGGTAAACAACGTCCAGAACCATTTGTCAGGTTCCTAGAGGAATGCAGTATCGTTCCTCAGTATACCATGTCGGGCTCGGCCACTATGAATGGTGTTGCTGAGAGACGAAACAGGATGCTTAAGGACATAGTAAGAAGCATGATTGCTTATTCTTCCTTACCAGATTTACTCTAGAGAGAGGCCTTAAAGACTGTAGCATATATTTTGAATAGAGTCCCAACTAAGGCAACTAACTTGGCCCCATATGAGCTATGAACTAGGTGGAAACCTAGTCTTAAACATTTTCATGTGTGGGGATGTCTAGCTGAGGCTAGGCCTCATAGGCCAAATGAAAAGAAATTAGACACAAGGACAATTAACTGCTATTTTGTTGGGTATTCTGAGAGGTCAAGAGGATATAAAGTTTAGGATCCCACAACTAAGGCCATTTTTGAGTCTGGTAATGCCAAGTTCTTTAAATGTGTTGAGTCTGCCCAAGTTGACAGAGTTAAAGACTGTCTTTGAAGAGGAAAATATAGTTATTCCTCCTGGAGTTACTCAGGTTGATAAGGTGTATGTATTTGACATACCTCAAGATAACTCCAATGAAGATAATGATACGGTTTTAACCCCTATAGAGCAGCCTCAGACACATACAGAAACTGTGCCATTAAGGAGATCCACTAGGGAAAGGAGTGTCATTTCAGGTGATTATGTGGTATTCCTTTAGGAGCATGAAACATACATTGGGGTGACGGAAGATGATCTTATCAGCTTCCATCAGGTAATGGAAAGTCTGAATCATGAAAAGTGGATTAAGGCAATGAAATAAGAAATGAAGTCAATGAAAGACAATGACGTTTGGAATGTTGTTCCACTACTAGAAGGTACGAAACCCATTGGTTGCAAATGGATTTTTAAAACCAAACGAGATTCGAAAGGAAAAGTGGAGCGATACAAAGCGTGCCATGTCGCTAAGGGTTTTACCCAAAAAGAGGGCATTGACTATAATGAGACATTCTCTCCTGTTTTTTCTAAAGATTCATTGAGAGTAATAGTGGCACTTGTGACCCACTTTGATCTTGAGTTGCATTAGATGGATGTAAAGACTGCATTCCTTAATGGAGACATTGAGAAAACCATTTATATGGCTCAGCCTGAACATTTTGTTACAGGTGATTCAAAAGGTATATTTGGTATGCAAATTAAAGATATCCATCTATGGGCTCAAGCAGGCATCTAGACAATGGTATTTTAAGTTTCATCAGGTGATTCTCTCATTTGATTTTGAGGTGAATCTCGCTGATGAATGTATATACCATAAGTTCTATGGGAGTAGGTATATCTTGTTGGTCCTGAATGTTGATGACATCATGGTTGCTACCAATGATATGAGTATCCTTTTAGATACCAAGAAATTTTTTACCAAACACTTTTATATGAAAGATCTTGGAGATGCTTCACTTTGTTTGGGAATTGAAATATGTCGAGATCATCCTCGCTATATTCTTGGTTTATCTCAAAGAAGCTATATAGATAAGGTACTCAAAATGTATGACATGAAGCCACTGGATACTCTTGTGGTTAAGAGAGATAAGTTTAGTCTCAATTAGTGCCCCTTAAGTGATTTGGACAAACGAGAGATGCAAACAGTTCCTTATGCATCTGCCGTTGATAGTATAATGTATGCTCAGGTTTGCACCAGACCAGACTTGGCATACATTACAGGCATATTTGGTAGATACTTGGCAAACCTAGGAAAAGACCATTGGAGAGCAACCAAGAGAGTACTGAGATATTTGCAGAAGACATGGGATTATATGCTCACCTTCTAGAGGTCAGAAAGGCTTCAAGCCTTTGGTTATACTGACTCAGATTTTGCTGGGTACCAAGATAGCAGAAAGTCTACTTCCAAATATTTATTTCTGCTTGCCAATGGTGCCATCTCTTGGAAGAGTGCAAAACAATCTCTTATTGCATCTTCTACTATGGTAGTAGAATTCATAGCATGCTATAAGGCATCCAATCATGGAGTATAGCAATGAAATTTTATATCGGGATTGCGCATAGTAGATGGCATTGACAGGCCACTACAACTCTTTTGTGATAATCAGTCCGCAGTCTTCTACTCCAATAACAACAGGAGCTCCTTCAAATCGAAGCACATTGAGATCAAGTTCCTGGTTGTTAATAAAAGAATACAGAATGGACAACTGTCTATTGAGCACATCTATACAGACTCCATGGCTGCAAATCCACTTACTATACCCAAGATGTTCTACGAACATGCAGCTTCTATGGGTCTTATGTCCTTACAGAAATTTCAACTTTAGTGGGAGTTTGTAATCTTTATAGTGCCTATTTTAATAGACAATTTCAGTAATTCAGTTATTCAGTCTTTTGGTTATATATAAAGTTTTGTAAAACTTCATTTCTGTTATGAAATAAACAAAACTTAAAAGTTTTCAGTTTTGTGATTGTCCATTCTGAGAAGCAATTTAGTTTTGGTTTTGAAAGTGATCTCAATTAGGAGGACTAATTGGGAATAGGCATACGTTGATCACATTGGCATATAATTTCTATACTGCACATCCACACATTTCTGGTTACCTTTTGCATTAGTGTACGTAATCATTATTGGTTTAGTTACTGGGATGTAGCGAAAGCCGTCTTAACTCTATTACTAGTGTAACTGGTAGATCGAATTGTTTTTAGATATACATTTACGGTTATGACAATAAAGTTGAGCTCAAATTTGGTTTTATGTTTTGAATGATTAACATGTTGCATATATAGCCCAAGGGGGAGATTGTTGGATTTTAATCCAACGTATAGACTTATATATGCATTATGTAATTCTTATAATCAATCAACATATAAAAGACTGTCACATAATGTTCATCACTTAAGTGATCAAATTAAGTTCTAATGAGGGTATGGGCATAAAATGCAAAGGAATAGTGTGGTTTGAATTATGTATGTGCAGAGCTCGATTTTGCAATTATAATTTCTTGATGGGTGGATTTGTAATTTGCTAATAGTAATTAGTTTTGCCTAATTACTAATTTGGAGATGTTAGGTCCCCAAGGGTTTCTCACCTCATTTCCTCCATCTTCCCCATTGAGTGATGAGAGAAAAAGGAGAGAAAAGAGCAGCTACGCAGCAGCTACTGCAGGAGAGAAGGTTCTTTCCTTATTACTCTCAATC
This sequence comes from Thalassia testudinum, assembly GCA_037157565.1. Classification (NCBI taxonomy): domain Eukaryota; kingdom Viridiplantae; phylum Streptophyta; class Magnoliopsida; order Alismatales; family Hydrocharitaceae; genus Thalassia; species Thalassia testudinum. The sequence continues at coordinate 77,636,030 of JAZHRO010000022.1, read as the reverse complement.
AAGGGAAGGTGAGAACACTCTTAGAAGAACGTAACACACAACCTAAGCCTCTGTTAGTCAAAATGAACCCAGGTGTGATACCTGTACTCTATATACATGTATAGAATATGAATGGATTTGTGATATATATTTGTATTTTATTTATATGGATCACGTTTACATACATACATATACACTCGTTTGTTATTTTGTCACAAAATCATTAGATTATGTATATGTTTTAATCTAGCCTTTGGTATTCTTAAAAATATACAAATTCATCTTGTAACTGTAGGCAGTACTGGTACCATTTAGATGGGTACTAGTACTCAGGCATTACAGTTTTGGACCATAATGTATTCTGTAACCTGCTAGTACTGGTACTCTTCATGAATACCGATACATGCAAGTTACAGATCAGTTTCAAGTCATCCTAAGTCCAAAACTGGGATATACATGTATCGGTACTCGTCATGAGTACCGGCACACATGAATCCCAGGTCAGGTTCTGGACTTGAAGTCACCAAAACCCGTAGTATACAAGTACCGATAAAGGTCATTAGTACTAGTACTGATAGGCTACAGGTGATGTATTTAGTACTCAACAAGTACCGGTGCTCTTTATGAGTATCGATACTCTTTATGAGTACCGGTACTCTTTATGAATACCGGTACTCGTTGAGACCAGTTCTTTCTTAGAGTAATATCAATATTTACTAAGTATCGGTACTCAACAGGAGCACTGGTACATAATGAGTATTAGACAAGTTCTCTTCTGAATATGAGTTCTAAACTATGGCTTATGGATACCGATACTGATTCACCAGTACTGATATTCAATATATATGATATCGGTACGAGTATACAAGTACCAATATCCAAATAGTATAAAGTCTAGTTAAAACAAATTATGATACAGATTCATCTTAAGTTAGAAATACGTTAATTTAAGTTAAACTCCTAAACATTTAAAGAATCCCAATAAATTATATATATATATATTCTTTTGATAAGAATGCGACTAATTACATATAGAGTGGAATAAAGGACGAGAGAATAGTCGGCAAGAGACTAGACACAGTATAGTGAAAGAAAGCATAGACCCCTCTTTGTTAAGTTCTTGGGTGGTAGTCTAGTCGGCCAGCTTGGGGGTCTTCCGATGGAAGTTGAAAAGCATAGGAACAAAGACCATGGAAGTTCAAAGAAGAGCTCTTCCATGTGATTTCGGCTTATACCGTGCGGTTATTGACATCTCAAAATAGAATCCCACAAATGTTTAAACCATTTATGAGAGAGTTCACAGATGACATCTGAAATAACGTATTAGACACAGATTATTCTTATTCCCTGCATCGAATCCCAACCATTGGGAGTTGGGTAGAATTCCTAACGTCTTATACTGTCTATAAATAAAGAGTAGCCTCCTCATTGTGAACTTTGAGGGGTTGGGTTTAAATAGACGTGTAGCCGAGAGGGTCTTTGGGGTTGGCTGACAGCTTATAAAAGCCTTCTATCACGTTGGATCTCCAGAGTTTCCCTTCGTATTTTTATCTTGAGCAGTGATGGGGGTTCCCCTTTTCTTCGTAGATATGATTTCTTGCCACGCACATGTGCCACTTTGCTGTTAACCCCAACTAACTGGCGTCGGAGTGACGAGATTTGATAACGTAGGCTGATTAGCTGAGGCGACGGTCACATGAACCACAGCAGGTCCAGGAGGAGCTTTATGTTGGCAACGCGGACGATCGATCAGCAATGGCAAATACCCTCGCTTTGATACCAATTAGAGATTGAGAGGCGGTGTGTGTGGGTATGGCAGATGATAGATTGGATGGGGGCTCTCGAAGTCAAGGCTAACTCGATCGGTTGATCGACGGGTTTCCTCTTACATATGGAGTGTGAAACTGCCCCACCCACCCACCTCATATCCGCCACACCTTGTGTGACTTGCAATCTGTCTCCCCGAGATCCAGGAACAGTTCCACAATTTTGATTCAAACGACGTTGTTGCAATCCAGTTTTTGTTGGGATTTGTACTTGACCACAAAGCACAAGCACATATTTTGATCTGTTCAACAATTTTGCTATTTCTCATAACCTCTAAACTGGCTTACACCGAAAGAAGCATGACTGAACCTCTGGATTCAGAAAACACATCCACTTAATTTGGAAAACACACTTAATTCAGAAAACATCTCGAATATTAGCAAGTACAACTCATGCATATCTAAGAAGCCTCAGCAGAAGGTTGGGTCAGCCCATGCTTCACCAACAGCTTGGTCAGATCCTCCGGGGAACAAACCTGATAAGTGACCTTTCCCAATGGCGACATGAGAATTTCTGCAAGCTCCAGCTTCTCAGAGGACAGAGTAGTGCTATCCATGGTTTTGCTCAGCACTTTGAGTGCAAGCTGCACAGCTTCCTCCCTTGTAATGTCCTCCTTGTAGTCCTGCTTCAGCATCGACTGAGCAGCCTGATTGTTTGCCCCGATGGCAGCCGCCTTCCACCTGCCATAGTTCCCACTTGGATCACTCATGTACAACTGGAATCCGAAATTCTTGTCCCATCCAGCAAAGAGGAAAGAAACGCCAAACGGTCTAAGGCCTCCAAACTGTGTATACCCCTGTTTGGTGTCACATAGGGCCTGGACAAGCTGCTCCACAGGCATGGGCTCCTGGTATGCGAATGTATAACGCTGAGCCTGAAGGCGAGCCGTGTTTATGAGGATGTTAGCATCCGACATAATTCCTGCTACAGCACAAGCGAGGTGGTCGTCGATCTTGTACATCTTTTCAGTCGATTTGGAGGTCTGAAGAAGCTTGGAGGTCACCTTCTTCTCACCCACCAGAATGATCCCATCTTTCGCGAGCAAGCCAATGGCTGATCCAGCATTGCCAATGGCCTCCATTGCATATTCCACTTGGTAAAGCCGACCTTCTGGGGAGAAGATGGTTGTGCGGCTGTCATAACGGCGTGACATTTTCTAAAAGCGTGTACTGTGATAGAAAAGCAAGCAGTCATAAGTCTGCCTTGACAACAAATAATATAGAAAATATAGGAGATTAATACCATCATTAAAAATCTTGGAACGGAATTTATGCAATATCTATGGAGACCCAATTGCATGTTCAGCATCTACAGTGAATTTCTTATTTGCGAAGAAAATTAGATTGCATTTTTCATAATAAAAACTCTATAAAAGAAGACTAACCAAGTAGAAAGAAATCATGAGATGATAAGCCCAAAACAATAGACATCAAATGAAAGGGCCAACCAAATAATAATTAATTTTTCAATACCAATGCCTATCCAAGTAGAACTATTCTCTGCATGCATGCTACCACAAGCAACCCCTTGGACTCGGTACATGGAAAAATTAAACAGATTTCAGGAAGGCTAGCTTGGTATAATCATATGGCCTGAGAAAATGGAAAGGAAAGCTGAAGGCATCTGGTCATTCAAGAACCACCTTAAATCCCGTTGCTCATCCACGAATGTGCAGTTCTCTCATGCACAGTTTGGATGGTGTGGTGGAGTAAGAAATAAGGAATACAACATGAAATAAGAGATATTGGAATATAATCCATTCTTTCTGTGTTGATGGTAAACAGAGCAGATGAAGGGAAACAATGTTATAGAAAATTAATTTTATTAAGAAAGTGGAGAGCTTCAAATGTTAGACTCGAGTTGTACTTCGTTACTTTTTATATGCAATTCTAATAAAAAAATGGCAAAATCACAAAAGCAAGGAATCACTACTGTACACAAAAATGATGAAGTGCAGTGTACTGTGGAATTCTAAATAGTATGAATCGGGTACATACTAAATATGATGACATGGTTATAGCATTATGTATTCAGATCAAAGCAAGTCCACCAAACATGCATCCTATAAATATACGTCGAATAGTGAACTGGAAAAATCTGAATACACCAACATGGGATACAAACAAACAAGTTGAATAAGATTATCCTAAAGCACATGATTTATATAACATGCACCCTTTATAAAAGCTTATTCACATAAGAGAATGCAATATGGGAGAATACATGCATGGGTAAGAATCCCCAACAAGAACTTTTTTTATCTGCAAAAATATTTTTGTGTGCATTTCAACCAAGAAAAGCCAAATTGTTCCCTTTTAAATATTCATTTCTCTAAGTGAAATAACGGAACTTTGGTCCAAAATTTTGCTTTAAATCAAACTTTTTTTTTTCCTCAGACTTGTATGTGCTTCCATTCCCAATCCACTAGATGATAAACAAGTTGACAAACAAATTGACATAGCATGAGTGAAGACCAAGTCCATGCTATTACACAAGCTAAACAAGAAACCCTTATGGTTAACATTTGAGCAACACATAGTACGGTTGCTGACCCTAGGATGGAATCACAATAAGGCTATTTCGGATGCCATTATGGTGCAGGGGAATATCATGAATAGTTATAGTGACAATCCCAGCTTAGAGTGCTGGCCATCAGGCATGGAGGCAAGATTCTGAGAATTATTACTTTAATTTTCTTTAATAGAGTCACTACATGATCTCGGTTTCAGGGATGAGCATGAAGCCAAACAAGTATATACTTTCAAAGCATGTATTTGATTTCTACAGTTGAAATAATGCCTTCATAACAAACAGGTTTTCACATATGATTTTCCTTATCACTTCTTAGTCTCATTGAGGGAGTTTACTTTTGCTTGCCTATTCTCAATTGTTGTTAGTGTATAATGGATCATGCTACCGTGTTCAGGGGATTGCCACTACCAAGAAATTTCTTTTTTTTTTTTTTGAAAAGGGGAAGGGTGGTTATCCACATGATAACCACCCGAGAACTACCAAGAAATTATTATATACCATGAAACACTCTCAAGAGGGACAGATCTACTGCCAAACATGTTTACATAAGTTATCATGTAACATGAAAATTTGTGTACGCTTGGGTATCATTATCTCCTTTCTTAGAATTATATTCTTCTACTTAGGCAGCTACCAAATCCAGACAGAGGATATGATGACTACCTGGAGAAGTAGTCATTAAGTTTTCCTTAGTTAAAAAATCGTGATGCCATCACCATAGAAGTCATACCAACTCACCCTCAAGAAACCCAAATATAACAGTGACCATTCATATTACATATCCATTCCAACAAACATGCAAACATTTTTAACTCCCCTAAAAACCTGCACAACAACCACAAGATGGTTTCCAATGATTGATAATGCCTCTTTCCCTTGGATTCCCATGCTTGATATGGATACTTATTGGCCGCCATGGTATAAAATGGAAGACCAGTTGCCTTAACCAATACCAAACTAGATAAAATGCATAAATAACTGAATCTTGAAAGAAACTAACACATTACATAATAGAAGTGCCCTTGACCTCTTTAAAATGAATGATAAGGGCAGCTTGGGAATTTGAGAAAACCTTATGCCCCATATGGATGAGAGTTGGTGTGTTTACGATGAATTGGCAGATATGGATTAACAGTTCTGATGGAATAGGTGTTGTCTACGAGGAGCAAAGTTTTAAAAACTGAAACTGCCATGGAACAGGCCAGGCTCCTATTTTGGCTTTTAGTGGTCCAACTGACATTCAAACAGGTGATGATTTCATCATTTGAAAAAAAAAGGGAGAAAACTGAGTTGTATGTCCTGTAATTTGGTTTGCATTGGTCCAACCGAGTCAAACCAGGTTGGACCAGGGGTTTAGTTGATAGAAAATTGGCTATATCTATTAGAAAATGTTATCTTAGAAGTTTAAGTACACTACAAATAACACGCATATACCATAAATTGTCATATTATAGTCTCCAGTATGATGTCCACCATACCAATACAATCAAATTGTCACATTATATTTTACAATATGATGCTGAAGAAATCTCAACTTGTCAAGCAGTTCCTAGACGAACATTACTCAATGGAAAAAGAGTTAGGTTGGAAAACATAAATTAATCGAGATCAGCACCATAAGTGATAATTCTATATTTTACATGCATAATTCATGTCCAGCGTTTTGTGTCCCTGCATTACTCAGTGAAAATAAGCTATCATTGGCATCTTTTTACTTGGATTGATGTTTGTATAAATTTTATATTTTGCAGGAATAATAAGCAATGGAAAAGACGTAGTGGAGAGGAGATAAACAAATAGATGGCCTTGTTGTGAACCTGCACCCATGACCTCGTAGATACATCTTGCCATTATACATGCATACTTATATATGGCCATGATCCAAATCCCATGCAAACAAACCCAAGAGGCCATTCATTCTAAGTAAAACCCAAGTCAGAGTGCATTAAATACCAAATAAGTCCATGTGTTCCTACAATCCCATCGAGTTCCAATTCTTATCAATTAATGCACCTTTTTGCTTGATGATCCCATAAACCCATTCCAACAACTCGCGTGCCCATCCCACGAATCCCTCCCCACCAACTCATCCCCATTCCCATTAATTCCACATGAAATTTGCAATTTTATTGTGACCATTCATCCATCTCATCCATGTGAGGTTTTTGGTTGGCATCATAATGCCATTACAAAGGGGTATTAAAGCCCATTAAACCAACCTAGTGCAATTGCACACAATTTATATCCCATTAATCCTATGAGAATGTTACTATTAAAGGCCAAACGTCACATTTATTTTTCCTCTTCAATTCATTTCAATTCAATTTCCCATCATTTATTTTGTTGATTTTATTTACCACCTTAATTTGCCCATTTAATTCATTGACCATTTTGATTTTATTTATGAAGTAATCTACTCTACCCTATGAATAAGATACCACCCTCTCCTTGTTATCCACCTAGTCTCCCACCAATAATCCCACCTATACACTTCTTCCATTAGCTAGGTCCACTCCCCTTATACCTTGGCCACTATTCTTGCCTTGGCTATTCATTCGATTGTGCCATCACCATCATTGCCACCACCTTTGACCATGAGCATGTATCGTCTCCATCCATGCTGCCGTCAACATCTCCCTTGCATTGTCACATCATTGACGACTCTACACCACTTCCACAACATCATGTAGCTACTGCATCATGGGAGAAAGGCATGATCATCATAACGGCAATTACATGTGGTGCTCGTGACTTCATCTTTAAGGTTTCTGTCCAGGTCAAGGTTCAGATCTGTCTTCATGAGGAATCATTCCTATATCTTTTTAATATATCTTTGTATAATCGAACTTGTGATTTGTTTCATATATCTTGTACTAGTTTGATTTCGACAATAAAATAGCTATACTTCTTGTGCCTAAAAGATTAGATTTTTATTTACAATTTTGTGTGCACTTATATTAGTTAATCGATTTGCCATTGAGCTAGTCATTATACGAGTGAATTTATACCCATAATTTGTTTCACATAGGATAGCTTAAGCCTAGGACCAAATCCAAGTTAAGCTATAATCTTAGGAATCAAATATTGGATAGATTAAGCCTAGGAGAGATCTTTTCCACTAATCAATTAACTGAAGATTATCTTACGAATTGTGAATTTTATTCAACTTTGGTGGTTTTATTTTCCTAGCATTAGCTTAATCACACAAAAATAAAAAAATCACAATTGCATCATTACTTTAATAAAATTAGAAGTTTGTGACTTTCTTGGAATTAATTTCACCACTCGTAGCGATCATGAAGCATAGAGTCTTATATATGCAATATTTACATGTTCCCCTCTTGCATTTTTGACAGCTCACATACATTTACACTCAAAAGGTGGTTGCACATGTGTGAGGAAAGGCAAGACATGCAACTTTCTTTACACAAACACTAAGAAAGCAAAACTTTGAAAGCAATATCCAAAGCAACTAACAAAGCTAAACCATATCCAACTCACATAACGAAACATGAAATCACATCATAAAACATGAAAAAAAGGAAGGTGAAAGAGGAGTTGTAGGTGGGAAAGGATGGTGGTTTTATGTAGGAATAGGCTAGTGGAGGGGAAGAAGGGCCATCGGTGGTAGGTTTGGCTATAGGATGGGTGAAAGGGAGAGAAGCAAGTTGCTGGGGGTTATGCGGGGGTAGAAGGGGGTGGAAGGAGAAGGGGAAGGGAAGATGCGAGAAGGGGGTTAACCTCGACAGAGGGGGAAGAGGTTGCGCCACTACGAAGGAGATGTACGTCAACGGTGAATCAAGGTTGATGACCGCCGCTACAGAGGAGATGCGTGTTGATGAGGATGGTCGATAGTAGCGATGATGGGTCAAGATGGCAAAGATGGGGGTTAGGGCAAAATGCGTAGGGAAGTGGGGGAACGAATCGAGCATGGGGGACCAAGGAGGATTTGAGCTGAGGCCTTAGGGCCGGTTTACATCATGAGATATCTCACATTTTTGCAGGATATCCCATATTTACGAAGGGGAACAAATGAATCTGGGTTTTCTCAAACCCAAGTATGAGTGGGGGATGAGTTATCCCATGTCCAAATCTCTTGTAATTCCAACTTATTCCAACCTTATCCCCTATTCACATAAACACCCCCACAGAACTATCCTAGGTTACACGTAAATACCAACGTGAGATATTCCATGTTTACAAGTTTTTATCTTATGGAATACATACCGCAACATAAACTAACCCTTAGGGTTGATTTTTCCTTTCTTTTCAATACATATGTAAAGGAGGTTCACCCAATGGAATGATTTGATTGGTTCATGGATTGAATTGGGTTTTTCCTTGGTTCACATAGGTTTCAATCTTTCTTCTAAAAATCAATCGATTTGCCTGATTTTCGACCGATCTGGCTAGCCGATCTGATTCGATTCTTAAATCATTGATGAAATGTGTTACCTCGCACATCGCTACTTAAAACATATCAATTCACCAATTATCCCCAACTAAGGGTGTACATGAGTCGAACTTGAGGAACCCATCATCTTCAAGTTCGGTTTATTTACCTAAACAAGCCTCAACCTTTGTTTAGGTTCGGTTCATTTATTTTGTGAATTGAATCCAAATCGAACTCGAGCAAACCTACCTTGTTCATGTTCGATTTGTTTAAGAATTTCACTATCACATGAAATAAATTCCAAGATATCTACGAGTGTTACATTCCACTATCACATGAAATGGAAGATTAGAACTCTTAATTAAAAACGAATAATAGTTACACTCTTCTTTCTCGGACTACTATAGAGGAGGCTTACTGAATGACGTAGTGATGGCGACAATTGGAGAAGGATGTGGAGAAGGCAGTGGGAGCTATTGGAAGATATCGAAGGACGAAGGAGGCAGGGCAACGGTGCATCGGGAGATGCCAAAAGACGAAGGAGATGGGATAGTAGCTCACAATAGAGGCCATGGGGGAAGATGTTAGGGTTTGGGTGAATTGTGGAAAAGGGTTTTGGCAAAGTGACGAGTGACGACTTGGGAAGTGAGGGGGGAAAGAGTGGGGCCATGGGATTAGAATAATTTAGATGAATTTTTTATTTGTCATAAATGGGATATGAAAATTTGAAACTTGATTAAGGGAAGGAACAAGAACTTTTCACCATTTTTGAAAATTTTACACACCAATAATTTATATTTATATATTTTGTATATACATACACACATATATACACATACACTGTAATTATCGAAACATTGAAAAAAATCACCACACAACTTTGAACTAAAACGCATATGTAATAAATCATGTTTGTACATGTGATAAATAACTTTGCACCGGTAATAAATCACTTTGCACCAGTGATAAATTATTTAGGTGATTTTATACCGATGATAAATTATTCTGAGGTGATTTTGCACAGATGCAATCTCATTTTACACCGATGCAAAATTATTCCAAAAGTGATATGATGATTTTACACCTATGCAAAATAATTTTGACTTATAGATTTAAGATTTAAGGTTTAGGATTTAGGATTTATGTTAATAGAAAATAGTTTCACCTATGGGAAGTGATTTTTTACTTTAAAAGTAATTCTTTACCCGTAGAATTTAAGGTAAAAAATCACTTTTCATATGTGAAACACTTGACATTTAATTTTGCACTTTGGAATCATTTTGCACTAGTACAAAATGATTCCGAAGGTGATTTGAGTGTTTGCACTAACAAAAGGGGTTTGTTGGTTTCAATAGTAGTAGATCCCACTACATGTGAATACTTTTTTTGCATAAAAAGAAGATACATCAAGTGGGGATTATGTTCACAACTCTGTATGTCATCTTTTGCGTCATTTTTTACGTTTCCAAACCTGCATCCCTTGTAATATCCACTTATGTTTAGCTATTTTCAAGCAGTTATTTTTTTAATAAATCAAGGACATTCAAAATGAGGTGCACAAATTGTCCATTTTGCTTTCTCCTCAAATAAAGGAATCTTTCCATTGAATCATAGCAACCAATATAACTATAACTAATTTTTAAATCGCACATTGTTGAAGGTGTGTAAAAGTCATTACTACAATAAAAAAAAATCTCAAATCCCAATCTCGAAAGGGAATTTTTTTACCTATTATCATATAACGATCAGTGGAATAAAAATATAAAATACACCGTACGTTGCAAAAATGCATTGGTTGGTATATTTTAATTTTTAGCAGATATATTTTGATTTTCAACTGATGGAAAATCAAAATATACCGCATGTTACAAAATACATTGCTCGATATTGGTGGAAAACCATATGCACTTATTGGAAATCAAAATACACCGCATGTTACAAAATGTTCAATTCATTTACCTACATAAGCATGAAACTTTGGTCAAATTTGATTCATTTATTTCCAAACTAAATAGGAATTAAACTTTTACTGAACCGAATCTAAGCAAACAACCTAACTTGAATATTTTTGGCAGTTCTACCCTCAACCACTTACCCCAACAAAATTAAAGAAAATTATCTCTCTCTACTTAAATCACACCAAGCCACCCATTACCACTTGTCCCACCACTAAATTCACCACCTTTTTAACTTAACACTTCCTAAAAACACTAACGCCCATCCAAAGACGGGCTTAAAATATAACATATAAGTAAGGAAATAGATAAAAGACCAAAAGCTAGCACCAAACAAGCCTTATACAAAATGTTCCAACAAGAGGGACCAAAAAGATCCTAATAGCATAAAATGAAGAACCAAAGCTACACCAGGAAGACAAGCCTTTAAGAGAGAGAGAGAGGAAGGCAAGCCATTTTTATTTAAGGAAAATCTTAGTACTGAGCCAAATAATGTAATTTAGGGGGAAGAGAACAAAGCCAGGGAGAAAATAAGAATTCCTTAAACAATAAAAAGTAATTTGGTGGTTTCGGAAGAGATCATTTCAGTGTTAGAAAAGCAATGATATATGGATATATAAATCCTAAGGACATGTCACTTGTCATCTTAGTGAAGATATGAGTGCATCCTACAATTCAAATCATAGAACAAGCTGACAGCAACCATGTATATACTCACAAAACTCCACTCTATTTCAAAACAATTCAAATTACTAATGTTGTAAGGTTAGTCACATTTCGGAAGGGAAGAAAGCAAATCTTTGACTGAAACCTAAAGGCTATCTATTAATACATGAATGAAAAATTGCAATATTTCCAAAATAAATAACTTTTCCAACAATAAATGTAGAAATAGCACAAAATAGGGGTAAGATTCACAAGGATGTGAAATGTGGTCATCCTCTTTTTTTTTTTTGGTGGGGAAAGGTCTTCGATCACCTTTCAAGTGGAAAGAGAAGAGCCTGATATGCCTTGGCAATCTTTCAAAGCAAGACAAAGGCACTCTTTGCAGAAAGGTTAATCCTAAGTTGTGCCCCACCCTTCAATATTTGAAGTTTTCTCCTCATTTTGGCTTGCTCTTTAAAAGATATAGACATCTTGATGTCAATGGGCATTCAGTTGTGGATTATGTTAGCTATTAGAGACACCCAAAAACATATGTTGTGGCGGTCTTGTTACTTGACGGAGTGGCAACAATTTTTTTTTTGAGAATACGAAACAAAATATTGTAGCTACATCAAGTGCAGAATCGAAGTGTTAGGGTATAGCTTTCACTTCATTTGAATTGTTGTTGATTACCTCTCTTCTAAGAGATAAGATTGCCACCTTCAATGCTAATTAATATTGCTTTTTACGAGCACACCAAGCACATCAAAGTTGAATGCCATTTTATCTGTGATATTAGAATGCATGGAAGAAAGCCAATACTTCATGTCTCTAGTCTTTTACTGAGATTGCTTATATTTTCACAAAGGCACTTCCAAACCTAACCACATGGATATATGAAGCTAAGTATGAAAAATATCAACGTTCTAGGAGGACTACTCGAATCTATAATTATCATTTTTTTTTCTAAAGTAACATTATAGTTAGCTTTATTTTTTCATTTCTTTCTTTTCTTGTGAACCTCTCTTAATCCTATTCCTTTTATACTGCTATTTCCTTATATGCTCTAGGAGCCTCCCTATATACAAAGAACATATCCCTTCAATAAAGATCAATAAACATCTTCTCTATACTCTAAATCTAACAATTTTTATAATGGACTTACACGATGGAAATTCAATCAGAAGCTAAGTGGGGAAGATTTGGCTAGATTACTTATTTTACATTAATAGTTTTTTTTTTTTTTTTTGTGAAAAGTATGAGTGCAGTCTCTTGATTCATATCATTGATACCATCAGACCATAAAGCCAAGTTACAAAATCTTGGACCAAAGACCAAAAATGCCAAGGCATGAGAAATAACATTTTCCCCGGAATGCTGCACCCATCTAAAAAGGAACCCATTCCTATTCAACCACAAGGCCCACAAAAAAGCTGAACGCTTGAGGTGCCTCTCACATGATGTTCTAAAACTACTCCGAGTTGTCACCGGGAAATAGGAGTTTGGTATGAGGGTGAGAACTAAATGTGAGATACTTATTCTTATCAGATTGACATTACTTACTTCCTTAATATGCAGCTAGCAATAATTTTGAAGGATAATGAAAAATATAACACCAGGTCAAAAAGAAAAACCCAGAAAGACAATAAATTTAACCCAATGAAATCCAAAAACACAATAAGTTTAAAACAATGTGCTATAGTTCATTGGGAAGAAGAATTAGTATATCCTTGGAAGTTCAGCTTATCAAAGCACATGCTATGTTAAGCATGAATTAACTTTTGTTAGAACTAACTTGGTGTTTGCAGAAACAGACATGTCACATAAATTTCATGGACGACATAAAAAGTTCATTGAACTGATGGCCAGCTCTAGAACAACTTTAAGATGTTCCAAACTGACACAAATGACAGTCCTATAACAACCCTCCACAATATTACATTCTTTGGGATCCTTTTTTGGTTTTAAAATCTTTGAAGAAAACATTGCACACAAAATATAAGTAGATGCAGGAAGTCCTCTTTTAAATAAGATAGTATTTAAACCTTATTATTGAACATGTTAGTAGAATTTTATGCTGATAAGAAACCATCTGATATTACATAATTATTATTATGTTTGCATAAAAAAAGGCACGATGGGTGAACTGGTGAGAATCAAAGAGATTGTAATTGAGATTCTTTCTAAAGCAAAAAATCTTGATGTGATCACTGTACTTCTGGAGAAGGGCCTTACTACTGCCACATAAAAATAAATATCAGTTATCAGTAATCAAAAAAAATGGAAAGCAACAAATGGAACAAACATGGACTGAATCTCAGTTATCAAAACAAATGGATCAAACTTGCAGAAACATACATTTCATATAAATTTCCAGATCAGAGGAGTGGAGGGGAAGAGGCTAGAGGGTGGTCAGAGGGTGGAGGGAGGTAAAGCTGGGGCCCTGGGGGAGGACCGGAGGAGTGGAGGAGGGTGGTTGGAGTAGATCAGGACAGGGGAGGACCGGAGGGGTGGAGGGCAGGGCGGAGCATGGACAGAGGGTGGGTTACTGGGTGGAGGGTGGTTGGAGTGGAGGGGAAGGGAGGAGGGTGGTTGGTGGTCAAAGGGCGAAGGGTGGTCGGGGAGGATCAGACAACCAGGGCAGTAGGACTAAAGGCTAGGGGAGGACCGAAGAAGGGAGGACCTTACCTCCAGGACGATGTCGACGAGAATGAAGCCGCTCAGCCACTGATGGAGGAAGCGGGCGAAGGTTTGGGCAGCGGGCCTGTGGGATGTGGCGGCGGGGTTAGGGCTTAGGGTTGGTTTGGGAAGTGTGCAACTAGTGAGTTGTGAGCTGGGGGAGGGTAAGGGTTAAGTTGAGGTCTTCGAGTTAGAGGAGAGGGGTAGCAGGCGTGGGTTTGGGTTTTTATTTTTTTTTGTTTTTTTTTTTTTTTGGCTTTTGAAGCTTGGAGCATGGGAGGAGAGAGGAGGGTTAATTTTTTTTAATCAAATGAATTTTTTATATTTACATAAATGTATAATTCTATCCACATATATTTTGTTTGTATGTGTTTTCAAACTTGAACTTTTATCGAATGAACGTATACTATGTTTATATTCGATTTGTTAACGAATATAGTTTTAATGTTCATTTTCATTTTTTTTTTTTTAACGAACTTTTATTGAATATTTCATCGAACGAATTTGAGTCGAATTCGAACTATTCAGCTCGATTAACAGCCCTACTCAGCTGCAAGACTTTCCCAGAATCCAAAGAAAAAATCCACCTGGTCCAACCTGATCCTCTCCCAAGCAGCATGTCCCAATGAACAAGTAAATAACAAATGACTGCAGTCTCTTGTTGCCTCTAAACAAACAAAACAAGTCTCGTATTCAATTGAGAAGGTCTTCTGCCAATACTACTTTGTCATGAATCTTCATGTTCGTAATAACCAATCAGAAATCATGGCCTTTCATGGCATCTTTGCTTTCCAAATAAGCTTAACATCCCAGCATAAACTAACTTCTTCTTACAACAGGTTCATGTGCAAAAGGAAATAAATCAACTTTACCAAGTACTTACCCTCTTCCAACACCCATTTATCCTCTCCTATTAAAGGCCTGAAATTGCAAAATCTTCCAGTTTAACAAAATCATTCAGTCTTTGATCTACTATAAACAACAAAATATGGGTGTCCAACTTCCTTCACCTTCCAAGGGTAGTTAGATCCCAACACGAAGCTACTGATGTTTCCAAAACCAAAGATAAGGAAAATAACCTCAAATATATTTGGGACAAAGTATCACAGCCATCCAATCATCCAACCAAAATGAGAAGCACAACCATCACCACAGTATGCCTCAAAATGCTGCAAAACAGCCAGCCTCAGATGCATCAAGCCCTTCTAAGGCAGTGAGGTACCTCAAATTGATTGCATCCTCTTCTTCCACTTCACACTTCCACCATAAGAAACAAACAAAACATCCAGCAAGAGAAACTCCTCCCTGCCCATCACTCACTTTGTCACCAAAGCTTGATTGATTATCCTCAAGTCCAAAACCTTGAGAAGCCCTCAACAAACAACATACTTCCTTCCAACTATCCAATCAGAAACACACACAAATATATGTATACGTATATGTATATGTGTGGATATGTATATAATTGGAATAGTCGATAACACCGATTTATCACCCTTAACAGCAACATCCTTCTCACCCTATTGATCACAAGACTCTGCTTGGCCATCTTAAACATGGAAATTGTCAAGGGAAGATCCAAGTAAGACAAAGGTAACTGTCTACTCCTGCTTAGTTTAAAAAAAAAAAAAAAGCATTTTGGACTTTTATGCTAAATTAGCAAGCCAAGTTTAAAGTTGTCCCTCATTTTACACCTAGGAGGGATTTCTTTGAGCCATTTGATAATAAGAAAACTAAAGTGCACTACAAATGAGTTGTGGAGGTCCATGCAAATAGTCAAATACATGATTATACCTAAATGCAAAATTTTGAAAAAGAAAAAAAAGAAAAATCCTGATATTTTTATGCTTCCATCACCATGTAGCAAATATGATTGCGAATCACTTATCTGAGTACAATGTTGACTACTTGTGATGATGTCGGAAATCTTGTCGGTTATTATTTAAACCCTAGGTACGAGTTCGAGTGTCTCAGGATTTGTTTGTCCAAAGTTTACCCTAACTTTGGAGTTGATACAACAGATATGCAATACGTTGAGTCCATCATGTGTTCCCTACTCTAAGATCTGTATGCTTCTTTTTACCGATTGATCGAGTAAACAAAATCAGACGCTTAAGATTTCCCATTGCCAACACAAAACCCACATGTGACCATGTCGTCGTTTATCTTAATTAAACAAGCAATCACCTAACAAACATCAAAATCACACAACCGAACCTCAACACTAGACGCATTTAACCGTCAGTCTAATTGATTAGACACGCGGTTTCGGGAGGAGAGGGGTGGGGGGTGGGGAGAAACAAACAAACACGTACCGGCGACAGGGAGGAAGAAGGAGCAGCGGAGGGTAGGAGATGGGGGCCGATGAGCGCCGCTGGGGAGGAGGGCGGCGTAGGAGTGTGCGTGGGGAAGGGGTTGGGATAGGAAAGGTGTCGAGGAGGTTGGAATTTTATGGTTGTGCCATTGGGTTCCAATGGCTTTTATGTTTGGGTTCTCTTTTCTTTTCGTTTTGTTTAGTGGGATGGATTTTCATTTTACCACATTCAGACTTTTTTTTTTCATCGAGATCAGACGGGAGCACAATGTAAGGAGATGGATAGGATTAACAGGGAAAAAGGATGTCAAAATTTAGACGAAAAGGGTTTAGAATAATACAATGCAAATAAGTGACCAGGGCAATTATATGTTTATGCAATTCCTACTTGAAAGTATATTGGTTTCAACTTTCAAATAATGTAATAAGAATGTACTTTGTAAAATACAGTAGATGCCCTAAAAGGTAAAAAAAGCAATAGTTTCTTGAGGACTTGTGAATTCTTAGTTTGGACCATGTGACTCATTAAAGAGTCAAAAGCTCTATCGAGTGGTTTTCAACCTTGAAGTAAATCAGAGCTCAACTGTCATTTATGTGTAAAAATAGTTTTTTGATTTCTTGTTACATGTAGTGGTAACAAATTTTTGCAGGAAAGAGAATTCTCCATTCCTATGTGATTTAAGGGTTATGGGTTCTTTCTTTTATAAGTTATATAAGTGCCTCATTTAATATTGAGATATTGAATGGTGGTTTTGCCTTTCTATAGGTAGCTTTTAGAATGAATGTTTGATCTTGATCGAGCTCAAAGAGCCCAACAAAAAGGAGGAGGAAAGAGGCGTTGCAACAATGCGAATAAAGAAAACAAAACACTAAAGTTTATTGACTCAGTTCTACCATATTAGTGTATATTTGGGGAGGGATCTAACCCTCAATTGTCTACTAGTAATTTTTTTTTTTTTAATACAATACAAGATTTATGTTCATTTTTGGGTACATGATTCCCTCTTTATAAGGGATTTCTTATCACAATTAACGATGATAATCATTTGCTCGTCATAGAGTGCAACTAACTCGTGGCATGGGTCGCCTTGCCTCCTAAGACGTCACAATTCTTGTGCCCTGGTCATCATGCCATCAACACCCTTTCCTACTCAACATTGTTAATCTTGACACGGTGGTAGACTAGGTTACCTTAGTCTTCTAGGCACTCTCCTGCCATTTAAGTATTAAGCGAGCAGGCGGTCAGGTCGCTCTAAGTGCTTTTAGCAGACAAGTCAACCGGCTGATTTTGGGTAGTTTACTCGAGATGCTAGCCCCCATCTTGATCGACACCACAGGTTTGCTTTGCCTTGGAGTTAGACCGACTACCTCTTTGACTCAATTTAGGCCTACTTGTGTTTCTGATTTCTAGTCGATTTGGCTTTTTACCCCCTATCAGATCTATGTAAAAAATTCAAGATTCATTGACTTAAATAAGTAATTTAATAGACAAATATATACATGCACGCATATGCATGTATGTGTATGTTTTTGTGTCTGTTTGCATATTATATAAAAGCTAAATAAACCTAAGAAATCAAGTTATGAAACTAAGCTGGCGAGGTAGAAAAAGATGGAAACTAAACTCGAGCTCGACTTCAAAACTGAAGGTGGAGGAGGGGATGGTGGCGATGGTGCTAAAATGAAAGGGGGAGGTTACTAGTTAAGGGGATAGGGACAGCAAAGGTGACCACTACTGTGATGATAGAGGTTGACAGGTTGGTGCCAATGATGTATTGGTGGCTGTGGCGAAGGTGGTGATGAATGTGGAAAAAGAACCTTCATAGGAAATCATATAGTAGACAAATCATAATATATACTGTTGGTGCAAAGGCACCTCGATCGCTAATTTTGATGATAACAAAACACATGTAATTTGATATTTGCATTTTTGTGATTAAGTTTCATGATTAATGCAAATGGAAGCAAGCTTGAGGAGCTTGCTCTTGGATAAAACCACCAAGGAGAATGGAGAAGATGAAGCTTTGCTTGGAAGCGAAAGCTTGAGGAGATGAAGAATAGGATAGTTTTTTTCAATGTATCTACTCTTTGTTTTTACTCTTTATTTTTCCTTAGATATATTGTAAAGAGCCCAATTGTACACTACCTTAGTCCTAGGAACGCCCATCCATCACTAGGACACTTAAGTAAACTTAGAAAATCAAAATAGGATTCAGGCGAACTTATCAGACGTCCAATATGATCATCAGACATTTGATATGTGATTTTAAGCCGTCTGATGTTATTCTCAGACATCCAAATACCTAGGCTAGAAAATTATACTCTGTGCATTTCCAGTTAGACGTCCCGACCATAGTCCAGACGTCCAATAAGACATCTGAGAGAATTGTTAGACGTCCTGAAAGAGGGCCGTTGGCTTTTCTTACCGAGCCAAGCTAGTGTAGCCCATCATTTATTTCTAGACATCCTTAAAGCCACCCAAATGTCTGATAAAGAGATGTTAAACAAAAATCCAATGTCGTAGTCTAAATCTAACTGTTGCATCTCGAAAATCAATTCCCGCAGCTTTCAAATGTCCAATAGTTAGTCCCAACGTCTAGTCCATCGTCTGACCTTGTTACACTAGAACCCTGTTTGGATTTAAACTTTTCAGGAACAAATTTGTTTAGAATTAGGCGTCTAAATCTTTACCCAGACATCCTAAAGTAGGTTTCTAGATGTCTAGCCTTGATCTTGTTTCCGTCTGACAGAATCAGGAACTCCGACCCTTTAGATCAGACGTCCAAAATTGTTATTAGACGTCCCACCATATGGTTGACCCTAAAATTAAATGTTTGATTCTGCTATCAGAATCATTATGACCATGATTTCAGCCTGATCTGCCTTGGATTTGTTTCCAACAATTATAAGGCCTCTCCAATGGCTTCTTGAAGGTTCCTAACACCTCTATAAATAGAGGACCTCCCCTTGGCAAGATACACCTAAGAAACAATACTTTCCACCATTTGAATGTTTAAGAGATAGAGATCATTTAGAAGAGAAGTTCTTGCTCTCAAAGCTTACATCCGAGAACACCAAAACTCTGCTACAATCCATGCCTTCTCTCTTCCATCTTAGGGAAGTTACTTTGCCTATAATAGCATAGTCCAAATTATACTTTGTGGCTCCATAGGTTTTATTGTATTTTCATTTTGTGCTTTGATTGGGTATTCACATAGTGAATTCTCGTCTCCTTCGTGAGGCAAAATACTCTTTGCGAAGAAGAGTTGTTTGAGGTACGCTACTCTCGGGTTAAAGTAGCATGGTTGTAATTGAGGTTATATTAGCATCGTTCAAGTAATACATAGTGGATTTGGTTGATTGAGAAATCCTAAGTCTAGAGGCTTAGGTGGTGGTTTTAACCTTTGAGATTTCCACCTAAAAATTACTTGGCCATTGTGGTGAATAAGTTTGTGTGATTACATTTTATTTCCGCATTTTCTTATGCCACACTATTCACCCCCCTCTAGTGTAATTTCATATACAAACAATAGAATATAAAAGTAATAGAATAAAAACATATATTATATATAATCACATTTCCTTCGATGAAAGTGCAATTTTTTTAGTATTGTATTTTATGTCCTAGCAATGTACATCTTTTTGAGGGAGAGTGCACTAGTTCGAGAGACGGCATCAATCTAATCTCATTCAAAAAATTCATCTTCAAACTTATGTTATTGTAAAGAAGATGATTACATGGGAGAGACAAGGGAAAATTTTTCTTTAAATCACAACAAATTAGTTAATATAAATCAACTATAATATTTTAAAACAAAGATGGAAGTTTAAAAATAGAATCATCAACATTTGGTGAGGTAGGATTTCTCCCTTAACTTGAAGAATAATTGCATCTCATGCATGAGGCCATTAGAATCTCCACCTTAAAGGTAGAATGCCAAGGAAGCATTGATGCGTCAATCTAGACCTTCCAACCAAAACTCTCAAAGGAAGCTCTAAAACTTCAGAAGAAAGAGTATGGTGAAGTGTGTTGGCATTCTCCCATAAGGCACATATATACAAAGAGAGAATCCCACTAAGATTTGACCAAGATAACGCTGTAGGAACCACCGATGTTGTAGAGGACAATCGACCTAGCTAAAGGAACTCCAAGATGTGCCTTAAGTCAACCAATCAAGAGAGAGGAATAGTAACAGAAAAAACCCAGCCATATCTCCTCAATGCTCTCCCCTTCTGTGCCTTAGCGAGCTTTTTCCCCAAATCTTTGTCACTGGGACCCATCCGGCCTTCCATCACCGATTGCCCCCCTGCTCCCTTCCTCTCCTTCCTTGCCCCTACTATCTTCTCCTGGCCATTGCGTCTTCTCGATCCACGCTCTTTTGGATCTCCCTCGCTGTCTTGATTTTACCTTTCGCCTTTGATCATAGTCGTGCTCACGCCGCCGATGAGGGCAGCATTTTGCCTTGCTGGTATGGTGCCTTTGATGCGTTTGCTGCTTGTAGGAGTCATTTTCCCCTTCTTGCTGGTGCGGGGTGACTGCTGTTGGGGGTGCCATCGTAGGGGGCTGTTGCTGTCGTCGTGCTATTAAGCATGTTGGTGGTGGTTATGCTCATTGCGTTTGTGCTTGGAGTGGCTTTGGTGGGTATCTGGGAGCTTGGATTCTTGAGGGTGATGATGGTCTATTATTGATCATGGGACCACATTGAAGCTAGGCCCATTATGACCAGGTAGTTGATCGGCTTCATTTCGACCATTTCTCTTGTTAGTGTGGTATGTTGACGATGTCAGTGGCACTTCATCGTACACAGTGCGTGGTGTAAGCTCTCCTGCATCGAATTTGATGTATCGGATGCTTCTTTTTTGTTTTGTTTCTTTTTATGTTGTTTTTTGTTAACTGTTTTGGATTTCCCTCCACCTATGTTGAGGTTCGTGTGCCTTTTCATTGCCGGTCCCAAGCCCGGGTAAAGGAGGAGGGTTGTGTTAGGTAGCCGATAGCCAGCGTAAAATTTGTCGGATCTTTAAACATGGATTCTAGCAAACACTCTGATTTTGTTGGGGCGTTCCCTACTTGCGACGCGCTGCATCGACGTCCGGGTGTAGTGATAAATGAGCAAGGGTTCTCGCATGAGGAACGCATGCGAGTAAAGAAGTTAGTTCCGCTACATCGCCGCCCAGATGTAGTCCAAAATGAGCAAGGGTTCTTGCATGAGGAACGCATGCGAGTAAAGAAGTTAGTTCCGCTACATCGCCGCCCGGATGTAGTCCAAAATGAGCAAGGGTTCTCGCATGAGGAACGCATGCGAGTAAAGAAGCTAGTTCCACCACTTCGTCATCGAAGTGTGTCACATTATATGCTGAGATTCGGTAGTTGGAATATTGGTACCTTGACCAGCAAGCTCATGGAGATTGTTGATACAATGGTAAGAAGAATGATTCAAATTCTTTACCTTCAAGAGACTAAGTGGGTTGGGGAAAAAGCAAAGGAAATCGAGAGAACAGGTTTCAAACTTTGGTATTCAAGAAAGGACAAAGGTAGAAACGGCGTGGGTATTATAATTCATAAGGATTTGAAGGAGAGCATGGTTGAGGTTAAGAGATTGGGTGATCGAATTATTTTGATAAAATTAATCTTAGAAGAAGAGATCTTGAATGTCATTTCAGTTTATGCACCTCAAGTTGGTCTAGAGGAAAGAATAAAGAACAAATTTTGGGGAGAGCTTGATATGATAATTCAAGGAATCCCACAGACAGAAATGATTTGCTTGGGTGGAGATTTAAATGGGCATGTGGGAAAAGATGCTTTAGAGTATGCAGGAGTGCATGAAAATCATGGTTTTGGTGTTAGGAATGAAGAAGGGAAGACGTTCCTTGATTTTGCTATGGCTTATGATCTTTTCATAGCAAATACTTTCTTCAAAAAACGGGAAGAGCATTTGATTACCTATAAAAGTGGCTTAACGAGAACGCAGATCGATTACTTTGCTTTGAGAAGAATGGATCGTTTATCTTGTAAGGATTGCAAGATTATTCCAGGGGAGAGTTTAACTACTCAACATCGTCTTTTGGTGTTGGATGTTCATTTGAAGAAGACAAAGAAGAGAAAATTAGTGTCTAAGAATTTGAGAATTAAATGGTGGAATCTTAAGAAAGAGCAAGTGAGATTTAAAGAAAAGATGATGCAACAAAAGGCTTGGGATCTTGATGGTAGTGCTGATGAAATGTGGTTAAATATGACAAACTGTATTAGGAAGGTGGCAAAGGAGGTGTTAGGCGTGTCTAAAGGAGGTGTTCCAGGACAAAAGGAGGCGTGGTGGTGGAGTGAGGAAGTGCAGGAGAAGCTTAAAATTAAAAGAGCATGTTTTAAAGCCTTATATCGAGATAAGACCGATGAAAATATGGAAAACTACAAAAGAGCAAAGAAAGATGCAAAGAAAATTGTTAGTGAAGCAAAAGCAAAAGCTTGGGAGCATTTTTATAAGAAACTTGATTCTAAAGAAGGTGAAAAAGATATTTTCAAGGTAGCTAAAGCAAGAGAGCGGAAAGCAAAGGACCTTACGCATATAAGATGCATCAAGGATGAAGAAGGAAGGGTACTTATAGCTAGTGAGGATATAAAGACAAGATGGAAAAGATATTTTCATAAGCTATTTAATGAAAAACAAAAGAATGATATCATCTTAGGGGAGTTAGTTAACTCTGAAGAGTATGTGAATCGATCATGTTATCGAAGGATACAAAAGAAAGAAGTTGAGGAGGCTCTGAAGATGATAAAAATTGGGAGGGTTGTTGGGCCTGATGATATTCCTATAGACGTCTGGAGAATGACGGGAGAACGGGGTATAACTTGGCTCACAAATTTATTTAATACTGTATGGAGAGGCAAGAAGATGCCAGAGGAATGGAGGAAAAGTTTTGTGGTACCTTTATACAAGAACAAATGTGATATACAAGATTGTTCCAACTATAGAGGTATTAAGTTGATGAGTCATACGATGAAACTTTGGGAAAGAATAATTGAAAGAAGGGTGAGGCAAGTCTCTATGGTAACTGAAAATCAATTTGGCTTTATGCCAGGCAGGTCTACTATTGAGGCAATACAACTCTTGAGACGTATGAGGGAGACATACAAAGTGAAGAAAAAGGATTTACATATGGTTTTTATTGATTTGGAGAAGGCCTATGATTCTGTCCCAAGAGTTATCTTGTGGAGAATTTTGGAGAAGAGACAAGTGTCAATTATATATATCAACCTCATTAAGGATATGTACTATGGAGCTATAGCTTATGTAAAGACTAAGGATGATTTGACAGACTACTTTGATATCTCCATTGGTCTGCATCAAGGTTCGACTTTAAGCCCTTATCTTTTTGCCTTGGTTATGGATGAGTTGACGAAGCATATCCAAGTTGAGGTGCCTTGGTGTATGCTTTTTGTTGATGACATTGTGTTGGTTGATGAGATAAGAGATGGAGTGAACAGAAAACTTGAGCTTTGGAGAGAAGCCCTGGAAGATAAAGGATTACGCATAAGTAGGACGAAGACTAAGTATATGGAATGTAAGTTTAGTAGTGGAGGGAACAACGAAGGGATTGATGTAAAAATTGTAGAAGAGTGCATTCCAATGAAAGATATTTTTAAGTACTTGGGATCCATTTTCCAACATGATGGTGGAATTGATGGAGATGTTACACATAGAATTAATGCAGGGTGGTTGAAATGGAGGGGTGCTTCTGGTGTTCTCTGTGATAAGAAGGTTTCTTTAAAAGTCAAAGGAAAATACTATCGAGCTGTGATAAGACCAGCCATGTTGTACGGTTCCGAATGCTGGGCTATAAACTATAGGCATGTACAGAAAATGTCTGTGGCAGAAATGAAGATGTTAAGATGGATGTGTGGTCATACAAGAAAGGACCATATTTCAAATGAATTTATTAGAAACAGGGTTAGGGTGGCACCAATAGAGGATAAAATGAGAGAGACCCGTCTAAGATGGTTTGGACATTTACAAAGAAAGCCACTAGATGCTCCAGTTAGGAGATGTGAGAAATTGGAGGCTGAACCCGCTAAGAGGGGGCGAGGAAGACCAAACAAGTGTTGGAAGGAAACTATTAAGTATGACCTCAATTACTTTAATTTAAGTCCTAAAATGGCTGAAAATCGATTTGTGTGGAGGCAAAGAATCCATATAGCCGACCCCACTTAGTGTGGGAAAAGGCTTGGTTGTTGTTGTTGTTTTGGATTTCCCTCCTTTTGAGGGGGAGTTATCTTTCCCCCTCTCTGAGAGGCATTAAGGTTTGTCTTTCCCCCCTCACCCTACAGGGCTGCGTCCTGTATATCATTTTTGTTCCCTAATGGAAATTTCCCTTTCAAAAAAAAAAAAAAAAAACAGAGAGAGAGGAACAATACAATAGCTTGGAGGAGGGGTGGAGGGGGTGGGAAGGACACAATTAAGGAGTGTTAGGGGCTCCATCAACTGATCAAGACCCCAATGACTGAAGAGGGAAGAGTTTGGGATGGGAGGGGGATCCAAAGTGAAGACTCCAAATGTTCAAAAGCACGAGTCAAAAACTAGTCAATCGAGTCATCCTCGAAGCAAATTGGATGTTAACCCTCCTTTATACCTAGTAGAAACATGGGTTACCCTCCAAATTGGTCCCTTTGCATACCAAATCAAGATCTAGGTTAACCCTCTCAAACAAAAAATTACCTCACAAAATCTATGAGGGCTACTAAACTAGACCCGAGGACTTTACTTGATGAGATGTAATTGTTAAGTTTCCTATGTAGATAACTAGCAATTCGTGTGGGAGTTCATGAAATTTTTATATATCTAATGTAGTATATGATTTGACTAAACATTCAAAAGGTTCACTCTAATGGAATTAAATCTATAATCCAACTTTGATGATTAATAATATTATAAATTATAAGCGTATTGTCAAAATTTCATAAAAAATGTAATATGAGTCTCACATGATTTTCCTTAATCGATAATCATCTGATTGATTTTGGATTAGAAATATATAATGGTGGAGCCTTTCGTCGTATTTGTTCTTGAGGGAAAGTGAAGATTTTTCCATTAGATTTGTTTTGGGGGATGATTGAGGCCTTAATTGGAAGAGGACTCAACTCAAAGAATAAAGTAAGTAATCAAAGAATCAGAGACATAGGAAATTGGTGACCCAATTCTACTCGATGGGGTGTACGTCTACGGGGAGGGTGATGCTCCCAAGATTCTACAATGCTTGGTTAATAGTACAATTGCTCTGTTCTCTTTCTTTGAATGCGTGAAGAGAGAACCTGAAATGACCCACTGCCATTTGGGTTGTATAAAATGTCTAGATTCTTCATCAGACGTCTGGATAGAGTCGGACGTCTGAAAGTAAGAAAACTGTACCTCCTTTTCTTTTCCCGTGCGCAGGCGACGCCGTACCCCCCCCCCCCCCCCCCCTCTTTCCTCACCCTAAACCCCTCCTATTTAAACCCCCGTACCCACGCACTCACCACCAGCCACCGCCACCTTCATCTTCTCCCCCTACCGGCGACCATCCTCGTCCCCCGCCCCTCTACTACGAGTGAGCAAGGGCATGAAGGAGAGAAGGAGAGAGAGAGCGTAAGCAAATGCATGGGAGGGAGAGAGTGTGAGCGAGGACATGAAGGAGGGAGGGAGCGACCTCGCGGGAGCTCAGAGGAGCTCGTACGAGGAGGAGGAGCTCGCGAAGGAGAGCCTCGTGACCTCCTGAAGCTGCTGGCGTAGCAACTGCAGGCGACGCGAGGGAGCTTGCGTGGAGAAAAAGGCTCACGAGAGTTCTGCATATTGGAAATTTTCCAGCATCAGATGTCTGGAGCACACCCCAGACGTCTGGAGTAGCAGAGGAACGTCTGAAGCTGAAGCCGGACATTTAAAAGCACGCTTAGTGCCAAGGTACATATTTTCTACACAGTTTCCACCCATGCAGATGTGACAGTAGCCGTTTTTAGCTCTTTGCATGCGTACGCAGGTGCAGAGTATTGGAAACCGCGAGGTGCACCCTTAGAGGCGTTTTTGAACGTCTGGACACATCGCCAGATGTCTGACTATACTCCCAAACGGCCGGAAAGAGAGTCTGACATCTAGAACTCTCCTCATAGGAACGCGAAAGGATTCGGACGTCCGAGGAAGCCGCAGGAAACCCAGAGTAAGTACTGACGTCTTTTAAGACGTCTGGGACTAGTCCTAGACGTCTGATTGTGGACAATATGCATATGTTTGGCCCGTTTAGGGCCCAAACAGAATCAGATTTTCGCAAACAAAATACCGTTGTTTTCCGCTTTAATTTCTCTATGAGTCAGTGTCACTTGTATACAGTTTTAGATTCGTTTGATGTGGTTGGTCAATTGTATAGGTCTTCAGCCAATTGAGTATGCAGGACTCGCGGAGGCGACGAGATCTGCGATCCGAGCCCCCATTCCTCCCGTGTTTCCCGATAGAGTGGTTTACATTAAGATTATGACTTAAACAAACTGCATAGTTAGAATAACTTGAATGAACCCTAGGGTAGGAACAAATGAATATGATTTGAGCTACACTGTTTACTTAAGATGCATGTTAAACCCTAAAAGCTAGCAAATATATTATTTTACTGATGTGATGCTTTCTCAGTTAGTAAATCACGAGCTGCCTGTTATAAGAATGAAACCGGTAATGTGAATAGTGAGATCGGAAATGTTGAAAATGAAACAAAAGGAATATTAGCATGAACCTTACGGGGAGTTAGGAGAAGAACTCCTGTATATGGAAAGAGATTAGTAAGTATATGGGAAGTGAGCTGGCCCTTGAGTATGCAGTACCAAACAGAGCAACTGTCCCTTTAGTGTAGAGGGGAAACTAGTCACCCCTTTGGGCTGAGACTCAGGGTTAGGTCTAGTCACTCTACACCGACTTATGTTTTTGGCCCTCATGTACGTGGTACCGAGGTGAGCTACTTAGTGTAGGGAGGGAGCTAGCCGCCCCACAGCGCCCAGGGTTAGGACTAGCCACCCTACACCGACTCTTTTTAGGCCCACTAGGCAAACCGAGATAGTCGAACGAGGCTACGCGGATTGTGGAGGGGCGAAACCCCTGTTCTGTTCTGAGGGGCGAGACCCTTGTTCTGAGAGGGCAAGGCCTTGTGCTCCGTACTGTACCTTTAGGCGTACCCCCTAACGGAAACGATTGACCCCGTACCAGTGTGGGATAGCTACCCGCACGCTTATCACGCGTGCCATAGTCACAGCTACATCGCGACCGTGACCTCGGGGTGGTTGACTGGGTGTAGGACTACCACGGGGGACTCTTTAGGCTAGGAGAGCACCACGTGTACATCCTACATCACGGAAAAGACTGCAATCAAGATCGTTCCCTTGAGGGACAGTCAAGATCAAGGAATGACTAGTTCTTAAGAGAATAAACAAATTAGAACTACTCGTTTGAGCTAAATGGAAATTGAAAAAAACTAGTTGCATGTCTTAACTTAAATTGCATGTAAATGATTTAGTTACCACTTTACTTAGCGTTAGCTGACTACAAAATTTTATAACCTTGTTCAGGTTAGGGAGTTGAGCAGCCAGCACCACCAGCTGCAAAGGGAGCTGGGCTTAATCGAGCCCAGCCTTAGCTGCGTTTCTTTTCTATTTCATAGCTCCTATTGTAGTAGTGAGCATTTTGTTACATGTAATACTGTTTCAGTTACTTTCCGCTTTCGTAGTTATGATGGACTGTATTTTGTGAAACTGTTCGCTCTGTTTTCCTTTACTATCTCTTATTTATTTTTCTACTTAGTTACATTGCATGTGTGGTTGTAAAATATTCCTCCTTTTGGTTATTTCTCGTTAAACGACTAGGTATTGGGATTAATCGAGGCGAACCGATCTCGGATCCTGTAGGGATCTAGGATCGGGTCGTAACAGAACCTAAAGCTCTCTCTTCTCTATTTATAATATAAGAAAAATTTTTGTAACAACTTCTTTTTCCGCAACAGACTTTGCGATTTTCCTGACCTCGTCTGTTACTTGGCTATAAATAACATTTATGTGGTTAAATGATGCGGGCCGTTAGCACCGACGTGGATATAGTCATTGCCTCTTCAACTCCAATTCGATCAACCTAATCCTTTGGCAGGTCTGGTCCGATAGAGCTTTGGCTAGCCGACTCCGGTGCCAGGATCCGCCTGGGTGCTGGATAATCAGGTGGATTTATCAAGTCATCGGGGAACCAGACCTTTTGGGCTTTATGCAAAGTTTTAATTCTAAAAGTAGCTTTTGTCCCTCATAAGGGGGAAAAGAATTTTTCCCTTGGATTTTTTTGGATGATGCGAGTAAAAGTTCTTAAATGGTGGGGGGAAAGCAGGAATTTTTCTGTAAAATTTGTTTTGAAGGGAAAGAAATTTTTTTATGAGATTCTTTTGGATGCTACGGGTAAAATTTTTTAAGTAGTGAAAGATGTAGTCTACATACTTGTAATTAAAAATTTCTCATAAGAAGTATTATTGGGTCTAATTCATATAAGATTTATTTCAATTATCATCCAACACTTTATAAAGTTATTATATATATATTTATTTGCACCATCATCCAACAATACTTAGATTCACAACTTACAATCAATGGTTATCATTTAAAAGTTACACAATCCTAACCATCTCTCCTTCCCTAGATTCTTCGTTATTTTTTTTTCATCCTTCATTCATATTGATTGATATGGTATGATAGTGTCTTTTCACAATTGGAAAGACCAGCGAAGAGCAATTTCACACAAATATTAAAAATAAAATTTACACTGATAGGTGAATATATATTTATATATGGAAGGAGAAATCCAACGTATGAGAGTGAGTAATCCTTTATAATGATGCTTTAATGGTTATCAGATGATTCACACCGGTATTTTCAATTTTGAGTGTGAATCAATATTATTTTAGGGCTTAAATTCTGAATTATAACATGATTTCAAATGTTATAATTCTCCTCTCCCCCCCCCATAGGCTAAGTACCTTATAATTTTTGATATAAAATGTGATGTCAAATTGATCTTCCATCCCTTAGATAATTGTTTCATTTTATTTTTAGTACGATCAGAGATAATGTTGTGTGCTATCTATGTTAACTGATTCAATCAATCATGGAATTAAAACATAAAGCTCACGATCTGTTTGCTGTGATTTTGCTACCATACTCTCATGTCTTTAAAAAAATTTGAAAAAGAAATACTAAAGCTTCACCTCGACCTATAATAGCATGCGACGTTTGACTCCAATGTTTATAAGGAGCAACTGTTCGTGCAAAAGAATAATTTAATAAAAATCTAAATATACCATAATCATGGCTTACATATTGGACTTTTGTCCAAGTTAAAAAAAAAAAAATCATCTAATCAAATTTAACAAATATGAAAATACCGATTGGATGATCAAATTATAGATTTATCTGATCTGCCAGCACCGCTATTTGTTTTTATCATCGATCAATGCACAAATTAATGTGGATAAAAAATGGAGGGGAGAGAGAGAGAGAGAGAGAGAGAGAGAAGGGAAGAGGATGGCAGGAACGGCCAGTAAGGGTGGGAATATTTTCGGTGGAGGGGAACATGATGGTGTCCATGTGGCTGGACGATGGTGGAAAATTTTGGGGTGGAAAGGGGGAAAATGAGGAGCAGCGTAAGGAATGGAGAAATCCCGACAGCGAGAAAGCCTGATTGGAATAGCTGGAAGAAGCGGAATCGAAAGTTAGTGAGAAGAGGAGAGCTCGTACTCTCCCTTAGTTATATACTACCGTATTTGATCCAGCGCTTCGTCGTAGGATCGATGAGAGGAGAAAAACAAAGAGATAAAAAAATGTGAAAATCAACGTCGATGATCCAACATCATCGACCATGTGAGTAACGAGATCCATTAATAATATATGATGTATACAATATATATGAAAAAAATTAAAAAAATATTAACAAAATTCGTGACTATAACTTAAATTTCACCTTTTCAAACATCATCTTTTGATTAAGATATCACGATTTCTTTTAATTTTAGTTAAATAGATTTTTTTTTTTAAGTAATAAAACCTAAATGGCTTGCTCTACCATGGCAAAAAATGGGAGAGGTAATATATATATATATATATATATATATATATATATATATATATATATATTGTTGAAAGAGAAATGAGGAGAGAAATACACATGGAATGGACTGAAAAAAAAATTGAGTGAGGGAATCGATACGTAGGTGGGAGAGAGTGGGGGAAGAAAAAGTTAAGTACATGGGATTAGTAAAACCTTGTCGTTGAGAGAGAGGGGTGGGGGCCGGGGGAGTCGAGGAGTAGCCGGGGGAGGGGGAGGTGATTAATGCAGATTAAGGGAAAAAAAAAAGTGCGTTGAAGCAGAGGGAGAGATGTGTGGGAGAGAGAGGGCAAAAGTGGGAGGGTGGGGGTGCATTTGATGAGAGAGAGAGAGAGAGAGAGAGAGAGAGAGAGAGTGGGGGTAGTGGGAGGAGTGGGGAGGTGGGGAGAGCGCGGGAGAGGGAGCGGTTGGGTGGATGGTCAAGGAGGGCACGGGGAACGTGGGAGTCGAGTGTGGGAGGGAGAGAGAGCGGGAGGAGAGGGGATGGAGCGACACGTGGCGGGGCAGAACCCGCCTGTAGTATATAGGTATAGATATTATAGAAGTTTGTTAATCTCGCCAATTCGGTTTTTTTTTTTTTTTATCTCCCAAAAATCCTAAGATTCTTCTTCAAAGGAAATTCGTCTAAGAAACTTGCCAAGGAGAAATGGAAAAAGCTCACATGTACAACACACTCGTTGAAACATGCTCCACTTCCCCAGCCACGTTAACCTCAACGTTGACGTCAACACAATTAGTGCATTGGCAATAACTAACTAGTACTTTGATGTTATAATACCATTGCAACAACATTATCACGATGTTATAGAATTAATCTAATAGTAGTCCTATTGCATAGATGCTATTTCTCTCTGTAGCATGAGCATTACAAGACTCTAATGGTCCAACATGTCCTTCATCCTTTTCCTAATCTGGTGACCAGAGAGATCGAAGAATTCAATAAATTCATCTCCAGCCTCTTTGATACCCAAAGCAATGAGCACATGACTATACTGATTTTTTACTACTTTTATTTTTCAAAACCACACTTAAGAAGGATTTGAAACTTCCACAGACACAAGTAACATTTTTTATTGTTTATATATATATATCAAAAAAAAATATATTTACTTCTACTTATTTTATATTCATGTATATATCTCTAAAAATATCCATTTACTTATTTGAATATCCCTATAAAGAGATGTTTACATGTAAATCCTTTTATTTTATTTTTTTTCACACCAACAAGCCCCAACTCCTTCCTACCACCACAGCTCCACCCGCCACACGCCCCCCCCCCCCCCCCACACACACAATCTCACACCATCTCCTCCTCCTCCCCTACCAGCCAAACCCCCTTCTTGCTCCTCCTCCCCACCAGTCGCAACCACCCTCCCATCCTCTTCGCAGCTCTACCTGTAACCACCCTCATCCTCCCCTTCATTCAATCCCCCTCCTCCTTGCATTTGCAACTCATCCCACAACCACCCTCCTCCTCCCTGCAACCTCTTGGCCCCTCCACCTCCTTGCCTCCCTTCAACCTCCCACCCCCTCCACCTCCTTGTCTCCTCCTCCTCCCCCTCCTCTTGCTGCTTCTCTCACACCTGTCGTTATCGTCATCGTCGTTGTCATTGTCGCATCATTGTAACCATTGTTGTCGCTGCTACCATCAATGCCATCATAGCGGCCATAGCTACACAACAAGGAGTAGCTGATGGCGGGGAAGTGGAGGAGGTAAGAGATGGGAGGGGGAGAGGCCATTTTGCGGGAAGAAATTAATTTAAGGGGTCTTTTTGAAAAATACCTTTAATTTTTACTTCAAATTTTTTTCGAAGAATATGTAATTTAATAAATTAAAATTTATAGAAGCATACATATCAATACAAAGGATATATACGTAAATATAAAATAAGTAGGGGTATATATATCTTTTTCAAACTTTACAAGAATATCTATATAAAAAAATCCTTTCTTTTTTAAGAAGATAAATATATTGAGCATAGGATTTAATAAGATGACCTTTAGAATGCCAATAAGGTGTTCTACCACTGAAGTAAACCCTTGACTTCAAGTGACAAATTTCACTTGGTTGTAGTCGTTGATATTCTAGAACTTCAGGACCCTTGAACTTGGCAAAAATCTTGGAAGACAAATTATCTCCATGTCATTTCTTAATTGCATGTCCATGTAGGAAATCATCTTGGATTAAACATGGTGAACCGTAGGAAAAATATTCACTATGGATGCATAGTGTGGATGTAGCTATAGGGTCCTAAGGCTGCCAAGGATTAATCTAGTCCTTTATGTAGACAGATAGCTTTTTTTTTTCTTTTTTTTGCAGGTAAAAACACCATAGAAAGCAACCTTAAAGGATACAACGAAGCAAGGGGGGCACCCAGCTTCTTTGCAAATTACAACATAGATAATGTCTAGCCAAAACATGGGCTGGTAGATCTACCAATCTTACACAAAGTAAATCCAACGTGAGATTGAAGCATGGAAGAACAAAGTTGAACTAGACTTTGAGATTTCTAGTCAGGTTGTTGTAGGGCTAAAATTTGCCTTATGGGATTAATGACATCAAACAAGCTATCGCCACCTCTCGCAAGCCAGCAAGTAAGGCTAAGATCAGGCCCTTTTGAATAGCCCAAATCTCCACTTCTTCACTCAATATGGAAGGCACTTGAAAAGCACATCTGATATAACTTCCATCTAAATTCATTAGCACCACAGCAACAACTGAATGGAGCTCTCCGACAACCGCATCCACCTTAATCAAAGTAGAATTTGGGAGAACTGTCATTGAATCAATATGAGCAAGCAAGTGCTGCCCCAACACAACACAGAAGAATTGCACTTCTGTATCAATTTATAGGAACTATAGAACCTCCCCATATTTTAAGCGTGCTCAATTACCAACAATGGGGAAGGATCGATATCCTCTTTCACTACCTTGTATCGGTGTTGCCAAAGAGCATGCAGTAAATAGAAAGCCAAATATTTCCGGTGCCCAACTTAAGATAATTTAATAAATTCCCACCAATGAAGCTCCATTCTATTAACTCAGAAGCCCTAGGGGCATGTTTTGTTAGATGAATAATTATGAGGGATAAAAAATGGATGTCAAAAAGTAGGAGGAATCAGGAATTTTTATTCTGTCTAATTATTTGGTTGTGTTTGTTGTCACATCAAAGAATTAGAAGTATTTATTCTACTTGAAGTGTTTGATAGGAGGAATAAACGAACTTTATATGGTGAAGTTGAGAGAAGGAGATGAGAGAGGCAGAATAAATCAGCAGAATAAACGAATTATACCTCGTCGATAGAATTTGTTTATTTCAAAATTCCCCCTTCCATTTTAGAATCCACTGATATCAAAATAAAGAGTTCGACTTTAATTTTTCTTTTATTCCACCAACTAAATAACCCCTAAAAAATCACAATTCTCTCACAAAATGGCACTCCCAGGATGTGATAACCACGTAGAGGACACATGATGTCAACAATACTAAATATTTTATTTAGCTCAACTCTAAATGATAGAGCCCCAGCTAAGGCTTTTTAAACTTTGAAAGGGATCCCTTGAAGAGCCAGATGTTAATTGTCTCCAGAGTCCAGGGATTAATCTAGAGACGGGGTGTCGGGCCCCTATTTGTTTTAATTAGGAGAGAATCTTTCGGGTTTGCAAGAGGGGGTGTAAAACACGCATCCTTGGCAGAATGGGGATAATTAGGATTTAAGTAGTATCAAATACGCTAAGGTCACCTCCTTTGCCGTTGGCAGGGACCCACGAACCTGTAGACTGTGTTTGGCTGCAGGATATTCCACTAGGCTGTCCCATTAAGATGAGAAAGGTAAAAGTAGTTCATGGGATATCTAATGGATTTTGTAATTTTTAGTAAAATCACTCTCATCGCATTTTCTTTTTAATTCTTATATAAACAATATTATCTTACTGTAACTAAAGATGAACATTCGGTCAGTCTCTTGTCGTTGAATTCAACTTGACCTAAATTTATTCAATAAATGAGTTAAAAAAGTAATTTAAGATTTAACTTAAAATAATATTTTTGACCCAAGTTTGGTCCAATTAAAAAAAAATTGACTCAAGTTGAGCTGGGTCAATCTATGTATTCATAGTCTCATTATTTATTTTATCGATATTTATAAAATAATACGTAAATGAAAGATTTACTTGATAATTATTTTAAAAGTATGGACAACGACCTAAATTTATTCAATAAATGAGTTAAAAAAGTAGTTTAAGATTTAACTTAAAATAATATTTTTAACCCAAGTTCGATCCAATTAAAAAAAAATTGACTCAAGTCGAGCTGGGTCAATCTATGTATTCATACTCTCATTATTTATTTTATCGATATTTACAAAATAATATGTAAATGAAAGATTTACTTGATAATTATTTTAAAAGTATGGACAACGATATGATTTGGTAAAAATGGAAAAAAAATTTGTAAACAATAATTATCATCTTTAATTCTGTAAACGACAAACGATAACGTTATTATATTTACCTTTTATGTAGATTAAAAGATTTTTAAGTTCTTGTGGGTACACATGCATCTAAAATGACTCAACTACTTGCATTGCAAATATATGGGTTGAATAATTTACATGTATAGCATATGCTGAGACAACTAAATGTGATCAACTAGGAGGAAATTACAATAAAAAATAGAAGTGCCCAACTAGTGTTTGTATTTAATTCAGATGTGGATGTCCATACTTTTTTATAACAATAAGTCAATGGTTCATATCTAATTTGAATGGAATCATAGCATTGCACAACTTGCACTTTGCAGTGCAATGATTTTAAGGTTTTGTTGGTAGAAAATAACAAAAGCCGTCCATGTTTATTTAATGTGTGATATGCATATATGATATATATTTTGATATATATTATGAATATATGAAATGACCCGCTGCTCTTTGATTGGATAAAATGTCTGGAGTGTTCACTAGACGTCTGAAAGTAAGAAGAATCGTACATTCTTTTACTTTCCACGCACGTGCAACATGCACGCCCCCCTTCTTCCTCACCAAACCCTAATCACCACCTAATTAAACCCCCCACGCCCTTCCTCTTTCTCCCCATCACCACCAACCACCACCTTCATCTCCTTTCCCCCTGTTGACAACCATCTTCTTCCCCGACCCCTAGCGCAGTGAGTGGAAAGGAAGAAGAGGGACGGGACATGAAGAAGGAGAGGAGAGTGTGAGCGAGGAGCGAGAGTGTGGGAGTGGAGAAGGCTCGGGGAAGCTTACGAGTGCATGGTTGAGAGCTTGTTCGAGGAGAGGAGTCGTGTGAGGAGGAGGAGCTCACGAAGGGGAGCTTCGCGACCTTCTGAGGCTGCTGGCGTAGCAATTGCAGGCGACGCGGAGGAGTCCGCGTGGAGAAGGCTCGCAAGAGAGTTCTACGTACTGGATCTTTTTCAGTATCAGACGTCTGGAGCAGTAGTGGGACGTCCGGAGCTGAAGCTAGACGTCTGAAAGCACATTT
Organism: Thalassia testudinum; assembly: GCA_037157565.1. Taxonomy (NCBI): domain Eukaryota; kingdom Viridiplantae; phylum Streptophyta; class Magnoliopsida; order Alismatales; family Hydrocharitaceae; genus Thalassia; species Thalassia testudinum. Next base: position 77,600,068 of record JAZHRO010000022.1, on the reverse strand, counting down.
GGTGCGAAGGTATGTGTTTCTTCACGGGTTTTGACCATGCAGCTGGGACACTTAGCCGTTTTTGGGCTTGTGTGGTTGTACGCAGGCGTAGAGTGTTGGAAAGGCACACGGTGCGTCCTTCGAGATACTTTTGGACATCTGAGCACATCGCCAGATTTTGACTATACTCCCAGACGACCGAAAGGAGAGTCCAATGTCTGGGACTTCCCTTAGACGATTGCAGAGGGGTTCGAACGTCTAAGGAAGTAGCAGGAAAGAAAGGTGAGGTTCTGAGCTCATTTAAGACGTCTGAGTCTAGTCCCAGACGTTTGATTTTAGACAGTATGCATATTTTTGGCCTATTTAGGGCTCAAACAGAATTGGATTTCCGCAAACGAAGTACCGTTGTTTTCCGCTTGAGTTTCTTTACGAGTTAGTGTCACTTGTATACAATTTTGGACTCGTTTGACATGGTTGGTCAATTGTATAGGTTTCTAGCCATTAAGTACGCAAGGCCCGCGGAGGTGACAAGACCTGCAGTTCTAGCTTCCATTCCTCCCGTGTTTCCCGGTAGAGTGGTTTGCTTTGATATTAAGGTTTAGTCAAACGAAGTGCATGTTTAGAATAACTAAATTGAACCCTATGACATGAAATGAACCCTAGGGTAGAAACGAACGAATATTGCTTGAGCTACAATGTTTTCTTTGAGATGCATGTTAAACCAATTTGCTAGCAAATGTATTAGTTTATTGATGTGATGTTTTCTCAATTAGTAAAACACGAGCTGCCTATTATACAAATGAAACCCGTAATGTGAATAGTGAGATCTGAATGTTAGAAAAGGGGAATGAAAGGAATATAAGCATGAACCCTACGGGGAATTAGGATAAGAACTCCGGTATATGGAAAGAACTTAGTAAGTAGACGGGAAGTGAGTTGGCCCTTGTATACCTGGTACTAAGGAGAGCAATTGTCCCTTTAGTGTAGAAGGGAGCTAGCTGCCCCATTGGGTTGAGACCTGGAGTTAGGTTTAGTCACTCTACACTGACTTCTGTTTGGCTCTCGTGTACGTGGTATTGAGGTGAGCTACATAGTGTAGGGAGGGAGCTAGCCACCCTATGGGGCCTGGGTTTAGGACTAGCCGCCCTACACCGACTCTTGTTAGGTCCACTGGACAAACCGGGATAGTTGGACGAGGGTATGCAGACTGTGGAGGGGGTGAGACCCCTGTTATGTTCTGAGGGGCGAGACCCCTATTTTGAGAAGGCAAAGCCCTATGCTGTTTCGTGCTCTACCTTAGGCATACCCGCTAGTGGAAACGACTGACTGCGTGCCAGTGTGGGATAGCTACCCGTGTGCTTATCGCGCATGCCGTAGTCACTGCTACATTGCAACTGTGATCTCGGGGTGGTTGATTGGGTGTAGGACTACCATAGGAGACTTTCCCGGCCAGGAGAGCACCACATGTACATCCTACATCATGGTAAAAACTACAATCAAGATCATTCCCTTGAGTAACAGACAAGATCAAGAAATGGCCAAATGAATACAATAACAAACAAATTAGAATTACTTGGTTGAGCTAAATGAGAATGAAAATTAATTAGATGCTTGTTTTTAATTGCATGTAAATTGCTTAATTACCACTCTACTCAGTGTTAGCTGACTATAAAATTTTATAACCTTGTTCAGGTCAGGGAGTTGAGCAGCCAGCACCACCGACTACAGAGGGAGCTGGGCCCAGTCGAGCCCAGCCTTAGCTGTGTTTCCTTTCTGTTTTCTAGCCTATTTTTGTTGTAGTGAGTATTTTTCTATATGTAATACTGATTCTATTATATTTCCGCTTTACTTTCCATTGTAGTAGTTGTGATAGCCTATACTATTATGAGACTCTCCGTTCTGGCTCTTTTACTGTCTCTGTATTACTTTCTGCTTAGGTACATTATGCTTGTGATTGTGGAATATTTTCTGCTTTTGGTTATTTCTCGTTGGACGATTAGGTCTTGGGATTAGTCGAGGAGGGCTGATCTTGAGTCCTGTAGGGATTTGGGGTCGGGTCGTAACAAGATGGTATTAGAGTAAGGTCATCCCGAGAAATGAATCAAATGGTTTGAAAATAGCCACTCACATGCATGTAACTAGGATAGCTATCACAACGTATCGCTTTGATCTTCGCTTTCGAGTCTTATCGCTTGATGTAATCTGTTATCATTAACAGTTCTTGATTTTTTCTTGCATCTACTTGTAGGAGATGCCTCATCGGGGAGTTCTCGAGGCAGGCTGCAGACGTGGCCGTGGGCGAAGTTGGAGGGTCGGACGTGCTGGACTTGAGGCACCAGTCGACCCACCACTCCTTCCGGGCATCCAGGCCCAGGATCTAACCTAGCCGATCTGAGATATCGTACGGGAGAAGCTCCAGCAGCCTCCTCAGCCACCCCTCCCTGAGGACGTGGAGGGAGAGTCCTCCGTGGGATAGGGGAACTGCCGCAGCGTCGTACGAGCTAGAGGGGGAGGGGGTAATCCTCCACCACCCCCATCACCTTCAGACACTTCTGAGCACGAGCCCTCCTTACCTAGGGGTGTACCTGTTCCCCCGTTGCAGCTCTACCACAAGCTTTTCGGCCAGTTCCGGAAGCTGAAGGCCCCCTTTCTTCAAGGGGGATGAGGGCCCATCTGAGGTAGAGGACTGGCTGGAGTAGATAGAGAAGGTGATTGACACCCTCTGCCCTCCTGTAGAGCACCGCGTGGCCTTTGCCATGTATTAGCTGGAGAGAGCATCCCACAGGTGGTGGAGGGCAATCAGAGGTCAGAAGGGGAGAGAGCCAACGTGGGACCAGTTCGTGGCTCTTTTCTGCGAGCAGTACTTTCCGCAGACCTGGTAGGAACAGAGGAGGTGGGAGTTCCACATGAAGGTTCGTCCCTACCAGGAGGGGTGACGTAATAAAATTGCGGAAATAAAAATATAAAAAGCAATCTCACAAAAATAGGCAATCACAAAATGTACACAAAGATTTTTAGGTGGAAACCCAAACCGGGTGAAAACCACCACCTAACCCTCTCGAGTTAGGATTTTCCGATCAACCAAGTTGATCAAATCCACTAACCGAATCACTTTAAACGAGGGTGATTCAACCTCAGTACAACCACGCTACAAGTACGAGGGTAGCGTTCCTCAACCCCTTCTCTCCACGAGAAGGATTTTGTCCCACGAAGGAGACGGGAATTCGCAAAGCGAATACCCAACCAAAATACAAAGATAAAATAAAACAACAGTCCTATAGAGCCAACAAAATTAAACCTAGCTTCTATAGGAAATCGGAAACTCCCCTTTGCAAGGAGTGCGTCGACGATGACGCGGTGCGTGTGCCACGCGATGGCGCTACGTCGCTCTCGTTATCTACGGCGGGAGAGCGGGCGCGCGAAGGCTTGATGCTCTCAAGAGAATGAAACTAGAGCTTGGAGAGCAAGGGCCTCAATTGGACACAAAAGAGTGGAACTAAGTTGCTTAGGTGTGTCTCTTGTTTCTCTTAGTGTGTATCTTGTATGTTTTTGTTTACAAAGGTTCCCCTCTATTTATAGAGGACTTAGGAAGGCTTTGGAAGGCTTGGAAAAGCTTCCATAGCCGTTGGGTGCAAAGCCCAAGAGAATCAGGCCGAAATCAGGACAATGATTACACTTCACAGGGTTATCAGACGTCTAACTCTGGCATCAGACGTCTGGAAGGCCACTTTAAGACGTCTGATTCCAAGGTCAGACGTCTGATTCTATGCGGGTTTCTCCCTGACTTGAATCAGATCTAAACAGGGTTTTTGTACAAGTCCATCAGACGACATAGAGGACGTCTGGCACTAAGTCTGGACGTCTGGAAACCTACTTTTACCGTGGGAATTGATTTCCAAACGTTGCAACGGCTAGAAAATCTCTGAGAAGAGATTTTGGGTCAGCCGAGGCAAAACGGTCATTTATCAGACGTCTGTGAATTCCTATGGACGTCTGATAAGGCTCTAACGGTCATATTCTTGAGTGTCTTCTAAGCCAGCCAACGGTCCACTAACTGGACGTCTGGCAAAGTCATCAGACGTCTCCTAAGACGTCTGGTATAAGGTCTGGACGTCTGAATTCATCAGACAGAACTAACTATGTCCAGCCTAACAGTTATCAGACGTCTGAAACAACAGTCAGACGTCTTAAAATCCTTTATCAGACGTCTGATTCGTGAATTAGACGTCTGGAAAGTCAGTTTTAACCCTATATTGGTTTTCTAAGTGTTCTACAGAAAACCTATGTATCCTAGGGTTGTGCAGGTGTTCCTAGGACTACTGTTAGGGTTCTTTGAGGCTCTTTAACATAATGTCTAAGGAAAATAAAGAGCAAGAAAATAAATACAAGAGATACATGAAAGGATAAAAAAGAATCTATCCTATTCTTCTTGTCTTCCATCTCCAATCTTTCGCTCCACGCGAACCTCCTCTATTTTCCGTCAAGCTCCTCCAATCCGTCCTGGATGCGAGCTCGAGTTCCGTCTAAACACGTCTTCATTTGCAATTGACCTGAAATCTAGGACTCAAATTGCAAATGTTAAATAACACGTGTTTTGTTATCATCAAAACAAATGATCGTGGTGCTCTAGCACCAACACCACACTCTCCGTCAGGGGGCGATGACTGTTAGCGTGTACTGCACTCGTTTCCTGGAGCTGTCACGCTTCTCCCCGACACCTGTGTCTACTAAGGAGGAGAGCCTGTGGAGGTTCACTAAGGCTTCGACTTGCGATTCAGGGGTATGTGAAACCCCTGAAGTTGCCCACTTTCTCTCGTGTGGTTGTGGCAGCCATGACCTATGAGGAAACCAACCCGACCGCGCGAGACACTGAAGGTGAACGGAAGAGGCCTTATCAGCAAGAGTACTAACAGGGCCGTCGGGAGAGGAGGCATACAGCGGCAACAGGAGAGCTGTTTCGTTCTGCGGAGACACCAGTGGCCTTTAGGGGCCCCAGACAGGGGCCAGCTGCCAGCATCGGACCCCCGCCTAGCCACCACCAGGGACCGACCGAGGGAGGAGGCTGTGCCCCTCGCTGCTACCAGTGTGGCCAGTTGGGCCACTTCAGGAGGGATTGCCCATTTAGGGTAGGAGCATAGCAGATGCTCTCCGCATCGAGCGCTGGAGGCCGAGCTAGCAGCGGAGGGCACCAGGCATGTGGAGGAGGACAGCAGTCACGAGGAGGGTACTGGCTAGCTGCTGCTTGCCCTACCCAGAGCGTGGCCACTTCGTCTACACCCAGGGCTGAGGGACGTATCAACGTCCTAACACACAGAGACGCCAAGGCTTCAGGTTCTGTGGTGGCAGGTATGGTTACCATTTTTGGCAGATTAGTTTACGTTCTTTTCGATTCTGGTGCCACACATTCTTTTGTCTCCTCAAGTTTTACCGTCAGTTTGGGGCCAGGGAGTGTATTGTTAGAGATTCCGTTCCTGATTAGAAGGCTAGGTGATGAGAACCTCATCGTGAACCCTAACTAACACATTTTGACCTAAATAAGTATACAAAAGCTCCTACAAAACCTAAGGGAAAGCCTAAATCAGAGAACTATAAATTTGAGTATAAAAGCAATTCACAAGGGGTAAAATTACAATTTTACCAATGCAGTACACAGACGTGATGTCTAAGAGTCTAAACACAGGTCAAATGGGCTTAATAAGAGAGAAAGTGGGATGATTTGATCTGAAAATGGTTATAGCAGCTTTTAGGAAGTAAATGACATTCTGTAACCCTAAAACAAACCCGCTCTAATTCACGAAGTTTCAGGAAAGATAAAAATCAATTAAACCCTCTAAAATTCATGAAAAAATATCCCCTAGGGTTTAGAACCTTCAATTTGGTCATTGGAACCTATCTTGACCTAGATTGAGAACCGTACCCAATTTTTGACCTAATTTAGGTTTTTATGCAAATTGACCGGTCAAACATGGTCAAACCTAAAATCCAACTTCACCATTAGATTCTTTAGGTCCAAATTAGGGTTATATCAAAATTTGGACTTAAGGAAAGTTTTCCTTGACCTACTTTACAAATTGGTCCCCAAGAATTACTTTTTGACCATTAACTTTTTGAACCCTTGCACTTAACCCCTCAACATTCCCTTCGTTCTTTGCAAGTCGGTCCCTCTGCCACCCGCAGCAGCTGCCCATGCCTCCGGTAACTTTGCGTGGAGGATGGCACTGCGCAGGGCATGGGGACCAGCCCTAGAAACGAGAGGGGGGTCCCCTGTGTTGTCTTCTTCCGCATGGACCCCCTCCCATGCCCTGCCGACACCCATACCTCTTGTGCGAACGCGCGAGAGGCATGGGTCTATTCTCCGGCCATATCTCCGACGGCCTGCCCACGCCTCCTCCTCGTGCTTCCCTCCTTGCCAACACCTATTTAAGGAGCGACAGGGGCTGCTGTTTCCGACAAGCTCGATTTGGCCAGAGAACTCCCCCAAATTCGTCCCCTCCTCACTCCGGCCAACGCCCGACGCTTCCGGTGACTCTTCGTCCCTCTTCTCGTCGCTCTGCCACCATACTAGTGGTAGAGCCAGCTCCGCCTTTCTCCTCCGTGGCAGGCCGTACCTGCTGGCACTCTCCGACCCCTTCTCCTCGTCGCCGCCCCCTCCTCTGGCACCTTCGTCTCCGGCGACGGAAAAGATGCGTCGTTCTCTATCTCCTCCCTTTCGTCCGCTTAGCTAGATAAAAACTCTTCCTCTTACTCTCTCCTTTATTTCCCCCTTGTTAATTTGTTGTTTATACCCCTCGACATCCACTGTCCATCTCCACCTTCTCCACCTCCGACCAGACCTCCAGCGAGGCATCCCCGCCGCTCCACTCCTCCATCCGCCTCGCCAACCGATCCCTGAGCATCGCCACCTCCCACTGATCATCCTCCGCACCTTCACCAACCTCCTACACCACCACAAACGCCTCCTAACCTAACCCATAAACCTAGCCATAGAGCAACCTAGGCATGCATGCCTAGGCCACCTCGCGGCCAGCCAACCTCCACTTCACCTTCGCCATGATACGGCGAAGGTTTTCCTCTGATCTGATAGGACCGCAAGGCCGTGTTCACGCATTTCAAGTTCCGACGTCCCTTCGCCATTGACGAAGGAGCTTGAAGAGAGCTTGCTGCAGCTGCAGTCCTCTCCGCTCCAGGTGAAGCCCTCCAGGACATGCGGAAGCCCTCACGCACAGCCCTAGCCAAGCGTTTGGCTGCGAGGACCCTACAGCATCGGCAATTGAACGCAGCTCCTGCTGTGAGCGTCGTGAAATTTATGTCCCACCTCGTAAACGCCCGAGCATGGCGCTTCAAATAAATTGAAAATGTGCATTAGGCTTATCACCTTCGATACATAGGGGTCAGGTCCCTCGCCTACGCATGCAGCGTGCTATGCGCTCGCACCTGCCCTCGCCCGCGCTTACGCCCCGCGGGTCTGGGCTGAACCCGATTACCCGACCAAGCACTCCTCGCCCACCACCGCACGCTGGTGGGCTTGGTCCCGGGCGAGTTACCCGACCCGTATACCCACGAATGCTCTAGGAGTGAACCTTTGAGAGAGAAATAGAGAGAGAGAGACGTGGGGCGGGTAGGGGTTAGGTTTTGCTTAACTGTGTAACGTGTAGGGAAGCAGGAGAAGAAGAAAGGAGGAGGAACAACTGAAGACATAGCCGCATAGGGTAGTAGCTGAAGAAAGAAGAAGAAGATAGGAAAGAGGAAGCTGCAGAGAAAAGAAAGAGAAGAAGCAGCCAAGAGCTGCAATAGAAGAAGAAAGAAGAAGAAAGAGGAAGAAGACAGGAAGGCAGAGAAGCCAACTGAAGAAGGAGAAGGCATAGTGCAAGAACAAGAAGAAGGAAGCCGAACAGAGAAGAGAAGAAAAAGAAGCCAAGAGGAGAACCTGCGAGGTACTGTAGCAAAGGGGCAGATAAGGCATCTATTCAAAGAATCAGACGTCCGAAAAAGGAAAGGTAGAGAAAGAAGAGAAGGAAGAGAGAAGAGGAGAAGAAAGAAAGAAAAGAAGAAAAGGATTTTTTTTTGTTCACTCTCTCTCTTTAATTTTTGTAAAATAGTATATAGTTAATTGTGAATTTATATGCTTCTGGAATTAAGTTTGCCCTTGAGTTCGACCTCAGGATATTCTAAATTTCGAGTAATAAATTAAAATAAACTGATCATCGCTTTTCATGGTAATACTACAATGAACATATCTTTAAAACACCACGAAAGGTGACCGACCACTAGGTGGACAGTTGTTTGTAGCAGAGGAGGTTTTTACAGACTGCGAGGTCGCTATAGGGGGGCACAGTCTTCCCGCCAACCTGATAGTAATTCCTATGGAGGACTTTGGCGTGATCTTAGGGATGGACTGGTTGTCTGTCTATCACGCCCTGGTGGACTATTTTAGGAGGAAGATCATCGTTTCCATACCGGAGTTGCCTCCCTTTGAGTTTCACGGCCAGCCGGTGGATGGAGGTTTCAGATGCATCTCCGCGCTTTGAGCAGTAAAGCTTTTGGGCAAGGGGTGTGAGGGCTTCTTAGCTTGTGTGGTAGCAGAGGCTAGCCTCGAGGCTGACTTCCAGAGTATCCCGGTGGTCTGCAAGTATCCCGACTTTTCCTAGAGGAGCGGACAAGACTACCGCCTGAGCGTGAGATCGAGTTTGAGATCTCACTAGTACCAGGGATGAAGAGAACCTCCTCATGAACCCTAACTGTCACATTATAACCTAATAAGGTAAACAAAAGCTCCTACATAACCTAAGGGAAGGCCTAATTCAAGGAAAGGCTAATATAAGAATAAAACATGACACAAGGGGTAAAACTGCAATTTAACCATTACAGTGCATAAACGGAATTTCTAAGGGTCTAGACATAGATCAAGTGGACTTAATAAAAGAAAAAGTGAGATGGTTTGGTCAGAAAAGGGTTATGATAAAACCTGGGAATTAAATGACATTCTATAACCCTAAAACAAAGTCACTTTAATTCACGAAGTTTTAGCCAATATAAAAATCAAGTAAACCCTCTAAAATTCATGAATAAATATCCTCTAGGATTTAGAACCTTCAATTTGTCCTTTGGAACCTGTTTTGACCTAGATTGAGGTCCATGCCAATTTTGTGACCTTATTTGGGTTCTTGCACAAAATGCCTGGTCAAATGTGGTCAAACCTAAAATCCAACTTTACCATTGGATTCCTTATGTCCATATCAGGTTTATACCAAAATTTAGACCTAAGGGAAGGTCGTCTTGACCTACTTTGCAATTTGGTCCTCAAAATTACTTTCTAACCCTTAACTTTTTGAATCCTTTACGTTTACCCCCTCGTATTTCTCGTCTCTTTCTTCAATCCGGTCCTTCTACCACCTGCAGTGCAGGCCATACCTCCGGCGACTTTGCGCGGAGGATGGCACCACACATGCATGGGGAGCCAGCCCCAGATTTGAAAGCGGAGCTCCTTGCGGAGCCCCCTACCGCATGGGCAGGCTCCCATGCCCTGTCGACTGCAATACCTCTCGTGCGAACACGCGAGAGGTATGGGTCTCCGTCTGCCACAACTCCGGCGAGGTTTTTCCCGTCGCTTTCGCTCACCTCCCAGCCAGTCGTTGCCTATTTAAGGAGCGGCACACCTTGCCGCATCCATCAAGCTTCATTTGGCCTGAGATTCCTCCTCCTATCCGTCTCCCACCAACTCCGACCAACTACCATAGCTTCCGGCGACTCTCCCTCTCCTCTCTCGTCACTCTGCCATAGTACCAGTGGCAGAGCTACTTCCGCCGTCTTCCGCCGCATCGCGCCATACCAGCGGATGCCCTCCAGCCCCTCTTCCTCGTCGCCATTCTCTCCCCTTGGCACCTTCATCTCCGGTGACGGCAGCACCGGCCGCTCGCCACCTCTGCACCCCCTTTCACTCTGGACTCGTAGTTAAGTTCCTCTTACCCTTCTCTTTATTTCCCCTCTGTCAATTTGATCATTCGACTCCTCGAATCTATTGTCCACCATCACCATCTCTACCTCCGACCACCAACTCCAGCGAGGCCATTTCACCACCACAGACAGTTCCACCCCTCCCCAACCGATCCCTGAGCTTCACCACCTCCCACTGATCACCTTTCGCCCCGTCAGCCATTAACGAGAAAGCTTCAAGCTTGCTCGCAGGCTCGCTTTAGGTACCCTTGTCCTAGGTTGAAGTCCCAGGCTGCGCGGAAGAGCCTCACGCACGGTCCCAGGTCCTCAATTGAAGACGTGAGCCTCGCGTCTTGCTACAATTGTAAGGGCACTCCCTGCTACAGGCACGCGAGAAAGGAGGGGCGCGGATAGTCCCACATCGGAAGTTGTTGAAGCCGCACACCCGATAAATTGTAAAAGTGACTAAGGCTTATTGCCTCAGTCACACGGGGTGAGGTCCCTCTCACTCGCTCACTTGGCCTCGTCCACGACCACCCCCCGCGGACCTGACCCGACCCGTTTACCCAAGCCTAGCACACCTCGCCCACCACTGCAAGCCAGTGGGCCTGATTCCGGGCGCGTATACCCGACTCGAATACCCGAGCAAGCTCTAGGAGAGTGAACCAAAGAGAGAAATGCAGAGAGAGAGAAACGCAGGAAAGGTAGGGGTAGGTTTTGCTTAACCGGGTACCTGTGCAGGGAAGAGGAAGAAGAAGAAAGAAGAGGACGTAGAAGAAAAGACGAGCAGCAGAAGAAGAGAAGAAGGAGCAGCCAAGGACTTAGCCGCATAGAGGAGGAGAAGCTGAAGGACCTGTGATTTTCTATGCTTCTAAAATCAAGCTTGCTCCCTGAGTTCGACCTCGGAGAATTTTTTGAAATATTTGAGTAATAAAATCTAAATCAAACTCGGTGACGATTATGAAAAGATCGACACTAGTTTTTGGCGTCGTTGCCGGAGAGTAACGGACATTTTAGAAGCTTCAAAATTACAATTTCTGATTTTATACTGATTTAACCTCTCTTCTGTTGTGCAGGAAAGGAAGGCAAGAAAGAACAAGCAGCCGCACAACAACCACACCAGGGGACAGGTAACCTTCAACCCTCTCTCTTAAGGCCCTTACATTCTAGAGAGGAAAAAGAAAAGAAAAATCAATCTAGGGCTACCTGTCTTCCGTACTTAGTAATTTACAGAGTTGCTTGATTTTGAGTTTCAACACACTTTAACTGCATATCCACTTAAGGTAACTAGGGCTAAAACCTTCTTGCTTGAGCCCTAGTTACCCTTTTCTGAGGCAACTAATTGGACCAACTAGAGCCAACCTAAGATTCCAAGCTAGGGTTTTGGAGACACATCTTCTAAATAAAGAATTGGAAATTCCAAAAGGAGGTGTGCCTAAACCATTGTTTGAAGAGACCTATTTAAGAGAAACCCTAAACAATCAGGCTCTTAATTTACTTGAATACTAAAAGAAAGGACCTAAGAAGCCCTCTCAGGAACAAAGAGGTGAAGTTGATCCTTTGGATCAACCAACCTTTAAATTAGGTCACTTTTGCACACAAAAGGCTTAAAGTTTAAGTGAAACCCTAAGCACCTTGATCTTAATTAAAAGTGGTAGACTTAAGAGGTTAAGGTCCCCATTCTGGTCTACCTGGAATCTCAGTGACAAGAGAGGTCGGGTGGGGGAAACCCTGTTGATAGGTCGATTTTTCGCTTAGCGTTATAGTATTTAAGTGGTGAAAAAATCAACTAATCAAAAATAATGAAAATAACCACTCGCAGAAGAGCGGGTCATGTCCACAGGGAGGCAATGATGCAATCAATACTTAATTATTTAATGTTATTTCGGATAGTGCGAAATTCCTTTTCAAATTAGACTTAAAATGTGAAGGAAAGTAGATTTGCAATAACCTAAAAAGTTAAGGGTGTAAGTGCAGTTTTTCCTCACAGAAATCCTCAATAAATTTAGGATGAATTAGTGCAATTTTCATGTGATGTTTACTAAAGACAATTAGTACTTAAATCAAGTCCAAAATCAATCTTTAAACTAGCCAATATTAATACCATGCAATTAGAAAGAACTGTGAGTGCTTGAATGCAATTTTTAATTCTAACAAAAACAGAGCATTTGCTCTCTCTCTCTCTCTCGCGAGAGAGAGAGAGCACCGGTGGGGCAGTTGCGAGGCACAGGAGGACGGCGAGGACGGGGGCTCTCCGATGGTGGCAGCAGCGGTGGCGGAGGTGGCCGAAGGTGGCCGGAGACTGCTGCCGTGCACGGCTGGCGGTGAAGGCTGTCGGGTGAGTCACTGCGCCTGCTGCAGCGCGGGAGGCTGCGCCTGAGGTGGCTACAGGCTGCTGTGGATGGCCGGGCGCGCTGGAGATGGGAGGAAGGCACAAGGCGTGCTTGCAGAGGATGGAGCAGGCGCTGTAGGGCGGTAGGACGCCTGCTATCTGCTTGCAGGAAGGTGGAACGGTGGGGCACGCTGGTGCGCGCGCAGGGAGATGGCGTGCGGGCGCCTTCAGTAGCGAGCGGGCGGAGAGGAAGGCATGGACGCGCAAGGAGAGGATGTTGGGGCACGCGGTGCCGCGCCTGCTGATGGGCGCGTGGCGTGCTTGCAGCGGATGTGGGTCTATCGCCTGCAGGTCTTGCGCGGAGAGGCGCTGTGAGGCGTGTACGCGCGCGGTGGACTGGAGAACTGCTTGCAGGCAGTGCGGGCAGTTGGTGAAGGTGCGCAGTAGGGCAGGTGCGGTGAGGAGTGCCTGCAGGTGGCGCGGGTGATGGTGTGCGGTTGCTTACGGTGGCTGAGGTAGAGACGGAGTGGCACAGTGCTCGCCCTCTCCACAGTGGAGAAGAGAGAGCCGTTCTCTTTTTTCTCTGGATAGCCTTCTTCTCTCCCCGCCTCTTCTTTTTAAGTTCTCCCCTCACCGCGTAAGTTGAGGGATTTTCCAAAATCCCTGGTCATGGCTGTTGAGAAAGGCAGCGCCAGAAGTTTTGCCCAATGTCCGGCGGGGGAGGGGGGAAAGAGAGTTGCGGTTGTTTTGGGAATTTTATCCCCCCACCCTTGCTCTTTGTGTATTTTATTACCTGCACATAAAAACAATAGAATCATGAAGTTATAGAATGTTATAACTTAAATTATGAGGTGTACAAATCTTCTATAACTTAATTACCATTATTAACACACCTAAATTGTATAATTAAAGATACTTAGGCTTAATAATAGTCCATTTTAATGGACTCATCAAATACCCCCATGCCTAAGATTTGCTAGTCCCTAGCAAAAATAATAGAAATAATAAGAAGATTTCTTCTTTTCTTGTTTCAAAACTTTAGAAATCCAGACAAATGTGAAGTGCTGATAGCCTAGGTAACAGATTCAAGTGAAAGAGCCCATTCGCATTGGGAGTTCATACATTACCCTTGTCAAAAATTTCTGTCGAGATAGGCAACTACTTCCCTCGGGGTTAAAGCAGACGATAATCTGTAATTTGACCCCGGCGTTTTGCTTAGGTAGGAGATATCAAGTTAGATGGATTTTTATTTGGTGGCACACACTCAACTGGTGCTACATATAGTTTAGTACTGCTGACTCTAGCTCTCTAGACTATTAGACAAGTCAACTCTGAGAGAGGTTATACAACTGTGCTCTCTTGATGTTCCTAGGCACTCTCTTTTTTTTTAATATAACTTTTTTTTGTTTTCTTCTTTTTCTTCTTTTTGTACTTTTTTTCTCTTTTCTTCTCTTCTTTATGTATATATATATATATATATATATTTTTTTTTCTTGTTTTTGTTTCTTTTTCAATCAACACAACATGATACGGACTTTTATTTACGAGGTATTATTAGAGATGATGATGGTCAAAGGGAAGTTATGTGGCTTATTTGGTGGAAGTGCCTCTTCTCGGCACCGGGAAAGAATGAATAGGACAGGCGTATTTCTGACCTTTGACATTATTACCCTCCTTCAGCTGAGGACTCTATGAAGGACGATCGTAACCATCCACCATAGTTATAGCTTTATTAAGACTCAATCTCTGTGTATCTGCCTTATTTGGTGACTCTCAGGAATTCACTCAAAGTACGCACCCAAGAATAGAGAGTGAAAACTACGTCTAACTCTAAAGTATCATCATTTAATTATCTAGAACTTAAGAGTCCTTGCACTAGACTTAGCGCACCAGTAATCTCTCTACTTCTCACAAATATGAGGTGGATTTATTAGAAGATAGTATGCCTGACTCTCTATGAACTGTCCAAGGGTTCAGTAGATTACAAATGCTTATTGGTTTTCCCAAAGGATCCATTACCAAGTCTACGTGCTCGTGAAATAAATGTACTGGATTCTAAGCTTAAGAAATAATTCCGGAAGAAAAACCTCCAATAAAGGTATTTTGCTAGGGACTAACCCAATCAGCTCAAGAAAAGATTTTTTTTTATAATAAATATGTATGCAAATATTTATAAATGCTATAAACACTATAAACATTCTCAGGTTATATCTCCCTGACGTGGCAACAACTAGGTTTTGTTATAGCGTTGTAGTATAGCCAGTTATTGCCATCATTCACTAATATTTATTACTCGGAAAATAAAGTTCTCCCGAGGTCGAACTCAGGGAGCAAGTTGTATTCTAGGGGTACAAATTCTTATTACAAAAATAAAGAAAGAGAGAGAGAGAGATGAGAATTTGGCATCTTCTTCTCTTCTTTCTTCCTCTTTGGCTTTTGGTTTCTTCTTCTTTGTTTATCTCCTTGTGGTCTTCTTCTTCTGCCTTCTGTTCTTCAGATCTTCTTTTTACTTCTTTCTTCTGATCTTCTTCTCGTGCTCTTCTTCTGCTTTTGCTGTCAGGACGTCGTCTCTCCTTCTTTCTTCTTTTTCTTTCTGTCTTCTTTATCTGCAGCAGTGGTGATGTTCTTCTTCTTTCTTTTCTGCCTTCAGAGCGTCGTCTGATTTTCCACTCAGACGACTTAAGTCGCCGCTGCTACAGTGCCGCTCGGTGCTCCTTCCTTCAGTCTTCTTCTTCTCTTCAGCCCTTCCGCAGTCCCTGCACACTCAAAGTTCCAATCAGAGATGGCAAAACCTACTCTACCCTCCCCCACCCGCGTTTCTCTCTCACAGAAGCCGCTCTTAGGAAAGCTCTCCCAGAGCAACCGGGTAATCGGGTACGCGGGTCGCGCCCGGGTCCAGGCCCACCGGCGTGCGTGGTGGGCGAGGAGTGCAGGTCGGGCTTAGTCGGGTCGGGCCAGGTCCGCGAGGCGTGGGTGCGGACGAGGCCAGGTAGTCGGGCGGGTGAAGGGGACCTCACCCCGTGAACTGAGGCGAACAGCTTAAGGCACTTTTTGCCTTTAAGCGCCCGTTCGCCTCAGTGGCTTTCCGAGGTGGGACTAAATGTCCCACCCCAATTTGGATGCCTACGCGGAGGAAGCAGCGGCAGTCGAGGCGAAGAGTGGGGGCTTCGCGCGAGAGCTTCGCCTCAACTGCAGCCTGGCACTTCGCGAAGACACCTCGCACTGCCTGGGAGCGTGACCTGGGCGTGGAGCACCTGGGGCAGCAGGTGTAGAAGCTGCTTCGCTTCAACAATGGCGGCGGCGAGCGCAGGTACCTGCCCACAGAGAAACGGCCTCTCGGCCAAATCAGAAACGCAGAGGACCTTCGCCGTGGCACGGCGAAGGTGGTCGGGGGGTGTGCAGGCGGCGGGGCGGAGCCTAAGGGCCGCCCTAGGTCAAACTGCAGGTTGGGAGATTGGTTTGTTCGGTGGAGTTGCATAGGGTGATTTGGGGGAAGTGGAAGGGCGGAGGTTGATCAGGGTGAGGAGGCGGAGGTTCTGCGGTGGTCGGCGAGCCGTGTGGGTTGCTGGAGTGATGGGAGCAGGTCGCCGGAGCAGGGGCCGGAGGTGGAGAAGGTGAGGGCGATTGGTCGAATCGGGGCAACAGTAAAGATGTAAAGTGAGGAAAAGGAAGAGGGGAGGAAGAGGAGTTCTACCTACTTAGCAGGACGAGGAGGGGCCGGAACATACGACTGTCGCCGGAGAAGAAGCTGCCCAGAGGAAGGAGCGACGACGAGGAGAGGGCTGGAGAGGCGTGCGCTGGGTGCGGCGCGGCGCGGGAAGAGTAGGGGAAGGCAGCCCTGCTGCTGGTAGTGCGGCAGAACGACGAGGAGGAGGAGGGAAAAACCGCCGGAGCTGGAGGGCTTCCTGTCGGAGTGGGAAGAGAGTGAAAAGAGGGTGTTTCTCCGTCAGGACCGAGCTACCAAGAACGGCGGAGCGACGGGGGTATTTATAGGGGCGGAATCAGAGAGGAGGGCGGAGGGAGACGACGTGTCTCCCTCGCCGGAGGACGCCGGAAGAAGGAGACCCATACCGTCCGTGCGTTCGCACGGCCGGTATGGTGGGTTGCAGCGACCAGGGGGTGTTCCTGCGGCGGCTGACGACGCAGGGCACCCCCATTTGACCTGGCAGGCCCTCCCCCTTACCCTGCGCGACGCCATGCTCCGCGCAAGGTCGCCGGAGTGTGGTGCTGGCAGGTTTTGCAGGGAGGACCTGAATGTAAAGAACGAAGAAGAGTTAGGGGCCAAAATGCAAGGGTTCAAAAGTTGAGGGCCAAAAAGTAAATAGATGAGGACCAAAATGTAAAGTTGGTCAAGAAGGTTTCTTCTTAGGCTCAAGTTTTTATACGTGACTAATTAGGACCTAAGGATTCTGATGGTAAATTTTATTTCTAGATAAAACCTTGTTTGACCGATCAATTTATGCAAAAACCCAAATTAAGTTATTAATTGGGCATGATTCTCAATGTAGGTCAAAATGGGTTCCGAAGGCCAAATTGAAGGTTCTAAACCCTACATATTATTTTTCTATGAATTTTAGAGGGTTTATTCTATTTTTACTTTGCCTCGAACCTCGTGAATTGAAGTGGGTTTGTTTTAAGGTTACAGATTATCATTTAGTTCCTTGGAATTGCTGTAGCCCTTGTCAGATCATCCCACTTTCCTTCTTATTCGGTTTGTTTAACCTATGTTTGGACCCTGAATTACCCTGTATGCAGATTATACTGGTAAAATTGCATTTTTTCCCCTTATGACTTGTTTTCTCCTTAAACTCAGAATTCTCTGAGTTAAGCCTTTCCTTGAGTTATGTAGGAGCTTTTATCCTTTGTATTAGGTCAAAATGAGCTAGTTATGGCTCATGATGAGGTTCTCATCACTCCCCATGCCTAAGACTAACAATATCCTCATTGGAAAAAAAATATAGACATAGAAGAATCACCTGAGGAGGAGGGTGGGAGGAGCTAAGGCTCCTCAAGCCGTAGTGCGTCGAAAACCTGGCCATCTGAAAGAGTAATATACGGTTTAAGTCGCTGGCCATTTACTTTAAAGTTCGCACCTGAAATAGGGTTCCTGATCTCTACAGCTCCACGAGGGAAGGTATTAATCACAATGTAAGGCTCATCCCAATGGGACTTGAGCTTTCCAGGAAATAATTTAAGTCTAGAATTGAAAAGCCAGACCCATTGGTTGGGCTCAAAAGTCTTTCTAATGATGTGCTTGTCATGGAAGACTTTTGTACGTTGCTTGTAAGCTTGATAAGTTTCATAAGCTTCATTACGAAGCTCCTCAAGCTCACTTAATTCTAACATACGTGCTCTTCCCGCTTTATCCAGATTTAAGTTAACGTTTTTAATGGTCCAATAAGCTTTATGTTGGATTTCAATGGGAAGGTGACAAGCTTTTTCGTAGACAAGACGGAAAGGAGACATACCCAAGGGAGTCTTATATGCAGCTCTGTAGGCCCAAAGAGCGTCATTTAGTTTTTTAGACCAATCCTTTCGATCAGGCCTGACAGTTTTTTCTAAAATTCTCTTAATCTCCCTATTAGACACTTCCATTTACCCACTCGTTTGGGGATGATAAGGTGTGGCTATCATGTGATTTACTCCCAAATTTTGGAGTAATCTAGTGAAGTGTACATTCTTAAAGTGAGGTCCTCCATCACTTATGATCGTCCTTGGGCACCCACACCGAGAAATGATATTAGCCTTAACAAAGCCCAAGACCACAAAATGGTCATTGGTTCACGTGGGGATGGCTTCTATCCATTTTGATACATAATCAACAGCCACAAGGATGTATTCATATCCGAAGGGCACAGGAAAGAGACCCATAAAGTCAATGCCCCAAATATCAAAGATTTCAACAGGGAGGATAGGTTGTTGGGGCATCTCATCCCTTTTTCCAATGGTTCCCGTCTGCTGGCAACGTAGACATATGCCCACATACGTATGTGCATCTCGGAATAATGTGAGCCACCAAAAACCAGACTGAAGAACCTTATGAGCAGTCTTCTTCCCACTAAAATGTCCCCTACAGTGGAGGTCATGGCAGAAACTTAGAACACTTCTTTGTTTCTCATCAGGGACACAATGGCGAAATAGCTGGTCATGGCCTATTCTAAAAAGCTCAGGTTCCTCCCAGTGATAAAATTTAGCATTAGCGATAAACCTGTCTCGCTTTTGCTTGTCCCAAGTACTAGGGGTGTTGTGACCAGATAGTTCACTATGTCAGCGAACCAAGGAGTTTTAGTTTCCACGGCCATTAGAGACTCATCAGGGAAAGTCTCTTGAATACCTCCAGCGGGGTTTGATGCCTCAATAGGGATCCTAGACAAATGGTCTGCTACCACATTCTCAACTCCTTTCTTATCTTTAATTTCTAGGTCAAATTCTTGGAGTAGCAAAATCCAACAAATTAGGAGAGGTTTGGTGTCCTTTTTAGCCAGAAGATGCTTAAGGGTTGAATGATCAGTGAACACCACAACCTTGGATACCAAAAGATAAGACCGAAACTTGTCCAAAGCAAATACGACAGCAAGTAATTCCTTTTCCATAACCGTGTGGTTTTGCTAAGGATCCGTAAGGGTCTTGCTGGCATAATGCAGCACATGAGGTTTGCCATCAACCCTTTGACCTAAGACCGCTCCCACTGCAAAATCAGAAGCATCGCACATAAGCTCAAATGGGAGGGTCCAATCTGGCGCTTGGAGAATTGGCGCGGTAATGAGAGCTTTCTTCAAAGCTTGGAAAGCCTCGCCACATCTATCATCAAAATCGAAGGAGACATCTTTCGCTAACAGGTCGCAGAGTGGCTTAGAGATTTTACTGAAGTCTCTAATGAAGCGCCTATAAAATCCAGCATGGCCAAGGAAAGATATAATCTGGCGAACATTGGTGGGCAATGGAAGCTTCGAGATGGAATCGATTTTTGCGGTGTCCACCTCTAATCCTCTCTTGGAAACTACATGCCCTAACACAATGCCCTGCTGGACCATAAAGTGGCTTTTCTCCCAACTAAGCACCAGTTTTTCCTCTTCGCAACGGGTTAAGACTTTATCAAGGTGAGAAAGGCATAGGTCAAACGACGAGCCATAAATGGAGAAGTCATCCATGAAAATTTCAACAAACTCGTCGATCATATCAGAGAAGATAGCCATCATACAATGTTGGAAAGTGGCAGGAGCATTACATAACCCGAATGGCATTCGGCAGAATGCAAAAGTGCCATAAGGACTCGTGAAGGTGGTACGCTCCTGATCATCAGGAAAAACGGCTTTCTGATTGTACTCAGAGTACCCATCAAGAAAACAAAAGTACCTGTTCCCCGCCAATCATTCCAAAATTTGATCGATAAATGGTAAGGGGAAATGGTCTTTCTGGGTAGCCGTGTTTAAACGGCGGTAATCAATGCAGACCCTCCAACCAGTTGAGGGTCTAGTGGTCACCAGTTCTCCTTGGTCATTCTCCTCCACAATGATTCCTACCTTTTTCGGAACTACATGAATCGGACTGACCCATTTACTATCTGAAATGGGATAGATAATCCCTGCATCTAGCCATTTCAGAATCTCCTTTTTAACAACCTCCCGCATATTTGGATTGAGCCTTCTCTGCATGTCTCGGAAAGGCTTCACGGACTCGTCCGTGTAAATATAATGCATGCAAAGAGAGGGATCAACACCCTTAATATCAGCAATTGTCCAGGAAATTGCTTCCTTGTGCCTTTGTAAACACTCAAGCAGAGCTCCCTCCTGCAATTTAGATAATGCATACGAGATAATAACGGGGAGCATGTTATTAGGGCCAAGGAAAGCATATTTCAATGTGCTCGGGAGGGGTTTCAACTCCAATTCAGGAGCCTTTTGGATTGAGGGTTTTAGTTGAGATGTCCCCGCTTCAGGCAGCGGATCTACCTTCACAGTCCAGGGTGGGGACAAAGACTTAGTGTGTATCTCCAGCAACTCTTCTAGTTCGGGCATTTTCCTTTCGGTTTCTTTGATAAACGAGGGATGGTCTTGAGTTATGACCTTCTGAAGGGGATCTCTACATAAGAGTGCTGGAGTAGTCTCTTCAATTATTTCATCAACGTCCTCAATCTGAGAACAATCTTCAAATCCGGGTTGCTTGTAAGTATCAAAAACATTCAACCGGATCTTCTTGTTTCCAAAGATCTACAATTTATAGAGGCATTGGACGTGTCCAAAAAGGGGCGTCCCAGAATAATGGATGGCTTTGTGAGCTTATTAGACGGGTTAGTATCAAGTACCAGAAAGTCAACGAGGAAGAAGAAATCCTCCACTCTCACAAGGACATCTTCCAACAATCCCCGTGGTGTCTTAAGCAATCTGTCTGCAACCTGGAGGATTACTGGACTAGGCTTCAGCTTTCCTCCTCCCAACAGGTCATAGACAGAGCTCGGTAGAATGTTTACCCCCGCACCCAGATCGAGCAGAGCCTCGTCAATGTGTTGGTTACCTATAACCACTGAAATATACGGGGCCCCTGGGTCTTTCATTTTGGGAGGTGTTCCATGCTGAAGAACCGAGCTAACGTGGTCGGGCAGGATGACCTTGGTTTGGACCTGTTTCCTAGATCGGCGCTTCTGGGTGCATAGGTCCTTCAAAAACTTGGCAAAGGACGGAATCTGTTTAATTGCTTCCAGTAGAGGCAAGTTAATCTGGACTTGCCTAAAAGTATCCATAATCTCTTCCGTCCTATCCTTGGCTCCAGACGAGACAACAAAAGATTCCCCAAGAGCAGATAGGCGCTCTGGATAAGGCACCCTCGGCTTCTGAGTAGAGGGGTCGTCATGGCGGGAAAGGGGTGGTGGTAGGATGACATCCTCATTATGGATGATTTTTTGTGAGGGAGAGTGCTGTGGCTCTTCCTCGGCTGAGATGGAAGTAGGGTCAGGTGTGGAAGGGGAATTTTGAGGTGTAACCGTAGGAGTGTTATCAGGCTTGTCAATCTTTTTTCCACTCCTCAACATGTTCACTGCTTGGGCGTACTCCCTGAATACAACCCCCCTTAGGGTTCTCCTCAGAAGAGCTAGGCAGCTTCCCCGGATCACGTTGCCTAACTGCCTCAGTAAGATGACCAATTTGGGATTGCATATCAGTAATCATCTTATTTTGAGATTGGATAACCATATTCTAATGCTCTTGCATCGCTTTCATCATGGCCTTCAGTTCATCCATCTCAGAGGGCTTATTCGGAAGAGGGTTTTCATAAGAAGGTTGGTATGTGGGCTGGGGAGGTAAGGGTCTTGTATTCCCTGAGTTAGAAGCATCAGCTTGCTTCCAAGAGAAGTTTGGATGGTTCCGCCACCCTGGATTATAAGTGTTGGAGTAAGGGTTATTGCGAGGGGGGCGGAAACCTTGGGCCGCATTCAAGTTGGTCTGAATCAACTCAGGGAATTGGGTTGCCTGATGGCACTCCGCAGTGGCGTGCGTTGTGCTTTGGCAGATGGAGCATTCTCTTGAAGCTTGAAAAATAGAGGCTGCTTGTGGGTTCATGTCGGGGTTTGCTAAAAGCTTATCAAAGTTTTTATTCAATAGTTGAATCTGATAAGCCAAATCCTGAGAAGCCCAGGCTTCATGGGCCTCTATCTTCCTCTACAAGATTGATGGTTTTCTTTCTTGATACGCAGAGGACAAATGTGTGGAGTTGTCGCTTAAAGTTTCAAATAATGCCCAGGCTTCATCCTCAGTTCTGGTCATGAAGGTTCCTGCACAGGCTGCATCAATGGTTTGCCTATGCCTTTCAGATAATCCGTTATAGAACCTTTCAACCAATTTCCATCTTGGCACTTGATGGTGGGGGCATAACCTAAGGTCATTAAAGCGCTCCCAAGTCTCATGAAATTGCTCCCCTTCTTGTTGAGTAAAACCCATAATCTCTCTTCTATAATGGTTGGTTTTACTCATAGGAAAATACTTTTTTAAAAATTCTCCCTTAAGGGTAGCCCAATCATTTACCCTTGCATCGAGGGTATGATACCAGTGCTTGGCCTTATCCTTTAGGGAGAAAGGAAATAGAGTCCTCATCAGGGCTTCATCAGTAAAGCCCTGGAGCTTCACCGTGGAACATACCTCGGTGAATTCCTCCAAATGCCGGTAGGGGTCCTCCCTAGTAGTACCATAAAAAGAGGGCAATAAAGATATGGTACTGCTCTTGATCTCATACGGATTATCCCCTGCCGGTCGTCTTAGTGCTTGTGCAGGTTGGTTGGTAGGAATAAAATAGTCCCTTAGGGTCCTTTGTTGATTTGCACCTTACTCAGCCATTTCTTCTCTTTCTTCTCCTAGGTGAGCTCTCCTAAGAATTCTCTCAGGCTCAGGATCAAACATTAGACTACCCTCAAGAGAGCGTCTACCAAGCATACAAAAAATTTATTTTATTTTATTTTATTTTATTACTGAGTAAATCAAACCTCCACTTTAAAGATAAGTCAAAAGATCAAGACTTATCCCTCCGTTCCCACGTAAGTGGTATAAGAGGGGTGTGGACTTGAAATCTTAACCTTCTTTATTGTGGATGTTGAATTAGTTAAAATAAATGGCCAAACAAGTTTTTCACTGCAATTACGTGCCTTAATTCAACCTTCGAGTGCCCTAGGAGCTATACTTTGCTTAGATGATACTCCCAGGTGATCAAGGGAGAAGTTACTCTAAGGACGTACAAAGGGATGCAAGTAGGGCGAACCTTTCCTTTGAGGCGATGCGTATGCGGTGCCCCTTAACTACCTTTTTGTTCCTTCAAGGGGTGTCCCCCACCGTGGAGTATCAAAACACTTGATCAAAAAATAGTATCACCACTACCACAAAGCACAATAGGAGGGTCTGCACCGATAAAGAGATCGGTGCCTATAGCCTTAAGGGATTGAGCCTTAGTGCGGTGCCTAATGTGCATGCTCAGTGTCAAAAGTGTGCAACACACCGTAAATCTTTGTAATTTCTTTTTGAAAATGCAGACAAGTCCCTTAGAATCATATCAAAAGTGAATTGCTTTTAGGGTTGAATCTGATTATTAGTTCCACTTTTAGTTATGTGACCACTTAATTAGTAAATTCAAACAATTTGGTGGTCTTGAATTTTAATTGGAATGTAAATGCGTGAACAGAAGCTGGATGCAAAAGTTAGAAAGATATACCTGTCTCCAGCAATCTTCTTGCTAAGATGCTTGCAATGCAATAATAAGATCTAATATGCTGCTCAATCACCCCTAAATGCACGCACCTAAGGGCATGCAACTTCTAAATAGGCAGCTCGATATTTTTTATTGGTTTTTAAAAGCAAGCAAACAGACAGTATAATCACGCATGCACTAGAAATACTGTAAGCCCTAGTAGCTAAAGAATGCAGGGACAAACCCCCAAAAATTTAACCCCAAATTACAAGGGCGAAAAGACATAATTAAATTGTGACGACGGAGAATCCTCTGCGAAATAGGATCTTGGTCTCCTTTGTCTTTTCCTCGTGTGGCTTAACTCGTGGTTGTTGTCACTGCTCTGTTGCGCCTCGTCACTTCGGCGGATTCCTTGCACAATAATCAAAATGATTAGATAATTTCACAACTCAAAAGATTAAAAAATAATAAAGTAATTCTATTGCGTCTGTTGCCTCCCCGGCAATGGTGCCAATTTGATAGGTCGACTTTTCGCTTAGCGTTATAGTATTTAAGTGGTGGAAAAATCGACTAATAAAAAATAATGAAAATAACCACTCGCAGAAGAGCGGGTCGTGTTCACAGGGAGGCAATGATGCAATCAATACTTAATTATTTAATGTTATTTTGGATAGTGCGAAATTCCTTTTCAAATTGGACTTAAAATGTGAAGGAAAGTAGATTTGCAATAACCTAAAAAGTTAAGGGTGTAAGTGCAGTTTTTCCTCATAGAAATCCTCAATAAATTTAGGATGAATTAGTGTAATTTTCATGTGATGTGTACTAAAGACAATTAGTACTTAAATCAAGTCCAAAATCAATCTTTAAACTAGCCAATATTAATACCATGCAATTAGAAAGAACTGTGAGTGCTTGAATGCAATTCTGTCATAATATAATAATAATAAAAAAATAAAATCGGTGGCAACGGCTTTGAATGTAATTTTTAATTCTAACAAAAACAGAGCATTTGCTCTCTCTCTCTCTCGCGAGAGAGAGAGAGCACCGGCGGGGCAGTTGCGAGGCTCAGGAGGACGGCGAGGACGGGGGCTCTCCGACGGTGGCAGCGGCGGCGGCGGCGGAGGTGGCTAGATACTGCTGCCGTGCACGGCTGGCGGTGAAGGCTGTCGGGTGAGTCGCTACGCCTGCTGCAGCGCGGGAGGCTGCGCCTGAGGTGGCTACAGGCTGCTGTGGATGGCCGGGCGCGCTGGAGATGGGAGGAAGGCACGCGGCGTGCTTGCAGAGGATGGAGCAGGCGCTGCAGGGTGGTAGGACGCCTGCTGTCTACTTGCAGGAAGGTGGAACGGCGGGGCGCGCTGGTGCGCGCGGGGGGAGATGGCGTGCGGGCGCCTTCAGTAGCGAGCGGGCGGAGAGGAAGGCAGGGACGCGCAAGGAGAGAATGCCTGCTGATGGCCGCGCGGCGTGCTTGTAGCGGATGCGGGTCTATCGCCTGCAGGTCTGGCGTGGAGAGGCGCGTGCGCGCGCGGTGGACTGGAGAACTGCCTGCAAGCAGTGTGTGCAGTTGGTGAAGGCGCGCGGTAGGGTAGGTGCGGCGAGGAGCGCCTGCAGGTGGCGTGGGTGATGCCGTGCGGTTGCCTACGGTGGCTGAGGTAGAGACGAAGTGGCACAGTGCTCGCCCTCTCCGCAGTGGAGAAGAGAGAGCCATTCTCTTTTTTCTCTGGATAGCCTTCTTCTCTCCCCGCCTCTTCTTTTTAAGTTCTCCCCTCACCGCGTGAGTGGAGGGATTTTCCAAAATCCCCGGTCATGGCTGTTGAGAAAGGCAGCGCCAGAAGTTTTGCCCAATGTCCGGCGGGGGAGGGGCGAAAGAGAGTTGCGGTTGTTTTGGGAATTTTGTCCCCCCACCCTTGCTCTTTGTGTATTTTATTACCTGCACATAAAAATAATAGAATCATGAAGTTATAGAATGTTATAACTTAAATTATGAGGTGTATAAATCTTCTATAACTTAATTACTATTATTAACACACCTAAATTGTATAATTAAAGATACTTAGGCTTAATAATAGTCCATTTTAATGGACTCATCACCTGTAACCTGTGGGGGCACTCTACTGTGTAGGGGTCTCTGCGGGACTCACCCTCTTTGGCTGCTCAAGTAATTCTCAGGTGGATGACCTTCTGATCAAGGGTATCTTCCGCCCCGAACCTTTATAGTCACTTAACATATTTTGGGTGTCTCGATTGGGTCCAGTACGTTCTAATCTCATCCAGTCCTTCAGTGTATGTTTGGTAGGAGGTCCTTGAAACCTCCTCTAGAAATCCACTCTCCTCGAGGCCAAGCCTCGGCACCCTTATTGTGCGACGACCCCTCTACATAGATCTTCCTTCCGATTCTGATCCTAGTTCCCCTTCTTCTTCCATCATGGCTCAGCCTGTTGAAGAGAATAATCTTGAGCATCAGCTCTAGCGTCTTAATGACCTTTTCCAGAATTTCATGAACCCACCGCAGTGCCCCATGATGTGAGATCACTATAATCCCACTGCGGTGGCAATTGAGCCTCGAGTCAAAATCCTGACTAGAGGACCTAATTCCGAATTGAAGCCCAATATGATTCATGCCATACCTAAATTCTATGGGCTTAACTCTGAAGATCCCTTCCAGCATATCAAACAGCTTAAAAGCATTTAGCCCAGACCTTCAGGTCGGATGTGCAAAATCGAGATATCTTACTCATTAAGATGTTCTCTTTCTCCCTTATGGACAAGGCGGCTCATTGGTATTAGACACAGACCTGTCCGATTAATACCTGGGAAGAACTTCAATCCGAGTTTTTGAAGTTCTTTCCCGTTGGTCGGATAAACGCCTTACGCCATTAAATTATTCACTTCACCCAGCAGATGGGAGAACCTCTTCATGAGGCATGAGATCGATTTCTGGATCTCATGAGAAAGTGCCCCCATCACGGAGTACCTAAATGAGAACAAGTCCAGTCTTTTTACCAGCGACTCTGTGAAGACATTAGATTGTTCGTCAATGCAACTTGCAGAGAGAATATTATGGGTCAACATGAAGACACCGTGTAGGAGATTCTCGAGAATATGTGCGAGAACTCCATCAGCAATGACTCCATGGGATTATTCGACCGGACGAATACCCGCGCATCGACGAATCTCAGGGGAGCACTTGAGACGCAGGGCTTGTCTGCATCGTCGACTTAGAACTAATGGCCGGTCGGTTGGACAAGGTCTCTATTATCGAGAAGAAGGTGGACGAGTTGACTCAGCACTTGCAGCAAGCCACCTCTGCGCAGAACTCCTTCGCACAGCCACCTCCCGCAAGGGAAACTGTGCAAAACATCTTCCATCGATCTTCTCCTGGGATGGACCCATATCCACCCCCATCTGACTCCAAGACTAGAGGGACCTCCGATCCTTTCTATTCTTGCTGAGGGAACTCTACTCCCCCATACTTCGACTTTCCTGAGGCCCCTCGACCTGTAGGGACCTCAACGCCATCCAGAATGACCCATCTTCCAACACTTACAACCCTGGATGGCGAAACCATCCCAATTTCCAGTGGGCGGGAAACTCTTAGACCCAAAGACCACCTTATTAGCCTCATCCACAAGCCCCTCGTCCTTATCAGCCGCCTCAGCCTCAACCCAACCCCACTTATCCATACGGGCCCAACCAAGACCAAATGTCCCTCATCCTTCAAACTCTGGTTGACATTCAAAGAACGAATGCGGCTATCCAAAAACAACACAAGGACGAGATCACAGAGGTCTAAAACCAGCTCGCCCAGATGGCGAATGCTCACGAGCCAGGCACACTTCCTTCACAACCTCTACCTAACCCTAATAATGTGCCGACCCAGCGGCGCATTATGAACCCGAACCCAGGCCAAGCACACTTGATCTATCAAGCTCCTTCTGTTCCATCACTTGACGGGATGGAAGCATCAACCTTCTATGCGGGTTATCAACAGCAGCAACCCATCTTACCAACCCTCAACCAGAACCAGGCAGGACTAAATTCTATGACAACCCGTAGTGGTAAAGCAACCCAAGACCCACCTTACCCAGGCCACTCCAATCCTGGTAGTGACCCAAACCCTAGGATAGTTATCCAGGATGTCCCTATCCCTATCCCAGATCAAAAACCTGGACCTATTCTAGAGGACCCAACCAAGGTTCCATTTCCCGAGGCCTTAACCAAAAGAAAGAGGATAGCTAAACCCGTGGCTCCTGAGGAGGACCTAATCAAGCTCTTTGAGCAGGTCCAAATAAACATCCCCTTGATAGATGCAATCCGCCACGTACCGGCTTACGCACGATTCCTGAAAAACGTGTGTACACCCTAGCGTAAGTCGCGAACCAAGAGTGGGAGTCTGATTGTACTATTAGAGCAAGCCAGCTCTGTGATCCTGAGCAAACTCCCACTCAAGGAAAAAGACCCAGGCACTCCCTTGATTTCTTGTAAAATTGGTGAAACCCAGTTTGATAGAGCATTATTAGACCTAGGTGCCTCCATAAACCTGATACCCACATCCCTGCTTAACCACCTAGAAGAATCTGAGTTGAAACCGACTGAGGTTACATTGCAGTTAGCTGATCGATCCATTAAGCCACCTAAAGGAGTTCTTGAGGATGTTATTGTTAAGGTGCGGGATTTCTACTTCCCCGTAGATTTCATAGTTCTAGACATGGACGCACTTGAGAATCCAAGGGATACACCAATTATACTAGGGAGACCTTTTCTGGCCACTGCAAGGGCCAACATAAGTTGTGAGGAGGGCCAAATAGAGCTGAAATTTGGGAATCAGACTCTCGAGATTGATATCTTTAAGGCCCAACAAGGGACTAATTGTGGTGTGGTAAAGCAAATTTGTGACATCAAAGCAGTGGTTGATGAACTGCAAATTGAGGACAACATGATTATCCCTAATCAACCACAAGAAGATCTAAAACCGCAATTAGAGGAATCAGAACTTAATCTAGACAAACCCATAACTCCTACCCTTATTCCCCACACCCACTTTGACCCACCCGCTACTACTGATAACCCCGTTTTGGAACTCAAACCCCTTCCCGATCATTTGAAATATGTCTTTTTGGGTTCCAATCAGACACTTCCTGTGATTATAAACTCTAAACTCACCCCTGACCAGGAATCCCGTTTGATTGCTGTTCTCCAGCAACATCGTAGAGCTATTGGTTGGACTCTCGATGATTTGACTGGAATAAGCCCCTTTTATTGCATACACTGCATCTACTCTGAAGAGGGCGCATGACCTTCGCGTGAAATGTAGAGACGTCTGAACCCTAATCTGTAGGAGGTCATGAAAAAGGAGATCATTAAGTTGTTAGATGCATGGATCATCTACTCAATCTCCGACAGTCGCTGGGTGAGCCCAATCCAGGTTGTGCCTAAGAAGGCAGGACTCACCACCATCACGACTGAAATCGGAGAGGTCATACCTACCCGTATAGCCAACTCGTGGAGAGTCTGCATAGATTACCGAAGACTCAATGCCTCCACGAAGAAGGATCATTTCCCACTACTGTTTATTGATCAGATTCTTAAAAGACTAGCGGGAAATAGATTCTTTTACTTTCTTGACGAGTACTCTGGTTACAACCAAGTGGCGATTCATCCAGAAGACTAAGAGAAGACCACGGTCACCTGCCCCTTTGGGACATACGCATTCCGAAGGATGCCTTTCGATCTCTGCAATGCACCCGCGACTTTTCAGCGGTGCATGCTTGCCATATTCTTTGATATGGTAGGTGATTTTCTGGAAGTCTTCATGGATACTTCTCAGTATTTGGGGCATCATTTGACGATTGCCTCCAGCACTTGGTTCATATACTCAGGTGATGCATTGACGTAAATCTGGTTCTTTCCTGGGAAAAGAGCCACTTTATGGTGCCTGAGGGGATGGTCTTGGGACATTTGATTTCTGAGAGGGGCATCCAAGTGGATCGAGCTAAGGTCAACTTGATTTCCAAACTTCCGATGCCTAACTCAATCAGGGACATCCGATCTTTTTTGGGCACGTCAGTTTTTGCCGTCGATTCATCCCTGATTTCTCGAAAATTGCGCGCCCCCTGACCACTCTTCTCTCCAAGGATGTACCCTTTGAGATTTCCAAGGAATGCACTCAAGCTTTTGAGATCCTTCGTGATTGAGTTACCTAAGCCCCGATCCTACAGTCTCCTGATTGGTCTCAACCCTTTGAGATCATGTGCGATGCATCTGACTTCGCTGTAGGAGTGGTTTTGGGGCAAAAGATTGATGGGAAACCCATGGTCATCTACTACGCTAGCAAGACACTTGACTAGGCTCAGCGTAACTACATGTTACGGAGAAAGAGCTACTAGCTGTAGTATTTGCTCTTGAAAAATTTAGAACTTATCTCCTGGGTTCCCATGTCATTATCTAGTCGGATCACACAGCTATGAGGCATCTCCTTGCAAAGAAGGACGCGAAGCCTCGATTAATTTGATGGATCTTGTTGTTGCAAGAATTCGACCTTGAGATTCGCGACAAAGAGGGAAGACAGAACGTGGTAGCTGACCACTTGTCCTGCCTTCCTTTTGATATCATCGACCCTTCTGGACACATCACGGCGCATTTTCCTGATGAGCACCTCTCGACTATTGGTACTGGTCTTCCATGGTTTGCTGATATAGTAAACTATTTGGCATCACATCAGATCCAGTCTGATTGGTCGAAGGCCAAGAAAGACAAATTGCGCTTCAATGCCAAGTATTACATTTGGGAAGACCCATACTTATTCCACATAGGTGCTGACCAAATTATCCGACGATGTGTCCCAGAGGTTGAAATCAATGATATACTCTCTTTCTGCCTTGACCAGGCATGCGGTGGTCATTTTTCTGGGCATAAAACTGCATCGAAAATCCTCCAATGTGGCTTTTACTGGCCCACTATCTTTAAGGACACATACAATCACTGTAAGGCATGCAGCCGTTGCCAAACTTTGGGCAACATGAGCCATCGCGACATGATGCCTTTACAGCTGATTCTCGTCTGCGAGATTTTTGATATTTGGGGGATTGATTTTATGGGCCCCTTCTCTATCTCGGACGACTTTGAGTATATTTTACTCGCTGTTGACTACGTGTCCAAATGGATCGAAGCCATTCCGACCCAAACCTGTGATCACAAGATCGTTATCAAATTCATTCATCAGAATATCTTCACACGGTTCGGGTTTCCTCGAGCGATCATTTATGATGGAGGAACCCATTTCACCAATGCTCAGTTCAGGTCACTGATGACCAAATATGGGGTGTCGCATCGAATCTCTACTCCTTATCACCCCCAGACTAATGGTCTAGTTGAGCTGTCAAATCGGGAGATCAAGAAAATCCTTCAGGTTACTGTTCGACCTGACAGGAAGGATTGGTCATCCTGACTTCCAGAAGCTTTGTGGGCTTATAGGACCGCCCACAGAATCCAACTAGTCACGGCTCCTTTTAGATTGGTGTACAGGAAGGCATGTCACCTCCCCGTCGAACTGAAGCATAAAGCCTATTGGGCAGTACGGAGCTGCAACCTAGATCTTTCTAAGGCTGGAACCCACAGAAAGCTTTAGATAAGCGAGATTGATGAATTACACCTCGATGCGTATGAAAACTTGCGAATCTACAAAGAGAGGGTTAAAGCCTTTCATGACAAGCACATTTCTAGAAAGATCTTTCACCCTGGTCAGAAGGTCCTACTCTTCGATGCTCGACTTAAATTGTTCCCTGGGAAATTGCGATCCAAGTGGATTGGACCATATCTTGTCCAACAGCTCTTTGGAAATGGAGCCATCGAAATCAGTCCGCTCAGCCACGATTCTGAACCCTTCGTCGTGAATGGTCAGGGACTTAAACCATTCATTGACATGACCAATACAGATTTGGCTGAGTCATCATTTATCCTCCATTCTCTCTGAGCTCATTGCGCCCAGCCGATGGTGTAAAACTTAGCGCTTAACAGGAGGCAACCTGTCATTCTTTGAAAACCCGAAACCTTTTTCTGACATTTCTTTGCACTTTAGGTTCATTCCTTAGGACAGTCGACTTCACCTCGAGTACTCGTACCTGAGATTAGAAATCATCCGCAAGAGTCACCTCAACACATCCACTCACCCAATACCTGTCCTAATGCATGAACCAAGCTGAATAAAAGCCTACCTAATATACAATGAGGACATTACAAATCTTAGGCTGGGGGGTATGAAAGTGCAAAAAAAATTCATAACAAGAAAAGGTTTCAACAAAAAAATTCGCATATGTCAAAAACACCAAAAAATTAAAATTTTTTTTTTAAAAAGAACAAAAAAAAAGGGAGGAGGGAAGCACTTTTTGGTGAACTTTACAAAAGGAGGAAAAGAGCAAAATGATAAAAAGGAGCACAAAATGAAAAGGAAAGAGATAGTCATTAGTAAGAAATTAATGAATTAACCAAAGTTCTAGACCACATTAAAGAAAAGTAAAGTGAAAGTGCTAAAGAAACACAAAAAGATTAGTAAGAACGCTAACCTTAGGCCTTCTTGGCTAGACTCTTAGTACCCGTTAAGATCTGGATATTTCTCAAGAGGTTGAGGAAAATGAAAAGCTTAAGTATTAGGTCTAAGGCTTAGGTAGTATTCGGCCTCGTTAACTGACCTTCGATTTACGGGACTCGGTAACCTAAGACCCCAATTCACGCACAGTCTGGTTCAGTGAGCATAATTATCAAAATCACGCAGAAGCGTTTCTAATGTTCTGAAAATGTCACCTAGATTAGGAGCAGCTGATCAACACAAGTTGATTTGGACGAGTTCCCGGCACGGAGAGGTGGGAAATTCCCCTAAAAGATGCGTAACATATTGATGGTGGTGGTTGTTGAAATGTGGTTGTTGTAAATGTTTGTTGGTAATAATTGTTGATTATGTCGTTGTAGTATAGGGTGTATAATATAACATTAAGGATGTCGTATAGTGGTGAGTATAGGTGAGTTCCAGTCATTACAACCATTATTATCATTTGCTTATTTATCTAATTTTTACTGGTTTTGTTCCAGGTCGTTCACTGGGAGGCAATTTATTGAATTTAATTCGGTCACTCTTTGATTATCTCAAAATTATCTTCTTATTCAAAAAAGAAACTTTACATTTTATTAAAGAATGAATGAATGTGTGTTTTATTTACCTAATTACTAAGAAATGCTTGCAAAAATACTAACTATGAACAAGCATCAAACAATCTATTATTATACTCTAAACTATGTATTTACAAGTTATCCTATTAGTACTATCATTATAGTATATAATACATTAGAATGCAATGGTGTAGAAATTTAACTTATTAGTCTGTTATGTACAGTAACATATACAGCAGTTTCAGTGACAGATATAAGCGTCGCTAAATCTCAGAAAACACTATATACAACCTAAAGAGGCAAAACTGAGATCTTTAGCGACGTTTATAGTGTCACTTTATTCTGTTAGTAATTATATAGATTTACTTATACGTATGTATACTACTTATTCTTTTTCTTTGTTTCTCTTTCTTTCTTCATTAAGTCTCTGTTCTTTGTATTCTTAACTCCTGTTCTTCTTGTGTTCATATTTCTGTTTTCTTCTAAGTATTCATCTTCTTCTTTCTCTTTTTATTACTCTTGTTCTTTTCTCTGTTGTTCTTGTACTCTTTTCTTTTTTCTCTCGTGTTAACTCTTTGTTCTTCTCTTTGTTAACTCTTCTGTCTTAGCATATTTCAGAGGCTGCGGTGGGGAGGGGATTAGGCTAATATCATTAGTTTAAAACGTGTTTAGTTTGCGGGCACGCTTTTCGAGGGATACACAGCACCCTAAGGGTGGGACCAGACCTCTACTAAGCGCGCCCTAATCTCAGATTAGGTGGCTTAATTATGTCTTTAATCTCAGCGCCAGGCCTCAGCCCAACGCCATATGCTCGCACACGCTCGGGCCCCCGGCCACACACACACGTCACATATTTATCGCAAATCAGACAGAGCACTCAGACCAGAGCTCAATGGGTAATCGGGTCAGATGTTCAAAGGCAGTGTTTCGGGCGCCCGGCGCCCGTGACGACTGGCCTATAAGAAACACAAATTACATTTATGTGGCTGCGCTTGACTTGCAGCACACGATGTGGTGCTATTCCAGCGCCACATCGTGCGCTGGAAATCAGGCGCAGCTGCGTCTGTTCGGGCTTTTGGCCCTTGATTTGGGGGCCATAAATTATTAAATAAAATAAAATAAAATATGGTTAATAAAGTATTTACATAATACTACATAATTGATTAATTAATTTTGAATTTTAAATATGTTTACTATACAAATAAATTCGCTAAACTAGGCTGATTGTATAGGTTGATTTAGGTGATTAAATAGTTAATTACTTATAAAATAGTTAGTACATGGTCTAATTGACCTTATACAGATTCAATTTACATACTTAAGTATTTTATACATATTTTTATTGTATATTTACGAATTTATTTCTATTTTATTTAAGTTAAACTAGCTGTTCTGGGTGTTTTAACAGTGTCAGTGGCTTAAGCCACTGTCAAATGGGCTAACTGCTGCTGCAGTTAGTCCATTTGAAGAGGGGGAAAGTATTCACAGATGAGAGGGGAATTTAGAGAAGAGGAGAATTTAGAGAAGAGGGGAATGTAGCTGCAGTTTGCAGCATTTTACTGTATAACTGGGAATAAGCGAAAATTCAGAACAAACTAAAAATTAAAGAGTTGAAATCCAAATCTGATAAGGGTATAAATCTCACGAAAATCACAGAAGAATTCAGTTCAAATACCCACAAGGAAAAGCCCTTATCAAAAGCATCATTTCAGATCAAAACACAAATGGCATTGAGTTAGTCTTCCTAATGCCATAGACAGCATGAAGGAAGACTTAACTCAATCAATTAAAACCAAAAACATACAATCCCAGTTTCTTGCAACCTTAAGGAGTATGGAAAACTCCTTAGGTTAGAGAATCACCATACAAAAATAATTATCAAACAGGTGGTGTATGGCAGTTCTGAAATGACAAATCAGAAAAAGAATGCATTAAAGGAATTTATAAAAGCTAGCGAATGCATTCAGATCAAGGCAGAAGCAAATTCATGAAAGGCTCTTCTGATTTGTTCTCTGTCACCAGAGAACTTCTCAGAATCCTTGCCCTCAAGGAAAACCAAAATCCCTTCAATTTGTCAGATCTGTCAAGACATTTCAGAAAGCAAAATCTCTTCAAAACCCATGTTAAAGTGAATCTGACAAACTGAGGCAATCAATCTAAAATAAAAGGGGCTTTTGTGAACACAAATGGGGTGAGTGAGAAGCCCCAAATGGTGCTTGTGACGCCAATTTCAGATCTGAGGCAGTACACCATCAGATCTGGAATTGGGTCCGGATGTGTGGGTGACAGATGAAAGATTCGTCGTTAAAAGGAACATAAATCAGAATTGGATGGTGGAAAAACAAAACATGAAGAGGGAGATAAATTGGTTAATGAGCAGATGATTCTTCCCCTCTGATCTAGACTGATCAGAGGAGGTGAGGGAGGGGATCTAATACTAATTCTACTCCTAAGACTAATCTAACTACAGCTAACATTAAACACTAACAATTAAAACTAAATCTATTCTAAACTACTGCAAACTAAATCTAACACTACTTGTGCAGAATTAAAAACTAAACTAAAAGGAAGAATGGGACCTATGGGTCCTTAGCCGGCGGCTAAGGAGGAAGAAAGGAGGAGGGTGACTCCAGCGGAGGGAAGAGTCTGCTAGTGAGACTCCAGGGTCGTCCTCAGGTGCTACGAGGTCCTTAGCGACGAGGAGGGTCGAGAGCAGGCGATGATTCCACAGCCGGTGGCTGTGAAATCAGGGTCTAGATGAGGAGGAGAGACTGGAGTGGAAGAATTGATCGCTAAGAGATGTAGGAGGGAGCGATCCCCTGCGCGCGACACCACTGAGGTGCTTAAATAGCAGCTCAGTGACTGAGATCACCGCAAGGGTGAGGTTAATCAGAATCAGGCTGGCGGTGAGGATGAGATGGGTAGAGCGCGCGGCGAGTCAAGAGAGAGATCTGACCGTCAGATGAGATCTGGGAAGAGAGGTGAACGCACGCACCGAATCACGCGAAGGTTCCATTTGAATCCAGCCGCAGATCGAGATCAAAAGTGCGATGGACGGTCGAGAATGGCTGTGTTCTTCGCGCGCTACAGTGCGCGTGAAGAACTCAGCTTCTCGTTGAAATAAAGGGGAAATTTGCAGACGGACCCTTAGAAGAAGGGGTAGAACATTTGCATGCAGGCCCATAAGCGAGAAGAATAGCAGCTGGAAGGGCCCTGCAGTCTTACAAAAGGGTCCCTGTGGCTTGCAAATAGGTCCAAAAAGGAGTTTTGAAGGGTAGAAATGTAATGCATGAAGGACCTAATTGTAATCTATTTATTTCTAAGCCTAAATGATGTCCAATTGCTTTCAAATTTTTACATGTGCTTAATTGAACATTTACGACATTGATTTTACTTCTGATTTGGCTTTTCAAACTTGTTTATGTGTTCAATTTATGCATGGATCATCATTTGTTCTTTAGTTTTCAGAATATCTTATTTTTGTGACCTAATTAGGAGATTTTAACACACATTAAAAGTTTTAGGTCTTTTCTTTAATTCCCACACTTAACCCTTTTTATGTGTTAATTTGATATTGTTTTGCTTAGTGTCTAGCTTAATTTCGGCCTTTTAGCTATGATGAGTAGCCACTCATCACATATCGTCTCCTCGGTGCTTATCTCTTAGGATATTTACATATCTTACTGGGGGCATGTAAGCACTCTGCTGGTTCAGATACCATGGATGGCATTATCACGAAATGTCAATTACCAAGGTCTGAATTCGGCCACGGAACGCCATGGGTGGGATTATCTCGAAAACCAGGGTTCTGGGGGTTACCATGGGTGGTGCTATCTCGAAGCATCCATTGCTAGGAACCTTTGAGGATTGATGATGGGGACAAGGAATCCGATACAGACTGTGTTATGAAGCCAATCCTAAGCTAGAATTAAAAAGAAAAGAGAGAGAAAACTCTCCAAACAAATAAACCCTTTGTCTCTCTCTTACAAAACGCACTACAAACTGAACCAAGGCAAAAAATGTCTCAAGCACGGGTGCTTTAACCACGGAGTCCAATAAACCTTAAGGTAGTTCCTACAAACCTTAAAAACCTTTGCTAAGGACTGAAGCTAAAGCTAGACAGATCTGGATCTTGGTTGGTACTAGAGTACCTTTAGACCCATGGTTGGCATTCTGACCTAATCAAAGAGATAAGAAAAAGCACTTATCAAAATCAGTGAATGGAATTCATGGTCTAGAACAGAGGTTAAAACCTTAATATTTTGCTAAGGGACTAGCAAAAGCTAGGCATGGGGGTATGATGAGAACCTCATCATTAACCCTAACTGGTACATTTTAACCTAATAAGGTAAACAAAAGCTCTTACATAACCTAAGGGAAGGCCTAATTCAAGGAAATGCTAATCTAAGAATAAAACATGACACAAGGCGTAAAACTGCAATTTTACCATTGCAGTGCATGAACGGGATTCCTAAGGGTCTAGACATAGGTCAAGTGGACTTAATAAGAGAAAAAGTGGGATGGTTTGGTCAGAAA
This sequence comes from Thalassia testudinum, assembly GCA_037157565.1. Taxonomy (NCBI): domain Eukaryota; kingdom Viridiplantae; phylum Streptophyta; class Magnoliopsida; order Alismatales; family Hydrocharitaceae; genus Thalassia; species Thalassia testudinum. The sequence continues at coordinate 77,562,963 of JAZHRO010000022.1, read as the reverse complement.
AGGGTTATGACAAAACTTGGGAATTAAATGATATTCTATAACTCTAAAACAAAGCCACTTTAATTTACAAAGTTCCAGGCAAGAGAAAAATCAACTAAACCCTCTAAGATTCATGAAAAAATATCTCCTAGGGTTTATAACCTTCAATTTGGCCTTTGGAACCTGTTTTGACCTATATTGAGGTCCATATCCAATTTTTGACCTAATTTGGGTTCTTACGCAAAATGCCTAGTCAAACATGGTCAAACCTAAAATCCAACTTCACCATTGGATTCCTTAGGTCCAAATTAGGTTTTTACCAAAATTTAGACCTAAGGGAAGGTCGTCTTCACCCACTTTGCAATTTGGTTCTCAAAATTACTTTCTGACCCTTAACTTTTTGAATCCCTTACATTTACCCCCTCGTCTTTCTCGTCTCTTTCTTCAATCCAGTCCTTCTGCCACCTGCAGCGCAGGCCATACCTCCGGTGACTTTGCGTGGAGGATGGCGCTGTGCTTACATGGGGAGCCGGCCCCAGATTTGAAAGGGGAGCTCCCTGCGGAGCCCCCTATCGCATGGGCCAGCTCCCATGCCCTGTTGACCGCCATACCTCTCGTGCGAACGTGCAAGAGGTATGGGTCTCCATCTGCCACAACTCCGATGAGGTTTTCCCTGCCGCTTTCGCGCACCTCCCAGCCAGCCCTTGCCTATTTAAGGAGCGACACACCTTGCCGCATCCTTCAAGCTTCGTTTGGCCTGAGATCCCTCTTCATATTTGTCTCCCACTAACTCTGGCCAACTGCCATAGCTTCCAGCGACTCTCCCTCTCTTCTCTCGTCACTCTGCCATAGAACCAGTGGCAAAGCTACCTCCGCCGTCTTCCGTCGCGCTGCGCTGTACCAGCGGGCACCCTCTAGCCCTCTTCCTTGTCGCCGTTCGCTCCCCCTGGCACCTTCATCTCCGGCGATGGCAGCACTAGCCGCTCGCCACGTCCTCACCCCCCTTTCACTTTGGACTCGTAGTTAAGTTCCTCTTACCCGTCCCTTTATTTCCCCTCTGTCAATTTGATCTTTCGACTCCTCGAATCCACTGTCCACCATCACCATCTCCACTTCCGACCACCAACTCCGGTGAGGCCATTTCACCACCACAGACAGTTCCACCCCTCGCCAACTGGTCCCTGAGCTTCACCACCTCCCACTGATCACCTCTCGCTCTTTCACTCACCGCGCCACCTACTGAAACCTTCCCCCGAACACACTCACCTGCTTGCACACAGTTTGACCTAGCCACGCACTCACGGCCACTGTCATGACACGCCACCACTCCCATCACGTTCGTCGTGCTCCGGTGATACTCCCTGAACGTCCTGACGTGGCCGAGAGGCTGTTTTACTAATTTCATGTGTACGCCCTTTTGCCATTAACGAGCAAGCTTCAAGCTTGCTCGCAAGCTCGCTCCAGGTACCCTTGTCCCAGGTTGAAGTCCCAGGCTGCACGGAAGAGCCTCGCACACGAACCCAGGTCCTCAATTGAAGACGTGAGCCTTGCGTCTTGCTGCAATTGGAAGAGCACTCCTTAATGCGGGCACGTGAGAAAGGATGGGTGCGGATAGTCCCACATCAGAAGTTGTTGAAGCAGTGCACTCGCATAAATTGTAAAAGTGACTAAGGCTTATCGCCTCAGTCACACGGGGTGTGGTCCCTCTCACCCGCTCACCCGACCTCGTCCGCGACCACCCCCCGCGGACCTGACCCGACCCGTTTACCCAAGCCTAGCACACCTCGCCCACCACCGTATGCCGGTGGGCCTGGTTTCAGGCACGTATACCCGACCTGAATACCCGAGAAGGCTCTGGGAGAGCGAACCAAAGAGAGAAATGGAGAGAGAGAGAAGCATGGGAAGGGTAGGGATAGGTTTTGCTTAACCGGGTACCTGTGCAGGGAAGAGGAAGAAGAAGAGGACTGTTACGACCCGATTCCCGAATCCTTACGAGACACGAGAATTAGACTGACTCGACTAATCCCAAGACCCAGTCATCCAACGAGAAAGTAACCAAAAGAGCAATAAAATAAACCACATTCACCATGTATATAACTAGCAGTAACAAAATACAGCAGTAAAGAAAAGAACTACTACAGTATACACCACCACAACAGTAAAAAAAATAAAAAGGTACATAAACATGATACTTACAATAAAAGAGTACAGTGGTAACAGAAAATACTCACTACAACAGAAGGAAAGGTACAGTGGGTACTACACAAGTAAAACTACTAGGCTCTACTAGGCCCAGCACCCTCTGCAGTCGCCGACTCTGGCTGCTCAACACCTGGTCCTGAAAAGGTGACAAAGATGACACGTCAGCGAAACGCTGAGTAGAGTGGCAACCAAAAGCTAAGAAAAACAGTAAGGTGGACAGCGGCTGTTATATTTTTAATCTCTTTCTTTATTTTTCCATTTACTCATTATTGAATTATTCCTCAGATCTTTCTCTTGATCTTGAATGTTCCTCGTGGGAACGATCTTGATTGCAGTCTTTTTCGAAAAGTAGAAGTAACACGTGGTGCTCCCCTGGCCGGGAGAGTCCCCCATGGTGGTCCTACCCTCAGTCAACCACCCCAAGGTCGCTGATAGACGTAACGGTGACTACGGCACGCGCGATAAACGCACCGGTAGCTACCCCACACTGGCACGCGGTCAGTCATTTCCGTTAACGGGTGCACCCCAAAGTGCAGCACAGAACCAGTATAAGGCAGAGCCCTCTCAGTAACAGGGGTCCAACCCCTCCACAGTAACGAAACAGGGGTCATGCCCCTCCACAGTCCGCACACCCTCGCCTGACTACCCTAGTTTGCCCAGTGGGCCTAACAAGTCGGTGTAGGAGGGCTAGCAGAACCCCGGGGCCCGTGGGGTGGCTAGTGCTCTCCCTACACTAGTAGCTCTCCTCGGTACTGTGTACACGAGGGCCAAAAGTCGGTACAAAGTGGCCAGATCTAACCCCGGGTCCCTGGGGCGGCTAGCTCTGCTCTGCACTAAACAGGGGGACAGTCGCTCTCCTTGGTACTCCGTACTCAAGGGCCAGCTCTCTTCCCCAATTCTATTCCATTCACTTCTCAGGAGCTCTACTCCTAATTTCCCGTAGGGTTCATGCTCATTTTTCTTTAACTCAGCCAATTTAGGTTTCATCATTTCACCTTTATATTCATATAGCCCATGTTCTCAACAGTAATTATCCATTCATAATCAGGCAACTATTAACCAATTACAGGCAGTTATCGTTTTCCTTTTTACTTTTCCAAGACTGCAATATATATATATATTCAATCTAGTTTTCCGGTCCTAGGATTCATGCCATATCCTAGGATCTATCATTCAATCTAGTTTTTCAGTCCTAGGATTCATGTCATACCCTAGGATCTATCATTCAATCTAGTTTTTCAGTCCTAAGATTCATGCCATACCCTAGGATTTATCATTCAATCTAGTTTTTCAGTCATAGGATTCATGCAATACCCTAGAATTTACTAATTATTTCACAAGTGCATAATTCTTGATAAATAATTAAAGGGGCCACTCTACCCGCAAAATCGGGAGTACTGGGGGCGTGATCGGTAAGCCCGCGTGCCTCCGCAACCCCCAGCGCCGCAACGGAATTCGGTCCTAACACAAGGATCAATTACAAGGAGCTACTCAGAACATGATACAAATACGGTAAACAGGTAGAGGAACTAAATATGAGAAGAACGAAACTTGAAATGCGGAAAACGAACTTCGAACGGACCCTAAACAGGTCAAAAACGATAAGTCTGCCCAAAATCAGACGTCTGGAACATCTTTCAGATGTTCTAAACAATGGCTTAGGACATACCTTGATCCTGTGCGGTCCTTCAGACGTCCAGAATCCCACTAAATAGTCTAGACTTAGTTTCTAGATGTTTGACTGTCACTCCGAACGTCTGGAGACCCTCTCCGTCGTACATGGCCGTACATGCGAAAGAAGAAGGGGAGGAAAAATATCGTACCTTTCAGACGTCTCCTACATTGTCTGGACATATGTCCAGACGTCTGATTCTTGGAAATTTTACCAGAATCAGGACCTCCTCGCCCTCCTCCCGCTACGCACGGCCGTGCCACGCCGCGCTCGCCTGCTGCCTGAGCTGCAGTAGATCCTCCCCAACACCACGCTCCTGTTGCGCACCCGTCGGCCGGCCCTGGCTACTTCGGCGAGCTCACAACCTCGCGATCTAGCTCCCTCCCTCTCGCAGCAACCCCTCCTCCCCATTGACTCACGACAGCAGCTACTGCTGCCCTCGCCAACTCACTCTCTCGCTAGCAGGAAGAAGAAGGAGAAGGCGGTGAAGTGAGGGTGAGGGAGAGGAGAGGGGGTATTTGAAGGCTGCCATGGGGAGAGAGAGAAAAAAAAGAAGATGGCTGCACCTGCAGGGAGGAAGGAAAGAGAAGAATGGAGGGCGGCGGTTCAGTATGCGCGCGCATGCGCGCAGACGCGAACCCGTATGCCATAAAAATTAAATTCTAGACGTCTGGGAAGGCTTCCAGACGTCTGACCAGACGTCTGGACCAATTCCCAGACGTCTTGAACGACATTTGATGCCGAGGTCATAACAAGGACGCAGAAGAAAAGAAGAGCAGCAGAAGAAGAGAAGAAGCAGCCAGGGACTTAGTCGCACAGAGGAGCAGAAGCTGAAGAGGAAGAAAGGAAAGGAAGAAAATACGAAGGAGCAGGAGCTGACGCAGAAGAAATGGAAGAGGAGAAGCCAGTAGAAGAAGAAGAAGGCAGAGACAGAGCCAAAGGGAAAAGAAGAAAAGAAGCTGCCGCAAAGTGGAAGGCCAAGCAAGGAGAGAAAGAAGAGAAGAAGCCATGGAGAAGAAGAAGCTGCAGCAGCAACTAAAGAGAAAGGAAGAGGAAGAAGGAGAACACGTGCACTGTAGCAAGTGGCTACTTAAGGCGTCTGATTCCCAGAATCAGACGTTTGAAGACAGAAAGTAGAAGAGAAAGAACAAAGAAGAAAGAGAGAAGAAAGGAAAAGTGAAGATTTTATTTCCTCTCTCTAGTTTTTTTTTTGTAAAACAGTGTATTATTGTAAATTATGATTTTATATGCTTCTAAAATCAAGCTTGTTCCCTGAGTTCGACCTCGGAGAATTTTTTAAAATATTCGAGTAATAAAATCTAAATCAAACTTGGTCCACCTTGGAGTAGGTTATGATACTGTATAAGTATTGCCAGTTCAGCCATGAATAGCTAATAAGCAGGGTCTGCGGAGGGGAATTCCAATGAAACATCTTATTCATACTAGGAGGATTTCTTCCGAACCGAAGTACGAGTCTTAGTCCGACCCCGTTGTGGTCAGTCTCATTCAGATTACGAGGATTCTGCTACTTCAAAACACTTCCGAGGCAGCTACGAACCACATTTCTACCGGATGGCACAGTTGGAGTTATGAGAGGTCAAGTCACAGTTGCAGGACCTGTTGGAGAAGGGCTTTTTAACTCCTAGTGCATCCCATGGGGAGCCCTTGTGTTGTTTGTAAAGAAGAAAGACGATACCCTGCGACTTTGTGTCAACTATCGATAGTTGAATCGGGTCACCGTCAAGAACAAGTACCCGCTGCCTCGTATTGACGACCTCTTTGATTAGTTGAGAGACACTACCATGTTCTCTAAGATAGATCTGAGGTCAGGTTACCACCAGTTGAGGATCAGGGAGACCGATGTCTCGAAAACAGCTTTCCGTACTCGGTACGGGCACTTCTAGTTCTTAGTCATGCCTTTGGGCTGACCAACGCCTCCGCTACTTTTATGGACATGATGAACCGTGTTTTCAGGCCGTACTTAGACCAGTTTGTGGTAGTGTTCATCGACGACGTCCTAGTCTACTTTCGGGATTAGGCACAACATGGACAACATTTACGTATGGTCCTGAATACCATGAGATGATGTAGGTTGTATGCCAAGTACAGCAAGTGCGAGTTTTGGCTGAGGCAGGTGACTTTCTTGGGCCACGTGATTTTGGGAGACAGATTGACTGTGGATTCAGCTAAGGTTGAGGCTGTACTCAGGTGGGAGAGACCACACACAGTGATAGAGGTACACAGCTTTCTGGGACTGGCAGGCTAGTACCGGCGGTTTATCAGAGGGTTCTCTTAGATCGCGCGTCCTATGACTCAGGTGACCCGGAAGGACATGCCCTTTTCCTGAACCGACGAGTGCGAGACGTGCTTTAATCGAGTTCTACGATGAGATCGTGTTTTTAAAAGGATATTCATTGCAGTATATTTGAAAACATTGTATAAACGATTATAAATTTTTATTATTCGAAATTTTAAAATATTTTGAGGTCGAACTCAGGGAGCAAATTGGTATTTAGAAACAAAATCCATAATCCTCAAAATTTACTTGAAAGATAATGTTCAATAATGCATTGTATATAAAGGCTAGAGAGTAAAAAGAAATAGATTTTTCTCTTTTCTTCCTTCTTCTCTTCTCTCTTTCTTTTTCTTTGCTTTCTCTCTTCTCTTCTTTCTCTGTCTTTCCTGTCTTCAGATGTCTGATTCTGTGAATCAGATGCCTTAACTAGTGATCTGCTACAGTGCTTCTTCAGAGTTCTTTGGCTTCTTCTTCTTCTTCTCTTCTTGAGCTGCTGCGGCTCCTTCCTCTTCTTTTCTTCTTTTGGTTTTCCTCTTTGGCTTCTTCTTCTTCTTTTCACGGCTAGGTCCTTCCTTCAACTACTCTCTGCTACGCCTCCTCTTCTTCAGTAGCTCCTTCTTTCCCGCAGCTGCTTCCTCTTCTTCTTCTTCTTCTTCCTTGCTCTTCCTCTTTCCTGCAGCTGCTTCCTCCTCTTCTTCTCCTTCTTTGCACAGCACAGAGAAGCAAAACCTACCCCCTTCCCTCCCCGTCTCTTTCTCTCTCTATTTCTCTCTTAGGACACAGCTCTCCCAGAGCCTTTCTCGGGTAAACGGGTCGGGTATGCATGCCCAGGACCAGGCCCACTGGCGTGTGGTGGTGGGCGAGGAGTGCATGGGTAGTCGGGTTAGGTAGCCAGGTCCGCAGAGGAGTGAGCGCGGACGAGGTGAGTGATAACACCACGCAAGGGGGTAGTAATTAGGTTGAATATGGCCCATCTTTAGAATAAAAGGCACAACATAAAGTAGAATAGGAGCATTGCATGCATCAAGTACCAAGATTGCTTATAAACTGTATTAATGGCCATTTATGTAAAGCATTTGTCAAAGCAGGCCTCAGATGAGCAATCGGACCGCACGGATGGATTCAGGACGACGAACGGAGTCTAACGGACTCAAAATCGGCCAAATCCGACATCCGGAGCTCCCACAATGGGCCCAAGAAATCCTGACCGTTGATCTGGAGATCAACGGCCTAGAACGCGCCACGTCGCCCCGCCCCCGCCGCCCGCACGCCCCCAAGCCAGCCAAGGACGCATCTCGGCCGTTGATCTTCGATCGAACGGCCGAGATCCGCGCGCTCGCCCGCGGTCGCCGCGACAAAGCGCGGGCGTGGCGCAACGGTTAGCGCGCACGCCCGCGTTGCGGCGACGCGCGTTCGATTCGCGCGGAGCAAAAATCGTCTGCGGGCGAAGGGCGCGGCAAAATTGAGCTGCGCGATCAGAAGCGAGCGGCTAGGATCGCGCCACGCGGCGCGACGACAGCGCCCCACCTCCCACGCGCGCGCGCACGCCGGGCGGAAACGCGCGCGCGCACGCACGCCCGAAGCGCGATCCTAGCGCAGGCGCGGGAGGATCTCAGCCGTCTGATCATCAATCGGACGGCTCTCGTTCGACGTCCACGGATCGCGCCTGAAGAGAGAGAGGGGCGGGCGGCTGACCGGCGGCAGCAGACCTTCACCGACGTATATGGAAGCGGTTTTAGCGACGTTCTGGATGTCGCTAAAGCACATTCTTCTTTTAGGAAGCCCCTAACTCTATTTAAACCCCCTTCTACCACCATTCAAGGATCCTCTCCCACTTGCAACTACTCCACTCCTCTCCTAGCTAGTCTTAGGCACTCTTGTAATCGCCGGAGACGACGAGCCGCCGACGGAGCCTCCTCCACCGCCGTGGCTGCCTCGTCGCTCTCCACTCTCTCTCTACCTCTCTCTCTCTCTCTTTTAAAGCTTTCATTTACTTTTGTTGAAGCATGTATTTAATATTGTAAACCATGAACTATGAATGCATGTTCAATGAAATTATTTTTCATTTAGTTGCCTTTTTAATTTCTGTTTAAAGTGCATGATCAAAACCAAAGAGCTTTCTAACCCTAAACTCTCTCTATCTCTCGCTTTTCAAAACCGTTTCTTTCGCAAGCAAAACTCCGCCTTTTTCGTGACAACAAGTGGTAAACAAAATCCGATTTCCACGCCTCCCTGAGATCGACACTCGGACTCCCTCCGTTTACTTCTTTTAAAACCGACGTATCAAGTGCAACTATAACGACACCTCTTAACACACACGCACGAAGGCACGTCAGTTTTTGGCGCCGTTGCCGGGGAGGCAACGGATTTGTTTTATCACCTCCATTCCACCTTCATTCTCATATCGTCTAATGCCCTATTTTCCTTTTTACTTGACGGATGCAGGAATTCGGCGCATGGACGGCGAAGCGATGCATTCCACTATGGTAGCAAGGAAGTAGACGCCTCGAGGACCGATAGTGAGTACTCTCTCTCTCTCATTGTTTGCTTGCGTGAAAAATCTAAAAAAATCATAAAAACTGAAAAAAATTGGCGTGGTGAATGATTGCTTGACCCACATTCTTAACACATCACCCTACAAAAAAATGTACACTCTAATATGCTGGATAAATTCTTGGAGTGCTCTTTTCTCTTTCTCTTGAGTGGTGTTTGCGAAGCCACCGTGAGTTGACCTGGGCCGCACCACTCAACCCTAAAACTGACTCATCTAATAGAAGCTGCATGATTATCAGGATGAGTACACTAGGGTTTTAGAGCCTCTACAAAATAAAAGGAAATCTACTTTCACTAAGTTGTGTGCAGAACTTGACGTGCCCACTGAAACTTGTTTGAAAAAATTAAGACACGTCAACCCTAAAAAGTACTTAAGTAAGGATGAACACTAAAAAGACACTATATCTTAACAAATCCTTGCTTGAAAATCATGTTTTGCTAGAAGCACACACTTTGAAAGTAAAACATTAAGAGGCACCACCCCAATCAACGCCTCATCACATCACCCTAAGCACAAGCACTATCCTAGCCCTTTAAAACTGAGTAGACGTGCCCTAGGCAGGACTGAGTTAAGTCTCAAAAGGAGAGGTTTTGTCGGCTAGGCACTTGGCTTTCATTCCCTTGGTAGAATCTGGTGACTAGGCTGCGGGGCAGTGTCAAACGACCGTGGTTGTGGGGTCTATGGAACCGGGGGCGCAAGCCAAAGGAAGAACCTTCCCTGCAATCCCCTCGTAATCAACCTGGCCAGATTAGCCTTGAGAAGGGAAGTCCAGTGCTTACGGACTTAATCACCCTTTGTGAGATTTCTAGGTCTCCTAAGGAATACACCATAAGGATTAGGCTTGCGTGCTTGATTGAAACACATTTCTCGCATCTGTCGCCCTCCGCATCCCCTCCAGTTCTTCTCTAGTGTATGCACGGGAGGCGCTCACTGCATCCCGAATTGTGTGTTTTGGGGCAGGAATCTAGGCGACGTAACTCTGTTGAAAACATGGCTGAACCTAGGGTAGATGAGGCTGAAGATCAACCCCCACCAGATGCTATGGCTGTCGTCCAGGCTCAAATCAATGCTAACCATCGGCTTCAGCAACGACAAATCCACACCATCATGCAAGCCATACAACGGTTACAGAACCCGCAAGAACAACCACCACCTTTCAATGACATACCAGGACAACCACCACTTGATTTACCACCGTTTCAGAACCAGCCAAGACCCCTCCGTGATTTCTATAACCCTTCTGCCATTAGAGTCGAGCCACACCTTAGGATCCCCGAAGGGGGAGACGATTTTGAGCTAAAACCTAATGTATTAAGTCTAATCCAGAGCCACTTTCATGGAAGCTCAAATGAAGACCCCTTTCAGCACCTAGAAGATCTCGACCGCATAGCAAGAACAGTAAAACCTAGGAACATTAGCCTTGATATTGTTCTAATCAAGATGTTCCCTTTCTCATTAAGAGACAAGGCTTCTCATTGGCTTAGAACCCTAGGTAGACCCATCACCACCTGGGAGGAACTGAGGCATGCATTTTTAAAGAAATTCTTCCCCATAGGAAAGACCAATGCCCTCAGAAGAGCTATCACTACCTTCACACTCCAGGGTGGGGAACAATTTCATGAGGCGTGGGAAAGATTCAATGAACTTTTGAGGAAATGCCCACACCACGAAGTTCCAAGGTGGCAATTAGCCCAGATCTTCTACCACGGTCTGGATAGCAACCTACGGAACTTCGTCGATGCCTCATGCGGGGGAAACTTCCTAAACAAAGACGAGGAGAGCGCGTTTGAGCTCTTTGAGTCTATGAGCGAGAATTCGCTCAACAATGCCTCCATGAACCAGTTTAACAGATCCAGTCAACCCCGTGGTGGGATTTATGAGGTACAAGCAAATTCTGGAATGGTTGACATGGACATTATTGCCAAAAAGTTGGATCGAGTGGAATTGGTGGACAAGAAGATTGATGAGCTTCTAAACCAGACCAGGAACCCCTTGCAGACTTTCACCCTAGCAAAAGGAGCACATAATGTTGACCTGGTCCAACCCTTCACCCAACTAAACCTGGAACAACCCCCAACCATGTTCCAAGGAGGGACCTTTGCTCCCTCGACCCTTGACTACTCCCTTCCTTCTTCATCAACATCGGCTATTCTAGAAGATGTGCAAGCCGTCCAAGGATATGCAAAACCTGACCCTTTCTCCAACACTTACAACACCGGCTGGCGTAATCACCCCAACTTTGGTTGGACAAACCAGAAACTACCGCAATTCCAAAACCAGCCCAGGCCAAACCAACAGCCACACTTGCCCCCCTATCAGCAAGGACCACCAGTTAGACCCCAATATAACCAAAATAGGGCGGCCCCTCCCCCACAAAACCAAATGGACACCCTAATAAAGATGATGGCTGACATGAACCAAAAACATCAGGAAGAAATGGCCTTGGTAAAGGGACAGTTAAGCCAACTCTTGGACTGTAAACAGCAAGGATCTCTACCTTCCCAACCACAACCAAACCCGCGAAACATAATTAGCAGAGGCCCCAATTCGCAAGGGTTCCAAGGCAACCCCGGGCAGGCTCATATGGTCCAACCGGCTCCACAAACACCTCCTGGGTTTGGCGCCTCTTCATCCTCATCTTCTCAAGGATCACCCCATGGCCTCAATGCCTCTGCGAATGCGGTGACCTTGAGAAGCGGCACCAAAACCCAGGATCCCAAATGGCCGACTCTCCCCGAGACTTTACCCGACTTAGAAGAAGCACCAACCAAGGACCCAAACATGAAACCAATCCAGACACCCTATCCTGAGGCCTTGGAAACAATCAAGAGAAAAAAGAATACTGTGGAAACTGAGGAGCTGATAGAAATTTTTAAACAAGTACAGATTAATATTCCGCTTCTAGAAGCTGTCAAACACATCCCCGCTTACGCCAAGTTCTTAAAGGATGCCTGTACACCCAAGCGTAAGACGAGACCTCAAGCACCTAGGAAGGTTGTACTCTCTGAGCAAGCCAGTTCCGTGATATCAAGCAACCTTCCACTCAAACGAACTGACCCAGGAGCACCCCTGATTTCCTGCAACATCGGGGACATGACATTTGATAGAGCGCTCCTGGACCTAGGTGCTTCTATCAACCTAATTCCCACAACCTTGTACCACCAATTTGGTTTTGGGGAGCTGGCACCAACCCCTGTCACCATCCAGCTGGCGGATAGATCAGTGAAAACCCCGAAGGGGGTTGTCGAGGACGTGATTGTACGGGTCAAGGACTTCTATTTCCCAGTCGACTTTTTGGTGCTCGACATGGAAGTCCCTGAAAAATTACAGAACGCACCCATAATCTTAGGCAGACCTTTCTTAGCCACGGCTAAAGCAAACATCGATTGCGACACGGGATGTATGGAAATCGCCTTCGGAGACAGGAAAATGCAATTAGATATCTTCCGGGCAACAAAGTCTTTTGATTATGATTACATTGAGGAACATGATCCCGTGGAAACTTTAATCGAGGAATGCCTTACCCTCAATTCTGTCTCAGACCACCAAACCCGGAGTTCTGACTCGCCACCATCATTACCTGTGGACCTCTGTAAGGCTGAGTATCATCACATGACACCATTTGAAGAAATCAATGTTGATCAACTACCGCCCTTTCCATTCCCATCGACTGTGGTCCCACCCGCACCTGAACTTAAACCATTGCCCGAGAATCTCAAGTACGTCTTCTTGGGACCTGGCCAGACCTTCCCAGTGATTATTAATTCCCATCTAACCAAGGATCAGGAACTAAGGTTGACTGCAACTCTTTCAGAACATCGGGCCGCCATTGGTTGGACCATCTCAGATCTAAGAGGAATTAGCCCCACCTATTGCACCCACAAGATTTACCTGGAAGACGGGGCCCGACCTTCCCGCCAGATGCAGAGACGGTTAAACCCTAACATGCGGGAGGTCGTTAAAAAAGAAATTATCAAGTGGCTCGACGCCGACATCATCTACCCTATCTCTGATAGCCCCTGGGTGAGCCCCACTCAAGTGGTTCCAAAGAAGGCTGGGCTCACCGTTGTCACTAATGATCATGGCGAATCCATTCCCACCCGCACCACCACCGCATGGCGGGTGTGTATTGATTATAGGAAGCTTAACGAAGCCACTAAGAAGGACCACTTCCCCTTGCCATTCATTGACCAAATCCTTGAAAGATTGGCAGGGTAGAAGTATTTTTGCTTCCTGGATGGATATTCAGGATATAACCAAGTCGCAATTGCTCCGGAAGATCAGGAAAAGACCACATTCACTTGCCCGTATGGCACATTTGCATTCCGTCGAATGCCGTTCGGGTTATGCAACGCACCCGCAACCTTCCAGCGTTGCATGCTAGCCATTTTTTCAGAAATGGTGGGTGAATACTTGGAGGTCTTTATGGATGATTTCTCTGTATTCGGGAATTCATTCGATCATTGTTTGAGCAACTTGGAGAAAATCCTGAAACGATGTATCGAGGTTAACTTGGTGTTAAGTTGGGAAAAGAGCCATTTTATGGTTCAAGAAGGAATTGTCCTCGGACACATCGTTTCGCATAAGGGCATCGAGGTAGATCGAGCTAAGGTTGATTTAATTTCCAAACTTCCTCCACCTAGTTCGGTCCGACAGATTCGCTCTTTTCTAGGACATGTTGGCTTCTACTGAAGGTTCATCAAAGACTTTTCCAAACTTTCCAAACCCTTGACCGACCTTCTAGCCAACGACGCAACTTTCCACATGTCTCCTGATTGCACCCAGGCTTATCATACCCTCCGGGACTTAGTCTCCACCGCACCGGTACTTCAACCCCCAGACTGGTCCCAGGGTTTTGAGATTATGTGTGACGCATCAGATTTTGCCATAGGCGCTGTCCTGGGACAAAGGCAAGACAAGAAGCCCGTGGTGATCTACTACGCAAGCAAAACGTTGGACGAGGCCCAGCGTAATTATACGGTCACAGAAAAAGAGTTGCTTGCTGTAGTCTTTGGACTGGAAAAATTCCGATCATACTTGCTGGGATCCCACGTGACTATCTACACCGACCATTCAGCCATCCGGCACCTGTTGGCCAAAAAGGATGCAAAACCCAGGCTCATCAGATGGATCCTGCTTTTGCAGGAATTTGACCTGGAAATTCAAGACAAGGCCGGATCGAAAAATGTGGTGGCTGACCACCTGTCAAGACTTCATCCAGACCACATTGGACCCTCCCTACCTCTATCTGATACCTTCCCTGATGAACACATCCTAGCCGTGCAAGACAAGAAAATGCCATGGTATGCTGACTATGTCAACTACCTGGTTATAGGACAAACCCCGCACAGCTGGTCCAAACAGCAACGGGACAGGTTCTTAGCTGAGGCCAAGCACTATTTCTGGGATGATCCCATGCTGTTTCGCCTCTGTGCTGATCAGATCATCAGGAGGTGCCTCCCCGAAGACGAGGTTCAGAGTGTGCTTTCCTTTTGTCATGACCAAGCATGTGGCGGCCATTTCTCTGGCAAGAAAACAGCTGCAAAAGTTTTGCAGTCTGGATTTTATTGGCCGTCCCTATTCAAGGATGCACACATCTTTGCCAAGACTTGCTCACGATGCCAAACACTAGTGACAATGACCAAAAAAGATATGATGCCCCTTCAGCCCATTTTGATTGTCGAAATTTTCGACGTTTGGGGTATCGATTTTATGGGCCCCTTTCCACCATCCAACGGCTTCGAGTATATCTTGGTCTCGGTAGACTATGTTTCCAAATGGATTGAAGCCGTCGCCACCCGACGATGCGATCACAAGACGGTCATGGACTTTGTAAAGAAGAACATCTTTTCCCATTTTGGAATATCCAAGGCCATGATCAGTGATGGTGGAAGCCATTTTATCCATTCCCAGTTCCGTGCCCTACTTAGAAAATACGGGGTAAACCACCGCATTGCCACCCCGTATCATCCACAAACAAATGGGCAGACTGAGGTCTCAAACAGACAAATCAAGAACATTTTACAGAAGACTGTGAGACCTGACAGGAAAGACTGGTCCACACGACTTGATGATGCCCTGTGGGCATACAGGACCGCTTTTAAGACCCCGATAGGCATGTCACCTTACCGCTTGGTCTTTGGCAAAGCTTGCCATCTCCCTGTCGAATTGGAACACCGGGCTTACTGGGCTGTTAAGCAATGTAACATGGATCCCCAGTTAGCTGGTGCGCAAAGGACTCTTCAATTATCTGAGCTTGAAGAAATTCGTCGGGACGCCTTTGACAATAGTCGGCTATATAAGGAGAAAATGAAAGCCGTCCACGACCGACTCATTCATAGGAAAACCTTTGAGCCAAACCAACAAGTCTGGCTATTTGATGCACGCCTGAAACTCTTTCCAGGGAAACTTAGGTCCAAATGGACAGGACCATTTCGGGTGGTCAAGCCCTATTCCAATGGGGCAGTCGAAATCGCCGATCTTAATACCGGGCACACCTTTACAGTCAATGGTCAAAGATTGAAGCATTTCCTGGCCCAGGTACCCCCCAAGGAGAGTGTCACCCTTGTTGAGGGCTGACACCAGGCACCGCCCAGCTGGAGGCGTTAAACTCAGCGCTTCCTGGGAGGCAACCCAGCGGATTCAGACTGATCTGGTAGTTTACGTCACTCAGGTACTATCTTTTTGAACCCTTCTGCATCCATGCATCTGCCAATGAGGACATTGTCCAACTTAAGCATGGGGGGGATGGTAAATTGCATAATCCTGAGTTTAATTAATCAGTCTGAATGAATAAATTAATTGATTAAAAAAAAAAAAATTGAATTTAGGAAGAAAAACTTAGGCATTAGAAACTTGTCAATAGTGGGAAATAATACAAAAAGAACTTAAACGCTTAGACTTTTCAGGCCTTCAGGCTTAATCAGCCCTAGTGTCCATTAAAATATGGATTTAGCGGCGAATCCTTGCAACTTTAAGCTATTCTAATCCACCTAATAAATAAGGTGATAAGTATACGACTTATCAACTCATCCTCTAACTCAGGAAAACTTTGAGTCTAAGCATCTGCACACATTTCTGCACATACTCACTTCTCGGAGATTTTGACAGAAATTGGGTAGCTAATGAACTCTCTAGGGTGGTATGGCTGGCAAGTTGTCGTGGGTAATAGCCCATTGGCAGGTTGTCCAGAACCCAGCCACAGGCCATTTCTTTTTCACTGCCTCTAGGTACATTTGAGATTAGGGAAGCCACCTACGTAAAAAAAAATAATAATTAAAAAAAAAAAAAAAAAAAGAAGAAAAGAAAATAAACCACACTTCACCGCACAAGTATGGCTGGCAAGTGATCGTGGGTAACAGCCCATTGGTCGGTTGTCCAGAGCCCAGCTCAATAATTGCACAAAAAAAGAAGACCAAAAACACCTAAGGAAGAAGCGGGGAAGTAGTACAAGCCGGGGAGATATACACTGGAAAATCCTTGTGTTGACCCCAAGTAAAATGAACGCAGGGAGAAAGCTACCAATCGAACAAATACACCTTCAGGCAAAAATTTATTTTCTTTTCCGGTCACCTAGAGGCGTAGAAACTCGAAGTCTGTCTCAATTACCGTTAAGTAAGTCTATCACAACATTCACACCAAGATGCTTAGCACTTAGGGTTTTGACCGAGTTTTGGGTGGGTTGGGTAGCCGTAAAAAGTTACCAACCCACACTGAATTCTAAAAATTCTAAAAAGACATATATAGATATATACGTATACATAAGTATAGTTATATATACAAAGCAAGGATTCGGGCGATTCGTATTTTGGCAGACACCCGGGCGCTGCTTAGTCTTTGTAGATTAAGATCTTCGTATAGTTCCTCTTATTAACAAGTAACGAAGTGCCTAAGCAATTACTTCTTGAATTCGCCAAAGAAATAAAGGCTAGAATAAACCTTGCTAAGGGACTAGCAAGGAGTAAGCATGGGGGTATGATAACACCACGCAAGGGGGTAGTAATTAGGTTGAATATGGCCCATCTTTAGAATAAAAGGCACAACATAAAGTAGAATAGGAGCATTGCATGCATCAAGTACCAAGATTGCTTATAAACTGTATTAATGGCCATTTATGTAAAGCATTTGTCAAAGCAGGCCTCAGATGAGCAATCGGACCGCACGGATGGATTCAGGACGACGAACGGAGTCTAACGGACTCAAAATCGGCCAAATCCGACATCCGGAGCTCCCACAATGGGCCCAAGAAATCCTGACCGTTGATCTGGAGATCAACGACCTAGAACGCGCCACGTCGCCCCGCCCCCGCCGCCCGCACGCCCCCAAGCCAGCCAAGGACGCATCTCGGCCGTTGATCTTCGATCGAACGGCCGAGATCCGCGCGCTCGCCCGCGGTCGCCGCGACAAAGCGCGGGCGTGGCGCAACGGTTAGCGCGCACGCCCGCATTGCGGCGACGCGCGTTCGATTCGCGCGGAGCAAAAATCGTCTGCGGGCGAAGGGCGCGGCAAAATTGAGCCGCGTGATCAGAAGCGAGCGGCTAGGATCGTGCCACGCGGCGCAACGACAGCGCCCCACCTCCCACGCACGCGCGCACGTCGGGCGGAAACGCGCGCGCGCACGCACGCCCGAAGCGCGATCCTAGCGCAGGCGCGGGAGGATCTCAGCCGTCCGATCATCAATCGGACGGCTCTCGTTCGACGTCCACGGATCGCGCCTGAAGAGAGAGAGGGGCGGGCGGCTGACCGGCGGCAGCAGACCTTCACCGACGTATATGGAAGCGGTTTTAGCGACGTTCTGGATGTCGCTAAAGCACATTCTTCTTTTAGGAAGCCCCTAACTCTATTTAAACCCCCTTCTACCACCATTCAAGGATCCTCTCCCACTTGCAACTACTCCACTCCTCTCCTAGCTAGTCTTAGGCACTCTTGTAATCGCCGGAGACGACGAGCCGCCGACGGAGCCTCCTCCACCGCCGTGGCTGCCTCGTCGCTCTCCACTCTCTCTCTACCTCTCTCTCTCTCTCTTTTAAAGCTTTCATTTACTTTTGTTGAAGCATGTATTTAATATTGTAAACCATGAACTATGAATGCATGTTCAATGAAATTATTTTTCATTTAGTTGCCTTTTTAATTTCTGTTTAAAGTGCATGATCAAAACCAAAGAGCTTTCTAACCCTAAACTCTCTCTATCTCTCGCTTTTCAAAACCGTTTCTTTCGCAAGCAAAACTCCGCCTTTTTCGTGACAACAAGTGGTAAACAAAATCCGATTTCCATGCCTCCCTGAGATCGACACTCGGACTCCCTCCGTTTACTTCTTTTAAAACCGACGTATCAAGTGCAACTATAACGACACCTCTTAACACACACGCACGAAGGCACGTCAGTGAGTGAGTGGGCGAGGGGACCTCACCCCGTGATTCGGAGGCGATAAGGTGAGAACACCTTTTCAATTTATTCTGTTGTAGGCGCTCTATCGTATCCAAGGTGGGACTATCTGTCCACCTTTCTTCACGTGTGCCTGTGGCCGGGACAAAGCCTCCAATTGCAGTAGTTGCGATGGCTTTTGACTCCAATTGATGGCCTGGAGTCGTGCGCGAGTGTCTTCCGCGCAACTTGGGATAGGAACCTGGAGCTCGCTTCAAGCTTGCTTCAAGCTCTGCGCCAATGGCGGAGGATGCCTGTTACCTGAAGTCACCAAGACGGCCTCACGACCACGTTAAAATGCTTAGGAAGCTCCGTCAAGGCATGGCGAATATGCAGCGGTGGTGGGCATGTCGTGGGGACGCCTGTGCAAGCGTGCCTATGGCACAATGTGTGCGCATGTGTGGGTGTGTTTGAGGGTGCTTTTGGGTGAGTGGAGGAGTGAATGAAGTGAGGGGTTGTGATCAGGGAGTGATGGTGGAGTTTCTGAGGGGTTTGGCGAGGTGGATGGGGGCGTGGAGTGGCGGGGGCACCTCGCTGATGGTCTGCCAGAGGTGGAGACGATGGTGGTGGTCTGTGGCAGTCGAGGGGTTGAAAATAAAAATTGATAAGGGGGAAATAAAGAGGGGAGGAAGAGGTACTTATCTAAGGTGTTTAGAGAGAAGGGGGGAGGTAGAGGGCGAACGACGGGTGGCTGCCGTCGCCGGAGACGAAGACCCTGTGGGGAAGAAGCGATGACGACGAAGAGGGTCAGAGGAGCGCGCGTTGGTACGGCGCGGCGCGAAGTACGGCGGAGATGGCTTTGCCACTGGTACTGTGGCAGAGCGACGAGAAGAGGGAGGGAGAGTCGCTGGAGCTTGCAGGCAGTTGGTCGGAGTGAGGAGGAGATGAAATTGGGGGGTAATCTTCGACCAAATCAGGCTTGAAGGAAGCGGAGGGATCCGGGCCTCCTTAAATAGGCAAGGGTAGAGGGAAGATTCGTGAGGAAACGGCGGGAAAACCACGTCGGAGGTAAGGTCTGAGGAGACCCATACCTCTCGAGCATTCGCACGAGAGGTATGGAGCATTTCAGGGCATGGGGAGCTGCCCATGCGGTAGGGGACTTCGCAGGGAGCTCCCATTTCAAATCTGGGAGCGACTCCCCATCAAATCGAGGAGAAAACCTTCACGCAATGTCGCCAGAGGTATGGGTCCTTGCTGCGATGGCAGAGAGACCAAAATGAAGAAAGTGATAAAGAAGTTGAGGAGGGATTTGCAAGGGTTTCAAAAAGTTAAGGGTCTGAATGTAATTTAGTGGACCAAATTGTAAAGTAGGTCAAGATGACCTTCCCTTAGGTCCAAATTTTGGTATAAACTTAATTTGGACCTAAGGAATCCAATGGTGAAGTTGTATTCTAGGTTTGACCACGTTTGACTGGACATTTTACATGAAAACCTAAATTAGGTCAAATATTAGGCATGGACCCCAATCTAGGTCAAAACAGGTTTCAAAGGCCAAATTAAAGGTTCTAAACCTTAGGGGATATTTTCCATGAATTTTGGAGGGTTTAGTTGATTTTTTTCTTGCCTGGAACCTTGTGAATTTAAGTGGGTTTGTTTTAGGGTTATAGAATGTTATTTAATTCCTAAATTTCACAATAACTCTTTTCTGACTGAACCATCCCACCTTTTCTTTTATTAAGTCCAATTGACCTATGTCTAAACCCTTAGAAATCCCGTTGATGCACTGCAATGATAAAATTACAGTTTTACCCCTTCTTTCATGTTCTCTTCCCAGATTAGTGTTTCCTTGAATTAAGCCTTTCTCTTTGTTATGTAGGAGTTCTTGTTCACTTTTTTAGGTCAGAATATGCTAGTTAGGGCTCATGATGAGGTTCTCATCATACCTTCATGCCTAGCATTTGCTAGTCCTTTAGCAAAATCTTAACGTTTTAACTTTTGTTCTAGACCATGAATTTTTTTCACCAGTTATGATAAGTGCTTTTTTTTCTTTGATTAGGTTAGAATGACAACAATGGGCCTAAAGGTACTGTAGTACCAACCAAGATCCGGACCTGTCCATCTTTAGCCTCGGTCTTCAGCGAAGATTTTTAAGGCCCGCAGGAACTACCCTAAGGTTTATTGGACTCATGGTTAAAGCACCCGTGCTTGAGACATATTTTAGCCTTGGTTCAGTTTGCAGTGCATTTTTGGAAGAGAGAGACAGAGAATTTATTTATTTGGAGAGTTTTCTCTCTCTTTTCTTTTTATTTCTAGCTTCGGATTGGCTTCACAACATGGTCTGTATCGGATTCCTCGTCCCCATCATCAATCCTCAAAGGTCCTTAGCCATCGATGCTTTGTGATAGCACTGCCCATGGTAACCCCCAAAGCCTTGATTTTTGAGATTTTGAGATAATCCCTCCCATGGCATTCCGTGGCCAAATCAAGACCCTGGCGATTAACATTTCGTGATAATGCCATCCATGGTATCTGAACCAGCAGAGTGCTTTCATGCCCCCAGTTGGATATGTAAATATTTTAAGAGACAAGCACCGAGGAGACGATATGTTGTTACGCATCTTCGAGGAGAATTTCCCACCTCTCCGCATCGGGAATTCATCCAAATCAACTTGTGTTGATCGGCCTCTCCTAATCTAGGCAACATTTTCAGAACATTAAAACGCTTTTGCGTGATTTTGATAGTTATACACACTGAACCAGACTGTGTGTGAATTGGGGTGCTTAGGTTATCGAGTCCCGCAAACCGAAGGTCAATTAACAAGGCTGAATACTCCTTAAGCCTTAGATCTAATACTTAAGCTTTGCATTTTCCTCAACCTCTTGAGGAATATCCAGATCTTAACGGGTACTAAGAGTCTGGCCAAAAAGGCCTAAGGTCAGCGTTCCTACTAATCTTTTTGTATCTCTTTAGCACTTTTCTTTACTTTTCTTAATGTGGTCTAAAACTTCGGTTAATCCCTTAATCTATTACTAATCTATCTCCTTCTTTTTCATTTTGGTGCTCATTTTTTAACATTTTGCTCTTTTTCCTCCTCTTGATTATGTAAAGCCCACAACAATTTCTTCCCTCCTCTTTTTTTTTTTTGTTCTTTTTCAAAAAAAAATTTATTTTTTTGGTGATTTTGCCATATGTGATTCTTTTGTGAGAATCCTTCTGCCTTTTCTTGATTTCTGTATGTTTGCACTTTACCACCCCCCCATGCCTAAGTTTTGCAATGTCCTTATTGTAAATAAGGTGGGTTTGTATTCAGCTTGGTTCATTCATTAGGACAGGTGTTGGGTGAGTGGACGGGTTGAGGTGACTGTTGCGAACGATTTCTAATCTCGGGTATAGGTACCTGAGTTGGAGTCGGTTGTCCTAAAGGATGAACCCTAAAGTGCAAAGAAATGTCAGGAAAGGTTTCGGGTTTTTGAAAGAATGACGGGTTGCCTCCTGTTAAGCACTGAGTTTTACACCATTGGCTGGGCGCAAGCTCAGGGAGAATGGAGGATAAAGGATGACTCAGCCAAATCTGTATTAGTTATGTCAATGAACAGTTTGAGTTTCTGACCTTTCACGACAAAGGGTTCGGAATTGTGGCTGAGTGGACTGATCTCAACGACACCATTTCCAAAGATTTTCTGAACTAAGTATGGTCCGATCCACTTGGATCGCAGCTTTCCTGGGAACAGTTTGAGTCGAGCATCAAAGAGTAGAACTTTTTGACTAGGATGAAAGATCTTTCTAGATATGTGCTCGTCATGAAAGGCTTTAATCCGCTCTTTGTAGATTCACGAGTTTTCATACGCATAGAGGAGTAATTCATCAATCTCGCTTATCTGAAGCTTTCTGTGGGTTCCAACCTTAGAAAGATCTAAGTTGCAGTTCCATACTGCCCAATAGGCTTTATGCTCAAATTCGACGGGGAGGTGACACACCTTCCCGTACACCATTCTGAAAGGAGACATGCCTAATTGGGTCTTGTGGGCGGTCCTATAAGCCCACAAAGCTTTCAGAAGTTGGGATGACCAGTCCTTCCTGTCAGGTCGAACAGTAACCTGGAGGATTTTCTTGATCTCCCAGTTTGATAGCTCAGCTGAACCATTAGTTTAGGGGTGGTAGGGAGTACAGATTCGGTACGACACCACGTATTTGGTCATCAGTGACCTGAACTGAGCGTTTGTGAAATGGGTCCCTCCATTAGAAATGATCGCTTGAGGAATCCCGAACCGTGAGAAGATGTTTTGGTGAATGAACTTGATAACGACTTTGTGATCACCGATTTGGGTAGGAATGGCTTTGATCCATTTGGACACATAGTCAACAGCAAGTAAAATGTATTCGAAGCCGTCTGAGATAGGGAAGGGTCCCATAAAATCAATCCCCCAAATGTCAAAAATCTCGCATACCAGAATCAACTATAAAGGCATCATGTCACGAAGGCACATGTTGCCCAAGGTCTGGCAACAGTTACATGCCTTACAGTGATTGTATGCATCCTTGAAAATTGTGGGCCAGTAAAAGGCACACTGGAGGACTTTTGATGCAGTTTTGTTCCCAGAAAAATGGCTACCGCATGCTTGGTCATGGCAGAAGGAGAGTATGTCTTTGATTTCAACTTTCGTGACACGTCGCCGGATGATTTGGTCAGCACCTATGCGGAATAAATACGGGTCTTCCCAAATGTAATACTTGGCATCGGAGCGCAATTTGTCTTTCTTGGCCTTCGGCCAATCAGACGGGATCTGATGTGATTCCAAGTAGTTTACTATGTCAGCAAACCATGAAAGCCCTGTACTAATAGTCAGGAGGTGCTCATCAGGAAAATGCCTTGTGATGGGTCCGGAAGGGTCGATGATCTCAGAAGGAAGGTAGGACAAGTGGTCAGCTATCACGTTCTGTCTTCCCACTTTGTCGCGAATCTCAAGGTCAAATTCTTACAACAGCAAGATCCATCGGATTAATTGAGGTTTCGCATCCTTCTTAGCAAGGAGATGCTTCACAGCTATGTGGTCCGAGTAAATAATAACATGGGAACCTAGGAGATATGATCTAAACTTTTCCAGAGCAAATACTACGTCTAACAGCTGTTTCTCCGTAAAGATGTAGTTACGCTGAGCCTCGTCAAGTATCTTGCTAGCGTAATAGATGACTATGGGTTTCCTGTCAATTTTCTACCCCAAAACCTCTCCTACAGTGAAGTTAGATGCATTGCACATGATCTCAAAGGGTTGAGACCAATCAGGGGACTGTAGGATCGAGACTTGGGTAACTCGATCATGAAGGATCTCAAATGCTTGAGTGCATTCCTTGGAGATTTCAAAAGGTACATCATTGGAGAGAAAAGTGGTTAGGGGGCACGCGATTTTTGAAAAATCAGGGATGAATCGACGATAAAAACCGACATGCCCCAGAAAAGATTGGATGTCCCTTATTAAGCTAGGCATAGGGAGCTTGGAAATCAAGTTGACCTTGGCTCGATCGACTTGGATGCCTCTCTCAGAAATCAGATGTCCCAGGATGATCCCCTCAGGCACCATGAAGTGGCTCTTTTCCCAGGAAAGAACCAGATTCACGTCAATACATCGCCTGAGTATTTGAACCAAGTGTTGGAGGCAATCGTCAAATGATGCCCCAAATACTGAGAAGTAATCCATGAAGACTTCCAGATAATCACCTACCATATTAGAGAATATGGTAAGCATGCTCCGTTGAAAAGTCGCGGATGCATTGCAGAGACTGAAAGGCATCCTTCGGAATGCGTACGTCCCGAAAGGGCAGGTGAACGTGGTCTATGGATTGCCACTTGGTTGTAACCGGAGTACCCGTCAAGAAAGCAAAAGAATCTATTTCCTGCTAGTTTTTCGGGGATCTGATCAATAAACGGTAGTGGGAAATGATCCTTCTTCGTGGAGGAATTGTGTCTTCTGTAATCTATGCAGACTCTCCATGAGTTGGCTATACAGGTCGGTATGACCTCTCCGGTTTCAGTCTTGATGGTGGTGAGTCCTGCCTTCTTAGGCACAACTTGGATTGGACTCACCCATTGACTGTTGGAGATTGGGTAGATGATCCCTGCATCTAACCACTTAATGATCTTCTTTTTCATGACCTCCTGCAGATTATGATTCAAACGTCTCTGCATCTCATGTGAAGGTCGTACGCCCTCTTCGGAATAGATGTGGTGTGTGCAATAAGGGGGGCTTATCCCAATCAATTCATCGAGAGTCCATCCAATGGCTCTATAATGTTGCTGGAGAACAACAATCAAACAGGATTCTTGGTCAGGTGTGAGTTTGGAGTTTATAATCACAGGAAACGTTTGATTGGAACCTAAAAAGACGTATTTCAGATGATCGGGAAGGGGCTTGAGTTCCAAGATGGGATTATCAGCAGCAGCGGGTGGTTTAGAGTGTGTGTGAGGAATAAGGGTAGGAGATATGTGTAGGTTTCTGCTACCACTACTACTAGGAGGGGTGAGATCAGCGTGACGTAAAAAATGCGGAATTCAATATATAAAGCAATCTCACAAAAGAAAAAGCAATCACAAAATGTACACAATTAATTTTTAGGTGGAAACCCAAACCGAGTGAAAACCACCACCTAACCCTCTCGAGTTAGGATTTTCCGATCAACCAAGTTGATCAAAATCCACTAAACCGAATCACTTAAAACGATGGTGATTCAACCTCAATACAACCACGCTACAAGTACGAGGGTAGCGTTCTTCAACCCCTTCTCTCCACGAGAAGGATTTTGTCCCACGAAGGAGACGGGAATTCGCAAAACGAATACCCAACCAAGAGACAAAGATAAAATAAACAATAGTCCTATAGAGCCAACAAAATAATTTAAACCTAGCTTCTATAGGAAATAGGAAACTCCCCTTTGCAAGGAGTGCATCGAGTTGATGACGCGGTGCGTGTGCCACGCGATGGCGCTACGTTGCTCTCGTGAACTACGGCGGGAGAGCGGGTGCGCAAAGCTTGATGCTCTCAAGAGAATGGAGCTTGAGCTTGGAGAGCAAGAGCTAGCTAGGACACAAGAGAGTGGAAAGTGTATTGCAAAGTGTTTCTTGTGTATCTAAGTGTATCTTAGTGTGTGTAAGTGTTGCAAAGGCTCCCCTCTATTTATAGAGGCCTTAGGAAGGCTTTGGAAGGCTTGGAAAAGCTTCCATAGCCGTTGGGTGCAAAGCCCAAGAGAATCAGGCCGAAATCAGGACAATGATTGCATTTGATAGGGTCATCAGACGTCTAATTATGGCATCAGACGTCTGGAAGGCCACTTTAAGACGTCTGATTTCAAGATCAGACGTCTAATTCTGTGCGGGTTTCCTCCTGACTTGAATCAGATCTAAACAAGGTTCTTGTGCAGGTCGATCAGACGACATACAGGACGTCTGGCACTATGTATGGACGTCTGGAAACCTACTTTTACTGTGGGAATTGATTTCCAGACGTTGCAACGGCTAGAAAATCTCTGAGAAGAGATTTTGGGTCAGCTGAGGCAAAACGGTCATTTATCAGACGTCTGGAAAGACCTAAGGACGTCTGATAAGGCTCTAACAGTCATAATCTTGAGTGTATGCTAAGCCAGCCAACGGTCCACTAATTGGACGTCTGGCAAAGTCATCAGACGTCTTCTAAGACGTCTGGTCTAAGGTATGGACGTCTGATTTCATCAGACAGAACTAGCTATATCCAGCCTAACAGTTATCAGACATCTGAAACAACAGTCAGACGTCTTAAAATTCTTTATCAGACGTCTGTTTTTGGAATTAGACGTCTGGAAGTGCTGTTTGAATCCTATATTGGTTTTCTAAGTATTCTACAGAAAACCTAAGTATCCTAGGGTTGTGCCGGTATTCCTAGGACTACTGTTAGGGTTCTTTGAGGCTCTTTAACAAGAAATATCTAAGGAAATAAAGAGCAACAAAAGAAATAAAAAAATACAACAAGTACAAAAGAAGGAAATCTATCCTATTCTTCATTTCCTTCCATCTTCAATCTTTCGCTCCATGCGAACCTCCTCTGTTTTCCGTCAAGCTCTTCCAATCCGTCCTGGATGCGAGCTCGAACTCCGTCTAAACACGTCCTCATTTGCAATTGACCTGAAATCTAGGACTCAAATTGCAAATGTTAAATAACACGTGTTTTGTTATCATCAAAACAAATGATCGTGGTGCTCTAGCACCAACAATATGGGTGTATCTAGATCCGATTCAGACTCCTCCAGTTGTGGGTTTTGATCTTCTTGTGGTTGATTGGGAATGATCAGGTTGTCCTCAATATGCGGTTCATCAACCATGGCTTTGATATACATATTTGTTCTACAACACCGCAATTAATCCCTTGTTGGGCCTTAAAGATGTCAAACTTTAGAGTTTGGTTCCCAAATTTCAACTCTATTTGGCCCTCCTCATAGCTTATGTTGGCCTTAGCAGTGGCTAGAAATGGTCTCCCTAGTATAATTGGTGTATCCCTTGGGTTCTCAAGTGCATCCATATCTAGAACTATAAAGTCCACTGGGAAGTAGAAATCCCGTACCCTAACAATAACATCCTCGAGTATTCCCTTAGGTGACTTAATGGATAGATCAGCTAACTGCAATGTCACCTCAGTCGGTTTAAGCTCGGATTCTTCAAGGTGGTTAAGCAGGGATGTGGGTATTAGGTTTATGGAGGCACCTAGGTCTAGCAATGCTCTATCAAATTGGGTTTCACCAATTTACATGAAATCAAGGGAGTGCCTGGGTCTTTTTCCTTGGGTGGGAGTTTACTCAGGATTACAGAGTTGGCTTGCTCTGACAGTATGATCGGACTCCCACTTTTGGTTCGCGGCTTACGCTTGGGTGTACACACATCTTTTAAGAATCGTGCGTAAGCCGGTACATGGCAGATTGCATCCATCAAGGGGATGTTTATCTGTACCTGTTCAAAGAGCTTGATTAGGTCCTCCTCAAGAGCCACGGGTTTGGTTGTCCTTTTCCCTTGGTCAAGGCCTCGGGAAATGGAACCTTGGTTGGTTCCTCTAGAATAGGTCTAGGTTTCTAATCTGGGAGAGGGACATCCTGGATAACTATCCTAGGGCTCGGGTCACTACCAGGCTTGGAGTGGTCTGGATAAGGTGGGTCTTGGGTTGCTTTACCACTATGGGTTGTTACGGAGTTTAATCCTGCCTAGTTCTGGTTTGGGGTTGGTAAAATGAGTGGCTGCTGTTGATAACCCACGTAAGATGTTGAAGCTTCCATCCCGTCAAGTGATGGAACAGAAGGGGCCTGATAAATCATGTGTGCGTGGCCTGGATTTGGGTTCATAATGCGCCTCTGGGTTAGCATGTTATTTGGGTTCGGCAGAGGTTGTGAAGGAAGTGTGCCCGGTTGGCGGGAATTCGCAATCTGGGCGAGTTGGTTGTGGACCTCTGTGATCTCGTCCTTGTGCTGTTTTTGGATTGTCACATTCGTTCTTTGAATGTCAGCTAGTGTTTGGAGGATGAGAGACATTTGGTCTTGGTTTGGACTAGATTGATAGGTGGGGTTGGGCCGAGGCTGAGGCAGCTGATAAGGACGAGGAGCTTGTGGACGGGGTTGATAAAGTGGTCTTTGAGTCTGAGAATTTCCCGCCCACTGGAAATTGGGATGATTTCGCCATCTAGGGTTGTAGGTGTTGGAAAATGGGTCATTCTGTATAGCGTTGAGGTCTTCGCAGGTCTGAGGAATGTTGACGTGTTCTCGATCGTGTTTTAACAGTTAGTTACGTTGTAGTATAGGTGATCAAGTGTCGTCAACAAATAAAAGTTTTATTACTTGAAAACCTAAGTATCCGAGGTCGAAGATAAGGAGCAATTGGAATTTATTACTAATCTCAAGAATGTAATTGAACAATTAAATTACTCAAAACTTAATTCAAATATAAATGCATAGTTTGAAAATTAATTGTGGCAAAAAGAAGAAATTGGACGTCTGATCATGGGATCAGACGTCTTAAAAATGTGTTTCCCTTCTCTTATTTTTCTTCTTCTGATTTTCCTCCTTTCTTCTTCTTTGAGCTTCTTCTTTCCTTTCTACAGTGCCTTGCTTCTTCCTTCCTATTTTCTTCTGCAGTTACTTTCTCTCTACGGGTCTCCTTCTTCTTCCTTGGTTCTGTTTACCTTCAGTTCCTCTTCTTCTTCTTCTTCTTCAGTTCTTCTCTTTTTCCTTCGCCTCTTCCTTTTCTTCTCTTTTTCCTCTGCGAAGGCTTCCTTCCTTCTTCTTCAGTTCTGTTTCCCTTGGCGTTTCTTCTCCTTTTCTGTCTTGCCTTTCTTCCTTGGCAGAGCCTCCTTCCTTCTCTCTTCCTCTGCTTGCAGAGGCTAAGTGTTGGCTTCTTCCTTCCTTCCTTGCACAAACCACAGCAAAGCAAAACCTATCCCTCTACCCGCACCCGCGCGTCTCTCTCTCTCTGTGTAAACTACTCATCAGCACACTCTCCCAGAGCCGGGTAAACGGGTCGGATCTCGTGCTTGGGTCCAGGCGCACCGGCGTGAGGGTGGTGCGCGAGGAGTGCTCAGGGCAGTGTCGGGTCGGGTCACCAGATTCGTGTGGTGAAATCATGGACGAGGCAGTGAGATAGGTGAGGGACCTCACCCCAAGTGCATTCGGAGGCAACCGGCTGATATGACAAAATCAATATAAGTCACTCCAGCGTTTTGTAAGTTAACGATGTGGCACTAATGCTCACGGCCTTCTCTCGCACGCCCGCAGCAGACCATGCCTTTAATTCCCACAACTGCAGGCTCTGTGGCGTCGCTCCCTGGACCCCTTGTCTTCGCGATGACTCCCCGAGTTAGCTGCACCTGGAGCCCTGCAGTCTTGCGACCTGGAGCAAGCGTGGAGCTTCTTCAAGTTACCGCTAATGGCGGTAGGGGCGTGAAATCTGTCAGACACAAAAAGAGCCTCTCGGCTTAATCAGATCACCGGGGGACCTTCGCCGTGTCATGGCGAAGGTGAAGCACTAGGTGGCAGGCCGTGGGGTGGCCTAGGCGTGCGTGCCTAGGTCACCCTGTGGCTGGATGGATGGGTGTGTTCGGGGGGCTGTTGGGTAGGTGTAGAGGGACTGTGGATGGGCGGAGGTTATTCAGTGAGGTGAGGCGGAGGTTATGCGATGGTCGGCGAGGTGTGTGGGGCTGCGGAGCGATGGGAGTGTCTCGCCGGAGGGTGGCCGGAGATGAGGAAGGTGGTGGTGAACAGCGTCAGTCGAGGGATGTTTGATGAAATAAAATGAGGGAGATGAAAGAGGGGATAGATAAGAATAGTTTTCACCTAGCTAAAGGGATGAAGGGGACGAGGAGGTGGTCGGCAGTACCTGCTGTCACCGGAGAAGAAGACGTCCAGTGGGGGAAGACGGCGGCGACGACGGGGCTAGGGCAGCTCGCGCGGGTGTTGCGTGACGCAGAGGAGGAAGAGGAAGACGGCTCTGCCATTGGTTTTGTGGCAGAGCAAAGAGGAAGAGGAGGGGGGCTCGCTGGACCCCTTGGCAGGAGAAGAAGAAGATGAATTTGAGGTGGAATCCTGGCCAAGTCATGCTGAGGAGGTGCGGCCGGAGTTGGGGTTTAATTTATAAGTGCTGGCCGTGCTTCTGGTGCGTGGAGGGCACGTCTTCTGCCACCGACATCTCACCGGAGATGGAAGGTAATTAGATACCCAAATCTCTCGTGCGTTCGCACGAGAGATTGGGTGTAAATCAGGGGTTGTGATCGGGCTCAGATGGAAGGGGATTCCTCAGAGAATCTCCCTTCTATTTCTGGGAGGAGATCTCTGAGGGATCTGAGAGTATCCCCCCTGTCTTCCTCGCCGGAGAAGTATTCTCTCCCCAATAATGGCGGAGGGACCTGATTGTATGATTGGTGAGAAAGCTAGGGGGGCTTATGTGATGGTTTTCAAAAGATAGGGACCAAAATGTGATTGGGTGTACTAAATTGCAAAGTAGGTCAAGATGACCTCCCCTTAGGTCCAAATTTTGGTACAAACCTTATTTAGACCTAAGGAATCCAATGGTGAAGTTGGATTTTAGATTTGACCACGTTTGACTGGATATTTTACGTAAAAACCTAAATTAGGTCAATTGATATGCTAAGACCCCAATCCAGGTCAAACTAGGTTCCAAAGGCCAAATTGAATGTTCTAAACCCTAGGGGATATTTTTCCATGATTTTTAGAGGATTTAATTGACTTTTATATTGACCATAACCTTATTGAATTAAGTGGATCTGTTTTAAGGTTACAAGATGTCATTTAATTCCTGGATTGCATATGAACCCATTTCTGATTGAATCAACCCACTTTTTATCTCATTTAGACCATTTGACTTATGCTCTATCTCTGAGAAATCCCATTTATGTACTGCAATGGTAAAATTACAGTTTTAACCTTTATTTCATGTTTTCTTCTCAGAACACTTATTCCTTCAATTAAGCCCTCTTCTAGGTTATGTAGGAGCTTTTATTCTCTTTATTAGGTCAAAATGAGCTAGTTATGGCTCATGATGAGGCTCTCATCAAGGAACCTCAGGAAAGTCAGAATATGGGGGTTCAGAGCTCCCCCGACTAGAATAGAGTGGATCGGAGGTTCCTCCGATCCGGGAGTCAGACGGGGGTGGATATGGGTCCATCCTCGGAGAAGATCGGTGGAGAATGTTTTGCACAGTTTCCCTCACAAGTGGTGGCTGTGCAAAAGAGTTCTGCACAGAGGTGGCTCGCTGCAAATGCCGAGTCAGCTCGTCCACCTTCTTCTCGATGATAGGGAACTTATCCAATCGACTGGCCATCAGTTCCAAGTCGACGGATGCGGACAAGCCCTGCGTCTCATGTGCTCCCCTAAGATTTGTCAATGCGCAGGCATTCGTCTGGTTGAATACACCCATGGAGTCATTGTTGATGGAGTTCTCGCACATATTTTCGAGAATCTCCCACACCGTGTCTTCATGCTGACCCATGATGTTCCCTACGCAAGTTGCATTGATGAATAATCTAATGTCCTCACGGAGTCCCTAGTAAAAAGACTGGACTTGTTCTCATTTAGGAACTCCGTGATGGGGGCACTTTCTCATGAGATCCAAGAAGCGGTCCCATGCCTCATGAAGAGGTTCTCCCATTTGTTGGGTGAAATGAGTAATCTGATGGCGCAAGGCGTTTGTCCGTCCAACGGGAAAGAACTTTTTCAAAAACTCGGACTGAAGTTCATCCCATGTGTTGATTGGAGGAGTCTGAGTCTGATACCAATGAGCAGCCTTGTCCATGAGGGAGAAAGAAAACATCTTCATGAGCAAAATATCTCAGTTTTGTGCATCTAACCCGAAGGTCTGGGCCCGATTCTTGAGTTGTTTGATATGCTAGAATGGATTTTCGAAGTTAAGCCCATAAAATTTTGATACGGCATGAATCATATTGGGCTTTAGTTCAGAATCAAGTCCTCCAGCCGAGATTCGGACTCGAGGCTCGATTGCCACCGCAATGGGATTATAATGATCTCACATCATGGGATGTTGCGGTGGGTTCATGAAGTTTTGGAAGAGGTCATTTAAACGCTGAAGCTGGTGCTCAAGATTATTTTCTTCGTCAACAGGCTGTGCCATGATGGAAGAAGAAGGAGAACTAGGTTCATAATCAGAGGAAAGGTCAATGTGGTGGGGTTGCTACACAAACAGAGGTACCGAGGTTGGGCCTTGGGGAGAGTGGATTTCTAAAGGAGGTTTCAAGGACCTCCTACCAAATATGCACCGATGGATTGGATGAGATTAGAATGTGCTGGACCCAATCGAGACACCCAAAAATATGTTGGGTGACTATAAAGGCTCGGGGCAGATGATATCCCTTAGTCGGAAAGGTCGTCCACCTGAGAATTACCTGGGCAGCCAGAGAGGGAGAGTCCCATGAAGACCCCCCTACATGGTAGAGCATCCCCATGGGTTACAGGGTTTCTCCCACTCGACCTCTCTTTTCACTGAATGGGGACCTTGACCTCTTAAGTCTACCGCTTTTAGTTAAGATCAAGGTGCTTAGGGTTCCACTTGAAGTTTAAGCCTTTTGTATGCAAAGTGATCTAATTTAAAGGTTAGTTGACCCAAAGGATCAACTTCACCTCTTTGTTCCTTTGAGAGCTTCTTAGGTCCTTTCTTTTAGGGTTCAAGTAGATTAAGAGCTTGATTTGCTTAGGGTTTCTCTTGGATAGATCTTTTCAAATAAGGCTTAGGCACATCTCGTTTTGAAATTTTTGAATCTTTGCTTAGAAGATGTGTCCCTAAAACCCTAGCTTGTAATCCTTAGGTGGACTCTAGTTGGTCCAATTTAGTTGCCTCAGAAATGGGTATCTAGGGCTCAATTAAGAAGGTTTTAGCCCTAGTTACCTTAAGTGGATGTGCAATTAAAATGTGTTGAAAATAAAAACCAGGAAACTCTTGTGGATTACTAAATATGGAAGACATGTAGCCCTAGATTGATTTTTCTCGCTATTTCTCCTTTTCAGATTTTGAGGGGATTAAGAGAAAGGGTTAAAAGGTTACCTATTCCCTGGTGTGGTTGTTGTGCGACTGCATTTCTCTCCTCGGGTTTTCCTGAAACAAGCACAATAAAAGAGAGAAATTAAGTCAGTAATAAATCAAAAATTATGATTAAAGCTTCTAAAATGCCCGTTGCTTCCTGGCAACGGTGCCAAAAATAATTGATGTTCTACGATGAGATTGTGTTTTTAAAAGGATATTCGTTGCAGTATATTTGAAAACGTCGTATAAACGATTATAAATTTTTATTACTCGAAATTTAAAAATATTCCGAGGTCGAACTCAAGGAGCAAATTGGTATTTAGAAGCAAGATCCACAATTCTCAAAATTTACTTGAAAGATAATGTTCAATAATGCATTGTATATAAAGGCTAGAGAGTAAAAATAAATAGATTTTTCTCTTTTCTTCCTTCTTCTCTTCTCTCTTTCTTTTTCTTTGCTTTCTCTCTTCTCTTCTTTCTCTGTCTTTCCTGTCTTCAGATGTGTGATTCTGTGAATCGGACGCCTTAACTGGTGATCTGCTACAGTGCTTCTTCAGCCTTCTTTGGCTTCTTCTTCTCTTCTTGCTGCTGCAGCTTCTTCCTCTTCTTTTCTTCTTTTGGCTTTCCTCTTTAGCTTCTTCTTCTTTTCACGACTAAGTCCTTCCTTCAGCTGCTCTCTGCTGCACCTCCTCTTCTTCAGCAGCTCCTTCTTTCCCGCAGCTGCTTCCTCTTCTTCTTCCTTGCTCTTCCTCTTTCCCGCAGCTGCTTCCTCCTCTTCTTCTCCTTCCCTGCACAACACAAAGAAGCAAAACCTACCCCCTACCCTCCCCATGTCTCTCTCTCTCTCTATTTCTCTCTCAGGACACAGCTCTCCTAGAGCCTTTCTCGGGTAAACGAGTTGGATTTGCGTGCCCGGGACCGAGCCCACCGGCGTGCAGTGGTGGGCGAGGAGTGCACGGGTAGTCAGGTTAGGCAGCCTGGTCCGCGGAGGAGTGAGCGCGGACAAGGCAAGTGAGTGGGCGAGGGGACCTCACCCCGTGATTCGGAGGCGATAAGGTGAGAACACTTTTTCAATTTATTCTGGTGTAGGCACTCTATCGTATTCGAGGTGGGACTATCTGTCCACCTTTCTTTGCGTGCGCCTGCGGTAGGGACAAGGACTCCAATTGCAATAGTTGCGATGGCTTTTGACTCTAATTGATGGCTTGGAGTTGTGCGCGAGTGTCTTCCGTGCAACCTAGGACAGTAACCTGGAGATGGCGAAAACTGGAGCTCGCTTCAAGCTTGCTTCAAGCTCTACGCCAATGGCGAAAGACGCCTGCCACCTGAAATCACCAAGACGGCCTCACGGCCACGTTAAAACGCTCAGGAAGCTCCGCCAAGATACGACGAATATGCAACGGTGGTCGGCGTGTCGTGGGGATGCCTGTGCAAGCGTGCCTAGGGCACACTGTGTGAGTATGTGTGGGTGTGTTCGGGGGTGCTTTTGGGTGAGTGGAGGAGTGACTGATGTGAGGGGTTGTGATCAAGGAGTGATGGTGGAGCTTCTGAGGGGCGATGGTGGATGGAGGCGTGGAGTGGCGAGGGCACCTCGCCGGTGGTCTGTGATTGCGCAGCAATCATAGGTCTTAATTGGCCTAGATTAAGCTAGGACTTAGCATAAGTTAGGGTTATTCACGCATACATATGCATTGTCTGCATCTTTACTGCTTTCCTTTAGCTATGCATGAAATAATGTTATAATGTGCTGATTAAGTGCATTATATCAATTGCAGGCAATAAGCTGATCAGGAGCTGGATCTGAAGCTGGATCAGGAATAATAGGAGTTGTAGCAGAGCTGGAGCAGAAGGCCTAATTTAGATGTAGGAATAATAATGTAAGGGGGTTAAAAGTTTGCTATTCTATTAAGTAGAAATAAAGCAGTAAAATGTGAAGAGCTTAGGTCCATCCTAGCCCTAGGATAGCCTAGAGACTTCCCTAAGCCTTAGCCACCCTTAGATTAGGTCACAACACCCTAGGAAGCCCTAAAACCCTAGTTCCAACCCTTCTCTGGACGTCCAGATAAGTTTTAAGACGTCCAGGACCCTTAGCCAACTCCCGCACACTTCAAACCCACTTCTGCAGTGTTATTGGACATCCAGACACTTTGTCAGACGTCCAATTTCTATAGAATACCCGAAACAGAGCCTGAAATCCTTCTTGACTCTGATTGGATGTCCAGACAACAAGTCTGGACTTCTGATTTTTGAGTATAAGACATCTGATTCTATTATTAGATGTCTGATACTGCTCTCTAATTCCTGTTTTTAGATTTAAGCCTTGATCTTGGATCTCTAGGTCCCTAAACCGAATTCCAACCCCATAGGAACCTAAATTAAGGTGCCCTAACCCTAGTACATCACCTCTAAACCCCCCTAAGGACCTAATTAGGTCCTCACTAAACCTAATTGACTTGGATCTTAGTCAATTCCATCAGCCTATTCAATTGGACTCATTGAGTCCAATTGAGCCCTGATCTCAGCATATACTGTCCAATTGGACTCAGTGAGAGTCCAATTGACTTAGACCTGACTTAATTGAGTTGTTTTACTCTCAATTAAGTTTCCACACACCCAATTAAACTTGTATTAAGTTTAATTGCACTTTGCCTTATGAATTAGGGTTTATAACCCTAATTTGAGACCTACCTTGACCTAAACCCACTAGAACCCAACCTAATCAACCTAGCCACCTAAGTTTTGACCCACACATACCCACACACACCCACACACACCATGCACACAAAAATATCTAGCCTAGAGTTCTCTAGAACTCTCTACCATGTGTGGTTGCCTTGGTTGCCAAAAATAGCAACCAAGAGCCATTCAATTTTTAGATCCACATTTGGTAGATCTAAAAACCACCTTCCACCCTCTCTCTCTCTCACTTTCCCACGAGCTCCCACCATAGGCCTCTCTAGAGAATTCCATAATTCTCTAAAGAGCTTCCCTTAGGTCTATAAAAAGACCCCTTGGGTGGCCATTTGCACCCATTCACTTCTTTGGCAATTGCACTCCATTGGTGCCATTCACGCCACCTCCATAGTCACTCCACCTCCACGAGCTCACTATCACCACCATGGAGGACACCATGCCGGGATGCTGGATCAACCCTACCTCTCTCCAAGGGTCGGCCTAAGCTACATTGGCCGCCCCTCATTCTCCTCTCAACCACTCCAAGGCCATCGGAGACCACCCCTAAATGCCCTCTATTCTTCTAGCTTTAAATCATGCTCTTCATAATATTTATTGCTTTCATTTACTGCTTAGTAGTGTAGTCTTACTTCTCCCCCAATGATGCATGCGAAATCCCCCCGCTGATTCTTGTATGCAATCATTTTCTGGTAGTTAGATTTAATTTTAAATTTAATTTTAAGCATTCATGTATAAGCTTTCCTCTAGATTTCCTTGTGCAACAACTCTCCCACGATGAATGAAATTTCATTTTATATATATATATATCTCTTATGTGTTTGAAATCACCTTGAGCTAAATGATTATCATATTTGCGTGATTTAAGTGCCTGTTCTTTAACCGCCTATATATTACGCACCAGCATGTTGTTTAAATAAAATAGAGCGGCTTGAAGATCGATTTCAAAAATAAAAACAACGCCTCCCAGAGACGAACGACCGGGACTCAAAGTCTCGTTATTTTCAAAACAATATCTTTGTTGGATCGTATTTCGCAACTATACTACGACGCTTTTATCAAAAATGCGATCTACGTTTTCTCCCAACAGTCTGTCGGAGGTGGAGACGATGGTGGTGGTCTGTGGCAGTTGAGGGGTTGAAAATAAAAATTGATAAGGGGGAAATAAAGAGGGGAGGAAGAGGTACTTATCTAGGGTGTTTAGAACGAAGGGGGGAGGCGAAGGGCGAACGGCGGGTGTCTGCCTTCACCGAAGATGAAGACCCTGTGGTGAAGAAGCGACGACGAGGAAGAGGGTTAAAGGAGCGTGCGTTGGTACGGCGCGGGGCTGAGGAGTACGGTGGAGATGGCTCTACCACTGGTATTGTGGCAGAGAAACGAGAAGAGGGAGGGAGAGTCGCTGGAGCTTGCGGGCAGTTGGCCAGAGTGAGGAGGAGACGAAATTGGGGGGCAATCTTCGACCAAATCAGGCTTGAAGGAAGCGGAGGGATCTGGGCTTCCTTAAATAGGCAAGGACAGAGGGAAGATTCGCGAGGAAACGACGGGAAAAGAACGTCGGAGGTAAGACCGGAGGAGACCCATACCTCTCAAGCATTTGCATGAGAGGTATGGGGCGTTTCAGGGAATGGAGAGCTGCCCATGCGGTAGGGGGCTTCGTAGGGAGCTTCCCTTTCAAATCTGGGAGCGGCTCCCCATGAAATCGAGAAAACCTCCGCGCAAAGTCCTCAGAGTTATGGGTCCCTGCTGTGATGGTAGAGGGACCGAAATGAAGAAAGTGACGAAGAAGTTGAGGGGGGATTTGCAAGGATTTCAAAAAGTTAAGGGTCTGAATGTAATTTTGTGGACCAAATTGCAAAATAGGTCAAGATGACCTTCCCTTAGGTCTAAATTTTGGTATAAACCTAATTTGGACCTAAGGAATCCAATGGTGAAGTTGGATTCTAGGTTTGATTATGTTTGACTAGAAATTTTGCATGAAAACCCAAATTAGGTCAAATATTAGGCATAGACCCCAATCTAGGTCAAAATAGGTTCCAAAGGCCAAATTGAAGGTTCTAAACCCTAGGGGATATTTTTCCATGAATTTTGGATGGTTTAGTTGATTTTTATATTTCCTGGAACCTTGTGAGTTTAAGTGGATTTGTTTTAGGTTTACAGAATATCATTTAATTCATAAATTTCATAATAACCCTTTTCTGACTGAACCATCCCATGTTTTCTCTTATTAAGTCCAATTGACCTATGTTTAGACCCTTAGAAATCCCGTTGATGCACTGCAATGGTAAAATTACAATTTTACCCCTTGTTTCATGTTCTCTTCCCAGATCAGTGTTTCCTTGAATTAAGACTTTCTCTTGGTTATGTAGGAGCTCCTGTTCACTTTATTAGGTCAAAATATGCTAGTTAGGGCTCATGATGAGGTTCTCATCATGCTTTCAGGAGTTGAAGGAGAGACTGACTTCAGCTCCTGTGCTTACCATCCTAGACAGCTGTGGCGGGTTCGTGGTTTACACCGACGCCCGTTCCGGGGGTTAGCTGGTGTGCTCATGCAGTGGGGTCACGTTGTCGCTTA
The DNA here is from genome assembly GCA_037157565.1 of Thalassia testudinum. NCBI lineage: Eukaryota > Viridiplantae > Streptophyta > Magnoliopsida > Alismatales > Hydrocharitaceae > Thalassia > Thalassia testudinum. Next base: position 77,525,081 of record JAZHRO010000022.1, on the reverse strand, counting down.
CGCTTCGCAGAAACTGGAGCCCCATGAGCATAACTACCTCACCTATGACTTAGAGCTGGCAGTAGTTGTCTTCGCACTGAAGACATGGAGGCACTACCTGTATGGTGAGATATTTGAGATCTTTACAAACCACAAGAGCCTCAGGTACCTGTTTAACCAGAAGGAGCTCAACCTGAGATAGAGATGTTAGAGCTCTTGAAGGACTACGACTGCAGCATCTCCTACCACCCAGGGAAGGCCAATGTTGTGGCCAACACCTTGAGCCGAAAGGTGCCCGCCCACTTGGCCAGCTTGCAAGCACAGAGTTGGAGACTCATGGAAGAGGTGGGCAGTTGGTGACCCCGAGAATCACGGGGGTACTACGGGGCAGTGACAGTGACGCGACATCACGACCAGAGCTAATAGACCGCATTATTGCAGGACATATGGCCGATCCGTATTTACAGACACTACGAGACAGGGTGTTGATAGGGGACCTAGGAGACTTTTCCTTCTTAGATGAGATACTACACATGAGGGGACGCCTATGCATTCCTAGAGACGAGTTGTTGAGAGAGCTCCTAACTGAGGCACATGGGTCCAGGTTCACCATACATCCCAGGAGCACAAAGCTGTACCATGACCTACGACGTGACTTCTGGTGGAGAGGGATGAAGCGGGATGTTGGTGAGTTTGTCCAGCAGTGCTTGGTATGCCAGTAGGTGAAGGTCGAGCACCAGAGGCCTGCAGGCCCGTTATAGCCACTTCCTGTGCCAGAGTGGAAGTGGGAGAGTATCACCATGAACTTGGTGGTGGGTCTACCAATTACCCAGCAGGGACATGATGCATTTTGGGTGATAGTAGACCGGTTGACGAAGACGGCACGGTTCCTGCCGATCCAAGTCACCTTTAGGCCAGCATAACTAGCTGAGAGACATATCAGAGATGTGGTACGTTTGCACGAAGTCCCTCGCGAGATCGTATCCTACAGGGATACTCGTTTCACCTCCCAATTTTGGGCAGAGTTTCAGCAGGCATTAGGGACCCGTCTGAGTTTCAGTACCGCCTACCACCCCTAGACAGACGGGCAGTCAGAGCTCACCATACAGACACTCGAGGACCTCCTATGCGCTTGTGTACTAGACTGGAGAGGCTCCTGGGAGGACCATTTGCCCCTGGCAGAGTTTGCATACAATAACAGCTATCATTCGAGTATCGGCATGGTACCTTACAAGGCTCTGTACAGGAGGAGGTGTACTGCACCCTTGAGTTGGGTCGAGGTGGGGACCAAGTGGGAGGTTGGCCCCAGGTTGATCCGGCAGAGTCAGGAGGTGATAGAGAAGATTCACAGACGGCTTCGTACTGTTAGGAGTAGGTAGAAGAGCTATGCAGATAAGAAGTGTAGAGAGGGACGGTGCGAGGTTGGGGATCACATCTTTCTCCGTGTTTCGCCCATAAAGGGCTTGTAGCATTTTGGGATGAAAGGGAGGCATGCGTCGAGGTTTGTGGGACCCTTTGAGGTCTTAGAGCGAGTAGGACCCGTTGCTTACCGCTTGCCCTTTCTCCCCAGCTTTCTGGAGTACACGACATGTTCCATGTGTCCAACCTTAGGAAGTACGTCACCGATCCTAGCCACGTTCTGAGCCACGAGAGCGTCGAGGTGGGAGATGACCTGACCTATCCCGAGAGGCCAGTACAGATACTAGATAGAGCCGTCCGGAGACTGAGACGGAAGCAAGTACCACTGATGAAGGTCTTAAGGAGAAGCCAGCGATACGAGGAGGCGAGTTGGGAGCTTGAGGCGGCAATGCAAGAGCAGTACCCGAAGCTTTTTGAGGGTACGTCTCTTTAGACATACTTTGATCCTTTTTAAGTTTGTTATGCGCAATACACTTCTTTTTCCGCACCCTACTTAGCTCAAGTTTCGAGAACGAAACTTCCTTTAAGTTTGTACTATTGAAATGACCCGCCGCTCTTTGATTGGATAAGACGTCTGGATAAATGGCAGGACGTCTGAAAGTAAGAAGAATCGTACATTCTTGTGCTTTCCCCATGCACTTGACATGGACATCCCCCTCCTTCCTCACCAAACCCTAATCGCCAATTATTTAAGCCCCCCACACCCTTCCTCTTTCTCCCCATCACCACCACACACCACCTCCATCTCCTTTCCCCCTCCCAGCAGCCATCTTCTTTCCCCTCCCCTAGCGCAGCAAGTGGAGAGGTAGAAGAGGGACGGGACGTGGAGGAGGAGAGGAGAGTGTCAGTGAGGAGAGAGAGTGTGGGAGAGGAGAAGGCTTGGGGGAGCTCGCGAGTGCACGGTCGAGAGCTCGTGTGAGGAGGAGGAGCTCGTGAAGGGGAGCTTCGTGACCTCCTGAGGCTGCTGGCGTAGCAGTTGCAGGCGATGCGGAGGAGTCCGCGTGGAGAAGAAGGCTCGTGAGGGAGTTCTGCATACTGGATTTTTTCCAGTATCAGACGTTGTTGAACATTCGAGTTGCTACGCTAACGTGTTTGGTTTTGAAAAACCTGTCGTTGTAGTTTGAAAGTGAAGAACTCATGTTCAACAAATAAAATTTATACCGAAATTGAAATTTCGGGTCAAACACAGGGAGGCGGATGTTTGATTTAAAAACTATGCATTTGATTTTATTTGTCATGAAGTGATTCAATTGATTAAAACTATCTAACTATTTACAATAAATAGAAGAGAGAGAGAGAATATTACAAACAGAAATCAAAATGAGATGTAGAATGAACAGGGAATTCATCATTAAAGAGATTGTTTGTTTCACTAAACATTACAACTAGAAAGCGGAAAACAATTACACTAGAAAGTAGTAAATTTACTCTAGAAAGCATTAAAAGAATGGAGAGAGAAATATCCTCCTCGACGGTCACTTGGAGGACGAGCCAAACTACTCTAGAAAGCAGTAAATCTATTCTAGAAAGCAGTAAAAAGAATGGAGAGAGAAATATCCTCCTCGACGGTTGCTTGGAGGACGAGCCGAACGGGACGATGCCTGGATGAAGGAGGGCGAAGCAGAAGAACGGGAACGGGCCAGCACGTCATCGTCGTCGTGGGATCCACTTCCAAAGGGGGATGAAAATTTGACTTTATCTCGCGAGAAGCATCCCGGGTGTGGGACAAGCTTCTCTTGAGCTTTGGAGAGGGAGAGAAGAGAAGGAAGGGATGATAATTTCGTGTGGAGGGGATCTCCTTTTATAGTTGCGAGGAGTGAGGGCAATTTGGTCATTTAAATCTTAAAACATTAAATAAGGGGTCTTTAGTGACGGATAAAACCGTCGCTAAAGCCCCATCGTGGGCGTAGTGGGCGCTACCCACGCGGCTGCTTGCTTTCTCGCGCGCTGAATGCACGCTCACGTTCGCTGAATCTCAGTTGTCCGATCGCGAGATCGGACGGCTTAAGTTACGCCCTCCCCGCTCCTTAACGTGCGCCTTCCCGCGTACGATCCTGCGTGAGACGCAGGCGTGCGATAGTGCGTGGGCGCTATCGAGCGCTCGTAGCCACTCGATCGAGATCTGACGCTCGCCCACGCCCGCTCGTCTACGCCGCTCACCCTCTTGTGTGATTCGATTGCACGTCGCCTGCTCGCGATAAAACTCTCGCCTGCTGCGCTGCGGAGCGTGGATGGACGCGTAGATGTTTTAAGGTGCGCGTATCCATAGCCGTTGGATCGAGATCCAACGACCCAGATCGCACGCCAAATATTCTTTGAAAAAGCAGCGGCGGTCTTAAGGGCCGGTTGGACGGCTGAGATGGCACCACATGGCGCCATCTTCGCCGTCCATCTTCTGGATGTTGTAGATGGTGCCACGGGTGTCGGATTGAGTCGATTTTCGCGCTGTTAGGCTGCGATTGTCGATCCGAATCCATCCGTGCGGTCAGATTTGTCGTTTGATGTGTGGATTTACACTATCTTGGCCCTTGATCTTCTAAGATTCCCCAATCTCTATCTGATGCTCCAAATGTCTGATTAGGGCGATCTTGGAGTCGTTGAACTCCAATCGTCGCCCTGATCACATCTATACAGTTGGATCTTCGATCCGAGGCCTCGATAAAAAGTTTGCCTTGTTCAAGCACATAAAAGGTGACAATTAACCTCCATTTTATTCAAACTATTCTAAATGCAAGATGATGCATGTTATGCAATATTTATAGCATGCAATGCAATCCTATGCTTAAGAACATGCATAAATAGACATCCTAAGTAGTGTAAATGTGTTTACATCATACCCCCATGCCTATCTTTTGCTAGTCCCTAGCAAAAACTATATGCTATTTATAAAAGAATTAGGTTGGATTATTTGGGCATGAGTTATTTTCAATCATTAAGGAACTGTCTACTTAGGATCTGAACTTTCAAAGACACAACAGTGCCCGAGTATCTGCCAAAATGCAGACCGCCTCAAGCCCTAGCCTTATTCAAAGAAAATTTTCTTTTTCTCTTTTTCCTCTTTTCTAATTTTTTTGGATTTTCAAGTTTTAGGGTTTAAGAGTGGCTTTCTACGGCCATTCAACTCACCCAAGATTTGATGAGAACCCTAAGTTTTAAGCATCTTATTGTGAATGTGATAGACTCGTTGACCAGCAGTTAAAACAGACTTCGGATTTCTATGCCTCTGGGTGACCTCAAAAAGAATTCTGCCTAAAGGTGTATCTTTGCAACTGGTAGCTTTCTCCCTACATTTATTTTTTTTACGGGGTCAACACAAGGGTGAGTCCAGTGTATATCTCCCCGATTTATTCTATTTCTCTGCTTCTTCCTAAGTGTTTTGGGAATTTTCAGTGCATTTGTTGAGCTGAGTTCTGGACAACTAGTCGATGAGCTGTTACCACCGACAACTTGCCAGTCATATTCGTGCGGCGAAGTGTGGCTTATTTCTTCTTTTTTTTTCCTTTTCTCTTTGATTTTTTTTTTTAAAGTAGGTGGCTTCCCTTGTCTAAGATTTACCTAAAGGCAGCAAAAAGAGAAAGGTCCAGTGACTGGGCTCTAGACAACCTACCTATGGGCTGTTACCCACGATAACTTGCCAGCCATATCACCCTAGAAGGTTCATTAGCTACCCAATTTCCGTTAGAATCGTCGAACAACGAGTTAGTGACAAGATAGTGTGTAGATGCTTAAGACTCAAAATTCCCTCAAATCAGAGAGCAGGTTGGTAAGTCATGTACTTATCACCCAAACTTATTTACTCCAATTAAAATAGAATTTAGGTTGGCGAGGACTCGAAAATAAATCCACATTTTAGTGGATACACGGGCTGATTAAGTCCAAAGACCTGAAGGGTCTTTGTGTTTAGATCATAATGTAGTATTTCATAAGATTGAAAATTTTCTTAAACCCAAGTTTTCCTTCCTAATTCCACATTTTTTTTAATAAAAATAAACAAATCTACGGAGCTAATGAATAAATTCAGAGATGAATATCCACCCCCCATGCCTATCTAATGCAATGTCCTCATTGTATTAAAAAGACATAAAATAGAGTGGAATAACGTAGAAAGCACCTGAATTGCGTGAATGTCAGGTCCGCTCCGAGATAGAAACTAAAGGAACTGTATATGTGCCGAATTTAGTGCCTTCAGCTAGGCACATTATACAAAGAAGAGAAATGAAGAATACACAAGTGCAGGTCAGAATCAGAATAAACAGAAGAAACCTCCAACCTGTCAGCAGATGTCCACAGATGTGGACCAGATTGTGATGCAGACCCATACCCCATAATCGAGAATATCTTAGGTTCTGGATAAAAATTACCCAAAACCTAAAATCTATACGCAAGTGGGGTCGGGCTTGCGATTTATGAGGATGCAACCTAAGACCAAAAAGTCGGGTTACAGAAAATTGAAGCTCAAAAGGATAATCATTGAATGCGTGCTTGGGTTGGACATCCTCAAAACAGATGTCGTAAGGGTTCTGATTTAATGGTTTCAGCTTAAAAGGAACCCTTCGACTCAATCTTCTATTTCCTCCAAAGTTAACTTCCCAAATCAGAACTTCCCAACTCCTATCCTCCTCGATTAGAATGTTAAATTTCGAGACCTCTTGAATGTTAATCACCCTGTCTGAAATCTCCAAATTTAAATGATGTGGCTAAATCAAAATTGACTTGGGTCTAATTATCTCAGAAATAGAATCATCAATAAGTTCAACGGGGTGTAACTGACAATCAGGGCATTGAATTGAATCCTCCAGAAAATGCGATTCTGGATTCGTAATGTGTGCCCTAATAAGATCAGTTTCCTCAGTTCTTGGGCTATCAAATGATTTTTCAGATTCCTCAGGCACAATCGTCTCACAAAAATTGTGTTCTATAAACTCGTGTGAGACTTCGCAACTTGAATCTTCACCATCAGAATGAAGGAAATCAAGATCCGTATTAATGTATGTCCCAAAATCATCTGTCACTTTCTGGTCCATGGAGACATACGTTTCCTCGTACCTTGGCTTAGGGATCTCAAGTGAAGAAATTAGATTTTCCTTAATTGGTTGCTCTAATTCAACTTGGTCAACCTCGTAACACGTGTTCCCCCCAACAGGTTCCTGAGCAGGTTCTGTCATTGGCTTTCCTGAAGGGAGTTCATCCTGGGAATCATCCCATGATTGAATCAAAGCGACCACGAATCTCATCCCCAATTTCGCTAATTTCCTAAGTAGAAACTTACTCGGGTTCTTATCCTTAACATCCTGGAGCCAATCCAACAAAGACTTGTTCAAATTATCAATCATTTTAATTAGGGGCTCTAATCTCTCAATGCAAGGTATTGGCTGAACTTCTAAAGATTGTATGATATTCCTCAAGTTAGCCAGAATCTTTTCTTGAACCTGGTTACCCTAAACCAAATGAGTTGGTTCAGGGTTGGGCGGGTTTGGGATCAATGTAGGGGAATTAACGAATTGAGATTCGTTATACCCTCCCTGATAATAGGTCATTTCAGATTGTTCAAAAGGTGGTGATGACCTAAAGGCATTGTAATAAGAGAATGGGTAAGAATTAGTGTATCCTTCTTGATTATAGATCGTATTAGGTTGTTCATGAAAGGATGGTGATCTACAATCGATGTAGCTCTGAGAAGGATAAAAATCGCAATCATGGTGTTCAGGGTTAGACCCTAAACACGGAGGTCCAGAACTGTATCCCCAATCCGAGTTATCCCAACTAACTGATGGTTGATGACAGTATGAGTCGGGATAATCGTAATGTTGAGGATAATTCAAAATAGGAGGGAAAGAGTGGGAATGCGTGTAATATGTGAAAGTATTCATGAGAGACAGGAGGAAGAAAGGCGCCCTATAATACAAACAATCAAACCTGTCCTTAAGTGGGTTAGCCTACAGACCTACAGACTCCCAAAACCTGTCTTAAGATAGAGGAATGATTTGATCTACTTCTGTCTGTTCAATCCAACCAGTTAGAAGGAGGGACTAGGGAGAAGGTTCTTCCTTCGGCTTGCGCCTTCGGTTCCTAGTGTACCCCCCAGCTGCGATCGTTTGATTCTACTTCTCTAGCTAGACATCAGATTGAACAGTAGAAACAAACTAACTGAAAATAATCTCGTTCTGGGCTCTGAAGAGTGAGTCGAATCCTTAAGGCCAACGTCTACTCTGTTTTATTTAGGGCTAGGTTTGAATGTGCTTTGGAATGTGATGAGCCCTTTAAATGGGTTGTGCCCTTAATGATTGATTAATTTGTGTGTGCGTGCACAACCAGTGGTTTTCAAGCAAGATTATTTTTGATGTGGAGAATTTTAGAGTTCAAATCTTGCTTAGTACCTTTTAGGATTTAACTTTAGGTGTTTTCAAGCAAGTTTCGTTGGCAAACCAGGTTTTCAAAGCACAGATGAAGATGCTTTCCTTTAAAACTTAAAAAGAATGTGGAGTGCCTGGTAAATCCCTAAAAGTTGAACCTATGCGGCAGCTACTTGATGCGTTGATTTTAATTGAAGTGGTGCGACCCAATCAACTCAAACAATTGGCCTGTTGCACCACTTAATTAGGCACACAAATTATTACCTAATCTGATTTCTACTCAATTATGTGTTTGAATGAGTGTGTACCAGCTCCAAAGATCGGTTTACCGGTTGAGTTTGAAAATCAGATGAGGTTGTGCACCTCTGTGAGATTTTTTTTATTTTTCTTTTTTTAATGTGGGGGTTGGGGTAAGTATGGGTGTCAAACAACAAACAATCTAACCTTAGAGTTTATAAGAACACCTAGGTTGATTGATGTTTGTGTTATTATGTAGTGAAATGAAATCTAATGGGTGGGAGGTGGGGGATAACTTACAAAACCTTTCATAGCACTTTACTCAATCTTCCGCGTTTGCTCATCTCGAAAGAGTACCTGCAATCACAATAAGAAAGGAGAGAAGTGAGGTAAATGATTTGTAAGTTGCAAAAATGCGAAGAAAAATCAAAGATCGTTGCCTCCCTAGCAACGGCGCCAAAATCAAAGAGCGACCCTTCGCGAGCAAAGAGCGATGACGCAGGTTCGTCGATCGCGTATGCACACGATGACGCGGGTTTGCACGCCTCATCGCACGTGGGCACGCGGCAGAGGAGTTGTGAAGGCGCTAGCGAGGAGCGTTTTAAGCCGTCCGATCTTGAGATCAGATGGCTGGGCATGCGTGAACGTGCGCATGTGTTGAGAACGCAAAGGCGAGGGGGTGCGCGCATGTCAGCCACGTTCAGGCCTTTAGTGATGGATTTATCTGTCACTAAAGCTCCTGAATTAATATTTTTTATGTTGAAATTTCCAAAATGCCCCCACTCCTTGCAACTATAAAAGGAGACCCCTACCCTATGAATTTCTCATCCCTTCTTCGCTTCTCTCACCCCTTCCAAAGCTCTAAGAGCTTGTCCCACACTCGGGATGCTCCGCTAGAGTAGAAATCTTAATTTTTCCACCTTCTTCCCCCTTCGTGGAGCATCCTGCGGTTGTCCTCTCTCTGCATTCAAGAAGCGGATCCCACGACGGCGACGACGTGCTGCTTCATTCCCATTCCTCCTGCTTCATCCTCCTTCCCGCTCCGTTCCCTGTCTTCCAGGCGTCGTCCTGTCCGACTCGTCCTCCAAGCGATCGTCGAGGAGGATATCTCTCTCTCCATTCTCTTTACTACTTTCTAGAGTAGATTTACTGCTTTCTAATATAGATTTCTTGCTTTCCAGTCATAATGAGTAGTGTAATGAACAATTTCTGATAATGAAATCCATGTTCATTCTACATCCATTTTGCTTTTATTTGTAATATTCTTTCTCTCTCTCTCCCTTTTATTTATTATTTTTTAAATAGATAGCTAGTTTTCGACCAACTCCTTTGTTTTGTGACAAACAAAATAAAACACGTATTTTTAATCAAACGTTTGCTTCCCTGTGTTCAACCCGGAACTTCTTTATGACTTTTTGGTATAAATTTTACTTGTTAAATGTATTTGTTCGCGACTCGAACTACGACGGGTTTTCTAATCCAATTGCGAACACGTAATTTTCCGCCTTCAACATTTTGGTGCCGTTGTCGGGGAGGTGACGCTCTTGGATTTCCTCGCGACTCAAACTACAACGACGGGTTTTCAAATCCAATTGCGAACGCGTAGTCATCCTCATCAACATTTTGGCGCCGTTGCCGGGGAGGCGACGCTCTTTGATTCTTCGCGTTTTCCGACTTACGAATTGTTTACCTCACTTCTCTCCTTTCTTATTATGATTGCAGGTACTCTTTTGAGACAAGCAAAAGCGGAAGATTGGAGTAAAATGCTGTTGAAGGTTCTGTAAGTTTACCCCCACTTCCCACCCATTAGTTTTCATTCCAACACGTAATAATACAAACATAAATCAACCTAGGTGTTCTTATAAATCCTAAGGTTAGTTTTGATTGTTTGTTTGACACCTACACCTGCCTTACCCTCCGCATTTAAAAAGAAAAATTAAAAAAAAATCTCACAGAGGTATACAACCTCATCTGATTTTCAAACTCAACCGGTAAATCGATCTTTGGAACTGGTACACACACCCAAACACATAATCGAGTAGAAATCAGATTAGGTAATCACTTATGTGCCTAATTAAGTGGTGCAATAGGCTGATTATTTGAGTTGATTGGGCTGCACCACTTCAACTAAAATCAACTCATTAAGTAGTTGCCATATAAGTTCAACTCTTAGGGATTTACCAGGCACTCCACATTCTTTTAAGCTTTAAAGGAAAACATCTTCATCTGTGCTTTCAAAACCTAGTGTGCTAACAAAACTTGTTTAAAAATACCTAAAGTTGAATCCTAAAAGCTACTAAGCAAGATTTGAACACTAAAATTCACCGCATCAAAAAATAATCTTACTTGAAAATCATTGGTTGTGCACGCACACATACATCAATCAATCATTAAGGGCACAACCCAGATAAAGGGACCATCACATTCCAAAGCACATTCAAACTTAACCCTAAATAAAACATAGTAAACGTTGGCTTTAAGGATTCGACTCACTCTTCGGAGCCCAGAACGAGATTATTTTCGATTAGTCTGTTTCTACCGGTCAATCTGATGTCTAGCTAGAAGAGCAGAATCAAGCGATCGCGGCTGGGGGGTACACTAGGAATCGAAGGCGCAAGTTGAAGGAAGAGCCTGCTCCCCAGTCCCTCCCTCTAACTGGTTGGATTGAACAGATAGAATTAGATCAAATCGTTTCTTTATCTCAAGACGGGTTCTAGGAGTCTGTAGGTCTTTAGGCTAGCTCACTTAAGGACATGTTTGATTGTTTGTATTACAGGGCATTTTTCTTCCTCCCATTTGTCATGAATCCTTCCACATTCTACATGCATTCCCGCTCTTACCCTCCTGTTATGTCTTATCCTCAACATGATGATTATCCTGACTCGTACTGTAATCAACCATTTGTTAGTTGAGATAACTCGGATTGGGGATACAGTTCTGGACCTTCGTGTTCGGGGTCAAACCTTGAACACCGTAATTGTGATTTCTATCCTTCTTCGAGCCATATCGATTATACATCGCCACCCTTTCATGGACAACCTAATACGATCTATAATCAAGAAGGATACACTGGTCCTTACTCATCCTCTGAATACACAACCTTTAGGTCATCACCACCTTTTAAACAATATGAAATGACCTATTATCAGGAAGGGTATCACGAATCTCAATTTGTTAACTCCTCTACATCGATCCTAAACCCGCCCAACCCTGAACCAAACTATTTCGTTCAGGTTAACCAGGTCCAAGATAAGGTTTTAGCTAACTTGAGGAATACTATACAATCTTTAGAAGCTCATCCAAAACCTTGCAATGAAGAATTGGAGCCCTTGATTGAAATGACTGATGATCTGAACAAGTATTTGTTAGATTGGCTTCAGGATGTTAAGGATAAGGACCCGGGTGAGTTTTTATTTGGGAAGTTACCGAAACTAAGAATGAGATTTGTGGTTGCTTTAGTTCAATCTTGGGATGATTCCTAGGATGAACCCCCTTTAGGAGAGCCAATGTCAGAACCCGCTTAGGTACCTGTTGGGGGGGACACGTGTTACGAGGCTGACTAGATTGATTTAGAGCAACTAATTAAGAATGATCTGATTTCTTCACCTGAGATCCCTGAGCCGGGGTACGAGGAAACGTATATCTCCATGGATCAGAAAGTGATGGATGATTTTGGGATGTACATTAATACTGATTTAGATTTCTTTGATTTTGCGGGTGAAGACTCAATTTGCGAAGTCTCACGTGAGTTTACAGAACACGATTTCTGTGAAACGATTGGGCCTGTGGAATCGGTTAAATCATTTGATAGCCAATAACTGAGGAAATTGATCTTATTGGGGCTCACATGACGGATTCAGAATCACATTTTCTGAAAGATTCAATTCAATGCCCCGATTGTTAGTTACACCCTACTGAGCTTACTGACAATTCTGATTTTGAGATAACTAGACCCAAGTCAATTATGATTCAGTCACATCTTTTAGACTTAGAAATTTTAGACAGGGTGATTAATATGCAAGAGGTTCCGTAATTTGACATTCTGAATGAGGAGAATAGAAGCTAGGAAATTTTGATTTGCAAACTCCGGAGGAAGTAGAAGACCGAGTCTAAGGGTTCCAATTAAGCTGAAACCATCAAACCGGGACCCTTACAACATTTGTTCTGAGGATGACCAACCCAAGCACACATTCATTGATTATCCTTTTGAGTTTGATTTCTCTGTAACTTGACTTTTTGGTTTGGGGTTGCATCCTCATAAATTGCAGGTTCAACCCCGCTTGCATACTGATTTTAGGTTTTGGGTAATTTTTATCCAGAACCTTAGATATTCTCGACCATGAGGTATGGGTCTACATCACAATTTGGTCCACATCTGTGGACATCAACTGGCAGGTCTTAGGTTGCATCTTTTTATTCTGATTCTGACCTGCGCCTGTGAATTCCTTATTTCTCTTTTTTGTATAGTGTGCCTGGCTGAAGGCACTAAATTCAGCACGTATATAGTTTCTGTTTATCTCGGAGCGGACCCGTTATTCATGCAATTCAGGTGCTTTCTACTCTACTCCACTCTGTTTTATGTCTTTTTAATATAATGAGGACAATGCATTAGATATGCATGGGGGGGTGGATATTCATCTCTGAATTACTTCGTTAGCTCTGTAGATTTGTTTTATTTTCTTTTATTTATATATAAAAAAAATTGTGGAATTAGGAAAGAGAACTTGGGCTTTAGAAAATTTTCAATCTTGGGAACTAAAACTATATGATTTGAACACGAAGACCCTTCAGGTCTTCGAACTTAATTAACCTAGGTATCCATTAAAATGTCGATTTGTTTCTCAAGTCTTCGCCATCCTGAATTTTATTTCTAATTTGATTAAATAAGTTGGGGTGATAAGTACATGACTTATCAACCCACCCTCTGATTTGAGGGAACTTTAAGTCTAAGCATCTACACACTATCCATCACTGACTCGTTGTTCGGCGGTCTTAACGGAAATTGGGTAGCTAATGAACCTTCTAGGGTGATATGGCTGGCAAGTTATCGTGGATAACAGCCCATAGGTCAGTTGTCCAGAGCCCAGTCACTGAACCGGTCTCTTCTTGTTGCCTTTAGGTAAATCTTAAATCAGGGAAGCCACCTACTTAAAAAAAAAGGAAAGTTCAAAAAGAAAAGAGAAAGAAAAAGAAAAGGAGAAAAGAAAGAAAAAGAAACAAAAAGAAATAAGCCACATTTCGCCGCACGAGTATGGCTGGCAAGTTGTCGGTGGTAACAGCTCATCGATCGATTGTCCAGAACCTATCTCAAGAAATGCACATAAAAATTCCTAAAACACTTAGCAAGAAGCGGAGAAATAGAATAAGCCGGGGAGGTATACACTGGACTCACCCTTGTGTTGACCCCATAAAAATAAAAGTAGGGAGAAAGCTACAGGTCGTATAGATACCCCTTCAGGCAGATTTCTTTCTAAGGTCACCTAGGGGCGTAGAAACTCGAAGTTTGTTTTGATTGTCAATCAACGAGTCTATAACTATCACAAAAACATGCTTAAAACTTAGGGTTCTCATCAAATCTTAGTTGAGTTGAGTGGCCGTAGAAAGCCGCTCTGTAACCTTGAACTAAAAAATCCAAAAAAAATTAAAAAAGAATAAAAAGAAAAAAAGAGATCCCTCTTTGAATAAAGCGAGAACTTGAGGCTGTTTGCATTTTGGCAGATACCCGAGTGCTGTTGTGTCTCTGTAGTTCAGGTCCTAGTTGAAATCCCTAAGTGTTGAAAATAATTATTGCCCAAGAAATCTGACTTAATTCTCTTATAAATAACATATAGTTTTGCTAGGGACTAGTAAAAGATAAGCATGGGGGTGTGATGAAAACATGTTTATATCACATAAACTGTCTATATATACGTATTCTTAAGCATAGAATTGCATCACATACTATAAATATTGCATAACATGCATCATCTTTAATTTAGGTTAGTCTGTATAAAATGTAGGTTAATTGTCTCCTTTTGTGGCCAGGGATAGGGTAACTTATTAATCGGGGCCTTGGATCGAAGATCCAACCGTACGGATTTGATCAAGGCGACGATTGGAGTTCAATGGCTCCAAGATCGCCCTGATCGGACATCCGTAGCACCAGATAGAATCGAGAAACCCTAAAGATCAAGGGACAAGATGGTGTTAATCTGCACCTCAGACGACAAATCCAACCGCACGGATGGGTTCGGATCGACGATCATAGCCTAAGGACGTGAAAATTGGTCCAATCCGACACCCGTGGCACCATCTACAACACTCAGAAGATGGATGCTTACGTGACGAGATCGTGTTTTAAAAAGACATTCATTGCAGTGTAGTTTGAAATCGTTGTATAAAAAAATAACAATTTTGTTACTCGAAAATCAAAATATCCGAGGTCGAACTCAGAGAGCAAATTGGTATTTTAGAATCTAAAATCACAATCTCAAAATATGATATTTAACAAGAATATAAATGAGAGCCCATGTATAAGAAAACTAAAAAGGGAATAGAAATGCAAGAGGAAATTGAGTATTCTCTCTAATGACTTCTTTCTTCTCTTTCTTCCTTTTTCTTTCTCTTCTTGGCTGCACCTTTTCCTTCTTCCTTTCTCTGACTTTCCTTGTGAATCAAACGTCTAATTTTGTAAATCAGATGCCTTATCTGGGGATTGCTACAGTGCTCACTCTTTTCTTCTTTTTCTTCTGCCTTGTCTTTCTTCTTCAGCCTCTACCTCTGTCTTCAGCGGTTCCTCTTCTTCTTTCTTTGCTTCTCTTCTCTTCCTCTTCTTTCTTCTGTCTTCAGCTGCTCTTCTTCCTCTTCCTTTCTCTGCGGCTTCCTCCTTGGCTTCTTCTTCCTTCCTTCCCTTAGCTGCAGCTGCAGTGCTTCTTCTTCTTTCTTCTGTCTTTAGCTACTCTTCTTCCTCTTCCTTTCTCTGTGGCTTCTTCCTTGGCTTCTTCTTTTTCCTTCCTTCCCTTGGCTACGGTTGCAGTGCTTCTTCTTCTTCTTTCCCGCAGCTACTTCCTCCTCCTTCTTTTTCTTCTTTGCCTTCGACTACAGTCCTTCACTTTGGCCTCTTTGTTTAGCTGCGCCTTCCTCTTCTCTCTTCAGCGGCTACCTCCTCCTTCTTCCCTGCACAACACCACGCAGCAAAACCTACCCCTACCCTCCCCCGCATCGCTCTCTCTATTTCTCTCTTCGCCTTCTCAAAGCTAGCCGGGTAAACGGGTCAGGTTACGCTCGCCCGGGTCCAGGCGCACCGGCGTGGGTGGTGCGCGAGGAGTGCAGGGTAAATGGGTCAGCCAGGTCCGCATGGGGTGACCGCGGACGAGGCAAGCATGGGCTAGGGGACCTCACCCCGTGACTTGAGGCACTAAAGAGGAAACACAAAAACAATAAAAACCACTCACCTGTGCTGGTTGTATATGAGGTGGGACTAAAGTCCCACCCGCTTCTTCACGCGCCCGTAGGTGATTTCTTCGCCTAATTGCCGCTGTTGTGATCCCTCTCAAGGCCGCTCACTTGGCTGGATGAGTGCGCGAGTCCAATCCTCGCCTCCTGGAGCTGGGGACCTGGAGCAACATGGCCTGGAGCGAAGCTTGCAACAAGCTTCACAGCTGCTTCAATGGTGGCCGAGGTCGAAAACCTGTCAATAGGAAGACAGCCTCGCAGCCCTGTCAGATGCCTTGGGAGGCTTCGCCGTGTCACGACGAAGGTGAGACGGAGGTTGGTTGGCTACAGAAAGGCCTAGGCGTGCATGCCTAGGTCGGACTGTGGTCGTGTTTATGGGTGTGTTCGGTGGGCGTTCAGGGAGGTGATGGCGGTCGATGGAAGGGCGGAAAGTGCTCAGTGGGTGATGGCGGAGGTGATGAGGGGTCTGGCAAGGCATGTGGTGGTGCAAAGCAGTGGATGCGCCTTCACCGGTGGTCGGCTGGAGATGGAGAAGGTGGTGGTGGTCTGCGGCGTTGAGGGGTCGAAAATGCGAATTAAGAGAGGGGAAATGAAGAGGGGAGAGAGGGGAATAATTCTAACTTAGCTAAGCAGACGAAGGGGGGGCAAGAGGTGGACGGTTCGTTCCTACCGTCGTCGGAGACGAAGGCCCTGAGATGGAGAGGACGGCGACGAGGAGGAGGTTGGAGAAGCTCGCACGGGTACTGCACAATGCGGAGGAGCGAGGCAGAGATGACTTTGCCACTGGTATGGTGGCAGAGTGACAAGAGGAGGGAGGAGAGGTCGCCGGAGCTTGTGGGCTATTGGCCGGACGCGAGCAAGGACGATTTTAGGGATTTTCTCAGGCCAAATCAAGCTTACCCCCTTTGGTCGGACCTGGTGCTTCTTATATAGGTATGGGCAGAGGGTCAGACGCATGATGGCAGGCAAAAATCCTCACCGAAGGTATGGCCGGAAATGATACCCATACCTCTCGAGCGTTCGCACGAGAGGTATGGGGAGATTCAGGCCATGGGGAGCTGCTCAAGCGGTAAGGGGTTTCACAGACGACTCCCCTTTCAAATCTGAGAGCAACTCTCTGGGGAAGCAAGGAGAAATCCTCCTCGAAACCTGGCCAGAGGTATGGGTCTTTTGTTGCAATGACAGAGGGATCGGAATGCAGAAAGTGATGAAAAAGTTGAGGGGATTTTCGCAAGGGTTTTCAAAAGTTAGGGGCCAGAATGTAATTGGGTGGACTATTTTGCAAAGTAGGTCAAGATGTCCTTCCCTTAGGTCCAAATTTTGGTATAAACTTAATTTGGACCTAAGGAATCCATTGTTGAAGTTGGATTTTAGGTTTGACTATGTTTGACTGGATATTTTACACAAAAACCCAAATTAGGTCAAATATTGAGCTTGGACCCCAATTTAGGTTAAAACAGGTTCCAAAGGACAAATTGAAGGTTATAAATCCTAGGAGATATTTTTCCATGAATTTTAGAGGATTTAGTTGATTTTTATACTGATTGAAGCCTTATGAAATTAAGTAGGTTTATTTTAGGGTTACAAAATGTCATTTAATTCTTAAATTTCACAATAAACCTTTTCTGACTGAACCATCCCACTTTTTTTCTTATTAAGTCCAATTGACCTATGTCTAGCCCCTGGAAAATTCCGTTGATGAACTGCACTGGCAAAATTACAGTTTTACCCTTTGTTTCATGTTCTCTTCCCAGATTAATGATCCCTTAAATTAGACCTTTCTCTTGGTTATGTAGGAGCATTTGTTCTCTTTTTTAGGTCGAAAAGAGCTAGTTAGGGCTTATGATGAGGATCTCATCAATGGACGGTCAAGATGGCACCACGTGGCACCATCTCAGCAGCCCAATCGACCCCAAGGACCCGCCTTTGCTCTTCCTCACCCGCGCGATGGATCTGGGTCGTTGGATCACCATCCAACGGCCACGGTCGCTTGCGCACTAAAACATCCGCTCGCCTCAAGAGGAAGCATAACACAGCAGTCGAACGCCCCTTCGCGAGCGAAGGGCGCATGTTTGAGCCGCGCTGTGCTTCAAATTCAAAGGGGGAGCAGGCGCAGGCGCGATTGGGCCATCAAATGGAGATTGGGCGGCCGAGGCGAGGAGGCGTGGCACACGGAGGTTCGTCGATCACGTACGCGTGCGATGACACGTGTTTGCACGCCTCATAGCATGCGGGCGTGCGGTAGAGGAGTTGTGAAGGCGCTGGCGATGAGCATTTTAAGTGGTTCGATCTTGAGATCGAATGGCTGAGCGTGTGCGAACGTGCGCATGCGTTGAGAGCGCGAAGGCGAGGGGGCACGAACACGACGTGGGCACGTCGGCCACGTTCAAGCCTTTAGTAATGGATTTATCGTCACTAAAGGTCCTGAATTAATATTTTTTATGTTGAAATATCCAAAATGCCCCCACTCCTTGCAACTATAAAAGGAGACCCCTACCCTACGAATTTCTCATCCCTTCTCTTCTCTCACCCCTTCCAAAGCTCTAAGAGCTTGTCCTACACCCGGGATGCTCCTCTAGAGTAGAAATCTTAATTTTTCCACCTTCGTCTCCCTTCGTGGAGCATCCTACAGTTATCCTTTCTCTGCATTCGAGAAGCAGATCCCTCGACGACAACGACGTGCTACTTCGTTCCCGTTCCTTCTGCTTTGTCCTCTTCCTTCCCGCTCCGTTCCCCATCTTCCAGGCGTCGTCCCGTTCGGCTCATCCTCCAAGCGATCGTCGAAGAGGATATCTCTCTCTCCATTCTCTTCACTACTTTTTAGAGTAGATTTACTACTTTCTAGTATAGATTTCTTACTTTCTAGTCGTAATGAGTAGTGTAATGAACAATTTCCGATAATGAAATCCATGTTCATTCTACATCCATTTTGCTTTTATTTGTAATATTCTCTCTCTTCCTTCTATTTATTATTTTTTAAATAGATAGCTAGTTTTCGACTAACTATTCTGTTTCGTAACAAACAAAATAAAACACGTATTTTTAATTAAACGTCCGCCTCCCTGTGTTCGACCTGGAACTTCTTTACAACTTTTCGGTATAAATTTTATTTGTTAAACGGATTTCTTCATGACTCAAACTATAACGACGAGTTTGCAAATCCAATTGCGAACGCGTAGTTTTCCTCCTTCAACATTTTGACACCATTGCCGGAGAGGCGACGCTCTTGGATTTCTTCGTGACTCGAACTACAACGACATGTTTTCAAATACAATTGTGAACGCGTAGTCATCCCCATCAACAATGCTTGTTTTTAATTGCATGTAAATTGCTTAATTACCACTTTACTCAGCGTTAGCTGACTACGGAATTTTATAACCTTATTCAGGTCAGGGAGTTGAGCAGCCAGCACCACTGGCTGCAGAGGGGGCTGGGCCCAGTCTAGCCCAGCCTTAGCTGTATTTCCTTTCCGTTTTCTAGCATCTTTTTGTGGTAGTGGGTATTTTGCTATATGTAATATTAATTCTGTTATATTTCCACTGTAGTAATTGTAATGGCCTGTACTATTATAAGACTCTCTGTTCTGATTCTTTTACTGTCTTTGTATTACTTTCTCCTTAATTACATTGTACTTGTGGTTATGGAATATTTTATTCTTTTAATTATTTCTCGTTGGACGACTAGATCTTGAGATTAATTGAGACAGACCGATCTCGGATTCTATAAAAATCTAGAATCAAGTTGTGACAATATATATATATATATATATTGATGTAATTAGGTTAATAGATCTGGTCTTATACCAACCCCATAAATGGATCATATGGGTTGGGTTGAATTTGGGCCATGTCATCCCAAGATCTAACATATTAATAAATGAATCATATTTATAATCTAAATCTGACCTAAGTTAATTTTGAATTTGAATTGACCCAATCGGATTGAAGCTCAAGGTGGGTCAGATCCACTCGACCAAATACTCATTCCCAACGGAACCCTTTCCACCACATCTTTTGTTAAGTTCTTGTATTAAAAAAATCATCCCACCATACACCCATCACTTATATATACAACCAAAACACCCATCGTCACCTACCTCATTCCTCTCATTCCAGGGACAAACTTTATCCAACAATCAGGCAGAACCCTAAAATACTCTTGGTGGTCTCAAGTTGGAGTTGGGTTAAGTCTGAAGATTTGCCTGATGGGTTGTTGGGAGGCAATGGCTGCCCCACCCCTAATTTATCCATACGATTCTGTGCTAAAGAGGGGGAAAGAGAAACTATCCCTTGCATTTGATGTCATGGGTAGACCTTCTTTGTCATATTACTTTCAATCACCCTCTTGCCTTTCCCATTATACCAAGATAAGAAGAGAAATTTCCCGTTACCCCACGGTAAGAAAGACAGTGTGGAGGCAATTTATTCGTGGCAGATAGTCTAATGCTCGTGCATGTGATGCTACATGGTGACCTGGTAATATTTGGTTGAAAAGTTACTAGAGAAATAACCATGTATCAAGTTACCATAACCACGATCCTTGGAACGAAAAGCTTGAGGAAGGGGAGTATCTTGCTTGAGAGGCATCACCTTGGATCAATCAACAACCAATTATAGACGTGGGACTTCCTGGCCCTCGTATATGACGGGTTGGTAAGGTCTGAATTGACAGTCTCATCCATGTAAAAGGGTGTTAAAATATATAAAAATATAGAAGGTGGTATATTTTACAATATATGGATGTTACAAGTGTGGTTCCTACGGTATAACTGATATTTAATATAAAAAAAATCTAAAAAGTAACCTAAGTTCCGTTAGGTAGAAATATTCATCTCAGTTAAAAAGTTATCACAACTTTGTAAGATAATAGGCACAAGAGTGATTTTTTAATTTAAATTAAAATAAATTAGTGTAAATTAGGTTTAAAGTATAATTTATGATTTTGTATTATTGTAAAGTAATTTTAAAGATAATTTTTATAATTCTATAACAGTATAAAATAATTTTAAAAATAAATTTTTTACTTTTACACATTTTGATTTTACAGTGATATTTTTTATTTTACACCTATACTTTTTTTTAAATAGATGATAAACTTTTTAAATAACAATAAATTTTATCGCATAATAAATACTTACGTTACTTTTTTACGTGGAAGAAAATAATACAGGTGACGTGATAGTTACTTCCAAATTTATTTTTTAAATTCTCCTCACCTCCTTACGGGTCACTTTCTAAATTTCTATACGGTCATCCCAAAAGGATAACCTTGGCGGTACCAGAAAGAAGGATCCAAAATAGTAGTCACGGGTGAAGCCCAAGAGTCACGTTGATCGAAGGTGGCAATTGACTTCCCTTGCTTTCTTTACTATTTTTTTAATATTTGCCTATCAAACTTCAATTTATGGCCGGCCACAATTCCGTAGATCTACTTTATTTGAAAGGTTAAGCTCAATAAATGAGGGTTAACTTTTATTTACATCGTGAGTTAACATAATCTCACAGAACTTGTATTTTGGAGAAAAAAGATCGATTTTATAAATTTCAAATTGACATTAGTGTTAAGATGAAATCACTGTTAACTCTCTTTTTTTTTACCTTTCTTCTTTCCAATACCTTAGGTTAACATTTATTTTAAGTAAATAAAAGTAAATGTTAATCTTTCTTGTAGAGTAAATAACAAGGAGAATTAACATCTCTTGCATTTTTATAAATCCAAATTCTATAATACTTCAAGTAAATTAGTTCTTATGAAAACATTTCTAGAGACTCCACTGTAATTATGATTTTTGTAGGGTCAAATGTATTTACAAAGGTTACAAGGGCATTGTTTGAAAATTATAAAATAATTAAAAGTTATGTGAGTGCTAAAAAAAAAAAGGGAAGGCAAGTCTAAGTTAGGTGGTTGAAACTGAGGGCACGACCCAAAGTGTGGACCCTCATTGAGAAGTAATCTAATCTAGTAATGCTCATGGGATGAGTGTCATTAGGGGTGTCATCTCTTTTAACAGCTAATTGGAACTCATTCAAAATGATGGGCTTGTCTTTGCAAAGTATGATGAAAGAAACAATTAAACAGCATTATTGTTTTGCATAGACCTGTAAAGAGAAAATAACTCAAACTTCCAAGATAAGTTCCGAAAGCAAAAAAAATGTAAACGACGGAGGGTCACAAAAAGTGACTTGAGATGTGTTGATAGGAGCGTGCGACCAACAACTTCACTCTAACCTTCCATTAAGAGGAATGCTAGCGACTAAATGTCCCAAAGTTGCATCTCTACGAAGTTATGAACAAATGGAGTTAGCCCATCTCATCAATTCAATCCAACCATTTTTTATCAGGTGACAAGGGAAGAAAAATCCTTGTATCGTTAAATGGCCTAATAGACCTAATATATGTTTTCATAGGCTCAATAAGAGGTCTCTTGGTGCTTGTTATGGAGCGAAGACAATCCTTCGTATGAGAAAAGTGTAGGAATTCTATCAATATGTAGGCTGGCTAAGAAGGCTCGCCTAATAGGACAACATTATTGGGTAAATACTAGCTAATCCGATTGGAAAGTACCTACTTGGCTAACTTCATTGGTCCAACAAAATAAGCTCATCCGGCAAATTTTGTTGACGTGTCCTTCACCCGGCTAGGTTAGCCAATCTGAGAAAGTAAGGCCACCCGATAAAACTAGCCGGGCCACTGAGGTACTTACCTGACAAGTCTTGACTGATAGAATATATTAGTCAGCAAACTTCATACATCCGACCGGAGAGTTGGGCATCTTCCTTCCTCGAGTCAAGCCGTGGTGATTACTTTCACATCTTCAAACCTTTATTTTTCGAAGGTCCTAGCTACATGGAGGTTAACTTAAATTATCCACTCACAAGATCATGATTCTCATCTCCCGAATTTTCAAGAATATGCCTTGATGATCGCTTGTATGCTCAGCCCATAAAAATCAGAATTGCATGGAAAAATGGGCATGCACGCATAGAGAGGAAGAGAGCATTGTTTGTGTAATTTCAAATACTTAGTAAAATTTGAGAGTCCAATCACTCTCCCTAGACACATCATTCTTGGTGAAACTACGTTACTGATTTCCTTCTCTTCCCCATGTGTGATTGATTGGTTGAATATGACTCATTTCTAATAGGCTCCAATTGTTAGGTCAGCAAAAATATAATGTAAGCCAAACCTTCACAAAATCCCATCCAATTCAAGGCTTGGGTTAATTTTAATTGCAGATTTTCCACGAAAGGGAGTAGCTCATGGAGATGGAGAACCAAGCAACCTCCCCTTTAAAAATAAAGCAACTACATGCAATGCAAGGAATTCCCATTACTTTTACATTGTGGATCCCTATGCCAAAGGAAGTGGAGTTTTGATGATATAGGACACCTACGGCTGGATTCTACTGATTTGCATATAAAGAGCACTTACATGAACTAATTAGCGCGTGTGACAAACTTCCTACAAGAACCCAAGGTCATCAAGAAGGTATACACTTCCACACATTCTCATGAGATTCGAAGTGAAGACCCTAGTAATTAAGCTTTTTTTTTTTTTTTTTTAGTGTACTAATACCCACATTGACATTAGAAAGTTAGATACCAGAGACGACACGTCATTCAAAAAGAAAGACAAGTTATGACCAGATCTTTCCTTAGATTTCAACCATACATTAACGTAAAATGTCACACATATAAAAATTTCACGCACCACTCCCAAACTAAATTACGTCGATGATAATTGGTTACGAAAATAAATTTCAACGGTGTCATTTTATTTTTAAATCAAAATGCATCAACGATGCAACGCAACCGGACATCGGCGATATTCGTTTTTTTTAGAAGGATACATCAACTTTTCCGAATACATAAACGAGGATCAGGATCAGGATCTGGATCCGATTTTTTAAATCCAAAAGGCTCAATCAATCAATCAACAGTGATCTGGATCCGATGTCACGGACCATCGGTCACTGCCGATCCAGCGAGGGTCTACAAGCCTGAACGCACGTCGTGCAAATGTGTCCATTGGTCACCTCTCTCTCTCTAACACACACTCTCTCTCTAACGGCTACATCATTTAACATTGTAACTCCCCTTACCAGTCGTCCCCCCCTCTCTCTCTCTCTCTGCCTCATCACCAACCTCTGCCTTTTTCTCTTTTTAAAAATATAAATACATGTAGGTACAAAGCACACATAAGGCGGGGAGGCAGAGCAGCAGCAGAAGATGTTGTTGGCCTGTTGTTCCCGTCCCCACACCCCCACGGGACTCCTCCTCTTCTTCTCGCATATGCTCGTGCACTGACTTGTACACAGAACCAACATTCACGCGACCATCCATTACCACCTCGATCGCCACGACTGTGGCATTTTCCCGACGTGTGTACGACGCCGAATGGGCTGCGTCGCGTCGAAGAACGCGGTGTCGGTCACACCCGCGTCGGGCGGCGGCGGGAGGAGGACGGCTGCTGGCAGCGAATTGAGGCCGTCGAACGTGTGCAAGCACGTGCTCGGGGAGCAGGTGGCCGCGGGGTGGCCGGCGTGGCTGAGCGCGGTGGCCGGGGAGGCCATCCAGGGATGGGTCCCACTCAAAGCCGATGCCTTTGAGAAGCTGGAGAAGGTAAAGATTTTTTTTAAAAAGGGAAAAAAAAAAAAAAAATCGAGGTTGCTCGGGATCGAGTCGACGGTGCATCATGCTGGTGGTGACTTCACGATTAGGTGGTGGTGGGGGGTGGCTGGTGTAGTAGCAGTGGATGTTCCAGCTGGATGGTGGGTGGGTTAATGGTTGGTAGACTTGGGATCCCCACTTTGTTAGAATGTGGATTAAAGAAATACATAATGTAGATGGATTAATTAGATATATGTGTGTGCGTGTCCGGACAAGGACAATAACTTGATGGGGATGCACCTGGAGTGGACCCAAGAGGGAAAACTGTGGATCTTGAAGATGATATATAATGGAGGGAAAGGTGCTGGCGTCATTCCTGTTATGATTGCGACGACCTTGGGATTTGTCGGTAATGATGGACGAAGCGAAGACTGGTCGGTGTCTGTAAAAGTGCCTTTACAAACAAACTTTTGGTTTCATTTTGATGGGGTGGGTTTCTCCTCGAATCATTGCGAAGATTATCCTTTAAGCGCATTAGCGCGATCGAGCCTCGAGAGACTCTCTTTGGGTGACGGCTTCATGGCATAGGTGGACCTCTCGATCTTGCGCACTTGGCGCTCCTGTCCTCTTCAAGTAGCTGCTTGATTGATCCATGCAAGTTTCTTGTGTTGAGCTTCCATTCTAGAAAGCCATGCATTGCAATGATCTTTTTGGTATTCCACCAATGCTTCAGATGAGAAAGGGCGTCAAAGAAATCCATAGCGATCAATCTGAACATTTAGCTCTTGATTCACATAGCACAAAACCATCTCTATTGGCTGAATGCTTATCTCTCTTCCAATGTTCATTCTACCAATTAATGAGGCTGCTTGCCAATTATACAACAAGAACTAAGTGACACTTTTCCCTTTGAACAAAAGAATAAACTATAAATTTGTGCCTTCAAGAATGCCCCCACAAAAAATGCACGTCTCATTCAACACAAACAATGCAGGCATCATTTGCGAAGCCCTGTGTTTCGAGGCGAGTTTACGCAACTATGATCACCATGCATGTCTGAGAACATTGTGAACTATTGAATAACATTGACAGTTAAATCAATTGATCTATGCCCTTCCTTATGTTATCACTGCTTAATTGCAAAGGTGGATGGTCATGATATATAGTATTTGTTTTGACTGAGGCTTTTGTTTGACGTCATGTACTTGAATCATATCCAACATCACTTGCAGATTGGACAAGGTACCTACAGCAGTGTGTTCCGAGCTAGAGACCTTAACACAGGAAGGATTGTTGCACTAAAGAAAGTGAAGCTGGAGACTCTGGAACCAGATTGCGTTAGATTCATGTCTCGAGAAATAATTCTACTACGCAAACTTGATCATCCAAACATAATAAAGCTGGATGGGTTGATTACCTCACAGTTTTTATGTAGCGTATATCTCGTGTTTGAGTATATGGAACATGATCTTGCTGGATTATTATCCTGTCCTGACATTACCTTCAGTGAACCTCAGGTTAATTAAGTGCTACATTATTTTTGATGCAATTAAGTGCTACATTATGAGTTTCATTCCACAGCTGCATTTTAATTTTTGTGAATCTGTACATTAAATCGCATTCCTACGCGATGCTGAAGGCTTATCTTGCAGGTGAAATGCTATGTGCAGCAGTTGTTGTCTGGACTTGACCACTGCCATTCGTGCGGCATCATGCATAGGGACATCAAGTGCTCGAACCTTCTACTTAACAATGAAGGGGTGCTGAAAATTGCCGATTTTGGTCTGGCGAATGCATTCAATTCGAGGCATAAGAGACCTTTGACGAGTCGGGTTGTGACATTGTGGTACCGTCCACCTGAACTTCTCTTGGGATCAATGTACTATGGACCATCTGTGGATTTGTGGAGTGTCGGTTGTGTGTTTGCTGAATTGCTCCTTGGAAAGCCAATCTTACAAGGACAAACTGAGGTATTTGTTTCTCGATCCTTCTATGAGTCACATTTACTTTGATCTGAGTCCTAGTAACTAGCTAATGTTTTATGACCTGTCTCATACACCTCTGAGCAATGAAGAGTAAATATATAAATATAAGGTAAAAGGATGGAGTGTTAACTTTTAATATCAAAGTTCTTTACTGAACCCATGTGGCAAGTCAATTTTCTGAGATACTTTTATGGATAAATATAGCACAGGATACTTTATTACCAGTAACGGAGCTGCCTATGACATATACAGCAAGCAAGGTGTTGTTACAATTATATGAGTAGGATAGTACTTTCATTCTAGGTGATTAACTATAGTCTTTACTTCTTAGGTCCGGGGGATTATGAAGACTAATCTGACAAGAACTTCGGCAATCAATAAGACCGTTAGGAGAAAGCATAAAGGATTTAATCAGCCCATAAGTCAAATCTTCCCATGCAATCAAACAAGATAAGACTCTTTGTATATTACATTACAAATGGCTCAAGACTTGTTGTATAAGTACAACATAGAATGTATCTACCGTATCGATCTTCCTTGGTAGAAGGAAAACTCTTGATTATGTTGTTGAGAATGGTAATCTCACAACAAAATACGAGAAATGAGAAGTGTTCAATTAATGATTGGGCTTCTCCCTTCCAATGGCATCAAAATAAGTGCAAGATGTTTAATGGATGAACCAAACCACAACAACGATATACGTGAAAGCACATACATCTATATTTCACAAGCATGCAATTTAAGCAATTGTGAAGGCCAAGTTTCAGCTCATCACAATTCTAACTGCAGGAAGTGAATGTGCAATGCATTTTTTAAAAATTTTACAAGGTACAAAAGAATTGTCATGTTCATGTTATGTTGAACAGATTAAGCATTTGACATTTACCAACTAATGATTTATGCAGTTGCTGATTCCTTGATCTTGATGTATGAGTGAAAATATTTGCTTTTAACAGGTGGAGCAACTGCATAAAATTTTTAAACTCTGCGGTTCCCCACCAGAGGATTATTGGAGGAAATCCAGGTTGCCAAATGCAACTATTTTCAGACCACAAAACTCTTACAAGAGCTCTCTCAGGGAGACATGCAAAGGTTTGCCAGAAAGTGCCATCAACTTGATTGAAGTTCTTCTTTCAGTGGAACCTCGCAAGCGTGGGACAGCCTCCTTTGTGCTTAAGTCTGAGGTAACCAGGTGTAGTTTGATCTCTTCCATGACATAGGGTCTTGAAGTATCACAATTCACATAATCATTATGAATTCCATTTCTACGAGTTCTCATTTTAGACTGTGCAATGCCCACATTGGTTGTTTTTTTTATGTCACTTGAATGATAGATTTACTGAAAAATCCAAATTACTTATGTAATGGCAATTGGAATGATATTAACTCCTACTTCCTCATTATCTATGTCACTCTTTTAATGCAACTCTATGCAAGTATGCAGTTAAGTCTACCATAAGAGTTTTCTTAATAAGACAAACTCAAGCTTCCAGTTGGCATCTCAGTGATAAGATCATTGCATTTTGTCGAGGACGCAATTCTTGAATGCTAGGTCTTTTCACAAAGGATAGATGTATAAAAGATGGATGCATTAAAGAAAGATAGACAAATAAACGTTGAAAGATGATCTTTTCTGGATATTTATTTTTCAAACGTTGTAATACCTCTTTCTCTATTGTTCTTAGTATTTTGCAACAAAACCATACGCATGTGATCCTTCAAGTTTGCCAAAATATCACCCTACCAAGGAAATTGATGCCAGGAGACGTGCTGAGCACAGGTGAGCTCATATTTAAATCAAATGTTAAAATAAGTCAACTTTGTTTCTTTCTTATTTTATGAGTAAGGTAGGATTTGAAGTTTGAACTGTGGCTTTCTGTGGAGGGCAAGTGCTCAACCCTTAGACCTTTTAAGTCTTTCCAGTCTCATTTTCTCTGCTGAAAATCATTTCTTGAAAGTTATGGGCTTTGAGACTACAACCTCCATATGTTGTGCAAGACCAAATATCCCCTGTCGGGGGCAACAGGAACTCGAACAATTTCATTGTGAAGATGCTAAAGGGTATATCTTGACATGAAAGATTTAGCTGAAGCCACCAACAAGAGATATCGAGATAATAGTTCTGCTGCTAAGTCTTTAGGCCTTTCCACATTGTGATTTTAGTTGATTTATTTGAAGAGTATGACTTCCTTTTTAGACAAAGGATAACTTCCCGACGCCGTAGTTCAGAAGCAACAAGCAGATTATCAAGAGCTTATCAACAACCTCGAGAAGCACATGGCTTTCGCAGATTAGCAGCACATGTCGAGGTACATTATTTAAGTTCTTTTTTCTTTTTGGATAGTATTGTTAAATAAAATTCCCTCTATCAGCATATCAAGGCAGCAATTATACCCTGCATCCCATATTACTTATCTCTCATATTTCACGGATCTCACATTTATCATCAGAGAGCTGAAGATGGTAGCTTGGACTTGGAACTCGGAAATAATGAATGTAATACCAGAGCACATGTAGAATTGCACCCAAATCCTGAGATTAATCTTCGACGCGATGCAATGCTCATGAATGGCAGCTCCTCTGGGGAAATTTCTATTTCTGAACTTCCATCCTCAAGTGGCTTTGCATGGGCAAGGAAGCATAGGGAGAAGTTCCTAGCCCGCTTCTCTCATAGCAGGATTGACTCGAAAAGTGTGACTGGCGGCGAATTTGATACAGAAGACAAAGACAATGTCTGTAAGCATGACATCGAAGTTCTATCCCAAGCCAATGAACCTTGCAGGACCAGAAAACACACAATGCAAAGGAGGCGATCGCATTTGCAACACCAGGACTCTTTTGATTCTTGCAAGGATTTGCATTCCGAAGACGGCTTCCAAGCAATGTCCTTGAAGGATGGAACACCTTCAAGCAGAAGCACTTTGGTACCTTTTTTTTCTTTTCTTTTTGTTGTGTTAGTTGCTTAGGTGCTAATTGCAACTTTATTTGGAAAATGTAGGATTGGCATGATTTAGGAGAGACGGTTGATTTCTCGGGACCTCTAATTTCCCAATCACACAAAGTTGACGAGCTGCTACAAAAGCATGAAAGGCGCATCTGTCGAGCAATCCAACGCCGTAAATGGTATAAGAGAGGTACATCTTTAAGACACCAATGTAGCGAAAAAGTTGGTTTTCCAACACTAGTTCTTACTTCAAAAGTATGCATGTCTTCATGGTATGCAGTCTCACATACATGGGTTATTTGCCTTCTTATTAAACAAATCTAGACTAGAATGGGAAAAAGAGATATGGACAGAAAGGAATAACCAATCAATAGAGGAACATGAAACCATTCTATTTCAATGGGGATCTAGCAAAGGGTTGAGGACAATGAAGTATGCAAAGTGATTAAATTTTGCAAGCTGTTCCAACCACTTCTGGATGTGATTCCAAGTGCCAAACAAGAATGAATACCACACAGAAGAGCCAAGACCAGGCTCCCTAATGAAATGTTTGACCAATCCATAATGCATCATGGATCACACCCTTACCTCCTCATAAGCTCCTTCCAGCGTTCCCTTATCTCAACTTGTTCTAATGTGACTCAAACTACATTACAAGGAACTTGTGATTCATCTGACATTGGAGGCCAATCACTGTTCTTGAAATATATTCTGCACATATAAACTTCCTTGTCCTGTTCGCTATGAATTCTCTTTAACTTATCCAACTATGGACACTCATTGAAACATCGCAAGGGGATTAGTTGTCCATATCACCTCTAAATAAATCAACAATACTAATGGTTACTTTCACAATTGCAGTGCTTACACAAGGAAAGTAGACTCCCCAGAGAAAGTGTTATGCTAGTTGCAAGTGGATTTCTTGGCAAGTAACTAATTAGTCAGTCCATTCAGATAAGCACCAGAAGCTTCTTCAGTGGTAGAAAAAAATGGCGTTCACCAAATCCTTTGGGCACCAAACACAACATCATTATGGACTGCAATTCTCGCAAAATTGGCTGAAGATTTGCTTAACATCATCAGTCATGATATGATTGGACAATCACAAACGGACTGCACCTGCAAGAATAACTAACAGGAACTAAGCAATTTGCAACACATCCCATGATCAAGAAGAGATTATGATGAGAGCATCCTTTCCTGCAGTTTTATGGTAATAAGTTGGAAATCTGTTCCTCAATATCGAGATATTAATATGGCCTCTTTTCTTAAGGGAGTGAGATTTTTGCTTTTGTGTCAACTGTAGAGCTGTATAGATGTACTTTATTGGTATATAATCTCGTAAGCTGTTCGTGAAGGGAAATTTATTGTTTTGTGTCAGTTTGTTGAGTACTTGTAACAAGAAAAGTTGGATGGAAATAAATTAACTAAAGAAGGAAGATCAAGCTGATTTGCTCAGAATCAATCAACCAGATTTATCAAGTTTCTGAAGAGAGGTTAATATATCTTTTGGACTTAAGTTTTGTTGCTGCACTTTTGAGGCCTCACCTAAAATAGTGTGTTAGATAGAGGTAAAAAAAATTCCTAATGGTGGCATTTACGGAATTTATTTCTTTATGTATGCTCCATGGATCTTATCCCGAGGAAGAGCAATAAACCTGCATTTAGAAAAGGTGAGCTTGGTTTTTCAAGTTTCTGCAACTTTCTACATAACATGCCCTCTGAAAAGGCAAGTTATGTACTTCCCTAAAACTCATCAAGCTTCTATTAATTCCCAACTGATCAGAATTCAGTTTCAATTATCAACTGCAATTCAACTGAAGGGAAAATATCTTCAGGTCTGACTTTGGTCATTTGGATTGCTACATGGATTTCAGAGTGTCATTGTTTCTAGAATTCCTATTGTTTTTTTATATTTCTTATTATGTTTACAAGGAAAGTGGCTTTCCATCCTTCAAGTTAGCTGTAATTTTCAGATTTTCCTATCCAGAAGACGTGGAAACAAAGTATTTAAACAAAATTTCCATTCTTCAATTGCATCTCTCTCTCTCATCTCTTTCCCACAACACCACATCTCTCTCTCTCTCAATTCATCTCTCTGTTCTCCTCCCCGCTGAAATTCGACCTCCTCGCCCCTCTGCAATCACAACTAACATGAGCAGGGGGTAGATCCATGTCCAACTTCTGTGTCCACATATTCAATGCCAGCAGAGGGGTCATCCTTGATGCCAACTCGCAACTGCCACATGGGAGCAGAGAGCTCCCTACCCATTCAACAATAGTCAAAGTGATGGGGGGCCATTACATTTAAGGGTCTTTAAATATATATGGGCCCATTCTAATGAGTCTCATTTAATTTAAATAGGTTAAAGAATCTCGTGGGTTTGACAACATATCAAAGGTTGGAGATGTACCCACCAATGGAATGACCAACATTCAAAGATCCACAATGAACATTCTCCGATCATTATATATATAAAGGTCAATTAAGGTTCACACTGCATACGTAAATATGAAAATTTTTTGTGGATCTCTAATGTAAATATTAGAAAAGTAGAAATATGTATTTCTGAAGTCAACAAAGAATCAATTTCACAAGCGGCTCTCGTAGTAAAATACTAATGTAGGTGTATTATTAGCGGAAAACAGAATGTTTATGGAGCATGTATGTAGAATCCATTTTAAAGATGAAATCTTTCTTTTCTTAGAAGTGCTCTTGAACCCCTCGTCCTCCCTCCTCTAGATTCCCCACCCAAATACAAGAAAACAAGATGTTTGTACGATGCCATTTCTTTGATGTGCCAATAAGCCTTCAAAAGCTTCAACAGGGTTCCATCAGTCGGCAAGTGAACAAGACAACCGTCCGTTTTCAGTCAAGAAATCCGTCCATAGAAGTTTTGTCTTTTTCTTCTGAGCATAAAATAAATGAATTTCTATTTTCATATTTGACAAAGCCTTCAACGACGAAAAGATGCATGAAGGTTTAAACCAGAAGAATAATAATGAAACCCCTTCACCTTTGTGATGAAAAGATGCTTGCGGGTTACAATCTATATGACCAATTAGTGGTCAACAAACATCAACAAGCATCAATGCCATGATAATAACACTAGGTTTTCACGATGCCCGACTCAAAAGCATGGGGCAATAGCACTATTTAACTTTTCAATATGCCTGTCCCAAAGGCATGGGGCATCACCAATCACAGGATGGACTCTGGGGCTGGATAGGTGTGTGAATCATCCGATAAATTTCTGCACCACAGCGAGGGCATGCACACCAATAGGGAGCCCGAAAATCGTTTAACAACCCACTCCCACACTCGCTCTATATCACATAACTCAAATGCTGAATTCCAAGTAATGAAGGGAATAAAGCCCTAGCGGGTAACCTTCTGTTCTAACTCAGGATCGCTATCGTTGAGCTGTGCCCTGTGGGTCTACAACAAAATTCTATGCTATCTTATCACAGAAACTGGCATTTCCAACAAAGAGAGGCTAAGCACCCTACTCACGGTTGTCCCTATTGCTCTGGCCATTAGAAAGCTGTCTTCCCACTCATGTCCTCCAGGGTGCCTGGAACTCATGGAAGCATCCACAACGTGGCGGAACAAATCAAACAAACTGACACTTTAGCAGGTGATACAAAGAGAGCTACACGGATTAACAAGCTTCTGTACTCATGCAAAGCCATGTGTGTATGTATAACCCAACTTCACTGCTTACATGGGCTACTTGATAGGTGACTTCGATCTAATTTACACTCAACCAATGATAAAACAAATAAGGCTAAGAGAATTTCTTATGCAAAGAGTACATACATGTACTGACTCACCCATGAACAATGTTCAAACAAACAGATGCAATCAATGCAGGTTTTCGCGAGGCAAACAAATCTTTAGAAAGCATCATAATCAGTAACACACAAACTTCAATTTGCACTTTGTTAGTGAGCTTAAAGGGTTGCTATCGGCGCATGACACGATTACGTTCTCTTTTGCGGAAGCGTTCAAGCATAAACTCATCTGTTGCAGCTTGTCTCCTACCTACATCTGCGTTGGCTGCGTCCGTAGATTTGGCACCAATATTATGCTCCTTGGCACTTCGCTGGTATAACTCAGGCAGCTCTGCAGTTTTAGAAAATAACAATGTTTTAGAGAAGTGAGGGACAGCTCAACTGAAAAAGTCATAATGAATCTTCAGAGAAAGTCCCGATTGGGAACTGACAGCTGGTTTTTCAAAATCCAGCACCCTCATAGGAAGATATGCCAGAAGGGTCGATGATATAAGATAAGCAGTTTCACTATCTCGATGGGCATAGCCAGTGCAAAGTACTTATATTTCTGAAAAAGGTTCAGAGGTGAGCCATACCTCTCCTGAGCCTCTCAGCATAATCTCGGCCACGATGAAAATAGTCTGCACTGTAACTTGCAGGGATGTTCAAATCAGACTTGGCTTTAGCAGCAAGCCTCTTTTCTTGCAAAAGCTTCTTGGCAGCCTCTGTCTCCTCAATATTCCTAAGCTTATATCTGCAGAATTATTTGGAATTAGCAAAATATAGTACCTCCCCTATTGGAAAACGACCTTAGATAGCCAGGTACCACATAGGAAAATAAGAAATATGCACACTCATGCAACTGTATGTTACGAGTGCACAGAAAAGTGCAGGGTTTTTTACATATATGCCCCTATAAATATTGGAAAACAAGCATATACCCCTGTATATTCCATATTTACATATGAACCACTACAAAGCTGCTTTGTTATGGTTGTATACCCCTTCTCGCAGGCTCGCACCTACGACTCACTCTGTTTGAGGATTCTGAAATGAGAGGAGAAAAAGAACGGGGAAGGGTCTCACTTCTTCGAAGGACTACTCAAAAGAGAACTGTTTTCTTCTCGTTGCATTATTGTATCTCAAAAGAGAACTGTTTTCTGAATCGCAAAAAAGGAGAAAAAGAATCAGATGCATAAAACAATATGATGAGCATTGGCAGAGCCATCAAAACAAAAGCAAGGTTTCCCGATTGATCTCATGTATAGAAAAAAAGCTGAATTCATCTTCGCTCGATCACAACGAGGGCTACGTCGATTTCCAATCTAAAGAACTGTAAAGCCACTCGCTTCCAATAAGAAGCAGGCAAATTTAAATCCCCATAGCATATAATATCCATTGGCGTTTGCTCTATGCCAGTAATAAGTACGAAGCTCATTCACAAGTAATTTGAGCTCCAGAGTCACTTTACCATCTCCGAAATGCAGATTGCATCCATGAAGGAAATTTCCATAATCAGAAGCCAAAGGAAATTTGGATTTTGAACAATGAATGTTTCGCAGTTTGAAAATGGTTAGGAGAAAACTAACTCAATTGGGAGCTGAACTTCCGCAATCCCTGTGGTCCACTGCGTAGAACTCTCCTCCGAGTTCCTCCTCTTTACCTGAGACCACCAAACAGGCAAAAGAAAAAAAAAAAAACCGTCAACCCAAAAGCACCAATTACTCGAGTTCGGATCGCCTTTCCGCGATAACACGGGCCGCACTCGAGCACAAACAAGACTTTCAAGAAACCTTAAGATGATCCGGTATCGCGTAGAGCTCGTCGTCCGCCCTCTTCAGCTCGCTCTCGGCCGGACCCCCGGTCGCATCCACCTTCTTTCCCTTCCGCTTCGCCATCTCCTGCTCCACGTACCTCAACCTCCAAACCAAAAACGCAGAAGCATCTCAATCCCAAAGCCCAAAAGTAAAAAAAAAAAAAAAGGAGCAGCGATATTTCACACAGAAGAGAGAGGCTTTCCCAGAAAAAGGAGCTATCTTTAACGCAAAAGAGAAGGGACCCAAATGGAAAGGAGGGACTTTTAGGGCAGCAGTGGGTTACATGTTGGGATCTTCGATGGTGACGGCGGTCTCCTGGGCGAAGGTGTCCTGGAGGACGAGCTCGTCCTTCTCGCCGTCGGCGCCGCCACCCTCGGAGGACTTGCCGCCCTTCTGGGGGGCGGCGGCGGAGGTGGAGGTGGCGGGGATGCCGGACCTCCTCTCCCTCTGCTTCTGCAGAAGCTTCACCTCCTCCAGAGCCAACCTTTGCTTCAAAGGGAAGGGGAAAAGGACCAAGTTTTCATCTTTTTGCGCATTCGTGGTGAAGAGGAAGTGAGGAGACTTACCTCCGTTCCTCCTCGTCTCCGGAATCGGCGTCGGCTTCGTCCCCCTCGGCGGGTCTCTTCCTCCGGAAGGCCTTCGGGGCCATCGAGCTTTTTGGGTTTTTTTTTTTTTCCCTTTTTTTTGCGTCTTGGGTTTGTGGGGTAAGAGGGGCAAAGGATTAAGGCTTCGCTGCTGCACGTGACTTCTTCTTGCCGAGGAAGCAGCCGCAAGGCTTGCAGGTGCAGGCGTGCAGCCACGGGGAATGTGACAATTTGGATCATATGTATAAGCCGGGTTGTGGGCCAAGCTGACTGGACCATCCTTGCAAAGATCCTGGCCTAGGTCAGGTTCGGCTGGATCCATGGGCCGAAGTGTTCGGCTTAAGTCTAAGGTCCTGTTCGCCCAACGGATTAGAAAGGAGACAAAAATAGGTCACTGCAATCATCTGTATATATCATCTTATTATAAATATATATTAAAATATATACACCCTAATATAATATATTTATTAAAATATCTATATAATTTTAAATCAATCTACTCACATTTATATCTTAATATTAAGTAAAAAATAAACAAGCTGATCTAAGAGTAACCTCGAGGTAGGTTGATTAATTGACTTGGTGACTTATTTTATAAGTCGAAACCTGACCCATGGGCGGGATAAGCGGGGAGAAGGCCGAAGCCCACTGGATAGGTTAAATTTTTTTGATGCCTTTACCATGTTTGACTCCGTGCGTATGATTGAACTTTAGCGATTTAGTGGCTAATTTTAGCGTACGGAGTCATTCACATGCAATTAGATAAGAACCGACGAGGGCGCAAGTTACCACAAGTGTATGTGTGAACACATGTGCCTTGAGCCACAGCTCCCAAGGCAAACTCTTTTTACTTTGGATCAGTCTCACCGAAACAGGGACCTCATTTGATTGGAGGGTCAAGGAGTCGCCATACCTTAGGTTTCGAGGATCGAATGTCGAGGGATCACCATGATCCCTATAAATGAGGGGTTGATGTTATTAGGATCAACTTAAATAACTTATCTAAATAATCAAAGATGACTTATTTACATCGACTCGTAGGTTTAACACTTTCAATCTAACCCATTCAACTAACCTAAAATTTCATCGTAGGTTACTTGTAGGTGACATCCATCCGTTCAATCTAAACTAAAATTTTAAAAAATAATTGTTAGTTGTATCATTGATTTTTACTTTCAATTTTATTTTTAAAATATAATTATTACTTATAGGTGACATTAATTATTTATATCCAACCAATCAGCGTAAAAAAGTTGTGAAAACTATAATATGTTAATCTTGTCAAGAAACATGTATAAAAAGTTTGAATTTTGCCCAATTTGTTCGACTTAAATTGGTGACTTAAAGGGCTTCACCTGATCTAATTTGATTGGATCATAAGTGACTATTTTACCAATTTAAATCTTGAAATGACCCAAATCAAATAACCTTAACTTATCCGAATCGATCAAACACTCACCGCTATGTTGAGCAACTCATATGCCAGAGGAAAAATGGCAGATACGTAGAAACATGAGCATGCATGTTGCCTACCAAATGAAGAGTTGGACTGACGAGGTAAAAGGGCCAAAAATATAGAGTTCCCCTCGTCCAGTGAGGGAAAAGGCCATGCTGCCTGATTACAAGGTCAAGAACGTTGTTTATCGGGGTGTCTCTTTCGTGACACGCGGTGGATTTTGCCAATAAATTTGTTGTCTGTTCTTTAGGCTATCACGCTCTCGGGAAGTGACACGAGGCCTCTTTTAATACGCGAATGAGATATCGTGTGTGCGATACTATATATATTTTGATATCGACAAAGTATTTTCCTTTCTAATACATCTCTGCCGCTCTCCTCGTATATTGCTGCACGTCAAATGGGTCTCCTTGGGAGCACTTCCCACCACTTTAGGTCATTACTCCACTTAATCTCCAACTAAGGATGCAATATGGTTCAATTTGGGTTGAATTTTGTTAAATCTATATCTATCTTCATTTATAAAATTCATATTTACATTCTATCTATTTATCTATCAGATATAAAAATTTAAATTCATATACATATCTATCTACCCATCGAGTACCTATTTACCCATCAAGTATCCATTCATAAATCAATCTTATAATCAAATCGTGTCAACTTAAAGTCAAAGAAGAAGATAAATCTATAATACAATTCATTAATTATTTACTTTTAACAAACTCTAAACATAAGAGTTCGGGTTGTAGATTACGTTCCTACCAGGAGGGGGTGACGTAATAATTGCGGAAATAAAATATAAACA
The DNA here is from genome assembly GCA_037157565.1 of Thalassia testudinum. Taxonomy (NCBI): domain Eukaryota; kingdom Viridiplantae; phylum Streptophyta; class Magnoliopsida; order Alismatales; family Hydrocharitaceae; genus Thalassia; species Thalassia testudinum. The sequence goes on along the minus strand of JAZHRO010000022.1, from coordinate 77,487,682 downwards.
ATCTCACAAGATGCAATCACACAAAGTATACAAAGTATTTTTAGGTGGAAACCCAAACCGGGTGAAAACCACCACCTAACCCTCTCGAGTTAAGATTTTCAGATCAACCAAGTTGATCAAAATCCACTAAACGAATCACTTTAAACGAGGGTGATTCAACCTCAATTACAACCACGCTACTTAGACGAGGGTAGCGTACCTCAACCCCTTCTCTTCACGAGAAGGATTTTGTTTCGCGAAGGAGACGGGAATTCGCAAAGCGAATACCCAACCAAATAACAAGGATAAAACAAGTAATCCTATAGAGCCAACAAAGTAATATTTAACCTAAGATTCTATAGGAAATAGGATGCTTCCCTTTGAAAGGAGTGCGTCGACGACGCGGATGCATGTGCCACGCGACGGCGCAACTTCGCTCTCGTGAACAACGGCGGGAGAGCGGGTGCGCGAAGGCTTGATGCTCTCAAGATGTAGAGCTTGAGCTTGGAGAGCAAGAGCTTGTTTTCTTGGACACAAAAGAGTGGAACTATGTAGCTTAGGTGTGTATAGGTTTCTCTTGGTGTGTTTTTGTGTTGCAAAGGTTCCCCTCTATTTATAGAGGCCTTAGGAAGGCTTTGGCGGGGCTTAGGAAAGGTTCTATAGCCGTTGGGAGCAAAGTCCAAGAGAATCAGTCCAAAATCAGGAACAATCATTACACTGACAGGCTTATCAGACGTCTAATTCTGGCATCAGACGTCTGATTTCAAGGTCAGACGTCTGATTTTGGGCGGGTTCCTTCCTGACTTAAATCAGATCTAAACAGGGTTCTTGTGCAAGTCCATCAGACGACATATAGGGCGTCTAGCACTATGTCTGAACGTCTAGAAACCTACTTTTTCTATGGGAATGGATTTCCAAACGTTGCAACGGCTAGAAAATCTCTGAGAAGAGATTTTGGGTCAGCCGAGGCAAAACGGTCAATTATCAGACGTCTGTAAAGTCCTATGGACGTCTGATAAGGCTCTAACGGTCACATTCTTGACTGTTCGCTAAGCCAGCCAACGGTCCACTAATTAGACGTCTGGCAAAGTCATCAAACGTCTCCTAAGACGTCTGGTTTAAGGTCTGGACATCTAATTTCATCAGACAGAACTTACTATGTCCAGCCTAATAGTTATCAGACGTCTGAATCAATAGTCAGACGTCTTAAAACACTTTATCAGACGTCTGATTTGGGAATTAGACGTCTGGAAACTCTATTTGAACCCTATATTGGTTTTCTAAGTATTCTACAGAAAACCTAAGTATCCTAGGGTTGTGCAGGTGTTCCTAGGACTACTGTTAGGGTACTTTGAGGCTCTTTAACATAATGTTCTAAGGAAATAAAAAGAGCAAGCAAAATAAGGATAAAAGTACATGAAAGGATTAAACAAAATTCTATCCTATTCTTCTTGTCCGTCCATCTTCAATCTAACGCTCCTCGCGAATCTCTTCTGTTCTCCATCAAGCTCCTCCAATCCGTCCTGGATGCGAGCTCGAATTCCGTCTAAACACGTCTACATTTGCAATTGACCTGAAATCTAAGACTCCAAGTGCAAATGTTAAAAACACGTGTTTTGTTATCATCAAAACAAATGATCGTGATGCTCTAGCACCAACACGGGTTACTCTAATTTTATTGATATCCACTAAACTTATTACAAAAAGAGCCCTTCAAGAAGAATACATCAAAAATAAAATACAAAAAATACAAAAAAATACTAAAGATAAGTACATGTCAAATAAAAAATTCACATCTTTGAAATAAATGTTCAATGGAAGCTTAAGAAGTATTTCCAACCTTAAAATCATGAAAGGAATTATGAAGAAGATTAAGGTTGGGGGAATGAGGAACTTAAGGTAGAACTTATATATCTCGAGTAAATTAAGATTTTATTTGGATATTCGAGTAGGGTAATCGGGTATAGATTCATACCAATATCCATACTTAACTCCAGTCGGATTTTTTGGATTAAACCTATATCTGAACTTGATCAGATTCCGATCATATTTTATCGATTATTTTCAAGTCCGATTGGGTCGAGTTCAAGTCGAATTTACCGAAATTTACATCCCCATACCCAATAGTTTAACCTTTACCTCACTTCTACACTTCGTTCCCCTACGACCACTGATGGAAACACTATCATGAGCCATAACTAGTTCATTTTAACCCAATTAAGTTAATAAATGCTCCTATATAACCGCCAGAGAGTCATAAGTCATTGCATATTCAATATAAAAGAAAAACAAAAAACTATGGCTAAAACTACAATTTTACCAGCTCATCATAAATGTAGTACAACTAAGGGTTTTCTAAGGAGTTGAATAAAGGTCAATTGGTCTTAAAAAGATAACAAGTGGGATAAGACAGACAGAAAAGGGTTTGCACGTGTTCCGAGAATTAAATGACTTTTGAAACCCTAAAAACAGACCCGCTTAATTAATTGAGGTTCTGATCAGGATAAAATTTACCTTAACCCTCTAAAATTCATAGAAAAATATTCTCCAGGGCTTAGAACTTTCAATTTGACCATTAGAAACCGTTTTGACCCAAAACAGAACCATAGACAGACATTTGCCCTAATTTGAATTTTTGCATAAATTACTCAATCAAACATGGGCAAAACCAAAATCCAACTACACCATTGGACAAACCTAATTTGGACCCAAGATGAATTTGTCTTGACCTAGTTTGCAAATTGGTCCTGTCTAATTTCATTTCTACAATTAACTTTCAAAATCCTTTCAAATAGGCTCCTAACTTTGTCGTCGTTCTCACAAACAAGTCCCTACCGCCATTAAACCTATTCCTACTTGCTCTGGTGACCTTAAAAAGGAAAGAATACCCTGATTTCTTGATGAATCCCTTTCAAAATTGAAAGGGAAGTTTGTCAAGAATTTTCCTTCCTTTTGGACCTAATCCTAAGCCCTGAAACCTACCCAATCTCTCATGCGAACGCATGAGAGATTTGGGTATCTAGAAACTTTCAACTCCGGTGAGCTTTCCAAGTGTGGAAAGCTTGCTTCCCAAGCTCTAACCAACCTCTGATGACCTATAAAAGACTCCCTAGATCACAATGAATTTCCTAAGCTTGAATTCTGGCCATGAAATCCCCTTTTCCTCCTTCCTCTTCCGGTCGCGAAGCTCCACAAGCTCCGATGACTCCTCCTGCCTTCTCTCGTCGTCTGACCACAAAACCAGTGACCGGATTCTCTTTCCCTCTCTCGTCCGCTCTTGGCCATACCAGCAGGAGCTCTTCTTCCGCCGTCGTCGTCGCTGTCTCCCTCATCGGAGAACCTTTCGTCCACGGCGTCGGCCAACCACAGCCAACGCCGCCCTACCCCTTTCGTCCTTAGATTAGGTCCCCACCTTCCCTATCCTTCCCTCCTTTTTCCCTACTATCCCTCAAAAGCAACCGCCGACCACACATCTCCACCTTCGTCTTCTTCAGCTCCAACGAAGCTCCAGCAACATCCAACTACTGCTCCACCGCACGAATCACACCATTATCACCTCCATAAGCTCCACCGTGATCCACTCTTCAAAACCCCTCTCCTATTTCATCCTATTGACCTCTCACAACCGCCACCGAACAAACCCATCACCGGCCTCCGTCCTTGACTCCGTCCGACCACCACGCACACCCATCCTCCATGAAACCACTGCCATTATGTTAGCCATGATACAGCGAACCTTCTGAGGTGTTTTGATGTGGCCGAAAGGCCTTACTCTATTTCAGGTTCAGGCTGGAGCTCCGCCGCCGTGTTGTCTTCTCTGGCAGTGTTTGTGGTGTTCTAACCATGAAGTCCCCAGGTGACACCCTCAGGAAGTGCGGACTACCTCCAGGAACGTCCCAAGGTGATCAATTGGGAGCATCGACCACTCCAAGGATGCCAATTGAAGGCCACCTGCTACTGCTGTTCACACGAAGGAGAGGGAAGCGGATAGTGCCACATCGTGAACAGACGACCCTGCAGCCATGCATAAATTGTATTTGTCAAGTAGGCTATTCGCCTCCAAACATGGGGTGAGGTCCCTCTCACCCACACACGCCTCGTCCGTGACCTCTGCCCGCGGACCTGGCCTGACCCATTTACCCGCCTAGCCAAGCACTCCTTGGCTGCTACCCCACTGCAGGCAGCCCTGGACACGGGTGTGTGTGTACCCAATAACTCGATATCCTGAGAAAAGACGTTGGGAGGGCGGAGCCTAAGAGAGAGAAGGAAGGGGAGACTGCGTGGGGGTAGGGGAGGATTTTGCTGCAGAAGACATTGGTTGACACTTAGCCAGTTTGAGAAGTTCCCCTCCCCTGTGTGAAGAAGGAGAAGGAAGCTGAAGAAGAAGAAGAGATGAGGACCCGAAGAAGAAGAGTCTGAAAAGAAGAAGAAGAGAGAGAACAGCCGCAACAAAGAAAGAAAGAAGGATCAGCAGCAGAGAAAGAAAGCTGTGCACTGTAGCATCAGACATTTAAGTCGTTTGATCCCATTTTCAGACGTTTGATTTGAGTTTATAAAGCTATAATTAACTTTGATATTGTGCTTCTACATGCTATTATTGTATAAGGGTAATTGGTGATTTAAATCACCATTTTACCCTCTTCATTTTGCACATTGATCATTGATTTTTATATTATTCTGCATTAAACTTTTACTTATATATTGTGCTCAATTATGAATTGTGATCTTGAGCTTTAAATTCCATATTGTTACCTGTGTTCGACCTCGGAATCTTTTTCGAGTAATAAAATTTATTTGTTTAAACGCTATTTTGGCTATACTACAATGCGACATTCTTAAAACATCGATCTAGCGTTCGAACAACTACCAACTCTATCACCATTTGAAAATCTTTCCACTACATCCCCTCCAAGCTGCAGGAAATAATTAAGGTAATTAAGCCCCTACTTAATGTATAATTCAATTTTATCTCAGGTACTGATGAGGGGCAAAAATTGACCTCTAATTCAAAACCCGCACGTAACATAACAGGAGATCCGACTACCCGAATGCAGGGTAAATAGGTGAGTCCAGCACCACCCAACTCACCCATGACTTGCCGGACCCGGGCCAAAACCCGTCTAAGCTGCTAGAAGATTCGGCGCAACCAAGGCCAGAATCACGACAGGACTAAAATGACCACCTACAACTTGACAACAGACTTGTAGTCTGACAAATGTAACTGATATTACTAGGCTAGGAATCTTCCCATGTTATAAATAGTGAGGAGCGGCCCCTAGGTGAAGGGGGGCACGAGGGAGAGAGATCTTGTAATCTTACAAGTTCTAATGCATAGTTGAGTGCATCATCCTCCCTCCAGACGTACATTCCTTGTGGTGGAACTGGGTCACCAATTTTTTTTGTCTCCCATGCAAATGTTTGAGATTCGTTGAGTCGAGCCCTCCTATTACGAAAGAGACTCGACCACGTCCTCCTAGCGATAGAGGTCTTGTGGCTATGTGACGTTCCCTTCTTCAAGAAATTCTTTGATGGTCGAAGGAAGCCTTCGAGGACCATCAAATTACACCGTTTGTGTGAAACGTCAACAAAAGAGCCATGCTCTCCTAAGCATCCAATCTCTAGGAGACCACGCCCCCCAGCGCCTCACCTTGATCTTCCTGATTAAGGTCCTCGCGATGGTCCTAACCACTCATGGCCTCTCCCTTATAGGGAGACCTAGCCAGGGTTCAGTGTCTCCATGTCCCAACGACACCCATGACACGTTAATCCCAATAATGGGAAGCAGGTACGCTCTGGCCGATTGCTCGAGGCCCCGAAGTGAACCTCCTTCCTCAAGGCGCGGGCCAGAGAGCAGGGATATGAAGCTGAAGTCGGTGGCCTTGGGTATACGCCCCTATGTGTACTCTACGCTCACTCGTAAGGAAGGTAGTGGCAGCCTCTCAGTAGGGGTGTTCAAGGAGCTAGTCGGGGCTTGGCACTGTGGGACGGCGGACCCCAGCCATGCCCTTGGAAGCACCCTCGGATGATGTCGGCACACAACCACCTTGATAGATGATCCCGCCAAGCACTTTCGATTGTGCCCACCCGATATAACCCACCAATGGTCATGGACCGGCAGGCCAAGCAAGTTGCCAACTCCCCAGGGTTGGGCGGGCAAGTCCTAAAAGCATTTTATCGAGCGGCTAAGGGCTAGAGATGATCCTTAGAGGTCATTAGAAGCGGGACGGCGAAAGACTGAGTCTTTTAGATCCTACCCAAATCAGTTTAAGGCCCAATACTTCAAGGGCAACAAGCCTCGTGAGGCAATGGCTGCCTAGCACTACGACTTAGGTCGTTTGACTCGACAGCCAGGCGCAACGTTAGCGATGACACACCAAAGCATCCAACGTACTCCGAGCAAAGCCGTACGGATCGCGGAGCGAGGCAACTCCTCCCGTTCCTGCGGTCGACTGGCTAAGGGACGTGACAGCAACGCCAGCCCCGAAGAAGGCAAGAGGGCCCTTGATAGGCGTGCCCCAGCGCTCGACCACGGAAGCAGCTGCTTCCACGAGCGAAGGCTCGCCTTCCCCAAAATAGCAACCAGCTCATTGTGGGTCGCTAGTACGGCCTTCGCTAAACAAGGAGGGAGTTCCTTCAGAAGTGTGCTCCCCCAGCCATGAACTAAGCGAACATGCTTGAGGGGAGCTAGTCCACAAGCAAGGACCTACTACCCCAGAGCTCCACGAAAAAGGAAGCTCACTCCAGGTCCCTCCATGAGCGCCTTGAGGCCTGGAGCTGTGTGGCTAAAGGACTGTCGGGATTCGCGCGACCAAGTTGGCTCCCAAACCTGACGTGGGAACTTGGCTTGCCGTTCCAGGCAGATCTGCAACAAAGAAGGTGTGGCAAACCTAAGGTCGGCCAAACCCCTTGGGTGACACCCTGCCCGATTAGGCCGATGGTGTCATCCTGGCTCCCCTCCTGATGGAACATCTCCATCAAGTCCTGACAACAGCACTTGCGTCACCCAATGTCCTCACCCCCTATAGCCTGAACATATCAACGCAAGGTTTAGGAAGATCTTTGAGGACGATGACACCCCAGGATGATGCTCTCCTGAGCACCTTCCCCCAATCTTCAGTATGGCAAGGAAGGCATAGTCGAACAACCAGTGCCCTGGCTAGTCGCCTTCGCACCTAATTCGACAAAGCACCTGGACTTACTTCTGTAACACTCCTCCCAACGGGGCAGCTCCAACCCAAACCCTTTGAGGAATGCACTCCTCAAGCCATGAACCAAGCGGACATGTTGTAAGTATTGTAAGGCTCGCGGACACATCGACAAGGGATGCTCGGTCCTACACGACCAAGACCTGGTATGGAAGCGCAGACCACCACATCAAGTGAAACAGGGACCAAGGACGAGGGCCCATCAAAGGCCAGACAGGTCGAAAGCCCATGTAGTGAACTTCCAGTGGCAACGCCCACACTACCCCGTGACACTCACTTCTCTACACGAGGGCCGAGCTAGCCTTTAGAGTTGACAAGTTGCTTCTTCCAAGTCGGCGTGTCCATAACGCCTTCCCTGCCCCTTGGCAAGGGGTTGAGCGGACATTATTAAGAAAGTAGTGTTTCGACCGTTCGCCCCTTTGGGAAGAACACATGAACCTGCTTTTGACAATGCCCCCGCTGGCAAGTCAGCTGTAGCCCAGAGATAACACCTCTCCCTCCACCGATCGTGGACCTTTGGCAATCACGGAGAATGGCCAAAGGGAGAGGTACGCCCTCCTCTATCCGACTGTGACGAGGATGGGCACCTCAACCAGGTGGCCACACTTACCGTGGCCAGGTTGACAGTAGCACTGGACAACCTCATTGGATGACCACCAGTACACGCCCACCGTCAAATCCTCTCAGTGCATTCCTGCTCTCCTCAAAAGGTAAAAATAATGCATAGGAGAAGGGTGGCCTGGCGCGGACTCCCAATGGTCGAACTTAAGTGACCCAGGAAGCCTAGACAAAAGGAAAAAAGGAAACCAAGTCTAGGCAATCCGGTAAGGGAGAAACCTGACTGACCCACCTACAACCTCGGAATCACAGCCAGGCCCTTCAGTCATGGCTATGCTTGTTTTTCCCCACGACGTAACCTAGCTCGTCGAGGCAGGAGGAAGTCCAGATATCCTCCAAACCCTACATTCCTATAACAATAGGCTTGCCTTTCAAGACTGACGAGCGCCAAATACCCCTCATGAGCATATCCCTCTTCACGGAAAGGGCAACCCTATCAACGCCAACAACAACATCAAAGGTCTCCGCCTCATCCTAAACAACAATCAATAATCAGTCTTGTCATAGATCAAGACTTACTCCTTGCAACAAATGGCCATCTCTCGCGGGGGGTGGCACTCACGTCACACCATTACCCAGATGGCCATCTCTTAAGGTCGGTAGACCACCTCTTAAGGTCGGTAGAGACTCAGGCAGACGCGCCTGGCGTTCCCTTACATTGTCGCCTCTTAAGGTTGGCAAGAACTCGGGTAGATGCGCCTAGCGATCCCTTACATTGCCGCCTTTTAGGGTCGGTGGGCCACCTCTTAAGGTCGGCAAGAACTTGGGCGGATGCACCTAGTGTTCCCTTACATTGCCATCCCTTAGGGCTGGCAGGCCACCTCTTAAGGTCGGCAGGAACTCAGGTGGACGCGTCTGGCGTTCTGTAATGACCCGTCACACTTTTAGCCTTTTAAGACGTCTAGAGTCTCAATCAGATGTCTGTCTAGGCGTTTGGATCCTTTTTCGGACGTCTAAAAATCAAATTTTTGTATGCACACTATGCTCTACGCGCGAGCAGCGCGTAGGATCCTCTTCTTCTTCTCTCTCCCTTCCTTTTCTTCCCCAAACCCTAACCCCACGCCTTCTATATAAACCCCTCCCCTTTCCTCTCCACTCCACACACCAGCCACCACCACCTTCAGAGCTGTGCGGGAGTGGCGAGAGGAGGCGAGCGAGGGAGAGCGAGAGGGAGGAGGAGAGCGCGGGACGAGGAGGCCAAGGTCGGGGAGCTTCGATGGAAGCTCGGAGGAGCTCGCACAGTTACCGCGGGTGCGTGCGGGAGGAGAGAGCTTGGGGAGACGGCCTCCTGACCCTCTGCAGCGGCTGGAGCTGCGGCGGCGCGAGGTGGAGCGAGTGAAGAGCGCTGAAAGGAGTTCCTGATACTGGAAGTTTTCCAGTATCAGACGTCTAGAGTGGAGTCCAGACGGGTGACGGGGTACCGGGACGTCTAGAGCTAAGGCAAGACATGTGAAAGCTCATTTATCACGAAGGTACGTATCTCCCTGCGCCATGCATATCGTAGTGCAGGGGTATTTTTTGGTCGACCGTGCCTGCGTTGTCGTACACAGGTGCAGCCTTGGGAAGGAGTGCGGACACCGTGCTTTTAGACGTCTGATCAGATCACCAGATGTCAGGAGGAGCGTCCAGATAACCGGAGGCATTGTCCGACGTTTGGAATTGCCTTCAAACGATCGCGGAGAAGGCCTGGACATCTGAGGTTACCACAGGAGTTTAAGGTAAGGATCTGGTACCTTTTAAGATGTCTGGGAGTATCCCCATACGTCTGATTTTCAACAATAGGCACGATTTTGACCCGTTTGGGGTCCGATCGGGGTCCGTTTTACGCAAACGAAATACCTGTATTTTCCTCACGAGTTCCTCTACGTACTAGAATCCTTTGTACACTGTTCTAAACTCTCCTTTTGTGATGTATTCCCTGGTATAGGGTTTCAGCCTGCTGCGTGTTTGGGGCTCGCAGAGATGCTTGGTTCTGCAATTCGAGCCCCCATTACTCTCGTATTACCTGATAGAGTGGTTAATTCTGTTAATAGTATTTAAATAAGAATGTGCTTGTGGAAATAGCCAAAGGGAACTCTAGGATGTGGCATGAACCCTACGATAGAGAAATGAATGAACCGTTGTGCTATATAATTTACTTGCATGCATGATTGAGATAAACTATTAGCAATTGCCTGTATTATAATTGTGAGCTGCCTGTTAGAATATGTGCTGCCTGTAATTAATGAACAATTACCTGTGAAATCACCAGTTGCATGTATCGAATTATGGAAACATGAGCTGCCTGTATATGCATGAGAGATAAATTGTGAATGGTGAAATCTTGATCGGAATAAATGAGGTGAACATGAGCATGAACCCCACGGGGAATTAGGGGTAGAACTCCTGTGGATAGATGGAATCTGGAATGTAGATGGGAAGTATGTTGCCCTTGAGTACGTGGTACCAAGGAGAGCAATTGTCCCCTTTTTGTGTAGAGCGGAGCTAGCCTCCCTTGGGTTGAGACTTGGGGATAGGATTGGCCACTCTACACCGACTCTTGTTGGCCCCCATGTACGTGCTACCGAGGCGAGCTACTAGTGTAGGGAGGGAGATAGCCACCCCACGGGGCCCGGGGTTCAGCTAGCCACCCTACACTGACTTGTTAGGCCCTCTGGGCAAACCAGGGTAGTCAAATGAGGGTGCACGAACTGTAAAGGGGCGAGACCCTTGTTCTGAGAGGGCAAGGCCCTATACTGTTTCATATTGTACTTTGGGCGTACCCGCTAGCGGAAACGACTGACCGCGTGTCAGTGCAGTGTAGCTACCCGTGCGCTTATCATACAAGCTAGTCACCGCTACGTCTTGGCAGTGACTTCAGGGTGGTTGACTGGGTGTAAGGCTACCACAGGGGACTCCCTCGGCCAGGAGAGCACCGCGTGTACCTTCTACTCTACGGAAAAGACTGCAATCAAGATCGTTCCCACGAGGAACATGCAAGATTAAGAATATCTAGATGTTGAGAGAAATGGGTGAAATAGAAATACAAATAAAACAGATAAATAGAAATGAGAATTAAACCTGTTGCTTTTTACTGTTCTTAGATAATATAGATACCACTTTACTCAGCGTTCGCTGACTTTGTCTTTTCATAATACTGTTCAGGACCAGGAGCTGAGCAGCCCGAGCTACCGGCTACGGAGGGTGCTGGGCCCAATCGAGCTCAGCTGTAGTTTTTCAACACTTCCTTTTCGTTCCTTTACTGTTGTAGTAAGTATTGGACCTTTAGTTACTATTTGCCTTTACTGTTTACTTCTATTTTCCGTTATTTTTGTGGTTGTGGTGGTATGTACTGAAACAATAGATTTATTTTTCCTTTACTGCTTATGCGTTTCTTCTACTTAGTTATATCGCACTTGGTTATTTCTTGTTGGATGACTAGGTCTTAGGATTAGTCGAGGCAAGCCAGTCTTGGGTCCTGTAGGGATTCGAGAATCGGGTCATAACAAGATGGTATCAGAGCAAGATCGTCCCGAGAAATGAACTAATTGGCTTGAGAATAACCATTCACGTGATATAATTAGGATAGCCACCACAACGTATTGCTTTGACATTCACTCCGAGTCTTTTCTTGAAGAAATTCTGCATCGTTGACCCCCTTGTTCTGTCTTTCGCGACTCTTTGCAGGAGATGCCTCGTCGGGGAGTTCTTGAGACGGGTCGTGGTCACTGCCGTGGACAAGGTCGAAGGGGCGGACGTGCTGAGCCTGAGGTACCAGTTGACCCACCTCTTCTCCCGGGCATTCAGGCCCAGGATCTCGCCCAACTAATCAGGGACATTGTGTGAGAGGAGCTCCACCAACCTCCGCGGGCACCTCTCCCTGAGGACGTGGAGGGGGAGTCCTCAGTGGGATAGAGAGACTGTCGCAGCACTGGACGAGCAGGAGGGGGAGGGGGTGGTCCTCCACTGCCCCCACCGCACTCTGACACTTCCGAGCACGAGCTCTCCTTGAATGGAGGCATGCCCGTTCCCCCACTGCAACCGCACCACGAGCTTTTCGGACAGTTCCAAAAGCTGAAGCTCCCCTCCTTCAAGGGGGATGAGGACCCGTCTGAGGCAGAGGACTGGTTGGAGCAGATGGAGAAGGTGTTCGACACCCTTCGCTCTCCCGCGGAGTGCCGCGTACCTTTGCCAAGTACCAACTAAAGAGTGCGGCACACAGGTGGTGGAGGGTAGTCAGAGGCCAAGAGAGGAGAGAGCCGACGTGGGACCAGTTTGTGACTCTCTTCTGCGAGCAGTACTTTCCGCAAACCTGGCAGGACCAGAGGATGTGGGAGTTCCATACTCTCCGCCAGGGGACGATGACTGTTAGCGCGTATCGCCCGTGTTTCCTGGAGCTGTCACGTTTTGCCTTGACAGCCGTGGCTACGGAGGAGGAGTGCCTGTGGAGGTTTACTGAGGGGCTCTGACCTGCTATTCGGGGGTATGTCAAACCCTAAAGCTTCCCACCTTCTCACGAGTGGTTGAGGCAACCATGACCTACGAGGAGACCAACCCAGCCGCACGAGACACCGACAGCGGATGGAAGAGGCCCTATCAGCCAGAGTACTCTCAGGGCCGTTGGGAGAGGAGGCACGCAGCACCCGCAGGAGAGTCGTCTCATTTTACGGGGCCATCAGTGGCCTTTAGGGGCTCCAGACAGGGGCCAGCTGCTAGCACCAGACCCTCGTCCAGCCGCCAGCAAGGACCTACTGAGGGGGGAGGTCGTGTTCCCCTCTGCTACTAGTGTGGCCAGCCGGGCCACATCAGGAGGGACTGCCCATCTAGGGCTGGAGCATAGTAGATGCTCCCCGCACCGAGCACTGGAGGTTGAGCTGGTGGTCGTGGTCCCTAGGCACGTAGGGGAGGGCAGCATTCACGAGGAGGGTACCGACCGGCTACTGCTCACCCGACCTAGAGTGTAGCTTCTTCGTCTGCACTGAGGACTGAGGAGCATATCAATGCTCTGACACACAGAGATGCCAGGGCTTCCGATTCAGTGGTGGCAGGTATGGTTACCGTTTCTGGTAGATTAGTGTATGTACTTTTTGATTCCGGCGCCACAGACTCTTTTATTGCTGCCAGTTTTGCCGTCAGTTTGGGATAGGGCAGTGTACTGTTAGAGGATCTGTTTGTGATCAGAGGCCTAGGTAGCTAGTTATTTATAGCTGAGGAGGTCTACACAGACTGCGAGGTCAGTATAGGGGGACACAGCCTCCCCGCAGACCTGATAGTGATACAGATGGAAGATTTTGGCGTGATCATAGAGATGGACTGGCTATCCGCCTATCACGCCCTGGTGGACTGTTTTGGGAGGAAGATCATCTTCTCCATATCGGAGTTGCCTCCTTTCGAGTGTCACGAACAACCGGTGGACAGAGGTTTCAGATGCATCTCCGCGCTTCGGGCAGCGAGGCTTTTGAGCCAGGGGTGTGAGGGTTGTTGGCTTGCGTAGTGGCAGAGCCTAGCACCATGGCTGACTTTCAGAGTATTCCGGTGGTTTGCGAGTACCCCAACGCTTTTCCAGAGGAGCTGCCAGGACTACTGCCCGAGCGTGAGATCGAGTTTGAGATCTCAATAATACTGGGAACCAACCCCATTTCTACTGCACCATACCAGATGGCACCACTTAAGCTGTGAGAGCTCAAGTCACAACTACAGAACCTATTAGAGAAGGGCTTTGTGAGGTCCAGTGCGTCCCCTGGGGAGCCCCTGTGCTGTTTATGAAGAAGAAGGATGATACTCTACAACTTTGTGTCGACTACTGACAGCTGAATAGGGTCACTATCAAGAACAAGTATTCACTGTCGAGGATTGACGATCTTTTTGACCAGTTGCGAGACGCCATAGTGTTCTCCAAGATAGATCTAAGGTCGGGCTACCACTAGTTGAGGATCAGGGAGACCGACGTCTCCAAAACAGCTTTTCGTACCTGGTACGGGCACTACGAGTTCTTGGTCATGCCGTTTAGGTTGACCAATGCCCCCGCTGCTTTTATGGATTTGATGAACTGGGTTCTCAGACCGTACTTGAACTAGTTTGTGGTAGTATTCATCAACGACGTACTCGTTTACTCGCAGGATCAGGCACAGCACGAATAGCATCTACGGATGATCCTGGACACTTTAAGGCGATGCAGGCTGTATGTCAAATACAGCAAGTGCGAGTTTTGGTTGAGGTAGGTGACTTTCTTAGGCCACGTGAACTCAGGGGATGGTTTGGCTATGGACCCAGCTAAGGTTGAGGCCGTACTTAGGTGGGAGAGGCCACGTACAGTGACAGAGATACGTCGCTTTTTGGGACTAGCGGGTTACTATCGGCGGTTTATTAGAGGATTCTCTCTTATTGTGCATCCTATGACCCAGCTAACTCGGAAGGACGTGCCCTTTGCCTGGATAGATTAGTGTGAGGCATGTTTTCAGGAGTTGAAGGAGAGACTGACTTCAACTCCTGTGCTTACCATCCCGAACAGCAGTGGCGGTTTTGTAGTTTACACAGATGCTTCGTTGCAGGGGTTAAGAGGTGTGCTCATGCAGAGGGGTCACATTGTTGCTTACGCTTCATGGCAACTGAAGCCCCATGAGCATAGCTACCCTACCCATGACTTAGAGCTGGCGTCCAGACGACCAGAGGCATTGTCCGACATCTGGAACTGCCTTCAGACGATTGCAAAGAAGACCTAGACATCTGAGGATACCACAGGGACTTAAGGTAAGGATCTGGCACCTTTTAAGATGTCTGAGAGTATCCCCAGACGTCTTATTTTGAATAGTAGGAACGTTTTTTACTAGTTTGGGGTCTATTTTACGGAAACGAAATACCTATATTTTCCTCGCAAGTTCCTCTACATACTAGAGTCCTTTGTATACTATTCTGAACCCTCCTTTTGTGATGTATTCCCTGGTATAGGGTTTCAGCCTGCTGCGTGTTTAGGGCTCGAGAGACACTTGGGTCTGCGGTTCGAGCCCCCATTACTCCCGTATTGCCTGGGAGAGTTGTTAATTCTGTTAATAGTATTTAAATAAGAATGTGCTTGTGGAAATAGCCAAATGAAACTCTAGGATGTGACATGAACCCTAGGATAGAGAAATGAATGAACCGTTGTGCTGTATAATGTACTTGCATGCATGATTGAGATAAACTACTAGCAATTGCCTGTATTATAATTGTGAGCAGTTTGTTAGAATATGAGCTGCCTGTAATTAATGAACAATTACCTATGAAATCACCAGTTGCATGCATCGAATTATGGAAACACGAGTTGCCTGTATATGCATGAGAGATAAATTGTGAATGGTGAAATCTGGATCGGAATAAATGAGGTGAACATGAGCATAAACCCCACGGGGAATTAAGAGTAGAACTCATGTTGATAGATGGAACCTGGAATGTAGATGGGAAGTGTGTTGGCCCTTAAGTACGTGATACCAAGGAGAGCAACTGTCCCCTTTTTGTGTAGAGCGGAGCTAACCTCCCTTGGGTTGAGACTTGGGGTTAGGATTGGCCACTCTACACCAACTCCTGTTGGCCCTCGTGTACGTGCTACCGAGGTGAGCTACTATTGTAGGGAGGGAGCTAGCCACCCTACAGGACCCAGGGTTCAGCTAGCCACCCTACACCGACTTGTTAGGCCCTTTGGGCAAACCGAGGTAGTCAGACGAGGGTGCGTGGACTATGGAGGAGCGAGCAGTCCCCTTTCTCTAGCTCTTCTTTCCTTCTTCTTCTTTCTGCCTTGGCTTTGGTCTTTTTCTTTGACGGTGGCTTCTTTCTCCTTTGTCTTCTTCTTCCTTCCTTCTTCTTCCTCTTCCTTTCTGCCTTGACTTTCTCTACCTTCTTCTCTGACTTTCTTTGGCTTCTATTTCTCTTCAGCTTTCTTCTCTTTCAACCGTGCCTTCTCTTCACCTTCTTCTCTACAGCTTCACCTGTGGCTTCTTCTCCTTAGCTTTTGATCCTCTTCAGCTTTGCCTTCTCCTTCCTTAGCCTTTTTCCTTAGCTTCCTCTACGACTCCTTCTCCTTAGCTTCTTCTTCTTTCCTTATCTTCCTCCTTCAGCTCGCTCTTTCTTCTTCCTTTCCCTGCAAGTGCAAAACCTACCCCTACCCTCCCCCACGAACTCTCTCTCTTTTCTCTCTTAGTCTCACTCTCCCAGAGCCATCTCGGGTAAACAAGTCAGGTTACCGTGCCCGGGACCAGCCGCACCGGCGTGGGTGGTCCTCGAGGAGTGCATGAGTTATCGGGTCAGGATACCAGGCCCGCGGAGCATGGGCACGGACGAGGCATGATGGGGAGAGTGGGACCTCACCCCGTGTCAAGAGGCGATAAGCCCCTAACACATTTACAATTTATAGTACACCACCCGCTCTAAACTTACCAAGGTGGGACTAAAAGTCCCACCTGCCTCGCGTGCACACCCACAGGAGATCACTCTCAATTGTAGGGGCTGCAAATGCTGGGACTCCAATTGCTGGGCGTGAGGGGTTCGCGAAGGGAGCCCATGACGTGCTACAAATGTGTTTGTTTAAAAGGATCGTTATAGTTTGCGTTTGCAACGTTTGTTTTAAATGAAGAAACGGACGCGAGTCCGAGTGTTGAACTCAGGAAGGCATGAAAATCAGATTTTTCATGTCACTTAGTGTCACGGAAATGATGGATTTTTGCTTGTGAGAAGACGTGGGAGAAAAGCGAGTGAGAGAGAGAGAGTAGAGTTAAAGTCTTTTAAATCATGGTAATCACTTAAATCAAGATGGAAAACAACATCAAAACTATATTTAACATGCAATTCAAGTTTTACAAATACAACGATAGCTAAATGCTTAAACAAAAGGAAAGTAAAGCCAGAGTAAAGGGAGAGAAAGAGAGAGAGGGAAGACGGCGAGGCGGCCACGGCGGTGGAAGAAGGCTCCATCGGCAGCTCGTCGACTCCGTTGACTACAAGAGATGCTAAGTGGGTCGCGCTTGGGACCAGTTTGTATTTGTATTTTATTACTCGAAAATAGAAAATCTCCGAGGTCGAACTCAGGGAGCAATACTTGATTCTAGAAGCGTACAAAATCACAATTGACAATATATATTATTTTACAAAAAAGATTAAATAAAGGAAATTTTGTTCTTTTCTTCTCTCTCTCTTTCTTCTTCTTCTTCTGCCTCTTTCTTTCTCTTTTCAGACATCTGACTCCAAGGGTCAGACGACTTAAACTCCACTTGCTACTGGGTTCTGCTTCTTCTTTTCAACTGTCGCTGCTGCTGGTTCTTCGTCCTCTTAGCTTCTTCTTCTTCTTTTCTACTACGCCAAGTCCCTCTGACTTCTTCTTTTCTTCTTCTCTGCTGCTTCCCTTTCTCTTCTTCCTCTCTACTTCTCTGCTGTGCGAGGCCTTCTCTCCTGACTTTGTCTTCTTTCCTTCTCTTCTTCTTGCTGTTGCACTATCTCCTCCTCCTCCTTCTCCTGCTTTCCTGCACAGTGCAAGGTTAGGCAAAACCTAACTCCTACCCTCCCGACATCTCTCTCTCTCTCAAATTCACTCTATGGTATGCTCTCCCAGAGCCTTAACCGGGTATGTGGGTTGAGTGACGTGCCTAGGACCAAGCGCACCAACGTGGGTGGTGTGCGAGGTATGCACAGGCAGGGTAGTCGGATATGGGTGCCAGGTCCGCGGGGGAAGTATTGCGGACGAGGCGTGGCGGGGGTGCGAGGGACCTCACCCCAGTGTGTTTCGAGGCGATAAACCTGAAACACAAATTCAATTTAAGCGCGGGCGCCTGCTCGCAAACTTCCGAGGTGGGACTAAAGTCCCACCCGCTTCCACGCCTGCGCCCGCAGCAGACAGCTTCGCAATTGCAGTAGGCGTGGAGTCTCTTGACTCTACTTAGAGTCTGGATGCGTGTGAGATGCGAACCCGCACCACCTGAGGGCTTCGCCTGGAGCCGAGCGCGACCTGGAGCGGAGAACAAGCAAGCTTGCTTGCTTCGTTAATGGCGAACAGAGGCCTGACCCTGAAATCAATAGCACAGCCTTTCGACCACGTCAGATCATAGGAAAACCTTCGCCGTATCACGGCGAAGGTGAGGCGAGGGTTGGCTGGCCACAAGGCGGCCTAGGTGTGCGTGCTTAGGTTGCTCTGTGGCCGTGTTTATGGGTGTGTTCGGTGGGCATTTGGG
Organism: Thalassia testudinum; assembly: GCA_037157565.1. Classification (NCBI taxonomy): domain Eukaryota; kingdom Viridiplantae; phylum Streptophyta; class Magnoliopsida; order Alismatales; family Hydrocharitaceae; genus Thalassia; species Thalassia testudinum. The sequence continues at coordinate 77,469,708 of JAZHRO010000022.1, read as the reverse complement.
AAAGTGTTGAAGATCGATGAAGGGGTGGATGGTGATTAGTGAGTAGCGGAGGTTCTGAGATAGGTGGCAAGGCGTGCAGAGGAGTGGAGCGACGGTTTCACCTCGTCGGATGGTCTGCCGAAGGTGGAGAAGGTGATGGTGATCGGCGTGTGGCAGTGAGTGATTTAGGAAATAGGTAAGGGGGAATGAAGAGGGGAAAAAGGGGAATAGTTTTTACCTACTTAGCAGACGAAAGAGGGAGGACGCGGCGAGCGGCTATGCTGCCATCACCGGAGAAGATAATGCCCAGGGAAGATGGTGACAAGGAAGAGGTGCTGGAAGGTGCCTGTTGGTATGGCCAGGCACAGTGGACGACGGCGAGGGTAACCCTGCCACAAGTATGGTGGCAGGGCGACAAGAGCGGAGGAGGAAGGTCGCCAGAGCCTACGAGCGAATGGCCGGAGGAGGAAGAGACGAATTTTGAGGGAATTCCTTGGCCAAGACAAGCTCGAAGGAAGCGGCAGGGGCTACTGTTCCTTAAATAGGTGCTGGCTGGGAGGGAATCGCGAGGAGGCGGCGTGGGCTCCTCGTCGGAGGCATGGCCAGAAAAAGACCCATACCTCTCGAGCGTTCGCACGAGAGGTATGGTAGCCGACAGGGCATGGGAATCGGTCCATGCAGAAAAGGACAACGTAGGGAACCCTCCTTTCAAGTCTGGGGCCGGTTCCTCAGGTCTGTGCAGCGCCATCCTCCCCGCAAAGTCACTGGAGGTATGGCCTGCACATTATGGGGGCAGAAGGACTTATCTGCAGAAAGGGATGAGAAAGATAGGGGATTTCTGCAAGGGTCCAAAAAGCTAAGAGTCAAAAAGTAATTGTTGAGGACCATTTTGTAAAGTGGGTCAAGGCAACCTTTCCTTAAGTCCAAATTTTGGTATAACCATAATTTGGACCTAAGGAATCCAATGGTGAGGTTGTATTTTAGGTTTGACCATGTTTGATCGGATATTTTGCACAAAAACCCAAATTAGGTCAAAAATTGGATATGGTTCTCAATTTAGGTCAAGATAGGTTCCAATGGCCAAATTGAAGGTTCTAAACCCTAGGGGATATTTTTTCATGAATTTTAGAGTATTTAATTGATTTTTATATTACCTAAAACTTCGTGAATTAAAGCAGATTTATTTTAGGGTTACAGAATGTCATTTAATTCTCAAATTTTGTCATAACCCTTTCCTGATCGAATCATCCCACTTTTTCTCTTATTAAGCCCATTTTACTTGTGTCTATACCCTTAGAAATCCCGTTTATGTACTGCAATGGTAAAATTACAGTTTTACCCCTTGTGAATTATTTTATAGTTAGATTTGCAATCCCCTGATTTAGGCTTTCCCTTAGGTTTTGTAGGAGCTTTTATACAATTAATCAGGTCAAAATGTGCTAGTTAGGGTTCATGATGAGGTTCTCATCACTAAGGGAGGCTAGGAGGGCGATACAACACTTGCTAAGTGAATTGAATGCCTTCCATGGGTGGTTGGAAGGGTTTTAAATAGGAAGAAGGGCTTTCCAAATGAAGGGGTTTTAGCAACATCTGTGATGTCGCTAAAACCATTCCCAAAATGTTGGTGAAGCTCCCTATCCAACGGTCTCACGCGCGATCCGTGTGCGCGAGTTGTAAGCCGTCCGATCGCAAATCGGATGGTCGAGATCGCTTGCGGGTCGTGCCTGCTGAGCTCGCACCCCGCGCGTCATCGCGGGCGTCTACATCGGATGCGTGGGAGTGTGCCGCGTTGTCCGCTTCTGAGCCGCTCGATCGCAAATCAACGGCTGTAATCGCGCACCTCGCGATCACTCGAATTCGCGCTGCGGCAAGCGCCTCGAAACAGCGCCCCACTGTGAGAGGGTGAGGCACGTACTGCTGCGCTGCGCTCTCTAATTGTCGTGGAGATGAGGCACTGGCGCGGTGCGGGCGACCGTTGGATGAAGATCCAACGGTTGTGGGCTGCTGTAGTTGAGGGTGCTATGGCTATAGGGGGCGAGGGGCGCGCGCTTCTCAGCCGTCCGATCGAAGATCGGACTGCTTAAAGTTGCAACACGCGGTGTGGTGGTGTTGTGCTGCAGTCGAGGGGTCGGCGATGTCGACACGTGGCGACCTTATGACCGTTGATCATCAAATCAATGGTCAGAACTTCTTGGGCCAATTGTGGGAGCTCCAGATGTCGGATTTGGCTGACTTCGAGTCCGTTGGACTCCGTTCGTTGCTCTGAATCCATCCGTGCGGTTTAATCGCTCATCTGAGACCTGTTTTGACATGTACTTATACAAATGACCATTAATAATGCACTATAAGCAATCTTAATGTGCGATGCATGCAATGCTCACATTCCTATTTATGATGTGTCATCTGTGCATTTTACCCTTAAAATCGACCCCCTTTGGCAGAATTAACATTGTAAAATGTAGTGTTATCATACTCCCATGCTTGCACCTTGCTAGTCCCTAGCAAGGTTTATTCTAGCCATTATTCTCAGTCAAAATCAAAGAAGTGATTACTTAGACATTTTGTCACTTGTCAACAGGAGGAAATATACTAAGATCTTAATCTACAAAGACTAAACAACGCTCGGGTGTCTGCAAAAATATGAATCGCCTAGGTCCTTGCTTTAATGCATGTACATATATATATTTTTTTCATCTTTTCTCATTTTTAGATCTTTGGAGTCAAGAGTGTATTGGTAACTTTTTATGGCTACCCAACCCACCCAAAACTTGGAAAAAACTCTAAGTGCTAAGCATCTTGGTGTGAAGATCGTGATAGACTCACTCAACGGTAATTTAAACAGACTTTGGGTTTCTACGCCCCTAGGTGACCGGGAAAGGAAGTGTTTTGCCTGAAGGTGTATTTGTTCGATCAGTAGCTTTCTCCTTACTTTTGTTCTACTTAGGGTCAACACAAGGATTTTTCCACTATATATCTCCCCGGCTTGCTCTACTTTCCCGCTTCTTCCTTAAGTGTTTTGGGTCTTTTTGTGCATTTAATAAGTTGGGTTCTGGACAACCGACCAATGGGTTGTTACTCACGATCACTTGCCAGCCATACTCGTGCAATGAACTGTGGCTTATTTTGTCTTTTCTTTTCTTCTCTCTCTTTGTTTTTTTTTTTTTAGGAGGTGGCTTCCCTAATCTCAAATTTACCTAGAGGCAATAAAAAGAAGGTGGTCTTGTGGCTGGGCTCTGTACATCCGGCTAATGGGTTGTGTTACCCACGACAACTTGCCAGTCATACCACCCTATAAGGTTCATTAGCTACCCAATTTATGTCAAAATCTCCGAGGAGTGAGTCAGTGCAAAAATGTGTGCAGATGCTTAGACTAGAAGTCCCTCTGAGTTAGAGGGTGAGTTGATAAGTCGTGTACTTATCACCTTATTTTATTGATGGATTAGAATAATTAAGGTTGCAAGGATTTGAAACTAAATCTATATTTTAACGAACACCCGAGCTGATTAAGACTGAAGGCCTGAAAAGTCAAGTGTTCAGGTTATTTTCGTATTATTTCCTACTGTTGACAAGTTCCTAATGCCTAAGTTTTTTCTTCATAAATTCAAATTTTTTTTTATATATATTCAAATCAATTAAATGAACTCAGAATCATGCAATTTACCACCCTCCATGCGTAAGTTGGACAATGTCCTCATTGACAAATACATTGATGCAATAAGGGTTCAAAAAAGATATTACCTAAGTGAAGTAAAATACCTGATAAGTTTGAATCTTGTAGGTTGCCTCCCAGGAAGAGTTGAGTTTAATGCCTCCAGCTGGGCGATACTTCGTGTCATCCCTCAATGAGGGTGACAACCTCCTTTGGGGGAACCTGGGCGAGGAAGTATTTCAATCTCTGACCATTGACTGTGAAAGTATGCCCAGTGTTCAGATCTGCAATATCAACCGCCCCATTGGAGTAGGGATTGACTACCCTAAATGGTCCTGTCCACTTGGACCTGAGCTTTCTCAGAAAGAGTTTTATTCGGGCATCAAAAAGCCAAACTTGCTGGCTAGGCTCGAAGGTTTTTCTATGGATGAGTCGGTCGTGGACGGCTTTCATTTTCTCCTTGTACAGTCGACTATTCTCAAAAGCGTCTCGACGAATTTCCTCGAGCTCGGAGAGTTGGAGCATCCTCTGCACATCGGCTAACTGGGAATCCATATTACACTGCTTGACAGCCTAGTAAGCCCGGTGTTCCAACTCGACAGGAAGGTGGCAAGCTTTGCCAAAGACCAGGCGATAAGGCGACATGCCTATCAAGGTCTTGAAAGTGGTCTGGTATGCCCACAGGGCATCATCTAGTCGTGCGAACTAGCCCTTCCTGTCAGGTCTCACAGTCTTCTGTAGAATGTTCTTGATCTGCCTGTTTGAGACCTCGATCTGCCTGTTTGAGACCTCGGTCTGCCCATTCGTTTGCGGATGATACGGGGTAGCAATGCAATGGGTCACCCCGTATTTTCTGAGTAGGGCATGGAATTGGGTGTGGATAAAATGACTTCCACCATCACTAATCATGGCCTTTGGTATTCCAAATCGGGAAAAGATGTTATGCTTAACAAAGTCCATGATAGCCTTATGATCTCATAGGCGGGTGGCGACAGCTTCAATCCATTTGGAGACAGTCTACAGAGACTAAGATGTACTCAAAGCCGTTGGATGATGGGAAGAGGCCCATAAAATCAATACCCCAAACGTCGAAGATCTCGACAATCAGAATGGGCTGGAGGGGCATCATGTCTTTTCTTGTCATGGTTCCCAGAGTCTGGCAGTGAGAGCAAGTCTTAGCAAAGTTGTGTGCATCCTTAAATAAGAAAGGCCAGTAAAATCCAGATTGCAGAACATTTGCAGCCGTTTTCTTTCCTGAGAAGTGGCCACCACAAACTTGGTCGTGACAAAAAGATAGCACACTCTGAACTTCGTCCTCTGGGATACACCTCCTGATGATCTGGTCGGCACAGAGGTGAAACAGTATGGGATCATCCTAGAAATAGTGCTTGGCCTCAGCCAAGAACTTGTCCCGTTGCTGTTTGGACCAGCTGTGCAGGGTCTGTCCTACAACCAGGTAGTTGACATAGTTGGCATACCAAGGTAGTTTCCTATCTTGCACAACCAGAATTCGCTCATCGGGAAAGGTGTCAGATAAAGGCAGGGAGGGCCCAATGTGGTCTGGGTGGAGTTTAGATAGGTGGTCGACCACCACATTCTTTGATCCGGCTTTGTCGCGGATTTCTAGGTCAAATTCCTGCAAGAGCAGGATCCATCTGATGAGCCTGGGCTTTGCATCCTTTTTAGCCAATAGATGCAGGATGGCCGAGTGGTCCGTATAGATGGTCACGTGGGATCCCAGAAGATAAGAACGGAACTTTTCGAGTTCAAAAACTACAGCGAGCAGTTCTTTCTCTATGACTGTATAATTTCGTTGGGCCTTGTCCAACGTCTTGCTCGCGTAGTAGATCACCACGGGTTTCTTGTCTTGTCTCTGTCCCAGGATGGCGCCTATGGCAAAGTCAAATGCATCACACATGATCTCAAAATCCTAGGACCAGTCCGGGGGTTGAAGTACGGGTGTTGTGGAGACTAAACCCCTGAGGGTGTGGTAAGCCTGGATGCAATCAAAGATCATGTGGAATAGAGCGTCATTGGCCAGAAGGTCAGTCAAGGGTTTGGAGAGCTTGGAGAAGTCTTTGATGAACCTTCGGTAAAAGCAACATGTCCAAGGAACAAACGGATTTGTCGGACCGAGCTAGGTGGAGGAAGTTTGGAAATCAAATCAACTTTAGCTCGATCCACATCAATGCCCCTATGTGATACGATATGATCGAGGATGATTCCTTCTTGAACCATGAAATGGCTCCTTTTCCAACTCAACACCAAATTGACCTCGATACATCATTTCAGGATTTTCTCCAAGTTGCTCAAACAGTGGTCGAATGAATTCCCAAATACGGAGAAATCATCCATAAAGACCTCAAGGTATTCACCTACCATCTCTCAAAAGATGGTTAGCATGCAACGCTGAAAGGTAGCGGGTGCGTTGCATATACCGAACGGCATACGACGAAATGTAAACATGCCGTACGAACAAGTGAATGTGGTTTTCTCTTAATCTTCAAGAGCAATTGCGACTTGCTTATATCCTGAATGTCCATCCAGGAAGCAAAAATACTTCTGCCCTACCAATCGCTCAAGAATCTGGTCAATGAATGGAAGGGAAAATGATCTTTCTTGGTTGCTTCATTGAGCTTCCTGTAATCAATACACACCTGCCATGTGGTGGTGGTGCAGGTGGGGATGGATTCGCCACGCTCATTGGTGACAATGGTGAGCCCGACTTTCTTCGGAACCACTTGAGTGGGGCTCACCAAGGGGCTATCGGAGATGAGATAGATGATGTCGGCATCAAAACATTTGATAATTTCCTTCTTAACGACCTCCCGCATATTTGGGTTTAACCGTTTCTGCATCTGACGGGAGGGTCATGCCCCATCCTCTAGGTAGATCTTGTGGGTACAATAGGTAGGGCTAATTCCTCTCAAATCTAAAATAGTCCAGCCAATGGCAGCCCTATGTTCTGATAGAGTCGCTATCAATCTAAGTTCTTGATCCTTGGTTAGGTTAGCATTAATAATCACTGGGAAGGTCTGGTCAGGTCCCAAGGAGGCATACTTGAGATTCTCAGGTAGCGGCTTTAGTTCAGGTGTGGGTGGAACAATGTTTGATGGAAAGGGAAAAGGCGAGAGTTGATCAACATCGATCTCCTCAAATGATGTTGGTTGATGGTAATCAGCCCTACAAAGGTCCATGGGCATAGATGGTGACGGGTCAGAACAGTCGTTATAGGATTGGTAGCCTGAGACAGAACTAAGGGTGAGGCATTCCTCGACCAAAGGCTCCGCGGGATCGTGTTCCTTGATACAGTCGCAATCAAAAGACTTGGTTGCCCGGAAGATATCCAACTGCATCTTCTTGTCTTCGAAGGCGATTTCCATACAGCCTGTGTCACAATCGATGTTTGCCTTAGCCGTAGCTAAGAAATGTCATCCTAAGATGATGGGTGTGTTCTATTTTTCAGGGACTTCCATGTCAAGCACCAAGAATTCGACCAGAAAATAGAAGTCCTTGACCCGCACAATCACGTCCTCGACAACCCCCTTTAGGGTTTTCACAAATCTATCAGCCAACTGGATGGTAACAGCTGTAGGCGTCAACTCCCCGAATCCAAATTGGTGGTACAGGGTTGTCGGAGATTGATGGAAGCACCTAAGTCCAGGAGCACTCTATCAAATGTCATGTCCGCAATATTGCAGGATATCAGGGGTGCTCCTAGGTCAGTTCATTTGAGTGGAAGGTTGCTTAATATCACGGAACTTGCTTGCTTTAAGAGCACAACCTTCCTAGGTGCTTGAGGTCTTGGCTTACATTTTAGTGTACAGGCATCCTTTAGGAACTTGGCGTAAGCCGAAATGTGCTTGACGGCTTCAAGGAGCGAAATATTAATCTGAACCTGCTTAAAGATCTCAAAAAGCTCCTCAGTTTCTATAACACTTTTCTTTTTCTTGATTGTCTCCAAGGCCTCAGGATATGGTGTCTGAATGTGGATAGGGTCTATTTCTGGGTCCTTGGGTTTTTCCTGTGCTTCTTCAGAGTCTGGTATTTCAGAGGGTGAAGTCACGGGAGGAGTCAGCCATTTGGGATCCTGGGTTTTGGTGCCGCTTCTCAAGGTTACCACATTTGCAGAGGCATTGGGACCATGGGTTGATCCTTGAGAAGACGAGGAAGAAGAAGCACCAAACCCACGGGGTGTTTGTGGGGCTGGCTGGACCATGTGAGCCTACCCGGGATTGCCTTAGAACCCTTACGAGTTGGGGCCTTTATTAATCATGTTTCGCAGGTTTGGTTGTGGCTGAGAAGGCAGGGATCCTTGTTGTTTATAGTCCAACAGCTGGCTTAACTGTCCCTTCACTAAAGCCATTTCTGTTGGTGCTAGAGCACCACGATCATTTGTTTTGATGATAACAAAACACGTGTTATTTAACATTTGCAATTTGAGTCCTAGATTTCAGGTCAATTGCAAATGTGGACGTGTTTAGACAGAGTTCGAGCTCGCATCCAGGACGGATTGGAAGAGCTTGACGGAAAACAGAGAGGTTCGCGTGGAGCGAAAGATTGAAGATGGAAGGAAATGAAGAATAGGATAGATTTCCTTCTTTTGTACTTGTTGTATTTTTCATTTCTTTTGTTGCTCTTTATTTCCTTAGATATTTCTTGTTAAAGAGCATCAAAGAACCCTAACAGTAGTCCTAGGAACACCGGCACAACCCTAGGATACTTAGGTTTTCTGTAGAATACTTAGAAAACCAATATAGGGTTCAAACAGCACTTCCAGACGTCTAATTCCCAAATCAGACGTCCGATAAAGTATTGTAAGACGTCTGACTGTTGTTTCAGACGTCTGATAACTGTTAGGCTGGACATAGCTAGTTCTGTCTGATGAAATCAGACGTCCAGATAGTGGACCGTTGGCTGGCTTAGCAAACAGTCAAGAATATGACCGTTAGAGCCTTATCAGACGTCCTTAGGTCTTTCCAGACGTCTGATAAATGACCGTTTTGCCTCGGCTGACCCAAAATCTCTTCTCAGAGATTTTCTAGCCGTTGCAACGTTTGGAAATCAATTCCCACAGTAAAAGTAGATTTCCAGACGTCCAGACATAGTGCCAGACGTCCTGTATGTCGTCTGATGGACTTGCGCAAAAACCCTGTTTAGATCTGATTCAAGTCAGGGAGAAACCCGCATAGAATCAGACGTCTGACCTTGGAATCTGACGTCTTAAAGTGGCCTTCCAGACGTCTGATGCCAGAGTTAGACGTCTGATAACCCTGTCAAATGTAATCATTGTCCTGATTTCGGCCTGATTCTCTTGGACTTTGTTCCCAACGGCTATGGAAGCTTTTCTAAGCCTTCCAAAGCCTTCCTAAGGCCTCTATAAATAGAGGGGAGCCTTTACACACCAAGACACACGAAGAGACACACAAGATACACACCTAGAGAGACCAAGATACACTAAGATCAAGTATTTCCACTCTCTTGTGTCCAAGAAGCTCTTGCTCTCTAAGCTCAAGCTCCATCATCTTGAGAGCATCATTCCTTTCGCGCACCCGCTCTCCCGCCGTTGTCTACGAGAGCGACATTGCATCGTCGCGTGGCTCACGCACCGCGTCATCGTCGACGCACTCCTTGCAAAGGGGAGTTTCCTAAATCCTATAGAAGCTTAGGTTTATTACTTTGTTGGCTCAATAGGTTTGTTGTTTATTTTACCTTTGTGATTTGGTTGGGTATTCGCTTTGCGAATTCCCGTCTCCTTCGTGGGACAAAATCCTTCTCGTGGAGAGAAGGGGTTGAGGAACGCTACCCTCGTACTTGTAGCGTGGTTGTACTGAGGTTGAATCACCCTCGTTTTAAAGTGATTCGTTTAGTGGATTTGATCAACTAGGTTGATCGGAAAATCCTAACTCGAGAGGGTTAGGTGGTGGTTTTCACCCGGTTTGGGTTTCCACCTAAAAACTTTTTGTGTACATTGTGTGATTGCTTATTTTTTGAGATTGCTTTATATTTCATTTACGCATTTTTTTACGTCACACTGATCTCACCCCTCCAAGTAGGGAAATTACAATTTCCTCCTGGTGTTTTTGGTTCATTTCAGTCATCATTTTTATCAGAGTGTCCATTTGGTTTTGTGGGGTAGGGGCCGCCCTATTCGGATTATAGGGGGTATAACTGGTGGTTCTTGCTGATAGGGGGCAGGTTTGGCTGTTGGTTTGGCCTAGGCTGGTTCTAAAATTGAGGTGGTTTCTGATTTATCCAAGCAAAGTTTGGGTGATTACGCCAGCCGGTATTATAAGTGTAGGAGAAAGGGTCAGGTTTGGAATAACCTTAGATAGCCTGTACATCTTTAAAGATAGCAAATGTCGAGGGGGAGGGAAGAGAGTAATCAAGGGTTGAAGGAGCAAAGGTCCCTCCCTGAAACGTGGTCAGGGGTTGTTCCAGGTTCATTTGGCTTAGTAGTTGGACGAGGTCAACATTGTGAGCTCGCTTTGCTAGGGAGAAGGTCAGTAACGAGTTCCTGGTCTGGTTCAATAGTTCATCTATCTTTTTATCCACCAATTCCCCTCGATCCAATTTCTTAGCAATGATATCTATGTCAACCATTCCAGAATTTGCTTGTACCTCATAGATCCCTCCATGGGGTTGACTGGATCGACTAAACTGGGTCATGGAGGCATTGTTGAGCGAATTTTCACTCATAGACTCAAAGAGCTCAAACGCGCTCTCCTCATCTTTGTTCAGGAAGTTTCCCCCGCATGAGGCATCGACGAAATTTCGAAGGTTGCTGTCCAGACCGTGGTAGAAGATATGGGCCAATTGCCACCTTGGTACTTCGTGGTGTGGGCATTTCCTCAATAGTTCATTAAATCTTTCCCACGCCTCATGGAACTGTTCCCCTCCCTTGAGTGTAAAGGTAGTAATGGCTCTTCTGAGGGCATTGGTTTTTCCTATGGGGAAGAATTTCTTTAAGAATGCATGCCTCAGTTCTTCTCAGGTAGTGATGGGTCTTCCTAGGGTTCTAAGCCAGTGAGATGCTTTATCTCTTAGCGAGAATGTCTACGTTTTACAGTCCGGGTGATCCGATCAAGATCCTCTAGGTGCTGGAAGGGGTCCTCATTTGAGCTTCCATGGAAGTAGCTTTAAATCAGACTCAGGACGTTTGGTTTCAGCTCAAAATCATCTCCCCTTTCGTGGATCCTAAGGTGTGGCTCAATCCAAATCGCAGAAGGATTGTAGAAGTCGCAGAGGGGCCTATGTTGGTCCTGAAATGGTGGTGGATCAAGTGGTGGTTGTCCTTGCGAGTCCTGGAAAGGTGGTGGTGGTTGCCCTTGTGGGTTCTGCATCCGATGTATTGCTCGCATGATAGTGTGGATCTGTTGCTGCTGAAGCTGGTGGTTTGCGTTGATCTGGGCATGGATGATGGCCATTGTGTCTGGTGGGGGTTGGTCCTCAACCTCATCTACTCTAGGTTCGGCCATGTTTCTAGCAAGATCTGGTCTCCTGGATTCCCATCCCAAAACAAACAACTCGGGATGAAGTGATCGTCTCCCGTGCATACATTAGAGAAGAACAGGAGGGGATGCGAAGAGCAACAGATGCGAGAAGTGTATGTGCACAACCAAGCAAGTAAGCCTAGTCCTTATAGTGTATTCCTTAGGGGACCTAGAAATCTCCAAAGGAGCGATCAAGTCCGTAAACACTGGACTGCCCTTCCCAAAGCTAATCTAGCCAGGTTGATTACGAGGGGATTGTAGGGAAGGTTCTTCCTTTGGCTTGCGCCACTGGTTCCGTAGACCTCACAACCGCGGTCGTTTGACACTTCCTCGCAGCCTAGTCACCAGATTCTACTAAGGGAATGAAAGCCAAGTGCCCAACGAACAAAACCACGCCTCTTGAGACTTAACTCAGTCCTACCTAGGGCACGTCTACTCTATTTTAATAGGGCTAGGACAGTGCTTGTGCTAGGGTTATGTGATGAGGCGTTGATTGGGGTGGTGCCTCTTACTTTTCCAATTCCAGTGTGTGTGCTCCTATTAAAACATGATTTTCAAGCAAGGATTTTAAGATGTGGTATCTTTTAATGTTTGTCCTTACTTTTGTGTCTTTTAGGGTTGGTGTGTCTTAATGTTTTCAGACAAGTTTCAAGTAGGCACGCCAAGTTTTGCACACAATTGGTGAGAGTAGATTTCCTTTAATGTGAAGAGGCTCTAAAACCTAAAGTTCTCATCCTAGTGTTCATGCAACTTCTACCAGATGAGTTGATTTTAAGGGTGAGTGGTGCAGCCTATGTCAATTCACTGTGGCTTCGCAAACACCACTAAAAAAAAAAAGAATACTCCAAAAAGATTAGGTCATTAAGAATGTTAGAGTGTATATTTTTTTGTTGGGTGATGCGTTGAGGATGTGGATCAGGCAATCATTCACCACGCCAATTTTTTTTATTTTAAAATTTTTTTAGATTTTTTTTTAGGCAAGCAAACAACTACGGGTGGAAAATTACTCACAATCGGTCCTTACTGCACTTACTCCATCTCTACCATCACGAGTTGCACTTCTTCGCCGTCCAAGCGCCGAGTTCCTGCAACCATCAAGTAGGAGAGAATGCGTTAAATGATGTGAGCATGGATGGAAAATGGAAGTGACAAAATAAATCCCTTGCCTCTACGGCAACAGCACCAAAAACTGACGTGCTACGGACATATTTATTTAAAAGGATCGTTATAGTTTGAGTTCGCAATGTTGATTTTAAATGAAGAAACGGACGTGGGTCCAATTGTCGAACTCAGGGTGGCATGAAAATTGAATTTTTCTTGTCACTTAGTGTCACGGAAATGACGGATTTTTGCTTGCGAGAAGACGCGGGAGAAAAGCGAGTGAGAGAGAGAAAGAGAGAGAGAGAGTAGGGTTAGAGTCTTTTAAATCATGGCAATCACTTAAATCAAGATGGAAAACAACATCAAAACTATATTTAACATGCAATTCAAGTTTTACAAATACAACGATAGCTAAATGCTTAAACAAAAGGAAAGTAAAGCTAGAGTAAAGGGAGAGAAAGAGAGAGAGGGAAGACGGCGAGGCTGCCACAGCGGTGGAAGAAGGCTCCATCGGCTATGGCTGTGGGGGGCGAGGGGTGAGCGCTTCTCAACCGTCCAATCGAAGATCAAACGACTTAAAGTTGCAGCACGCGGTGCGGTGGTGTTGTGCTGCGGTCGAGGGTTGGGTGATGTCGACACGTGGCAGCCTTATGATCTTTGATCATCAGATTAACGGTCAGAACTTCTTGGGCCAATTGTTGGAGCTCCGGATGTCGGATTTGGCTGACTTCAAGTCCATTGGACTCCGTTCGTCGCTCCGAATCCATCCGTATGGTCTGATCGCTCATCTGAGGCCTATTTTGACATGTATTTGTACAAATGGCCATTAATAATGTACTATAAGCAATATTGATGTGCGATGCATGCAATGCTCCCATTCCTATTTATGATGTGTTATCTGTGCATTTTACCCTTAAGACTGACCCCCTTTGGCAAAATTAACATTGTAAAATGTAGTGTTATCAGCCCGCACACCTAGGATCCTGCTTCCTGAAGCCTGGGGCAATAGGTGAAGGATGCGAGCTTGCTTCAAGCCTGCTCTAATGGCGGCGGAGGTCAGAACCTACTCTCAAGGAAAACGACCTAGCGGCCTCGTTAAATCACACAGGGGGCTTCGCCGTGGCACGACGAAGGTGTCTCGGTGGGTGGCGTGGTGCGGGGCGGCCTAGGCGTGCATGCCTAGGTCGTTCTGTGGCCGTGGTGATGGGTTTGATCGAGGGAAGAATGTGGAGGCTGTGGCGATTAATGGAGAAGGGGAAACTGATCAGTGAGTCATGGTGATGCTTTCGAGGTGTTTGGCGAGGTGGGTGGGTGTGTGGGGTGACGGAAGCACCTCGTCGGTGGTCTGCCAGAGGTGGAGAAGACGGTGGTGGTCTGTGAGCGTCGAGGGGTGGAAATAGAAATAGAGAGAGGGAAAATAAAGAGAAGAGAGAGGGGAAGTATTCTGACATAGTTTATGGATGAAGGGGGAAGAGCTGGCGGGCAGCGTGTATCTGCCGTTGCCGGAGACGAAGATCCCAGTGGAGGGGGATGACGATGAAGAAAAGGGTAGCTGGCTCGTGCATAGGTATGGCGCGACGTGGACAATGAAGATAGAGACAACTCTGCCACTGGTGTTGTGGTAGAGCGACGAGAGGGGGAGAAATAGGTTGTCAGAGCTCGCTGGGTGTCTGGCGGGAGGAGAAGGGATGAAATTGAGGGGTTATCTCCCGCCAAACCAAGCTGGGGATGAATGGTAGGGTTAGGGGACCTTTAAATAGCCTCTGGTAGAGGACCTTATGCTTGGAAGGCAAGCTTCCAGGCATAGGCAGCCTTGCCAGAGATGGATGGTGAGAGATAACCAAATCTCTCATGCATTCACATGAGAGATTGGGTGACAATCAGGGCTTAAGATTGTGTTCATATGATTAGGAATTCCTCAGAGAATCTCCCTTTCAAATTTGAGAGGGTCTCTGAGGAATCAAGGAGAACTCCCCCTTAGATCCTCGCCCGAGTAGGATTCCTCCACTGTAATGGTGGAGGGACCTAATTGCAAAGAACAACAAGGAAGATAGGGGGTATTTGCAATGATTTTCAAAAGCTAGGGGTCTAAATGTAACTGGGTTGGATTGTTTTGCAAAGTAGGTCAAGGTGAACTCCCCTTAGGTCCAAATTTTGGTATGAACCTAATTTAGACTCAAGGAATCCAATGGTGAAGTTATATTTTATGTTTGACCATGTTTGAATGGATATTTTGCACAAAAATCCTATTTAAGGCAAATGTTTGACTAGGATCCCTATTTAGGTCAAAATAGGTTCTAGAGGCCAAATTGAAGGTTCTAAACCCTAGGGGATATTTTTCCATGATTTTTAGAGGGTTTAGTTGAATTTTATCCTGACCAGAACCTTGTTAAATTAAGTGGGTCTGTTTTAAGGTTACAAGAAGTCATTTAATTCCCAGATTTCACATTAATCCTTTTTTGATTAAACCAACCCACTTTTTATCTTGTTAAGACCAATTGACCTATGTTTAGATCCTGAGAAATCCTGTTGTTGTACTGCAATGGTAAAATTACAGTTTTACCCTTTGTTTCTTACTTTTCTTTCAAACTAGTTATCCCTTGAGTTAGGCCCTTCACTTGGTTATGTAGGAGCCTTTGTTCTCTTTTATAGGTCAAAATGAGCTAGTTAGGGCTCATGATGGTGTTCCCATCATGCCCTCATACCTAGCTTTTGCTAGTCCCTTAGCAAAATTTCAAGGTTTTAACTTCTGTTCTAGACCATGAGTTTCTTTCACAATTCATGATGAGTGATTTTTCTCTTTCTTTTTTATTAGGTTAGAATGCCGACAGTAGGCCTAGAGGTACTCAAGCACCAACCAAGATCCGAACCTGACCAGCTCTAGCCTCAGTCCTCTGCGAAGGATTTTAAGGCCCGCAAGAACTATCCTAAGGTTCGTTGAACTCCGCGGTTAAAGTACCTGTACTTGAGACATATTTTAGCCTTGGTTAAGTTTGCAGTGCATTTTTTTGTAAGAGAGAGACAGAGGATTTATTTGTTTGGAGAGTTTTCTCTCTCTTTTCTTTTTATTTCTAGCTTCGGATTGGCTTCTCAACACGGTCTGTATCGGATTCCTCGTCCCCATCATCAATCCTCAAAGGTCCCTAACAATCGATGCTTCATGATAGCACTGCCCATGGAAACCCCCAAAACCTTGGCTTTCGAGATTTTGAGATAATCTTGCCCATGGTGTTCTATAGCTAAATCCAGACCCCGACAATCGACATTTCGTGATAATGCCACCCATGGCATTTAAACCAGTAGGGTGCTTACGTGCCCCCAGTAAGATATGTAAATATTTTAGGAGACAAGCACCGAGGAGATGATATGTTGTTACGCATCTTCGAGGAGAATTTCCCACCTCTCCATGCTGGGAACTCGTCCAAATTAACTTGTGTTGATCGGTCGCTCCTAATCTAGGCAACCTTTTCAGAACATTTAAATGCTTTTGCGTGATTTTGATAGTTATGAGCACTGAACCATACTGTGTGTGGATTGGGGTGCTTAGGTTACCGAGTCCCGCAGACCGAAGGTCAGTTAACGAGGCCGAATACTCCCTGAGCCTTAGACCTAATACTTAAGCTTCACATTTTCCAAAACCTCTTGAGGATTATCCAGATCTTAGCAGGTATTTGAATTTTTAAGCCTAAAAGTCTAGCCTAAAAGGCCTAAGATCAGCATTCCTACTAATCTCTTTTATGTCTCATTAGCACTTTTTTTCATTTTTATTTTTCTTGATGTGGTCTAGAACTTCAGTTAATCCCTTAATCTCTTACTAATGACTATCTCTTTTTCTTTTTCTTTTCATCTTGTGCTCCTTTTTTGTCGTTTTGTTCTTTTCCTCCTCATGTTTATATGGCTTCAAAATTTTCTTCCCTCCTCCAATTTTTTTGTTCTTTTTCACAATTTTCTATTTTTTGGTATTTTTGGCATATGTAATTTTTTTTGTGAGAATCCTTCTGAGAATCCTTCTGACTTTTCTTGATTTCTGTATGTTTGCACTTTACCACCCCCCCATGCCTAAGTTTTGCAATGTCCTCATTGTAAACGAAGGGTGTAAAACAATGTTGGGTTTAGGGACTTAGAACAGGGTTTATTGGGTGGGCGAATGGATTGGGAATGACTGTTGCGAACGATTTCAAGCTCTGGTACATGTACCAGAGGTGGGATCAATTGTTCTAAGGCTGAACTCAGGGTGCAATACACGTAACGAACAGACGGATAATCAGACGGATCTCGGGTTTTTGGAATGACGGGTTGCCTCCCGTTCAGCGCTAAATTCAACGCCTTCAACCGAGCAGGAAATGGGATGGAGAGGGAGTGATCAAATCATCAGAGTTTTGTAGAACAAGCACCTTGATTAAGAGCCTGCTTGGTCCAACCGGGTGTTTGTTCAGATCAATAGGCTGATGATGCAGCCCAAACCCTATCAATCTGGTGGGTTAATAAATGTAGATCAAGAGATGTGGAACCCACCATATGCTATGGAGCTCGGACGGATGTGGAAGTGTAAATTCAGGGTTTGGCTGAGTCGAATCAGCCTGGTCAGAGTAGGGATCCGTAAAGTAATCAGTGGATGATGCGGAAACCCTACAGGGGTGATCAGAGAATGATGGAGCATGGTCTTCAATCTGATCA
This sequence comes from Thalassia testudinum, assembly GCA_037157565.1. Taxonomy (NCBI): domain Eukaryota; kingdom Viridiplantae; phylum Streptophyta; class Magnoliopsida; order Alismatales; family Hydrocharitaceae; genus Thalassia; species Thalassia testudinum. Next base: position 77,452,809 of record JAZHRO010000022.1, on the reverse strand, counting down.
TTGTTCGATACCCGGTATAGATGTAGAGTCGAATCATCTGCAATCGGCTCAGTAAGAGGGGAATCAGAATAGAAATTGAGTCCGGTTGTGGGTCGGGATTGAAAACGAGTTTGGATGGGTTCTATATGTGCGAAAGAGGTGGCTTCAATGAGAATTGTGTATGAGGGCTCTTCTAGAAAGGAGTGACAGGTGGTTTCATGTAGAGAGTCCTCATAGTAGCTCTCAAAGTCAAAAGTGAATGCCTAAAGACTGTCTATAGGATGATGGAAATTTGAGTTGAGAAAAGATTCAAACTCTGGGTTGCAATTACTTTTGGTATTTTCTGGTTTTGATTCCTGAGGATCGAAAAGAAATGATTCCATCTCACTAGAACTTGAACTTAAATCAGTGATCTCGGGAACTAGGACCTCAGAGTCGGAGTCGAAAAATGAATCATGTGAGCTGAGGTCATAGATTGCCTCGTTGTATTTAGGAAACAGAGGTTCTCCGAAATCATGGTAAGATTTGCAATTGTCGGAGATCTTGTGAAAATTAAGTTCTGAATGAGATTCAAGATCAGGGGTTCCACCACAGAATAAATCACATGATGTAAACTTAGCAGTCTGACTTGGGTCTAGCCTATATGTAACTTTTGAGCTCACAAAGGTGTTCTTATTTGGTTTAGGCTCAAGCTCTAGGCTTGTAGGAAAGACCCAATTAAAACCCCACTTATCCAACTCCTCGATTTCTGTATCATAGATTGACGTGACCTCCGAAAAATCAATCTGAATCTCTGAGGATGTTGGAGAGGGATATTCAGCAAATAAAGGCCCGGAATCATACTCTTTATTGAAAATTTGATCTTCGTCATACAGGGCCTCGAAATCTTCCCAATAAGTTTCAGATCCAGATTCTTGGTTGAGGATGTGGGTTGAATCACTAGAATCTAGGTCCGAATGACCTTCGAGGTCACCTTATCAGAATAAGGGGCAGGATTTACACCCTCGAGAGGTTCAGTTCTACTCTCATCATTGCAGGAGTCTCGGAATTCTATGCTTGGTGACCCAGGGTCTAGGGTTGGCTCAACATTGTGTTCTCCTACAATTGGAACTTCCCAACCTATTTTAAGATCAGGCATGTTGTACTCCATCTGGGTTGGGAATCCACAACAACTCTGTGCATCAAACCTGGAGTTTGGAAAATCGGATTGATCCTCAATACTATTCCAAGATGGTTCATCATCTGTTTGGGGCGTGTACGGGTATTTTTGATCGATAATTTGTTTCAATAATCTCATCATCTCTTCCCATTTTTCAAGATCATCTTGGTGTTATTCCCAAAGTACAGGATTTGTCATGCATTGAAGGTATTCAAAGTTGTGCAACTTTTCTATCTCAATGTATCCTATTATGAGAATGTTTCAGGTTGATCCTTTTGTGGCTTCTGTCAATAACACTTAGGCACAGTTTATGATGAAAGTTGTGGTTGTTGGTACACTAACCTGAATGTCTTCTACTGGTGTTAAGGTTTTATATTCAATTTCATAGAATTCAAGGGCATCCTCAATCATCCTATCTCTCATGGATCTCTGTGATTCAGGTTTTTTGAATGGTAATCCTAAGTAACCAAGTTGCATATTTGGATTAGATGGTGGAATTAAGATATAGAATTAGAATTCGGATCAAGATGTAGAATCAAGTTGTGAAGTGATTAGATCTGAATAGAGATTCCCACTTGAAAATCTATGTGTGTGCTCTAAAGAGAAGGGATGAGGAACTGGAGGTGTTTTTGACCCAATCAAGGCACCCAAAGATGTTTGGATGACTATGAAGGTTCGGGGCGGATGATACCCCTGGATCGAAAAGTCATCCACCTGAGAATTACCAGGGCAGCCAAAGAGGGAGAGTCCCGCAAAGACCCCTACACGGTAGAGCGTCCCCACAGGTTACAGGGTTTCCCCCACCCAACCTCTCTTGTCACTAAAATTCCATGCAGACCATAATGGGGACCTTGACCTCATAAGTCTACCAATTTCTACTTCAGATCAAAGGTGCTTAGGGTTCCACTTGAACTTTAGATGTTTTGGTTTTGTGACTTAATTTGAAGGTTAGTTGACCCAATAAGGGGTCAACTTCACCTGATCTGTCCTAAAGATGGCAGAATGATTCTAGGTTAAGGCCTAGAAATCACCCTGATTTGACTCCTAGGTTATTAGATCCAAGGTTTTTAAGGTTCAAGTGATTTTAGAGCTTAATTTTAGGGTTTATTTTGGTTAAATCCTTTCAATCAAGGGCTTGGGTAGCACACAGATGCGGATGGGTTTATTTCCTTTTGTGTAGGCACGTGTGAACTAACACTCCAAAACCATACTGTAGAAAACCCAATTTGGTTCTATTTCCAATCATCTTTGATTTTCACAGAAGTTCTCTTTGGACTTCAAACAAGAAGTGTGTAGTCCACAGAGATTTGAGAATTAAGCGTGATCTCTAATAGGCACCAGAATTTGTGGGGTAGGACCTCTAAAAATTGCTTCACTTCAATAAGTTGTGCAAAAAATTTTCGCAAAATCAGGAAACTTTTGCCTTAAAAATGGTAATTACTATAGAAAGAAGGCAGTTGATTCCTAATTTTATTGCTTCCTTTTTGTCTTCTCAGGATTAGGAGATGGAGAAGAAAGAATTTACCTACCCTGGAGTGGTTGATTCGTGCGGGAGATCTCCTCGTGGAATACCTCACAAAAAATCACAATAAAACAAATAGGGCAAGTTAGTACTCAAATATAATCAAAATAATGCAGAGACTAGTGCTGAATTGCACGTTGCTCCCCGGCAACGGCGCCTAAATGTTTAGTCGAAAGTGAAATCGGGTTTAAAGTAATGCGTTGTAGTATAGTTGAAATCTCTTTGAAAACAAATAAATTTTATTACTTGAAGTTTAAGTCCGAGGTCGAACACAAGGAGCAAATGAAATTCATGTATTAATCTCAATAATAGAGAAAATTTGAACACATAAAATTACTCAAAATCTAATTCAGAATGTAAAGCAAGAGTATATGGTTAATAAAATGTAGCTAGAAAATATATAAAAGAGAAATTTAGAAAGAATTGGACGTCTGAGTATGAAATTAGACGTCTTAAAAAATGTTTGATTCTTCTTTCTTTTTTTGCTTCTTCTCTTGGCTCTTTCTTCCCTATTCTTCTTTAGCTTCTCTTCTTCTTCTGTCCTTCTTTCTTTCTCTGGCTCTTCTTTCCTTCTTCTTCTTCTTTTTGCCTTGGCTTTGGTCCTTTTCTTTGACGGTGGCTTCTTTCTCCTTTGTCTTCTTCTTCCTTCCTTCTTCCTCTTCCTTTCTGCCTTGACTTTCTCTTCCTTCTTCTCTAACTTTCTTTGGCTTCTATTTCTCTTCAGCTTTCTTCTTCTTCAACCGTGCCTTCTCTTCAGCCTTCTTCTTTGCAGCTTCACCTGTGGCTTCTTCTCCTTAGCTTTTGATCCTCTTCAGCTTTGCCTTCTAGTAGCAATGCGACCGAAGCTAGATCTTTTGTTTGTTTTAGTGTCTATTACAGTAATGTCGTTGTGGTACAGATAAAAGAGCTACAGTTTGTCGTCATTGTCACCATTACAATTTTACTCAGAAATATTTTTCCCGAGGTCGAACTCAGGGAGCTACTAGAATTCTAGAAGTACAATGCTTTTATTACAAAAATAAGAGAGAGAGAGAGATTTTGTTTCTTGACTTTTTCTTCTTCTCTTCTTTCTCTCTTTGCTTGTCTTCTTCTTCTCTTCTTCACAGTTCTTCTTGTTCTCTTCTTTGTCTTCTTTCTTTCTTCTTCCTTCTTCCTTGTTCTCTTTTCTTTCAGCTGCGCACCTTTTCTTTTCTTTTTCTTCTTCTTTGCTTTGTCTGCAGAGCTCCATCCGTCGTCTGATTTCTCAGTCAGACGGCTTAAGTGGTGTCTGCTACAGTGCTTCCTTTGTGCTTCTCCTTCTTCTTCCTGCGGTCTTCTTCTTCCTTCTTCTTCTTTGCTTTGTCTTCTTCCTGTGGCCAAGTGTGACCTTCTTCTTCTTCTTCTTTAGCCTTCTCCTTCTCCTTCTTCTTCTTCTGCACCCTGTCCCTGCACAAAGAGCAAAACCTACCCTGTCCCTCTACCCGCACGTCTCTCTCTCTCTGTAAACCACTCACAGGACGCTCTCCCAGAGCCGCGGGTAATCGGGTCGGGTTTCGTGCCCGTGACCAGGCGCACCGGTGTGTGGGTGATGCGCGAAGTGTGCTCAGATTGGGTCGGGTCGGATCCGCTGGATCCGCGTGATGAGCTCCCGGACCAGGCGGGTGAGTGGGTGCGGGACCTCACCCCAGTGCTTTCGGAGGCGACCGGTAGAAAGCACAAAATCAATTTATACTACAGCGGGGTGTAGTGAACTCACGATGTGGGACTATCTTCAGCGCTCTTCTCGCGCGCGCCCGCAGCAGACCGCAGCTTCGCTTCCTCAGCTGCAGCCTCTATTCGCGTCGATTGCTGGGTTAGCTGCCTTCGCACTACCCTCCCGATTTCGCAGCACCTGGAGCCATGGAGTTCTGAAGCCTGGAGCGTGCATGGAGCTGCTTCAATGCAGCGTCAATGGCGGCCGGGTGTCGAAACTGCCAGACACGAAAAGGGCCTCTTGGCCTAATCAGATCAGCGGGGGACCTTCACCATGGCACGGCGAAGGTGGTGCGAGGTACAGCAAGTCGTGGGGTGGCCTAGGCGTGCGTGCCTAGGTCGCCCTGTGACCGGAGGTGTGGGTGTGTTCGAGGGAGCGATGAGTGGGTGTAGAGCGGCAGTGGGTGGGAGGAGGTTGTTCAGCGTGATGAGGCGGAGGTTATGCGAGGGTCGGCGAGGCGTGTGGGGCGGCAGAGTGATGGGAGTGTCTCGCCGGAGGGTGGCCGGAGACGAAGAAGGTGACGGTGGACAGGAACGGTCGAGGGTTTAATCGAATGAAAGACAGTGAGGAAAAGAAAGAGGAGGAGTAGTTCTGACCTAGTTACAGGGACGAAAGGGCCGGAGCAGGGCGGCAGTCGTATCAACTGTCGCCGGAGAAGAAGATACCCAGAGAGAGGGCGGCGGCGAGGAAGGGAGCGGGAGGGCGCGCGCTGGGTACGGCGCGACGCGGGAAGAGCGGGCGAAGGTGGCTCTGCTGTTGGTATTGCAGTAGAGCGACGAGACGGAGGAGGAGGAGCCGCCAGAGCTGGTGGGTTTCTGCAGGAGTGGGAAGAGAGGAAAAATGGGGGTTTTTCTCCATCAGGATCGAGCTACCCCCGTCGGCTGGCGACGGCGATCCTTATAAAGGCGAAGGCGGAGGGGTGCGCACAGGGAGGCAACGTGCCTCCCTCGCCGGAGAATGGTCGGAGTTGCAACCCATACCTTCCGCGCATTCGCACGGAAGGTGTGGGCGATGGCAGAGGTCATGGTGGTGTCCCTACGACAGCAGACGTCGCAAGGAACACCCGGTTCAATTGGCAGAGGGCCTCCCTCACACTACACGGCACCATGCTCCGCGCGAAGTCGCCGAAGCATGGCGCTGCTCAGAGATTTGCAGGGGGACCTAAGTGCAAAGAATGACGAAGAAGCTAGGGGCTAAAATGCGAGGGTTTCAAAAGTTGAGGGTCAAAAAGTAATAGATGAGGACCAAAATGCAAAGTCGGTCAAAAAGGTCTCTTCTTAGGCTCAAGTTTTTATGCATGACTAAATGGGACCGAAGGATTCTAATGGTGAATTTTATTTCTAGGTCAGACCTTGTTTGACCAGCCAATTTACGTAAAAACCTAAATTAAATCATTAATTGGGCATGGTTCTCAATGTAGGTCAAAATGGGTTCCCAAGGCCAAATTGAAGGTTTTAAACCCTAAAGATTATTTTTTTATGAATTTTAGAGGTTTTAACCGATTTTTACTTTGCCTCGAATCTCGTGAATTGAAGTGGGTTTGTTTTAGGGTTACAGAATGTCATTTAATTCCGTGGAGTTGCTGTAGCCCTTGTTGGATCAAATCATCCCACTTTCCTTCTTATTAGGTTAGTTTGACCTATGTTTGGATCCTGAGTTACCCTGTTTACCGATTGTGTTGGTGAAATTACATTTTTACCCCTTATGACCTATTTTCTTTACAAACTCAGAATTCTCTGAGTCAAGCCTTTCTATGAGTTATGTAGGAGCTTTTTCTCGCATATCTAGGTTAGATTGTGCTAGTTAGGGTTCATGATGAGGTTCTCATCACCTTCTCCTTCCTTAGCCTTTTTCCTTAGCTTCCTCTGCAACTCCTTCTCCTTAGCTTCTTTCCTTAGCTTCCTCCTTCAGCTTCCTCTTTCTTCTTCCTTTCCCTGCAAGTGCAAAACCTACCCCTACCCTCCCCCACGAACTCTCTCTCTCTTTTCTCTCTTAGGCTCGCTCTCCTAGATCCATCTCGGGTAAACGGGTCAGGTTATCGCGCCCAAGACCAGGCTCACCGGCGTGGGTGGTGTGCGAGGAGTGCATGGGTTATCGGGTTAGGATACCAGGTCCGCGGAGCGTGGGCACAGACGAGGCATGATGGGGAGAGTGGGACCTCACCCTGTGTCAGGAGGTGATAAGCCCCTAACACATTTACAATTTATACTACACCACCCACTCTAAACTTATCGAGGTGGGACTAAAAGTCCCACCCGCCTCGTGTGCACACCTGCAGGAGATCACTCTCAATCGCAAGGGCTGCAGATGCTGGGACTCCAATTGCTAGGCATGAGGGGTTTGCGAAGGGAGCCCGCACACCTGGAATCTTGCTTCTTGAAGCCTAGGGCAATAGGTGAAGGATGTGAGCTTGCTTCAAGTCTGCTATAATGGCGGTGGAGGTCAGAACCTGCTCTTAAGGAAAATGGCCTAGTGGCCTCGTTAAATCACACAGGGGGCTTTGCCATGGCACGACGAAGGTGTCTCGGTGGGTGGCGTGGCACGAGGCGGCCTAGGCGTGCTTACCTAGGTTGTTCTATGGCCGTGGTGATGGGTTTAATCGGGGGAAGAATGTGGAGGCTGTGGCGGTTAATGGAGAAGGGGAAAGTGATCAGTGAAACATGGTGATGCTTTCAAAGTGTGTTTGGCGAGGTGGGTGGGTGCGTGGAGTGACGGAAGCACATCGCCAGTGGTCTGCCGAAGGTGGAGAAGACGGTGGTGGTTTATAAGCGTCGAGGGGTGGAAAAAGAAATAGAGAGAGGGGAAGTATTCTAACCCAGTTTATGGATGAAGGGGGAAGAGATGGCGGGCAGCGCGTATCTGCCACTGCCGGAGACGAAGATCCCAGTGGAGGGGGACGGCGATGACGAAGAGGGTACCTTGCGCGTGCGTAGGTATGGCGCGACGCGGACAACGGAGGTAGAGACAATCTGCCACTGGTGTTGTGGCAGAGCGATGAAAGGGGGAGAAATAGGTCGCTGGAGCTCGCTAGGTGTCTGGCCAGAGGAGAAGGGACAAAATTGAGGGGTTATCTCCAGCCAAACCAAGCTGGGGATGAACGACATGGTTAGGGGACCTTTAAATAGCCTCTGGCAGAGGGCCTTGTGCTTGGAAGGCAAGCTTCCAAGCACAGGCAGCTTTGCTGGAGATGGAAGGTAAGAGATACCCAAATCTCTCATGCGTTCGCATGAGCGATTGGGTGACAATTAGGGCTTGAGATTGTGTTCATACGATCAAGAATTCCTCAGAGAATCTCCCTTTCAAATTTGAGAGGGAGTCTCTGAGGAATCAAGGAGAACTCCCCCTTAGATCCTCGTCGGAGTAGGATTCCTCCGTTGTAATGGTGGAGGGACCTAATTGCAAAGAACGACGAGGAAACTAGGGGGTATTTGCAATGGTTTTCAAAAGTTAGGGGTCTAAATGTAATTGGGTTTGACTATTTTGCAAAGTAGGTCAAGGTGAACTCCCCTTAGGTCCAAATTTTGGTATAAACCTAATTTAAACCCAAGGAATCCAATGGTGAAGTTTGATTTTATGTTTGACTATGTTTGACTGGATATTTTGTATAAAAACCCAATTTAGGGTAAATGTTTGACTAGGACCCCTATTTAGGTCAAAATAGGTTCTAAAGGCCAAATTGAAGGTTCTAAACCATAGGGGATATTTTTCCATGATTTTTAGAGGATTTAGTTGAATTTTATCCTGACCAGAACCTTGTTAAATTAAGTGGGTCTATTTTAAGGTTACAAGAAGTCATTTAATTCCCAGATTTCACATTAACCATTTTCTTATTGAACCAACCCACTTTTTATCTTGTTAAGACCAATTAACCTATGTTTATCCCCTGAGAAATCCCGTTGTTGTACTACAATGATAAAATTACAATTTTACCCTTTGTTTCTTGCTTTTCTTTCAAACCAGTTATTCCTTGAGTTAGGCCCTTCATTTGGTTATGTAGGAGCTTTTGTTCTCTTTTCTAGGTCAAAATGAGCTAGTTAGGGCTCATGATGGTGTTCCCATTATGCGTCTTAGGGTTGGCAGGCCACCTCTTAAGGTCAGCAAGAACTCAGGTGGGCGCACCTGACGTTCCCTTATATGGTCGCCTTTTAAGGATGGCAGGTGATAAACACCAGTTCATCATCATTCTTATGCATTAAAACATGCCTAGCTCTTAGGATTTTGCTATGCAAATAGGTTTTTGGGTTACATTTAGGCATAAATTAGGTTAGGCATGCATTGTACCTTTTATTGTCTTTTTGATGTGCTTTTGTGAGTGTTAGGGATATACAAATTGACAGATCCCTAAAATCCTAGCACTCAGGAAGGCAACTGGTGAAGGAGAAGCCCGAACCAGATGGAACTCAACTTTATCCAGCTCACCATAGATGGAATCCAGCTCACTTGAACTAGGGTTAGCTCATCCTAGCTCCATTCAGCTCATCTTAGCTCACCTTAGCTTAAGTTAGCTCAGATCCAACTCAACTTAGCTGAGTCTAGCTCATCTCAGCTCCCATCAGTTCATTGGGAGCTCTAGCTAGTTCAACCAAGTAGACTAGAGTTCACCTCAACTCAGGACCAGCTACATCCAGCTCCACTCAACTCTAGCCAGCTGAAGATGACTTCATATTAGCTCAAGAAGCTCAAGTCCAGCTCCTGGGGACTCATCTTAGCTCAACTTAGTTGAGCTAAGCTACCTTAGCTACCTCAACCAGCTAGGTCCTCTCCGAGAGCATCAGACTCAGCTCACCTAAGCTTCTTTCATAAGAAGCCAGCTTGCTTTAGCTTGGCTTAGCAGCTAGCAAAGAACTAATAAGCTAAGCCAGCTAAAGTAGCCCCATACCACCCTCTTCAATAGCTGCCAGCTCTAGTTCAGCTCCAAGCTTCTTCTGTCCAGCTCCTCTCCTCAAACCCTAGCTCTAATTACCTCCACCTCTACAATACTACTAGCTAAGCTAGCTAAGCTCTAGCTCCCTTGGCCATCCACCACCCTAATACCCTACCTAACTAGCTCCACCAACTAAACCCTACCTAAGCCCACCAAGCTAGCTCCACCCTACTCCTTTTGGTGCCACCACCTAGCCACCTTTTCACCCCATCACCACCACCAAACGGCACCAAATTTGGCGCCAAAAACTACCCTAACCACCCTTCTCTTTTGGCGCCAAAATACCCTCACATCAGGGCCCTACACCTACCCCCTCCAAGCCACATCCACCATCCACATACCCCCTTCTAGAACCCTACCTTGGTGCCACCTAAGCCCCCTTCTAGAAGTCCATTTTGGCGCTAACCCAAAGGGACACAACCACCCATAACTACCACCTATGGGACCCTTGGGTTGGCGCCAATCATCCTTAGCCCTAGGATCTATTAACTACCCTAGAATCCTATCCTAGCCATCCATTCCAAAAGCCACCTATACCCCCTATCCTACTCTATAAAAAGACCCTTAACCACCACCCTTTTTCCCATCCTCCTTTAGTTTAATTCCACCCTATACCCACCTATATAATCCACGGTCAAGAAGAAGAAGGAAGGAAGAAGATTAAAGAGGCTATCCCTTGCCTCCTTGGTGCCTTCTTCCTCTCCATTCTTCTCCTTGTGCCATGCCAAGAGGACGAGCAAATTCGTATCAAGGAGGATGGCCAGGCATTGGAGGAGATTCTAGGGTGGACGTCCACCCTTGGAGGAGCCAAGGCACACCCCCCTCTAGGGCTTGCCTAGGAGAACACACCTTGGAGGGGCCTTTCAAGGAAGGAGAAGAAGGAGACCTTCTTTTCAAGCTAAGGAGCAACTAGGCTTGGAGCAAGAAGACCTTCATATTCTTCACCACCATCATCATCTAAAGGATTTGTTTTTATTTTTGTTGTCTTTCAAATTCTAGTAGAAGCATTCCTCTACTTGTAGAAAATAATTTCCTTTAGTAAAAGAATTTTTTCCTTCTTTAAATTCTTGTAGCGATTCTAGTTTTATTGCTTTTTCTTTGCACGCTTACACTCCCTCCTTTTAATTACCCTAGGCCTCCACGTGCCTAAGGTGAGCTTAAAGAGAGGCCATTTTGTGTCACCTAGGCATTTGGTTCTTTAGTTTTTTTTCTACCAACAAATTCGCGATTGCCCCTTTATTTCAAAATCATAAAAATTACATATTCAAAAATACCAAAAAGAAAAGTGATTTCCATTTCCAAGCAAGAGACGCATTTTTGTAAACATATTGCCTCCTTGGACGATCCTAGATACCCCACTATTTAGGTTTTATAAATTTAAGAGTTGATCGATTTTACGCGTTACAACGACGTATTTTACAAATCGTGTAAAATCCGCATCAGCAAGGACATGGGCAGACGCACCTCGCGTTCCCTGAGGTTGCCGCCCCCTAAGGCCAGCAAGCTGCCTCTGAAGGTTGGCATGAATTCCGACAAGAGACGCCAAAAGGTCAAAAGAAGCAAGGGTATTCAGGCCCCATGTTTCGAAGAATGTAACACTGCCTCCCAAGGCTAGCAAGAACTCGGGCCCCCACACCCTAAAATTCTGTACATGTTGATGCTGCCTCCTAAGGCTGGCTACTAACATAGGCAAACACGCCTCACTCCACCTCTTGGAGACAGCAGAAGAAGCATACGATGAAGGTACCTTGGCCGCTCGTAGCTCCCCTGCTTAGATAGAAAAGCCAGGTACTGACCAGTGGCAAAGTTTTAATTATTGCATCCTTAGTAGCACCTGGCGACCAAAAAATATGACAAAAATCTGGGTCCCACACCCAACGATGTCATGCCACCTCTCGAGGCTAGTAGAAGCTGATGAGAACCTCATCATGAACCCTAACTAGCACAATTTAATCCAAATAAGTGTGAAAAAACTCCTACAAAACCCAAAGAAGGGCTTAACTCAGAGAATTCTGAGTTAAAGAATAAAATAAATCATCAGGGGTAAAATTGCAATTTCACCAATGTAGTATGCAAACAGGGTAATTAAGAGTCCAAACATAGGTCTAACAAGCTTAACAAGGAGGGAAGTGGGATGATCTAATCTGAAAAGGGTTATAGCAACTTCTAGGAATTAAATGACATTCTGTAACCCTAAAACAAACCTACTTTAATTCACGAGGTTCGAGGAAGGATAAAAATCAACTAAATCCTCTAAAATTCATATAAAAATATTCCCTAGGGTTTAGAATCTTCAATTTTGCATTTACAAACTATTTTGACCTAAAATGAGAATCATGCCCAATTAATGACTTAATTTGGATTTTTACGTAAATTGACCAGTCAAACATGGTCCAACCAAAAATAAAATTTCACCATTAAAATCCTTAGATTCAAATTAGTCTGGTATAAAAATTTGGGCCTAAGAAAAGACCATCTTGACCGACTTTACAAATTTGTCCTCTTAATTTACTTTTTGACCCTCATCTTTTGAAATTCTTACGTTTAGCCTCCTAACTTCTCGTCGTTCTTTGCAGAACGGTCCTCCCTGCCATTTCTACGCAGCACCATACCTCCAGCAACCTTGCGTGGAGGATGGCGCCGCGCAGGGCAGGGTGGCTGTCCTCTAAAACAGACGGGGGGTTCCCTGCGACGTCCTCTGTCGCAGGGACAGGGACCCTCCCCTGCCCTCTGCCACCGACCATGCCTCTCGTGCGAACGCACGAAAGGCATGGGTATCCTTTCCGGCCACTCTCCGGCGAGGCAGGCACGTCGCCTCCTCGGTCCCCTCTCCGCGCCAAGGCCTTTATAAGGAGCGGTAAGGTCTGTCGACTCCTTCAAGCTTCCTCTGGTAGAGAAATACCCCACATTTCATCTCTTCCCCTTTTGATCAGAGCGCCTGAGCTTCCGGCGATCTTCTCCTCCTCCCCGTCGCTCTGCTGCCCTACCTGCAGCAGAGTTTACTCTGCCCTGTCGTCTGCGCCAGGCCGTACAAGCTGGCGCCCTCAGACCGCCTCCTCGTCGCCGATACCCTCCTCCTGGGCACCTTCGTCCTCAGCTCCGGCAGGCACGAGCCGGACGCTTTTCTCCCCCTCTTCGTCGACTAAATAGGTAGGAGTTTTCCTCTCTCCCTCTCTCTCTTGTATTTTCCCTCTCTTAATTTACCCTTTTACTCCACCGCCCACCACTTCCACCTCCATCTGCTCCATCTCCGATCACCTTCTCCGGCGAGTCCATTCCACTTCCACAGACCACCTCTTCACTCGTCGACCAGCCCAGAGGCTTCCCTCACTCCACTCAACCATTCCTCCCTCTCCATTCACTGCCAATCACCGCCCAACCACCCCCCGAACAAACCCATCTTCATGCACACAGTCTGACCTAGGTCCACCTCCACAGGCGCTCTCGCCCCTCGCCAACCACCTCACTGCCTTCGCCGCACTCCAACGAAGCT